>OX453309.1:27037582-29917767 GCA_949710035.1 Crambus lathoniellus | reverse complement strand
ACATTTCGTCTATTATTTTTGTTATATGTAGCTTAATTTAAAAGAATTCACTGATTAGAAATCATCATTCTTTACATTTTTCGGGAACGTCGAAGATTCTTTATCTAAGTACCTAGTTTGATAGATACATAGATTAATTCTTTATTTGTACACAATATTACGAACGGAACAATCAAACACGAAATAATAATAATAATACAAAGATAACAAATTGTAAACCAAATGGTGACCTTATCGTCTTACTGCGGTTTCTTCCGGGCAACTCAGTTTTGGTTTAGACAGATGGAAAATTTTACAGCCAAAATCACTAGAAGCTATTTTGCCATTTGTGCGTACTGCGTAGTGTTCTAGATCTCTCTTAATGATTTAGATGCAAATCAAAAGCAGAAATACTTAGTTGCTTAGACAGCACTGCAAGAAGCATTCACTGATATCTATTCTAGTTGTTTTCATTAACATAGTGATGAAATTATGTTTCTAATGCAAAAACATGTAAACAGTCCATAGTGCATTTAAGTAGATCGTGTTTATTACACTGTCAAGTTGTAACTCATGTTTTCCTAATTAAGCAAAATAAAGTAAAACGATTATTGCTCAATCACACCTCTCAATTTATTAAAATGTTCTATACAGCTTCATGCAAACATTTTAATTCATGTTTTAAACTTGTTCTAACAAATAAAGCCACAAGTAACCACTGCTGTAGCATACCAAGTTAGTTTTGCCGTGTTTTTGTTGTTATTGGCGGTATGATTTATAATTAGTTTTTGAGGATTTTAATACTACCGTCCTAGTGTACGTATTGACAAAATATGATTTCAAATTATGTGAATCTAATTTATTGTTATTTTAATGAACATTAATATCTTTATTAAACCAAAAATCAAGTAGATCTGTCAAATTTACCGTCTCATTTGGTAGGCTCGTGATACTAAAATTCTTAGCAGTTTACCATTCTCACGGACCTTTGAAGTTCCTTCACATATTCTGTAGTAATCATTTCCATATTTTTTTAGATCTGGTCAGTTGAACATTTGTTTCTACTATGGTTGAAGTTACTAAGTACCTTGCATACTAATGTTTATAAAAGAATATGAGAATTCATATACTTACATTTATTTCTATTGATTCATTATCAGATACATCTATTTCTTTTGAATGATTAATAAAATTGATTTGGTTACTATGTGTGTTGTGAGTTTACTGCTTTCAGATGCCAATTGTAGCATCCAGTAGGTACTTATCATGAGCTAGCATCGAGTAAATATAATAATGAGGATCCCGCTACCCTTGAACGTACGAACCAACACAGCATACAAACTGGAGGCGGCAGAGTGTACGTGCTGTGGTAATGAGAGGAGATAATATGATACTGAAGGTGCAGATCACAGAGTGATCGTTGTTGTGATGATGATCATCGTGGGCTGTGGTTGTAAGTCGGATATTGAGACGAGTGGATCGCTGATACTGAAGTTGACTTATATTGAAGTATATATTATCATGTCATGTATCTTATCTCATTTTACTATTATGATTGCAAAAGCTTGTATGTTTGTTCCCCAATCACGGCTATCGGCTGGACGGATCTTTGAAATCTTTTGTCTGTGGAATAGCATATCGGCTTCTTTTGACCCCGGGAGGATATTTTATTCCCACGGGAAATCATCGTGTAGTTAATTCATTTGGGCGAAAAGCTGTTCATGATTTTACTTGTCCTATTTCTATCCATGGTGATATACTTCTTCATATCCCAATTATAATTATTAAATCTATTTACACTAATATTATTCATAGTAATATGAATATTTGTTGATAAGGATGCGGGTCATGCTCGTATGAGGATACCTTGTAGACATTTTTAAGTTTTGATATTAAATTGCGAACTTGTTTAAAATCATTAACTTATTCATTAGAAATGATAATAAAATGATCTTTTGATTTTCATGTACGGAGTGGAACCATGTATTGTACTATTCTAACAGAGGCAGAGAATAGATGCATTTAAGATTTGGTGCTGGAAAAGAATGCTCTGAAAACCTTGGACAACTGGTTGACAAGTTGAAAAAGCAAATTGTTGCTGTGACGGTTCAAATTGTACCTGCGGCATCTTCATTATCAGTGTAACTTCCTTATAAGAATATTTAAATTAATCGGTAATAACGCCTATTACCTACGAACATGCCTTTAAATAATTCCTTTAGTTTGTCCTAATTCATATTTTGATTTAATACAAATTGTGCACTATGGTAAATACGTATCTATAACTTGGTTTGTTACTCATATCTGGGTAAAAATTGGAAACTGTGCAGAGGCCTACAGTTGTTTTTGTAAGGACTAAACTAGGTCAAACTTAGCGA
Source organism: Crambus lathoniellus (assembly GCA_949710035.1). Lineage (NCBI taxonomy): Eukaryota > Metazoa > Arthropoda > Insecta > Lepidoptera > Crambidae > Crambus > Crambus lathoniellus. The sequence continues at coordinate 29,915,410 of OX453309.1, read as the reverse complement.
TAGTTAAATTCATCTAATATTAGGTCTTTAATCCTTTCATGACTCGTAGTTGCTTTTTCCACTATTTGAGTGAAGTGATAAGGGTGTCTAGTTATCAGGTTAAAGTTAAATTCTGTACCTACCTATTCCTAATGTAACATTCTTAGGGATTTTGCTTCTGACACCATCTAATATTCTTGAATGTAGCTCCTGACAATGCATTGATGTAAACTAGTACCAAGCTAATCCATTTTTCTTTTATGACCCATAACTAATGCTTATAGATTATAACCAGACTTTACTTTAATCATTCCATATACTTACTTACACATGATTATATAACAAGTATAGTTTCAAAATAAGTTTTCTAAGTAATAATAGTCGCTTGTTAACGAATGTCATGATTATATTAATTTATACATTGATTCAAATAGTTTTAGATTAGTTTGTTATTGATAATTTATTTTATTTGATTATGTATTACTTAACGATTTACTAAAACAATATTTTCACGATAATATCTATATTCTAAACAAGTCATCGGCTTCCTTAAAAGTTTATTGTTGAGCATTGTGTAATATAATGTATTTGTTTCAATTATGTTTTAAATTTTAACTTAAGGTTTTTATCACTATAAGATTAACCTAAATAGGTACATAGTTGTAAGACTTTACTATTGAGAATAGTTGTGTATCAGTATATTAGCTGTATACTTACCTAATTAATTGATTCTAAATAATTTTTATATGTGCGTCGGGAGACAGCACGTTATCAGATGGCCGAATGTCATGATTTTAGAAGGTTTTTCTTATTTTTTAATAGCAACACTGGTAATGCCGTCTCTTGCCGCCATTTTGTTAAATTTAATAGGCTAATCTGTGGTAAAATTGGTGGGGGGTAGCTAGACTTGAGCCCGATTAACGAGCAAAGAGTGGTCATTCTTCAAACTAGCCTCGAGGGGATAAGTTCACTAAGACGTCGACTGTATCTATATTGTTATACCTGTACTATGTCTGTACCTGTAAGTTGGATCAATAATTATATGAGTGTTATCTGGAGTCTGCGTTTTCTTCATACAACACTATAATTATCCAAATTTAACAATAATTCATATTCTTTTAACCAATGTTCAGTAACACATAACACATCAATATTTTCACAATTTAAAAATAAACTTATTTCTAGGTCTTTGCCAGCAGAAAAGCCTTGGATATTCTGGTGTACTATTTTTAAACATTTAGGCCTTCCTCTTGTCAATACTGGGCTAGAGTATGCCTCCGTTGTCTCTAATGGTAATTTAAATTAACCATGTCAGTATTTGGATTCAAAAGAATCGAATTATTTGGAACAGATTCCAAAGTTACATTAGAAGTATCAAAGTTAAACTGCTCAATAGAAGCAGAGGTTATACTAGCCAAGTTGTTGGCTAATTGTTTAAAATAAAATGATAGCGATACCGCTATTTGTCGCTTAAGATAATTAGGCAGATAATATTTATCTTTAGTCAAGTTAAATTTGTATAACAATGTGTTGATGTCAATTAAATGCATCTGCTGACTATTATGATAAGCTATTGTGCTTAAGGTTAAGTTTAAGTTATGTCTAATTTTATTTTCTAGCTGTGAAAAACCTTGACTATAAGGAAATGTAAACATAACAACTTTTTTTACATTTAAAGAGCATAATGAGTTACAGTATGATATTAATTGGCTTTTATTAATATTACCTCTATTTCCAATTAAAACTATCAAATTAGTGTTTTCATCATAAGATTTTCTGACAATTAATTTCATTATCTCATTTAAGGTTGAGCCAGGCATACAATAATTAATAATGCTTTCTTCAGAGTGTTTCTGGATGAATTGGCCTAAATTTTTCCCAATCTCATCGCAGAACATAATTGTTTTAGTGTCATTAGTTTTAGTAGGTGGGCTATTTTCATTATTCAGCAATAAACTATTAATATAATCTATAGTATCAGTGTTAGGGACTTCAGGGTTGGTTGGTAAAATAACCTCCTGCGGAGTCAGGTCTAATGTCTCATTTTGACATGAATGACTATTTATTTTAGTACAACTACAGCTGCATTTTTTTCCTAATGATTCAAACCGATCTGAATTAAAATTGCAAAAGTCAATCATATTATATGCAGCCATTTTTTGATTACTTAATTGTTTGCGAGAAAACTCACACAAGTTGGTGTACATTTCCCTAAGTGAAAGTTCCAAAATGTCAATCTTATTACCTAATTGACTTCCTATTATTTCACTTTCTTTGTTCTTATTACATGTTTCCATGTTTATCACATTTAATTGTTCTAACAATAGCTTGCGCTCTTTCCTCAATTGACAGTATTTATTATAATAATTTTGTTTTTTAATTAATTTCTGTGTTTTCTTTATGTACCTATTAATTTTGATATATTTCTTAATTTTTTTCCCGCTACTAAAATGACATATACTTTTATTATTAGCAAATGGTTTACTAACATAGTTAACACATTCCGAAGTGGAATTGTCATGTGTAGCAGAATTGCATTGCATCAACTCATCAAAGAGGCTTTGAGAGTGCCTTTCTTCGATGATACTTTTATTAACCTTTTCTAGATCAAGTACTGTTCTTTGAGCTATAGACAAACTAATTTCTAAATCTGTAATGCGACTCAAAGCCTGATCATGAGTGTCATAACAAGCCCTAAATGACTGAATATAGTCTTCCATTTGGTTACACTTGTCTAAGAGTTCGGAGTATTTTGTATAAATTTCAGCGAGTTCACTCTTGAGTTCTGTGTTGCGGGTTATGGTCTTGACAATCTCTTGTTCGCCTTCCTCTCTTTCCTTAATTAAAGAGTTATTTAGGTCTCTTGTTGCCTTGAGATCCTCCAGAGCATTTTTGAGTTTAAGCTCCATGTCCTTTGCCGTTGCCATCCGGGTCATCATGGCTATAGATTGGGTTTTTAAGGCCGCTATCACTAAAAATAAACAAAAGTGATTATTAACTAGTTAAAAAAAAACAGATAAGGTAAGTGTTGTACTCTAGAATCAATAAAGAGTTATTTCTTTAAATAAGTTACTTGTACAAAAAATAATAATAATAATAGATAATTAACAATTAACTTAAGTGTGTCGGGTACTGTTATGTTAAAACAATAGGTAATACCATCAGTATTCCTTTGAGTAAAGGAAAGCGAGGCCAACCAAATTGTTATAGTAAAGTTAGTTGTGTTTGCTTAGTGTATTAACTTTAAAAAATAATAAGAACGGAGGTATTAGTACATGAGAGTTATATAGGTATCACCATCAAATCAACTTTTAATAAAGTAAATAGAGGCTAACCATTTAGAGGTATTGTGTAGTGTAATTATACAATTTTGCATACATATATTGAATATAAAGAATCCTAAATAGCTAAGTAGTCGGCAGTACTTAACTAATATTATTATATCCCTTCACAAGTACAATTAAATTAACAGACTTATTATTAGTTATTGTTATTGCAAACTAGTTTCACAGTCTTTGATTGAAGTGATTTGGATGTCCCTGTATGGATGTAGTGTTTGGAAAGTGTAGCAGTAAGGTGAATGTCTGTGACAGTAGTGGTCACCGTCAGCTTTACTTCCACAGTTTGTCAAGTAAAGAGAGGTTGTCAACGATGCCAAATCGTAATGGATTGTGACGTTGCTCACTGAAAGTGAGCTCTGTACTAGTAATGATAATTAATGTACAGTGAATGTGAAACCAATTTGGCATTCAAATCTAGTGTGTTAGTTGAGTTTAAAAGTAATGATCAATAACTAAAATTATAACTAAATATGTGGGTAGGTATTTTGAACTCAATTAAGATTTCAAAAAGTGTTCTTTATGGTTTTCCCACTTTATTACTAAGAAATTTATATACTGCAAGTAGTAATTCAGGCTGTAAGGAAGATGGCAAAACCTCTAATAACTTAAAGTCCAATTTATGTCAAAATTTAACTACCTACTTATATATTTTAAAAGATTGAATGTTAATTAGAGGTAACACAATGCAAACAAATGAAATTCCTTAGAATAATAACGTGAAATTCTTAATCTGGAAACACTTGAAGTTGTTAATAGCATATACCTACTCAAGTTGTTTGTCTAACAAATTAGTGAAAATTAACAACTTGGTTATCAAGATTGTCAAGATGTATTTGTCGGTAATATATGTTTATATTGGTCTGAGAATGCAATGTGAGTGATGTAAATTATGAAAACAATACTCCCCAGGTTTAAGAAGAAGCAGTCCACAGTATTTATATCATTTCAATTTGAATTTAATATCCTCTTCTTGAATGACAGTTGGGTAAATTTTTCCTCGCTTTTAATTCAAAAGTTTGTTCATTAAACTTGCTGATAACACTTCCACTTGTTATTTAATACGTAATTAAGCTAATTTTAACAAATTATTAGGAAATTAAATGAGAATTACTAATTAATTAATTGATTACAATTACACAGCAAACTTTTAAGTGTTGCTGCCAGTGTTGCCAGCACCGTGTTCCTTATGTCAAACATCATTGACTTATCATCATTGTCTATTTGTATAGACTATCTTTCAAGTTACAGTTAATGAGAACTTAGACATTGTGAAATAGGCCCTAAATGTCAGATACTTGAAAATGGTATTCACCAAAATCATCCGCATAGAATAAGCTTAGTTGTCCTTCACGTAACTTCACGAGAAAAACTGTCTTGTTTTCCATTTTCTTCTTATCTGATTCTGTACAGATCATCTGTAAAAATTGTAGTTTGTTCTTTTTACAAGCCTTTTATTAACATGCCATGGTAGTATGTTAGTAAGTGGGGGACAAATCTTGCATGCTTAGTTTGACCCACTTCCAAGTGTCCGATGGAGCTGAAATTTTGTATACAGGTTTTGTTTAAATGACAATACAATATCTTAATACAGTCAGCAAAAAAGCTTGTCATTAAAATTACGTTTTTAATAAAAACTTATTACCATAATTATAATAAAACGAGGGTACCTATAATATGTTTCTATCATCAACAGGGCACAAACGTTTTATCAAGGATTGGCCCAGACATTTAGTCCAATATTCCACCCTCGCAAATGACCTTCCTTACGCTAATACATTATGTATCTCGATAGCCTAAGTGGCAGAGCGTTCCTAACGCGTATTTTTTTTATGCTAATCAACCTTTTGTATTTATTGTTGATGAATTTATTACCGGCCCCGTGGAAGGGTGTCGTCAAGTGTATTCTAACAACCCATTTGCCTTCATTAAAATTCAAATGTTTTGGATAACTGGAATAATGAAATGTGTTGTAAAAGTGTATACTTATGAGGAAGTTTAACATTTCTTGAGACAGTTTGACAGTTTTGTAAAATAAAGTCGTTAAACAATATAAACGTCTATTATTGTATTTGTGCTAAAGCTTGGTATAAATGTATTTTGTACTAATCAGGACAAAGGTACTTTACAGATTATTTTGTAATGTAGTTACGGTTAAAATTCTTTTAAAAAAGGTAGCAGAAAATTTCAAGCTCAAAGTTGATGTAGGGCAGAGGTACCCTTTGTGGCCACTTTAAGGATTTTTTGACTTTTAAGCACTAAGTACTAAATGGTCTTAGGTATTTAAGACACAAGTTATATCTTAAATTATAGATAATTTATCTACCTTTAAAGGTACATTTTTCAAATTTATAAAATTAAAATAGTTTTTTTTATATTACACACAATGTGTGAGAGGTGCCAAATGTACCGGTTTTGGCCACTTACTGATAGTTAAACTTTTGTAAGTATTGCTAAAAATCAAAACCAAACCCAGGTAAAATCAATATATTCTAATGCGCTAGAAACCATTCAATTGCAAAACAACAATGTAAAAGATAAAGGTTACAAAATATTTCATCCAAAACAAATTTCATAAAATTTTCATACAAACATACATTTTTTCAAACAGAGAATGGAATTTATTGAAAAAAAAACTTATGACATAAGAAATTCTAACAGTTGTTATTTTTACCTTAAAATACCTTATTTTAATTGCCTTTATCAAAAATGGCTAAAAGTTGTTTAGAAAAATTTTAGAGCAAAAAGTGGCCAAAACCGGTACGCCTGCCCTACCTAAAAATTAATGTTGTTGTTATTCTAATGATTATTTTGATATTGAAATAGTCATCGTCGCCCATGAACATCAACAACACCAGAAGGGTTGCATATGCATTGCCAGCCTTTGAGTTTAGGGTCCTACTTACACGCTTCTTGAAGAACTCCATGTCATAGCACAAAGGAAACACCTCTGGAAGAAGCTCATGCTACATCTTACAAGTTCGGGGTAGGAACGAACGTGATTTTTATTTTTTTTTATTTTTGCCCTGCCCGAACGGTTGTTGTTTTCCAGGCGTCAAGAATGTGTGGGTGTTTAGGATGAGTTCTACTCACTTGGCGTGCGGTGCGGTGCCGGAAATGTTAAGGTGTTCCTTGTTTCTATGTTCCTTGGGAAGTGTAGGGGAGCAATAAGAGAGTATTTTTGAAATTCTCTCTTTAAGGAGGTAAAAAGGGGGTCCACGTAGACCAAGTCGCGAGCGGAGAGCTAGTTTAAAATTAAATAAAATATTGTTCAGCAGCAGCGCTTACTTTAGATTCATTGTCTAAAGCTGTAAGCTGCTACATGATCCCCAATAACTGGGCCATCTTTAATAATTACCAGCTTATACTCCTAAAAGGTGTCTGCAAAATGTCCAAGCTAACCAAGCTAATGGTCCAATGGCTGGTATTAGCATATTCTGGAGGCGGATCAGCTCTAAATCATCGGTGCACGTGGCGGCCATGCGTCAAGCCAGGCACTTCTACACATCCTCGCGATCTGTGGTCCTTATTTGTATAGGTTTAGGGTGGTTTTTTGTTTGATCGAATTTATTGTGGACTTATATTTTGGAAAGGTTTTGAAGCGCCATTTTTATATTCTTTATGTTTCTTTATTTGTTTGAAAATATACAAATAGATTCTAGGTTATGTATTTGAACCCTAATTGTGTATACAGATTTATTCACGTTAGACGTCTAAATGTAGGTAAGTACTTCACTAAGCACTTAACAGATGTGAAGCCTCAAATTTCTCTTCTCATATCATTGAAAACTTATTTTAGAGCCTGTAAAAATAACTCTGGCTGATAAGGCGTTGTTTTTGTTCCTTGAAATAATAGCAAAAAATTGTTCTTTAAATTTCCACTCGCAAATAGCACTCGGCATTGTCTACACTCACCTGTGATTTTATGCTGGATTTTATGAAATTAATCACCCGACGCTGCGGAATTATAAAAAGGTTTAATTTATGCTCGGAGACGACAAAGTGGGGGGTGGTGGGGATGATTAAATGTGCGATGTTACTCGTTTATAATGCCATATACTTCGGTACTCGTTTTGCTTTTGGGAGTGCGACTAATTTGTGAAAGAGCTTAGTTTCGAAAATAAGTGTAGTAAACCTTATTGGGACAAAAGTTTAATTAGTAAAATATATTATTGTAAACGTGTCATTATTATAAACATTGATGATGTAACGATAGTTGCGAATGCCTTATACTTACTCGTTTTGCCTTTGGGAGTGGGCAAAACGTTGGGTCGACCAAGTCGATAAAAAGCATAGTTACGAAAATAAGTGTGGTAAACCTTATAGGGATTAAAGTTTTACTTGTAAAATATTGAATTGAAAACGTGTCATTACTATAAACACTGATGATGTAACGATAGTTGCGGGTTACGTCATGGTTGGGGAAAGTACTTCAGCAGGAGACTTGCAACGAGAAAGACCGACAAGGAACTTGTCAAGTGAGCGTAGATTTTTTCTCCTTGTCTTACTTCGCACAGAGTTGTCCTTTTGAAATACGATGGTAGGGTAATAAACAAACAAGCGATCTCCCCCTTACATTAGTATACCTCTAAATTTGAATCTTAATTAGGTACCTGTTATTAACTTGGCCTACTTTCACTGCCTACAACCGATAACTTTGCCTATTAAGTTATTCAATCTTTACTTTATTTTTCGCTAAAAGAAGTATAAGCCACTTCTATGAAACTTTTCAGACGAGTCCGTATAATTTTCAATATTTCTTAGAAGAAATTGGATCCTGCATAAGAAATGAGAGCAAATTTTCCTTGAAATGGTATCTAAGACTTCCTTTTTACTAAGTCTTTGTCGAACGATTTATTTTGGATTTTTGATTAAAAACGCTATTGCTTGGGATCGAACTGTTTTTATTTAAATAGCCAAACTAAGCGTTTATATTAGTTTTAAAAAATTCTTTGCAGCCAGAATTATGTGCGGATTAAATTATATGAAAAGTGTATCAAGGCAATCAAAGTCATTGGCATTGGCGGGCGTATATGTATGCAGAGCATAAATATTATGTACACAGTACAATACATTCATATTCAGGAGATTATGTGATGCCTACAAACGACTAAATCAATTAAAAACGAAAAATTTCCTGTGTTCAAATGGATATGTCGACATTAAACCGATATTTTATGGGTTTTATGTTACGTGTGTGTACTAAATATTTCTGAAACAAATGCTCGTACGCTAAACAAATAACATGCTACGTAGTCTAGTCATATTAGGGGAAACCCCCTCTCGGTATGAAAGATAATTAAGCTGTAAACTCGTGTACACCTTCATTTTGGTGTTCTAAAAGTTGTCTCAAAAGTCTCATAAAATCTCGTGTCACCACAGAATATATATTAGTACCTTACGGTACAGAAATTTCACTCCCGAGTTTAGGTATGATAAACGCAAGCGTCCGGTCACCGGACTAGTCTCAATAGGCTGGCACTCGCTCGACTTGTCGCACACGCAGCGCACGCATCTGCATGTGTCGCCATCTGTCTCGCTTCGCGTGTATTACTTTCACGGATAAAGTAGTACCTCTGACAGCCCTAGCAGATTGAAGTGAGACGGCAGACAGTTATTGTACTATCAACGCTATACGCAATGCAAAAGGTTAAAATTAGGTTGTTTTCCAGAATAGTAGGTAAATATCTCGGGAATTTTGGGCCGCTTGTATGGAAGTGAGACAGGCCTGGTGTCACGTCGTAATTTATTCAAGGCCAAAGGTCACAATATCAGTTTTTCTTGATTATCTAGGCAGGCAGGGCTTCCATAGCGCCAATGATGTTGGTATGTATGGAGACAATGAGTAGTGCCATGTAAAAGAGAATTAGCAACTTTCGCAAAAAAGAAAAATAGAAATAACGGGGTTTTAAAATATTTTTGATGAACCCTGTTAGAATTGGCCAGGACTTATGTCATTTGACTATTTTTTATCTCAAACAGATGCCAACACTGGAATTTATAGCAAAGTTCATTTTCCGAATTTTGAAACAATATTTTATACTAGATTATACTAGACTAACACAACATTTTTCTTTTTACAACTCATCGTCAGATTGATTGTAGGGAGATTTGGAAAAATTTTATAAGTTGAGATTATTTTTATGCATTCACAATGGAATTTTGTAAGTATTGGAAAAATGTGATAGTAAAAAACCACGAGCTTTATAAGTAGCTGAAAGATCCCGCCTGAAAGCTACTTATGGTGCTCGTGGTTTTTTTACTATCACATTTTTCCTAAATTTAAAAGTGCTTATTTATCAAGTGTATTTGAACATGGATCTTCGGCTTTGGGTCTGCGCTAATGCTAGTGCATGTATAGCCAGGTGAGTCCCTACCTTAACTCTAGCTAGGATAACCAAGAAGCTCACTGTCAAATACACTTGTTTACTAACTTGTAAAGTACAACGAGTAATTAATCGCGTCGAGTGACGGATGCGAGTGACATGATCTAATTGAACCCGGCGACGTGCTAACGTCACGCATGTAAATACAATAAAACGCATCAGCTGTGCCAATCTCGCCCTAATTGCAACCTGTTAAGGCTCATTTACAATGTGTCAAGTTGACACTGAATTTCACGCAGGTCAATGTCATGTTGAAATTAATTAATTTTAACGTGAATTGTTAGATGAGCTTTATTCATGAGATGTGCTAGCGAGATATGTCACTCAACATGTTTCTGAGTCCATGTTCATTTGATCATATGAATTGGAATATTAAATTTAACGTCTTAATTTTAATCCGAGATTAGCGTTCCCAAACGTAGAATTTAAATTTTGAACTTCTCATTTACTAAAATAGCAATCTACTCTTCATTAACAAAATGTTTTGTGTTTACTTCAAATGAAACAGTTTCCCAGACCATAAATTATTGTTATTTCTTCACAGAGATAGACTTGAAATGAGATAAAGAAAATTACAAAAAAAAAAGTATACTAAGAATATGGAAGCGAAAACTCTTCAACGAAATTGAAGCGCAAAGTGAAATGCCACCACAATTCTTTGACCTGTATAATGAATGCCAAAACTCACTTACAGAGAGCTAAACTTTAAATTCATTCAGAAAGCTATTACGTTGCGAACAATTACGTTTGTGCAAGTTTGGGATAAATAAAAGGCGCCATTAGTAGTCAAAGCAAACAAGACTAATTTCGTGAAAAACTATAAAGTGAAATAAGAAATAATCTGACGTAAGTTTAAGAACCCTATGCTCGAGGATGCCGATTTGTTTTGATACTTTGGACAGGAGAGCAAGAGTGCTCTAAAAAAAAATTGTAGCCATTATATGAAAATCTAGAACAACCACGGTATTCGTTTGCTTAAATAAAAGAGGTTCTTTAAAAAAAGAAAAAATAATTCGTTTCGTAATTTTTATGTACTATAAGTAGACTATACCATCACAATAAGACAACCACGACATTATTATCATCATCAGCTCACTGCTGAACATAGGCCTCCTCCTTTGAGCGCCACAAAGAGCGGCTGTGGACTATTTGCAGCCAACGGCTTCGCGCAACCTTTACCAGAATATCGGTCCACATATATTATTTATTTATTACTATGTATTTTTTCCCCATATTTTGTGACAATATCGTTGTTTGACAGAAAAGGTTTCAACATTTTTTTTTAATTTAAAGCTTAAACAAACCCCTTAATATGATATGGTCTTAACAAGGGATGGATAGTGAGGCTGTTGCGCCGCTTGAATAATGAAACGTCGCGACCAGTAATTATTGTTTGGAACAACGAACGATGCGTCATAAATCTCTCTAACAAGACTCATTGGTGTTTGGGGACAGGGGCGGAACATTTTGCGTTGATATATTGTCAAATTTACCTATGGGATAGTTCAAAAATGACTTTGTTAGCGGTTCTCTTTATTTTGTGTCACACGGTTGTTGTTCGTGATATACCTAAAGTAGAAGCACGTCATGGAAAACCTTTTTATTTGCTGTAGAAAAGTGAACATGTAAAAATAATACATGGAATAAAATATAATTTAGGAGTGACTTAAAAATATGCTACCACAAAATTTTCGACACTAGGAGACTTTAGTATTCTTAAAATTTTTAGAATGAATTAATGCACAATTTATTGAAAGAATTTTAAATTTTATTGGACAGCAAAATTTTAATTGAAACGTGATTCAATACTCATCAAAAGGTCTATTTTACAACCATTTTGTTAACTTGCTATGTTAGTTAGTGAGTTTGTTAGTCAGCGGGGGACAAATCTTGCAAGCTTAATTTGACCCACTTCCCAGTGCCCGATGGAGCTGAAATTTTGTATACATGTTTGGTTTAGATGACCATACAATTAATATTAAAGTACAGTCAGCAAAAAAGGTTGTCATGAAAATGAAATTTTTACAAAAAACTTGTTATAACCTTTTTATTAACTTGCCATGTTAGTTAGTTAGTTTGTTAGTTAGCGGGGGATAAATCTTGCAAGCTTAATTTGACCCACTTCCCAGTGTCCGATGGAGCTGAAATTTTGTATACAGGTTTGGTTCCGATTACAATACAATATTAAAGTACAGTCAGCAAAAAAGCTTGTCATAAAAATGAATTTTTACTAAAAACTTATTCTTTTTATAATGTTTCTTTCAAAACGTGAGTTACTACCATAACAAACGGGAGAAATGTATTCTATTCAAACGTCGTTGTATTCTAAGTAAACTATGTAAAATTGCAGCACAAATCTTCTGAAAGCTTTTTTGTAGATGGTTTTGCTCGCTCGTGGATTAAGCACTTAGATGTAGTTCCGCTTCGTATATAGTGAAGTTGAAATAGTGAGGTATGTCTGTTAACTCGACTCTCCTTCTAGTGAAACATGCAATGAAAACATTTGCTTTTGAGTCGATCAAAGCTAGATCTAAACTGAAAAATAAATGTTGTGTCTCTGAATTGATATTTTTCCTATATAAACTTGCTTGCTTTGTCAGTAAAGTGAATAGTATGGTATAACAATAAACCCTTTTTTCTCTATGTTTCTTGGAAATGTCGATTTCTTTTTCATGACAAAATATAACCTTAGAGTTATGGGATAACAAAAGGGACGAGTTATAAAGACTAGGTACTAATTAAAGGTTTGTCTTTGCTTTAGGTACTTATTTATTTCTGTATCCACATTTATATAATGGGACCACGCGGAATTTCATTTTAGACCAGCATTATTTAACAACAACTCTTGCAGTTTGGTGTAAAGAAATTTTATTCTATAGATCATAAATAGCTGTGTCACAATATGACATTTTCAACGCTTCCCACCACTACGCTAAGATCTTTTAAATTTCGCAACATTTTTCCTAGATTTTAATGCGGTATTATTCAATAGGCAGAGTGATTCAAGACAAAGAATCTTATGTATAATACATCTACGTTTAATCCATACGGTGGGGCAGGTTGCTATTATAATATTCGTCAGCTCATAATTTCATACAGCACGTGTGTTCGATGTTGCCAAATTTCCACATCGAAGTGGCAACATGGCGGATCTGTGGAAAGACGTGACGCGATTCTGTTTTGTCTTAGCCTGCATGTCCGCCGAGATTCGTCCATATACTTTTATCATAAACTAGCCTAATGTAACATTCACTACTGCCATCAACTGTGATGTACAGCGCCACTGACAATTTGTGGTAGCGATAGCTCTCGGCAATCGGATCCGATGCGCTGCTCAATTTGACGCTCGCATTAGATTTACTACTGTTCCGTCAGCGGGCCAGAGAAACGACCGAATTTACTAGTCCATTTCACATTTGGTTAAAATACTATCAATAAATATCAGTAACGGGTGCGCAGATAAATTCTATCCTTTGTTTCTAACTTTTCGCTTGGTTCGTATTGCATAACAATTTGCTTACCATCGGAGATACAATTCTATACAGCTTTGGCATTCAAATAGGTAGGTACACAGATTATTTGCTTCGGGAGACTGTCTGAGAGATTATGAAATTATGAGTTCTGTATAAATACCTAGCAAGCTTGTAGAAAATCCTTCCACTGATGCGCTTATCTTAAGAGATCTTTAATTTAACTCACTCCATAGAAGTTGGATGGTGAGTGATGCTGTCTTCAGATAATAAGCGACGTTGAGAACCAGATAAATATAAACGACCGCCTATCTAGCGATTGTGTTCGGAAATAGCAAGTTCCCTAAGCCCTTTTCTGGGAATTCAAAGGAAAATTTCTGCAAGATAGATACCGAATAAACGTCACGCCACCACGCAAATATAACTCTTAACACAACGGAATAAAGTGTTGGGTACACACAATTGATTGATGACCGCTATACTGAACTTATAACTGGATTCCTTTTATAACTGGAACAATGCTGCGGAGCACAAAAGAGCTCAACAAACAGTAAGAAGTATACCAAAGTACGACTTGGTAAGTTTCTTTGAGTTGTACTGTTTTTTTTTTCTTTTCAGTTCTCGTTAAGTGGTGACTGTTAAAATTGAACTATGTTAATATTTCACTTTATCTGCCTGTGGCATCGCTAAGTAAGTTATACAATTTGAGTAACGTATTGTTGTAGTATATCGGAGTAATGTGTTTCATATTTGACAACATTCAAATTGATTCGACCGTTTTTAGATTTTACCTACTACAACAAACGTAGCATAATAAAATTATAATGGAAAGCTCCATAAACGGGAAAATACTTCCGTTAAATTTAAAACATTATTCGCAATTTCGTTAGACTTACTTAAACTTAGTTTGTTGTTCAACAGTAGCCCAGTTACTGTATTAAGAACCTTTTTAATTGAATTAAAACAAGTGAGAACAGCATCCACAGTCTTACTCCGAAAAGAGCTAAAAGTGAAGATTTATACTTTATTCAAATAGAGCAAATAATTCATAAGACGAAGCGGAGGAAGGCGGTGGCTAAAATCCAAGTTGTTAGTTATTCGGAGAAGTTTGGGTCGCCTCTGTCTCTTTGATGGATCCTATATAGGTTGTTTGTCTTTGAAAATTGTTGCTAGTTGCCTATCATTTAATTGGAAACTGAAATAGGTGAAACTTTGATGTCTGTGTTGTGACACTTAAATGGGTATATAAGTTTCAGTTATTATTAGTAAAGAGTTGGATTATTTGTAATGTAAAGTTTGGAGTGTTTGGCAGATTGGTTTTGAAACATTGTGTTGTAAATGTACAGTACTCTAAGGTACCTGCTGACTTATAGTACCTTTATGAAGATTAATAACACTCGTATACTTTGGACGTAAAGACAGTCATACACGATCAAGCCTGCAGAGCTGCTTCACGGTGTGTTTATGTGCGTGCATGACAAGCCTTCTTGAAGCAAACATTGAATTTTTGCTTCAAACATGCTTAGCGGTAGGCTTGACGGCAGGCTTGATCGTGTATGGCTGCCTTAAGATGCAAATTATTGCTGTCTGGGTTGCTTAATGAAGTATTTAATTTTGTTAATTTTATAAAAATAAAGCTAAGATTTTTACTAAAATGGCCGTTTTGTTGATAAATTTCTCATATAGAGTTTGAACTTATGCTAAGTATATAATAGAGTGTCACCGCCTCAGTCGTCTAGTAGTACACACAATCGGTATCAGATGATAATTGTATTCGTGTTGGTTGGTGGTAGGGCTGGTTCTAAGTCCGCCCGGCTAGCTACCACCATCTTATCTAAGTCGGACGCCATAACAATGATGTTTTCAGCATTGTTGTGTTCCGGCAATAGAAGACTGTTCTTCACTGGCTGGGGATTCCGTGACTAGTGAGCTTTCACCTTCAGCCTTATCTTCACTTAACACCAGTGCCCGTAGTGTAAGTTTTTATGTCAAAAAACGCAAACTATTTCGACTCCGTATTTATGTCAATTTGTATGAAAACTGTATTAGCGCCTCTAGCGGCGAGTAGCGCGCTTATATAGTTTTCATACAAATTGACATTAATACGCATTCGAAATAGTTTGCGTTTGCTTGACATAAAAACTTACACTCGGGGTACCGGTGTGATGAAGTCTCAGTGCTACCCCGTTGTGGCTTAAAAAGAACCTTGTTTTCTGTAAATTCATCACCGAAGTTTAAACAAAGCTAATTATTCATTTTATTAGAGTCCGTTCAGTACTTAGCGGAAAAGCTTTTCATCTACATTTTTATCGGTGTAAAAAGTAAGTAACAAAGATTTTTCTGTCTTTGTACAAATTTGACTTCGTTACTATTGCACTACATGTTATAGGTATGCCTATTATGTAAATCTCCAAATTGATCCGTACCGTACCCTCCTTAGCCCGTTTTATCCACCGTCAGTACCAATTCCGTCAAACTCGTTCCAAATTCAGCGATGGCGTGTCGTTTAATGCCTAAGTCACAAGGCATTACTGAACGGGTCGTGGGGACACTGCATAAGGGCCTTTTCCACTACGAAGTCTACTAGGTAGTATGAAGCTGAAAAAGAGGCGAGCAGAACAGTGTGAAATAGTTTTTAACATCAGCCGTTTAATGTCCCTATTGCTGGAGTTTAGTCCTTCGACTGCAAACGCAGATAGGAATCTAAACAAATAAATAAAATTTTCATTTCTGTTAGAATGAAGTTGGGTTTGTGTTTATTAAAGTTTTAAGTAGAGTTCCTAAGTAATTGAAAATTGTTCACCGATATGATCATTAGTTCGCCTATACTTAACTGTATTTATCATAACCCATTGTGTAATTGTGATTGAAACTGACCTTAGTCATACCATGTTAAGGTCATTTTTCAATTAGACGACTCTGTATGAAATAAAACAGGGAGAAAAAAACAACCGTTGGAGTTTCATGCCGGTTCTTCTCCAAGGTCTCCCGCTGTAGGGTTTGCGAACCGATGGCGTAGCTTCTATGACGTTCACAAGTATTGTAAATAACAATCTAAATTGAATAAACAAATTTGACTTTGACTTTACAATAACCAATTAAATTTACACAAATGATTATTTTTCCAATTCTTCAAAAATAACAATAGCATTTTAATTTTACTCTACATTTGATTGAAACATAACACGCAAAACAGAAAGGCTCATACCCATACAACCGTTGAAATCATAAAAATTCATGAAGCAGCGCCTAACATTACATTTGAAAAACGTTTCGCACATTTTCCTATAGAGCTCCAACATGATAAATGAGTCTCGACTTATCTCGCCGCAAAAAATCATCGGAAAGACCTACTAGTTGAGCAAAAACTCATTAACGATGCGCACTTGATCTCTCGACTGTGAGCTTTTTGTGAAAGCTTTTAAGATAAGATAAGATAAGATAAGATAAGATAAAAATATTCTTTATTCACTTAAACATAATAAATATGTACTTATGAATCGTCAATATTTTCCTACCACCCATTCAAGACTTTTTTAACTGACAAGAAGAATGGGCGCAAGAAACTTGCCAGCGTTTCTTAGTTAGGTAACGACATTTACAAAAAAAAACATATCGTTACTAATACAACAATTGCTTAGTATAAAAATACATCAATTTAAACAGTGATTATGTTATGTGTTACATCATGACCATGCATTGCGGTCATTCAAATAATCGTCTACTTTATAGTATCCTTTGCTCATCAGCGACTCTTTAATGTAACATTTAAATTTATGCAATGGTAGTTCAATAATATGCTGTGGAACTTTATTAAAAAAGGATATGCTTTTTCCCAGAAATGAGGCTCTGGATTTTTCTAGCCTAAACTTGGGAACGACAAGTTTATCTTTATTTCTTGTGTTAAAGCGATGAATATCGCTCTGCTTTACAAATGTATTATAATATTTTTTCACATAAATAATATTTTCATAGATGTATTGTCCTGCAACCGTTAAAATGTTTATTTCTTTAAATAGATCTCTTAAAGAATCTCTCGATCGGAGGTTGTACATGGCGCGAATAGCCCTTTTTTGGAGCACGAATATACTTTGGATGTTAGCGGCTGAGCCCCACAACAAAAGGCCGTAGGACATAACACTATGAAAATAACTAAAATAGACTATTCTAGCCGTTTCAATATCGGTTAAGAGCCTTATTTTCTTTACTGCGAATGCGGCCGAACTAAGTCTACTCGCCAAGGCTTCGATATGAGGATCCCATTGTAGTCGCGAGTCTAATATAATACCTAGAAACTTTGTATTGTTAATGAATTCGACCATATCGCCGTCTAGTCTTATATGAAAATCAACTTGTCTTACATTAGGTAACGAAAATTTTAAACACTTAGTTTTCTTTGAGTTTAATGATAAATTATTACTATTAAACCAATGTGACACTTTTGAAAGAGCACTATTTACTTCGTCAGAACAGTCATCACCTCTATCTACTTTAAAGACTAGAGATGTATCATCTGCAAATAGCACTGTCTCACATAAATTCTTCGCGTAGTAAGGAAGGTCATTTATGTATATTAAAAACAACAGCGGGCCCAATATTGATCCTTGGGGTACGCCCATAGTAATGGGAGCTCCGGTAGACTCAGTTTTATTAATAACTACCTTCTGAGTTCTTTCATAAAGATATGAATGCATAAGGCTTACTGACATTTCAGAAACACCATAATGTTTTAACTTCCTTAATAGTGTTTGGTGATCAACACAATCGAATGCCTTGGAAAGGTCACAAAAAATAGCGATTACATCCTGCTTGTCCTCCCAGGCATCAAGTACATGTTTTAGAAATGCAACCCCAGCATCAGTTGTACTTTTACCTTTTGAAAAACCAAACTGTTTCTCATGCAGTATACTATTTAATTTAAAATATTCTAAAAGTTGAGCATAAATTAATTTCTCAAATATTTTACTTATTGCTGGTAGTATGGATATAGGTCTAAAATTTGCTGGGTCACTTTTGTCACCAGCTTTAAACAGAGGAATTATTTTACTATTTTTCATTAAATTAGGAAAGACCCCTTCACTTATACATTGGTTAAAAATTATTGCTAATGATGGAGCTATCACATCAATTATTGATTTGATGATACTTGTAGATATGCCCCAGAGATCTTCTGTTTTCTTAATATTTATTGCTTTGAATGCTTTAATAATATCTTCGGTAGTGACATAGCTAAAACTAAATGTTTCCTGGCACTTGTTCACACTAGATTCCATAAGAGAGACAGCGGTGTTGGGGCAAGAGTTAAGTCTGCTAGTAGTTTCTAACGGAATTCGAGCAAAGTAACCTTCAAAAGCACTAGCCACCTCAATATCTGATTCAAAAGTCTGATCACTAATTTTTAAGTTAAATGAATTAATTTTGCTTTTTATTTTGCCAGTTTCTTGGTTTATAATACTCCAGGTAGCTTTTATTTTATTTTCAGATGATTTAATTTTATTTGAAATATACCTAGATTTTGCCAGAGCACATACTTTCCTAAATGTTTTTGAATATTTCTTGACATATTCAATGAAGCTAGGATCACAGGAAGTCGTTTTTTGGGCATAGAGTTCAAATAACTTTCTTCTGCTATTATAAATACCAGGTGTGGCCCAGTCACTGAACTTCTTACGATCATTACACTTTATAACTTTTTGTTTAAAATTGTTACTAAATTCTTTTTCAACAATATCAAATAATGATTGATAAGAGTTATTAGCGTCAGCAGAAGCTGGCAAACATTGAATTTTATCTTGTACATTATTTCTAAATTTAGTAATACCACGTTTCGGTATTGGCCTGCAAATTACTTCGCGTTTAGGAGTAACATTATAGTGCTCAAAAGAAGCTAGTTGTCCACTGTGGTCGGATTTAATAATATTAATTACCGAATTCTCAATTAAGTTACAGTTGGAAAAGATGTTATCTAAGCAAGTAGCCGATGTTGGCGTAATTCGCGTTGGTTCATTAAAAGTGTGAAGCAAATTAAATGATTTAAAAAGATTAAGGAATTTACTTGTTGTTGTGCCGTGTAGTGCCGGCACATAAATAGAATAGCACTACCCCCTCTCTTCCCGTGGGTGTCGTAAGAGGCGACTAAGGGAAAACTGCCATCAGGAGATGGGCAGCAGCGTCTCCAGTTACAAAAGGCCAATACTGCGATCGCCAACCCGCCTGCCAAGCGTGGCGATTATGGCACAACCCCCCCAATGACAACACAACCAACAAATCGGCCCCCAGTCCCCGGCGGCCCCGCTATTCCTAGCTACGGTAGCGGCTATGGTAACGGCGGGGCAGGGGGTGCTAAGAATCTCCGGGTAGGCTCCGGCTACCAACACCGACGACTCGACCTGGCAACCTACAACACGCGCACATTGAGGCTCGACGCGAAGCTCGTAGAGTTGGAAGAGGCAATAAGTAAGTTACATTGGGATATCATTGGGTTATCTGAAGTCCGAAGAGAGGGGGAGGACTCGATAACCCTGCAATCCGGTAACTTACTTTACCACCGGGAGGGCGACCAACAGTCCATTGGTGGTGTCGGGTTCATCGTCCATAAATCCCTTGTCAACAACGTGATCACCATCGGAAGTGTGTCGAGCAGGGTAGCGTACCTGATACTCAGATTATCGAAACGATATTCGCTGAATGTCATCCAGGTCTACGCTCCGACCTCGACACACGACGATGACGAAGTGGAGGCTATGTATGAGGAGATCTCTAAAGCCATGCATAGCTATAAAACCCACTACACGGTTGTGATGGGGGATTTCAATGCAAAGTTGGGGCAACGTTGCGGTGATGAGCTGAGAGTGGGGCAATTTGGATTTGGGCAACGGAACGATAGAGGCCAGATGCTGGCAGACTTTATGGAGAGGGAGAACCTCTATATGATGAACTCCTTCTTTAGGAAGCCCGTAAGCCGCAAATGGACCTGGATCAGTCCGGACGGTAAAGTCAAAAACGAGATCGATTTTATCATGTCGACGAAGAAGCACATATTCAATGATGTCAATGTGATCAACGCTGTTAAGACAGGAAGCGATCACCGTATGGTAAGAGGCACATTGAATATCGATGTCAAGCTCGAAAGATCGCGACTGATAAAATCCACGCTCCGACCAATACCAGCTCAAATTCAAAACCCCGAGTGCTTTCAGCTCGAGCTTCAAAACCGCTTCGAAGCCCTTGAGAACAGCATAGACGTGGACGATCTATACAACATGGTGGTGGACACTGTCCGCACGGTAGGGTCTAAGTACTATAAAACCCACCGTCCCAAATTGAAGAAACTCTCCAGTCAGACTCTCCTACTCATGGATCAGAGACACGAAATGAAGCTGCAGAACTCAGCGGATGCCCATCGTTATCGGCAGCTCAATAGACAGATATCTAAGTCCTTGACGCGCGACCTTCGCCAATTTAATACCGAGCGTATTAAAGAAGCCATTGAGCGGAACAAAGGCTCCAAAGTGTTCGCGAGAGATCTGTCTATCGGGCAAAGTCAATTGACGAGGCTGAAAACTGGGGAGGGTAGCATCGTTTCGTCAACACCTGAAATCCTGAGGGAGATTGAGAGTTTCTATGGACAGCTATATTCCACGCAAACACCTGTTGAAAGCAAGGCTAAAGACCCTAGAGCCAAGCTTACCCGACACTATACCGAAGATATCCCGGACGTCAGCCTGTACGAGATTAGAATGGCTCTCAAGCAGCTCAAAAACAACAAGGCGGCGGGTGATGACGGAATCACAACAGAACTTCTAAGAGCGGGCGGTAAGCCGATACTTAAGGTCCTCCAGAAGCTCTTCAACTCTGTCATCCTCGAGGGCAAAACGCCAAAGGCATGGGGCAGAAGCGATGTGATGCTGTTTTTCAAGAAGGGTGATAAAACTCTCTTGAAGAATTATAGACCCATCTCACTTCTGAGCCATATCTATAAGTTGTTTTCGAGAGTCATTACGAATCGTCTCGCTCGCAGGTTCGACGACTTCCAACCTCCCGAACAAGCCGGGTTCCGGAAAGGCTACAGTACCATAGACCACATTCATACGCTGCGGCAAGTTATACAGAAGACCGAAGAGTATAACCTGCCACTTTGCTTGGCGTTCGTGGACTATGAGAAAGCCTTTGATTCGATCGAGACCTGGGCCGTGGTGCAGTCTCTCCAGAGGTGCCAAATAGACTACAGGTATATCGAGGTGCTGAGGTACCTATACCAAAACGCCACCATGTCGGTCCGATTACAGAACCAGAGCTCTAATCCTATCCAACTACAGCGAGGTGTGAGACAGGGAGATGTCATCTCTCCCAAACTGTTCACAGCTGCGTTGGAGGATATTTTTAAGCTGCTGGACTGGAAAGGATGCGGCATCAACATCAATGGCGAGTACCTAACACATCTACGGTTTGCCGATGATGTAGTTCTTATGGCTGAGACCTTGGAAGACCTGAACACAATGCTCGAAGATCTCGGTAATGCTTCGCAAAGAGTGGGTCTTAAGATGAACATGGACAAGACGAAAATCATGTCCAATGCCCATGTAGCACCCGCTCCAGTTAATGTTGGGAACATTACACTCGAAGTTGTTGACCACTATGTTTACCTAGGACAGACGGTCCAGTTAGGTAAGTCCAACTTTGAGAAAGAGATCTCTCGTCGAATCCAGCTCGGATGGGCAGCGTTTGGGAAGCTCCGACATATATTCGCGTCCGAAATACCTCAATGTCTCAAGACGAAAGTCTTTGACCAGTGTGTGTTGCCAGTAATGACCTATGGAAGTGAGACGTGGTCTTTTACTATGGGTCTCATAAGAAGGCTCAAAGTCACCCAGCGAGCAATGGAGAGAGCGATGCTTGGTATTTCCCTGCTCGATCGAATCAGAAATGATGAAATCCGCAGGAGAACTAAAACAACCGACATCGCTCGAAGGATTGCATCATTGAAGTGGCAGTGGGCGGGACACATAGCGCGGAGAACCGATGGCCGTTGGGGCGGAAAGGTTCTTGAATGGCGACCGCGTGCCGGACGACGTTCCGTGGGCAGGCCCCCTACAAGGTGGACCGACGATCTGGTCAAGGTCGCGGGAAGCCGCTGGATGCGGGCAGCGCAGGACCGATCGTTGTGGAGATCCTTGGGGGAGGCCTATGCCCAGCAGTGGGCGTCGTTCGGCTGACATGATGATGATGATGATGATGAAGGAATTTACTGGAGAGTTGTGCTAATTTAATATCTAAGATGTCTATATTAAAATCTCCACAAACTACAATTTTTTTATTCTTACGACAGCATATTTTCAAAACATCCTCCATAGTGGACTCAAAGACTGTGTAATTTGCTCCAGGGGGGCTATATACACAGATTACAATCATTTGTTCAAGTTCCACGCATGATATCTCACAAATTCGTTCAACAGAGAGGGATACTATATCCTTTCGCTCTTTATATTGTGTGTTATTAGGTAAAATTATTAAAGAACCCCCCCTTACTGCAGTTTTTCTATTGAATGAACTTACAACACTATAATTATCCAAATTTAACAATAATTCATATTCTTTTAACCAATGTTCAGTAACACATAACACATCAATATTTTCACAATTTAAAAATAAACTTATTTCTAGGTCTTTGCCAGCAGAAAAGCCTTGGATATTCTGGTGTACTATTTTTAAACATTTAGGCCTTCCTCTTGTCAATACTGGGCTAGAGTATGCCTCCGTTGTCTCTAATGGTAATTTAAATTAACCATGTCAGTATTTGGATTCAAAAGAATCGAATTATTTGGAACAGATTCCAAAGTTGAATTAGAAATGTCACATTTTAGCTGCTCAAAAGAAGCAGAAGTTAGAGTAGCCAGATTGTTGGCTAGTTGATTAAAATAAAAAGATAGCGATAATGCTATTTGTCGCTTATGATAATTATGCAGATAGTATTTATCTTTCGTCAAGTTAAGATTACATAACAGGGTATTTATGTCAATTATTTGTATCTGACTATTATGAGATGCTATTGTGCTTAATGTTAAATTAAGATTATATCTTAATTTATTCTCTAATTGTGAAAACCCTTGACTATAGGGAAATGTAAACATAACAACTTTTCTAACATTTAGAGAGCATAATGAGTTACAGTATGATATTAAATGGTTTTTGTTTATACTATCTCTATTCCCGATTAAAACAATCAAGTTTGTGTTTTCACTATAAGATTTTTTTACAATTACTTTCATAATCTCATTTATGCTTGATCCAGGCATACAATAATTAGTAACACTTTCCTTAGAATGTTTCTGGATTAATTGGCCCAAGCCCTTCCCAATCTCATCGCAGAACATAATTGTTTTAGCGTTACTTATTCTTGTAGGTGGGTTATTTTCATTATTCAGTAATATACTATCGGGATTGTTAGAGGTGTCAGAGTTTGTTGGTATATAAACCTCCTGAGCAGCCCGACCTAATGTATCAGTTTTACATAAATTGTTGCTCACTTTGGTACAATTGCAGCTGCGTTTTTTACCTAGCGATTCAAACCGGTCTGAATTAAAATTACAAAGATCAATCATATCATAGGCAGCCATTTTTTGATTATTTATTTGCTTGTGAGAAAACTCACACAAGTTAGTGTACATTTCCCTTAGTGATAGTTCCAAATTGTCAATTTTGTTACCTATTTGACTACCTATCATTTCACTTTCTTTATTTTTATTACATGTTTCCATGTTTATCATATTTAATTGTTCTAAAAGTACCTTTAGTTCTCTCTTTAAGTGACTGTACTTATTATAATAATTTTGTCTTTTAATTAACTTTTGTGTTTTCCTAATGTATCTATTAATTTTAATATATTTTTTTAGTTTCTTTCCGCTACTAAAGCCACAAATAGTATCATTACTAAAGAATGGTTTATCCACATAGTTGACACATTCCGAGGTTGAATTATCAAGTGCTGCCGAATTACATAGCGTTAACTCACTAAACAGGCTTTGAGAATGCTTATCTTCTAATATACTTTTATTTTCTTTTTCTAAATCTAGAACTGTTTTCTGGGCAAGGGAGAGACTAATTTCCAGGTCTGTTATGCGACTCAATGCCTGTTCATGAGTATCAGAACAAGCCCTAAAAGACTCAATAAAGTCTTGCATTTGGTTACACTTGTGTACGACTTCTGAGTATTTAATGTGAAGTTCAGCGAGTTCATTCTTAAGCTGAGTATTGCGGGTAATGTTCTTGTAAATCTCCTGCTCACTTTCCTCTCTTTCCCTCATTAAAGATTCATTGAGATCTTTGGCTGCCTTCAGATCCTGCAGAGTATTCTTAAGTTGTAGCTCCACATCCTTTGCCGTTGTCCTCCGGGTCATCATAATTGTTTATTAAGGTTCTAGGTAACTACCTCTGAAATATATACAAATGTGATCAATAACTGATTACAGTAAAGCTTTGAATTACAGATTTATCTATCTTAATAATTAGTAAAAGGTAATTTTGAACTACCTTTTCTATTTATTATTTTGTATACAATGAGCGGTTAAAAAATTAAATAATAATTAAGAGTGTCAGTTGTAGTGAATAACAATAAAGTTATTAAAGAATGTTAAGTAGATATAAATGTCACCATCAACTTTAATTTGTGCAATATAAAGTGAGGCAAACCAATTTAAAAAAAGTGTGCGTTGTTAAATTAAAGTTTATTGTACTAAATTATTAATGAATATGACAAATTTGTTATAAGACAAATTTGTTATAAGTAGTAGCTACTGGTGACAGCTGATGTCACCATAAAATTAACTTTTATTAAAGTAGGTTGAGGTACTTAAGCCTTTCTGTAGTATTCTGTTAATTTATTTGACCATGTAGAAATATCTTAAGATTCAAGTTACAAACTAGTTTCACAATCTTTAATTGAAATGATTTAGATGTCTCTGTATAGATGTAGTGTTTGGAAAGTGTAGCAGTAAGGTGAATGTCTGTGACAGTAGTGGTCACCGTCAGCTTTACTTCCACAGTTTGTCAAGTAAAGAGAGGTTGTCAACAATGCCAAATCGTAATGGATTGTGACGTTGCTCACTGAAAGTGAGCTCTGTACTAGTAATGAAAATTAGTGTACAGTGAATGTGAAACCAATTTGGCATTCAAATCTTGTGTGTTAGTTGAGTTTAAAAGTGATGATCAATACCTAACTAAAATAATAACAAAATATGAGGGTAGGTATTTTGAACTCAATTAAGGTTTCAAAAAGTGTTCTTTATAGTTTTCTCACTTTATTACAAGAAATTTAAATACTGCAAGTAGTAATTCAGGCTGTAAGGGAGATGGCAAAACCTGTAATAACTTAGTCTAATTTATGTCAAACATTAACTACCTACTTATATATTTTAAAAGATTGAATGTTAACTATAGGTAACACAATGCAAACAAATGATATTCTTAATCAGAAAACACTTGTTGTTGATAATAGCATATAGGTAAGTTGTTGGTCTAACAAATTATTGAAAATTAACAACTAAGTACAAATACCTAGTTGATTACATTGAGTTATAAGTTGGTTAGTTAGTTTCTTATCAAGATTGTCAAGATGTATTTGTCGGTAATATAAGTTTTATTGGTCTGAGAATGCAATGTGAGTGATGTAAATTATGAAAACAATACTCCCCAGGTTTAAGTAGAAGCAGTCCACAGTATTTATATCTTTTCAATTTGAATTAGTATCGTCTTCTTGATTGACAGTTGGGTCAATTTTTCCTCGCTTTTAATTCAAAAGTTTGTTCATTAAACTTGCTGATAACACTTCCACTTGTTATTTAATACGTAATTAAGCTAATTATAACAAATTATTTAGAAATTTAAAGAGAATTACTAATAAAATTAATTAATTAAAATTACACAGCAAACTTTTAAGTGTTGCTGCCAGTGTTGCCAGCACACACAGGAAGGAATCGATTCTTCCCACATCCGGATACAAGCGTGTAGCTTTGCTTCCTAATGAGATTTCTCTGGTAGTACAACAAGTAAACATTAATTTAAACACATATTTTAGTATGTAGAGTATTGTAAATATGTGCTTAAACTAGGGATAGATGCATCACATTTTAACGCTAAGGATGTCGGAAAACATACAGGGGCCCGATTCTCAGGCATTCGAACTTTTTCAGTGTGGTAATTCGTATGTCGAACATTTTGTTTGTGGTTTCTATTGAAAAGCTAAAGGAAAAGCTAGAACGTTTCAAACAAACTAAGCTGTACCACATGTCAACAAATTCATTTTGACAGCTAAGTTCGTATACGAACATCTATTGGTTTTTACCACTCGTAGCATTCGACTGGTTTTCGATCGAACTTTTTCGATTGTGAAATTCTGACAATACAGAAACTGTGTTATATTTGAATTTCGAGCTTATAAATGTGAACTTTTCTCGATTGCCTGAGAATCGGCCCCCAGGATTTGTCAATTATATTGTTAGTTATATGGTGCAAGTGCAACACAGACCTACAGTTTCAACAGCACTGTTGGATCTTATTTTGACGACCGATTTGGCGCAGGGGTAGGCCACCCATTTTCTGCGCCAGTGGTCTCGGGTTCGATTCCCGAACAAGACAAATATTTGTGTGCATGAACATATTTGTCTTGGTCTGGGTAAAGTATTTAAGTATATATTTATCTGTTATCTAGTTGTCCATGATACAGTTTCTTAATGAAATTAACATGGGCTTAGATAATTGGTGTGAATGTAAAAAGTAATTAATTTATTATTTCTAGGCTTTAACATGTCCGTTTGGGTGGCTAACTATGCGCTGTCAAATGAGCGAAATTTATTAGCCCACTTTAAACACTAATCTATACTTATAATAAAACTGTAAACGATCCAATTCTGTACATTGAAAAGAAATAGAAAA
Organism: Crambus lathoniellus; assembly: GCA_949710035.1. NCBI lineage: Eukaryota > Metazoa > Arthropoda > Insecta > Lepidoptera > Crambidae > Crambus > Crambus lathoniellus. Next base: position 29,888,308 of record OX453309.1, on the reverse strand, counting down.
AAATACCACCAGGGGTCTTCTTAAACGAAACAGATACCAAAAATATAGTTTTTGAATTTTTTGTCTGTCTGTCTGTCTGTTGTCCGCGTTTCACACAAAAACTACTGAACGGATTTTGTTGAAACTTTTTTTGTTATACAGCTATTGGCCCTCGCCAACATATAGGCTATAATTTATTTTGAAGATCGTAATATCTGATGTGGAACCATAACAGTCCAGCCAAACTATGAGAGATATAAAAATACCGTCTTAAGGAAAATTGTTAAACGTGATGGGCACTTTCTATTGACGTACAAAGTTTGAAGGTCTGGTTCACCTGATGTGGAACCCTAGCAGCCAGGATAAACTATATGAGATACAAACATGGCGTCTTAAGAAAAGTTGTTTCACGTAATGAACATTTTCTATTGACGGAAAAATATCAAAGGTCTGGCACACCTGATGTGGAACCCTAGCAGCCCAGCTAAACTATAAGAGATACAAATATATATCTATATCTATATACTTATAATAAAACTGTAATCTATACTTATAATAAAACTGTAAACGATCCAATTCTGGGGGCCGATTCTCAGGCAATCGAGAAAAGTTCACATTTATAGCTCGAAATTCAAATATAACACAGTTTTTGTATTGTCAGAATTTCACAATCGAAAAAGTTCGATCGAAAACCAGTCGAACGCTACGAGTGGTAAAAACCAATAGATGTTCGTATACGAACTTAGCTGTCAAAATGAATTTGTTGACATGTGAGACAGCTTAGTTTGTTTGAAACGTTCTAACTTTTCAATAGAAACCACAAACAAAATGTTCGACATACGAATTACCACACTAAAAAAGTTCGAATGCCTGAGAATCGGGCCCCTGTACATTGAAAAGAAATAGAAAAATATACCACCAGGGGTCTTCTTAAACGAAACAGATACCAAAAATATAGTTTTTGAATTTTTTGTCTGTCTGTCTGTCTGTTGTCCGCGTTTCACACAAAAACTATTGAACGGATTTTGTTGAAACTTTTTTTGTTATACAGCTATTGGCCCTCGCCAACATATAGGCTATAATTTATTTTGAAGATCGTAATATCTGATGTGGAACCATAACAGTCCAGCCAAACTATGAGAGATATAAAAATACCGTCTTAAGGAAAATTGTTAAACGTGATGGGCACTTTCTATTGACGTACAAAGTTTGAAGGTCTGGTTCACCTGATGTGGAACCCTAGCAGCCAGGATAAACTATATGAGATACAAACATGGCGTCTTAAGAAAAGTTGTTTCACGTAATGAACATTTTCTATTGACGGAAAAATATCGAAGGTCTGGCACACCTGATGTGGAACCCTAGCAGCCCAGCTAAACTATAAAAGATACAAATCTATCTATACTTATAATAAAACTGTAAACGATCCAATTCTGTACATTGAAAAGAAAGGGTCTTCTTAAACGAAACAGATACCAAAAATATAGTTTTTGAATTTTTTGTCCGTCTGTCTGTTGTCCGCGTTTCACACAAAAACTACTGAACGGATTTTAATGAAACTGTTTTTGTTATACAGCTATTGGCCCTCGCCAACATATAGGCTATAACTTATTTTGAAGATCGTTATATCTGATGTGGAACCATAGCAGTCCAGCCAAACTATAAGAGATACAAATATAGCATCATAAGAGAAGTTGTTCAGCGTAATAAGTATTTTCTTTTGACATACTATCTCGAATATTATTAATATGAAAGTGTGTTTGTTTGTATGTCCGTCTTTCACGTCAAAACGGAGCAACGGATCGACGTGATTTTTAGTATGTAGGTAGTTTAGGAGCTAGAAAGTGACATAGACTAAAAATATCACTTTACGTCGGAATAACGTAGTGTAGTACATGCGGGCGAAACCGCGGTCGGAAGGCTATGTTATGTAAATTTTTAATGTGCTAATATGTATCATAGCAATCATAGCGCTGTACTAATATATATTAAACTAGCTTTCCGCCCGCGGCTTCGCCCGCGTGAACTACATGACGTTATCCCGCGGGAATGTGATTTTTTCCGGGATAAAAAGTAGCCTATGTTCCTCTCCAGGCTACAAAGTATCTGTGTTCCAAATTTCAGCCAAATCCGTTCAGCCGTTTTGGCGTGATTGAGTAACAAACATCCAAACATCCAAACATCTAAACTTTCGCATTTATAATATTAAGTAGGATAATATAAGTAGGATAAATAAATAAAAAAAAACAAAATAGCTTATTAGCCTTAAAAATTAAAAATGGTGCCGAAAGTCACTATTCCACGCGGACGAAGTCGCGGGCACAGCTAGTTTATAATAATTGCAAGCTTTATGATGTTGATACTTTGAATATCCTATTTAAGTTCCACTATTGTGGCTGATCAATACTTGACTTTAAGAATAGGTCACTTTTACTGCTTTTTTCCCAAGATTTTTTCAAGCAAAACCTAAGGGTCGACTTAGAACCCTCAAAAGAAAATATTTTGCAAAAAAAAAACGAATCAACAGTACCTACAACAAACCTAGTAAATAAATTGTTTACCTATTCATTAGACATAACTATTATGTACAAAGGATCGTCAATATTTTCCTACCGCCATTCAAGACTTTTTTAACTGACAAGAATTAACAGGCGCAATAAACTTGCTAGCATTTTTTAGGTAACAATCAAAGAACACGGAAATAAATTTTCTGTCTTTCCATATTCTTGGTAACAATATTTACAAAAAAAATATATATTAGTAACGATTTCAATACAATAACAAATAACGATTACGATAAAAATTACATTAAATTGTTTATATCATAAAATATACGTCATTACATATTAATTAACTTAATTATTACAACCCGAAGCTTTGCTGAAAGGTCGCGTTTCCTCTACTCAATAAACCGGGGCGTTGACAGACTTTCCCGACGACTCATTACAGCCTCGTCATAGCTCACGACCTTGAAACTCGCCGGAGCACGAAATGAGCAGCATCATGTCACCACTTCAACCAGTTTGTTTTATTTATTACTAGCTTTCCGCCCGCGGCTTCGCCCGCGTGGGCTTCACGACGTTATCTCGCGGGAATGTGATATTTTGTCCGGGATAAAAAGTAGCCTATGTTCCACTCCAGGCTACAAACTATCTGTGTCCTAAATTTCAGCCAAATCCGTTCAGCCGTTTTGGCCTGATTAAGTAACAAACATACAAACATCCAAACATTCACATTTATTTATATTAATTATTAAAGTAGGACTAGCGATCCGCCCCGGCTTTGCACAAATGTAAAGCAGATTCTAGGCACTATAAAATGCATGTATTATACAACAAATGAATAAACCTTCCTTTTGAATCGCTCTATCTATTGATAAAAACTGCGTTAAAATTCGTTTCGTACTTTGAATTATTAAACGTACATACGGCGAAAAGCAACTTTGTTTTATACTTACTTTGTAGAGATTTAAGTCTTCCACTTTAGAAGCGTCATTAATATTATGTTAGCCAAATTACAGTTTTCTAATACTATACACTGCAGGGTCTAAACTAATGGTCACCATAGACGTTCAAGTAATTTGATCAAACAGGCTGGTTCAAACAGTTTGATTAAATTGGCATGAATTTCTGTGGTAAAATGTAATCAAACTTAATGGGATGGGTAATGAAATGGCTTGAAGAAAATAATGTTTTTTTTTTTTTTTTTTTTATAAAAACTGGTTAAGCATTTGACCGCCATCTTGCTAAACAGACAGGATGCAGTCTAGGGTGTAGCATGCTTACCCAGTAGGTGTATTATTTGATCAAACTGTTTGAACCAACATGTTTGATCAAATAACTTGAACGTCTATATGTGACATAAACCGCAGACAGACATGGCGAAGCTAGGTGAATATAGAACCTTAATGGGTTCTATATTCACCTATATATATCTATATATCTATATGATATTAAGATAGCAAAGAAACCAGAGTATTACCAGTATTACTTAAAGACCACGTTTTTCGCACTCAATAATAAATCTATATATATAAAAATGAATCCCTATTTCCCTTGGTCACGCCATCACGCATGAACGGCTGGACCGATTTGGCTAATTTTGGTCTTGAAATGTTCGTGGAAGTCCAAGGAAGGTTCTAACGGTGGAGAAAATAGGGGAAGGGTAAGTAGGGGTAGAGTAGGAGTAGGGTAGGGTAAAGGTAGGGTAATGGTAGGGTAGAGGTAGGGTAGGGGTAGGGTAGGGTAGGGGTAGAGTACGGGTAGGGTAGGGTGGAGTAGGGGGTAGGGCCACGGGAACGAAGTCGCGCTGGGTCAGCTAGTAAATAATAAATAAATATCTTCTTACATTCACACCAATTATCTAAGCCCATTTTAATTTCATTAAGAAACTGTATCATGGAAAACTTGGTAACGGATAAATATATACTTAAATACTTTTTGTTTGTAAATTCATACTTAACTAGCTTTCCGCCCGCGGCTTCGCCCGCGTGGAATACACGACGTTATCCCGCGGGAATGTGACATTTTTCCGGGATTAAAAGTAGCCTATGTTCCTCTCCAGGCTTCAAAGTATCTGTGACCCAAATTTCAGCCAAATCCGTTCAGCCGTTTTGGCGTGATTGAGTAACAAACATACAAACATCCAAACATCCAAACATCCAAACATCTAAACTTTCACATTTATAATATTAGTAGGATAATATACATAGTAAACACCCAGACCAAGACAAATAGACATGTTCGTTCATGCACACAATAAACATTGACACACTTTTCCAACAAATCATTTCAGCATCGTCATAACTCCCAACCTTGAAACTCATCACGTCACCACTTCACTCAGTTTGTATTATTAAAGACTGACGGAGTGACCTGCCCAATTCATCAAGAATTAACAAAGCTGCTTCATTCTCGCATTATCCGCTGACTTTACGTGACTCTACATAGTGAAGAGTGACCGTAGATGGCAGCGGTGGAGCCAGGCATAAGAGGTAGCCATTTTATCTAAATAACTCGTCCGATTCAGTGAGAATTAGAAGAATAGAAAATAACAAATTTGTTGCGCCCTCGCATTATCCGATGACTTGATGTGACTATACACAGTAAACAGTGACCATGGACGGTGGTGTTTGGTGCAAAGGAAAAGAGGCAGAAACTTTTAAAAAACAAAATATGTACTAGTTTTCCATATACATAAGGGGAATTATAGGGATATAAAAATATTTCGCCTTATTTGCATAAAAAGTATTAATTCATATTTAATAATGATAAATGTGAAAGTGTGTTTGTTTGTTTAGGAGCTAGAGAGTGATATACGTTACTTTTATTCCTTTAAAAAAATTCACATTCCCGCGAGATAACCTCGAGTAGTCCACGCGGGTGAAGCCATGGGTGGAATACTAGACTACTTTAATAAGAAGTTTTCTCACGTTAATAATAATCTTCATTGTCAAATTTGATACACTGAACTTAATCTCTTACAACCAACTCAAGGCCAAATATTCTACAATGTCTCTTCAGTCACGACGAGTACTGTTAGATGTTACGTTACTTCATAAGCTATGCAACAATGCACTTGACTGTTCGAATCTCATGAGTTATCTTGCATATTAGCGTTCCTGTTCGCCCCCAGCGATCAACTCACCCCCACAAATTATTTGTTACCGTGCCCTGCAAAACGAATGCAGGGTTATGCTCTCCCTTGCGCCGTTTAGTCTCAACCTATAATGATAAGTTCTTGCATATCGACATTTTCTCATCGCCTCTTGGCAGATTTAGGTACTTGGTGTTAAAAGAATTAGTTACCACTGATTTATAATATAACTTTTGTACCTTTTTAACCGACTTCTAAATCAAAAAGGAGGAGGTTCTCTATTCGTCTGTATGTATGTTTTTTTTTTTTTTTTGTGTATGTCCACCGATTACTCGAAGACGGCTGAACCGATTGAAATGGTTCAAACGTTATTACATCAGGTTGGTTTCCAAGTTGGTCCCATTTTTTGAAATTTTGAAATCAGTTCAGTAGTTTTCAGGAAATCTTGAAAAGACTGTCGTTTTCGTTACCACTTTATGTGAATTTAATACTTATCTTTAGGCATAACTCCTTTGTTTATAAACCGATTAGATGATTCTTGTTTTGTTAAAAAGGTGATACCTCAAGGTATTTTAACCGACTTCGAAAAAGGAGGTTTTGAGTTTGATCACATACCTAATTACCAGAAAACACGTAAATTGCCTGCACGATGCACTAAAAAGAGTGAAATAAAAATTATTTTTATAAAAAAATAAAACCGCCTTCTAAAAAACCACATCAAAAAAGTAAGAAATAATTCCTCACCAAATAAATAACGTAAGTACTTTGAAGTCGGGCGGGTTTTAACAAAAACAACAAAAAATTGTACATGTTTCACGCCCGACTTCAAAGTACTTACGTTATTTATTTTGGTGAGGAATTATTTCTTACTTTTTTGATGTGGTATTTTAGAAGGCGGTTTTATTTTTTCATAAAAATAATTTTTATTTATTTATTTAATGTGAGATTGGACCCGTGTCCAACTGACCCGCTACTTGTTAATTTAAGCTGTGAGCATTGTGGTTGGCTGTGTATAGACCTTAGTCTGTATAATTAATATTTTAAGTTAACTGTTGTATGTTCCGAATAAATAAATTAAATTAAATAAACACTCAATCCTAGCTTCAAATCGTGCGTCAACTCTTCAATTGATCTTACTCCAAATCAAAAAGACATAGACTTAAATCCTCACGTTATCAAAACCACCTAACTTTTTAACATTCCTTACTTCACTCTCTTCATCCCATGACTTAACCCGCACATCCGGAGCGGAGAGGCCTAATTGACCTGAAGAAGAGCCGCGTGCGCCCTCAATTTTCCAACCCTTGCCTCTCATAAGGCTTTTTAGGCCTTCACCAAATTGCTCTCGTTACTGTGTGATTATCTAGGATTAAACACATATACGCAATTTGGCCATTGCTGTTGAAGTAACTATTATGTTAGGAATTTATGGCTTATTTTGACATGGTTAGTTCCTTCCATTCGAGATGGATTCATACTTTCAGTCTTCTAAAAGCAAAACTTCATTAAATTGATGAACACAAACATTGTCTTTAGTTGAAACGGTCCTAATTGATTTTGTACAAAACGGCATGCACAAGTGTAAGTCTCACTTAGGTATACCTAGAAATTGCAATGACAATACTTATTGCAAATACAAAACTGTATATGAGATCGACTTATTCTTTTTATCCTACTGTGAAAGTTTAGATGGTTGTTACTCAATCACGCCAAAACGGCTAAATGGATTTGGCTGAAATTTGGGACACAGATGCTTTGTAGCCTAGAGAGGAACAAAGGCTAATTTTTATCCCGGAAAAATATTACATTCTCTCAGGATAACGTCGTGTAGTACACGCGGGCGAAGCTGCGGGCGGAAAGCTAGTGTTTAATAAGACCAACTTATTGCATTTTATAGTCTGGCTTCATTACATGTTTAAAATGCGTATATTATTATTTCAATGGGGCAAATATCGGCAAATATTCCGAGTATAGGTTTTGTCGAAGCGTGATCAGAATTTTTTATTCGATCTCATTATTCAGAAGACTAAACCGAGCTTTTGTAATATTTTTACAGAACAATTTCATTATTTTCATTTGAGTGTATTTGGGTTTCAACTCTTCATGTTGGTATTATCTCTTTGAATATAATATTTCCATGTTTATTGTTTTAATTCTACGTTTTATTTTGTTTAGTTTGAATATAAACGAAATGTGATTATGTGATGAGTAGAGATCGGATAATCGGATGCATATTTACCTAAAGTTAAAATTTAGCTAGGAAATTATGGAAGCGGCTTCCTAAAACACGTTTTTTTATATACAGGATATTTTTTTTATCAGTGCACAAATTTTTAGGATCGACTCAGAATCGGTAAGTGAACAACTTTCTCCTAGAAACATAGGTCGAAATATGACAAAATTTTTTTGACCTTTCATACAAATAGAACTGATCACGTGATCGAATTAGTATGGGAAGTCCAAAAATTTTTGTCGTATTTCGACCCATGTTTCTAGGAGAAAGTTGTTCACTTATCGACTCTGAGTCGATCCTAAAAATTTGTGCAGTGGTAAAAAAATTACCCTGTATAAATCCCGGGATTTCATAAAATTCGCTAATGCGAAATTAGTCCGTAACATGGTGTGGAAACGATGTCTTTAGCATGAGCTATTTATTTAAAAAAATCGATACAAAAGTGCATTCCATAACAGCTAACACCTCAACTTTAGGTAAATATGCATCCGATTATCCGATCACTGGTGATGAGTAATAAACAAAAGTTTATGTAATAACATCGTAAGTATTTAATTTGATCAAAAGTATAGAAAAGTTGATTAGTATACAATACTTTTGGCATTAAGTCCTCCGTTAAGTGTACCTGTACTTTTAATTGTGTAGGTATTTGGTACAGAACTTCAATAAATAAATTAACGTTACCCGAAAAAAATTATATTTATACAGGATAATTTTTTTACCAGTGCACAAATTTTTAGGATCGACTCAGAATCGGTAAGTGAACAAATTTCTCCTAGAAACATAGGTCGAAATATGACAAAAAAAATTAGACCTTTCATACAAATCGAACTGATCACGTGATCAAATTAGTATGGGAAGTCCAAAAATTTTTGTCGTATTTCGACCCATGTTTCTAGGAGAAAGTTGTTCACTTATCGATTCTGAGTCAATCCTAAAAATATGTGCACTGATAAAAAAATTATCCTGTATAATTTTTTAATAGCTTGATGGCAACATACTGATTATATCTGCAAATCCAGGACTTGGCGAATCAATCTTGTTTTTAAGATATATTTGAAACCTGAAAACTATTTGGCTGTACGCTTCGTTAGCAGCTTGTTCTATTGTAACTTCAGTAAGATACGATCAAATTATGTTTTAGTTTGTCTGGGCGATATCATCCTTATTTATAGGAGTATCTTCTGAGCTTCCTATATCTCTTATAAATTTTATCAATATCTATGATTTTATCCAAATACATAAACAAGTATTTGTGAACTGTATTCCGACCAACATTTTTTTTTAAATCAACAGCCGGTGTAGCACTTAGCCTTTATCACACCTGATGTTAAGTGGCGATAAGGCTGAAGGTGGAAGCGCACTACTCCCGGAATCCTCAATTACTGAGAAACTCACTATCTTATCTCTAACTGCCGAAACACAACAATGCTGAAAACATTGTTGCTAAGGCGTCAGACTTAGATAAGATGGTGGTAGTTAGCCAGTCGGACTTTAAACGAGCCCTACCACCAACCAAACCGAATACAATATGTACCCCCACTGGGAATCGAAACCGGGACCTCTTGGTCTGATCCCGGTGGTGTACCGCCAGAAGCGGTTAAATTTTATCAATGTCTATGATTTTATCCAATACTTATTAGTATTGAGCAGTATACCTAACACCTATTTAGGTAGGTAGGTTATTTCAAGACCGTAAATAGCGGCATAGATTCCCCTAGCAGCTTGTACTATCGTAAGTTCGGAAGGCAGGATCAGATACGGTCCCGCAGCGCACAGATCATTTGGCAATAAAGCGTCGCACGGAGGCCTAATTGCCTCGGTTTTAGATATCGACATGAAATTTGAGCAAGGTCACTACCTTAGTCAGAGGATGAGTGGGTAGATTTTATCTTTTTTTTCATTTTTTATTGGACACCATCACATACATTGTTCCAATACCAACGTATAGTAGCTTAAGCACTAGTATTATGGAAATTGGAAACAACGACGGGTATTACCACATACACCCGGACCCAAAGAAAAGCTAGTTTTCAATATTTACCCGACCGGGGGTGATCGAACCCGGGACCTCTAGAGATAGCGGCACCTTGAAAACCGGATGTCGTCAAATCTTCTATGAAGTTGAAGATTTTGACAATGTTATTTTTTGGAAAACTTAAATAATGAGCAACACAAAATACTAAGTTGTTGCCTGAGAACGCTATTGTGTAAATTTAAATTGTATATTTATACTAGCCTTCCGCCCGCGACTTCGCCCGCGTGTACTACACGACGTTATCCCGCGGGAAGGTGATATTTTACAGGAATAGAAAGTGTCCTATGTCCTTTCTCAGGCTCTAGACTATCTCTGTACCAAAATTCATTCAAATCGGTTCAGTAGTTTAGGTGTGATTGTGTAACACACAGACAGACAGAGACGCATTTATAATATAAGTAAGGATTGCATTTCAATAGTAATTTTGAAGTCCTTACTTTGGTAATCAAATCCTTTTCAAGTCTATGTTACCCTCAAAAGTTTCTTGCGCTTGCACTTTCAGAATTTGTATATTAAACTAATTACTTACTAACTATTTTTTAAAGACAGCTGGGAAAGTTAATAACTATTGTACCTTTTTGTAAAGCTTATGAAACTAGTACACAGTTATTTTACTAATTTGAACGCTAACTTCCCTACAGCTTTTTACAATAATTTACGGCGAAGTTGGAGAAAAATACACAAAATAAAAATTATTGTTACTAAAGACCTTTTATTTCTGAGATTATGTAAGTTATGCGCATGCGGTATTTTTTTGAATAATCCCGAATTATTCAGCTTTCAGAAAAGTACCAATTTAATCTTTAAAGTGGAGTAGTTTTATCACAATTTATGTTTTTTGGTAACATTTCGGAAAATTACAAAATGTCAAAGAACCGTCACAACTCGGTAACCATCCAGTTTTGACCCCTGGTTCACTGGACTTAATTTGTTGCTAATGACCTCTAGTATAACCCCTTTCAAGGAATAGGTCGAGTTTTACTATCATCCTGTATAATATCTTTTCTAATGTTAGTTTTCCGCTCCGCTCATGGGCAAAGTATGCCCTTAAAGTTATCGCCTTAGCATTTTCAGCACGTCCGCACTTAACCACTAATGACCGCAGAGAGATGTAATGTATGTATGTCTGTAGATACCCCGACCTACTGATAGTTAGTCATCTTACAAGAACAATAATTATGCAATATAATAGTCTTTCGTGTAATGGTAGTCTCCTGTCATCATTTTACATATTTATTGTCCCCAGTACCATTGCTGGGATTTATATTATGGATGTATAATGACGACCGAGTAGGCTACCCGCCTTCTGCGCCAGAGGTCTCGGGTTCGATTCCCGAACAAGACAAATATTTGTGTGCATGAACGTGTCTTTTTGTCTTGGTCTGGGTGTTTTCTATGTATATTAAGTTTGTATTTACAAACAAAAAGTATTTAAGTATATATTTATCCGTTATAAAGTTCACGTAGCCACAGTTTCTTAAGAAATTAACTACGGGCTTAGATAATTAGTGTGATTGTAAGAAAAATATTTATTTATTTATCTTACAAGAACAATTATGCAATATACTATTAGTACTTTCGGGTATGGTAATATCCTGTCATCATTTTTCATATTTATTGTCCCCAGTACCACTGCTGGTATTTATAATAATATTATGGATGTATAATGATCCTGGGACATAACCAAAAAGTGCAAAGTGCATGCGGATAGCCGAACAATAGGTTTGTCTACGATGAAATGTCATTTTTGACGTTTCGATATAGACAAAACCTTTCTTATTAAGTTAGTTGAGTTCATTAAATGCTACCCGTGCAGCAACCATCTTTCTTTTTCCATGTACGATAAAGCCAAAGATCCATTCTAGACGAATAATTGCGTTTTCCTCAGTTCTCGTGTTACCCGCCTCGCTCATTCATTATTGTGGTCGCGATATATCGGGTTCGAGTTACTCTCGTGTCGTTAATGACCAACAGTCAGGGTTGCCTGCATACAAATCGCGTAAAATATATTTTTTTAGAACTTCTACTTAACTAGCGGTCGCCCGCGGTTTCACCCGCGTGGGTACCACGCGGGTGAAATAATACCTCTTCTTAAAAGTAACAGACCAAAAATATAGTTTTGAATTTTTTGTCTGTTTATCTGTCTGTTGTCCGCGTTTGAGGCAAAAACTACTAAACGGATTTTGATGAAACTTTTTTTGTTATATAGGCTATTGGTCCTTGCCAACATATAGGTTATAATTTATTTTGACGATCGTAATATCTGATGTGGAACCATAGCAGTCCAGCCAATCTATGAGAGATATAAAAATACCGTCTTAAGGAAAATTGTTAAACGTGATTAGCATTTTCTACAGTTATACAAAGTTTGAAGGTCTGGTACACCTGATGAGGAACCCTAGCAGCCCAGCTAAACTATAAGAGATACAATATAGCATCATAAGAGAAGTTGTTCAGCGTAATAAGTAGGTATTTTCTTTTGACATACTATCTCAAATATTATTAATATGAAAGTGTGTTTGTTTGTATGTCCGTCTTTCACGTCAAAACGGAGCAACGGATCGACGTGATTTTTAGTATGTGGGTAGTTTAGGAGCTAGAAAGTGACATAGGCTAATTTTTATCCCGGAAAAATATCACTTTACCTCGGGATAACGTCGTGTAGTACACACAGGCGAAACCGCGGTCGGAAGGCTATGTAATGTAAATTTTTAATGTGTTAATGTGTATCATAGCATTCAAAGCGCTGTACTTATATATATTAAATAAATAAATAAAAAAAACATAAAAGCTTATTAGCCTAAAATTTAAAATGCTGCCGAAAGTCACTATTTCACGCGGACGAAGTCGCGGGCACAGCTAGTTTTAAATATAATAACTATTTACGGTTGAACGGCTGTACGGATTTGGGTGAAACTTGGCTCACTCAATGAATCTGAATGTGGAGTCTAGAGCGTGGGTTACTATTTTGTTCCGATATTTTTAAGGATACGAAAACCACGAGGTTAGAACCGCAGGATTTAGCTAAAACATTATGTTTTAAATACAATAGTTTAGTGTACTGCCTGTACTACCAAGCAGCACTGCGCATAAGTACAACTATGATAACCTACCGTTTGTGCGCTACCCATGACTACCCGTTAAACATTTTATATACTTTATATGGTCACAAGCAATAACATGTAAACAACATAGAACTATGTTATATTACAATATTGAATGACTTCTATGACAAATATTGCTTTGTTTCGTAAAGCTTTAATGTGACAAAGTTCTATATTATTGTTTATACAGTGTTATTTTTTTCGCGATTTCAGTTTTGGTCCCATAATAAAAGTTGTTTGTTTTCATGAGTAGAAATAGTCCCTAAAATTATCCGGGATGGTGAGAAATAACCCTGTATATTATTGCTCGTGACTGTACAATTGAATTGAATGGGTCCTATGACAGCAATTATGACAGCCTATTTTCGTGCAGAGCAAATGCACCAGGAATAGGGTCTTAATTTCTAGAATAAGCTGTAGGTATTAATTGTCAAATGCAGTTTTTCTTGACTTTTATTCCAATAACATAAAGTTATTTTGCTTTGCACAAATGAGCTGTCATAGGATATGCTACATTGTATAAAGTATAGTGCCGAAATTAACGGGTAGACAGCTAAAATAATACCTTTGTTTTTGGTGTTTATTTTATACAGTCTTGACTTCTCCCATTATTGTATTACAAGCGGATCCTCGCGCTTTCACCCGCGTGGTACCCGTTCCCGTGGGAATATCGGGATAAAATATAGCCTATGTCACTCGGGAAGAATGTAGCTTTCTAATGGTCAAAGAATTTTCTAAATCGGTCCAGTAGTTTCGGAGCCTATTCAATGAAACAAACAAACAATCAAATCTTTCCTCTTTATAATATTACTATAGATTATGTTAGAATAGCCACACGATGTAGTGTTATTTCCTAAATTCGAAAGTTTGGTGTAGTAACAACCCTGAGCGTAAATACCGACCTGCCGTCTGTCCGCTACCCGTGACTACCCAGTCATGTTTGGGTACGCCGAAATTAACGGGTTCCCGATACTTAGCTAAGATATGATCATTGTTTTTGGTACTACGCCATGGGTTATTAACTTATTAGATATACGAGCGCGGAAATCTTAACCCTAAATAGCTAAACTATATTCATAGATTCTTTATGACTAAACATTCGTCGAGCGGACTACGCAATAAAACGCCAATATTAGCAATACTATTAATTAATAATAAGAATGAGTCTTATGGTACATAAGGCTTATTATGTAGGAACTAAATTATATCAAAACATTTTTATACACATGCACTGCACAGTTACTAATTATGTCAACATTATGTGAACCCCAAATGGAATTTTTACATTTCATACAACGATGTTTGGAAATCTTTGAGTTCGCCCTAGAACCGTAAGTGACGAGATAGCCGTAGGTAGGTAGCCACTACTGATTGAACAGTTGACCGCGATTAGGTCACGCTTTGCATTATTTACATTAAATAGGAAGGTAGAAAAAGCGGCGGCGGCAAGGGTTACGCGAAGGTATTTGAACTCGAGTTTTGCGAGACGGTGCTTCGAATCCTTGCACACTTCTTTCGCTTTAAGGTCACAGCACATACATCAACTCGGAAAGGGATCGTAAACGTATCAACTCGAGCGGTTCAGTATTCTTTGTATGAAACCCCCTACTGCAAAGCACACTAATCGGAATCGTAACGTAATCGCCTCGCCTCGGGACCAGCTCACGAACCGCTTTGCGGGTCGCTCAACTTGCTATCCCCGCGCTTACCGCTAGTCGTCCACGCGCTCACGTCTCTCCATACCCGAGCTTACGGCTCTACGCACAGTGGTCTGAAAATGAACATAACTTTTTTTTATAATTTTTTTCTCTATATTTTTTCACTTTTTTTTTCTTTTTTTTGTCTTTTTTTAATATTTTATTTTTATTTTTTTATCATTTTTTTATCTCATTCTTTTTTTTTTTATGGAACCACTGTGCGCCTAGCCGTAGCCGAGCCGACGTACCGACGCTGATCCGGTTTGGTTACGTGCTTGCGTTAGGTTGACGCCTGGTTGACGGCGAGGCGAAAGGCGATACGGTGTCGATCCCTTTCTGAGTTGCTGTAATGTGCTGTGTTTTTTAGCATACAAATATTTCGTAGTTTAGCATACAAATATTTATTAACATAGCTTAGGTTATGAGTAACACATTCCTCTACTCTCTACACTACCTACCAATAAAGTCCCACGTACGTATCACCACGTATATTCCGCGGGGTCTACAAACTCGTATCCCTTATCCCTCCCTCACCTCGTTACGCATTACGTTACACTACCTCTCAAAAGACTTTAACAGGAATAAACTCATACATCAACCTTGTTTTCTTTCATGTGCTCTATTTCAGCTTAAAAAGACTTATACTGCTATAGCGTGTTGATTTCAATAGATGTTAGAGTTATGTCACATATTTCGTTTAATGTGATGATATCGATAGGATTTTGATCCTTTGAGTTACCATAGTAGACTTCAGCGTTATTAAATGGTGACCTATTCTGTGACTTACTAAATATAAACCATATTGGTATACCAAAAAAGTATACCGCTCAAAAAATATAATAATAATAATGAGAACAATAATGTTTTAAGTTTTAAGATCGATGCTTAGTATTAGATTTAAATACTTACGTTACATCGTATGTTGGTCGTCTATAAATTAACCTATTTAAACCTCTTTTTCAAAAAGTTTTATTTTAACACAGAAGTGTTTTAGATGTGAATTTAACGTCAATTACCAAAATACAACTCACAAAGTAAACCAGCTCGTTACCAGTCATACAAAATGTATAATGTCAAAATTTCAATATCTCAACTACAATCGGATACGAATAACGAGTCTCGATAGTGAAAATCAAACCAACTGCAAAACTTTTAAATCAGTTTTCATGTTACATTTTACACTTCACTGAAACGTTCGATATTAGTTTAATTGTCATACGAGACCAGAATAATACAGATATGACCTACATTTTAAATACCTACTTTTGTAGTACAGTATACCGGTCAAGAGCGACTCAGACCCACGCACTGAGGGTTCCGTACACTCATAAATATAAATAAATGAAATGTGAAAATGTTTTCATCGACGAGGCTATATACGTCAATTTTTTTTTAATAGGTACTTATTGTTGTTGTTATATGTAAGCTGTTGGTTGACCTTAACAATAAATAAATACGTATGTTATAGTTTCACATTTCACCTGTTTCAAGAATAATTGAGTTATACTTCTCTTTGTTTCAGGGTTGGTTTGCAAATTCAGTTTCTTTGCTACTTCGTGAGTAAAGAACTCTTTTTTCGGATCATTAGTTTTGATATGATTTTAGTCCAAGGATTCTGCTCAGTTTTGGTTCATTGGTAAGGGTTTTTTTATTGGAGACCAATAATTTGCGTCTCAAAAAAATAAAACACATAGCTATTTTTACTTTTGAACATTCACGATACTACTTTTTATTATTAAAAATTAAGTAGGTATTAGAAAAAATCCCCTGTCTCACAACTACCTCCGATGGGACTCGAATCCATGAGTCGGTTGCAAAAACAGATAGTTATTAAACACCACTTTATGTTTTTGAGTGCACTTACTAACAAACGCGCGTTTAATTATCACTTTTGTATGTATTAACGTAACGTAACGTTATTGTTATATGAGTTAACGTTAGCAGAATGGGGCCCCTGGAAAAGTGCCTAACTGCCGCACTCAGAGAAGTCAATTAATTTTAATTGACAATTAAATCTATATCTGTCTCTTTTTTATGTCCAGTATTGAATAAAGTAGGAATGATAATTTAATGCCAATGAAAGTTAATTGACGTCTCTGAGTGCGGCAGTAGTGTCGTTAAAACCTAAAAGTGACATATAAATACAAACAAAAGCGATATTAAAACGAGCGTCTCCCATTAAAGTTATCTTGTTACATGGTTATTAATTTTCTACAAAACATTTGCTCCCTAAGCTTATGGTTAATCAAAATAATTACCACAATTTACGGAATAATGTTGAGTTATTAGCGAAAACTATTTACTCTGAAATCACGTGGCGTTTGATGTAAAATAATTGCTCAACCTTGAAGTAAAGGAGAAAATAACTATACTTACTCGAGGAACTGTTAATTAAATATTGTAACAGATACCTCCGACCTCAATTCTAAGCCTAGCGGAAACAATAACAAAATGCCACGACCTCCGTGGCGAAGTGGTGTACGCGCTGGTTTTCAAGGTGCCTCTATCTCTTGAGGTCCCCGCTTTGATTCCCGGTCGGGTAAATATTGAAAACGAACTTTTCAATATTTACTTTGGCCTAGGTGTATGTAGATAATTTTCTTAACACAAGTGCTAAACCGACTTGGTATTTGTACAATGTATGTGATAGTTTTCAATATTTATTTACTTAGTATAATGTTTGATTAATGAAATCAAATCGAATTAGAATTCGGTCAAAAATATTCTGAGTTGTGCCAATTGTTTTTTCATTAGATATTCTAATGTTATAAGTAGGTACCTACTATTTGTCATGGGAATTAAATTAAAGCTCTATTAAATTCAAATTTATACTTTTTTAAATGAAATATAATACAAAAGGAGATTGGTATACAATTTTGTACTTTCAACTATTCGGTAGCAACTGCTTTGTAAACGTAGTAGTATGAAGTAAAGTACAAATATTGGACAACAAAATATATCCTTGACTGTGTGTCACTCACCCGAAAAGAATACTTACATAATTCCAAATATTCAGATACCTAAATCCATATATGAAATAGTAACTGACCGTACTTGACTCGAGACTCAATGGGTGATCCGATCCTGTAATATAATACATTATACAACATGGAGCCTCCACCAAAAACATCAGACCTCTCGTCATTGTATCTGAACCCATATTCCATACTTGTCTGCACGAAACATTCGCTTATTGTAGCTCCAGTTACAATTGTCCAAATTTAATATAAAACGTCCATGTGCAAAGAACCACAGGATTTTCCTTTTCGTTTTCCACTCAATAATCTCGACAAAGGGAATCCTTGAACAAGGTATGTCTGGAAAATATGTTCGTGGGAGAAAAAAATGTGTAGAGTACAACAATGGGTGGCGCGATGTGAAATTGGGAGAATGAAACAAAGGAATATCCAATAAACATAATGTATCGTGTTAGAATACGATGGGAAAAATAAGTTTTTAGTAAAAATTTCATCTTTATGACAATCTTTTTAGCTGACTGTACTTTAATATTGTATTGTCATCTAAACCAAACCTGTATACAAAATTTCAGCTCCATCGGACACTGGGAAGTGGGTCAAATTAAGCTTTGTCCACCATTAACTAACAAACTCACTAACTAACTAACCGACCGATTTGGCGCAGGGGTAGGCTATCCACCTTCAGCGCCAGTGGTCTCGGGTTCGATTCCCGAACAAGACAAATATTTGTGTGCATGAACATGTCTAATTTGTCTTAGTCTGGGCGTTTTCTATGTATATTAAGTATGTATTTACAAACAAAAAGTATTTGAGTATATATTTATCCGTTATCAAGTTTTCCATGATACAGTTTCTTAATTAAATTAAAATGGGCTTAGATAATTGGTGTGAATGTAAGAAGTTATTTATTCATAACTAACGTAGCAAGTTAATAAAAAGGTTGTAATGAGGGATATCTTAGTAAGATTACGAATCATCTGTTAGGTTATCAAGTTTTCAAATCATAATTATTTGTTTGCATTGTGAAAAATTAATATATGTAGCTTTCTTCTGCAAATAATCACTGCTCTTATCGGTCATTCGGTGCTAAATTGCATACGGTAAAACATCTCCTGAAGATGCCCCGGGTTGGGGCGAAACATGTGTAGAGTAGTGTAATCGGTGAATGTGCAAGTTTTATGATTATTTGCGGAAGAAAGCTATATTTATTTATTTTTCACAATGGTTAGGGACTTCCGCCATGTGAGGCCTGATTCAATCAAATATTTGTTTGCAAATACGGAAATAATGGTTTATTTAATACCAACTCTTGAAAACTTGTTATTTAAATATCTAAAAGAGTACCTACTCATCTCATAAATCGTTTTAAACAAAACAATTACGATCAGTGTATTCGTCACTTTGTTCATAGTTATCGTGTACCCAATTTAACATTAAGAATCAGATGTAATCTGTATAAAAGTCACAGGTGACTGACTGATTGATCTATCAACGCACAACTTTCTTGACGGATCGAGCTGAAATGTGGCACGCAGATATATTGTATTATTATTACGTAGGCGTCCGCTAAGAAAGGATTTTGTAAAATTAAAACCCTAACCCCTTATTAATAAACAAAGAGTAAATTTACACCTAAGTTTAACCAAAAAGTTTGCTTAGGAATATGACGCATTGAAACGTCAAACGTAATATAAACAACATTTTTAGTTAAACCCATGAAGCTCGACTTAATACTGAGGTAACTGGAGAGTGCAGTACTAACACTTTTTTGTCACCAAAAATTACACAGTGGCTGCCTTCCGTCACACCTACACTTTAAAAATATACGTTTGGTCATATGAGACAACTGACAGCCACTACATACATAAATGTCAAATTTGCTGGGTAAACTTTTTTATTCAGGGTGAGAACTCCAGTTACCTCAGAGTATTAAGTCGAGCTTCATGGTTAAACCTATGAGTAAACTTACTCTTTATTTATTAATATGGCTGCATAAAACGAGGGTGCGCGTTTTTCGAATAGCACATTCATCATCATCATCATGATTACAGCCGTACGAAGCCCACTGCTGGGCATAGGCCTCCCCCAAGGATCTCCACAACGAACAATAGCACATTAGTAAAGAATAATGCTTTATAGCTGAAACAAAGTAATCCAGTTAAGGGCAGGCGGTAAGTGAAACGCGTAAAACAGCTTTCGGGGTTTTAAACTTGTAACATAGAATTATCGACAGAAATTACTTTAAAAAATATAATAGTGAACAGGAAAAGTTACTTTACAATAACACCGTGGAAAATTTTAAATATTTAACTCACGTTAATGGCAAAAAAATCGCAAACTTCACTAAAAACAGCGAAATCAACGTTTTCTGTTTTAAAGATATTGTTAAAGAATAAAAATATTTTTAATAATATTTAATGTTAAATCAAATGGCAATGAAACATAGAATTGATTCACCGCACGATATTTGCCGTTTTTTATTTTATATTGGGAACAATCTGGCTTCAACTATGTCAATATTAAAGCGCGAATTGCTCATACATTTTCGTATGGAACGCGGAGATAAATAAAATATTGTATAAATACAAGCCACACCGGGGGTAAAATTCAGTAAGCCCGCTGATTTCAAGGTGAGAGCACGTCGCTTTTTCCCAGCTCCTGAGCTACGAAAATTACGAAATCAGACTATCTGTACGCAAACTCTTTGAGCGGTGGTAAAGAAAAGGTAGGTAAAGTCAAATTTTCAAAAATCCGGCGATACCTACCAATATCGGAAGATAATTAGTTTTCCACTCAACAATTTATTTGGTACGTCATCACAACAGATATCTGGTCAAATGCTGGAGCCAGGAAGTGGCTGATGGAACTACTCACCAATTTAATGTAACCACTTCGAGTTTGGGCTTGTTTGAATCGTATTGATAGAAACTCTAGTGCCAAACAGTTTCGAAGGTCATGCTGTAGTCAGGAGGTGGTTGATGGAACTCTTCAACGACTCAACGTAACCACTTCGAGTTTGGGCTCTTTTGAATCGTCTTGATGAAAACTCTTGTGCCAAGTAATTTCCAAGGTCAAATTCTGGAGCCAGTAAGTGGCTGATGGAACTCTTCATAAATTCAACGTAACCACTTTGGGTTTGGGCTCGTTTGAATTGTCTTGATAAGAACTCTTGAGTCAAGTTGTTTCCAAGGTCTATTGCTGGAGCCAGGAAATGGCTGATGGAACTCTTCAATGATTCAACGTAACCAGTTTGAATTGTCTTGATGTGAACTCTTGACAAGAAAATAGCAACGCAATATTAAAAATATCAAAAAATCCAAGATGGCGGCCAACTTTTTTGTTTATGGGCCGATTTTGATCAAACGCGGTTTATGGTACTATTTTGATAAGAAAACAGCAACGCAATATTAAAAATATTAAAAAATCCAAGATGGCGGCCAACTTTTTTGTTTATGGGCCGACTTTGATGAAACGCGGTTTACGGTACTATTTTGATAAGAAAACAGCAACGCAATATTAAAAATATTAAAAAATCCAAGATGGCGGCCAACTTTTTTGTTTATGGGCCAATTTTGATCAAACGCGGTTTATGGTACTATTTTGATAAGAAAACAGCAACGCAATATTAAAAATATTAAAAATCCAAGATGGCGGCCAACTTTTTTGTTTATGGGCCGACTTTGATGAAACGCGGTTTACGGTACTATTTTGATAAGAAAACAGCAACGCAATATTAAAAATATTAAAAAATCCAAGATGGCGGCCAACTTTTTTGTTTATGGGCCAATTTTGATCAAACGCGGTTTATGGTACTATTTCGATAAGAAAACAGCAACGCAATATTAAAAATATTAAAAAATCCAAGATGGCGGCCAACTTTTTTGTTTATGGGTCGATTTTGATGAAACGCGGTTTACGGTACTATTTTGATAAGAAAACAGCAACGCAATATTAAAAATATTAAAAAATCCAAGATGGCGGCCAACTTTTTTGTTTATGGGCCGATTTTGATCAAACGCGGCTTATGGTACTATTTTGATAAGAAAACAGCAACGCAATATTAAAAATATTAAAAAATCCAAGATGGCGGCCAACTTTTTTGTTTATGGGCCAATTTTGATCAAACGCGGTTTATGGTACTATTTTGATAAGAAAACAGCAACGCAATATTAAAAATATTAAAAATCCAAGATGGCGGCCAACTTTTTTGTTTATGGGCCGACTTTGATGAAACGCGGTTTACGGTACTATTTTGATAAGAAAACAGCAACGCAATATTAAAAATATTAAAAAATCCAAGATGGCGGCCAACTTTTTTGTTTATGGGCCAATTTTGATCAAACGCGGTTTATGGTACTATTTCGATAAGAAAACAGCAACGCAATATTAAAAATATTAAAAAATCCAAGATGGCGGCCAACTTTTTTGTTTATGGGTCGATTTTGATGAAACGCGGTTTACGGTACTATTTTGATAAGAAAACAGCAACGCAATATTAAAAATATTAAAAAATCCAAGATGGCGGCCAACTTTTTTGTTTATGGGCCGATTTTGATCAAACGCGGCTTATGGTACTATTTTGATAAGAAAACAGCAACGCAATATTAAAAATATTAAAAAATCCAAGATGGCGGCCAACTTTTTTGTTTATGGGCCAATTTTGATCAAACGCGGTTTATGGTACTATTTTGATAAGAAAACAGCAACGCAATATTAAAAATATTAAAAAATCCAAGATGGCGGCCAACTTTTTTGTTTATGGGTCGATTTTGATGAAACGCGGTTTACGGTACTATTTTGATAAGAAAACAGCAACGCAATATTAAAAATATTAAAAAATCCAAGATGGCGGCCAACTTTTTTGTTTATGGGCCGATTTTGATCAAACGCGGCTTATGGTACTATTTTGATAAGAAAACAGCAACGCAATATTAAAAATATTAAAAAATCCAAGATGGCGGCCAACTTTTTTGTTTGTGGGCCGATTTCGATGAAACTCGGGTTTTGGTACTATTTTGTCAAGAAAACAGCAACGCAATATTAAAAATATCAAAAAATCCAAGATGGCGGCCAACTTTTTTGTTTATGGGCCGATTTTGATCAAACGCGGTTTATGGTACTATTTTGATAAAAAAACAGCAACGCAATATTAAAAATATAAAAAAATCCAAGATGGCGGCCAACTTTTTTGTTTATGGGCCGATTTTGATGAAACGCGGTTTACGGTACTATTTTGATAAAAAAACAGCAACGCAATATTAAAAATATTAAAAAAACCAAGATGGCGGCCAACTTTTTTGTTTATGGGCCGATTTTGATGAAACACGGATTACGGTATTATTTTGATAAGAAAACAGCAACGCAATATTAAAAAATCCAAGATGGCGGCCAACTTTTTTGTTTATGGGCCGATTTTGATGAAACGCGGTTTACGGTACTATTTTGATAAGAAAACAGCAACTCAATATTAAAAATATTAAAAAATCCAAGATGGCCGCCCACTTTTTTGTTTATGGGCCGATTTTGATGAAACGCGGTTTACGGTACTATATTGATAAGAAAACAGCAACTCAATATTAAAAATATTAAAAAATCCAAGATGGCGGCCCACTTTTTTGTTTATGGGCCGATTTTGATGAAACGCGGTTTACGGTACTATTTTGATAAGAAAACAGCAAAGAAATGTTAAACATATTAAAAATCCAAGATGGCGGCCGACTTTTTTGTTTGTGGGCCGATTTTGATAAAACTCGGTTTTTTCAATACTTAATACTCAATGCGCAATCATTTTATTGCATACTACAATGTAAATTAAGATGTGACGATTTTGTACTATTTTGACAAAAAAACCGTTCTTAACACAATGTAAAAAAATACAAATGGTCAAGATAGTGGCCGTTTTTTGTTTTTGTTTCTCTCTTTTCGCTTATTAAAATGTAACAGGTTTTTATTTGAAAGCTTGAGACAGAGTCAAGTATCATCATCATCATCATGTCAAGTAAAAGATTTAATTAATTATTAATTTGCTTTAACACAAGCACAGTACATTACGACGTAACATCCTTCGTAATTTACTGTGTTTTTGACAGCTGTAAACCCTATTTAAAAAAATAAAAAAGTAAATAAAATAATAATTGATATTAAGTTACAGAGTTTGAAAATAATGATTGTGACATGGGATGATTTTGATATATAGACGAAGGCGCTATAAAGGTAAAGAAATATGAATCGGCTTATTTCCAATCTGAATATTTTTCTTTGACAAAACTTCAACCCATTCAAACGTCAGGAGTAGGTCAAATTTACCTTACAAAATTTCATGGCAGACAGACAGACAGATACAATTATAGCTGCAACTAAATAAAACATGTAATATATTTTATTTTGATACTTCTAAAATGCTAACCATTTTATTTTATTTCGCAATACACCAAAATGTACCTGCCACATTTTAATTTCATTACAACCCTTCCATAACTACGGAAATACCTATACAGACGTCGGTATCAACTAACTTCAAGGGCGTTGGCCTACTATATAAAAAATGGTTATACTCTGGTAATTGTAACATTTATGTATATATAAATGCGTTGCTGTTTACTTGTCAAAATAAAACCAGAAACTGAGTTTCATTGAAATCGGCCTGCAAACAAAAAAGTTGGCCGCCATCTTAGATTTTTTATACTTTTAACATTGCGTTGTTGTTTTCTTGTCAAAATAGTACCAGAAACCAAGTTTCATCAAAATCGGCTCACAAACAAAAAAGTTGGCCGCCATCTTGGATTTTTAATATTTTTAACATTGCGTTGCTGTTTTCTTGTTAAAATAGTACCAGAAACTGAATTTAATCGAAATCGGCCAGCAAACAAAAAATTTGGCCGCCATCTTGAATTTTTATATTTTTAACATTGCGTTGCTGTTTTCTTGTCAAAATAAAACCAGAAACTGAGTTTCATTGAAATCGGCCTGCAAACAAAAAAGTTGGCCGCCATCTTGGAATTTTTTATACTTTTAACATTGCGTTGTTGTTTTCGTGTCAAAATAGTACCAGAAACTAAATTTCACCAAAATCGGCTTACAAAAAAAAGTTGACCGCCATCTTGTTTTTTTTTATTTTTGACATTGTGTTGTTGTTTTCTTATCAAAATTGTACCAAAAACCAAGTTTCATCAAAGTCGGCCCGCAAACAAAAAAGTTGGCCGCCATCTTGGATTTTTTAATATTTTGAACATTGCGTTGCTGTTTTCTTGTCAAGAGCTCTCATGAAGACAATTCAAACGAGCCCAACTGGTTACGTTAAATCGTTGAAGAGTTCTATCAGCCACTTCCTGGCTCCAGCAATAGCGCTTGGAAACTACTTGGCAAAAGAGTTCTCATCAAGACAATTCAAACGAGCCCAAACTCAAAGTGGTTACGTTGATTTGTTCAGGAGTTCGATCAAACACTTCCTGACTCGAGCATCAGATCTTGGAAACTTCTTGGCACAAGAGTTCTTATCAAGACAATTCAAACGAGCCTAAACGCGAAGTGTTTATGTTGAATTGGTGAAGAGTTCCATCAACCACTTCCTGACTCCAGCATCAGACCTTCGAAACTACTTGGCACAAGAGTTCTCATCAAGACTATTCAAACAAGCCCAAACTCGAAATGTTTACGTTGAATTGATGAAGAGTTCCATCAGCCACTTACTGGCTTCAGAATTTGACCTTGGAAACTGCTTGGCACAAGATTTCTCATCAAGACGATTCAAATAAGCCCAAACTCGAAGTGTTTACGTTGGATCGTTGAAGAGTTTCATCAACCACCTCCTGACTCCAGCATCAGACTTTCGAAACTACTTAGCAGAAGAGTTCTCATCAAGACTATTCAAAGAAGCCCAAACTAGAAGTATTTACCTTAAATTGATGAAGAGTTCTATCAGCCACTTACTGGCTCCAGAACTGGACCTTGGAAACTACTTGGCACCAAAGTTTTTATCAAGACCATTCAAATGAGCCCAAGCTCAAACTGGTTACGTTGAATTGATGAAGAGTTCTATCAACCACTTCCTGATTCCAGCATCAGACCTTCGAAACATTTTGGCACAAAAGTTATCATCAAGACGATTCAAACGAGCCCAAAATCGAAATGGTACGTTGAATTGTTGAAAAGTTCCATCAACCACCTCCTGATGACTCCAGCATCAGACATAGGAAACTACTTGGCACAAGAGTTCTCATCAAGACTATTCAAATGAGCCCAAACTCCAACTGGTTACGTTGAAATGCTGACGAGTTCCTTCGACTGTCTGTAAGATGCTGCATCAGCCCCCAGATGGCAAACATGGCAAATCAAACGCATCAAATACGTAATATTACTTTCTGACAAAAAAAAAGTTATTAATTTTTTTAATTTTCTGAATTACATTTTTTCGTGCTAGGGCGGAGATGTTTGTGTGCGTGAAGGCACACATATACAGATTAGCTTCGTCAATACCTACGCGCTGGCTTACAGCCGGCCCTTAAGGGCAGGATCTGCCAAAAACTCTGTCTTTGTCTTTTTTCTAACATGTGAAGAGTAATGAAAATAACCTCACTTTTTCATTTTTTCAATGTTTTTGTTGTTATTTCGAGCATAAATTCACTTTTTGAAAAAGTAGCCTGAGAATAGTCTACAATATGTCATTACCTATTTTTCTATATCATCATCATCATCATTTCAACCGTAAGACGCCCACTGCTGGGCATAGGCCTCCCCCAAGGATCTCCACAACGATCGGTCCTGCGCTGCCCGCATCCAGCGGCTTCCCGCGACCTTGACCAGATCGTCGGTCCACCTTGTATAACTGGCAACACACACTGGTCAAAGACCTTAGTCTTGAGACTTTTTTTTTTTTTTTTTCTATATATTATTCGTGAATTAGAGATTAATAATCTAAGTATAAAACCAAAAAAATATAAAAATAATGAAAAAATTCTTTGTTTTTGAAAATTTTTATTGTCGAGTTACGATACGAATATCGTATTTCTAGACACAAAATAATCAAGATCGTTTATCAAACTTCAACATTATATTTTTATCTGCTCATAATAAAGAATATTTAATTGTTTACTTTTGAAAGAAAAATAGG
This sequence comes from Crambus lathoniellus, assembly GCA_949710035.1. NCBI lineage: Eukaryota > Metazoa > Arthropoda > Insecta > Lepidoptera > Crambidae > Crambus > Crambus lathoniellus. Next base: position 29,861,575 of record OX453309.1, on the reverse strand, counting down.
TTGATTTCGATAATTTGGAGGTACGTGCCCTTAAAGTAAAGCTTCTTACAATATCTGTAGGTAGAGATAAGAAAAATATTGAAAGAAAGCAGTAAAACAGCAAAAGGTTTCCATTTAATTAATTATAAGGAAGAAAAAATATGATGTTTTCCATTGAAATTTTTAGAACATTTTATAGGATCAACGGCCGCTTCTCTTTTATAATAAAATCGCTTCTCCAGAAAGCTAAGAAGGTAACTTTAATTAAAAATTATTGACTTTATGAATTTTGAGATTTCTTAGAATATTTTTATACTCTTTTGAATGGTTAAATGTTGTAGTTCTTGATTGAATAAAACATTATATTATTAAATTAATTAGCATAATGTAGTGTAAAAACGTTGCCTTGCCAATTTATAAGAGAAAAGAAATTTGAATAATAACTTTTTAATTGATTTAAATTATTGTCATGATTTACATTATCGAATTAAAACTAACTTTCAGCGATCGCCCAGTCTTTTATAGCGATTAGGTTTCGTATAAAAGTTCATTCAGGCGTAGCTCTATTGCAATGTCCATCAGTAAAACGTCACGTAGCATGCAGTACAGAATACAGCCAAAATAAAAACAATAAATTGAAAAACAAGCTTAATCAAAACAAATAGCCTGCCCAGGTGACGCGAGTAATAAATTGACCTGGACTGACTGTCGCTTGCTTCGAGATCGATCAATCGGTGATATTATTGACAATTCGGAATTTTTCGGGTTATTAAGCCGATAGGCTAGCCGAAAGTGGTGCCCTCAGAGGTTTTAGTTTCATAAATTGCTAATAGAAAAGGATTTTAATAATACTTTACATGGATTTTTAGGGCCCATAGTCTAGTATTTTTAGACGGTATCGCTGCATTCCCTCGTAGTCATTCGTAGAAGTAGATAGCAAATGTATCTAAAACGGCCACTTTTAGGAGTTTTGCTGTCTACTTCTAGCAATGACTACGAGGGAATGTAATGATACCGCCTAAAATACTAGACTATAGGCCCTAAAATCCCAGGTAATGTTTAATTAAAATTGTGTATTAGAATTACAATATTAAATAAAATTTACCGCGGCGCCACTTTCGCCTAGCCCATCGTCTTAACTATTATTATTATTATTTTTTTTTTTTTTTTTTTTAAGTCTTTAAAGTCTCACAAACAACATTTAACCCAAATACATAAAATTCTTATAAGCTAATATTAACTATAGATGTTAATTAATTTTTACGTATAGGGAACCAGAAATAACAGCGGCCACTGCACAAGACTCTAGGCGATTCAGGCCTATTGACCAATCAAAATAAATAAAATAAATATTGGACCCGATCACATAAAAATTGTACCATTACTAAACTCGCTGTAGCTTGAGCACTAGTGTTATGAAAATTGGAAACAACGACGGGTATTACCACATACACCCAGACCCGAAGAAATATTGAAAAGTTCGTTTTCAATATTCACCTGGCCAGGAATTGAGCCCGGGGCACCTTGAAATCCGGTGCGTACACCACTCGTCCACGGAAGTTGCCATTCGAAAAGTTCCCGAATCACATTTAAATTAAACTTAGAATCTAAGTTTAATTTTTAAATATGATTCGGGAATAGGGTTATTAGAAATAGTAGGTTTTGCGACGCAACTCTCATTGATGTTATTCTTTTTTTTTAAATGTGTTTGATGTTCAACGACAGGTCGTCACAGGCTAGTAACCTTCTAACATTACTAATACGATTTTTATATTATTTTTATGCATTTACAATGCAATTCTGTAAGTATAGGAAAAATGTGATAGTAAAAAACCACGAGCCCTATAAGTAGCTTTCAGGCGGGATTCGAACCCGCGCCTCCGGGAATCCGGCCCGATGCTTTGACCAACTAAGCTACGAAAAGGCTTACACGACTCGTCGAATTTTGCTATCACTTGTTACGCTGTAGGCCAGCGTTGCTTCATCAATATGAGGAAACCCTCGCATCCGAAAGAAACATTTTTACAAATGTTTAACAATCGATTCAAATGAAACAGCCATATTGAGATTTTTATATTATTTTTATGCATTCACAATGCAATTCTGTAAGTATAGGAAAAAACGTATTACTAATACGCTCTCTTAGAACCTATTTAAAAGTCATGCAATAACAGAATTAATTAAGTCAACTTACCCTGGTTAATTACGGTAAAGGTTTAACTGTACAACTCCTAGTGTTGCGTAACATCATGTCGATAAATAAAAATATATTCCCCTTTTCAATATTTTACTAAAAACCTTTTTTGAAAATAATAATTATTTTCAGGCATCAAGTTTCTAAAAATCCAGCCTATTAATTACTCGCCAAGGATACTTAAATCATTAAATAAGTTACGAGAGGAGACAATAATCATAGTTTAAACAAATAGGAATGATGAATTCTCAACAACATCAAATTCAAAAAACTATGAAATAAAAAAACAGCGAGTTGCACTCCGGGAGTGCCGGCAGAAGTGAAAACTTGAATATTAACAATGTGCATTTTTGATATTCTTAAATTTTTAACCCGTTGATTTTTAGAAAATATATTTAGAGATAAATTAGATAGACTTTTTCACAAAAAAAGGAATTTGGACAAAAAAAAGAAAATAATACGGACTGGATTTGAACCGAGGTCTTCTGTTTTGCCGCCGCGCGCCGCCTGTTTTCTAACCGAGGTGCCAGAGCTATTACAACATTGGGAAAGATGGCGAAATATGCCTTCGTATTCTAATGATATTGTAACTGTTCAGTACACCCCTGCCTATACCGCGGAATCAGCTGGCGCAGTGGAAGATTTCTCATGAGTAGACTCCGGACAAAAACTAGGTTTCAGCGGGGATGTAACTGAACAATTGGACTGCGATACACAGCGACTTGATTTAAATTGTGAAGTAAGGTGAATTTTACATACGGTCTGTGCTGTAGAAAGTCCCTGGGCTGCGGAGAGAGGGGGCGCGCCCCCCTGGTAAATCCTTCTTCTGGTAGACCTTACCAATTCGTCACCTTACTCACAAAACAAATACTACAGCGTTCCCAAGACACTGGGCGCTTCAACAATAGGTACACAATAACACACGACACACGCGGGGCTTGTTTATTAAGATATATTGTCCCGACAACAACGCGTGGTGGTGGAAAAGGTTATCTTTCTTTCAAAACGCCGCGACCGGCCCGATGGATGGCGTCAAAACCTTGGTCGTACAAAACGGGATCACATAGATAATTTAAGATTCAATTCAAACTCGATATGCCAGGCATATTCAACGCGAGCGATTTTTAACAATTCAGCAAAATTAATCCGACATTTTTCTTACAAGAATTCCAATCAAGTGTGCGCTGTCAACTTCAAGTGACAGCCAAATGTCAATTTGACGTGACATTAGAGCTGCGTTCAGAAACGTCGATCTTTTCCGAACATCCCCCCGCCCCGGACCGTTAAGAACGGTACGTCAATCTACGGGTAATCGGGAGAGCCCACTAACTGCTCTCTTCAAAACCGAATCTCGAACCAAAACCTCAGCAAAACGAGGAACTCCGTCAGTTCCGGGGTAGAGTTTAACAATGCGCCCCCTTCGCCAACACAGGGGCGGTAGGTTAGCATCCTTAATCAACACGAGGTCGCCAGTCTGGGGTGGGGTGGTTTTATCTGTCCACTTCACGCGCTTGTTAGAATAGTAATTATATAAGAAATATATAGTGTAAATAATATAACAAGTGTTGGAATATTTTAAAATAACAAGGAAGCAAGGAATAATAAATAGAACGTCTGTATTGACTAGCAAACCGCACCTGGCATCCGGTTAAACAGATGGCGGCACAGGTGGCCTGACCACGTGTTGTTTGTGAGTCGGTTTGTAGTGGGGGATGCCTTATAAAAGCAAGCTGGCCGTCCGTGCGATCACTTTTGGTCGAGACGTGGACAGTGACGGTGCTCCTAGTACAAAGCTAAGTGATTTGGTTTATTATGTTATGGATATTGTTGATTTATATATATGTGGATGTGTATATATACGAATATGGGTATATATGTGTCCTGAATATGCTGGACGTTATGTACAGATATAGAGTATGTTTGTATTATGTACTATGGATATATAATGTATTGATTGAAGTACCTAGCATAGGTATAATAACGCTCAATAAATGTGTATTGTATATAACAAGAAGTACATTATATATTTTAATACATGGAAATTATTTCGTAGCTCAGTTTTTACGATTCAATTTGTGTATTACTAATTCAATGGGAACACTACTGGTTAGTAATTTGTACGTACATAGCTTTGGCTCTTATATGCTTAAGGAATAAAGTAAGATAAAAACACACAAACAAAATAATAATCAAATAATGAATAAACAAATCATAAAATTATATTTCTTGTTTTGTTCTTGACATATTACCTACCTTTTCAATGATAGTTACTTCAACTGTATTGCTCCATACTAGAAATACTTGACAACTGAAATATCATTTCTCTATACATATCTAGTACCTACTCAGGACTTCTATCCGATTCATTACCTTTAAATACCTTGTAGTTTAACCATAAATATATAACCACCTATACTCAAATCTAACATCAGAAGTGGGATGTGCTCTGGCTCATTAACATTAAATTATGTTTTCAGAATGGGTACAAAAATGGTAACGAGTTTTGGCTGATCTACTTCATTTTGCAATGCTGCCGCTTCAAGCTACGGTCACGGTCATCCATCGTGACAAAGTGGCGCTGCCGTTCTTCGATCCAGCCTGGCAACAGTTCGAGGAGGACGAGGAGCTGATTCCGGGACGAGCAAGACTACAAAAACCTGGTCAATAAAATTGAAACCGCATCTCGAAGGACGTTGAAGTTGGTAAAACCTTTTGTGGACTCTGCAACTTTGGTACAAATTGAGGGTAGTACGTCAAGAAAGAGAACCGTATTACTAAGATTACTAGTTATTTTACCAAAGAAAATGTCACCAGTTTGGGACATCTTAATCATTAATAGAAGTCTCAACTAAAGCAACAAACTACAAGACCTTAAGTTGAGGTTAGTCGTTTAGGTAGAAAAATAGAAATAAAAACGCGGAGGTTGGTCCACGGTCCACCCTTCGTGAGTTTTCTTGCCAGTTCTTTCTTCGAAGGGCCTCCCAATTTGTGAACTGGTGGTCGAGTCAGTAGATTTTGCTTTGTATAATAAAAAAAATAGAGTTTAAACAAATACTTACAAATAAAACAATAAATAACTTTCCTGGCCAATACTAACTTAATAATAATGTCGAAGTGTCAAAAAACAAATGACCACTTAAATACATATAAAGGTGGTAATAAAACGCGTTTAATTTTTTTAATCTTGCTGTATTAAATCGTGACATAATCCTTCCCGAAATAGTCTGTCAAGCTACAAGATTTCGTGAACGACTTGGTATTGAAACCTTGTAGCGAATCTTAACATTAAACTTAACTAGTTCTGTTAGTAACAATGAAAATTTATTTCCTGGTGCTCAAACCTTTGCTACGTTTGTTGAGACAAAATTAGGAACTGAATCGCAAACAAATGCCACACAGCTATGGGATGTGGTCCGATTCTAATACAAAAAATGCGGGTCAACTAAATGGTGTTTTGTATTCCGATTCACAAAAATTTAATCCGTATATTTTATTAGTTTTTCATCACTCTTCCTAATAGATTCTCAAATGATAGCCGAATTGACCGATGATTACAGGGAATTCGGTGTGTCTGACTACGTATGACTTTTCGATTTATACACAGTAAAAAAAAAACGTCTTTCAAGTAGCTTCTAGTAAATTATAGTTAATAATGATGTCAACAATAATACTGTGCCACTGTGTGTAACTAAGAGATATTTTCTTCCCTTACCTTTTGTTCAAAATCTTTCCAATATAAGTTTCAATGGTTCTTTAATCCCGTCCATTGATAGAAACATTAGTGCACTGAGATTAGATACACTAAAGGATTATAAACAATTTGCTCCATTATAATATTGATGCTAAATTGCCTTCTTATGATAGAAATAGCCAAGTTGAGGTGATAACATATGTATTAAATAAACTTGAAAATGAAAATAATATTCAAACTATACACTTTTTAAATGAGTTTCTTTATTTTTAGTTCAGTTTAATTTCTGTGAAACCAGTAAAACGTAGATTTTATTAATAGTTAAAAGTGTCAAAGGTTTCAAAGAGTAATTTGGCTGGTTTTAATTTTTGTTACCGATTCGGTATTGTTTCTTTTTTCTCATTAGTTGAACAACTTCTTGGTACAGTGATATTACAGAGTGTTGAGAGCACTGGAGTATTCTACCACTGTGATAGTGGTCTAGCTAGACACACACTGCACTAGTCTGTCTGTAGAATTAATAATTGTGTTGTGTCATTGTTCCTGGCTGTCATTTGAGAACTTTTTAAAACTGTTTAAGAAATTACCCCCTAAATAAAGAAATCTTATCATTTGAAGCGACCTTGCCAACGCTGAACCTTAAACTGGTTCTTATTCTTCTAATATAAAACCAAGAGAAAGTAAATCATTGTCAAATTATTTCAATGTTCATGTTCAATAAAAAAATAAAAAAATGACATACTTTTTCCTCCATAAAGATTGAAAGTATCGTGAAATATTTTTCCAGTTAATTACTAATTAATTTTTTTTTTTTCTTTTAGTACTTACTCTCTTGCTTGCTATAGTTTCACATTTCCTCATTTCAAATAAAGTTGGAATTCTTTCCATGTTTCATTTAACAATATTGAAAGTATTGTATTTGTAAAGTATTTACTATGTATATTAAGTATGTATTTACAAACGGGGAGTATTTGAGTATATGTTTATCCGTTATCAAGTTTTCCATGATACAGTTTCTTAATAAAATTGACATGGGCTTGGATAATTGGTGTGATTGTAAGAAGTTTTTTTTTATTGATTAGGTACATCAAGTATTACTCGAAGTAAATAATTTTCAAAGCAATACGTGGCTGCAATGACAGATTTATGTAACTGTCAGATTGGCCAAGCGGTATATGAGAGAGATTTAAATTATTTAACCTAATGTAAGTACCGGACAAAAGTCTTTCAATTATTTAATCCATTTATCTCTAATAATAGGTATTCATTATGTTGAGTTTGAAAAACAATACTATTAAAACAATAACCTAACACATTCAAAACAAATTAAAACTTTATCAAATAAAAGGCCAAGACAAAAAAAAATATTTAATGATCAAAATAAATATCATGTTATAAAGGACAATAATTAAGTTACTTAATTGAAATATAAACAAAAAAAAAACATAATTTCATACAGATATTGAAAATAAATCAATGTCCAAACTATTTCGGTAATAACCAAAAAAATCATAAAACACATATAATAAATAAATATAAAATTATAAACAAGAGTAACGGCACTCAACGCAACATTTTATTATGTAGTACATTATGTACTTACAGCTTGAAGTTTCGGCTATGTTGCTCTTGTTTATAGTTATAATGGAACGCGAAAGTTTAAAATCTTAAATATAAAATTAGGTTAGGATGATTAAAATATGATTAAGTAATAACATTTCTCCATTAAAAACAATTTAAATTTTGATTTACGGTTACTATCCTATTTTCAATACATTATTCTGACTGATATGATCTGTCGTCTATTTATAGAAACAAGATGAATGATTTCTTAAAATTCTTAGAAAGATTTGATTTAAAAGATTGAATAACAGGCCATCGGGAATAACGATGCCGAATATTTCTAGATGCAGAAATGCTATTATGAAGTTTTGATAAGTCAAGGAGTAATATGAAAGTTAGAAATTATGTTAAATACGTATTTTAGTTACTTTACAAATATGTTGAGATTGATTTATCCTTAATCTAAAAAGTGATACATTTGATAAGTTAATTGAATTCAGTAAGATTGGATTAAGAGAGATGAATTAAGTTAAAATAATGGGAAAAGTGAGACAAGATGGCACACACGCTGTGGTGCGGAATAGGTGTTTAAATACGCACAGGCCTACTTAATGTGAGGAGTTTGGCTGTGGTGCGGAATAGGTGTTTAAGTGAAGTGCAGACAGGCCTACTTAATGTGAACAGTGAGGCTGTGGTGCGGAGTAGGTGTTTAAGTGAAGTGCACACAGGCCTACTTAATGTGAACAGTGAGGCTGTGGTGCGGAGTAGGTGTTTAAGTGAAGTGCACACAGGCCTACTTAATGTGAACAGTGAGGCTGTGGTGCGGAGTAGGTGTTAAAGTGAAGTGCACACAGGCCTACTTAATGTGAACAGTGAGGCTGTGGTGCGGAGTAGGTGTTTAAGTGAAGTGCACACAGGCCTACTTAATGTGAACAGTGAGGCTGTGGTGCGGAGTAGGTGTTTAAGTGAAGTGCACACACGCCTACTTAATGTGAACAGTGAGGCTGTGGTGCGGAGTAGGTGTTTAAGTGAAGTGCACACAGGCCTACTTAATGTGAACAGTGAGGCTGTGGTGCGGAGTAGGTGTTTAAGTGAAGTGCACACAGGCCTACTTAATGTGAACAGTGAGGTTGTGGTGCGGAGCAGGTGTTTAAGTGAAGTGCACACAGGTCTACTTAATAACAGAAGTGAGACTGTGGTGCCAGTTTAATAATGAGATATGAATTATTACTTTGAAATATATGAATAATTATGTATAAACTATGGAAAGTAAGACTGTAGTGCCAGGTAAATCATGAGAAATGAATCAATCAAATAGTGAGACTGTGGTGCCAGGTAAACTATGAGAAATGAATTATTATTTTGAAATATATAATTGCGTATAAACTATGAAAATATGTAGTATGGTTTAGTTTAATAATAAATAAGAAGCAGCCAATGATTCACAAATAAATAAAACTGACCGAGGGCTTTAAAAGGTAGGTACTTCGGGGAACGAAGTACTTGTCAGTATGGCCGTGTTAGAATAGTAATTATATAAGAAATATATAGTGTAAATAATATAACAAGTGTTGGAATATTTTAAAATAACAAGGAAGCAAGGAATAATAAATAGAACGTCTGTATTGACTAGCAAACCGCACCTGGCATCCGGTTAAACAGATGGCGGCACAGGTGGCCTGACCACGTGTTGTTTGTGAGTCGGTTTGTAGTGGGGGATGCCTTATAAAAGCAAGCTGGCCGTCCGTGCGATCACTTTTGGTCGAGACGTGGACAGTGACGGTGCTCCTAGTACAAAGCTAAGTGATTTGGTTTATTATGTTATGGATATTGTTGATTTATATATATGTGGATGTGTATATATACGAATATGGGTATATATGTGTCCTGAATATGCTGGACGTTATGTACAGATATAGAGTATGTTTGTATTATGTACTATGGATATATAATGTATTGATTGAAGTACCTAGCATAGGTATAATAACGCTCAATAAATGTGTATTGTATATAACAAGAAGTACATTATATATTTTAATACATTGAAATTATTTCGTAGCTCAGTTTTTACGATTCAATTTGTGTATTACTAATTCAATGGGAACACTACTGGTTAGTAATTTGTACGTACATAGCTTTGGCTCTTATATGCTTAAGGAATAAAGTAAGATAAAAACACACAAACAAAATAATAATCAAATAATGAATAAACAAATCATAAAATTATATTTCTTGTTTTGTTCTTGACATATTACCTACCTTTTCAATGATAGTTACTTCAACTGTATTGCTCCATACTAGAAATACTTGACAACTGAAATATCATTTCTCTATACATATCTAGTACCTACTCAGGACTTCTATCCGATTCATTACCTTTAAATACCTTGTAGTTTAACCATAAATATATAACCACCTATACTCAAATCTAACACGCTGTTGTAGGATATGCAAATACTCCATCGACCAACGTGCCCAGAAGTTTTGGGACATCTGTTTCAAAAGTTGGTATCGCGACAAACGATGGGATCCTACATCCTGAATCGGATATTCAGGCAAAGCCAAAAGGGGCTGTCCGATCAAGAAATGACCTGGGGTCAATGCTTCCAGGTCATTCGGGTCCGAAGACAACGGGCACAAGGGTCGCGAGTTGAGGACGGCCTCAATTTTACAAAATACCGTATCAAGTTCCTCAAACGTGAGAATAGTTTCTCCAATCACGCGACGCAAGTGTGTCTTGGCAGCCTTTACACAAGCTTCAAAAATTCCTCCCCAGGTCGGACAAGCTGGAGGGCTAAACTTCCAGATTATCCCACGCCGGGAGAGGGTGGTTCCAATGTCTATTTTATTATCAACAAAAAATTTAACTACTTCCTTAAGATAATTACACGTTCCCTTATAATTAGGACCACAATCGGAACGTATCAATGTCGGCAGTCCTCTACGGGAAACAAATCTGCTCAAGGCGGCGACAAAGGCTTCGGTAGACAATTCCGAGACAATTTCCAAATGGACAGCCTTGGTGGACAAACACACAAACACGCACAAGTACGCCTTATAGGTTTTAGCATTACGCAGTCTCGAAGCCTTTACAGTAAAGGGACCGGCGAAGTCGGTGGCGACTCCGGCAAAAGCTCTACATTCCGTGACGCGATCAGCAGGCAAATCACCCATCTGGGGCTGCATGGTCGCGGCCTTCAATCGATAACAAGGCAGGCAACGGAAAACCACAGTGCGAATGGCTCGACGAGCAGACAAAATCCAAAATTCACGCTGCAAAATGGCCAACAAAGCATTACAGCCAGCATGTTGTGCATTCACATGGCGATCTGTTATTATCAGTTGAGTCAAATGTCCGGCTTTAGGTAACAAAAGGGGGTGACGAGCTCCATACGGCAGGTTCGCATTTCGAAGTCTTCCGCCGACTCGCAAAAGCCCACTCTCGTCCAGGAAGGGATTCAATCGCGATACCGCGCCCTTCAACTTGCGACGGCCTAAACGCAAAATTTCAATCTCGGACTCAAAACTATCAGCTTGTACTCTCCGGACCCAAAACAAGAGCGCGTCCCTACGCTCGTCCGGAGTGAGAACCGACGAATCACGCCTCGCGCGTGGGTTTCTGCAATTGTACACAAAACGTCTGATCCAAGCGGTAACACCAAGCAGCTTCTGTAAGGAGCTGTACCGATCCAACAACAAATCCTTTTCCCCGGCGGGGTTAGTCTCCAGGACGCATGCCCGCATATCAGGAACGGCTACGTTCGACAACGCTGGAGAGGGCGGCCACTCCGACTCAGGCCGCATCAACCACTGTGGGCCCCACCAGAGGGGGTGGTTAATTAGGGTTGGGGCTACACAACCCCGAGACGCACAATCCGCGGGATTCATGGTTCCCGGCACGTGTCTCCAAATCAACTCGATGTCGGAATTACAAATCTGCGACACTCGATTGGCCACAAACACGTCCAAGGTGTGCGCCGGAGCCTTCAACCAACAAAGGACGACCTGACTGTCCGTCCAAGCATAAACCTCTTGTATCTTAATAGATCGACCTAATGTGAGCCATACGTGGTTCAACAAACGCATTAGGAGGGCAGCTCCACACAATTCCAACCTCGGGATCGTATGACGAGTCCGAAGGGGAGCGACCTTGCTTTTCGCTATCACCAGATGCACAGCAACAACTCCGTCAACAGTAACGGTGCGGAGGTACACGGCCGCAGCAAATCCACGTTCGGAGGCATCGGAAAAGCCGTGAAGAGTAACTTAACAATTTTCAGAAGGGAGGAATAGCCTCGGCAAATGCACTTCATTAATCTCGGGGAGGGATGAAACGAAGCTCGACCAATCTCGGAGTAACTCGTCCGAGAGGGGTTCATCCCACGACACACCCGAAGCCCATAACCGTTGCAAGAAACACTTGGCCATAAACAGCACGAGGCAAATCCACCCATTGGGGTCAAAGGTACGTGCGACAGTAGACAATACTAAACGCTTGGTCCAGACTTTCGGTGGTCGTAAATCCACACAATAAGTGAACGTGTCAGAGACCGGTTTGTACTGTACGCCAAGGACGGTCACCACATGGGGATTATCAACATTTTCGAATAGGTGGGGGTCCTGCTGGTGCTCTTCGGGCAAACCTACCAGTACATCAGGCGAGTTGGATATCCATTTCCTCAACTCGTAACCTCCCGACTTCAAAAGGGCGGTGAGTTCGTCTCTCAGGACAATCGCCTCTGAGACAGATGAGGCGCCCGTGCAAATGTCATCCACATAGACGTCACTGGCCAAAATGGCGGAGGCGCGAGGGTATCTCAAGCGCTCCTTCTCGGCCAACTCCAACAAAGAACGAATCGCAACAAACGGGCTCGAAGCCAAACCGTACGTATTCGTATTCAATTCATAAATCAACAAGGGGTCCCTAGGACTCTCTCTCCACAAAATCAATTGGTACCTCCTATCCTCTGGATGGATGACCGTTTGTCTGAACATCATCCGGATGTCAGTCATAAATACAATTTGGTGCCGCCGGAAGTTGGTCAAAATGTCTGAGATCTCCGTGTGCAGCTTGGGACCTACATGCAGACACTGGTTCAAGGACGCTCCAGTAGAGGTGGGAGCCGAACCGTCAAAGACCACCCGAATCTTTCCGGATTTCAAAACGGCGTGGTGCGGCAAAAAGAAGTGCTCAACGGAGCGCCAATCCAAATCGCTCACGGACATGTGCCCTAACTCCTCATACTCCCGCATGAATTCAACATACTTCTGGCGGAAGACCGGATCCTTGCTCATGCGACGCTCCATCGCCACTAGCCTACGTTCCGCTAGCGGTCGGGATTCGCCCAGAGGAGGTCGGCCGGCATGAAAGGGGAGACGGGTGATCAAACGACCAGAGCGGAGGCGACCAGTGTTATTCTGGTAATACAACTCGCATTCATCCGCTACTGGGTCAACCCGCGGGGCTGGTGGAGGTTCCTCAACCTCCCAAAACTTCTGCACCACTTCGGAGAGAGACACATTAAAAACAAGACCGCGATCCTCATCAAGGGAATCCAAAACGCGGCGAGCAGGGCCCATCACAACTGTACCGAGTGTCGTCTGCAGAGCTACCAAGCCATCTGTTAGCCTCTACGACCTCCGGCAACGCTCGCATAACTCATCCCCATCCTTGGGGATCGGTTTCCCATGGGGGGGTCCCTGGGACCCCCGCCCGTTTGAGGCTCCAAACGTGGCGGAGAGCGTCTGGGGCCACTCTGGTGGCCACTAGAACTGCTGCGGGATGCCAACACCGCGGGGGGTCCGAGCCCCCCACCCATACGAGGTGATCCTGCAGCGACGCGCTGCGGCGCTCCGCCGCCCTCTGGGCTGTTCATGCAGAGGAGGGGATGGTGGTTGCCCTTACAAAAGCGGCATGGGTGCGCTTGGGTACATTCGCGCTGCATGTGCAGGCCCAAGCACGAGTAGCACCATGTCGGTTGTCGCGCGATCGCTCGACGGCCTTGGACGCGCTGGTCGAGGAACTTATCACAACGGGTCGTGCTGTGACCCGGTTCCCGACAGTACAAGCAGCGGGCGGTCTCCTGGACGGCGGCATAGCGGCCGGGCGCGCGAGTGGCCATACGCCCCCTACGGGGGGGTCCGGTGGGGGATCTAATCTGTGGCACAGGTCGTTCGGGTCCCATAGGACCGGCCAGAGAGGAATTATCTGCCAATCTACTCTCTCCTTCCAGGAACGTCAAGAGGTCCGAGAAGGGTGGCAGATAAGTCGCACTATCCCCACCATACTGCTGCTCAAAACGGACCTTAACAGAGTCCGGCAACTTTCCCAGGACAATGTGCAGTAACAAAAACGACCACTGCTCCACTGGGAGTTTTAAGTTTTTTAATGCGTTGTAGGCGACCAACAGCGGATTCAATAAAGCCACTCTCAAGTGCATCACGCTGGCAACGCGGGGTAAATTCAAAATGGCGGCAACATGGTTGTCCGCCAGACGTCGTACGTTCTGGTACCGACGGGCAATCAAATCCCTAGCAATAGGGTAGTTTTCATCCGAGGGGGCCAAATGTTGAACCGATTCAAGGGCCTCCCCTTCCAACACGGATAACAGGTAGGCCAACTTCTGGCCCTGGGTCAAATCGTCCCGGGCATGTACAAGACTATCAAAAATATTAATAAAGCCCTCCCAGTCCTCTAGACGACCAGCAAAACGCCTTAAGTCTAAGGGGGCCAATCTAGCAAATAGAGGGGGCATACTCTTAGATGTGACCGGGGACGGGCTCGGATCATTCTCTCTTGCCACTTGCAAAGGTCGAGCCACCTGAGTAATTCTGTCCGCAAAATCATAACACTGGTCCACATCCAAACCGACTTCTTGTCGCATTTCCACCTCGGCCTCAACAGTCCTTTCCAAAAATAAGGCATACTGCTCATCAACAACAGCCAAACGTATGGGCAGATCTACGTATCTGTTCAACAAGGCCTCCGTCCTATCCGGTCGATCCAACAATGCGACCGCAGAAGCTAACCACCGTAACTCAGAACGTATTTTGGCTTTAGCATAGGAGGCCGTCATTGTAACGTCACAAATTTATCAACAAAAACAACAAATTCAAAATATTCACTATAACACAAAATCTCCAATATTTGGAGGTTACTAATAACCACAAAATTCCAATATTACAACAACAAAGTATTTATAATGACACAAACTCTTAAATATTTGGAGGTTATCAGAAAACAACAAAACTCACTGACTATTGAAATTCACTCAAAATCACTGACTATTGAAATTCACTTGGATATCAACACAACAACAAGTTAATTTTAATTATTTCAAAGCACAAGTTTCAATGAGTTTCAATGTGTAAACAATGTCCCAAATCATTTAAGTTTCACTAAGTATTGAGTGCAAACTTATTAGCTAACCTTTTATTAGCTATTATTTAGCAACTTGTCAATATTCACAACTCAAATTTGCTAACAAAACTGAATAATAATTATTATGAACAAAGAAAGGCATCTGTTTACATTTTGGAACTTCAATACATGACAATTAATTACAAGACATGGAACCAATAACAAAGGAATGCCCTTTACTTTTCAAATGCAAGTTAATTACCATTTACAAGTACAAATTAATCTAGTCCGGACCAGCTGGTCATCAAACCGGCACTGATAAATAGACAAAATTTTGGCGTGGGCCTCTCAGGCCTTCAAGCTACGCTCTTGCTACCAAGAAATGTTCAGTACACCCCTGCCTATACCGCGGAATCAGCTGGCGCAGTGGAAGATTTCTCATGAGTAGACTCCGGACAAAAACTAGGTTTCAGCGGGGATGTAACTGAACAATTGGACTGCGATACACAGCGACTTGATTTAAATTGTGAAGTAAGGTGAATTTTACATACGGTCTGTGCTGTAGAAAGTCCCTGGGCTGCGGAGAGAGGGGGCGCGCCCCCCTGGTAAATCCTTCTTCTGGTAGACCTTACCAATTCGTCACCTTACTCACAAAACAAATACTACAGCGTTCCCAAGACACTGGGCGCTTCAACAATAGGTACACAATAACACACGACACACGCGGGGCTTGTTTATTAAGATATATTGTCCCGACAACAACGCGTGGTGGTGGAAAAGGTTATCTTTCTTTCAAAACGCCGCGACCGGCCCGATGGATGGCGTCAAAACCTTGGTCGTACAAAACGGGATCACATAGATAATTTAAGATTCAATTCAAACTCGATATGCCAGGCATATTCAACGCGAGCGATTTTTAACAATTCAGCAAAATTAATCCGACATTTTTCTTACAAGAATTCCAATCAAGTGTGCGCTGTCAACTTCAAGTGACAGCCAAATGTCAATTTGACGTGACATTAGAGCTGCGTTCAGAAACGTCGATCTTTTCCGAACAGTAACAGTTTTTCGATGAGGTCACGTGATCGTCTTACGGTCACGTGATCCTGACGCGAGTTTAATAGTTTTTACCCATCACAAAAAGTGCACAACGCCGCCAAAGAAGTTTTCACTTCAAAAATCATTAAATAAATTCAATTTTAGATCATCGACTTTGCACCAACCCTAGTTTTAGATTGCCCACTTCACAGCCTCCTTACCTTAGCGAAACTTTAAATTTGACCTTCGCGTAATCACATAAACAGAACATGTCCCCACAGGATTATAGGGGGCCGCAAATCCCTCCGGGGACTATTTAAGGGCTCCCGGTTGCTCTTTAAGAGAATACAGTTTCAAAGGTCCCCAATTAAAGGGCCTGATTGAAGCTTCAATTTGTTATGTTTGTGGAGTTCCACCGTAGTTCCTGATTAAATTTTTAAGACATTCTTTAAGTAATGAAGGATTGATGCTTTCAGTTTGTAGGTATTGGTACGTGAGGTTTTATAAAAGTTTATAAAAAAGAATTTCATTGCAGTCTCATTTCAGTTTATCATTTTTCGGAAACTGTCGTTGCAATATTGAAGTTATAATGAACACTAAGATTACCTTTAGCGCTATCTTGGTTACAAATTATTATATTTATGCACATCTTAGATATCTCCGTGTACTGTACATTGAAATTAAACACTTTTTACTAATTATTTCACGTGGTTTTATTTAAAAACTCATAACGATGTTTAATTTGTGTTTTTATATTTTTTATCCAACAATGTTTACACCGTTCGCAACGTTCGCACCATTCCAGGTTTTAAAATTTTTCGTTTTGTTATTCCTTGAAAATAAAATACCTAGATAACATAGGTAAATAACTACTGAAAGAGTAATATTAACATTAATCTAATTTACTGAAAATAAATTAAACTACCTTTAGGTTATTTTAATTTTTAGTTTTTTGCATTCACAATGCAATTTTTATTACTGAAACATGGAAAATGAAGTATTCATAGTGAGACGGGTCGATTTTTTTCTGAATACTTAATTTCCATTTTTCAGTACCTTTAGGTTAAAGGAAAAAATGTATATTTTTTTCCTGAAATGTAGAAATGCATTGTGAATGTATAACAATAGTTCAAAATCTTTATTTGCCAATACGTTTTTATCTGAATAATACGCAAAAAGAAATGATAACATAATAGTTTCTGAAACCATTTTCATGTAACAACTTATTACAACCCATTCCATCATTTTGTTATGGAGTTACGAAAGGTGTGATTAAAATGGATTTCTTTGGAAATTACTTCGTTTCCTCCAAACTAGGCCGGCGGAAGGCACGCAACGAAACTTGTTCAAATAAACGAAAGAACAATATTTTTTATTCGGAAACACTCGTAAGGGAAGGAAATCCGATATACTACAGCAAACTTTACTGTCACAATCAAAAAGAGAACGAATTGTAACCGTAATAAAGAGTAAAATTGAACGATAAACATTTGTTGCATGGCATACACGGCTATAAATTATTGTGACGCTCGCAATGTTTGTAATTGGGATTTTTTTATTGTCCCAGCCAGCGTAATGCCAACTGTAAATGTTACACGCAATTAAATATGTTTTTCTTTTGTTTAAATAAAACATGGTTTAACGTGTTGAGTAAACATGCATGCTACATCATTAAAACACCTTAATTTTGTATTGAAGAAACATTATTAGGTTCTAACATCTTTGCTTTCTCGCTTATATTAAGTTTGTGAATTTGTTAAAAGAAAGTATTATCTAAAACTAAACCGATAAAAAAAACTCTTTCACGAGTAGATACTCGTAGCTATTCCAGCGACAAAGGCCATAAGTACTTTATTTTAATTTTTTTACAGTAAGGGTCACTTCATGAATAAAACATATTTACCCCACCAAGATAGAAATAGCTTTTTTTCTGTATTGCACATCAAAAGACATATTATATACCTAACATTATATTTTAGTTAAAAAATTAAAAATAATAATCCTACCAATATTATAATGTAAAAGTTTAGATGTTTGGATGTTTGTATGTTTGTTACTCAATCACGCAAAAACGGCCCAATGGATTTGGCTGAAATTTCGGACACAGTTACTTTGTGGCCTGGAGAGGAATATAGGCTTCTACTTTTTATCCCGGAAAAATATCACATTCCCGCGGGATAACGTCGTGTATACCACGCGGGCGAAGCCGCGGGCGGAAAGCTAGTACCACATAAACCCAGACATCCTACTATGTATCCTACTTAATATTATAAATGTGAAAGTTTGGATGTTTGGATGTTTAGATGTTTGGATGTTTGTTTGGAACGGATTTGGCTGAAATTTGGGACATAGATACTTTATAGTCTGGAGAGGAACATAGGCTACTTTTTATCCCGGAAAAATATCACACTCCCGCGGGATAACATCGTGTAGTTCACGCGGGTGAAGCCGCGAGCGGAAAGCTAGTATTATAATATTATAAATGTGAAAGTTTAGATGTTTGTATGTTTGTTACTCAATCACGCCAAAACGGCTGAACGGATTTAGCTAAAATTTGGGACACAGATACTTTGTAGCCTGGAGAGGAACATAGGATTTTTATCCTGGACAAATATCACATTCCCGCGGGATAACGTCCTGGATAAAGTCCACGCGGGCGGAGCCGCGGGCGGAAAGCTAGTAGGAAAATATTGAAAAGTTCTTTTTCAACATTTACTTGACCGTGAATGAAATCCTGGATCACGATTAAAGTTTTTGCTTCATAGTCTACGATAGTAGCTATGTACTACGAAGCTACGAAAGAGCTAAATGATGAGCTACGAGACCTCGTAGCAAACTATGTAACAACTAACAGTCTGTTCTTTCTCATGTAAAGTTAGATGATAACATAATATACTTCTGAGCACAAAGTAAAATAGTTGATCATTAGTGATATTACATCGCTTTTAAACTATAATAATATTTGAATACTATATTACTATTACTATACCTATATATTTACTGATATCTAATATTATAAAGAGAAGCGTAGTGTTTGTATTTGGTAAACTCAAAATCAGCTGGTCTCATATTGACAATTATTTTACCATTAGAAATCATGTTTTCTAGCTAATATAATTTTTCAGTTTTTAAGTACCTAGCCAAAGCTTTTTCGTAAAGATGGTCTTGATAATAAAAACACACCACAAGAATTAAAGATACACGCTTATTTAAATTATCCAACAATTAAAGTACAAACGTATTCACCTTACACGCAAAAGCACTCACGACGCCGTTTATTTAAAACGTTCATACAAAACGAAAATAACGTTACACTTGTAGTGAAACTACGCGACACGAGAGCGTATACATACATACATACATATACATACTTCATAATTTTAGTAGCGTGTAACAGCTTTCTTCATTTGAGAGCATCTACTCGCCAAGAGAACGTAACATATACATTTACTTATACATATATGTATACATACCTGAATTTCATAATTTCAGCGGAGCGTGTTACAACCACCCCCCATTTGGGGAGCTTGTTACCGCTTGAGGGGTACATGGTTTCAGTTTCAGATGCTACTTTAGTTTGATACTTAATATTTACTTTTAGTTGATGAGGTTTTTTTAAATAAAACCCTTTCAGAGGTTTTTTTGTTTGCAATTTGATAAAAATGCCAACGTATTTGTTAATAAAATATTGGTCTTTTTGATCTTTTACTTTTCCCATAATCTTGGCTTGGCAAATTTGTTGTAAAATACGGGAAGTGAAATAAAATACCCTAACATCAAAGATCTGTTGTACAAAATACTATTCTTTTCCTCTATGAATTTGCGTTTGTTTGAAATCGCTGCGCCTAAAAAGATTATAGAAACACATCAAGCTTATTGATTTTGGTTTGTTAGTGTTTTTATCTTCTGAATATAAGAAGTGAAGAGGAGATGTTGGCTGACAGATTAGTACAGAGAGATACGTTCCTGCCCTGACCCCAAATATAATTAGGATAAGAAGAAAATGATGAGTTTTAAATTAAATCTACACTAATATTAAAAAGGTTAGATTTTTTTGTTTATTTCTAATGGATAAACTCATAAACTACTGAACCGATTTCATGAATTATGTCACCTTTAGAAAGCTATACTTACTCTTTTTCAGAAACATAGGCTAAATTTTACCCTGACATTTGCACGGGAACAGGTACCACGCAGGTAAAAACACGCGGAGCATCTAGTAAGTAATAATAAATCGACAGCAGGTTATATTCCAAGGTGATAAAAAAGGACCCAACATTCAAAACATTAGAGACATACAACACACATAAAAACAACAATAGACAAAGTCTCAAATCAGTTCACTTGTTTAATGGGATTCATTTTACGTTCCTCTCAGAAGCAGATACAATACAATGCGCACGGGTTTCACTAAAGGATTCTATTTGAACCGAGGATTTACTCACTTTAATTCAAAAATCTTGGTAACATCCTCTGGTTATTTGTCGTGTCTTGTGGCAATGTCAATTCTGACTACTTAGATTGTAAAAAATGGTGAAGATATTTCTCGACAAAGAGAAGATTAATTAAAGATACATTGAGGGGTTAAAGAAGTATTTTTTTGGGCTGAGAATCCAATAACGGTTACTTAAAGACATGAATAGATCCAACAGAAATATATTTACTTCATAAAAAACTTTTTTTTGTAGGTTTTGTTTGTTAACACGGAAAGTAAAATAAATTTTGAAGATTTCTCTATTTATACTTCTACTTGTCAATGAATCACATTTGTAATGTTACTAATGTTGGGTTTCGTCTTATTCGAAATATTTTACTAGCAATTTGTGCCATTTAAAGCAGATTTTTTGTATTTGATAATGGCAACACTGACAATTTGAGGGTAACGGTCTCGCAACGAGGGTATAAAAACAACTTGACACTTGGCCGGAGGGCAGTCTTGCTGCGGAAGTGCATCAGTGTTAACAGTGTTAAGAATTAAGTAATAGAAATATACAGTACAGTGAAATTCAGCCTGAAGTTTTATTTTACTTCAGAAAGCGGGATAAAACGTAAGTACACGCTCACAATAAGTGTTTAATTTACTTATTTCTTTTCTTTTATCAGATTCGTTAGTGTAACTTGTAGTTTTAAAATTTGTGAGACTTTTAAACCCACTTAAATAAACTGCAGTTTTTTTATGTGTGGGGTTCCAAGAGGCCCCGACCGAATATATCGTTATTTTGATCGATCCGTAGTTTTCGTTTTATTTCAATTTATGTACCACGGGGCCATTTTGTTCAGTAGGTAGTCTTGAAATATGCCTAATAGTGGGACTTCTCAAGTACACTTACCACGTTTAGTGCTTTAATACATGAGGTTTCATAAAGGGGTTAATTGTTTTTCAATATTGTTGCGGTACAATGCGTCGTTTTGAGATTATATAAACTTATTTTCTCCTTTTTTTTCCGGTGCTTGTTTTTACTGATCAAAAGTGTTTTTATAGCTATCCCTTACATATTTTAAAATGCACTGCCATTTTCCTACCTTCTATAATAATTTTATTATGTATTTCGTTTACCCACGTGTAATTATTATCTTGCATCATGTTTGAAATGGTTTTTTTTTCTGTCGTGAGGTTATGGCGGACGCTAAGCATGAGAGTTGTGAAGACTTGCGGTGCCTACGGACTCCAGGTCGGAGCACCTCGCGCTCTGATGGTCATCGGAGCCGCACGCGCAGCCGCAGCTCTATGAAGAGGACAGAGCTCAGTCCCGCAGCCCGGGAAAGGGAGCTGAAGATACGAAGAAAGCATCTGCGTGAGCTCGAGGCCGAGGTGCGACGTGATCACCAGAAGCGGCATCAACGGTCTGTTTCCAGATGCAGCCCCAGTGTTCATCATCGCAGGCCCGGCGCGAGTCACCGCAGCCCTGCCGCGAGTCTCCGCAGCCCTGCCGCGAGTCGCCGCAGCCCTGCCGCGAGTCCCCGCAGCCCTGCCGCGAGTCGTCGTAGCCCTGCCGCGAGTCGTCGCAGCCCTGCCGGGAGTCGCCGCCCTGCCGCGAGTCGCCGCAGCCCTGGCGCGAGTGCGAGTCACCGCAGCCCTGGCGCGAGTCACCGCAGCACTGGCGCGAGTCACCGCAGCCCTGGCGCGAGTCACCGCAGCCCTGGCGCGAGTCACCGCAGCCCTGGCGCGAGTCACCGCAGCCCTGGCGCGAGTCACCGCAGCCCTGGTGCGAGTCACCGCAGCCCTGGCGCGAGTCACCGCAGCCCTGGCGCGAGTCACCGCAGCCCTGGCGCGAGTCACCGCAGCGGCAACGAGCGTCGCCGCAGCCCCAGTGAGCGACACCGCAGCAACAGCATGCGACGCCGCAGCACCAGCGTGCGACACCGCAGCAGCAGCATGCGGCGCCGCAGCACCAGCGTGCGACACCGCAGCACCAGCAAAATTAAAAGGTCAGGTACCCCTACCTTTTCGGTTAAGGATGTAATGGAGATTGTAAACGCGGTAAAAGAAAAACCCGCATCTCAGCCGGCTACAGTTAACGCCTTAATGTCAAAAAATATAGATCATAAAAATATACTTCCGAATTTTGATCCGGCAATGAAAAACCAGCGTATTGATATTTGGTTACGTAAAGTAAACGAGTGCGCAACTGTATACGGCTGGGATGATAGAACCACCGTGCATTTTGCGATGCAAAAACTGCAGGGTCTGGCCAAGGTCTGGTACGAGGGATTAAATTCGATCTTATATACTTGGGCCGAATGGCAAGTAAAGTTAATGAGTGCTTTCCCCTGTGAGCAGAACTATGGCCAGATCCTGGAGGAGATGCTCAAGAGAAAAACGAAGTTCGGTGAACCGATCGAAAACTACTTTTACGAAAAACTTTCACTGATCAACCAGTGTGATATTTCTGGCAAACGTGCGGTGGATTGTATAGTACACGGTATCATGGATAGGAATATTAGGACTAGTGCTTTAGCGTTGAAATGTTCGCAGCCTGATCAGTTGCTTCAATTTTTGATCAGCAACAAAGAAATTCAATCATCAGATCGTAACTTTAATAAGAGTAAACTTTGGGCTGATCCAGGTAGACAGGCTAATACAAGATCACATAAACCTAATCAGTTCTCGGGGCACATATTCTGCTTCAATTGCAAGGAGCGCGGCCATTTGTTTTATCAATGCCCTAAGCCGCTTGTAAAGTGTACTAGCTGTAATAAAGTTGGTCACAGTAATGAGAACTGTCGTGCAAAACCAAGCGATGTTTCTACAAAGAATGCACCGTCTAAGACGATGAGTATTACTACTTTGTGTCCGAATTCCAAATACAATAAACAAGTTAAAGTAAATCAGGTTTTAGCAGAGGCTTTTATCGATTTTGGTAGTGAGGTATCCTTGGTTAAGAACTCATTCGTTACCAGTCTTGGTCTGATGCATGACCATAAGCCGCGGTCAATCCAAGGTTTCGGAAACGACATTGTCCAATCATTAGGAAGTCTAAACTTGAATATTGGAGTCGATGGAGTCGATGCCATTGTTGAATGTAGAGTTGTTGATGATTGCTATTTAGAAAAACCAGTGTTAATTGGTCAGTCTTATACAGAACAACCACACATCATCGTTCACAAGGACTTCAAAACGTTGCAATTTTGCAAGCTTAGTACTGAAATACCTGCGGAAGACAATGAAATTGAAGACCATCGGTTAGTCAAAGTGCAGATAGGAGCCGATTTGGAGCTTCATGGTCCTGCATCGATAAGAGCTAACGTAGATTCAGATTTCAGTGGTTGTGTCATGTTAGCTAATGGTATTATCGGAAGTCCTCTCCAGCAGTGTGTTGTTTCTGGAGGCGTGTATCAGGTACAACGTGGACGATTAGACCTTCCTTTGTTCCCTTGTCAACTACCCTATAAGGTCTCAAAGAGTTTTGTCATTAGTAGGGGTGAAAAGGTAGAATTTGTTCGAAGGATTCAAATTCAGTCACCAGGGATCGCAGAGTCTACTGCTGTCTCACCTGCTCAAATCAATGAGGAAGAAGTTCGTTTAGGGGATATGGCAACGGGGGACGACAGGCAAAGGCTGATGGCCATGCTTAATCGCTATGTGCATTGCTTTGCTACTAATTTAAAGGACTTAGGATGCACTGATCTAACGCAAATGAAAATTGAGCTGAATAGTCAACGGCCTATTGTCTACCGTCCATACCGTCTATCGCATCATGAACGTGATAAGGTGCAGTCTATGATAGGGGAGATGCTAGAATCTGGAGTAATTAGAGAGTCTGTATCAGAGTATTCGAGTCCAATTATATTAGTGCTTAAAAAGGATGGTAGCTTCAGAATGTGCATAGATTACAGGATGTTGAATTCGGTCACGGTGAAAGAGAGGTACCCGATGCCGATTATAGAAGATGAAATAGCTAGATTGTCGGGCCAGGCGTGCTTTATCACGCTCGATTTGGCATCTGGTTACTACCAAGTGCCAATAGCAGAGCAGAGTAAGCATCTGACTGCATTTGTCACACCGGATGGACTATACGAGTTCAACCGTATGCCATTTGGTTTGGCAAATGCACCAGCCGTCTTCCAGCGATTAATCAACAAGGTTTTGGGAGCCGCTCGATTTACTAAAGCCACCGCATATATGGATGATCTTCTCGTTTTCGGAATAAACTCTTCGGAATGTTTAGATAGGCTCGAAGATGTTTTAAAATTACTAGAAAAAGCTAATCTAACTTTAAACATTTCCAAATGCGACTTCCTCCGATCCAGCATTGATTATTTAGGATACGAGATCAGTGCAGCGGGAGTTCGGCCAGGCGAAAAAAAGATTCAGTCTGTCCTTAATTTTCCTCGCCCACAAAATGTTCATGGAATCAGGCAATTTCTTGGACTCGCAAGCTATTTTAGAAAATTCATTCAAAATTTTGCTCAATTAGCTTCGCCATTGACACTGTTACTAAAAAAGGACAGTGCGTGGACGTGGAACCAGGAACAGGAGAACTCATTTCAGTCGTTGAAAACTAAATTAGTCGAAAGACCGATATTAGCAATTTACGACCGCGATGCTAAGACCGAGTTGCATACTGATGCTAGCAAGGAAGGTGTAGGTGGTATTCTCTTACAGCAGAGTAAAAATGATGGTAGTTTCCGGCCGGTGGCGTATTGCAGTCGAAAGACCTCCCCTGAAGAGAAGTTTTATCACTCATACGAGTTAGAGACACTGGCTGTAGTGCGATCGTTAGAAAAATTTCGAGTTTATCTGTTGGGCCAAGAATTTAAAATCGTCACTGATTGTAGTGCCTTGCGTTCCACCCTTTTGAAACGAGATCTCATACCCCGGATAGCGCGATGGTGGTTGTTGTTGCAGGAATTTAATTGTACCATTGAATACAGACCCGGAGTAAGAATGTCGCATGTCGACGCGCTTTCTCGCAACCCAGTTTCCGATGATGTTAGCTTAGAACCAATACCGAAGGTTAGGTCCATAAGTGATGAGGATTGGCTGCACACGTTGCAGCTAGGAGACTCCGAGTTAAATCGGATCAAGCAAATTTTAGAAAAGGATATGGATCCAAAAAACCTACAATATATAAAGGATAATTACATTGTTAAGGATAACAAATTGTTTAGGTATCTAGATGGTGATAAAAACAATTTAAGATGGGTGGTACCGAAGGGGGCGAGATGGCAGATATGTAGGATGAATCACGATGCAATTGGGCATCTGGGTATAGAGAAAACATTAGAAAGAATTAAAAGGAACTACTGGTTCTCGAAAATGACTCGATTTGTGAGAAAGTATGTATCAGCTTGTCTCGAGTGCGCGTATGCAAAAAAATCTATAAACAATGATGGATTACTGAATCCAATTCCAAAAGTAGAAATTCCATTTCATACCCTGCATATCGACCATCTCGGCCCCTTCATCAGATCAAAAAGGGGTAACTCTTACCTTTTAGTATTGGTAGATGCGTTCACGAAGTTCGTGTTCATAAAGCCAGTTAGAAATACTAACACGCAAAATGTTATTCGTGTTCTCGACGATATATTATACACTTTTAGAATACCTGACCGTTTGATTAGCGACCGTGGCAGCTGTTTCACTTCTAACACATTCAAAAAATATTGTTACGATAAAGGCATAAAACACATACTGAACGCTGTCGCGAGCCCGAAGTCAAATGGCCAGGTAGAACGTTACAATCGAACGATTCTAAATTCTTTAAAAGCGCAAAATTTGAGAAATGACGAAAGAGATTGGGATAATCAATTAGGGAAAATTCAGTGGGGGGTTGAATAATACCGTACAAAAGACGACAGATAGACGCCCAGCCGAAGTAATGTTTGGTACGGCTATGAATGGAGAAATTAATCCTAGTTTAAACGAAATTTTAGATGAGACTCGAGAAGATGTTGACGTTACTACTATTAGGACTCAGGTAAAGGAAAAGATCGATAGGGAACAAATTAAGCAAAAGGAACGTTATGATCGAAATAGGAAACCCGCAAAAATGTATCAAGAAGGAGATTTAGTTAAAATTACAAGAGTATCTTTTAAAAATGATGGGAAAAGTAAGAAGCTTCTCCCACCATACGTAGGACCATTTCGTGTTAAAAAGGTTTTAGGGCAAGATAGATATAAGTTAACCTCGATACCTGGTTTTAATGGAAGTTCCACTAAACGTACAACGACAGTAGCAGCTGATCGTATGTTGCCTTGGGTGCATATAGCTGCCCTAGAATTAAACAATGACACAGATTCTAATAAAACCAGTGAGAGTGATGATGACCTATGTGATGAAAATTTATAAAATGTAAAGTTACAATGATATGTTTTAATATACAGTTTATTATATGATGTTTTAATGTACAGTTTACTATGATATGATGTTTTCATTGTTTCAGACTGGGCGTGAGGATCGATTGGCTTGCGTTCCAGTCGAAACTGAAGATATGATCGGTGAAGATTGATTGTTTCACAAGATCTTGTATGTGAAGATTGAATAAGTTGTAAGACAAATATATTTAACCGTGAAGATCGATTAGTTCACGACATTGATGATTAGAAGTTTGAAGTTGATTGGTTCAAACGCTTAATTTATATGAATATACGTGATTTAAAATCTAATCATTTATATTGACACTATTATAGGTATATAGTTCCATTAGTTCTGGAATGGTACTCTATATATTTTGGTTCACAAATACTGGTAGCATTTCTTTAAGTAATATTTCATAACAAATATTTTGGTTCATAAATACTCGTAGCATTCCTTTATGTAATATTTTATAACAATTTAGACATGTAGCTACAAATTAGGCATATTGTCTTTAAATTTTATATTATTATCGTCATTGTATTAGCATACAGACTGATACCTACATGTGCATTTTAGTGGAATATATACCTACATATAAAATTACGAAATATTGTCTCTAAAGTGTATAATACTATTGTAATTCTAATTATGATATTAACATACAGGTGTATGTATATTTTCGTGGAATGAAATGTAAACAAGTGACTAGTCCAGGCCAAGTGTTGGGTTACCACAGGGTACGTGTATGGGGACATACACGATGTCAGGACGGTCGAGTGTTGGGTTTCGTCTTATTCGAAATATTTTACTAGCAATTTGTGCCATTTAAAGCAGATTTTTTGTATTTGATAATGGCAACACTGACAATTTGAGGGTAACGGTCTCGCAACGAGGGTATAAAAACAACTTGACACTTGGCCGGAGGGCAGTCTTGCTGCGGAAGTGCATCAGTGTTAACAGTGTTAAGAATTAAGTAATAGAAATATACAGTACAGTGAAATTCAGCCTGAAGTTTTATTTTACTAAGACGGTTTTTTTAATGGTGCTCGGTTAAAAACAACTGCTGTATTTATTCTACTTTTTCTTAGCTTATACATCAATGAGTATAATTGTATTATTTTTAAGCTTTAATACCGTCTAAAGCCATTGAGTAACCTCCTCAGGAGAATCGCTGCTGAAATCTGTTTCAGAGCTGTGTAAAGCGGCAAATGAGCTCCCCTTTGACAATGATAAATAATGCTTTGTAAAATTCTATCGCTATTTTCGCGAAATATTTCACTCTGATGTTTTTCGCTACGTCTGCTTTAATAAATGTTGCAACTGTACCTTTTGAAATATTAATACTTAATTGTTACTTAGGTTGGATTTACTTGATACATTTATAATAAATACTAGCTTAGCGCTCGCGGATTTAATCGTGTGAGGTAGACGGTTTTTTCCCTTGAAAATAAGATTAACCCCTTTGCAGAAAAAGGGGAACTTGCTTTATTTTCATACTAGCTGGTTGTCGTGGTTTTACCCACGTGGTTCCCGTTCCCGTGGGAATATCGGGATAAAATATAGCCTATGTCACTCGGGAAGAATGTAAATTTCTAATGGTCAAAGAATTTTCCAAATCGGTCCAGTAGTTTCGGAGCCTATTCGATGCAAACAAACAAACAAACAAACAATCAAATCTTTCCTCTTAAATATTAAGTATAGACAAGCAGCCGCCCACGGTTTAACTTGCGTATTTCCCGTTCCCGTGGGAATATCGGGATAAAAAGTATCCTTTGTTTTAATCCAGGCAATCTACAATCTGTGTGCCAAATTTCAACCAAATCTGTTTAGTAGCTTTTGCGTGAAAGAGTAACAAACTTCCTTACATCCATACTCACTAACTTTCGAATTTTTTGTATTATTAGAATAAAATAGATTTATTTGCATAAGTCATGGTGGTAGCAAGTTTAATCAGCTTTCATTTTGCACATAGTAAACATGTCGCTCGGACGCATAGTTTCTGAGTTTTATCCAAAAATAAAAAATCATAGTAAGTCAAGTAATCAAATCAAATCAAATCAAAATATTTATTTATTCACATAGACATAATAAGCATGTACTTATGAATCGTCAATATTTTCCTACCACCCATTCAAGACTTTTTTAACTGACAAGAAAAATGGGCGCAAGAAACTTGCCAGCGCGTATCTCAGGTAACGACATTTACAAAAATACATATCGTTACTTATTACAATATTTGAACAAGCATAGATCACATATTATACAATATTATTATAACATTTGAAAGGAAAATTTTCTCATTAGAATATTTTCCTTTCAAACAAATATAAAAGTATATATACATTTCATAACCAAGCATTGTGATCGTTCAGATAGTCTTTGACGTCATAATAACCTTTGCTCATGAGAGTCTTTTTAACATGTTCTTTAAATTCATGCAAAGGCAATTCAATTACATCTTGTGGAACTTTATTCAAAAAGGCTATGCCTCTCCCCAAAAACGAGCCTCTAGTTTTTTCTAGTCTAAATCTTGGAACGGCAAGTTTATTCTTATTTCTTGTATTTAAGTTATGAACATCAATTTTCTTTACAAATGAATTAGAATGCTTTCTTACATACACTAAGTTTTCATAAATGTACTGTCCTGCCAAGGTTAATATATCAATTTCCTTAAACAAGTCTCTTAAAGAATCTCTACGCCGAAGATTGTATATGGCGCGAACAGCTCTTTTTTGGAGTACAAAGATATTTCCAGCATTAGCTGCTGAACCCCACAACAAAAGGCCATAGGACATTACACTATGAAAATAGCTAAAGTATACTAGTCTTGCCGTTTCAATATCAGTTAATTGCCTTATTTTTTTTACTGCAAAAGCTGCAGAACTGAGTCTACTCGACAAGTGGATATATACGATATGTGGATCCCATTGGAGTCGTGAGTCTAATGTAACACCAAGAAATTTAGTGCTTTCAATTAACTCGACTACATCTGCGTTTAACTTAATATCCAAATCAACCTCCCTTACATTAGGTAGGGAAAACTTAACACATTTCGTTTTCTTAGAATTTAAGGCCATATTATTAATGTTGAACCAATGAGCAACTTTAGAAAGAGCACTATTTACGTCGTCAGAACAATTATTACCTCTATCAACTTTGAAAATTAATGAGGTATCATCTGCAAACAGCACTGTCTCACACAAATTATTCACGTAGCAAGGTAGGTCATTTATGTAAATCAAAAATAGTAAAGGGCCCAATATTGAACCTTGGGGTACGCCCATTATAATGGGGGCTCCAGCAGATGCAGTATTATTAACAACTACTTTCTGATTCCTTTTACACAAATATGATTGCAAAAGGCTAACTGATTTATTAGAGACACCATAATGTTCTAACTTTTTTAAAAGTGTTTGATGATCAACGCAATCAAAAGCTTTAGACAGGTCACAGAACACACCAATAACATCTTGCTTGCCCTCCCAAGCGTCAAATATGTGTTTGAGAAGTGCAATTCCAGCATCAGTAGTATTTTTACCTCTAGAAAATCCAAACTGATTCGGATGTAGGATTTTGTTTTTTGTCAAAAAATCTAAAAGTTGCAAGTATATGACGTCGCCGGGGCCGGGTTTCCTGGTCTGGTCTCGTTGTCAGGATGGTTGCGACGAGGGATCCTCAAAATAATAGTCTTTTCTTCAATAACAAACGTCTTATTCTTCAATCACAATCGATATGGCACAAATAGAACAACGATTCAAGTGATATACACGGATGAATCTTTAAACGCAGCAAATTCGATACAGAAAAGTGGCCCTTGCGGGCCCCACTACCGCCTCAACGTCCAACCCCTGTGGGTCCCTTTTCAGACTGTTTTATCATGCGCCTCAACCAAATGTATCGACAAAATCAACTCATTTGGTCAGGTCCTGCCATCTCTCTGTATCCAACTCACTCAAGTGCTTTCGCAACGTTTAACCCGACTCAACTAATAGTTACAGAACAACAAAATAGATGGCGCTAATAATTTAAGTCCATAGTTACAAAATAACTCGATAGATGTCGTTATAATTTAAATTAAAGTAATCGATCTTGCCGCCTATGAGGGCAGCACTGCGCTCACGCTCCGACACAGCCATTCTGACGTGTCACATGTCCTCATGTGTATCTGGAACAAAATTACTTCAATGGAGCTAATTCCGCTCGGCTTAACCTGACTAAAAGGTTAGTAGCCACATAAAAGATAAGGAAGAAAGTATGCCTCATAGTAAGTTACAGTAATCACAATATTATTATCAAAGTCATATAAACAACACACATCACTAACAGTAGCTACACATTAGGTGGCAAGGATTCCCACATGGAATCGGTACACTCAATGTACATGGTCATCGTAATGACATAGTCTCCCATGAGACGGATTCCCACATTGGAATCGGTATGCTCAACATACATGGTCATCTCATAATGACATAGTCTCCCATGAGACGGATCCCCACATTGGAATCGGTACACTCAATGTACATGGTCATCGTAATGACATAGTCTCCCATGAGACGGATTCCCACATTGGAATCGGTATGCTCAACATACATGGTCATCTCATAATGACATAGTCTCCCATGAGACGGATCCCCACATTGGAATCGGTACACTCAATGTACATGGTCATATCATAATGACATAGTCTCCCATGAGACGCTAGATTGCCACAGCCTCAGCCGCACCGCGCCCTGTACAACCCTATTGAGTCGCAGTTACGACTGAAGCGTGCGGATTACCAAATAAGTAGCCATGTCAGTAAGTGTTTGCACATAGTTAGACAGGCCTTCACCGGCACTGTCCACACCCGATTCAACATCACGAACATTTAATTCTGAGGATACATCACTTTGAGGCATATTTCTGAGCTATTCGTTAATCTTTCAAAACTTAGTTTTAACAACTCCAAAACTATTTTAGGGCAAACGTTAAAAAATATCATTTTACACAAATTAACTCTCCTCATTAGTTTACTCATGAAAATCCATTTCCACTTTATCTTGGCGGAGTTTGTACTAAATTCACCATAACGTATCTGTCAGAACTCTACAGTTTAAAGTAACTTTCAATGACTTATCCAGTGATCGTAAAATTTTGTGCTTTACTAGCACTCTGCAACTTAACCAGCGATCACAAAACTCAGTACTTATGGTATCAGTCCAACAAAGCTCAATACTCAAATAAATCTGTCACATAGCAGAACAAACCAGACAATAAAAGCAGTATGCAACACTTTACAAATACAACACAGATACCCCTCACAGGTATTTCTCAATCGCCTCCATCTAGCAATAAAATTTGCCTCTATCCGGCACACCAAACGATCGCTTACATCTCCACGCTAAACGCACGCCACTCACTGCCGTGACCGCACTGCAACGGGTTGAATCAGAATATTGCCCGAATTTTACGCCTACGACTACGAATGCACTGGAGATGCATGCAATCTAAGTGGCTTGTATTCTGCAATTACTAACATAAAACCAATAGTTACTAGTACACTAATGAGTTTGGTTTGACTTAATAACAAAGCATCTGCACTGCAGCTGATAACTGCTTGTAAATAATGTTATTACTTAAAGCTTTATTTGGAAATAAGAGCTCTCAACTAGGTACGTCTAAATTACTGAACTGAGTCACATCACAACGCGTTTTAGACTGACAGCATGGAACAACAACAAAACCAATGATTGAACAAAACATAATCTTTGTACATACTACAAGTGCTTCCGCTGTACCCTTTTTACCTCATGGTACCACAACAACGTGCTGACTCATTCAGCCACGCAATAAAACAATCAACATCTTCAGCACTTCTTTACTAATAATGTGGTAAACACCAACTAAACATTTAGTCCTCTGAACTAAATCAAATCATGTTCCCATATTCTGTCAATCTAATACGAACTCTTATCGTTACTATTCCAATTTAAATCAAATCTCACATTAACAATTATTGTAATCCTAGGTTTGAACTAGTAAAGTGCCAAAAACTGTACAAAAGAATGTTCATTGAACGGAAAAGAGCATTTCGGTGCTGTTTGCACAAATAATGACAAAATGAAAACTGCTCACCAAATTGCGATCATATGATATGCGAAGCCAGTAGGTAGATCTCTCTCTCTACACTATCGCCGCCAGCGCCGGCTACTTGTCTGTTGCGTTGCGCCACGACGACGCCACCGCGCCGCCGCCGCACTGCCATCGCCGCAGAGTCGCACCATTGCACCACTGCGCCGATCGACGCCGATGTCGCGCCAACGAACGGCTCACCATAGGCAGCACCCGCATAGCACCACCATGCAGCGCTTGCATTTCACTGTAATTTGAAATAGGTCATACCTTTAAATTTGGAATTATAGGTAACTTAATGACGAGAAAAAAAAACACTTTGTGTCCTACTGTGTGGTGATTATTTATTACACGAAACTATAAACCCAAACAATACTCTAACATAACAGATGTTTAGTTTAAAGCATCCGCTTGAATAAAAAACACCACTTAAACTACATGCGCGCCGAGGACGAGTCCTAAATAACGTTTCTGTAAACCATGTAAACAAAACCCGGCGCGCCTTTAAGGTGTCAAATGACATGGCCGCGTAAGAGGCTCCGGGGTGCGCGCCCGGCCGTTCAAGCGGATAACTCGTATGTTATCTGTACCCCGAGTATAAAATTGTCAATGTGCAAATGTTACTATCTAGATCTTATTTCTTTACAACAAAGTACAATCCATCTGTCAAAATTTTTCTCAAACGCAATAGTATGCGAATTTACTAAACACTCTGTACGTTAGTAAAATTAGAAAAATGTTTACCGCTGAATTTTGATGTAGGTAGTTGACAGTAAAATCATAAAACATTTTTGGTTCCGTTAGGAACTATTATTACAACTGTCATGATTTTAGAAGGTTTTTCTTATTTTTTAATAGCAACACTGGTAATGCCGTCTCTTGCCGCCATTTTGTTAAATTTAATAGGCTAATCTGTGGTAAAATTGGTGGGGGGTAGCTAGACTTGAGCCCGATTAACGAGCAAAGAGAGGTCATTCTTCAAACTAGCCTCGAGGGGATAAGTTCACTAAGACGTCGACTTTATATATATTGTTATACCTGTACTATGCCTGTACCTGTAAGTTGGATCAATAATTATATGAGTGTTATCTGGAGTCTGCGTTTTCTTCATATTTCAGAAGCGGTAAAGTACCCACGTAAGTTTATTTCTAAACCTGATAATAAGAATAATTTGCTTATTCTGTGCTATAGTAATGCCAAACGAGTTATTTTATTCTCTTCACGCAGAGAAAGGATAAATATTCCAGATTCCATGTTAATGCGTATTTTTTTTATCTAAATGACATTTTAAATACCTTTGCGGTGGATTGTGTTTTGTACATGGTCGGGGCTACTCTCCGACGGAACGGACATAAACTAAATCGCATTTGTGTTTTAATTGATTGTGTTCGTATACGGTCGGGGCTACCCTCCGACTATACTAACATAATTTAAAAAGTCTATATGCGTAGCTTAGTACTAAGATTTTACTAATTCGTGTTCGGGGCTACTCTCCGATCGTGTTAGTTAAATCTAAAGCGTTAAAATTGGAATATTTGTGTGGCGGATTGTGTTCCGTACATGGTCGGGGCTACTCTCCGACGGAACGGACATAAACTAGATCACACTTTTATTTGAATTGATTAATTGTGTTCGTGTACGGTCGGGGCTACCCTCCGATTATACTTACATAATTTTAAACGCGGGTATGTAGTAGATATTTTCGTATGGCACGATCATAGCGTACCATGAATCTGGCATAATATCTTGATTGTTGTTGTTTAATTTACATGATGTATTAAATGTGGATTGTACAGAATTAATGGAGATGATTGGCATTATTATATTATAAGAGTACTTGCTGTTTATGTTGTTTATAATCTTACACATGGAGCTAGGACTGGCAGTTTTGGCTGTGTACCTACATGTAATGTTTTAAGTAATTAGTGCTAGCACTAATTGGAGCTAGTTTTAATAGCCTTTACTGTTGCACAGAGTGAAATCACTTATAGCTACTAAATCTTGCATACAATCCATGTTTTAACGTGGTATCTAATACCAACAGTGAATAAAAGAAAACTATAAGTTATGAAGCTAGTAAGAAGTAGTAAAGAGTAAGAATAATTTATGATTGGTTGCTCACATTTCATTTATCTTAATATTATTAAAATTAATTATTACTAATTTTCCTTTGTTTTTAATGTATTGAGCGAACGTGTTGTTCTCTGGGTTGAGTGAGTCATGTATGCTTACTGGTTACCTACGTTACCTGGTAAGATTGGTTTAATAGGTACGTATTACTTACTTACAATTGAACTCTTGCTTTCTATTTATTGATATAATAATTAATAGGTACAAATTTTGTGGATTCAATTAATATGAACACCGTGAATAGCAATATAAATTGCTTGAACTATGAATATGAGTTTAAATACGAATATTTTAATATGGTATATTTAAATATGAAAGTCTTTATGTGAATTTGGATATCTCTAATGTGAATATTTTTAATTTTTAATGATGAGCGAACAAATATAAGGTGTTCACTTGGTTGAGTGAGCAAGCTATGCATGCTCACTGGTTACAAGAGATACATTGAATTTGTTTGTTGAAATGCATTAAATTGAATTTGATATTAGGGGGCGATGTATGTATGTTGCATACACTCGTCGGATATTAGAGGGCGATGTATGTATGTTGCATACACTCGTCGGATATTAGGGGACGATGTATGTTTGTGGCATGCACTCGTCGGAATTAAGGGGGCGGTATATGTTTGTGGCATACACTCGCCGGATTTTAGAGTACGAACGATGTATGTTGGTGGCATACATTCGTCTGAATATGTTTAAATGTTAAGTGAGTACGTTTCTCACAGGCTGGTTAAATGAGTACCTACTTATATTGCATACTGGTTTACTACCCGTATGGCCACTTTTAAGATTATTAGATTTAAATGTAACTACAACAGAACAAAGATAATTTCAAACGTTTTATTCTTGTTTTTACAATACTCATTTTACATTTTTGCACTAGATAAGTAGCTCTTAATAAAAGAAATGGTTTTTGTAAATAATAAAGGATGTAGGTAGCTACTGTAGCTAGTGAACAGTATAAATCATGAATTTTCCTGAAGGGCATATTGTGTTGATAACCTAATGATTTTGTTATAGAATGACACGGAACGATCTTTTTCCGATGAATAATGTATACATTCCAAGGTAAATAGCATCTGAGGACGAATACGGCCCGCGCCACCTGGTGCGCCGCTTGGTAGGCCTCCAGGGTGACGTGGCCGACCCAGGGGAGTATTGAGCGAAGGAGGAATACCCTTTCTTCGTAGCTGAATCTGGTCAAAGAGGATTTGAGATGATGCAGAGCATTTTGTTTATGGGAAAGTATTGAAGTTGTTTTGATTAAAATGTTTCATGTTTATTTATTTGCATATCGAATAAAGCTATTTAAGATTTAATTTTCATCTCGCATAACCGACTAAATTGATTGTAACACCCCCTTAAATAAAGTTTGTAAAGGTCTACCTAAAACAAAACAAAACTATAAAAACTTATCTTTTCATAGAATCATTTAGATGTTATCAAAATACTCTTAGGGAAGAATGAAAAGCCTTTTAAATCTACAGTTGCCTACGTGCTTGACATTGAGTATCTAGTAGGTACCACAGCTGTAGCAGTAGATACCTTTAAAGTATTATTGTCAATATGCGCTCTAATTATCGCAACATAGTACCTACTTACTTATAAAGATATTTATATACTAAATTATGTTTGCATCATTTCTTTTTCCTTGCATAATAAGTATCTACATGCTCCACAATTTGAGTAGGGGTTATTGTCTTATCTATTTAAGATTTTTATAATTACCTTAGTTTCCATTTATACGAAATCCATACCATATCTTGATTCTCATGAGTGGTCAATATCCATGAGCTAGGTTTGTTTTTCTATGCCTAGGTCTATGCCCAGGTGACCTTTACGCAGAACTGGATGTATTTCTGATCTTGATAAGATTGGACATGATGACGATTCACTTTTGAATAAGAGCACACTATTAAAGTCGCGAATTTAGTATTCCAAGATTGCGATTGGGTAATACTTTTATAAACTGTGATCTGTGTCACTTAGATTGTTATAGACCTTTTAACTATGGAAACAATATTAGTTTCTGGTATAAGCTTAACAATCTCCATAGCAGTGTTGTAGATACGGTGTACGTACGCATAGTTTTCGGGGTGTGTCTCTGAGGTACCTACCGGGTTCGATTCCCTGTCGGGTGAATGTTAAAAGCGGACTTTTCAACATTCTGCCCGATTGTATGTGGTAATCCCCGTCGTTGTTCCCAAATGCCATAACACAAGTGCTTGAGTTACTTAGTTCGGGATGGAAGCAATGTAGGTATGCAAAGATATCCAAAATTTACTATTTCCTATTACTTATTTTATTTTTTGTAACTTTGTTCAAGTGGACATTTCGTCTATTATTTTTGTTATATGTAGCTTAATTTAAAAGAATTCACTATGCTTGACTTTTTAAATTTGAGTTTAGTGGCAAACTTAAATCTCAAATTTAATTTAAATTCAAACTAAATTGTGGATGAGTGCTAGAGAAAGTTTATCAGGAACATACTTTTCCGAGTCTTCTACATAATTAGACAATAAAGCCATAAGACTGATTAGAAATCATCATTCTTTACATTTTTCCGGGAACGTCGAAGATTCTTTATCTAAGTACCTAGTTTGATAGATACATAGATTAATTCTTTATTTGTACACAATATTACGAACGGAACAATCACACACGAAATAATAATAATAATACAAAGATAACAAACTGTTAACCAAATGGTGGCCTTATCGTCTTACTGCGGTTTCTTCCGGGCAACTCGGTTTTGGTTTAGACGGATGGAAAATTTTACAGCCAAAATCACTAGAAGCTATTTTGCTATTTGTGCGTACTGCGTAGTGTTCTAGATCTCTCTTAATGATTTAGATGCAAATCAAAAGCAGAAATACTTAGTTGCTTAGACAGCACTGCAAGAAGCATTCACTGATATCTATTCTAGTTGTCTTCATTAACATAGTGATGAAATTATGTTTCTAATGCAAAAACATGTAAACAGTCCATAGTGCATTTAAGTAGATCGTGTTTATTACACTGTCAAGTTGTAACTGATGTTTTCCTAATTAAGCAAAATAAAGTAAAACGATTATTGCTCAATCACACCTCTCAATTTATTAAAATGTTCTATACAGCTTCATGCAAACATTTTAATTCATGTTTTAAACTTGTTCTAACAAATAAAGCCACAAGTAACCACTGCTGTAGCATACCAAGTTAGTTTTGCCGTGTTTTTGTTGTTATTGGCGGTATGATTTAAAATTAGTTTTTGAGGATTTTAATACTACCGTCCTAGTGTACGTATTGACAAAATATGATTTCAAATTATGTGAATCTAATTTATTGTTATCTTAATGAGCATTAATATCTTTATTAAACCAAAAATCAAGTAGATCTGTCAAATTTACCGTCTCATTTGGTAGGCTCGTGATACTAAAATTCTTAGCAGTTTACCATTCTCACGGACCTTTGAAGTTCCTTCACATATTCTGTAGTAATCATTTCCATATTTTTTTAGATCTGGTCAGTTGAACATTTGTTTTTACTATGGTTGAAGTTACTAAGTACCTTACATACTAATGTTTATAAAAGAATATGAGAATTCATATACTTACATTTATTTCTATTGATTCATTATCAGATACATCTATTTCCTTTGAATGATTAATAAAATTGATTTGGTTACTATGTGTGTTGTGAGTTTACTGCTTTCAGATGCCAATTGTAGCATCCAGTAGGTACTTATCATGAGCTAGCATCGAGTTAATATAATAATGAGGATCCCGCTACCCTTGAACGTACGAACCAACACAGCATACAAACTGGAGGCAGCAGAGTGTACGTGCTGTGGTAATGAGAGGAGATAATATGATACTGAAGGTGCAGATCACAGAGTGATCGTTGTTGTGATGATGATCATCGTGGGCTGTGGTTGTAAGTCGGATATTGAGACGAGTGGATCGCTGATACTGAAGTTGACTTATATTTAAGTATATATTATCATGTCATGTATCTTATCTCATTTTACTATTATGATTGCAAAAGCTTGTATGTTTGTTCCCCAATCACGGCTATCGGCTGGACGGATCTTTGAAATCTTTTGTCTGTGGAATAGCATATCGGCTTCTTTTGACCCCGGGAGGATATTTTATTCCCACGGGAAATCATCGTGTAGTTAATTCATTTGGGCGAAAAGCTGTTCATGATTTTACTTGTCCTATTTCTATCCATGGTAATATACTTCTTCATATCCCAATTATAATTATTAAATCTATTTACACTAATATTATTCATAGTAATATGAATATTTGTTGATAAGGATGCAGGTCATGCTCGTATGAGGATACCTTGTAGACATTTTTAAGTTTTGATATTAAATTGCGAACTTCTTTAAAATCATTAACTTATTCATTAGAAATGATAATAATATGATCTTTTGATTTTCATGTACGGAGTGGAACCATGTATTGTACTATTCTAACAGAGGCAGAGAATAGATGCATTTAAGATTTGGTGCTGGAAAAGAATGCTCTGGAAACCTTGGACAACTGGTTGACAAGTTGAAAAAGCAAATTGTTGCTGTGACGGTTCAAATTGTACCTGCGGCATCTTCATTATCAGTGTAACTTCCTTATAAGAATATTTAAATTAATCGGTAATAATGCCTATTACGAACATGCCTTTAAATAATTCCTTTAGTTGTCCTAATTCATATTTTGATTTTAATACAAATTGTGCACTATGGTAAATACGTATCTATAACTTGGTTTGTTACTCATATCTGGGTAAAAATTGGTAACTGTGCAGAGGCCTACAGTTGTTTTTGTAAGGACTAAACTAGGTCAAACTTAGCGATAGTTAAATTCATCTAATATTAGGTCTTTAACCCTTTCATGACTCGTAGTTGCTTTTTCCACTATTTGAGTGAAGTGATAAGGGTGTCTAGTTATCAGGTTAAAGTTAAATTCTGTACCTACCTATTCCTAATGTAACATTCTTAGGGATTTTGCTTCTGACACCATCTAATATTCTTGAATGTAGCTCCTGACAATGCATTGATGTAAACTAGTACCAAGCTAATCCATTTTTCTTTTATGACCCATAACTAATGCTTATAGATTATAACCAGACTTTACTTTAATCATTCCATATACTTATTTACACATGATTATATAACAAGTATAGTTTCAAAATAAGTTTTCTAAGTAATAATAGTCGCTTGTTAACGAATGTCATGATTATGTTAATTTATACATTGATTCAAATAGTTTTAGATTAGTTTGTTATTGATAATTTATTTTATTTGATTATGTATTACTTAACGATTTACTAAAACAATATTTTCACGATAATATCTATATTCCAAACAAGTCATCGGCTTCCTTAAAAGTTTATTGTTGAGCATTGTGTAATATAATGTATTTGTTTCAATTATGTTTTAAGTTTTAACTTAAGGTTTTGATCACTATAAGATTAACCTAAATAGGTACATAGTTGTAAGACTTTACTATTGAGAATAGTTGTGTATCAGTATATTAGCTGTATACTTACCTAATTAATTGATTCTAAATAATTTTTATATGTGCGTCGGGAGACAGCACGTTATCAGATGGCCGAATGTCATGATTTTAGAAGGTTTTTCTTATTTTTTAATAGCAACACTGGTAATGCCGTCTCTTGCCGCCATTTTGTTAAATTTAATAGGCTAATCTGTGGTAAAATTGGTGGGGGGTAGCTAGACTTGAGCCCGATTAACGAGCAAAGAGAGGTCATTCTTCAAACTAGCCTCGAGGGGATAAGTTCACTAAGACGTCGACTTTATATATATTGTTATACCTGTACTATGCCTGTACCTGTAAGTTGGATCAATAATTATATGAGTGTTATCTGGAGTCTGCGTTTTCTTCATACAACGAATTACTCACAAAGAAATAAGATTTACTTTCTTTCGGCTTCACAAAATAAGAAAAATATGAGAGTACCTCCGTTTGTCTAGATACAGACAAACCTATCGATGAACAAATCCTTATGCTCCAGCCAGGTTACGCCAGCACATGAAACATGGTCCAGGTCGAGACTTGTCCAGTCTTGCCGATGAACTTCCTTTCAGCGTAGGTACCGCTCATCACCAGGAAAAGATGATTTTCACAATTCTCTTCTTGCAAATGAAATGCCGCTAGTGAAACGGCAGGGCAGGACGCCCTTTTTTTTCATCACACGTTCAGTAACAGAATGTCGAATAACAGAAATACGGGTATTTCGTTTTCAGTCCACTTTTCATCTGTGGCACGGGCTGCATCGCACTTCTGATGACGTCGCCGGGGCCGGGTTTCCTGGTCTGGTCTCGTTGTCAGGATGGTTGCGACGAGGGATCCTCAAAATAATAGTCTTTTCTTCAATAACAAACGTCTTATTCTTCAATCACAATCGATATGGCACAAATAAAACAACGATTCAAGTGATATACACGGATGAATCTTTAAACGCAGCAAATTCGATACAGAAAAGTGGCCCTTGCGGGCCCCACTACCGCCTCAACGTCCAACCCCTGTGGGTCCCTTTTCAGACTGTTTTATCATGCGCCTCAACCAAATGTATCGACAAAATCAACTCATTTGGTCAGGTCCTGCCATCTCTCTGTATCCAACTCACTCAAGTGCTTTCGCAACGTTTAACCCGACTCAACTAATAGTTACAGAACAACAAAATAGATGGCGCTAATAATTTAAGTCCATAGTTACAAAATAACTCGATAGATGTCGTTATAATTTAAATTAAAGTAATCGATCTTGCCGCCTATGAGGGCAGCACTGCGCTCACGCTCCGACATATATAATTTTTTCAAAAATTTTACTAAGTGCCGGTAAAATTGATATTGGCCTAAAGTTATTGGGGTCACTTTTGTCCCCTGATTTAAAAAGCGGAATTAATTTACTATTTTTCATTAGGTCTGGGAAAATACCTTCGTCAATGCATTCATTAAAAATAAAAGCTAAGTAAGGAGCTATTGCATCAATTATTGATTTAATAACAAATGTTGATATGCCCCATAAATCTTCAGATTTTTTCATATTAATCATATTAAAAGGATATCCTCAGTATTAATGTATTTAAAATTGAACTCTTCATTACACTTATCAACACCAGATACTAAGAGGGCAGCTGCAACGTTTGGACAGGAATTTAAATTACAGGTAGTTTCTAAGGGAAC
The DNA here is from genome assembly GCA_949710035.1 of Crambus lathoniellus. Classification (NCBI taxonomy): domain Eukaryota; kingdom Metazoa; phylum Arthropoda; class Insecta; order Lepidoptera; family Crambidae; genus Crambus; species Crambus lathoniellus. The sequence continues at coordinate 29,819,513 of OX453309.1, read as the reverse complement.
GCGGGAAAAGAAATCTTCAAAAACACCGGCAACCTCAACGTCAGAATCAAATGTTTTATTACCAACTTTGAGAGAGAAGGAATTTATATGATTTTTTGTTTTTCCAGTTTCTTGGTTAATGATGTTCCATGTAGCCTTAATTTTGTTATCGGCTAATTTTATTTTGTTAGCAATGAAAATCGACTTAGCAGTAGCACACACATTTCTAAATGTTTTAGAATACTTCTTAACATATTCTACAAAATCAGGGCTACAGGAAGTGTGCTTTAATGCATAAAGTTCATATAATTTCCTTCTGCTTATATAGATTCCTGGTGTGGCCCAATCACTAAACTTCATTTTATTAGTATCACAATTGATCACTTTTTGTTTAAATGATTTACTAAATTCACTTTCAACTACATTGAACAAGTGATTATAAAGTTTATTGGCTTCCCCAATCGGAGCAGGCAGTGTTTCAATTTTATCAATGACATTATTTCTGAATTTATGTGTGGCCTTTTTTGTAATTGGCCTATATATTATTTTGCGTTTCGAGCAAACATGATGGTGCTCTATAGAGGCTTGCTGTCCACTATGGTCAGATTTAATAATATTTATTATTGATTTTTCTATTACTTTACAATTCGAAAAGATATTGTCTAAACAAGTGGCAGATTTGGGTGTAACTCGTGTAGGTTCGTTAAAAGCATGCAATAAATCAAATGACTTAAACAAATTTAGAAACCTACTTGATATTTGGTGTAAGTCTGGGTCTAAAATGTCAACATTATAATCCCCACATATGACAAGTTTTTTATTGCTTTTACAGGTAATTCTTAACACTTCCTCCATAGTGGACTCAAATACTGAATAATTACTACCGGGGGGTCTGTACACACAGATTATTATAATTTTATCTAATTCCACACAAGATAGTTCAACAATGCGTTCAGTAGAGAGGGATACTACATCTTTGCGCTCTTTACAATGTAAATTATTATGTAAAATTATAAGAGACCCTCCTCTGATAGCGGATTGTCTACTGAACGAACTTACAAGTCTATAATTATCCATATTAAACATTAATTCAAAATTTTTTAACCAATGCTCAGTAATGCACAACACATCAATACTCTCCTCATTCAAGAATAAACTTAGCTCTAAATCTTTATTAGAAAAGCTTTCAATGTTTTGATGCACAATTTTTAAATAGGAAGATTTTTCTGTTGTCATAACATGGCTAGAGGAACTCTCTATTGTCTCAAGTTGTAATTTAAAATGTCATTTTGATTACATAAATAATTATCATTACTTGGAACAGATTCCAAGGGTAATTCGGGTATGTCATTTAACTGCTCAATAGAAGCAGGAGTTATGCTAGCCAGACTACTGGCTAAATGTTTAAAATAATAAGATAGCGATAATGCTAACTGTCTTTTGTAAAAAGTCGGCAGATAGTAACTATCTTTTGTCATATTCGGCATATCCGGCAACAGTTAAATGGTTTGACAGTTATTTACAGAATCGCACACAAATGGTTAAAATTCGTAAAAGTGATGGGTCTGAAATTTATTCTGATTCGTCAACTGTCACTAGAGGAGTTCCGCAAGGATCAATCTTGGGCCCTCTTCTTTTTATTCTTTATAGTGCAGATATTATAGACTGTATTAAACACTGCAAGTATCATTTGTATGCCGATGATTTACAATTGTATTTATCATGTAAACCTGACTGTCTTCCTCTTGCAGTAAAAAAAATCAATGAAGATTTATCGAGGATAGTACAATGGTCAAACTGTAATTCTCTGAATTTAAATCCGGATAAATCAAAATTTATGATAATTGGATCTAAACATAAAATTTTAACATTTAATCTTAATGAACCGGTAATCAAATTAAATGATGAAACTATATCACAAATTCAAGTGGCACGTAATCTAGGTTTAACTATGGACGAGGAACTAAAATTTGAAAATCACATCATTGACATTGCGCGTAACTGCTTCTATCGCTTAAAACTCCTCTATCGTATACGTAACTACCTTGGCATAGAGCTCCGACTTAAATTAGTTGAATCCCTTATTCTATCCAAATTTAATTATGCAGATTCAGTTTATGGACCTAGACTTCTGGCAAGGTCAAAGGCACTGATACAAAGAGTTCAAAATGCTTGTGTGAGATTTTGCTATGACATTCCTCCTAGAAGTCACGTTTCACCGTACATCAATCATGGAAAAATCTTAAACATGAATTCTCGTCGTTACATCCATTTTGCTACTTTACTGTTTGGCATAATCACGACACGAAAGCCACCATATTTATATCAGAAGTTAAATTGGTCCACTCGTAAACGTTTGGGTTTACTACTTTTACAGGCACATAAGAGCACAGCATTCAGGGGAAGTTTTAAATATGCCGCCGTAAAGATATGGAACAATATCCCACCGCCTATCCGTAGTTCATCTTCAGTTACTGCTTTCCGACGTAAGATTAAAGAATATGTTTTGAATCGTCAAATTGAGGGTATATCAGAATTAATAATGTGAGATTATATGCGTATTATGGGTATAGTATGTAAATTATATGTAATAATAACCTATATAACAAACAACATATATATATATATATATATATATATATATATATATATATATTAAACATAGCACAACATATAAGAAGGATATCTTTAGATAGTTTATGTTCTAAGAAGCCAATAATAAAAAATAAAAAAAAATATTTTATTTGTTCATGTTAACATATTAGACTACTTAGATATAATTATAATACTTATGTCTTAAATAATAATTAGATGTTTGCCACAACAGATTGTAGTAATTTGTCGATTAATCTTATGTAATGGGTCCAGCTGAAAATCAGCGTTGTAGCTATAAGCCACAGCATGAGCTGAGCTGGTCAGCCCTTTCGGCTGTTTCATAGGTTTAGTCTAGCTTAAGAAAATGTGTATTGTAATGTATCATATATAATGGAACACCGAATAAATGATTACTTTACTTTACTTTACTTTATATTATAGAAATTTTCTATTAATTTATTGATGTCAATTATGTGCAACTGATGGATATTATAAAATGACATGGTACTTAAAGATAGATTTAACTTATATCTATAGTTATTTTCCTCCTGTGGCAGACTTTTACTGTAGGGAAATGTAAACATTACAACTTTTTTAATATTCAATGAAGACAGTGTATCACAATAGTTCATAAGTTGACTTTTGCTTACATTACCCCTATTTCCAATTAAAATTATTAAGTTTGTATCCGGAGTAAACTTATGTTTTACCACTCTTTTCATTATTTCATCAATAGTTGATCCCGGCATGCAATAGTTAAAAATGCTTTCCTTTGATTGTTTTTGGAACAATTGGCCTAGATTTTTTCCAATCTCATCACTAAACATAACTAACTTATTACATTTGTGTTGTGTAAAGGAATTATTTTCATCTGTGCAAACTAATCTATTACATATGTTGGAGGATGCGAGCTCACACACTGATTGATTTTGTAAACTCTCCGGAACAGTCTGGCCTGATGCCCCGGGGGTTGAAAGACACGTTTTTTTTTCTGTAGATAACCTTGAGGTGTTAGACAGATGTTTGAGGGCCAGTGTGTATTCTCCTATCTCCTTTTTTGATGATTCATAATTTTGAGACATTTTATCTAAAGAATCGTGCAGATTATTCAATTTGTTTGTCAAACATTTTAAGTTATTTTCATAAATAATTCTGTTTTCCTCAATAATGGAACTGCAAACATCAAGTTTTTCAAGTAACTGCAATCTATCTTTTGCATTTTTAGCATATTTGAAAGTCAGTTTATTTTTATTAATTAATTTTTTTGTTCTGCTAATAATCATCAATATTTAAAACAACGATACCAAGTGTTAATCCTTCAATCGAACACTGATTACACCAACTTTTTTATACAAACAACAACCGACATTACAATAATTTAGCATAGTTGTAAAACAGCAGGCGTCAGCGCGGATATAAACGGTCCAAATACCGACGATACGTCCGAAGATATCGCCGATAAAATCGCCCAATATTGCTGGTTGTAAATACTAAATTGCTTCTGGGTGTACGATACAAAGTTTGATGCCGGTTTAGAACAATGTCGCTTATGTTTTGATGGCACAGAATCAAGCTACGACGATCTCCGTAGTCGAGTGGTGGACAGTTTCTATTCCCGTACTCTGGGTTCAATTCCCGGGTAAATGTCGAAAACTAGCTCTTCGATGTTTTCTCCTTTCTTGGTGTATGTGGTTATTCCAGTAGTTGTTTCCGTAACACAGGTTCTTAGACTACAGGACTACACTTTAGTATAGGAAAAATGTGATATAAAAAACCACGAGCCCTATAAGTAGCTTTCAGGCGGGATAATTTTTCCTATACTTACAAAATTGCATTGTAAATGCATAAGAATAAGTTATTTAAATTTTTACTTTTTTCAATTCACAATGCAATTTTTATGGTTGAAAAATGGAAAATAAAGTATTTTGAAAAAATCGACCCGTCTCACAACCAGCTCCGATGGGACTCGAACCCACGACCTTTCGCTATCCGGGCGACTGCTCTAACCACTGAGCTACGGAGTCGTTAGCGTTAACGACTCCGTAGCTCAGTGGTTAGAGCAGTCGTCCTCTACGTAAAATCTCTACTTAATTTAGGATTGGAACAATATAAAGGATAGTGTGTAATATTAAAAAATACCGTACATATAGTGCGTACAAACTATGTAACATGTTATATAAATTGTGTTTTATAACACGTCCTTTAACCTTGTTCTTCAACTTTTTATCATATAACAATATTGTACACATTGGAATATATGCAATATAACAATATTATAACCAACCCCGTGCTTGAGTGGGTACACGTAACTTAGTTAAAAAACATGGTTGTACAGTACATATTAATAACAATGTTCTTATAACATGCATCGCTATATCATCTAAAACAAGTTACATATTAGTCTTGTATAATATATTATGTTACATAGCCTGTATGCACCCTAACATATGATATAGCATAGAAAAAATGCTGGTTATGGTATTTGTTTGAGTCAACACCAGAAACAACTCGTTGCTCCATAAGTCACCAGCCTTTCACTGTGTTAGTTTTTACCATTGGATTCCTGAACAGGTTTCTAGGTACCAATCCAACGTCCTCAAACAAACCAACGACCAGTATTACACTAATAATATAATCTTTTTATAGTTTAAAACAAAGTCGCTACCCGACATCTGTTCGCTTATATTTTTGAAATTATTTAACGGATAAGTTTTCATTAATAGGCAGAGTTATTTTAGAGAGAGGTTGACATGTTTTATACTTTTATATTTCATTCCATTATTATATTATAATGATGCTGCAGTTATTTATGTTAACATTGCATCTTTTATTTAATAACCTATTTTACAAAGTTACAATACCTGGCCATGTGAATCTTTTATTTCTTAATATATGAATAAAGGGAATCTTTCACATAAAAAGTAATCGTGAAAACGGGTTTTATTTCACGTTGTTGAAAAAAAAACCTTCTTTCGTAAAAAAATTTAGCGCTGTTTTTAAATCTACAGCTGAATAACTAAAAAAGCGCCTTTGAGCACTATTTACTCAACCTAGTGATCAATTTAAACCAACTCGCTGGTTCTCATGAAAATTATCTGAAGAGCTTAATTGCATCGCTTTCGACCGTCAAAGGATTGTAATAAACTTTACAGTAAACGTGATACAAATGCAAATAATAACCCTTTTTCCCTTCAAAAAGATCTTTCAAAAGATTTTTATGTATAAAAATGCTCGACTCGGTTGAAAATGGCCCTAATATGCGCTGAATTATTACGTCAAATATGAATTACATTTGATTGCTCAAACACGGTGTTTATCATATTGAGAAGAGCTTTTGAAATTTTTTAACTCTTCCTTATTCACGTCTTATTTATAATAATGTCTTCGGGAGCTCTAAATCACGCCAAAGGCAATTTGTTTCCCAGCTTTAAATGACAAAACGCATTTATTGCTAGCATAAGTCAACAACAGAATGTTTTTAAAATGAATTGTGATAATGATGACTGAAAAATCAGATAGTTTATGAAATAATAATTTTACTACAACAAACACTGAAACTGAAACTGAACTGAAACCATTGCACATTGCATCGAATCGCACATCAATTTGTTAGCATTTATATTCTTATCTATGTTTATTACTATACCCTTAGCATGAAAAACTATCGTTTTGATATTCGAATAGAAAACTATACCGTCCTTTGAAAACTGTCAAAATGCTGCTGTCAACTATGGATTGAATTTTAGTTCCCAATACGACCGAAAGAGGCGCTGCTACGCTTTTCATAAAAAATAAGAATATAACGTTTACCATAACGACAATTTTTAGTGCTAGGGCTACCTGTAAACAATTTAACGAACATAAACTCGCAGTAGATTTGACTTTGGGGTGCTAGTACAGGATAACATATTGATAAACTCCACGTTGACAGCGTTTATCAGATTTTATTTAGGTACGCGAACTAATCATGAAATGAAACACTTTTTCACACTCAAAGCTACTCTAGTACTGAAAATCGAAATAAAAATACGTTTTAATGTATAAATCCTAAGCATTTCATTCGATAGAGTGCTTCAACAGCTGAAATATATCACATATTTCAGCTGTTGAAGCACTCTATCGAATAACTTTTGTATGGACATTCAGATAAAGTATTAAACATAAACAGCTCACTTCATTGAAAAATGTAAAATGAAGTATTTTGAAAAATCGACCCGTCTCACAACCAGATCCGATGGGACACGAACCCACGACCTTTCGCTATCCGGGCGACTGCTCTAACCACTGATTTTTCAAAATACTTCATTTTCCATTTTTCGATAATAAAAATTGCATTGTGAATGCAAAAAAGTAAAAATTTAAATAGCTCAATTCATCTTTCACAGTTAAACTTTTAAAAAAAATATGTGACTTGTTTACCTTCCAGTTTAACATTTAAAACATCTTTTGACATTCTCGATATTAGTTTATGACATTCTGATCAGTCTGTTATTTTTAATTTAAATAATAATTGTTTTAAATCAATAATTGTATATTTGCATGCTATGTAAAATGGTTAAATAGGTTAAGCTCCACTTTGTTTTCATAATATAATATTGTACCCAACACCCTATAATGTAACCCTATTTAGAGCAAATAAAGATATTTCTATTTCTATTTCCTAACTGTTATGCTTATCCTTTTTTTTATGAAAACGGTAAGGTATAACCGTTAACTAGTGATGTGAATAATTCCGGCTCTACCCGTTGGCCAACATTGGGACCAATGCAACGTACATTGCTTCCTTGATAAGAAATTTTAAAACATTATTTGCTACAAAATCAGTATAGTACGACGAATAGGCAAATTTTTGCCTACAATGTTGGCCAACGTGTAGAGCTGGCATAAGTCATAAACAGATACAAGAATACAGTTGCCATCGCTTTAATATTATTAGAACTTCAGTATTGAAATCAGAGTTCTATTTAAATAAAAATGGTAAGTAAATTGAATATTTACTTTTACCGCTACACAAAATAAAGGAAACAAAAAGAGTCAAACCGTTTTATAAAACGATTAATATTATTTATGGTCACACAGTTCATCAGGTAGTATAAACAACCTTTGTTTACACGAAGCCTGAAAACCATGCACACAGTAGGTATATTTGGTCAATAGGAACTTTTTTATTTACAAACTGGAAAAATATGTTGTTTCGTATTCACACGCTGAACCTTACTGAAATTATATTCAGGTCGATTGTGTTCTTTGAAAATAAACAGCAATAATATTTTTATGGTCTATAATCAACAATGCTCCCTTTTTATGTGTCATTTATACAGCAAATGAGTATTTGTTGTATTCAATCTAAGGTACGTTAACAGTGTACTAAAGTTTGTACCAGAATTATAAAGTACCAAATAAGTTTTTAGTAAAAATTACATTTTCATAATAAGCTTTTTTGCTGACTGTACTAATATATTGTATTGTCATCTAAACCAAATCTGTATCAAAATTTCAGCTTCATCGGGCACTGAGAAGTAGGTCAAATTAAGCTTGCAAGATTTGTCCCCCACTAACTAACTAACTAACTAACAAAGCAAGTTAATAAAAAGCTTGTAAAAATTGGGCTTCAAATTATTCGTCTAGTCTCAGTAAAAGTTTAAGTTAATCAGCTAACTCCCGAATAGCTAAATAAGGTTTCTTGCTCATTGTCTAAGACCTTTGAAGACAAATTGTTATTTCAACAAAAAAATGTATATTATTAATAATTGTAGAATGTTCCTCGCTCACCGTCGACGAAGCGCAGTAATACTGTAAAAACATCGGCGACAAACGCGCGGTCGCCCGTAAACATTGGACGTGCAACAAAAACAAGCGGCGAGGGACGTGCGGATATTATAACGTTAGCTGGACCACGCGCGTGTAGACTGATACCTATATACTGAAATACATCAGATAAAGGAGAATGGGCAGCAATGTATGGAGCTTGGTCTATGTTTTATGCATCAAGTCAAGCGGCTGTCTCAGGACTATGTATTTCTAGAAACGCATTAATATGCAGAACCATTAAAAATTGTGTGGATATGTCGCAGGGATTTTGTCAAAGGCGTGATATAATAATTCCACTAGTGAAATTATAATTTCTCGTTAAATTATGAATAGACAATACGAGACAGTATGCACACGGCTGCGAGCTCACGAATTTGCCTCGTAAATTCCTGAAAGTAAAAGTCCTGTACTCCTCGGAAGTCCTGTAGAACACGTGATAGGTTAGAAATTTAAGGCGATCGCGAAGCGCAGCAAAGCGATTGCCTTAAATTTCGTAATATTTTTTTTTGTGAAACAATCCATAATTTCTATTGATACAAAAAAAAATAAGGCTCGCAGCCGTGTGCATACTGTTTCGTACTGTCCATTCATAATTTAACGAGAAATTATAACTTCACTAGTGGAATTATAATATCACGTCTTTGACAAAATCCCTGCGACAGATACACCGATTAAAAAGAATATTTTCTTTTATACTTTAATAACTTTTGAAATGTACTTGTATTACAAAAACTAATGATGTTGACTGTGAATAACAATAGTTTTAGTTGAAATGACAAACATGTTGTTCATTCGCCTATTTTGAAAAAATAAATCATTACATTTAGCATATAACTATAATAGTATATTATGATACAAGTGAGCTAGGTTGCTCATTATACACGAGGCTGTGGGTTGCAGCCCGAGCCGCAGGCGAAGACGTAAATCAGCCGAGTGTCTAGTGAGTAAGTTTTTTTCACGAGTTTCATACGCACTTTTTCAACACACTTGCGAGGAAAAACAAACATTTGTTGCATACAATAACCTAATAATAGCTAAGGGAAAAAGCGCGCAAGTTTTTTTTTGCACGCGCCAAATGTAAGGTGACTGATTACATACAGCCATACAGCCTCATCATCATCATCATCATCAGCCCGTATCCGTCCACTGCTGGACATAGGCCTCTCCTAGTTCACGCCACTGAGCACGGTTTTCAGCTCCTCGCATCCAGCCCCCACCTGCCATCTTTCGTAGGTCGTCACTCCACCTGGCACCAGGGCGCCCTACGCTACGCTTGCCTAAGCGTGGTCTCCACTCCAGAACTCGTTTGCCCCAACGGCCGTCGGTTCTTCGCGCGATGTGACCTGCCCATTGCCACTTCAGCTTGCTTATTCTTTGGGCTATGTCGGTGACCTTGGTTCTCTGTCGAATAACTTCATTTCTTATCTTATCCTTTAGAGAAACGCCGAGCATAGCCCTCTCCATAGCTCGCTGGGCGACTTTGAACTTGTGGACTAGTCCCACCGTTAGTGTCCATGTTTCGGCTCCGTAAGTCATTACGGGTAGGACGCACTGGTTAAAAACTTTCGTCTTCAGGCTTTGTGGTATCGACGACGTAAAGATTTCGCGAAGTTTGCCGAATGCTGCCCATCCCAACTGAATTCTTCGATTGGTCTCCCTCTCAATACATACATACATACAGCCTACTTCAAAATAATTATAATAATAGTGATAAAATGCAAATGTTTTATAACAAATTATTGTGAATTATAAATAATTTGATACTTAATAATATACTTAATTATGTTTTTGTCTTGATTAGGGACACATTTATTAATTCTTAAAACGTAAATGGATTTTCAGCCGTATAAAACCTCTTTGTTGTTACAAAAAAAGAACTGTATCTATTACCCGGTGAAATCGAAAATGCTCTGTTGACTCGCTTAAAACTTGCAGTTAGGTACTAACTTAACTTTGTAGGGCTACTGTATTACCCGGTTAAATTTAAAGGTCTCTGTTTACTCGCATATAATTTGCAGTTAGGTACTTTCTTAACTTTGTAGGGATATAGTATATTATGATACAAGTGAGCTTAGGTTGCTCATTATACACGAGGCTGTGGGTTGCAGCCCGAGCCGCAGGCGAGGGCGTAAATCAGCCGAGTGTCTAGTGAGTAAGTTGCTCACGAGTTTCATACGCACTTTTTCAACACACTTGCGAGGAAAAACAAACATTTATTGCATATTGCATATATATTGTATACCTAATATTAACTACAAGAAAAAGCGCGCAAGTTTTTTTTTGCACGCGCCAAATGTGAGGTTATTGTTTACATACAGCCATACAGCCTACTTCAAAATAATTAAGTATAATAATAGTGATAAAATGCAAATGTTTTATAACAAATTTTTGTGAATTATAAATAATTTGATAATAATATACTTAATTATGTTTTTTGTCTTAATTAGGGACACATTTATTTATTCTAAAAACGTAAATGGATTTACAGCCGTATAAAACCTCTTTGTTGTTACAAAAAAAGAACTGTATCTATTACCCGCTGAAATTGAAAATGCTCTCTTGACTCGCATATAACTTGCAGTTAGGTACTAACTTAACTTTGTAGGGATACTGTATTACCCGGTTAAATTGAAAAGTCTCTGTTTACTCGCATATAATTTGCAGTTAGGTACTTACTTAACTTTGTAGGGATAATTCTATTACGCAACTAGTACTGTAATATTATTATGCACGCGTGGGTTATAGTTCGGTTTATGGCCCTAAGATCGATGTAATAAGGCTCACTTTATGAGCAAGTGTGTTGAAAATTCTATTACGCAACTAGTACTGTAATATTACTATGCACGCGTGTGTTATAGTTCGGTTTATGGCTCTAATATCGATGTAATAAGGCTCACTTTATGAGCAAGTGTGTTGAAAATATATTATATCACGGTTTATTTATATTTCTAACTACGACTCGAGTTAGCTGCCATATAAAAAAATCTTATTATGAATCAAACTTTGATATTCTATGGGTAATTGAGACTGCCACTCACTTTTTGTTTTTGATTATTTTTAGACCAAAATGCCCATTCTCTTTTAGAAACTGGTGTTAAAAATATTCTTGATTGTTCTTTAGAAAAGACTACGGCCAGGTGTACGCGTGAACCTTGAAAAGGTGCCAAAAATGTTGGGAATCCAAAGCCCTTTCAACACAAAACACCTACTTAGATTTTTCGCAATGTGGCATTTGGTCCCATTGTAAAAGTTGTGTGTATTGATGCGTAATTTCACCCCCTGAAGTATGTCCCATCTTTAAACAAACAATATTTTTATAGCGTACGTCACTCTCCAGCTACTAAACTATCAGCATACCAAAAAACAAATTGATCAGTGACGCCTCTCGCTTTGTTTTGACGTGAAAGACAGACAAACAAACAAACACACTTTCACATTTATACAGGGTGTTACTTTGGTCAGTTGCAAGCCAAAAACCACAGCTTATACTCATAATATTGAACAACTTTCCCCAAGAAACATGGGTCGAAATGTGAAAAAAAATTTTGACTTCCCATAAAAACTGCACAGTCAGCTGATCGATTTTGTTTGATTTAGGGACCAAATTTTTTTTTTCAAGATTCAAGATTCAAGATTCAAATATGTTTATTCAATTTAGATTGTTATTTACAATACTTGTGAACGTCATAGAAGCTACGCCATCGGTTCGCAAACCCTACAGCGGGAGGCCTTGGAGAAGAACCGGCAAGAAACTCCAAGGGTTGTTTTTTTCTCCCTGTTTTATTTCATACAGAGTCGTCAAATTGAAAAATGACCTTAACATGGTATGACTAAGGTCAGTTTCCATCACAATTACACAATGGGTTATGATAAATACAGTTAAGTATAGGCGAACTAATGATCATAGCGGTGAACAATTTTCAATTAAGTACTTAGGAACTCTACTTAAAGCTTTAATATTAGTTAAAAACAAAAGACAATTCTACTATATACTGCAAGTTGCGCCATACATGTTTCAAATGTAATTCTTAATAAAATGAATAAAAACAAAAGAAAACACATTTTAAAGCAAGCAGATAAGAGCAGACCCATTCCCACTGGCAGCACCCGTTCACGAGCATGACGCATGAACCAGCCATCGCTTCGCTCAACCATATTTTAGGGAACGTAACGACGTTTTAGATTTCGACCCATGCTTTTTGGGAAAAGTTGTTCATTTTATGAGTAGTTACAAGCTGTGGTTTCGGGCTTGCAAATGACCAAACTAACACCCTGTATACTTAATTATATGGATTAGAATAATGTTTTTAAGTTCTAAGACTGAAAAGGTTTTCGATCGATATTTATTCCATAACCATAACATAATTCCATTAACACATAAAAAATGACAAAGTCTCTTTGTGCAGTGCAACCGTGTTTAATTTCATAAAAACATTTTGCTCAAAGCTTTCGCCCGCATGTCGGCGTAACACTCTGCAAGTTGCCGGGTGCATTGAAATGCGTTTTGTGTCGTATTACACAATATTTGTATGCATGCAATTTGTACTCGCAAATAAAATAGTTGTGCACTATTACTGCAACTGGAGAATTTTCGTATTTTCTGCCCCTGTAAACTCGGTGATACTTTAGAAAGTACCTACTTATTCCTATAAGTTTAGTGTGGGACTTGCAAATGTTGGTTTAGCTGTATTTGGGGTAGTATTCTTTTTTTATTTAATATTTAATCATTTGGCTATTACATTAACTAGCTTCATTAACGTCTTTTTGACACTATAAACTCATGTTATTATTAGAATATAGTTATAGTTTTATTTGATTATTTGTACTTGTTTTCTATTTGTATTTCGATATCGTAGGTACTTATTAATTTCAAATAATGCTTACTTACAAATGACAATACTATTCTATAATCGTGTACATTACTGCAGCAAAACTTTTCTTAAAAATCACTATGGAACTAAAGTTTCTCTTACAAAGTTTACTTACTTACTTTAAACATTAATAAAAACCAATAGTTTGCATCCTTTTCTAAGATATCCTGATTGCAAAGTTTTTTATATTCATTGATTCATATCTCCACTATAGCGTGTAAAAACATGAGTATTATTCCAGTTACGATACGTGAAAAAGACATTCCTACAATGGCTACTACATTTCTTTTGACAGCAAACTATCTGCACGTGTTATCTAGAATTTATAGGGCTACTAGCTCTCCGCTTGCGTCTTCATCTGCGTGAGCCCCCTTTTTTACCCCCTTAGAGGGGGAATTTCCCAAAATCCTTTCTGAGTGCTCTCCTACACTATCGAAGGAACATACATGCCAAATTTCAGCTTCTTGCGCCCAGTAGTTTCGACTGTGCGTTGTCTGTCAGACAGTCAGTAACGCAATAGTTTTATATAAATAGATATTTTATAAAATTATACTTTTTTGCATTCACAATGCAATTTTTATTATTGAAAAATTAAAAATGAAGTATTTGGAAAAAATCGGATTTCATCGGAGCTGGTTGTGAGACGGGTCGATTTTTTCTATACTTTATTTTAAAATGTTCAATAAATAGATATTGTTATCGTTCATCTTATGGGCAAATCTTACTAAAAGCCTAGCTCAATGCATTGTACGTCTGTGCTCTGTCGTTGAGGTGAGCAGCAAAATGCTCATACCCAGCGTACATCACCGTGCCTACGGATGGCTTGGAATTCATGACACGCCACAACTAACTTGATAGCGGTAGAACTAGTTTTGGGTCGCTCATATTAGTGTCATAGTGGTTTTGACACAGTTACTTAGATGGTAGAACAGTAGGGTACCTTCTGTGGTGCTCCCAATGCTTTAAATAGTCACATTTAGAAGATACGTTTGTGCCACTTTTGCATTAGGATAGAGTTAGAGGTACTATAAACTTTAAATAATTGAATAAAATATCTCTCGTAGCCAAAACACTTTGTGTATGAAATTGCTTTGCCATGTTTTTGCCGTACACAAAAAAAAATATTTAAGTTAATACAGATCACACGATACATGTTCCACATCCACTTAAATCTTTTTCTAAATGAAAAAGCTACATCTGAGTACCTCATGCTAAAGTTAAAATGCGTTTCTTCTTCTTAGTAATAAATAGATTATTATGCATTCACAATGCAATACTGTAAATGTCGGAAAAAAAATTAAATGTAAAAGCCACCAGTCCTGGCTGGCAAGCTAAAAGCTTACAAGACTCCTTGGTACCGTATTTGGGCAGAGCAATGGGCTGGATTCACTGGCTCGAAACCTGTTCGAAAATCTGCTTGGAGGGCTGGTGGCTTGTTTTATCAAAACTTTTCTTTAAAAATAAGTTTAATCCTGACTAGTATAGGAAAAATGTGATAGTAAAAAAACCACGAGCCCCATAAGTAGCTTTCAGGCGGGATTCGAACACGCGCCTCCGGGAATCCGGCCCGATGCTCTGACCAACTAAGCTACCGAAAGGCTTACACGACTCGTCGAATTTTGCTATCACTTGTTACGCTGTAGGCCAGCGTTGCTTCATCAACGCGAGAAAACCCTCGCATCCGAAAGAAGCATTTTTACAAATGTTTAACAATCGATTAAGATGAAACAGCCATTATAAGATTTTAAATTATTTTTATGCATTCACAATGCAATTCTCTAAGTATAGGAAAAATGTGATAGTAAAAAACCACGAGCCCCATAAGTAGCTTTCAGGCGGGATTCGAACCCGCGCCCCCGGGAATCCGGCCCGATGCTCTGACCAACTAAGCTACCGAAAGGCTTACACGACTCGTCGAATTTTGCTATCACTTGTTACGTTGTAGGCCAGCGTTGCTTCATCAATGCGAGAAAACCCTCGCATCCGAAAGAAGCATTTTTACAAATGTTTAACAATCGATTAAGATGAAACAGCCATTATAAATTATTTTTAGGCATTCACAATGCAATTCTGTAAGTATAGGAAAAATGTGATAGTAAAAAACCACGAGCCCCATAAGCCCCATCGCATTGATGAAGCAACGCTGGCCTACAGCGTAACAAGTGATAGCAAAATTCGACGAGTCGTGTAAGCCTTTCGGTAGCTTAGTTGGTCAGAGCATCGGGCCGGATTCCCGGAGGCGCGGGTTCGAATCCCGCCTGAAAGCTACTTATGGGGCTCGTGGTTTTTTACTATCACTTTTTTCCTATACTTACAGAATTGCATTGTGAATGCATAAAAATAATTTAAAATCTAATCCTGACTACTTCAGCATATTTCATGCTGTGCCTTCCTACACTATATCACAACCCATCTCTAAAGATGATTTAGCTTCTGTGCAGTTTGTGCGGCAGCGGAAAATCCAGTTAGATACGTGGGATACCATACATGACATAGGTATGCAGTATGCTCGCACTGCACATGGCAAAATGCATGCATCGGATTACGTCAGACTTAAACGTCTCGAGCACAAGTCTTTAATGCTCAGGGTGCCTACCATCAACTCTTATTGCGGTTTTGTTTAGGACCTAAACTGAACTGCTTCGCTTATTCGTACCACGACAGCTTAATATCAATGACAGCGATTCAGTGATCATTCAATGACATTTCACAGCCGCTGAGCTGTCATCAACTCTTATTTGACTTATAACTCGGCCAAGCTAACATGACACCTGCAGGTTATACCCGTCCCTTTCACTCTCCAGGCATGAGAGAATCGAGTGAAAAAGACGGGTAGAAGAAATAAGGACACAAATCGTTCGGTCGATTCAGTTTTTAGAAGGTCATAGTACGAAAGAAAGCAATTCATTTAAGGAATCTATTCTGCATCGCGCTATTGTTGAATCGCTGTCTCAAAGGTGATGGTAGGCACTCAGGTGCCTTGAGTTATGCGATTTCATTCAGGTTAATCTAAATTTTAATTCAGTTAAATTCTAGATTCACATTAGTTTTACTTTGTAAGAAAAAAAGAAATAAACTTTATCTAATTTTAAGATCAAAGTATACAATGTAACTACGCTTTTATTAGATTGATGATAGCCGAGTCACTCAAAACTGCGTGTTTCCCAACAAAAGAAAATAAAAAACCCGGCAAAATTAGCATAGGCTCAGCTCTAAAAGCGTAAAAATGAGAAAAAAAACAAACAAAACATCACAAACTCACTCGACCATACTCCAGCAATTCCTCAGCAAAGCAAATTGAATTAAACCTCCGTTTCATCTCAACAGGCGTAATCATATCAGTTAAGAAAAACTGCTCTGTATGTGATAAAGGCCGGTTCTCCAGCGCTAAAAAATTCAATTCGGAATCAGAGCGCGCGAGGACGCCGCTAAATTTTATTTAACAGCCGAGCTTAAAGAAATTCCGGCCTTTCGACTTGTTTATCCAAGATGGGACGAAGGCGTAAGTAACGAAAGATGGCGTTCTTATTTAAATATCAGAAACATATTCAAACTTAAGTTCAAAAGTTTTTAACGAGAAAAGAAAGACAAAAAATTAAGTTACAACTAAGTACCTACTCTCTACTATTTTTATTTTTTTATATCATGTGAGCTATTTTAAATGTTAAAAAAAGAATTAAATAACATAAAAAAATTAACAGCGTTTGTTTTTGACATAATCGTCATGGTTTCAGGGGGATATTTCGTTAATGAACTCTTGAAGCTTGGCAGCTCAGTCTCATCTCCTCAAAACTATACTCTTCTAGTCAGCTATTACGTCACGGAAGATAGCTAGTACGGTACCTCTATCATGAAAAACTTTCGTTGTCGAAATCGTAATCGTGTTCGTATTATTTTGTATTAAAACTAGAGCAGTGCCCCTATCGGTCGTATAGAGGACTAAAATTCATATTTGACACCAGCACTTTGACAGCTTTTGACGGATGGTATAGTTAAATACTATACGATTACCATGACGACAGATTTTTGTGCTAAGTCTTTTGTTATTTTATGCTATCACTAACAAAGTCACAGTCAAAGTCAAAATTTTGTATTCATATAGGTAGATTAAATAAAATTAATCCTTATGAATCGTTAAAAATTTTTACCTGCCACCGGTTATGGACATCTTTTAACTGACAAGAAAAACAGGCGAAAAAAACTCACCAGCTTTAACAGAAGCAATGCATTTACAACATGATTATGTCGTTGCTAGACAAAACGGTACAATAATAAAATTTATACAAAAAGCTAATGCTGAAGGAAAGTTTTCTCATACTTATGTTCTTATAGGAATATTTTCCTTTTACACATTGTTAGTGTTACTATAATTATGACAACCATGCATTGTGATCATCTACTTTGTAATAGCCTTTGCTTAACGCAGCTTAAAATATCGTTTCCCGCTAGCTCCCACGAAATTGGGCCACCCTCCAAAAACAACAGCTCCCTTGTATTAACCCATAAATTAATTTCCCGTTCAGGCAGACTCGGTAATGAGGTGCACTGAAGATATTTCCACATATTTCTTACAATCTCGTCGGGAAAAAGATTTGCGACGAATTTCATGCTGATCTCCCTAATCCTATTTTACAGCCTGCCTAGTTCATTTACAAACGGCCCAGATAAGATAAGATAAGCTTCGGTTCAGATTGTCGGGCTTTTTTTCTGTTTCTCCCCGTAACGAGCTTGATATTATCTGTTATTTCATTGATTCCTCAGCATCGGGAGTTTTGGGGACCCTTTATCACTCTGCAATGATAATATTGTCTTTCCATTTTGACGTTTTTCGGAGATCTTTTTTAAGATTTTCTCGGATGAGACTCGGACAAGACTTGGTTTAGACATCTTTTGAAGGATCAAACTTAAATTGACAATTAGATAAGAAGTTATAAGAAACTAACTTCGATCAACAATAACACCTAGTGATCAAAGGAAACTACTTTCTTTTGATAGATATATGTTACGTGAAGCAATGCAGACATAAAAAACTGGTAGAGAAGTATTGAGTAGTAATGTTATATTTGAATTGTTTACGTTTACGAGGATCGTCATTTTATTTTCAAAACCATCCTAAGCTCGAGCTTCAATTCGATTCTGCTAAATTGTTATCTGACCAAATGACTAAATAACGACAACCACATGATCTAACATACCTACATGCTTTATTGTGAGCATACTCTTTTACACCAACAATACACACGAGCACCCATTGATACAGTCTAATGACCCGCAAAATGAAATCGCCGGGGTTAAAGGGCCGAAATCGCATTAAAATCCGAACCGTCGCCAACAAAAAAGGTTTAGGCTCCAATTATTACCCATTCGCTATCTGTCTTACACGGGACGGGGCGCAAAAAAGGGACAGGGAAACGACAAAAAGGCCCCGCGATAATGGGCCGCACTACGAACAGCCTCGAGCCATTCCAGGGCTTAGTACAATAGGCGCGCTCGAACGGTAATCGACGTTTTATAAGAATCACTACAGCCCGGTTACACCGCGCGACCTTTCACGGAACCCAGAGGGCATTATGGGGCCCTCATTAGAACCACTCTCTGATCCTTTTAACGCAAATACCGACATACCACACGAAATTTACGACGAATCCAAATAGACACGCTACCCGAACGATTCATGCATGACTTCAAATCACGTTGTTACGCTTAAACAAAACAGCTTTTATGCGCGTTCAATCATTTACAACCCTTTTATTTGAGGAAAGTACTCATTCCCATTTTTTCCGTCAAATCGTATCATTAAATCTCGTTTTACTGTCATTATTTACGTGGCACAAAGGACTTTTAAAACTTCAAAGTCAGAGCATGACGCCTTTTCGAACGCGCATTTATCCTGAAGCTGTTGCAGATAAGCAGAAGAATTTGATAAGCACCTTTCGTAAAAAGCCCGATTTACTTAATGCAAGATAAAATTTAGACATCCGCACGGCAACTGTGAGTTTGTTCTAGAAAATTCCCTTTAGAAGTGGAAAATTCGAGCTCCGAGGGAAGCACTCAACGAGACGCTAATGGCATCGTTTTAAAAGGAAACGAAAATAATAAATTATTGACATCAGTCTTTTATATCACGCCTCGAAAATTATTATTATATCTCTTACCTAAATTTTTATTTGAGCTGAATATAATTCTGTCTGCGCCGGTCAATGAACGGGAAACAGATGTTAAATGTATGAAATACTGATGGATTTTCGGTTGACGAACGATCTGATTTATTGTGATGGTGCAAAACAAAGCTATCAGTTATTTCAATGATAGCACATTTTTTAGGATGAAAATATAAGCGTTTTATGAAAACAAGCGTTGAAAGTGCTTTCTCTGAGCAATAATAATAAGATGAAAGTTCTTTAACGAGGTTCTGTTGATAGGAAACATGTATACAAGTGCGTTTGATGTAAGTTGCTAACTCTACTTAAAACTGTTCGGTTAACTAATTGTGCAAACAATGCGGTATTCGTGCGGCTCTAACGATCGTTGCAGGTGGGACTCGGAACTAACAGGACAGACATACACGTAACTTGAGTATAGGGACGCAACAAAGGAGGCATCGTATGAGATAACAAGGGGGAGAAGTAGCGGCCCCATTACAGAGCCTTGGGGTACTCCACTCTTTAATGAACACTACTACGACTTTAAAGTGTTCTCGTTTCTAACTTAACGCTTTTATTAAAGTGTTTAGTCTTTTGCTGTGATCATTGTGTAAACAAACAAGTTTTAATCAGAAACATGAATTTATCTCAAGAAAAGAATACGAACAATAAGATTTAGCCAAAACACTAAAAACAAGTTTTTATTGTCTCACACTCAATCGCCATCAGTTTCTTTTATTTAAGAAAGCAAACTTGATAATATTTCTTTCTAATACCATCTTGAATCTAGATAAGAAGCAACAAACTCCCATTTCTTCAAAGCAGCAGATAGTCCATGAAAATAACATTAAATGAAACGATCTACTATTTACTCTCTCACCAGTATAAATAAGTACCTACTTTACTTGCCCTATAGCTGATTCTAAGTGTAATAGATTCGAGTTATACAGTTTTAGAAGTTAATAAATCTGAATAGAAGAATGAAAATAAAAACTTGCAGTGAGTTGACGGTGCCAAGTGGCGATTTGTACAGACTGGCTGGCGACTGGCAATAATCTCCCTTTGGCAACATTCCGAACGAAATATAGAAGCTCGTGTTAGGGGTATTAAGTTTAGTGGCTGTGATTCTGGAAAATTTAAGAGTATATTTTTATTTGGAAAGATCACGTTGGCGAAGTGACATCAAAGTATGAAACATACATTTTCCGTTTGCGGCTAATTCATACAATTAATGTTGGCGTTTTATTTGACAATATTGCTTCCTATATAATATTGTTCATGACAATATTAATTTATTATAGATAGGTACTAATCGACATCAAATTTATTGCTTCTTGGAGTTGTGTGATACACAACTTACAAATAACGTGCCAATTGTTTTGTCGAAACTTAACAATAGAAGAAAGATACATTGGCAGATTAGTGCTAAACTAACTCTCCAACCGATTTAATCACGAAGCTCTTCAAACTAATGGTGGGTTCCACTTAATGTACCTACAAATAGAATGTCGGATTCTAATCTGGACAAGGATTAGGCTGGGATTGGGGGTCATTGAACCAAAACCTCCCTAAGGACCTAAGAAGAAGGAAAATGATTCAGGGTAGCTGGAGCTATACCTAATTACTAATTAATTTGGGTTACAAGACAATAAAGACGTATAATAACCCCTATTGTTAATATGAAAGTGCTAAAGAAAACATAATAATCAGTTAGGTACTCAACGTTGTAGTTTTATTATGCGTTAACAACAATTTACAAGAAATTTCTCAGACCACTTCATTATTACCCAATAAATCAATGAAATTAAAATTGGAAATGAGTTACATCAATAAATCTCGAAAACTTTGTAAATTCACAATTCAAACTTCGCCATCCATACAAATCGGTCCAATAATTTTGTGGACAAGGCCGGAAAGTTTAATTAAACATCGCTCCACTAATGAATCTTTATGTAAGACAACGGCTCTTGTTCACGGAACTCCTTCCGTTGAAACGGTCATTTACCAATTAGCGAAAAACTTGTACAGTAATAAAAACTTACGCAAGCTGTTTTACAAGATCGCATTTCCATTACTCGCCAGTTCGCTTTAAAGCTACGAGATTTAAACCCCCGGGCGCTGCTAGATTTAATGTAAACTCTTAATTTGTTTTACTCAAGCGTACATTCGTTTTATTACAATATCTTGCTACTACCATCAATAAAAATCTCTTTAACTACAGTCGAAACTTAATATTTTAAAGCTACTAGTACGGGCCAAAAGCACAAATTCATGTATACCTAAAATTGTCGCATCTTCTCTCCAGTCACGTCTTAACTCCCATCGGTGCGGTAATCCTTCAAATTAAGCGAAGGTAACAGACGCGAACGGCGGAATATCATTCAAATTCATGCTAACGTCACAACATTTTACAGCACTCCCATCTAACAATAGTAGCACCATATTCTGTGGTAGCACCCTGTACCCTGCCGACGAGCCCCCGGGGACATGTTTGACAAATAGAGGTCTCGTGCAGCGAATTTAGCTCGAAAAAAATTGTCGCGGAACAAGGCTCACCATCTACTATGAACCTATATCTCCACCATTTGCCATTGAACCTCCCTGCCCCCTTCTGTTTCTAAGATTACGGGTTGAGGAAAAGCGGAACGCGGGTCATTGGAAGGTCTACCGTTTTTGGTGTTGATACGACTGCTGCAATAAAGTAAATTGCGAGCATTTGCTATACGAATTCGGAGGAACGACGATCTTTATGGTACCGATAATGTTATAGGCAGGTAATGTTCTGTTTCGATGTATAAATGGGCGGTTCATTGTTTTACGACGTCACCGCTCGGTAAGTTTATCCAGATTGTTCGCACACATCATTATCTATTTTTAACTTTTTATACTCAACTTATAATGGATCAACTTTATTTTATTCACTCAGTTTATAAAAGTTATTCTTATTATTTACTTTTTAAATCTTTGTTACACCTACGGCAAAAGGCTGATAAATGACCAAAGATATTTCCTATCAGTCGTTTAGAAAAAATGTAAAAGGTAACGGAAGCAATAACAAAGGACAACAAAATTGTATTGTAAATCCAATCGTCACTTTTTCACACATAAACCTGAAATTAACTTTTAAATAGAACATCTTCATTGTATTTTTCATTAGCAGAGATTTTTACGCAGCATATTAACTGTCGTATAAGATTAATGAAAATTGCCTGCGTATATTTATCGCAGTTCATTAAGCGTGGTAAGCAACAAAATTTATTTCGGACATCTCCTATAAAACAAACAAATAGGAGGCCTATTCATTATTTCTGAGGACAATGTTGTAACAATATAACACGAAGGAACACAATATTTTGTCCAAACACAACACATCCGGGATTCATTGTTTTGACGTCTAGAAAAAGGAGTGACATGACAGTCCTAAATAAATACCCTTTTGTTTCTGGTTATAATTCCATTGGGAACATGTTTTGTTCCACAATTTAGTTTGCGTCCCTGGGAAGTTTATCGAGTTTGTTATTTACTGAGGATATAAGAAATTTGTTAACGAAATTTAATTAGAGTTTACTAGCTTTCCACCCGCGGCTTCGCCCGCGTGGACTACACGACGATATCCCGCAGGAGTGTGTATTTTTTTCCGGGATAAAAAGTAATAAGTAAGCCTAAGTTCCTCTCCAGGCTACAAAGTATCTGTGTCCTAAATTTCAGCCAAATCCGTTTAGCCGTTTTGGCGTTATTGAGTAACAAACATCCAAACATCAAAACTTTCACATTTATAATTTATTAAATAGGATAGTAGGATTAGTAGAGCGTGCGGGTCATCAATTGATACGAGCAGTGCATTAGCCGGGTCTGCAGCTCACAATAACGTTTATAGCGGAGTATCGCAGAATAGCGGATGTTTACGAGCTCATCAATCGTGGGGCCACTAATTTACTTTATTTACGACCGCCGATGTCAGTGCGCAGGCGAGTGTTCCTCAATCTTTTACGATCGCCTCGTAACTCTGATTCCAAAATTGCCATACGCTGAGATTGTTCTCGTCACGCTATTGTAAACACGCTTTTTTGTAGATGAATATCAATGTCGTATACACAGGATTTAATCGAATCGACAGCCTGTAAACTTTTTCCATCCGAATTTTACGAGCATCGGTACATTGTATTGGGCGTTAACTGACTGAAATTCTTTATTCACAAAAGAGCGTATATCATATCTGATACACAAAAGTTACTGGCAACAACTAACGTTTTTTCATTAGCCAGCCAGTAATCTAGTTTTGATATTACCTGAGATTGTTGAAGTTTTATCCACTACAACTCCAGCAAGAAGATCCGTTCAGACATCAGATCACTTTGCAAAGAAATCCTACTTATGCTATTGCTACTTATATCCTACTATCCTACTATAATATATTATCGTACTAATATTTTAAATGTGAAAGTTTAGATATTTAGATGTTTGTATGTTTGTTACTCAATAACGTCAAAACGGCTGAACGGATTTGGCTGAAACTTGGGACACAGATACTTTGTAGCCTGGAGAGGAACATAGGCTACTTTTTAACCTGGAAAAATATGCCAGTCCCGCGGGATAACGTCGTGTAGTCCACGCGAGCTAGTATAATTATAAAATTAAATCAACCCCAGAAAAAATACCTACAAAATATGGGTCGAATTGAGTACCTCCCTCCTTTTTTAGAAGTCGGTAAAAATAAAATTCCTCTCTCGGCCGGGGAACACCTAACATACATTTACACAACAAACTTATAACACCCCTCTTTATCCAGTCAAGGGTAAAAAAGTGAATGGGAGTCCGTTCACTTGTAGGTGAACAATGTCTTGTGACTTTTGGCACTTGCGATAACTTATAACACCCCTCTTTTTCCAGTCAAGAGTAAAAAAGTGAATGGGAGTCCGTTCACTTGTAGGAGAACAATGTCTTGTGACTTTTGGCACTTGCGATAAAGGATACCAGGGTGCCTACCATCAACTTTAAGACAGCGATTCAAAAATAGCGCGGTGCAGAATAGGTTCCTAAAATGAATTGCTTTCTTTCGTACTCTGACCTTCTAAAAACTGGATCGCAAATGAATTGCTAAATGTGAATGACCGAACGATTTGTGTCCTTATTTCTTCTACCCGTCTCTTTCACTCGATTCTGTCATGCCCGGAGAGTGAAAGGGACGGGTATAACCTGCAGGTGACATGTTAACTCGGCCGAGTTATAAGTCAAATAAGAGTTGATGACAGCTCAGCGGCTGTGAAATGTCATTGAATGATCACTGAATCGCTGTCATTGATATTAAGCTGTCGTGGTACGAATAAGCAAAGCAGATCAGTTAAGGTTCCTAAACAAAACCGCAATAAGAGTTGATGGTAGGCACCCTGGTAGCTACTAAAGACAGACAACAAAAACATAAATATTCGGTGACAAATAACAATAATAGTATTATTTGAATTTTTACTTTTTTGCATTCACAATGCAATTTTTATTATTGAAAAATGGAAAATGAAGTATTTTAGAAAAGAAATAAACCCGTCTCACAACTATCCCTAGTCCCATCCCTAGTCCCATCGGAGCTAGTTGTGAAACGGGTCGATTTCCACAAGCTTTTTATTAATTTGCCATGTTAGTTAGTTAGTATGTTAGTTAGTGGAGGACAAATCTTGCAAGCTTAATTTGACCTACTTCCCAGTCTCCGATGGAGCTGAAATTTTGTATACAGGTTTGGTTCAGATCAGTTCAGACAATATTAAAGTACAGTCGGCTAAAAAGCTTGTCATAAAAATATTTTGATTAATTAAAAACTTTTTCTAAAATATTTCATTTTCCATTTTTAAATAATAATGTAATACTTTCTAAAGGCCTAGTTGAATGGCCTGGATGAAAACTAATCGATATAATATTGTTGCCTACTTTAGTAGCGTGACTTTTCTATTCAGTAACGCCATAATGTAGAACGGCTCGAATGGTAATTACGGGGATGAAGGCATAGATATTGTATCGTTACACAAGAACGCTGACTAATCTTAGGTAACGAGCGATTCTAGTCACCAGCGCTAATGAAGTCGAACCCAGGGCGTACCTCAGGGAACTGTTTTGGGACCAGTTCCATATATGAAACTTGACAAAGCGTCGATTGTTAAAAAGTTTTTTAATAGTTTGTCGATCAATGTCCGCCCACAAGCTAAAAATATAAAGGTCTGCCTGGATTTCACCAAACTCTTATTCCAAGAATAACGCTTACTTTTGGATAGTAATGTCAAAACCCCATACTAGTTTGATATTAGTATCCAAGAGTAAGCGTTTTTCTTAGAATAAAAGTATAGTGAAATCCAGCCTAAGTGATTTAAGAAAATCATATTACTAATAGGTATTGAAAAGTATCATTAACCTGTACAATCGGATCGGACTTGACACATCTCCGAGCGTACAGGTACTAAAACATAAAGATCAAACAGCTTTATTTTATTTTTTATATTTAAACTAAGAAGGGATAAACCTTAGGGCATTAAACTCCCGAACTAATGTATTACCCTCTTTAATCCCAAAGTTTTAATACTTATAACTCTATCATACCTTTGGGAACAAAAATTGGCTAGTAAATTGCGAATACAATTACCAAACTTGACCAATTACCAAATTTGACAATCAGAAACGAGAGCCAACTTCACTCGATAAAAACCTTTTCTTTTGGATAAATGATACTTAAAAGAAAAAAATCTTCTACTTTGAGATTTTAAATTATTTTTATGCATTCACAATGCAATTTTGTAAGTATAGGAAAAATGTGATAGTATAAAACCACGAGCCCTATAAGTAGCTATCAGGCGGGATTCCAACCCGCGCCTCCGGGATTCCGGCCCGATGCTCTGACCAACTAAGCTACCGAAAGGCTTATACAACTCGTCGAATTTTGCTATCACTTGTTACGCTGTTAGGCCAGCGTTGTTTCATCAATGTGATGAAACCCTCGCATCCGAAAGAAACATTTTTACAAATGTTTAACAGTCGATTAAGATGAAATAGCCGTTAAATTGAGATTTTAATTACTTTTTTGCATTCACAATGCAATTTTGTAAGTATAGGAAAAAGAATCTCAAATACCTCAGGCGGGAGTAGTTGCTAAGCAAGGTACTCACCTAGCTTGTAGCACGTTACGTATTTGTTACTGTATCAACCTGCAAGTGAGGACGGCTCGTCCGCGGTCACCGCGTGTCCAGCTACGAGCTCCCGGATCCGCAGTGCTAGCCGCCTTTATGTTCGCAGTGATACCGCCACTCGGCGGGTCACTGCGAGCTTACTGAGAATCACGCGCTCGCAGCTGGCTCGTGCCTACGTACTCACTTGAGACAGTAGCAGATACGTTACGTGGTACACGGCTCGGTGAGTACCCTGCTTTACAAGTATTAGGAGACGAATTGTTTTTAACTACTGCAATAGGCTGCCCGTGGTTTAAACCCGCGAGATTCCAGTTCTCATAAAATAAGTCAAATTCCAAATCCGTTCAGAAGTACTCGAATTTTGCGCGTATCGACACTTTTTTCGAATATTTTTTATAAATTCACAACAATTATCTAACTCATAAGTAGTTTTCATTAAGAAACTGTGTTATGAAAACTAGACAACGGATAAATAAATACTTATATGTTACTTTTTTGACATAGAAAACACCCATAAACACCCAATTAATAGACATGTTCATACTAACAAACATTTCTCTTGTTCGGGAATCGAACCCGAGACCTCTGGCGCAGAAAACAGGTATCCTACCCCTGCGCCAAACCGGTCGTCGAGTTCATCTTTATTCATTCATCAATCATAATATTAAAGATTATTTTTCTGTTTTCTCAGGCACAGAATGTGAGTGACTCGTGGTGCAATGGTCCAGCCAGCATCGAAGCGGCGGAGACGATGTGATCTGACACCCTGAGCACCATGACGACCAAGATGCTGCTCTCGCTACTGCTGCACTGCTTCTGCGTCGCCACCACGGCTTCGATTCCCAGTGGAGGTAGGATTTTTTTTCTACACCAGAGAGCGAACATTTTTTAAGAAAATTCTAATCATAATCGTTTATTTGCTTTTGATACAAAAAACGGTGTTACTTTTATAAAAATGTTCAGCACATCAGACATTTCCAATAGCATGCAAATACCAAAAAAAAACAACAAAGGAGTACTTACCTTAGTAAGTACGTTACTTTAATTAATCAAATTTAAAACATTTACTATTATTACATTTATTTATTCAAATCAAATTGAATACGTTGAACTTGTTGAGTTCAATTTAAACGTGTCAAGAACTAACTACTTATTACACATAATATAATCTATTTTGTTCGCCTTGCCAATATCACCAATATAAGTACCTATACTTAATGGGTTTTCAATTAGTTAACAAATGTTGTCCTAAAATCTGAAGTTTTAAACAGTTCCAAATTTAACTTAACCATTTAAATGTAAATCAATTTCAGTGAATAATTCCAACCAGTAGTGATTAGTGTCTGTACAATCAAACCTTACAACAAACTCATTAGCGCGGTCCCACTATGTAAAGGGTTAATGAATTTCCACATCAAGCGAAGATTTGCTACTTGAATTTACATACGTTTCGGGGCAACAAGATCCCTGGCGCGTACTAAATTGCCGTAAGCCCTATAAAAGGCAATTAAAACACCTAAACCACAGCATTATCATTTTATTGCCCCCGACCGGGCCCGACCGAAGTCTGCCCGGTGAACCCGAAGTTTGCATTCAAACTTTTTTAATTAATTCACTTGTTGTAAGTATATTTTTTGGGCTGTTTGCGTGGGCTCTGTTTGCTGTTGCCGGGGGACTTTACACTCGACTTTTTGTATGTATTCAAAACAGAGGAATCGTTCAATCGTATACAAGGTTTATTTCTGTATTTATGGGAGCGTGCCTATTGAATTTTTGAATGGCAAACTACTGTTTTAGTTATTAGACTATAGAATTAATTCAAAGTTGAAATGAGTCTGTTAGCTATTCTAAACAAATTATTTTAAAGTCTAATTAAGATTCATGGAGTTGAAATTGTTGTTCGTGAACTCAATGTAAAGGATATTTCGTAACCTAAATCTTAAACATAGGACCTAGAATCTAAAAATAAATGCTTCAGTTACCGTTAAAGTAGGTTTCTTTCTCCGTGATCTTGAAAGTTTCCACGTGAGCGATCATCATTTGACATGTAAATGGCTTTTGTATTTGGATTTTTTTTTTCAACTGTCAATCAAGTAAATCAATCTCAAAGGAGTTTCTTACTCGTCTGGTTGGGCCCTAACGTTCCTCCTTCGCCATTCGGAACCAATCACTTGGAACTAATAACATATGAGTGATTTCTCCCTAAGTACGTTACAGATAAATTCAATACATTAGAAAAGTGAATCTTCTACCTAGGGCTTAAGGTGGGATTTTGAAGAATGGAGCCTTAGACGCCTTGTTGGCTTTATGTGATTATTTCAAGCAAGCGATTTGATGCAGTTATAAAACGATAACGCGGTTTTAGCATCACCAAAGGGAAATTTACAATGTAATAATGGATGTTTCAAATACTTACACGTGAAATTTTCGTGTTAAGATTTTCACTGAACTAAAGCCAGCGGAACATAGTATGTAAGATATTAATCAGCACTCTTTTCACTCTTACAATTGGTTTTTCTGGAAGAGATTGTTTTCTTTCCCGAAATTCCGTAACATTTGCGGACCAAATCTATACATCTATTCAAATATGACACACAGAAAGAAATATTGTGTCATAAATCAAACATAATAATATCAAACATAATAATATCAATACGCGCTCTCACACCTGTGACAATCTATAGGTGGTTGAATAACCCTGGCAGACAGCGCACACATAATCAAAGTGAAACTATTTCATTTCCAATATTCCATACAAAGAATCAGTAAGCTTTTTTAACATGAAAGGTCTTCAGAGGTTCGACATCAGTCCCTTTTCAGGGAAATTACCGAAACATCTCTTTTGCAGACTAAGCCGTTTCTGAAGTTAAGAGAACCGCAGTGAGATCAATAGAACGAATATTTCAGGCCAAGTTAGGAGAAAATTACCATTTTGAGATTATTGACACTTTATTTCATTGATTGGTACAATTGTTGTGTTATTTATGTTTTATTAAGACCAAATAGTGTTTGCTTTGATTTATCAAATTAGAATATAAGATAAGAAATAAAAAAAAAGACATCATTCGAATTTTTTTACCTTAAAATAATAAAGTTTAATGTCAAGAAAAACTGCTGAACGCATCTTACACATTAGGAAGTTAAATAAATTCATTCAAAAACTTGAAACCTTGTTATTTTAGATAAACTTAAAATCCGGCGAATAAAATTGCAGTTATATTATCCGTTGAAGGTATTTTTTCAGTTTCCTTTTCTTTAACCAAAAGCGGTCAAGTTTTCATAAAGTCACCGTATTCCAAAACACATCATTATAATAGGCATGATGACTGATTTTGAAAAAGTAGTCCAAAATGTTTGTACACGTCTATTTTATACGAAATAACTCATATTTTTGTTTAAATTAAAGGTTTTTAAGTAAAAATTGACAATAATAAAGTATAATTTAAATTTCCCACGAAAACGCTAAAAGTGTCATGTCTGCCTGTGACGTCACCCTTTCGTAAATAAATAGGTAGGTAAATATTTATAGTGACTTTTGTACTAAGATAGATTGTTTGCTTTGTTGATTCGTTTACAATATTTTGTGCATTGGCAGCACTGGCAATATTTACGAAAGCGTGACGTCATACTCTTCAGATTGGTGTTTTATCTTACATGGCAGATTGTTGGAATTTTCATTTTTATTTTTACAAAAATAACAATGAACTCGCATGTAATCTAAAAAACGAGTGCTTATATATTCATCAGTATATCCTGTAAAATTACATCAAAT
The DNA here is from genome assembly GCA_949710035.1 of Crambus lathoniellus. Taxonomy (NCBI): domain Eukaryota; kingdom Metazoa; phylum Arthropoda; class Insecta; order Lepidoptera; family Crambidae; genus Crambus; species Crambus lathoniellus. Next base: position 29,789,176 of record OX453309.1, on the reverse strand, counting down.
CGTTATTTCGGTGATCCGTAATGTATGTCATCATGCCTATTTCCCCAAATCTCGCGAGCTTCCAACTTGGGCCGTGTAGATAAAAAACAAAGGGTTGTTCCCAGAAATCAGTTGCGTTCCCGAAGGATCAAAGGGGCCCAGTCCTCGTGTTTCGATTAGCATTCAAACTTCTTCAGTTACAGTGCCCAGCTTATTTGCCTGTGAAATGGTTTGCTTCGACTGACTTATTTTTATCACTTAAAGGGAAAGGGTATGGGACTTTTTCACATACCTACTCTTCTGTTCACTTGAATGGGGAATGTGTGTTTGCTTATTTTTGGAGGATATCGGTGACAGTTAAAAACATAAGAATATTATGATCAAAGTGAAAAGTTAGTGAATTCAGTACCCCAAAAACGAAAAACAGTCGGTATGGTAATTGTGTAGTATAGGGTGACAACACAGCCATCTCTATCGTCTTCTACAAGCCATGCGCATAAAGTTGGCAACGTAGTTTTAAGTGAACCGATTTGACATCGTTTGCACCGTTTGACAGGTAAACAGCGATTAAACCTCGAGTACTGAATCCTATGGAGATGGCATATCTTCTATACATCTATACAAATAAATAAAATTGGAGTGTCTGTTTGTAACATTAAATATTCGCTTTTTACTACGTGCATATGATTAATTATACGGTACATATACCAAAATGACATGTTTTACAATTTTTGTCTGTCTGTCTGTTTGTTCCGGCTAATCTCTGAAACGGCTGGACCGATTAATACGACAATTAGAAGAAGTTTAAAATTGAATTCCAAGATTTTCTTACATTGTGACTTAGTTACACCTCACATTTTCGTAGGTATGCCACCTCCATAGGATTTAGTACTCAGAGGAGTAAACCGGTTCACAGCGATGTTGCCGTTCCGTATCATAGCATGGCTTGTAGAAGACGATAGAGACGGCTGTGGTGACAAGCGTATCTGTTCGGTGATATTTTTGGAACTAAAATATTTTTCATACGGCATTTGACAGTCCGTTACTCCGTTTAAATAAATTTCATACAATCACACCAATTATCTAGCTCATAAGTACTAGCTACTTTAAGAAACTGTGTTACGGAAACTAGATAACGGATAAATAATATACTTATATACTTTTTTTGTAAATACATACGTAATATACATAGAAAACACCCAGACCAAGACAAATAGACCTGTACATGTACACAAATATTGTCTTGTTCGGGAATCTAACCCTCTGGCGCAGAAAGCAGGTACCTATCCTTCCCCTGGTCCAAATCGGTAGCCAAACCAAATTTAATTAATGTATATTAACCCTAGAAGCCTAATCTACTGTAGAGGTACACAAAGCCTTAATATACGTCTCAGAGGCTTACACATATAAATTACAATCTGTGTGCAAACCTATTTCAGGATTATTATTTAGCGGAAAGTTATTAACTTAAAATAAATCACACTGTTATTAATTAAAACTATGATCACAATTTATTTATAATAACTAAAAAAACATATCGAACAAAAATATTTAATTCTTGAAAATTAACTGAATCGCTTAATTTTTTATATTTTATTCTAGAAAAACTAATATTTTGTAACTAAAATTAGTAATTACTGACATAATAAATCGGACTTTAATCTATCTGCTAAAATTCGGAACAGTAGTACAGGAGCTAAAAATTGCAGAAAGCCTTAACATACGTCTCGCAGGCGTACCATACCTCGATAAGTCAAAAATGGCGGGACTTATCTCAAAGAAACAGTCACCTACGCTAGCTTCTGTCGGCCACCGAGTTGGCTAAAAAGCACGAAGCGCTAGCTTCAACCGTTAGAAAGTGACAAACAATTTTTGGTTTCGTGTACGCCTCGCAGGCGTAGATTAGGCTTCTAGGGTTAAAAACAAACATAGATCCATTCTTCACTAGTCACTATTTTATTTATACCTAACAGAACTGATATTGGGCTCGAGCTAAACAATTTGGTTGTTGCCAACAATTTTATGTTCACCAGGGTTCCTAGCACAATACTGTAGCCACAACCCAATCAACATGCAGTCCGTTCTCGATCGTTAGTCAAGTAAGGGTAATAGGCACAGGGTACAATCAGACACTTCTCGAACGATTAGAATCTTAGATCAATGGAGATTTATTTGAATAAACTTAATTGTAGTCATAAATTTTTTATCTTGCGAGAAGTGTAGGTACCCATGGCAACATTATTGAAAGGCCAATACTCAAACTACTAGACTATCAAAGTCGTTGAGATAAAACCACTTTTTCAGATTCTTAACGCGTATGTTGAACACAAATTTGTTAATTTTTAGTTTTGTTTTTGATTTTAGTTTCAGTTTTGTTTGGGTCATGGAAACTACCCACTTTTTTATTTTAATAATAGAATAATTATACCCACACTAATTGTCTTCATTTTCATTAAACGCGTGATTGAATCCGTAAAAAGACGTTTTATTTCAATGTACAGTTCGCGCAGATATCTAAGATGTGCTTATCAAAGCCGTTGTCAAAAATAAGAATTATTTAATTATTGTATTACAACAGCTTAAATTGAAAAATGTTCCAATTTTCGTTTTTTTAAATAATTGGGCGAGTAAAACAGGTGAAGCGGAAAGAGGGCGGAAAGGGGGTTGTTTAGCAATAAATAACAATGAGAGCGACTTAAATGCGCCGAAATGGGTTTATTTACAAAATAACAGAGATAATGAACATCAGTGATGATAATAAACAAAAAAACAAACAAAGAACAGTAGCTGGAAAATTTTTATGTGTAAAATGTATACACACTTAAATAATATAGAGATTAAAATGTTATTCGAACGATATAAAAGTAGCTAGAAAAAAAACCCAATATAAAATAGTAGATTGTATAACAAGTGCATAAAAGGTACCATTTTACCCGAGACGTATATATCCATCCGAGCCGTAGGCGAGGGTAGATAGTCAATTCGAGGGTAAAATGGGTTTTATGTACGAGTTATACACTCTGCTTTTCACTTCGAGTGTGAGGAAAATAAATAACAATATTGCAAAAAAGAATAAATTGGCGGGAAGACTTTCTTTTTTTTTTTTTTTTGTACGGGCATTGGCAGCACAGTGACTTTAGCATAGATCGTAGTCCATAATACTCTTGAAATACTTATTCCTTAGAAAATTTTGCCTAGTTTTATTAATTTAATAATTTATCATGGATTATGTACAGAATTTAAGAAACAGAATGAAATACGTTAGTTATTAATAAAGTTTATTTAACGAACTTTAATTGCGTGTGTGACTGTTTACCTGACGACCTTTGTCTTAAAGTCTGAGACTTAGACGAAGATTTTACTTTATGCACTAGAGCATAAAAAGCGATTTTATGCCGCCTATACCCAACATAAACACGAACTTTACGAGCATGAGAAGTGAAAAATATATATTATAATTCGTCGCAAACAACCCCAACCTGGGACCGTACTCTGAAACGCACATCCGAAACTTCGGTTAGCCCCGTCCCTTTCACTCGATTCTGTCTTGACTCGAGCGTGCGAGGGAGGTATAACGAAGTTTCGGGTTTTGCGACGGGCCCCGATCGCGGTATTTCTATGACGCATTAGTCAAGTGTACGTGCAGTTAAAGTGCAGTTGACGTGCAAACCCGTTTTTGATAACGCGCGGCTTTGACAGTGCGACAACGTTTTCTGTTCCGGTGATAATCTTTGGAACTAAAACAGTTTTCATACGACAGTCTATTTTGACAGCTTATTTCGTATTGCAAGTGGTTCCTCTGTCACGGATGTCACCGGATCAGAAAGGATTGTAGGACTATAGGTTTGCGTGACGTGTGCGTCGTTATGTCATTACGGCAATACGAAGTCAAATGTCAAGACCCAAACGCGATGAAGACGTGCTGCATAGAATGACGGCGATTGGCCCGCTGTGCTTTTGTCATGTACCTATACGTACCTACCTACACCTTTTATTTTGGATAGGAAAAATGTGATAGTAAAAAACCACGAGCCCTATAAGTAGCTTTCAGGTGGGATTCGAACCCATATATTTAGTACAAATATTTCAAGGAATGAAAGTTTAGTGCCTACCAATACTAACAATTTTTACTATGGTATCGCGAAACAAAAATCAGCTGTTTGTGTAAGAAAAGTGTGATGCTGATTTCCAGGTGGAGCTCAAATCAATCGAAGCACTATCTCAAAGATATTGCTTAGTAACAACGTTATAAGTGGGTCAAGCCTGCAACCACGGAGGCCTCTTTAGCCAAAGTTGAACTGTGGGAAAGCTCTGCCACCCTTCCACACCCAAATGTGCCCATCCAGGAGAAGCTCCCTCCTGGCCTTGAACTTCCCAGATCAGTATGGAGATCTTTAAATAGACTCCGTACCCAAGTTGGTCGAAGTAACGACAACCGGTCCAGGTGGGGCTTCTCTTGCAGTAACATAGACCTAGCGTGCAGGTGTGGATTCACCCCACAGACCATGGCCCACCTGACTGATTGCTCTGCATGTTCATACTCCTGCACGCGAGAGGACCTCATGTTGGCTACGGATAACGCCGTAAGAGTGGCACAGTTCTGGGCCAACTTCATCCGATTTACGCTTGCCATTGACACGAAGAAGAAGAAAGTAACAACAGACATTAGATTACTGAACAGACGACAGTACCAAAATCCTGCATCTAATAGAGATTCCAAACTATAAATTATCTACATCACAGCTTGAAACCTCAATCCCCGGGGGCAACCCGAATATCACAGATATCGTACCGAAAAGCGCAGGTGTGATTTACGGCATCTAATATTTCGTGACGTGACAGATGGCACGTATAAGATACGTACTCGTATTTGTGTCGTTCATGTTTGCGTACTAGATTCCCACGCCCATGGCGTAGTGTTAGCGCGCTCGCCCAACGATTGGGGCGGTTAAGGGCAGGATTTTCCAAAAACTCTGTCTTTGTCTTTTCCTTACGTGTGAAGAGTAATGAAAATAACCTCACTTTTGCATTTTTTCAATGTTTTTGTTGTTATTTTGAGCATAAATTCACTTTTTGAAAAAGTAGCCTGAGAATAGTCTACAATATGTCATTACCTATTTTTCTATATATTATTCGTGAGTTAGAGATTAATAATCTAAGTATAAAACCAAAAAATATAAAAATAACGAAAATTTTCTTTGTTTTTGAAATTTTTTAAGGCTTTCACACACCAGATGCGTGAGCAATACGATGCGTTGCATCTGCAGCACACTCCGACATAAAGCAATTTACACCGGCATCGGCGTCGCACACGCATCGCAGTGCATCTGCGACGCCGTGCGTCAGCGACGCCGGGTGGTGCTTTCGGATCGCGGTTGACATTTTCTTTCAATTCGTATTTCCCTTCCTATTTTATCCCACAAAAGAGAGTTTTTATCTTGTGGATATTATATACATTTTGTATCTGCGTACTATATTAATCAATTTTTCGCGTATTTCAAAATCCACGATGACAATTTGTAAATATTGACAACTGACGTGCCGCAGTCAGCGTCGCAGCTGCACGCAGACGCATACGTCACCGCGGTGTGTCCTCAATTGAGAAGTCCTGTAGAATACAACGTCACAATGCCGGAGCTCGTGTGCGGCGTTGCCGTTCCGATGTTGCGCAACCGCGCCGCGGCCGTTTCGGTTTGTATCTCGCGGACTACCGTGCGGCTCTCGCACGCAAACGCATCGCAATGCAGCTGCGATACTGTTGGTGTGAACCTACAAATTCATATATTACAACTCATGACGCACGCAGACGCAATGCAGCACGTCTGCGTGCGTTTTTGGTGTGTGGCAGCCTTTATTGTCGAGTTACGATACGAATATCGTGTTTCTAGCCACAAAATAATCAAGATCGTTTATCAAACTTCAACATTATATTTTTATCTGTTCATAATAAAGAATATTTGATTGTTTACTTTTGAATGAAAAATAGGTTGATTTCGATAATTTGGAGGTATGTACGTGCCCTTAAGCAACGTTCGCAATGGTCAGTCACGGGGTGGGTGTCCATTTTTTTTGTATTGACGTCTTCCCTGTTTTAGAGGGTGTACTATGACTTTAGTCGGGTTACATTTGCAGACGTTAAGGCTAGGATTTCCGAAAATAGGGTAAATTATTTAAATTTTTATTCATTTGCATTCACAATGCAATTTTTATCATTGAAAAATTGAGAAAAAATCGACCCGTCTCACAACCAGCTCCGATGGAATGGTTGTGATAGTTAGTTTCAATTGTTCCCATACTGACCCGTCCCGATGGATCACCCTGTATATTGACATTACATTATTATGATACTTCCCTTTAATACTTATTTTATTGGGTCTCTGTTTGTACTACACTCATGCGAGGTTCCAATATTATGTGTGCGTGTTATCGGGGCTAACTTTATTACCGATTACAGCTTATTTGTTAGTTTGGGATTTGATTATTGGCCATCCAATAAATAGGTAGGGTAGTGTGGATTACATTGTTGTAACGCCGTGTTTTAGGACCCACCGGGCCATAAAATTTGAAATGCTGAATCGTGGGATGATCCTTATTAAGCTCGCGTTTAAAGGGTTCATGTTTCATTTGGTTGCAGATAATGATTCTGCAGATTTGTTGTGTGTTTCTTACACAAAGAATAAAACTTATGCTAGTATCTAAAAGGCAGTCTTATCGCTCAAAGAGAACGTGGCGCAGAGAATAATATTAAGAAACTAGCTGGACTACGCGGTTCAACCCACGTGGTTCCTGTTCTCGAGTGAAAACCGGGAAATAAGATATTTCATGAGCTGTTCCAGACTCTAATCTATTTATGCGCCAAATTTCATCCAGATTTGTGCAGCTGTTCTCGTGTGATAGAATAATCATCATCAAATATAATAATCTTCCCTTCAAAAGTTTTGAATTTATTAGTAGTAACATAAAATGTTATGTGAATAGGAATGTAAGGTCACAGCATAAAGGACACAGCACATTACATCAACTCGGAAAGGGATCGACACCGTATCGCCTTCGCCTCGCCGTCAACCAGGGGCCCCAAGTCTGCTAATTTTAATTTAAATAAGATTCTATTGATATTCAATTGAGACTCAATTACGATTCCATTACGATTAAAACAAATTGGGTATTCTGTAAAAACTTGTACGTCAGCTCAATAGAATCGCAATTGAATCGTAATTGAATCGTAATGGAGTCTCAGTTGGATAGTTACCTTCGGGTATGTATCATAATAACTACGGTCGTTTCGACTATGGTCGAAATAACTACGGTCAGAAGACCTACTGTTCGTTAACTAAATAACTATTGGTCGTTACACCTATTTTTAAAATAACTAATGTACGAAATCACTACTGGTCATCTCACCTACGAACAACTCACCTACGGTTATTTCACCTACGGTTGATTGAACTACTAGTCATTTCACCTACGGTCATTTCACCTACGGTCAACTCACCTACACGGTTTATTAAGTTTAAAAATAGTGACTCATGTACAGACACGAGCAATAATATTATGTATACAATACAACATAGATCTTTGTCACACTGCAGCGTTCCAAAAGAAAACGATCAGTGTCACAGAAGTCATTCAATATTGTAATATGATATAGTCCTATGTTGTATACATATTATTGGTCGTGACTGTATTGCTGTTAGGTGGGAGGAGCGAAGCGACGAGCATGTTAGGTTTACATGAACATACCGCGCGAGCCGAGCGAGCGAAGCGAGCGTGCCGCGGCAGCGGCCGGCAAAGCGCCAGAAACGACTATATACATATTCCCATTTCCTATTAAACTGAAGTAGGGGGTAGGGGGGGTGTATAAAGTCGACACTGGCGCTTCGCCGGCCGCTGCCGCGGCACGCTCGCTTCGCTCGCTCGGCTCGCGCGGCGTTTTGGTCACTGTTCTAACCTAACCTAACCTAAAACGTCTGTTACATTTTGTTGGGTGGCAGGGGGCTTCGACCCCCGAGCCCCCTTGGCCAATTTTGAAATAACAAAAATTTTTTTAAGCAAAAAAATAAAAAATAAAAAATTTATATGTCCATCGGATGCCTCCTAGGTATCTCCGGGCTACCAAAGGGGATCGAAAATTTTGTTAGATTTCAGCTATGACGCACCGTTTTCGAGATATTTGCATTTTTATAAAATTCATTCTTGAAAATTTTGCAAGTCCCCGCTTCATACTAAAACAGTCAAAAATTTTATGTTTGCGACACCCTAACCAAAAAAACAATCCAACGCGCCCAAATCCATTTAATAAACTTTCCAATTCATAAGCTTGTTGTAGGCGAGTCGTTCATAGTCGAAACAACCAGTAGATGAAATGAACATTAGGCCAATCGTCCGTTAGTTGAATCAACTGTAGTTCAATCAACCGTAGGTGAAATTAACAGTAGTTGAGTCGTTCAATAGTCATTACGAAAGTATGTGAATCGATCGTAGTTATTTCGACCATAGTCGTAATGACCGTAGTTATCCCAATAAACATTTAGGCTGACGAAATTTCTTTTTACCAGTTAATTATCAGCTATAAGCTTTATAAACGATGAATAAAGCGTAAAAATATACTTAGGGCTGTACTATAGCATTAATTGTGAAGTGTTATACAGTAGAGCTGGTTTACGGCTGTATATAGTTGAAATTATTACTTATGGCTTTTAAATAGGACGTAAAAACACTGAAATACAGTATGTAGTGTAAAAAACTACTACAAGCAAGGTTAGAAGACTAGAGCAGCATATCGACTGGATACTGCTCTTGAATTCTACTTCTGTATTGCCTAATTCTGTTTAAGAGCATTGAATATTGCAATCATCTGCATATTGGTGTAGAAGTACTCTATTATAAAGTCGTGTTAATAGGCTTGATAACAGCTGTTCAATGGTTATCTAGGACACCCTTAGAAAGCAAATCTCTTTACAAGAGTGTAATACAATGCCGTCTGCTTCATAAAAGTTCAGTCTTACCCTATTCTAAAGCTGACGCGATTAGCGTAAATTTTTCCCTATAGTACAGCCCCCGGTGTTACAACAGATTATTATAATTTTGGTAGTGCATAAATTGAGAATTATTCAGCTTATCGATTATTTTAATGCCTTAGTAAAACTTATGTACCTATCGCTTAATGTCAGTTTTGGCTAATTGCATACTGTTAAGGGTGATTATTATTCATTGTTCATTGTGAATATAAAACTATGGAAAAAATAAAAAAGGACCGGAGGAATAAAAATGAAACTAATAAAAGCATATTCACAACGTGAAACAGTAGAACTTTATACGGAACAAAGTATAATTGTACAAGGTCAGCCAATTCAAAAGTTAGCATTGTCATCATGCCAGGAGGGTTCCGTACAAACAACCAAAATTATTGGACAATGATAATATAGCCATACGTACTGCTGAATTTTGGATCAGTAACAAGCAAAGAGGGTCCCGTACAATCACAATTGGGTTGGATAGTGACGAATAGTGACTACTTACAAAAATTGACTCGAAATTGGGTATTTGACTGTTGTTGAAATGTAGATATTTAATAATGACATTCAGAAATAAAACATTATTAAAAAACAAATGTGAAAAAAGAAATTCAATCTGTATTATAACAAGCCAATTATGAGCTACTTAATTGTGTCTCTAGCTATCTCTTTCTCAAACGAAATTTTCTATGGCGAGAGTATGGCGCTATAGAAATGTGATGTCACGTTTCTAATAGCGCTCTTCTTGTCTAATTAGAAAGTTCGATGCTCTATATCGCTGAAAATATGCAAGATATTTGAAAATAAATACCTATGTTGTGTTGCTACGAATTAAATTAACATTTTAAGTCAATAAAAAAATTTCAGTCAAATACCCAATTCCTGAATCTGAAAGTTCATCAGATGAAGACGAAGCAGATTGCCTGATCGCCATTTATTATTTCGCAGTAAGATTAAAAAAATAGGCTATAGACAAGAATATTTCTCAAGCTGCAATAAAGAATTTAATTGAAATTGTAATCGATAGATTTCAAGATTTTTTACCGCAGGATTTTTTATCCTTCGATCAACAATAACACCTAGCTCTAGATACATACTTGGAGTGACAGATATGTCCAAGCATCATATCCCACTTGAGAGTATAATAAAGTAGATTATTTTGACAGTGTCAATAATACTAAGGTATTTCATACTTAGAACGCTTCTTGTCTTGTCATTTATAATGTAAGATCGTAACATTCGTAACCTTTTTTCTCCGTTTAAAAAAATTTCAGTCTGGCCATATAATGTTTTCATTTAGTTCGTGAGCCTTCATCTAGTACTATTGTTGATCGAAGGCAGGATCCAAGAACATTTCTCCATAGTATCCCATCCATAGTAATTTCTCCATACAATAACAGTAACAATGCGAAATGGGCCTTTTAAAAAAAAAATTACGTTATTATAAATAAATAAATCAAAAATGTTTCATTTATTTTTGTTTTACTCAGTCTTAATATTGATATAAGTAAATTCAAACAGAGCTTCAAATAAATTTAACAAAATGCTATCAAAAATAAATCGTAATGCATTCGTATCGTAATTCGTTATCATATTGGGTCATTACGATGTATTCGTCATTCGTATTGGTATCGTAATAGCCGTATCGCTGCATTCCTTGTTAGAAGCCTGACCGGAAACAGTTTTTGATGTAGATGAAGTCGACTCTTGTGGGTCATTATTTGTATGAAGTACCTGAAACGACTAAAGAATACAATTTTAAATATAGTCCGAATAGCAGTGGTCTGCGCTATAATGCATATTCTACGGTTAAAACTATATTTGTGATTTGGCGCCTTACAATTATCCCTTTCCCTTGGTTGGTTTGTTGGGTTATCTAATATTTCTGTTTATTGTATACTAGCTGACCCAGCGCGACTTCGTTCCCGTGGCCCTACCCCCTACCCTACCCCTACGCTACCCCTACCCTACCCTTCCCCTACCCTACCCCTACCCTACCCCTACCCTACCCCTACCCTACCCCTACCCTACCCTACCCTACCCTTCCCCTATCCTACCCCTACCCTACCCTACCCTTCCCCTACGCTACCCCTACCCTAACCCTACCCTACCCCTACCCCTACCCTACGCTACCCCTACCCTTACCCTACCCTACCCCTACCCCTACCCTACCCTACCCCTACCCTACCCCTACCCTACACCTACCCTACCCTACCCCTACCCTACCCCTACCCTACCCTTACCCTACCCCTACCCTACCCCTACCCTACCCCTACCCTACCCCTACCCTACCCCTACCCTACCCCTACCCCTACCCTACCCCTACCCTACCCCTACCCTACCCCTACCCTACCCCTACCCTACCCCTACCCTACCCCTACCCTACCCCTACCCTACCCCTACCCTACCCCTACCCTACCCCTACCCTACCCCTACCCTACCCCTACCCTACCCCTACCCTACCCCTACCCTACCCCTACCCTACCCCTACCCTACCCCTACCCTACCCCTACCCTACCCCTACCCTACCCCTACCCTACCCCTACCCTACCCCTACCCTACCCCTACCCTACCCCTACCCTACCCCTACCCTACCCCTACCCTACCCCTACCCTACCCCTACCCTACCCCTACCCTACCCCTACCCTACCCCTACCCTACCCCTACCCTACCCCTACCCTACCCCTACCCTACCCCTACCCCTACCCCTACCCTACCCCTACCCTACCCCTACCCTACCCCTACCCTACCCCTACCCTACCCCTACCCTACCCCTACCCTACCCCTACCCTACCCCTACCCTACCCCTACCCTACCCCTACCCTACCCCTACCCTACCCCTACCCTACCCCTACCCTACCCCTACCCTACCCCTACCCTACCCCTACCCTACCCCTACCCTACCCCTATATCCTTCCTTGGACTTCCACGAACATTTCAAGACTTCTTAGTTGTATCTTTTATAATTATATAATAAACCCAATCACACACAAACAGTAGGTACTATTCTAACGCTTGATCAATGATCGCGGTGAAAGTCTAATCTGGGTCGATGTGATCTCCAGTGAATTGGTTTCTTCTTTGTTTTAATTGAACCCTAAATTGCTGTAATATTTACATACTTAATTTACCCTTTTAAGAAGCTATTAGAGTAATTAAATTCTAATGTACAGACGTTTTTACTTTATAGGCTGTAGTATATTCTTAAATTACGACTTAGTTACGCAAAAAGCTTCATTATCGAGTACTAAAAGAGCAAGAGCTGTTTAAATTGGGACGCCATTAAATCATAACCTATAAACATGGTTTCATATTTCATAAGATATTTTAATGTTAGTTTTTGATTTTTTTTGTGAAATATACAGAACATTTTATCAGAACACTATACACAATTAATTTATTTTAAATAGAAAAGTACTGGGACCTCATAAAATTAGCCTCAAGTTGGGTTAAACGGTTTTCATTACATATATATTTTCGATAATATCTATTATTTCGAGGGCGCATGAATTTTGGCTCACTATTAGTATACATATTCACGAAAAAGTTGCAGCCGCAAGCAAAATAACAACCAAAAACTAATAATCGGTACTTACCAATAGCAAAATAAATATTTGTTCACTTCACAAATTATATTATGGCCGCCGCCGTGTGTCCGACATATCCGACAAATAAAATGTTAGAAAATAACTATGTCAGAGATTCATTCGAAATATTATTCTTATATTCAGACGCTTTGTAGCCTAAAACTGTACAAAAGAATAAAACACGCAAAATTTTAGAACAATATCTGTATAATGGTATATAATTAATCTCTAAGTCAGCTAAATGCTTCGGCTTGTACAGCTATTGCACAGCTGTTAGACAGCTAGATCTACACTTAGAGCTGTATAATTTGGGGCCTCTTTTTGAGTTACAACGTCTGAATATCCGGATATACAGCCCAAATACAGCAAAGTGGAACAGCCTAAAGTCTTTAAAATTTTCGTAGTACAGCGTTTATACAGTTATAAATGTTATCTGGGATTATGATACATACCCCATTGAGAGTACTGTCAAACAAATGTCAAATGAGAGTAGAATACGATTGTAATACGATTGAAGAGCAGACTAGCAAATATTCCGATGGCAGTTCAATGGCAGTTCAGTCGTATACCATTGGTCTTAAGTTAGTAGCAGAATACCAAAAATGTCAAAAACCGCTATTGAGATCCAATTAAGATTCAATTGAACCATTTGTAAATTAGCAGACTTGGGGCCCTGGCGTCAGCCTAACGCAAGCACGTAACCAAACCGGATCAGCGTCGGTACGTCGGCTCGGCTACGGCTAGGCGACGCGGTGCTTACGGCTCGCCGCACAGTGGTTACATATAAAATAAAAAAAAGAATGAGAGAAAAAAATGAAAGCTCGGGTACGGAGAGACGTGAGCGCGTGGACGACTAGCGGTAAGCGCGGGGATAGCAAGTTGAGCGACCCGCAAAGCGGTTCGTGAGCTGGTCCCGATTCGAGGCGATTACGTTACGATTCCGACTAGTGTGCTTTGCAGTAGGAGGTTTCATACAAAGAATAGAATAGAATAGAATAGAATAGACATTTATTTTGACAACACATAACACACACATTTACAAACAAAATAGGAATCAATAATAAAAAAAATAAAAACACAAAGAAAATGCAGGTGTTATGTGATGTCAAAACCGGCCTCAGCTCAGTGTATGCAACAGATGAGATCTGTTGCACTGGTTTTCTGCCGAGTCCAGTTGTGACATCACGGTAAAAAAATTAACAAAATACAAACCAAAAAAAAAATACTTAATGCTTAGCGAAAACTATACATACACAATTATACAACTAAAAATATACCACATAAACATGAAACAACCAAACAGACCACATCAAGAACACATACAAGCATTCAACATAATTATAAAACACAGAACGCTATAAATATTATGGCGTAGTGATTACCCATTCCTTGTCAAACATTTGTTTACGGACATAGGTACTATACTATACACGAAGAATATTCAAACATAGGTACAAAAAAAGAACAAAATCGATAGAGGCAGGGCTATATCAGGAAAAAGCCATATATACTAAGTTACTCTATGAAGAAGAGTAAGTGGACCATTTTGTTACATCTGTTGTGCCAATAAGTACCTCCTTAGAGTTCGGTAAAATGTTCCCCGTGTTTTCAGAGCGAGACAAGGAGGCGGTAAATTGTTCCAGATACGAGATGCCATATACCTGAAAGTGAATGAAAAACTGAAATACCTGAAAGAATACTGAACCGCTCGAGTTGATAAGTTTACGATCCCTTTCCGAGTTGATGTGTGTGCTGTGACCTTATATCAACTCGTAAACGGAACGTAAACGTATCAACTCGAGCGGTTCAGTATTCTTTGTATGAAACTCCCTAATGCAAAGCATACTAATCGGAATCGTAACGTAATCGGCTCGCCTCGGGACCAGCGAGCGGTAAGCGCGGCGTCGCCTAGCCGTAGCCGAGTCGACGCACCGACGCTGATCTGTGCCCCTAGTACGAGTTGATTTTAACTGTCAACGTTTACGAAAACTATCGGATGAACTGCTCATGTCGGTAAAGCAATTAAAAGGACATGAAAGAGATAGAGCGATAATTTTCGATTACGAATACAGTTTGCCAAACTCATACTAGGGGTACCGGTTTGGTTACGTCATTCGCGCTTAGTGCTTACGTTAGGTTGACGCCTGCTTGACCGCGAGGCGAAAGGCGATACGGTGTCGATCCCTTTCCGAGTTGATATAATCTGCTGTGACCTTAAGGATCGTAACTAGTGCTAAGATATAATCTCTGACTATCGCTGCAAAAAAACCTATCAGGAACGTAATTAATAACAGCTATCGTATTGCTATTACTGTTGATTAAAACCCATAAAAAGGGCATTAGTGTTTTCGTTTCGTCACATAGCGCGTCTGTAATATTGTTAACCAAACAACAGTTTAAGGCGTCGTTACGGCGCGGCGCATCTAATAACAGCGATAATAACGCCTCGTTATATCGTTAACGGTTGAGAAAACGTTTTGTCGGCGACGCTGTTCGGAATAGGGGTAAGTAAGGTCTTATTTGAACAGTGAACGTGTGAGAAATATTAAATATTAAACGACTTAGTTTAGGGTTAATATCACCATGTAGCAACATACCTATGATCGGTAGAGTAGATCTTTTTGATGTCCATAGAATGTGATTTTATATTATATACGTTTATATAATTAATAATTCTGATTCAAGCTGATACATTGATAAACATGATGCTGCACACTGAACGTTAGGGTTGATAAGAAGCCCAAGACTGAGCTTACCCAGAAGCAGCCTATCCACTCAAGCTTTAAAAATTATACTCCCGAATTCTCGTACGCAAATCATCTTTGGGAGCGTCTCAAACATCATGGCATCTCTTTCATACGTTTGACATTTAAAGTGACAGGGCGATGTGTGAGACGCTCCCAAAGATAAGAAGCGTACGAGTATTCGGGCAAAAGGGTTGTAGTCATTCGGGAAAACAGACACAGGCAGGTCATTCCATTCCTTGGTGGTGCGTATCACAAAGGAAGAAGAAAAGTCGTTTACTGTTAAAAAAACATTAAATGTTAAACATTATTAATAAAATAAATATACTTTTTACTATAACATAATCTTCTTCATATAAATTATAAATTCTTAATAAATTAAAAGCATTAATTATTAAATATTGATAATCTATTAATTCGTATATATTTAAGCATTTGTTTTGAAAACTTAAGAAAGAATTAATTTATATTCTATTAATTTGTACTAAAAATATTTATATATTTTGTTGGCGCATTGGTTAAAATAGGGATAATTAAGTAAGGTCTTATTTGAACAACGAGAATGTGAGAAATATTAAATATTTAATGGTAAGTTTAGAATTATTATCATCGGTGGCGACATAGGTACCGGCGATCGGTATAGTAGTATTTTTATATCCGTTATTTAAAGCTGGAAATAATGGTTTTTAAGCTGAATCATTCTTACAAAGTTAATGCTTTCAAAAGTATCTCGCCTTAATTTTATTATAATGTGCTTAATAAGTAGGTAAGTCTGTTCTTTACACTTATAAAATGCGACTTGAATAATAATCAAAATAATAATTAATCGGGTATCATAAATTCACAAATGAGGTACTCGTTTTCAATTTGATTTTTTTTATAACGCTAATTCCAATAATAGGCCCAACATCTAAACTAAGTGTAACCCAATAATAAGAATTTGATAACGCTTAGTGAAATTCATAATTCAGTTTTTCTCGAAGGAACAATTTCGTTTACAAAATTCATAACAAAGTTCATGATTAGAAAAGTTTTGCGGGCTCACATTGTCTTAGAGGTTAAATTTAATTTTTGCTTCCCGATTAATTCGGAACGCATACTTTTAATGAATATGTAACAGAGTATTAATTAACCGGTCTTAAGCAACTCTTTCCCTTGCTGACTTATTTATGAATTGCCTGGTAATAAAGAGTTAAAATAAGTGTAGGACGTAAACGAATCATTAAAATAAGTGTAGGACGTACCTAAACGAATAATTAATGTTCAATCACGTTTTCACCAAGAGTTAAAATAAACGCTTTTGAAATAGAGGTAAAAACAAGTTAACATCGAGTAACTAGTCACATATAAAGAATATTATAACATAGTTAAACCTTTCATCATTTCAGCCGTACGACGCCCACTGCTGGGCATAGGCCTTCCCCAAGGATCTCCACAACGATCGGTCCTGCGCTGCCCGCATCCAGCGGCTTCCCGCGACCTTGACCAGATCGTCGGTCCACCTTGTAGGGGGCCTGCCCACGGAACGTCGTCCGGTTCGCGGTCGCCATTCGAGAACCTTTCCGCCCCAACGGCCATCGGTTCTCCGCGCTATGTGTCCTGCACATTGCCACTTCAACTGAGCAATCCTTCGAGCGATGTCGGTCGTTTTAGTTCTCCTGCGGATCTCATCATTTCTGATTCGATCGAGCAGGGAAATACCAAGCATCGCTCTCTCCATTGCTCGCTGGGTAACCTTGAGCCTTCTTATGAGACCCATAGTAAAAGACCACGTCTCGCTTCCATAAGTCATAACTGGCAACACACACTGGTCAAAGACCTTAGTCTTGAGACATTGAGGAATTTTGGACGCAAATATATGCCGGAGCTTCCCAAACGCTGCCTTGTAAACCTTTAGGCGATAAAAAATCACCAATTGTATTCAACGAAATAAGCAAGTTACCCTTAATTCTCTAAATCGTTAAATACCTACAGTTAATAAATCATAAGCATTAATTGCATCAAAGGAAAGTTAAGATCAGTATTGAAAAAATTAAATGATAACACAACTCATGAAGCGCCTCAAATATTCCCCTTTTCTTTGCCAATTCTAAAGTAATGGCTAAATCCAAGATCGTGGATACATAAACCCATATTAACAGGCAGTATACATATAAATCTGATGTTTGTCGGTGTGCTCAAATCTGGCCAAACAGGTAAAGTTATGCGCACACACGACGCTGTTTGGCGACTGTGGATTGTGGTCTAGGGGCCATACATCTTAGGAGAAATTGCATTAATTTGTGTCTTGTTATGACGACCTAGTCGGATTAGCGGTCAGCGTCCCTATTGAACTAAGAGGTTGTGGGTTTATATGTGAAACTGGTTGTTTTTGTTAGTTATGTAGTCACCATTCTTTGTTTTTAGGTGTTATAATATATTTGTTACGTTTATGTAAATCCATAAAGAGAAAAGATTTGTATCTTTTTTTGTGGCGTACAAACTCAAAAACTACTGGACCAATTAAAAAAATTCATTCACTATTAAAAAGCTACATTCTTCGTGAGTAACATTGGCTATATTTGATCCCGATATACCACTAGTTGTTTTGATAAAAACGTGTTATAAAACTTGTTACATTTAATATTTAACTTCCAAATTATAAATCTATTTTACTGTAAAAAAAGAGAACATACTTGCACATCAACGGTGATGCACAAAATCTGGCAATTCGTAGACTTCTGGATGAAAGGTATTGTATATTTAAATAGTTGACTGCGATAAAATATACATTGTATTCCTTAACTGTTTGCCTGAACTCTGTGCTTATTTATTTTATATCTTCTCAGCAATCATAATTTAACGATTCCCCGAGCTGTGATGAAGGTCGGTATCGGTGTAGGTTTGCTTATGACAAGACAAAGGAAATGGATGGTGTTTGTAAAATTAGGCACGAATGGTGTTTCTACTGCGACCTAATTGGCAAAATGCCTGACCTGCCTCTTCAAGAAACGGTTTTGGCTGGTGGTGTTTTTAAACTAATTTGATGTTTATAAAACAAAGATATATTTATAGATTATAGATTGTCACAATTACGTTTTCCATACGTAGGTATTATTCATTAGCACTGACATAGAGCACTTAACAAGAAGCAGCCATGTTATGTTTATGTTTGATGATCAATCATCTAAAAAAGACATTGCCTAAAATTGGCGTCCAATTTTTTTGTCTCGCGGCCGTCAACAAAATGTTTAAACATCAATTCTTGATAGTATAACAAACAATATTTGCCAAGACAGTATAGCTGAAAAGTCAGTCAGAACAAAGTTAGAACCATTCGTCCGTATATAGCATTTTTTAAACCGCAAATGTAACTTTGTAATTTATACAAAAACTATGAAAAACAAAGTTAAGTTCTAGCTAGTCTCACTCGGTTCGGACTGAGTTTACAGGTATACTTCCTTTGCAAATATTGTCTGTAGTGCTGCCAACAAATTTATATTTCAATGTCTGGTTGATGGCCGCAAGAAAAAAAAAGACGCCAGCTGCCATACAAAAATGGTCATTGTCCTTTGTTATTTTTATTCTGCTGTTGACCAGGAAAACAAACAGTGTGTTGTTTTTTTTTATATTTTTGTGTTTCCACTCTCCTAGACTACATCGACCCTAAATACACAAACCAGTTCATTTCTTTTATTCGCCCTTTGTTTGTGAAAATTATTAGGGCAGAGGCCACACGAACAATGCTTTTATTATCTATTTAAAAACAAAATAAATGCCGTAAAATGCTCCCTGTATTATGTCTGCTCTTTATGTAATAGCCGAAGTGAATTTGTGTTGTGAAAAAAAAATGTTTATTTGATCCCGTTTCATGAATTCTGGGTTTTCAATGTTTGGAGGAATACCAATTTTGCAATCAATGTTTTAATTAGAGAAAACAATATTACAGATATCTTCTTACAACAAAACAAATTATGACGTAACATTATTGTTGATAGTTTTTCCTAATGCTAATATTACACGGTTCAACCAAATTGATTCACTTTGGTTGAAAGGCGCAGAACTACAGTCGCACATTGACATTGAATGATTCACTTATTACATTGTTCAATTTGGTTGCTTCATCCAAATTGAAGGGCAAAAGAGAACCGCGTATTTCCGTCATAACTACTTCAAATTACTTTGCATTGAATGAAAAAAATAAGTTTTTAGAATCGTTTGCCTTTTCAATTTTTCAAAAATGGAAAATTGGTTCACGAAAACTTCTAAATTGTTACCAAATACATCCAAACCATAGTAGTTTTCATTTTTTAAATAAGTTTTTTGTAAAAACTTCGTTTTTATGACAAGCTTTTTTGTTGACTGTACTTTATTATTGTATTGTCATCCAAACGGGAAGTGGTTCAAATAAAACTTGCAAGATTTGTCCCCCACTAACTATCTAACATAGCAAGTTAAATAAAAGCCTGTAAAAATAAGTTTTTAGTAAAAAAATCATATTTATAAAAAAATTTTTGCTGCCTGTACTTTAATATTGTATTGTCTTCTAAACCAAACTTGCATACAAAATTTTAGCTCAATTGGACACTGGGAAGTGGGTCAAATTAAGCTTGCAAGATTTGACCCGAACGGACTTACATGCATACATACATAAACTGCAAGTTAAATAAAAGCTTGTAAAAAATAAGCATTATATTCCCACATTTTTTAATTAAACCATAACATTATGAGTCGTGTGTAGTATTCAGCGCTGTCCGTTAATTTATTCAGAAACTTTGTGAAAACGAATGGGGCCATGTAAAATACGGACATCCTTGTACCTGCGCGCAAAGTGCCGAGCGGAGCGCCCGTGCGCTCGGGGGGCCGTAAAGGGACCCCGGGCATGCCGTTACCGACCAGATACGTTTTTGGACATCTCGTGTTATTGGGGATGTTTGCGAATTTCGTTATTTCCAGTCTGAACTTATTTTTTGTGTAAACCATAGTTCATGTTTGGACATTCGATTTAAAGAGAACATACTGCCATAAAATACTTATTTAAATGTATAAAAACTTTTTAATAAACTTTTCTTTCTGTCACTGTTTCGAATCCCTCAAAGCAGGATACTAAAAGTTATGGCGTAAGACCTTGCAAGAAGAATCAACAAGAAACTCATTTAATTAGTTATTGATGTATTAGCATTCGGCTTAAAGAGAAAATACTGCCATAAAATACTTATTCAAATGTATAAAATCTTATCATATAGGTACTTTTCTCTCTGTTACTGTTTGAAATCCCTCAAATCATGACCTTGTAAGAAAAATCGACAAAAGACTCATCAAGAGCATGTATCTTTTTTCCTTTCACAATGTTGATTCAACAAAATTACAGAAAAACCTCACTGAATGCTGCCTGTTAACAATACCAGAAAAACCGGTAAGAAACTCACCAAGAAGTTTTTCTTCTACTTTTCCTATTGGGAATCATGAAAGTCGTCATTTTAAACAGTCACCGTGAAAATATTCAATCATCATTACATAAAATGTAAAAGTGTTATTTGCGGCCCGAAATTGGTATTTATTTGAGACCTTGGGAAGGATTATAATAGGCTACTTATTACTTTTTACCACAGGAAAGTATCATATTCCTACGGGAAAACCAGTAGGTATTACGTCCGTCTTTCATGTCAAAACCGAGCGGATCAATGTGATTTTTAGTACGGGGGTAGATTGTGAGATGGAGAGTGACATAGGATACTATTTATCCCCGGAAAAATATCACATTCCCTCAGGATAATGTCGTGTAGTACACGCGGGCGAAGCCGCGGGCGGAAAGCTAGTGTATTATAAAATACAAACTTAACACTTTGTAGTTAACTGTAAAATTCCCAACATTGTAGTACGCTCACAAATCTGTGTTCCCTCTCACGATCTAATACAGAAGCAATGCACGCCACAAAATAAGATTTCCCCAAAACCCGATACAAAACGAGCTTTCTCGAGTATTTCCGAGCGTTCTCATTATTGAATGGGACGCTCATACGAGGAACTAAACACCTGTTTCGTCTAAAAAATTCAAGAGGGTTCAGATTTTTGATCCGATTACGGAGGAGCTTACAGCTCAATTATTACAGAGCCAAGTGCGATGGTGTTAACTGGATTCGGGCTGAATTGGAGGCGTGACTGGAAAGCGTGTAAACGTGTGAGAAATTGTACCACGCCGATAGCATTGCTGAGATAGATTTTCGTATTTATTTATGGAGATTTTGATGCAGTGGTTAACGCACTTGGCTTACTATTTGTGGTGATTAAGTGACTTTTACCAAAATAATTTCTATTTTGAGCATGACTGACTGTACGTGCAATGTTTCTTGGATTAAGACAGTATTTACCTAGGTTTCTATAAAAAAAAAAAAGTATCTACCCAATAAAAAAATAATGCTAATTACATTTTTTCCTATTGGGAATCATTAAAGTCGTCATTTTAAACAGTCACCGTGAAAATATTTAATCACCATTACATAAAATGTTAAAGTGTTCAGGTATTATAAAATACTAAATAAACACTTTGTAGTTAACTCTAACATTCCCAACATTGTAGTACGCTCACAAATCTGTGTTCCCTCTCACGATCTTTATAGATGACTTTTATCACGGGATGGGTGACGTAAATATTATCTTCGTAAGACACGTTAATGGCGACCGCGTACCGGACGACGTTCTGTGGGCAGGCCTACAAGGTGAACCGAGAATCTAGTCAAGGTCGCAGGAAGCCGCTGGATGCGGGCAGCGCAGGACCGATCGTTGTGGGAACCTTGAGGAAAGCCTATGCCCAGTGGGCGTTTGGGCCCAGTGGGTGTGTTCGGCTGACATGATGATAATGAAGACACGTTAAGCTGTAGGCCTTAGCTGCATTTGCAGTCGTTATCACCCATCAATCCACATTGGGCCCTTATATGGGAAGCCTGTGTCCTAGCAGGCATTAAAATAACTGACGATGATGTTTTTTGTACAAGTTCAGACGCCTATTGCAGTAACAAATTACACTTGAATGTATGAATGAGTAGCTATGTAAACATCGCAGACTTGTTTTTCCGTAATGTTCTTTGTATTCGTATTTGTGTGAACTCAAAGCCGATTGTATGATGATGTCTCTAAAAATAGATCTTGATCCTTTTGAATTTATTGTTGGATAAATTCGAGCAAGTAAAATATTTTTTAATTAATAGTTTATTAAAGCTTGACCAGGAAAATATAAAACCTCGCTATGTTGCGGAAATGTGACTAACAATATTTTTCTATAGAATTTGACATTAAATTTTGTAACAATGAAGAGGCGAAAGTTGCGCCTCAAGCCAGGTTTTTTATTTTTCTGGTCAGGCTTTACTGTTTTTACTTGTAAAGGTATTTAAAATATCACAATAACATACAAAACCATTGGTATGTGTTAAGCAGCTCCTTGATTACTCAGACGATAGTCGATAGTTTAGTTTAGCTCGCATAGTAACTATGCAATACTTGCTTTTTGACCGACTTCAAAAATTGAAAAGGAGGAGCTTATCTATTCGTCGCGTTTTTATACATTCACGTCCCAAGGGCACGGTAAAGGACTTGGGTGGAAGCGCTGGCGGTGGAACAATTGGTTTTATAATAATTATAAAACCAATTGTTGTTCATGTTCTAGGCTTTACGACTGCCAACCTTATATTAATAAACTACTTATATCTTAGAATATATTGACTTGAAAACTTCCAAACATTGGGCTAGTCACAATCACAATAGAATTTTGGTAGCTGACACTACAGCTCTGCGGACTGCAAATAAAATAAATATTGGACAACATCACATACATTGTCGCAATACCAAACTTTAGTAGCTCGAGCACTAGTATTATGGAAATTGGAAACAACTACGTGTTCCCACATACACCCAGACCCAAAGGAATATTATTGAAAAGTTCTTTTTTCAATTTAAAATTTCTTTATTCAGATTCATCATTTCAGCCCACTGCTGGGCATAGGCCTCCCCCAAGGATCTCCACAACGATCGGTCATGCGCTGCCCGCATCCAGCGGCTTCCCGCGACCTTGACCAGATCGTCGGTCCACCTTGTAGGGGGCCTGCCCACGGAACGTCGTCCGGTTCGCGGTCGCCATTCGAGAACCTTTCCGCCCCAACGGCCATCGGTTCTCGGCACTATGTCTCCCGCCCACTGCAACTTCAGCTGACTCCCTAGTTCCATTGGAAAAATTATTACTTTATTTAAGTTTTTGAGTAATAACTTCTGTTAAAATAGCTTGTCTGACCAGGGTGCCTACCATCAACTCTTATTGCGGTTTTGTTTAGGACCTAAACTGATCTGCTTCGCTTATTCGTACCACGACAGCTTAATATTAATGACAGCGATTCAGTGATCATTCAATGACATTTCACAGCCGCTAAGCTGTCAAATCTCTTATTTGTCTTATAACTCGGCCAAGCTGACATGACACCTGCAGGTTATACCCGTCCCTCTCACTCTCCGGGCATGACAGAATCGAGTGAAAGAGACGGGTAGAAGAAATAAGGACACAAATCGTTCGGTCATTCACATTTAGCAATTCATTTGCGATCCAGTTTTCAGAAGGTCGTAGTACGAAAGAAAGCAATTCATTTTAGGAACCTATTCTGCATCGCGCTATTTTTGAATCGCTGTCTTAAAGTTGATGGTAGGCACCCAGGCACTACTTATTCAGATTAGATTGGGATTAATACACTTATGAACGTCAAAGAAGCTACGCCATAGGTTTGCAAATCCTATACTTGAACCCAGGACCTCCAGAGGTAGCGGCACCTTGAAAACCGCTGTGTACACCACTTGACCACGGAGGTCGTGATGCAAAGAAAAGCCTTCGTTCGAAAAGAAATACAAAATAGTTTCATCGCTCTTTTAAATAAAGAATTACATAATCTGACCTACAATTTGATCTATTTCATTCTCCCTAATTGGGCCGGTGGCATATTTATCATCTTAATCGCGGGATGTCATCAGAAAGATCCTCGTTTTAAGAGCCTTTGTGCCTGTGGCTCTTTCATTAGGGTCCCGAAACTCCCGAATTTTCTCATCTGAAGGATTAAGTGGACCCCTGTCATGGACGTCGTCGTCAGAAGGGGGAGTACTACCGTTTCGTACCTTTGTCGCTTCACCAAGATTTTTGTGAATAGCATTAGGGATGTTGCGCGGAAAACTTGTTTTTTTTTTCTTTCTTTTATTTTGGGTCATCAAAGCGGTTTTCGGATTGAGTAAGATTAATAACTACTAAAGGTTTGCTCGAAATAATGTAACACAGTTAAATTTTTAACCTAACCTAACAACAGTTTATTTGATTAGGCTACCTACTTAACAGTTTCTAGTTTTATTGCGTTAACTATGTGTAATATTTTTTATCTCTGCACCTTGATTGTACAATATGTCTTATGGCGCGCATACACAAACAATTTTTGACTATATTTGCCTGGCAACTGTAATGAATAAATCTGGAGCAATTTGCTCCATATTTTTTGGTATTGTGTAACCGTATCTTAGCAACAGGTTGCTACATTTGACATTTTGCCATTACCCTTAATTGCCTAATGTGGTCATGACGTTATATTTGGCGGGAGTTTACAGGAATTGCACAATATTAGTTGCTCGTGTAAGCGCATTTTTTTATTAAGTCAACAGCGAAGTACGAATATGTAAAATCATTAAAAAGAATAAAGCAAAGTATACTATTACTATATTTCCTTTAACATTTGCTATGAAACTTAGATAAATAAAATGAATATATAAACTTCAACTTATTGTATTCCCATACATCAATGTTTTCAAACTGCATTGGTAATTCAGACAGATGGCGCTTACAACCCAGATAACTTTCATTAACCAAAATTCACTTTTATATGAAAGCTTTTAACGTCCACATTCGCATACCACTTACCTATTTTCACCTACACGCTCTTACCTAATGATTCCGTTATCGCTCCTCATAAAACGGTAAACCCTGTTATCTCGCTTAGATCGAGCCTATCTCCCGCGGTCCATAAACCTTCATTCGCGGCCCTACCAGCCTCAGTTCTCACAAATACCACTTATACTGAATTTATTTTGTGTGCCACACATAAATAAGAGGGGAAACGTTACAGGGTTGCGCCTTTTCATCTCTGTTCTGTTTCAACTTTATTGGGTAAGAAACCATTTTGTTTCTGCTTTTTGACAGGGCTGATTTAAAAGGGGGGTTGATATAAACAGCTTCGCATTTTTGGTGAAAATATATTTATTATCTACATGTCATACTTAATTGAGTGGATTTAAGTGTTGAATATTTGAAGAAAATTATGTTCAAAGCTTTAATACAAACAATAGATACAGGTCTACAACTGTTTGTTGAAAATATAAAAGGTAGTAAAAAGTCTAATAAGGTTATTATCCTCAATAAGTATACTATAGCATTTTTTTTTACATTATGTGGCTAGTGTGAAAAATTAATAAATATTTTTAATATTACAAAAACAGATCTGATTCAGAGATAGCTGAATGAAAACTGTATTGAAAACTTTGCATTGCTCATTGATGATGGGATAATTAAAGCTGAAATTTGAGGAAAACAAAAGAGGATGCAAATAACTCAAAACCTAAAAAATAGATAGTTAGTGTTTCTTTTGATAGAACTGACTAATAAAATCTTTCGAAAGATTCTACATATATCTATTTATGTACCGTTGTCTGTCAGTCAGTCAGAAACGCAAAAGTTATCTTGCGTTACTGACTGACTGACAGACAACGCACGGCCGAAACTACTGGGCACAAGAAGCTAAAATTCGGCAGGTAACGGGTATCCCAAAATTAGGTAGGTATAGGATGATTTGTTTCAATAAAACGCGAATGGATTGGAATTTCTTCGTAGTTTTATTTTATTTTAAAGAAGAGACTTGTACAATTTTATTAAATAGAATAGTTATCTGCTAAATGGCAGTTATCTGCTAAATGGCCGCCACGGGAATTTTTGCTGTGTGCAAGTTTTTCATGACACTTTCACACATTTCGCTACTTATTTCACCAATAACTCGGCGAATATTTTGTCTATATTGTCTATGTTTTTGTGGATCGTTGTTGTAGACTTTATCTTTGACGTAGCCCCAAAGAAATAAATCCAGTGGCATCAGATGGCAAAATCTCGGTGGCCATTTGACATCACCTCTTCTTGATATTACGAGATTTTTCGACCTTTCGACGAGTGTTTGATCGTGAATTTTCGTAAAATATTTTATTGTGTTTTATTGTCTGTTTTATTGTGAAACGCTCCACGATTAATTTTACATGTGTCAAGATGACGTATGTCAAATTTCAACCCGCCATCTTGAATATTTCGTAAAAAGCGGGAAATTCAAATCCTATACGTACTTTTGAGACACCCGGTATATTCCTTGGGGAGTCTAGGGGAGCACTAAGAGACGAATTTGGGAAATTCCCCCTCTAAGGGGGTAAAAAAGAGGGGGTCAGAATTTGTAAGAAACTTTTGTCAATATCTCAACTTCGCGGGGACAAAGTCACAAGCGGAGCGCTAGTTTAAAATATAATAGCTAAATCTAAGCTTGCGTGACAACCCTCACCGTAAATCAGAAGCGAAGACGCCCAAAGTAGGATAAGTTCTACTCTACATGGGAACGACTTTTGTCGTGATTTCCAAGTGGCTGCGACGAATGGGAACCATCCGACAACTGTATTGTATCCGCTGCGTATGCTAATTGTCAAGGGTTGTGAAGCCGGTTGTCTCGTGTGAAATGAGCTTAGAATCACATATTGTAAATCTGTAGTGATTCAATGCTGGAATTATAGAACTAAATAATATGCTTGAGTATAGCTGGCAGTGGGAATGGGTCTGCTCTTATCTGCTTGCCTTAAAACGTGCCTTTATTTTTGTTTTTATTCATTTTATTAAGAATAACATTTGAAACATGTATTGTATGGCGCAACTTGCAGTATATAGTATAATTGTCTTTTGCTTTTAACTAATTGTTTTAAGTAGAGTTCTTAAGTAATTGAAAATTGTTCACCGCTATGACCATTAGTTCGCCTATACTTAACTATATTTATCATAGCCCATTGTGTAAGTAATTATGAGAGAAACTGACCTTAGTCATACATGTTAAGGTCATTTTTCAATTTGACGACTCTGTATGAAATAAAACAGGGAGAAAAAAAACCTTTGGAGTTTCTTGCCGGTTCTTCTCCAAGGTCTCCCGCTGTAGGGTTTGCGAACTGATGGCGTAGCTTCTATGACGTTCACAAGTATTGTAAATAACAATCTAAATTGAATAAACAAATTTGACTTTGACTTTGACTTATGATGTTTTATAAGTAAAAAGTAAAAAAATTGAAAATAAAATATTTAGAAAAAAGGCGACCCATCTCACAACCAGCTCCGATGTATCGTTTCGACGACAACGACTCCGTAGCTCAGTGGTTAAAGCAGTCGCCCGGATAGCGAAAGGTCGTGGGTTCGAGTCCTATCGTAGCTGGTTGTGAGAGGGGCGATTTTTTTCTAAATACTTCCTTTAAAATTTTTCAATAAGTAATAATAATTGCATTGTGAATGCAAAAAAGTAAAAATTTAAATTACTAAGCAAAATGTAGTTTTAACTTAGGCATAGTTCGATTTAGCTTGGTTTACATATCGGATATACACGAAAAAGAACCATCCAACATCAGTACATCATGTATCCGCTTCATATGCTTATTATTTTCCAGGTCGGTAAAAAATTAAAAACAAAAAATTATTTTAACTAATTTCTCATCTTTTTATTACACCTAAATTTTTTAGGGAACTGGGTGAAATGGTCCCGACCTAGGTGACTGATCACCCGTCCGGCTTCGCTGGCGTCCCCCCTATAAATAATAATAATAATAATTACACCTAAATATAATATATTTTAGTACATAATTATAGTTTTGAGCTCAGAGAAGGACTTAGGCTACCTAATGCCCGAATACTCGTACGCTACTTATCTTTTGGAGCGTCTCAAACATCGCCCTGTCACTTTAAATGTCAAACGTATGAAAGAAATGCCATGATGTTTGAGACGCTACTAAAGATGATTTGCGTTCGAGAATTCGGGCGTAAGTCTTCTAAAATAGGCTACCTTTTACTCAAGCATAAATTCGGAATCGTAATGACACTATGACAAAACAATAATGTAGGTATCCGCTGCGTATTGTGGAGACAAGCCTAACCAATGTGAGTGTATATTATTTTGTCTGTCTTTTACCTCTTCGTAATGGAACAAGTGATTGAGATTAATGTATGATTTGTACAGACTGTCACAAGCGGCCCCTAGTAAGTTATTTCAGATAAGTGTGATGGAGCTGAAACACATGAGACAACGTCGGACAGACGATTGCTAATCTGAAACTATTCTGAAACTATGCTCGTCTCTGCTTTATTGGCAACCGTTGCTACAGCAACAATAAATACCGATTAGAATTTAATACCTTACTAGGTATTTACTACCAAAATTAAGCGTTATGGTTAAACCAATATCAATCTAAAATAGCAGAAAATATGATTATTCAAATTTTAACTTTTTTGCATTCACAATGCAGTTTTTATTATTGAAAAATTGAAAATGAAGTATTTTAGAAAAAATCGACCCGTCTCACAACCAGCTCTGAGCCATCGGAGAAGTTTTTTAAATAATATAATTAAAAAAAAAAATAGCTTTACGACTAAAAGTAACTGACTGCGCAATTATTTTATCTGATCATTTTTTCCATCCAAATGAGCAAAACATATTTCTACAAACTGTAAACAACGAAATACGATTTAAGTATCAAAATGTTTTTGTGTAATAACTAGAAGTAGAGCTTCTGTTTTTGTGTAGACTAAAAAGTAATGTGTTGATTGGATTCATGTAGCGGCTTGACTAAACTGAAGTGTGTATCTTCAAGCCCACCTTCCTAAGATTGTCGTATTACGACTCGCTTATTTATATCTTATAATGATACTTTCCAAAATAGGCACGGTATCGTGACCTTTTAGAAATTGGAATCGGTTTTGTTTGTTCTCCATTATAATTCAAAATTAAAGCTTAATATTGACCTTATCTAGTTAACCACAACTTTATCTAGTTGGTTTTGACGCAAAACTGCGGACGAACAGCCCACGAATTTTTCTAAGGTGTGGCAAAGTTTACCACCCACGTGGTAGGCAATTAAAAAACGCTAATGCTAGGATCAATGACACGATCTAAAAAGTAGCATCAGTATTAAAGCGACGGTTTACACAGAAGAGCAGTTGGTGAAATCTGAGCTTTATACATAATCCGTCTACGTGTCCCGCAGAGAGCTCGTGAAAATTCAATTAAAAGTTCGCTTATGTTCACAAAGTGCGACGCCACAAACACCACCTGGATATTTTGAATACGCGACAATGTTGAAAATATTGTGGACGTTTTTGAGGCGAGGTCACTTTTTGTGAAATTGCTTTTTAATTTTTTGTAATAATTTTTTTTTGTACAAAGAGGATGAAAAAGCTTTGCGCTGAATATTTTTTGCTTTGCTTGGTTTCACCCTGACCCCATTTCCCTATATCTAAAGCTGAGTATAGACATAGTGTGACTGCCTCGAGAGACATTTTCCCGAGGCAGATTCGCAATGTGCTCGCTTTGAAACGTGATCGTTGCAGTGTACTTGCATACCTCCAACGTTCTGGGGTGATGTCGTTCTGCCGTCCTTGTAGCTGCTTAGAATAAGGCTTAGTGTACAAGAATGACACGTGTTTTTGTTTCGATGAAGATAAAAATTAATAAAATAGTAGCATTTGATGACACTTTATCATTTATATTGCGATGGAGCTCTATTGCCAGAGACTCAAATAATAAATAAATAACCTAATACCCAGTCGATTGTATCATTCCCCAGTTCATCATCATCACCATCAGTAATACAACGCCCACTGCTGGGCATAAGCTTCCCCCAAAGATCTCCAAAGCGTTCGGTCTTGCGCTGCCCGCATCCAGCGGCTTCCCGCGACCTTGACTAGATCGTTGGTCCACCTTGTAGAGAGCCTGTCCACGAACGTCGTCCGGTATGCGGTCGCCATTCGAAAACCTTTCCGCCCCAACGGCCATCGGTTCTCCGCGCTATATGTCCCGCCCACTGCCACTTCAGCTGATTCCTTAGTTCCATCGGAAAAATTGTCACGTTATTTAAGTTTTTGAGTAATCACTTCTGTTTAAAAAGTTTGTCTGACCAGGCACTACTGTTACCCACCTTCTGTGCCAGAGGTCTCGGGTTCGATTCCCGAACAAGACAAATATTTGTGTGCATGAACATGTCTATTTGTCTGGGTGTTTACTATGTATATTAAGTATGTATTTACAAACAAAAAGTATTTAAGTATATATTTATCCGTTATCAAGTTTTCCATGATACAGTTTCTTAATGAAATTAACATGGGCTTAGATAATTGGTGTAATTGTAAGAACTTATTTTTATTTTTATTAAATTTAAATGTATTGTAATCTAATTCTATGATAATTCGAAATCAATGTCACAGTGCTGTTGATCGGCAGAACGTCTTCGCTACATTAAATTTAATAAAAATAACTGCTACTTGAAATGTTGCTACGAGACTACAGTTAGAGAGACTACGGCTTTCGAAACTGCTACGCTTGCTACGGCTACGAAGCAATTAAATGAGTCTAGTTTAGCTACAAACCTTATTGAATTTTAGTAGCTACCTACATGCCAATGTGACTCAAAAAGTAATGACAATTAATTAAAATGTATTGTAATCTAATTCTATGATATTTCGAAATCAATATCACAAGCTACGGCTTTCGAAACTGCTACGCTTGCTACGGCTACGAGGGAATTTAATGAGTCTAGTGTAGCTACAAACCTTATTGAATTTTAGTAGCTACCTACATGCTAATGTGACCCGAATAGTATTATGCTTATTATGTTGCCATTACTGTTTCACATTGATGATGAAATTGCAGTATGGATCTCCTTGAACAAGCTACTATATAGCTAATATTTACTACTTATTTCATTATTATAGTCGATAGTACATTTCTTGTATTTTTTTTATTTTTTTTTGTAATATTTTGTTGTCAAATCTTTTTATTGTAATGTGTGTGCACGCCCATGCAAATATTGTCTATCTATCTATCTAGTTCATAGCTTAAAGTGAGCAAAGATAGGAATAACCTGTACTTTGACGGTATTTTATGTATGACAGTCACTTAAAATATGTAAGAGATTCATTAACTAATATTAATAATAAGAGATGGATTCGTGATAAGGCACGCTTACTAAAAATAATTAAAAAACAAGTTTTAAAAAAAATAAATTTTGTGTATACATGGGTCTTACAACGTTCTTCTTATGTAAATACTTCTTTACTAACAGTAATGTTAATAAATAAAGACTGCGCTTGATACTAACCACAGTTTTCTTAACGAGGCTACTTATTACGTTAATGCTCGAGCAAATGCAGAATGCTAAACGATGACATGGAAATGTTGAGTTTAACTGAACTAACAACAAGAATAAGTTTCAAAAGAATATTTCATATTGCACAAATTACAGAAAAACCACAAAAATAAGTGGCCATTTTAATGCCATTTTAATGGAAATTTTTTTGGTGACATAACGAAAGACCTGACCTGACCTTAGTCATACCATGTTAAGGTCATTTTTCAATTTGACGACTCTGTATGAAATAAAACAGGGAGTAAAAAACAACCCTTGGAGTTTCTTGCCGGTTCTTCTCCAAGGCCTCCCGCTGTAGGATTTGCGAACCGATGGCGTAGCTTCTATGACGTTCACAAGTATTGTAAATAACAATCTAAATTGAATAAACAAATTTGAATCTTGAATCTTGAAAAGGATGTCTCAAAAGTACGTACCTATAGGATTTGAATTTCGCGAAATATTCAAGACGGCAGGTTGAAATTTGACATACGTCATCTTGACACATGTAAAATTAATCGTGGAGCGTTTCACAATAAAACAGCGCATAGATGTTATACAAATAATTAACGAAAATTCACGATCAATTACAAACACTCGGCGAAAGTTCGAAAAATCTCGTAATTTCAAGAAGAGGTGATGTCAAATGGCCACCGAGATCTTGCCATCTGATGCCACTGGATTTCTTTCTTTGGGGCTACGTCAAAGATAAAGTCTACACCAACGATCCACAAAACATAGACAATATAGACAAAATATTCGCCGAGTTAGTGGTGAAATAAGTAGCGAAATGTGTGAATTTAGCAGCAAAATGTGTGAAAGTGTCATGAAAAACTTGCACACAGCAAAAATGCCCGTGGCGGCCATTTAGCAGATATTCTATTCAGATAAAATTGTACAAGTCTCTTCTTTAAAATAAAATAAACTACGAAGAAATTCCAATTCGCGTTTTATTGAGACAATTCATCCTATACCTACTTTTGGGACACCCGTTATAATATTTTATTGACATCCAAACCAAACCACTGTATAATTTTTTTTAGCACAATTTGACACAAGGAAGTAGGTCAAAAGCTTGCAAGATTTGACCCAAATGGACATACGAGTATATACACTGCAAGTTAAATACAATGTAAGGAAGCACAGTATAATTATACATACCTATTGCAACTTAGTAATTTCTTCCAGGCAATCTTAAGTAGGAGTAATTTCATACAACAACGACAATTTTATTAAGTATCTAGCCTGTGGTACGTATCAAAAAGTGAAGATTTAAACAACTCATACACTTGGCTTTTAATTAGAGTTACATGTTCTAAGTGAAAACGAAAACATGATTAACTAAATGTTAACAAGTTGGTGTTAAGAGGCGCTGATTTAGTTATTTACTTAAATTAATTAAAATACTTTTACGCATTGTGGTGAGATTAGTTTATTTTGAAATGATGTTTAATTTCAATAACTAAACAGTCGTTAATCAAAATGTGTTAAAGTCGATCAAGTTATAATCATAATTTTCAGAAACTTTGGTCTAATGGTTTAGTAAACTTGAAAGTGATTTCATAATTAATATAGTTTCAGCCTTAAATCCCATTACGTTTGTGAGTTAATTAAACATTAGTTTATGGAGTACAGTAACCGGTCATTTCGACTAATGAAAGCAAACCGAACAGCAGAAATTGTATAAATAATCGTTAACGAATTTCAAGCGCAAATAATGATTTGCTGGCAACATTATCAAAATAAATTGTTAATTGTAATATCCAATCGAATGTTTGCTAACGTTAAGTAGCTATGGTAATGAAAATCTATTGATTTTATTGAAAATGTTAATATTGAGGCTGTTATTGACAGTCTGATGATGAAAGATTTCAGTAATTACTTTATTATCCGTCATTTTGATTGTCCCTACTACTAGGTCTTCTTTATAAATATGGAGAGTAAGTCAGATACCAGCTTACACGTAGAAAATTGTTTGGCGTGTTAATAAAGTGTTCAGTTTAAGTTTTTCAAGGCCAGCATTCTAAATACTTAAATAAACATTTCAAATCCTGTAGTCAAACCAAAACTGTTTGGTTTTTTAAATATAAACTTCATAAATTTATGAATGTACGGATGGAAACCGAGATTGTCAATATAAAGCTCTGAACAAATAGACGGGACCACACGTTTGCGCGGTGGGAGTAACGCGGTAACATTGGTCGCACGTCTCAGTTGCGCGGCGGACCCTGTCACTATCTCAGAAAACAAAAAAACGACTACGATCCGAAAACTTTACGTCTATGTCTCGTGACTAAACGCTGCGTCACGAGTATTATACATGTAAGTAATAATGTGTAACACATCAAATATAACACCTTACCCAAAATTTTGCCCAAAATAATAAGTAAACATAGAAATCTTTACAAAAATACGTTCACGAAAATCTGGATATAACGCAAAGGCCGAAACTAGATCAAAAGGAACACATTTTTCTCTAATGATACACTCGCGGACTCGCCAACAGACTACAGGGTGCGATAAAATCGTACACTGGCACTAAATATCTCTGAGCACGCCGCTGACAGCTTAATCGGCAATTTTGAACCCTATTCCCATCACAGTAAGGAGAAATGAGATGCTTCTCCCAGTATTGTACCGCCCCAGCTCACAGTTGACATAAGCCTATCTGCATACAAATTATAAACCGACTTACACGTGTTGTACAATTCTAAACCTTAGTCAGTCGTGTCACAGTAGCAAATCGTCGCTCCCGCATCGAGGGCTACCCATGTCGAGATGTCATACGTAAGTTGACAGATGTTGAGTGCCGAATGCAGAGCGATATTGTTGTTCTGTGTAGCCTGTAGGCCGGTCAAGAGTAGTGATTGGGATGTCTTATTGTTAGCATCGGGCGTTGCGAATGATTTATGAAGCTACCCTATTGTTTGGAATTCGTTGGGTAACCCTTGCGATTTCATCCTGACGTGAACATAGTTTCTTTCCGAAAACTGCCGATAAAAATTGCTCGGCTATTCTGGGAACGCTCTCTCGACCTTTTTGTTTGTGTTCCATAACAATTTCTATTTCAGTGAAGGCTTAAGTAAGATATATAAATAAAGAAAGATATAAAGTATAGACTACTTCTACGCGACCTTTTCTGAATAATCATTTCTGTTGTATTATTCTTTCTCAGTAAAGATACACTTTTTTGTCGTAAGTACACTCAAAACGTATGAATAGCGGATCTAGTTAGTTAAGTGTATCTGCGACCCCACTACCAAATCTGCTGCAAAAATCCCCAAAATGATTTCGGTACAAGTAAGGCCATGATTCGTATGACCGCTATTGCACAATGATAAAATAATCACCAAGGCGAAATAGCCTTAAACAATCTGATAATACTCAGCAGGAGACCTTCAACCTTGACAGGGGAAAGGACTTAACATTTTAGCATAAATAATTTGGTCCGATAATTCAAAACCATGGACCCTCGTCGTGGAGAGCCGTCGCGCCGGTGGCAGCGTGAATCGAACGATGCTCGTCTAGAGTACGGCGCCACTTCATCACGGGACGGTGATGTTGTATCATTTTGCTCATTTCTGCAAGTGAACTTTGAAATATGCTTAACCAGAAACGTGTCAGTAGACTTGGGTACTACGTTTTTATAGTGTTTTATTTATTATCATTACATAATCAGAATTTTTTGAATTTGCCTTAACTTTTGTGCGATGTTGCCAAAATGTGTATACGCTTACTAGAAATGGGTGCTATTTAAAGTTTAATTTGTTAATAGTTTTATAATAAAAGTTGACTAATATTTTTTTATTTAAAATTTTAGTTTTTTGCATTCACAGTGCAATTTTTATTATTGACTAGCGGCCGCCCGTGGTTCCACCCGCGTGGTTCCCGTTCCCGTGGGAATATCGGGATAAAAAGTATCCTAAGTTATTCCTTATGACATCAGCTACATGCCAGTGAAAGTCCCGTCAAAATCGGTCCAACCGTTTCAGAGATTAGCCGGAACAAACAGACAGACAGACAGACAGACAAAAATTGTAAAAAATGATATTTTGGTATATGTAAGTAGCGTATATATAACCATATGCATGTAGTAAAAAGCGGTTATTTTAATATTACAAACAGACACTCCAATTTTATTTATTTGTATGTATAGATAAATGGAAAATGAAGTATTTAAAAAAAAATACTGATTGTGAGACGGGTCGATTTTTTCTAAATACTTCTTTTTCCATTTTTCAAGTAAACTAATAGCCAAACAGATAGATAGGCAGCCAGACCATAAAACTAGTTAGTGACTTCCGACTTGTGATCGAAGCACAATTTAGGTAATCGAAATCAGTATAACCAATTTCGAATCGTTATCAAACAGCCTCTAAAAATCAATACAATTAGGATTGTATACATAATTGAAGAGCAGAATGAAGGTAACAAAGGTTGCATGGGCCCGATTGGTACGAACCTCATTAACTGCATAATGAATGAGTCCCGGGAATCAATCAAACGACCCACGTCTGAGAAATGCAGGCACTAGAAGGAATTGGATTTGTACCTCTCCAATTAGACGCATAGACGAACGAACGGATTCAAATAGAAAATGAAAATAGGATATTTGAAATATAGAACGAACGTGCAAATGAATAAAAAATGTTGTTGCCAGTTCAGTAATAAAAAAATCGGCCAAGTGCGAGTTGGACTCGCCCATGAAGGGTTCCGTACACACTTAACGTACCGATTGCCTATACCTAGCCAAATACCACCATAATTTTTTGTCAGCAAAATATAACTTTGTTTTTCATAGTGTTTGTATGAATGACAAAGTTACATTTGCGGTTTTTGAAAATGTGTTATATCTCAAAAAGTACTCACTATGTATCGTTCAAACCAATTTTCGTTGAAAGTTTTTATTAAAATCTACAGCATATATTTTTTCTCGATTTTTCACTTTTTTATTTCAAAAGTTAGAGGGGGGGGGACACACATTTTACCACTTTGGAAGGCTCTATCTTTCAAAATATTGAGTTTGAGAAAAAATGATTTAAGAAACCTCCATGTTATTTTCAAAAACCTATCTATAGACACCCCACACGAATATATTTGATTAAAAAATATTTTTAAGTTTCAGTTCTATGTATGGGGAGCCCCCCTTAATTATAAATAAATAAATAAATAAATAAATACCTTCTTACATTCACACCAATTATCTAAGCCCATTTTAATTTCATTAAGAAACTGTATCATGGAAAACTTAATAACGGATAAATATATACTTAAATACTTTTTGTTTGTAAATACATACTTAATATACATAGTGAACACCCAGACCAAGACAAATAGACATGTTCATGCACACAAATATTTGTCTTGTTCGGGAATCGAACCCGAGACCTCTGGCGCAGAAGGCAGGTAGCCTACCCCTGCGCCAAATCGGTCGTCGTTTGATTTGATTTTATTTTTTGTTTTTGTATTAAAATCGTAAAGCTGTTCACGGAATACATCTACCTACCAAGTATCAACTGTGTAGTTTTTATAGTTTTGGAATAAAGTGGCTGTGACATACGGACGGACGGACAGACAGACAGACAGACATGACGAATCTATAAGGGTTCCGTTTTTTGCCATTCGGCTACGGAACCCTAAAAAATGGTGTAAGTCGAAATACATCGGAGCCTCCTTTGATTGCCAAAGTAATATTGTATTTCATTGAGGCAAAAGCAATATCGTGCCTCACGTACAATTTTTTTTCAAAGTATCTGGATTTTCAGAGGCTGTAAAAATAAAATCATATAGAAATATTGACACCGAAAGCTGCAAATTTTACTTTTGTGTCGGTGAGGATGAACATTTCTAATAATTTTATATGAATCAATATGACGTATAAAGCTGTGTATACTTCTTTAGTTTCCAAGGTTAAACCTCAAGTTGGTTTACGTGAAATTCCCAGTAGACTGGTGTAACCTATCTGCATAATTAGATTTTTTCTGGTTATTCAAGATTGTACCTACCTACAGTCCTACAGTACCTGTAGAAGCTGTATGCTTTTCTTCAAGCATTAAAATATTATAAATGTTCGAATTTTAACTACAGCAGTTTTCTATTTTATGTCAAAGCTAGTCTACATTTATCTTGATAGCTTTGTTAAACAAATACAGAATAGAAGAGCTGAAGAAAGAAAGCGGAGGGGAGAGATTGTAAAATTGACAATAGCTGTGAAAATATTGGGTATTCTGATGAATTCAGAATTGGACATAACCAAACGAGGTCTGACACATCAATAACATTTGTTTGCGTATCGTCCATATGACCGGGAATTAATTTAAAAACCGTTAGGCCAGGCCGGAGCCAACATACGTTAGCGGACGGCCATGAATATTAATACAGAAATGATACACGCACGCATATTTATCACATCGCTTTAATATGTATGATGTACCGAATTTACTGTTATCGTATTCAAAGCTAAGGTTTTTGGAAGAAATACGGTCGTGCCAAGGTAATGTTGGAGATTTTGGCAACGAATACTTGGGTGGAAACGTTTTCTTTTGAACAAGTTAAAATGGAAAATTTAGTCGTGTATAATTTTAGGTGATAAACAGTTTTGCATTGCTTTTATGGATAAAATAACACAAAATAACACAACTAACATATTATGGAATATACCTACCACGTTTACGAAATTATTACTCGTAGTCGCAGCTAAAAACTGGTATTATTACAAACTATATTACCTAAAGATAATCACAATTTACACGTAACAGTGGTCACCACGATCAGCCACTTTTAATGTTGACTCTGCTGGGATAGCTCTTCTTTTGATAAATAACCAAATGGCTGATGATGATGATGATGAGATATATACAGATACTAGCCGATCCGGAGACAGCACGTCACCTACCGGGTCCAATTTTATTGTAAATCTATACCATTCTCGAATTCACCTGAAGATACACAAAAAATTCATTAAATTCGGTCCAGCCATTTAGGGGGAGTTCAGTTACATACACACGCACAGAAGAAATATATATATAAAGGTTATACTGCCCAAGATACGTAGCAGTGGTCGTTCTTAAAAGACCTATTTCACATACAGCCCTCCTAGATAACTGGCTGTCTATTAGCGAATTCGCCAGTCGAATAGAAAGAGAATGTATGGGATTCACATTAGCGATTGAAATGTCACGTGACAGCTAATGTCAATCACATACATTTTCTATCTATTCGACTGGCGAATTCGCTTATAGAAAGCCACTTGTCTAGGGGCGCAGATTTGGCTTCGTTACTATTCCAAAAATATTCAAATGCCTCAATTAGAGATGATACTCAAACTACTTCCCGCATTCCTAGTAACAGAATCCGATGGCGGCTCGAGTTAATAACAGCTGCAATTATTGAAATAGCTCCTGAAGCCGCGCCAGCTCGCCAGGAGCTCGTCAACAGCCTCCAGGGATAACACTTACCAGCTCTTGTAGGGCTGATACAAAATGATGATAAGGAAAATAAATGAATCTTGAGAATTGTATAAGAAGAAAAACGTAAACATGTAACAAATGTAATAATTAACGAAATGATGCAAATCTAAATTGTTTCCACAAATTTTATGTCAAAATATATTGTCAAGTTATTCCATGGCACTTGGAAAAATTTAGACATCAATTGAGAGACAAGACATCAAGAAATCCAACAATCAAGAGACAACACATCGTGAAATCCAAATAAATAATCTAATTAGTCATCATTTTTCGTTGTTGGTAGGGCTTGTTCAAAGATCTCCTGGCTAGCTACCATCATCTTAAGTAAGCCTTACGCTTTATCAACGATGTTTTCAGCTTTGTTGTATTCCGCCAGTTCGAGATAAGATCGCCAGTTCCTCAGTGGTTGAAAATTCCGGGAGTAGTGCGTTTTCACCTTCAGCTTTATCACCACTTAACATCAGGTGTGATAATGGCTACATGCTACCTCATAGTGGATAAAAAATTGTGCATTTTATTTCAGTTTTATTTATGTTTGAGTTTGGGTAGCCTGTTATGTTATTTAGCTTGGTTTTTGGTACGTATTTCACTTTTTATTTTATACGCTTTATTATTTTGAGCTCCCGTAGCGCGTGGGCGCTACACACGATCACTTTTAACTGTCAGTTTTCACTTTCTTAAAACTGTTTACAGTGCCACAAACTTTTCTGTTCCGGTGACAGCGGCGCTACGTACGTTTTTCTTTTTTTTGTAGCAATTTAACCGGCCCTGACTTCTAAGAACTTTAGCCGCCAGCAGCGCTATGGTTGGACATCAACTTGACAGCAAAATGACATTAAAAAAAAACACGTTAGTTTCACATTTTGGCCACCGGAACAGAAAAGTTTGTGGCACTGTAGTGAAAATTGACAGCTAAAAGTGATCGTGTGTAGCGCATATTACTATGAAAAACTGACAGTTTTCATCGTACACACGTTCAGTTTTCACTGTCAGTTAAAACTGTTCTGTGAAAACTGACAGTTAAAACTGGTTGTGTGTACCGCCTATAAGTAACTCTTTTAGCCTGCTGGAGGCTTCCG
Source organism: Crambus lathoniellus (assembly GCA_949710035.1). Classification (NCBI taxonomy): domain Eukaryota; kingdom Metazoa; phylum Arthropoda; class Insecta; order Lepidoptera; family Crambidae; genus Crambus; species Crambus lathoniellus. The sequence continues at coordinate 29,748,852 of OX453309.1, read as the reverse complement.
TGAAGTCCAGAATACTCCTAGTTTTATAAGTTTTATTCCCCTCCAGGCGCATTTTATTTTGAAGTTTATCTATGCTCGATATTTAAACCCAACTTGTCTAACAAAGCTTTCAGCCACAACCTATCGTCATTCTGGACAGTGTCCAGTGGCCCACCTAGGTTCTTGGCACCCCTGCACCATTGCTACGGAACTCACTCTGCATCATTATACTCCTTGGCACCCCTGCAACATCGCTACGGAACGCAGCCTGCATTATTATACTCCTTGGCACCCCTGCACCATCGCTACGGAACGCAGCCTGATATACCAGTCTCCTTGGCACCCCTGCACCATCGCTACGGAACGCTGCCTGCATTATTATACTCCTTGGCACCCCTGCACCATCGCTACGGAACGCAGCCTGCATTATTATACTCCTTGGCACCCCTGCACCATCGCTACGGAACACAGCCTGCATTATTATACTCATTAGTTATTCCATTACGTGTAAAATTTACAACTGGCTTCATTAAAAGTTGGCCGCGCTCCAACGGTGTCGTGTGGACGGAACCTAAGCACGATTTAACTCATTACATTTTCTACTTATAATTATGTTAATGGTTTTGATTTCATAAATTCGCTTTTATGTAGTCGGAGTTGCTTTAAGCTGGAAGGTGTGGCTGTCTCTGATCTGATTTTAAATATGTGTAAAATTATTTGACATTTAGATTTTAAGTAGAATGAGAAGTGATCTTTAAAAATCTGTAAAATTAGGTACTAATCAGATTTATTATTATGTTGCTGTTAAACTCGTAAAGTGGTACAAATATGAATTTGAATGAATACTTAAACATTATTTCTCTATATAGTATAGGTGAATATGGAACTTACTCTGTATTAATAAAACTATGAGTGGATGAAACAACATTAATTAGAGAGTTACATTACAAAACTGTTATTGCTTTACGCATTTTTTGTTTTACAGGAGATTTTTCCTCATGCAAAATGCTTGCTACATCGATTTCAAAAGAAAAACTAGACTCGGAACATTTCCAACGCTTTCCCAATGACGTTGAGTGCAAACCAAACGACGACCAACAAACATCCTCTGACAACCGCCCGGTTGCGACGTCGCAAATTGACGTCGCGCGATCGCATCGCTTGCATGCGGGCACTGTCAATTAACAAACATCACAGTACACGCAAGAAGCAACCTTACCACTCGACAACAAAGCTTAATTGAACATGTTTACAGCGATATTTCGTCCGCGCAATCGGTGCATTGAAAATTTGGAATTTCAATTATTTCTTGCGTTAGCGGAGTACGTATCCTAGTACCCTGAGATACGAATAGCGAATGTTTAACCTTTGCTCGTCTGTTTATGGATCAGAAGTATTTTATATAAAATTTACCGCCAGGTGCAGAAAGCTTCATTAACGTTAATGCTTCATTAAATCTATTGCTGTCACTTTTTATTTCTTGAGAACGCAAGCAAGCATTATTGACAAGCATTAAGGCGCTACTCGGAAAAAGTATGGACTTTTTGATATAAAACTATAGGACGGTTAGAGTTTTTATAAATCTGGTAATAAGATATATATTTCTTCGTACCTTTATCTAGAATGGTATAGTTTCAGAAACACGAGTTTATGATTTTGCCCCGACACTTTTTATTTTCGAAAATACCTCAAATAAATACGAAATATCAAGATTATTCTTAAATGGGGTTACATATACTATTGAAAATTGGTTTAATTAGTGGACACCAATAATATTTAGGATCGTATAGAAGCATTTTTTTAAACTCGCTATAGTTTTTTAATACGAAGTGATTTTGTGTTTTTTTTGCGTAATCTGCAAAATCGGTCTCGCTCCCGCGCGCGTTGTTTTCTCATTGCTATCTCGCTTTAGCATAATTTTTCCGAGTATCGCCTTAACTTTAATGGAGCTTTCTGCAAGTGGGTGTGAGTAGGATAAATAATATGTTGTCAGTTGAGTTGGCTGAAATTTTCGTGTCTAGGCTATGTTTAATCGTCGATTGCAATCAAATCAAATCGACATCGAATTGCATCCATTTGTTCTTTAGCTCAGTGGCTCAGTGGTTAGAGCAATCGCCCGGACAGTGAAAGGTCGTGGATTCGAGTTCGATTGGAACTAGTTGTGAGACGGGTCGACTTTTCGAATACATATTCAATTTTCAAATTGCATTGTGAATGCAAAAAGTAAAAAAAAATTGATGTCATATTGGTTTAATATTAACTTTTTCTATAATATTCTATTCTAATGTAATACAGGGTGTTTTTCTATAAGTGCAATACCTCTTAGGCGGTGATTATACTCATGAATATGAACAACTTTTACTATGAGGCCAACTCTGCAACTTCACAAAATCAAATCAGCTGTTCCATACATTCTGGTCAGGTAGGTATTAACAAATTGTATGAAACAGCTGATTTTTTTTTGTTGAGTTGCAGAGCTGGCCCCATAGTAAAAGTTGTTCATATTCATAAGCACAATCACCACCTAAGAGGTATTGCACTTATAGAAAAACACCCTGTAATTACATTATTTAAAATCAAAGTGTCCAAAAGTATTATTAAAGAATGGTTAGGCGAACCAAAAAGTCACAAGACCTAGAACTATCTTTTATAAAATTCAGTCTACATGAATAATGATATCGACCTTAAAGAAATTTTAATAAATCCAAAATAAAGTTTAACTGGCATTTTTATAATGAATTTTTTTAACACTCATGTGAAATGTAAGTGTATTTCAGAATACATAATTATCATAAATAATGATTCAGTAAACATAAAATTAAAATATTTAAACAACTGTCAAATTCTGCTTATTAATAGTCCTTTTCAATTTCAAATTGAAATAAGGTAGATGTTATTTACTTGTATTGAGTATTGGATTACGTTTATTTGAATTCAATATTAATTAGCTACTTTATTAAAATTTATGATTTCAATTTTTTTTATTTGAATTGTAACGTAACCTCTTGACGTATCGCAAAAATAATCAATTATTTTGTTTGATGGTGATTTGAAAATAGTAAGTTATTTAAACTTTTACTTTTTTGCATTCACAATGCAATTTTTATAATAGAAAAATGGAAAATGAAGTTTTTTAGAAAAAATCGACCCGTCTCACAACTAGCTCCGATGGGACTCGAACCCACGACCTTTCGCTTTCCGAGCGACTGCTCTAACCTCTGAGCTACGGAGTCCCATCGGAGCTAGTTGTGAGACGGGTCAATTTTTTCAAAAATACTTCATTTTCCATTTTTCTAGTGAAAATAGTATTTTAAATGGACTTTTTCCCTTTGAACACATTTTTTTAACTTTAAGGGCCTCTTAAGTAAATAAATTAAACACTAACAAGTAATAATTCATAATTTATTATTTGCAAAAAATCATAAACAAAGTATCTCAGTGAAGTAAACTTAAATCAGTAGGAGTAAATAGGGATCACTTTCTGAACTAATAAATAATGCCACTTACCGCGACCACGCCATCAAGTCGATCAAACTCATTAAAGTTGACACCATTACGCCCAGCGCAGGACACGCCAAACGAGCCATGTGAAATTAACGCGCATTCTATGCACCACAAACTCGATGCAACGATTCTCGACGCGCGAGCAAATGTCAATTAATGACAGTATACGGGTGATGGATGTCGGGTATTGCATTACGGGATTTAACAACCTATGATTAAGGGTGTAGATGTAAAATTTGATTGACATGATATTTGTTCGAGTGCGAATGATTGAAATTCAATGCACATGACATACAGATCGACAATATTTTTTGCTCCGGTGACAGCGGTGCTATGGTTGGACAGCAACTTGACAGCAAAATTACATTAAAAATAAAACACGTTAGTTCCAGTTTTCAGCACTGAAACAGAAAAGTTGTCGCACTGTATTTTGCTCTTCGCAGTTTTGTTATGTCAAACTATTTTGTTGATTCTATTAAATGGCGATAGGCGATAATAGAATCAACAAAAACAAAATCTAATCAAAATAGCCTGGAGAGATTCTATAAGGGACAAATGCCCGAATACTCGTACGCTACTTATCCTTGGGAGCGTCTCAAACATCGCCCTCTCACTTTAAATGTCAAACGTATGAAAGAGATGCCATGATGTTTGAGAGGCTCCCAAAGATGATTTGCGTTCGAGAATTCGGGCGTAAATCAAGTATACCTACTCAAAATTTGTGGGATGACGCAAAAAAAGTACTTATAAATATAGCAAGATCAAATGCTAATAAAACCTTAGTTAATTAGATCACGCGAGCAGGTAAACACAATTATAAATAATTTTAAAAATATTAAAATTAGCATTTATACTAAAGTTGATTCTTACATTCAGCTTGAATGAGATAATTAATCAGTATCAAATGTTTTCTGGGAAACGTGTTTCATTAACTTAATTAAATGGGAGTTGAATTAAAATGATAATTAGGTTTCCATTAAATTTAAAATAACGTCTACCAACCTTAAAAGCCATTACCCATTTAAGCTTGTACGATTTCAATGAAGCAGAAATGAGGTCCCAGATGCAACTTTATCTAATGCAGTGGTTCGCACAAAAGTACCGGCAGCACGTCCACGTGTAAGCGAGCCTCACTGCGACAAAGGCCCGGGACAAAGCGCTCAAAGCTAGCTCTCTGCGTATTGCTATTGACGAAGAATTGAAATGGTGCGCTCTTCCTTTGTCACGTGAATTACTACAATCATTAGAAAACACTAACGTTTTTTGTCTTTTAACACTTAGTGTTATTTTTACTTTTTTTTGCATTCCTTACATTCACAATGCAATTCCACTGATGTTTTAATCACTGAGCTTCGCAGTTTTTGAGACGGGTCGATTTTTTCTAATACTTACTTAATTTTTTATTATGTGTCAATTATTTTGAGATGGGAAACAAAAAAAAACAATTGAACCACCCCACCCTAGGTTTGCAAGGGTTTGAAAGACTTGTAGAAAAACCATATGTCGACACTCAAGAGAATCAAAATTCATAGGGTACCTTCCCGTTGATCTGAGACTATGAAATTTAACAAGTAATGTCGTCTTAAATTACAAGTACAGGGAAAAATCTGAAAACTATACATTTATAATTAAATCATAAAAAATATACTTAGTCGAAAAATGGAAAATGAAGTATTTAGAAAAAATCGACCCGTCTCACAACTAGCTCCGATGGGACTCGAACCCACGACCATTCTAAATACTTTTTTTTCTAAATACTTCATTTTCCATTTTTCTGTAATAAAAATTGCATTGTGAATGCAAAAAACTAAAAATTAAAATAAATATACTTAGTCATTAAACCACGTAATGAAAAAAATCAATTTGTGCGGTCATAATTTAACTTCTAATTGACCTATAAACTTGAAATTTGATGATTGTGTTTATTATTACGTATATTTTACCAACAAATACCAATATATTGAAAATTCTGTATTTTTTCTTCTAAATTTCCTTATTTTCCTATTACAAACCACTTTAACAACTTACATTTTGAGTTACAGACACAACTTTTCTATAGCTTTATTATATGTATAGAAGTTAGTACGGAACCCTCGGTGGGCGAGCCCAACTCGCACTCGTCCGGTTTTTTTTATCTAAAATGTTCACCTATCCCTGAGCACCAAAGTAGGTTAGCCTTCTAATCTAGCTACAGAGTACAAACTGACATTGCATTACTGCGAGTGCAATACACGTCAGACATCCGTCCGAATACCACCAGCGCGCGGTTCTCTGGGAGACACAATTTCGGGAATTAGACCCGGAATATGACAGGATAACAGACGCGGTGGAATTACATGCCAACTTGTTAAGATATTTCAGATTGTACTATTTTCAGAACTGCTACTTTATCAAACGTACTAATCTTAATTTCGATTCGAATACCTATGTTATTTCCAAGCAAAGTAGGTAAGTATTATAATTTATTTTTGTCGGCAGTATCAAATGCAAACTTATTTTTATTAACTTCTTTGACGCAAGCTTCATCATCATCATCATGTCAGCCGAACGACGTCCAATGCTGGGCTTAGGCCTACCCCAAGGATCTCCACAACTATTGGTCCTGCGCTTCCCGCGACCTAGACTAGATCGTCGGTCCACCTTGTAGGAGGCCTACCCGCCCACAGACCGACTCGTCCGGTACGCGCCGCGCCAGGCCTATTCCACTCCCCGTGTCGGCTCGAAAACGCAGCGGCAACGCCGGCGTTGTAGATCCATAGAAATTAGGTCCGCAAAAGAGCTAGAATATATGCGATAGAAAGAGATGCAACGACAACGAGTGGCCGTTCGTAATTTGCCTGCGCCGTACAAGCTAAATTCTACTTTATTGCGTTATAGTTAGAATTGCTATTTATTTAAATGACTTAGCGGAGTGAACTATCTGTTACATAGTAACTATTTAGTAATCTGTGGCCGCGCGTCCGTGACGCAAGCTTATTACTTTCAATTTATATGAAACGCTATCTTATTTCTATCAAGTTCTACGAAACGCAAGCTCATTTTCTATATCAAATTCTATGAAACACAAGCTCATTTCTATCAAACAGTGTGCCCTTTGTTCTCTCTGATGCAAATTGCAAACTTCTCGGTACTTTCATTTGCGTATTAGCTGTCTTAGTTATCCAAGTTATGTTCTTGGAATGAATAGGAAATGGAATAAAGCTTTCAGGATCCTTTGAAATGCAGTTTCGGATCGTTAAAACAAGACGAGTATTTAACTGAATTAGTTTTAGATGATGCAATTTAAATAAATGAGGTTTTCAACTCATTAATAATCTCTTTAGACACGATAATGACTACATTATCGTTTCCGCTGAGTCTTAGGTATTCCTAATAGGATTTGAAAAATCATCGTTATGTAGTTTCAGTGATATTTTTCAAGTATTTTTTACAGTATCCATATCAAACTCATTACAAAATTAATCACAAACATAATTACCCTCTTAATTTTTTTTACGCTAATTATCTAGCTCATTCAGTCACTCATCAGTAGTTTTCATTAAGAAACTGTGATTTTTTTGCAAATATATACTTAATAAGTATATTATCATAGATAACACTCACACCAAGACAAATAGACATATTTATGCTTTCGATCAACAATAGTACGTGTTATTGATGATCGAAGGTTCATGCCAAATATTTGACTTGTTCGGGAATCGAACCCGAGACCTCTGCCGCAGAAGGCAAGTACCTACCCCAGGGCCAAACCAGTCGTCAACCCTCTAAATTCTAAAACGGTTGCCATTATAAAATAGTTCCAATTTTCACGAAAGCAGTTAGGATACCTTGAAATTCGATCATATATCACTGAAGTCAATTTAGCAAATCCCGATCTCGTTCCTTTCAGGCTTCAAGAGGTGGGAGTGGGGGCTGAAAGGGAGGGAGGAGGGGAGTGTTAGACACTACCGGAAGTAATTACACACTTCCGGTGGCGCTGTGTCACTTACGGGGCATTAATTTGGCAAGTTTACAAGAGGCCCCGTTGTTAAACCGGGTGCTGAGCTAAACTGCCTTTGACCTAAGCAATAAAAGTCTAGAAAATAAGTGGGTACTAACTACAAATGGTAATTTTATTAAGCATGGTTAACTTCACGAGGTAGGTTGCTCTTTATATACTTTTGCTTCATTTATAAATTTATTGCACGTCATATTACGTACAGCACGCGCCACGTAAGGCGTAAACATTAAGGGTGACTTTCACCACTGATATTTAAACGTGATTAACGCTAAACGTGTTTAAAACATGGTTCTATTTCTGTCATCTGTTTGAATTTGACAGAAATGGTGATCACGCACAATTGTGATGACCACATCTACTGTGTTCCACAGTTTATTGAATCGAAGGTTTCTCATGCAAAATTAAGTAAATTAAAACTAGTCCTACCTTATGGTAAGGGATACTGTCCGTAATCCAGGGGGGCTGAACGTTGTCTCGCCGGCGCGCGCGCGGGCAAAACGATCTCCACACAACCCCCGATGGGATACTCTTACAGCTAACACTCTTATACTACACAATGCCCTAATAGGCTGCTAAAACTTCCCGGCGCTTTTCAAAGCGAACACACACGGGTTACAAGTCCGTACCCCGACCGGAGCCCTAGTAGGTGCAAAACGAAATCTCGGTCCCCAATATGGGTAGGTAACTTGCGCGGCACGTCGCTACAGAAACACACGAACTTGTCTCACGGCTGCTTACGGCCAACTGGCGATCCTACACCGGCCGGTCGAGCGCATTGTCTCGTGACCTTGACAATGACAACGCACCGCTCGCAGCGCGGCGCGAACATCCCCCCGTCCCGGACAGTAGCAAACTGTCCGCCAACTCAATCTAAGGGCAGGCGAGAGAGGGTAGCGATCGCTCGCTTCAAAACAGAGTCCCCCACCAGGACCTCGGCAAACCTGGGCACACCATCCGACCCCGGATGAAGCTGAACAATGCGTCCTAAACGCCAGCGGAGGGGCGGCAGGTTTGGATCCTTTACCAACACGAGGTCTCCAGTCTTGGGTGGGGTCGTCCTATCCGACCACTTAACGCGTTGCTGCAAAATGTGCAAATACTCCAGATGCCAACGGCGCCAAAAACTCTGCGTAAGCTGCTGGAGCAATTCAAATCGCGAGAGCCGTCCGGAGGCCACTTCGGAATAAGGATATTCCGGCAAGGCGTTAAGCGGTCTGCCAATCAAAAAATGGCCCGGCGTAAGGGCCTCTAAATCATTCGCGTCCGAAGACAACGGACACAACGGACGCGAGTTGAGGACCGCCTCAACCTTACAAAATACGGTCGCGAGTTCCTCAAACGTGAGGACCGTCTCCCCAATAACGCGACGAAGGTGAGTTTTAGCGGCCTTTACAGTTGCTTCAAAAATCCCTCCCCAGTGGGGGCAGGATGGCGGGGAGTACTGCCATCGTACCCCTCTGCGAGAGAGTGTGGATCCGATCTCAAAATTATTCCTATCCAAAAATTCACAAACTTCCTTTAAATACCTATCGGTGCCCTTGAAATTGGTTCCACAATCGGACCTGATTAACGACGGCATTCCGCGGCGAGACACAAAACGATTCAACGTGGCTACAAAGGCTTCTGTGGTGAGGGCACTAACCACCTCCAGGTGGACCGCTTTAGTGGCCAAACAAACAAATACACACAAGTAAGCCTTTTCCGTTCTAGCATTACGAAGCCGCGATGTCTTAACGGTAAATGGCCCCGCAAAATCCGTTCCAACTCCTGAGAAGGGCATCGATTCGTTCACTCGATCGGCAGGCAAATCACCCATCTGGGGCTGCATCGTATCGGCGCGCAAACGATAACACGGGAGACAACGAAAAATAACGGATCGGATTATTCTCCGCGCTGACAAAATCCAGAACTCTCGTTGGAGGAGCGCGGTCAAAGCATTACAACCGGCATGAGCATTCTTTACATGTCGGTCTGTAATCAACAGTCTAACTAACGGTCCATCCTTGGGGAGCAACAAAGGGTGGCGTGATCCGTACGGCAGGTTGGCATGTCTGAGCCTACCTCCGACACGCAGCAATCCGGTACTGTCCAAGAAAGGATTCAACCGCACCAAGGGTCCCTTCAACTTGGGCTTACTTGACCGCAGGGCTTTCAGCTCCGGTTCAAACTCTCGCTGTTGCGTCACTCGCAACCAATGCAAAAGAGCGTCTTGCCGCTCTTGTGGGGCGAGGACCGGAGACAACAATTTCTCCTGAGGCTGGCGACAATTTCGCACAAAGCGCCTCATCCAAGCAGTCACGCCGAGCAACTTATCAAGAGAGCTGTAGCGGTCTAACAAAAACTCCATCTGCGGAGCCGCCACCGTCTCCACGGCGTGAACACGCATGCCTAGGTCTGGGACTCTGGCCACAGCCGGGGTGGCAGGCCATGAGCGCTCAGGCCGTAACAACCATGATGGACTCCACCATAGGTGGTGGTCCACTAACTCAGGCGCCTCGCAGCCGCGGGAGGCACAATCTGCGGGGTTCAATTCGCCCGGTACGTGGCGCCAAATCAACGGGGCCTTTGAAGTCTGAATTTGTGAGACCCGGTTGGCCACAAAAACCTCAAGGGTGTGGACTGAACTCTTCAGCCAACAAAGGACGACCTGGCTGTCAGACCACGCAAATATCGACCCCAAGTCGACACCGTTTCCCAAGGTGTCGGCAACATGATTGAGTAGCCGTACTAAGAGAGTGGCGCCGGACAACTCCAACTTCGGAATGGTTAGCCTAGTCCGAAGGGGGGCGACCTTACTCTTGGCCGTAACTAAGTGTACGGCGACAACGCCTGCTGCATCCACCGTTCGGATGTAAACGGCTGCCGCGTATCCGCTTTCGGACGCGTCACAAAAGCCGTGCAGGGAGGCTTTAAACTTCCCCGAAGGCAGCATTTGCCTCGGTATACAAACCCGATTTACGTCGGGTAGGGATGACACGAACCTCACCCACTCTCGTAGGAGGCTACCAGAGAGGGGCTCATCCCATGACAATTCCGCAGCCCAGAGCTCCTGTAGGAAGCACTTCATCGAAAACACTACAGGGCTGAGCCAACCGTTCGGATCAAAGGTACGGGCTACAGTAGACAGCACCGTGCGTTTAGTCCAGACCTTTGGGTCTGGCAGTTCCAATCTATATGTGAACAAATCCGGGACTGGTCGATACTGGACTCCCAAAACAGACAGCATGTCTGGAGTCTCCGGATTTTCAAAGAGGAGCGGCTCTTGCTGGTGGTCCTTAGGCAAATCTGCCAATAGGTCCGGTGAGTTAGACAGCCACTTCCGCAACTCATAGCCACCAGCCCTCAAGAGCGCAATCAGCTCATCACGTAAGACGAGAGCCTCATCTAAGCTCGAGGCCCCCGTGCAGATATCGTCGACAAATAAGGCCCCCCCCTCAATAAGAGCAGATGCCCGGGGATAGCGTAGCCGTTCGCGCTCTGCGAGCTCCAAAAGCGAACGGATCGCCACAAAGGGGCTCGACCGCAAACCATAAGTGTTGGTGTTCAGCTCGTAAGCCAACATCGGATCCTGGGGATCCTCACGCCAAAGGATGAGCTGGTATCGTCTATCCTCCGGGTGAATCACGGTCTGTCTGAACATCATGCGGATATCGGCCACAAAGACGACAGCGTGCCGGCGGAAGTTGGTCAAAACATCACAGACATCGTGATGCAACTTCGGCCCCGCATGCAGACACTGATTCAACGACACTCCGGTTGACGTGGGCGCTGAACCATCAAAGACCACGCGGATCTTCCCATTGGAAGTCTTCAAAACAGCGTGGTGTGGCAGGAAGTAATGTTCCACATTACGCCAGTCCAACTGCGAGATGGACATGTGCCCAAGGTCCAAATACTCCCGCATGAAGTCTATATACTTCTCCTTGAATGCGGGATCCCTGGCCATCCTACGCTCCATGGACAACAATCTCTTCTCGGCCATCGGTCGGGAGCTCCCTAAAGGGGGGCGAACCGCCAAGAAGGGCAAGCGGGTAATCAAGCGACCCGAGAGGAGGCGCCCAGTGTTGTTCTGGTAGAACAATTCGCACTCCTCCGCTAACGGATCCAACCGCTTGGCAGTGGGAGGTTCCTCCACCTCCCAAAACTTTTGGAGAACGTCGGACAAAGTAGAACCGACAATGGTCTGGCGGTCTACCGACGGGGTCTCTGGTGTCTGTGGTACCTTTCCCATCACCACATGACCCAGCGACGAGGACAAGGCGACAAGATCGGCTGTCTGCAAAACTCGCTTGCTTCCACACAGTACACGACCGAGGACATCCGCACCAATCAACAAGTGTATTGGGCCCGGTCGGTGGAAGGAAGGATCAGCCAAAGCCAGTCCAGACGTCAGCTCAATCGTGGATGGCGGCACTCGCACTTGCGGGAGTGGTCCAACCACCTTATCAAAGACTATCGCCGAAGCACCGATCTTCGGCCTTGGCGTGAAGTGGGGGGAGAAGGAGAACTCAACTCGACCAATCGGATCAGGGATCCGCGAGTCTCCCACCCCCCGTACCGCTTCGTGATGCGGCACAAGCAAAAGACCCAGCTGTCGGACAAGCCACCTGGACATTATGCACCCCTGGGCACCTGAGTCCAAAAGGGCACGCACCGTGACAACATTGCCCTTAGGTCCCCAAACATTCACGGAGGCTGTTGGCAACAGCACAAGTTCCGGAGGGGTGGTTGGGTCCGACAGGGGCGCCATTAAAAATTTTGGGGGGGTACTTGTCCCCCTCGCGCCTGAGTCGGCGCGCCAAATGTGGGACGCTCGTACCGGGCGAGCGGGTCCCAATCGGGTACATACTGGCCCCGACCAACAGCACTCCTAGGTGCAGGGTAATACCCGTGTGGGGCGTGCCTCGGTACATAGTACCCCAATCGAGGCCTCTCCATTAGGGGGGGGGAGTAGCAAATAGGGCCCGTGCCCATCGCCACCGTGGCGTACTCTTGTGGTACCCCCCTACCCCCGCCCGTGGCGGGGGCGTCTCTCCTATAGTTCCCCCTCTCCGGGGGGGACTGAACGGGGGGGCTAAGCCCCGCCGAATCTCTAGGGGACCGGTTCCGGGCTGCCGGGCCCCCGCCCGTGCGCGAGGAATTCGAACCCCGGTCGCTCCCGGCGTCCTTGCGGTCCAAACAAAGGAGGGGGTGATGTCTCCCTCCGCAAAGACGACAATCCTCGGTCTGGGGACACGCCGACTGCATGTGTCCCCCCAAACACCTATAGCACCATTGGCGCTGTTTCGCAACGGCCCTCCGTCCCTCTGGGCGGAGGCCTCTAAATTTGGCACATTCGTGCACCACGTGCCTATCTCCCCTGCAATACCTGCACCGCTCACTCGGTGCGGGGGGAGGGGACTGCTGGAAGGCAGCATATCGATTGGTCGGGCGACGGGGCTGTTCCCTCGCCGCCACCCTACGACCAACACCTGGAACCGGGGCGGGCTCCAGGTGGTCCGTCACCCTACATTCGTCCTCCAAAAAACGAAGGAGGTCCGCGAAGGGCGGGAGATACGAGGCGCTGTCGCCTCCGTACCTCTGCTCGAAACGCCCCTTCATTTCAGCGGGCAATTTGGCGAGGACTATGTGCAGCAGTATAAAGGACCACTGATCCACCGGCAGGTCCAATCGCCTTAGGGAGTTGACCGCTGACAGTAGCGGGTTCAGCAACTCCCTCCGTAACAGGTGTACCCGCGTGATTCGCGGGAGGGCTAAAATCGTGGCCACGTGGGTGTCCGCCAGTAACCGGACATTCTGGTACCTGCTAACCAGAAGCTGGCGAGCCACCTGGTAGTTGTCGTCACTGATGAGCAGGTGTTGGATTACCGCGCTGGCCTCTCCTCGCAGGGAGGAGCGCAAATAGGCCAACTTCTCGCTAGGGGATAAGTCCCGTCGTGAATCCACCAAACTGTCAAACAAATTAATGAAGCCCATCCAGGCTGACAGATCCCCATTAAAAGTGGGAATCTCCAATGTAGGCAATCGGCCTAGCAACGCCGTCGGGGTAGGTTTGACCTCCCCGCTCAAAACCGGCTCCCCCTTCCGAACAGCCAGGGCCCTCTCAGCCGCCTCCGTGAACTGGTCAGCCAGCTCATAGGCCTGGGCTACATCCTGCTCCAGCTGTTCCGACACGGCAGCATCAGCTGGGGGGTTCTCCATATAATACGCGCGACACTCCATGGCGTGGCGCTCCAGGTCTTGCAGCCGAGCTGCCAGCCCGCCATACCGAGCTAGCAACGCGCCTACCCGGTCGGCTCGGTCTATTAATGTGACCGCACAAGCAAGCCAACGCAAAACTCCTTGGATGCCGGCCCTGGATACGGCGAGCGGATTCGTAGGAGCCATTTATAATCCGTTTTATAAACAAAGCAAACAAAGAAATATAAAAGTGGTAAACATCAACAAAAAAAACAATAGAAATAGGTCGCGTCACGATAATATAAAACACAAGTAATCTGTGCCGGCCGGCGCCTGGTCAATATTGGCCGCCCCGGGTTTGAGTGAACGTTGACAGCTATATGCGTGGTCAGAATTGGCCCCAACGGGGTTCAAGGGTTAAAATTCGGACGACATACACGGACCCTACTAGTTTCATAAATTATTAGCAACTTACCAATTTCAAGGGCTAACAATATAACGGTATAAACAAAACGTATAGGATTAACGGTATGGCATACCTCGCAAATCAACTACTAAACCGTTATCAACAAACGAAAACAAAACTATTTTTAATAATAATACTCGTAATTTAATACTACTAATAATTAAAACTAGTTCCACTTTTTTAACTAGGCAAGCGGACTCGGAACAAACACTAGTATGTGGTACTAATAAACAACACTTTCGAACGAAACTATTCGTCAAATAAATCCGGACACACAAAAAAAAAAAAATATACACATCTAGGCGAGTAAACTCGTATCAAATCACTAGTATGTGGTACTAATAAACACACTTTCGAACGAACTATTCGTCAAATAAATCCGGACACACAAAAAAAAATATACACATCTAGGCGAGTAAACTCGTATCAAAACACTAGTATGTGACAACAATTATATAAGTGTCTATCTATTATCGGATCCACCAAGTGAGAAACATTCGCTTCGAGAATTTACTAGAACAATTTCTTAGTACTTCAATCGTCTCGGCATACCCTCGAGATTTCAACAAAAAAAAATAATTTTTAGGTACTCTTTTTAGGTACGCTTTTTATTTTTACTATGAAATTTTATGTAGTTAATTTTAATATGAAAATTAATTATATCAACTAAGCTCTGCTACCAAAAATATGATCACGCACAATTGTGATGACCACATCTACTGTGTTCCACAGTTTATTGAATCGAAGGTTTCTCATGCAAAATTAAGTAAATTAAAACTAGTCCTACCTTATGGTAAGGGATACTGTCCGTAATCCAGGGGGGCTGAACGTTGTCTCGCCGGCGCGCGCGCGGGCAAAACGATCTCCACACAACCCCCGATGGGATACTCTTACAGCTAACACTCTTATACTACACAATGCCCTAATAGGCTGCTAAAACTTCCCGGCGCTTTTCAAAGCGAACACACACGGGTTACAAGTCCGTACCCCGACCGGAGCCCTAGTAGGTGCAAAACGAAATCTCGGTCCCCAATATGGGTAGGTAACTTGCGCGGCACGTCGCTACAGAAACACACGAACTTGTCTCACGGCTGCTTACGGCCAACTGGCGATCCTACACCGGCCGGTCGAGCGCATTGTCTCGTGACCTTGACAATGACAACGCACCGCTCGCAGCGCGGCGCGAACAAATGGAAATACGTTTTAAACATATTTAGCGTTAATCACGTTTAAATATCAGTGGTGAAAGTTACCCTTAGAATAATTAATTATGTATACGAATAAATGATTTTTGATTTATAATCTTATTGCAACATCTAAGTGTTAAAGGCTATGTATTACCATATAACTTTGATAGATTTATGAGTAACTATATGAAATTCCTGTATTTTTACAAGCTTTTATTTAACTTGCAGTGTATGTATGTATGCATGCATGTATGTCCGTTCGGATCAAATCTTGCAAGCTTAATTTGACCTACTTTCCAGTCTCCGATTGAGCTGAAATTTTGTATGCAAGTTTGGTTTAGATGACAATACAATATTAAAGTACAGTCAGCAAAAAAGCTTGTCATAAAAATGAAATTTTTACTAAAAACTTATTAACAAGTGGCTTCACACGGTATAAACCAAACCACCAACCATTATCAATAACAAACATATTGAAAATTAAATATTACAAAAAAATGGACTCTACTCCCAAGTAGCTCCGCCATAATCGGACCCGAGACATTTCACTGTCCAGACGAATGCTCTGACAGTTGACAGTGAAAGGTGGTGAAAGGTTCCGGGCTCGTTTCCTTTCGAAGCTACTTGGGATCTGAGTCAATTATCTCTGAAAAATAACTTTGAATGTAATTAATATTATAAAGAGAAAGATTTGTATGTATGTATGTACCGACTAAACTCAAAAACTACAAGACCGATTTCAAAAATTCTTTGACCATTAAAATGCTTCATTATCCCTGATTAACATATGCTATATTTTATCCCGTAATTCCTACGGGAACGGGTACCACGCGGGTAAAACCGCGAGGATCCACTAGTTGTGAAATAAAATGGCATGGTAAATGCAAAAAAGCAAACAAATTTGAAACAAATGTTTAATACATTACTCGATAAACAATTTAAAGACACACTATGGAAGCACTAAGCATTTTCACAGAATGTATTATTATTTAAACAGTACAATAGGCGCAAAATAACTTGGCGGCTTGGAAGTTAACTGCAATGCAAGTGAGATTTCGCGCAGCTCGAATGTGCGCGGGAACAGCACAGCGACGTATTCGTACGCGTCAGAGTGAGACACGAGACACGCCGTGCTTTCGCCCGCGCAGCAACCCCGGGCACACCTGGGTGCTTACCATCAACTCTTATTGCGGTTTTGTTTAGGACCTAAACTGAACTGCTTCGCTTATTCGTACCACGACAGCTTAATATCAATGACAGCGATTCAGTGATCGATCAATGACATTTCACAGCCGCTAAGCTGTCAGGAACTCTTATTTGACTTATAACCCGGTCGATTTAACATGTCACCTGCAGGTTATACCCGTCCCTCTCACTCTCCGGGCATGACAGAATCGAGTGAAAAAGACGGGTAGAAGAAAAAGGACACAAATCGTTCGGTCATTAACATTTAGCAATTCATTTGCGATCCAGTTTTTAGAAGGTCAGAGTACGAAAGAAAGCAATTCATTTTTCAACACACTTGCTCATAAAGTGAGCCTTATTACATCGATCTTAGGTCCATAAACCGAACTATAACCCACGCGTGCATAATAATATTACAGTACTAGTTGCATAATAGAATTATCCCTACAAAGTTAAGTAAGTACCTAACTGCAAATTATATGCGAGTAAACAGAGACTTTTCAATTTAACCGGGTAATACAGTATCCCTACAAAGTAAGTTAGTACCTAACTGCAAGTTATATGCGAGTCAACAGAGCATTTTCAATTTCAGCGGGTAATAGATACAGTTCTTTTTTTGTAACAACAAAGAGGTTTTATACGGCTGAAAATCCATTTACGTTTTTAGAATATATAAATGTGTCCCTAATTAAGACAAAAAACATAATTAAGTATATTATTATCAAATTATTTATAATTCACAATAATTTGTTATAAAACATTTGCATTTTATCACTATTATTATACTTAAATATTTTGACGTAGGCTGTATGGCTGTATGTAATCAATCACCTCACATTTGGCGCGTGCAAAAAAAAAAACTTGCGCGCTTTTTCCCTTAGTTAATATTAGGTTATTACAATATGTATGCAATAAATGTTTGTTTTTCCTCGCAAGTGTGTTGAAAAAGTGCGTATGAAACTCGTGAGCAACTTACTCACTAGACACTCGGCTGATTTACGCCCTCGCCTGCGGCTCGGGCTGCAACCCACAGCCTCGTGTATAATGAGCAACCTAAGCTCACTTGTATCATAATATACTATTAGGAACCTATTCTGCATCGCGCTATTTTTTAATCGTTGTCTTAAAGTTGATGGTAGGCACCCTGTATTCGTCTACTGCGCAGCGTTTCGCGTGAACTTCCGAGCGCCCATATTTTGCGCCCATTGTACTGCATTGTAAACTATTGATTCCATTCACCGTATTTCCCAGATTATTTAACAACTCAAAGTTACCTGAATGAGCTTGCTACTTGTAAAGTTGTATATTATGAGCTTTCTCGTAAGAATGGAGTGCACCATCGTATTTTCAACGAACGGAATTTATGAAAACTTCCATATCCCAAAAATTAATAAGATTTGAAATTGTTGAAGATATTACCCTAAGTAAATCTAGTTGCTATTAAACATGTTCTTAAGTTCATTGTAACCTAGTATAGTATTATATGATCTGAGATTGTAACACTACACGCAAATGACATCGACGATAGTGCAAGTTCAAGTAAAAGAGATTAGATTTGCAGAAATACAAATGAAATAAATATGTATGATAAATTTAAATAAAACACTTTTTTACGGAATATATCACGCTCTGTGTTAAATTTATTTCAGTTTTCCGTGATCACGGCCCCCTGGAAAAGTGCCGAAACGTCGGAAAAAACTAAAAATCCTTTACAAACACAAATAAATTTCACATAATGTGTAATAAAAGCGTGATAATATATTCCGAAAAAAGGGTTTTATTTAAATGAACAGTTCGCGCAAAAATCTAAGATGTGCATAAGTATGATAAAATGAAAACGCAAGAATTATTAGACGACGTCTGCATAAAACTCGTATCTTGCCATCTGCAAGAAATACATTGCATTAAGTTGAATAAACTGGAACGGTGGTGAAGCGAAACAGATAGCAGTAGTGTAGCCAGTATCAAAATCAACGTTTATTCAGCTATTGAAATCTGGTACTTATCTAGAAGTCTCGATTGCGAAAAGAGACGGCGACGTGGCTTTGTGCGCGTTTCATTGTGCCCGGGAGAACGAGGTTTTTTGCAACTATCGGTGTCAGGCAGACACTTGCATTGAGATGGTTTTTGATCTTTTCTGCTGTTTAGCTTTGGTTGCAACAGTTTTGTAATACTATGGATTCTGAAAACAATTGTGAATGAATTTGAAACCTTATTTTTATTACAAAATTTTATTTTTAACTTTATTTAAAAAAAAGTCGTTGCTTCTGTTTTAGCTGAGAAGTTTTTTGTGCTGATGCTTTTATCAAGAGAAGTAAAAGAGTAAATCAAATAATGTTTTAAAAATGTTCTGAAGTTTCGTCGCATCTGTTAAAACTGATAAGATTCTTGCATATAGCATCGTTTTTCATGCCAGTTAAAATAGGTAGGTAGGAAATTTGGCCGTTTTAAAACCCAAAGGTTTATTTGAGTATACTTACCTGTTTTTAGTTATGACTTTAAATTGAAATGTAATAGTTTCCTAGTAATCTCAGACGACGACGAGGTAGCTTTATTTGCCTTTCATTGTACTCGGGAGACACGGAGCTGGTTTTTCCAAGTATCGGTGTCAGGAGACACTTGCAATGCAGTTGTTTTGATCGTCACTGATTCGTTGAAACTGTTCAGGTCTGGTTGTTTCAATTTTGTGTGGAACTCTCTGCAGTATTAAAGTCTTCACAAGAGTGACATTTAGTTTTTGGGATATTTTTTGAGAATGTTTCTTATTCATGGTATTTTTTGTCTCCACTCCTTTAAATCAGAATAAAACTTATAAAAAAGTAATTTTACAATGTTTCCGAGAGCGGGATAACTCACGTAATTGTGTCATCTTTATGTTATAAATGTTTGTACTCGAAATGCTATATTTTAAAACAAGATTAAGAGCCCGTAAATTGGGTATTTGACTGATTTTTTTTTTATTGATTTAAAATGTTCATTGAATTAGTAGCAACACAACATAGGTATTTATTTTCAAATATCTTGCACATTTTCAGCGATATAGAGCATCAAACTTTCTAATTAGACAAGGAGAGCGCTATAGAAACGTGACGTCACATTTCTATAGCGCCGTACTCTCGCCATAGAAAATTTTGTTTTCGAAAGAGATAGCTAGAGTCACAATTAAGCAGCTCATAATTTGCTGGCTAAAATACAGATTGAATTACTTTTCTCACATTTGTTATTCAATATTAACGTTATATTTCTGAATGTCATAATTAAATATGACCATTTCAACAACAGTCAAATACCCTATTGCCTTCAACTTATATTTAGAGTCAGCTGTAGACCAATTTTTACATAAGTACCTAATTTCTTTAAGTCTCATGTTTGTTATATTTTTATTGTCTAAAGTCAGTTTTCATAGTTAAAATAAAACTTAAAAATAAAACCTACCACATTTCAAAACGTCTAATTACACTATCCATAAATTTTAATCATTTCAAAAACGTTTAAAATCCGATTAATTAGTCATTAAGTAAGTCATACAATCAGCCTTTCAGATCTAGCGCGAAAGTTTCCATTTCAAATGCGACGTCTGTGTCAGCTTGTCGAAGTTCGACGTGGACGTCGACCGAACGGCAACTTTGCGACCGCCGACGCCGTTGTCAGTTAAAACGTTTCTATTGTAACCGCTTTTTAACTGAACCATTCTTTTCTCTAGGGCTTTTTACACGCTTTTTGTTACGTTTTCTAGTTAAAATTCTTTATAAGCTTTTGTTTCTTTAACACTCTTTTTGTTAAAATTAGCCAATAATTATGTCATACAATCAGCCTTTCAGAACTAGCGCGAAAGCTTTCATTTTAAATTCGACGTTTGTGTCAGCTTGTCATAGTTCGACGTGCAAGGCGACCGAACGGCAATTTCCAATCGCCGACGCCGTTGTCAGTTAAAACGTTTCTATTGTAACCGCTTTTTAACCGACTTCTAAATCAAAAAGGAGGAGGTTCTCTATTCGTCTGTATGTATGTTTTTTCTCTATTTTTTTTTTGTGTATGTCCACCGATTACTCGAAGACGGCTGAACCGATTGAAATGGTTCAAACGTTATTACATCAGGTTGGTTTCCAAGTTGGTCCCATTTTTTGAAATTTTGAAATCGGTTCAGTAGTTTTCAGGAAATCTTGAAAATACTGTCGTTTTCGTTACCACTTTATGTGAATTTAATACGTATCTTTAGGCATAACTCCTTTGTTTATAAACCGATTTAGATGATTCTTGTTTTGGTAAAAAGGGGATACCTCAAGGTATTTTAACCGACTTCGAAAAAGGAGATTTTTAGTTTGATCACATACCTATTTACCAGAAAACACGTAAATTGCCTGCACGCTGCACTAAAAAGAGTGAAATAAAAATTATTTTTATAAAAAAATAAAACCGCCTTCAAAAAAACCACATCAAAAAAGTAAGATATAATTCCTCACCAAATAAATAACGTAAGTACTTTGAAGTCGGGCGGGTTTTAACAAAAACAACAAAAAATTGTACATGTTTCACGCCCGACTTCAAAGTACTTACGTTATTTATTTGGTGAGGAATTATTTCTTACTTTTTTGATGTGGTTTTTTTGAAGGCGGTTTTTAACTGAACGATTCTTTTCTCTAAGGTATTTTACACGCTTTTTGTTACGTTTTCTAGTTA
The DNA here is from genome assembly GCA_949710035.1 of Crambus lathoniellus. Taxonomy (NCBI): domain Eukaryota; kingdom Metazoa; phylum Arthropoda; class Insecta; order Lepidoptera; family Crambidae; genus Crambus; species Crambus lathoniellus. The sequence continues at coordinate 29,727,671 of OX453309.1, read as the reverse complement.
AAGTTCTTTATAAGCTTTTGTTTCTTTAACACTCTTTTTGTTAAAATTTGCCAATAATTATGTCATACAATCAGCCTTTCAGAACTAGCGCGAAAGCTTTCATTCAAATGCAACGTCTGAGTTAGCTTGTCATATTTCGACGTGCAAGGCCACCGAACGGCAACTTTCTGATCGCCGACGCCGTTGTCAGTTAAAACGTTTCTATTGTAACTGCTTCATAACTGAACGATTCTTTTCTCTAGGGCTTTTTACACGCTTTTTGCTACGTTTTCTAGTTAAAGTTTCTAAGTAATAAGCTTTTGTTTCTTTAACACCCTTTTTGTTAAAATTTGCCAATAGTTATATGACTTCATTTGCCCGTCATCCACAGTTAGTATATCATCGATGTAAACTTTTTATTGCGCAACCAAATTCAAAGTGGGTGCTTGGACACGATTATCGAAATTACAATCAGACTTTCAGATCCAGCGCGAAAATTTTCATTCGTTTTTGTCAGCTTGTCATAGTTCGACGTGCACGTCGGACGTCGACCGAACGGCAACTTTCTGATCGCCGATGCCGTCGTCAGTTAAAACGTTTCTATTTTAACCGCTTTTTAACTGAACGATTCTTTTCTCTAGGGCTTTTTATACGTTTTTTGTTACGTTTTCTAGTTTAAGTTTATTATAAGCTTTTGTTTCTATAACACTCTTTTTTTTTAAATTTGCCATTAATTATGTCATACAATCAGCGTTTATCCAGCGCAAATGTTTTCATTTTAAATTCGACGTTTGTGTCAGCTTGTCATATTTTCAGATACAGCGCGATTTTTTTTTTTATTTTAAATGCGACGTTTGTGTCAGCTTGTCATAGTTCGACGTGCACGTCGACCGAACGGCAACTTGTTGTCAGATAAAACGTTTCTATTGTAACCGCTTTTAAGGTATTTTACACGCTTTTTGTTACGTTTTATAGTTAAAGTTCTTTAAAAGCTTTTATCTACACTCATGTTATAATATTCGAATTATGAACTCATGCCTGAACGTATACTGATACACTTTATGCCATAGTAAACTTTAAAAAATAAAACTGCTGTATCCGGGTGTTTCATAATGACCATTATGCAACACCCGGATACAGCTGTAACTCATTATAAAACTCTTTTATTTCTTAATGTAAATTTAAGAAATAAAAGAGTTCCAGATCTAGCGCTAGAGTCTCCATGGCAACCGTAGGATTTACCGGCCCTGACTTCCAACTTTTTCAAGCTCTTCTTTAGCCGGCAACAATCAGAAACGTTTTTAAAATTAGAATTTTGAATTTAGAAGGAATAGACCGTATAGACTCCTATGAGTGGGGTTTGGCACCAATTCATATTTTATAATTAATATTGATTTGATTTATTTTTGAAATATATAATAAATGTAATGAGTGTAGATAAAGTAGTGTATGAGACTACTATTGTTTCTTTAACACACTTTTTGTTAAAATTAGCCATTAATTAAAACATACAATCAGTATTTCAGATCCAGCGCGAATTTTTTCTGTTTAAATGCGACGTTTGTGTCAGCTTGTCATATTTCGACGTGCACGTTGACCGAACGGCAACTTTCTGACGCCGTTGTCAGGTAAAACGTTTCTATTCTAACTGATTTTAAATTAAACGGTGCTTTTTGCAGGATATGGTTGAAATCCTTTGACCTTACTCTTTTTTGTTCGAATTAGTAGTGATTAGTTCAAGTTTAAAAAGGTTTGAAAATATTAAAAGGTAATTTTTTCTAGTTATTATTTAACCTATTGCATCAACAACAAAATCTAAATTTATTTTGTTTTGTTATAATGATTCGTTAGTTGAATGAAAAGCGTTTACTGTTTTGAAAATGTTTTTGATCGGAAGCATAAATTATGTCTGATATTTTTATACTATTTAAATTTGTTACTTATATTTAACAAAACACAAAACTAGAAACCATAGCTTTTTGTTGTTACTTCATTTAATTAATTATTTTCCTTTCACAAATGAAAAAGTCATAATTATAAAGTTTTCAGCAAAACGGCTCGTATTAAATTTATTCCACAAATTATATTTTTAATTAATATCACGCGGAAGCGTTTTTATCACGTAATAGTGATAAAATAATTAATCATAATTTCGAAATTAGATGTCAACTTTATTTAGTTATTAACGATACATCAATGTCACAGTGACTCGCGTTACGTGACGGCGACGAGACGGCGACGTGGCGACGTGACGAGTGCACAAAACGACGTGACAACCCTTCAGAATAACCCGACCACTGCCCTACTTCGAATACAATTAATATTGTCGCGACACGGGTCGCGGCGACCGAGCGAACGCAATGAAATCTGAGTTAAGTTTTAAAAATGAAATAACTTCAATAAAAACGATTTAATTAATCAAAAATCTAACCGAAACTTTTGAATGATAAAAATCTCATTTATTTTATACCGATTCACATAATATTATGTACGTACGTCCAACACCTACCCATTTTGAATTTAAATTTAAATATGTTAACAATTTTATTAACCACTATAGCTGACCAGCGCGACTTCGTTCTCGTGGCCCTACCCCCTTCTCCACCCTACCCTACCCTACCCTACCCTACCTTTACCCTACCCTACTTCTACTCTACCCCTACTTACCCCTCCTCCCCTATTTTCTCACCGTTAAAACCTTCCTTGGACTTCCACGAACATTAAAAAAAATAATGGCCAAATTGGTCCAGGCGTTGTTGAGTTATGCGCTTACCAACACATTTTGCGATTCATTTTTATATATAAGATATTGAATGCCGAAAACCAGCTCCGATGGTTGATTTTTTCTTAATACTTCTTTTTCAATTTTTCAGTAATGAAAATTGCATTGTGAATGCAAAAAAGTAAAAATATATTGAATGCCGTTTACTTCATTTGAAAATCGCAGTACAAAATTATTTTTATGCTTTAACTGAGCGAGGCGTTAAACGAATTCCAGCAAATTAATTTCTCGTATTACCCTAACCTGATATGTTATAAAAATATTTATTCTTATACGTTTCACAATTTGGTTACAGGATTCAGTAATGATGTTACAAAAACAAACAGCAATCAGTCAAATATTTGTAGTGTCTATTTGTAGTACATGAAATAATCTTATAATACTTTATTTCGCATTCGAACCCCGTCGCGAGAGTAATGTCTACAGAGAGACCCTTTTCTTATTAACGCGTGATTACACATTGATTATTTATCGTGTCTAGACACTAGGAGAACCAATTTGTCATTACGACAAGGGGATCATACAGTATCTGGGGTATTCTAAAAGTCGATCCTCGGCCTAGTTTAGTGTCCTGTTTTAAATGTAGAATTTTTAAGTCTCAAAATATAAAACAGTATATTATTATATATAAAACGCTGGAAGTCAATTATGAATAACAGTGCAATAAATTGCATTCACTTACTGGAATAACACAAAAAGCATACTCGAATATCAAATTAAAAAGCACGCAAAAAAGTCTGAATTTAAAAAGATTACTCGCAAATTCGCTTGTTATTTTCTCGAAATCCGAGCATTCTTTACCAAACGTCGCTTCGGCGCTGCTGTTGGTGTCACTTCGGTAAAAATTTAACTGGTGCACATTCACGATGTTAATTGTCATTCGGGGGTATCGGGACAAATGACAGGGACAATTTGGCGCCGTCAAAAACGCCACCGCAGCGCGCGGATGACGACGGGTTAAACCGGGTAAGCTGACGCGTTCGTTTGTGGGTTAAGGCTTTTATGAGTTTAGGGTTAGTTATTGAATGTTTTCGCGTAAAGAAAAATACTAGAAGTAATTTTTGATACTTCATATTTAGACAATTTTCGATATTTATAATATCATAAAGCTAAAAGCACCTTTTAACGAAAGGTATGATAGCTTGTATTGTATTAAATTTCTTTTTAATTATATAGTCTAGACATTCTGTTTCAGGGTTAACTTCGAAATAGGTAGGTAAATCATTTTTCTTCATTGGAGGAAAATACTATTATTGTTACATTAAACTGGTCCAAAATACGTTTAAAACGTTATTTTTAATTGTTGCAGCTATAGCTGTAATCTATACTTCTGATTTTCTGAGAATAGCAATAAGAAAAAAAAATTGTTGGTGAGCATTACCTTGGTAACAGTAAGCTCTATTTTATTTCCATGAATTGGCATTTTCAAATAATTGTATGAAATATTTGAAAAAAAAAAAATTGATTGATGAAGTTCCTATGGGTTCCAGAAATTAACCTGAGTCTTACTTAGGTATTTATTTAAAACTAAATATTCGTTGAAATAGAGTAGTTTTTAAAGTGCTTTTCTTTAAACAATTACTATCTAAGCTAGTGTATTTTGTATTTTAAAATCGATCTTATTACGTAAATAATTATATTTAGTTTACGAGCACCTCAATAAACAGTAGGTACATCCAAATGGCATAATTTTGAATATTTATGAAAACTGGAAACCCTAAACCTCGATAGATTGATTCTAATAAAATACTACTAATATTATAAATAGGAAAGTTTATTAATTAGTTTGTGTATTCAATTATTTTTTACTCAATCACGACACCCACGGAAACGTAAACCAAGCGGTAACAAAACGAGTAATTTTTCCACAACCCTGCAACGTACGTCAAAGTCAATAAGTCAATAAATTTTTATTCATATAGATTAAATAAAATTAATGCTTATGAATCGTCCAACATTTTTTTAACCTACCACCTGTTATGGACATCTTTTAACTGACAAGAAAAACAGGCGAAAAAAACTCATCAGCTTTAACAGAAGCAACGCATTTACAAAATAATTATGTCGTTGCTAGACAAAATGGTACAATAATAAAATTTATACAAAAAGCTAATGCTGAAGGAAAGTTTTCACATACTTAAGTATATGAATATTTTCCTTTTATACATTGTTAGTGTTACTTACTATAATTATGACAACCATGCGTTATGATCATTTAAATAATCTTCTACTTTGTAATAGCCTTTGCTTAAGAGCGTCTTTTTAACATGTTTTTTAAATTTATTCAAAGGCAGCTCGATTACTTCTTGTGGAACTTTATTAAAGAATGCTATGCCTTTTCCCAAAAAAGAGCCTCTACTTTTTTCAAGTCTAAATCTTGGAACGGCAAGCTTATTTTTATTTCTTGTGTTAAAATTATGAATATCACTATTCTTAGTGAATGAGTCAAGATGTTTCCTAACATATAATATATTCTCGTAGATGTATTGCCCTGCTAAGGTTAGTACGGTTAGATGACGTCACAATCCGTTGGGTGTCAGTGCGCCGTCACCGAGTGACAGCTCGATTATGACTCAGCAGGGGTACTGTCACGTACTATGAGCGTTCAAAATAAAATGCGCGTTTTGGATGACGCGACGTTCGCAGGGTTGGGTTATGCATGAGAGACGTCTTTAGTGTCTTATTATAAAATGGCAATATTAAGGCCTGATTTTTCAATGCCTGGATAAAAATTATTCGTCTGATGTCGTTTAATACCTCCAATTTAAAAAGCATTTGTCATTCATATCTCTCTTGTTTTGAGATTGACATTTAATTTGGTTGGTTATCAATTTATCTGACTAATAACAATAATCTGAGGATTGAAAAATTAGCCCTAAAGTTAAAATTTTACAGCCCTGCTCTTTCGGCGACGTCACCATCCGTTGGGTGTCAGTGCGCCGTCGCCGACTGACAGCTCGATTATGACACGACAGGGGTACTGTCAGCGTTATTTTACAAAATGCAGGTTTTGGATGACGCGATGTTCGCAGTGTTCGGTCATGGGCGGTTGTTTCTGGTATCGACATCAAATATCGTGTTTTATGAATAATCGTGACTGTAGCACAAGTACCTATCATAATAATAATCTGTTTTCTTTTTATCTGTTTTCGATGGTTTGTTGCTGCATTTTTTTACTGTTTTAGAATTTGTCATTTTCAAAACTCATTCAAAAGTTATTATTTTATTAATAAGGTTTAACAAACTCAATATAACGACAGAACTATATTTAATTCAGCTTTTATATGACTATTTGATCTGCAGTTTTGTTTAAATTGAAAAATTTAATATCATTCCTTATTTTAATAGTTTATTTGTATGTCTCACTTAAGGTCAATGCAAATATTTTGTCAGTGGTTTTAACAGTATTTTGTTTAACAAGAAACACTTTTTTTCTAATATTTCATTTTCAATAATAAAAATTGCATTGTAAATGCAAAAAAACTAAATATAATAAGAAACACTTGTACAAAATTATATCAATTTCATTAAATTGGAAATCCAAAAGTGACAAGTAAACTTGCTTGTCTTTCTAGACTAAACAAAATCGCTGAAAATTTCAAAACTGTAGTATGTGTTGCATTGTATTTGGAAAATAAATTGCACTCAATTAAATAAGACTAATATGGAAAGCTCAGTCAGAGCTCAAGCTTTATTTCAGAAGTCCCATTTAAACTGTACAAAGACACAAAAGTCCTCCTTTTTACGGCGAAACTGCGAAAAAAGAAGGTGGAATTCGCAGCGCGACTCTGTTAATTATTGCTACAAATTAAAATGATTTATTTGTGGGAGAAATGACGCAATCCTCCTGAAAATGGGGGTCTGAATTACTTTTTCAGTTTTATTTTTCACGCAGAGAAAGAAATTAAATCTGCATGTTTTTTGTTCCTATTCCTATTTTTATGTGTCCTATCAACTGTAACCTTGAAACAATTTTTGAAAAGTTTTTTTTTGTTTTGTATGGGTTATAACCTTTTAAAGTAAAAATTATTTGGTTTAATATAGCCTAAATATCAACTTGGCTTAAAAAATCGCTTTAATTTACTATGACGACACTGAAAATCTACTGATGATTACAACATAAACTGTAGATTCTAGAAACAAAATAACAATGTTAATAAATTTGTAAATATAATTATACAGAATACACACACACGCACGCGCTCTCACACCCATACACAAATACAAACACACACACACACACACACACACACACACACACACACACACCCAGGGAACCGTTCATTCTCATTTAAATTCAGTTGTTATAAAAAACTGTACACCTGGTTCAGTTTGGAGAGGCTGGTTATCTGCCATACAGGTCTCCTAGCGCGGAAACCAGTCTCTAACATAGATAGATGTAATTGCTGTACACCCATTTTGAAAATTTTCTATGTAGAAAAATGGGAAATGAAGTATTTTGAAAAAATCGACCCGTCTCACAACTAGTCCGATGGGACTCGAACCCACGACCTTTCGCTTCCCGGGCGACTGCTCTCAGTCATTTTTCTATAATAAAAATTGCATTGTGAATGCAAAAAAGTAAATATTTAAATAAATTTCCTATGTGTAAGAGCAAATAAAGTGTTTTTTGTATGTATTTTAGAACGTAATGACTCATCTCACTCTTTTATTTTATATGCTTTGTAATCAAGATTCTCATGGCGAGCTTTGTTCCAAAAGCTTAGCAAAATATTGTAAGGAATCTCATTATAATTTAAATGTTAACTTGTGGTCTGTCGGCAAGATGTAAATTAGGTTTTGTGGGCTCTCCGAATCGAAGTAATTCCGCCGGCCTCGGAGAAAATTGCCTTCGTAAGGTAACACTTGTGATAAAAATACTAATTCGGCTTATTGGGGGGTTGGCTGTTTAAATCGCAGACGGTAGCCATTTTGGAAACACTACTTTATAGACTTTTCTTATATACAACGGGTTAGAGCTTGGCATTAATCACACCTGATGTAAAGTGGTAATTAAGCTGAAGGTGGAAGCGCACTACTCCCGGATTCCTCAATAACTGAGGAACAACTAATTGGCAATCTTATCTCTAACTTCCGGAACACAATAATGCTGGAAACATAATTTTTATGGCGACAGACTTCGATAAGATGGTGGTAGCTAGCCAGGTGGACTAAGAACCCACCAACCAATCCGAATATTTACCTGTACCCCCACTGGTAATCAAACCCGGGACCTCTGGGTCTGAAATCGTTTGTGTGAACCACTAGACCACAGAGTCGGTTGAAACTTACTAATGGTTTTTTCGCTTTGTTTCAGGTAAGACTTTTTGAGCTTTGGAGAATAATAAGAAATATTTATGACCCTGTGAGTATGACTGCATTAACTAAGGAAATATTTTAACGGATATCGATTATTCGTTGATTACGATACCTATTGTGAATTTTATTTTTACAAATATTTTACTATATGTGTGTGTTACTATAATTTGATGAGACAAAAATCCTTATTAAAAAATACCTATACGAGTAATCATTAATTATAGCTATTATGAAAAACGGGATTTTTTATCATGTTTAAATTTGTTTTCGTGTTTCGAGTTACTTCGTGACCATGGCGTGTACAACTGCACTGAAATATAGGAAATTCGAAAACTAATTTTCACATGGTAAAATCCTGTTTTTTCATAATAGTCGAACTAATAATTACAATGTAAGTTTAAATGTTATAATATTAGTTAAGATCATAGCTTAAATTAAATTCCGTTTTAGTTTTCGTAAAAGATTTAAACTTAACTCAAATTACTATTATTACTATCAGCATTATATTCGGTATTTTATTAAAAAAGTTTTGTAAGCACAAGTTACAAAGGAGTGTGGTGGTAAGGAAACAAATGTAAAACTATAATAGAAAACTAACTTTATAAAAGACAGATTAAAATACATTTTCTATACCTTAAAAAAACTAGTTATTTTTACAAACTTTGAAGTAAGTATAAATGAAAATCCGGTTCCAATAGAAAAGTTGACCCGTTAGTTGCAGCTCGGCAGCTCAGTAAACATATCACTGCACCGTCGCCAGTAACGACCATCGTTATCGTTATACGGGTTACTATCGTTGACTACAGAGAATGAACCGCTTCGATCTTATCGTTACGGTGTAAGAAGGAGAGCTTTAGCTTTACATACTTTTTAGAATGGATTAAAAGAGTAGGGTAGTGAATGTTTTGTGCACGATGTTGCGTGGGTATAAACAAATGAAGATTTAGAGAAAAGTAATATATGATACGTATAAATCATGATAAGAGCGAAGCAAAAGTGTATTGAATCCTACATTGCTTCCAAATCTTAAGAAGTTTCTTAGTCTGCAGTAAATAATTTCGAGTTTCAACTTGAATCAAGATTTGTGTTCACGCTTTTCGGAAATAAGTTTCAATGATTTTTTACGATACAAATCCAATTATTGCTTTGTCTAAAAATTCAATAAGTAGTCTATTATATTGTCCGAGTCGACCTCCGTGTCAGAGTGGTTTACACACCGGTTTTCAAGGTGCCGCTATTTCTAGAGGTCCCGTGTTCGATCCACGGTTGGGTAAATTTTGTAAAAACTAACTTTTCAGTATTTCCTCGGGTATGGGTTTTGGTATGTGTTAATACCCGTTGCTGTTTCGATTTTCCATAATACTAGTGCCTAAGCTACTGTAAGTTGGTTGGTATTGGTGTCCAATATTTATTTATTTATTATATTGTCACATTCTGATATTCTGTTGTGATATTATGCCAAACCCAATGTATGCTACAGTTTTTAACCGACTTCTAAATCAAAAAGGAGGAGGTTCTCTCTATTCGTCTGTATGTATGTTTTTTTTTTGTGTATGTCCACCGATTACTCGAAGACGGCTGAACCGATTGAAATGGTTTAAACGTTATTACATCAGGTTGGTTTCCAAGTTGGTCCCATTTTTTGAAATTTTGAAATCGGTTCAGTAGTTATCAGGAAATCTTGAAAATACTGTCGTTTTCGTTACCACTTTATGTGAATTTAATACGTATATTTCGGCATAACTCCTTTGTTTATAAACCGATTTAGATGATTCTTGTTTTGGTAAAAAGGGGATACCTCAAGGTATTTTAACCGACTTCGAAAAAGGAGGTTTTCAGTTTGATCACATACCTATTTACCAGAAAACACGTAAATTGCCTGCACGATGCACTAAAAAGAGTGAAATGAAAATTATTTTTATAAAAAAAAACCACATCAAAAAAGTAAAAAATAATGCCTCACCAAATCAATAACGTAAGTACTTTGAAGTCGGGCGGGTTTTAACAAAAACACCAAAAAATTGTACATGTTTCACGCCCGACTTCAAAGTACTTACGTTATTTATTTGGTGAGGAATTATTTTTTACTTTTTTGATGTGGTTTTTTGTTCTAATACCTATACCTAATACCTATAGCTAAAATTGGAATATCGTCAAACGCAGGATTTATTAAACACCCCGTCAGCCATTACTTCAAGACTCGGCTTGTTTCCAATTACTGTCATTAGCTAGTAAAACAAATACGCAATTAGTTTGAACTTAAAACTAAAATGAAATTACTTACTAACAGCTATCGATTTGTCAGACCTTAATTAAAGCAGATCAAACTTGATCCCTTTGATTACATTGTTAACAAATCGAAGCATAGCATAATTTGAATTCCAAATCCTTTCTCAAAGTTGATTCGCCGATAAATGTTGTTCACCCCAGGGAGCCTACCAACAGCTGGCATCGCAATATTAAAGAATGAACGGATTTTACAAAGCCCACCAGACTTATGGACCCACCGCGATGACCCACTAGTGGGTCCACGAGTATTTACCAGCTTTTTATTAACTTGCCATGTTAGTTAGTTAGTGGGGGACAAATCTTGCAAGCTTAATTTGACCCACTTTCCAGTGTCCGATGGGGCTAAAATTTTGTATACAGGTTTGGTTTAGATGACTATACAATATAAAAGTACAGTCAGCAAAAAAGCTTGTCATGAAAATGAAATTTTTACTAAAATCTTATTTTAGGTGTGCTTGTGGTCCCAATGTTTCGCTCTTGACCATAAATACATTGTGTTATTGGCACAAGCCTCGTGGCCGTTGGAAATTAAATTGTAATTGAATAAATTATACTAGTACATATATTCAAAACCGATTTGACGAAGGTTTCTTCTGCTGGGTCACGCTGGACCCATGAAGTGGCGGGCAATAAAGTTTTTTAAGACGTTAAAATTAAATTAAATCGAATTATCCACCTGTCACTCATTTGAGTTATTACTATTTAGCGTCATCCCGCTTACAAATCTGGATATTACCTGTAATGAGCATAAACTTATAATCGAATTATCCACTTGTCACTCAATTGAGTTATTACTATTTAGCGTCATCCCGCTTACAAATCTGGATATCACCCGTATGAGTGAGTATTTATACTAGAGTATAATAAGTTTATGCGTATGAGCTACACGACGTCATCCCGCGGGAATGTGATATTTTTCCGGGATAAATAGTAGCCTATGTCACTCTCCTGCCCCCAATCTATAACAAAAATCATATCGATCCGTTTCTCCGTTTTGACGTGAAAGGCGGACAAACAAACAAACACACTTTCACGTTTATAATATTCGGATTGTTTTACTGTTCATGGTAGACCCCTGAGCAAAGGACGTTGAACGCTGAATTAGGAGGCTCTCATAAATTAGGCGGTGCTCCTAAATTAGGAGGTTGATCTAGATTTGGCTAATAAAGGCAACCATTAATTTGTCTTAACTGCTTTTTATGTTTTCTCAATTTTGTTTATACACACAAACAGTATATCTTTGTGCTGTAGCAACTTTGTGTTAAGGTACGAGTTAGAACTGGGCGTCATCGGACGACAAACTGCAAGCGTCGACGATTGTAAAGTCGTCGTTGTCGGCGTCGAAGGCGATTGTAATTGATTGACCTTAGTAATGAGTCATTGTCATGGCCATCACGCGGGATAAGGTCGTGGCCCATTCTCCTTATCTATTCGTTAAGGTGCGCTTACATAGGCAACTTAAATTAGAAGCAATATTCCCGAAACAAGTTAATGTAATTGCTCCAGCTTTGCTCCAATTTATAACTCCAGATTGATCTATTTTAGTTGCCATGCAATTATCCATACTAATATTATAAATGTGAAAGTGTGTTTGTTTGTTTGTTTGTTTGTTTGTTTGTTTGTTTGTTTGTCCGTCTTTCACGTCAAAACGGAGCAACGGATAGACTCGATTTTTGGTATGGGGATAGTTTGGGAGCTGGAGAGTAATATAGGCTACTTTTTATTCCGGAAAATTATAAAATAAAAATGATTATTTTGTATAGAAAATCGATAAACTGTCGTACTATACAAAACTGTCATTTCTTCCATAGCCGCTTCCAAAGAGGTATGTCAAAGAGTATTGTAATCACTGACGTTTTAGCCGCTTTGGATTACCTACTTTTTAATAAGTGACATTTGTTGCAGGCAGTGTATAAAACTTCTTCGCGATCATTTATTTTCATCTGTTTGGTGATACGAAGTTTACCGGGTCCACTATAATTAATATGGCAAAACAACGTTTGCCGGGTCAGCTAGTTACTAATAAAATTGCCCGAGGAAGGCTAATACCTAAGCAATGGAGACATTAAAATGCTGATGATTATAATTAGCCTACATGAAAGTAGTTTTTTTTATTAAAACGCTTTAATGTCTTATGGCCGTTTTCTCAAAAACTTATGGACCACCTAATTCTTTGCTTATCTACTTACTACCCGAACAAGTTTACTCGGCACCTGGCTCGAAAACGTCGCTTACACTCAGATGCCAAGTTAACTTGTTCGTAGTAGTTCAGCAAAGACTTAGGGGATTCATAAGCTTTGGTGAAAACGGCCATTTTGCAAAGATTAATCTTAAGGGGGTTAGGCGGCCAGCGAAAAATCACTATGGAATCAACGAGCTCGAAACTAAAAATCGCAAGCGAAATTCACACTTTTATCAAAAATTTAATAAAAATGTTTAATTTTTTAAAAATCGAATACAGTCAAGAAATAGAAAAGGTAAATACCTGTAGGAATAGGAATTATTATAGGAATTATTATTGTAAAACATGGTCGTAATGTGCATTTATATGAAATTTTAGAGGTAATTTCAGGATTTTTTTCTATCGAGCAAAATTTTTCCAATCGTGTTTTCGAAACAGTCATCCCATCACATATACGTTCTATAATACATATTGGAAATTTCAATGCGAAAATACTTCAAGTTTTCAAATGACAGCTAATAGAAACTAGGCAATTTTGGCGTTTTCACTTTTAAAGAGTTATGGAAAATGAACGGGTTGAACTATTTACAAGGCTCTTTTATAACGTGTGATATCACTGTTATAAACTTGAAACAGAATTAAGTACCTGTGTTTCTCAATACAAGCAATAATAGTCAAGGATAAGGTTCGAGTAAACAATTTACCGATACTAATAATCCACGTATGCAAATTTGAGCTAAGCCAAGCGTTTGCACTTCGCAAATTAGCTTATCTAAGCTCAATAATGTTTGGTCAGCCAAACAATAACTTGCTTTTGAGAAAGCTTAAAAATACTTTAGTTGTGGTAGAATGGTACATACCTACTACTAAAAATTAAGTCAAATCAGTTTATTGCACTCAATGTATTACAAGGTCTTAAAATAACAGGTACAACGATATGAATCTGTTCTGCATGACAACATACAATACCTATAAATTGTAATTATATTATACATATACTATCTATAACTTTAAACTTATTTTATTAACAATTGAAAATATTTTTTTTTATAAAAACAAAAAAAACTATTGTTTGTGTATGTTTTTAATTGTAATTATGTTAACGACTTATCACTCAAATACTCCGTAAAAGGTGAAAATTAAATTGGTGTATTACACTTGGTTTTTTTTTCAAAGTGAACTGCGAAATCGAATGTTACTTATTTTAACAAGTAAACTTAAAATTCTTATATTGGGATACTCGTTGTTAGCTTTTTACTGAATTTGGCCAATGCTATGCTTCACAATAGTACGTAATATAATTCATAGTAATTCTGTATTTTTTGACCGATATTTAACAACTCCGACCATCTATACTAATATTATAAATGTGAAAGTGTGTTTGTTTGTTTGTTTGTTTGTCCGTCTTTCACGTCAAAACGGAGCAACGGATCGACTCGATTTTTGGTATGGGGATAGTTTGGGAGCTGAAGAGTAACATAGGCTACTTTTTATTCTGGAAAATTATAAAATAAAAATGATTATTTTGTATAGAAAATCGATAAACTGTCGTACTATATAAAACTGACATTTCTTCCATAGCCGCTTCCAAAGAGGTATGCCAAAGAGTATTGTAATCACTGACGTTTTAGCGTTTTAGCCGCTTTGAATTACCTACCTTTCAATAAGTGACATAAGTGGCAGGCAGTGTATAAAACTTCTTCGCGGTTATTTGATACGAAGTTTACCGTGTCCACTATAATTAATATGGCAAAACAACGTTTGCCGGGTCAGCTAGTCCATACTAATATTATAAATGTGAAAGTGTGTTTGTTTGTTTGTTTGTTTGTTTGTTTGTTTGTTTGTTTGTCCGTCTTTCACGTCAAAACGGAGCAACGGATCGACTCGATTTTTGGTATGGGGATAGTTTGGGAGCTGGAGAGTAATATAGGATACTTTTTATTCCGGAAAATTATAAAATAAAAATGATTATTTTGTATAGAAAATCGATAAACTGTCGTACTATACAAAACTGTCATTTCTTCCATAGCCGCTGCCAAAGAGGTATGTCAAAGAGTATTGTAATCACTGACGTTTTAGCCGTTTTGGATTGCCTACTTTTTATTAAGTGACATTTGTTGCAGGCAGTGTATAAAACTTCTTCGCGATCATTTATTTTCATCTGTCTATCTATAATAGATGTTGGTGATACGAAGTTTACCGGGTCCACTATAATTAATATGGCAAAACAACGTTTGCCGGGTCAGCTAGTAATAAATAAAGATAGAATCAGTGCATAATCTAGTGAATCTAGACACGCGGTAGCGTAAAGCCAAGTTTCAAGCTAACAGAAATGGCAAGCAGCACCGTGTATTGTATATCTTTACACGAGCCATTTGGAGTCACTCTTACACATAAACATGTCATATATCTTACAATAAATGAATACTTTTCTTTTCAAAATATACTGATTCACGGCTGTACCTCAAATCCGATCAAAACCTCTCAGAGACGAACAAAGGTTGCTAAAGCCGTTTTCCCCAAGGACTCAGCATCCCAAAAAAGTCGCCTCATCCTGTTAATCTTCATAATAATATTTTGACTTGATTTTCCCTATTACGCACGAAGACGCATATTTTCTTTCCACTTCCTTCGCCTACATTTATTTCGGCTAAATCGTTTGCAAACGTTGAAATATGCTCTCGACGATCCGTTTCAGACCCGATCAGATCATTTGTTTTTACAATTGGCCCATAAAAAGATTTGCTAAGGAAAACAAAACTCATGGAAGCGTTACTGGAACATGTGGCGATGGTTGTACTGGCTGTACACGCGTGCGTTTGAACCGCCACTTAAAATGTGAAAGTAATCAGATTAACACAAAACTTATATATACCTAATGCATTTTACAGTGGACAGGATATAGAACATTTTAATGAGAGTGTATGGTTATTAAACAGTATTTTAAACGTAGACATTGAACGTGTCCTAATCATTTTCAATAGTCCCTTTGTGCTTTATTGTATCTAACAAGAATGATTCTCATGGTGAACTTATTATACTTATTCACCAGCTAAATTTCAACATGTTATATTACCTTATGTTATATTAATTTATCATAAAAAAACTGATATTGCGACTATAACAACTCATACGATTGTCGAAGGCGAGGAAGCTTTTAAATCTGCAATATTGTCTTTAAACATTAAAATATAGAATAACAGAGACTGATCATTACAAACTACGAGTATCAATCTTCAAGACAATTTTCAAATAAACTTCGCACACGCTCGTTTATCCATTTGAATATTGTATTTACCACATGGCCACGTTAGTTGAAATAATATACAGCCCCTTATGACAGTGATAAAAAAAATAACGGGTTGCACTCCGGGAGTGGCGGCAGAAGTGAAACGAGCTTCCTAGACATTTTCACAAAAAAAAATGACACAAAAAAGAAAAAAATACGGACTGGATTTGACCCGAGGTCTTCTGATTTCAATGCCGCCCGTTTCCTAATCTGAGCTATTACTACTTTGGAAACGGTGGTGGTGAAATTTGTTTTCGTATCCTAATGACGTTGTAACAGTTTATGATAGGGTTAAGTGTCCGTCTTACGTGTTTTCGATCTGACGGTCACGTGATGTCCTGACGCGAGTTTAACAGTTTTTACTCATCACAAAAAGTGCACAACGCCGCTAAAAGAAGTTTTCACTTCAATAATTTCCTTTAAAATGTACCCGTTCGTCTGCTCAGCCGTCGAACAACGTATTCACGTCACGACCACGTCAAGCCATTTGTTTCCAAGTCTTGTGGGTTTCAATTCATTTCTCTGCGGAACCATTCCATCATTTTTTATGCTGCTTTAGGAATGTTGATCGAACGCGTGTCTTCAATCATATGGGTAAAGGGCTTGCGTAATGGTTGCAATATCGTTATTGTTCTAAAGTATGAATGATGATAAATTAAAAGAAAGGAAATAAGTTTTAAGTAAAAATTTCATTATAGGTTTTTCACTATCACATTTTTTCCTATACTTACAAAATTGCATTGTGAATGCATAAAAATAATATAAAATCTTAAAAATTTCACTCTTATGACAAGCTTTTTTGCTGACTGTACTTTAATATTGTATTGTCATCTAAACTAAACTTGAATACAACATTTCAGCTTAATCGGACACTGGGAAGTGGGTCAAATTAAGCTTGCAAGATTTGTCCCCCACTAACTAACTAACTAACATGGCAAGTTAATAATAAGCTTGTAAAAAGGCGGCAGTTTTTTTAAAAAGACCTTGTGTTTACTGTTACTAATTTTATTAACAGTTGGCTTTATATAGTTTTTTTTTACTTATGGAAACTTTAAAGCTGCAGTAAAATGTAGATAGGAAAGTGGGCGAGTTGGGAATATGGACGACTTGGGAAAGTGGACGAAGTCGTCCGGAAAGGTTTTATACGTTACAAACCTTTCAACAACACATACAACAAGTGGTAGAGAATTTTCACAATGGGTTTTTTTTTCTTATGCCTCCAACATTGTAGGAGCCTGTTTTATCTGTTTTCTCTTTCATACCAGTTCTCGCATGTTAGCTTCTCGCACTTTCAGTCTGCAAACTACACTTTCAATCATCGTCTTTTATTCAATAACGGGCTGGGTGTAGCCCGCCTGTGCTATAATGTCTGCTGTTCTATTCACAAGGGGTTGCACTTAGCCTTTAGATCACACACTTCTTTTGGAATCCTCAACCACTGAGGATCTGGGACCGTACTCTGAAACGCAAATCCGAAACTTCGGATAGCCCCGCCCTCTGGCTCGGCTACCTTATCTGTAACCGCCGGAATAAGACAATGCTTGACAATGCTGAAAACTTCGTTGTTATGGCGTCACACTTGGATAAGATAGTAGTAGCTAGCTAGACAGACTTAGAACAACTTACCACCAACCAATCGCAGGCAGGTCACAGCAGACTTATCAACTCGTAAACGGATCGTAAACGTATCAACTCGAGCGCTTCAGTATTCTTTGTATGAAACCCCCTACTGCAAAGCACACTAATCGGAATCGTAACGTAATCGCCTCGCCTCGGGACCAGCTCACGAACCGCTTTGCGGGTCGCTCAACTTGCTATCCCCGCGCTTACCGCTAGTCGTCCACGCGCTCACGTCTTTCCGTACCCGAGCTTACAGCTCTACGCACAGTGGTCTGAAAATAAAAATGAACTAACCACATTTCAAAAAATCTGACTGAAATTCCGAGATTTGATCCCATGTCCACCTTCTTTCGATATGGAACCACTGTACGGCGAGGCGTAAGCGCGGCGTCGCCTAGCCGTAGCGGAGCCGACGGACCAACCGACGCTGATCCGGTTTGGTTACGTGCTTGCGTTAGGTTGAAGCCTGGTTGACGGCCAGGAAAAAGACGATACGGTGTCGATCCCTTTCCGAGTTGATATATCTGATGTGACCTGCCCGCTAACCACTGCGCCACGGGCTCCACAATCCTCATTCGATTTCAAATTCGTAATATCGAGTAGGTGCCAACACTCGTATACAATATGACTACGTACGCACGCACTTGTAGCTTGATACTTCACGTAGATATGCCATTGATTGTTGCCGAGTATTTCACATTTTTAATATCAGCTTATGAAATTCTGCCATGGCGTATATTTATACTTACATGTAAACAATTTTAATATATTGTGTTAAATATACAGTATTCGTTTAAAGAGAGTTTTTGTTGACTTCTAACACATCTAAAGTAGGTCAATACTCAATACTCAATACTCAATACTTTATTGCTTTTCCACAATGGGTGAAAAGATGTTATGATAAATAACATAATGATAATGATGTCAACCTGGACCTACAATAACTAGGAAGGAAGAAATCAAAAGGAACTACTTTTCTGTGTTGATGATGAAATCATATCAATTTAATGATATAGCAATATCATTAAATTGATTGTTTTTAGAAGCTTTTAATTAACTTACCATGTTAGTTATTTAGTTTGTTAGTTAGTTCGTGGGGGACAAATCTT
This sequence comes from Crambus lathoniellus, assembly GCA_949710035.1. Lineage (NCBI taxonomy): Eukaryota > Metazoa > Arthropoda > Insecta > Lepidoptera > Crambidae > Crambus > Crambus lathoniellus. The sequence goes on along the minus strand of OX453309.1, from coordinate 29,709,102 downwards.
GCAAGCTCAATTTGACCCACTTCCCAGTGTCCGATTGAGCTGAATCTTTGCATACAGGTTTGGTTTGGATGACAATATGATATTAAAGTACAGTCAACAAAAACGCTTGTCATAAAAACGAAGTTTTAAAAAACCTTATTTACGCTTCAAATTATAAACAAAGCCTTAGCATTACAACTATTATTAACAAATTATGCTTTGCGGCGTGGATATTAAAGGCTTCCACACACCAGATGCGTGTGCAACACGATGCGTTGCATCTGCAGCACGCTGCGACCTAAAGCAATTCACACCGGCACCACGGTGGGCGTCGCACACGCATCGCAGTGCATCTGCGACGCCGCCCGTGCGTCAGCGACGCCGTGTGTTGCTTTCGGATCGCGGTTGTCATTTTCTTTCAATTCGTAATTCCCTTCCTATTCTATCCCACAAAAGAGAGTTTTTATCTTGTGAATCGTATATACATTTGTATCTGCATACTATATTAATTAATTTTTTGCGTATTTCAAAATCCATGATGACAATTTGTAAATATTGACAACTGACATGCCGCAGTCAGCGTCGCAGCTGCACGCAGACGTATAACGCCATCGCGGTGTGTCCTCAATTGAGAAATCCTATAGAATACAACGTCACTATGCCGGAGCGCGTGTGCGGCGTTGCCGTTTCGCTGTCGCGCGACCGCGCCGCGGCCATTTCGGTTTGTATCTCGCGGACTGCCGTGCGGCTCTCGCACGCAAACGCATCGCAATGCAGCTGCGATACTGTTGGTGTGAACCTACGCGTACAAATTCATAAATTACAACTCATGACGCACGCAGATGCAATGCAGCACGTCTGCGTGCGTTTTTGGTGTGTGGCAGCCTTACAAGTATACATAAGAACACCCAAACATTTCATCACTTGAATTACAAAATAATTTAAAAAGACGTAGTAACAAGAGCAAACACATTGACTTTACCTGTCAAAGCACATTTGAAAGGCACAAAATCGAAAGCATAAGCCGCGCCGTTTTACGTAGAAGGGTCTTAATCCCCAGTCTTATTGGGTTACTACAGAGGCGACGTTACGGTCCCGCGTCCATTTGTCTCGCAAATCCTGGCGAAATCTTTTCTTATTACTTTCGCGAGTACTTTGCAATTGTGCTTATTCACGGGGAGAGCAACTGAGAGTAAAGTGGTAATTTTGAATCTCGCTTTTATTGTTATGCTTGTAGAATGGACTGAGGTATAGTTCTACTCAGTTGGTTGAAGTGCTTCGCTTTGTTTTGACGTTTGGTGAAATACATGCGTTGTTATTTCGTTTGATAGTTTTGAAATGTTATAAATATTCATTCAAAGGAGTGAGCTTTTATTGTCATAGATATGTATAATTGCATTCAATGACGTTATAACTTCAGCTGAAGTTCAGCTCAAGTTTATAACCATAAAGAAGACATTAAAAAAAGCTACAAGTGACTTGGAAAAATCAGTGAGAACAGTATACTATTTAGCCGTTACTCAATGATATATTGCAGAGCTTTTCATGACTTGACATAGCAGTAACTGAATTTACAGACAATTTATTTTTATCAAAACGCGTTTATTTGGTGAAAAATAATACCCCTTCTTTATCTGGAACGAAGCAAATAAAGACAGGTATGGAATTTTAAGTCCACTAGATCTACGTTTAAAATAGTGCAGCATTTATTTATATTCCTTAACATACCCGTAAATGTTCCCTCATTTACATAAGACTTTTTATTCCAATATGACATTTAAAGTTTATAGGAATAATCGGAAGTTGTAAATCCTCCTGAAAATACGACCATCGTAAAAACTCCGCTGAAATTTAACTTGGCACTACCCGTCGTGATTGTGCATACCTTGAACTATCTTTATTGATTTAATGCGCAGTCAACAGAGCATCAAATTTAACAGGTGAAACGAAAATCACTCTTATTACATACGAGGTAAGGTCTTGTCACCACCAGCCTGTTTTAATGTCCCATCGATAAGAAAAATTGGCAATGACCAACCACGCGGGCCCAATGCAGATGTTGGGTATTAACGACTGCAAATGCAACCGAGACCAACGGTTTATCGTGCCTTTTGGAGCACAGATGAACTCGAGATAATAGATAGATAGATAGATAGTTAAATTATTTATTTGCAAAGAACATGCACACACAAAAAAAAACAATCAAATATAATTAAAGAAAAAAAAACATATATTATTTAACATCACTTTGTGTGCCGTAGCGATGCAAAAAGGCGAAAACTCAGTGGTACATTTACTCATAGAGTAAATCACTGATTTTCAGTTTCCACCCATAAAAAAATAACGAGTATACGCGCAAAAGTAATTGATATATTTAGCACATCATTAGGTTAGGTTTGTCTTGCAATAAAAGAATTTGAGAATTGTATTTAAAATAAATGTCAAATTACTTACTAGCTAGAAATATTAAATATCAAATAGGGATTGTTATAAAATTATTAAATAAGAAAAATATTCATTCATAATTCTAAGATAGTGAGTCAATAATCAATTTTACCCATCCCGTGACCGACCATTGTGAAAGGTTTCAGTTTTATAATATAACTAGCGGCCGCCCGCGGTTTCACCCGCGTGGTTCCCGTTCCCGTGGGAATATCGGGATAAAAAGTACATATAAACCTTCCTCTTGAATCACTCTATCTATTAAAAAAAACCGCATCAAAATCCGTTGCGTAGTTTCAAAGATTTAAGCATACAAAGGGACATAGGGAAAGAGAAAGCGACTTTGTTTTATACTATGTAGTGACTAGCAGATCCTCGCGGTTCCACCCGCGTGGTACCCGTTCCCGTGGGAATATCGGGATAAAATAATAGCCTATGTCACTCGGGAGGAATGTAGCTTTCTAATGGTCAAAGAATTTTCTAAGTCGCGTCGCTCGGTCCAGTAGATTCGGAGCCTATTCGATGCAAACAAACAAACAAACAATCAAATCTTTCTTCTTTATAATATTAGTATAGACTAGCGCTCTTTTGACCTTCTGACCCCTTTTTTTACCCCCTTAGAGAGCAAATTTCAAAAATCCTCCTTAGTGCTCTCCAAGAAACATACATGCCAAACATCTTCTTGCGCCCTGGGTGCCTACCATCAACTTTGAGACAGCGATTCAAAAATAGCGCGATGCAGAATAGGTTCCTAAAATGAATTGCTTTCTTTCGTACTATGACCTTCTAAAAACTGGATCGCAAATGAATTGCTAAATGTGAATGACCGAACGATTTGTGTCCTTATTTCTTCTACCCGTCTCTTTCACTCGATTCTGTCATGCCCGGAGAGTGAGAGGGACGGGTATAACCTGCAGGTGTCATGTTAACTTGGCCGAGTTATAAGTCAAATAAGAGTTGATGACAGCTCAACGGCTGTGAAATGTCATTGAATGATCACTGAATCGCTGTCATTGATATTAAGCTGTCGTGGTACGAATAAGCGAAGCAGATCAGTTTAGGTCCTAAACAAAACCGCAATAAGAGTTGATGGTAGGCACCCTGTACCTAGTTTCGGCTGTGCGTTGCCTATCAGTCAGTCAGTAACGAAATAGTTTTTAAGTAAAATCAAGGGCAAAATGATTTTAAACGTAGAGACATTAGATACATAACAGTGTGCTGTATCATTGTCATTGAATGCTCGAACTCGCGACTTTTGAAGCACTAGGTACTTAACTAGATATTTCTACCTCTGCGCCCGATAATCTTTAATTTGATAATTTTAGAATAAAAAGAGAAATTATAAATCTGCAGTGTTCCAGACATTATAAATAAAGATGATTATTATAGCTTTTGTTAGTAGTATAACATTTCTAAACCAACAAGCGAATGCCAGACAGCGTTTGTTAGTATATCGATAAACAGGTGACTATTTAATCAATAAATCCGCCCCGGTCGAATGATCGCAAATAACGCTATTGATCGTGTGAAGTGGCCGGGCAATGCTTATAACGTAATTATAACGCGTAATCTAATGAACAAGCTGACCGTGAACACTATGATTCGAACTGCTGCTGGGATTCATTTTAGTTTGTAGTTAAAAAGAAATGACAAAAGTACCAAAACTTTAACTAGCAAACTAAAGACCAGCAATTTCATGTTACGTTTATCAACAAACAGGTGACTAATCAACAATGTATCGGCTGCAGTCGAATGATCAAATAACGCTACTGATCGAGTAAGGTGGCTGGCTAATGCTCTTAACGTAATCATAATGCGTAATCTAATGAACAAACTGACCGTAAACACAACGGTTCGATGTATTAGCAATCCGACTGGTCCGAGGATAATGCAATACGTTTTGCTTCAAGTCTATTTAAATTGGATATAATTTGTTTATCAATTGTACAGTTTGTGTTAGATAAAATGGATTACAAACCCAATCAATTTATTAAAAAAAGAGTCAGTATTATTTTAGGACTCGTGAGATCTTGGCTGTAGAAAAAAATACATAAGTACCAAAACTTTAACTAACTAGCAAACACAAGACCAGCAATTTCATGTTATGTTTATCAACAAACAGGTGACTAATCAGCAATGTATCGGCTGCAGTCGAATGATCAAATAACGCTACTGATCGAGTAAAGTGGCCGGCTAATGCTCATAACGTAATCATAACGCGTAATCTAATGAACAAACTGACCGTGAACACAACGGTTCGATGTATTAGCAATCCTACTGCACCGAGGATAATGCAATACGTTTTGCTTCAAGTCTATTTAAATTGGATATAATTTGTTTATCAATTGTACAGTTTGTGTTAGATAAAATGGATTACGAACCCAATCAATTTATTAAACAAAGAGTCAGTATTATTTTAGGACTCGTGAGATCTTGGCTGTAGAAAAAAATACATAAGTACCAAAACTTTAACTAACTAGCAAACACAAGACCAGCAGTTTCATGTTATGTTTATCAACAAACAGGTGACTAATCAGCAATGTCTCGGCTGCAGTCGAATGATCAAATAACGCTAGGTAAGGTGGCCGGCTAATGCTCATAACGCCATCATATTGCGTAATCTAATGAACAAACTGACCGTAAACACAACGGTTCGATGTATTAGCAATCCTACTTGTCCGAGGATAATGCAATACGTTTTGCTTTAAGTCTATTTAGATTGGATATAATTTGTTTATCAATTGTATAGACTTTATGTAAAATAAAATGGAATACCTATGAACCCAATCAATTTAAAAATAAAATAGTCAGTATTATTTTAGTACTCGTGTAATCTTGGCTGTAGTTAAAAAAAATTACTTATGTAACAAAACTTTAACTACCTAGTAAACACAAGACCAGCCGTTTCATGTTAGTTTATCGACAAACAGGGTGACTAGTCAACAATGTATCGGCTGCAGTCGAATGATCAAATAACGCTACTGATCGAGTAAGGTGGCCGGCTAATGCTCATAACGTAATCATAACGCGTAATCTAATGAACAAACTGACCGTAAACACAACGGTTCGATGTATTAGCAATCCTACTGGTCCGAGGATAATGCAATACGTTTTGCTTCAAGTCTATTTAGATTGGACATAATTTTTTTATCAATTGTACAGAGTTTGTGTTAGATAAAAATATGGATTACGAACCCAAACAACTTATTAAAAAAAGAGTCAGTATTATTTTAGGACTCGTGAGATCTTGGCTGTAGAAAAAATACATAAGTACCAAAACTTTAACTAACTAGCAAACACAAGACCAGAAATTTCATGTTTTGTTTTTCAACAAACAGGTGACTAATCAGCAATGTATCGGCTGCAGTCGAATGATCAAATAACGCTAGGTAAGGTGGCCGGCTAATGCTCATAACGTAATCATAATGCGTAATCTAATGAACAAACTGACCGTGAACACAACGGTTCGATGTATTAGCAATCCTACTGCACCGAGGATAATGCAATACGTTTTGCTTCAAGTCTATTTAGATTGGACATAATTTTTTTATCAATTGTACAGTTTGTGTTAGATAAAATGGATTACGAACCCAATCAATTTATAAAAAAAAGAGTCAGTATTATTTTAGGACTCGTGAGATCTTGGCTGTAGAAAAAAATACATAAGTACCAAAACTTTAACTAACAAGCAAACACAAGACCAGCCGTTTCATGTTAGTTTATCGACAAACAGGGTGACTAATCAACAATGTATCCGCTGCAGTCGAATGATCAAATAACACTACTGATCGAGTAAGGTGGCCGGCTAATGCTCTTAACGTAATCATAACGCGTAATCTAATGAACAAACTGACCGTAAACACAACGGTTCGATGTATTAGCAATCCGATTGATCCGAGGATTATGCCATTCGTTTCGCCTCAAGCCCATTTCACAAGTTTAATGGAGTTGTCGATTCGAGAATCGCTCGCATGTTCTGTTTAGAATTTTTGAATTTATGCAGATTGTTGGCAACAATCGTTGTGCTTGTGCGGCTGTGATGGAAATGAAATTTTCGCTGCCGAATGGGAATTGAGAATCTGTCTGCCTTGATACATCTTCCAGCTATAGACAGATAAGGTAATAACTTTTGAACAGAACAAAGGTTTTGATGGAATTTGAAACTTCGTTGTTAGAGAGGCGTATTGTTGTCAATGTTATATTCTAGTCTGTATGAAGCATTGTTGCTACATTAGATAATATTGAATATCATCACATTTTGTTGAATTTGCAGTTAGGAAAATTGCTTTACCTACTATCACAATACTAACCATCATTTTGAGGCATGTACCTATATTCTTCATAGGTAAGTACAGTAAGACTCAAATAATATTGCAAAGCCTTTCCGTGAAACTTAGCGAAATTATTCAAGCAATTAAATCTAACGTAAGCAACCGGAATCATGAACTTGCCATAATCTTGATATAACAAGCGCTAAACTTCCAAACTCAATTAGCCAACCGTCCATCACAATCAAGGGAACAACACAACTAAAAAGGTAACAACGAGAAATATTTCTCTCGCATTCACAGCCGCAACTGCAACCGCATTTGCATCGAGGAATAAATTCGCGGCATCGCGGGGAAGGCGCAATTTGCGGGGGAATCACTTGCATGTAAGTTCCTTGTTAGCTCGCTTTATTTATCGCAATCTTTAGAGTTTCAGCGAGCGGTACTTTGGGATCTAATTTTTTTGCAGCCACTAGGGTTATGCACCGGTAAACAAGTACTGGCTTTGAATGGGACATAAAAAGGATAAAGAAATCGAAGTGATCTTGTTACGTTTCATATTTTGTGTTAGTTCGTTATTTTGGATAAAAAGTAAATGTGCTGAACCGTCTCCGAAATACATCGCTAGTCATTAAAGGAACGCATCGTGATTTTATTCGAAATTCATCATTTTTTTATTAATGTAAATGTAATCTTTAATGAGAACTCTAGCTCTATCGTTTTTCAATATTTTGCATACTTCGGACTGGGAGTAAAGGTACATAACGCAAGTAGGTTATATATCAGTCTCTGCTTTTAAATGGGATCTTTACGGCACCTAAATTTATTCCCGTTGAACGTCGTCAACCTTAAGTCGTAAATCTCCCCATTCCGGAGTCAGCCTCGGAAGCAATCGATAAATCGAAAAGTCTCGATAAATCCAAGTGATTTTTGTAAACTGAGAACACGAACCTTTTGAGAGGCGTTTACTTTAAAATAAATCGAATTCATTTTAATTGGTAAAGTTCGCCATCTCGAGTTCCGCGTCGAATTAGCGTGAATTCGCTTTATATAAGTTGAGGAGTAACCTCAAATCAAGTCAAACACGGAGGGGACGGAGTATCAAGTATCGCTTGATAAGCGAAAGGCGGAAAATAAGATGCCGTCGTAAGGGGTTTGGGAGTTTTAAGTCCACAGGTGAAAACAAACGTGATTGTCACGCAATCATACATACATAATGTGACACGCAGATATTATTATTATTTGAATGTAAGGGGCTATGCATTCGACGACCGATGTGGCGCAGGGGTAGGCTACCCACCTTCTGCGCCAGTGGTCTCGGGTTCGATTCCCGAACAAGACAAATATTTGTGTGCATGAACATGTCTATTTGTCTTGGTCTGGGTGCTTTCTATGTATATTAAGTATGTATTTACAAACAAAAAGTATTTAAGTATATATTTATCCGTTATCAAGTTTTCCATGATACAGTTTCTTAATGAAATTTAAATGGGCTCAGATAATTGATGTGAATGTAAAACGTTATTTATTTATTTATTTATGCATCTCCCGTACGAGATGTAGTCACTGCGACCTAAAAGATCTATTGTGACTCACCACCTGGTTAGAGTAACTCTTTTAGCCTGGAGGCTTCCAAGAAGTCTAGAATACTCCTAGCTTTAAGAGATTTAATCTCCTCCGGGCACATAATGTGTCGACCCAGATGGATGCTACAGTTGCGGCAAACATCAGTGTCACTTAATTTCATGTGAAATTGGTGCCAGTTTAGTTTGCAGTGGCCGGTTAAGGCGCGGACTATCGCACAGATGTTCGTCCTGCTAAGCTCCAAGAGTTTGGCAGTTCGGCTTCGCAAGAAGCTTTCTATAAGGGACACGCATATTTATATAACAAACCCAAATATTGACGACTTGTATAATCCATACTAATATTATAAATGTGAAAGAGTGTTTGTTTGTCCGTCTTTCACACTAAAACGGAGCAACGGATCGACGTGATTTTTGGTATGGGGATAGTTTTGGAGCTGGATAGTGACATATGCAAATTTTTATCCCGGAAAAATATCACATTCCCGACTGATAACGTCGTGTAAGTCCACGCGGGCGAAGCCACGGGCGGAGTACATACGAAAGCAAAGAAAAATCTGAATTCAAAATATAACAAAATTCACCCGCGTGGTATCCGTTACCGTAGGAATATCGGGATAAAATATAGCCTATGTCACTCGGGAAGAATGTAACTTTCTAATAGTCAAAGAATTTTCGAAATCGTTCCAGTAGTTTCGGAGCCTATTCGATGCAAACAAACAAACAATCAAATCTTTCCTCTTTATAATATTAGTAAAGATATAGATGTGAGTTATTTAGTTGAAGCTGATTCTCAAACTTTGGCGCTCAATGTAGTTTCAAATAAACTGAAAATTAGTTACTGAAAACTAAATTATTCACACTGGTTAGACAAAACATTAGATTGAAATATGAGAGATGTAATGTAAAAATGTTTTAACTACATTAACTATATCTTTCTATCTAAAAATTTAAAACACATATCATTAATGCGTGAATTTCGTTTTTGATGCAAGTCTAGATAATGGTATTGTTTAATAGGTATTTGTTTGAAATCCGATAGCCAATTGCTTAAGCTAAATATTTCAGAATTAGGTCAATATATTTAAATTTTGTTTGATATTTCTTTATAAATAGTTTATACTTAGCAGTGAAGTGGTGTTTTGTTAGAATAACATCGCAGCATAATTTAGTAGCTGGGAGAGCTTGCATCTCGGTGCAGTTGCAATATCCAGCTACTCGTGTTGTTATTGTGTTCTAGTTCACACGTCGTCTATTTGCTAATGTATTCCAAAATTGTGTCAGGACTTTATCGTTGTCAGATATAAAAATAAGGAACGTTTTACGAACTACAATAAAATTTCGATACTTTTTAGTCAACAATGACAATTTATATACGAATATAGTAGTAGTGTACCTACGTGACTACTACATAAATAAAAACAGATGTTTATTTCATACAAAACTAATACCAACTACTTGTACAGTGCCACAACCTTTTCTGTTCCGGTGACAGCGGCGCTACGTACGTTTTTCTTTTTTTTATAGCAATTTAACCGGCCCTGACTTCTAAGAACTTCAGCCGCCAGCAGCGCTATGGTTGGACATCAACTTGACAGCAAAATGAAATTAGATAAGTTTTTAGTAAAAATGACATTTTTATGGCAAGCTTTTTTGCTGACTGTACTTTAATATTGTATTGTCATTTAAACCTAACTTGCATACAAAATTTCAGCTCAATCGGACACTGGGAAGTGGGCCAAATTAAGCTTGCAAGATTTGACCCGAACGGACAGACATGCATACATACACTGCAAGTTAAAAAATAATAAAAGCTTGTAAAAAAACACGGTAGTTTCACATTTTGGCCACCAGAACAGAAAAGATTGTAGCACTGTACTACATTGATTTGATTCCGGAATAACAGCTTATACTCTTCTTTTTTTTATTAAACAGGAATCCCACTTCATATTAGCGGCACCCTAATCTGCTTACACACCGGCGGCCCAACGAATGCCAACGATTGGGCTTTGCTGGCCTTCATTGGTCCTGTCTGGTTTAATGAACGCCACATCGTTCGTTCTATGGCGTGTATGGATGCGGAGCGTGGCGTTAACATCAAAGGAATTGAGCCATTAGACCGAAGTCAGTGTGGATGGTGCGTGGCCGAAGGCCAACGAACGAACGCTCAGTTGAAGCGAGAGAGCATACCGTGCAAAGGTATTGTAAAAGAGAGCCGGAATCAAATGGCACCGATCGTTTGTTGTTTGTGCTTTAACCTTCGAAAGCCAACGAGCGTGCGGTAGCCAACGCTGAATATCCTTCATTGGCGATCGTTGGGCCGATGTGTACGCAGCATTCCACGACGGCTTCCGCTCTGCATTTTACAAAGCGGTAAAGGAAATTGAAATGTACCTAGGTATTTAAACATGTCAATTGAATTACAAATAACTTTAGCTGCAACCCGCTAATCCCTGTTTGCTTTCCGCGACGCCACCGGTACCGTACGGCTTCCGCGTCAGCCGTACGGCTCCGTACGGACACTGACAGCCTCTGCGGCTGCCGTACGGCTCCATGCCAATGCGCGCCGGTTGGTGTAAAACTTTAGTTAACAGTATTAACAACATTAGGGAAACCTAATATATAAATAAACTCAATCTTTAAAGTGTTTACGCGGTTTATATATATTATAAAAAACGGTATCTTTGACCAAATATAATAACGAACTGAAATTGCGTCGGCACAGGTTATATTGCCACCACAAAAGTTGTTTTCTCTGTAAATTATCTTGACCTAAGTCGTGGCGGTCAAACAAGGAATTATCTCCAACTGTCTTATTACAAACGGCTGGGTATTTTGGAAAAAAACAAGATTGCAATTATATTAAAATTGTGCTTTTATTTTTGTGCGGTAGGGTAGAGGTTTAATTGTTAATTGTTTTATTGGCCATGTTTTTTTAACAGCAAATCGATTTGAAATACTGGGTGTCTACCATCAACTTTTATTGCGGTTTTGTTTAGGACCTAAACTGATCTGCTTCGCTTATTCGTACCACGACAGCTTAATATCAATGACAGCGATTCAGTGATCATTCAATGACATTTCACAGCCGCTAAGACTATTTGACTTATAACTCGGCCAAGCTAACATGACCCGTCCCTCTCACTATCCGGGCATGACAGAATCGACTGAAAGAGACGGGTAGAAGAAATAAGGACACAAATAGTTCGGTCATTCACATTTAGCAATTCATTTGCGATCCAGTTTTTAGAAGGTCAGAGTACGAAAGAAAGTAATTCATTTTAGGAACCTATTCTGCATCGCGCTATTTTTGAATCGCTGTCTTAAAGTTGATGGTAGGCACCCTGTACTTATTCTGAGCATAATCCTCAATCAAAGGCCAATAAGTTAAGCTTAATGAGCTCCAACTCATAAATAAATATTGGAGCCATCATATACAATGTTGCCCCCATCTCAAATTAAGAAACATTAGCATCTCTGTTCAGGCAATTGGAAACTACGACGGGTATCCAGACTAATATTATAAATATGAAAGTGTGTTTGTTTATTTGTTTGTTTGCCCTTGTTTCACGTCACAACCGAGCAACGTAACGAAGTGATTTTTGGTGACGGGATAGTTTGGGAGCTGGCAAGTGACAAAAGCCACTTTTTATTTCGGAAAAATATCACATTATCCCAGGATAACTTTGTGTAGTCCACGCAGGCGGAGCCGCGGGCGGAAGGCTTTTAACACATAAATATAAGGGCGATGATTCCCGACCGAAATAGGCACTTCAGAAAAAAAATATGATAATAGTCTCAATACTGTTTGAAATATGATATCAATCAATTGTGAAACATTAAAAGTAAAAAAAAAGAAATGGAAAGCTATCGTTTATGATAAAATTCTTAAGTACAAAAACTCTGAAACAAAAGGATTCTTTAAAAACATGACCGAGGGAAATTTAAGCAGGGCCTTAAGGGCCACTTGAATATTAAAAGCAAAGGAAATATTTGGAGACTCATAAAAATGTTCAATTTTATTTGAGCACATTCTTCAATGTAGCTTAGCGACCGCCGAGGGCCAGCCGCTCGCTAATTGAGGCAAGGATCAACTGTTTTTGCAATAGAAATAGCTGTTTCTATTGCTTTGTATACTTTTATATTGGCCTCTTGAACGTGAAAATAAACAAAGTATTCTAACGTTAAGATTTTTATTAACCTACATTGTTTGTGTTAACAGTTTACTTGTTACCATTAACGTAATATGGTAAGTTGTCTAAATTGAAAAAAGGTATAAGGATCTTTAAAAACCTTATTAATATCAAAGTCAGCAACAAATGACAGCAGACAGACGACTGTTGCAATGAGAGCGTTTCTTTTGACGTTTCATCGTTCAGTTCAAAAATTTGTACTAGATGGCGCTACCCCACTATAGCGACCTAACTTTTTCTGAAGAAGTTAACGAAAAAGTATTTACCTAATAGAAAATAGCAAAGAAAATAGTCTGTCTGTATGAGTAATATACGAAAAGTAATTGTGTTTATTTATCTTACTCTATGCATTGTGTTGGCTTATGAAAGCTTTGGAGTGTGTCTGTGCAGATGGGTTTTGTTGTTATTTTTTTAGTGTAATCGATTAGTCCATTTATTTCAACCAAAGTATGTTTGCACTGAACATAGATGGGGGCCCATCCCTGCCGCACACTCACATTGAGCTTCTAATATTATGTGATTGGCAACTTTTCGAATGACATTATAATTCATGTTTTTTCGCATTTCCGATGCACATTATACCAGCCACAAAATAAACACCTTCAGTATTATCATAGGTTATCGGCTAGTAATTAAAAACCCCTCTCGATACATATTGGTAGAAGTGTCAACATTTTTAACCGACTTCTAAATCAAAAAGGAGGAGGTTCTCTATTCGTCTGTATGTATGTTTTTTTTTTTTTTTTTTTGTGTATGTCCACCGATTACTCGAAGACGGCTGAACCGATTGAAATGGTTCAAACGTTATTACATCAGGTTGGTTTCCAAGTTGGTCCCATTTTTTGAAATTTTGAAATCGGTTCAGTAGTTTTCAGGAAATCTTGAAAATACTGTCGTTTTCGTTACCACTTTATGTGAATTTAATACTTATCTTTAGGCATAACTCCTTTGTTTATGAACCGATTTAGATGATTCTTGTTTTGTTAAAAAGGGGATACCTCAAGGTATTTTAACCGACTTCGAAAAAGGAGGTTTTGAGTTTGATCACATACCTATTTACCAGAAAACACGCAAATTGCCTGCACGATGCACTAAAAAGAGTGAAATAAAAATTATTTTTATAAAAAAATAAAACCGCCTTCTAAAAAACCACATCAAAAAAGTAAGAAATAATTTCTCACCAAATAAATAGCGTAAGTACTTTGAAGTCGGGCGGGTTTTAACAAAAAACAACAAAAAATTGTACATGTTTCACGCGTGAGGTGAGGTGTGGTGAGGAATTATTTCTTACTTTTTTGATGTGGTTTTTTAGAAGGCGGTTTTATTTTTTTATAAAAATAATCTCTTTCAGCCAATACAGAATACCTCATTAGATCTTCTTCAGTAATCTTAAACGATGTGTCTGGGTTATTAACCAGCCTCTATACCGGCTTAAAAAATCTGGGTATGGACATGGGCTTCATTTGACATTTGAAGCCCATATTATGCCCATACAAGGACAAAATATGGGCTTCAAATGTCAAAGAAAGCCCATGTCCATATCCATATTTTTTAGCCTGTACAGGGGCTGGGGGGCTACCGGCTAAGAAATATGGATATGGGTATGGGCTTCAGCTGTCATTTGAATTCCTTATCTTGATAGATTTTTGCTGCTTTGTTCTGTTTAACGTTGCTAGCAGTTATCGTTATACCCGAAGTCACAAAACAAGGAACTGATACCGGCTATTTTCTTTATAAAATTGACTTAAAGTTCCCAAAATCGTATGAAGTTCATACCCATAAAGTTACGCGGTAGCCCCCCTGATCAAGACGACACGATCCATAGTCTTTCGATATGATTGAAGTTCGTTCACCAGTGCGGTGATTAGGCAAGTCCAAAACGTTAAGCAATATCGGTGTCAAGTATTCAGTGCCAGCCGTGCCAGGCCAAGCCAGGTTTCAATCAAATTATCATGAAAAACGAATACGCTCACAAAACACAACCAACACCAACGCATGGAAACAAAGCTATCCGCAGACCTCACAGAAGAAAAACTTTACCACAGACAGATTAATTTGACAGTACAACCGACCGACACTCTCTCTCACTCTCTCTCACTCTCAAGTCTTTTTAGGCTGAATGAACTAATCCTTTACCATAATATGCTGAAAAAAGTAGGTTGTGTTAGGGTTACAGCGCCATCTAGTGCATCGAAAAATTACTGCAGGAAACTCTCCCATTGTCTTCTTGTTTAAATTTCTTACAGACTGCATGGCGACACCTCGGGCAACAATTAAATAATTATTAGATGGAATCGAAGTTAACCCTAATTCGTTTCCAGTATTAAAACAACTATTATTTTTGACGTGATAACGTCTTAAAAATCGATGAACGCCGGCTGCACGCACGAAAAAGTGTCACGTTACGCGTGCAAGCGAGAGCTTAAGTGTCCGGCTCTCTTCCACTCCATATCGGCCGATGGGTCCGAGTAGAATCGCCCGTAAACCGACTTTACAGACAACCATTTTTTTATTTAAACAGCTACTACTCATAAATCGTTAACACTAAGTACCTCCCTAGTAGGTGTTATCGTCTTGTTTTATGTGTATAGGCTGCAAGATAATTAGGGCTGCCTCAAGCAAAAGATTTAATCGAGTTCATACCAACCCTGACTCATGTCCAGTCGTTATATTACTCATACTTATTTATTTAATACTTTGGAATTCCAAGAACTTAAATTAAATCTACAATGTGGTTAAGGTTAAATTGAAGTCTTACCTTCTCTACTTGGCACTGTAATATTATTGTTTACAGTTCATAATTTAGGGATGTATGGAACAAGAGCTGCCCCCAACCTAGGTTGACCCAAACTGCACTTTCTTATATCAAATTACCTCCAGCTGGCATTGTTATCGTCCTGTTTACAGTTCATATAGGCTGCATAGTAATTAGGGCTGCCTCGGGCCGTGCCTGAATAATTGACCGATGTAATCGACTCCAGCCAGACACGTTAGATGGCCGCTAGGTGGCGTGTTTGTGCCCGTTACAGCGGCAGATGTAATTACATCAACGGTAAGACTATTGGCTGATAATGATTTAGGACCATTTGTAACAATGGACGGTGAGTTTAGTTGGTTGAGGATTGAAAACATCAACCGAAAATAGATTCGCTTCGAAATGATACAAATTCATGTTTAAAATAAAAAAATTAAGAAATTGAGTTATCATTTTCCTGACTTTATCCGAATTCTATTCGGGGTCAGCGCAGTACGTCTTACTGCTCCAGTCCACTCTACCAACAGTTTATCTCCTCATTTATTTCTTACACTTAGGGATAAAGCTAAACTGTAACATAATAATTGCTCAGGAAGGCAAAGGTTATTAATATGACTGCAAGCCAGTTTGATATTTCGCTTTTAAAGAATCAGCCTCTCTGCCTATAGGTTCCATGCCCTGATTATCGAAATATTGAAATAATCTATACTTCATCCTATATCATAGGCCTCCCCCAAGGATCAATACTTACTATTATTATAACGAGGAAAGATTTATATGTATTTATGTATGTAAGTAATGAATAAACTCAAAAATTACTGGACCGATTTCAAAAATGCTTTCATTTTTAGACTGCTACATTATCCCTGACAACATAGGCTACATTTATCCCGATATTCCCACGGTAACGGGTACCACGCGGGTAAAACCGCAAGGATCCAATAGTGTTGTATAAAAGATGAAGCTGCGTCAAGCGCTATGTCTTTCACAATCTTAATCATAATCATCATTTATTTACTTATAAACATGGTAAAAAGGTGATAACATTTATTTTTACGAGCAACATGTCAAACCATTATTTAAATAACTTAATATTGCTTTAACAGCTCATAATGAGGTCCCTTAAATCTATCATGATTTACAAGCAAATTGAATAAACATTTAACACCGAAAAAATAGACGTGTTAAATTCTAAGTTAACAAGTTCGATGTAACTTCGGAATCACTCGTGAGTTCTCGCGTCGAAACTTCCTGAGCGTGTAAGGAAGCATGGCGGGATCGCTCAATTTACGGCAATTAACTAACATATTATATGAAGGAACATAATCTGAATGTGAAATTAATAATGCTTCAAATATTTTTTTAATATTTTGCATTCACAATGCAAGTTTTTTTATTAAAAAATTTAAAATTAAATACTTAATAGAAACAGTCAACCCGTCTCACAACAATCAATCAATCCAATAATTTGAAATAGAAATTATTTCATCATTATCGATTGTCAAATATCGAAAGGTATTTCTCTCGAGTGCGAGAGTAGTAATATCTACACATTGATGAAATAAGCGCTAACTAATAAGCGCGTTAGAAGTATTAAATAAGTTCGTCGCTTCTCCCAGCGAGACCGTAGCTCAGTGGTCAGAGCATTCGCCCGGACAGTGAAAGGTCTTTCTAATACTTACTTCATTTTCAATTTTTCAATTAATAATACTTAGTTTCCACGGGCGCAACGACCGAAAGTGGATTTTGGCCTCCGACTTTGTGTGTTGGTTTAAATTAAATCAAAGTCAAATCAGCAATAACTACATAAAATTATTTTACAAATAAAAAAAAATACATTAATTGCTCCCTTTTTTAGCGAGTACAGTAGAGTTATTTAAATAAGCTATTTAAAAAAAATACGTACGGCGACGTCCACAATTTTTTAAGTCGCTTTTTTATAAGTATCAGCTTGACAAATATTTTATAAAACTATTGAATGTGTTTATATATTTATTGTTCTTCATATTTCTGTAAGTTCTTATATTATGGTATTAGTGCATTATGAATCTAATAGAGACAGTAAAATGCTTGTCACTGACATCTTGAGAGTAGAGCACTACCTCTCCGAGGCGTGCAATTACTCTAAGTTTCTTCGTCCGTTGACTTTTTGGATAATCTATATATATAAAATCGAGGGGACATAACTCACTCATCACGAAATCTCGAAAACTACTGCACCAACGACGATGTAATTTGGCTGGAAGGTAGATTATGCCTAGGAGACGTCCGCTAAGAACGGATTTTTGGAAACTCCCCCCCTAAAGGGGTAAAATGGCGGGGTTAAGGTTATATAGAACTTCCTCATTTATGGATTTAGAAGCATGAAAATTAGTACGTTGGATAATGGTTACGACCAAAAATGATCTGAGTAAGCAAAGTAAAAAAAAAACTCCCCCTTAATAGGGTAAAATGGGGAGATAAAGTTTATATGGAACTTCTTCATTTCTGAACTTAGAAGTATGAAAATTGGTATGTTGAATACTGATTACGATTGAAAATTATCTGCGCAAGCGAAGTTAAAAAAAACTCCCCGATAATGGGGTAAAACGGGCGGATTAAGCTTATATGGAACTTCCTCATTTCTAAACTTAGAAGTATGAAAATTGGTATGTTGGATACTGGTCACGATTGAAAATGATCTGCGTATGCGAAGTTAAAAAAAAACCCTTAATAGGGTAGAAAGGGGGGGTTAGGGCTTATATGAAAACTTCCTCATTTCTGGCCTTGGGAGTATGGAAATTAGTATGAAGGATACTAGGTCATGATTAAAAATGATCTGCGTAGGCAAAATAAAAAAAACCCTAATAGGGTAGAAAGGGGAGGCTAATGTTTATATAGGGGGGGTGGGGGGTATTAAAGATACGGAGTTTGGGTGTTTATGGCTCAATCACAACTAAACGGCTAAATCGATCGGGATAGTTATTGAACTCTGGCCGGGAATATTTCATATGGTTTTTTTAACTCGGGAAAGGTACAGTTCCCGTGGGACACTGTTTTTTTTTTGTTCACTTTTTTATAATGAAGCATGGGTCCCATGACAGCTCATTGTCGTGCAAAGAAAAAAATTCTTTATGCATTGGAATAAACTTAAGAAAATCAGTATTACACATTTTTTAGCAAAGTATTGACTTGATTTTTTGCACTTTGGTAGTTGAAGAGAATGTCCGAGTATTATTCATACGATAGTATAGTAGCTCCTGTTTGTCTAGGTATCGTACCTTCTTATGCCTAAACCACGGGTAGCGTGCTCGGTCTACGATCGATGAGGTTATGTGACTTTTGCAATGGTCTATCATGGGATTGCTGTTAAAAAATATATATCGTGCTTCGGAAGACACGATAAGCTAGGGTTTCTGGCTGCATTTGGATTGGTTAGTACACCATAACTTCAATGGACCCGTGTGGAAGGTCATGGCCCATTCTCCTTAATATGAAAGCATGTGCCCCAGCAGCGGGGACATTAAAATAGATTGATGATGGTGCTGATGAGACCGTAGAGAATGCCTATCTACCTACTTTTTGACACAAAATTTTGCGATGTAGTACTCGCTATTTCTACTATCCCCACTATTATTATAAATGCGAAATTGTATATGCTCACGTCAAACCAAATTTGGAATGGAGATAGTTTGAGACAGTGCTTCCGGGTGCTCCTACTAATTACTCCTACTGATAGGAGCACCGGGACACCCATGTCCTGATGCTAGGAAGGACATAGGCAAATTGTAACTGCGGGAATAAGGCTCATTCCCATGGTAAAATAAGTTTTAGCTCGGGCAAAGCTGTAGAATGGACTTGGTATTTAAGGCGATAGTTTGAGTTCATGGGAAGGATGATATTTAGAATAGAGACAGTTTAAGGCTCTGGAAAGGATATATTTTACTTTTTACCGCGGGAAATCTCATTGTATGGAAAAATCACTTAAAGCGCAGGCTAATTTGGGGGCAGAAATACAGGGGGAGTACATAATTTGAGACCCTGGCAAGGATTATAATAGGCTACTTTTACTTTTTACCACAGGATGTATCATATTCCCACGGGAAAATCAATAAGTAGGTATTATTTGTTTGTCCGTCTTTCACGTCCAAACGGAGTAACGGATCAATGTGATTTTTGGTACGGGGGTAGATTGGGAGAGAATGACATAGTTTATCCCGGAAAATATTACATTCCATCAAGGTAATGTCGTGTAGAACACGCGGGCGAAGCCGCGGGCGGAAAGCTAGTAAACCTATAATTGCTTAGCCAACTGAATTAACTCTTTAAGGGCACGATTTTCCAAATTATCGAAAACAACCAATTATTGATTCAAAAGTAAACAATCAAATATTCTTTATTTTGAGCAGAAAAAAATATATGTTGAAGTTTCATAATCGATCTTGATTATTTTGTGGCTAGAAAAACGATATTCGTATCTTATTTCGACTTAAAAAATTGTCAAAAACAAAGAAAGTTTTCATTATTTTTATATTTTTTTGGTTTTATACTTAGATTATTAATCTCTAATTTACGAATAATATATAGAAAAATAGGTAATGACATAAAGTAGATTATTCTCAGGCTACTTTTTCGAAAAGTGAATTTATGCTCAAAATAACAACAAAAACATTGAAAAAATGAAAAAGCGAGGTTATTTTCATTACTCTTCTTATACATAAGGAAAAAGACAAAGACAGAGTTTTTGGAAGATCCTGCCCTTAAACTACATCTCAAAGTGTGGTAAAATTCCCCGATTACTTTGTAATTCGAACTCCAGAATCACCCGTGAGCTCGCGTCGAAACTTCCAGAGCGTGTAAGGGAGCTCGACGGGATCGCTCAATTTACGTCAATTACCACCGAACGCGGGAAAAATGGAAATATTGAAATCATGAGTACGAGTGTGTCTGCCAGCGGCGCCGATTTACTATTCACTACCTTGTGGGTGTCTGATAAAGCTCATTTTCAAATGGAAATTCTTTATACGTTATTTAGAATAGTGAGGTATCATCGTTGTTTATTCGTATCGATATTGATAAGTATATCGATGATCAATGTAATTAATTGTCTAATGTCTCTAGCTCATATATTTTTTCTAATCCGTACAAATACATGAGTCATGAAAGATAATAATGAGCAATTTTATATGATAAAACTTAATAACATTATGTATCCTTGAAGAATCAACTACTTACTTAAATTCAAGGTAAAGAATATGAAAGTCATGGCATAAAACTATTAAGCTATAGACCTAACTAGCTATCCGCCTGCGGCTTCGCCTGCGTGCAACACATGACGTTATCCCGCGGGAATGTGATATTTTTTCGGGATAAAAAGTAGCCTATGTTCCTCTCCAAGCTACAAAGTATCTGAGTCCCAAATATCAGCCAAATCTGGTCAGCCGTTTTGGCGTGATTGAGTAGCAAACATTCAAACGTCTAAACTTTCACATTTATAATATATTTTTTTATTATAATACTAGCTTTCCGCCCGCGGCTTCGCCCGCGTGGACTACACGACGTGCTCCCGCGGGAATTTGTTTTTTTCCGGGATAAAAATTAGCCTATGTTCCTCTGCAGACTATAAAGTACCTATGTCCTAAATTTCAGCCAAATCCTTCAGCCATTTTGGCGTGATTGAGTAACAAACATCCAAACATCTAAACATCCAAACTTTACTAGTAGGATAGTAGGATTATTAATTTAGTACACACAAAAGTTATAAAGAAACAAAAATATAGACAGATAAAATTGTACAAGGGCACAGCTTATTCCACATTGGAATATCTTCCAGCAATTAGTAGGATTATTGTTTCGTTTAAAATATAGGGTTATTTTCAAAACACCAACCACCTCGCAGAAGTACAATATTTTTGTATATCGATAATGTTAAGTTTTTATCGATACGTAACGAAAGTCTATAGCGCACGACCCCACCACTATAAAGTAAGCCGTACCTTTGAAATATTCATCTTTGCCTTTCCATGTCTCTTTGTGCGGCGTTCGCGTCAATTCTGCCCGTGCCGATTCTCTTTTGAGTTTTTATCGGTGGCTGTGTGCTCATATATTTTCGTATTATGTTTTCTTTGCTATCTCATCTTGTGGTAATATAGTAAATAATCATTTTCTTCTTCAAACGATTAAGTTGTGTTTGAGATAAGATTTTTTTGTATGAAATTTATATTTTTAGTTAGATTTTCTTTTTTGTAAAAAATATCAATGAGTTTATATAATAATCCACAACACTTTGAAACAAATAAGCCTTATGCAACAACAAACGGACATTTTAGTAAATTAATTAACTAATATTTAAACTAACAAGCCAGTTTTTAAATCAATGCATATCGGACAAGACAAAAGATACAATAGTATCAGATACATAAATGCTATTATTATCTGATTATGATAAAATTTAAATTACAAATGCTAAAACTAACAAGTACTTGACAAACTCATTATTTACTCGTGAAAATAATAAAAGTACATATAAATAGATACTTAAATATATATTGGACACCATCACATACATTGTTCCCATACCAAACTATTATTGGAAAACAACGACGGGTATTACCATATACACTCAGACCCGAGGAAATATTATAAAATTCGTTTTCAATATTTAGCCGACCGGGAATCGAACCCGGAACCACTAGATATAGCGGCAACTTGAAAACCGGGGCGTATATACCACTTGGCCACGGAGATCTTGCAATAATGTTCATCACCATGAGTATTTATTCCACGGAATCGAACCCTTGGCATACCCAGAAGTCAGTACGACTGCGTCATAATTATAGCCCGTAATTAAACTACATAAATTAAATAACGTAATTAAATCCCACTAATTACTAACGATTTACTTTGTATCTTCCTCAGGTAAGCATCGGGAACTCAAGCCCAAAGGAAACGTGCCAACGACGACGTCGGAGTAATATTAAGCAAACGAGTTTAAAGCGAAAAGTTGCGATGTAAGTTGTGTCATTCGTGCGCTGGCGCCACGACGATGACGAACTTTAAATTGGTCTCCGCTCAGACAACCAGAGTTTCAATTGTCAAACAAGAATACGCGGCAGGGGTGTATTTAGATTTCATTATTGACATTTTATAATTGGGTTTATAAGAATGGTGTTAAAAGTTTAAACATTTTCCCCCTTATTCTAAAACGTGGACTAAAATAGTCCTGGTTTAAAACTGGTGCTAAACTAGTTCTGTCAATTTCATTTTCCAAATGAAAGACAGAATTAGCATCAGTTTTAAGCCAGAGGGCCTACTCTGAAACGCATAATCCGAAACTTCGTTATACCCGTCTCTCTCACTCTCGAGTCGTGACAGAATCGAGTGAAAGGGGCGGGGCTAACCGAAGTTTTGGATTAGCGTTTCAGAGTACGGTCCCAGGTCTAACTTTAGTTCACGTTTTGAAATGGGGGGTTTGGATTTAGCTATTTGCCTTTGTCGTTTGAGGAAAAAGATTTTGTATGTTTTACAAGTTTTGTTAGACATTATTTGATAGTTGATATTTGATGTTATAATAATGATGTAACCGACTTTATTTTATGTATTGGATCTTATTTTCTACTATTTCAACGATATTTGTTACAAATAACCTTGTATATACCTACCTCAAAATCTGAACTAAATAGATCCATGTAGGTAGCTATATGGTACCTCAAAAACTGTTTGAGGTATGTCATACAGAGTTAATAGATTCCCAACTCCTGGCCCACAATTTGTTTCTGGCAAACACACGAACACCGCCCGTCACATTCATAATGTTATCTTTTATATCGCAGAAAAAAAGCTATACCTATAAAGCTAGTTTCCTAACTCCAGGGCCTGGGTACGTCCCTGGTGAGCACACGAATTCCGTCCGTCACATTATGCGAGCACGCAACTCACGTCGCTCTGTTGGGCTTTCTTTCACTTTGTAAAGTATTATTGTTCAGAATTTGTATACGTGATACGAAACCGAATGGAGAGCGGAAGGTATCGCTCGCTCTCCGTATCGATGTCATCGCAAACACAATATTGTATTAAGAACAAACACCGGTATTCGCTAACGAAGCTGCTTTTTCTTGTGTGTACGCCCCCTCCCCTTTATTTTGTGATTGAATTTCCTGTGATAAATGCGCAAATATATTCGGAGGAGGAAAAATATTTAGGTTTCAATTTTAATATGGCATGCCGAGTTGTTATTGTTATTGGCTGCTCGAGCTTAAATAAAGTAATCGTAACAACATTTGTTATGTTTTGTTATTATTGTAACGAAACGAACGAACGAAATGATGCTTTTTGATTTAGGTATGTATTATGTCGTGGCCATATTATCGTCAAATCCAGCTTGGATGGGCAGCGTTTGGGAAGCTCCGACATATTATATTCGCGTCCGAAATACCTCAATGTCTCAAGACGAAAGTCTTTGACCAGTGTGTGTTGCCAGTAATGACCTATGGAAGTGAGACGTGGTCTTTTACTATGGGTCTCATGAGAAGGCTCAAAGTCACCCAGCGAGCAATAGAGAGAGCGATGCTTGGTATTTCCCTGCTCGATCGAATCAGAAATGATGAGATCCGAAGGAGAACTAAAACAACCGACATCGCTCGATGGATTGCATCATTGAAGTGGCAGTGGGCGGGACACATAGCGCCGATGGCCGTTGGGGCGGAAAGGTTTTCGAATGGCGACCGCGTACCGGACGACGTTCCGTGGGCAGGGCCCCTACAAGGTGGACCGACGATCTGGTCAATATCGCGGGAAGCCGCTGGATGCGGGCAGCGCAGGACCGATCGTTGTGGAGATCCTTGGGGGAGGCCTATGCCCAGCAGTGGGCGTCGTTCGGCTGACATGATGATGATGATGATGATATTATCGTAGATTTGCTCACTTCATGAAAGCTCGAGAATTTCATGAAACAGTCGAAATACCCGAAGCACGAAAAGCTGTCTTTCTCATTATTATATTCGTATCATGTCTCCGTTTGAGGAACAACATTTTAATAGTCATCACCTTGACAGCTTGGCTGATGATTTGGTTTACTAAAACAATTACCATAACGAGAGTTTATCGTGCTTGTGGTATTTCAAGATCCCGTAATAAAAGTTACCAGTTGTTTTATCTCACGAGCGCGGGTGAGCCATACATCTAGTTGTAATGCGTATAGACACGCGCTACTGTGTGCGTCGGCCGGTGACTCAGCCAAAGCCACGGCAGGGTTAAGAAAGGTATATTGGTGTTATAAGTAATTTGGTGATAGTTTTGTAAACGGATTACCACAAAGTTCCCTATGCGAACTCATTCATGAGACAGCGCTAGCGAGTTCCTACGAGTGTGAGGAAGATAGACATATATCACGCGCTACGCTTCAAAGGGGCATACCTACTTCAAGGGGTGAAAGTACCCATTAATACAAACAGCTTTTACTATGGGACCAAGTGCGATATCGCGAAAAAAATGCGGCAGTTTCATACAAAAGTGCAATCACGAATGAGCCAAAATGTAGGGAACAACTGAATTTTTTTTCGCAATGTGGCACTTCGTTGCATTGCTAAAGTTCTTTGTATTGATAGGTACTTTCACCCCCTGAAGTGTGTCCCATTTTTAAGGTGGTTCGTTGAGCTCAGTAGCGCCACCAATGGAAATTAATCATTTACGATTTATCAAGGGCTTAGAATAAAAGTTTCGGTTATTTCGCGCAAATAAAAGAGCAAAATGCAATTTTTTATTGTTTTTTCAGGGCCTCAAATATGAGCATTAAGTTATGGATGTCGATATTGCTAAATGTGGCTACTTTTGGCACTATTCACATTCACGACTTATTGCGTAAGTTTGAGTTCTTCAAAGTTCTTAAAAGTATATTTGTTCACGCCGCGCGCGAGCGGGCAGTTGTCATTGCGCTCGGGCCGGGTGTACCGTGTAGGATTCATTCGTTAGTTCGCCGCCAACCGCCGTCCGCGCAACATCGCGCTCAGTTACCGTGCGCGTACCTACCCGTATTGTGACCGAGATTTTGCACCTACGAGTGCCCGGTCGGGGTACAGACTTGTGACCCGTGTGTGTTCGCCTTGAAAAGCGCCGGGAAGGTTTTAGCTGTCTATTAGGGCATTGTGTAGTTATAAGAGTGTTAGCTATAAGAGTTTCCCATCGGGGGTTGGGTGAAGACCGACTTGTCAGGCGCGCGCGCCGGCGAGACAGCGATCAGCCCCCCTGGATTACGAACAGTATCTTCTAGGAAGGTAGGACTAGCTTTTAAGTAACTTAATTTTGCATGAGAAACATCCGTTTCAATAAACTGTGGAACACAGTAGATGGTCATCACAACTGTGCCTGATCATATTTTGGTAGCAGAGCTTAGTTGATATAATTAATTTTCATATTAAAATTAACTACATAAAATTTCATAGTAAAAATAAAATTATTTTTTTTTGTTAAAATCTCGAGGGTATTCCGAGACGATTTCCGATCCGATTTCCGATCCGATCCGATCCGAGACGAGAAGTACTAAGAAATTGTTCTAGTAAATTCTCGAAGCGAATGTTTCTCACTTGGTGGATCCGATAATAGATAGACACTTATATAATTGTGGTCACATACTAGTGATTTGATACGAGTTTACTCGCCTAGATGTGTATATTTTTTTTTTGTGTGTCCGGATTTATTTGACGAATAGTTTCGTTCGAAAGTGTTGTTTATTAGTACCACATACTAGTGTTTGTTCCGAGTCCGCTTGCCTAGTTAAAAAAGTGGAACTAGTTTTAATTATTAGTAGTATTAAATTACGAGTATTATTATTAAAAATAGATTTGTTTTTGTTTGTTGATAACGGTTTAGTAGTTGATTTGCGAGGTTGACTTGGCCGTGCCGTTTACGCCATACCGTTAATCCTATACCGTTTTGTTTATACCGTTATATTGTTAGCCCTTGAAATTGGTAAGTTGTTAATAATTTATGAAAATAGTAGGGTCCGTGTATGTCGTCCGAATTTTAATTGTGTTTTATATTATCGTGACGCGACCTATTTCTATTGTTTTTTTTTTGTTGATGTTTACCACTTTTATATTTCTTTGTTTGCTTTGTTTATTAAACGGATTATAAATGGCTCCTACGAATCCGCCCGCCGTATCCAGGGCTGGCATCCAAGGAGTTTTGCGTTGGCTTGCTTGTGCGGTCACATTAATAGACCGAGCCGACCGGGTAGGCGCGTTGCTAGCTCGGTATGGCGGGCTGGCAGCTCGGCTGCAAGACCTGGAGCGCCACGCCATGGAGTGTCGCGCGTATTATTTGGAAAACCCCCCAGCTGATGATGCCGTGTCGGAACAGCTGGAGCAGGATGTAGCCCAGGCCTATGAGCTGGCTGACCAGTTCACGGAGGCGGCTGAGAGGGCCCTGGCTGTTCGGAAGGGGGAGCCGGTTTTGAGCGGGGAGGTCAAACCTACCCCGACGGCGTTGCTAGGCCGATTGCCTACGTTGGAGATTCCCACTTTTAATGGGGATCTGTCAGCCTGGATGGGCTTCATTAACTTGTTTGACAGCTTACTGGATTCACGACGGGACTTATCCCCTAGTGAGAAGTTGGCCTATTTGCGCTCCTCCCTGCGAGGAGAGGCCAGCGCGGTATTCCAGCACCTGCTCATCAGCGACGACAACTACCAGGTGGCTCGCCAGCTTCTGGTTAGCAGGTACCAGAATGTCCGGTTACTGGCGGACACCCACGTGGCCACGATTTTGGCCCTCCCGCGAATCACGCGGGTACACCTGTTACGGAGGGAGTTGCTGAACCCGCTACTGTCAGCGGTCAACTCCCTAAGGCGATTGGACCTGCCGGTGGATCAGTGGTCCTTTATACTGCTGCACATAGTCCTCGCCAAATTGCCCGCTGAAATGAAGGGGCGTTTCGAGCAGAGGTACGGAGGCGACAGCGCCTCGTATCTCCCGCCCTTCGCGGACCTCCTTCGTTTTTTGGAGGACGAATGTAGGGTGACGGACCACCTGGAGCCCGCCCCGGTTCCAGGTGTTGGTCGTATGGTGGCGGCGAGGGAACAGCCCCGTCGCCCGACCAACCGGTATGCTGCCTTCCAGCAGTCCCCTCCCCCCGCACCGAGTGAGCGGTGCAGGTATTGCAGGGGAGATAGGCACATGGTGCACGAATGTGCCAAATTTAGAGGCCTCCGCCCAGAGGGACGGAGGGCCGTTGCTATACAGCGCCAATGGTGCTATAGGTGTTTGGGGGGACACATGCAGTCGGCGTGTCCCCAGACAGAGGATTGTCGTCTTTGCGGAGGGAGGCATCACCCCCTCCTTTGTTTGGACCGCAAGGACGCCGGGAGCGACCGGGGTTCGAATTCCTCGCGCACGGGCGGGGGCCCGGCAGCCCGGAACCGGTCCCCTAGAGATTCGGCGGGGCTTAGCCCCCCCGTTCAGTCCCCCCCGGAGAGGGGGAACTATAGGAGAGACGCCCCCGCCACGGGCGGGGGTAGGGGGGTACCACAAGAGTACGCCAAGGTGGCGATGGGCACGGGCCCTATTTGCTACTCCCCCCCCCTAATGGAGGGGCCTCGATTGGGGTACTATGTACCGAGGCACGCCCCACACGGGTATTACCCTGCACCTAGGAGTGCTGTTGGTCGGGGCCAGTATGTACCCGATTGGGACCCGCTCGCCCGGTACGAGCGTCCCACATTTGGCGCGCCGACTCAGGCGCGAGGGGGACAAGTACCCCCCCAAAATTTTTAATGGCGCCCTTGTCGGACCCAACCACCCCTCCGGAGCTTGTGCTGTTGCCAACAGCCTCCGTGAATGTTTGGGGACCTAAGGGCAATGTTGTCACGGTGCGTGCCCTTTTGGACTCAGGTGCCCAGGGGTGCATAATGTCCAGGTGGCTTGTCCGACAGCTGGGTCTTTTGCTTGTGCCGCATCACGAAGCGGTACGGGGGGTGGGAGACTCGCGGATCCCTGATCCGATTGGTCGAGTTGAGTTCTCCTTCTCCCCCCACTTCACGCCAAGGCCGAAGATCGGTGCTTCGGCGATAGTTTTTGATAAGGTGGTTGGACCACTCCCGCAAGTGCGAGTGCCGCCATCCACGATTGAGCTGACGTCTGGACTGGCTTTGGCTGATCCTTCCTTCCACCGACCGGGCCCAATACACTTGTTGATTGGTGCGGATGTCCTCGGTCGTGTACTGTGTGGAAGCAAGCGAGTTTTGCAGACAGCCGATCTTGTCGCCTTGTCCTCGTCGCTGGGTCATGTGGTGATGGGAAAGGTACCACAGACACCAGAGACCCCGTCGGTAGACCGCCAGACCATTGTCGGTTCTACTTTGTCCGACGTTCTCCAAAAGTTTTGGGAGGTGGAGGAACCTCCCACTGCCAAGCGGTTGGATCCGTTAGCGGAGGAGTGCGAATTGTTCTACCAGAACAACACTGGGCGCCTCCTCTCGGGTCGCTTGATTACCCGCTTGCCCTTCTTGGCGGTTCGCCCTCCTTTAGGGAGCTCCCGACCGATGGCCGAGAAGAGATTGTTGTCCATGGAGCGTAGGATGGCCAGGGATCCCGCATTCAAGGAGAAGTATATAGACTTCATGCGGGAGTATTTGGGCCTTGGGCACATGTCCATCTCGCAGTTGGACTGGCGTAATGTGGAACATTACTTCCTGCCACACCACGCTGTTTTGAAGACTTCCAATGGGAAGATCCGCGTGGTCTTTGATGGTTCAGCGCCCACGTCAACCGGAGTGTCGTTGAATCAGTGTCTGCATGCGGGGCCGAAGTTGCATCACGATGTCTGTGATGTTTTGACCAACTTCCGCCGGCACGCTGTCGTCTTTGTGGCCGATATCCGCATGATGTTCAGACAGACCGTGATTCACCCGGAGGATAGACGATACCAGCTCATCCTTTGGCGTGAGGATCCCCAGGATCCGATGTTGGCTTACGAGCTGAACACCAACACTTATGGTTTGCGGTCGAGCCCCTTTGTGGCGATCCGTTCGCTTTTGGAGCTCGCAGAGCGCGAACGGCTACGCTATCCCCGGGCATCTGCTCTTTTTGAGGGGGGGGCCTTATTTGTCGACGATATCTGCACGGGGGCCTCGAGCTTAGATGAGGCTCTCGTCTTACGTGATGAGCTGATTGCGCTCTTGAGGGCTGGTGGCTATGAGTTGCGGAAGTGGCTGTCTAACTCACCGGACCTATTGGCAGATTTGCCTAAGGACCACCAGCAAGAGCCGCTCCTCTTTGAAAATCCGGAGACTCCAGGCATGCTGTCTGTTTTGGGAGTCCAGTATCGACCAGTCCCGGATTTGTTCACATATAGATTGGAACTGCCAGACCCAAAGGTCTGGACTAAACGCACGGTGCTGTCTACTGTAGCCCGTACCTTTGATCCGAACGGTTGGCTCAGCCCTGTAGTGTTTTCGATGAAGTGCTTCCTACAGGAGCTCTGGGCTGCGGAATTGTCATGGGATGAGCCCCTCTCTGGTAGCCTCCTACGAGAGTGGGTGAGGTTCGTGTCATCCCTACCCGACGTCAATCGGGTTTGTATACCGAGGCAAATGCTGCCTTCGGGAAAGTTTAAAGCCTCCCTGCACGGCTTTTGTGACGCGTCCGAAAGCGGATACGCGGCAGCCGTTTACATCCGAACGGTGGATGCAGCAGGCGTTGTCGCCGTACACTTAGTTACGGCCAAGAGTAAGGTCGCCCCCCTTCGGACTAGGCTAACCATTCCGAAGTTGGAGTTGTCCGGCGCCACTCTCTTAGTACGGCTACTCAATCATGTTGCCGACACCTTGGGAAACGGTGTCGACTTGGGGTCGATATTTGCGTGGTCTGACAGCCAGGTCGTCCTTTGTTGGCTGAAGAGTTCAGTCCACACCCTTGAGGTTTTTGTGGCCAACCGGGTCTCACAAATTCAGACTTCAAAGGCCCCGTTGATTTGGCGCCACGTACCGGGCGAATTGAACCCCGCAGATTGTGCCTCCCGCGGCTGCGAGGCGCCTGAGTTAGTGGACCACCACCTATGGTGGAGTCCATCATGGTTGTTACGGCCTGAGCGCTCATGGCCTGCCACCCCGGCTGTGGCCAGAGTCCCAGACCTAGGCATGCGTGTTCACACCGTGGAGACGGTGGCGGCTCCGCAGATGGAGTTTTTGTTAGACCGCTACAGTTCTCTTGACAAGTTGCTCGGCGTGACTGCTTGGATGAGGCGCTTTGTGCGAAATTGTCGCCAGCCTCAGGAGAAATCGTTGTCTCCGGTCCTCGCCCCACAAGAGCGGCAAGACGCTCTGTTGCATTGGTTGCGAGTGACGCAACAGCGAGAGTTTGAACCGGAGCTGAAAGCCCTGCGCTCAAGTAAGTCCAAGTTGAAGGGACCCTTGGTGCGGTTGAATCCCTTCTTGGACAGTACCGGATTGCTGCGTGTCGGAGGTAGGCTCAGACATGCCAACCTGCCGTACGGATCACGCCACCCTTTGTTGCTCCCCAAGGATGGACCGTTAGTTAGACTGTTGATTACAGACCGACATGTAAAGAATGCTCATGCCGGTTGTAATGCTTTGACCGCGCTCCTCCAACGAGAGTTCTGGATTTTGTCAGCGCGGAGAATAATCCGATCCGTTATTTTTCGTTGTCTCCCGTGTTATCGTTTGCGCGCCGATACGATGCAGCCCCAGATGGGTGATTTGCCTGCCGATCGAGTGAACGAATCGATGCCCTTCTCAGGAGTTGGAACGGATTTTGCGGGGCCATTTACCGTTAAGACATCGCGGCTTCGTAATGCTAGAACGGAAAAGGCTTACTTGTGTGTATTTGTTTGTTTGGCCACTAAAGCGGTCCACCTGGAGGTGGTTAGTGCCCTCACCACAGAAGCCTTTGTAGCCACGTTGAATCGTTTTGTGTCTCGCCGCGGAATGCCGTCGTTAATAAGGTCCGATTGTGGAACCAATTTCAAGGGCACCGATAGGTATTTAAAGGAAGTTTGTGAATTTTTGGATAGGAATAATTTTGAGATCGGATCCACACTCTCTCGCAGAGGGGTACGATGGCAGTACTCCCCGCCATCCTGCCCCCACTGGGGAGGAATTTTTGAAGCAACTGTAAAGGCCGCTAAAACTCACCTTCGTCGCGTTATTGGGGAGACGGTCCTCACGTTTGAGGAACTCGCGACCGTATTTTGTAAGGTTGAGGCGGTCCTCAACTCGCGTCCGTTGTGTCCGTTGTCTTCGGACGCGAATGATTTAGAGGCCCTTACGCCGGGCCATTTTTTGATTGGCAGACCGCTTAACGCCTTGCCGGAATATCCTTATTCCGAAGTGCCCTCCGGACGGCTCTCGCGATTTGAATTGCTCCAGCAGCTTACGCAGAGTTTTTGGCGCCGTTGGCATCTGGAGTATTTGCACATTTTGCAGCAACGCGTTAAGTGGTCGGATAGGACGACCCCACCCAAGACCGGAGACCTCGTGTTGGTAAAGGATCCAAACCTGCCGCCCCTCCGCTGGCGTTTAGGACGCATTGTTCAGCTTCATCCGGGGTCGGACGGTGTGCCCAGGTTTGCCGAGGTCCTGGTGGGGGACTCTGTTTTGAAGCGAGCGATCGCTACCCTCTCTCGCCTGCCCTTAGATTGAGTTGGCGGACAGTTTGCTACTGTCCGGGACGGGGGGATGTTCACGCCGCGCGCGAGCGGGCAGTTGTCATTGCGCTCGGGCCGGGTGTACCGTGTAGGATTCATTCGTTAGTTCGCCGCCAACCGCCGTCCGCGCAACATCGCGCTCAGTTACCTACCCGTATTGTGACCGAGATTTTGCACCTACGAGTGCCCGGTCGGGGTACAGACTTGTGACCCGTGTGTGTTCGCCTTGAAAAGCGCCGGGAAGGTTTTAGCTGTCTATTAGGGCATTGTGTAGTTATAAGAGTGTTAGCTATAAGAGTTTCCCATCGGGGGCTGGGTGAAGACCGACTTGTCAGGCGCGCGCGCCGGCGAGACAGCGATCAGCCCCCCTGGATTACGAACAGTATCTTCTAGGAAGGTAGGACTAGCTTTTAAGTAACTTAATTTTGCATGAGAAACATCCGTTTCAATAAACTGTGGAACACAGTAGATGGTCATCACAACTGTGCCTGATCAATATTTATAAAATGAATTTTACTCTTTTATTTGCGCAAAATAACCGAAACTTTTGATCTAAGCCTTTTGATCACGCACAATTGTGATGACCACATCTACTGTGTTCCACAGTTTATTGAAACGAAGGTTTCTCATGCAAAATTAAGTAAATTAAGCTAATCCTACCTTACGAGAAAATAGTGTCCGTAATCCAGGGGGGCTGAACGTTGTCTCGCCGGCGCGCGCCTGACAAAACGATCTCCACACAACCCCCGATGGGATACTCTTACAGCTAACACTCTTATACTACACAATGCCCTAATAGGCAGCTAAAACTTTCCCGGCGCTTTTCAAAGCGAACACACACGGGTCACAAGTCCGTACCCGGACCGGGCGCTCCTCACGGCTGCTTACGGCCAACTGGTCGCGATGTCGCGCGGGCGGCGGTTGGCGCCGACCCCACGAATGAACGTGAATGAATGAATCACGCGCGGCGTGAACATCCCCCCGTCCCGGACAGTAGCAAACTGTCCGCCAACTCAATCTAAGGGCAGGCGAGAGAGGGTAGCGATCGCTCGCTTCAAAACAGAGTCCCCCACCAGGACCTCGGCAAACCTGGGCACACCATCCGACCCCGGATGAAGCTGAACAATGCGTCCTAAACGCCAGCGGAGGGGCGGCAGGTTTGGATCCTTTACCAACACGAGGTCTCCAGTCTTGGGTGGGGTCGTCCTATCCGACCACTTAACGCGTTGCTGCAAAATGTGCAAATACTCCAGATGCCAACGGCGCCAAAAACTCTGCGTAAGCTGCTGGAGCAATTCAAATCGCGAGAGCCGTCCGGAGGGCACTTCGGAATAAGGATATTCCGGCAGGGCGTTAAGCGGTCTGCCAATCAAAAAATGGCCCGGCGTAAGGGCCTCTAAATCATTCGCGTCCGAAGACAACGGACACAACGGACGCGAGTTGAGGACCGCCTCAACCTTACAAAATACGGTCGCGAGTTCCTCAAACGTGAGGACCGTCTCCCCAATAACGCGACGAAGGTGAGTTTTAGCGGCCTTTACAGTTGCTTCAAAAATCCCTCCCCAGTGGGGGCAGGATGGCGGGGAGTACTGCCATCGTACCCCTCTGCGAGAGAGTGTGGATCCGATCTCAAAATTATTCTTATCCAAAAATTCACAAACTTCCTTTAAATACCTATCGGTGCCCTTGAAATTGGTTCCACAATCGGACCTGATTAACGACGGCATTCCGCGGCGAGACACAAAACGATTCAACGTGGCTACAAAGGCTTCTGTGGTGAGGGCACTAACCACCTCCAGGTGGACCGCTTTAGTGGCCAAACAAACAAATACACACAAGTAAGCCTTTTCCGTTCTAGCATTACGAAGCCGCGATGTCTTAACGGTAAATGGCCCCGCAAAATCCGTTCCAACTCCTGAGAAGGGCATCGATTCGTTCACTCGATCGGCAGGCAAATCACCCATCTGGGGCTGCATCGTATCGGCGCGCAAACGATAACACGGGAGACAACGAAAAATAACGGATCGGATTATTCTCCGCGCTGACAAAATCCAGAACTCTCGTTGGAGGAGCGCGGTCAAAGCATTACAACCGGCATGAGCATTCTTTACATGTCGGTCTGTAATCAACAGTCTAACTAACGGTCCATCCTTGGGGAGCAACAAAGGGTGGCGTGATCCGTACGGCAGGTTGGCATGTCTGAGCCTACCTCCGACACGCAGCAATCCGGTACTGTCCAAGAAAGGATTCAACCGCACCAAGGGTCCCTTCAACTTGGGCTTACTTGAGCGCAGGGCTTTCAGCTCCGGTTCAAACTCTCGCTGTTGCGTCACTCGCAACCAATGCAAAAGAGCGTCTTGCCGCTCTTGTGGGGCGAGGACCGGAGACAACAATTTCTCCTGAGGCTGGCGACAATTTCGCACAAAGCGCCTCATCCAAGCAGTCACGCCGAGCAACTTATCAAGAGAACTGTAGCGGTCTAACAAAAACTCCATCTGCGGAGCCGCCACCGTCTCCACGGCGTGAACACGCATGCCTAGGTCTGGGACTCTGGCCACAGCCGGGGTGGCAGGCCATGAGCGCTCAGGTCGTAACAACCATGATGGACTCCACCATAGGTGGTGGTCCACTAACTCAGGCGCCTCGCAGCCGCGGGAGGCACAATCTGCGGGGTTCAATTCGCCCGGTACGTGGCGCCAAATCAACGGGGCCTTTGAAGTCTGAATTTGTGAGACCCGGTTGGCCACAAAAACCTCAAGGGTGTGGACTGAACTCTTCAGCCAACAAAGGACGACCTGGCTGTCAGACCACGCAAATATCGACTCCAAGTCGACACCGTTTCCCAAGGTGTCGGCAACATGATTGAGTAGCCGTACTAAGAGAGTGGCGCCGGACAACTCCAACTTCGGAATGGTTAGCCTAGTCCGAAGGGGGGCGACCTTACTCTTGGCCGTAACTAAGTGTACGGCGACAACGCCTGCTGCATCCACCGTTCGGATGTAAACGGCTGCCGCGTATCCGCTTTCGGACGCGTCACAAAAGCCGTGCAGGGAGGCTTTAAACTTTCCCGAAGGCAGCATTTGCCTCGGTATACAAACCCGATTGACGTCGGGTAGGGATGACACGAACCTCACCCACTCTCGTAGGAGGCTACCAGAGAGGGGCTCATCCCATGACAATTCCGCAGCCCAGAGCTCCTGTAGGAAGCACTTCATCGAAAACACTACAGGGCTGAGCCAACCGTTCGGATCAAAGGTACGGGCTACAGTAGACAGTGAAGTATGATTGCAACATATTACACAAACAAGATGTTTGCATTATCGCGCATTTACAGAAAATTGGAACACACGCGTAGCATTCTCAGCAATCTAGAATAAGATCGCTTACTAAGATAATGTATCTTTAATTGTACTCAATATTATTATCTCAATATACATCTTGACACCGAACAAGTCACATCTCTTTTATTACCTTAGCCTCGGTAAAGCGTCATACCTCTTCATGGCGACCCTTTGCCAACCGAACTTATAAATTTTTGCGGGAAAATCATTACTACATGGAGCAGCAAAGCAAAATTTTCAACACCATACTAGCAGCAGTCTTCGTTGCGGTGCTATTTGGCTCTACACTTCTGTTCATCGCATTACTTGGGAAGACAAAACAATAATATGGGAGCACCACAAAGTAAAGAAGAAGTTATCATCGCACAAACCGCCAGCGGCGACGCCCAAGCAACGCAGAAAACTTCAAGCCAGCTCACTACAACAGAAATTTTACTATCCGTCATACTGCTTCTCATCGTTATACTCATCATTTACGCCTGCATCCGGAAAATTTGGGACCGAATTGTCAACCGACTCCGTAGAGAATTCAACAGCGCAGTTCTAAGAAACACAATATCTTCCGTGGAACTGGCAACGACGTCGACTCAACCATCAACGTAGACCAGGAGGTGTCCAGGGTAGAAACCCGGCCCATTGTACGAGGGGCAAGGGAAATCCCAGCCCGATCTTCAGTTAGCTGTTTCAAGCGGTCCAGGAACCCATCTTAGAAGTCTGAAGATCCTACACACTCAAGGAGCATGAGAAAACCCCCAGCCCGCAGCCCCAGCCCCCACACGCCACGCCGGTCACCACATACCTACTCATCGTGCAGAGACGTAATTATTTTATTCGCGCGCTATAATGCCACCGTAAGTCGTAAGTTATTTTATACCTAAACGTTTTAAATAATATGTAGGATTACATTTTTTTTCTTATTAGATAATGTCATTTATTATTTCCGATTTAAATGAATTGCATAAGAAACTATTGTATATTAAAGATAATTTAGTAAAACTAGGACCAGATAGACGTCAAAAAGAGTTAGGTTTTACGAAATTTAATGAAGCGAAACTTGAATACGCGAAATTAGAGTATATTTTAGCTCAAGTACATAATTTAGTTGAAAAATCGGAGGTATCAACTAAAGATATAACTTTAATTAATAAAATAGCAAATGACATTCAGATCATTTATGACAAAATTATTTCTTTAGAGACTTTAAGTGTTAGTAGTATTTCAAAAATGGCAGAAAAAGATAAATTTGACTTGAAGACAGCCATTGCACTTTTACCAACGATGACAGGTCAAGAACACGTCACTAAATCTCTAATTGATGGTATACAATTATATAGTTCAATGATCAGCGATGCTACTCATGGGTTACTTATTGATTTTGTGATTAAAACTAGGCTCTCTCCTAGCGCAAAATTACGTTTAAAAAGTAGTTATCCAACTATTAAAGATTTAATTAGAGATATGAATACGCATTTGATTCAGAAAAAATCTGCTGTTGCTATCCAACACAAATTACAAAACTGTCGTCAAGGTCATAGGTCGATCGAGTCATTCGGCTCGGAACTAGAACAACTTTTTGTGAATTTAACCATAGCACAAGCGGATGACGACGCTACTAAGTTTGAAGTATTGCGTCCCATTAATGAAAAGGTTGCAATCAAGCGCTTTTCAGATGGATTAGTGAATCAAAAGCTTAGTACTATCATAGCATCACGTCACTTTGATTCTTTACCAGAGGCTATAAGAACTGCCCTAGACGAGCAGTCAATGTCTACCAGACACGAGGAAGTTATGAACATTAAAAAGTTTCATACTCGTAATTTCTCACGCACACCTACTAATTATCCGCGTCAGCCAAGTAATTATTCTAATAAATATAGTTACTATAATAGATTTAGCGCAAACAATAGGTACGCTGCCGGAAACACGAGACCACAACAAGGTAAGTACATGTCGCGAGACTCCCGCGCCGCGCAAGGAACACAATCACGTTCACGTGACCGCGGTCGGCCGAGCCCGCGCCCGCCGCGCTCAGCTGTGCCTTTTCAACGTGTGCAGTACGCTAGCCACGAGCAATCGACCAATAGTGAGTCACAAGCGCGTTCTGAGCCCCAGAACGATAATAATTTAGATTTTTTTCGTTCCTACTGAAAATTATGTTTTAAACTACAATAATAGTAGTACCGTAACTTTTAACGTAAGTAATAGCAATATCGATCTTTTAGTCGATAGCGGAGCAAGCCTTTGTGTTTTAAAATACGAATGGTTATGCGATTATCCGAAGTTATTGAATTTAATTACATTTGAGAAGTTAGTTATAAAAGGTGTTAGCGGTAAACTAGTATCTGAAGGATATATTTACTTAGATTTGTCTTATAATGGGTTAGTTTTTAGAGAAAAAATGTATGTGTTTAAAAATATGTCTTGTTCTGCAAATGGTATTTTAGGTGATAATTTTTTGAAACGCTATCAAGCTATAATTAACTATAAAGAAAATACTTTGCTTTTAACTAAAGATAGTAATTATGTGTCTATACCTATATTGAGTCACTATAGACATTTGATACCGCCACGATGTGAGGTAATAAAATATATACCTACATCGTTAGGCGACGATTGTGTTTGTTTATCTAAAGAGATACAGAAAGGAGTTTTTATAGGAAGTATAATAGCGAAACCTTGTAATGGTCGCATGCCAGTAAGGATATTAAACACCACTGAGAAAGAAGTTGATCTAGATCTTACCGATTTAGAGACTTTTTCATTGAATGATTTTGAAGTCTGTAATTTTGAAAAAGAGGAGGTTTCTGTCGATCGTGTAAAAACATTATTAGGATTATTAAATTTACCTGAACTGAATTTAGAAGAAAAACGAAGTATTGAAAGTATTTGCGCTAAGTACGCAGATGTTTTTCATCTGCCAGGCGACAAACTCTCTTGTACAAACCTAATGACCCATAATATAACTTTAAAACCTAATGTCTCGCCAGTTTATGTCAAGCCACATAGATTACCGTTCGCACTAAGGAAGGAAGTTCAGAAACAGATAGATATTATGCTCGAAAATGATATTATAGAAGAGGCTACGTCAGAGTGGTCTAGTCCCGTCTTGCTTGTACCGAAAAAAACAGATAGGTCAAACGAGAAACAATGGCGATTAGTTATAGATTACAGGCAGTTAAATAATCGTATTGAGGACGACAAATTCCCTTTGCCTAATATAACTGATATCTTAGATTCGCTTGCAAATAACATTTATTTTTCAAAATTAGACCTTTCGCAAAGCTATTATCAGTTATCTTTAAGCGAAGATTCACGAAAGTACACAGCTTTCACTGCTGGTGATAAAATTTTTCAGATGAAACGCTGTCCCATGGGTCTCCGGACATCTGCGAGTGTATTTTCACGTCTTATGACTATTGCAATGTCAGGCTTAAATTATAAAAAGGCTTTTATTTATTTAGATGATTGCGTAATTTTCGGGAAATCTATAGAAAACCACAATAAAAACTTAATTAGTATACTAGAGAGATTTAGAAAAGTTAACTTAAAATTAAATCCTATGAAGTGTGAATTTTTGCGAAACGAAATAATATATCTAGGACACAAAATAACTTCTGATGGAATTTTACCAGATGAAAGTAAAATTGCAACCATGCAAAACTATCCAGTGCCGATGAACTGCGACGATGTCAATCGTTTTGTCGCGTTTGCAAATTACTACAGACGATTCATACCGAACTTTGCAAACATTGTTTATCCTTTAAATCAATTAAGAAAAAAGAATGTACAGTTTCTATGGTCATCAGAGTGTCAAACGGCATTTGAAAAATTAAAATCAGCATTAATTCAACCCCCTATTTTATCTTATCCAGATTTTTCAGAAAGTAACATCTTTCGGCTACAAACAGATGCTTGTAAGACAGGTTTAGGATCTGTTTTATCTAACATGAACGGTCAAGTAGTCGCGTATGCGAGTAGAAACCTGAAACCCGCCGAGACGAGATATCCCATCATAGAATTAGAACTTTTAGCAATTGTTTGGTCTGTGAGACATTTTCGCCCTTATTTATATGGACGTAAATTTAAAATTATAACAGACCACAAACCGTTAATTTATTTATTTAACTTGAAAGACCCAACAAGCAGACTTACTAAATTCCGATTATTCCTAGAGGAGTATGATTTTGAAATAGAGTATGTTCCAGGACGAAACAATGCAGCTGCAGACGCATTGAGTCGCATACCTATTACATCTCCTACTTTAAAATCATTACATCAAAACACAGTATCAGTTTTAACTAGAGCACAAAGTAAAAAATTAAAAACCCCCACTGATTCTTCTTCAGAGAGCTCCACCAGCACTAGGCCTGATCAACCTATTGCGGTAGAACTTCTCAAGAAACCCGATGACGTAACTGAATTAAGTTTTAATCAATTAAAGTTTGACAATTATTCAAAGTCTAAAGATAGCATTATTTCTAATGCAAGTTGTTACGTTTACGTACCTTCGCAATCAGCGATATATCTGAGTACCCGATCGTCATCTACCCCAGAGGTGTTAGCGAGGGACTTAGAGTCATTATGTCAAAAAATAGGCATACATGAGGTACTTATTATTAAAGAAAAATGTAACGAGAGTAAAATCAAAAGTCTTGTACAAGCAACAAAAAGAATTAACTCTGTTACCCCGCGCTTTCTCATAACAAAAAATATATTAAGAATATATGATAGTGAACAAAAAAGAGTAATACTAAATGATTTCCATCTATTACCTACCAGCGGACACGCAGGAGTTAATAGAATGATGAACAACATTAAGCAATATTATTTTTGGCCAGGTTTGAGTAATGATGTAAAACTTTTTGTTAAAAATTGCCATCAATGTCAATATCATAAGCATAGTAATAAACATATTAAGCAGCCCTTAACCATAACATCAACAGCCCACTCATCATTCGAAAGAATTAGTTTGGATATAATGGGTCCACTCGATGTTGATGACTATAATAATAAATATGTATTGACATTACAATGCGATTTAACCAAATTCGTTGAAGCGTATCCATTACCTAGTAAAGACTCGGTCACAGTTGCTCAATCTTTTACCAATAATTTCATTTTACGTTATGGTATTCCTAGAGAAATATTGACTGACCAGGGAACCGAATTCATGTCATCAGTGATGTCCGAAACATGTTCTCTATTACATATTAAAAAATTAAATTCTACGGCGTACCATCACGAAACTGTAGGCGCTTTAGAAAATACTCATAAAACCCTAGGAGCTTTTCTGAGAATCCAGTGTAATAATTATAAACATAACTGGAGCACCTGGATTCCATATTGGTGTTTTTCTTTTAATACCACAGTGCATAGTGAAACTAAATATACGCCTTTCGAATTAGTTTTTGGAAAAATTTGTAACCTTCCAAATAATTTACAATCAGAAATCGACCCCTTATATAACTATGACAGTTATCCCCGAGAACTTAAGTATCGTTTACAACAAGCGCAATCCGACGCACGACGTAACTTGATACAATCTAAAGAGAAAAGAAAATTATTGTATGATAAAACTAGCAATAATGTTACCTATCAGTTAGGCGATTTGTTATTATTAAAGAACCAAGTAGGAAATAAATTAGATAGTATTTACAATGGCCCTTATAAAGTTTTAAGAGATATGACGTCTAATGTAGAAATTTTAAAAGAAAATAAAGCTATAATTGTGCATAAGAATAATACCAAACCATTCAATAAATAACTATTTTATTTGATACGTAATTATAAGTATAGGTACTTAATTACATACCATGTTACTTAACACTTTGTTATTGTTATGATTAAGTGTAAAATGTGAAGCTTCCGTTTTAATTCAATACCATTTCAATTCGATACCATTTTAATTAGATACAATTTTAATTAGGTATATTGTTTATATTGTAAAACGTTTTTGTATTAGTACGATTTAATAAATGAAATAGTTTTAACTTTGCTATGTTGATAATGTTTAAATTTTGTTTACTTATTTTACTTAAGTAATTAAATTTTGGTTAAGTTCGTTAAAGTCAATGTTACGAGTCTGTTCCTTTTTGCAGGGAGGGGATGATCCTTCCACTTTTTCAGGGGAGATGAAGTATGATTGCAACATATTACACAAACAAGATGTTTGCATTATCGCGCATTTACAGAAAATTGGAACACACGCGTAGCATTCTCAGCAATCTAGAATAAGATCGCTTACTAAGATAATGTATCTTTAATTGTACTCAATATTATTATCTCAATATACATCTTGACACCGAACAAGTCACATCTCTTTTATTACCTTAGCCTCGGTAAAGCGTCATACCTCTTCAACAGCACCGTGCGTTTAGTCCAGACCTTTGGGTCTGGCAGTTCCAATCTATATGTGAACAAATCCGGGACTGGTCGATACTGGACTCCCAAAACAGACAGCATGCCTGGAGTCTCCGGATTTTCAAAGAGGAGCGGCTCTTGCTGGTGGTCCTTAGGCAAATCTGCCAATAGGTCCGGTGAGTTAGACAGCCACTTCCGCAACTCATAGCCACCAGCCCTCAAGAGCGCAATCAGCTCATCACGTAAGACGAGAGCCTCATCTAAGCTCGAGGCCCCCGTGCAGATATCGTCGACAAATAAGGCCCCCCCCTCAATAAGAGCAGATGCCCGGGGATAGCGTAGCCGTTCGCGCTCTGCGAGCTCCAAAAGCGAACGGATCGCCACAAAGGGGCTCGACCGCAAACCATAAGTGTTGGTGTTCAGCTCGTAAGCCAACATCGGATCCTGGGGATCCTCACGCCAAAGGATGAGCTGGTATCGTCTATCCTCCGGGTGAATCACGGTCTGTCTGAACATCATGCGGATATCGGCCACAAAGACGACAGCGTGCCGGCGGAAGTTGGTCAAAACATCACAGACATCGTGATGCAACTTCGGCCCCGCATGCAGACACTGATTCAACGACACTCCGGTTGACGTGGGCGCTGAACCATCAAAGACCACGCGGATCTTCCCATTGGAAGTCTTCAAAACAGCGTGGTGTGGCAGGAAGTAATGTTCCACATTACGCCAGTCCAACTGCGAGATGGACATGTGCCCAAGGTCCAAATACTCCCGCATGAAGTCTATATACTTCTCCTTGAATGCGGGATCCCTGGCCATCCTACGCTCCATGGACAACAATCTCTTCTCGGCCATCGGTCGGGAGCTCCCTAAAGGAGGGCGAGCCGCCAAGAAGGGCAAGCGGGTAATCAAGCGACCCGAGAGGAGGCGCCCAGTGTTGTTCTGGTAGAACAATTCGCACTCCTCTGCTAACGGATCCAACCGCTTGGCAGTGGGGGGTTCCTCCACCTCCCAAAACTTTTGGAGAACGTCGGACAAAGTAGAATCGACAATGGTCTGGCGGTCTACCGACGGGGTCTCTGGTGTCTGTGGTACCTTTCCCATCACCACATGACCCAGCGACGAGGACAAGGCGACAAGATCGGCTGTCTGCAAAACTCGCTTGCTTCCACACAGTACACGACCGAGGACATCCGCACCAATCAACAAGTGTATTGGGCCCGGTCGGTTGAAGGAAGGATCAGCCAAAGCCAGTCCAGACGTCAGCTCAATCGTGGATGGCGGCACTCGCACTTGCGGGAGTGGTCCAACCACCTTATCAAAAACTATCGCCGAAGCACCGATCTTCGGCCTTGGCGCGAAGTGGGGGGAGAAGGAGAACTCAACTCGACCAATCGGATCAGGGATCCGCGAGTCTCCCACCCCCCGTACCGCTTCGTGATGCGGCACAAGCAAAAGACCCAGCTGTCGGACAAGCCACCTGGACATTATGCACCCCTGGGCACCTGAGTCCAAAAGGGCACGCACCGTGACAACATTGCCCTTAGGTCCCCAAACATTCACGGAGGCTGTTGGCAACAGCACAAGCTCCGGAGGGGTGGTTGGGTCCGACAGGGGCGCCATTAAAAATTTTGGGGGGGTACTTGTCCCCCTCGCGCCTGAGTCGGCGCGCCAAATGTGGGACGCTCGTACCGGGCGAGCGGGTCCCAATCGGGTACATACTGGCCCCGACCAACAGCACTCCTAGGTGCAGGGTAATACCCGTGTGGGGCGTGCCTCGGTGCATAGTACCCCAATCGAGGCCTCTCCATTAGGGGGGGGGAGTAGCAAATAGGGCCCGTGCCCATCGCCACCGTGGCGTACTCTTGTGGTACCCCCCTACCCCCGCCCGTGGCGGGGGCGTCTCTCCTATAGTTCCCCCTCTCCGGGGGGGACTGAACGGGGGGGCTAAGCCCCGCCGAATCTCTAGGGGACCGGTTCCGGGCTGCCGGGCCCCCGCCCGTGCGCGAGGAATTCGAACCCCGGTCGCTCCCGGCGTCCTTGCGGTCCAAACAAAGGAGGGGGTGATGCCTCCCTCCGCAAAGACGACAATCCTCGGTCTGGGGACACGCCGACTGCATGTGTCCCCCCAAACACCTATAGCACCATTGGCGCTGTCTAGCAACGGCCCTCCGTCCCTCTGGGCGGAGGCCTCTAAATTTGGCACATTCGTGCACCATGTGCCTATCTCCCCTGCAATACCTGCACCGCTCACTCGGTGCGGGGGCAGGGGACTGCTGGAAGGCAGCATAGCGATTGGTCGGGCGACGGGGCTGTTCCCTCGCCGCCACCATACGACCAACACCTGGAACCGGGGCGGGCTCCAGGTGGTCCGTCACCCTACATTCGTCCTCCAAAAAACGAAGGAGGTCCGCGAAGGGCGGTAGATACGAGGCGCTGTCGCCTCCGTACCTCTGCTCGAAACGCCCCTTCATTTCCGCGGGCAATTTGGCGAGGACTATGTGCAGCAGTATAAAGGACCACTGATCCACCGGCAGGTCCAATCGCCTTAGGG
The DNA here is from genome assembly GCA_949710035.1 of Crambus lathoniellus. Classification (NCBI taxonomy): domain Eukaryota; kingdom Metazoa; phylum Arthropoda; class Insecta; order Lepidoptera; family Crambidae; genus Crambus; species Crambus lathoniellus. The sequence goes on along the minus strand of OX453309.1, from coordinate 29,664,988 downwards.
AGTTGACCGCTGACAGTAGCGGGTTCAGCAACTCCCTCCGTAACAGGTATACCCGCGTGATTCGCGGGAGGGCCAAAATCGTGGCCACGTGGGTGTCCGCCAGTAACCGGACATTCTGGTACCTGCTAACCAGAAGCTGGCGAGCCACCTGGTAGTTGTCGTCACTGATGAGCAGGTGCTGGACTACCGCGCTGGCCTCTCCTCGCAGGGAGGAGCGCAAATAGGCCAACTTCTCACTAGGGGATAAGTCCCGTCGTGAATCCACCAAACTGTCAAACAAATTAATGAAGCCCATCCAGGCTGACAGATCCCCATTAAAAGTGGGAATCTCCAAAGTAGGCAATCGGCCTAGCAACGCCGTCGGGGTAGGTTTGACCTCCCCGCTCAAAACCGGCTCCCCCTTCCGAACAGCCAGGGCCCTCTCAGCCGCCTCCGTGAACTGGTCAGCCAGCTCATAGGCCTGGGCTACATCCTGCTCCAGCTGTTCCGACACGGCATCATCAGCTGGGGGGTTCTCTAAATAATACGCGCGACACTCCATGGCGTGGCGCTCCAGGTCTTGCAGCCGAGCTGCCAGCCCGCCATACCGAGCTAGCAACGCACCTACCCGGTCGGCTCGGTCTATTAATGTGACCGCACAAGCAAGCCAACGCAAAGCTCCTTGGATGCCAGCCCTGGATACGGCGGTCGGATTCGTAGGAGCCATTTATATTCCGTTTAATAAACAAAGCCAACAAAGAAATATAAAGGTGGTAAACATCAACAAAAAAGCAATAGAAATAGGTCGCGTCACGATAATATAAAACACAATTAAAATTCGGACGACATACACGGACCCTACTATTTTCATAAATTATTAGCAACTTACCAATTTCAAGGGCTAACAATATAACGGTATAAACAAAACGTATAGGATTAACGGTATGGCATAACGGCACGGCCAAGTCAACCTCGCAAATCAACTACTAAACCGTTATCAACAAACAAAAACAAAACTATTTTTAATAATAATACTCGTAATTTAATACTACTAATAATTAAAACTAGTTCCACTTTTTTAACTAGGCAAGCGGACTCGGAACAAACACTAGTATGTGGTACTAATAAACAACACTTTCGAACGAAACTATTCGTCAAATAAATCCGGACACACAAAAAAAATATACACATCTAGGCGAGTAAACTCGTATCAAATCACTAGTATGTGACAACAATTATATAAGTGTCTATCTATTATCGGATCCACCAAGTGAGAAACATTCGCTTCGAGAATTTACTAGAACAATTTCTTAGTACTTCAAATCGTCTCGGGATCTTCAAATACCCTCGAGATTTCAACAAAAAAAAATTTTTATTTTTAGGTACGCTTTTTAGGTATTTCTAGGTACGCTAACTAACTACGCTCTGCTACCAAAATATGATCACGTACAATTGTGATGACCACATCTACTGTGTTCCACAGTTTATTGAAACGAAGGTTTCTCATGCAAAATTAAGTAAATTAAGCTAATCCTACCTTACGAGAAAATAGTGTCCGTAATCCAGGGGGGCTGAACGTTGTCTCGCCGGCGCGCGCCTGACAAAACGATCTCCACACAACCCCCGATGGGATACTCTTACAGCTAACACTCTTATACTACACAATGCCCTAATAGGCAGCTAAAACTTTCCCGGCGCTTTTCAAAGCGAACACACACGGGTCACAAGTCCGTACCCGGACCGGGCGCTCCTCACGGCTGCTTACGGCCAACTGGTCGCGATGTCGCGCGGGCGGCGGTTGGCGCCGACCCCACGAATGAACGTGAATGAATGAATCACGCGCGGCGTGAACACCTTTAATAAAGTGTAATTGATTTATTTCCATTGGTGGCGCTACTGAGCTCAACGAACCACCTTAAACAAACAGCCTGTAAAATAGTACTAAGGTCCAAAACTGAGCGCGCACGTTTAGCCGTGAGATAAAACGTACCTATTTGAGCTGCTTTAATTTGTTCCTCAAATATTTTTTGTTGGTCTTATTACACATTGTAAAGTATCTTGAAGGAAAATTATTGCACAATTCTTTTCTAGTTAACAGGTTTCTATTCAGGTTTATTCAAATACGCATCATTAAAACGCCATACCCAAAATGAAGTTCAGTGATATGTGTAAACTAGTTCGTCTCTTTACGAGCGGCCCGGCGACGCCGTATAACAAAGTTGTGTAACTGTCGAGTAAGGCTCTTGGGACCGGGGATTGTGCTGTAACTGTGTTGTAACGGTGCTGTAAAGGGGGCGGGTCGTAACAGACTTAGGTAAGCCTGTTGTTAACTTGGTACGGTCGCGTGATTCGAATTACTCGTTTAATTGTTTAGGCTAGAGTGTGATCGTGGGTGCGCTTGGACTTATATAAAATAATGAAAATTATAATTCACAGAAAATATCAGTACCTAAGTATTACTTATTTAAAAACACAAAAGTTTTAGTTTAAATATTAAAACTTTCCCACTATACAAACTGACCAACCTGTCGCAACAATATTCAGCATTTAAGGACCTCGGTCCTTTTTTTAAATATTCTCACTTTAATCGTAAAGTGACGAAAAAAACACAGTTTCGGCATGTTTATTATCAGTAAGACCACGGACTAAAAAAAGTTATGACAACTTTTTTCCTTTTGATATCCATACTTATAATTATAAATGTGAAAGTGTATTTGTTTGTTTCTTTGTCCGTCTTTTAGGTCAAAACGGAGCAACGGATCCGTTTTGACGGGAGCATCGGACAAAAGCTGCGGACGGAAGGCTAGCTTTATTAAAAAAGCCGCGGCTTCGCGGCCGCGGCCGCGGCTTCGCCCGCGTGACTATTCGACTTCATCCCGCGGGAATGTGATGTTTTCCGGGATAAAAAGTAGCCCATGCCACTTTCTAGCTCCCAAACTATCCCCATATCACGCCGATCCGTTGCTCCGTTTCGACGTAAAAACGGACAAACATACAAAGAAACAAAGAAACACACTTTCACATGTCATGATTTTAGAAGGTTTTTCATATTTTTTAATAGCAACACTGGTAATGCCGTCTCTTGCCGCCATTTTGTTAAATTTAATAGGCTAATCTGTGGTAAAATTGGTGGGGGGTAGCTAGACTTGAGCCCGATTAACGAGCAAAGAGAGGTCATTCTTCAAACTAGCCTCGAGGGGATAAGTTCACTAAGACGTCGACTGTATCTATATTGTTATACCTGTACTATGCCTGTACCTGTAAGTTGGATCAAAAATTATATGAGTGTTATCTGGAGTCTGCGTTTTCTTCATATTTCAGAAGCGGTAAAGTACCCACGTAAGTTTATTTCTAAACCTGATAATAAGAATAATTTGCTTATTCTGTGCTATAGTAATGCCAAACGAGTTATTTTATTCTCTTCACGCAGAGAAAGGATAAATATTCCAGATTCCATGTTAATGCGTATTTTTTTTTATCTAAATGACATTTTAAATACCTTTGCGGTGGATTGTGTTTTGTACATGGTCGGGGCTACTCTCCGACGGAACGGACATAAACTAAATCGCATTTGTGTTTTAATTGATTGTGTTCGTATACGGTCGGGGCTACCCTCCGACTATACTAACATAATTTAAAAAGTCTATATGCGTAGCTTAGTACTAAGATTTTACTAATTCGTGTTCGGGGCTACTCTCCGATCGTGTTAGTTAAATCTAAAGCGTTAAAATTGGAATATTTGTGTGGCGGATTGTGTTCCGTACATGGTCGGGGCTACTCTCCGACGGAACGGTCATAAACTAGATCACACTTTTATTTGAATTGATTAATTGTGTTCGTGTACGGTCGGGGCTACCCTCCGATTATACTTACATAATTTTAAACGCGGGTATGTAGTAGATATTTTCGTATGGCACGATCATAGCGTACCATGAATCTGGCATAATATCTTGATTGTTGTTGTTTAATTTACATGATGTATTAAATGAGGATTGTACAGAATTAATGGAGATGATTGGCATTATTATATTATTAGAGTACTTGCTGTTTATGTTGTTTATAATCTTACACATGGAGCTAGGACTGGCAGTTTTGGCTGTGTACCTACATGTAATGTTTTAAGTAATTAGTGCTAGCACTAATTGGAGCTAGTTTTGATAGCCTTTACTGTTGCACAGAGTGAAATCACTTATGGCTACTAAATCTTGCATACAATCCATGTTTTAACGTGGTATCTAATACCAACAGTAAATAAGAGAAAACTATAAGTTATGAAGCTAGTAAGAAGTAGTAAAGAGTAAGAATAATTTATGATTGGTTGCTCACATTTCATTTATCTTAATATTATTAAAATTAATTATTACTAATTTTCCTTTGTTTTTAATGTATTGAGCGAACGTGTTGTTCTCTGGGTTGAGTGAGTCATGTATGCTTACTGGTTACCTACGTTACCTGGTAAGATTGGTTTAATAGGTACGTATTACTTACTTACAATTGAATTCTGGCTTTCTATTTATTGATATATTAATTAATAGGTACAAATTTTGTGGATTCAATTAATATGAACACCGTGAATAGCAATATAAATTGCTTGAACTATGAATATGAGTTTAAATACAAATATTTTAATATGGTATCTTTAAATATTTAAATATGAAAGTCTTTATGTGAATTTGGATATCTCTAATGTGAATATTTTTAATTTTTAATGATGAGCGAACAAATATAAGGTGTTCACTGGGTTGACTGAGCAAGCTATGCATGCTCACTGGTTATAAGAGATACATTGAATTTGTTTGTTGAAATGCATTAAATTGAATTTGATATTAGGGAGCGATGTATGTATGTTGCATACACTCGTCGGATATTAGAGGGCGATGTATGTATGTTGCATACACTCGTCGGATATTAGGGGACGATGTATGTTTGTGGCATACACTCGTCGGAATTAAGGGGGCGGTATATGTTTGTGGCATACACTCGCCGGATTTTAGAGTACGAACGATGTATGTTGGTGGCATACATTCGTCTGAATATGTTTAAATGTTAAGTGAGTACGTTTCTCACAGGCTGGTTAAATGAGTACCTACTTATGTTTCATACTGGTTTACTACCCGTATGGCCACTTTTAAGATTATTAGATTTAAATGAAACTACAACAGAACAAAGATAATTTCAAACGTTTTATTCTTGTTTTTACAATACACATTTTACATTTTTGCACTAGATAAGTAGCTCTTAATAAAAGAAATGGTTTTTGTAAATAATAAAGGATGTAGGTAGCTACTGTAGCTAGTGAACAGTATAAATCATGAATTTTCCTGAAGGGCATATTGTGTTGATAACCTAATGATTTTATTATAGAATGACACGGAACGATCTTTTGCCGATGAATAATGTATACATTCCAAGGTAAATAGCATCTGAGGACGAATACGGCCCGCGCCACCTGGTGCGCCGCTTGGTAGGCCTCCAGGGTGACGTGGCCGACCCAGGGGAGTCTTGAGCGAAGGAGGAATACCCTTTCTTCGTAGCTGAATCTGGTCAAAGAGGATTTGAGATGATGCAGAGCATTTTGTTTATGGGCAAGTATTGAAGTTGTTTTGATTAAAATGTTTCATGTTTATTTATTTGCATATCGAATAAAACTATTTAAGATTTAATTTTCATCTCGCATAACCGACTAAATTGATTGTAACACCCCCTTAAATAAAGTTTGTAAAGGTCTACCTAAAACAAAACAAAACTATAAAAACTTATCTTTTCATAGAATCATTTAGATGTTATCAAAATACTTTTAGGGAAGAATGAAAAGCCTTTTAAATCTACAGTTGCCTACGTGCTTGACATTGAGTATCTAGTAGGTACCACAGCTGTAGCAGTAGATACCTTTAAAGTATTATTGTCAATATGCGCTCTAATTATCGCAACATAGTACCTACTTACTTATAAAGATATTTATATACTAAATTATGTTTGCATCATTTCTTTTTCCTTGCATAATAAGTATCCACATGCTCCACAATTTGAGTAGGGGTTATTGTCTTATCTATTTAAGATTTTTATAATTACCTTAGTTTCCATTTATACGAAATCCATACCATATCTTGATTCTCATGAGTGGTCAATATCCATGAGCTAGGTTTGTTTTTCTATGCCTAGGTCTATGCCCAGGTGACCTTTACGCAGAACTGGATGTATTTCTGATCTTGATAAGATTGGACATGATGACGATTCACTTTTGAATAAGAGCACACTATTAGAGTCGCGAATTTAGTATTCCAAGATTGCGATTGGGTAATACTTTTATAAACTGTGATCTGTGTCACTTAGATTGTTATAGACCTTTTAACTAAGGAAACAATATTAGTTTCTGGTATAAGCTTAACAATCTCCATAGCAGTGTTGTAGATACGGTGTACGTACGCATAGTTTTCGGGGTGCCGCTGTCTCTGAGGTACCTACCGGGTACGATTCCCTGTCGGGTGAATGTTTAAAGCGGACTTTTCAACATTCTGCCCGATTGTATGTGGTAATCCCCGTCGTAGTTCCCAAATGCCATAACACAAGTGCTTGAGTTACTTAGTTCGAGATGAAAGCAATGTAGGTATGCAAAGATATCCAAAATTTACTATTTCCTATTACTTATTTTATTTTTTGAAACTTTGTTCAAGTGGACATTTCGTCTATTATTTTTGTTATATGTAGCTTAATTTAAAAGAATTCACTATGCTTGACTTTTTAAATTTGAGTTTAGTGGCAAACTTAAATCTCAAATTTTATTTAAATTCAAACTAAATTGTGGATGAGTGCTAGAGAAAGTTTATCAGGAACATACTTTTCCGAGTCTTCTACATAATTAGACAATAAAGCCATAAGACTGATTAGAAATCATCATTCTTTACATTTTTCCGGGAACGTCGAAGATTCTTTATCTAAGTACCTAGTTTGATAGATACATAGATTAATTCTTTATTTGTACACAATATTACGAACGGAACAATCACACACGAAATAATAATAATAATACAAAGATAACAAACTGTTAACCAAATGGTGGCCTTATCGTCTTACTGCGGTTTCTTCCGGGCAACTCAGTTTTGGTTAAGACGGATGGAAAATTTTACAGCCAAAATCACTAGAAGCTATTTTGCTATTTGTGCGTACTGCGTAGTGTTCTAGATCTCTCTTAATGATTTAGATGCAAATCAAAAGCAGAAATACTTAGTTGCTTAGACAGCACTGCAAGAAGCATTCACTGATATCTATTCTAGTTGTTTTCATTAACATAGTGATGAAATTATGTTTTTAATGCAAAAACATGTAAACAGTCCATAGATCGTGTTTATTACACTGTCAAGTTGTAACTGATGTTTTCCTAATTAAGCAAAATAAAGTAAAACGATTATTGCTCAATCACACCTCTCAATTTATTAAAATGTTCTATACAGCTTCATGCAAACATTTTAATTCATGTTTTAAACTTGTTCTAACAAATAAAGCCACAAGTAACCACTGCTGTAGCATACCAAGTTAGTTTTGCCGTGTTTTTGTTGTTATTGGCGGTATGATTTATAATTAGTTTTTGAGGATTTTAATACTACCGTCCTAGTGTACGTATTGACAAAATATGATTTCAAATTATGTGAATCTAATTTATTGTTATTTTAATGAGAATTAATATCTTTATTAAACCAAAAATCAAGTAGATCTGTCAAATTTACCGTCTCATTTGGTAGGCTCGTGATACTAAAATTCTTAGCAGTTTACCATTCTCACGGACCTTTGAAGTTCCTTCACATATTCTGTAGTAATCATTTCCATATTTTTTTAGATCTGGTCAGTTGAACATTTGTTTCTACTATGGTTGAAGTTACTAAGTACCTTACATACTAATGTTTATAAAAGAATATGAGAATTCATATACACATATATTCATATACATTTATTTCTATTGATTCATTATCAGATACATCTATTTCTTTTGAATGATTAATAAAATTGATTTGGTTACTATGTGTGTTGTGAGTTTACTGCTTTCAGATGCCAATTGTAGCATCCAGTAGGTACTTATCATGAGCTAGCATCGAGTTAATATAATAATGAGGATCCCGCTACCCTTGAACGTACGAACCAACACAGCATACAAACTGGAGACAGCAGAGTGTACGTGCTGTGGTAATGAGAGGAGATAATATGATACTGAAGGTGCAGATCACAGAGTGATCGTTGTTGTGATGATGATCATCGTGGGCTGTGGTTGTAAGTCGGATATTGAGACGAGTGGATCGCTGATACTGAAGTTGACTTATATTGAAGTATATACTATCATGTCATGTATCTTATCTCATTTTACTATTATGATTGCAAAAGCTTGTATGTTTGTTCCCCAATCACGGCTATCGGCTGGACGGATCTTTGAAATCTTTTGTCTGTGGAATAGCATATCGGCTTCTTTTGACCCCGGGAGGATATTTTATTCCCACGGGAAATCATCGTGTAGTTAATTCATTTGGGCGAGAAGCTGTTCATGATTTTACTTGTTCTATTTCTATCCATGGTAATATACTTCTTCATATCCCAATTATAATTATTAAATCTATTTACACTAATATTATTCATAGTAATATGAATATTTGTTGATAAGGATGCGGGTCATGCTCGTATGAGGATACCTTGTAGACATTTTTAAGTTTTGATATTAAATTGCGAACTTGTTTAAAATCATTAACTTATTCATTAGAAATGATAATAATATGATCTTTTGATTTTCATGTACGGAGTGGAACCATGTATTGTACTATTCTAACAGAGGCAGAGAATAGATGCATTTAAGATTTGGTGCTGGAGAAGAATGCTCTGGAAACCTTGGACAACTGGTTGACAAGTTGAAAAAGCAAATTGTTGCTGTGACGGTTCAAATTGTACCTGCGGCATCTTCACTATCAGTGTAACTTCCTTATAAGAATATTTAAATTAATCGGTAATAATGCCTACTACGAACATGCCTTTAAATAATTCCTTTAGTTGTCCTAATTCATATTTTGATTTAATACAAATTGTGCACTATGGTAAATACGTATCTATAACTTGGTTTGTTACTCATATCTGGGTAAAAATTGGTAACTGTGCAGAGGCCTACAGTTGTTTTTGTAAGGAATAAACTAGGTCAAACTTAGCGATAGTTAAATTCATCTAATATTAGGTCTTTAATCCTTTCATGACTCGTAGTTGCTTTTTCCACTATTTGAGTGAAGTGATAAGGGTGTCTAGTTATCAGGTTAAAGTTAAATTCTGTACCTACCTATTCCTAATGTAACATTCTTAGGGATTTTGCTTCTGACACCATCTAATATTCTTGAATGTAGCTCCTGACAATGCATTGATGTAAACTAGTACCAAGCTAATCCATTTTTCTTTTATGACCCATAACTAATGCTTATAGATTATAACCAGACTTTACTTTAATCATTCCATATACTTACTTACACATGATTATATAACAAGTATAGTTTCAAAATAAGTTTTCTAAGTAATAATAGTCGCTTGTTAACGAATGTCATGATTATGTTAATTTATACATTGATTCAAATAGTTTTAGATTAGTTTGTTATTGATAATTTATTTTATTTGATTATGTATTACTTAACGATTTACTAAAACAATATTTTCACGATAATATCTATATTCTAAACAAGTCATCGGCTTCCTTAAAAGATTATTGTTGAGCATTGTGTAATATAATGTATTTGTTTCAATTATGTTTTAAGTTTTAACTTAAGGTTTTTATCACTATAAGATTAACCTAAATAGGTAGTAGTAGTAGTTGTAAGACTTTACTATTGAGAATAGTTGTGTATCAGTATATTAGCTGTATACTTACCTAATTAATTGATTCTAAATAATTTTTATGTGTGCGTCGGGAGACAGCACGTTATCAGATGGCCGAATGTCATGATTTTAGAAGGTTTTTCATATTTTTTAATAGCAACACTGGTAATGCCGTCTCTTGCCGCCATTTTGTTAAATTTAATAGGCTAATCTGTGGTAAAATTGGTGGGGGGTAGCTAGACTTGAGCCCGATTAACGAGCAAAGAGAGGTCATTCTTCAAACTAGCCTCGAGGGGATAAGTTCACTAAGACGTCGACTGTATCTATATTGTTATACCTGTACTATGCCTGTACCTGTAAGTTGGATCAAAAATTATATGAGTGTTATCTGGAGTCTGCGTTTTCTTCATACACATTGATAAATATTAGTATTGTTGCGAAAGTTTGTTTGTTATTAGATAGATAGATAGATAGATAAATCATTTATTTGCATCACAAACATAACATGCACATAAACAAAAGAAAAGGAAGGAGAAACAAACCAACTACTCACTGACTAACAAAGCAGGTATATAATTAAGCAGGTATATGTGTGCATGTTTGTCACAGCGACGCAAAGAGGCAAAAGCTCAGCGTATATTTTGCCCCGAAAGAACAAAACACTGGTTTTCAGCTTTCGCCCGTAGAAAAACGTGAGGTTATTCAGTATTGGGCACACACAGCTGAACGAATTAGTATGACTCATAGATCATCATAGATCAACCAGTATTAGAGAATATAACGGTTTTGATCCCAATATTCCTACGGCAACGGGAACTACGCGGATAAACCCTGTGACAGTTCAACCTACGTCACCATTGCTTTTCAATTAGCCACAGGAGTTTTTAATTATATTCGACTTTTCTGAAAAACCAATTTTCCATATTTTCAATAACTGTTACATCCTGAAACTACATTTTCATGTTTCAGACACATCTGAAATCTGAAAACGTTTCAGTAAAAAAAAATATATTTATATAAAATAGTATTATTTATTTCCTTTTCCTACTAAAAACATCTTTCTTTTCTTTTGAATAGTTATTAAACATATTTAAATCAATTATAAGTCGAACAGGTATATTCTACATCATCAATTAACAATAATAGATAAAAAAATAATTTAAAAACTTTTAAGTTTGAATTGAAGTTAAGAGAAGCGACATCTATTAATCAGTTTTAGTACTATGTGAAAAACCAGCGCCGTGCTGCGCAGCGGCAAGTAGCGGAGTTAATAGCATGTCTTTGATATAGTACTGAGAAGTTTTGCTACTCGTTACGAGATGGCGCTAGTGGACTTGGAAAATTTTAAATAAAATCATTTATGAAAATAACATTATTTAATCCTTTTCTTCTTAATTCTTCTTAGCAGCATGATAAGTAATAAATTAGTAATTTTAATATTACTTACAAAAGCTTGGTTTAGGGTTAAATGTAGGAAAACCATTATGTCCCTTCAAGCATGCAAATATATTAATTTCTCCTGAAATTCTTGATTAAAATTTATCCTGAAGAAATTTCTTCATCTAGGAAGTCTTTAGTAAAAGGTAATATAGATAGATAGGTGTCTACAACCTTGAGTTATGAAGTAATCCTGAAAATTCAAAACACCAAAATGAATATTTCTAAAATTCAATATTCTCAATTTATCTAAAAATACAAGTTGGAAATTGAATTAATTTAGTTATAAATTAGTATACTAATTATGCTGATGAAAGATAAATTGATTTAGAGTAAATCCTTTGCTTAAATAATTTGAAATAAGCAAAACTAAATGTTTTGAGTTTTTCAACGCAGTTGAAAAACTGACTATTACTTGAAAATAATATAGAATGTGTGTCTATTGTTATGAATAGTTATTTCTTTGTTCATCCTAAATCTGTGCATAATTTTAAAACTAGAATTGGCTCAGAACATTCTGTCAATTGTAAGAAATCACTAAATATGGAATTTCAACGTTGCAAAATTTGATAAATTTTGGGTAAATTCTAAAAGGTCAATAACATTTATAGTATGTATTGGATTTATAATTCTGATATAAATTAGATAATTTCAAAGTGTCCTTCTTATAGTATAATAGAATTTATTACTTAAAGAAGTAATAAACATTGTGAATTTCCAGTTGTAAAATATACAAAATGACAAAAGGTTATTTCTAAAAACTACATTATTGAATGTGTTTTATAGGTGCATATAATGATGATATATTTACCTGAGAGCTTGGTATTTTTGGGAAAACACCTTTTGAAAGATTTCTAGTAGAAGTTGTCTGTTTAAAAAGCTTCATAAATAGTGTTTTAAGTAATTCAATCCTGGAAAATAGAGTCACGTTCAGAGTTAGTTTAGGCTAGGTATGAGCACACTAAGATATTAGAAAAGGTTTTATTTTGTTAATAAATATACTTAACTGTTTATTTATAACTTACAAACGTCAGTTTGTGTCACAGATGAGACAAAATCTCTTAAAGAACGAAATAAGTACCCAAAGTCGATTTTGGGTTTAAAACTATGATTAAACCTAAATAAAATTAAGCAAGATATATATTAGGGATTTCTAATTAATCTTCTATTAATAAAACTTAGCCTAAATACACTAAATTCAATATTTAAATCAAAGTTTAGAATTTTGAATTACGCGCCATTGCATGAGGCCAACTAGTGCCTTATTCACAATGTGCAAGGAGCGATTGAACAAAATCTGTGTGAGTCAATGTACCTTTGCGCTATGTAATACATAGCTGATACATAACGGAAAGGTGATAAAAACATTCCTAGATCATTCGATTAGTTACACTATATGGAAGTCTGATAATTCTGTCCGACGTGAGCCTCAAAACATATTTGTGCGCTAATGACACGAATTATAGCTTCTAAGGTTAGTTTCATATAGGAGTTCTGTAGCGCAGGCATTGTTTTGCTATTTGGCTAGATTTTAACTACGTTATTACAGCTAAATATTAAATTTATTAAGCGACAGTGCTGTCATCTATAATAAAACTATGATTTTGTGCGTCTGTAGGGTCTCTTATTTAGAGAAAACAATGGAACCATAGACTAGAATACAGATTTTATTACAGTCTAGATTGTCTATGGTAAAGACTTGCTAAGGTGGCCACTTTTTGACGATTACCCGTTTTATAGGGAAAATTAGGGAATTTATACCTCTAATTCGATTTATTTAGATTAAAATATTTCGTTATTTAGACCTAGAATTTTGCTGCAAACTGATTGAATATTGTATGTTGGAGATGATTGAAGTCTGGAGGAGCAGTTTTGCGATGAAGTGTACACAAACCACAGAGTTTGAACACGTCGATATGAAATTGTTTGAGATCTCGTTGATGGAAGGGAATGAACACTTTTCGCATACGGTTCTCATGATTTCGACACCTCTGAACATATATTTATGCATCAAATTTAATCTAAATCAAGTATTTAAATTTTCTGAAATTCGCACTTGAATAACTTTTGAATGAGTTTATCTGAAGCCGCGAAAATTGGAAATTTACTTGATTTTGGATCGAGGAATAAGATTTACTACAGTAATATCTTATTTTCTCAAGATAGAACTAGATAATCTAGTTTTATCAAGTAAATAATTATTTATACCTAAATCGAGATATGGCAACATATCAGAATAACTGAATTATTTTTATGGGGGAATCCCAAAGAGGAAGCGCGTGGAGAAGTATTGGACGACATGTCAGGGGAGTTCTAGAATGTTCTAGAGACGAGATATAAAAGAGCGAGGTTCGTGGACTTGAGAGAACAGTTCGGGAGAATTTATCGGGAAGGCAAGTCGAATCTCTGCCCGATCGCGATTCGGTATTTTACTAAGAGAAAAGAGTTCGGGAGAATTTATCGGGAATGCAGGCCGAAGCTCTGCCCGATCGCGATTCGGTATTTTACTAGTGAAAAGTATTTAATAGTGAATTTAAGAGAAATCTCTGCCCAAAATTATTTCAATTTAAATATTTTCTTTAATTATTGTGTTTCAAATCTGTGGGTGGTAAGCTTTATTAATTTATCTCCATTATTTTCTTGGAATCCTCATTTTTGAGTCTGGACTGAGTTTTGAAAGAGGCCGATGATGATTTACAGTTCTTGGCCAGATCTGTATTTCTTCAGTAAGGTTTCATGATGGCATTTCCGATCTTCTCTTGGGTAAATACTTTCCTTGTGGGAATGTTTGCTCTGGATGGGGGTCTGAAGGCTGTCACGTGTCAAAACTTCGACCAGTAATATTTGAAAGCAAGAATTGAATATTTCAGAATTTGTTTTAAATTCTTTTGAATTAATATTGCTACCATACCGTCAGTATTAAATTCGGATTTCGTGATCTAATCGTCGAATCGCTTATTCGATATAAGATTTGTTTGATTTACACGCCGCGAAAGTGTTAACCCTAGACACCTAACCTTCGTCGAATCGACGAATACCCGTCGGAAATATAGCTATATCTTTTTATCGAGAGCGCCGATCGTCGTGCCGTCGCTATTTAAATCGGTGCTCGCCGAGCTCTTTCCGGTGGAGGCCGTGTCGCCCAGGTAAGTGCGTTGTTTTTAGAATAATTGCTTAAAAACTCATAAATTAAAGTATGTGCTCATTGCATAAATTAAAGAATGTGCTTCAAAAAATTAGTTTTTATTTTTTCTTATAAATAAGAAAACTATTATAATTATGTTTCGCCAAAGAAGAATAGGCTATTTTTGTTGATTTATTTTTAATTTTTTTTTTAAGTAAGTGATCTCATGTGGCCTAGTTTCATAAGTGCCTTACCAAAAATTGACCTTAAATAAATATATTGATCTGAAACACTACTTATTGTTTTATTTACTAAAATAATACCTTATTAAACTATGTATGTATTAAACGTAACAGAATAATGTATATATATATATAATTTTGAACCACCAAAAATAGTCGTTGATTCGACGAATGGTTAGGTATAAAGGGGTACGTTCGAACGTTAGGTGTCTAGGGTTAAAGTGTGTGTTAATCGTGAAAATCTGTTTGAAAACAAATTCTCCTCTTAAAATTTATCTAAAACAACTTTTTCACACATTGTGATGTGTGTTGTTATTTAAAAAAGGCTTATCTGAGCTCTTTGTACAACTTAAAGAGGGAATTTGGTCCATACAGAGTTTCATATGAAGTGGAGTGTTGTGCTTTAGTTCGTGAGGATTATTGCTAGATTTTGATCTGAAATCTAGCAAGGGTGAGTGTAGGAAATAAGGTAATTTGGATGTCAGACTTTAGCTATAGTTTCAGTACTAAATTCCTTGGAAACGGATACTCTCTGTCCCAGTAAATTGATTCCTGAAACTTTCAGAAGTTTCAAAGCTGAAGCTTGGCACAATGTCTGATAGACAAGTTCTAGTACTTGTAAGATCTGCCCTCATCTTATATTATCATTTACTTGCATGTCTGTGCAAGTAGAATTCTGTTTATATGTTTTGATGCTGAAATTGGAAAAGAGGTTTTTATCTTCACAAGAGTGAAAACTTTTATGTCAGAAGTCTCTACTAGACTCTAACTAGTTAAACCTGATATTATTTGAACATGACCTCTCATCCTGATCAGTATCAAAGTCTTGATATATGGAATTCTGCAGCGCCTCATCCAAACCATGTTTATTTATTTATTACAGCTGTTGTGTGAACAGGCTGCTGTTCTACTCTCATAATTAACTATTATAGTCTAATTTTGACTATAATTCTATCACAGATTCTATAGAGAGACCGTAGCCTTTCATACAAAAGCTATTTCATCATACTTATGTATGATTTATTTTACTGTATTAATATTTATATTATACAGACACATACTTACATCAGTTCACACTATCCATACACAACTCAGGTAATGGTTGTTTTATGTAGCTCTAGAGTGGATAGATTGAAGCTTTACCGCTGGCTTGAAGCTCGAAGAGTGAGGTAACTTGCCGTTGTGGTCTGACTCACCTAGTTTTCTGGTTGACGTCTGGCTACAGTGATGAGATAATGTGGAATTTGCTGTGAGTTGATGGTGATTTCTAAAGTAACTTATAGTCTTTAATGGACTATGGGTGATCAGAATATGACTTCAACAAAATGTGTTTTACTATAGGTCTCTCAAGGATATCGTTTTGGTAGTACGGTAAACACTCTTCATTTCCCAAAGTCAAAAGACCGTGTTAGGATTTGAAGCTGTGTATCTACTAAATCACACTACGGGCCGTTGGCTGATCATGGTATATTGATTGGTCAAATGCCTTAGTGTCATTTTACACTAATTTGGCCAATTATGGTGTCGTCTGGATGTTTGCTTGGACCCTTAGTAGTGTAATCTTACGAGCCGAGCGGCTTGGGGACAACGCACTATTAAGGACTCCACCCACAGCCTGATTCGCACGATTGTTGGTCATTCACCTTACCAGATGTCCGTTGGTTTCCTGGCTTTGTCGATATCCGGATTACCGTTTTTGATTTGTGATACCTTTCGGTTCATAACTGTTGGGTAAAACCAATTAAAGACAAAAGTCCTCCTGTGTTTCTTTATATTGAAGCCATATGTTGGATCACACATAAGTCTCTGACTTAATTTTCACACCATGGGAAACTCATAGCATTGGTACACGGTTGGTTGAGTAAATGAATACTGTGCAAAGTGTTTTATTTAACTCCTGACAATTTAATATTGTCTTATCCAAACCCTACCTCTCATTTGAGAAGACCCAGTTTATATTTGAAATATAATATAACTATTTATTTGTTCAACATGGATTTGAACATAATATCCTCTTTGATGGATGCCATTTCATGTGCTGAGCGCTGAGTCTCATAACAGATATGCCTACACAAGCATACACACTACATAAACTATACAACAAGTGGCTTGATTCGTCGAGTCACTATAATCTTTATTCTTCTTCTCTCCGCTATGCGTTGTGAAACACCCTGTCTTTTGCTTGAGTAGTCGAGCTCTGTCCTACGATCCTGAGACTATTCAGAGGAGGATATCTTGGTGAAGTAAGCCCTATGTAGACAGTTCACCTCTGCATTTGCCGAGACCCGCACACTATACAGTTCCCTTCTGGCTGAAGGTTATAGGATCTGCGTCCCAGACAAGTAGGACTTGCCTCCAAGATCTCCACTCCGGTGGAAGGAGAGACATTTCTGAAAGGTTCTGGCTACGCCATCCTCTTCATGCTCAGATTGTGACGCATTACATCTTTGTCCTGATTGTACGCAATCCGACAATGCATAACACTGTAATTTCTTAGATATGTTCTGAATAGACGCTCTAAGAATTGCATATGAAATATCTGTTTATGAGTACTTGGTGGCAGTAACTGGAGTGGGCATTTGTTAAACTGGATGTTTTTCCATTTAACTGATTGTTGAAACTGGGTTTTCACATTCCTTTGCCTTATACTCTCTTTTGCTGCACCACTGTTGTGCTTAAGTATACTTGAGCGCCTCGTTTGCGTTGGACTGGGACCGGAAAGAGCTAGAGGGGAGGTTGGACGTAGCTCCCCAGGGCAATGCCCTGGGCCACAAGCCATCAGGGTATTAGCCTGGGCCTAGATTCACTTTATCCTATCCTTTATTCAAAAATTCCTATCCACAAACACTATACTTATTACATTTAACTCTTTCTTTACCTATTTAAAATATAACTATTATCCACTGTCATGCTTAATTAACACTATTTATTTATTTATTTGTATTTATATATTTATAATTCATTTCAGCTTGCTTTAGGTAATTAGCTATAAGATTAAGCGTCTCTGTTATCATTGTACTTTGAACATACCTTATTAAAAAGAATCTATGGGATACTGAAACAAAAAATTACACAACGTAGTGTCCTAACCATTTAGTCGATCACAACATACAGCCAAACATTGGGGTCATTAAGATTAGAATCATTATTATTCTAATACTTTTTTTTAAGAAGAGAGGGGGGTTAAAACTGATGCTAGTGTCCTAACAATTGAGCTCTCACACCTGCACAGCTCACACAACTATCAGTTTCTTCTTTTATTCATTAGCAAGATCCCAGCAAGAGTCCAAACTTCACAATGGTGCCGAGTGACCAGAATAATGGGTCTCAAATGTTTAAAGGAATTGATATTCAGAGTCGCTTATTGCATGTTAATTTTTAAGTTGTGTGCAAGCTTTCTGCTATAGTTATACAGCTAACAAAGGGGTTTTACTTCTTGGGGGCGTTCAGAGTTTACACTAAGTAAAAATAAAATATAGAAAAAGCTTATAACTATGGTTCGCTGCATACCCGTTGCGATTGTAAGTATTCAGTATTGGGGATAAAATATAGAATACTTATATTTGCCCGCGATTAGAGCCAGTGGATACCTCTCGGTGGGAACTAAGCTGTGCTAGAGCCCGACCGGTTAGCTCTCTTGTTCTCCTGAACAAGAAAAAACCGAAGATCCGAAACCATTGCACTTGGCCTTTCCAAGGTGAAGGATATGCGGCTATCCGTATTAGGGATACCTGCACCCTAGATTAAGACTTTATAATTTTAGTATACATACTGTAGACAATGGGTTATACAAATGAAAACAGCTGTGAGTGTAATAGCTCCAGGTGTATTTATTGGTGTGTTTCTTTTTCAGTTTTTTTTATGGTTATTGTTTATTTTTTTATGATTTTTGTGTGTTTTCTTATGTGTACGGTTTTTTAATATAGCGTTTATCGGTGTTGTTCTTCGTAAATTACATCTAAAACATTTTCACTACACTAAAAAACCAGTCACTTATGTTGTTTACTTTCATTCTTCAAATTTTCATTTTTGTACTAAATTTCCCAATGTGCGTCCTCTTGTTATGTTAGTGTAAGCTTGCGGAAATATAGAGAGAGAGATAAGCGTGCTGGATAAGCTGGAAATAAAACAAAAACAGTTTTTAGAATTTTGCAAGCAAAACATTGATAGTAGAATTTTACATACAAAATTGCAAACAAAATGTTGATAAAACAGGTTAAAACTTACTGCGGAAAAAATTGCGAGGTGTTCATTTCCTTTTTCAGTGGATTTACGGACATTTTCATTGAAAACAAGAGAAATTTAAGATAAAAATTTTGTAAAACAAGAAATTACATAGGTTAGTTTGACAGGAAATAAGGGTCAATATAGACATGACCAGATAAGGGCATGAACAGACATTACTTTGAACTTTATCGATTCGATTAACGATTTTATTCAATTTTATTTGAAAAGTAAGAAGTATTGTTTCGAAATGATAAAAAGTATTCTTTTATTGGTAAAATTAACTATACGTCATTAATAGGTCAAATAATTACATTTAAAACCGGAACAAGTTATAAATAGACAATTTTGATGTTCTTACATTGATAATAAATCTATTTCTAATAATAGTTATTGTACGTTGAATTAGTTAGTTAATTGTTTTTCTAAAGTTTAGAATAAGATAGGATAATAAATTTAAATAAAAAGAAATTTCTATTAAAATTATATCTAAAAATCGACTCGATTAGACGTAATATCGAATAAGTAAAGTATCGATAATTCAATTAATGTTCGTTTAATTATGGCTATGGTATAAAATAGATTGTGGCGTTTTGTACTAAGGTACATACTTTATGTATGGTTATTTATTGATTTAATTCTTGAATACATAGGTAATTCTTTGAAGTTTGACTTAATATGAATAAGTAGGTAACTTAACTCTACATCACATTATAACTTACATTTGTGACATGACGTGCTCGACAAAAGTAGTTGGGGGGGCGTACGAGAATACTAGCTAAACGAGATTTAGGATTATTTTATAGAAAAGGAGACGACCAAAATATTGGCCAAACATGTTTGCCAAACTTGATAGTAGATTTGTTAATGGTTAGTGTTGAATAGGGGGCGAGGAGATTGGCGAATGTGTTTGCCAAGTTAGTTAAACATGTACAAGACATTTTAAAACACGTATGCACATGATACGGAAGTATGTGCAAATAAATAATGATATTCGCGAATAGAGAAAGACAAGAAACGAGACAGGCGCTTGTCTGTATTTACCTTTCATCATTAAGATAGGAACTTTGCCATGTCGACACAGTGCGTAAATTAAACAAACACGCCGTGATGTTATTTTAGTACTTAAACAAATTTTACACTTACAATTTATTTATTATCATTACTATTAGTAAACAAACGAGCGATCTTCGAACGCAATACAAATAATAGACTGACAGCGCCATACTACATGTTATTTTGACATTTTAAACTAATATGGTTCATTTCTTTGAAATTTGGACACACTAGAGCCCAAGTCCATGATTTTCAAAAAAAAAAAAAAAAAAAAAACACGAGAAAAATTTTGACAGATAAAATTGAGTTTGTTTTGAAATTGTTTTTCGTTCCAAAGTTTTACAAGTACGTAGATAACCAGTTAAATAATAACTAAAAAGTGCATTTAGTGAGTTGAAATGTTAAGTGTTAAAGTTAATTGTGAAAAAGTAAAATTGTCGGAAACAATCTTGTTGGTTTTTCATGTTGGAGGTCTTTCAAAAGGTGTTAACTTAACTTAACTTCATAGTGGCTGTGTTGGAATTGTTTTGGGTATGTTTTAAAGCTAGACTATATAGATTTAATGAATATTCCTATGTGTGACCGTATACCAGAAGTCTTTAGTATGTTTTAGGTACATAAGTAGGTGAGATGAAACTTAGTAGGTAACTCTAAAGTTACCTAAACATATTTGTTGGTGAAATTCAGTAACCGAAGTCTTAAAATGAATACTTAGGACGGATTCACATAACACTTAAGCATGTTGAGGACATAATTCTGTTTAATAGAGCTAATAGCTTGATTTGACATTCGTTAAAGTATAAGTTTGCGTTGAACTAATGTTTACTTCATTAGATATTTTTTTTTACTAGTTTGTTCTATTTTAAACTCATTCCACATAACTAACTTACAAAAGCAAGTTAGTTATACCAGAGTAGAATTAGAAACTGTTATCTTGAGTAAAGAGAATTAATACACGAGTTCTTTTTAATACAGATTTGCTAGATAAATTCCAGTTTAGGTAATTAGGTTCAATAATAGAATGAAATTACATAGTGGATAACAATTATGTAGTCTAGATAGAATAAAATTAACAAAATAGTCAAGTTTGAGTAGTAACTGTTGACGGCAACATGTTAAATTCATGGTTAGTTGAAGATAGATTTAACTAGATTTGTTCTCTCGGGACGGACTTGGGGATAGTTAGGTATTACTAATGATTGCTATTTGGGAAAGTAGTTTTATAATAATAGTAGTTGTACATATCTGTTATTACATTCTGAAATAAAAATAAAAGGAAAAAATGCTATCGTATAGACATTGTTTTGAATTCTTCTTAAAAGTAGATCTTGGGTACTATTAGGGAAAATATGTGTGTCACTAATAATTAAACATTTGATATGATTACTAATTTCTTTATGTATAGTTGGAAACGCCACTATCAGATATAAATCGTTTCCGAGGAATTTTCCCTCCGATCAACTTTAGGAAAAAGGTTTTTTTGATATGGTTGTTTGGTTAGAATAGCATACAAATAGGTACATACTCATAACTTAGTGTTCATAAACACCATTATGCAGGGAAAATTATGATTTTTGGAAATTTTATTTCATTAAACAAGTTAACTTTTTATTACAAATTAAACTATACAATTTAACTTAGTTTATTACAAGTATAGAGTGTTGAGAGGATAACTGGTTATTTATTTATATCACAGATGTAGGATTTTATTGAATTAACTAAAATAGAATTTAATCTTATAGCGCTTACTTATTTATTTATTTATTTAACTTTTGAAAATAATACCTAGTGTAAAATACAAAGCGGACTTGATCCTGGAGGTATTTTCTGCCAGTCAATCTTTGAGGAACTATCAACTTTTAAGAGGTTTTATTGTCAGTGAATTCTAGTGTTGTGTTATAGGTTGGTTTCAGTTCATTACTCAAGTGTTAGTGTGAGTTTTTTTTTATAAGTGGGTTTTGTTTCAGGAAATATTTAAGAAAGTGCCAGTGCATAGTGATATTATTTAGACAGTGACTACTTAATAAGTGTATCAAATAATTAGTAAGTTTTAGTGAAAGTGACAATCTTTATTTTATTAGTTCATAGTGAAAGTGAGACAATTCTTTTAGTTAGTTTTTAATGATTAGGTTTATGTGAACTATAATTAGTAAATGGTATTCAATTCAGTGATTCAGTGATTTTAAATTTTTAATTATTTGATAAGTGGATATTTTTTTTTTACAATCAGTGATTTTAAAACTAGTGTTAGTGACAAATAGTGAGTGATTTGAGTGAAATATAAATTTTCATAATGCCTAAGGAAAGGAGTAAATCCAAGACAGCGGAGACGAGGAGAACTGGCATGGTAACTCGTAGAACTGCCCTAGTTGACCCTCCGCCAGCAGAAAAAAGGGCTACTTCGCTACAGTTTATGACACGTATGGTACAACGAGCGGTCAACACTCTTAATAGCAAGATCTCTGAGCTGGAAAGTAGGATCACAGCTACACCCACTCCGGTAGAATCAGCAGATATGTCCATACAAGGGGGCGCTTCAAATCTACAAACTCTAGTACAGCCTGGACCATCTACTATGTGTTATCCGATGGCGCCGATGTCTATTGAGAAGCCTAAATTTCCTACAAAGAGCAAACACCCGGTGACCTTCATAGAAGACCTAACAGCATATTTGAGAAAATGTGTACCAGGGGTGAATGATATAATTGATACAATTATTGAATGCCTGGAAGGGGATTCTAGAAACTGGGCTCGCATATATAGAGACAGATGGACACATTTTGAGGACTTCAAAAAGGACTTTTTGGACACGTACTGGGGTGAAGCAGAACAAAACGAATTAAGGAGGAAAATTGTGCAGAACTCCTGGGATGGAACGCAGTCTATGCTGAGTCACTTCATTACATTGTGTGGACAAGCAAAGATGTTGACTTATCCTATCCAGGAGAGACAACTAATAAGTGATATTATGAATCATTTTCCTAGAGAGGTTCAGTATGCTTGGTCGACAAGTAACTATACTTCCATACTTCAAGCTACTGAGTTTCTTCGCAAGCTGGACAACGTGAACAGACAAACTAATCCAAAGCGCAGCAGTGCTACTCAAGCAGGTGTGGTGCAACAGTCTGCGGCATCTGGTCAACATCATCAGCATCGTCAACACCAACAACGGGACAACAGGAGCAACTTCAAACAGAAGAAATCATTCAGCGAGAGGCCGGCGCGTGAAGTAAACCAATTGGCGAAAACAGATGTTGTAAATAGTGTAGATACCACTAGTGGTAATACTTCTCAAATTGTAAATTCAGAACCAACAAATTTAAACTAGTAGATGTTGATGTAAATCGCCCAATACGTCAACATTAGGAGGGGCAAATTTTACTTCTATTGCTTTAAAAATTATGCTTAATCTCGGATGGGAACCTGGACAGTCATTAGGTAGACACGGTGATGGAATACTTGAGCCTATAGTTGCCAAAGGTCAGAATAGTAAAGCAGGTTTAGGATTAGGTAGTAAAGTAACCAATTCTACTAATTTTAAATTGCAAGTAGTGGAAACACTAAAAACTCAAGCCGAGTTAGGTAGGAATTCTTCAATTCAAACTAGGGAAGTTTCTTCTTTATTCGATGAAGAAGACAATATTACTGCGGATAGATTAGAAATGATCAAATCTGAGGTAGAGGTAGAAATATTTGACAAACAAGTTAAGTGTTTAGTCGATACAGGCAGTGATATCACTTGTATTTCAGAGTCATTTTGGGAATCTTTAAAATTACAGGTTGGGAATAAATTAAACATGTTACCTGTTAAACCAATACAAATTCGTGGAGCTGTTGGTCAAAAGAGTGCCAAAATACAGCAAATGGTTTTACTACCAGTAAAATTTGGGGAAATTAAAATAGAAATTAGATTTTTGATTGTACCTAAATTAGTCCATTCTGTAATTTTAGGATTTGATTGGCTTTTAGCAAATAAAGTAAATATAAGATTACAAACACCTCCAGTAGGATTAATTATTAATTACAAGGGTCAAAGAATATTAATACCGTTTATTGAGTACGTATTTGAGGGACAAGGGGTTTCAGAAGTTGCCAAAGTAACTAGTGACTTTGACTTCAAAAAGTATTTGCAAGAAATTAAAACAGGTATACCTCTTAATGAGAAACAAACAATTAAATTAAAACAAGTTTTGATTAAACATGATGACACTTTTACTAAACGATTAGGTCGTGCAAATTGTTATGAACATGTCATAAAAATGACAGATCATAGCCCGGTTATAAGACGTTCTTATCCTGTTCCATATGCATATAGACCACAAATGGAGGAAAAGTTAGCTGAGATGGTTGATATGGGTATAATAACTAGAGGTTCTACACCTTATTGTAGTCCATTAACATTCACTTTAAAGCCTGATGGTTCAATTAGAGTTCTATTAGATGCAAGGGAAATTAACAAACATATGGTAGCTGAGGCGGAAGCTCCTCCTATGCAAATAGATGTTTTAAATTCATTTCATGGGGTTAATTACATCAGTATAATAGATCTTAATAATGCATATTTTCAGATTCCTATCTCAGAAGATAGTAAAAAGTATACTGGGTTCACTTTTAATGGGAAATCTTATATGTATAATGTTTTACCACAAGGACTTAAGACTTCTGTCGGTAGTTTCAGTAGAGCGATGGATCAAATATTGGGGCCTGGGGTTAGACATTTTTGTGTAAATTATTTAGACGATTTAGCCATTCTAACTCAGGGTACTTTAGAAGAGCATTTAGAACATATTGATATTATTTTAAACAAATTAAAATCTGCAGGACTTACATGCAACCTTGAAAAATGTAAATTCATTTGTAAAGAAGTAAAAATGTTGGGTCATATTATTTCTACAGAGGGAATTAGAACGGATCCAGAAAAAATAGAATCTATAAAGAATTTTCCGGTTCCGACAAAAATAAAACATTTAAGAGCATTTTTAGGACTTTGTAATTATTATAGACGTTTCATTCCTGACTATAATAGTATTATTCAACCTTTGTGTAAGTTATTAAAGAAAAATAAAGGTTGGTCTTGGACTCCAGAAGCACAAGTAGCTTTTGAAGAGTTAAAAAATAGATTTTTGAAAACAATAATGTTGCATCATCCTGATATGACTAGGCCATTCTATTTGCAAACTGATAGTTCAGGAGTAGGATTAGCGGGGGTGTTATTTCAGTATGATGATAACAACGAAATGAAAATTCTGGGATATTGTAGTAGAGCTTCGAGGGGCGCAGAATTGAGATGGACGGTTACTGAACAGGAATTTTGGGCAATTATCTATTGCTTAAGAAAGTTTGAAACTTATCTAAGGGGCGCGAAATTGATAATTAGGACCGATCACAAAGCACTAACCTTTGTTAGGTCATGGAAACTATATAATAGTCGGATTATTAGATGGATACTTTTTCTTGAACAATTTGACTATACTATTGAACATGTAAAAGGTAAAGACAACGTGGCCGTCGATGTTCTGTCTAGGTTTCCATCTGATTCATCTTTAATGCAGGAAGATAGGGTTTATTGTCCAGAAATCCATTATATGGAAATTAATAAAAATAAAACATTAGTAGCTGACTTGAAAAATATATCTAATTTTCAAGCTAGTGATAGAGAGATTCAGTCAATTATGAATATTGTAAATAATTGTAGTAATAATTTAAATGGTAAATTAGGGAAAATTGCTCAACGTTGTTATATTAAGGATAGGGTATTGTATTTTAAAATTAATTTAGACAAACATGTAATATATTTGCCAGCAAATTTGAGAGAAGAAGTAATTCTCCAAATTCATAAAGAAATGGGTCATCAAGGGGCTTATAAGGTTCTCAAATATCTTAAAGATAGATTTTACTGGCTTGGTATGAACAAAACTGTGAAAACATTGTTGAGAACTTGTCACATTTGCCAGGTTTCTAAAAGTGATAATATAAAATATGTAGGTGAATGTAAGCCTATTGTAACAAAACAAATAGGAGACATTGTAATGGCTGATTTATATGGACCTTTGCCTAGGGGTAGATTTGGGGCTACTTACATATTAGTAATTCAAGACTCATTTAGCAAGTTTGTTAAGTTGTATAATTTAACTAAAGCTACTTCTCGAGCAGTAGTCGCTAAATTAAAACAGTTCTCTAGAATAATCAGACCTAAAGTAGTTATGACTGATAATGGCAGTCAATTCTCATCTGATTGCTGGAAACAAGCTTTAAAAGATATTAATATAAAGCCTATATACACTACAGTTAGAAATCCTCGACCTAATACTACAGAGAGGGTAAATAAAGAATTGGGACGTTTATTCAGAACGTATTGCCATAAGAAACATAAAAATTGGGCGACTATTCTTAACAGAATAGAAACCATGTATAACAATACTTTCCATGAAAGCACTGGTTTCACTCCTAATGAAATATTATATGGTACAAGTAACAGTATGTCATTTGATAATTGTCTGCCACATTTAGATAAGACAAAGAACATTGAGGATGTTAGAGCACAGGTGACACAGAATTTGAAAAATAATAGTGTCAAAAGACAGGTCAGTTTTAACAAATCTCATCGTTTGATTGAATTTCAGATAGGAGATTATGTAAAGATTCGGAAGTTAAACAAATCAGAAGCACTAAAGAATCTTACTAAAAAGTTTCAGTTGCTTTATGAAGGACCATATGTAGTTAGTGCTGTTCCATTTCCAAATGTATATACATTGATGGACCCTAAAACTAAACAGATTAGAGGTAACTTCAATACCATCCATTTGAATAAATACTATATATAAAAATACAGATTAGAGGTAACTTCAATACCATCCATTTAAATAAATATTATATATAAAAATATTCACTTATGAAAAAAAAAAATATAATAATAATCAAACAGTTATGTAGGCTAAATTTTATTACTTAAATTCGTTCTTAATATGTATTAAATTTTAATAGGTAGCTATTTAGTTAACATTTTGAGGTTAACATACATCATTCAATTATTTAGAATAGTGATTATCTCTTCTTTGAGTAGATAAGAAGGCTTTCCCTCATAGCTTTGCTATTGGAGAAGTCTACTTGTTGGTTCTTGATATTCATATTAAGAGTAATGTTTCTATTTAGTTATCTAAATAAGAATCATATTTAATAAATACAATGTAAACTAGATATCAATATTGATACGTTGTTCTGAAGAGATTTCATTCAGGACTGATATTAAGTCATTGTTGGTAACTAGTATTAATTTAATACTAATGTTCATAATTTATTTTATAAATTAAAGTTATGGGGAAATGAAGGGTCAGGGAAATGACTCAATCACATCTATTAGAGCAGTAAAAAGGTTTTATAAAGCCTGATTAACATATATGTTCATATCTTCAATCTTATATGGTCCTTGACCATATTACCTACTAACTCCAATTGGCTGTTGCCTTCGCTATAATCTGTTAAGCGCTGTCTTAATAGATGTGGTTGGAGGGGAGATGGGCGGTCGTTTCACTTGGGGTAGATTAATTACTTTAAATATGTATATATTTATACATAAAAAGAAAAAGGGGTTAAGAAAATTAAAATTAATTTTATTTTTCCTGATGAACCTCTCTCCTTCCATTCTCTTCTTTTATGGTTGTCTCATTATTATTTGCGGTGATCACAGGTTGTACTGTTTATTATAAGTAATTTATAATTACGGTAAACTTCTTTATAAATTAGGGGGCGGTTGTGACAGTTCAACCTACGTCACCATTGCTTTTCAATTAGCCACAGGAGTTTTTAATTATATTCGACTTTTCTGAAAAACCAATTTTCCATATTTTCAATAACTGTTACATCCTGAAACTACATTTTCATGTTTCAGACACATCTGAAATCTGAAAACGTTTCAGTAAAAAAAAAATATATTTATATAAAATAGTATTATTTATTTCCTTTTCCTACTAAAAACATCTTTCTTTTCTTTTGAATAGTTATTAAACATATTTAAATCAATTATAAGTCGAACAGGTATATTCTACATCATCAATTAACAATAATAGATAAAAAAATAATTTAAAAACTTTTAAGTTTGAATTGAAGTTAAGAGAAGCGACATCTATTAATCAGTTTTAGTACTATGTGAAAAACCAGCGCCGTGCTGCGCAGCGGCAAGTAGCGGAGTTAATAGCATGTCTTTGATATAGTACTGAGAAGTTTTGCTACTCGTTACGAGATGGCGCTAGTGGACTTGGAAAATTTTAAATAAAATCATTTATGAAAATAACATTATTTAATCCTTTTCTTCTTAATTCTTCTTAGCAGCATGATAAGTAATAAATTAGTAATTTTAATATTACTTACAAAAGCTTGGTTTAGGGTTAAATGTAGGAAAACCATTATGTCCCTTCAAGCATGCAAATATATTAATTTCTCCTGAAATTCTTGATTAAAATTTATCCTGAAGAAATTTCTTCATCTAGGAAGTCTTTAGTAAAAGGTAATATAGATAGATAGGTGTCTACAACCTTGAGTTATGAAGTAATCCTGAAAATTCAAAACACCAAAATGAATATTTCTAAAATTCAATATTCTCAATTTATCTAAAAATACAAGTTGGAAATTGAATTAATTTAGTTATAAATTAGTATACTAATTATGCTGATGAAAGATAAATTGATTTAGAGTAAATCCTTTGCTTAAATAATTTGAAATAAGCAAAACTAAATGTTTTGAGTTTTTCAACGCAGTTGAAAAACTGACTATTACTTGAAAATAATATAGAATGTGTGTCTATTGTTATGAATAGTTATTTCTTTGTTCATCCTAAATCTGTGCATAATTTTAAAACTAGAATTGGCTCAGAACATTCTGTCAATTGTAAGAAATCACTAAATATGGAATTTCAACGTTGCAAAATTTGATAAATTTTGGGTAAATTCTAAAAGGTCAATAACATTTATAGTATGTATTGGATTTATAATTCTGATATAAATTAGATAATTTCAAAGTGTCCTTCTTATAGTATAATAGAATTTATTACTTAAAGAAGTAATAAACATTGTGAATTTCCAGTTGTAAAATATACAAAATGACAAAAGGTTATTTCTAAAAACTACATTATTGAATGTGTTTTATAGGTGCATATAATGATGATATATTTACCTGAGAGCTTGGTATTTTTGGGAAAACACCTTTTGAAAGATTTCTAGTAGAAGTTGTCTGTTTAAAAAGCTTCATAAATAGTGTTTTAAGTAATTCAATCCTGGAAAATAGAGTCACGTTCAGAGTTAGTTTAGGCTAGGTATGAGCACACTAAGATATTAGAAAAGGTTTTATTTTGTTAATAAATATACTTAACTGTTTATTTATAACTTACAAACGTCAGTTTGTGTCACAGATGAGACAAAATCTCTTAAAGAACGAAATAAGTACCCAAAGTCGATTTTGGGTTTAAAACTATGATTAAACCTAAATAAAATTAAGCAAGATATATATTAGGGATTTCTAATTAATCTTCTATTAATAAAACTTAGCCTAAATACACTAAATTCAATATTTAAATCAAAGTTTAGAATTTTGAATTACGCGCCATTGCATGAGGCCAACTAGTGCCTTATTCACAATGTGCAAGGAGCGATTGAACAAAATCTGTGTGAGTCAATGTACCTTTGCGCTATGTAATACATAGCTGATACATAACGGAAAGGTGATAAAAACATTCCTAGATCATTCGATTAGTTACACTATATGGAAGTCTGATAATTCTGTCCGACGTGAGCCTCAAAACATATTTGTGCGCTAATGACACGAATTATAGCTTCTAAGGTTAGTTTCATATAGGAGTTCTGTAGCGCAGGCATTGTTTTGCTATTTGGCTAGATTTTAACTACGTTATTACAGCTAAATATTAAATTTATTAAGCGACAGTGCTGTCATCTATAATAAAACTATGATTTTGTGCGTCTGTAGGGTCTCTTATTTAGAGAAAACAATGGAACCATAGACTAGAATACAGATTTTATTACAGTCTAGATTGTCTATGGTAAAGACTTGCTAAGGTGGCCACTTTTTGACGATTACCCGTTTTATAGGGAAAATTAGGGAATTTATACCTCTAATTCGATTTATTTAGATTAAAATATTTCGTTATTTAGACCTAGAATTTTGCTGCAAACTGATTGAATATTGTATGTTGGAGATGATTGAAGTCTGGAGGAGCAGTTTTGCGATGAAGTGTACACAAACCACAGAGTTTGAACACGTCGATATGAAATTGTTTGAGATCTCGTTGATGGAAGGGAATGAACACTTTTCGCATACGGTTCTCATGATTTCGACACCTCTGAACATATATTTATGCATCAAATTTAATCTAAATCAAGTATTTAAATTTTCTGAAATTCGCACTTGAATAACTTTTGAATGAGTTTATCTGAAGCCGCGAAAATTGGAAATTTACTTGATTTTGGATCGAGGAATAAGATTTACTACAGTAATATCTTATTTTCTCAAGATAGAACTAGATAATCTAGTTTTATCAAGTAAATAATTATTTATACCTAAATCGAGATATGGCAACATATCAGAATAACTGAATTATTTTTATGGGGGAATCCCAAAGAGGAAGCGCGTGGAGAAGTATTGGACGACATGTCAGGGGAGTTCTAGAATGTTCTAGAGACGAGATATAAAAGAGCGAGGTTCGTGGACTTGAGAGAACAGTTCGGGAGAATTTATCGGGAAGGCAAGTCGAATCTCTGCCCGATCGCGATTCGGTATTTTACTAAGAGAAAAGAGTTCGGGAGAATTTATCGGGAATGCAGGCCGAAGCTCTGCCCGATCGCGATTCGGTATTTTACTAGTGAAAAGTATTTAATAGTGAATTTAAGAGAAATCTCTGCCCAAAATTATTTCAATTTAAATATTTTCTTTAATTATTGTGTTTCAAATCTGTGGGTGGTAAGCTTTATTAATTTATCTCCATTATTTTCTTGGAATCCTCATTTTTGAGTCTGGACTGAGTTTTGAAAGAGGCCGATGATGATTTACAGTTCTTGGCCAGATCTGTATTTCTTCAGTAAGGTTTCATGATGGCATTTCCGATCTTCTCTTGGGTAAATACTTTCCTTGTGGGAATGTTTGCTCTGGATGGGGGTCTGAAGGCTGTCACGTGTCAAAACTTCGACCAGTAATATTTGAAAGCAAGAATTGAATATTTCAGAATTTGTTTTAAATTCTTTTGAATTAATATTGCTACCATACCGTCAGTATTAAATTCGGATTTCGTGATCTAATCGTCGAATCGCTTATTCGATATAAGATTTGTTTGATTTACACGCCGCGAAAGTGTTAAAGTGTGTGTTAATCGTGAAAATCTGTTTGAAAACAAATTCTCCTCTTAAAATTTATCTAAAACAACTTTTTCACACATTGTGATGTGTGTTGTTATTTAAAAAAGGCTTATCTGAGCTCTTTGTACAACTTAAAGAGGGAATTTGGTCCATACAGAGTTTCATATGAAGTGGAGTGTTGTGCTTTAGTTCGTGAGGATTATTGCTAGATTTTGATCTGAAATCTAGCAAGGGTGAGTGTAGGAAATAAGGTAATTTGGATGTCAGACTTTAGCTATAGTTTCAGTACTAAATTCCTTGGAAACGGATACTCTCTGTCCCAGTAAATTGATTCCTGAAACTTTCAGAAGTTTCAAAGCTGAAGCTTGGCACAATGTCTGATAGACAAGTTCTAGTACTTGTAAGATCTGCCCTCATCTTATATTATCATTTACTTGCATGTCTGTGCAAGTAGAATTCTGTTTATATGTTTTGATGCTGAAATTGGAAAAGAGGTTTTTATCTTCACAAGAGTGAAAACTTTTATGTCAGAAGTCTCTACTAGACTCTAACTAGTTAAACCTGATATTATTTGAACATGACCTCTCATCCTGATCAGTATCAAAGTCTTGATATATGGAATTCTGCAGCGCCTCATCCAAACCATGTTTATTTATTTATTACAGCTGTTGTGTGAACAGGCTGCTGTTCTACTCTCATAATTAACTATTATAGTCTAATTTTGACTATAATTCTATCACAGATTCTATAGAGAGACCGTAGCCTTTCATACAAAAGCTATTTCATCATACTTATGTATGATTTATTTTACTGTATTAATATTTATATTATACAGACACATACTTACATCAGTTCACACTATCCATACACAACTCAGGTAATGGTTGTTTTATGTAGCTCTAGAGTGGATAGATTGAAGCTTTACCGCTGGCTTGAAGCTCGAAGAGTGAGGTAACTTGCCGTTGTGGTCTGACTCACCTAGTTTTCTGGTTGACGTCTGGCTACAGTGATGAGATAATGTGGAATTTGCTGTGAGTTGATGGTGATTTCTAAAGTAACTTATAGTCTTTAATGGACTATGGGTGATCAGAATATGACTTCAACAAAATGTGTTTTACTATAGGTCTCTCAAGGATATCGTTTTGGTAGTACGGTAAACACTCTTCATTTCCCAAAGTCAAAAGACCGTGTTAGGATTTGAAGCTGTGTATCTACTAAATCACACTACGGGCCGTTGGCTGATCATGGTATATTGATTGGTCAAATGCCTTAGTGTCATTTTACACTAATTTGGCCAATTATGGTGTCGTCTGGATGTTTGCTTGGACCCTTAGTAGTGTAATCTTACGAGCCGAGCGGCTTGGGGACAACGCACTATTAAGGACTCCACCCACAGCCTGATTCGCACGATTGTTGGTCATTCACCTTACCAGATGTCCGTTGGTTTCCTGGCTTTGTCGATATCCGGATTACCGTTTTTGATTTGTGATACCTTTCGGTTCATAACTGTTGGGTAAAACCAATTAAAGACAAAAGTCCTCCTGTGTTTCTTTATATTGAAGCCATATGTTGGATCACACATAAGTCTCTGACTTAATTTTCACACCATGGGAAACTCATAGCATTGGTACACGGTTGGTTGAGTAAATGAATACTGTGCAAAGTGTTTTATTTAACTCCTGACAATTTAATATTGTCTTATCCAAACCCTACCTCTCATTTGAGAAGACCCAGTTTATATTTGAAATATAATATAACTATTTATTTGTTCAACATGGATTTGAACATAATATCCTCTTTGATGGATGCCATTTCATGTGCTGAGCGCTGAGTCTCATAACAGATATGCCTACACAAGCATACACACTACATAAACTATACAACAAGTGGCTTGATTCGTCGAGTCACTATAATCTTTATTCTTCTTCTCTCCGCTATGCGTTGTGAAACACCCTGTCTTTTGCTTGAGTAGTCGAGCTCTGTCCTACGATCCTGAGACTATTCAGAGGAGGATATCTTGGTGAAGTAAGCCCTATGTAGACAGTTCACCTCTGCATTTGCCGAGACCCGCACACTATACAGTTCCCTTCTGGCTGAAGGTTATAGGATCTGCGTCCCAGACAAGTAGGACTTGCCTCCAAGATCTCCACTCCGGTGGAAGGAGAGACATTTCTGAAAGGTTCTGGCTACGCCATCCTCTTCATGCTCAGATTGTGACGCATTACATCTTTGTCCTGATTGTACGCAATCCGACAATGCATAACACTGTAATTTCTTAGATATGTTCTGAATAGACGCTCTAAGAATTGCATATGAAATATCTGTTTATGAGTACTTGGTGGCAGTAACTGGAGTGGGCATTTGTTAAACTGGATGTTTTTCCATTTAACTGATTGTTGAAACTGGGTTTTCACATTCCTTTGCCTTATACTCTCTTTTGCTGCACCACTGTTGTGCTTAAGTATACTTGAGCGCCTCGTTTGCGTTGGACTGGGACCGGAAAGAGCTAGAGGGGAGGTTGGACGTAGCTCCCCAGGGCAATGCCCTGGGCCACAAGCCATCAGGGTATTAGCCTGGGCCTAGATTCACTTTATCCTATCCTTTATTCAAAAATTCCTATCCACAAACACTATACTTATTACATTTAACTCTTTCTTTACCTATTTAAAATATAACTATTATCCACTGTCATGCTTAATTAACACTATTTATTTATTTATTTGTATTTATATATTTATAATTCATTTCAGCTTGCTTTAGGTAATTAGCTATAAGATTAAGCGTCTCTGTTATCATTGTACTTTGAACATACCTTATTAAAAAGAATCTATGGGATACTGAAACAAAAAATTACACAACGTAGTGTCCTAACCATTTAGTCGATCACAACATACAGCCAAACATTGGGGTCATTAAGATTAGAATCATTATTATTCTAATACTTTTTTTTAAGAAGAGAGGGGGGTTAAAACTGATGCTAGTGTCCTAACAATTGAGCTCTCACACCTGCACAGCTCACACAACTATCAGTTTCTTCTTTTATTCATTTAGAGATAGCTAGGACCATACTTTACAACCCCATTGTAAGAACAAAATAGAAAAATGTGATTAGCCCATGATATTAACTCGTCCACTGGCACCATACGAAATACATGAAATTTTCCGTCCATCAGAGGAAAAAGCCTCCTAACAGAATTGACTCCCGACTACTATATTTCACAGGCGTGTACTGTGCGATGAAGATTCGATTACGCCGCGAATTATATACGTGCGGCGAGCCTTAAATTATTGCCAGTTTAAACAATACACGCTCTTTTGTTGCCTTTTTTTTTTAAACTTTACACAGAAATATGTAAAAAGTAAGTATCTAGTAAGGAACAAAGAGGGGCAAAACCTTTCCTTCAAATCACCAAAACTGTTCATATATTTTACCTACTTTACAATTTTAAATATCTACAAGTTAAACACAGATGATTCGACCTGAATTGAATGGATGACATGCTTCTTTTTATATTCCATGTTTCTTTAATACAATTTAGAGACCGTTTTTGTTTTGAACTTATACTGACGCATTTCACTTACCTATAATAAAGGAGTAAATACACTATTCCGGTTACATAAACCGTTATTTCGTCGTATCCTACGAAAAGGGGCGTAATTGCAAAACAGCAACTTTACCGGAGAAGCTTTTTTGTGTTTATAAAAAAATCGGATAAAGATATTGATAATGTTTGATTTTAATAGCATGTATTGGCATCCTGTTCTTTGTATAAAACATGATTTTGTTAATAATAATAATAAAATAATTAATTATGTTCTTTAATTCCTGATTCTCCGATGTATTTCTGCTAAAGAACTCCCAACTTGGGTCCTTATGTGCATTGTGGCCTTATTTGTCGGAAATATAAGGCAACAAAAGGGCATGAATTTCGTTTACTATTTGAAAAACACTAGTTAACCTCATATGATATACTAACATTCGTTAATTAGAACTTAACAATTAGTAGAATAAAGACACAAATGACATAAGGGCTTCCTCTCTTCCATACTTTCGTTTTTTTCTATTCCGCAGAAAAAGGACACCACCAACACAAGGGCTTTTTTCGGCGTTTTACGAGAATTAAGGCTGTGCATAACTCGAAATATAATTACTTTTATAATTAAGCAATTTAAGATAGCTTAACACGGTAATTATTGATAATTTTCTCTCAAATTAAGTGTCTGTAACATCAAATAGTGTATAATGTTGTGATTGACTAACTTATCGACTCTTTTAAGACAAATGCACTAACAATAGCAGTCCGCGGAATAGAGACCGATCGGTGCTTGCGCCCCCTCTACGATGGCCCTAACGGCGGTCGTGGCTTTTGCGTTCAAATTTGTCACCACGCAATTAGGGCTGACTTTTAAAACTTGAATATCAAGAACATTTTTGAATTTTGTAAAACGATTATTAGACTGAAATATGCCTAAATTAATGTAGAATCCAAAAATCCAATAAAAGAAAAAAGCCCTAATGAACATTGGGGCAGTTTTCTCGCTATACGACGATTTATTCCTAGCTATTTCTCAAAAGCGTAGTGTGAAGGTGATTGAGAACTTAGGCGCTGTCATTGAGTGTATTTTAGATTATAAGTATCGTGTGTACAAAATCTCAAAATCGAAAAATTATTTAATATTCTTGACGGATTATAAAAACTGGTCTGAATTGAGGAGCGTGATTTCTACATAAAGAAGTGGATTTCATGTTTTAGGTTATTATTCTATCACATTTTTGTCACGTTATTAATATTTTTTTTTTTATTTTTTAAGATATACCATCAACCGCCTCTGTGGTCTAGTGGTTCACACCACCAATTTCAGACCAAGTGGTCCCGGGTTCGATTCCCAGTGGGGGTACATATTGTATTCGTGTTGGTTGGTGGTAGGGCTTGTTCTTAGTCCGCCTGGCTAGCTACCACCATCTATAAGTCTGACGCCATAACAACGATGTTTTCAGCATTGTTGTGTTCCGGCAGTTACAGATAAGATAGCCAGTTCCTCAGTAATTGAAGATTCCGGGAGTAGTGCGTTTCCACCTTCAGCCTTATCACCACTTAACATCAGGTGTGATGAAGGCTAAGTGCTACCCCGTTGTGAATAAAAAAAATCCTCGGTACTTGATAGACACACAAGTAAAGTGAAATTTAAAGGGGTTCGTATTGAGATGAAAAGCTTCAAAAACTTAATTCATCCATTGTTAACGTTACCACCTAAAATCATTATTATTGTTTTATAAACTTTCAACGAACGCAAAGTAGCCTGAATACTTTATTCAAGTAGTACCTAACATCGCTTTACTTATGTTATTTATTAATGGAATATTACTGAGATACTCCTTTAAACAAACTTTGCATGCAAACTTTAGAAGACACCGATTTAGGTACCTACTTTCTAATAGTTTTACAACATAAATTTAGGTTTTTGTTTCATCAAGCTGTTGCCAAAACTAACCAAAAATTGTACGGTTAAGGCGATACTCGGGAAAAATGTGCTAAAGCGAGATAGCAATGAGAAAACGACGCGCGCGGGAGCGAGACCGATTTTGCAGATTATGCAAAAAAAACACAAAATCACTTCGTATTAAAAAACTACAGCGATTTAAAAAAAATGCTTCTATACGATCCTCAATATTATTGGTGTCCACTAATTAAACCAATTTCCAATAGTGTAAGTAACCCCATTTAAGAATAATCTTCACTTTTCGTATTTTTTAGAGGTCTTTTCGAAAATAAAAAGTGTCGAGGCAAAATCATAAAATCGCGTTTTTGAAACTATACGATTCTAGATAAAGGTATGAAGAAATATATATCTTATTACCAGATTTGTAACAACTGTAACCGTCCTATAGTTTTAAATCAAAAAGTCCATATTTTTCCGAGTAGCGCCTTAAGGTCACAGCACATTCCATCAACTCGGAAAGGGATCGACACCGTATCGCCTTTCGCCTCGCCGTCAACCAAGCGTCAACCTAACGCAAGCACGTAACCAAACCGGATCAGCGTCGGTATGTCGGCTCGGCTACGGCTAGGCGACGCCGCGCTTACGGCTAGGCGACGCCGCGCTTACGGCTAGGCGACGCCGCGCTTAAGGCTCGCCGCTCAGTGGTTCCATATTTAAAAAAAATGAGAGAAAAAACATGTTAAAAAGAAAATAAAAAAATTAATAAAAATTACAAAAAAATGAAAAAAAAAGTATTTAAAAAAATGATGAAAAAAAAACTTAATTGTGATGTTCATTTTCATTTTCAGACCACTGTGCGTAGAGCCGTAAGCTCGTGTACGGAGAGACGTGAGCGCGTGGACGACTAGCGGTAAGCGCGGGGATAGCAAGTTGAGCGACCCGCAAAGCGGTTCGTGAGCAGGGGGCCGATTCTCAGGCAATCGAGAAAAGTTCACATTTATAGCTCGAAATTCAAATATAACACAGTTTTTGTATTGTCAGAATTTCACAATCGAAAAAGTTCGATCGAAAACCAGTCGAAAGCTACGAGTGGTAAAAACCAATAGATGTTCGTATACGAACTTAGCTGTCAAAATGAATTTGTTGACATGTGAGACAGCTTAGTTTGTTTGAAACGTTCTAACTTTTGAATAGAAACCACAAACAAAATGTTCGACATACGAATTACCACACTGAAAAAGTTCGAATGCCTGAGAATCGGGCCCCTGGTCCCGAGACGAGGCGATTACGTTACGATTCCGATTAGTGTGATTAGTGGGGTTTCATACAAAGAATACTGAACCGCTCGAGTTGATACGTTTACGATCCGTTTACGAGTTGATATGTCTGCTGTGACCTTAGAGTTCTCGGTTCAGAATTTAATTATGTTATGAACTAAAGGGAACTTTAGTTTGGAGCAATTAACCGTTTATTTTTTAAGATCTGTAAATTATACTACAATATACAAATTAATAAATTGGAGCAACCTGATACTATTTCGGTAGGTAAGAACGAAGAGTAAAACTCATGGTTTGAAAATATTTCTAATATTTTGTATAGTTATTAGAGTAGAAACCAGAGTCCAGCTATTTCATGGCTTAGATTACCCATTATAAATATCAAAACGTAAATTTATTTCTAAAGTAATTCTAGGCAAGGAATTATTCCTTGTTTCCCGCAGGGTCACACAGATACCAAGCCACCAAGTTTGAGTCGATATTTTTTCCCTCAAACTTGGCTTCCATTCACAAGGTACAGTCAACAGAAAATTCTTTGTCCATCACAATATCATCTGCCTTGGCGTCGCGCCAAAAATCTAAAACAAGTCTGTACGAGTGTCATCGGCGATAGCTCTGCGAAAAAGTTAAAAAAGAAAATGGCGTCGAAATTGCAACACGCCCGCTCGTAGTAAAGTGAATTGATGGGCCGGCCGATGGACGAATGCATCGCTGTGTCGCCAAAGCGTTGCTGGTGATGGGTCTGTCAATAGTGACGGTAGAACGGTAGTGCAGCTAAAAGTATCGATATTGGAACTTGACGTAATGAGAGTAGTATACTAAAGAAATTTTGCCTGCCACTGTAGTGTGGTCTCGCTTTGTACCTAAGCTTGGCACTCTTATGCCCTAATACTCGTACGCTACTTATCTTTGGGAGCGTCTCACACATCGCCCTGTCACTTTAAATGTCAAACGTATGAAAGAGATGCCATGATGTTTGAGACGCTCCCAAAGATGATTTGCGTTCGAGAATTCGGGCGTTAGAGTCACATTTTCTTTTCTATGCAAAAATAGGAAGTCTCATGTCTCATACAAAAAAATGATAATTTAACTGTTTCTTTTTTATAGTTTTATAGTTTAACTTTTTACATAAAGTGAATGTCAGATTATAGCAATTGCTTGAAATTTTTCTTTTTCTCTTGCTTTTTAAGAAAAAGGGAGGCAAGTCAAATGATAATAACTGAAGTTACACCAAGCACATCTTAGATGTCTTCGCGCAATCTTCATTGTAATGAAACAAGTTTTAAGGCGAGAATTCCCGAAAATAGGGTATTTTAAATTATGGATTACTCGCAAACCACAAGTACTTACAATTTGGAAAAAATATAGGTTATTTTACAGTCTTTTATCTAGTGCTTCGGGCCGTTATATTTTCCATTAGTGATACTTTACTGTATCAAATAAAATTCCAAACATCCGTCTAATAATAATTCAAATATCATATTACTTGCAGAATACTTGGTTTTAGTTAATGAAAAACATATAAAAATAATTGTCTTTGAATAGCCAAGAGATTCCGGCCGTCATAAATTTAATTTCTTTGATATTAAATATCAATTTTCATTTTTAATTGAATTTTAACTGATTTTCGATTCGCGGGGCGCTCGTGAGTTTACAGTTCACTGCCGGCTGCCGCTGGGTCCGCGCGAAGTGTATTGAGCGCAGCCAAGCAAGCGTTAGCGTGACTATTTCGGTCGGGAACCCTCGCCTTACGGATAATTAGCGCGAGTTTCAATCTTTTAGATTTTTTCTATTTCCCGACGTTTTGACACTTTTCCAGGAACCTTGTGTCACGGGTGATTGGCAACTTGTGAGTAACCGCAACCAGGAGTTACATCTTGAAAAATGGAAAATGAAGTACTTACCTATATAAAAAAAATCGACCCGTCTCACAACTATAGTTACATCTTATTAAGTATTTCGTTTTTAATCAAAATACGGTGGGACATTGACCGTATTCGTTTTTTTTGTATTTCAAAGCTGAACCAAGTAAAGACTTTTAACTGAAATGCAAGGTGATTCGGTCCAAGTGAGTGAGACAGCCCCGTCAGACCGACATCATTGAGTGAATCGATGCCAACTGGGTCAAACGGCACTGGTGCAGAATGCGGCATTCGGGAGCAAAAACACACGCGAACACGTCATTTGTATTCTGGTAAAAAGAAAGGTAATTATATAGATATTATATGAGTATGTATGCATATGTGACACTAGTCTATAGTATTATAATAAACCTTATGTAAATGAAAACCAATTGCTATATTAGGGACAGAGAATCACTTGAGAAAACCGACTGTTTTTATTAAAACTGTTACGCTCATATGCTCGAATACTCGAACTCTACTTAACTTTGGGAGCGTCTCAAGCATGGCCCTGTCGCTGTAAATGTCAAACGTATGAAAGAGATGCCATGATGTTTGAGACGCCCCCAAATTTGATTTGCGTTCGAGAATTCGGGCGATCGTTTCGCAGAATATAGCTTTTTTACGAATTGGTATTACATAGATCATGTCTAAACATAATCATCAAAATAAATAGTTTGCTATGTTACCAGTGTTAAGACTTATTGGAAATCCATTGTATTTGATGAACATAAATCTATCCAATACTCGATCCGATTTATTCCACCAAGGCAAGCTTCCTCAAATTACAAAAGCATAGTATTATTAAATAATTACAAGGAATAATTTTAGGGAAAGTCGGTAAGCGTGAACATTTCAATTCCTAAAGGCTCCAGGGTGCCTACCATCAACTCTTATTGCGGTTTTGTTTAGGACCTAAACTGATCTGCTTCGCTTATTGGTACCACGACAGCTTAATATCAATGACAGCGATTCAGTGATCATTCAATGACATTTCACAGCCGCTAAGCTGTCATGAACTCTTATTTGACTTATAACTCGGCCAAGCTAACGACACCTGCATGTTATACCCGTCCCTCTCACACTCGGGACATGACAGAATCGAGTAAAAGAGACGGGTAGAATAAATAAGGACACAAATTGTTCGGTCATTCACATTTAGCAATTCATTTGCGATCCAGTTTTTAGAAGGTCATAGTACGAAAGAAAGCAATTCATTTTAGGAACCTATTCTGCATCGCGCTAGTTTTGAATCGCTGTCTTAAAGTTGATGGTAGGCACCCAGTACATGGCGGCTGAACCTAGGTAATGGCCGAGCACACTAGCCAAACCGTATACAGGATGAATATGTGTATGATTGTGAATACACACATCCCTTAGCAACTGAAATTTCCTCGGTTACCCGCCGACTCTCCCCTATTTAGTTTATTAGAAAAAATGCATCATTTTTTTTGTCAAATTCTTCTACTGTAATTGTGTTTATTCTTCTGGGTGCTATGAAACAAAACACACACTAATCCTAGCTCACAACATTACGGTTACTAAACAAATGTTACGACATCATTAACTTATCATTATGGCGGAATCAAAGCAATAACCGCTCACAATAAACTTTCATAACAAACGTTAAATTCAGAATTCCGAACACATAACAATATTGTAAGTTACATTACAGCCATTTTCAGCAGCTTAGTTGGGAATTATGTGAAAAGTGCTATAGTTGCGAGGATAATTGCGATTCGAGAGCGATAAATCTACAACCGGTTGCGAATGCGAGTGTAACGCTGTACGCTGGGAGTTTTACCGCAACTAGGCTGGACCTTTCGCAAACTAATGTGATAATAAAATGAAGTGTAATGTGTAAAACATACTCAAAACTGTATCAGTTAAACGTTGTGTATGAATTGAATAAATAAAATTATATACGTACTTCCCAAAAATTAAAAGTCATTAGTTGTTAGAAACGACTTAGCTTTTTTCTAAGTAAAAGTATTGAAAACATACAAGCGTTAAGAATGTAAAACTCAATGTATTGCTTTCAACATTCTCAAGGAACAATTTTATTAGTCCCCATACATACATTTAGCATTAAGGCGATACTCGGAAAAAATGTGCTGAAGCGAGATAGCAATGAGAAAACGACGCGCGCGGGAGCGAGACCGATTTTGCAGATTAGGCAAAAAAAACACAAAATCACTTCGTATTAAAAAACTACAGCGATTTAAAAAAAATGCTTCTATACGATCCTCAATATTATTGGTGTCCACTAATTAAACCAATTTCCAATAGTGTAAGTAACCCCATTTAAGAATAATCTTCATTTTTCGTATTTTTTAGAGGTCTTTTCGAAAAGAAAAAGTGTCGAGGCAAAATCATAAAATGGTGTTTTTGAAACTATACGATTCTTGATAAAGGTATGAAGAAATATATATCTTACTAGCTTCCGCCCGCGACTTCGTCCGCGTTGACATTCGAGAAAATACTTAGGGGACCAATAACCAGGATAAAAAGTATTCTATGTTTTAATTTCATAAAAATCCGATCAACCGTTTTTAAGTGATGAGGCGGGTCCTCCCTCACCAAGCAAGCAGCCTCGCGCGAGGCAGAACGTTTCCCACGTGCGGAGGGCCTCGCACGAGGCTGCTCACTTGGTGAGGGAGGACCCGCCTAATCACGTAAAAACGGTTGATCGGATTTTTATGAAATTAAATCATAGAATACTTTTTATCCTGGTTATTGGTCCCCTAAGTATTTTCTCGAATGTCCACGCGGACGAAGTCGCGGGCGGAAGCTAGTAAATAATAAGTGTCTGTTTCACAATCAAAAAGTTAGTTCTGAGTAGCTTAGGTACCAAGAACTTTTAGGGTACTTAAGATGATTTAGGTTTCAATACCCTATTTACCCCCTGGGTTTGATTTTCGGAAAACTACGAAATGGGTTGCCTATTTGTTTTAAGAAGTAAGCCTACAAAGTTTCAAATTAAAATGTCTATTTTACCCTCTGATTTTTCATTCAAAATTTCACCCCTATTTCAACCTTTTAGGGGTTGAATCATGTTAAGCGTGTTAAACATAAAAATAAATGCCATGTTTGCAATCGTCATCCCATAAAACCTCAATAACGACATCCATATCGATTTTTAGGTTTATTTATCCCACTTAACCTCTAAGGGGTTGATTTTCGAAAAAATACGAAATATGTGTTTTCTTATTTGTTTTACTTTCCGACCATAAGCCTAAATAATAAATTTAATGAAGGACTTTCCAGATACAACATTTCATCCCCCTTTTCACCCCTTCGGGGGTGGAATTGTCAAAAACGCTGACACAGGTAAATATTAATTTTCAATTGCCAGCTTAAATACAAAATTTGAAGATCCTAACTTCAAAACTGACGAACTTTCATACACATATTCATCCCCTATTTTACCCCCTGGGTTTGATTTTGGGAAAATTACGAAATGGGTTGCCTATTTGTTTTAAGAAGTAAGCCTACCAAGTTTCAAGTTGAAATGTCTATTTTACCCCTGATTTTTCATTCAATATTTCACCCCTATTGCAACCTTTTAGGGGTTGAATCATGTTCAGCGTGTTAAACATCAAAATAAATGCCATTTTTGCAATCGTCATTCCATAAAACCTCAATAACGACATCCATATCTATTTTTAGGTTTATTTATCCCATTTAACCTCTAAGGGGTTGATTTCCGAAAAAATACGAAATATGTGTTTGCTTATTTATTTTACTTTCCGACCATAAGCCTAAACAATAAATTAAATGAAGGACTTTCCAGATACAACATTTCATCCCCCTTTTCACCCCTTCGGGGGTGGAATTGTCAAAAGCGCTGACACAGGTAAATATTAATTTTCAATTGCCAGCCTAAATACAAAATTTGAAGATC
The DNA here is from genome assembly GCA_949710035.1 of Crambus lathoniellus. Taxonomy (NCBI): domain Eukaryota; kingdom Metazoa; phylum Arthropoda; class Insecta; order Lepidoptera; family Crambidae; genus Crambus; species Crambus lathoniellus. Next base: position 29,621,214 of record OX453309.1, on the reverse strand, counting down.
CTAACTTCAAAACTGACGAACTTTCATACAAACATTAATCGCCTATTTCACCCCCTTAGGGGTCGAATTTCCAAAAATCCTTTCTTAGTAGATGCCTACACTATATAACGTATATATATGCAAAATTTGAAGTCTCTAGGTTAAGCGGTTTGGGCTGTGCGTTGATATCTCAGTCAGTCAGTCAGTCAGTCAGTCAGTCAGTCAGTCAGTCAGTCAGTCAGTCAGGACTTTGAATTTTATATATATAGATTACCAGATTTGTAACAACTGTAACCGTCCTATAGTTTTAAATCAAAAAGTCCATATTTTTCCGAGTAGCGCCTTAACATTACCTACATACATTAAGCATTTAGCACTCTTACGGTGATTCAAAAATTTTAAAAGCACACGACTGAAAAAAAAACTCCAAAAAGTCAAAAAATAAAATTTCTCCCTCGGTCTCTGGACCCCCAATCTTTTAGTTCTTCTCTTTTTGTGGACCCCCGATTTAAATTACACACAAAAGTTTGAGTGTCACCCATTATGCGTTTCTAATCTCTACTTCAGCTATTTCAGCTTCAGTTCTAAGCTCTTTTAGCTGGTACTAAAAGAGCATAATATGACTTGAAACGTCTGAACAGATCTTCACAAATTAGCTAAAAACCATCTCGATCACGACAGCTTTCGAACGAAACAAACAGCATCAAAATCGGTCCATTCGTTCAGGAGCTATGATGCTACAGACAGACAGACAGACACATACATCGACACGTCAAACTTAAAATCGCTTAAAGTGTTTATTTTGAAACCTTTGATCAACAATTACCACCAGACAACCGGTTGGTGTTGGAAAAACGGCCGAGCGAATAAAGGTCACAGCACACTTAACAACTCGGAAAGGGATCGACACCGTATCGCCTTTTGCCTCGCCGTCAACCAGACGTCAACCTAACGTGAGCACATAACCAAACCAGGGTGCCTACCATCAACTCTTATTGCGGTTTTGTTTAGGACCTTAACTGATCTGCTTCGCTTATTCGTACCACGTCAGCTTAATATCAATGACAGCGATTCAGTGATCATTCAATGACATTTCACAGCCGTTAAGCTGTCAGATCTCTTATTTGACTTATAACTCGGCCAAGCTGACATGACACCTGCAGGTTATACCCGTCCCTCTCACTCTCCGGGCATGACAGAATCGAGATAAAGAGACGGGTATAAGAAATAAGGACAGAAATCGTTCGATCATTCACATTTAGCAATTCATTTGCGATCCAGTTTTCAGAAGGTCGTAGTACGAAAGAAAGCAATTCATTTTAGGAACCTATTCTGCATCGCGCTATTTTTGAATCGCTGTCTTAAAGTTGATGGTAGGCACCCAGATCAGCTTCTGTACGTCGACTCGGCTACGGCTAGGCGACGCCGCGCTTACGGCTCGCCGACCGCTCTGTCTGGCTGGAACCAGATCGTTTCGAATCTAAACGTGGCGAGTAGCACACGGTTATGTCCTGGTTCACAATACGCGAGTTGGCTATCATAGCAATAGCAGTTGAGAAAATAGAAAGAAAAGAAGAAGAAGATTTTTGGTACACAATATCGTACCGTTGAGTCGTAAGCTAGGCTACGGAGAGACGTAAGCGCGTGGACGACAAGCCATTAGCGCGGGGAGTGAACAAGTTGAAGTTCACAGCAGACTTATCAACTCGTAAACGGAACGGAACGATAAGTGTGCTGTGACCTTAAGATCTTAAAAATAAGAAGGCAGTTGGTGTCATATTTTAGATTTGGTTTAGTTCAAGTCTTATCTTATGGTTTAGTTGATTGAAATTTAAAACAGACGTTCTTAATCGTTGTCACATTCGCATTTCGCAAAATATTCACAGCCAGTTTCCTGCCCTGCGTGTTTGCTTTGGTCACACATGAATATTTAGTTCCATACAAATAGGCCACTATTTTAGATGAACTTTATTTCGTTCGAACAACCACCCTTTGTAACCGACCGAAAATGAATTACACTACACTGATATATGCTTTTTATGGCTTTGAACGGTGAAATAGCGAAATAAAATATACATGAAGCTCCATTCAATACTTTGGAGCAGATCGCTTTGTTTAGTGTTTTCCAGTTTTGATAACATTTTAGTGAATAAAAGCAATTGTTTTACTGTAAACGGTTGTTGTTTTGTGAAAGTGTTTTTTGGTAGAATTACAAAAGGCAATTTTACATTTATAAATGAATGTGAATGTTATAGACAGCAATGTTTTTTAATCAATGCTATTTTAAATATAGCAGATAGTCAGCCGTACGCAGAATAAATGTAGACATGTTTACATAATTTGTCAGTTGATGTTTATACTTTCGAAATCTCTTGTAATTTATTTACAGTAATTCCTTTTGCAATGCGGTTTAGAGTGTGAAGAGTGTTTTCTTAAATAAAAGTGAAATGATAATGTATTGTGGTCATAGTTGAAACTGTAAAAGCCTGATGTGCGGGATCAAATGATTTGAAGATTATTTACGTTCTGAAAGTGATGACAAACTTGCATCACAGGATGTTTTGAGTGCTAGAATCATTAACCGACTGAAAAGGAAAAGGTAAATCATTACATTAAATTTAATAAACTAGAAAAATAAAACTAAAATAAATTGTATTAAGAAAGGATGTCATTGTATCATACCCGTTTTCTAAATCCACCAGTTTTAAGGTTTGCCTTTCGATAGTTAACAATCATCATCATCATCATCATCATGTCAGCCGAACGACGCCCACTGCTGGGGATAGGCCTCCCCCAAGGATCTCCACAACGATCGGTCCTGCGCTGGCCGCATCCAGCGGCTTCCCGCGACCTTGACCAGATCGTCGGTCCACCTTGTATGGGGCCTGCCCACGGAACGTCGTCCGGTACGCGGTCGCCATTCGAGAACCTTTCCGCCTACGGCCATCGGTTCCGCCCACTGCCACTTCAACGATGCAATCCTTCGAGCGATGTCGGTTGTTTTAATTCTCCTGCGGATCTCATCATTTCTGATTCGATCGAGCAGGGAAATACCAAGCATCGCTCTCTCCATTGCTCGTTGGGTGACTTGGAGCCTTCTTATGAGACCCATAGTAAAAGACCACGTCTGTTAACAGTTAACAATCTGTATTATTATTTTAAATTGATTTCATATTCCTGAAAAGTTTTTTCACTTAACAGAAAATATAAAATAACAAAAAAGGAAACCAAAACAAAAAAAACCTCCTTTAGGTACCTATCCCTCACCCCAACACCGTAGGAAAACAGTTACTACCTCATTTTCCGATTCCTTATTCACATTTCAAACTTCCCTTCACAATCGCATTATAAACAATCAGTTGTCATTCAAACGTCAACTTTGGGGGCTCTCTGTCCCCGGGGGCTAAATGAGCCCCCCATTGTGACGTCCCATTAAGCCCCTCGTTAACAACGGGTCCAGAGTGTACTTCATTTTTCAGGGACTTCGATATTGTCTTTGCGAATATAATGGCGTTTAAGGCGCGTCCTCATTTGCAAGCCAGGTGGCTACTTACCGAGGACAGCAAATGAGGATAACTACCTACTCTTTGTTGTATAATATTAATATGCTTCGTTTATTAAGCAACTTGTGCCCGTACTACACTTTTTACCCCTGACATGTCACGCATGATAATATTATGTGAACATTGTAGTGCTGTCTAGATTTTGCGTCAAATTGCTGTTACACATTAATCGTTACAGACAAAGTGGTACTTATGTTATATTGACAGACCACAATAGAAGAAGTTAGATAAATTGGTGTCCATATTATACATTTGTGCACAGTAACTATTATGAAAAACGGGATTTTGACTTTTGATCTCACTCCAAGATCATGGCGTGTGCAACTGTATAGTTATAATGTAAGTTTAAAATATTAAATCGTGTACACATTTGGTTCTGTCACTTGTCTTATCCGTTACACATATTCTCATATTTCTATATCACTCAAGATTTCTACGTAAAAAGCAGTACCCACACTTAACCTCGAAGTATAAAAAGCAAACTTCACCACTTCATCTAAATATGAAAAAGTCCAATAACCTTCATTCTTAGGCCTAAAACTAATTAAGAAAGAGAGGCTCTTCAAGCCATTATATTCGGGCCCTCCATATTTCCCGAAGTCATCGTTCCGACCATAATAAAAACAAACGGTTTGGACCGCCCGAATTAACGGTAAAGCGAGGGCGATGATTCGTGAAATCGAATCCTCCCTAAATTATACACTAGACTTTTTAATTTGCCTAGAAAATTTACTAAAGGCTATGTGCGCTTGTTGACAGATTTAGTGAGGAGTGGTAACTAGCTTTTGAACTTCTGAAAATTTACTAAAGACGATGTGCGCTTGTTGACAGATTTAGTGAGCAGTGGTAACTAGCTTCTGAACTTCTGAAAATTAACTAAAGACTATGTGCGCTTGTTGACAGATTTAGTGAGGAGTGGTAACTAGCTTCTGAACTTCTGAAAATTTACTAAATACTATGTGCGCTTGTTGACAGATTTAGTGAGGAGTGGTAACTAGCTTTTGAACTTCTGAAAATTTACTAAAGACGATGTGCGCTTGTTGACAGATTTAGTGAGCAGTGGTAACTAGCTTCTGAACTTCTGAAAATTTACTAAAGACTATGTGCGCTTGTTGACAGATTTAGTGAGGAGTGGTAACTAGCTTCTGAACTTCTGAAAATTTACTAAATACTATGTGCGCTTGTTGACAGATTTAGTGAGGAGTGGTAACTAGCGTCTGAAGTTCTGAAAATTTGAGAATAAATAACTTCGAAGTAGAGTGAAAGAGTGGTTTGTAGACCGGTTGTCAAAGTACTTTGAGGTCCTCTTAAGGGTTCCGTAGCCGAATGACAAAAAAAAACTGAACCGTTATAGCTATTATTGTGAATTGAATACGACTTTGAAGCATACTAACACGGTATGTTGAATTCGGTTGCCCTAACTTCAGCTGGAAGGCTGGGCGGTTCTAACCTTTTGAGGTCCTGGGTTCAAATCCTGGTGGTTTAGACGTTTGTATGATTAATACAAACGTTTGTACTGACATGTACCGAGTCATGGCTGTTTTTGTAAGTTTCTGGTCTAGACCTAAGGTTATTACAAAGTAGATGATTATTTAAAAGACCGCAATGCATGGATATGACAATGTAACATGTAACAATCATTATGTATAGGTACTTAAAAGGAAAATAGGAAAATATTTTTTCAACATGTTTATTATTTTTAAATGAAGTTACTTCTGTTGAAGCGGTAAAGTTTTTATAGCCCGTTTTTCTTGTCAGCTAATGTCTATAAAAAACTTTGAATGATTCAATAGTAGATTGTACAACAAGTGCATAAAACATACCATTTTACCCGAGACGTATATATCCACCCGAGCCGTAGGCGAGGATGGATAGTCAATTCGAGGGTAAAATGGGTTTTATGTACGAGTTATACACTCTGCTTTTCACTTCGAGTGTGAGAAAAATAAAGAACAATATTGCAAAAAAGAAAAAATAAAGACCGCCATATTGGCGGGAAAATTTTCTTTTTTTTTTATACGTGGAAGTGGCAGCACAGTAACTAAGCATAGATCGTTGTCCATAATGCTCTTGAAATACTTATTCCTTACAAAACTCATTAATTTTGCCTAGTTTTATTAATTTAGTAATTTAACATGGATTGTGTACAAAATTAAAGAAACCTAATTTTATTTAACGAAGTTTATTTGCTTGTGTGACTGTTTACCTGACGACCTTTGTCTAGAGTCTGTGACTAAGACGAAGATTTTACTTTATGCACTAGAGCATAAAAAGCGATTTTATGCAGCCTATACCCAACATAAAGACGAACTTTACGAGCATGAGAAGTGAAATAGTAGATTGTACAACAAGTGCATAAAACGTTCCATTTTACCCGAGATGTATATATCCACTCGAGCCGTAGGCAAGGGGGGCTAGTCAATTCGAAGGTAAAATGGGTTTTATGTACGAGTTATACACTCTGCTTTTCACTTCGAGTGTGAGGAAAATAAATAGCAATATTGCAAAAAAGAAAACAAAGACTTCGCAATATTGGCGGGAAGACTTTCTTTTTCTTTTTTTTATACGTGGCAGTGGCAGCACAGTGACTTTAGCATAGATCGTAGTCCAATAATGCTCTTGAAATATTTCTATTATTTCTTAACAATCAACCTCTCTATAAAGGTATCTTTCCACAAGAACTAAAGTTTTCTATAGTAAAGCCTATTTACAAAAAAGGTGTCAAAACAGACCCAAAGAACTACAGACCCATAACGCTAATCTATATATTAGCAAAAATTATGGAAAAAGCTGCTCTTATACGACTAAGCAAATTCCTTGAGAAATTTAAGTTAATCAATGAGCAACAATACGGTTTTAGAAAAAATAGAAATACGACTTCAGCCAACTATAAATTGGTTACATCAATAATGCAATGTTTGGACAATGGTACTCCGATTGTTGCTCTCTACCTCGATATGTGCAAAGCTTTTGATTTTGTGGACCATAAGAGATTGTGTGAAAAGCTCTACAAATATGGAATAAGAGGCACGGTCCTAAATTGGATAACTAGTTACCTAAAAAATAGACACCAATGTGTACAACTAGCTAAAATATGTAGAAACCAAAATAATACATACACTAAAACACTTTTCCAGTCGCAGTACAAGGTTAATAGATGTGGAGTACCACAAGGAACGCTGATTGGTCCTTTGTTGTTCCTACTCTACATAAATGACTTGCCAACAGTGACTGAACATGAGTCGATACTATTCGCGGATGATACTACGGTTCTTGTGCGAGGTCCATCAAACTACAAGAACCTTGACGTAAAAACTTATGAAGATGACATTAATTTGACATTAAATAAAATTTTTAATTGGATGAAACTTAACAATCTGAAAGTGAATATTGAAAAGACTAAATATATGCAATTTGTTGTATGACAAACGAGTTATCACTAAATATTACACACAATGATGAGCTAATAGACAAGGTACATACATTTAAATTTCTTGGATTAATGATTGACGAAAACTGTAGTTGGAAAAATAATATTGACCTACTTAGTGTAAAACTGAGTAGGTTCTCATTTGCACTAAGGCGCTTAAGAGAAGTTTCATCGGTAGAAACTGCTCTCCTAGCTTACCATGCACATGTAGCGTCGGTATTACAATACGGCATTATGATATGGGGAAACTGCTCTGAGATAGAAACCTTATTCAGATGCCAAAAAAAGTGTCTTAGATCTCTATTGGACCACTGCCCCTATCGAAGACCCGTGGTCCAACTGGTTGGACGTAGCAGTTGGACCACGACCCCGAAAGGATTTGGTGCATATAGACTAGACTCGTGTTGACCTTTGTTTAAGAGATACAAACTTCTTACTCTTACGGGTCTCTATATTAAACAAATATGTATATTTGTTAAAGAAAATAGTGATAAATTCACCATAAAACAGGTTTCAAACTATAAGCACTTCCGCCAAAGACCTAGTCATAAACTAGTTCTGCCTCAATATAAGCTCAGTTTGGCACATAAAAATGCTTGCTCAATGGCTGTTACATTGTTTAATGCTCTTCCAGACCAATTAAGACAGTGTGATGGACATACATTTAAAAAGAAATTATCTTGTTGAAAACTGCTTTTACTCGGTCCAAGAATACTTAAATAAAATTAAATAATTTGGGATTATTCTTTATTCAATAAAATTAGACATTTTATAATTTTAGATCTTAAGTAGGTACTAATTTGAAAATAGAATATTGTTAGAAATAACTGATTTAATATGAAAATATTTGCATGCTAAGATTAAGTAGATTTTGACGAACTATGTTATTTAAGAACATCTTATCCTATACTCAAAATTGTTGCAAATAAACTTTATCATTCATTTATTCATTCATTCATTCATTCATTCATTCATTCATTCATTCATTCATTCATTCATTCATTAGAAAACTCATTAATTTTGCCTAGTTTTATTTATTTAGTAATTTAACATCGAATATGTACAAAATTGAAGAAACAGAATGAAATAACAAGTTTATTTAACGAAGTTTAATTGCATGTGTGACTGTTTACCTGACGACCTTTGTCTTAGAGTTTGAGACTTAGACGAAAATTTTACTTTATGCACTAGAGCATAAAAAGCGATTTTATGCAGCCTATACCGAACATAAACACGAACTTTACGAGCATGAGAGGTGAAAAAGCACTTTATTTTTTAAATTTGTTTGAATTAAAAGTTTTTGACCTTGACTCTATATGAACAGAGAAAGAAGCCGTCTGAGAAGAAATTTTTCATAAAAATACAGGGTAAATTTTTGACCAATGCACAAATTTTTAGGATCAACTCAGAATCGGTAAGTGAACAACTTTCTCCTAGAAACATGGGTCGAAATACGACAAAAGATGTTGGACTCCCCATACTAAATTGATCACGTGATCAGTCCGATTTGTATGAAGAGTCATAAATTTTTTGTCATATTTCGACCTATGTTTCTAGGAGAAAGTTGTTCACTTACCGATTCTAAGTCGATCTTAAAAATTTGTGCACTGATTAAAAATTTACCCTGTATATATTGGTAACTTAATTCTATCGTGACTCTATCAGATCGCTCTCTTACCGAGAATTGGTTATCGAAACCGACTTGAAAAATCCAAGCAGACGAAGCGGTAAAAATAAATGCGCTCCTTGTAGCGTATAGAATTTTATTAAATATACCAAACAATGCGATTGGCTTTAAAATAAAACAAACAATTGTCGATCAGTCCTTCGTATATTTAAAGTGGGTATTGTTATTGATTTATAAATATTTCATTTTCATTGGGCTCTTAGAAAGTGCTATTAAAAAATGTATGATAAAAATTTATGATATTAATACTTTTGTATTTGAGTAACTCGTACTTATTTAAATAAAAATAGGACATAATAGTCCTCTAATTTAAGCAACATTTCTATACTATCAATAACCAAACCATTAAAATCTAAGCAGTTTCTTTTGTTTTAAAGCGCAAAAGCTTGTTATTTGAAACATTCAAACTATCCTCTTTGAACTTTAAATAAATTGAAATATACCTACACCAAATCATTTCTAAAAAGTAGATTTTTATTTCATTTTTATTATCATATATTTCGACGACTTTATCGACCACAACAGACCGAAGGACTCAAGAACTAAAGAATAATAAGAAATACAAGGCATAATAAATAACTTAGGTACGCAACTCTCACTAGCGCACTATCTCCGAAATTTCCATTCAGTTACTCCAATTTTCGGTAGCCACAGAATCAGCAAATATTGGTTATATCAGAACAGGCCTCAAGAATGGTCGCATCGATTGGATAAAGCGTCGCTTTTGAAAGGTCAATTTCAACGGAGCCAGATCCCGCAAGGCCGCCCTGGGGAGTTGGGCGGTACGTGGAAAATTGGCTCGCAGGATGACGGGGACTAGAGGCGATCGGGTTGACCAGTGAGTTTTTCTGTAGAAACTTTTATATTTGGTCCAATTTTAAGGCAACTTGAGTTTTACACAAAAGAGTGGTGAACTCTTTTATTTTTGTGCTCCAATTTTTCGAAAGATACACATAAAAAAGCTTGCATTCAGTTAATCTTAATGAAATGACGGTTTATGTGTTCTGCTTATTTCTGTTTCTTTAGGTGATTAAATAAATTTACTGATGATGCTGTTGACCAGTGATTTTTAGGTAGAATGCTCCAATTCCAATAGGTCTAATTTTAACGACCTTTTTGAATTCAGCAAATACTATAGATATTGAATAGTTTAGTAAAGTATACCACATTTATATAATTTATAACTAAACATATTCACAAACATCTAAGGAAACTAACTTAATAAATTATATTTAAAAAAACCTTTTATTTAAAATCAAGCTTTTATTCAAATGTCCTAAAAAGAATAAAATAAATTTTGTATCAAGTCAAAACCAACAAATTTATTACATTAAACAATCTATATGTTTTAAAAGCTTGTCGCGAGATTTTATTGTTACTGGGCTACTTGCACTAAACACAAATGCTTTTACTTATATTTGACATATGAAATTAAAGCGACAAGCTTTTAAAACATATAGATTGTTTAATGTAATAAATTTGTTGGTTTTGACTTGATACAAAATTTATTTTATTCTTTTTAGGACATTTGAATAAAAGCTTGATTTTAAATAAAAGGTTTTTTGAAATATAATTTATTTTTGTATTTTTAGTTATTATTGGACGTGTTTGTAAGTCGCTTCATTTCATTTAATGCATCATTATTGCATGGTCGTTTGCCAGTTAATTTATTACAGTCTAGCTCTTCAACTGCATCAAGTCTGCAAACACACAAATATATTTTACCACCAAAAAGGGATTGTAGATTCTTACTACAGACACACACCATATTCATTAAATACAAGGCATATTTACATAGGTATAAAAGTAGGTAGCACTGTATTACGAACAAGAATAGAAAACACAAATTAGACCCAATAAGACAAAAAGTTCCAAATAAAAATGTGTGTGTGTGCCGCAGCAGTACTCAATGGTCGCAGCTCAGCGTCATATTACTTGTCTTGCAACGCAAGCAAACGCTGATTTTCAGCTGTAAATTTTAGTAAGTATTTCAAAAATAAATACATTAGTAATAACAAGACACATTTAAGTTTCTATCAAAGTTGATAAACATAGTATACCTACTTATAGAAAAATAGGATTTTTCTTTTCTGTAGGTAGACTAATGCTTGTATTAACTTGGAGCCATCTGTCGTATACTTTAGTGAACTATTTATGTGCAAAGCATGGAAGTATTACATGGTGGAAAGTGACACATGAGTGACACCTAGTAGGGTCTGATAGGCTACACACGTCCAGACCAGACCTAACCGCCGATTTGGTGCGGACGAACTTTGCTGTAAAGCAAATATAATCCGTGCTACACACGTTCATACCAAATCAAAATCAAATCAAATAAAAAAAGCTGCACCAAATCTGGCCTTGGCCAAGGCTTTGTATCACATCACTGGACAAGGCCTTGTATCACATCACTTTTTCTTATCAAATACCCACAGAAATCACCTGGATTTGCCAATGCAATGGGCTTGTAAAGAAAAAGACCTATTAACAAAAAAAGGTCTTGGATTTGAAAAAAATTGAACCGTACCTGTCACAAAAGAATGACGAAAAATTCTTCAAAACTATTTCGAGTGGCCTGTAACTAACAGGGAAACTTCATTTTTAATTAAATGTCGATTTTTTTTAATCGAGTAATTGAGAAAAAGCCTAGGTCCAGGGACTTTAAATTATTGTTTTAATAGAAATAATAATAATTTGATAATCTCAAATTTATGTAAATAGTATATTATACTCGTAGCATACTTTTCAAAACTGCATCAAACATTTTTACTGCTTGGTATGTGTTTTTAACAGACAGTTTTTTGCCTCCCAACTCATGTTCTTTCTCAAATAACCAATTCAAATCGGGTGTCGAGTTGGGACGTGTGTTCTATTACTAGTTGAATTTAGAGTGTGCGCCAGATAAGTTTGCGCGGGGTCAAAATCGAATACTAATATTTTCCATAAGCTTAGAACAAAATAATGTACTGTAACTAGTGCCAAAAACGCCCCAGTCGCAGAGTTATCTGACACGCACTCTATGAAGATTGCGCTCGCTGAATGCTCGCTGATTATAACTTTATGGTACATTGACAATGTGTCAAGTAACCATCACAACAAAACAAGAATATAGAACTTGAAAATTTGCAAGAATTCTGAATTGATAACTATACTGATTATATATTTAACTGCATTGTCATCGGAACCAAACTTGCATACAAAATTTCAGCTCAATTGGACACAGGGAAGTGGGTCAAATAAGGCTTGTAAGATTTGACGAACGGACATACATACATGCATGCATGCATACATACACTGCAAGTTAAATAAAAGCTTGTAAAAAGAAAACCCGCTCAATACGTTTATTCAGTATTACAACACACCCATTCACATAGTCACCAGGAAAAGTCTGATCCGTCAGCAAAGAGGGCACACAATACCGATGAAATAAAGTTTCACAGACGGCAGCACACCCTTGGAGTATATTTCTTGAATAACGACCGTCAAATTTCAGCTCGGTCCTATTAAAAGTTGCCAAGATTATATGCATTAGCTCTCAGGGACGAGTCCGACTTGCCTATAATACCTTTGGGGATATTTTCTGGCAATTCACAGCAATATTAGGGTTCGTCGCGTTAAAAAGAGCTATTGTTCAGTTTATTGTCGAGTTTGGGCTTAAAAGTTAATGCTTAGAGATGGAGTAATATTTTTGAACATTGTATTATAAGCTTGTCTCTTTTTACAAGCTTTTATTTAACATGCCATGTTAGTTAGTTAGTTTGTTAGTTAGTGGGGGACAAATTTTGCAAACTTGATTTGACCCACTTCCCAGTGTCCGATGGAGCCGAAATTTTGTAAATAGGTTTGGTTTAGATGACAATACAATATTTAAGGACAGTCAGCAAAAAAGCTTTTCATAAAAATGATTTTTTAACAAAAAACTTATTATTACAACCTTTTTATTAACTTGCCATGTTAGTTAGTTAGTTTGTTTGTTAGTTAGTGGGGGACAAATCTTGCAAGCTTAATTTGACCAATACAACAATAGGTTTGGTTTAGATGACAATACAATATTAAAGTACAGTTAGCAAAAAAGGTTGTCATGAAAATGAAATTATTAGAAAATTTCTATTTCAATTTTAATAATTGAATCCATTGAATAAATTGTCCACCACTAATTATAAGATACTAATGGCCGAACACTCGAACGTGAGTCAACTCATGGCGTTTCTTTCATACGTTTGACATTTAATGCAACAAGGCGACGTTTGAGACGCTCCTAAACTTGAGTAGCACTTAAAAGTATTCGGGGATCCAGTCAAACTCACCGAAAACTTTTCTCACGGAAAAAACCTCAACGAAAAACTCTTGGTACCTACTGTGGTGTAAAAAAAAACCACGAAATTTAAGGCGATCCCTTTGTCTAACCTATCACGTGTTCTACATGACTTTCAAGGCAAACTCGCTTTTTGTTCCCTTTTTACGATTGCCAACAATATTCCTACGACGAAAAGTTTTCGGTGAATGAAATCTATTAAGACTTTACACTACACTAGGGTTTTAGGTAGGATTTTATTAAATATGAGATTTTAAATTATTTTTATGCATTGAAAAATTTAAAGTGAAGTGTTTAGAAAAATCTACCCGTCTCACAACCAGCTCCGATGGGACTCAAACCCACGACCTTTCGCTATCCGGGCGACTGCTCTAACCTCAGAGCTGAACCTAAATACTTCATTTAGTTTTCCATGATACAGTTTCTTAATGAAATTTACATGGGCTTAGATAAACTGGTGTGAATGTAAGAAGTTATTTATTATTATTTTAAATTTTTCAATAATAAAAACTGAAATATGAATGCAAAAAAGTAAAAATTTAAATAGGTAACTATTTTTATGCATTCGCAATGCAACTCTGTAAGTAAAGGAAAAATGTGATAGTAAAAAGCTACGAGCTATGGAAGTACCCAACCGAACTTCGAACCCGCCACGCCTCCGGGAATCCGGCCCGATGCGCTGACCAACAAGCTAACGAAAGGTTTACACGACTCGTCAAATTTTGCTATCACTTGTTAACGCTGTATGCCAGTGTTCTTTTATCGATGAGAGGAATCAGTCGCATCCGAAAGAAACAATCGAATTAGATGAAACAGCCTTTTAATTGAGATTTTTAATTATTTTTATGCAAGTATAGGAAAATGTGATAAGAAAAAACCACGGGCCCAGCAAGTAGCTTTCAGGTGGGATTTGAATCCGCGCCCCCGGGAATCCGGTCCGATATGTAGTATAATTTTATAGTATTCTTTGCCGATGCTCTGACTTACCAAGCTACGAAAGGCTTACACGACTCGTCGAATAGGGTATTTTATTGTTGTTTAAATGTAGATATTTAATGATGACGTTAAAAAATATTGCAATTCAGAATACCAAATGTGAAAAAATAATTTGAATCTGTTTTATAATAAAAGAATTATAGTCTGTTTGATTTTGACTATAGCTGTCTCTTTCTAAAACGAAATCTTCTATGGCGTGATTATGACGCTACTAACTCACTGACGTCACAAAGATAGCATCCTGTCCTTGTCTAATTATAAAGTTTGAAGTCCTATATCTTTGAAAATATTCAAGATAATTCAAAATAAAAACTTGTTTTGTGTAGCTAATATATCGAAAAAAAATTTAAAGAAATAAAAAAAAATCAGTAAAATACCGTATTGCTATCACTTGTTATTTGAAAGCTACTTGCAGGGTTCGTGATTTACTATCACATTATTCCTTTGCCTTTAGGATTTTATTATGTTCCAAACGAAACTGCTTGTGAAAAACTTTTTTAAAAACGTAAACGAAATTCTGACAAGTGAATTGTGAACACTATTTTATTTATTTTTATTTTATTTATTGAGGTACAATAACAGAACACAGACTAACAAATACAATCAACTTTAGCCATAAAACATAATAAATCTATGTCCTATTTGTATCTTCTATTCCTATAACGTATCAAAACCTTTACTTTCACTTAAGAAACACGCTTGACCCATTTTTTGTTCCCTCTGAAGAAGTAGGCACCTATCCAAATCATGGCGTCCGCTTTTTTAAATATTTGGAATGGGCTCTTTATTAAGTTGAGTTTGGCCAGTAACTTTGCGAATAACTGCTTAAAAAGGTCACGTATATTTCTTTATTGTTCCAAGAATTTTGATAAGAAATATTTATGAAGGCAGAACATAGCTTTTTTTCAGTTAGGCACGATTGATAAAAAATAACAAAATCGTATCAATCTTTAAAGATACCTAATTTATCTTACAAAACTCTAATGACAAATAAGTTTTTTGTAAAAACTTCGTTTTTGTGACAAGTTTTTTTGTTGACTGTACTTTTATATTGTATTGTCATCCAAACCAAACCTGTATGCAAAGTTTCAGCTCCATCGGACACTGGGAAGCGGGTCAAATTTTGCTTCCAAGATTTGACAAACGGGTATACATACACTGCAAGTTATATAAAAGCTTGTAAAAAATGTGCAAGTAAGTTCTTTTGGTAAGTAAAAATTTAAACATATTTATCAAGCTAGGTACTTACAATATTAGACGCAGTACCCTTACTTCACTCCCACTTACAAGCACAATGAAGTTAACCCACATTTTAACCTTAAACGACCTTAAATAACGACATTATTGCCTCAAAATGCATAAGTGCTTAACTAACAATAGCTTCCAAGCCATAACTCACAAAGGCTCTCATGTCAAGGACCCAAAAAAACTTCTCGGAAGCATAAACTACAATCTATAAAGCGAGCCTCGGGCGAAAATAAATCTCTACGTAAATAACACTGTTAGCAATATTTATTCCCCTAAACGTCGGCAATGGCCGTTAGGCTGGCAACACTTAGGGTGCATCGGTAATACGCCGATACGAACGATGACCATAAGTCATGAACTTCTGAGATATGTGGGGAGTTGGGAATTGTCTTATTTATTGAGGCATTTTCAAGCTATCATTCTATTTGAAGTGGCTTAGTTTTAGGAAGATGGATAAAGTATCTATATAAATTACGGGAATGGCCAAAACTCTGTGAAACTCATAACGTTTTCAAATTTAAGTTTAAAATTTATTTTTTGCAACCGAATGAAACATTATTGTAGTATTAGTATACGTTGTCTCAGATATTTTTTACTGAAGTACACGAGACATAAACTTTAATCTTTACCTTTTAAATATAAGTAATTCGAAAATATGTCAGTTTAAAGGTTGATTTAGGAAAATGAATTTGAATAGCAAATATTTGACATAGCAAACGAAATATCAGTTTCCCCGTTCTTCCATCATAAACTACCACTACAACCCATAAATCACGTCAACAAACACGATAATTATGCGCGTAAACAAAACTATGATTTCCCAAACAAGTAGCGATCGCCATGCAGCCGACAGCTATAATTTTCACTAAACGCGCCTATAGAGGGCACAATAAAATAATACCGTCAAAAGTTCCGCGATAAGCTCTTAATGTTCCGGGAGAGCGACTCCGGAGTGGTCATTGGGCCCCCACCACGGCGAGTTATGGCCGCCATCCCCTCCCCTGGAGTTTTTTGTTTGTCCCGCGTTGTCCTGATTAATGCCTCAGCTTTGGATGACCTAGCATTCTTGGAGTGTATCTTAGGTTATCTTAGGTTATGCTCATTGCTTATTTTACGTTTGGTTTCATGTGTGAAGAGTGTAGTGAAGTGTATGATTCTATTTTGTTTAGATATCTCTAGGTTGTTATTGCTTATATTAAAACGAAAGGTTTTTTTCAAGCTAATATACCTATAGCAGTTATTTAAATTTTTACTTTTTTGCATTCACAATGCAATTTTTATCATAGAAAAATGGAAAATAAAGTATTTAGAAAAAATCGACCCGTCTCACAACCAGCTCCGATGGTAAACGACTCCGTAGCTCAGTGGTTAGAGCAGTCGCCCGGATAGCGAAAGGTCGTGGGTTCGAGTCCCATCGGAGCTGGTTGTGAGACGGGTCGATTTTTTCTAAATACTTTATTTTCCATTTTTCCTATAGCAGTTTATGTTTGGCTCATGTGTTATTCAATATTTGCGAATCGTAAACATTACATTGATTCAGGAAAAATAAATATAATGTTGATATTGTTTGGGCGAAAGTTGATCATCGTTCTGGACTGAAATGTGTTTTTTATGTTTATTTTATTGTGTTTTCGTAAGTTATGTTCGACACATAACTTTTGGATCTATCAAATACTTGGGTTATATAAATACATACTTAGGTTTGTTTAGCTATTTTCTTTTCCGTAGCTTTTGCAAAATAACAATGTTTTTACACGACTGCTCAAAAAAGGAGTGTATTGTGTTTAGGGTTTATGTATGTATGTGTGTGATGTGAGTTTCTTTATTCCACCATACCTTTTTTTTATTAATTTTCTCATAAATCATGCATTGCAGTACTTATAGCCTATTGCATTATTGGTAAGTACTGTTAACACCACGTTTCATTATCTTTCAACACTGTATTTCTATGCAATAATTTCACCGTCTCAAATCATAACTCACCCTCTTCCAAAGACCCTTATCTTTCAAAGCCAAGAATCAAAAACCTTATTATCATAACCAAAGCCACAGGTCTCAGCTCTACAAATCAAATTTCCTTCCCAACAACACAACATTAACCGTAACATTAACGGACAAACTGCACTCGGAGTTGGGCAACAAAAAGTAGCCGTCATCTTACTCGATTAACTTCTAACTCGAGAGGCAACAAAAAGTTGCCAAGAAGTTCCTAACGACAGGCTGACTAATGGCTGTTTGATCGCATTAAACACGGCATCGACACCGCCAACCACTTCACGAAGGTTGGACTGAAAAAAACTTTAACTTTCTTAAACCAACAAGAAAGAAACAAGGTTAGGGCAAAAGAAAAGCTTTTCAACTCACGATTTATTTGTTATTAAATTTTCTCTTGCTATTTGTATATTGTGTTTTTTTGTTATTATTATATTGAATATGCATTTTATTGAAATAAATATACCACAATTTTTTTACTGTACAACCAAAGTATATCTAACTAGCGGATCCTTGTGATTTTACCCGCGTGGTACCCGTTCTCGTGGGGATAAAATATACTGAGGGAATATCGGGATAAAATATAGACTATGTTAATGAAGGATAGTGTAGCATTCTAAAAGTAAAAGAATTTTTGAAATCGGTCCAGTAGTTTTTGAATTTATTCATTACACACATACATGTAAATCTTTCCTTTTTATAATATCATAGTATAGATAACTAAAACACAATATTCATCATTCAAGTACAGAGAAATACTCAATTTGACATTACAGTGACAGGACATTCAATTTGAAATTCAAATCATAAACTAAGCATTAACCACTTGTATGTTAAACTGTCATTTTCGAAATCCCCCAAACTGTGGATGCCGGAATCCGGCAATTAACAGACAGGGTTTTTGGCGCGCTCTTTATTTTATTTTTAAATGGCAAGCGGTTCATAAAATCATTGAACATTCAGCCTAGATTATACTTTACATATTGTTTTTTTGTTTAAAACAAAACACACGTTTTATTTATTAAATAAAATTCAAAAAAAACTTTTCATTTTGAAAATTTTGGCCGGATTCCGGCTTTCAACAGACCGAGCATTTGGCGGAATCCGGCAATCAACAGACAAGTGGTTAACTTGAATAATATCTGGAGAAGTCGAATCCATTCTTTTTGTTAAATAAACGATATGTCCGTCTTTATCAAATAACTACTCAGTTTAACTTTTAATGTGTCCCTTAAAGGGTTGAAAATAATTCAACAAACATTACTTGATACGTGTCAAAGAGATTATAGTTGCACAAAGACTACGCCATTTATATGTGCTACGTGTAGCATAATTCGTTACACAATTTTATTCGTTAAATATTCCAAATTTTGATTACAACTTCTACACATAGTTTCAAAAGATAAAGAATCTCTAACCCGAGCAGTTCTTCTAGGGTTTGGTAGTAGTAAGCTTGATCTGCTATAAACAGACGAAAATATTATAATACATATCTACTGCATTGCAGAATATGTCATTGAAATCTGTTTGCTATTCCAGCGAAGCACAATAGTTTCAATTCACACAAATACAGTTGACTTAACTGGGTGTAATCGGAAACATGTGAAATTGCGGTGATTGTGTGCATTCTGTGTGATTTGGAAATGAAAATGGTTGTTTGCCCATTTAGATGTAGCATTTTAGGCTTGAGTTTATAATACAAAACTGAAATTAGTGTTTTGCTAATTTAGATGTAACACTTTGACGCGGAATGACAAAAAGGGTGAATTTCTAATAGGTATAATTTGTTGGTTAGTTCAAATCAAGCTTTTTAGACATAAATTTACGGAAAAAATGCTTTTATTTAATGAAGGCTATTTGTTAAACATTATTTTAAAATATTTTAATTCGTGAACGGTTATTGTTTTGTTATTCAAACAAAACTAAATAATAATGTACATTTCCAAATTCATAATGAACATTCTCTTTAGGACCAATTATCATATATTGTTTTATTTAAAATGTCATAATTGTCATCAAAACATAGACAAGTAATAACGTAATCCAACATTTTTGGGAAAATAGTGAACATTGGGAACCCTGTATCGTGTGATCTATTAAACCTACACAGTTGAATTAGAGCTCAAACTGTCAGGAATTTTGTACACTTTAAATAAGTAGCAGTGACCTTTGTCGTCAGAGCCTCCCAATGTCGTTTTTTTGGCACAAAACTAAAAAAAGTGGTGGTTTTTCAGCAACAACTCAGCGCGCGAGAATTTCAGACTGCTGCAAATCTAGATTAATACTATCCAGGTGGACCCAAACAACATACCAAAAGAGCAAGTTCACCGCAATTATTTTTATTTCAGCCTTTTTAGTTGTACGATATGACTGGCCTATAAGTAAGAAATTAGAAGATAACATTATTCTGAGTTGTGTATCTAATGCCCGAATACTCGTACGCTACTTATCTTTGGGAGCGTCTCAAACATCACCCTGTCACTTTAAATGTCAAACGTATGAAAGAGATGCCATTCGGGCGTTAGACACCTAACATACACGATTACAATTTCATGCTGCGATCAATCGGCGTACCCTCAGTGGAAAAAGGCATAAGTAATCTTACTTTGAATGATCAATTTAATCTGTAAATTTTAAGTTACATACATCAGCAAGAAATAAAAAATATTATGAAACAGTAACAGTTTCTAACATTGGTAACTTAAAGTTCAAATTAGACCTTAAACAGACAGCGTTAAGCAACACAAACTGCTGTACTTGTACACAATTTTCATCTTAATATCCGCAAACACAGTCAATTTGTAAATTACAGATCGCATTCGCACGCCTTACATTAACCGAAGTTATTTAGATATAAAATCGTGAGCTAATCGCCACTCAGATGCCCGATAAGTGCCGGCCCATTTACTGCTAATGGCCCAGAATTAAGTTATACTTAAATGGGGGAGACGCACTGTTGTTCCATCGAATTAATTTGACGTTGAGGCAGTCCTTGCTAATAACGGTACCTACCTAAAGTTGTATACGTGCGTTTATTTTATGGAGATTTTAGAGCGAAGACTTAAGAAAAAGTAAGGTTTTTCTAGTAGGCGCTCGGTGGCTCTCCCAGTCCATTCGTTGTGATTGTCAGAAGCATTTAGCCGGTCAAGAATATAACAGCTCCATTTTACGAATAAAGCGACATTTAAGATGTTGTTCCAGCTACATCTGCAGTCGTCAAAACTCATCAATCTACATTGAGACTGCGTGATTTCTTGTAGCCCGTCCCACTTTATCCATCCATCATTACATATGTTTTACTGGAATTAGCTTTATTATACTGTATACTTTTACAGTGCTATTTGCTACAAGAATAGAACCCTAGTATTTAACTATTTATGTATAGTTCGGTTAAACCTGACCACCTTATTACAAAACGTGGACTCAAATAATCCTGGTTTAAAACTGGTACTAAACTGGTGCTGTCACTTTCATTTTCCAAATGAAAGACACAATTAGCATTAATTTTAAACCAGGTCTAACTTTAGTCCACGTTTTGTAATTTATGGGTGAAATAAACTAAATTGGAAATCAAATACATTTTCAGACAAAATGACGTTAAGTTTACTAAGGTACCTAGCCTCTCGTTTGTAACAAATCAAAACTGTTACAGCTCCTTTCAATAAAATTTTAATAAACAAAGTCGTTATTTTACCATTATCATTAACCCCACCAAATTCTTAGCATCGTCAAACGACCGAAGCAGTGTCATTTGTCTCTCCTGCAACATTTCTGGAGTAACTTACTTTTGAGGGTCCCATTGTAATAGTTTTTCCTCCTCTCCAGAACACCATCAATCGCGGGAGGCGGCGAGCCGCGTGACAAATGACGTCACAGCCAACATCGCCGATAAAAAAAACTATTTAACAATTTTATTGGTCGTTAAGATTGCGGTCAAACCACTAACGGATATAAGCCGCTGATTAAATCCTTGTTTGTTTTAAATAATCACGTCCGCAAATATGTTATTAAGCTAATTATTGTTGGTTCGCGTTTTTATAGTGCACTTGGTGACATGCAATGATAAATTACTTGGTTTTAGTCGGTCCTTATTACTGTATCAGAATACTGGTTGTAGGTCACTCCCTTAAATAAAGTTGTTTTTTTTATCTACTACGGGGTAGCACTTAGCCTTCATCACACCTGCCGGCCTAGCATGAGCGGCTTTTATCACGCGATATGATATGGTACGGCATGCCGTCTTGCTTACACCTTAAGGTCATAGCCCACTTATACCGCACCGCTCCGACCCAACCAAAGTATGAGCAGCCAAATATAGACTTAATATCCTTCACTGTAGATGCACTTTACAGTAACAATATACAATAGCAGACAGCGCGCGGACAGCGCGCGGTAAAGTGCGTCAGTAAAGTGCGTCTACAGAGCATGACATTAAGTCCATATTTGACTGCTCATACATTGGTTGGGTGGGAGCGGTGCGGTATAAGTGAGCTATGACCTTTAGTGGGGTAAGCAAGACAACTTGCCGTACCATATCATATCGCGAGATAAAAGCCTCTCATGCTAGGCCGGTAGCACGCGTAGCATGACAAACTCGAGAAGAGTTTTGTCATGCTACGCGTTCAAACTTTTTCGAGTTTATCATGCTACCCGTGCTGGTGTTAAGTGGTATTGTGGTACTGGTGATAGTATTTATATCATGAAAAGCTTGGCACATTGGTTTCTTGCACTTGTTATGATTCTCAATGTTCCTATGAATATTCGTAGTCACAAAATTTTGATTTCGTCATTATTTTGACGACCGATTTGGGGGAGAGGTACGGATACCAGGGTGCCTACCATCAACTCTTATTGCGATTTTGTTTAGGATCTAAACTGATCTGCTTCGCTTATTCGTACCACGACAGCTCAATATCAATGACAGCGATTCAGTGATCATTCAATGACATTTCACACCCGCTAAGCTGTCAATAACTCTTATTTAACTTATAACCCGGTCGATTTAACGTGACACATGCAGGTTATACCCGTCCCTCTCACTCTCCGGGCATGACGGAATCGAGTGAAAGAGACGGGTAGAAGAAATAAGTACACAAATCTTTCGTTCATTCACATTCAGCAATTCATTTGCAATCCAGTTTTTAGAAGGTTATTCATTCAGGAACCTATTCTGCATCGCGCTATTTTTGAATCGCTGTCTTAAAGTTGATGGTAGGCACCCTGCTCTCTGCGCCAGACGTCCCAGTTTCAATTCCCGGACAAGACAAATATTTGTGTGAATGAACATGTTACTTTGTCTTGGTTAGGGTGTTTTCTAGTTTAGTAGTGTTTGAAGTTATCTCTTACAAACATACAAAAAATGAACAAAAACATCAAATCTGTCCACTTTATAATAAAAGTAGGTAGATATTTCAATTTTATATAGCTCATTTGTTTATGTTACTAGCAATTTTTGCTTACTCCTTATATTGAAATAGTTAGTTTTGATGTTTTTGAATATATTAAGTACTTCAGATCCATTGTAATAACGACTCGGCATTTTCGCAAGAAACGCATTAGTTCTTCTATGCACTAATATAAATAAATATAATACAAGCATAATATTCATCCTACTATATCCTACTAATATTATAAATGTAAAAGTTTAGATGTTTGGATGTTTGGATGTTTGGATGTTTGGATGTTTGGATGTTTGTTACTCAATCACGCCAAAACGGCTGAACGGATTTGGCTGAAATTTGGGACATAGATACTTTATAGTCTGGAGAGGAACATAGGCTACTTTTTATCCCGGAAAAATATCACACTCCCGCGGGATAACGTCGTGTAGTTCACGCGGGCGAAGCCGCGAGCGGAAAGCTAGTTTTCCATAAAATGTTTATTTTAAGTACCTATTTAATTGAAATTTAATGAATCTCCTACTATATAATATTATAAATGTGAAAGTTTGGATGTTTGGATGTTTAGATGTTTGGATGTTTGTTACTCAATCACGCCAAAACGGCTGAACGGATTTGGCTGAAATTTGGGACATAGATACTTTATAGTCTGGAGAGGAACATAGGCTACTTTTTATCCCGGAAAAATATCACACTCCCGCGGGATAACGTCGTGTAGTTCACGCGGGCGAAGCCGCGAGCGGAAAGCTAGTTTTCCATAAAAATTTTATTTTAAGTACCTATTTAATTGAAATTTAATGAATCTACTATTACCTACTGTAACTAAATAACAAAAAATTAAGCTCTTGAATCACAAAAAAATACCAGATTCAAATAATATTTTACGTTATAAAACATTTTTCAACAATATGCGAAAGAAGCTTTTAAGTTATGAAATATTAAAAAGTCCATCAAATGAGCGAATATTTTTTTGTGCCGAGTGCTACATTAAAAGTAAGCATATGAAAAACTAAGCTGTACTTAATTACATACGGAAAAGTTATTCGTTTTCCGAAGTATTCAGTAATACCTTCTCTTAATATCTATAAAATATAAAATAACAAAAATAGTGTGCTCTTTCATAAGAAACGTAAGGAGTTATACGGGTATAAATAGAAATGTAAGTTTAAAATACTGTAAAAGTTTTATAAAATTATAGGCACTGTAAGGTCTTTAGGTTATACTAATATCTTTCCATGTTACTGTTTTGTTACTGTACATGACTGTTTGTTGCCTTAAATAAATAAATAAAAATTGTGCATGAACATACAATATATTAACTACCTCTTACGTCTAATTGTACACACTACTGAATTGGCAGCTTCTGGGTAAGCTCACTCCATCTTAGGCTTCTTCTCAACCATAAGGTTCAATGTGAAGAGCAAGCAGAAGGGAATCAGACTTATAGGTCCCGGGTTCGATACTTAGGCAAGTATTTCGCCATAAGAACAATATATTTTTAAGAATTTGATTTTTTCGGCAGTTAAATTGACTTAAGATAGCCATTTTCTTGTTGGTTACGGATTCCGGGACTTGAAGCTAGTCCTGGGTTAGACTTTAGCCTTATTATCACTTAGTAACAGGTGAGATGAAAGATAAGCGCAACCCCGTTGTGAATAAAAACAAAACTCAACCAAAAGTTCGTTCCCGCCATGGATTCGTACAGCGACCTATATATATTTTCCACAATTCGCACATATTATGTTAATGACGATAGTTGTAATAAGTGTCAATAAATACATAAATTCTTAATAACTTGCTTTTCGCCCGCGGCTTCTCCCACGCGGACTACACGACGTTATCCCGCGGGAATGTGATATTTTCCGGGATAAAAAGTGTCCCATGTTCCTCTTGAGGCTACAAAGTATCTGTGTCTCATATTTCAGCCAAATTCGTTCAGCCGTTTTGGCGTGATTGAGTAACAAATATTCAAACACCCAAACATCTAAACTTTCACATTTTTTTAATATTAATAAAATTAGAGGACGTAATTATATAAAAAGTTGAATATATTATATTTATTTATTTATAGTCATATTGGTATTTATCTTTATTTTTATTTTGGCTCCACGTTGCAAATACTGCGACAATTATACTGAGTGGTGACATTTTCGGTAGTTTATAAATAAGATAAAAGTTTTAAGACCATTGTTGTAATTGTGTTTTACTACCGAATAAATGATTTGATTTTAAAATAAATAAATTAAATAAGCGGAGCAAAATGACCCTCGTTCCGTACAGCTTCGCTTTCAATGTGGTCTGCCTTTAATAATGCCGCTAACACACTGTCACTGCGTAGAGCTGGTGTGTATATCCTTAGCAGTAACCGAAAGAATAATGGGACGTTAAATTAGAAAAAAGGTCCCGGCTCTTTATAACCTATTTAGAGTTACTGAGTCTTTACGGCCTCACTTTATTGCAACTTGATCTGCGGGTTTTGGTAAAAAAAGGAAAACAACATTGAATATCCCTGAACTTGATACCTACTTATTTAGGTAAACATAGTTTGTGACTTATCGTTTCTGACAATATTCAGAAATAAAGGGTATTTTTGTATGCTATCAGGTTGTGTTTTTAGTAAAAGAGTGAATATAATATAAGGTTTTATGTTGGGTTTATGATTAAATGCGTACTTAACAGAATCACAAAAGATATTCTTTATTAAAATCATTAACACCCTTATTAATAATTTAACCAAGTCCTTTTGCACTAAAAGTCTTTGAAGACAACAAAACTCTCCTTCTAAAGAGAACACTACATGCTTTTAAAGAGTACAGCGAAAAAGGAAAATGAAACAAAAAACGACTTCAAAATGGCGTTATAAAAAGTACTAATTTTTATCTTCTCGTCCAGGGAATATATTAGCGGCACACGCGCGGGTGTTTTAATCTTTTTACAGCAAACATTTTCCACGTAGCTTAATTGCTCGGATGCTATGTGAACATATTATTATACCCCTTTGTTGTCTTTATTATTTCCGCCTTTCTAAGGCTAAAGAAAGTCTTGTGACCTTACACAGTTGATTAATGATGTCAGCAGCTCTCAACGAAGAGTGTATTCTTTTATAACAAAGGTCAGCGGTAAGTATATAAGATCACTTGTTGTAGTACATAATCACGTTTATGTTTTGAAAGGAATTAAGGATAAGTAAGGTCGTAAGTGGATTCCAAGGAGAATCTTTTGAAAACGTTTTTATACTTGATTTTGTGCTACTCAGTGTAAAAGTGTAGACATTTGCGAAATGACGAAGCTTTTTTAATTTGTGTAAGAATGTACCCATTAATTTAGTACCAAGTAATATTGTGAATAGGATCTTCGAAACTTTCTTAAAAATAGTTAACAAAATATAAAGAAGGCACAAATAAAATATGCGCATCGAAACATGAGTTAAAAGCTGGTAAAAATTTGGTAACAAACAATACCATGATGAATACCATGTCTCTTGGAAAGGTATCATGCGATAGGATATATTATAAAGTATAGTAAGTAGTAGGATATATGAAGGCTAAGTGCTACGCCGTTGTAAATAAAAAAAGGGTACTATGCAGAATAGAAAGTGTATAAGATGCTTATAAATCAGGAAACCAAAAACTGTTCGATAAAACAAAAGCATCAATAACACGCTCATCTACGTCTACGCAGAAATCAAAGCTTTACATACTTATAAAAGCTCTATGGTATGTAAAAATATAATGAGCATTAAAACTCGAGAATAATTCAAACCTATTTGTCAGTACCAGTCAAAGTAACTACGCGGGCGGGTGTCAGTACCATGCTACGTTAGGTTTCCAGTTAAGCGGCATCTTTTGAACGTAATTAAAATACGAAATACCAGTAGATTTTCTTCAACTCCGCAATCGATCCACCTCAAGCGGAACCCATTATTCCGTAATAAGTCGCATCAACATTTATTCTCACTTCGCAATCCCGCCTTTGATTAATGCGTTGTCGGCCGAGCACTAACGTTGTTTCACTCCACTTTCACTTAACATATACGTCTTATCTTGTTCGGAAAGCTTATTGAATCGTTTTGTACACTTTCTGGAGTGTTTACCGAAAGTAAAGTTGGGATGTTGTGGAAGTAGGACAACATTTAGCTATTGTAGAGAGAACAGCTTAAAGGTTTCCAGAACACAGAAAACTTTAGGTTGTATATTTTTCGTAATGGCCTCATCAAAACAACGTTTATATGTTATTTAATACCGCTATGACCCATTAATTACCATTAAATTGCTCTTAGATAATTAGAAGCTATAAAAAATAGATATAGAAATGCAGGCCCTCTACAAGGTGGACCGACGATCTGGTCAAGGTCGGGGGAAGCCGCTGGATGCGGGCAGCGCAGGACCGATCATTGTGGAGATCCTTGGGGGAGGCCTATGCCCAGCAGTGGGCGTCGTTCAGCAGACATGCTGAAACGTTATGTTTTTAAACGAATTAAAGAAGTGTTGCTCAGTGCAAGTTAAATAAAACCTTGTATAATGGTTTAATGTGGCTTCAAACGCAAGAAGAAACTAAAGATATCATTAGATAATATTTTTTTGTTGAACACCCATCTTATAATTGAACTTAATATAACTCTTAACTATCCGTGAGAAAGTGGATTATTCGTCAAATCTGATTCCTATGATCTCATTATCAGCATTAACTTCAAGATCACAGTTTCCTACTCAAAAGTATCACCAAACACAATCGAAATATTTATCTGCAGTAGCACAACACTTTGTATAACCTACATAACAAACCGCACCTTAAGATAAGAGTAATAAAACATAAAATACAAAGTATCGAGTGTTCGCAATCGATGCGTGGCTATTCCCTTGATTTATCGGTGCTCCGAGCTCGGCGTGGTGCCGCGTTTGATACAGCTACTGCGATCGACTTCCCTGATACCTACTTGAAACTTCTACACGAAAAGAACAAGCTAATAAAATTACTACAAAAATTACTTTAAGCAACATTTTCTAGAATAGTTAAATTTAAAAAATGTAGAAAGTATTTAATCAATCTTTTCTAATTCAAAATTTTTAATGAAGTGTGCTATGTTGAATTGCTTAATGATAAATCCATCAAGGAATTCTCAATTGATTTTCTGGGAAACAACTATTATTTTGAAAAATGGAAAATGAAGTATTTAGAAAAAATCGACCCGTCTCACAACCAGCTCCGATGGGACTCGCTATGGACTTCGCTACGGAGTCGTCGGAACGACTCCGTAGCTCAGTGGTTAGAGCAGTCGCCCGGAAAGCGAAAGGTCGTGGGTTCGAGTCCCATCGGAGCTGGTTGTGAGACGGGTCGATTTTTTCTAAATACTTCATTTTCCATTTTTCAGTAATAAAAATTGCATTGTGAATGCAAAAAAACTAAAAATTAAAATAACTATTATTTTAATAAACCTTACTATCAGCCTTCCAGTTTTTACTAAAGAAATGCCTTTATCACACTATCTAGTAAGACGGGACAGTGCTCTCGGCTGAATCCTGCAGCAAGTGCCGTACAGTATTTGCCGAGCACTCGCCCGAGATCACTATCATCAAGGCATTATACCAACGTAAAGACACTTCTGAGAACTTTGTACGTTACTAAATTAAGTATCTGATTTTTAAGTACCAGCTTATACAAAGAAAAGTCCCTATATATTTTTTTATAACAAATAAATAAAATTTAACTTGTCACTCTTTCAAGTTCGTTCAAACGCAGCACAACGCCATAGCCTTAAGATACTATTGTAGAGTAGTTACATAAGCACACTCCTTGCGTAACGCCCGCTAAGCCCACTGCCCCAATAGTCCCCAACTGCCAGATTATATACGCCATTGAAAGTGAAACGGCACTTTCCGAGTTCACTCACTTTCCCCGTAAACATAATCATATATTTTATTGTTGTATTTGTTGCGATTTCCCTTTTATCGGCCTATTTTAGTTGCGTGGGATTGGTTGAAGATGACGTATAGTTTAATTATTGTTTTGATAGAAGGCATCAATATATGTGTAGTTCACTCATAATAAATTACTGCATGTAAATGTATTTATCTCATACTAGGGCTCCGCTCGCGACTTTATCTGCGTGAACCCCCTTTTAACCCCCCCTTTTTTCATAAATCCTCTCTTAGTGCTCCCATACACTTCCCAAGCAACATACATGCAAAATTTCAGCTTCATGCGCCCAGGGGGCCAAGCCTGCTAACGTTAAGTCACAATCGTGTCTCAATCGTGTTTCAATTGTAGTTCAGTTGTAGTGTTTTTTCAAGAACTATGACAGTATTATGTGATGTGAATGTAGTGTGTGGTGTGTCCATCAATAGTATTGTGAAAAAAGTACATATTTCTTTTAACTAGTGTGGAAAAAAGCAATACAACTGAACTACAATTGAAACACGATTGAGACATGATTGTGACTTAACGTTAGCAGACTTGGCCCCCAGTACTTTTGGCTGTACGTTGTCTGTCACTCAGTCAGTAACGCAAGAGTCGAATATACTTACACAGATAAAAAAAACACAGTGATTATTATCAAAGTCCTCCGAAACAGCTTTACCGATTTTTTACAAGCTTTTATTTAACTTGCAGTGTATGTATGTATGTACATATGTTTATTTGTCCATTCGCGTCAAATCTTGCAAGCTAAATTTGACCCACTTCCCAGTGTCGGATTGAGCTGGAAATTTGCATGCAGGATGCCTACTATCAACTCTTATTGCGGTTTTGTTTAGAACCTAAACTGATCTGCTTCGCTTATTCGTACCACGACAGCTTAATTTGCGATCAAGATTCTATTGCGTTAATGACAAGCGATTCAGCGATATGTGACAGCCACTTAGCTGTCATGAACTCTTATAAGACTTTATAAAGCCTAGCGTCGACTAGGTGCGCCGAGCGGAGCCGAGCCGAATCGCAGAAAGTCGCCTGCTATACATTTTCTATGAAGCTGCGTCCATTAGAGTAGAAGCGCGGCGCGCCGAATCGAAGAAATTCGCCTCGGCGCGCAATCGCTACCCTGCGTCCACTAGGGGCGCCGAGCGGAGCCGAATCGAATCGCAGAAAGTCGCCTGCTATACAATTTCTATGAAGGTGCGTCCATTAGAGTAGAAGCGCGGCGCGCCGAATCGAGCCGACCGCGCGAGTTGCTTGTCAGGCGAATTTCTTCGATTCGGCTCGGCGCGCCTCAGTTGACGCGGGCAAACGGATGCGCGCCAACGTCACACGCTAATAAACTAGTGTGACCACATGCGGTAGTTTTCTACTTTTTTAAGTAAATTTTAGACGTATTTTTTTTTTAAAACAACCAAAATGTAGATTTTCAGGTTAGTAATTTGCTTAAATTACCAGGTGTTTTGCTTAAAACAAAAAAACAGTTTTTTCTTAATTTTACACGTTTTTGGTAAATAAAGTAGATTTTGACAAAACTTAAAAGTAGTTTTACTAAAATAAATGTATGAATAAATACACTTGTCTATGATTCGATTCTTCAGAGATGGACGCACAGGAAGAAATGCGATTCTCTTCGATTCGGCGCGCTTCTGCTGTAGTCGACTCTAGGCTTAAGTCGGTCGATCTAACATGACACCAGAACAGGGTTCTATAAGCACCACTCATGTTGGTTGCTTATTACAAGTGTTTTGCATACAAAAATCTAAAGTATATTTGTTTTATATCTAAAATTATAAGTATTACAAATAATCCTAAGCTCGTTAAAGAACCATTTGTTTCAATTTGTTAAATCTAACGGAATAATATGATAAAACTATAATGATATAGTAAAACGTAAGATCTAATGTAGCGTGTACGAAGCAGAATACTTTTACGACCAAAGTTGCGTAAAGTGAGCTGATGTGTTCTAGTTTCGAGAAGTCTTTATATCTTTCAAAGAAAATGTATTAAAATATGTTGTAACAAGAAAAGTTCTTAACGACATGAAAATGTATGCAAACGACTACTCTGAACATGGCAAATTAATTTTTATTATAAGCAAAGATATATTCAAATTTGTCGGGACTAAATTGGACATAATGCCTGCCAGGTAGGTGGTCTTTATGAATATGTATTTTCTCGTGTAGTAACAAGGTCTATAATAGAATGACAAGTTAGTCTTCGTAGCAATCTGCTACGAGGCTACGAGGCTACGACGTAGACTCTAAGTTACATTGGTACGTGATAAAGGAACTTATTACCTCAGCGTTTTACTACCGTGATATCTATATGCTGAAGATATAACAATATGGCGGACATATTCCGTCCGTGTTGCACTGAAACTAAATGGAACTTGAAATTACTTTAGTTTATGATTTACTTGCTGTGACTTGGGCAAGGTCGTAAACTTAAAAAGGTAGTTAAGTCATTTATGCATATTCAAGAATTTTCACTATTAACTTAAAAGTTTATTATGATAGTTCATATTTGTTATGTGAAGGTTTTTTTTTTATTTACAATGCCTTACATTAAAAAAGAAACTACCTTTTTTATGCAACTGCAAAATGTTAATACAGTTGCATGAGATTTCATCCAACTTTTCCAGGAATCTTAATTTCGTTTCCAGTAACACACCTTTATTGTAAATATTTGTGACAAAATGTAGCTTTTGCCTTTGTTTCGTATATTTTTACTGAAAAATTCTACGAAATCCCTTCAGCCTCGCAAGCGTGAAACTAACAGACAGACTCTTTTTGTCATTTACGATTTTATTTAATGGTAAATCAGTACCGTAAGCTTGAAAAACTCTCGAAACGATAACCAGAATCCAAGTTAATTATACCATCCGTCAAAATAATACAAAAACTATTAAAATGCTGCCCATTGCTGCAGCTCTGTTTTACGTACAAAATAATGGGATAAAAATGCAGTCTTGCATGCTCCCGATTTACACTGATTATGTGTTTAGCGAAATAGAAAAGTACAGTAAGTAAATTATTTATTTATTAAACTTTATTGTACAGTTACATCAAGAAGAGTACAAAAGGCGGGCCTAACGCTAAAAGCATTCTCTACCAGTCAACCTTTAGAAAAAACGAGACAAGCAACGGCCGGCGTTACAAATAAAAAAAATCTGATTAAAAATGTATACAATTAATATAATGTTCAAAATGTATACAATTAATATGTTCTTATATATTTATATTACATACATATACATAACTTTAACATATACATAAATTTTACACAGTGACCACAGAAAGGAACGATGACTGATATCATCCTGCAAGAAGAACAGCGCGGGTATTCTTTTTGAAAGAGCATTTGGTTCTGGTTGGAGCATCTCCTTATAGAGTCTGGGAGACCATTCCAAACATGAAGCTCGACTTAATACTGAGGTTACTGGAGTTCTCACCCTGAATAAAAAAGTGAACACCAGCAAATTTGACATTTAGTATGTAGTGGCTGTCAGTTGTCTCATATGACCACGTATTTTTTTAAAGTGTAGGTGAGACGGAAGACAGCCACTGTGTAATTTGTGGTCACAAAAAATTGTTCGTACTGCACTCTCCAGTTACCTCAGTATTAAGTTGAGCTTCATGATTCCAAATCCAAACGCGGATACAGTGTGACAAGCATTTCTGTTCCGGTGATAATCTTTGGAAGTAAAACATATTTTAGACGACTGTTTCATTTTGACAGATATGTTTGTATTGCAAGTGGCTCCTCTGTCACGGCTGTCACCGAAACAGACAGGAATGTGAGACTATAGACAGGATAAATTTAGAGTGTAACATTGTTTGACAGCCCGCTGCCACTTGCCACTATACTTGCAGCTCGCCACTGCACTCGAACAATTTAAATCAGCCATTAATTTCATTTAGACCAAAACTTGAGAAACAAGTCCTAAAGAAAACGCCACAATATAATATAGCCAGTAGAAACAGACGCTAGTTACATTATGCTGAGAAGCGCGCTAGCACGACGCTGGATCATAAATCAGCGACGGCTGTCACTTACATTTACACAAACCATAAACATCTTACGGGCTTAGACGTTTTTATTAACGGTCAACTTACGTGGATTTGGTTTACTGTTTCTTAGAGAAAAATGAGGAAATATATACCAAAAGGAAAAATTGTGACGGTAAAAATCCTCCAGGGTGCCTACCATTAACTCTTATTGCGGTTTTATTTAGAACCTAAACTGATCTGCTTTGCTTAATCGTACCACGTCAGCTTATTATTATTATTTAACACTTTATTTTAACACCACAGTACATAATTAAATAGTTTTTTTTTTACTTTAACAGCATTAAAAGGGCGGTCTTATCGCTCTAAGCGATCTCTTCCAGACAACCCGATGGTATGGAGATATTGACAGGACAAGAAGCGGGGTGTAGTGGCACAGTTGAAGAAATTATAAATGTAAAGTTATAAACATACAAAAATACCTATAATGATAAACATACACAAATTACATATAAATTATATATACATATATATATACCAATAAACAATATATAAATATATCAGTGTCTGCAAACCGATGAAGAGCAAGCACAGAGTTTTAAGGAGAAGAAGGAATTTAAATAAGCTTAATTGCGATTGAGATTCTATTGCGTCAATGACAAGCGATTTAGCGACATGTTACAGCCGCTTAGCTGTCATGAACTCTTATTTGACTTATAACTCGGTCGATCTAACATGACACCTACAGATTATACCCGTCCCTCTCACTCTCCAGGCATGACAGAATCGAGTGAAAGAGACGGGTAGAAGAAATAAGGACACAAATCGTTCGTTCATTGACATTCAGCAATTCATTTGCGATTCAGATTTTAGAAGGTCATGGTACGAAATAAAGCAATTAATTTTAGGAAAATATTCTGGAATCGCTTTCTAAAGTTGATGGTAGGCACTCAGCCCTATAAGTAACTTGCAAGCTAAATTCGAACCCGCTCCACTAGGTCCGTTAGTTCATAATAAACTAATGTTCTTTTCTTTTCTTTTCTTTGGCACAGGTACCATGTATGTATTATTGTTTGTATGTTTTATTTCACAACTATGATTGATCACTCTATTACGGTTATTAACCCTTCAGACGGCACACACCGTATATTACATTAGTCTCGCGTGTTAACCATAACGTGTCGTTAAGTTAACCAGCGACCACGTTAACGTCAAAGCACGAAGTATACCAACAGTAACGTAACTGACACTAATGGTGCTTGGCACGTAATGGTGAAATGGGATGCCTATAATTTTTTTCATTTTTTTTTATAAGGCACAGTAACAAAATACAATTTAAAGCTTTCATAAATTTTTCTTATTACTAGATAATGAATTAAAACTGTATTTCTAAAAAATTGTGCACAGCATTTACAAATGTATCATATAGAATGACAAATACTTATCTGTTTCGAGAAATACAGAACTGGTATAACATAAGTAACAACATTTATAATTAAATTGATAATAAAAGTTCATGTTCTTTAGATAAATAATAAGCATTGAAGATTTTAAAAAAAACGCTGAATTGAACAAACAATTAATTATACTCTTTATTGCACTCCAACACAACATAGAAAAAAAGAAAACAATATGTGAGCAATGGTGGACTTATCTCTAAAGAGATCTCTTCCAGCCAACCAGGTCATGTCAGAGATTGACTAAAAGAAAAGTTGCAAAGTGCGACAAAATATTGAGTCTAAGTATATAGGTAGATATATAAATACATGAATATATATCTATAAATATAATACAATAAAAATATATAGAATATAATATATACAAATTAAATATTAAAATATGTGATACATACAATTTATATGATGATTAAGTATGAGACAACTGAGTTACCAATGCTTTTTAAGATTCCACTTAAACGAGTTAATGCTTGGACTGTCCTGTATGCTTGACGGACAATTTGATTAACTAAATCTAGTGTGGACTGGAAAAAATAACATTTTAATGTATTTTTTTGTTATTCTAATCGTCGTAGCAGATATTGTAGCATGCCTGTACAAAACTACATCGTTTTCCTTTTTTTTTCCAAATATCTCTAAATTTAATATTATTGGATGCCTAAACCAAGGAAAAGCAAAACTATTTTAAGCTCGTGACTCCATAAAATAAAATAAATGTCCTTACAAAGTGACAGTAACAGGTGCCATATTTCAACTTCCCTCACGAAACATTTAAAACACCTAACTTTCATTTTAAAATCTTTCAGAACCGGTTGAGAACCGACCATATTATTTTAGCTGTGAGACATTTGAAGTATTACACCAAAAGCCTCTGGGCGAAGTAAGTAAGAAAATTGCCCTTTTCCTTTGAACAGGCTTCGAATGAATGCAGTAATATTCTACTTGGCAACCTTTGACGGCTACCTAAGGGGACTCTTCAATATTATACATGATCCTTTTCTTCTTATGGTTTGCTTTCATGTCGAGAAATATGACTTGTGTCGAATAGGATTGCGAAGTCAAAAGAAATGTGATGTAATAACTACATCAGTATGCTAGCTTGTAACGTTTTACTGGAAAAAGGCTAAGTTGTACCTCACCTTTACCTAGAAAAACTATTTACCTTTAACTGTTTTGGCGGGCGAAGCTGTGCTATCAGCTATCAGCGATACCACTATAAATAAATAAATGAATAAACATTGGATTCCATCACATACATTGTTCCAATACCAAGTTATAGTAGCTTAGGCACTAGTATTATGGAATTTGGAAACAACGACGGGTATTATACCACATACACACCCAGACTCAAGGAAATATTGAAAAGTTCGTTTTCAACATTTATCCGACCGGGGATCGAACCTGGGACCTCTAGAGATAGCGGCACCTTGAAACCGGTGCGTACACCACTCGGCCACGGAGGTCGTAAAACGTAACTATAAACGTAAGAACTCATTAATGATTAACACAATTTGAAATCGTCAACAAAATTGTTACCTACATCTTAGATTTCTGCTGTTACTTGAAATATAACCTAACATATCTAAATTCAAATTATTTAAATATTACCGATTTGATATTTTAACGATTAATTATATTTTACTATCTTTCCAACTTAGCTAAATTGTAAATAATTGCACGCAATTATATTTGGCCAAATATGTGAAACTCTCAATGTACCATATTTTTTGCAAATCATAGTAGATTGTATTACAAGGGAGCAAAATAATATATTTACGGCGAGGGCACTATTTTGAATCCAGAGCGCAGTGAAGGATTCTAGAGTAGAATCTCGAGCGCAGCGAGGGATTCTAAAGTAGAATCCTGAACGCAGCGAGGGATTCAATATACGCCACCCGAGGTGAAAATAATTTTGCGGCCGAGTAATACACTCTGCTTTTCATCCCCCTCTATAAGAAAAGCAGTAAAGACAACTCAAACTACCTACCTTTCTTTGTCGTTCGGATACATCATAGCGCTAGTCGGGCAAGAAAAAAAATTTGAGATTTGAAATAAAAAAATAGGTATTAAATAAAAAAAAAATATGTCCATCAGATTTCTTATAAGTATCTCCGGGGATGCCGTAGGGCGGTTGAAAATTTTCAGCTTCGACTCACCGTTTACGAGATATTCTCAATTTTATAAAATTCCGTTTTTGAAAATTTCTCGGTCCCGAAAAAAGTCCCGGCCCCATACAAAATCAGTTGCTTTTTTTAAGTATTGCACACCCTTTGCTACACTCCAACCAACGCTTCTTTAATTATGTTCTAAATTCAAATCTCATTGTTTTGGACCCTGTTATGAAGCTGTTCAAAATTCAAATCTCATTTTCATCCCATCGATTCGAAAAGCGATGATTGTTTATCTAATAACAGGGTCCAAAACGATTCATTGTTTACCTGTTATGACAAGAGGGTATAAATGAGATTTGAATTTTGAACAGCTTCATAACAGGGTCCAAAACGATGAGATTTGAATTTTGAACATAATTAAAGAAGCATTGGTTGGAGTGTAGCAAAGGATGTGCAGTACTTAAAAAAAAATCAACTGATTTTGTATGGGGCCGGGACTTTTTTCGGGACCGAGAAATTTCGCAAAAACGGAATTTTATAAAATTGAGAATATCTCGTAAACGGTGAGTCGTAGCTAAAATCTAACAAAATTTTCAACCCCCCTACGGCATCCCCGGACTTATAAGGAATCTGATGGACATATATATTTTTTATTTAATTTTTTTTTTATTTCAAAACTCATTTTTTTTTCTTGCCCGACTAGCGCTATGATGTATCCGAACGACAAAGATGGGTAGGTAGTTTGAGTTGTCTTTACTGCTTTTCTTATAGAGGGGGATGAAAAGCAGAGTGTATTACTCGGTCGCTAAATTATTTTCACCTCGGGCGGCGTATATTGAATCCCTCGCTGCGTTCAGGATTCTACTTTAGAATCCCTCGCTGCGTTCAGGATTCTACTTTAGAATCCCTCGCTGCGCTCGAGATTCTACTCTAGAATCCTTCACTGCGCTCTGGATTCAAAATAGCGCCCTCGCTGTAAATATATTATTTTGCTCCCTTGTAATACAATCTACTATTATTCCCTCTTGTCATAACAGGTAAAAAATGAATCGTTTTGGAGCCTGTTATTAGATAAAAAATCATCGCTTTTCGAATCGATGGGATGAAAATTATCTTCATCTTATCTTATCTTTATCTTAAACTTTTTAAGGATTTCTTAACACGTAGTTTTATTAAAAAATATGGCGATATTTATTATAGAAAATGAAGTATTAAGAAAAATAGACCCGAGTGGGACCCGTCTCACAACTAACTCGAATGGGACTCAAACCCACGAACTTTCACTATCTGGGAAAATGCTCTAACTTCTGAGCTACGGAGTTGCTAGGCTACTTACCCAATATTTCTTACACGTCAGCGTTTATTTCATCAATGTTAAGATATTACAACCCTCACACTCGAAAGTAATAGGTACCTTTCTAATACATCATTTCCAATAATAAAAATTGTGTTGTGAATGCAAAAAGTAAAAATAATTTGACATAATATCGCGATATTAAAACTGAGTTTTTATGGATGAAAAACGTTTCTCCTATGTCTGATATAGCACTACGAATGCTAAAATTCTTCGTTTATACATCAGGTGTGATGAAGGCCCCATTTGAATTGTGAATAAAAATATAGGTAAGTCAATACCGATTTCTGAAACACGAGTGGGGTTAATCGGCTTATTTCGGAGTTACGATTTTATCAATGCATGTAATGGTTTTCGTAATAATCGGTAGTCATTCATAATCATAATCATTTTGTATTTAATTACAAAAAAACATTGTTAATTGTTTTACATTCATTATATTATTATTTAATTTATTGGCAAAAGATCATTTTACCTACTGCCTTGGCATGACATTAAAATATCATGATTAAACATCTTTCATTAAATTTATAACGAAAACCTTGCATTAAATATTTAAGCTAACATAAAATAACAATCACTGCTCATTACACAGTCTAAATGTAACGCCTTAAACGTTTCACAACCTTAAACAGCCTCCTAACCCAACATAAAGCTCCCCGCACAAAGAACAACAAATCCACAAAAACCCGCGAAACTTATCTTTTAAAACTCTAAAAAGGAATAAAGGCAATAAAATCAAAACAGAGGGAGCCCTGCGGCCCATCTGCGGGCATTCAAGGCTTTTATTTTCGATGAGAACCGTGATCTTTATCTTAAGTTGTTAAGGTGCAAGTTCGCTCAACTTACGCTCTTGTTTCGGAGTCGCCTCACGTTCGGAGCGTTCCGAAACCGCTCGTCA
This sequence comes from Crambus lathoniellus, assembly GCA_949710035.1. NCBI lineage: Eukaryota > Metazoa > Arthropoda > Insecta > Lepidoptera > Crambidae > Crambus > Crambus lathoniellus. The sequence continues at coordinate 29,582,862 of OX453309.1, read as the reverse complement.
GCGAACGTAGCGTTTTTTATGTGTTCATTTGGCAAGAGATAAGGCTCGGTTTTATGGGATAGATTACTGTGTACTAAAGCGGCTAATAGATGTATAATGGTGGCTGTATAGTTCTTCGTGTATAAAGTTCTTGGATACGAATCAAGATCTGTTATCGATTTGGTGTTATTTGCAAGATTCTCTTTCGCAGGTTTGGGTTGTAGTATTTTTTTTATGTGATGTACGAAAACTTTGTGTTAATAAAAATGTTTTTTTAATAATAAATTCTTACCAAGAATTTATCAAGCAAAACATCACGTTCTTTTGTTTTGTTTTTATTGCGGTAATTCAAATTTAGGAATGTAATGTGATGTGATGGCAGCAATATAACGCGAGAAAGTAATTATTATTATTGTTTTTTCGCGTTGTCATTACTGTTATCTTTGTTTATTTCCACCTGACATACAATACAATACTTATTATTAACACAGTATCTCACCACATACAGCCTTATAATACTTACCTACCGTCCGAACAAGGGTTCCTGAATTACATTATTTATGAAGAGGGTAATATGAATTTTTTTGAAGAAATTAACCCAAGGATCGGGCATATAATAACAGCGGTTGGACTTAAATTAGCTGGAAATTAGAATTTTACGAGAGTTGCTATGACCACCGGTTTAATTTAAATGCCTCATTTGGGAGGTAACTCATATCAGTTACGTTTTTAATTTTGAAAGTCATATTGTACTTTATAATGCTACTCGATCCTAATCATACTTAAAAAAGTTAATACTATGAAAATATTAAAAACGCATCAATCTTTGCAGCATTTAATTATTGTAGGTATTGTTAAAGGTTAGTAATTATCTTTTTTCGAATGTTTCTTTCGAACTAGCGGATCCTCGCGGTTTCACCCGCGTGGTACCCGTTCCCGTAGGAATATCGGGATAAAAAATAGCCTATGTCACTCGGGAAGAACGTAGCTTTCTAATGGTGAAAGAATTTTCTAAATCGGTCTAGTAGCTTCGGAGCCTATTCGATGCAGGCAAACAAACAATCAAATCTTTCCTCTTTGTAATATTAGTATAGATTTGTATTAGATGTTATTACTAAGAAAACTCCTGATTACGGGAGTCATTTCACGCATTATGAACACATCAAGCTTTACAATTAAAACTATTTTGACTTATATCGACGACATATTCATGAAGATGTTTTGTCACCCGATTTTTTGTCAGTTTAAATATGACCGTAGCATTTGATAGGCAAAAATGTTCGACGATTCGAAAGAACTTATTTTTAATTACTTTAACTTTTTGCATTCACAATGCAATTTTTAATATTGAAAATTAAGTATTAGAAAAAAACGACTATACCATCGGAGCTTGTTGTGAGACGGGTCGTTTTTTTCTAATACTTAATTTTCAACTTATTTTTATGTCTATTTGAATAAAAACATAATAATATACTTTACTATTTATTTGCATCATGTTGTTCTTATCCCATTTATATAAAGTGATAAAAATGTTATATACCAAAGCAACAAACAAATAATTTTAACTTACAAATAAATTAAATTTTAGTTACCTTTGAGTACTTAGAGTAAGGACTACAACACACGCAAACAAAGGTGTTTGCGTAATCAATACAACTCCTTCAGTACCTACATCTTCAGCATAACTCGGACCTCATCAGTCGAATCTTACAGTTCGATAGATTTAATGAACCTGCGTGGTTACAATAGGTATCTATAACACGAGCTCCAAAGCAGTATATACTATATGAAGCTAATACCCACCACATTAATGGGCTCAGCTCTAATTCATGAATCGCATGGCGAAATACAGCTATTAACGAGACGTTATAGCACAAATTGGATATATTAGCGACTGTCAGCTTGGGAAGCTATATAAATAAATGTGTTGTAAGTGAATTTATTAGGCAAATTAAGAAGACGATATAATATTTGTAATTTTTTTGTGTAGAGCAACAAAATTTAATAAAAAAACTTTTAAGACTATCAAATTTATTGAATAACGAAACTTTAGTTTTAAATAAATATACCGCTGGACCATTCTCTATGTTACTAACAGTATACATTGTATGTTTAATGAAGCTATATTATGCACAACTTATGATGACATTAAGCGCTTTAACCATGCTAGTTAAATTTAATCGACACTACGATTTATATTCACTGCCTTGTTTATGTATTAATAACTTACAACGCAATTCAGTAATACCAATCACCCGTACCAGAGTGCACTATTTAAAAGGGTAATATAAAATTAATAATAGATGTCCCACAAAATCAGTTAGTTATTGCGTAGATAACTATTATAAAAAACGGGACTTTTACTATGTTTAAATTTGTTTTCGAGTTCCTGACGAGATGTATGCTATAATTGTTATGAGTTTTTTCATAATAGTAATAGTGAAAATAACCATATAAGTTAAAAATGTTATTGCGGAGATAATAACTTGTCTGACTATATTTTTCTTCGAATTATTATAAAGCTGCTCAAAGAAGACTGAGTGATCCGATTACATCATTAAAATAGAGAAAATAAAATTTAAGTAAAGAGTTTAGTATATAGCTACATAAGTTTAAAGTAATTTATGTTCTAAACAAACTCCCACCTAAATAAAATAAGACGTAATCCCAACCAAATAGACCTTATATTAGCTTGAACCTCAACACATAAAGTGGCGAAGTGCGATAGTGCAATATAATGCCGAAGTGCAGTACTGCAGCGGCGGCGACGGCTTACGGCCACTTCCGCGATTGCCACTGATTGTTATTGCACAGTCTGCCGATTTTATATCGCATGAATGGACCGCTGGAGCAATCGAATAAGAAGTATGTGAAGAAAAGTGAAGCTTCATTCAATACGGATTAGTTTAGGATTCATGTGTACTTGTGTAAATTATGTAGACAATCGAAAAATCTAAAATATCTTTATTTGATTGAAACAGGCGTAACTTGGCGAAAGTCCCTAACCATTGTATAAACGAAATAAAATTATGTAGCTTACTTCCGCAAAAGACACAACATGCAAGATGCACCGCCCGTTCGTTGCTTGCAAGCAAGGTGTATTGCTGCCTTGCTAAATATAAGTATTGTGCACTGGTATTTTCGTGGTGTGCATGTGCAATATCTTTTTCATTATTTCGTTTTTCACAATAAAATGTCTTTATTTTTTGCCTCAACTGTTTACCATTGTGTGGACCTCTTCTCAAGACAATATTTGTACCACAACAAAAAAAAAGTTATATTCTCGAGCTAAAAATGATTAAGTTTAGTTTTATCTAATGGTTATAATAATATGAATTCTTGCACTTGTTGAATGTTACTAAGAGAAAGCACATAAAAAGTAGGGTTTTCGCCAAGTTCAAATTTACCCTGTTAGGAAGGTTCTCAGAAACTATTTTGACAAAGAACAAATTTAAAAATACACCACGGCTTCAAAACCTTAAAACAGGCAAAAACAAAAAAGAAGCATACTTTTCCTTGTCTCTCAAGAAATGAAAAGCGCCACAAAGCTATCTATAAGATCAGTGACATCAATAAGACGCGAGACATTGCGAGACAACAGACACACGCTCGCGACCACAAAAGAACTTCATCGCTGTCATTTCCATTTGCTCACTGCACCCGAGATTTGCGATATGGGGCCACGAGACGAGCGAGAGCTGTTGAAGATAAGATTTCCATTTTTTATTATTGCTACTGGAACAATAGGTAGGTACATAACAAAGCTATGTGAGTTATAACATAACTTGTTATATAAGGGAGATATTATTACAAGGGAGTAAAATATTTTTTTTACGGCGAGGGCGCTATTTTGAATCCAGAGCGCAATAAAGGATTCTAAATTAGGATCCTGAACGCAGCGAGGAATTCAATATAGGTACGTTATCCGAGGTGAAAATAATTTCTACTTTTCATCCCCGTTTATGAGAAAAAGCCAGCTATAATCGGCCAGTGACTTTTTCATACAATATTTTCGTGCGATCTCTTTGGTCCCGGATCACTAAGGAACGATGTTAATGTTCGAAATTCAAATCTCATTACTGCCCCGTGTAAAAGCCTCTTGGAGAAAACACTTACTTTGCGCACTTAAAAAGAGGATTAAAAACTCATTACTGCCCGCTAAAGGTTTCTTATTAGAAAACACTACCTTTGGGTGCACTTAAAGGCGAACCAAGTCATCCTTTTCGAATAGATGGGATGAAAATAAATTGGACTACCAAGACTGAAATGCACGTCTAAAAGGCGCCTTTACGTGTGCAACTTTGTTTTTTTTGTAATTCGATTAATATTTCCCATTTAATTTTGACTGAGAAAGCACTGGGAATAAGCCGCTCACATCGATAACTTTATTTTTCTGTAAGCTATTTCCATACAATAGTCATCAGAATATAAATTAATTGACTTGTTTTGTCCTTACTTAAAATGTATTTATCTACACTTCAATAAAATATCAATGTCTCTATCTACACTTTTTTATTATGTAGCCATTGCCATATCTCAAGTCTTAGCAATAAGTATCACTCAATTCATGATACGATAACAGCTTTGAAGTGAAAAATTTGTGCACGTATTGTGATGGGTAAAACATGTTAAATTCGTGTCAGGAACTCAGGACGAGTGACTGTCAGATCGAAAATTCGTAACACAGACACGTGACCTGTACCCCTAGTGTAAGTTTTTATGTCAAGCAAACGCAAACTATTTCGAATGCGTATTAATGTCAATTTGTATGAAAACTATATAAGCGCGCTACTCGCCGCTAGAGGCGCTTATACAGTTTTCATACAAATTGACATTAATACGCATTCGAAATAGTTTGCGTTTTTTGACATAAAAACTTACACTACGGGCACTGATCGACTCGATTGAAAACTGTTACAATGTCATTGGAATACGAAGGCAAATTTTGCCACCGTTTCGAAAGTTGTAATAGCACAGGTTAGAAAATGGACAGCATTGAAGCTAGAAGACCTCCGTATTTCTTTAATTTTTTTATCAAGTTCCTTTTTTTGTGAAAAAGTCTAGGGAGGGCTCCCTTTCACTTCTGCCGGCACTCCCGGAGTGCAACCCGTTTTTTTTACATACTTCGTGGCCCAACCACAACTCTATATGCTTTCCCGCGTTTCCTTTTCATAAGAGGGCGTAAGGCTACGTCCCTATTTCCGCTGGAGCGCGTGACGGCGACGGCGCGGGCGCGGCGCGGGCGCGGCGCGGGTGCGGCACGGCGCGAGCATTCCAATAATGACACCCTGCTGTGTTTTGTTTTGTTCCATTTACATTTTTCGAACGCTGTTTTGTTTTGCAACGTTATTCCACAGTCGTTGCGATTTGCAACCTTATTTTTTGGTTCTGATCGTCGTTTTGCTGATGTTTTTTTTATCCATAACGGGGTAGCTTAGCCTTCATCACACCTGATGTTAAGTGGTGATAAAGCTGAAGGCGCACTTCTCCCGGAATCTTCAATCACTGAGGAACTGGCTATCTTATCTCTAACTGCCGGAACACAATAATTCTGTTATGGCGTCAGACTTAGATAAGACGGTGGTAGCTAGCCCGGCGGACTAAGAACAAGTTCTACCACCAAATACAATATGTACGACTACTGGGAATCGAACCCGGGACCTCTCGGTCTGAAATCGGTGGTGTGAACCACTAGACCACAAAAGCGGTCGGTTTGGTGTTAGAAATGAAACACGAATATGACTAAGTAAATTTTGATAGCTATTTACTGTAACATCATTATTTAAAAAAAAACATTAAGGCTCGATGATTTGGGAAGAAATAAATATAAAAGTTGAGAATACTCTGCATGTTTTACAGTACTTTTAGCATAACAATTCAATTCAACACACAAAATCAGTAATGCCTGAAATACGAAAAATAAACCTACGCAATATCTGTATAGTATAGGTATTTACTCAGCAAATGGATTTACTTATATTATTGGAAAGGGAAAAGTAAACCTGTAGTTTTATTTATGGTTTAGAAAGGAATAAAGTTAAGAAATAGAAAAGCAATCCGTTTCTTTGCCTATAAAGCTTTTTGCATATAAAAGATTAAAAATAGCTAACATTATTCACGTCTCCACTCTTAGAGAATACAGAAATCTTAAAAACCTTCCACTGAATAAATCCTGTACGCGATTTGTCACTTTGCCAAAGTAAAAATTCACTTACTGAGTAAATTATTATCGCATAAAACCTTGGCACTAGGGTGACCATTCATGGCTTTTGGCATAATGTTTTATCATGATAATTAAAGGACTTATTCAAAGATTTATATTTAATTTAAACATCACAACTTTTCAGTAGCTTTTGTACAAATACTTAATGAAAGTCTTAGATTGATTTTTAATTTTTTGGAAAAAAAGCCAAGTTATCAATTTAATTTATAATTCTGACGTTACTAATACAAGGGTTGTTTATTTATTAATACAAAATAATGAACAAGACTTGGTCGCGCAAATCAAACTCTTATTTGTAATTAAGATTTCTTTTTTGTTTAAAATTACCTATACACATATTGTTTTGTTTATTTTTTATGTCATTGCTCTTTTTTATGCAAATAGTTTATCAAACATTTAAATTCCTTAATAATCCAAAACCGTGCATACCCTAATATGCGACTCTGGGTCTCGCGTTAAGTTTTAAGTCCGGGATTAAAGAGAAAAATTAAGAGGTTTAAGTAGTGAGTTATGTCGTGCTTACGTCGCAGCAGACGTCGCGGTAAGCGCAAAGCTGCGACTAATGGAACCGGCAATGTTTATAAATCTTTAGAAAGTTTGGTAACATGACCTTTATTTGAGAACTAGCTGCTAATCTGAGAAAAAGAAAAAAACCTACTAAAAATAAATATTTTTTCCCGTTTTTGCAACATTTTTCATCACTGCTCCGTTTTTGTTAGTCGTAGCGTGATGTAATATAGTCTATAACCTTCCTTGATAAATGGACTATCCAAAACAAAAATATTTTTTCAATTCGGTCCAGTAGTTTTTGAGATTAGCGCGTTCAAACAAACAAACAAACTCTTCAGCTTTTAAATATTAGTAGATTAATACGAATGATATAAATACCTGTGATCGGATTGGAGTAGTTTTTGAACAATAAGCCAAAACACTTTTTTATTTTGTGTTCGAATATTATTTGTGGTATTTATTTACTTTGCACATTATGATTAACGTTAACAACTAAACAATTAATTAATTTCTACGAATTACTACCAAGTAGTGTATTCAAAACTTGTACAAGATTATGTTCAGCGCATTTGCCCTTGGAAATTGCTAGATTCAAAATTCAAAAATTCAAAATCGTTTATTCAATTTAGGTTTGTTTAACAACACTTATGAACGTCAATGAAGCTACGCCATCGGTTCGCAAATCCTACGGCAGGAGACCTTGTAGCGAGAAGAACCGGCAAGAAACTCGCCAAGGGCTATTTTTTTCTCCCTGTTTTAACTTATACAGAGTCGTCAAATTTGAAAAATGACCTTCACATAATAGTAAGGTTACTTTCCATCACAATACAGAATACCGCTTAAGTTAAGTACAATTTTGCTTATTACCTAAAACAGTAAACAATTTTTAACCAAACAAGGAATCAAATAGTTTAATGAACACACTAATCTTAATCTTATTCACATTATATTATAGGATTAATAAAAAGGAAACTGCAAGCTGCGCCGCATATTCAAATTATTTACTTTGCACTTTATGATTAACGTTAACAATTAATAAACATTAAATTAATTTCTACGAATAACTACCAAGTAGTGTATTCAAAACTTGTACATAATTATGTTCATCGCATTTGCCCTTGGAAATTGCTAGATTTGACTTGGAACCATGCCTAAAATTCGGCTGCCAAAGCAATTTCGCACAGTCATGCAACTAGATCAAAAGAAATTTCCAGTCACCTTGAAAGAACTAGTTAACTTGTGTAATTACTGAAATGGCTAAGTGGCACCGAGTGTAGTTAAATTGTACACTCGCACAAGAAATTGCTTTAAGTATCACCTTTAGTTTTAAAATTCTTTGTGTTCTGTAGATCGATTAGGTCTGATTTTCTTTGAAAGTTAAAAGTGACAATTTCTATTGATGTCTTATGGCCGTTTTCACCAAAACTTATGAATCGCCCAAGTCTTTGCTTAACACTACCCGAACAAGTTAACTCGGCACTTGGCTCGAAAACGTCGCTTACACTCAGGTACTGAGTTAACTTGTTCGGGTAGTAGTTAAGATATATAAGTTTTGTTGAAAACGGTCATTAGTTACAAAGTGCATGTCTTTATTGAAATTTCATTCAGATCTGAGCTTTAGCGAAATTTTAAATGTACCTATAGTTCGTCTTTTACGTCAACGTGAATGGCACGACGTGATTTTTGATGTAGGGATACTTGGGGAGCTGAAGAACTTTTCAGCTCCCAAACTATCATAACATCAAATATCTACTACAATGGTTACTTTTTATTCCGGAAAAATATCACATTCCCGCGGTATTAAAGTCGTGTAGTCCACGCGGGCAAATCCACGAGCAGAAGGCTAGTAGTATTATGTCAAAAGGATTATATTTTTATTATTATTTATCTCTGTAACTGACTATGAGATTGCCATAAATTTAGGTAGAAATAGACTTGACCTTCTAAAAATTTATGTGCTACATTCGAACTAATTAATACATTTCGAACTAAAATAGGGTAAATGAATGATTAGCGGAACAAAAACTTGATCTTGTATAAGTTGCAAACATACAAAATTGCCGCGGGTCATTAGTATCCATTTTTATATTTACTCTCCTTGATTTCAAGATCAAAATGTATGCCTAATTTTAATTCGCTCTTATAATTCGACACGAGTGTCAACATCTGAAGACGTCTACATATTTTAAAGCCGATGTTTATTTAATAAGATATTGACATTAACTTTAATAGCTTTCCCGTGTTTACCTAAGAATATGTGTGTTGACGTCTCATCTGGGCAAATACGTCGCCTAATGAGATTGGAGGGGGGGGGGGGGGGGTCTCATTTGGCTTTAGGTGCTCTGTCCCGCTCTGTCAAAGGCAGACGATGATTGCCATCGAATTCAGACATGTGGAAAATGCATAAGGTTAAATTTTGACCTTTCATCTTCGCTAAATATGATTATTTCTAAGAAAAAGTTGCTCATTACTTGTTTGTGTAAAGTAGAATATAAACGGCGTTATAACTACGAAATAGTCATCCTAGCTGTGATTTATTTTCTAAATAAAAACAAGGGAGTTACAATATTAACAATTAAAATAGTTGTAGTAGTGTGTAGTAGTCATGGCCTTGGGACATGATAAACGATCAAATTAGGTATCATGGGTCCATGCGGCCTGTAACCAATGATGGTCTGTTTTGTAACGAATGAACACAATAATGTCAAATCGGACTTACAAAGCCGAGCGAGCCTGATTTTCATATGATACGGTTCATATAGAAATTTCATTTAACTTCACCAGAACTGAAAAATGGAAAATGAAGTATTTAGAAAAAATCGACCCGTCTCACAACTAGCTCCGATGGGACGTCCTACTTGTGAGACGGGTCGATTTTTTCTAAATACTTCATTTTCCATTTTTCAGTAATAAAAATTGCATTGTGAATGCAAAAAACTAAAAATTAAAATAAGGTTCACCAGAACTGACAAATCCATTAGGTAACCAGTCTAAGCGTCGCTACACACGAGCCACTGAATAACGACGCCAGCGACCTCTTTCCTGTGGTTTTCATACGTTTTATATGAACGCCCACACCGGTAGTCGTCACTTGTTTATCTTTCTAGCTTCAAGTGGCGGCGTTTGAGACTAATGTGCGCCGACGATAAAGAACTTTTGCCCGAATACTCGTATGCTACTTATCTTTGGGAGCGTCTCAAACATCGCCCTGTCACTTTAAATGTCAAACGTATGAAAGAGATGCCACATGATGTTTGAGACGCTCCCAAAGATGATTTGCGTTCGAGAATTCGGGCGTTTGTGTGTTTAATGCCCGAATACTCGTACGCTACTTATCTTTGGGAGCGTCTCAAACATCGCCCTGTCACTTTAAATGTCAAACGTATGAAAGAGATGCCATGATGTTTGAGACGCTCCCAAAGATGATTTGCGTTCGAGAATTCGGGCGTTTGTGTGTTTAATGCCCGAATACTCGTACGCTACTTATCTTTGGGAGCGTCTCAAACATCGCCCTGTCTCTTTAAATGTCAAACGTATGAAAGAGATGCCATGATGTTTGAGACGCTCCCAAAGATGATTTGCGTTCGAGAATTCGGGCGTTTGTGTGTTTAATGCCCGAATACTCGTACGCTACTTATCTTTGGGAGCGTCTCAAACATCGCCCTGTCACTTTAAATGTCAAACGTATGAAAGAGATGACATGATGTTTGAGACGCTCCCAAAGATGATTTGCGTTCGAGAATTCAGGCGTTTGTGTGTTTAATGCCCGAATACTCGTACGCTACTTATCTTTGGGAGCGTCTCAAACATCGCCCTGTCACTTTAAATGTCAAACGTATGAAAGAGATGCCACATGATGTTTGAGACGCTCCCAAAGATGATTTGCGTTCGAGAATTCGGGCGTTTGTGTGTTTAATGCCCGAATACTCGTACGCTACTTATCTTTGGGAGCGTCTCAAACATCGCCCTGTCACTTTAAATGTCAAACGTATGAAAGAGATGCCATGATGTTTGAGACGCTCCCAAAGATGATTTGCGTTCGAGAATTCGGGCGTTTGTGTGTTTAATGCCCGAATACTCGTACGCTACTTATCTTTGGGAGCGTCTCAAACATCGCCCTGTCACTTTAAATGTCAAACGTATGAAAGAGATGCCATGATGTTTGAGACGCTCCCAAAGATGATTTGCGTTCGAGAATTCGGGCGTTTGTGTGTTTAATGCCCGAATACTCGTACGCTACTTATCTTTGGGAGCGTCTCAAACATCGCCCTGTCACTTTAAATGTCAAACGTATGAAAGAGATGCCATGATGTTTGAGACGCTCCCTAAGATGATTTGCGTTCGAGAATTCGGGCGTAAGTTTAGTAAGGGCACGGCGCTGCAAATGGGCAACCGAGCACCGCAACTTTACTGGTGGCCAGAAACACACACTTAACACAATTTTTCATGCATTTAGTAGGGTAGGCCATACCCGTGTGGATGGTGGCGACCACGAGTTTCACCCTGCTAATGTAGTGGCAGAAGTACGAAACCGCCACCGATGGCAGTGATCGGTCGCACGATTGCGTCGAACACTTTTGACGAACCCAACATACCTAAAACGTCCACCCGTCATTTGTTTCAGGTAGTGGCAGCCTACCAGGAGCCAGCGGAGCAGACACCATCCGTCCCGAGCGGCCGTACTTCGACGACGTGTCACCCAGGAACGTGTCGGCCGTGGTGGGGCAGGCGGCCGTGCTGCGCTGCAGGGCTAAACACATAGGGAATAGGACTGTAAGTTTTGTGCTTTAAGTGCTTTTAGACAAACCCAATAATGCAATGGTACTGTCCTTGGCTACTAAGACATCTTTCGTCTCGAGTGGCCCTACTTCGACGACGTGTTCCCCAGGTATGTGTCAGCCAGCCCTACTGCGCTGCTGTGTCAAGAACGTAGGGAATAGGACGGCAAGAAACGTGTTACATTCTATAAGTACTATAAGGCAAGCTCTATGGAGCAATGATATCCGATATCCATCTCTAGAGGTTACTTCAACGACGTGTCATCCAGGAACGTGTCGGCCGTGGTGGGGCTTGCGGCCACGCTGCGCTGCAGAGCCAAGCACATAGGGAGTAGGACGGTGAGTAGCGTAAAGCATGCTTTTAGTGCTTTGTGGAAAGCTCTAATGGGGCAGTGCTACAGATCATGCCTACTGAGCTACCATTCATCCAGAGCGGTCGTACTTCGACGATGTGTCCCCCAGCTACGTGTCAGCCGTGCTGCGCTGCAGTGCCAATCACGTATGGAATAGGAAACAAAAAATTGGAAATTATTGCCCCTCTATGAGGGTAAATGGATCATCATGGGAAGATCAACGCAGACGAAGTCGCGAGCGGAGCGCTAGTATGGAATAGGACGGTGAGAAGCGTGCTTTAATGGCTTTGTCACAGAACATTGAAAGAGAAAAAAATCTTTCCGTGTTCTGTGGGCTTCGTAATTGTATTTTAGAGAAATGTCGCACGATGACGTTGTTTATAAAAGTTTCATAGGGATAAAGGAATTTCAAAACAGCAATTTATAAATTAAAATAATTAGGTGCGCCCTGGGGCTCCCGATGAATTTCAAGATGAATAATAGCCTAACAAAATAGCATAAATATCGGCTAAGCCGTTTCGTAGGAGGAGGACAAACATTGAGACCCGAGATTTTTATATATTAGAAAACAAGCGGCCGCCCACGGTTCCACCCGCGTGATTCCCGTTCCTGTGGGAGTATCCGGATAAAAAAAATCCTATGTATTATTCCATCCTATAGTCTATCTCTGTTACAAAGGAGATCATCCATTTTGTTCAGAGATTTGGGATAAAAAAAAATAGTTCGCGGCCCGAAATAAATTATATTTTGTTTGAATGGGGACAGAAATAGAATTTTTTTTTGGCGACAACACTAACAAAGATATTCAACGATATTTAAAACAATTTAAATAACACTAGTTTCAACTGGGTGTGAGGTGATATTACCCACCTGACCCCCAGTTTTATATCAGTATACTTACCACCAGGTGGCATATTGATAATGAAACTGTCATTTGTAATCGGTGTAGTGTAAAAAAAACTGTTTTCTATCTTACATTGTATCATACCTTCGAAACCAAATTATTTTCGACTTTGACGCGTTAGTAAAAAAAACGAGTTTCATGTGTACTATACTATTTTGTAATTTATAGTTCAAGGCTGCCCAAAAAAAATGTTTATCCCAGAACGGGTGATCTCCTTTCATCCAGACAGTATTTTTGCTTGAAGAGTAACAAACATCCTCACAAACTTTCGCATTTATAATATTAGTAGGATACATATCGAAAGAAAGGTGCATCGTTTGCTGAATAAACTTTTTTATCATTAATTCATCATAAAATTGGCGACCGATTTGGCGCAGGGGTAGGATACATGCCTTCTGCGCCAGAGGTCTCGGATTCGATCCCCGAACAAGACAAATATTTGTGTGCATGAACATGTCTATTTGTCTTGGCCTGGGTGTTTTCTATGTATATTAAGTATGTTTTTATAAACAAAAAAGTTTTTAAGTATATTTATCCGTTTATCAAGTTTTCCATGACACAGTTTCTTATGAATTGGTGTGATTGTAAAAAGTTACTTATTTATTTATTTATCTATATATATAAAAATTAATCCCTATTTCCCTTGGTCACGCCATCACGCATGAACGGCTGGACCGATTTGGCTAATTTTGGTCTTGAAATATTTGTGGAAGTTAAAAGAAGGTTTTAACGGTGAAAAAATAGTGGTAGGAGGGGTAAGTTGGGGTAGAGAAGAAGTAGGGTAGGGTAGGGGTAGGGGTAAGGTAAGGGTAGGGTCCATACCCTACCCTTACCTACCTACCCCTACTCTACCCCTGTAAAGTACGGGTAGAGTAGGGTGGAGTAGGGGGTAGAGCCACGGAAACGAAGTCGCGCTGGGTCAGCTAGTTTATTATAAAATTAATATTGACCTTACGACTCGAGGCTTCGAAATCAAAAGTTACGAATTCAAGGCGGTCAATTATTAAATTATTATTTTTAATTTTCAACACTACCAAAACACCAATAATTCTCCAAGACACCATAAACCTCACGGCTTTCTTACTGCGTAATTACGGGGAGCATCTTCAATCAACGTAATCCGGACGTAAATTACAGTTATTAAGCCAACAATCGCCGGTGACCCGCCGGGGCTAAGCCTGATACCAGTAGCCAATTGTGTTGACCTGTTGTTTATAGTACTTGTATTGTAACAGCAGGCCAACCAATTGCCCACAGTACGATTGCAAAACCGTATATCAGTAATAGTGCGATAACGTTTTTTTTTAATGTCATTTGCTGTCAAGCTGCAAATGCCGGCAGTAGTGAAAACTTGAATATTTGATGTGCATGTTTGATATCCTTAAATTTTTTAACCAATTGATTCTTACAAAATATACAGAGATGAATTAGATGAGTTGATAAAGGGCTCCCTAGACTAATTCACGGAAAAAAAGAATTTGACAAAAAAATGAAAAGTACGGACTGGCTTCTGGCTTCAATGCCGCTCGTTTTCTAATTTCTAATAGCTCAGGCTATTACAACTTTGTAAACGGTGGCAAAATTTGCTTTCGTATTTTAATGACATTGTAACAGTGGTCACGAGTCCGATCTGACGATCTAAAGGACACAGCACATTACATCAACTCGGAAAGGGATCGACACCGTATCGCCTTTCGCCTCGCCGTCAACCAGGCGTCAACCTAACGCAAGCACGTAACCAAACCGGATCAGCGTCGGTACGTCGGCTCGGCTACGGCTAGGCGACGCCGCGCTTACGGCTCGCCGCACAGTGGTTCCATAAAAAAAAAGAATAAGAGAAAAAAACTAAAAAAAATTTTAAGAAAAACGACAAAAAAATTAAGAAAAATGTCAAAAATGAGAAAAAAATATATAAAAAAAGATGTTTATTTTCATTTTCAGACCACTGTGCGTAGAGCCGTAAGCACTGCTTTGCAGTAGGGGGTTTCATACAAAGAATACTGAACCGCTCGAGTTGATACGTTTACGATCCCTTTCCGAGTTGATGTATGTGCTGTGACCTTTAGGGTCACGTAACCCCTGACGCGAGTTTAACATTTTTTACCCATCCAAAGCCGCTAAAGAAGTTTTCACTTCAAAAATCATATAAATAGCGCTGCTGTCATCGGAACCGGAAACAGAAAAGATTGTCGATCTATAGCCGTAGCACGTAAACCTAGAAGTTTATAAGTTTCCTTGGTATAAACTCCTTGACGTAAACTGACGTTATAGTAATCGTAGTAGTAATCTATACTCTCTGTCAAAAGCTGTCGATCCGAAATCCGATTTTAATTTAATTATAATTTAAATCCGATTGGAACCAGCGGATTTAAAGAGATTAACGAGTAGAAACAAAGACTTCAGGTTAAATGTATTAGTTGGTCGTATCATGAAACAAATCTGTAAACTTGTTTTGTATGCTTTGCGTTCACAGCGCCGGAAATCGTGTTGGTATAGAAACAATTTTCAAGATTTGTTGTAGGCTGAGTGAAGTTTCAAATTGTTTTGCTGCGTCACGTCGTCGAAAACAGAGCTGGGTGCCTACCATCAACTTTAAGACAGCGATTCAAAAATAGCGCGATGCAGAGTAGGTTCCTAAAATGAATTGCTTTCTTTCGTACTATGACCTTCTAAAAACTGGATCGCAAATGAATTGCTAAATGTGAATGACCGAACGATTTGTGTCCTTATTTCTTCTACCCGTCTCTTTCACTCGATTCTGTCATGCCTGGAGAGTGAGAGGGACGGGTATAACATGCAGTTGTCATGTTAGCTTGGCCGAGTTATAAGTCAAATAAGAGTACATGACAGCTTAGCGGCTGTGAAATGTCATTGAATGATCTCTGAATAGCTGTCATTGTTATTAAGCTGTCGTGGTACGAATAAGCGAAGCAGATCAGTTTAGGTCCTAAACAAAACCGCAATAAGAGTTGATGGTAGGGGTGCCTACCAGAACTCATTGTAGTAAAGCTAACTGAAAATAGATTTATTTAGCCTCTTTTCATGCTCAGAACTTTTAGCAAAAACTATCGTTATCGTAATCGTTATTGTGAGTTTATTATTTTTTAGGGAAATCAGAGCTGCAGTTTAAGGTATTTTGAGGCAGTGAGGTTTTGCTTAAAGTTTTTTTGGAAGTTTAATATCCAAGTATGCTGTATTGTTGTTTCTGTCAATGGCAGTTTTGTTCACCTGATTTATTAACCCAACTAGCATAGCTAATTAAACTTAATGCCAAATGTAGTTGGACTATACAGTACCAACATAAACTACGATCACGTAGGTGTGATTACACGTAATCTGTTTAGAAGATAAACAGCTTTATCTTAGTTAGTCTCGAGGTTAAGCCAGCAGCATTAGAGGTCACGGTAAGAGCCAACAGGAGCCTAGCTTATAGACTTACCTGAGAATGGCCAGGAGAAGTGAAATATGGAAGGCTGTATACACTGGCAATGCAATGGATTCGATAGTTACATTTTTCGCATTACTACTTACATTTAGTATAGATTCTTGTTACTGCATCATGAGAGTCAAGGCTAAGATCCATATCCGGGACAAACAGTCATGAAAAACTTTCGTTTTATGCCTGATTGTTAATTTCTGATTATGATTCATTTATTTTTTATGTTGTGGTCCTGATTTCTGTAACAGAAGGAAAGAATGAAGAAAGAAAATACATTTATTTCAGATATCACAGAAAATAGCATGAAACCAAAAAAATAAGTAAGTATGTATGTCCCAAAACGGTCCCCACTAAGCATAATGCTTGGCTTTTGACCAGCGCTGATCTTCTGAGAGCTAAATTAACAGGAATATAATTACAGCAATTTAAATTAAATAATAACCGCCTCTGTGATCTAGTGGTTCATACCACCGATTTCAGACCCAGAGGTCCCGGGTTCGATTCCCAGTGGGGGTACATATTGTATTCGGTTTGATTGGTAGTAGTACTTGTTCTTAGTCCGCCTGGCTAGCTACCACCATCTTATCTAAGTCTGACGCCATAACAATGATGTTTTCAGCATTATTGTGTCCCGCTAGTTAGAGATAAGATAGCCAGTTCCTCAGTGATTGAGGATTCCAGGAGTAGGTAGTGCGCTTCCACCTTCAGTCTTATCATCACTTATCATCAGGTGTGAAGAAGGCTAAGTGCTACCCCGTTGTGGATAAACAAATATAATAATAATAATAAAATAAAAAACATTCCATAAAGTAAGAAAGATGTTACATACAATAAAAAAACAAGCAGGTACCTAAGTAGGTAGGTACTTAAGATATGTCCTAATATTTAATCTTTTGCATGTTTTCTGAAAATTTATAGTTGATTTAAAAAAAAAGTGAAACGCTGATTATTAAATAAAACAAAGCCCTCTTTGCACGTATTCTTGACTAACTTTCCGCCCGCGGCTTCGCCCGCGTGGATTACACTACGTTATCCCGCGGGAATGTGATATTTTTCCTGGATAGAAAGTAGCCTATGTTCCTCTCCGGGCTACAATGTATCTGTGTCCCAAATTTCAGCCAAATCCGTTCAGCTGATTTGGCGTGATTGAATAACAAACATCCAAACATCCAAATTTACACATTTATAACATTAACTAGGATTAGTAGGGTTTCATGGTTCTGATTTCTGTGACACAAGTACATGGTTGCTAAAATTTATATTTGATTTTAGATAAAACATTTAAACATTGACCATAAAATAAAACAAACTCCCCTAATGCTCACCCATTACTCTTATCAAAATAGTGCGACACCACTAGCACTGAACACACGAAAAAATTTACGAGCGGCTCAGAATCATCCCTTGCTCTTTTTTACAAGGAAATGACGTAATATAATTCCTCTCGAACAATATATTATAATGCGTCTCGGGACATGTCAGAGGGCTATTTATTTCCAGGAATGGGTTGTGGAGCCTCCCACCATTAATATGGCGGTCGCTCGAGCGTGTCTGAGGAGGGATATTGAGGGTCCAATGAGTGTTCGACAGTGAAAAATGATGTAACCAGGTGGGCAGCCAGATAAGAAATATGAACTTATGGGACAATACAACGGAACTGACTGCGGCTAATATAATAATGAAGATTAACGAAGAGGTTATTATTGTCAGATAATAAATAGGTTAGATCTGTTTTTTTTCGCTTTGAAGGGAGGGTGGTGGCAGAAGCGACATTTTCTAAGGATATTCTGCCGTTATACTGCCGAGTTGGTGGTAGAATTTTAGATAGTATTTTTATTTATCCACAACGGGGTAGCATTTAGCCTTCATCACTCCTGATTTTAAGAAGTAGATAAGGCTGACGGTGGAAGCGCACTACCGGAATCCTCCGAAACACAACAATGCTGAAAACATAGTTGTTATGGCGTCAGGCTTAGATGTGGTAGCTAGCCTGGCGGACTTCGAACAAGCCCTACCACCTTTATGAAAGTTCGGACGCGATGTGAAGGTAAAGCGATGATCGAAAATCATTACAGAATCACACCCCAGTAGTCTTGATTTTTACAAGCTTTTTATTAGCTTGCCATGTTAGTTAGTTAGTTTGATAATTAGTGGGGGACAAATCTTGCACGCTTAATTTGATCCACTTCCTAGTGTCAGATGGAGCTGAAATTTTGTATACTGGTTTGGTTCAGATGACAATACAATATTAAAGTACAGTCAGTAAAAAAGCTTGTCCTAAAAATGAAATTTTTACTCAAAACTAATTCTCGTACAACACCAAAAACTTTGTTTTCTTTTTTCACAACAAGAACAAAGTTTATTCAGAGTGGAAATATGCAAAGGCTAAGTTATCATTTAACAAGATCTCTCGTATGGCTGGTTGAATTACGAACGACACAAGGTGAAAACTTGTGGAAAATTTAAATCTTTATGATTTTCAATAAGTAAACAATGGAAAATTTTGATATACCTTAGAGTTGAATACCTACTGATATTATATTCCATTTAGACTTATAGAAAAAAATTAATCCGTATCACAACTTTTTCATTTATAAAAATTGCATTGTGAATGCAAAAAAGTACAAATAATTTATACTATGAACTTTTGTTATTTACCACGCGCAGGCATTCGAGTACAATCTGATACATTCAATTCCTATTTTTTTTTTATTTACAACTAGGTAACACTCAGCCTTAATCACACCTGCCGGCCTAGCATGAGCGGCTTATAACGCGCGATATGATATGGTACGGCATTCTGTCTTGCTTACACCTATGTGGGGTAAGCAAGACAACTTGCCGTACCATATTATATCGCGCATTATAAGCCGCTCATGCTAGGCCGGCTGATGTTAAGTGATGATAAGGCTGAAGGTGGAACCGCACTACTCTATTCAAAATTCAAAATCATTTATTCATTTTTGGCTGATACAGCACTTGTGAACGTCAATGAAGCTACGCTATCGGTTCGCAAATCCTACGGCGGGAGGCCTTGTAACGAGAAGAACCGGCAAGAAACTCGCCAAGGGCTTTTTTTTCTCCCTGTCATATTTCATACAGAGTCGTCAAATTGAAAAGTGACTTTAAGGCGCTACTCGGAAAAAGTATGGGCTTTTTGATATAAAACTATAGGATGGTTACAGTTGTTACAAATCTGGTAATAAGATATGTATTTGTTTATACCTTTATCTAGAATCGTATAGTTTCAAAAACACGATTTTATGATTTTGGCTCGACACTTTTTATTTTCGAAAATACCTCTAAAAAATACGAAATTTCAAGATTATTCTTAAATGGGGTTACATATTATACTATTGGAAATTGGTTTAATTAGTGGACACCAATAATATTTAGGATCGTATAGAAGCATTTTTTAAAAATCGCTATAGTTTCTTAATACGAAGTGATTTTGTGTTTTTTTTGCCTAATCTACAAAATCGGTCTCGCTCCCGCGCGCGTCGTTTTCTCATTGCTATCTCGCTTCAGCATATTTTTTCCGAGTATCGCCTTAACATGATATAATATGTAAAGTCACTTTCCATCACAAATTCACATCTCTAGGAATTCTCCATTACTGAGGAACTGGCTTCTTATCTCTAACTGCCGGAACACAATAATGCTGGAAACATCGTTGTTATGGCGTCAGACTGAAATAAGGTAGTGGTAGCTAGCCAGGTGGACTTTGTACAAGCCCTATCACCAACCAAACCGAATACAATAAGTACCCCACTGGGAATCAAACCCGGGACCTCTGGGTCTCGTCATCATCATGAGCCTATTAACGTCGACTGCTGGACATAGGCCTCTCCAAGAGTACGCCATAGAGCACGACCAAAGATCGTCGCTCCACCTAGTCTGAGGGTGTCCTACACTACGTTTGCCGATTCGCGGTGTCCACTCTAGAACTCGCTTACCCCAGCGGTTATTGGTTCTGCGGCTTATATGGCCGGCCCACTGCCACTTCAGTTTGCTAATCCGGTGGGCTATGACGATTACTTTAGATCTCTGTCAGAGTACGTATTACCACGTCGTCGTATTACCAAGCATGTTTTATATTTATATTTTATATTTTGATATAATTGCATTACATGTGATGTGACTTAAACTAAACATCCGGATCCGACATGTTCCGGATTCGATCCTTCAGAGAAACTCCGAGCAAAGCCCTTTCACTCCGAGCATAGCCCTCTGGGTCCAATACACCGATATCAGACCCAGGGGTTCCGGTTATTCAAAAATAAACAGTACAATTCCCATAATGTACCTAATGCCGTTCATACATTTTGTTTCAAAATGCAAACTTAGTCGTCATTGAACCAGGGTGCCTACCATCAACTCTTATTGCGGTTTTGTTTAGGACCTAAACTGAACTGCTTCGCTTATTCGTACCACGACAGCTTAATATCAATGACAGCGATCATTCAATGACATTTCACAGCCGCTGAGCTGTCATCAACTCTTATTTGACTTATAACTCGGCCAAGCTAACATGACATCTGCAGGCTATACCCGTCCCTTTCACTCTCCGGGCATGACAGAATCGAGTGAAAGAGACGGGTAGAAGAAGAAGGGCACAAATCGTTCGGTCATTCACATTTAGCAATTCATTTGCGATCCAGTTTTAAGAAGGTCATAGTACGAAAGAAAGCAATTCATTTTAGGAACCTATTCTGCATCGCGCTATTTTTGAATCGCTGTCTTAAAGTTAATGGTAGGCACCCAGGTAAAGTTATTAACTGCTTTACACACTATTGGTTTCCCGCCGCTTAAACCGTAGGTACACGTTCCCGTAAGATCATCGGGATAAAATATAGCCTATGTCACTCGGGAATAATGTAAATTTCTAATGCTGAAAGATTTTTTTAAAATCGGTCTAACTAGTAGTTGTTGAATTCATCCATTACAAACAATCAAATCTTTTCTCTTTAAAACACAACAAGTATGGGTTTTAATTTTTGTTCATTATTTTATCATGTCAGTAAGATATTAAAACCACGACGCGACGACAAAATTCCTTTCAAAAATATTGTCAGTTTTCACGCGTTTCGTGGATTTAACAATTCTATTTTATATTAGCCGAAACACCCGACGTCTCAACTGCTAAACCTAGGGGACATTGAAGATTCCAAAACGCGCCGCTTAGTCGCAACATAATTGGTTTATTTTAATGCCGTAAAGAGCCAGCACGCTCAGTTTTGTTTAATTACGGGCCTTACAGCGACTCACTCTGGCCGTTCTAATTACATGCAAAAAACAAAAAAAAACTCGACAAAAGAGGGGAATTTATTCTCTAATTTCTCAAGCCCAGAGTCCCTTGAATTAAAAATAATAATTCAAATGTTTATTGTTGGTGTAATTTTAATCAAAGGCGGCTCATTTCTGGCGCTCTTGAGGAGGATATTAAGGGAGCGTATCTCGTGGAATCAGCATTTTGTAAACTCTATACCTATATTTAAACGCAAAAAAACTAAATTACGTCTACAAAAAAAGTTGCACGGATAATACAACGCCTTTATAATAGTAAAACGGTTTCTCTGTTTAATTTCAATGAACTGTATATGGTTTATTTTCTCGTTAAAAATATTATTTTACAGTATGTATTCACAAAAGTCAGAATACAAAAAAACAACAGTATTTGATTGAATCAGACGTCACTTGGAGGAAGTCCCTACCCATTGTGAAAAAATAAATATATTTAGCTTACATGGATTTAAAATATTCACATGCACACCACGACACTATTAGTGCACAATACCTGCAACTTCAGATAGCAATACAGCGACACACCTTGCAAGACTACTCCACACGTGTTTTGCCACAACCCGGGGCATCTTCAGGAGTGGTTAAACCGTGCGAATTCAAGCACCGAATGACTGACTACGCCTGTGCCATCCTATTTATTGCCTCCTCCCCACTCCGCGCCGAGTGACCTGATTGACAACCTTTGAAGAATGTTGCCAGCTTCCAATAAAAAAGGATTGCGTCGTGTTTTTTTTTGCGCAAGTAAGCTAAATATAGTTCTTTTTTCAAAACTAGTAAAGAATTATAATTAACAAATTAAGAAACAATTGTACCTAGTATTTTTCTTTCAGTATGTTGCACGTCGCCTTTATCTGTTGTTTGTATGCTGTCACTCAGCAACCTTAAGTCTCATTTACGCCGGAGTAACACTGTGCGACATTGCCGCATACCACAAGGCCGCATGCTAAAAAAATTGAAAATGTCGCACATTGTGGCAAGAGTCGTGCGGCATAGCAACACCTTGCGTCATGTGGTAGACTGTCGCAGCTTCCAAAATGACACTTTGTTGTATCGGCGTAAAATAGGTTGCCGCATGCCGCAAATGTTGGATATGTAGCATACCACAAGACGACACACGCCAGAATATGTAGCATGCGGCAATGCCGCACAGTGTTGCTCCGGCGTAAAGGAGCCTTTAGAACTTATTATGTATTTCAAAATTCAAAAAATTCAAAATTCAAAATCGTTTATTCAATTAAGGTTTGTTTAACAACACTTATGAACGTCAATGAAGCTACGCCATCGGTTCGCAAATCCTACGGCAGGAGACTTTGTAGCGAGAACAACCGGCAAGAAACTCGCCAAGGGCTATTTTTTGCTCCCTCTTTAACTTATACAGAGTCGTCAAATTTGAAAAATGACCTTCACATAATAGTAAGGTTACTTTCCATCACAATACAGAATACCGCTTAAATTAAGTACAATTTTGCTTAGTACCTAAAACAGTAAACAATTTTCAACTAAACAATTTAATGGACACACTAATCTTAATCTTATTCAAATTATATTATAGGATTAATGAAAAGGAAACTGCAAGCTGCGCTGTATATTCAAATTTATAAGTATTAACAAATAAAAGGATTTTTTGAATAAATAAAACAATTATTAGAAAAATTGCTGTTACTGTAAGACACGGATACCAAAATTACTATGAGACACACCAGCTCGCTCATTAATCTATATAATACTATTATAAACCATATCCCGAACACCTTTAACACAAGTAGACATGAGCAGACCCACCCCACTGGCAGCACCCGTTCACGAGCATGACGCATGAGCCAGCCATGGCTTCGCTCAACCATATTTTAGGGAACGTAACGACCATTACATCATTTCATCATTACAATGAATCATTGCCTGTTACTAGATCCGACTGCTCGAAACCCTACTCAGAGCGCTGAGCATCTGACATTACGATAAAAGAAACTTTTTGACGAATAAATCATACTAATTTAACGCTATCTGTTTATTCGCTTGAAATCCTTTATGAATTTTAATCAAAATTACCTCAAACACAATTTCTTCACGAATCACTTGTGCTGAATTAAGAACACCATTTTAACGGTAGAAGCTTCCTAATTACTAGTAGTTTGTTACACAAGGAACGTAAGTGAGCTATTACAGAACAAGATCCAATTTGGCGCCCGTGCGAGCGCAGCTCGCAAAGGGCGCTAAGGATCGAGTGCACCCGAGATATTTAGACGCCCGAGCGAGCGAAACGAGCGAGGGCGAATATAGTTCGAGGGTGTAATAGCTACTTGCAACCGAGGTAAGCATTCTACTTTACATCATTCATGCGAGGTAAATAAAACATTTATATTGTTATGACAAAATTATTCTCTTGAGAGAAAATATTTATTCAAAATTTGCCAAAACTTGTAAATGTACTTATTTTAACCGCCATTTTCATTGTTCTCTACAGTAAATAGTTTTCTTATCATTTTATGAAAAAAATATTGTTTGACCAAGGAGTTTTGCATAGCTTGAATGGTAAAGTTACTTTACAATTAAAGCATTCACCTGCTTGAATTGCAAAGTAATTTGAAAATGGAGCGTTCAATCTAAACAATACACTGTGTTGCACATGCCAACTTACACAGCCTCTTACCATACTAGTAAATCCTAGTTACTGAGCAGTATGATGTAAAAAATATTATTAATGTTATGAAATTTAATGCCAATATCTTTATCTTTAGACAAAATAGTAATAAAACTCATGATATTACAATAACGTAGACTTAGTGCAGGTTTTATAAATTTTTAGTAAGATCACCCATTTTTAGTAGAAAGGACGATTAGAAGTCTAATAAGGTAATGCGATCTTCTTTCTCTTTCTAACCGTCGTCGGACGTTTCCGCTTAGTGATTTGAATCAACCGGAGTAGGTACTACTACCTATTCAGAAATTGCATTGGTTCGGTCAACCGGACAAACAACCGATCTAATAGTAGCAACAGTTCGGTGATTTAAGTCAACCGAACTTCTACTACTAAAAAGTTGCATTAGTTCTGTCAACCGAACTACTGCTACTATAGGCACGTAGGCGTAGAGGCGGGCGGATCATCATCATTTCAGCCATACGACGCCCACTGCTGGACATAGGCCTCCCCCAAGGATCTCCACAACGATCGGTCCGGCGGGCGTATAGCTAGTAATAAATAAATAAAAATAAATTAATAAATATTTTCTTACAATCACACCGATTATCTAAGCCCATAGTAAATTTCATAAGAAACTGTGTCTATGTGAACTTGATTACGGACAAATATATACTTAAATACTTTTTGTTTGTAAATACATACTTATTATACATAGAGACACCCAGACCAAGACAAATAGACATGTTCGTTCATGCACACAAATATTTGTCTTGTTCGGGAATCGAACCCGAGACCTCTGGCGCAGAAGGCAGGTAGTCTACCCCTGCGCCAAATCGGTCGTCAAATAAAATAAATATATCACGCACGATCGTAGCAAGCGGAACCAATTCTGCGCTACCCACTTCTGTGGGAGATTACATCATTATACGAGTACTAGCCTCTGAGGTACTAGCTGACCCGGCAAACGTTGTTTTGCCATATAAATTTTATTGGACACGAACTTCGTATCAACTGCCTGACACAATGTCACTTATTAAAAAAAAAGAAATCCTTAGCAGGAAAACTGTCAGTGATTACATACTCTTTGACATACCTTCTCGTTGGAAGCTGCTAAGAAATGAGAGTTGTGTGACAGAACAGCTTAACGGTGTTCTATACAAAATTACAATTAATATTTTATAATTTTCCTGGATAAAAAGTAGCCTATGTTACTCTCCAGCTCTCAAATTATCTCCTTACCGAAAATCTCGTCGATCCGTTGCTCCGTTTTGACGTGAAAGACGGACAAACAAACAAGCAAACAAATAAACAAACAAACAAACACACTTTCACATTTATAATATTAGTATGGATGTATGTAGGGGTATGAATTTTCCAATTACAAGTTCCTATTTGTTCCAGGTGTCTTGGATGAGGAAACGAGACCTCCACATCCTGACGTCCCACATCTTCACGTACACGGGCGACGCGCGGTTCAGCGTGTTGCACCCCGAGCCGTCCGACGACTGGGACCTGAAGATTGACTACGTCCAGCCGAGGGACGCCGGCGTCTACGAGTGCCAGATTAATACGGAGCCGAAGATCAACATGGCGGTCATGCTTAATGTTGAAGGTTGGTGTTTTTATCCTTTTTTTACGGAGTTTTTTTTCATATACAACGTGTTAATACTTTTAGCCGATGGCCGGTGGGGCGGAAAGATTCTCGAATGGCGACCGCGAACCGGACGACGTTCCGTGGGCAGGCCCCCTACAAGGTGGACCGACGATCTGGTCAAGCTCGCGGGAAGCCGCTGGATGCGGGCAGCGCAGGACCGATCGTTGTGGAGATCCTTGAGGGAGGCCTATGCCCAGCAGTGGGCGTCGTACGGCTGAAATGATGATGATGATGATGAATACTTTTAGCGAAATTGAGAAAATAAATTGTTCAGAATTGAGAGTAGAATCGGTTCCAAACATTTTTGATAGGGTCAAATTTTTCAAAAAAATTGTTTTCATTTTTTGCCGCTTCTAAACATGTTTGTGTCTACTGCCTATTCATTCAAAACGTGCGCGACCCGTCACGTGCTCTCTTACGTCCTAGTAGAGCTTATAATCTGTCAGAAAGTCACGGAGCCCTATGAGCACGAATGTCTTGGATGTTTCTAAAAAATATTTTTTTTTCACTGGAATTCAATTTAATATAAAATAAGTTGTGTTGTATGGACTTTTCGGTTATTGCATTAACACGTTGTATATAAACCTGGGCAGGTATTTGACCACCATCTTGTAACGGGATGTGGTTTAAATGTTGCATGCTTGCCCAAGAAATGCTTGTTCACTCTACTCTTGAAAAGACCAAGGTTGTAGTCACAGAACAAAGAAGGATTTTCATCTTTGTAGTTATCGGGGAACATATAAGTAGACAGCGCATTCCCTTCCTTAACGGTTCGCAACAGTAACGAATCTGCGGAAATACTTTTGCTATGAAGTTCATCCTGCTTAGCAGACAGGATGCAGTAGGGTGTAGAATGCTTACCCAGGAGATTCCCGTTCACTCTTGTCTTGAAAAAGCCATGGTTGTACTGATAAAGAAAGACACATTTTTTCATGGAGGCAGTTCGTCAGTAGGATCCGCCAGAGGCTTTGACTTGGCGACCTGCCTGACTGAAGATTGGTGTTTTTATTCTTTTTACCATAGGAAATAATCCGTTTCCTCTCCTGAAGGTGTGGGGTAGTTCGCTAAAGGATGCCTCTCCTCTTGGCGTACTACTAATGTATCTTGTCTCTATATTCAGATACTGAGAGTTTGATGGGTAACGGGTTGTAAGTCATACAAACCAAACCCCATAATCACAACTTTTTGACAGATTTGACAATGAGTCAGTTGAGCTCTTTAACTTGTAGGCTATGTAATAAACCTTAGAATAAGTGATTACAGATAGCAGTAACGTTTGTAAAGTAAATCTCATATGGAAATTATTATTACCACGGCTGTAGCAACACAGCCGAAACGTCAAGCTGTAAGTACATAATAATATGTACTTCATAATAAACGTCGCGTTGAGTCCCGTTACTCTTGTTTATACCTATAATGGAACGCGAAAGTTTAAAATCTTATATCTAGTTTATTTGTCGTACAACTTAATTTTGTCAATATTTAAACCCAATTATCCCATTATTTTACCAAATTTAAACTGTAATTTGTTCAATGTAGCATGAGTCCTATGGCAGGTCATTCGTGCAAAACAAAAAATTCTTTATGCTATTGGAATGAAACTCAAAGCATTAGATATTTTAATGTAGCTTATGCTAGAAAATTAAGTCCTATTCTTTGTTCAGAAACAACATTAAAATTTTTACTTTGCACAAAAATGCTTCATCGAACAAAGTGTATAAAACGAAACTTTATACCTACTTGACTTTTATTTCAATTTGTACCTGTGTTTCTTGCGCAATAAATGATGATTATGATTATGATTATGATTACTTCGCCATGTAAACCCGGTTATTGTATGGAAAGAACTCCACTTAGTTTAACCTAGAAATAACATCATCATTGATACATTTTAGAAATAATTAAATTATATATTTTGGGAAGCGCGCCGCATCCTCCGATGCTAATAACATTAATTTGAATATTAATTGAAAAAGTGAATCCGTCGTTTTATAAAAGCGAACTTAATTACGCAGAACAGCTACCAATTTAAGTTTTAAATAGACTTTTAGAAGCAAGCGATAAAAAACTGGGGCGACGACCGAGCGAAATAAAATTGTGTCGTTGTATTTTAAGTGTACATAATATCAAATAGCCTATGAAAAACTGCTCTTTAATGCGAAAGTTTTCATGGTTGAAAGCTTACATTAGAAAAACGAGGTTTTAGTTAAGTACCTCGTTAAATAATGTAGGTATGTGTTGATTATTTTTATGCAAGCACAGTAAGTTTTATACAGTTCCGACAACTACTATGGCCTAATATAATATTATGACTAAAAGCCAGGATACTATTCAATTCGTTCTAAAACACTACTTCGAATATTGTTTCAAAAATTGCGAGCTAATTTTAGTCGAACTTATGGAATTATTCCATTAATCCCCACCGTCAAATCCCCACCAGATATTGTTGATTCTAAATTATTAAACAAAAAATGCGTAATTAAAATCGTTTAATTGGATAAGTAAAATCGGAATTGTAAAATTATCTCAATTTTTCTAAAAAATGCGGATTAATGGAATAATTCAACTTATGGAACACGCTGGTTGGTGCTCGTACATTGCTGTTAGTAAATATTTACAAACAATGTAAATATTGTATTAATTACAAATACTATTCCAACTGTCTTTGTCTGTGGTCTTGTAGTTCACACCACTAGTAACATACCCAGATGTCCCGGGTTCGATTCCCAGTGGGGGTACTTATTGTATTCGGTTTGGTTGGAGGTAGGACTTGTTCTTAGCCCACCTGGCTAGCTACCACCACCTTATCTAAGTCTGCCGCCATAACAACGATGTTTTCAGTATTATTGTGGTCCGCAAGTTCGAGATAAGATAGCCAGTTTCTCAGTGATTGAGGATTTCGGGAGTAGTGCGTTTCCACCTTCAGCCTTATCGCCACTTAACATCAGGTGTGATGAAGGCTAGGTGCTACAGCGTTTTATATAATAAAAGATCACAATGTTATAAAAGTTATGTTGGCAAACATTTCACAAAAAGTGTAGGAGCGCTAATAAACATGTTATTTAACAATATTTGAAAATGAAGTATTTCAGAAAAAATCGACCCGTCTCACAACCAGCTCCGATGGTGTGAGATGGGTCGATTTTTTCTAATATACTTCATTTTGAATTTTTCAGTAATAAAAATTGCATTGTGAATGCAAACAGTTAAATTTAAACAACTTATCAATAATTGAAAATTATTTAACAATTTCCTAAAATTTCTGATTTAGAAGAGTTTCATACTAAGCGTTACTCTATACTCTCAGACTAGGTAACCTATAAATATAATATAGGTTTTGCGAGACATCCTTAATGGTGTTTTAAATAAATAAATGACATGACCGTGGCAGTTAATAACGGACACGACCGAAAAGTCCGAAAACCCATCACGCACCCAATATAAGTAAACACCCAGTGAAGACTACCTGCATCAAATGATTATGGACCTTATTCGTAAATAATAAAACTTAATTCAGCATTAACGCTTCTGTTTCTGCACACGATAGCCTTCCACCGCGGTCAGTACCTTTTCCTCCATCATCAAATATTTACACACAATTTTGAATGTTCCATCAAAAATTCCGTTTCGCTCCAAAATACGTTTTGTGTTTTCGTATAATACAGAATGTGATGCGCTGCTGTACTGTATTCATCAAAAAAATAATTGCCATTTAAAAATGCTATGATTCTGCTTAGTAAGTGGTTAAAGCCGTTGGTGGGTGAAAACACGGAATGTGCATTAATAACACGATTGTTCTGAGGTTCTTGTGTGTCAAATATGCAACATAATATACGCAGGCTTGTTTTTTTACTTCGAATTTTCCACATGAGAAAATAATTTCCTTTAAACATGTTTCCTGCCTTTTCTTAAAAGGTGTGATGTGATCACTGCTCGTTAATAGGATTTAAATAAAAGCTCACAGTGAACAAAGAAGTGTACTTATTGCCAGACAGAATGATTGACAGTCGTGGAAAATTACCATAGATTAAAATATTGAGGTTGACTTTAGGTTTCTGTATTTTCCAACATAAGTAAGAGTCAAATATATTAGCAAAAAATTATTACTGAGTAACAATGTAAGCATTCAATTGTTTACATTGGAATGAGCTCCTTTAAAGGTACGAGTTGGAACTGGGCCCCGATCGCGGTAATCCTATGACGCATTAGTCAAGTGTACGTGCAGTTGACGTGCAAAACCGTTTTTGATAACGCGCGGCTTTGACAGTACGACAACGTTTTCTGTTCCGGTGATAATCTTTGGAACTAAAACAGTTTTTCATCGACAGTCTATTTTAAAGCTAATTTCGTATTGCAAGTGGTTCCTCTGTCACGGTTGTCACCGGATCAGACAGGATTGTGGGACTATAAGTTTGCGTGACGTGTGCGTCGTTATGACATTACAGCAATACGAAGTCAAACGTCAAGATGCAAACGTGATCAAGACGCGCTGCATAGAATTACGGCGATCGGCCCGCTGGGCATCGAACCTCAACTGCAAGCGACATGACGCCGCGCCATACTATACTAGTTTCTAGTTGATGTTTCATTGTTTTGTATGATTAGGTTTTAATTCGTAAATTTTGAGTGTGATACAATAAACATTGAACAAATGCGTATTCACCGACCGATGCGTTTTTGACTACCGATTTGGCGCAGGGGTAAACTACCTGCCTTCTGCGCCAGAGGTCTCGGGTTCGATTCCCGAACAAGACAAATATTTGTGTGCATGAACATGTCTATTTGTCTTGGTCTGGGTGTTTTCTATGTATAATAAGTATGTATTTACAAACAAAAAGTATATATAAGTATATATTTATCCGTTATCAAGTTCACGTAGACACAGTTTCTTAAAGAAATTAACTACGGGCTTAGATAATTGGTGTGATTGTAAGAAAATATTTATTTATTTATTTGATTTATTCAATACAAAAATAGACTCCTTTACAGCTGCTCAAACAAGAAATCGATAAGCACACCCCAAAAGCAAGTGAAAAATATGACCAAACAGAGTTTTTTGTAACAAATTAGCTCATAGGGAGCCGGGGGCGCAGTCGACGTGAAAAGTGACGAAGATGTAATCTCGCATTCATCTCTCGTCATATTAGAAGGGGCTAATGCCGCGATACAAAGTGGAACGCATCACTCTAAGTCACGACTAGGGATGGCAAGAACGTCATTAATGGGGGAAAAGTAACTGAGTTACATGCAACCTTATTTTACACACACAATACAATGAAAGAAGAAACGTGATTCTCTCTGTGAAGTTGCACTACATTCAACCTTATTTTACACACACAATACAATGAAAAGAGAAACGTGATTCTCTCTGTGAAGTTGCACTACATTCAACCTTATTTTACACACACAATACAATAAGATAAGATAAAGATAAAAATATTCTTTATTCACTTAGACATAATAAATATGTACTTATGAATCGTCAATATTTTCCTACCGCCCATTCAAGACTTTTTTAACTGACAAGAAGAATGGGCGCAAGAAACTTGCCAGCGTTTCTTAGTTAGGTAACGACATTTACAAAAAAAAAAAACATATCGTTACTAATACAACAATTGCTTAGTATAAAAATACATCATATTAAACAGTGATTATGTTATGTGTTACATCATGACCATGCATTGCGGTCATTCAAATAATCGTCTACTTTATAGTATCCTTTGCTCATCAGCGACTCTTTAATGTAACATTTAAATTTATGCAATGGTAGTTTAATTATATGCTGTGGAACTTTATTAAAAAAGGCTATGCTTTTCCCCAGAAATGAGGCTCTGGATTTTTCTAGCCTAAACTTGGGAACGACAAGTTTATCTTTATTTCTTGTGTTAAAGCGATGAATATCGCTCTGCTTTACAAATGTATTATAATACTTTTTCACATAAATTATATTTTCATAAATGTAATGTCCTGCAACAGTTAAAATGTTTATTTCTTTAAATAGATCTCTTAAAGAATCTCTCGATCGGAGGTTGTAAATGGCGCGAATAGCCCTTTTATGGAGCACGAATATACTTTGGATGTTAGCGGCTGAGCCCCACAACAAAAGGCCGTAGGACATAACACTATGAAAATAACTAAAATAGACTATTCTAGCCGTTTCAATATCGGTTAAGAGCCTTATTTTCTTAACTGCGAATGCAGCCGAACTGAGTCTACTCGCCAAGGCTTCGATATGAGGATCCCATTGTAGTCGCGAGTCTAATATAATACCTAGAAATTTTGTATTGTTAATGAATTCGACCGTATCGCCGTCTAGTCTAATATGAAAATCAACTTGTCTTACATTAGGTAACGAAAATTTTAAACACTTAGTTTTCTTTGAGTTTAATGATAAATTATTACTATTAAACCAATGTGACACTTTTGAAAGAGCACTATTTACTTCGTCAGAACAGTCATCACCTCTATCTACTTTAAAGACTAGAGATGTATCATCGGCAAATAGCACCGTCTCACATAAATTCTTCGCGTAGTAAGGAAGGTCATTTATGTATATTAAAAACAACAGCGGGCCCAATATTGATCCTTGGGGTACGCCCATAGTAATGGGAGCTCCGGTAGACTCAGTTTTATTAATAACTACCTTCTGAGTTCTTTCATACAGATATGAATGCATAAGGCTTACTGACATTTCAGAAACACCATAATGTTTTAACTTCCTTAATAGTGTTTGGTGATCAACACTCAACATCAATGAAAAGAGAAACGTGATTCTCTCTGTGAAGTTGCACTACATTCAACCTTATTTTACACACACAATACAATGAAAAGAGAAACGTGATTCTCTCTGTGAAGTTGCACTACATTCAACCTTATTTTACACACACAATACAATGAAAGGAGGAACGTGATTCTCTCTGTGAAGTTGCACTACATTCAACCTTATTTTACACACACAATACAATGAAAGGAGGAACGTGATTCTCTCTGTGAAGTTGCACTACATTCAACCTTATTTTACACACACAATACGATGAAAGAAGAGGAGTGATTATCTGTGTGACGTTGCGCTCTGAAGTACCCTACCAAATATAGTTGGGTATAGGTGTTTTATCTCACGAACGCGGGCAAGTCATACTTGTAGTTGTAATACGTATAGACACGCGCTTCTGTGTGCGTTGGCCGGTGACTCGGCCAAAACCAAGGGGCGTAATCTTCATACATTCGAATAGGAACTACTAAGCCAAAAAAATCAAAAGTTAGGAAAAATGTGACAGTAAAACACCACGAGCCCTATAAGTAGCTTTCAGGCGGGATTCGAACCCGCGCCTCCGGGAACGGCGCCTACCGAAAGGCTTACACGACTCGTCGAATTCTGCTATCACTTGTTACGCTGTAGGCCAGCGTTGCTTCATCAATGCGAAGAAACCCTCGCATCCGAAAGAAACATTTTTACAAATGTTTAACAATCGATTAAGATGAAACAGCCATTATAAGAAATCAAAGGTTGTTATAATCACGCCCTAAATGACACTTTTTTATCACTAGGTATATAAAGATAAGAGAGATAAGATAAGATAAATATAGTATATATAGTGTTTGTGTGAGTTTATGCACCAAAAGGTTCTTGCACCAGACAGCAGATAGCGCTAGTTATGCACTTCCAATAAAGGGGCCCAAGATTGGTCTCTGTTTCCTATGTGTAAAAAGTTGCTCTATGGTGTGGTGTATACCACACAGAAGCGTGGTTCAACCGCACAAGCGTGGCTCTCTCGCGTTCGTGAGATAAAACATCTGTTTTGATTGACAGAGCAAATTAATGTATTGATTGAAATAAGTAATAGCACAAATTTGTTCAATAACCTTATTTAGCATAAGCATGAGTTACGCCTATCATATAGGTATATCAAATACTAAGCAAATCCAAAGTGTTTAAAGACTCAAAGCCATCAGTGCATCACTTTGAGTTCTAGAATATGATTTATCTTACTAATATTGAAAAAGGTAAAGTTTAGATGTTTGTCACTCAATCATTGCGTAATCGTTAAACGTTGGCAGTAACATGATAAAGGCTACTTTGTACCCCGGGAAACCATGTCATTCCCACGGAAAAACACCATGTAGTTCAAATGGGCAAAGGCGCGGGCGGAACTACATCTTATTTATGTGTCATGGTCGTTTTTAGATGATGTTTTCCCAGTAGGGTACGACGTCAATCCCTTTCGGGCTAGCCTCGCAAAGATCTTGTTGGGTAGATTGGGTACTACATACAAAGGCATATTATATTTTTTTATGATTATATTTATGATTTTATTATAAGTGAGCTAAGCATGCGATCGTTGAAGAAGCAACTTTTACAATGGTGACGAAATTTTTTTTATCTCAAGTTTGGGCCTGCGTGGTGGGTCATGGCCCATTCTCCTTATCCATCCATAGGGAAGGTCTGTGCCCCAGCAGTGGGGACATTAAATTAATGGATGATGATGATGATGATTATATTAATAAAAAATACGCGTGGCACTCGGGGACTGCCGTGGTAAAGCTATTGCATAGCATTTTTTATCAACTTATGCAACGTATTTTTTTTGTCTAGAGTGCGCAACACTTCCAGAGAAGCATCGTGCAAAAGTACCGTTTTATTTCGCGCTTTTTATTTTTGTCTTTTATTCTGTTGCACTCTTGGCTGTATGGCTTATTATATTGGTAGCTAGCAACATTACGGAGTGTACGGCATTTTAAAAAGTTCATTGGTAGTCTGTGATGTTTTTATGTAAAAATAATTCTCAAGTGGTGTCAAGTTTCATCCGTGTGTGTGTGTGTTACAATCATTTGTTTTTATGGGTTTTGCCAAAGCCATCTTCTATCTCACAGGGGCGCAAGCAGCCGAGAAATAATAGCGGGCCATAGTTTTGCTAAAGTATTATAGTGTGTTTAGTCTTATTGGAACCAGAATTAAGTCTATTTATTTGTCAACGAAAGAAAAAGGTAGGTCATAAATTTCGTTTTTTTGTTAAAAATGTTTTTCGAAAATTTTACGACTTTTGTTTTTGTATGCGTAAATCGCATTTTTCAAAATTTTTACAAAAGCTTTCTTATCATCGCAAATATTTTAAAATGTTGCTACAGTTATCCAGCTATCTAAAACAGTTCTCCGTTTTTCGTAGAAGTACTTCAATAGAACGTAAAGCGTGTTTTTGTAAACGTTGCGTCATGCACCCGCGGGGGGGGCGCGGGGCGATAAAAAACCCTGCTCTCCTTGGTTTGTAAAATCCGAGACGGGCCGTGCCTTCAAGTCGTTATTTATCTCTTTTTTACCAAAACAATGTTAATAAGAGACAAAATATATGTAAACCCCTATTGTCAAAAAGAGATAAACAATGTTTTGTTAACCTCCGAGGGTGTTAGGTTTTTTCGTTACGGAATTTCGTGATTCGGTCGCCACGCTCAAAGCCCGCCATAAAAGCTATGCAATAGCTTAAAAACTTTTTTAGACATTCCATATATCTACAAAATACCTCTTTCGAACGCATTGAAGTACCTACTAGAAAATTAACGCTAATTAATTATAACATCAAGAGCATTTCAAATGCTTCAGTTGACATTAAAATCAAGCACAATAAACTTAACGACGTTATAATAAAAGTTAAAAGCCCCGCAAATATAATACAATCTTTTTGTTAATTATCAAAATTTACATGACAATGAGTTGAGATGAACGCGTGGTCGTAACCTCGGAGAACTTTACGAAAGTCTACTTGTTACGAGTTCCCAAGTTCATTAAAGGTAAAATTTGGGAATAATTTTTACCTATTAGGGAAGGTGCTCGTATATTGTGTTGGAACAAATGAGATGATTGAACTTCGTATTAAAGACATGCGCAAGGACAAATTGATGTTTGAAAACTTTTAGAAAACTGTGAAACTGACAGAAAGTTAGGAAACAATGCAATCGGTAAGAAGAATCATGCAGTTTTTCAGCTTAAAGATGAAGAATACTGCAATGATTAAAAAATATAAAATTTTCAAGTGTTTTTAGTTCTGGCAAAGAAACATACATTCACAAAAGAATTATGCAGAGTTTTCAGATCATATTCCTCGCCATTCCTTACTCATATACTCCGCATTCAAAATAACAAAGTATCTACACGCTTCTCGTATAATTTTCTGCTTACACCAAAACTTTTTGCGTTGCACCTATTTTTTATTTGTGCCGTTTCACCGAGTTGGCAGCCCTAAGGACAAGCGTGCACTGGGCACATGCCAAGTTGTCCCGTTTGTATTTTCTATTTCGCTGAAATACTGCGTCATTTTAGTGTTATGTGACAAAGTAGCACCACTTATCCCCACTAGGGTAATTATAAACAAAATCCCTAATTGGGGTACGCGTTAACCCATTTGTCACTAGTCCAGCTTGTAAATAAACATGAATTTCGTTTAGATGTAACGAAAATAAATGCAAATTACGTTTTCAAACTGAGTGTATAGACTAGTGTTAGAGATTTTAACTTAGATAGGTACTTAAAAGCGTTACGTAAACTAACTTTGATTTAAATCAAGACTAGGTTGTTGGCTTAAAATGGAAAACAAGTAAATTATAGACAAAAACGATAGTTGTAACAAAAAAATGAGTACCTAGTTTTGTTTTTGACCGATTTGGCGCAGGGGTAGGTTACCCACCTTCTGCGCCAGTGGTCTCGGGTTCGATTCCCGAACAAGACAAATATTTGTGTGCATGAACATGTCTATTTGTCTTGGTCTGGGTGTTAACTATGTATATTAAGTATGTATTTACAAACAAAAAGTATTTAAGTATATATTTATCCGTTATCAAGTTTTCCATGATACGTTTCTTAATGAAATTAACATGGGCTTAGATAATTGGTGTGAATGTAAGAAGTTATTTATTTATTTATTTTAGATATTTTTATTAGTGAATTTGGTAACAACATTACTTAATTAGGGACTATCTTTGAAAATCAGTTAAAGTGTTTTCTAATTATTATTTTTTTGCAATGTAATGCAATTTTTATTATTGAAGATTGGAAATGACGTATTAGAAAAAGTCGACCAGTCTCACCCATCGAATGCTCGGTTGTTAGCATTCGCCCGGACAGTATTGGGTTCGTGTCCCATCGGAGCTAGTTGTGAGACGGGTAGACTTTTTCTAAGACCTCCTTCATTTTAAATTTTTCCATATTTTCTGTTCAAAATTTTTCTTATTTTCAAAATATTGACTTTCTTTCAACACGTTCTATGCTATTCCGATGGTGTACAGAAGAATTCGTTAAACCGCTTCGTTCAAAAACGTCCTGCGGTTGATTGAAGCTCCGAAACAATTAATATCGAAGGTTTTTTCGTCGAAAACACGTAGACAACTATCGCCGAAAAGCTGAGCCCGCATGAAAACTCGTTTCTGGATTTAAGGCACGTTTTTGTATTAAATATTTCATTTAATCTTTTTTACTTTTATATTCTTTATAGTTGGAATTGTTTCAAAAATTTTAAATCCTTTAAATACAGTATCGGATTCAGCGAAGTGTTAAGAGCTGTAATTTGCATAAATACTAAAAGGGATAGAATGTAATTATCAATTTATTTATTTTATTTATTTTTATTTTATCAAAGTAGGCTATTGACAGAATATGTAACAAAATTCCATAAAATCAAACTAAAATCTTTCATTCGGTGCAACACAGCAACTGCAACACCGTGACACACCTTGTACTTTCACCAATTACTTAAATAAATGCACTTTCACTAATCACTACACACGTGTTTCAAATTCATATAAAATTAAAGTACAGTAGAAAATATCAACTCGAGTCGCAACAAGCAAATAAAAACCAAATCAATAATTCATAACAGAACAAAATTGACGTTCCATCTGCTTTGAAGCTCAAACCCTTCATTAAGGGCAGCATTTTCCAAAAACTCTGTCTTTGTCTTTTTCCTTACGTGTGAAGAGTAATGAAAATAACCTCACTTTTTCATTTTTCAATGTTTTTCTTGTTATTTTGAGCATAAATTCACTTTTTGAAAAAGTAGCCTGAGAATAGTCTACAATATGTCATTACCTATTTTTCTATATATT
Organism: Crambus lathoniellus; assembly: GCA_949710035.1. NCBI lineage: Eukaryota > Metazoa > Arthropoda > Insecta > Lepidoptera > Crambidae > Crambus > Crambus lathoniellus. The sequence continues at coordinate 29,544,987 of OX453309.1, read as the reverse complement.
ATTCATGAATTAGAGATTAATAATCTAAGTATAAAACCAAAAAAATATAAAAATAGGTAATGAAAATTGTTTTTGTTTTTGAAAATTTTTATTGTCGAGTTACGATACGAATATCGTGTTTCTAGCCACAAAATAATCAAGATCGTTTATGAAACTTCAACATAATATTTTTATCTGCTCATAATAAAGAATATTTAATTGTTTACTTTTGAATCAAAATAGGTTAATTTCGATAATTTGGAAGTACGTGCCCTTAATTCGTTAATTTCTTTCGTTTTGAAAATTTAATTTAAGAAAAATAAGTATAATTTATTCACTACGAAAAAATTATTGCATTTTTTCTTAAATAAAAAATAAACTAATATTGTTAAATCAATTAAGGTTCAAATTTTAATGGATGCAAGAAATATAATTGCATCCATTAAAATTGGAACCTTAATTGATTTGTAGCATAACCACTCAAAGGTAAGACGAACACACAGATAGCCGAAACCAATGTTGAATAATTTAGTGTCCACTTTAAGATCGTTTTGGGGATCAAAGGAACATAATACACAACGTTTGGGCAAGACCCTAAGGGATTTCTTGTGAAGAGTGACCTCGGACCGAGTGAAAGGATACCTTTAAAAATTACATGCTACCTTTTCAGTCGATCACTTTCGTAGTCATTTCAATGGTAATTGATTGTGGTTGGGGGTTTTTAGATTTTTGATTTAAACGTTATTGGAGCCTAATATAATGTTAAATAGGTTAAATACAAAGTACCTGAACTCTCCAGGATAAGCGAAAAAGCTGGCTGAAATGTTTTTACTAGCTACAAACGAGTCACTTTAAGAAAAAAGGCGTTACCTACTTGACCCGTAAAAAGAATTAAAATTATATATGTCGCAGGGATTTTAGTCAAAGTCGTGATATTATAATTCCATTAGTAAAATTATAATTTCACGTGATATTATGAATAGACAGTACGAGACAGTATGCACACGGCTGCGAGCCTCGGAAGTCCTGTAGAACACGTGATAGGTTAGAAATTTCGTGGTTATTTTTTTTTATTGATACAAAAATATTATCTATTCATAATTTAACTAGTGGAATTATAATATCACATGAAATTATAATTTCACTAGTGGAAGTACGCTATAAAGAGTCACATTAAGAACGAAGCGAAAAACATCATTGATACGAGTAGGTATCTATTTTATTGTATTTTTACTCGTTACTTAGGTAAAGTTGTGATAGAAAAAAAACACCAGCCCTAAAAGTAGCTTGCAGGGCTGGTTGTTTTTTTTTCTATCACAAGTTCAAATCTTGAAACACTAAACGTAAGGACTGGGCTATAAAGCCTAGTCCTCACCAGATACCTACTACAGACTTCACAAAAACTAATGTTGAAAAAAAAAAATACAAAAGTGTGTAATATAAATAAAAAAATTATTGTTTCCCTCGAGACGAAATTGGCAAAAACCAAGATGTGTTTTGTGCATCGGCAAGCGCGTCAAGAAAGGATCAAAGTGAGGATTTATAACATAGCTCAAAATATCTTAAACATTTGAGACAAAAAAGACAGATCATACTAATTTAATAATAAAAAAAGCCGTCAGTGCACACAATGGATAAATTTGAGAATCAGTCCACGATTTTATTAAACAGATTGAAGTTTGCTAACTCAAACTCCGCGCAGATATTCAGAGCTCGTGCTTTGAAAACTGAAAGTGAATTAAAACTATTTGGGTTCGCCTCTGGGACCCTTCGCCTGGGACTCCAATAAGATTAATTAGCCGAATGTATTGTAATATTAAGTGTAAAGCCTTTGTGTTCGTGACTTTGCCCTTTGTGGTTTTAATTATGTGTGTAATTATTCGAATAGTTACGCAAAACTCGATCAGTTACAATACAAATTAAATGTGCAGTGAAGCTAAGCACTTTTGAGCGTAAACACTCGCTACCATTGAACAAAGTTCTAAATAGTGGACTTCTTAATTGGCCTTTTAATAATACAAAGTGCACAACGTTGCTAAGCTGTCAAAACGGTATAATATTACAGTTAAATAGCATTCCCGGCTATTTTGGTTAAACTTCATAATACGCCAGTATTTTAAAGCTTCATTAGTCACTGGCATTACGCTTGCTTTGCTCGCTCGGCTCGATTAAATCTATTTATTTAAAGAAGAAAAACTTTCATGTAGAAAAATTTCGTTGCAAAATAGAGTACAACCAGCCTTTCATGTCGAAATGTTTCATATTTCTGAGCAACCTACTAATGTATTCATCGAACTATAACCACGCCATTTAAACACGTACCATACAAGCTGATCGCTGCGAGTAAAGCGACAGGCATTCCAACACGAATGCACTACTATATAATATTACTGTTCCATTCGGAATACTAGTGGCATTGCTAATATGGGAAACTGACATCTGTAAACTTTGATGTATCAGTGCATCTGATTTGAGGAATAACATAAATAATATTGGAACATTTAAAGGAATTTTATTGCGGAATAGCGGGATGATGAAAGTAGGAAGGTAAAAACAATGAAAACCACTCAATAACCTGATTGTAACCTGTTTGCGTACTTAATAAAATAAATGAATAGTACACTCATAAAACTAGAGAGAATCCATCAAAATCATTTGATAACATTTGTTTAAAATGCCTTTCCACGAGTGCCTACGTTTCCCCCTATTTGTAGCAACTCATTCATCACCGCTCTACTGAAACATACATCATGCGAACCTCTCGAATTCACAAGCCAATTACATGGCTTGTTATTGTTGAAAAATGCCTGACGTTGATGCGCCGCATATTTTCTATACGAACTGCGGGTTTTTCTTTATCGCCGTATGAATTTGCGTGCTTCAACAAATTTATGGGAGATTCAAAAAATTGCACAGAATTTGTCAGAGTTAGTTGTATGAATAGTGGCAGTTGCGAAAAGTTTATCTGATGCAATCGTTTTGAATGATACGAAACTCTAAAAATATAGTTAGCATTTTTTACTATTTTAGTGGAACATCTTTGGTATTTAATGTTTATTTTATTAGTTAGATTTTATATAAAACCACATTTTAGCAACCTCGAAACTGTCAAACTTACAATCAATAGGTCAGTACCCAACGCTAAAATATAAATTGAATAATCCTATTGCACGGTAAGTTAATAAGCACACTCATAATGGTTCATTCATTCTAGCACATTTTATATTTAATGTAACTTTAAAAAAATCACGTAATCACCCCTTTTTGGAACTATAGTGATCATTTTTCAACACTACTTGCAAACGTGTAAAGATTTCGATCGAAATTTTCAAGCATGACATGATACATAAGATAGTAACATGATACTTACATGAGATAGTGACAGTTTCGTTTCGATCCCATCTTGCGTCTGCGGCCATACTGTATTATATGTCCTCTCTCTATCTCACCCTCTCCTAAGCTTTTGTCTTGTGAATTCCAGATGACTCCCTCATACCCGCGACCCCGGCCCCGCCCCGCTCCTCAGGTACTCGATTCCTTCACTACTTCATTATGTGGCATTCTTCATTTACCAACTTCATTTGTTTCAATTAATTTTGTTAGTGACTTCGCACCCCCCATCGCATGAAACCGTGTTTTGTTTTGAATGACTACTTGTAACAACGTCTGTGTGTGAATGTTATAACAATCTTTATTTAACTTAGACTTCGAAGTTGTTTAGCATGAATTGTTTCTTAGTAGTTATTACGAACTTTGTTCATGATTACTTTCGAAGTTTTCCGAAGCTTTTTATGAAAAGCTGTAATGTATGAATAATTATGAAGTTCAAAGAACAGTTGTAGAAAACAATCTAGACAGCTTTTTTTGTGGTTGAATTTTGTAAGTCTAATGAAAAGCTTAGTCTTTGTTAAATTAAATGTCAATATTGGAATGTGTGTAATGTGAAGTGTAACATGTATTTTTTTTTGGTTTGTTTGCTATACGACAGATTGAAATATAAACAACGCTGTCGAAATTCTGAAACAAGTTTCGGATTCCCGCATTCACGTCCTTCATCTAATTCTCCACTGTAGTGTCCTCGAGTTAAAATTGAATTTTGTTTGTTGCAGCGGCCGCGGCGACCATCTGGGGCTCGCAAGACGTGTTCGTGAAGAAAGGCAGCACGATATCGCTGACTTGCTCGGTGAATGTGCACTCGTCCCCGCCATCCAGTGCATCTGTGCTATGGTAAATCTTACAAACGTTTATGGAATGTGGAATTTTGTGCCGAATGTCTCGCGTCCGGGCCGTGAGGCGGAATGTGAATTTTTAAGGAACTTTTGGGGATACTAAATATTTTGCTGCAACACTCAGAGAGAATCAACGCATTATAGAATATTGTAAATAATCTTAATCGTATCATTAACATTGTTTTGGTAACTACGCGAACTGATACTAATGGCAAATCCAAAATCATTTTACTCTATTCAAAGTTTTTAAGCTGAGCAAAAAATAAAATTCAAGAGAGACTTAATATTGTATTCCTGTGACTTTGGCACAGAAAAGCAAAGTAAGATCTAGAATACTGAATCTGATGAATTGCATACAGGTATCACGGCAACGCCGTAGTGGATTTCGACTCGCCCCGAGGGGGCATCAGCTTGGAGACAGAGAAGACGGAGGGGGGCACCACCAGCAAACTGCTGGTGACCAAAGCAGCCCTCACTGACTCCGGGAACTACACGTGTGTGCCGAACAACGCGCACCCCGCGTCTGTGTCGGTGCACGTGCTTAACGGTATGCTTTGCTTACGGTAGATGGAGCTGTTTTGCATGTTTTTATTAAAAAGAAATGATGTTGAAACCATTGGTGGAGATGGGAACAGGTATGTAGGTATGTCTGCTACTTCTAAATCCGGCTACGACTCTGCATCTGTATCAATGTACATGGATAACGGTAAGACAGGTAAATGGCGTTGAGGTACCTATGTTTATGTGTTACAATGCTGGAGATGGAGATGATGAAGGGGGATCTCGTGTATGTCTTTATGAGCATCAGTCTCCGTTCGTCCTTAACGGTATAACCGAAAGATGGCGTTGATTTTATTTTATATGGGACTGCTGTTGAAGTTTTTATGGAGCTATGTCTACCATATGAGATCATGCAGCGTGTCGGCGTGTCGGCGTGTCGGTGTGACGTGTATAACTAAACGGCTTAGTGCAGCGTGCCCGCGAATGATGACTAGATAGACCAGATGCTAGTCGGTGCGACCGAAGTCGCGGGATATCGCCGGCACAATGCATGAGCCCTTAGGCGTACATTAGGCGGTCATGCAACTGTCATTTAAACCCATCATGCAAGACTGTTTTAGCCAATCAAAATGAACCATTTTAAACGATGTTCGTCTATATCGATTGGTTAGAGAGTCCTGCATGATGGTTTTGAATGACGGTTGCTGACCGTCTAAGGCGCCCTTAGAACTAAATCGAAGTTTAGTATTAAGTAAACCCATGTTGTGTAGTAGACTGCACATAGTTTAAATAAATTAAGATACCTATAAGATCCAAAGGATCTACTGTAAACGGTTTTTAATGAATCGATTTAATTAAAACCCAGTGTTGAAATATGATCACTTCTCGTTCCCACAAACTTTATCAAACTAGAAACTAGCCTGAAATCTAATTGACTTGGTAGAACTATTAATGCAGTCGCAGGTAAGCTTTTTAAAGCGTTTGAGCATCGAAAACTTGCGGCTTCCGATCGATTAGCCGCGAGTTCGGTCCGGTTAAAGTTCCCGACTTAATCCAGCTCCAGCTATCTGCAGAATCGTTAACTTCCTTCTGACATCACTTTTAACTTTACTGTACTGAGTTTACAGAGTATTTAGTTTAAAAGTGGAGTTAGATTCAAAGTAATAAATTCATCATACTAAGTTGAAATTAATGGGATATTTATAACAATATGGAAAATGATTTTTTCCATCTCCCATCCCTTTTCCTTTTTGAGTTTCGGTCGGGCGGAAAAAATTTAATCATCAAAATATTCACGCAACATTTTCATATTCATATTCATATTTATTTATTCTGTGCACACAGGTACAAAAGATGTTACATTGTACTTGTACAAGTACTTAGAGACTTTGATCTGATTTCGATATAAAAAGCTTAAGGACTAAGCTATAAGAACCAATTCTCATGCATATTATTTATTACAAATGTACTGAAATAGCAACATGTAATATTCATGTTGCTATTGTATCCATAATATGGAATCCTTGATTCCTGGTCAGAAGGCAGGATATCTCAAACGTTTTCCAGCAATGCTTACTCTTCTTCCATTCTACTCTGTACTCTTCCATCCATCGTCTCCTTGTAACCATCATCATATAAGCCGCCCGACGCCCACTGCTGAGCATTGGGACACACCTTAGAATCTCCATGATGATCGATCATGAAATGCCTTCTAAATTCTCTGGAAGACCCCAACCATTACCTGAATCCACCTAGCAGTCATAACTTTATCTACGCAAAGAATACCGTACCTACCCTGCAAGTAAGTTTCAGGCGGGATTCGAGCCGTACCGATTCCGATTTCTTTGGAGTACTCCGTACCGGACGCACTTCAACAACATATTACATACCAGTATGAACATGCTTGTTTCACCTGATATGAATCAAATGTAACATTCTGTTTCTGCATTATTGAAATATACAGCAAATAAATGTGATTGAAGCTCTCTTATAATTGGGTAATGATGTAGTATTCCTTTCCCTTCAAAGTGGCCCACTTTGAACATGCGGTAATTGTGGTGGCTGTGATGGCTCTGGTGGGCTAACAACTTGAATATTAGAAGCTGCGGCATTGTTGTCCAATACCAATTCTGGCATGTCTCGTGATGAGTCATGCACAGCATGTCTGTTTGAGTGTATCCGTTTTGCAGGCTGAAAACAAACCACAGTTAGAATAAACACAGATGAAACCTTATGTTTTAACAGTTTTAGCAACAAGGGTATTTTTTTATAATATCTGTTTATGTTTTCAAGTTTAATGTATGTTTAATGATATTGTATACCTAATGATTAATGAGTAGTAGGTACTTTGTAACAACATGCCTATTGCCTACTTTAGGCAGGTCTAATTAAAGATGGAAAATAATTGACACACTTACAATCATATTATACATTTTTTATTTAAGTACTTATTACTTATTCTTTTTTTGTTTTTTAAGATACTACAACATAATGAAAAACAAAATGCTTACCACATAAGTAATTAGTATTCTGTGATAATAGGACAGCCAGCAATGGACACTTCATACTGATATTATGGCGTCTTAGTCTTCTCACAGATTTCCCATAAGCAAACCATGTTACGCCCAAGTACTTAGTCTCTCATGTTCACCAGCTTCGGTATTTAATAAAAGGTAGCATGAATGGCAAATAAATGCATCCAGCCAGAGGCAACTGAAACTAAGATGCACTATAAAAATAAAGCAGTTTTTTTTTTACTCCAACTTCATACCTGGGTTTGATTGAACATTGGTTATCCAACTCAACGCGAAAGTCTTGTTTAACAATATAGTTAATCCAGGGTCAAAAATAAGCGCAAAATCACAACGCAACGTGAAATACAAAATTAGAAAGAATCTTCCAATTGACAAATTCAAATTCTTCAATTAGTGATGTGTCATGCATGTGTCTACTCGACTCGAGAAGGTTACTTTAACTCGAGTTGGGCTTTGGGCCTAAGAGCCAACGCGCTCTTGTGATTTTTAATCGGGCGATAGTTTAGTCGGAATCGCAAGACGATCGTGATCAAACTGTCGGCCGATAGTTTGGTTTTGAGAGCCTGCGCGCACTTGTGATTTTTAGTCGACGGATTGTTGGTCGATCGATAGTTTAGTTGAATCCGGGCGTGCGCTCACCTAGTATTTCATGCACAGGCCGATAGTTGTGCGATAGTTTTTCGATAGATAGTTGTACAACTATTGTTATTATACTATATGCCAGTCATTTTCGATAGTTCGATACTGAATGCACAGTCTACCGATAGTTGGGCGATAGTTTAGTTGAATGCAGTGGGCGCGTTCACATAGTCCTTCATGCACATTACCACCCGGCCGATAGTTGTGCAATAGTTTGAGCGTACAACTATCGGCCAGTCATTGTCGATAGTTTGATCGGTCGATAGTTTAATCGTCAGTGCGCGCACTGCCATATAACTCTATACTGAATCTGAGAACGACCAAACTATCGCCCGATTAAAAATCACAAGTGCGTGTTCGCTCTAACTCGAGTTAACTCGAGTTGAATTCGATTAAACTCTAATTTAGATAGGGGCGCGAAAAATTAACGAATCAAACGATTACGAGATTACGGTGCTCTCATTTTTTGTTGCAAAATCGCTCTTATTAAAACCAAACTAAGATGGCGCGGGGCGTTGGCTTTAAATCAAATCGTCTTAGAGTAAGAATCATCTAAAATTGGTAAACACAAAACAAAGACATCGAGTTACATGAATTTTAACTCGAGTTAGCTCGAGTCGCGTTTATACCGAGTTGGCCCATCACTATCTTCAATGATGACAACATGACTTAAGTTGTTCTCTATGGTCCATAATGGCGAATTCACGTTGCATTACTTATTATTTTGAAATAAAAACTCCCAAGTTCAGAGAGCTTCAAAACTACGTAATAATTCATATTTCTATTTATATTACTTAATTATATTTACTATGTTTGTGTAAATTGAATGTACTTTTTTGACCATGTCCCACCACTTTGTTGGCGTGATAAACATGTATATTCATGCCAAATCACAGCTTTCTAGTACTAAGAGTCTATGAGCTAGACTGGGTTCAGACGGACGGACGGACAGACGGACATGGCGAAACTATAAGGGTTCCTTGTTGACTACGGAACCCTAAAAAAAGGCCAGATTTTCGGGGCCGTGTCGGTTCGAATCCCGCCTGAAAATCCACCACAATTTTTCCTTTGCATTTGCAAAAAGCATTGTGAATGCATAAAATTAATTTAAAATTTTAATACCGTACTTTGCAGATATTTAAGGAACAAACACTTAAAAGTGCTCTTTTGAAATCTCTGCTCTTTATTTCTAAAATAAAGTCGCTACATAAGCTACAAAAAGAAATTCTTTTTCATAGTAGTGCATTAATTAAGCTTTGTCTTAAGAGCTGTTTTCCCAATAAATTGTCGTTGTTAGGACTAATTTATTCCTCTTCCGTTGTCCTTGACATGGCTCATTAATTACCAGCGAGGAATAATCTCGCTGCGAAAACATCTTTGATACATTGTCTCCTGTTTCATTTTCAGTTTCAAAAACAACAATTTTTTTACACTTAATACTACACCAAAGTTAAAAAAACACTTGACGATCAACACCAAATAGTTTTTAAGTTTATTCATTACACACAAACAAAGAAACAAAAAACTAATCTTTGCTCTATAAATAAAACACTTTCACGGATTTTTTCACGCAATTTATTTAACAACTTGGTTAAATTTTAGTTTTCAGTTTTCCGTGACCACGGAACCTGGAAAGGTGCCGAAACGTCGGATAAAGCAAAAAACCTCTAAAAACAACTAAAATTTAACCAAGTTGTTAAATAAATTGCGTGAAAAAATCCGTGAAAGTGTTTCATTTATATGGACAGTTCGCGCAGAAATCTAAGATGTAACCTTTGCTCTTTATAATATTGGTATAGATGGAATTTTAAGTATATACACGCACTCGCAATCAAAAAGTTGCCTTATATGATAAATATAAAAATTCGCGCAATAAAGCAGTACGAATTATTATGAACGTTTAATCTAGGTATGTCGATTGCACTGTAGTATAATAACAAACAAACATTAATCGACTTCTTTGTACCTACATAATGTATCAATATTATTTATTTGCAATGAATAACTTTATTAACAAACATCTGAACACTTATAGCAAAACAAAAGCTAATTGTAAAACTATTATTAATGAGTGGTTACAAACTAAAAACTATGATGAAACGGAAAAGATGATTGCTAAATAAACATAGAAACACACTTACTTCTTCTAATTCTCAAACGCACTCATACACAACACACTCACATACTCTCCCACACACACATACACTTACACACACACACATAAACACAAATACTTACTTTAGATTAATGCTTAGTTATTAATGTTTTAATTTAGTCTTTTTTTTCCGAAGTTAATGTGCTAAATAGATGTGGCTAAAATGTTTATGTGCCAATGTGGCAGGGTTGAGACCTGGTACTCAAGATACAGGGTTTACCTAGTTTGAGCACCAGTCTCCCTTTCGATAGTGTATTTTTTATTTTATTTTAACATAAGATAATTTTCTTGTCCATGTCAAAAGGGAGAAAATAAACAATTTTTTTATTTTATTATTTTTTATTATAATAGCAACTATTTTGGGCAAATTTAATGCTATTAACTATTAGACATTACAAAAAAAGATTCCTTTTCAATTATAATTATTTATATAAAACAATCAGTTATTATTACCTACGTTTCAACTGGGTTGTTACTGAAACATTTAATTAATGGTTAAACAAACTTACCTGTGACGTTTGACCATAATTATACAAGGTGTTACATCCGAAGAGATTCAGTATTCACTATGTAGTCCACTTCTCAATGTACTAGGCATCGCACAGTATTTTAGAGCTAGAAATTAATAAAAAAGTAGCTGTATTGATATATCCCCCCACCCCGCCACCGGCCGGCCTCTGCGCCTGACCCGCTCGTACGTCATTATTTTCAGAGACCTGAAAGCACCTATTTCGCTTCAAATGACCTGGGGTATTAAATGGTTTGTAAAAACATTACTTTCGGGAGGGAGGGTACTGAATCTCTTCGGATGTAACACCTTGTATAATTATGGTCAAACGTCACAGGTAAGTTTGTTTAACCATTAATTATACTACGGTGTTACATCCTCCGGATTCAGTATTCACTATGTAGATGTTTAGCGCATAAAGTGAAATAGGTGGTTGTAGGAAAAAATCCAAACAAAAACACTTATTCATGAATACACGCTGTATTTTACGAAATCTGACTTATAATTTTTCACTTAATAAGGGATAATTTTAGAAATCAATTTAATCACCTGTGTTAGATATTACCTATTTTATAATTAGTTAATCAAAACAGTATTTGCAAAATCGTTATCTTCATCGTTTAGCGTTGGTCTATTGTAAAATTTTGCGAATGTTAAAGAGTTCCCGGACCATCCAGCAGTTCTTTTTATCAGGTCTACAGACAACCCTCTAGTCAGTGCGGCTGAAGTTGAAGCGTGGCGAGTGCTATGTGCCGAGAAGACAGATATGTCCACGCCGCTTTCAGAAAGTACAGATTTAATCCATCTGCTAATGGTGGCACTGCTAGCATTATGTTTAGGTTTTCTAGTTGTCAGAATTAGTTTTTCAGTATCTGGTAAGTGTCTAAATCTATTTGTTATCGCTAAATATGAAAGTAACGTTTTTGCAGGGCATATTTGTTCTCTGTTTGGAAAAAAAGGTATCACCAATCGTGGCATTGATCTACCTGGAGCTGAGGTTTTTATTATATCAGTGATTATAATTTGAATATTCGTTTCGCTAGTTTTGATATTTGACAAACGGATCAGGGAGAGCGTCTGCACACGTTGTGCAGTCGACAACGCGAGAAGAGCTACCAATTTTTTACTTATTTTCAGAAGGGATAATTCATGGTTAGGATACCATGTTTCTAAGTGGTCGAGGACGAGATTGGGATTCCATGTTGTTTGGTATCTCGGAAGGGTTGGATTCGTTCTGAAAACGCCTCTCAAAAACCTAGAAACCCTTTCATCTTCTCTGAATGGTTTGCCCAATATCAAACCTAACGCGGAACGTAATGCGTTTAAAGACGAATAACTGGCTCCTTCTTTAAGTTGACATGTCATAAAATTTAATAAATGTGGAATATTTACAGAATAAAAATCAACCTTGTATTTGATACAGTAGTGCCACCACTTTTTGAACGCACAATTATATTGTTTTAATGAGTTCACTGCTAAGGATGAAATTAAAACATCAATCGTATCGTTTGATAAAGATTGTTTTACGAAGGCTTCCCTGACAATAGCGATGATGCCAGGGTAAGTCGGCTCCAAAGTGGATGACGAGTTCTGAAAGGAGATAAGAGTAATTCAGGCTCTGGATTGAAAAATACGGGATCTTTTACTGATAATTTCATGAAAAGAGGGTACCACGGCTGACTCGGCCAGTGTGGTACTACCACTATTCCAGTAGCACGGTCATTAACAATTTTTCTTAATGTTTTAAGAATTAACGAAAAGGGTGGAAAAGCATAGAAAAATAAACCATTCCAATCAATCGTAAATGCGTCAATGTTCATGGCCTCAGGGCCACGCTTCCATGAAACGTATTTGGCACACTTAGCATTTAATTGTGTGGCAAATAAATCAACTGTAGGGGTACCGAAATGGTTGCAAATTGTTCTGAATGCTAAAAGAGATAAGCTCCATTCTGTGTCTATATTGTCTCTCCGTGATTCCTCATCGGCTTCAGTATTTTCTTTTGACTTTATATATGATGCGAAAATATGCAAATGCCTCTTTTCGCACCACTGCCATATCTTCCGTGTTACTTTATTTAGATGCACGTACTGGACGCCACCGTATCTATTTATATACGCTATTGCTGTAGTATTATCTATACGTAGTAAGATTTCTTTATTATACAAAGATTTTGCGAAACATTTTAGTCCGTTAAAGGCCGCTAGTAATTCTAAAATATTTATGTGATAGTTATGTTCCTCTGTGTTCCAAAAACCACCTGTTCTTTCTCCATTGCAAAAAGCGCCCCATCCCGTAAGTGAGGCATCTGTGAAAATTTCAACAAAATATTTACCTTCGCGTATTGGGTTACTTGTATTCTCAATATGCTTTATCCACCATACAAAATCTGATCTTAGATATTCAGGTATCTCCATAAGGCTATCATAGTCTTCGTTGGATTTTTGTAAGGCATGAAATTTTTCTCTCTCTAATTGCTTGGTATATAGCCACCCGTAAGCGATAGCTGGGCATGCGGAGCATAAAAGACCCAAAAATTTTGCGAAGTCTCTAATACGCGTTTGTTTTTTATCATGCATATCTAAAACGGAATTCAATATTTTTAGGCGTTTATCTTTTGGCAATCTCAAGCACATTCTATTTGAATCTATTTCAAAACCTAAGAACTTCTGAATTTGACAAGGCATTAATTGGCTTTTAGAATGATTTATTATGAAACCCATATTTTCTAAGAATTTTATGGTTTCTGTAACACAGAAGAGACATGTATCATAAGAATCAGCCAGGCAAATAGTGTCATCTAAATAAGTAACTAGTATAAAACCTCTGTTTCGGAGGTGTGCCAAGACAGGTTTCATTAACTTTGTGAATACTAATGGGGCTAAAGAAAAACCGAACGGTAGGCATTGAAATTCATATGTACTACCTTCAAATTTAAATCTTAAATATTCTTTGCTTATGTCACCTATGGGCACTAAAAAATAGGCGTCTTTTAAATCTATTGTTGTCATAAAACAATTTTTTGTTAAAAGCTTTTGAACTGTCCTTATGTCTTCCATTTTAAAGTGCTGAGGAGCAAAATATTTATTAAAGTTTTTTAAATTTAGTATAAATCTAAAAGAACCATTGGGTTTCGATACAAGGAAAATTTTTGAAAGATATTGCCCAGGAACATCATCGCATTGTACAATAGCACCTAATTCTTCTAATTTATTTATTTCATGAAATATTTGAATTTTTTCATTATAGCTGAAATCACCATTTTCAGGATATGTGTTTTGTACAACAGGTTCATCGATTGGGATTTCGAAACCCCTTATATAGTTTAAAACAGTTTGGTCATCCGTTATGGATTTCCATTTATCAAAAAAGAAGCGTAATCTACCGGCATGCGGTAAAGTTACCTCAGGTGTCGCTAGGTTTTGCGAGTCTTCGTGTTCGGATTCAACTTCGTCGGCAGTCGGGACTGTCGATCCTGGTTCGGCGGAGGACGTCGATTCGGCTGAGGAATGTAACGGTTTCGTTGCCCACCCTGTTTGTATGTCCGAGCAGCTTGTGCTCGGGGTGGGCCTCTCCAGTTTCCCTGCTGTGGATATTTTCGAAATGCAGCAGCCGTATTAGTATCAGTGCGTTTTATCTGGAGACCGGACCGTTCTGCAGTCTTGGATGCCTTTATTTTGTCATTTAAATTGTTTCCAAAGAGAAACTCATCTCTTTTCACGTCCGAGATCATACCTAGGAATTTCTTATCTAGAGATGCTGTTACCAATTTTCGCCTCCGTTTAGTTTCTTCGTAATGAAGATCAAGAAGAATTTGACTTGTTTCCGAAAGTTTCTTTAATAGGTCAATCTTGTCTGTGTTGCCTTCGATTATGCTCGATGCAAGATTTGTCAGACCCGAAATACCGCGGCCTAGTTGGTTCTGGTATTTTTCCATTTGTTTGTCACGATGCTTGGCAGCATCATTTAATACCGGGAGTACTTCTGGATTGAGTAGGGGAGCTTTGGCTAGACGGAAGTTCTCGGGTATGAGAGCTTTTTCCATAATGTCTTGTTCTAGTTCCTTCGTCAAACCATCAACCAGAACCCGACCCCAACGTTTAGCGATCTCATCTGGTATCTTAGGCCCAAACACTTCTTCCTTTCCTTACGGATCCCCCAGCGCTTCTAAAACTTCTGACGGTAAGGATGGAACATCAACACTTGTGCTGGGACCCGGATTACTTGGTGTAATGTTTGTCGGTACACTATTAGTACCTATCTGGTCCACAGTGGTTTTACCACTAGGTTCCGGTTCTAATGTTATAGCGTTAATATTGCTTGGTTGATCAGCAGATGCAACTACCGACTTAAGCCCTTGATGTGATGCAGAGCTATCCGAATCGTACACTATAGGTACTTCGATATCAGTAATAGGAGGAGATATTGATGTTTGTCTCGGAAATACTTGAGGATTGTCACTATAATACTCATCTGAAAATAAACATTGTTGTTTATAGTCACTGATCGTAAGCTCGTTACGACGCTGGACTTTTTCGAGACTAAAGACTTTCATGTACCTAGGTAAGTTATTAATAAATTAGCTTTATTTAAAGTCATTGGGCGTAAGCACGTTACGCCGCGAGACTGGAGGGTAGTTTGGTATCAGCTGTGCGCTCGTCACAGCGTATAATATTTACGAATGTAGAATGGTTAATAAATATTGCTTAATAAAATCAAATCGAATTATACAAGAATGTTTTCAACATCTTGAGGGTATTTGGAAAAAAAAATCGACACGGAAAAAAATCCCTATTTGTTCTTGAGTGAAATAATTGTTGAATATTATACGAATGTTTGTCTTGTGCTTAATCTTAGAAAATAATTGTATAAAATCTGATTAAGAAATAACGTCTTCGTTGGCTGTAAAAAATCTATAATTACTAGTATATTTCCATAGAATTATTAGAATGTTTTAGATATTTAATGAAAAACAAAACACCATCATAGACATATTTTTAAAAGAAATAACGCAATAGGTATAACTTTCGTGTTTACTAATTATCACGACTGAGAATAATGCATTTAAAAAAAATAAAGTTATTTTCGAATTCTTCGACATAATGACACGAGTCACGTCACGACACAGTTATTTCTTTGATATTTCATAAGAACACTGTGAAATTCTAGGTAGGTATTTGTTAAACAAAAAACTCACTAACCTGATGATGAATCTGAACGTATTTGTTCAAGTTTTTCTTGCAATCGTCTTATCTTCTTACGTAAGTGAGATTCACTATGTTTACGTTTCCTTTTTCCCATTTTACACTATGAACACTCACACAAAACGAAAAGTACTTTAAATTCTTGAAAAAATTTAACTAAAAACGTTTAAAGTAATAAATGATATTTGCGATGCCCGCACAGAAAAGCGAATGACGTACGAGCGGGTCAGGCGCAGAGGCCGGCCGGTGGCGGGGTGGGGGGATATATCAATACAGCTACTTTTTTATTAATTTCTAGCTCTAAAATACTGTGCGATGCCTAGTACATTGAGAAGTGGACTACATAGTGAATACTGAATCCGGAGGATGTAACACCGTAGTATAATACTCTTTAGTTCGAGTTCTCCATAACTATAGTTACAAGTTGTCATCAAAATGCACTGAATTTAAATACCACTATAATATAGCAAAACTGTTAGTAGTTAACTATAAATCAAAGCTAAAATGGCTCCTGAAAGTCAATCCAATGTTTGACCAGTCAGTTGCAGCGTTAGTTACAGTTAACACTTAAAATTTAATTTATTCCTAACTTCAACAAACATTTATTTTCGCTGGCCACTTCTAACTGGAGCGATAGTTTAATTTAGCTTCGAAAACTATTATATTATAAGTTTCCGTTTTGGTGATGATAACATGGGCGTTGGAAAAGGAAATGTGATTTTTTTTTCGAAAACAATTCCTTAAAAAAATGTAGTTTATATATTAATTTTATAAAGAGTAAATTATTTAACTCATTTCAAACCTATCCTATTCTACTAATTTTAAATGCCAAAGTTCGTGAGCATGTTTGTTTGTTACTCCCACACGCAAAAACTACTGTACGAAGCTGGATGAAATTTGGAACAGATATAGCTGTGTGATATAAATGTGTTATTACAACCTATAGGGGCTAATAACACATAAGCTACTTTTTATCCCAATATTCCCATTAGAACAAGTTCCACGCGGGTAAAACCATGCGGACAATTTAGTGAAACATACTTATAACTTCAATGTGACAGTATTTTTTGTTAGTCTGTAGGAATCGTAGCATTGACAGCATAGACATTTAAACCATGAAACATAGGACAACAATTTTAATGAAGAACTGTATCAAATAACAAGATTGTGAGAAAATAAATAAAATAGCTTACTTCCGCAAAAAACACAACATGCAAAATACAGCGCCCGCCCGCCTGCTCAAAATTGCACATGCACAATACCTGCAGTTCAATAATTGCAGATACAAGACAGCGACACACCTTGCATTAGACTACTCTACACATGCTTTGCCACAACCTCATTCTAGGGGTATTGTGCATTGTTGTATTTTTTGCGGAAGTAAGCTACATATATTTATTTTTTTCATTTTCAATGGTTAGG
Organism: Crambus lathoniellus; assembly: GCA_949710035.1. Taxonomy (NCBI): domain Eukaryota; kingdom Metazoa; phylum Arthropoda; class Insecta; order Lepidoptera; family Crambidae; genus Crambus; species Crambus lathoniellus. Next base: position 29,527,816 of record OX453309.1, on the reverse strand, counting down.
GACTTCCGCCAAGTGACGCTTGATTCAATCAAATACAAATAACAAGATTAGAAATTGACAAATTCACAGGTTGCTACAAGTTTAACGTTACAATGTATTTCCAACTAGCGTCAAGGATTACGTCAGTAATGATTATTTGATGTCCGGATAAGTTTGTCGCCGCGAGGTGGCGTAGTGATAACTAGTTTACAGGTCGCTGAATATTCAGGGGCGGTGTTTGATAATCGAAGGAGTTAGCAGGACCACGGGGTGTATCGGAGTTAGGGACTTATTTATGATCTTTGAGCTAAAGTTAAGGGACTTAATTGTGCCACATGACGTGGCAATGGAAATTTGTATATTCGATGACTTGTTGTCGGCAGTCATGTCATGTCGTTTGGCTCAATGAACGTTTGACTGTAACATAATCTGAAAACCAGCACAGTCATATTATTGTAAATTGTAGGTATCAGACAAAGGACAAGATTAAAAACAGACACAGGATAATCGAAGATTTTAGCAGGACTATGGGGTGTATCAGAGTAGGTGCTGGGGACTTGTTTTTGTTCTTTGAACTAAAGTTAAGGGACTTAATTGTGTCACATGACGTGACAATGAAAATTATTGATGGAATGGACATTATATTCCACATTTTTTGGTCTAGTTACAGTTTTGTACTGCTGATACCACGAGCCCGAAAACATATAATACTTTCACGTAGAAAAATAAATAATTTAATTGTCCATAGGTACAGATACAAGTAACAAACTGATGAGCTTTATTTTCTTCTATCCTAAACTATGAAAACTAAAATTTTACTCATGGGAAACTGATTCTGATTTTTTTATTTATTTATATGGGGCAGTTCAAGTATATAACACTAGGGTCCTTGACAAGATGAATTTTGATTTCACATACCTATATTTATATTTTGTGTGTTAACTGCCAATTTTTTTATGTCATTCAACGATAACGTGCACTAAGTATAAGTACCGTTAAAAAGTTCACTTGTAACATTATACTAATACAAACGTTTCCTGTCTCCAGGTGAACATCCAGCAGCCATGCAGACGAGCAACAGAGCGTCCTCATACCTCACGTCCCAGCTAGGGTGTGCGCTCATCACTTACCTCCTCTCGTCCATGGCCTGCAGATGATCAGCCTAGAGGACCTGGAGGTTACAATAAGGACTACTTGGTAGGGTTTAGGATGGTTGCGTGGTTGGTGATTAGCGCGGATGGTGGATAGGGACGTTAGAGGTGAAAGGCGGATGGTGACCGGTGATGGAAACACGACGAGATACTTGAATCTCTGATAAATATCTCTCTTATCATTATATAATTGTTCAGTGTAAGCAATCTTCTAGCTCTATGAGCGACTTTTATCTTTGAGTGTAAAATACACTATAAAAGTATTGACATAACGGGCAATTTTGTCTCAATACTTACGTTGTAAAATAAAAAAGTATAACTTATAACTAACTAAAACTTATCTTACTCTCCAGAATTAATTTATTTGCTTTCTCTTTCTGATGCTGGAGGTAATAAAAATAGTGGCTATGAAAAGGAAAATATAAGAGTATCTTCGTTGTCTATGTCGCATTTTACAAAACACCTACATCGTACCCAACTCTGGTTTTCTAGTAATATACCTAGTAGCCGTAATGCAGCTGTGAGTGTCGTCACTTGGAACATTGGCCCTAAAAACAAAATGGTACTAGTCTGACAGAACCTACTTAACACCACGACTTATGGCACTTTCTCTGCTAAATTTATCATCGTTACTATTTCAACTGTTTTGCTAAATCACAGTAATCCTAAGCAACTTAAACTACACCATCCACGGTATCATAAGCCCGACTACGCAACCGTAATTAGGAATCGGTCAGTTTTAATCTAAAGCAAATATTTGGCGTTCATTGCTTTTTTATACAGCGTTGTTTAATAAAACAACATTGCATACCTGCAATGTAACCTGAGATGTTCGATATAGATGTAAACTGGCCCTTGGTAAGTTTTGAACGACTTATAGGAACTCTTTGCTACGTTCTCGAAATAAGATGTTGTCTTTTTAGTTTTATTAGATTGGATTAAATGGTATTGAATTATTATGAATTTTTGAAGTTCGAAGTGATTAGTTCAGTTGTGAAACAACTTAGAAATATTTTCAAATTATAGTGGAATTATGGTTTATTTTAAATGCAGAAATGAACATATAAGTGTTATGGTAATTTTACCAATTGCCTTTAGAAAGTATGCTTTAATACAATTATTTCTTTTTTTAAGAGGACCTCATAATTAAAAAAAAAATTTAAGTACTTAAGTACATAAAAAAATAAAGTCCATTTAAAGTTAAAGTCAATTCAACATACAATCTATTATATTTTTTATTTTGCTCCTTTATTCTATAATTCAACTTCTAATTTTTTTAGGCAAGTTTACGCAACATAAATAATACCTTCTTAAAAAATAGGTTGTGATAAATTTATTACAGAAACAAGTGAAAGTAAACACATAATTTTTATTTTTTATCTTATGTTTTACCAAAAAGACTTTTGTTGTTTGTTGAAAGAATGATCTCACTAGCGCCTAATTTTTATTTGGAAAACTATGAAAACTTTGACGCTTACAAAAAATATAAGAGAGTAATACATAATGATTATTTAATTTAAATGTTTTTCAATCTGTCTAAACAGTCGAAGTAACGTACTTTCTAAATTATGATCAGTTATCTAATAAACTACACTACATTAGATATTAAACTATGTTTCCAGGATTTGATAAAATGGTAAGATTTGAACGTAAAAGTATTAAAACAAAAGAGGTGTACGATGTTATATTTTCTGTAGAAACTTTGTTATTATTATTAGCGAATAGAATATGATTCATATAATGAATTTTATTGATTGCTCATTCTATTTTTATTGTGATATTATTTTACTAGTCTAAATTACTTATATTTTAAGTACTCATTTAAAACAAAACGAAAAGACGATTAGGAATTTCATTCAGCATACTTATATTAAATGAATTAAAATAGATTTGTAAATAATAAAATTATACGTAAATGTAGAATAAAAATTTATATCAGAATGCATTGTAAATATTTCGAATTGTTGTAAATAATGGAAACGAGTTTATTGTAATAAGAATTAAAATATTTCTAGTAGTTGTTTCACCATTCGAGTGGTGTATAAATTGTTTTTTTACGTTCTTAGAACAATTTTATAAATAAGTTGAAATGCGACCTCCTTCCATAAGTTTAAATCTGGTTTGTAGATACTAATTAAATTTACCGTAATTTGCATCACAGAGTTTCAATTCTGAAAACTTAAGGTCAGGGTATACACAGGACGGCCGGCCGCCGGAAAATATCCGGCGCGCTGAATATTTGTGACAGCGCGAAAGCAAACTTATCCACAGTTTAGCACCTGTTTGCTTTGTCATAATGAGCTCGCAAAACTGGGAGCCAATTTGTGGCTGCCATGGCCAACTTGCAGCCATCGCACTACTTATTAGCTTGCTGGCAAATCAACTGTATGCACACTGATTTAGCGGTCAAAATCATGATTTTAAATGCATTACTGCATGCAATATAACTTTTTGATGCATGCCAATAGTGTAACTGTGTTTTACGTACCCAAATAAATAATACGATGCTTTGAACTAGAGCTCTTATGTCAGTCATTTTTGTGTCGTTAATTGATAATAATTACCTAAATAAAAACTATTATATTTATTAAATTCAATATTTTTTTCTTTCTGTCAACATGTTAACAAGCTTTTACAGTATTGGGTACATAGAGCATTATGAAAAAAAAAAATACACCGAGCTTAATTTCAAAGTCTATTTACTAAAAAATGTGTTGGGTGATGGCAATTTAATAAAAAAATAATGAAAGGAGGTCAAATAAAATAATTATTAGGTAATAATGACAAATAAATGAATTAAAACAATTTCCTATCGACTGTTCTCCGTTGACTGTTGCACAAGAGACGAACCGTCGCAATTATTTATTTTAAGAGTTTACTTTCATTGTTAAACATCGTCTAGTTGTATGAGCGCTCTGAAAGTATTATTTAGAAAAAGCCTTACATTGCTCGAAAAATATCTGTGTATTCTTGGAATGAAGATAGAATCACCCTTGCTTTTTTGGGCTATCATTATTTAAAGACCTAAAAAAATTATTTAACATTTTGTTGGAAGTTGTATTTCGTATTTATTCACTTAATTTAATTTCTTGAATTTAACTCTCAAAAACTTTAATTGTAAAATTTACTATCAAGAATTTATTGCCTGTTAATTAGATATTCCCATTGTTCTTTTTTAATAATTTAATTAAAGGGAGCGCATGTACAACTAGCCTTATCGCCTCACATGTTGACTTTTCATCTCTTGTATACTTGTAAAGTAGATAACTGATATAAAGATAGTACTGTAGCTGAACTATAACTAGCTATGTTCCTTAATATAATGCGTAGAAAGATGTTGGGTGTACTTTAAATTATTTGTACGTACGACTTTCTGCGTCAGAAGAGTGTTTACGAATGGTTCCATTTGTTTTGTATTTTGTAAATAAATTGTAATGAGAGAGAAGGGAGTATTAATAAACATTATAATAAAATTGGTTGGTTGTTTCATTTTGTTCACCGATTGTGTTGGAAGGACTTAAATTGGCTTTTAAACAAAAAATACTAAAAATAAAATTACAAAATTACGTGTTCATCTGATAAATTGTAAGCCAAATAAAAATGAAGAGCAGTATTCAAAAAAACGAAGATTAACACAGAAACCTCGCTTCGGTTAAAAGCACTGTGGAGTGTATAGTACACAAATAAAATATGGGATAAAGAATACACGTAGGCGTCGAAAATGATTTCAACTTTTTAATATAACGCCGTAATACTTTCGGCGAAAGCGGTTTAAAGGCACAAAAAATACGTGGGCCTTTTGAGATGACGGGAATTATATTACATTAAAGAACCTTGCAAAAGGGAAGGTGACATCAAATCTTAAGATAATTCGAGTTATTTTTGAGTCAGATAAGATATTAAGCAAGGTTAATAAATTAATTTTAATAATTTAATTGACCCTAATTAATAATTAAATTAATTATAATCAAAGGACGTCGCGGGTTCAATCCCCGCAAAGATATTCTTCCTACAAGAAAATAACCTCGTACATAATTAGTACATCGGGGAAGTCAGAATGTGAATCGTAAAAACGGTGTAAAATAATTTCGTTGACATTAAAATGATAAAAATGGTAATTTATTCGCAATTAATCACTGGCCAATATTCTAACGACTCGGTGTCGCCCGGATAGCGAAAGATCGTGGGTTCGAGTCCCATCGGAGATGGATGTGAGACGGGTAGTTTTTTTTTTCTAAATACTTCATTTTCAATTATCAACGAATTTCTATGTTGTTAATCTACATATTATTATAATTCGTATAGCTAATATAAGTACTGTGAATGAGCGAGTGTTTCATAGTGTAGGTTTAGGTAAATTATTTAATTAAAGTAAGTAGGTACTTAGAAAATACTCCTACTTATTAATTTCAATCCTCAGAATTCGGTTCACAAGCATTTCTTTTGCTACTTGAGAATTCTTACTAAAATTGCCAGGAGATGGAAATACTGCCAATTTCGCATTTAAACTGTTTTCTAAAATATATGTAAGTATGTAGGAGGGAAATATTTAATTTTTTGTTTGTATGTTTGTTTGTAATAATAAGTTAAAACTACTAGACCCACTTTAAAAGTTCTTTTAATAATTAGAAAGCTACATTCTTCCCGAGTGATATAGGCAATTTTTTATCCCGATATCTCCACGGGAACGGGTAAGTACCAGGCGGATAACATAGCGGGAAGCCACTAGTATTACAGAAACTATCATTAGTCCAGATGGTAATTATAAAGTCCACCACACCACCCCCTCGTTCCAGTATTCGATCGTTAGATATTTTTTTGACTGAATTTTTGTTACTATAAAGTAATTTACTATTCACTCATAGTTTGAAGAATGTTCTTAGAGACAATCCTATTCGATTTCAGTAAGGATTCTGAACATCCAATAGACCAGCGTGTTTATCCGAGATTTCCGAGCGAACGAACACAGCACAAGTATGTTAGACTTTGGACTAGCAAACGGCGAGGCTGCTTATCTTTAGTCTGTGGCTTCAGGCGAGGTATTTCTTGAAAATACCGATGTAGAGGAATAAAGTTGACTTCGAGTAGGTATCAACTTTTGCACACAAGATTCAATTTTTATTATTGAAAATAAAGTACCTAGTAGAAAAAAATCGACCTAACTCACAATTAGCTCCGATGGAACTGGAATCCACGACATATTGACAAACACTTTTCATCGTTGCACTTTGTGCTAAGCTTTCTCATTAAACCGCCTTAAAAATATCCCAAACAAAAACTCACCTCATAAAACAATTATTTATTGAATTCATAACTCTTTCAAACTACTCTTAGAAATTACAGATCTTTTTGAAGTCGATGCCAAGTAGTTATTTGACAAGGTAACGCTCTGCCGTTCAAAATACCATAAAATAGCATATAAGTTGTTTGTAGATAAAAAACCATGGCAACTTCGTTTGTTTTTTGCTTTATTGTTATTTTTTCGTCTAAGATACTGATGTTAGAGAATCAAATTTTTCAATAAGTTCGGTCTTATTAAATGTGGTTTGCAAGAAGCTCGACAATCTACTAAAACACGTAAACAGATATGAAAACCAAGCAGCTTGACTTCATTGAGCATTACATTGTACGTCTCGAGATTTCCGATCGCATGAACACCGAACGCGGCACAAAGCGCAATGTGCAAGGCAGATGCATGCATAGTGGCCTAGTGATGTAAATTATAGCTCACTCAATTCATATTAGCTAAATTAATCATCGCTGCAATAGTCAATCTAACTATAACGCGTTCGGCCTGTTATTGCAATAGCGTCGAATACACGACAGTCGGTCCATGGGTCGGGTCGATTTTTAACCGCCTCTGTGGTCTAGTGGTTCACACCACCGATTTCAGACCAAGAGGTCCCGGGTTCGTTTCCCGTGGGGGTACATATTATATTCGGTTTGGTTGATGGTAGGACTTGTTCTTAGTCCACCTGGCTAGCTACCACCATCTTATCTAAGGCTGACGCCGTAACAATGATGTTTTCAGCATTATTGTGTTCCGGTAGTTAGAGATAAGATAGCCAGTTGTTCCTCAGTGATTGAGGATTTAGGCAGTAGTGCGCTTCCACCTTCAGCCTTATCACCACTTAACATCAGGTGTGATGAAGGCTAAGTGCAACCCCGTAGTGGATAAAAAAAACGGGATGGGTGACAAAAATTGCCATCTCGAGCTCCTCCGTGCTCCACAAGGGCACGGTTAGCGTGTCAGTCACGGCTACATTTATAGCCGTTAATAATCCGCATTGTGGCCCGTCTCTTTAGGTGACACCGACAAGCTGAAAATAATTATTAAACTCTTAATGTAAAATATTGAAATAAAAAATGAAATCGTCTGCGAGAAACAGTTGTCTATCGTTTTAGTACGTTCAAATGAAATGGTATTTCGTGGAAAAGGTACATTGAGAAAATTGAGAGGATTCTTAGAGTGATATGCATCACTCCTTTACCCCAGCGCATCCCTACGCGTTGTAAGCGAAATCCGTTAAAACTGCTCCTTTGTAGTGCACTGTGGATTCGCTTGGTATGCCGAGAGCTCTCGGAGGCTCCTCTTATCCAAACAGAATCAATCTTGACTGGGGCAGCTCGTCGAGTATCTTGCGAGGAATAGGCAAACAATGAGTTTGTTTACGGGATTAACTGGGGTTTTTAAGGGATTGAAGTGAAGTTGGTAGTACAAACTTACACAAAGTAATTACATACTTAGTTTTTTATATCCTCTATAATATGTTTTTTTGTTTTTTCTTTACCTGTGTCTTCTGATGTCTTATTATTTGGGTTAGTAAAGGAGATCATTCAAACGATTCAAATCCTACTAATATTGTAACTGCGAAAGTTTGTGAGTACTTTTTCCACGGAATACCATTTAATTTGAACGTCCTAAAACGGTAGACAGCTGTTTCTTGCAGACGATTTCATGTTTTATTTAACCGCTTCTGTGGTCTAGTGGTTCATACAACGGATTTCAGACCCAGAGGTCCCGGGTTCGATTCCCAGTGGGGGTACATATTGTATTCGGTTTGGTTGGTGGTAGGACTTGTTCTTAGTCCTAGGCTGGCTAGCTACCACCATCTTATCTAAGTCTGACGCCATAACAATGATGTTTTCAGCATTATTGTGTTCCGGCAGTTAAAAGATAAGATAGCCAGTTCCTCAGTGATTGAGGATTCCGGGAGTAGTGCGCTTCCACCTCCAGCCTTATCACCATTTATCATCAGGTGTGATGAAGGCTAAGTGCTACCCCGTTGTGGATAAAAAAAAAAGTATGGATGGATGTAAGGATGTTTGTTACTCTTTCACGCAAAAACTGCTTAACGGATCTGGATGAAATTCGCAACAGAGATAGATTATAGGCTGGAATAACATATTGGATACTTTTTATCCCGATATTCCAATGGGACTGGGAACCACGAGGATGAAACCGCGGTGGCAAGTTTAACAAGTTATTTCATTTACGCTTCATAGGAGTAAAATGAGTGTGTAAGTTTGTCAGCCCAGTTTCGCTTAGAAACTAAACAATTACTTGAATCAGTGCCGCTAAAAAGTAAGTATTTAATTTAGGGCACGTTAAGCTATAGACTAGGTAACTCACTCAATAGTAAATTGTAGGAAAATCTATGGATACCTATGGGATACCTTGATATTATAAATGTGAAAGTGTGTTTTTCCGTCTTTCCCGCAACGGATCGACACGATTTTTGGTATGGGGATAGTTTGAGACATAGGCTACTTTTTATCCTGGAAAAATATCAGGTTCTTGCGGGATAATGTCGTATAGTTCACGCGGGCGAAGACGCAGGCGGAAGTTACTACATAAAAAAGCGCTTTAGCGTCACTTTACTGAACTAAGGCATTTTAGTTACCCCGACAAACTGTATTAATCCCGCCAAGAATCCAAAAGTGATAGTCTATTGGCGCCAAAAATTCAGCCGTACAAAAGGCAACGGCATACGTTCCCATACAGCCATTGTTACAAAAATGCCTTGAGGTTTTTCCAACGCGCGAAGAGGAACGGACCGTGAAATATTGAGAGGCAATAAACAATAATGACCAGATCTGATACAACGCAGTGGAGGATAATACATTCATGAGAGGGTCGGGATACTCACAAAAGAGTGCCTATGTTTGTTTATTGTTATCAAGTTAATATTTACGTTACACATGCAAATTAATTAAAAACAACCCAACGATGAGGGTTTCTAAAATTAAACCGAACAACATTACTTACATGTACATTTGATAAGGTAACAAACGGGTTAATTTGGTAGGTATCGTGTTTCTGCCTGTGGCTTTAGTTGACATTTTGTCGTTCTACGTGTCAGCTAAAATGGGTGGTGTAAAAAAAATATAATAAACATATGAAATTGCCGTTTTTTTCTCACATGTTCATTGATCTCTATTAGTTTCTAATATTTAAACAGTATGTCGTAATGTTCAATTTCTTTTTTTATCCACAACGGGGTAGCACTTAGCCTTCATCACACCTGATGTTAAATGGTAATAAGGCTGAAGGTGGAAGCGCACTACTCCGGAATCCTCAATCACTGAGGAACTGGCTATTACAACTTAAACTGCCGGAACACAACGACATCTAAAAAAAGAATAATTAAACACGTTTCTAAAACTTTTATAAATGCTTCAACTTTTATAATTTGTAGGGGGCCTGCCCACGGAACGTCGTCCGGTACAATCAACATTACTATTACATTATTTGACAGTTTGAAGTAAGGCCCCTGATTTTCCTTTTAAAGATAAGATAAGATAAAAATATTCTTTATTCACTTAGACATAATAAATATGTACTTATGAATCGTCAATATTTTCCTACCACCCATTCAAGACTTTTTTAACTGACAAGAAGAATGGGCGCAAGAAACTTGCCAGCGTTTCTTAGTTAGGTAACGACATTTACAAAAAAAAACATATCGTTACTAATACAACAATTGCTTAGTATAAAAATACATCATATTAAACAGTGATTATGTTATGTGTTACATCATGACCATGCATTGCGGTCATTCAAATAATCGTCTACTTTATAGTATCCTTTGCTCATCAGCGACTCTTTAATGTAACATTTAAATTTATGCAATGGTAGTTCAATTATATGCTGTGGAACTTTATTAAAAAAGGCTATGCTTTTCCCCAGAAATGAGGCTCTGGATTTTTCTAGCCTAAACTTGGGAACGACAAGTTTATCTTTATTTCTTGTGTTAAAGCGATGAATATCGCTCTGCTTTACAAATGTATTATAATACTTTTTCACATAAATTATATTTTCATAGATGTAATGTCCTGCAACAGTTAAAATGTTTATTTCTTTAAATAGATCTCTTAAAGAATCTCTCGATCGGAGGTTGTAAATGGCGCGAATAGCCCTTTTTTGGAGCACGAATATACTTTGGATGTTAGCGGCTGAGCCCCACAACAAAAGGCCGTAGGACATAACACTATGAAAATAACTAAAATAGACTATTCTAGCCGTTTCAATATCGGTTAAGAGCCTTATTTTCTTAACTGCGAATGCAGCCGAACTGAGTCTACTCGCCAAGGCTTCGATATGAGGATCCCATTGTAGTCGCGAGTCTAATATAATACCTAGAAATTTTGTATTGTTAATGAATTCGACTGTATCGCCGTCTAGTCTAATATGAAAATCAACTTGTCTTACATTAGGTAACGAAAATTTTAAACACTTAGTTTTCTTTGAGTTTAATGATAAATTATTACTATTAAACCAATGTGACACTTTTGAAAGAGCACTATTTACTTCGTCAGAACAGTCATCACCTCTATCTACTTTAAAGACTAGAGATGTATCATCGGCAAATAGCACCGTCTCACATAAATTCTTCGCGTAGTAAGGAAGGTCATTTATGTATATTAAAAACAACAGCGGGCACAATATTGATCCTTGGGGTACGCCCATAGTAATGGGAGCTCCGGTAGACTCAGTTTTATTAATAACTACCTTCTGAGTTCTTTCATACAGATATGAATGCATAAGGCTTACTGACATTTCAGAAACACCATAATGTTTTAACTTCCTTAATAGTGTTTGGTGATCAACACAATCGAATGCCTTGGAAAGGTCACAAAAAATAGCTATTACATCCTGCTTGTCCTCCCAGGCATCAAGTACATGTTTTAGAAATGCAACCCCAGCATCAGTTGTACTTTTACCTTTTGAAAAACCAAACTGTTTCTCATGCAATATACTATTTAATTTAAAATATTCTAAAAGTTGATCATAAATTAATTTCTCAAATATTTTACTTATTGCTGGTAGTATGGATATAGGTCTAAAATTTGCTGGGTCACTTTTGTCACCAGCTTTAAACAGAGGAATAATTTTACTATTCTTCATTAAATTAGGAAAGACCCCTTCACTTATACATTGGTTAAAAATTATTGCTAATGATGGAGCTATCACATCAATTATTGATTTGATGATACTTGTAGATATGCCCCAGAGATCTTCTGTTTTCTTAATATTTATTGCTTTGAATGCTTTAATAATATCTTCGGTAGTGACATAGCTAAAACTAAATGTTTCCTGGCACTTGTTCACACTAGATTCCATAAGAGAGACAGCGGTGTTGGGGCAAGAATTAAGTCTGCTAATAGTTTCTAACGGTATTCGAGCAAAGAAACCTTCAAAAGCACTAGCCACCTCAATATCTGATTCAAAAGTCTGATCATTAATTTTTAAGTTAAATGAATTAATTTTGCTTTTTGTTTTGCCAGTTTCTTGGTTTATAATACTCCAGGTAGCTTTTATTTTATTTTCAGATGATTTAATTTTATTTGAAATATACCTTGATTTTGCCAAAGCACATACTTTCCTAAATGTTATTGAATATTTCTTGACATATTCAATGAAGCTAGGATCACAGGAAGTCGTTTTTTGTGCATAGAGTTCAAATAACTTTCTTCTGCTATTATAAATACCAGGTGTGGCCCAGTCACTAAACTTCTTACGATCATTACACTTTATAACTTTTTGTTTAAAATTGTTACTAAATTCTTTTTCAACAATATCAAATAATGATTGATAAGAGTTATTAGCGTCAGCAGAAGCTGGCAAACATTGAATTTTATCTTGTACATTATTTCTAAATTTATTAATACCACGTTTCGGTATTGGCCTGCAAATTACTTCGCGTTTAGGAATAACATTATAGTGCTCAAAAGAAGCTAGTTGTCCACTGTGGTCGGATTTAATAATATTAATTACCGATTTCTCAATTAAGTTACAGTTGGAAAAGATGTTATCTAAGCAAGTAGCCGATGTTGGCGTAATTCGCGTCGGTTCATTAAAAGTGTGAAGCAAATTAAATGATTTAAAAAGATTAAGGAATTTACTGGAGAGTTGTGCTAATTTAATATCTAAGATGTCTATATTAAAATCTCCACAAACTACAATTTTTTTATTCTTACGACAGCATTATTTCAAAACATCCTCCATAGTGGACTCAAAGACTGTGTAATTTGCTCCAGGGGGGCTATATACACAGATTATAATTATTTGTTCAAGTTCCACGCATGATATCTCACAAATTCGTTCAACAGAGAGGGATACTATATCCTTTCGCTCTTTATATTGTGTGTTATTAGGTAAAATTATTAAAGAACCCCCCCTTATTGTAGTTTTTCTATTAAATGAACTTACAACACTATAATTATCCAAATTTAACAATAATTCATATTCTTTTAACCAATGTTCAGTAACACATAACACATCAATATTTTCACAATTTAAAAATAAACTTATTTCTAGGTCTTTGCCAGCAGAAAAGCCTTGGATATTCTGGTGTACTATTTTTAAACATTTAGGCCTTCCTCTTGTCAATACTGGGCTAGAGTATGCCTCCGTTGTCTCTAATGGTAATTTAAATTAACCATGTCAGTATTTGGATTCAAAAGAATCGAATTATTTGGAACAGATTCCAAAGTTACATTAGAAGTATCAAAGTTAAACTGCTCAATAGAAGCAGAGGTTATACTAGCCAAGTTGTTGGCTAATTGTTTAAAATAAAATGATAGCGATACCGCTATTTGTCGCTTAAGATAATTAGGCAGATAATATTTATCTTTAGTCAAGAAAAAACATGATCTGTAGTCAAATAACATCATTGTGGGCAGTCTCCTACTAATACCTATTATAAATGTGAAAGTTTAGATGTTTGGATGTTTGGATGTTTGTATGTTTGTTACTCAATCACGCCAAAACGGCTGAAGGGAATGGGCTGAAATTTGGGACACAGATACTTTGTAGCCTGGAGAGGAACATATGCTACTTTTTATCCCGGAAAAATATCACATTCCCGCGGGATAACGTCGTGAAGTCCACGCGGGCGAAGCCGCGGGCGGAAAGCTAGTATGATATTAAATGTAATCATTAATCATAATCATATGTACTATTCAATAAAGAATAGTTTCTGCCATAATTTCTGTCTGCTTATCTGTTCGCTTCTCCAGCAGAAACAATACCATTCTATCCGAATAATCAAGGAAATCATATTTCCATGAGCAAACGCCCAAAAATAAAATACAGAAATGAAAATCTCAAACAAAGTCGCTGGCGGCTCCTAGTTAAGATTAATTAGTTATGAAATATAGTTATATGAATATAACAAGCTGAACAACAACATAATATTCAACTTCCACGATAATTATGTTGTAAATAATAAAGGTAACTAGATTGTCCCATAGCGTGACTAAAAATAATAAAAAATTGTTCCCTTGTTCATCGAGTGGGGAAATTACAACTTTGGTCACATACATATATTTGTTACAGAGTGGCTTTCTAAATGTAAATAATGAGGATAATCAGTGGATACAATGTTCTTTTTGTATTCTTTTAATGTTAATAGAACAACTAAAAAGACATTAGTAGGTAGTAGGTTTACCCATTGTCCTGAAAAAAGGGAAGTTATGTAATATAAGCTTAATAATGTGTACGTTTGGTTGTGTAGATTTCTTTGGTACACGACAAAAGATTTTGTGAAATAACAAAATCCGAGTTTCATGACTTTATTAAACACAAGCTGTGCCCGCGACTTCGTCCGCGTGGAATAGTGACTTTCAGCAGCATTCAAATTTTTTAGGCTAACTATTTTGCAAATAATACACATCATCATCATCATCATCATTTCAGCCGTACGACGCCCACTAATACACATACTTACATACATATATTAATGTAAGCTATTAACAGTATTTTACTGCAAGTAGTTTATTTAAGTACCTACATTAATCTTCTTTGCCGTTGTCATCACACAAAAACTTTCATCCTCTTTTTTTACCCCTTTTAGGGTAGTTTTTTTTACAAACTTTAAATACTGTATTTATTGATATCTAATCAAAAGCCTAAAAAATAAGTTTCAAGTTTCTAGCTTTAAAAATGAGGTAAATTCGAAAGAAAACTTTTATCCTCTATTTCAACCCCTTTCAGCCCTTTTTTCGCGTTGAAAAGTAGCCTATGTCCTTTCTCAGACTCTAGTCTTAGACTATCTCAGTATCAAATTTGATTCAATCATAATTACGTTACACACAGACAGACAGAGTTACTTTCGCATTTATAATATTAAGTAAGGATAGTTCGTCTTGTTTTCACGTTCTGAATAAAATAAGAGTAAGTCCACTCTCCTTAATCAACTATAAGAAAGATACATCTACGTTCACACAAATAAAACTTTTAATGTTCGATAAAAATATCGTTCAGTGACAGAAAATCCTGACAATATCAATAACCGTAAAAGGAATCGCCATTGCGTCAACAGCATAAAGACGAAAATCGCACATCAGACGCGTTATGGTGCAATCATAATTTCTTTATCGGCACTTAGGGCAAAGACAATGATATTAAATATTTATGTTGTCTAGGAGTTCCCGTTTCCCCCACTTACTGATACGCAGTATGTTAATGTGAGAAGTCGTAAAAAGTGCCTTTTTAGTGTCCAAACGCGTTGTAACTTGCGTATGAGTTTTATTACTTTGAGAGTCGTTATATTTGAATCGCGAAGGCTTTGAAATTTACACAACTTACACCACCTATGGGGTTTTCGGGAACATAAATTATAACACAATGTCTTGAATAGTATCTGCTACTACTCCAGTAATTTTGACATCGTCGAGTCTGATGTAGTTATTGAGCATCAATAAAATAGTTTTGCATTTTCCGATGGAAGATTTTAAAATGTCCATAAAGTTATGTACACTAATAATAGCTACAAAATGATCACGCACAATTGTGATGACCACATCTACTGTGTTCCACAGTTTATTGAAACGAAGGTTTCTCATGCAAAATTAAGTAAATTAAGCTAGTCCTACCTTACTAGAAAATAGTGTCCGTAATCCAGGGGGGCTGAACGTTGTCTCGCCGGCGCGCGCCTGGCAAAACGATCTCCACACAACCCCCGATGGGAAACTCTTACAGCTAACACTCTTATACTACACAATGCCCTAATAGGCAGCTAAAACTTTCCCGGCGCTTTTCAAAGCGAACACACACGGGTCACAAGTCCGTACCCGGACCGGGCGCTCCTAGGTGCAAAAACGCTCGAGATCTCGGTCACGATACGGGTAGGTAACTGGCGCGGCACGTCGCTACAGAAACACACAAACTTGCCTCTCGGCTGCGTACGGCCAACTGGTCGCGATGTCGCGCGGTCGGCGGTTGGCGCCGAACCCACGAAAGAACGTGAATGAATGAATCACGCGCGGCGTGAACATCCCCCCGTCCCGGACAGTAGCAAACTGTCCGCCAACTCAATCTAAGGGCAGGCGAGAGAGGGTAGCGATCGCTCGCTTCAAAACAGAGTCCCCCACCAGGACCTCGGCAAACCTGGGCACACCATCCGACCCCGGATGAAGCTGAACAATGCGTCCTAAACGCCAGCGGAGGGGCGGCAGGTTTGGATCCTTTACCAACACGAGGTCTCCGGCCTTGGGTGGGGTCGTCCTATCCGACCACTTAACGCGTTGCTGCAAAATGTGCAAATACTCCAGATGCCAACGGCGCCAAAAACTCTGCGTAAGCTCCTGGAGCAATTCAAATCGCGAGAGCCGTCCGGAGGGCACTTCGGAATAAGGATATTCCGGCAAGGCGTTAAGCGGTCTGCCAATCAAAAAATGGCCCGGCGTAAGGGCCTCTAAATCATTCGCGTCCGAAGACAACGGACACAACGGACGCGAGTTGAGGACCGCCTCAACCTTACAAAATACGGTCGCGAGTTCCTCAAACGTGAGGACCGTCTCCCCAATAACGCGACGAAGGTGAGTTTTAGCGGCCTTTACAGTTGCTTCAAAAATCCCTCCCCAGTGGGGGCAGGATGGCGCGGAGTACTGCCATCGTACCCCTCTGCGAGAGAGTGTGGATCCGATCTCAAAATTATTCCTATCCAAAAATTCACAAACTTCCTTTAAATACCTATCGGTGCCCTTGAAATTGGTTCCACAATCGGACCTTATTAACGACGGCATTCCGCGGCGAGACACAAAACGATTCAACGTGGCTACAAAGGCTTCTGTGGTGAAGGCACTAACCACCTCCAGGTGGACCGCTTTAGTGGCCAAACAAACAAATACACACAAGTAAGCCTTTTCCGTTCTAGCATTACGAAGCCGCGATGTCTTAACGGTAAATGGCCCCGCAAAATCCGTTCCAACTCCTGAGAAGGGCATCGATTCGTTCACTCGATCGGCAGGGAAATCACCCATCTGGGGCTGCATCGTATCGGCGCGCAAACGATAACACGGGAGACAACGAAAAATAACGGATCGGATTATTCTCCGCGCTGACAAAATCCAGAACTCTCGTTGGAGGAGCGCGGTCAAAGCATTACAACCGGCATGAGCATTCTTTACATGTCGGTCTGTAATCAACAGTCTAACTAACGGTCCATCCTTGGGGAGCAACAAAGGGTGGCGTGATCCGTACGGCAGGTTGGCATGTCTGAGCCTACCTCCGACACGCAGCAATCCGGTACTGTCCAAGAAGGGATTCAACCGCACCAAGGGTCCCTTCAACTTGGGCTTACTTGAGCGCAGGGCTTTCAGCTCCGGTTCAAACTCTCGCTGTTGCGTCACTCGCAACCAATGCAACAGAGCGTCTTGCCGCTCTTGTGGGGCGAGGACCGGAGACAACGATTTCTCCTGAGGCTGGCGACAATTTCGCACAAAGCGCCTCATCCAAGCAGTCACGCCGAGCAGCTTATCAAGAGAACTGTAGCGGTCTAACAAAAACTCCATCTGCGGAGCCGCCACCGTCTCCACGGCGTGAACACGCATGCCTAGGTCTGGGACTCTGGCCACAGCCGGGGTGGCAGGCCATGAGCGCTCAGGCCGTAACAACCATGATGGACTCCACCATAGGTGGTGGTCCACTAACTCAGGCGCCTCGCAGCCGCGGGAGGCACAATCTGCGGGGTTCAGTTCGCCCGGTACGTGGCGCCAAATCAACGGGGCCTTTGAAGTCTGAATTTGTGAGACCCGGTTGGCCACAAAAACCTCAAGGGTGTGGACTGAACTCTTCAGCCAACAAAGGACGACCTGGCTGTCAGACCACGCAAATATCGACTCCAAGTCGACACCGTTTCCCAAGGTGTCGGCAACATGATTGAGTAGCCGTACTAAGAGAGTGGCGCCGGACAACTCCAACTTCGGAATGGTTAGCCTAGTCCGAAGGGGGGCGACCTTACTCTTGGCCGTAACTAAGTGTACGGCGACAACGCCTGCTGCATCCACCGTTCGGATGTAAACGGCTGCCGCGTATCCGCTTTCGGACGCGTCACAAAAGCCGTGCAGGGAGGCTTTAAACTTTCCCGAAGGCAGCATTTGCCTCGGTATACAAACCCGATTGACGTCGGGTAGGGATGACACGAACCTCACCCACTCTCGTAGGAGGCTACCAGAGAGGGGCTCATCCCATGACAATTCCGCAGCCCAGAGCTCCTGTAGGAAGCACTTCATCGAAAACACTACAGGGCTGAGCCAACCGTTCGGATCAAAGGTACGGGCTACAGTAGACAGCACCGTGCGTTTAGTCCAGACCTTTGGGTCTGGCAGTTCCAATCTATATGTGAACAAATCCGGGACTGGTCGATACTGGACTCCCAAAACAGACAGCATGTCTGGAGTCTCCGGATTTTCAAAGAGGAGCGGCTCTTGCTGGTGGTCCTTAGGCAAATCTGCCAATAGGTCCGGTGAGTTAGACAGCCACTTCCGCAACTCATAGCCACCAGCCCTCAAGAGCGCAATCAGCTCATCACGTAAGACGAGAGCCTCATCTAAGCTCGAGGCCCCCGTGCAGATATCGTCGACAAATAAGGCCCCCCCCTCAATAAGAGCAGATGCCCGGGGATAGCGTAGCCGTTCGCGCTCTGCGAGCTCCAAAAGCGAACGGATCGCCACAAAGGGGCTCGACCGTAAACCATAAGTGTTGGTGTTCAGCTCGTAAGCCAACATCGGATCCTGGGGATCCTCACGCCAAAGGATGAGCTGGTATCGTCTATCCTCCGGGTGAATCACGGTCTGTCTGAACATCATGCGGATATCGGCCACAAAGACGACAGCGTGCCGGCGGAAGTTGGTCAAAACATCACAGACATCGTGATGCAACTTCGGCCCCGCATGCAGACACTGATTCAACGACACTCCGGTTGACGTGGGCGCTGAACCATCAAAGACCACGCGGATCTTCCCATTGGAAGTCTTCAAAACAGCGTGGTGTGGCAGGAAGTAATGTTCCACATTACGCCAGTCCAACTGCGAGATGGACATGTGCCCAAGGTCCAAATACTCCCGCATGAAGTCTATATACTTCTCCTTGAATGCGGGATCCCTGGCCATCCTACGCTCCATGGACAACAATCTCTTCTCGGCCATCGGTCAGGAGCTCCCTAAAGGAGGGCGAGCCGCCAAGAAGGGCAAGCGGGTAATCAAGCGACCCGAGAGGAGGCGCCCAGTGTTGTTCTGGTAGAACAATTTGCACTCCTCGGCTAACGGATCCAACCGCTTGGCAGTGGGGGGTTCCTCCACCTCCCAAAACTTTTGGAGAACGTCGGACAAAGTAGAACCGACAATGGTCTGGCGGTCTACCGACGGGGTCTCTGGTGTCTGTGGTACCTTTCCCATCACCACATGACCCAGCGACGAGGACAAGGCGACAAGATCGGCTGTCTGCAAAACTCGCTTGCTTCCACACAGTACACGACCGAGGACATCCGCACCAATCAACAAGTGTATTGGGCCCGGTCGGTGGAAGGAAGGATCAGCCAAAGCCAGTCCAGACGTCAGCTCAATCGTGGATGGCGGCACTCGCACTTGCGGGAGTGGTCCAACCACCTTATCAAAAACTATCGCCGAAGCACCGATCTTCGGCCTTGGCGTGAAGTGGGGGGAGATGGAGAACTCAACTCGACCAATCGGATCAGGGATCCGCGAGTCTCCCACCCCCCGTACCGCTTCGTGATGCGGCACAAGCAAAAGACCCAGCTGTCGGACAAGCCACCTGGACATTATGCACCCCTGGGCACCTGAGTCCAAAGGGCACGCACCGTGACAACATTGCCCCCAGGTCCCCAAACATTCACGGAGGCCGTTGGCAACAGCACAAGCTCCGGAGGGGTGGTTGGGTCCGACAGGGGCGCCGTTAAAAATTTTGGGGGGGTACTTGTCCCCCTCGCGCCTGAGTCGGCGCGCCAAATGTGGGACGCTCGTACCGGGCGAGCGGGTCCCAATCGGGTACGTACTGGCCCCGACCAACAGCACTCCTAGGTGCAGGGTAATACCCGTGTGGGGCGTGCCTCGGTACATAGTACCCCAATCGAGGCCTCTCCATTAGGGGGGGGGAGTAGCAAATAGGGCCCGTGCCCATCGCCACCGTGGCGTACTCTTGTGGTACCCCCCTACCCCCGCCCGTGGCGGGGGCGTCTCTCCTATAGTTCCCCCTCTCCGGGAGGGACTGAACGGGGGGGCTAAGCCCCGCCGAATCTCTAGGGGACCGGTTCCGGGCTGCCGGGCCCCCGCCCGTGCGCGAGGAATTCGAACCCCGGTCGCTCCCGGCGTCCTTGCGGTCCAAACATAGGAGGGGGTGATGCCTCCCTCCGCAAAGACGACAATCCTCGGTCTGGGGACACGCCGACTGCATGTGTCCCCCCAAACACCTATAGCACCATTGGCGCTGTTTCGCAACGGCCCTCCGTCCCTCTGGGCGGAGGCCTCTAAATTTGGCACATTCGTGCACCACATGCCTATCTCCCCTGCAATACCTGCACCGCTCACTCGGTGCGGGGGGAGGGGACTGCTGGAAGGCAGCATAGCGATTGGTCGGGCGACGGGGCTGTTCCCTCGCCGCCACCATACGACCAACACCTGGAACCGGGGCGGGCTCCAGGTGGTCCGTCACCCTACATTCGTCCTCCAAAAAACGAAGGAGGTCCGCGAAGGGCGGGAGATACGAGGCGCTGTCGCCTCCGTACCTCTGCTCGAAACGCCCCTTCATTTCAGCGGGCAATTTGGCGAGGACTATGTGCAGCAGTACAAAGGACCACTGATCCACCGGCAGGTCCAATCGCCTTAGGGAGTTGACCGCTGACAGTAGCGGGTTCAGCAACTCCCTCCGTAACAGGTGTACCCGCGTGATTCGCGGGAGGGCCAAAATCGTGGCCACGTGGGTGTCCGCCAGTAACCGGACATTCTGGTACCTGCTAACCAGAAGCTGGCGAGCCACCTGGTAGTTGTCGTCGCTGATGAGCAGGTGCTGGATTACCGCGCTGGCCTCTCCGCGCAGGGAGGAGCGCAAATAGGCCAACTTCTCGCTAGGGGATAAGTCCCGTCGTGAATCCACCAAACTGTCAAACAAATTAATGTAGCCCATCCAGGCTGACAGATCCCCATTAAAAGTGGGAATCTCCAGCGTAGGTAATCGGCCTAGCAACGCCGTCGGGGTAGGTTTGACCTCCCCGCTCAAAACCGGCTCCCCCTTCCGAACAGCCAGGGCCCTCTCAGCCGCCTCCGTGAGCTGGTCAGCCAGCTCATAGGCCTGGGCTACATCCTGCTCCAGCTGTTCCGACACGGCATCATCAGCTGGGGGGTTCTCTAAATAATACGCGCGACACTCCATGGCGTGGCGCTCCAGGTCTTGCAGCCGAGCTGCCAGCCCGCCATACCGAGCTAGCAACGCGCCTACCCGGTCGGCTCGGTCTATTAATGTGACCGCACAAGCAAGCCAACGCAAAGCTCCTTGGATGCCAGCCCTGGATACGGCGGTCGGATTCGTAGGAGCCATTTATAATCCGTTTAATAAACAAAGCAAACAAAGAAATATAAAAGTGGTAAACATCAACAAAAAAAACAATAGAAATAGGTCGCGTCACGATAATATAAAACACAATTAAAATTCGGACGACATACACGGACCCTACTATTTTCATAAATTATTAGCAACTTACCAATTTCAAGGGCTAACAATATAACGGTAGAAACAAAACGTATAGGATTAACGGTATGGCATACCTCGCAAATCAACTACTAAACCGTTATCAACAAACAAAAACAAAACTATTTTTAATAATAATACTCGTAATTTAATACTACTAATAATTAAAACTAGTTCCACTTTTTTAACTAGGCAAGCGGACTCGGAACAAACACTAGTATGTGGTACTAATAAACAACACTTTCGAACGAAACTATTCGTCAAATAAATCCGGACACACAAAAAAAAAATATACACATCTAGGCGAGTAAACTCGTATCAAATCACTAGTATGTGGTACTAATAAACACACTTTCGAACGAACTATTCGTCAAATAAATCCGGACACACAAAAAAAATATACACATCTAGGCGAGTAAACTCGTATCAAAACACTAGTATGTGACAACAATTATATAAGTGTCTATCTATTATCGGATCCACCAAGTTTCTTAGTACAATTTCTTAGTACTTCAAATCGTCTCGGGATCTTCAAATACCCTCGAGATTTCAACAAAAAAAAAAAATTTTTAGGTACGCTTTTTAGGTACGCTTTTTATTTTTACTATGAAATTTTATGTAGTTAATTTTAATATGAAAATTAATTATATCAACTAAGCTCTGCTACCAAAAATATGATCACGCACAATTGTGATGACCACATCTACTGTGTTCCACAGTTTATTGAAACGAAGGTTTCTCATGCAAAATTAAGTAAATTAAGCTAGTCCTACCTTACTAGAAAATAGTGTCCGTAATCCAGGGGGGCTGAACGTTGTCTCGCCGGCGCGCGCCTGGCAAAACGATCTCCACACAACCCCCGATGGGAAACTCTTACAGCTAACACTCTTATACTACACAATGCCCTAATAGGCAGCTAAAACTTTCCCGGCGCTTTTCAAAGCGAACACACACGGGTCACAAGTCCGTACCCGGACCGGGCGCTCCTAGGTGCAAAAACGCTCGAGATCTCGGTCACGATACGGGTAGGTAACTGGCGCGGCACGTCGCTACAGAAACACACAAACTTGCCTCTCGGCTGCGTACGGCCAACTGGTCGCGATGTCGCGCGGTCGGCGGTTGGCGCCGAACCCACGAAAGAACGTGAATGAATGAATCACGCGCGGCGTGAACACAAAAGTTACTTCCAATAGATATATTTGCCCAGCTAATTTTGTGTCTGTATCATATCACAATGTGTAGATAAGTAACAAAAAAAAATTAAAGTTTCACGCACGGATTTACCTTTGTTACTATTTTGTTATTTTGTTAAAGGCAATAGAACTTCGACAGGGGTTTCTAAGTGTAGGTTTGCGGGAAACCGAACATGAACCAGATGCACTTGTACTTTTTAGAGAAGGCCCGAAAATGGTTCTAGCATGTCGAAAGAGCATGCTTTCTTACGCCTTGGTACCTCAAGTAGTATAGTATGAAACATTTTTTTCTACATATTTTCAGCATACTTTTTACCAGTCGTGACATTTTGAGTATTTTTTTTTATTCAACAAAACATCTTTGTTCTGACACTGACCACTGTATAATAATGCCACGAAGGAACCTCGTAATCATAAAACTAGCCCCGCAGTGTCCGAGCGACAATAAACTTTTATGCAGCAGTAATGTAGCTGTCTATCACACTCATTGCACGAATGCGACAACAGTTTATGGAACTCACCAGACTCTGGCTAGAAGATAAGGTATTTAGAAGCTAGTGCCACGCTGTGGCTAGCGCTTTGAATCTGCTTTTGTGGCAGTGAAGGAACTATCGATATACACTGGCCTGCAAAACTAAGTATCACACTTTTAAAATTGCAATAACCCCTACAAAGGATATACTTTCTGTTATGTGATTGAAAATGTTACTGGTGTATAGTTTACTTATAGTTTCAAAGAAAGCTGATAAAATCTGCTATAAAACGTTTTGTGTTTTAAATCTCTTAATTAAGTTAGTAAAAAAAATTAATTTTAAAAGTGTAGTACTTAGTTTTGCTGGCCAGTGTAGTTGGGCACAGGATCTGTGAGCAAAAATTTGTTATATCAATCAATCAACCAAATATTTATTTATTCACATAGACATAATAAGCATGTACTTATGAATCGTCAATATTTTCCTACCACCCATTCAAGACTTTTTTAACTGACAAGAAGAATGGGCGCAAGAAACTTGCCAGCGCGTTTCTCAGGTAACGACATTTACAAAAAAAAACAAAAAAACAGCGAGCTTCTTAAGTGCTTTTTGAGTAGGTACGTTAGGCCTTTCCAAGCTGAATTGCAGTCGCTAAGTACAACGCGCTACAACCCACAAATATACATGTGCCATGCATCTGTCATTACATGAACCATTCTTTTTATTCACCCATGAAGAACGCCTATGCTTATAGCTGTGGGCAATCGTTGTACTGACAAACGTGATAAGCAACTAACAATACTACAAATATTTCAGAATAATATCAGTGATTAAAAAGGGAGCATTTTTGACAATCAGTCAAATTTATTTTATTTTGTTTTATTTTATTTATGAAGATTTACCAAAGTTTGTTTACATTATAACATATTAAATAATACTATATCTAAGTATAGCTAAATGTTACAAACACTTACAGGTAAATTCAACATGCATTTAAATTTAGATTACACTAGTTTTCCGCCCGCGGCTTCGCCCGCGTGGACTACACGACGTTATCCCGCAGGAATGTGACATTTTTCCGGGATAAAAAGTAGCCTATGTTCCTCTCCAGGCTACAAAGTATCTGTGTTCCAAATTTCAGCCAAATCCGTTCAGCCGTTTTGGCGTGATTGAGTAACAAACATCCAAACATCCAAACATCCAAACATCCAAACTTTCACATTTATAATATTAGTAGGATAATTATAGAATTTGAAATAGAATTTTAAATATATTTAGAGACAATTTTAAAGATAATGATTAGAAAAAAAATTGCTATCAAATTGTTTAGAAAAAGAAGTAGAAAGTTTCCCGCGAGGTCTATAAATAAGGAATCCAAACAGCCATCAGTCGGATGCCGCTTTGAGCGAGCACCAAATGATGGCAATAGATAACCGTCGGTTTGTTCCGCCCGTAATTACGTTAATAACTGGCCGTTAAGCCAGATTCCGGGATGCAAACACTCAAGCCGATTGTATGGAAGAAATGAATATCTTTGGGGTTTTGAGGAAATTCGTTTATCATCTTCTGAAAAAAAAAAACTTTTACTGTTTTAATTTTAAATCTCGCTTAGAAATTAATTTGATGTAAATACTGGCTTATTTACTAAATAAACCAATGGGCGGGCAGACTCACATGAAACAGACAAGCCACATGGACTTATGTGGCTTATCATACTCGTCACGGCTAACCTTTACCTTTAACCACCTCTATGGTCTAGTGGTTCACCCACCGGATACAGACCCAGATGTCCAGGGTTCGATTCCCAGTGGGAGTACACGTACAGTACATATTGTATTCGGTTTGGTTGGTGGTAGGACTTGTTCTTAGTCCGCCTGGCTAGCTACCACTCTTATCTAAGTCTGACGCCTTAACAATGATGTTTTGAGCATTACCTATTGTGTTCCGGCAGTTAGAGATAAGATAGCCTGTTCCTCAGTGATTGATGATTCCTGGAGTAGTGCGATCTTCCACCTTCAGCCTTATCACCACTTAACATCTGGTGTGATGAAGGTTAAAAGTGCTACACCGTTGTGTATAAAAAAAACATATGCTTGGCTTCTACTCCGGTGATTGAAAGGGAGCAGAAGAATAAGCTCGAGCAGTCCCTTTGCGCACTCTCCAAAGTGTATTTTGTAAGATAGACTTAAAGTGCAAGCCACACTGCTCTGGCGTGCGAGCTAACAAGCCGTGCGATGCATCCTTTCACCTCTTTTCATACTGCGATAGAGAGAATCTTCTTCATTGAGTCAATGGTTTGATTATTTATATCTCTCCTTCCTAGTATCGGACGACGGCAACTGCATTATCAGTCGCCAAGTTGAGCAGCACCTCCCTGTTGCATACGGTGGGCGACAGAAGGCATTTATTTATTTATTTGTATAGATTTACCAATGTTTGCATACATTATTACAACATTAAACTTAAGTCTATGGTTTTAAACTAAATGCATCAGACAATAACAGGTAAATACCGCATGCAATAAAGTTAAATAACATCATTAGACAATAAAAAATAGAAACATGTTTGACAAACTAGGTAGGTATTACTTATTAACCTAAAGAATAAAAAAAAGGAAAAATATATATATAAACTGTGGTGGACTTACATGAGAAAAGTTAAACATAGATCTACTCTGAAAATCCCTCAATAACAGCTTTACAAACATAGTTGAGCGAGTTAAAGTGAACATCAAATGCGTTGCTATATTTATTTACAAGCTTGCAGAATCTTGGTACTGGTGAATTAGCACCAAAGACACTACACAGTGGAGGGCTGTGGGCAGTGGTGTAATTTGATTCTATTCGCATTCTAACAAGTGCACCATTGTTAGAGACGGGGCTCCACAGTTGCAGTGCGTATGTGTTTTGTCGGGATTGACAAGACTCTGAGAAAATGAGAGTAGCAACGTCGCTTGCAGTGTGACGTGAATTATGACAAGACATGAAACATCACATCATCCTGCTCGTTGGCTCGTTTGCCAGCAGGCTCTCTAGCCTGCTCATAAGGCGATGACTGAAACCCGAAGTTTTAAGGAAAGCCAAAGTGAAGCTTTCAATGAGGTAGTTACCGTGCCTAAAACTGCTAGATGGCACTTAGTGTAACACCGCAGAGGTGACAACAGCACTCTGTGTACTGGGAAACTGGTGCTTTCTGTAGACGAAACAATTGCTCCGAGGATAAGTAACGCCTAGATTTTAAGAAGAAATACCTTAAGCAAGGAGAAGCTACCCCACATTTTTATTTATTCAAATAACCATTACAAAACAACGAATCAGCCTAACTGGGGATTCAATTTATAAACCCGCAGATGAAACGTTCGCTTTTGTAAAAAAGGGAAAAAAAGGTAAATTTATTGAAATTCTCGATATGAAATTAGAGGGGCGGCTTGTCAAAGGGCGCTAACGCGGCGCTATCGCGGGAAAGTTAAATTGATACATTTTTAACAAGTTTCGGCCGGGCCCGGATCGAGAGGCAAGTCAGGAACTTATTACCCACCAGCCTTCAAGTACATGTGTTGTTGAAGTCTTGTCCCTTGGCAAAGGGTTAAAGTATTTCACAAATTAGGTGTATAAACTTTTATACTTTTTTCTATAAACAATTTTAAAGAAAAACGATGTTAATTTAGATGTACCTACTTCTTGTTTTTTTAGCACCGTCTCTGTGATCTAGTAGTTTACACACTCATCTACAGACCGAGTGTTCCCGGGTTCGATTTTCAGTGGGAGTACATTTTGTAGTCGATTTGGTTGGTGGGAGGACTTGTTAGTCCTAAGTCTAATCTAAGTCTGACCCCATGACAATGATGTTTTCAGCATTATTGTATTCCAGCAGTTAGAGATAATATATCGAATTAATCGGTGACTGAAGATTCCGGGAGCAGTGCACTTTCACTTTCAGCCTTATCACCACTTAACATCTGGCCCCTATTTCACCACGTCGACAATTGTCAGAGACATATGTCGAGTGACAATTGTCAAGTGACAGGTGACATGTGTCATGTGACAATTTTGAAAATTATTTTCTAGGGAAATGCATATAAAACGTGACAGGTATTTTGTTACAATTGTTAATGACAATTATATTGTGAAACAAGAATTATTTTTCATAGTCGACATATTTGTAGATTTGTCAGTAAATCTTGACATGAGATAGAAGCTGTGTCATGCTTGCGTTACAATTGTAATGTTTCGTGGTTAACATACGCGTATTTTCAAAATGGCTCTCCGTGAAAGTAGCAGTGACGATAGTGATTTACTCGACATATGTCTCTGACAATTTTCGACTTGGTGAAATAGGGCCCTGGTGTGATAAAGCTATTTTTTATTTTTTTTCTCTTTATTTATGGCAACTTTAAGTGTTACATCGTTGTGCTGGGTGCTTACCATCAACTCTTATTGCGGTTTTGTTTAGGACCTAAACTGAATTGCTTCGCTTATTCGTACCACGACAGCTTAATATCAATGACAGCGATTCAGTGATCGATCAATGACATTTCACAGCCGCTAAGCTGTCAGGAACTCTTATTTGACTTATAACCCGGTCGATTTAACATGTCACCTGCAGGTTATACCCGTCCCTCTCACTCTCCGGGCATGACAGAATCGAGTGAAAGAGACGAGTAGAAGAAAAAGGACACAAATCGTTCGGTCATTAACATTTAGCAATTCATTTGCGATCCAGTTTTTAGAAGGTCAGAGTACGAAAGAAAGCAATTCATTTTAGGAACCTATTCTGCATCGCGCTATTTTTGAATCGCTGTCTTAAAGTTGATGGTAGGCACCCTGGTTATGCAACATTACCACCAAAAAATAATGTCAAAATTAAAACTGACTTAAGGCTACTAATCTAATAAAATTTTAGCGCGTCCTCGTTATCAAAATGAAACAGAATTACGTGCTATTCATTATCATTCTGCGTCGCGGTGTGGATGTAAGTGGTTGCTGATTGATTTGACGCTGTGATAATATAGGTACGTAATGTTGTGCAAGAGAAAAAATCTTTCCGTGTTCTGTGGTTGTGTTTGATACACAAATGTTCTGATGCAAAAACAAGTATTAAATTCTGAAAGTATCAAGCGACAAGCAGTAGAAATTTTATTTCAATTTCCAATTCGCTTTACACTTCTACTTCATACCAACGACGAACCAAAGACTTTTTTCGTAAGTTTTAATCAAAATATTCTTTCTTTCGTCGGCTCGCGACCTGGCTCGCTTATATTAACATAATCCCTTGAATATTTCACAACTTATTGTTTGCCAATATCATTCCTGTAGAAAATCTAAGGAAAGTACCTACGCTCTCAATTTTTCGTAGATAATCCATTTAGATTTGGTGGTAATCTTTATCGAGATTTCAGAAATTGTATACGTGAACGATTCCCAATCTATATTAGTGTACTTAATATTAAGCTTGGGACTTAGTTTAAATAAATATGTTTATTTCTGAAACTGGCAGCTGGATTGCGATAAATTTTTGTTTAAAATCCTACGTTCCTACTTAATATTATAAATGTGAAAGTTTAGATGTTTAGATGTTTGGATGTTTCTTACTGAATCACGCCAAAACGGCTGAACGGTTTTGGCTGAAATTTGGGACACAGATACTTTGTAGCCTGGAGAGGAACATAGGATACTTTTTATCCCGGAAAAATATCGAATTCCCGCGGGATAACGTCGTGTCGTCCACGCGGGCGAAGCCGCGGGCGGAAAGTTAGTAATAAATAAAACAGGAAAGTAAATCTTTTACGAAACAAAAAAGTATTGTACGTATGTGTAGTAGCAAACTGGGCCAAGGCTCAGTGTAGTTTTTTGAAAAACACAGATTTTCAGCCATCACCCTACATTTCACTATCAATAAAGCTGAAACCTAATAAATGTAACAATTTATTACAAAAATGTCAGTCATTCGAATCTCGTTGAAGTCAAACGAATTAGTTTCAAAATGATTGAGTCCTCAAAAGTCAGAGATCCATTTCAATTGAAATTGGATTTCAGAAAGTGGGATTCATAAGGTTTTTTTCTTACTAAGTAATATGTTTCAGTCTGGTGACCGGGCTTTTCAGGGGCCAATAGTAACGTATCTGTATAATAATTAAGGACTTATTTATGTAAAATGTTTAACTTATTCAATTTATTTATAGCACGATGTTCGCGTGATAAGAATCCGAGAAGTATAGAGAGAAAGAAAAGAAAGACAGAAAACATTTTTATTGACGACACACACAAAAAAAACAGTTTGGGTGGTAGGAAAACATTGACGATTCATAAGTACATATTTATTATGTCTAAGTGAATAAAGAATATTTTTATCTTTATCTTTATCTTTATTATAAATTTAAAAAAAAGAGAGAAAAAAACAGCATGTCGCCAACTAGGCACCATCCTCAGCATAATGTTGCAGCGACAAGACACTGACACTACAACGCTGGTATTCTGTAGGGACCTATTAGGTGGACAACAGTAACTTAGGACGTGACAAAAACAAAAGGTATAATAACCGTTTGAAATAAAGTAAGGTATGTCAACCAGGTTTTTTTTTATTTTGGGCTTAGAATTTGAATATTTCTACTTATGTCATAAATGCGAAAGTTTGTGAGTATGGATGTCTGGATGTATGGATGTTTGTTACTCTTTCACGCATAAACTACTTAACGGATCTGGATGAAATTTGTAACAGAGATAGATTATAGGCTAGAATAACACATAGGATACTTTTCATCCCAATATTCCCACGGGAACGGGAACCATGCGGGTGAATCCACGGGCGGCCGCTAGTCTTTCATATTTTTTGAAAAAGGGTAGTTCAACCAATAATACAAATTTATATATTATTATGCGATTTGTCCTCTACCTTAAATAGTCTCAAATATTCATAGCCAATGACCGCCGTAATATTATGATCCTTGGATACCTATTGAATTCTTTGATATAACTTTATCCGATTTTATTTTTATTGGTTTCGTATCGTTCGCGAAACGAAAGTTAAAGAGAAATAATATAGGAATCCTTAATAAGGGTTCCTAAGATAAGCTAAGCTCACAAAATAACTTGTTTGGAAATTGATAATAATACGAAGTGAGCAGTTTACGTTTTTTCAGTATTTTCCGATCTTGCTCTATGAAAACTTTGGTATTATATTTTTATTTTCGAAATTTATGATATTTGATAACACGTCAATATGTTTGACCAAGGCGTGTTTTCTATACGCGCGGCACAATGTGTGACCCGCCTAAAGCAGGGTACTCACTTAGAGGTGTAACGCGTAACGTATCTGATACAGTGTCAAGTAAGTAAGTAGAATCGTGCTTGTAGTACTTGACACAGTATCTGATACGTTACGTGTTACAACTCTAAGTGAGTACCCTGCTTTATTCCGTAATTAGTTCGGAATTGTAACAAATGATGTGCTTTCGCATGTACAGCATTATTGATGTATATTTTGTTTCCACAATTCTCTGTTCTTACATTAGATTTCGAGTGCGATGGAAATCTTCACGAATGTCGTCTGTTCCTTCATTACCAGTCGTCAACTTTTGACGAAGTTTAAATTACATTTTCGAGCTCATATATCATTATAATGAGGGGGTAACAAACGCATAAATAAAGAGTGACATGCATTAACGAGGCTCACCCCCGAGACACGCTTTTGATTCAGTTAATTCGAGCAAATTTCTTGTGGGTAATCAAAGATGAAAGGTTACTTTTATATTAATGTAAAACCGAATAAGCCAGCTAATCTATGCATCAGCGAGTTACTAATATGCTAAAACACTTGTACGCTTTTTTTTCTATTTGTATTTTAACTTAAACTAAAAACCATTCTCCGCCAACATTCTGTACCTCCAACTGAGTCAGTTGAAAATAAAAGACGTAAAGTCATTTATCCCGTACTTCCCTGCAGAACGGCATTTGCACAGAGACAACTGCCAGTCGCCAGTCACAGAATATATAACAAGGTCGACAGTAAACTTAAGATTGTTAGTTTAAATAGACATCATTGCAAAAACAAAATTAAAGAGTGGTTGCTGTCGTTAAATTACAGTGAAACCGAAGATTTGATTGTGTAGATTTACAATGTATCTTGTCTCAAATACACACACACACACTCACTTATACACAAACACACACACACACTCATTCTCACACACATACACACACACACATACACACTAAACACTCGCAGAAAAAGAGTTGCACCGGGAAATAAATATACTTGGGATGGGAGCTTGTATACAATGACCCCAAAACCGAGACCGGACCACTGTCTTCCAAAACACAGGGTAATCTAGTTTGGAAGTCAGCGGACTATTTTTATGTAACAGCCTCAAGCAGTGCTTACCTTTAAGATTATTTAGAAATAAGTTTTACTTTGATTTTAACTAAAATTAAGTTCCGTACCTAATGTAAAACAAGGTTAATTAATGAGAAATAAATTATTATTTATTATTTAACTTTACTAAAGTTTGGCCTGGCAAGCCACATCCAGCCTCCTGATTCACGAACCGTCGGATACTCACCCGACAGTGGAATGTATGTGTAACGATGCCGTTTCGTTCCAAACATCATGGAGGTTCCATGTTCCAACTCCTTAGTTTTACTCACTGGCCATCAATAATATTCTGTACCTGTTCTTTCAAAATTCAAATTCTTCGTTCCTCGAGGCCTGTTCAGCACTTTGAGCCAGTCCTAACAAAACCATCGTGCTGCATAGAACTAGCGTGCGATGGCTAATTCCAGCAAATAATTAAAATAAACTGATACCGTGTTTTAACGCAATTTAAAATATTTTCTTCTTGTCAGCTAAGGCGCTGCGCAAACGTAGAAACTTTTGTGTCTTGTAAAATAAATAAAATGTGTTGCGGGTAAATCAGTAGAAGTAACTAGACACAAAAATGTCTACGTCTGCGCAGGGAAGGCTGATTGCATATTCACTGGTAGCTTGTATCCCACTAAAATAACTGGACAAAAAAGTAACTGGACACAAAAATATCTACGTCTGCGCAGGGAAGGCTGATTGCATATTCACGGGTAGCTTGTATCCCACTAAAATAACTGGACACAAAAGTAACTGGACACAAAAATGTCTACGTCTGCGCAGGGAAGGCTGATTGCATATTCACTGGTAGCTTGTATCCCACTAAAATAACTGGACAAAAAAGTAACTGGACACAAAAATATCTACGTCTGCGCAGGGAAGGCTGATTGCATATTCACGGGTAGCTTGTATCCCACTAAAATAACTGGACACAAAAGTAACTGGACACAAAAATGTCTACGTCTGCGCAGGGAAGGCTGATTGCATATTCACTGGTAGCTTGTATCCCACTAAAATAACTGGACACAAAAGTAACTGGACATAGTAACTGGACACAAAAATGTATACGTCTGCGCAGGGAAGGTTGAATGCATATTCACTGGTAGCATGTATCCCACTAAAATAACTGGACACAAAAGTAACTGGACAAAGTAACAGGACACAAAAAGTGTCTACGTCTGCGCAGAGAGGGCTGATATCATATTCACTTGTAGCTAGCAGAGCTTGTATCCCACACAGCATGTGCAGCGCCAAAAAGAATGTTGAATAGGTGGTAGGGCAAAACTGAAGATTCATAAGTTGTTGTGAAAAAGATGATATTGAAGCGGGATAGGGTATTCCGATGCACAGGAATAAAATCCGTCACTCAATATAGTAGGTACGTTTATTGCGTACACACGTAAACACAGAAGGAAGAGATGAGTTTATACATTAAGGACACAGATATTATTAGCTAAAAGACCTAGACTAGGCACAGCTTTGGTTAGTCGAATTCAAAAGCAGCGGAAGGCATACGAAACACATACAGCGAGAGAAGGTATAGAATCGACTAACTATCTGTCCACCGAGCGCGCGGCCGCGGCTCGGCGCAGCGGCGGCGGGGTCGCCCCACCAAACCGGTCCACATTCCAGCGGCCGCCGATCGGTGCGTAAAATATATATAAGAAAAATTATTGTTTTGTCCGCTTGTTCATGGCACAATATTTTATAAAATTTAGATACAAAAATTATTTCTTGACATTTAAGATTCTCTTTTCTTAAGGAATATTACAAGGTTAATTTATTTATTTAATATAAAATTTTTCTTTGTAATATATGATTTTATACGTATTTTTACATTAATATATGTTTTATCTTAGATATAAGTTAACATAAATTATTAGTTTTAAGTTTACTATATAAGCAATAGAATAGGATACTTGTACATAGATATTACAATTTAAGCAATGTAAATTAATTTGTTTTACATTGTAAGCAAAGCGTAAATAGATTTTACTATATTAAACAAGGTAGTTTATTTATAACTAAATCAGAGCTATGTTCTAATGTAGGTACGCTACAATATGTATAAAAAAAAAATATATAAGTAGTAGATGAGGCCCACTTTTTGCGAAGTTTACTTACTAGTAAGTAAGTATCGAATCATCCATCTGAAAACAAACGTAACTGCGTGATTTCATTGAAATTGTCTTTGCATACGGGTGACGTGCGGACCGCCAGTAACGAACGGGCCGGAACGGACCATGTTTGTTGTACCTTGTAAGGATTTATAGACCGGGAGCTGGCCAGGCACAATAAACTCTCATTTTATCTGCTTAAATTAAAAAGTTTTTATTTTAAATTGTCTTTGAATACGAGTGACGTGCGGACCGCGCGGCAGCAACGAACGGACTGGAATGGAGCGTGTTTGTTGTACCTTGTAAGAATTTGTGAAGCAGGAGCCGGCCAGGCACAATAAACTCTCATTGTATCTGCTTAAATACACAAGTTTTTATTTTAAATTGTTGTCTTTGTATACGGTTGAAATGCGGACCACTCGCCAGTAACAACCGGGCTGGAATGGGCCATGTTTGTTGTAACTTATAAGGATTTGTAGACCGGGAGCCGGCCAGGCACAATAAACTCTTATTTCATCTGCTTAAATAAACAAGTTTTTATTTTAAATTGACTTTGCATACGACGGGTGACGTGCGGACTACGCGCCAGCAACTAACGGACTGGAACGGACCGTGTTTGTTGTACCTTGCTTCGAGGAATAAAATAATAATAAGTTTAATTGATTTCATTAGCGCACCTAAAAAATGTGCTTTGAGGAATAGTTTATGTGCGCTTGAAAATGAGTGCGCTTCGTGAAATACCTCAGAATTTTGATAAAATTAAGGCGTAGACGTATAGACTCCTATGAGAGTAGGCTTGGGCGCCAATCTACATTTTATAATATTTTTTTGCTTTATTTTTTGAAATATATTATAAAATGTACACGAGTGTAGATAAAGTTGTATATTATTATGAAACTGCACATAGCTCGGTATTAGGTATTAAAACACTCGTGGGATGAAATACTCGCCAAGGCTCGTTTTTTAAACTCCCACTCGTGTTTGAATAACCCCTATTAAGTGGCAGTCACATAAACTACTCGTACTATTATCAACGAATCACTTGTTCACAATTCCGCCTTACGTCCACACTCGTTAAGTAACTTGTCAAAGCGAACAGACGCGCATTCACTCTGCATATTGATGTTTAACACCAAAACCGCACCGAGTTGGCTCACACGGGTTCCGGTCATAACGACCGGACCGGAGCGCGGTTAGTTACGTCCCACCACGAGCTGGACTGAAACCCGGTACAAAAGTTGGGTCTCGCAGACCGAAAGCAAAGTTTCCCTATAGTTTTATTACGTGGAAACGCCCGTCCAGTTGGAAATTCAGTGGAATAGTTTGTAGTTTTTGTCGCGTTAATTAATATATCTCCATTTGTAAGTATAATGACTACGAATTTAGTGCTGATTATTTAATCTACCTAAGGTGGTTTGTTGAGCTCAGTAGCGCCACCAATATAAATAAATCATTTGGGATTTATCAAGGGCTTAGAATAAAAGTTTCGGTTATTTCGCGCAAATAAAAGAGTAAAATGCAATTTTTTATTGTTTTTTCAGGGTCTCAAATATGAGCATTAAGTTATGGATATCGATATTGCTAAATGTGGCCACTTTTGGCACTATTCACATTCACGACTTATTGCGTAAGTTAAAAGTATATTTAGAATTCATTATTTTACTCTTTTATTTACGCAAAATAACCGAAATTTTTGATCTAAGCCTTTAATAAAGTGTAATTGATTTATTTCCATTGGTGGCGCTACTGAGCTCAACGAACCACCTTAAAGCGTGTTAAATGCATGTATTGTAACGGATCGATTATCAACTCATAATATTTTTAGTTATTGTTTTGTTTTTAAATGACTGCGTGCCTATACAGAATTTGTAACAGTTAGCTTACTATTACTTTCACTTTTCGTATAAATATTGGAAGACCTGCAAGATGAGTGAAAACAAAAAACTATCTTACGTTTTCACTGTCCCGCTCCCGTTCTATATAAAACAAGATATACGGAGAGGAGAGGGCAAAGAATCAATCGGACAGCGGCGAAGCTGTTTTCTTTTTCAATCAGTGGCCATCCCTGGGGAGTGCTTGCCCGCAATTGTAATGCAACCTACACCCTGAGCCACAGCCTTGGAGAATACCCACACAACATCCTCGACTCTGTGTCTTTGAAACAAAACTTTTTTCGTGACTTCTTAGGCTGTGCCTTCAAGTGGTCTGTTTTGTACAAACACTGGAAGTGGTAGTTAGAAATAAATTGAATATTGGCGAGTGGCTGAATCCCTCCGCTCGTATTTCGATTCTAGATTGAGTGTGGCTCTATTTTAAGTCAGAAAGTCGTAAACGTAAGTGTGATCAAAGCAAGGGGCAGCCTGGTGTAAGTTTCTATTAAATTTAAGCCTGGTTGTTTACACTTAGGCTTGAATTAAAGTGTCTGAATATTGATCTTTCGTAGATCAAAGTGTTTCAACAGTGTTAATTACTTTAAGTCAAAGACCTTTGGGTATTGGATTTCCATTTGGGTGGACCTTTGGAGTGTACCGCTGTTAATTCTAAAAATCCTCGCCTCTTTTTTTAATATTTAAATATCTAAACCAGCTCCATAAAAGTACATCATTACGCCTCTTTAAAAAAAATGTAACAAAAAAATGTACAAATTTATACTAAGAGTGATTTTTACAATGCACCTGTTAATGCTTTTATGCTGTCTACTTTACAATTTAACCATCATCCTCCTCAATGTGTATATAAAAATGATAAACGAAAATCCGAAAGATGAAACCTAAAGACTTTCAGCACACGTATGTGACTATTGTATCTTTACTGACAATATGCTTTTATACATACATACGAGTATATTAAATTTAACAATTATGTTTCACAGCTTCACGTCGAATGTAGCTGTTCACATAATTTGGATCGAACATCACTTGGTAAGTTCGTTTGATCTTCAATTTATTCATCGTACAATATAGTTAGTTAATAATAAAACTAAAAACCTACCTGTTTTATTTTACCTAATTGTTGTATTTTACAAGTAAGTTTTGTGTTATAAACAAATAAACTATCGAAGTAATCGATATCACTTTATTACTAATGTTAATAGATACTCTTAATGCGTTATTAATTAGATAGAGCGTTTATAATTCTGTCTCCTCTTTATTAAGTCATCCCACGTAAAATTGAACGTAAAAAGTATACTTACATAAAGAAGAAACTTAGCAAAAAACATCATGATAAAAACTTAGACGTTCAGTAGACGCGTGTGACTGGCATCAAATAAGCGAGCGGGTGTTTATACTTTATTCATGTCCCAGCGGTGAGCTGCACTACAGATTTGGGTTATTTCCTTTCGACGTGAAACCTCGCACGCGTAAATCGCTCTGTGTATCAGTGTGCGAGAAATATCTCGCTGCCTCCATCACTTAATGCTATTACGTTGCTCATTTTGATACTACATAATGCTTGTTACAGGGTAGACGGTTACCACTTTATTACAAGTACAGTATCAGTAAAAATGCTGTTTATAAGCGGTAAGAAGTTTGTGATATTCTATAAGTGGCGTCTCAGAAAAATATATTTAAGATAACCAATGTGCTTTAACAATTGCGGATTCGAAGTATGTAAGTTTAGTTTAATACGGGTACAGTCACGAGCCATCATAATGTTATGTTAGAAACGTAGAACTAATGATACATTACAATTTTATTTCGAAGTTGTTCAAGTTGTTTTAGTGTGAAAAAGTTCTATGGTTGAATATGAAGTACTTATTCCAAAAAAACGACTCGTCTCACAACTAGCTCGGATGGGACTCGAACCCTCGACCTTTCACTGTCCAGGCGAATGCTCTAACTACTGATGTACGGAGTCGCTACTAGAAGCTCCGAATTTATCCAATACCTCTTATATTAGGCGCTGTCAAGCCTAATCTTAGTTCTAATATTTCATTTTACAAGCTTTTTATTGACTTGCCATGTTAGTTAGTTAGTGGGGGACAAATCTCGCAAGCTTAATTTGACCCGCATCCCAGTGTCCGATGGAGCTCAAATTTTGTATACAGGTTTGGTTTAGATTTTTATACAGTATTGAAGTACAGTCAGCAAAAAAGCTTGTCGTGAAAATATATTTTTTTCTAAAAACTTATTCAATAATAAAAATTGCATTGTGAAGGCAAAATAGTAAAAGTAATTTTAAAGTTCTATGGTGTTTATATATTACTACTCATGATTGCCCACGCCTAATCGATGTACGTTCATTTTCCAACCGCTATAGTGATTAAGTTTTTATGCATAATTCGTGGTCATCACATCATTGAACGTGGCCGTTCAAGATCTGCCTGGCCATATCAAGATGTGCCATCATTTCCTGATTTGGTTGATTATTTTATGAAACAACGAACAGTACTACCAAAGCTTACTAAGTTGTCTTTAATCTCATTTGAAACTTCCACACCTTATAACAGGTAGTCAATGTCGATATATTGGGTTTTCGTTTAATTGTCACCGATCAAATGACATTCGATATATTGGAATTCGATATGGCGTAGAAAACCCAGTCACAGGTCTCCCATTTGCGTACCTATATTTTTTTATCACTTTTGTTTCTACGTAGATAGACGTTATATTCAGTCTCGGCTTTTCGTTCACGCTATTCACCCCTATGCATTTAACTTATAACATCCCAAATATCAAATATCGAGGCGAGCTCTAAACGCGCAGGCAAATTTTATTATGAAACACAACACTCGGACTTACAGAGTCACTGCACAATACGGTTTTAATGATAAAAGGACGTTTAAGAGAACATTTATGCTGTATGTATCTACCATTGTTTGGTATTCCAACGACAAATGTCTGGCTGCAAGTAGTGGGGGCTTAAAAAGGTATAAATAGCGCTGGTGCTCTAATGCCTTGTTAGTTGAGGATATCGCTCGCTCGATAGCGGTGGTGCAAACTGGGAGCCGACAGCGATTATGGTGGAAATCTAGTTAGTCCGTGAAAGCTCTGGGTTTTGATTGGATTTCGGTGGAAGCAAGCCAATTTTTTTTTATAATGAATTATTCGGAACTTTGGTATCGCGTGTTATCTAGTTACCTCCCACTAAAAATATAAAATTATTGATTGTGAAACATAGGTACATACAGATGGCAAAATACAATATCATTGTTCAGCTATGTCCTGCCATGATAGCATACCTACAATGAAGGGTTGAATTAACTATACTACAATTGAAATAATAATGATAGTACAAATTGATCATGCATAATAAGATAATATTATTTTCAAAATTAATTTATATAAAAGGTAATTGTATCTTTGATTAATATCAAAACAAGCGCGCTTATACCCGCTTGTTTCTCGTTTTCGTGTAAATAACGTGATGACTGACAGTTACTATTTGATATTCTAGACTATAAGTAATTTATCTCTGTGCTAACCCAGATTCGATTAGCTGTAACAAACACATAACTAGCTTTCGCATTATGATTTGACAACTAGCTTTTTGTTTGTTCGTCCTTTAAGCTACTAGCTGAATAAATTTCGATTCGAATAAATCGACTAAAAGGATTCATCGGCACATAAAATTTTACAGCTGCGACAGGTTCTATATTATTTTTTGCTCTCGATCATATTAAACGTAGTTAGCAAATGTTAGCAATGTAGATTCTCAATTATTCTCTTCTTTAATGTGCACGTAATAAACTCGTAGACATAAAGATTTAAATTATTTTTTTTTTTTTTTTCGGTAAGGTCGAGACCCTAAAATCAACAACTTAAAAGTCATCAGTGTCTTCAAAGGAACAGAAACAGCTTTATGGAGTATAAAAATTGTTCCTCAGAAGGCACATTCGGTCTTACTACTTAATTTAGATCTCGAGCTTACGAGGTTATGAGTACCTACAGCGAAAATCGACTTTATTTGAAACTATATAGAGATTATTAAATCGTTTCCACTCGTCGTTCGCACCACCAACCGTCAGTGAGGAGATTTCCTCCCGTATGTTGTTTGATTTAAGGAGACTTGGCTGGACAAATAACATACTTTTATACTGCATGATACGTTGTAAAGCAAAGCTTTAGCTATGGAACTGCAAGCAGATTCTGACTCACTGCTTTTTGGTCATGTTATTATTTATTATGGATTTTCAACGTATCAAAATTTTACGTCAATTCCGCTTGCGTCAACCAAATCCATATCACTAACTTATGCGAAATTAAGTATCTCTGTCTTTTTGTCTGTAACCATTTCACGAAAAACACATGTGCGATTCTAAAGACGAGGGCTATATCTTGATCATTCTCCAAAATAAAAGACATTTGAAGAACAAAGCATCTAGAAGAAATCTAGAATTCGTTTGAACATAATTATAGAAAAACATAGGCTTTATAATAAAATACTAACGAAGCTAAAACTGTACATGAGACTAAAAAATAAAATTAATTTTGTTGACGGCAAAAGTTGTTACCTATGTAATGTAACACATCCAGTTTTTTTTTAAATAGTGTCTAGTTTAAGCACATCTTAGATATCAGCCCGAACTGTTCATTGAAATAACACACACATAATTGGTAATTTTTAGTTGTGTTATTAAAAGATTTTTAGTTTTGAGGCACCTTTCCAAAATCTTTTAAAAACACAACCAACAATTATTAATTAAGTGTGCAATATACGCGTGATTAAATCCGTAAAAAGTTTTATTTTAGTTTCTAGTAGTTGAAAATAACTTCTTCTTAGAACAAAAAGGCGAAGATTTAAATTAAATAAAATGACCTTCAATGTTAGCATAATGCCCACATCGAAGGTCATTCTAAATTCATCTTGAGCGGTGTAATTACGCGCTCATTTTTCTGGCTCAAATTTAGCTTTCGGCATTCTTAACTTTCTGAAAAAAATCTGTTCAAAAGCCCATCCGTTCGTGCCTCATTCCTGCGACCGCTTTTCAGCGCGGTTTCTGCTCAAAAAGTTTGTTTGACCATCGCAAAATTCGCTGCACAAGCAAATATTCGTGTTTTTCCCTCTGTGAGAACCGTATGTACCTCGCATTGTTTTTAAAGCGGATATCCTCCTTTTTGTTTTTTTTTTCGACCGCGTGGCCGATGTGTTTATTACGAACGAGAATAAAAGTTTTTTAACTTACTTTGCAGAGAGACAAAACAAGTGATAGTTTCAGCAACGTAGTATTTGCTGAAACTGAATATTTTAAGCTATGTTGCTTGTTTACTCCTGTACAGAAAATAAGTATAAACAAGTTGAAAGTATATACCTACTCTTTCCAAAATTTTGGTGTTTGAGCAATGTTACATGTAACTAACATTGTGAAAGAGATGGCGCTATATGCAATGTATAACTCCGTCTTTTAATCAATTCTACTTTAATATAGCGATAGCGGGTGGTGGTATGGGGCCTTAGCGTAGCTTAGCTTAGGTTTTTAGAAAATATCGACATCATCAACGATTAATTGTTCCCACTGCTGGGGTACAGGACTTCCTTACGGCCAAATAGCGAGAAAAACAGTTAATTAGATTTAAACTAAACTTCTAAATCTGATCTACAATATATATAAATGAAAATGAATGTCGCTAAGCGCTAAACTCAAGAACGGCTGGACCAATTAAAAAACACAGAAGGTTTTTATAGAGAGAAAAAACATAAAAATTACGTGGAAAATAGTAAAAAAACACTTTTCTTTTCCCATACTGCTAAGCTAAGCTTCTTAAGCTGGTTAAGCTTTCAAACTTTTGACGTAAATATAAATCATTGATCTTTCACGGCAAATCGGAGCTACGGATTTACGTGAGTTTTGGTATGGGGATAGTTTGGGAGATATAGAGTGACATAGGCTACTTTTTATTAGGCTACACATTCCCGCGAGACCTCGTCGTGATGGCCACGCGGGCGAAGCCGCGGGCGGAAGGCTTGTTTTATAATGAATGTCCTTTTCTAAACCTATTACATATTCTCATCTGTCTTTCCATCACACACTTCATTCCATCTCTTACGTAACCCCATAGGTGTTGCCAGAGATGTGAAAAATGATCTGGAATCCAACCATCGCCAGTGACTGTTCTCCGTAATGTATTCTGCTACACGCGCGCCAGAACTGTTAGAAAATAAAAATAAATAAATAAATACCTACGACTCGTCTCCACGACTGGAGTTGGATAGGTACTAGTCAACTCTAAATATATCGTAATGTAAGAACGTGCTAAAGAGAAAAGAAAGAGAAAATGAAATTTGGAATCCAAATATTGCCAGTGACGGGCACTCCTTAATGTAACCTGCTGAAGGCGCGCCAAGAAGCGAGTGATAGAAAAACTTAGAAGAAACCTTCTTAAAGACGATATTGTTGGACGCTTTTTTAATGAATATATTTGTATTTTGTATTTATTTGTCATTATTATTATCCCTGCACGCACACACAAAATCTTTTATCAATTCCTAATTCCAATACCAATCTCAAAAATGACAAATTACACTTTTAAAATTCACACTAGCCCCACATTGGCATTGCAAAATCTTGGAAATTGAGGGAACTTTATAAACTTGGACACACTTGGATAGATTGGACCGATAGTGTATTTTACAGCTTTCAAAGGCATCATACTTGCAATCATGATTGGGTAAGTGACGATTACTACAAAGTTACATTTCATGATAGCTCAGCTTACAGATATTCTCAGCCTTTCATGCATTTCATTCCATCTCTTACGTAACATCGTAGCGGTACCCAGTGATGTGAAAAACGATCTAGAATCCAAACATCGCGAGTGACGTGCACTCCGTGATGTAACCTGCTGGACGCACGCCAGGACGCGTGTGATGGAGAATCTTAGGAGATACCTCTTTTAGAGGAAATCTTTAACACGCAACTAAGTACTTGACGCTTGTTTAAAGGAAGTTCGTCGTTATTGTATGTTACGGTATTCTTGGTTCCTAATTTTTTTCCTCTAAGAATAGAGTAAGAGATGTGTGTTTATTATCGAACGACAAAATCGTTGCAATGAAATTCAACTTCAATTAATTCCGTCACTTAAATGACATTGGACAAAAATCCAGTTGACCGAAAAAACAATAGTCGTAGTTTGTCATCGTGATCGTCACGCGCAGCACAAATAAAGTTTTAATATTTCACACATCTTGTAGATCTGTTGGTACTCAGCCAATAATAAAAAATACGCCGGTAAATGGTTTAACCAAAAATATATAAATAAGTTATAGTGAAATAAAGAAACTCACATACATACACATACATACATTAAACCTTAACACAATACACTCCCGCTTTTGGGCAGTCGTGTCGTCCATTTTTACACGATTCTGCATATCGATCAACCGGATTTTTGTCTAATGACATTTAGATGATGCCATTAATTCAAGTTGCATTCATTGCAATGATTTTGTCGTAAGTCAAGAGACACACATCTCTTACTTTATTCTTAGTTTAGACCTATTTGTTGCGTATCAAAGCGACATTGAAACAAAATAGAAAGACTAAATAAATACCTACACACACAAACAATTTCCAAATACGACGTAATATGGCGTAAATCTTTAGTCATGTTTAACATTGTGGTGATTTGATTGAAATGCGCTTACATAGCGAAAAGATTACAATGAAAGCAGTAAAAAAGGTTTTATGCTCGCATCGCTCGCTCGCTCGAGCGAATCCTTGGTAATATTTGTGACGGATAGTTTTTTTGCAGCGTAAGTGTGGGGTGGAGTGAGCCATAAACCGGGCTGTAGTGTCTGAGATAGCGACTTTGATTCTATTGGGGGCGGGCAGTTTCGTAGATTTGTTATTGTTTGCCTTTCAAACTTAGACGGGACGTGAACGTTTTGTGATTTCTGTTTAGCATAAATAAGTTCGTATTTTTTTTTCGTCATATTTTATCCTTTTGTTTTCATTTATGTTCAGTTGTTCTAAATAAATTAAAAATTAAACTCCGATAAATTATAAAATATCCTCTTTGTGTTAAATAGATATATAAACCCTTAAATAAATAAAATAAAAAATTAAATGTTTTTTTTTATTTGTGCCTATGTAATTACATAATACGATCTAGGGACCGTCCGTACTCTGAAACGCAAATCCGAAACTTCGGTTAGCCCTGCCCCTTTCACTCGATTCTGTCATGACTGGAGAGCGAGAGGGACGGGTATAACGAAGTTTCGGGTTTTGCGTTTCAGAGTAGGCCTTTAGGCCCAAATTTAGTAACGTATTAACTATGGGCACAGGACAGGGACTTGGACACGCGACACATTTGGATCACATCTATCGCTACATGGATATAAACAAACTACGTCACTCCTGTGGAATGCAAGATTACATCCACCTCATTACGACTTCTTTGGCCGAGTGGTGTACGCACCGGTTTTCAAGATGCCGCTATCTCTGGAGGTCCCGGGTTCGATTCCCGGACGGGTAATTATATTGAAAAAGAACTTTTCGATAATTATTATCACGGGTCTGGGTGTATGTT
Source organism: Crambus lathoniellus (assembly GCA_949710035.1). Classification (NCBI taxonomy): domain Eukaryota; kingdom Metazoa; phylum Arthropoda; class Insecta; order Lepidoptera; family Crambidae; genus Crambus; species Crambus lathoniellus. The sequence goes on along the minus strand of OX453309.1, from coordinate 29,483,591 downwards.
GATATTTTATACCCGTCGATGTTTCCAATTTCCATAACACTGGTTCTGAAGCTACTAAAGTTTTGTATTGGAACGTATGTATGTGATGGTGTTCAATATGTATTTATTTAGATATTTATTAAAATCTACTTTTTGTGTGAATCAAACCCATGCATGACCCCGCGATGATGACTAGCATTCTGACACCTGGACCACTAGACCAAATACGGTGAGGCCCTACTTACAGTTTGCCGTTCAAGTTGACTCGAATAAAACTTGACTATAATTCGGGCGACTCTTTAATGATACACCAAACAGCTATTTTATGTTTCAAGCAACATCCAAACACATTAATTTCTGTTCGCATGCCAAACGTATGTATAGACTCGTAAGTTTGTACCTAGTATTGACAACTTATTCCTTAAAGACACACATAGAAAAGGCACCTTAGACATAATTTAAGAGCGCGGAGACTCGGCGATCGCACGTTCCTCCTGTCTCCTATAACATAAATCACAATTTAAAAATAGAACACTATGCACAAAACTCTGCCAAGAAACCTTTCACCGCAAGCATTTCAGAACATGTTTTAAATCGCTCCTTTGAGAACCGACCAGCATTCAAAGGAACTTCATCTCTAAAGTGCAGATATGTGAGTGCAGAATCCTTTTGATGCGTCTTTCCAAATCACATTTGACTGCCACAAAGAAATTTGGTCTTTATTCGTGTGATCAAAGCTGGATTTTCCTTTGTGGGTTCAAAGTCAGGATGTTTCTTGTCATAAGTCCCAGCCGTGGGACTCGGGAGCGAGACGTGTCGTACTTCGAACTTGTTTATTGTCAAGGATTGGTTAAACTAGTGACGTTGCCGAGCCGTTTTGATTCCGTTATATCTGATGCAGCCTCCGCAAGTGAGTATATTAAATGTTCGCGGTGATGGAGGAACCTCTTTGAGATTCGCTCGCAGTTTGCCTTTGAGATTTAAATTTGTTTTCTCCTTGTTAACATTGTATATGTTCCGCTTCGGAGTGAATGCTCACTGATGAGATTGCGGAATTGCTTTTCGCCCTTATAATAGTTTCATAATGCTGTGCTGAATAACATTAACAGACGGTCCCTGCAATTTAAGGCTTCAGATAAAAGCTGATAGTAATGATTTGGGCTTGTAGTTTATTTCATTTAGAGTGCTTGTACACGGTGCATGTAGCTTGCGCATGTTGAGGCACTTGCGCGGGTTACATGCATCGTAAACTTACCGTTTAAAAACATGTGCGGGTCCAGAGACTCGAGCATGTACCAAAGCGAGCCACCTGCGCAACTGATCCGCGTGCTCTGCATGCACATGTAGCTCTTGACCACGAGCAAATAACTTTGTGCGTACTGATTGAGCAACTAGCCCGTGTCTTTACTTGCTCCAGCTATTTGCACTATGTACAAGGACAATTGAGTAACTTGAAAATGTGGCTTGCGCATATAACTCACGCGTGTAACCCGCATCTTTACTAGTTCCAGTTTCTTGCACTGTGTACAAGTACATTTACTAAAAGCGCTTGAGACGTCATCATCGTGTAGTCCTGTAGGTGTACAAAACTTGGCACAGCACGTACACACTTCAGACTTCCTTTAGTTCCAGAATGAAAAGCTTTGATTAAGTAGTTGGTGGACAACGAGGGCGCCGTAAATCAGCGGCGCCGTTCATCACCATGATGCCTGCTAATGGCGCCGGTCACGGGCTGTGAACACGCGCCTTTATGTGTTCTACAGCTGAGAGAGAGTTTATGGAAGTATCAGGGGCCCGATTCTCACGCATTCGAGTTTTTCCAGTGTGGTAATTCGTATAGGAACATCTTGTTTGTGGTTTCTATTGAAAAGTTAGAACGTTTAAAACAAACTTAACTGTCCCACCTGTCAACAAATTCATTTTGAGAACTAAGTTTTGGTCCGTACGTTGCGTTCGACTGGTTTTCGATCGAACTTTATTGATTGTGAAATTCTGACAATACATAAACTGTGTTTTTGAATTTCGAGCTTAATAATGTTAACTTTTCTCGATTGCGTGAGAATCGGCCCCCAGATAGTGTGATGTGGAAGGCATGTTAGGTTCCCAATTCACATCATTTTCAAAAGACTTATTACTAAATAGAGGTTCCACGCGGTTTTACTCGCGTGGTGCTCGTTCCCGTGGGAATACCGGGATGAAAATATAGCCTTTGTCATTTAGGAAGCATGTAGCATCCAATGATAAAAGGAATAATAATAAATAAATAATAAATAAAAAAAGCTTTATTGCATACAAAGAAAGAAACAATAACACAAAGAGACATAGTTATGAGAAAACAGACAACAGGCGGCCTTATTGCTAAATAGCAATCTCTTCCAGGCAACCTTGGGCGAAAGAAATAAATAAATCAAAAGAACAGAGGGGAGAGGGTGCATAAAAATAGAGAAAAATAAGATAATACATAAACTTTAATGAGTAAGGGAGAGGAATGTTCCAATGGTAAAAGAATGTTTAAAAGCTGTCCAGTAGTTTTTGAGTTTATCCATTACAATGAAACAAACAAACAAACATAAGTACCAACTTTATGAAATAAGTACGTATATAAGTCGCGCGGTTTCACCAGCAACAACTTCCGGGTAATGTAAATAAGTAGTTCACTCTATAAAACTTATTCATTTGCGCCGGATATTGTTACACTAATATTTTAGCTGCCTGAAGGAAATAAAGCTAAATAAATAAAATAAAAAATTAACAACATTTTTTACTATTACTTTATACATAAAATCCTTTCATAGAAGTAGAATCTACCAAAACGCCATAAAGAGAAGAGTTAGACAGGGAGATACTCTATCGCCTAAACTGGTTCTGAAAGATGTGTCTAAAGAACTACACTGGCAGAAAATGGGACCTCGATATCAGGGGCTCATTTGTCAAAGCTGAGATATGCAGATGACATAGTTTTATTTTCACACACCCCAACGGAACATCATATCATGACCACGGACACTCACAACTTAATATCTATCGAGGTAGTGGGAGTGCAAATAGAACCGTATCAAAAATATGTGTACCTTAGGTCAGGAACTGAAATTGGGAAAAGCAAACCACTGTAATGAGATCGACAGAAGAATACGACTTGGTTGGGCAGCATTCTCAAAACTGGACTTTGTCTTCAAAATGAAACTTAAAGCCCAACAGAAAGCTCAAATATTAGACCAATGCGTCCTCCCCTTTCTTTCTTACTGAGCTGAAATCTGGGTTACCACCCAGGACACCATACACAAACTGAGGGTGGCGCAAAGGGCAATAGAGAAGAAGTTTGTAGGTGTTACTCTGACGGACCGGAAGTCGAACAAGTGGCTCAAAAAACTGTGTATAGTCACTGACATCGGCCTTATGCCCGAATACTCGTACGCTACTTATCTTTAGGAGCATCTCACACATCGCCCTGTCACTTTAAATGTCAAACGTATGAAAGAGATGCCATGATGTTTGAGACGCTCCCAAAGATGATTTGCGTTTGAGAATTCGGGCGTTAGAGTAGTAAGACTCAAGTGGGAATATGCCGGCTACATTGTATCTCATGAACTAAGGAACCCTATTACAGACAGTTATAGGGTCCCGTTTTTACCCTTTGGGTACGGAACCCTAAAAACGCGCATAGCGTACCCTAATTAACTTTTCACTACTTTTAACTGCCAATGGAGGTTTAATTGCCAACGGGGGAACATAATAACATTGTATTCAATTTAGTTGGTGGTAGGACTAGTTCTAAGTCCGCCTGGCTAGTAACATCTAGTAACCACCCGTCTTAAGTCTAACGCCATAACAACAATGTTTTCAGCATTGTTGTTTTCCGACAGTTACAGATAAGATAGCCAGTTCCTCAGTGGTTGTGTATTCCGGGAGTAGTGCGCTCCTACCTTCAGCCTTACATCTTCATTTAACATCAGCCTGCCTAGCATGAGCGGCTTTTATCGCGCGATATGATATGGTACGACAAGTTGTCTTGCTTACCCCACTAAGGTGTACCCGCAAGACGGCATGCCGTGCCATATCATATCGCGTGATAAAAGCGCTCATGCTAGGCCGGCAGGAGTGATGAAGGCTCAGTAACTACCCCGTTGTAGATTTAAAAAAAACTACGCATCAGATTTCTTTGCGAACACGAGTATTTCAATGTTTGTTCTTTAGAAAATATATTCAGGAGCTAGTTCCCAGCGTTCCCTTCTCACTGATTGATAAACTGCCTTCCGATACACAAACCAAAGAAAATACCAAGTGCGACTCTTCACTTGAATATTTTAGCGTGATTCTGTACTCCGTGAAATTGAAAATGCTACGTTACCACGGAGATGAGAAGGGATCTTGATACATAAACATTTTACGTAGGTATTTACTTCGATTCTGTATTTAAGATATTTTTTTAGGAATATAATAAACCTGCCGGCTCAAAATTACTGAGTTTACCGACTACAATACTAAGTTTGGTTACGGAAAAATAGGTTAGGTTATATTTTAGTCAATTGGTTAATTAACACCCATTTTTATATATTTTTCCAAACTCGATGTCCTAAATGATTTTGGGGTGAAAAACCGTATTATTGGATGAATGAATGGAATTCGAAAGTGAAGAATACTAGGCAAAACGATATTTATTGTTGTAGGTAGACCTAAATATTATTTATGCTTTTTAGATTAAAGATATTTTATGCCTGTTTTTTATTTTAAAATGTCTTGTCTTTATATTTTTATCCATCTAGCTAAAGTTCAATGATGTCAATGAAAATACATTTATTATTTTTGTTGTAGTTCCGACGTGATGTTAAATTGATAACAGAGTAAAAAAAATTTTTTTAACATTTACGGCGCTCATACAATATATCTTTATTGGTTTCAGGTACCTACTTAAGTAAAAACCCTTTAGGATTCTTTTTCGTCCACAAAATTCGAATAAGATTACAGGTAAATCCCGTCCTTTTTAAGTTAAGCAAATACTTTAATTTCATGAAGAGACAAAGCCCTCCGCATAATCCAAGTTTCAATTAATGGCGGCCGTGGGGCGATAAAAGAAAAAGAAAATATCTATCGAATATTCCGAGAGTTGCTAAGAGATTAACTTATTCACAAGTCCGGTCTAATATTTTTGAAGATTACATTATCTGGAATTCTCTCAGATTGCGTCATTGGCATATTTTTAACGACCCTCCGATGGGGACGTCAAATAATATCTATTGGAGGGAATTTATTGTAATTTGACTTGAGGTTAAGAGCCTCTCCTCGCCTTATTGTTTGTTACCCAAATTTTTTACCTTTATGGAGTGTGAAATTAATATTTATCTTTACGGCGACACGCTTTACACTGTTTAAATCATAACTAGCGGATCCTCGCGGTTTCACCCGCGTGGTACCCGTTCCCGTGAGAATATCGGGATAAAATATAGACTACGTTACTCGAGAAGAATGTAGCTTTCAATGAAAGTTACATGTGTTTGACCATTAGGTCAAAAGTTTTTTTAAATCGGTCCAGTAGTTTCGGAGCCTATTCGATGCAAACAAACAAACAAACAAACAATCAAATCTTTCCTCTTTATAATATTAGTACAGAAGTAATAGAAAAGTTAATAAAAATGTAAACTTATATTTTGTATCATAATAAATATACTGATAAAATATTTATTTATTCACTAAGACAATATATAACGGGTGTCCCAAAAGTAGGTATAGGATGATTTGTCTCAATAAAACGCGAATGGATTGGAATTTCTTCGTAGAAGAGACTTGTACAATTTTATCTGGATAGAATATCTGCTAAATGGCCGCCAAGGGCATTTTTGCTGTGTGCAAGTTTTTCATGACACTTTCACACATTTCGCTGCTTATTTCACACACTTCGCTACTTATTTCACCAATAACTCGGCGAACATTTTGTCTATATTGTCTATGTTTTGTGGATCGTTGGCGTAGACTTTATCTTTGACGTAGCCCCAAAGAAAGAAATCCAGTGGCATCAGATGGCAAGATCTCGGTGGCCATTCGACATCACCTCTTCTTGAAATTACGAGATTTTTCGACCTTTCGAGGAGTGTTTGTAAATTGATCGTGAATTTTCGTTAAATATTTGTATAACTTCTATGCGCTGTTTTATTGTGAAACGATCCACGATTAATTTTACATGTGTCAAGTCATCTTGACACATGTAAAATTAATCGTTCAACCCGCCATCTTGAATATTTCGGAAATAGCGCGAAATTCAAATCCTATACGTACTTTTGAGACACCCTATTTACTAATAAATCGTCAACATTTTTTTGTTTGTTTAAACCGAAGAGTTTGTTTGTTTGTTTGAACGCGCTATTCTCAGTAACTACTGGACTGAATTGAAAAATTATTTTTGTGTTGGATAGTCCATTTATTGAGGAAGGCTATTAGACTATATAACATCACGCTACGACCAACAGAAGCGGAGCATTAATGAAAAATGTTGCAAAGACGGAAAAATATATTAATATTTTAGTTTCGTAGGTTTTTACTTTTCCTCAAATTAACGCAGGTAAAACTTCGGAGCACAGCTAGTTTGCATAATAAATCTGAAGAGTATTTAAATCGCAATTATTATCTAAGCCCATGTTAATTTCATTGAGAAACTGTGTTATGTGAAACTTTTTTTGTTTGTGAAAAACGAAATATATGTAGCTTACTTCCGCAAAAAACACAATATGCAAGATGCACCGCCCGCCCGCCCGCAAAAAATTGCACATACACACCACGAAAACACCAGTGCACAATACCTGCATCTAGCAAGACAGCAATACACCTTGCACTGTCACCGATTAGACTACTCTACACGTGTTTCGCCCCAACCCGGGGCATCCTCAGGAGATAGTTCGTGCTAGTTCGTGCGAAAAACCAACACCAAATAATTTGTTTGTAAATACATACTTAATATACATAGAAAACACCCAGACCAAGACAAATACAAATGTTCATGCACACAAATATTTGTCTTGTTCGGGAATCGAACCCGAGACCTCTGGCGTAGAAGGCAGGTATCCTACCCCTGCGCCAAATCGGTCGTCGTTCCTAAGTACTAGCCATATCGATATTATCTTGAGCTTTTTGGACATACTTACCTACACTACACTTTTGTTGCAAATACTCGTACATTTATAATTATCAAAGTAGTTGAAATAGGGAACGAAGTAGCTTTTATAACTATTATAAAAAACGGGATATTTACCATGTTTAGATTTATTTATGAGTCCCCGATATTAAGCTTTAGAAGTAGAAGAAGTAGCTTTTGTCTGCGCCATTGTAATATTTCTTACATTATACTATGAAACATAATCAAAAGTTTTAATTTGTATGCGAGCAATGCCTCGTTACAATAACATTGCATAATTCATCAAGATGTGCCTACTCATGAACATGACATGTTCAAACACGATCTACTTTCAAACTTGAACATAAAATTTTCCCATTTTTATTTGCCAGTTTAAGTTGCAAGCGAAAATCCTTCGACAAAAGGCACTTACGACCAAGATCCTTAAAATCTGATTAACGTCAACATTTGCACATTATAGCATAACATATAGCCTTTAAAATCACTTTCCTTAACACAAGCGTTACGCGTTACCTTCACATAGAGTCGCGTATTTACTAAACCGGGTGGCAATAGAAAGCCACGCCGATATAGTAAATACGCTCATAACTCTTAGACGATCGTAATCGCCGCCACTTGTCGCCGCTTGTGTACATTACCCACTAGTTTGTGGTCCAAGGCTTAGGTTATAGCGATTTAAGTTAACTTAATGATAGTTTTCTTATTTTTTTTTGTACTTCTTTTGCATTCACAATACAATTTTTATTATTGAAAATATTGAAAATGAAGTATTATAAAAATCGACCCGTCTCACAACTAACGCCGATGGGACTCTCACTTTAGACGGCGGTCATCGCTTCTGTGCGAGCGTGACGCACTATATTTTTTATGCGGAAGCGACAGGGACAGGACACTTTACTAGATTCTTTCTGCTCTGCGATCATACTTTAGCTTGTTATCGCTATAGTGTTTTACGCTGTGGGAAAATGGGGATATGGTTTAATTTTATTATTTACTAGCTTTCCGCCCGCGGCGTCGCCCGCGTTGACTAGACAACGTTATCCACCGGGAATGTGATATTTTTCCAGGATAAAAAATATTCTATTTTCCTCTCCAGGCTACAAAGTATCTTTGTCCCAAATTTCAGCCAAATCCGTTCAGCCGTTTTGGAGTGATTGAGCAACAAACATCCAAACATCTAAACATTCAAACATCTAAACATCCAAACATCTAAACTTTCACATTTAATATATTAGTAGGATTTAAGGCTTTTATTCGAAAGATAAGTTATTTTAAATTTTGACAATAGAGATAGTTTAGAGATATAGTAGATATATAGTATTATATTATCTGTGATATAGAGTAGATAAACTGTAATACAGTCTATGCAGTGCATTGAGCATGTCTGTATGGAGATTAAGCAAGCGTACTAGTAAGGAAGTAGCTAAGGAAGTAGTTTCAGTCAAAAGTTTCCACAAACCGCTAGCGATTTCCAAATAAATAAATCCTACTTATATTATAAATGTGAAAGTTTAGATGTTTGGATGTTTGTTACTCAATCACGCCAAAACGGCTGAACGGATTTGGCTGAAATTTGGGACACTGATACTATATAAGTTTTTAGTAAAAAATTCATTTTATGACAATCTTTTTTGCTGACTGTACTTTAATATTGTATTGTCATCTGAATCATACCTGTATACAAAATTTCAGCTCCATGGGACGCTGGGAAGTGGGTCAAATTAAGCTTGCAAGATTTGTCCCCCACTAACTTACTAACTAACATGGCAAGTTAATAAATAGCTTGTAAAAAGCCACCACCGCTCTCAACTTAAGCCGCACACAAAGCACTTAATAGGTTTCGAGAGGCCCAAGCAGTCGTTAATAATTAAAACCTTAATCCTAGCGCACTTCTAAACGCTCGATATTATATCTCGCGTAATTGAACGATTGAGACGAGATCGAGTAACATAGTGTGGAGTTGGTAAGTAACAATAATTTGGTGGGGCGTGGAATGTTATTATTGTTACTACTAAGTCACGATAATTCGTTGAGTTTTAAAGTGAAAGCTCTAATTATTTTTATATTATTTTTAAATTATTTTTATCTTTTTAATTATTTTAATTTATGAATAAATAAAGAGCTAAACACTAGAGATCCGGCTGTTTGGCAGAGTTCTTATTTAAAAATATATTCGTCAAGAAAAGGCTTTGAAAATGAAATCTAAAAGGGTACAAGGAAATAGAATTAAAAAGAAACTTATTATTTTGTTAATGAAACCCACTCGAACATTAGCTATGATTTTTAAAAGTCTGCGGATTGAGGTGTATACAAAAAAAAATCACACGACTTGAGAACCTCCTCCTTTTTTTGAAGTCGGTTAAAAATTACTTATACCGACTAAAATACTTGATTTGGTTGCGGGAAAAAAGTTTTTAGTAAAAATTTCATTTTTATGACAAGCTTTTTTTGCTGATTGTACTTTAATATTGAATTGTCATCCGAACCAAACCTGTATAACTACAAAATTTCAGCTCCATCGAACACTGGGAAGTGGGTCAAATTAAGCTTGCAAGATTTGTCCCCCACTAACTAACTAACATGGCAAGTTAATAAAAAGCTTGTAAACATGAAAAAAAAATTTTGTGACTAAAATTTTCTTTTTGTAGAAAATTACTATATTCTTTTGATTTTTATATTATTAGTCCTTCAAGTCCGAACCCTTTAATTTTCAAAGCTAAAGTGATCTTGAGAGAATCTTGGGCTTCTTCTCAACCCCAAGGGTTCAGTGTGAAGCCAAGAGCAAGCCCATAAAATATAAAAACCTTAAATTTATATAAGTATATGTATATAAGAATTAAAACCGCCTAGTCTTTTCAAAATCAAACTCTTATGTTTGGCATCAAAATTCACTCGCAGAAGTACGATTTAGGGATAACCAAAATAAATACTCGTCAATCGGTTCGGACCTGGGGCCCGATTCTCACGCATTCGAACTTTTTCAGTGTGGTAATTCGTATACGAACATTTTGTTTATGGTTTCTATTGAAAAGTTAGAACGTTTCAAACAAACTAAACTGTTCCTCATGTCAACAAATTCATTTTGACAGCTAAGTTCGTATACGAACATCGATTGATCTGTACCACTCGTAGCGGTCGACTGGTTTTCGATCGAACTTTTTCGATTGTGAAATTCTGACAATACGTAAAATGTGTTATCTTCGTAAAATATTTGAATTTCGAGCTATAATTGTGAACTTTTCTCGATTGGGGCCGATTCTCAGGCATTCGAACTTTTTCAGTGTGATAATTCCAATGTCGAACATTTTGTTTTGGTTTCTATTGAAAAGTTAGGAGGCCGATTCTCACGCAATCGAGAAAAGTTCACATTTATAAACTCGAAATTCAAATATAACACAGTTTTTGTATTGTCAGAATTTCACTTCACTTCACTCTCAATTTGTATTTCATCGAAAAAGTTCGATCGAAAGCCAGTCAAACGCTACGAGTGGTACCAGACCAATAGTATAGATGTTGGGACAGCTTACAGTGCCACAAACTTTTCTGTTCCGGTGGCCAAAATCTGAAATCAACGTGTTTTTTTTAAATGTCATTCTGCTGTCAAGTTGATGTCCAACCATAGCGCTGCTAGCGGCTGAAGGTCTTAGAAGTCAGGGCCGGGTAAATTGCTATAAAAAAAGGAAAAGGTACGTAGCGCCGCTGTCACCGGAACAGAAAAGATTGTGGGACTGTAGTTTGTTTAAACCACAGAACACGGAAAGATTTTTTTCTCTTGTAGATTTGAAACATTCTAACTTTTCATTAGAAACCACAAACAAAATGTTTGACATACGAATTACCACACTGAAAACAATTCGAATGCCTGAGAATCGGGCCCCTGATCGAAAAATAAACAATTAAACAACCCGGGGAAGTCCATTATCCTTCCACTGGGAATGTTTCCTTAAGGAATGCACCCGTGCCGACCCTAATGACATTATTCTTCTTTTTAATTAACGTAAAAGGCTGTTAAAGTTTAAGGATAAAGGTTCAAACAAACTGAGCTTATGTGATGCAACGTATGTGATGTTACGTCCGTCAGAAGACATCGGTTTTTATAGTAAATGTATGCACTAGAAGCACACTTATCTTATAACACGTCACACACTTAAGTGTGCTTCTAGTGCATATGTCGTGGTCATATCATAAAATTAGTAATTTCATGATATTGTCGGTCATTTCATGAAATAGTCGTATTCCATGAAATGACCAATTTAAATTTGCAATATCGTTAAAAGTTTAACAAATATTTTTAACAACGTTTGGCCATATCATGAAAAATTGTCGTCTCCATGAAATGATTGATCAGTTATTGACCATATCATGAAATTATCAAATACATTTACTATGAAAACCGATGTCTTCTGACGGACGTAATATCACATACGTGGCGTCACATAAGCTCAGTTTGTCTGAGCCTTAATACAGTTCAAGCTAAATACAGTTCTCGATAGTACCAGTCAAGCTAAAAAGGCTCAGTCAGGAAGGCGTTTTGTCCCTATTGCCGTATGGTACTAATATATATTCTGTGCTATTGCGTAAAGCACGATGGACAATATGGCTAACAGGATGTACCAACAAGTGACTTACGGCCGGTTACAATAACCTATCTCCCGGTAAAAGTAAATACAAATACAAATACAAATCATTTATTTGTAAACATAGGTAGAACACATAGTAGGTGTTATTAAAAATAAAAATGTAACACTATGTTTAGCCATCAATGGGCGTACAAATTTGAGTCTCGTTTTAAGAATGTTTTTTTTTTGAACAAAACTAAAGTATTTAATTTTAATAAATAATAGAAAAATAAACAATGGGAGAGTTTCCTGCAGTAATTTTTCGATGCACTAGATGGCGCTGTAACCCTAACACAACCTACTTTTTTCAGCATATTATGGTAATTTGGTAAATGATTAGTTCATTCAGCCTTAAAAAGACTTGAGTGTCGGTTGGTTATACTGTCAAATTAATCTGTCTGTAGTAAAGTTTTTTTTCTGTAAGGTCTGCGGATTGCTTTGCTTCCTTGCGTTGGTGTTGGTGGTGTTTTGTGAGCGTATTCTTTTTCTTGATAATTTGATTGAAACCTGGGGGGCTACCGGCTAAGAAATCTGGATATGGGTATGGGCTTCAACTGTCATTTGAATTCCTTATTCTGATAGATTTTTGCTGCTTTGTTCTGTTGAACGTTGCTAGCTAGTTATCATTATACCCGACGTCACAAAACAAGGAGCTGATAGCGGCTATTTTCTTTATGAAATTAACTTAAAGTTTCCAAAAACGTAAGAAGTTCATATCCATAAAGTTACGCAGTAGCCCCCCTGGCTTGGACTGGTACTGAATACTGGACCCCGATTGGATAGCTTACATTTTGGCCTGGCACTGAATACTTGACACCGATATTGCTTAACATTTTGGACTTGCCTAATCACCGCACTGGTGAACGAATTTCAATCATATCGAAAGACTATATGGATCGTGTCGTCTTGATCAGCCCCTGTACCGGCAAAAAATATGTATATGGACATGGGCTTTATTTGACATTTGAAGCACATATTTTGTCCTTGTATGGGCATAATATGGGCTTCAAATGTCAAATGAAGCCCATGTCCATACCCAGATTTTTAATAAGTGGACTAATCGATATCACCAAGCTTTGAGTATTCAAAACTCACCAAGCATAAAAATAACAACAAAACCCATCTGCACAGACACACTCCAAAGCTTTCATAAGCCAACACAATGCATAGAGTAAGATAAATAAACACAAATGACTTTTCGTATATTACTTATTTCTTTGTTATTTTCTATTAGGTAATAGTACATTACAGCCGAGGACAGGTAAGTAAGAAATTACATTGTCGAGGATGGTTTGAAGCACGAGCCGCAGGCGAGGGCTTTAATCATTCGAGGCAAGGTAATTTGCTTACCGTACAAGGCTTGTTTAGTGCTTTTCTCAAGAAATGCGAGGAAATAAAAAAAAACTGTTTAACTAAATAATATTTATTAAAATTTATATCATACATGTTCGGGCAATTATTAAATGTAAATGTTATTGTTTTCCCGGGCACACTTATGTATAAATCGCCCATAATAATATTATTTTAATGATGTAGGTATCATTAAAATACACCAACAACACAGATTCCGAAAACGTATGTGCCTTTTTTGACTTTTCCAAATCAGATCGTAGGTTTTCATATATCTTTCTTTTGCTTTGCTGGCAGTAAGTTTTCTGTTATTCATTTTGCTTCTGCTCTCAAATTTGGTGGAGTAGGTACATACAATGTCTGTATATGTTTCATTGGCAGAACTCATTTTGATAATTTATTACACAATATAAATAAACTGTAAGTATTGATATCAAATGAACCGCTGAAAATCATTCCCGCCATTTTTTTAATATTGGTTTGTGAGGCCAAGTGGAACGGTCATACAGCCTATTGATACTACTTGCTACTAAAATGCGCAACTTCAATACCCGCTTCTGGGTGGTAGATGGCGCTGTACATATTTCCCATACAAAATTACTCGTAAAGGATATTTTGTCTATGATAAATCTCTTTTTTTTCGATTGATGTTCGTGCTAAGGGTACATAGCGCTTGTGGTACAATACGAAGTAATATACTCTGTGCGCACCGTATTTAAAAAAAGTTAACCTAATTATGATATAATAATTACCTATATAATAATAATAATAATGTGGCTGTATGGTGCAAATGTCCCTTTGCTTTTTCTGTTTTTATACACAGGAATAACGAAAGAAAAAATAAAGAAAAGAATTTGGTAATAATATCTTTGGGTAGTACCTTTTCCGAGGTAAACATTCTAAATTTGAAAATCACTGCAGTAATGAATTTCAGTACTTACTTACTGCACTGATTTTAGTGCAGTAAATAAGTACTGAAATTCATTACTGCAGTGATTTTCAAATTTAGAATGTTTACCTCGGAAAAGTGCCACGTACTGCATTCTTTTCTCAAATATAATATTAACATTTCAGAGCATAAGTGTGAAATAGTACATTACAGCCGAGGACAGGTAAGTAAGAAATTACATTGTCGAGGATGGTTTGAAGCACGAGCCGCAGGCGAGGGCTTTAATCATTCGAGGCAAGGTAATTTGCTTACCGTACAAGGCTTGTATAGTGCTTTTCTCAAGAAATGCGTGGAAATAAAAAAAACTGTTTAACTAAATAATATTTATTAAAATTTATATCACACATGTTCGGGCAATTATTAAATGTAAACGTTATTGTTTTCCCGGGCACACTTATGTATAAATCGCCCATAATATAGTAGATTTCATTACAAGTGCGGAAAGCCTGTCATTGCAAAGAGTTCCGACAAATGTCTACCCGAGCCGAGGCGCAGCCGAAGGTGAGGGTTGACAGTCGGAACAAGTTGCAATGACGGTTCCGCACGTGTACTGAACAACTATTTTTAATACAGTTGCGAAAAAATTAAGCAATTTAATAAAATAATAAAACACAACAAACTCAACTAACTAATCGTAAAAGAATATAAGCAGAGACTTTTTTTTGTTTTCTTCACCCATTCTGGGTTGGCACAGGAAACTATGATCATACAGCCAAGGCTTCAGTAGAATTTTTTTATTGATATGAAATGAAAATTAAATTAAATGAGATGAAATTAAATGAAACCTAACAAAAGCAATCCGAATCCTACAGGAGCGCCTTTCCTTATTTCTCTCTTTTACCACATCGTTTTCCATTAAAGCCACATTATTGCACTAATTCCACCATACTAAGTACCTACCACAATAAAAACCAGAAAAAACTAATTTAGAAAATTAAGAAATAAGATCCCTCATTTTCTTATCACTTACTTGCGCAAACTCCTATAAGCAGATACTATTGGTAAATAGTGCACGTCATACCATATTTAGTAATCTGTGGTCATACAGCCAATTTTATGTATTTTTTATATTCATAAATTTAATTTGGCCGATACTAATATTAATTTAATGTATAATTAAAATTACTTTTAAATCTGATATTGAAACAAATTAGTAGCTTCTTTTTAGAAATATTTGCATGAATCATAAAAACTTCTATGATTTTTTTTAGTAAAAACTTCGTGGTTGGTTTTTTCTTTTTAATAGACAATATTTTGACAGTTGGGAAAGAAAACGCACGAGTTCGGGAAAGGTAAAGAAAAAGTTCGAGTGTGTAATAGCCCACATCCCGAACGCTATACGTCCCTGCAATACGCCACTTTTTGAGCAACTGTATTAAAAATATTATTTTAATGATGTATCAATTAAATACGCCAACAACACAGATTCCGAAACGAAAACGTATACGCGCCTTTTTTTCACTTTTCCAAATCAGATCGTAGGTTTTCATATATCTTTCTTTTGATTTTACTGGCAGTAAGTTTCCTGTTATTAATTTTGCTTCTGCTCTCAAATTTGGTGGAGTAGGTACATACAATGTCTGTATATGTTTCATTGGCAGAACTCATTTTGATAATTTATTACACAATATAAACTGTATTGATATTTAATCAACCGCTGAAAATCATTCCCGCCGTTTTTTTAATATTGGTTTGTGAGGCCATGTCGAACGGTCATACAGCCTAGTGATACTTACTAATACTTGCTACTAAAATGCGCAACTTCAATACCCGCTTCTGGGCGGTAGATGGCGCTGTATATATTTCCCATACAAAATGAGCGGTTTTCCTTTGACAGATAATACGTCAAAATTAGTTCCAAATCTTTTAATAGATGTCACTATTTACAGTCAGCTGTCAAACCTCAAACCATTCTACAATATTTTATGGTCGTTGGTGGCACAGTTTAAATTAGAATATATATAAATTTACTGTGTTCATGAAGTTTGACTTAATACTCTGAGGTAACTGGAGCTCTCACCCTGAATAAAAAAGTGTCGCCAGCAAATTTGACATTTATGTATGTAGTGGCTGTCAGCTGTCTCATATGACCATACGTATTTTTTTTAAGTGTAGGTGAGACGGAAGACAGCCACTGTGTTATTTGTGGTATTCAAAAAATTGTTCGTACTGCACTCTCCAGTTACCTCAGTATTAAGTCGAGCTTCATGACTGTGTTGGTAGTATAGAAGTAGTCGGTGGTTGTATCAATAAGACAAATAAATTTTATTACTTATTTAATAAAGATTGAGATTGCAGTTTAACATAAACACAAGAATAGCTTTTTTCCCCGTAAGCTTCGCATTTCTTTTGTTCAGCTCTGCTTTCTTTTGCACGGCACGGCCAATTCCGTTCAAACGTCTTGTCCAAATCGTAAAGGCAAACTCAAAGTTCGTAGAATACGCCAAGGGTTAGAGCTAGAGCGCACGGGTGACTTTTGTCACCGTGACTGTTTTGTCTCTCACACCAATAGTACGTTAGTAATATTATAGTATTCTTTGCCAATAGTATGAAAAAGTCGCG
Organism: Crambus lathoniellus; assembly: GCA_949710035.1. Classification (NCBI taxonomy): domain Eukaryota; kingdom Metazoa; phylum Arthropoda; class Insecta; order Lepidoptera; family Crambidae; genus Crambus; species Crambus lathoniellus. Next base: position 29,467,009 of record OX453309.1, on the reverse strand, counting down.
TCGCTCATGCGCGCAGGCGCGCCTGCTCTAAGTGCGGGCGCGCACGGGTGACTTTTGTCTCCGCAACTATTTTGTCACTCGCACGCATCAAGTCTACGGGTTAGTATGAAAGTGCGCGCACGTAGCGACGCGACACCCGGGAGACTTTCTTGTCCTTGGGTTCGAAGACAAGCCCGCGACGTAACTGTCTCCTTCTCTATTGGTTTCAATGCAAGTGCGCGCTCGGCGACAATTAAGTTGCCAATCGGCCGGCAGCAACTCAACCGTCGCCCGGGGTGATAGCGGTGATAGTGTGTACCTAGTAACGAAAATCCACATACGCTTCCTACTATCGATCTAAAATATAGTTAATATCCTTAATATTATTAAAATACTTTTTAAAATGCCAGTAGTAGAAGAAGATATTGATAACTGTTATACAATAAAAATTTAAAAGAATATTCAGATGTTCATGCTAAATCTTATTAAGCTTGGAGAGAAGTTTGCCAGCAGCTATTCTAGGTTTCCAGGTTTTTCCAAGTGTCAGCCTATCACTCCATAATGGATGCACGGTGCCCCCTTATTGCTTTTTATTTCGTTGTCGTCTTCGGCTTCTTTAGACAAGTGCACAGACCACAACCACCTCTTCGAAATCCATGTTGATGACTGCGAGCAAAAATTGCAAAAAAGTTGTGTCGCTGTCGCTCTCGTGTGCGCATCTTTTCGCGGCGAAGAGACGGCCGGCGACAGTGACAATTAAATTGCCAGGTAACTAAGTCACCCGTGCGTGCTAGCCCTTATCTTGTCATGCATAGAAGAGTCGTCAGGACAGGCACCAGTAGGAAAAGCCAAAGTAAAGTCGTCGGTTATAATAATCCACGGAAAATACAAACGAAAACAACGAACCACAAACAGAAGCGAACAAAACACACTGACTATAGTTTTTTTACCCTGTGACACTGACGAGACAAACAAAGACAAAATGACACACAGAAAGCATCGATTATTTTTGTTTGAGCGAGTGAGAAAAGTAAAAGATTTTGTTTATGGCCTTTAACATTCAATTTTTGACAGCTGAGTTTAAAATGCGACATCTATTGATGATAAAACGTACAAAAATCCCTACCTGTCAGAAAAACGCTCATTACTCGTAAAGGATATATTTTGTCTATGATAAATCTCATTTTGTTTTTTCGATTGATGTTCGTGCTAAGCATGAAGCTCGACTTAATACTGAGGTAACTGGAGTTCTCACCCTGAATAAAAAAGTGAACACCAGCAAATTTGACATTTAGTATGTAGTGGCTGTCAGTTGTCTCATATGATAATACGTATTTTTTTAAAGTGTAGGTGAGACGGAAGACAGCCACTGTGTCACAAAAAATTGTTCGTACTGCTCTCTCCAGTTGTTACATAGCGCTTGTGGTACAATACGAAGTATTATACTCTGTGCGCACCGTATTTAAAAAAAAGTTAACCTAATATGATAAAATAATAATGTGGCTGTATGGTGCAAATGTCCCTTTGCTTTTTCTGTTTTTATACACAGGAATAACTAAAAAAATAAAGAAAAAAAGTTGGTAGTACCATAGAAAATCACTGCAGTAATGAATTTCAGTACTTACTTACTGCACTAAAATCAGTGCAGTAAGTAAGTACTGAAATTCATTACTGCAGTGATTTTCAAATTTAGAATGTTTACCTCGGAAAAGTGCCACGTACTGCATTCTTTTCTCAAATATAATATTAACATTTCAGAGCATAAGTGTGAAATAGTATATTTCATTACAAGTGCGGAAAGCCTGTCATTGCAAAGAGTTCCGACAAATGTCTACCCGAGCCGAGGCGCAGCCGAAGGTGAGGGTTGACAGTCGGAACAAGTTGCAATGACGGTTCCGCACGTGTACTGAACAACTATTTTTAATACAGTTGCGAAAAAATGAAGCAATTTAATAAAATAATTAAACACAATAAACTCAACTAACTAATCGTAAAAGAATGCAGAGACTTTTTTTTGTTTTCTTCACCCATTCTGGGTTGGCAAAGGAAACTATGATCATACAGCCAAGGCTTCAGTAGAATTTTTTTATTGATATGAAATGAAAATAAAATTAAATGAGATGAAATTAAATGAAACCTAACAAAAGCAATCCGAATGCTACAGGAGCGCCTTTCCTTATTTCTCTCTTTTACCACATCGTTTTCCATTAAAGCCACATTATTGCACTAATTCCACCATACTAAGTACCTACCACAATAAAAACCAGAAAAAACTAATTTAGAAAATTAAGAAATAAGGTCCCTCATTTTCTTTTCACTTGCGCAAACTCCTATAAGCAGATACTATGGTAAATAGTGCACGTCATACCATATTTAGTAATCTGTGGTCATACAGCCAATTTTATATATTTTTTATATTCATAAATTTAATTTGGCCGATACTAATATTAATTTAATGTATAATTAAAATTAAGTACTTTTAAATATGATATTGAAACAAATTAGTAGCTTCTTTTTAGAAATATTTTCATGAATCATAAAAACTTCTATGAATTTTATTTTAGTAAAAACTTCGTGGTTGGTTTTTTTCTTTTTAATAGACAATATTTTGACAGTTGGGAAAGAAAACGCACGAGTTCGGGAAAGGTAAAGAAAAAGTTCTAGTGTGTAATAGCCCACATCCCGAACGCTATACGTCCCTGCAATACGCCACTTTTTGAGCAACTGTATTAAAAATACTTTTTCGTTTACTTCTTCAGAAAAAGTTAGGTCGCTATAGTGGGGTAGCGCCATCTAGTACAAATTTTTGAACTGAACGATGAAACGTCAAAAGAAACTCTCTCATTAATATTACATGTCAATAAATTGTAAAAATGTCAACAAAATTAAACAAAATGACTACATAGGCAATGTCCAAAATGACTACATAGGCAATGTCAGTGAATTCCATATAATTTCAATAAAACTAAAGAAAACAAGTACCAATACAATGTCAGAGAATTTTTAAAATGTCAATAAAATTAAACAAAACTACATGAAAATGTCATTAAATTACTCAAAATGTCAATAAAATTAAAAGTTATCCTGGTTCTGTAAGGTTATCCTGGTTCTGTTACTAAGCAACCGTTGTTATTTGTCACTAATTAACAAAAATATCTAGGCAACTAAGCTCTGGTTAGCCTATCTTTACCGGGGAGTAGGTTATTGAAACCGGCCATTAGATAACATAGCTGTTAGGCTTAGCACAAAAACTGTCGTTATGGTAATCGTAATAGTCCTACTATGTTACTCTTGACGCAAAAACTGCTTAACGGATTTGGTTTAATTTTGGCAGACAGATAATAAATAGCTTGGATTAAAACATAGGATACTTTTTATCTCGATGTTCCCACGGGAACGGCAACCACGCGAGTGAAACCGCGGGTGGCGGGTAATATTAGATATAAATGCGAAAGTTTGTTAGTATTGGATGTATGGATGTTTGTAACTCTTTCACGCAAAAACTACTTAACGGAATTGGTTGAAAATGACCAAAACTAAGCAACTCATCTAAAAAAACAATAATCTAAACCTGTTTTCCTATCCAACTTGCCACAAATTCTTAATTCATTGCAACAAGTTCGTTGCCAATTTTAAGCAAATAAAAGAAAGCATTGTCGAAACACACAGCTCTATAAAGCTTAAACTAAATCACTCTACCAATAACTATCATTGAAGAGGAAGCAAACTCATGTGAATTATAAACAATACAACAACATGTCGCAAAATATGATGTAACATCCCGAAACAGTGAAAACTTTTGAAAGGAGCAATAAAATTAAACAACTTCCAAGCAACGAATGGCGTACCAAGTAGGTACAATTCAAAGAAAAACGAGCTACACATATTGGACATTGAAAGCGTCTTTATAGATCAAGCATTAAGAGAGGTTATTGTAAGGGGAGTGTTAAGATTGATATAGTGTCACTTGTACATATAACAGCACAAGTTTTTTGGCACGGCTTCAACCCGTGAACCGTCGCGCGTCAAATTTAAACAAACACAATCGGCTCATGAATAAGACATGACGAACTATCTTACACCGCTGTGTATACGAGGGTTATCTATCGTTCGATTTCGCTGAAACTTAAACATCTATTTTGTAAGATCTATTTGCTTTTGGGGGCCCGTAGCTCGTGAGGAAAAACGGAACCCTGTTTGTCATACATTTTGATACTTATAAATCAAAATCTGGTTGGTACTTTCCACTGAATTTATGATGCAATATCATATAGAACAAGAAGAGGTAAACAATGAAAAGTTTTTTAACTACATAAAAATACGAATATGGAATCTCGGGTGCAAGTCAAATCATAGTCAAACTTACACTTGACTTGTTTTCATACTTATAAGTTCATTCACTTAACTCTCGTCGAATCCAGCTCGGATGGGCAGCGTTTGGGAAGCTCCAGCATATATTCGCGTTCGAAATACCTCAATGTCTCAAGACTAAGGTCTTTGACCAGTGTGTATTGCCAGTTATGACTTATGGAAGCGAGACGTGGTCTTTTACTATGGGTCTCATAAGAAGGCTCATGGTCACCCAGCGAGCAATGGCGAGAGTGATGCTTGGTATTTCCCTGCTCGATCGAATCAGAAATGATGAGATCCGCAGGAGAACTAAAACGACCGACATCGCTCGAAGGATTGCTCAGTTGAATTGGCAGGACACATAGCGCGGAGAACCGATGGCCGTTGGGGCGGAAAGGTTCTCGAATAGCGGCCGCGAACCGGACGACGTTCCGTGGGCAGGCCCCCTACAAGGTGGACCGACGATCTGGTCAAGGTCGCGGGACGCCGCTGGATGCGGGCAGCGCAAGACCGATCGTTGTGGAGATAGATATATAGATATATTTGTGTATAACTCTTATTTTATTTTATTTTATTTATTTTTCTTTGGAAGACCAACAGCACACATAATAAACTTAGGTAAAAAGAATAGGCAACATATGGCCAATAACAGGTCTCCACGTTTAAACTCAACTTATTAAACAATAAACAATAAATGTGGACAAATTAAGTAACAATACATAATATATACTAAGTAACAATACATAATACTTATGATAAATAGTCTTGAGACTGTTGCACAGTTTCAAGGTATAGATTTAATGATGTTTAAAAATAAAAGGTAAGTTTACAGTCTTGTTTATCCTATTTGTTTTATCATAAAGCTGGTATATAAATCTATTTAGTCTTTTCTTCCTTCATTATAGTTTTACTAGCCTTCCCATGACTTGTCATTTGCTCTGTATCATAATGATTAAATGCAAAATATCCGACGGGTAAATCGTTCGTAATAGATCTTTTAGCTTTATTGTACAGATTCATTCCATAAGGGTTTCACGGTAACAAACATGTTTCACCTTACAATAAAAATATTGAAAAATAACAAGTGAATGACCGGACGTAACGTAAAAACTACATAAATCTGACTTTTATAAACAACCTCTAATCCAATGGAAATCTTCTGATACTACTTACTTACCTACATATTTATTAAACATCCGTAGGAGGTATTCCTCCTACGGATGTTTTCCAAAGAATTTAACATGATAGGGAATTTCCACGGGGCGTCAAGGGGTTGCTGGAGGGTTAATAATGAGGATGCGGCTATTCGACCATCAGATAGTGAGAGGCTCCACTGCGTTTCCACAATACGATGCCGAGCCCATTGAAATCACTTCCGTACTCAATGCGAACGTAGGTAGGTTCCACTGCTACTAATGATATAAATAAGTTTAACATATACACTTCGATCAACAGAACTATAGGTGTTATAGTTGACCGAAGCATATACATACACCGTGAAATTTTACTTTTTGACTTCCTGAAAATTACCTAAAATCGCGAAAAAAAAACAGCTTTTCCCTTCGATGATATAAACGCTGTTCCATACTAATTTTCAAAGCAACTCGATTGAAATGTATGGAACAGTTGATTTTTTTTACGACTTCAGAGTTGTTCCCATAAAGCTGTTTGTATTGATTACTTCCCAAAAGGTACTCATACTTCAAGTAATTTTCGGGAAGTCAACAAGTATTTCACGGTGTATAACTATGGAAAATTATTTGATGCCAAAACAAGTTTAGTTACATAAGTTTTCAACGGTAACTTATAAATTAATTCCTGAAGATCAATGTTCAAGTAAAGCTTTGAAAGTGAAAAACCATAAGTTGGTACTAATAAAAATTGATAATCGTATAATACTGTTCTAATGACACTTTCCTCTTATTCCATGATAAGATTTGTGTCACATTATTATTTAACTGATTAAATACATTATATCAACATTTAAAGATGTAGGTATCTGTAAGTTCCAGCTAAGGTAACTAAATGGTATTAAAATACTGCAATGCACTAAATCGAAATAGTGTCTTTACCATCGCGTGTAACCTCTGTATAAAAACGTTCAGCACGAAATATTAAGTGCGGCGTACTATCTTTGCAAATTTCCCGGCAACAAGCCGAGGTATGTGCCGAATAAATACGCGGCCGTCTGCCATAGAGCGCGATATCGCCGTAATGAGCGCTATTAACTGGCTGGCTTCGACACTATCTGCAATCGCTCGTCGTGAGTTAGAGGTGGGAGGTAAAGGCATTTGATTTCTGTTTGAAGCCTTATTTTTGCTCTGGTTCGTTCTATATGCTAAAAACATATAACTAGCTAAAAAGCAATATCGATTTTTGTGATTTTGAGTATGAGTATGGGTTTGATAAATTAGGGCAGGCGTACCGGTTTTGACCACTTTTTGCTTTAAAAGTTTTCTAAAAAACTTGTAGCCATTTTTGATAAAGGCAATTAAAATAAGGTATTTTAAGTTAATAATAACAACCGTTAGAATTCCTTATGTCATACGATTTTTTTTCAATAAATTCCATTTACTGTTTGAAAAAATGTTTGCATGAAAATTTTAAGAAATTTGTTTTGGGTTAAATACTTTGTAAACCTTTGTTTTTTACAATTAAATTGTTGTTTTGCAATTGACTGGTTTCTAGCGCATTAGAATATATTGATTTTACCTGGGTTTGGTTTTGATTTCTCGCAATACTTACAAAAGTTTAACTATCAGTAAGTGGCCAAAACCGGTACATTTGGCACCTCTCACACATTGTGTGTAATATAAAAAAAAAACTATTTTACTTTTATAAATTTGAAAAATGTACCTTTAAAGGTAGATAAATTATCTTTATTTTAAGATGTAATTTGTGTCTTAAATACTTAAGACCATTTAGTACTTAGTGCTTAAAAGTCAAAAAATCCTTAAAGTGGCTACAAAGGGTACCTCTGCCCTATATTGTAAACGCGGCCGTTTGCCATAGAGCATTATATATCGCGGTAATGAGCGCTAATCGCTCGCCGTGAGTTAGAGGTGGGAGGCAAAAGCATTTGATTTCTGTTTGAAGCTTTATTTTTGCTCTGGTTCGTCCGCATGGACTGCAAAGCGATATGCTAGAGATAATAACTAAATAGCAATAACGTTTCTTTCGATTTTGAGTATGAATTTGGGTTTGAGAGTTATATTGTTACGCGGCCGTCTGCCGTAGAGCGCGATATCGCCGTAATGAGCGCTATTAACTGGCTGGCATCGACACTATCTGCAATCGCTCGCCGTGAGTTAGAGGTGGGAGGAAAAGGCATTTGATTTCTGTTTGAAGCTTTATTTTTGTTCTGGTTCGTTCTTATGGACTCCAAATCGATATGCTAAAAACAAATAGCTAAAAAGCAATAACGATTTTTGTGATTTTGAGTATGAATTTGGGTTTGATAATTATATTGTAAACGCGGCCGTTTGCCATAGAGCTTTATATATCGCGGTAATGAGCGCTAATCGCTGGCCGTGAGTTAGAGGTGGGAGGAAAAGGCATTTGATTTCTGTTTGAAGCTTTATTTTCGCTGTGGTTCGTCCGCATGGACTGCAAATCGATATGCTAGAGATAATAACTATATAGCAATAACGTTTCTTTCGATTTTGAGTATGAGTTTGGGTTTGAGAGTTATATTGTTACGCGGCCGTCTGCCGTAGAGCGCGATATCGCCGTAATGAGCGCTATTAACTGGCTGGCTTCAACTCTATCTGCCATCGCTCGCCGTGAGTTAGAGGTGGGAGGAAAAGGCATTTGATTTCTGTTTGAACCTTTATTTTTTAGTCTGGTACACTACTGCATTTTCAGGTATTTTACTATTACATTTTATTGTTTCATTCATTACATTTAAATGTCCCCACTGCCGGGCTTTGTGGATGGATACGAAGAATGGGCCATGCATAACCTACCCACGCATTCCCAAAGCGTTTTGATGGGTATTAACCTCAGATCATATAATACTATACTAGGTATTAACGATTGCAGCCGGGACCAACAGCTTAACGTGCATTCTAAAGTACGGAGGAGCTCAAGATAAAAAATTTTTGGTCACCCATCCCGTGACCGACCATAACTAAAGTTGCTTAACTGCGCCACGTGCTTCTCAATATCTCTCCTCAATCTGCATACTTGGAATGTTTAAATAGCTGATGATGATGATGATATGGCGAAGAAATTTATATTATATACCTGTCATAACCTGTTCAATCCTTTCCAATCCGGTTTCCGCCCTGGCCACAGTACTGCCACCTCGCTTGTAAAAATTACAGACGACATTCGTCTGGGTATGGAAAAGGGCCTCCTAACGGTACTAACATTGGTTGACTTCAAAAATGCCTTCAACACGGTAAACTTTGACATCCTCCTGGCTCTACTACGCTCTCTTAACATATCTCCAACAGTAATTGAGTGGTTTCACAGTTATCTGTACGGGCGCAGGCAAAGGGTTCGTCTTGATGAAGAATTCTCTTCATGGCGCAACACTACTGCCGGCGTCCCGCAAGGTGGCGTTCTTTCTCCTCTCTTAATTTCTATCTTTATAAATACCATTTCTCAGAACCTTACTTCATCCTACCATCTGTATGCAGACGACCTTCAGCTGTATTGCCAAGCCAATGCCAAAGCTGCATGAAGCTGTGCTTAACATTTCAACGGATTTAAGTCGCATTCACGACTGGACCAAAGCCTTCGGCCTTCTTGTTAATCACACAAAAACACAGGCTATTGTTGTTGGTAGTTCTAGAACTTTAACGAAAATCGACCTTTCTTCGATCCCTCAGGTTAATTTTGGAGGAATCGACATTTCTTATAGTCGCTCTGTTAAGAATCTGGGATTAATTTTGGACAGTACTTTAAGTTGGGTAACGCAGCTCCAAACAGTTAGTCGTAAGTTGTACGCGTCAGCGGCCTCTCTGAGAAGACTGCGCAATTTCCTCCCTACTGCCACTATAATTGCGTTTGCGCAATCTCTCTTACTTCCCATACTTGATTATGCCGACGTCTGTTATCCTGATCTCACGGAGTACCAGCTAAATAAACTTGAGCGACTCCAAAACTTCTGTATTAGATTTATATTTGGCTTACGCAAATATGATCATGTTTCCTTTTTTCGTTTAAAGCTCAAGTGGCTGCCCATTAGACTTCGCCGGAATAGCCACGTACTATCTCTTCTTTACAACATATTGTTTAACCCATGTTATCCGCACTATCTCAAAGAACGATTTAATTTCCGTTATTGTTCCACCTCCCTTGCTCTTAGGTCATCGGAAAATCTGAGTCTCATTACACCTATGCATGAGACTTCCTTCTATGGCTGTTCCTTCACCGTTCAGGCCATTCGTCTTTGGAACTCACTTCCAGTTCCCATTAGACGGGCTCAGTTTTTGAACGTGTTTAAGAAGGAACTAAACAAACATTACCTATTTATTTAAATTCCTTCTTCTCCTTTAAACTCTGTGCTTGCTCTTCATCGGTTTGCAGACATTGATATATTTATATATTGTTTATTGGTATATATATATATATATATATATATATATATAATTTATATGTAATTTGTGTATGTTTATCATTATAGGTATTTATGTAGGTATGTTTATAACTTCACATTTATGATTTCTTCAACTGTGCCACTACACCCCGCTTCTTGTCCTGTCAATATCTCCATACCATCGGGTTGTCTGGAAGAGATCGCTTTGAGCGATAAGACCGCCCTTTTAATGCAGTTAAAGTTAATTAAATTTGTTTTCTTTTTCTTTTTTTATGTACTGTGGTGTTAAAATAAAGTGTTAAATAAATAAATTATGTTTGGCACACTTCGATGAGCAAAGTACTAGATGAAGGCTCACGAACTAAATCAATACTTTCTATGGCACCTTTAAACGTAGAAAAAAGGTTAAAAATGTTAAGATATTACGTCATAAACGACAGGAATCACTTATAAATATACTCGCAAGTAGCTCAAGTGGGAGTATAATCGCTGTAGTGTTTGTTCGTCCAACTAGGTATTTATCTAGACCTAAATAGGTGTTATTGTTGATCAAAGTTGGCACATGATAAATGACCTCTTTCATGACAAACATTTCCATTTAAATGGTAATCTCACCTGGGTCTCACTCACCTGCCACATCTTTTCAGTGATTTCATATAAGTCAAAGATATAATATTTCCCGGTCAGGTTTAGCAGTTCACGCGAGTTTTAAAAAGCTCTCAATTCTAGCGATAAATGAAATTTGACGGCTACAAAATTGCTATGTGATTCACACTTTGCACTTTAAAATGTTTTAACTCTATACAGAGCATTTTAAAATATGTGGTGAGTATGGCTACAATTTCCAACATTGATTTCCATGTTTTCGATTATTGTATTCAGCATACTATCCTCCTAACTAACGATGTCATCTTAATCACAATAATTGAGACTACCCCCCATTGTTTTTTTAACTATTGCAATTTTTATATGTTTCGTATGCGGTTTTAGATGTTCAAAAGTGAAATAAATTATACGTACTGTTATAATACAATATAAATATAATATGTAATCCGAGAAATTAAGAAAGAATATTCAGACCGGATGTGCAAACCGGCTATACCTACATGTACGTATCATCATCATCATCAGCCATTTAATGTCCCCACTGCTGGGGCACTGGCCTTCCTTATGGATGAATAAGGAGAATGAGCCATGACCCACCACGCGGGCTCAGTGCGGATTGGTGGGTATTAACGACTGCAAGTGCAGCCGGGACCAACGGCTATGTACGTATAGTCGACACCAAATCAGGCTTAGCAGTTTCACTGGAAAAACCGATCGTATATACGAGAAAAGTTTAATATAAACATGTTAAATACTGCTATGAACTGTACAATTTAGTGAAATTGCAGTCATAATAATGTCAGCGCGATCAGGAAAAATCATGTAAAGTTTACGGAAATATAGGTACCACAGAGTACTTTTTTGGGTAACACATCTTAGATTTCTGCGCGAACTGTTCATTTAAATAAAACACTTTTACGGATTTTGCACGCATTTATTGAACAACTTGGTAAAATTTTTAGTTGTTTTTAAAAAGATTTTATGTTTTTATCCGACGTTTCGGCACCTTTCCAGGAGCCGTGGTCACGGAAAACTACCCACTGACAACAAACAACCACCCACTAACAACTAAAAATTTAACCAAGTTGTTCAATAAATGCGTGCAAAATCCGTAAAAGTGTTTTACTTTTTTGGGTTTTGGGGTTTGTTCAAAATTTGAGCTCTGCCAAAAAGTAATTAAAACTGGAAGACCTTCAGCCGGCAGTGAGTTTTATCTATATATATAAAATCGAGGGGACATAACTCACTCATCACGAAATCTCGAAAACTACTGGACCAACGAAGATGTAATTTGGCAGGAAGGTAGATTATGCCTAGGAGACGTCCGCTAAGAACGGATTTTAGGAAACTCCCCCCCTCAAGGGGTCAAATGGGGGGGTTAAGGTTATATGGAACTTCCTCATTAATGGATTTAGAAGCATGAAAATTTGTACGTTGGATATTGGTTACGACCGAAAATGATCTGAGTAAGAAAAGAAAAAAAATCCCCCTTAATAGGGTAAAATGGGGAGATAAAGTTTATATGGAACTTCCTCATTTCTAAACTGAGAAGTATGAAAATTGGTATGTTGGATACTGGTCACGATTGAAAATGATCTGCGCATGCGAAGTTATAAAAAAACCCATAATAGGGTAGAAAGGGGGGATTAAGGCTTATATGAAAACTTCCTCATTTCTGGACTTGGGCGTATGGAAATTGGTGTGAAGGATACTAGGTCATCATTAAAAATGATCTGCGCAGGCAAAATAAAAAAAACACCTAATAGGGTAGAAAGGGGATAATTGAACTCTGGCCGGGAAAATTTCATACGGTTTTTTTAACTCGAAAAAAGTACAGTTCCCTTGGGATAGAGTTTTTTTTGTTCACTTTATTCAATGAAGCATGGGTCCCATGACAGCTCATTTTCGTGCAAAGCAAACAATTCTTTATGCATTATCTAGAATAAAACTCAAGAAAATCAGTATTACACATTTTTTAGCAAAGTATTGACTTGATTTTTTGCATTTTGGTAGTTCAAGAGAAGGAGAATGTCCGAATATTATTCATACGATAGTAGCTCCTGTTTGTCTAGGTATCGTTACCTTCTTATGCCTAAACCACGGGTAGCGTGCTCGGCCTGCGATCGATGAGGTTATGTTACTTTTGCAATGGTCTATCATGGGATTGCTGTTAAATATATATGTATATGTTAAATATATCGTGCTTTGGAAGACACGATAAGCCGATGTTTCTGGCTGCATTTGGATTGGTTAGTACACCATAACTTCAATGGGCCCGTGTGGAAGGTCATGGCCCATTCTCCTTATCCATCTATATGAAGGCCTGTGCCCCAGCAGCGGGGACATTAAAATAGATTGATGATGGTACTGATGAGACCTTAGAGAATGCATATCTACCTACTTTTTGACACAAAATTTTGCGATGTAGTACCTACTCGCGGACATAGTCGCGGCCGCCGGCCATTCATATTCCTATTACTGCTATCCCTACTATTATTATAAATGCAAAATTGTATATGCACACGTCAAAACGGCTGAACCAATTTTGATGAAATTTGGAATGGAGATAATTTGAGACAGTGCTTCCGGGTGCTCCTACTAATTACTCCTACTGATAGGAGCACCGGGACACCCATGTCCTGATGCTAGGAAGGACATAGGCAAATTGTAACCGCGGGAATAAGGCTCATTCCCATGGTAAAATAAGTTTTAGCTCGGGCAAAGCTGTAGATTGGAATTGGTATTTAAGGCGATAGTTTGAGTTCATGGGAAGGATGATGTTTAGAATAGAGACAGTTTAAGGCCCTGGAAAGGACATATTTTACTTTTTACCGCGGGAAATCTCATTGTAAGGAAAAATCACTTTAAGCGCGGGCTAATTTGGAGACAGAAATTGGTATTTAAGTAAATAATTTGAGACCCTGGCAAGGATTATAATATCATATTCCCACGAGAAAATCAATAAGTAGGTATTATTTGTTTCTCCGTCTTTCACGTCCAAACGGAGTAACGGATCAATGTGATTTTTGGTACGGCGGTAGATTGGGAGCTGGAGAATGACATAGTTTATCCCGGAAAATATAACATTCCATCAGGATAATGTTGTGTAGTACACGCGGGCGAAGCCGCGGGCGGAAAGCTAGTAATATAATATAATAATAATAATGATTTATTTAAAGGCATAAAAAACCCAATAAACAGTCAAATACATAATTTACAAAATAAAGTAAAATTAAAATATAACACAAATAAAATAAAATAATTCAGTAAGTACAAGTTATAATACATTGTCAAACATTATTTTCTATTGTCGCTCCGGTGCACCGAAATCCAGTACTTATATAGCGGATTATCCAAGCCCGAACTTACGGCCCTAATTATGCTATTATCAGAAAGACATATCCTCGTCCAAAACGAAGCTATGCGCTTTCTCATAACAGCATAAAAGTCCGCAATACGGGCGTCCGCGAACATGCTCGACGCGCTGCTGTATCGTGGATGTTTCATAAGGATACGAAACGCGTCATTGTATTGTACCCTTATGGAACTGTAGGAAGCACGGTTAAAGTTGGCCCATAACTGGCAAGTGTAAAAACATTGACAGTATGAGCCAAACAAAGTTAATTTGACTTCGTCACTACATTTGCCAAACTTGCGCGCGAGCATGTTACAGCGAACAGATAGTGCGCGTCTAAAAAAATGGTTGTTATGGTTGGACAACAATTACTTGGCAGCAAATTACATTTAGGTACAAAACACTTAGTTCCAGTGGACACCAGAACAGAAAACGTTGTCGCACTGTAGTTTCCTACTTGCCCAGAAAGTAATGTACCTACATGGTTAATTGGAATAAGTTGATTTTTGTAGTAAATTAATGTATCAAAGAAAAATTTGCTTGTTATATTACGGGTATGTGGGTAAAAGTTTAAACCTCCACTAAAAAAACTTCATTAAAACCCCATGACTTAAAGTTGGATGAAAGCATCGCGTAAGCAATAAACACCGAGAGCCATTTCTAGCACGATTGTCCATAAATTTGTTAGTAACAATGCACACTAAGATCCTCGCGGCGATAAGCTACACTATCGCGTTTCCTTCGACGACCGTGTAACACGTAGCGCCGTGCGAAAATTCCAATAGTGAAATAAAATGTAACATTTGTACGTTCTTGTTTACCTCTTTCTCGAGGGGTTTTTAAATTTCAGATAGCCGTTGTTTGGGAATTGCTACTAAATTATGGCGTTTGTGATAAGTTGGTTTTAGCTTGAGTTTAAAACTAGCTTTTGTTTTTTTTTTATATAAGGACAAGAAGACTTGAATACAACAAGAGCCCCTACAGCTATGGTTGGAGTTGAAGCTGTTAAATCTTTCTATTAAAATCCTACTAATATTATAAATGCGAAAGTTTAGATGTTCGGATGTTTAGATGTTTGGATGTTTGGATGTTTGTTACTCAATCACGCCATACCGGCTGAACGGATTTGGCTGAAATTTGGAACACATATACTTTGTAGCCTGGAGAGAAACATAGGCTACTTTTTATCCCGGAAAAAATCACATTCCCGCGGGATAACGTCATGTAGTTCACGCGGGCGAAGCCGCGGGCGGAAAGCTAGTAGTAATAATAAATATTAACCCACCCTTCAAGGACCCATAACGGCATATGCAGGAATCCGGGAATCCCCCACTCCTTTCATTATAACTATTGTAATTGTATGTCTTATTTTCATATGCGGTTTTCGATGTTCAAAAGAGAAATAAATTCTACGTACTGTAAAACTACCATTATAATACGTAGTCCGGAAGAAAAAAATTTTTTTTTATTCAGACCGGATGTGCACGCGCTTAAGTGCTTTGTTTACATTAAAAAATGGGATATAAAATACCCTAAGTCTTTATTTTAATTTCGTGCATGTACATGCACGAAATTACCTGTCAAGGTCGGAAATAGTGGCTAGATGCGAGGAGTGTAGAACCTAACAACATACATTCTTTGGAAAGATCTCCATTGTGCATCATCTACTTTAAACGATATAACTCAAAATCCAAGTTTAAACAACAAACCAAAACAGCGCTACAGGTTTGTTGCAAATCATGTTTCCCGATTATTCGTACAAAGTTGACACGACAACAGTGTATAAACATCTAAATAAAATCAAATTTGCTCGAACAATCGAACTTCGCGCAAACAAAGCCTGCGAGAAACTATTCTTAAGTTAATGTAAGGCAAATATTGCTCGAACTGACGCCAAATCTTCAACACAAACAGTAGGCTCCGTATTACCTTCGCACATGAGAAGCATCGCGAAACAAAGTTTATATTTTGTATTTACGGCTTAAATGTAGCACCTGAGCTGAGGTGTTTATAAATTATAAGCAGATAAATAAAAATGAATTTTGCAACCGTACTTGTAACGACTATTAAAAAGCCGTAACTTTTAAACTTTTAATCACTCTGGAAATTGATATAGGGTTTGTAGTATGAAGGGCATCGAATGTATGATACTTGCAATCATAGACAACTTGCAATCTACCAGTTTTGACCATTAAACCTATTATTTAAAATTTCTTAGAACTTGAAGAAACACACCGAAATATAACGAAAAACACCTTTAAAATTTAAAATAAATTGATTTATATAAAGAATAAAAATTACATAACTATTTATTAACCCTACTAGCGGCCGCCCGCGGTATCACCCGCGTGGTTCCCTTTCCCGTGGGAATATTGGGATAAAAAGTATCCTATGTGTTATTCCAGCCTATAATACCTATATCTCTGTTGCAAATTTCATCCAGATCCGTTCAGTAGTTTTTTGTTTGAAAGAGTAACCAAACATCCAAACATCCATACATTGATACTCACAAACTTTCGCATTTATATTAGATAGGATATTATTAGCATAAAGCAAAAAGATATAACGAGAATAAAGATTAATCCGAGTCAATGTTTGCATGTGTAGCAAATACATCTCCGCTTTTAAGTTGCGCTGCTGAAATGTAGAAACGAGCACAGTTTCAGAGCGCTTTGTATGAAACGGATAAAAGTTTTCAGTCTCGTTATGTTTATTACGTGACTTGCAAAGATACTATCTGTAGTTCAGGCTAAGTAGGTTTTCATTTTATTTAGATCTTGATAGCAAGCTTTCATCATACCTGATGTACACATGTCCAGCCCAAGCCCATTTTAGCTTAGTGACACAGTATTCAATATCTACTTTGGTCCGTTTCCGAATCACGCTGAAATGCCTTGAACTACCCAAGTTGATTGAAGTAAAGATAACCGATCCAGGTGGGGCTTCACCCGTAACACAGATCTCACGTGCAGGTGTGGTTTCACTCCACAGACCATGGCCTACCTGATTGATAGCTCTGCATGATGCCCGGACCTGCACGCGAGAGGACCTCATGTTGGCTGCGGATAACGCCGTAAGAGTGGCACAGTTTTGGACCAACGTCATTTGATTCTGTGCTTGCCATTGACACGACGAAGTAGCTGAAATCGTCTTTCGCTGGTAAACATGCTTCATGTAATTCCTGCTACTATTCAAGGAATTTTTAATGTGTAATGGCAACTGAAAATAAATCCCTAGCACGCGATGCGAAGATACATGAAATGGCCGCGGGAGCAAAAATGCGGTCGGTCAGTATCGGAATTTGATATGAGAATACCGAGTCCTCTCCGCCCACGCAGTACACCGCTGTGAGAAGTGAAAAAATATATTTAAGCTTGCGTTTAGAGGGTTAGTTGATAAAAAAAATAGGTCATTGTTTGTAGGATTTATTAAATTCACGCCGGCATAATTCTATCAGCGACCGGAGACTTTGTAACTAGGAAAACCGTCAAGATAATATTTTTCTCCCTTTTTAACCGACTTCAAAAAGGAGGAGGTTCTCTTGTTATAAATTTTAGGTACGTTAAAAATTTATCTTTAAAGTTATTGCAATAATACGTATTACGTATAATGCCAAAAAGAAAAGTAAATTGCAATAATACTGTATGTAGGGTAGGTACCTGAACTCTAGATAAAAAGGCATTTACAAAGCCGAATGATGAAAAGCTCGAAGCAGAGAAAAAGCGCAAATCCCAGGAAATACATGGTTCTGCCGGTGCCGCTGAGTGGCGCATAAACGTAGCCTTTGGGATACGGGCTGTAGTTGCAACAGTACATGGGCCCGATTCTCAGGCATTTCAGTGTGGTAATTCGTATGTCGAACATTTTGTTTGTGGTTTCTATTGAAAAGTTAGAACATCTCAAACCATGGAGCTAGACTACATACATACTGAGGTAGCTGGAGAGTGCAGTACTAACACTTTTTTGTGACCACTGATTATACGGTGGCTGTCTTCCGTCTCACCTACACTTTGAAAAAATACGTATGGTCATCTGAGACAACTGACAGCCACTACATACTAAATGTCAAATTTGCTGGGCACACTTTTTTATTCAGGGTGAATACTCCTGTTACCTCAGTATTAAGTCTAGCTCCATGTTTCAAACAAACTCATCTGTCCCACATGTCAACAAATTCATTTTGGCAGCTAAGTTCGTATACGAACGTCTATTGGTCTGTACCACTCGTTGCGTTCGACTGCTTTTCGATCGAACTTTTTCGATGGTGAAATTCTGACAATACCACAAACTGTGTTAAAGGTATTTGAATTTCGAGTTATAAAAGTGAACATTTTTCGATCTGGCAATCGAAAAAAGTTCACTTTTATAGCTCGAAATTCAAAAATTTTACGAAGATACCACATTTTGTGTATTGTCTGAATTTCACAATCGAAAAAGTTCGATCGAAAACCAGTCGAACGCAACGAGTGGTACAGACCAATCGATGTTCGTATACGAACTTAGCTGTCAAAATGAATTTGTTGACATGTGGGACAGCTTAGTTTGTTTGAAACATTCTAACTTTTCAATAGAAACCACAAACAAAATGTTCGACATACGAATTACCACACTGAAAAAGTTCGAATGCCTGAGAATCGGGCCCCAGATCATAATACGTTTAACGGGAGCAAATGTATGGTATTTTTATTATTATTTGTAACGGATTAGCGATTAGCCTTGATCACAGTTGTTAAGTCCACTTGCAGCAAATATGCTACTAACCTAAGTAATGAAAAGGCGCGTAATGGAAGTGCGCTACTCCCGAAATCCTCGACACCAAGCCTGCCTTCTGAGCTAGAGGTCCCGAGTTCGATTCCCGGACAAGACAAATATTTGTGTGCATGAACATGTCTATTTGTCTTGGTGTTACAAACAAAAAGTATTAAAGTATACAATCAAGTTTTTCATGACACTGTTTCTTAATGATACATCTTAGATTAGTACGCGAACTGTTTAATGAAACAAAAAATCTCATCAAAAACATAAAATATGTGAAGTGAGAGCCAACTTCAATATTAGGATATATGCCTTGGTTGTTGACTTCAACGACAAAAGATGTGAGATCTAAATGGGTGCCAAGTTTAACGGTCAGTCCTGAAAATTTAGTACTTACATAAAATGTTTCATAACAACTTAAAATATAATTTCTTCTTATAACTTAGGATAATATATTGAAGCCTAAGGTCTGACTTGGCTAGTTCTCGTATACGAATTATTATTAGGTACTTACTGAAACAGTCATGGAAGAGCCCTATGTTCATCTCTAGTTTCTAGTCTACCAGCAAGCCAAATTTTCGGAAGAATACAATAAGAACTTCGGCTTTAGAGCTGGCGAAAGCTATAATATATATATAATTCGTATATGAAAACTAGCCAAGTCAGACCTTAGGCTTCAATATATTATCCTAAGTTATGAGAAGAAATTATATTTTAAGTTGTTATGAAACATTTTATGTAAGTACTAAATTTTCAGGACTGACCGTTAAACTTGGCACCCATTTAGATCTCACATCTTTTGTCGTTGAAGTCAACAACCAAGGCATATATCCTAATATTGAAGTTGGCTCTCACTTCACATATTTTATGTTTTTGATGAGATATCATTACTTTTTGTAGAGAAATTATTAGTAGGTACCTACTTATTCATAATAAATTAATACCAAATGTTTCAGTATATTTTATTTGGCCAGTTATATTACTTTGCCCTTGTGTATCAGCTACTGACAATGAAACTAATTTTATGCTCGTGTTTGGTGTTGACGTAGAAATATCATTTTTAACAGATTTTCTTATTTCCAACAGTTTCTTTTTCCTAGTCGTAATAGTGTATGGTGTTTTGCTCGACGAAGTTGCAGTAGGTATTTAATGTTCCTGAGCAGATATTGCATTTCCATTTGCGTTTTGATTCTGGTTTCATTAAGCGATAAAGCTTTCCGGACAAACTCGTATCTTTTGCCGAACAATGCACTAATATAGAATCCTTGGCAGTATCAAAGAACACTATATAATTATTACTACGTAGCCACTGACCTCTATTATTTATACACTGGACAATCTGTCTCCATACAAATTACAGCTAATTTTATGTGGCAATTTAAAGCGCCGCCACTACGAGTGTCCCGAGAACTAATTTTGACACAATCATTACCGCAGTCGACAATATTTATGTCAGCCAGTCCAGTGTGTAAATAATAGAGGTCAGTGTATATAGCAGTAGTTTATCTTTTACATTTATCATTTAGCGCCATGTCTTAACAACTTATGGATGTAGTCGTTTTTGTTGACATCTAATCTTGCTTATTGATTCTTTATTTGCTAACTAGCTTAAGCAGACCCGGTAAACGTTGTTTTGTCATATAAATTATAGTGGACTAAAGTAGAATAAATAATAAAAAGACTATGTCTAGTGTGTGTGTTTATACACCAAAAGTTGCCTACACCAGACGATAGATAGCGCTAGTTAGGTATACACTACCAATAAAAGGGCCAAGATTGGTCTCTACTTCCTACATATATAAATTACTCTGTAAAGTAGAGTGTGCGTCAGATAACTCTGCGCGCATGCGCGACTGGTGCATTTTTGGCGCTAGTTACAGTACATTATTAATTATGCTAAGCTTATGGAAAAGATTAGTATTCGATTTTGACCGCGCGCAGACGTCAGTGTTTACATACTCTTTGGAAGCGGCCACGAAAGAGATGACAGTTTTGCAGTTTTGTATCGAAGTTATAGTCTCACAGTTCACACTCCATTTGGTGTATAAACACACACATATGCAAATTACAAAGGCATATAAACACAGACACACACATAGGCATAGTATACATATTATTTATTAATAAGGAAACTCAGTGTAAATGAAACATAGGTTAACACTGCACCCTTTATTAACAATAAAACAACAAATATGCATCACTAAAGGCATTAAAAATGTTTAAAGAAGTCTTTTTTCAAACACAGCACATCACCAAAGAACTCTATATCAACACTCAACACAAACGAGTCTTTTTCTCAAAAAACGGTAGGTACTCCGAGCTACGAAACTATATAATTGCTAACGGAATTACGGATCTTTACGAAACAGAACATAGCAAATAACAAATTTAACAAACAAAAGTATAATTTAGATTATTTGACATTATTTTCCATAAGTACACTTTAATCTCTTTAAAGTTAATACCCTTCCATCAACTTTCAACAATATAGTATAGAAAAAAAGGATTTTTCTCTTCTTTTCTATACTGTGGGTGGGTGTATTAACTTGGAGCCATCTATCGTTGACTTTAGTGAACTATTTATGTGCAAAGTGTGCACCTACAGGGAGAACATAGCAACTTTCGCATTTTTTGGCTTCTCGTTTGAATGTATGAAGATTGCGCCCCCTTGTGGTTGGGTTAAAGTACTATGCTCCGTTTTGACGTGAAAGAAGGACAAACAAACAAACAAACACACTTTCACATTTATCATTACGACTCCGTAGCTCAGTGGTTAGAGCAGCCGCCCGGAAAGCGAAAGGTCGTGGGTTCGAGTCCCATCGGAGATGGTTGTGAGATGTACTTCATTTTCCATATTTCAATAATAAAAATTGGACTGTGAATGCAAAAAAGTAAAAATTTAAATATCTTTATAATTTATATTAATATTAATAATTAATTTAAGTGAAAGGTCGTGGGTTCGAGTCCCATCGGAGGTGGTTGTGATATGAGGATCGATTTTGTCTAAATTCTTCATTTTCCATTTTTCAATAATAAAAATTGGATTGTGAATGCAAAAAAGTAAATATTTCAATAACTTTATAATTATATTAATATTAATAATTAATAAATAATAATATGGATATCGTGCTAGACGGCGCAAGTTTGTAATTAATTTAACGCGAGGACAAAAAAGTATTTGGGTAATCTGGGGTTCGAACTTGGTTCTCTCGAGTCCTCTATATTGAATGGCCACTACGCCGTTGGCGCTAGCCGAACTTCAAGAGGTATGACGAATTATTGGTATATAACAGAATAAAAACTATTACAAACTTATATTTGTACTTCATCTAATACAAGATCTTATACAGGATAAGTGCATAGGGAACGCAAATATAAGTTTGTCAACGTTTTATTTAAAAAAAATACTAGTTTCGGATTTTTTCCTTTGTATTCACCAGATTACCTGTCTGCATGCCAAATTTCAGCTTTCTAGGTCATCTGGAAGTGGGTTATAGTTTTGATTATAGGTGAGTCAGTGATAAAAATAACGATTTTTGGACGTAAATATCTAAATAACTGTTTGAGGTGTGTATATAAAATTTGGAGCACATATTTATCTCGCTAGTCTCAATACATAAGCCAAATTTGACATGTTTCTGTGTAATAGTTTTTGAGTTATGAGGGAGTCAAAAGTGGCTCCAAATGGTTCGTGTTAAGATACACACGGTGCTGCTCGCCAGTTCTGTTTTCTTTTGAACTTGGCTGATACGCTGCCGCGTATCCAGATTACCAATCATGTGTGAAATATACGCGTGATTGAAACCGTGTTTCCAGATAAGACTTTTCATTCTCAATTTCACTGGCTTCAAGATTTATTTTCACGACAAAGGTCGACCTGCGTCTAACACCAAAATTGGTTTAGGGTTTCAGCCGTGAAATGTATCAGGTAGACACCCTTAGAATAAATACCTACGTATAGAAAGTGAAGCACTAAACCGATTCACACTTTCGTGACGATTACTTGCTTGCGCTCGGCGACATGCACACGTAAACTTGTAACTCCGTAGATATTGAAAACTCGGCGTTTGATGATTATAAATGGGCGCGCGGACTTACTCTCTATAGGTAATATTCTAAGCAGACACGTTTCTTAATGGCACAGTCGATAACGCGTTAATCTTAACCTGCTCAAAAACCGTACAACCGTTGCTGTCAAATATTTATTTATTTATATTTGGATGACCAACAGCACATATAACAAACTTAGGTAAAAAGAAAATAGGCAACATATGGCCAATAACAGGTCTCCACGTTTAAACTCAACTTATTAAACAATCTATATATATAAAATTCAATCTATATATATAAAATTCAAAGTCCTGACTGACTGACTGACTGACTGACTGACTGACTGACTGACTGAGATATCAACGCACAGCCCGAACCGCTGAACCTAGAGACTTCAAATTTTGCACATAGATACGTTATACAGTGTAAGCATCCACTAAGAAAGGGTTTTTGGAAATTCCACCCCTAAGGGGGTGAAACAGGGGATGAATGTTTGTATGAAAGTCCGTCAGTTTTGAAGTTAGGATCTTCAAACATTGTATTTAGACTGGCAATTGAAAATTAATATTTACCTGTGTCAGCGTTTTCGACAATTCCACCCCCGAAGGGGTGAAGAGGGGGATGAAATGTTGTATCTGGAAAGTCCTTCATTAAATTTATTATTTAGGCTTATGGTCGGAAAGTAAAACAAATAAGTAAAAACATATTTCGTATTTTTTCGAAAATCAACCCCTTAGAGGCTAAATGCGATAAATAAACCTAAAAATCGATATGGATGTCGTTATTGAGGTTTTATGGGATGACGATTGCAAAAATAGCATTTATTTTGATGTTTAACACGCTGAACATGATTCAACCTCTAAAAGGTTGAAATAGGGATGAAGTTTTGAATGAAAAATCAGGGAGAAAAATAGTCATTTCAACTTGAAACTTTGTAGGCTTACTTCTTAAAACAAATAGGCAACCAATTTCGTAGTTTTCCGAAAATCAAACCCAGGGGGTAAATAGAGTATAGAAACCTAAATCATCTTAAGTACCCTAAAAGTTCTTAGTACCTAAGCTACTCAGAACTAACTTTTTGATTGTGAAACAGACACTTATTATTTACTAGCTTGCGCCCGCGACTTCGTCCGCGTGGTCCTCCCTCACCAAGTGAGCAGCCTCGTGCGAGGCCCGCCGCACGTGTCAAACGTTCTGCCTCGCGCGAGGCTGCTCGCTTGGTGAAGGAGGACCACGCGGACGAAGTCGCGGGCGGAAGCTAGTAAACAATAAATGTGGACAAATTAAGTAGCGATACATAATATTGACTTACAAGTTAAAAACGAACAGGATAATTTACGAATGAATAATGACAATGATTGTTGTAAGGTTGGTTGATACAATTAATTAACAAAGAAATCTTGGCTTAATAGCCGCCTTGCTTGTTGCTATGCTAGAACAAAAGATATCAAATTCACTTGTTTTACAATATTTCATTTCATTTCATTTCATTTATTTATTGCATGTCACAAAGTATAAAGCTGTTATATATAAGTACAGAACATATGTTTTGATGTCGTAGGTAAGATCGTAACATTCGTACTTTCTTCGTATCTGTATTGTTCATTGAAGCTCTTTCTTGTATTCTGTTGATGATAGGTACTATTCAAATCTAAGTTCCGTATACAACTTGTAGATATTTTGCCAATTTAAAATTCACCTTCCTCAAATACATAGGCGATATTCCAAAGATAGCCCTTTACATTGCGTTTAAAGCATCAGTCATTACCGGTTGCTTTCAATCTCTCCTCATGCATAATGCCGGAAGTTCCGGTAAATTATCCGATTACCGTAATATTATTTACGGAGCGATAGAGTGCCGCGTAATATTGCCGATATTGAGCACGTGGGCGATTTAACACGATTGCTGGTGGATTCCACTTGCGACCAATATTTTTCTAGTGTTGTTGAAAAAACACGGTGATAATAATAGGTCTTTACCTATGAAATTGCCGTTTTGTATGGAGATTTCTGTAATTATTTTTTTTCCATACTAACGTTTTTGTTATTATTTAACGACTAATATTATGTAAATTTACAAAATTTTACACACGTATTTATGGACATTTTAACTACTAAATGACACATTCGTTAAGAGAAAATTTTTTTTTTTCACTAAGTTACAACTGATAAAGTACGAAATTCTGGAAACAAAAATAGTCGTAACTTTCGGAATAAATTTTTTCTATGTAAATAATCAAATATCGTGGTTATTAAATTATCAAAAGTTGCTCGATACGGTCTTAATGTAACGCAATATTAAAGAAATTATATATTTCTAATATTATAAAAGTTGTTAAGTTATTTGTACAAAAGAAAAAAACGGCAATTTCATATGTAAAGACCTATTATTTGATGCCGTTCTTATAATTAGTTGAAACGTGAAATATTTGAGTTATATAAATTGCATTTTTGCACGAAAGCGAAAGAGTTTTTTACGCCATGCTTGAAGTTGAAGTTTATATAGACCATTTTAATGTCTTCACTCGTGTTTATAATATTACAATCTTAGAGGCTAGGTAGGATCTCCTACCAGCCCGTAGCAAAACAGCCCCCGCATGGAGCATGCCCCGTGCGATACCAGGCACATAACTCATCGTCGCCTTATTACTGCGCCTTCACTCATGTTCATATTACTATCTCAGAGGCTACCTAGGATGTGCCCACTCGTTGGTCCGTAGTGGAGCAGCCCACGTATGGAGTATGCCCCGTGTGATAACGCGCTCACATAACTCATCGTCGCCTTATTACTGAGCTTTAGCTCATGTTCATATTACTATCTCAGAGCCTAGCTACGATAAACCCACCTGTCGGCCCGTAGTGGAGCATGCCCCTTGCGATAACGCGCGCACATAACTCATCGTCGCCATATTTACTGCGCCTACACTCATGTTCATATTACTATCTCAGAGCCTAGCTAGGATGAACCTACCCCTTGGCCCGTAGTGGAGCATGTCCCGTGCGATAACGCGCGCACATAACTCATCGTCGCCACATTACTGCGCCTTCACTCATGTTCATATTACTATCTCAGAGCCTAGCTAGGATGTACCCACCCGTCGGCCCGTAGTGGAGCATGCCCCTTGCGATAACGCGCGCACATAACTCATCGTCACCACATTACTGCGCCTTCACTCATGTTCATATTACTATCTCAGAGCCTAGCTAGGATGTACCCAGCCGTCGGCCCGTAGTGGAGCATGCCCCGTGCGATAACGCGCGCACATAACTCATCGTCGCCAAATTACTGCGCCTTCACTCATGTTCATATTACTATCTCAGAGCCTAGCTAGGATGAACCTACCCCTTGGCCCGTAGTGGAGCATGTCCCGTGCGATAACGCGCGCACATAACTCATCGTCGCCACATTACTGCGCCTTCACTCATGTTCATATTACTATCTCAGAGCCTAGCTAGGATGTACCCACCCGTCGGCCCGTAGTGGAGCATGCCCCTTGCGATAACGCGCGCACATAACTCATCGTCGCCTTATTACTGCGCCTTCACTCATGTTCATATTACTATCTCAGAGCCTAGCTAGGATGTACCCAGCCGTCGGCCCGTAGTGGAGCATGCCCCGTGCGATAACGCGCGCACATAACTCATCGTCGCCAAATTACTGCGCCTTCACTCATGTTCATATTACTATCTCAGAGCCTAGCTAGGATGTACCCAGCCGTCGGCCCGTAGTGGAGCATGCCCCGTGCGATAACGCGCGCACATAACTCATCGTCGCCAAATTACTGCGCCTTCACTCATGTTCATATTACTATCTCAGAGCCTAGCTAGGATGAACCTACCCCTTGGCCCGTAGTGGAGCATGTCCCGTGCGATAACGCGCGCACATAACTCATCGTCGCCACATTACTGCGCCTTCACTCATGTTCATATTACTATCTCAGAGCCTAGCTAGGATGTACCCACCCGTCGGCCCGTAGTGGAGCATGCCCCTTGCGATAACGCGCGCACATAACTCATCGTCGCCACATTACTGCGCCTTCACTCATGTTCATATTACTATCTCAGAGCCTAGCTAGGATGTACCCAGCCGTCGGCCCGTAGTGGAGCATGCCCCGTGCGATAACGCGCGCACATAACTCATCATCGCCAAATTACTGCGCCTTCACTCATGTTCATATTACTATCTCAGAGCCTAGCTAGGATGTACCCACCCGTCGTCGGCCCGTAGCGAAGCAGTCCCGTATAGAGCATGCCCCGTGCGATAATGCGCGCACATAACTCATCGTCGCCATATTACTGCGCCTTCACTCATGTTCATATTACTATCTCAGAGCCTAGCTAGGATGTACCCACCCGTCGGCCCGTAGTGGAGCATGCCCCTTGCGATAACGCGCGCACATAACTCATCGTCGCCACATTACTGCGCCTTCACTCATGTTCATATTACTATCTCAGAGCCTAGCTAGGAGGTACCCACTCCTCGGCCCGTAGTGGAGCATGCCCCGTGCGATAACGCGCTTATATAACTCATAGTCGCCATATTACTGCGCCTTCACTCATGTTCATATTACTATCTCAGAGCCTAGCTAGAATTAACCCACCCGTCGGCCCGCAGCGGAGCAGCCCCGCATGGAGGCCCCGTGCGATAACGCGCGCACATAACTCATCGTCGCCATATTTACTGCACCTTCACTCATGTTCACGAAGTTCCTCTACAATTATTAATTTATTGGCGCTCTCTTTTAAAACGTCTAGGGGTCAGATTTAGGCTGGGAATACATTACCGATTTTTCTCTCGGATCAGACTATCGGAAGGCAATCGTGCCATATATTTGTTTGATAATCCTATACGCGTCCGATCCGACTATTGAATCGGACGTGTAAAAACAACCAATCAAAACAACCAATCCAGGTCATCAGACTATCAGTTCCGACTATCGGAGAGTACTATACTATTCCCATAACAAACATCGCCCTGTTGCTTTAAATGTCAAACACATGATGTTTCCGACACTCTTCCTAAGAACTCGAATGCTACTCAGGCGTTCAAGTATTCGTGCGTAAGGATATCTCTACATAGTTATAAAACAAAATCGCTTCCCTGTCAGTACGCTAAAATCTTTCAACCTACACAACGGATTTTAAATCGGTTATCATCAAGCATTACGCTTTGATTACGCTGAGACACGGTATTTGTTGGCCCGTACACAATGTGTAATGTGTTTGTCTTTTGTTTAACTGTTTTATCACCATGTTTTATTTTATTATTTCTTATTATATGCGTGTGTTGTAGACAATCGATATTTTATCTTTCTTTCTTTTAGCAATAGACAGAGCGAGTCAAGAGAAAATTTAAATGTACCAATATTAATTTATGTAGGTTGCACTCATGCAAAGCCGGGGAAGGCCGATAAAGGAGTTAAAAGACAATTAGGTTTGACAAAGAAACAACTAAATCTCACCATGTCATCGCTTCATAATCACCTAAAACCTAGTACCTAAAACGTTTAAACTGTCACTTCTGCACCACAAAATAACCAATCTTGTTAATCTATCACTCTATCGAAATATGGCCGTCGCTTAATTTTTCGGCGACCTAATGAAATAATTACTCAGTAGCATGTTATTAGATACTTTAGTGAGTACTTACTAGTGAAAAGTAATTCCCTGGGCTTTATTAATATTTTTTGAGTTATTTAAACAGTACCTCAACCCACATATCGGCATTTTTAAATAAAATAGAACAGAGTACACACACGTGTTGTTGCGTCTATCGCTTGCCACAGACTAAACGAGTTGAGTCCAAGTGGACTCAACTCGTGTTGCAAAGATTCTAGTTGAGATGTATCCTCTATTCTTTTATCTCAATGGTTTCAGTGTATTCCGTGCGCCAACTTGAATAAATTCACGTTATAGTGGAGCCCGCGTTTTGTCGGGAGGCCAATGAAGTAGTTTTAAGACTTGTATGATATTTGAATATTAATTTTAATGAACTTTTTTAACAAGTTGTTATTTTTAGTTATTTTAGTTTTTATTTGCTATAGTGATCAATTACCGAGTATTTTACACGACTTTCCAGGGCTTCAAAAAAAATTATTTTACGTCATGGATTTGCCTCATATTTGGGGAAAAGACTTTATACCGTGAGTATGTTCTTATTTTAAAAGGATGCTAACGACTTCAATGTCACCCTGTATAGTAGGATTAGTAGGTTTAATGCCGGCATCCCATTATAGCCATGCTGAATTCGCCGGAAACGCGCTGAATCGCGCCAAATTATCTAATACAGAAGCACGCCGAAGTTTACGCAGGAATAATTGCGGTAACGTGTCATTTGGGGGTTAATTGCCGTTCTCAATAACACATCCTTGAAGAAGGTAAATATGTTTTATGTAGTTAATTCCCGTATACATGCTCCGCTCGAGTATTGTATTTTAGAATGTAAGGCGTGTCACCTAATTACGTAACGCAGACTTTAATTGGTAGTTTTATGAAATAAAAACTCAGCAGTAAAGGTATCCATTTATTAACACTTAATTCGTACAATCACTGTTTAACGTCCTTTCGACTCGACAACTCAAACACGACTGACTGTCCGGCGCGCGTTCGTCTAGGTTCCCACCATATCACCCGAAAACAGTGGCGCCGCGCCGGCGCTTTCTCAATTTAGAAATGAATAGTGTTGCCAGAATGACAATTACAATTCCTACTAAACTTATATTTTAATTAGTTTTAATCATTACTTTTTGAAATACGACATTCGGCCATCCGACAGAGTGCAACCTCCTGGTGCACTCAACCGATCCAAGCAGTCAATTTCTTAATTTTCACTCAAAAATTTTCAAGAATACAATTTCAATGAAATATAAATACAATACGACATTCGGCATTATAACCACAGTATCTGATTTTTAAGTTAAGATTTTTAACGAGACAAAGTAAATTATCTATTTGAGTTTAGATTTATTTCGAAAGAAGTAGATTAATAATTATTTTAAAACAATGCAAAAACTACTGACTCACTACCAGTTCACAAATGGGGAGGCCCTTCGAAGAAAGAACTGGCAAGAAAACTCGCGAAGGGTGGACTGACCGACCTCCGTCTTTTAATTTCTTTTTATTTACTTATACCTACACAAAAGGACTTGCCAGAATATGATTGAAGTTAATTTAATTATGACAATAAGTAGTTTCATTATTTTTATTTTATTTGACTCTTATATGACATGTATTATTAATTACATCAATACTTTTAATGTGATTCGCATTTTTTTGTAATTATTGTGATTTTTATGATTGTATTTTATTCGATTGATTCTATATTTGAATTTCACTGAACTTATATTTACACATTTCTTTTCAAGTTAAATACATATTTTATATAATTAGAATTCATTTTAAAAGATTTTGTAAGAATTGTTAATCTTATTGACTCTGTCTGGAATAAAGTGATTTTATTTTAGTTTAATTATTTATTAATAAAATGTGTTGATTTCTGTTTTTTGATCGATTAGAAATTGTAGTTGCACGCCTGCAGTGGGGCGGGGCCGATCTACTTCCAGGAGCACTCGGTTTACCCGTGGTGCCACTGACCAACGCTTACCACATTACAAGCTGCCCTGTGGGCTTATTCTTACTTGCTATTATTATTATTATTCTCAGAATTTAAACAAGTATAGTGGATATGGTACACTAAATGAAATAATAATTATTGTTATCCCTACTTATTCATTAATCATTTCAAATTTAATAATTCTATTTTATTATTTTTATCCTATAAATTAATAGTATGACTTTTTATTTATTTGACCTGCAACTTTATTATTACATTTAATTTATGGTACAGGCGTTCACTCTCGGTTTCAACTGATAAATCAGTAATTTGCTTGTGTGCCATGCAAGCAATATGACGCTAAGCTGCGACCCTTGAGTAGTGCTAGGGCACACACCCATCTTTTTTTTGAACTTTTTGTGTCATACCTATTTTGTGTTTTCTCTCCTTGTTCTTTATACAGTATAACCTTATCTTTTTTGTGAATCTGTTTTGTAATTAATGAATATGTGTGTCTGTAGCAAAGAAATAAAGTGATTATTTATTTATCTGTCGATAAAAGAATACTTAGATTATTCTTATCTGGCGCTTTTCTTACATTTGAACTGTGCAACAAACGTAGTATTGAGCTAGCTAGCTTGGATAAAGTCGGATAATCATAAAAGTGAAAAATAACAAGCTTTAATCTGTAAGTTAACTATTATAGATAGTGACTAAATGTTATTAATCCTTATCAGTGATTATTTACTTTAATTTAACGAGCTTTTAATCGTCCAATCCTTGGATTTAATTAATTGCTACTTGACCATTCCTAAGTCTTTATTTATATGTACTATAATATTATAAAGAGGAAAGATTTGAACCTTCGTTTGTTTGTTTGTAGTTATATAAACTAAAAAAACCGTTGAACCGATTTTAAAAGCTCCTTCACCAGTAGGAAGCTACATGATTCAGCAAGGGCTATATTCCATTCCGACATTCCCACGGGAATGGCAGGCGAAACTGTGGCAAGTCACTAAACACCTAAACAGGTGAAACATAGATAGATCAAAATATATAATAATTTACATAACCAATCGAATAAAGGTTTACATTCATGAATAATTTAATACTAATCAAATTTCTCTCAATAACATTTTTTTCATTTTTTTATAATTAAACAAATTGCTAGAATATAGATTTATGCAAGAGAAAGGGATTTCTTTTCTTTGAAAGTCCTAAGCATTTCGTGGTAAAACGTCAGATAAACAATGAGAACGTGATACAAATAATGTAAATTCATCATTTGGTAATACGAGTTTACCATTCAACATTTAATTTTACAGAATTGCTCCGATATATATGATGCCATAAGTTAAAATAGGATACACATTACCAAAATCACCGAAAATAGTTAGGTATAAGTAAAGCGTAACATTATTTGAGATCTTGTTTTTGATACTTTATATACCTATAGCGTCTATAGATACACCAAGTAAATACTTTCATTATTGCTATTATTTTTGAGTTTGATTCATATTTGTTTAAGTTCAACCAGTCTCATCTGAGGTAACGAAATTGAATTAATTTAATAATCGTGGGATGAATTACGCACGCACTTCAGACGTACAACTATATTGTTCCCAGTTTGTAAATTATCTTTATATAATTTTAAAGAAACACGGCACTGCGCCAATTTCGAGTCGGTTGAGCAGTAGGTACGTGACTAACTACATCGTCAAAAGCTTCCAACATATCTTTCTTTTATTAATTGCGCTTAGTATACCACACCATAAGGACCATGAAAATTGCAAAGATAGTAAATAGGTATTTTTCTTTAAACTTCTATTGGTATTAAGTAAATTGTTATATTTTTAAAGGTCATAAAGATTATAAAATATTACTTTCTCAAAAATCAACCATTTGAATTTCTAGGTCTTATTAAATCAAATCAAATAGGTAATGATTTTTTTACCGCAAATTTATTTTATATGGGAATGCTTAAGTCTCAAAGCCCACATAATGAATCAATAGACTTCCCAGTTACATGCACCGGGATACCGACAACGCCACTGCTTCCTTGAGATTCAATTTTGTACAAAATTTGTATCAGTGTATTTGGAATAATAACAGTCTAGTACAGTTTATGATTTACCTTCCTTTAGTCCTGTTAACCACTATTCACCATAAAGAACCCATATGTCATGGTTATGGCTTTCGACTATTATTGCAGTGTCATTAATACAAACATTGTGGTTGGTTTAAGGTCATATACAAAGGAAATTAGTTTCAAAGTCTAAACAGATTCTGTTCCGCTTGATATTAGTAGGTTTATAGCCTGATGTATAACTCTGCTACTAGTGCTCCCTTTTTCTGCATGAATGGCAGATTTTAATGTTCTACAGTACTCTCATAACAAGAAACTATATATCTGTAATTTTACTACATATTATTTTATAAAGATATCACCCCCCTTTATGTAAGGATTTCATGTACCTACTTGGTATCCTACTTAGTATAACTTTACATTGCCACTTCAATCTCTTTTCATACCTTATATAGTTCTATGAAAGCTCTATACTTACGCATTTTTTTATTTACATCATTATGTCAGAAACCATTTGTAAAACAAAGTTAACAGGTTCATGATGTCGGTGTTATTCTAGTGGTTTCCATAAGCAGGATGCTGGTCGTAGTAGACAATTGGTAGTAAACATTACATTAAAAAATGCTTTTTGTAGTTCTGATATATACAGAATATAAATACTTAAGTCGCGAGCTAAGACCTTTCTCTGTTCGATATCTACTCTTATGTAATATCCAAAATCGTTTTAATAACTAATAGTTTTAATATATTTTTAAATATGGCAAATCTAGACTTCGAAACACTACAGTCACATAATACATCAGCAAGGTTTAAATCGGAGAGCATAATAACACAATATTTGGGAGTTACGAAATTACACAATTATGTCTTAATATTTAATGCCGATAGTAATTTATATACACACTCCGCCCTTCCACTAGTTTCCGTAGAAGATGCAGCAACTGATAACCTAGAATCACTTTGACGATCCAAAGGGAAGGAGACGGCTCAGAACAACGAGGCATCGGTGACGGAGTAGGTGATCTGCTCCTCTATTCGGGTGCCGCCTTCTTCCTTCACTTGTCTACGTTTGATGACCTCGGAAACATAAGAACAAATAAATGATATTAGTGCATTGTGTTTTATTTATCCTTCTAGTCAATGTAGTTAATTAGTCAAAATACTTGAAAAAGTTAAACTTCTATAGCAAATTCACTGGATTATTCAACTCTACCATATCCAAGAGGAACATTATTCATAAACATTTATCTCTCAGACGATCAAAGGTCAAATTTGATGTCAACGCAAGAAAAGTGCATTCGTGACACCAAAGGTCAAGCAAACTAGGAAGGTACTTGAGAGGTCAGCTTTTAATCATTTTGCATCTGGTGCGGTCTGCGAGAGGAATGTGTATGAATCCAAGGTTAAGTATGGCGAGACATATAATGTTTAACCTTCTTTTATATTCTAAAATAAAGAGCGGCTAGCTTGTTCATAATTATTAATTATATGTCTCCTGCCATAATTATATGTCGTTTAATTACGTGTGAGCCACGCCACACACATAGCATAATTAACTAAAAATAGTATAGTCAGGGCAGGACAAAGGTGATGTCCAAAAATGTATGAGGTCTGGGCCACGTCTCCGTATAGTATACCAAAAAATAGATAACGATACGATAAACAGATTCTAATAATTCAATTTCTTTAAAATCGCTTTGTTTTCTGGAAGGAACATTAAATAAAATGCAAAATCACATAACAGTTCATCATGGCGGAAGAATGAAGGTGTCATTTGATGTTGTTTGTCTGGTCTGTCCTGCGCCGCCACTGTCAGCTGTCGGTCAGTTGAATAATGATGACAACAACACACAGCACAGAGCAGAGCAGAACAGAACTCAAGTCAATTACAGTGACACTGACAGTTTTTTACGAAGAGTTTTATTTCACGCCTTATTTCGAGTAAAAAATATTGCTTTGTTTTTATTAATAACCATTTAACCGTGCATTCTATAATATTATTTATATTTTTCTCAGAATCAGTAAATTTTTCTCCATCTCTGGGGATGGTGCACACAGACGTGGCCCATTTTGGGACATGTCCTTTAGTCATTTATCAAATTCATTCCTTTAATAAGTCAAGACTTGTACTTTTTGAGAGTAATTCACTTATCTGCTATAACTTTATATAAAATTTTTTTTTTTTTTTTTGGGTTCCGTACCCAAAGGGTAAAAACGGGACTCTGCTACTAAGACTTCGCTGTCCGTCTGTCTGTCTGCCCGTCTGTCTGTCTGTCTTGTATTTCGTAACATATATAATTACCAGAGTAAATTATATCATGGCAAACGGTAATGTTTCAGATTCTATTTGGTTGACGAACTGGTTGCTTGATAATGGCATTTCGACGGAATACGTCATACTTAATCGGTAACCTATTGCTTATATTGAGCAAACGAAAAGATCTTCAGGTGACGATCGCACATATTGATACTCAACAAGCGGTTACTACTGTTGGCACACATGGCTTAATCATTAGAGACTCGCATTAGTGGATCTGTAGCTGGATTTGGATTAGTGATCTATAGCTCCGATACGACAAATCAATGTTAAGTTATCCTAATCATAAACGGCTCACATGGCCGACATATTCTTAGTCTACATGGTTACTCAAGCTAAGACGCACATGGTCTGCTATGGAACTGCGTAAAGTCAATCGTATCCATTTGACAGCTTTTGATTACATCATAATAAATGTCATTCCATACAAATTGCAGCCGACTGAATACGATATGAACCGTCAAACAAATACGACTACCCCACGCAATTGCACACCTGATTATTAGCGACACACATGGCCGACTCGTAGCTCACATGGCTACTCAACTGAGCTATAGGCACACATGGCCCGATTTTAAGCGACACACTTGGCCTGATTTCAAGCGACACACATGGCCTGATTTTAAGCGACACACATGGCCTGATTTTAAGCGACACACATGGCCTGATTTTATGCGACACACATGGCCTGATTTTAAGCGACACACATGGCCTGATTTTAAGCGACACACATGGCCTGATTTTAAGCGACACCCATGGCCTGATTTTAAGCGACACACATGGCCTGATTTTAAGCGACACACATGGCCTGATTTTAAGCGACACACATGGCCCGATTTTAAGCGACACACATGGCCTGATTATATCATTACTTTTGTTAAGCGACTGAATAATGAATCTCAAATTAGCTATTCATTCATGATTCTGTCTACTGTTTACGGTATGTAATATGTCCATTACTATCTAATAATTGAATAAGAATATATTTATCAACGGATCCTAATCGGGCTTTCTTTTTCTTGACAAACTATTTTATTAAAATTGCGTGGTCATAGAAACCAAGGAATCAAATATTGAACATTTGAACTCATTCCTTTTTTATTTATTTTGAATTCTCGTATCTCGTTTAGTTGAACTGGTTCTTCTATTCTGGCGCGTAACATAGCTACCAAAGAGTAGCCTTGATCAAGCCTGTCACACGCCAAAACATCGTAAAATCTATAAATATTTTTTGTTTTTGTGTAGTCCATAGTCAATGTGCTAAGAAGGTATACCCTCATCGCGGAACAGCTATCAAAGAGTTGCCCCCATCAAACATGCTCAAACGACAAAGGTACCCTCCCCGTCAGCAACACAGACAAATAATCTTTTATATTTTGTAGAAAGGAATAAGTTCAACTAATTTTAAAAACAAGGAATCAAATATTTAACACTTAACCTCATTCCCTTTTTATTTTGCATTCTTGTATATCGTTTAGTCAAAGTGGTTGTTCATTTTTGGCGCGTAACATAGCTATCAAAGAGTAGCCCTGATCAAGCCTGTCACACGCCAAAACATCGTACAATTCATAAATAAATTCTTTTAGCTGTGTAGTCCATGTGCTAAGAAAGTATACCCTTATCGCAGATCATCTATCAAGGAGTAGCCCCGATTAAACATGCTCAAACGACAAAGGTACCCCTCCCGTCAGCAACACAAACAAACGAGATTTAATCTTTTATATTTTGTAGAAGGGAATAAGCTCAACTGATTTTACAAAACTTCTAGAAAATAACTGTACATACCTCGTAACTTAACTTCGTTGTGGGTCGCGGACGTCCCCGCTTCTGAGATTTTATGAAATAAAAACTCAGCAGTAAAGGTATCCATTTATTAACACTTAATTCGTACAATCACTGTTTAACGTCCTTTCGACTCGACAACTCAAACACGACTGACTGTCCGGCGCGCGTTCGTCTAGGTTCCCACCATATCACCCGAAAACAGTGGCGCCGCGCCGGCGCTTTCTCAATTTAGAAATGAATAGTGTTGCCAGAATGACAATTACATCATCATGTCAGCCGAACGACGCCCACTGCTGGGCATAGGCCTCCTCCTCCTGACAATTACAATTCCTACTAAACTTATATTTTAATTAGTTTTAATCATTACTTTTTGAAATACGACAGTAGTTTAATTATTATTATCAGAATTAAATGGTGGATCAACCAATACAAAGACATACAATGCAAAAAGTATATCTATCTGAAATCCCTTTATAAATGAGATGCAAAATCGCGGGTCCAGCGCTCTTAACTTTTTTAACTCTCTTCTTTTCTCTCCCTTTTTTCACTTTAGCCTGCACATTTCGAATTTTCTAAAACGAAAATTCGAAATGTGCAGGCTAAAGTGAAAATGAGTGGAATTTATGTAGTGTAGCTTACTGGTGCTGGACTACAATATCTAATTAATTTAAAGTAAAGTAATCATTTATTCGGTGTTCCATTCTATTAGGTACATTACAATCACAGATAATATAATACTATAGATTACAATACACATTTTCTTAAGCTAGGCTAAATCTATGAAACAGCCGAAAGGGCTGACCAGCTCAGCTCATGCTGTGGCTTATAGCTACAACGCTGATTTTCAGCTTTCAGCAATTTGTAGTGCAAGGTATCCCACCTTTACCTCTTCACCTAAGTACTTGTATATTGTGTTGTAATTTATGAACTATGGATAAAGCGCTGTATGTTAATCGTTACGGAAGTCTTTCTAAAAGTGTATATTATTTGACTAGCCTTCCGCCCGCGGCTTCGCTCGCGGGGGACTACACGAGACGTTTATGTGATGCGTTAGGCTGTTTTTACGGGATAAAAAGTAGCGTACGCCACTCTCCAGCTCACAAACTACCCCCATATAAAAAACCAAGTAGATCCGTTGCTCCGTTTTGACGTGAAAGACGAACAAACGAATAAACAAACACAGTTTCACATTTATAATATTATAGTACTAATGGATAATATACTTACTTATAATAATAATATTGGACACCATCCCATACTTTGCTCCATCATTGCTGCTATTTTCACACACACCCAGACACGAGAAAATATAGAAAAGTTCGTTTTCAACATTTACCCGACCGGGAATCGAACCCGGGACCTCAGAGATAGCGGCATCTTGAAAACCGGTGCGCACGCCACTCGACTACGAAGGTCGTCACGTAGGATAGGGCTAATCTTTCAGTTACTCCCTCTTCTGTCAGCAACTCCATCTCAAATGATTTATTTAAGTATTAAAATATCCGGCGGAACTGGGAAGTTTTTAGCTTTTGAAGTAATTTCACATCTCCATTAATTAGCGGAGCAACTCATTGGAGTATTCATGACGCCGACTTAATAACTCAGTTGATTCAAATTGCAAAACTGCTAATTCAACAGGCGACGTAGAGAGTGATGTGCGTTACACCAGCGGGACCGTTCGGTGAAATTTAAAAGTCAACAATAGTCTAAAATGTTAAAAGCATTCTCAAGGAAAATAAGTCAATAATAAAAAATAAATCAGAACTGTAAATTTCGATAAAAATCCTGTAACTAAATAATTTATTTTCATACATACATACACACATATACTCACGCCTATTTCACACGGGGGAAGGCAGAGACTATGGATCGCCACCTGCTACGATCCTTGCTTACTACTTTAGCTTCATTCACATCCATCAATCTTTTGATACATGCCCGGCAATTTTTGTCACTGCAAGAATATATTTCGAGTCCTCAAACTCATTTTACTCTTATTACTAAGAATAAATTTAATTTAAATTGTTCAGTGGTATTAAATATTACGAATGTTTATTTCAATTTATCTTTAAATAACTTTTCGCTCACGGCTTTGATAAAGATAAAGACAAAAATATTCTTTATTCACTTAGACATAATAAATATGTACTTATGAATCGCTGCTCGCGTGAACTACACAATATTTCCCTGTAGGAATGAGATATCGCAGTAAAAAGTCGCCTATATGCTATTCTAGATCTGCTCTGCTCTTTCTGTGATTGATTAACAAACGATAACTATAACGTTTGCTACTTATTTAAAAATGGGAAGACTATCTATTTTAATCATGTAAAATGTTACAATCTAATAATTTGGTAATTATTAATACTACAGAATAAAAAAACAAACAGGCAACGTCAGACCAAATTGCAAAGGTATAATTCTCGATATATTATATTATCAGAAGTATATCAGTTACACTGGGTTCCCGCCGACGTAACGCACACGCCCGGAGCCTGAGCTTAAACAAGTTAGTTAAACAAACAACGGAATGTGTAATACCGTCTACTAGTTTTTGCACTTCCTGCAACAAAGGCTTGTTCTGTTTCAGGAACTGTTAATATCCGAATTTCCAGACCATCGTGTTATTTATTCAGTTCTCGATTTCATACATGGGCGGTTCTGCTAGGTTTCGCTTTTAAATTTCGGCTAGCTTATCGTACAAATAAATAAATAGATACACGAACTATTTTAAGGTTTGTAGTTAGTAGTTTCTTTTTCGGATTTAGAAGATATACAATCTTCTGTGAACACTCTTCTTCTTAGCGTGTCGATCATTTGGCTTTAAATCTGAAGTATTAAGAACAAGAATACTGATTAGTGTATTTTCGTTTAAAAATGGTAGTTTGATATTGAAATTTACTGTTAATTTATTTAGTTTTTATGTTCAAAGAAAGGTCAGCAATAATTATGGTAACTAGGACCTTGAGTACTGCAACGTGGATAAAGAACGGGTCCTTTTGTTGATCCACAGAAGAAAGTTTTGAAGCCATAAACATGAAGGAAAACTGTGACATTGAAAAACCACCGGCCCTGTGTAAGTAACTTTCAGGCTGGATTCGAACCCGCGCACCGAGGATTCCGGCCCGATGCTCTGACCTACTAGCTATCAAAAAGAACTTGGCTATTAATTTCAACTTATTTTCAACGCTGTAGGCCAGCGTTACTTCATCAATTTAACCGCCTCTGTGGTCTAGTGGTTCACACCACCGATTTCAGACCCAGAGGTCCCGGGTTCAATTCCCAGTTCTGGTTCATATTATATTTAGTTCGGTTGGTGGTAGGACTTGTTCTTAGTCCGCCTGGCTAGCTACCACCATCTTATCGAAGTCTGTCGCTCTGTTTTCAGCATTATTGTGTTCCGGCAGTTAGAGATAAGATAGTTCCAGTTTCTTACTGGTTGAGGATTCCGGGAGTAGTGTGCTTCCACTTTCAGCCTTATCACCACTTAACATCAGGTGTGATGAAGGCTAAGGTGCTACCCAATCGCGGATAAAAAAAACAATGTAAGGAAATCCTCGGATTCGAAAGAAACATTTTTACAAATGTTTAACTATCGATTAAGATGAAACAGCCATTAAAATAAGATTTCATATTATTTATTTATTACACTTTTAGGAAGAAAATACTGAAAGTTACTTTTACAAAGTTAAAATAGTTTAAATTCTTAAGCCATAAACTTCTTTTTCATCCTACCATCCTACTTAAGGCGATACTCAGAAAAATTATGCTGAAGCGAGATAGCAATGAGAAAACGACGCGCGCGAGACCGATTTTGCAGATTAGGCAAAAAAACCACAAAATCGCTTCTTATTAAAAAACTACAGCGATTTTTAAAAAAATGCTTCTATACGATCCTAAATATTATTGGTGTCCACTAATTAAACCAGTTTCCAATAGTGTAAGTAACCCCATTTAAGAATAATCTTGAATTTTCGTATTTTTAGAGGTCTTTTCGAAAAGAAAAAGTGTCGAGGCAAAATCATAAAATCGTATTCTTGAAACTATACGAATCTAGATAAAGGTATGAAGAAATATATATCTTATTACCAGATTTGTAACAACTGTAACCATCCTATATTTTTAAATCAAAAAGTCCATACTTTTTCCGAGTAGCGCCTTAACTAGTAACAGCTTGTAATTTAAAGTCCTCAGTGTATGACCCAAATATTATAACAGTAGAATAATGTCAAATATAATAAGCACCTACTCTGTATAACACACTGCTACAAACAACAAACGAAATTAACAAAGCTGCTGAAGGTTCCTCGTTCAAAGCGTATGAGGTTTCACAAAAGGTACGTCACGATACTAATCAGCGCAAGTGGGGTGCGAATGTAAGCAGGTTGCTTATTGTGGATGTGGCCTTGGGAGCGGTTGGGTGGTACACGGGTAGAGCTGTCGATTATTAAAACCCTTTAACGGACAGTTTTTTTTGCGTGTTAATAAAAAAAAAACTTTTGGCACCATTGCGAATTAAATTCGCCAACTTCAGTCCTGGGTGCCTACCATCAACTCTTATTGCGGTTTTGTTTAGGACCTAAACTGAACTGCTTCGCTTATTCGTACCACGACAGCTTAATATCAATGACAGCGATTCAGTGATCATTCAATGACATTTCACAGCCGCTAAGCTGTCAGAACCATAACAACATACAAGTTTCTT
Organism: Crambus lathoniellus; assembly: GCA_949710035.1. Classification (NCBI taxonomy): domain Eukaryota; kingdom Metazoa; phylum Arthropoda; class Insecta; order Lepidoptera; family Crambidae; genus Crambus; species Crambus lathoniellus. The sequence goes on along the minus strand of OX453309.1, from coordinate 29,425,924 downwards.
GGTCAGAACTCTTAATTCAAAATCAAAATCATTTATTCATTTTAGGCTGATACAGCACTTGTGAACGTCAATGAAGCTACGCTATCGGTTCGCAAATCCTACGGCGGGAGGCCTTGTAACGAGAAGAACCGGCAAGAAACTCGCCAAAGGCTATTTTTTTCTCCCTGTCATATTTCATACAGAGTCGTCAAATTGAAAAGTGACTTTAACATAATATAATATGTAAAGTCACTTTCCATCACAAATTAATCTTAAGTTTAAAAACAAAATAAAAAACCAGGTAATCATAGCAGTAAATAATTTTCAATAACTAAGAAATAGACATCCAAAAGGTAGTTTCTTTAAAATACACACCAACCAAAAACGTAGCAAATAAAATAATAAATATAAATGCCAAATAAGGGTAATAAAACTTTGAATAGTTTAAAAACATAAGAGTCAATAATAAACAGTGCCATACAAGCCACGATAAAATAAAACTAATAACAATAAAACATTTAAAATCTGCATATTATGACCTGAATATAATTGACTTAGAACTCGGCTAAGCTAACATGACACTTGCAGGTTATACCCGTCCCTCTCACTCTTCGGGCATGATAGAATTGAGTGAATGAGACGGGTAGAAGAAATAAGGACACAAATCGTTCGGTTATTCACATTTAGCAATTCATTTGCGATCCAGTTTTTAGAAGGTCATAGTACGAAAGAAAGCAATTCATTTTAGGAACCTATTCTGCATCGCGCTATTTTTGAATCGCTGTCTTAAAGTTGATGGTAGGCACCCTGTTGTTACGTTTGTGCATTACGCCCGTTCAGGGACTAATAAAAAATTTGCGACTTGCTAATTTTAGAAATCTCGTTTTCCATATAAAAGCTTGAGGGATCTGTCCTTTAAAAATAAATAGTTAGAAGAACCGTAGCGTTGAAATTCATGTAAACTTTTTTTAGCAAATAACAAGCTTCATAGATTGTTATTTAAATTTTTAGATTTTGGCATTCATAATGCAATTTTTATTATTGAATAGCTCCGATGGGCTCCACTCCGCTGGTTGTGAGATGGGTCGATATTTTCTGAATGCTTCATTTTAAAATTTTCAATATGACACTTTTCCAAGTATCCCGCGGGCGCTCCTCACTTCGAAGTCCTCACAGACCGGTCAGTCCCGGATAAAATCGGGACCGCGGCCGCATCCTTATTGTCCGCCAAATTTAATGTCAGGTGCGCACAATTTTACGTCATCGCGTCCATTGTGACGCCCAGATGGACGCAATCTGCTCGAACAAAGAGAAACGGCGAAAGAGTTTTTTGCGAATGCCTTTTTTAATTGTGCGGACCTGGTTTCATTTCGGGATTAACTTGTTTGTTGCTTTGATGGAGTGATGAAGTTGCATTATGTATGTTTATGGAGTAAGAAGAAACGCATAGTCTTTTGACGTTTACATAAATATGATTTTTCTTTTGTTAATTTTCCGGAAATTAAAAAAGGAAACCTAGAAAAACGATCCGGTACTTCTGACAGCACTTATCATAAACGCAAGAAGAGGTTTAATTTGTAAATAGGTAATAACTTAAGTTCTTTAAGCCGTAAATATCAGAACGCCATTCCATATCTTCTTAAAATGATTGACATCAAGGTTGCAAGCAACACGAAACAAAGTATTTTAGGTACTTTACACAATTATATAAAGACATCTGAGTTTTTTTTTTTACTAAAATTCACAAATATAAAGATGCGCAAATGTTATTTGTCCTTGTCACTTATTGTTGCTTTTCTATTTTTGGTTATATCTTTATTATAATTTGTCTGCATACGTTTGAAAACTAGGCTGTGAAAGCTAATTCCATTAACGGACTCCCTCCATTATTATATCCACAAAGAACATTTCTCATCTACAACAAGTTTAAATTTTCCCAACATTCAATGAAGTTAAAAATTTCCTCAATAAAAGAGTATTGGAACATTTTACACGAACTAATTGCTAAGTAACCTAAGCTTGTTACAGTTTTTGTTCGTTAGCTTCAACGTTCGAAAGTTCGAAACTCTCGTTAAAGTTTCGAATATTCCCACCGAAAAAAGCTCCGAACGAAAGCCGCTTTTGAGTACGGCCGTTTACACCCTACGACTTTTGCAGCGATACAGCATTGTAATGACGCACTGCAGGACACAAATGCAGGATCAGCGATAAATGTGAATTTAAACGGACCTGCAAGCCTGACTTCACGCATGTCAAGACAGAACTGTGTTCAGCTCTGCCTTGAATCACGTCATCGTAACTCGAGTTCCAAAATGTACCAATTGGACCTTGGTTCTCGAGGACAGACACCTAACTCGGAGGAAGTACTTACCTTTTAGCTGTATGTATGGCAAGTACCAAAGCAAAGGCGGTGCAGCATCGTTTTTAACCACCTTTATTTTTAGTTATTTAACGGCTCACACCATCAGTATTAGACCCAGAGGTCTAGGCTTTAATTCCCAGTTAAATAAATATTGTATTCGGTTTAGTTGGTTCTAGGACTCGTTCTAATTCCGCCTGGCTAGCTACCTCTATCCTAAGTCTGCCGCCATAACAACGATGTTTTCGGCATTGTTGTGTTCTGCTGGCAGTTAGAGATAAGATAACCGGTTCTTCAGTGCTTGAGGATTCCGAGAATAGTGCGATTGTACCTTCAGCCTTATCTTCGCTTCACATCAGGTGGATGAAGGGAAGGAATTACCCTGTTGTTGATAAAAAAATATCCACAAAAGCTTTCATCTGTAGCACAAAAATCGTTATAGTAAACTATTCTATCCGTCAATGTTGTCAAAAGTACTGTTATCAAATATCTATTGGATTTTAGTTCCTTATACGATCGAAAGAGGCGCTGCTCTGGTTCTCATACAGTATAATATGGTCACGATAATGAGAGCTTACATGGGGGTTCTGCAGTACTAAAAGAAGATATAATCGTGATGCCATCGCTCAGCATGTCAATCGCGCGCTTCTATCGCTGCAAATAGTCGCAGGGTGTAAAAGGCTCTTGAGACGGGATAGTTTTTCCATTCGGATCGCATTCGTTTTGCTCACCGCGAACTGCCACATCCATCAATCCATGTTTCAGAGGCAAAGAGCAGTGCGGTGCTTCTTTTTTGAAACCTACGAAAATTCATTAGCCGACTTGTAGCGGGTGAAAATTATGGTGGAAATATTTTTTACTGTTTTACTTAGTAATCTGTAGAGATATCAGGTTTTTACCAATGAAATTGCCGTTTTCTAAATTGTAGGAAGCTAGAATTGTCATACAAATATATTTGGGGATTTCTTGGACATGTGAACTCCAAATTCAAGGAAAGTTTAGAGATACGATCAGATAACATTAATCTAACTATGACCTATATTCTCAATTAAAATACTGTCTTGTATTAAAAAAAACTATTTGTTTGAAGCAGTCAAATGGACGACAACCAAAGAGGGGTACTTTGAAGTATTTATAAAAATTTTAGACGCGTGTTTAAATATTATTTTTTGGGATGTTCGTACATTTTGCCTTGCGCTAAATGAGGTGGTTCTGATTTTTTGTATGTTAGTAGTGATGAGATGGTAATGACAAATCCAAGTTTTCTACCTCGAAAGCCCATAACGACATACTCTTTTTTCAAAACTGCATATTAATTTAGATACATTGAAAATAGTTAAAAAATTACAGACCATTGAACATAACGACAATTTCATAGGTAAAGAAAGACCTATCCTATAGTTACGTTGATTTAAATGCGGGATTATTCGCATTATGTAACACTTGTGCTATCAGTATTTATGCTACGCTTTTCTGTTTACACAATAACACAAACAAACACAAAGAACGACCACGACTAACAAAGTCGTCTTCATAAACAGAATAATCACTCATTATCATTATACAGAAGAATAATCACTCATTAACATTATACAGAAGAATAATCACTCATTATTATTATACAGAAACACTACCTACTGCATCATCGGGCAGTATTCCAAGTATAATAATATGTATTTATTCAAATTATGAGGTAAACTATCAATAAATCACAACTGGCATTTGTTGGTTGAATACATACGGTAACAATAATAAAATTGGCATATTTTAAAAGCATTCGACAACACTAATTTACATACAAAATATCGAATTACTTTTACAATCGGTACTAAGTTATGTTGCGCTGCGCATTGTGTCATCTCTTTGACATGAGTAACTGATATATAGGAAAAATGTGATAGTAAAAAACCACGAGCCCTATAAGTAGCTTTCAGGCGGGTTTTTTACTATCACATTTTTCCAATACTTACAAAATTGCATTGTGAATGCATAAAAATAATTTAAAATCTCAATAACTTATTTAGTTATTCTACCCCCGCCTTATTTTATTAAAATAAATAATAACTTGAGCACATAAGCACGACATAGCCACTTACGAGATGGTATATCTGCGGGGTTTCGGCATCATATATCATTTCTCAGTGCCCTGTATCGGCGACCTTCTAATAAAAGAATAAATAAATTGGATACGGCATCATGTGTGAAATCTGCGCGTATCACGCTGGGGCTCCATAAAGGCCCTTCGTGCGCCATGAATTATGCAGGTTGAGGGTACCCGGTTCCGACCGGGTACTGGCTCTACTTGCATTGCTTAGCTATCGTAACAAAAATTTGTTTATCTTTTATTATCCTACAAATATTATAATGTTTAGATGTTTGGATGTTTGTTGGGCAATCACGCCAAAACGGTTAAACGGATTTGGCTGAAACTTGGGACACAGATACTTTGTAGCCTGGAGAGGAACAAAGGCTACTTTTTATCCCGGAAAAATATCACACTCCCGCGGGATAACGTCGTGTAGACCACGCGAGCGAAGTGATTATAAAAAGCTTACTTCCGTCTACAACACGCTGTATGCCGCCGCCGCCGGTGACAGAATATTCAAAAATTTAATTTCGTTTATTCAATTTCAGTTGGTTTAACCACTCTTTTGAACGTCAATGAAGCTACGCCATCGGTTCGCAAATCCTACGGCAGGAGACCACGAGAAGTACCGCCAAGAAACTAGCCAAGGGCTATTTTTTCTCTCTGTTTTAATTTATACAGTGTCGTCAAATTTGAAAAATGACCTTCACAGGACGATAGATAGCCATCATCAGAGAATAGCTACTATGAGATGGTGGTCACGACACTTGGACATGAGGAATACGACGCGAGAAGGAGAATAATAAAGTAAAAAGTTTGCTTGATTCGTTGAACGAGACAATAAATTATTCTAAAACAGGTTCGGTAATTACTTAACTAAACAAAAAAAATAATTAAACATCTTGTCGCGAAAAGAAACGTTAAAGTGTAAAAAATACAAGGCTCTTTTCAGATATAGTACAAGCTACTTTCACGATCGTTTTATTACCAGTCATTTCAAATTAATCATATTATATTATGAAAACTGCCTATTAGATGAACAAATACTTTATTCCGAACATGCCATACAAATGATAAAAAGAAACAGGTCCAAATACTTTTTGCCGAACAAACGATAAGAAGGTTTAAACAGACGCAATATCACTCAGTATTTACGAGTATTTCTGAAAAATCTACTTATTCTGTTACTATGAAAATATATTTTACAAGAACATTGAATTGCAACGTTATTCTTGCTTTAAGCTTCAGTCTTATCAGAAACACTAGAACTTTGAGGAGCCTTTGTTATTCTTCACAAAGCTTAATTGCAAACAAATAGTTGAGACGATTTATTTGTCTTGCTGAAACGCTTCTTTTCGCGAATGACTCATTGTAGAAATAATTAAAACTTTTTTGTATTTATGTTTATTTAAAACACTTTAAAGTGTTTATTGGAATAACATTGTGTTTCATTTATTGTTGTTTATTTAGATACCTTTGTAAATCTCACAAGATTATGATCTCTAATAAAAATGAAGAATTTAACCTTAAAAGAAGAGAAAAGCCGTAGAAGTGCTGAACTGAGATTGACTGTATGAACTAAGAGAGAGAACTGAGAACTAATATGATGTATTTTTATACTAAGCAATTGTTGTATTAGTAACGATATGTTTTTGTTTTTTTGTTTGTTTTTTTTTTGTAAATGTAGTTACCTAACTAAGAAACGCAGGCAAGTTTCTTGCGCCCATTCTTTTTGTCAGTTAAAAAAGTCTTGAATGGGTGGTAGGAAAATATTGACGATTCATAAGTACATATTTATTATGTCTAAGTGAATAAAGAATATTTTGTATCTTTATTATCTACTGACAGGACTTTTTTAAGTCAAGCAAGTTTTAAATGATCCTATAAGAGCGTGGCGCCAAATTTCCACGACGATGAAGTCTAGTTATTATTTATATGAACACAGAGATAGACTCAAGACAGAACCTCACAAAAAACTTTCCCTAGAACTTCTGAGTGGAGTCTTATATGCCAACAGCTTGTAGAGTCTGGTTCAGGCGAGAACTTTTAAACTAAAAATTTAATGTAAGGGCAGCAAAATGAGAATTATATATTACGCCCAGGGTGCTTACCATCAACTCTTATTACGGTTTTGTTTAGGAACCTAAACTGATCTGCTTCGCTTATTCGTACCACGACAGCTTAATATCAATGACAGCGATTCAGTGATCGATCAATGACATTTCACAGCCGCTAAGCTGTCAGAAACTCTTATTTGACTTATAACCCGGTCGATTTAACATGTCACCTGCAGGTTATACCCGTCCCTCTCACTCTCCGGGCATGACAGAATCGAGTGAAAGAGACGGGTAGAAGAAAAAGGACACAAATCGTTCGGTCATTAACATTTATCAATTCATTTGCGATCCAGTTTTTAGAAGGTCAGAGTACGAAAGAAAGCGATTCATTTTAGGAACCTATTCTGAATCGCGCTATTTTTGAATCGCTGTCATAAAGTTGATGGTAGGCACCCTGTATTTTCTACTCTAGGGGACCTAGGGTCATGACTTTGATCGCTCCTAGAACAGCATCCAGAGCTCAGTAAAATTCTAACTAGTTAACATGGAGACAGTTCTTCAAAATTATTTATTTAAACAAATAGACAGACTCACGACGACAAAACTTACCCTAGAACTTCTGAGCGGAGTCGTACTATGCTCAATGTCGTTAATAAGCCAAGAACAATTTCTCGCTCATAGAGGATGGTTCAGACGAGAGTCGCCTCTTTGACTTCGGGACAAATGGTTAATTACGCGGAGAGCTCGTTAGGCCGGATTGTAGCGAACTCCGCTGCTTAACGGGTTTTTTCAGTAACTCTGTCGGCCTTAGGTTTGCTGGGATTTTGAGACACAGTCTAGGAACTTACCTATTCATTTTATCAAATCAAATCAAATCAATTATTTTTATTCAAATTAGGTTGAGGTTATGAACACTTATGGACGTCCAAGAAGTTACGCCATCGGTTCGCAAATCCTACGGCGGGAGACCTTGCGAGAAGAACCGACAAGAGACTCGTCAAGTGCAATCTTTTTCTATTATCATATTATCGTCCCAGTGTTTAAGGTTTATGACGATATCATGATTATCAGCTTGTAAGAAACGCTGCAAGGGTTTTCATTCTGTAACTTTGTGTTCCTTAGTTTGCTGAGATTTTGAGACACAGTCTAGGAATATGTGAATTGTGCTAATAGTTAACATAGATAATAATTGTGATTCATCAAATCAACTTTCAAGAAGAACCCACAATAGTACATAATAATATGGTTGTAACACCTTGACTTTATCGCAGAGTTTTCATAGTGTCCAGCAGTGTGGTGTGCTGCCAACTCTAGCTATTTGTAACGTGGTAGATGATTACGTCTTACAGATTTTACAACACTTAATACAAAAAAGTAAAATAGAACAGTGGTCTTCATTGAAGAAACTCATTATTTGTTTGTAAAACTTATTATCAGTCGTACGAACGCCCACTGTTGGGATTTAGATTATATATTTATCCTACTATGTGTGATAGGTATGATAAATGTGAAAGTTTAGATGTTTGGATGTTTGTTGCTCAATCACACATTGATTGATTTGGCTGAAATTTGGGACACAGATACTTTGTAGCCTGGAGAGGAACATAGGCAACTTTTTATCCCGGAAAAATGTCACATTCCCGCGGGATAAGGTCGTGTAGTTCACGCGGGCGAAGCCGCGGGCGGAAAGCTAGTTCAAAATAATTTTCTGCCGAGATCAGGGTGTTATATCAAAGATGGGTCTCAATTAACCATCAGAAATGCAAAAGGATTAAAACTTAATTTAAACGACATAAATATTAGATTGTACAACAAGTGCATAAAACGTACCATATTACCCGAGACGTATATATCCATCCGAGCCGAAGGCGAGGGTGGATAGTCAATTCGAGGGTAAAATGGGTTTTATCTACGAGTTATACACTCTGCTTTTCACTTCGAGTGTAAGGAAAATAAATAACAATATTGCAAAAAAGAAAAAATTCAAAAAATTCAAAATTCAATATAGTTTATTCAATTTAGGTTTGTTTAACAACACTTATGAACGTCAATGAAGCTACGCCATCGGTTCGCAAATCCTACGGCAGGAGACCTTGTAACGAGAAGAACCGGCAAGAAACTCGCCAAGGGCTATTTTTTTCTCCCTGTTTTAACTTATACAGAGTCGTCAAATTTGAAAAATGACCTTCACATAATAGTAAGGTTACTTTCCAAAAAATAAAGACTTCGCCATATTGGCGGGAAGACTTTCTTTTTTTTATACGTGGCAGTGGCAGCACAGTGACATTAGCATAGGTAGATCGTAGTCCATAATGGTCTTGAAATACTTATTTCTTACAAAACTAATTAATTTTGCCTAGTTTTATTAATTTAGTAAGTAATTTAAAATGGATGTGTACAAAATTAAAGAAACAGAATGAAATAACAAGTTTATTTAACGAAGTTTAATTGCGTGTGTGACTGTTTACCTGACGACCTTTGTCTTAGAGTCTGAGACTTTTTTTTTTTTTTTTTTTATTTATTGGGGTCAACAAACAGTTTCACTATAGGAAATATTAAACTAATTTTACAAAATATATTAAATTATTTTAATTTTTAGTTTTTTGCATTCACAATGCAATTTTTATTACTGAAAAATGGAAAATGAAGTATTTAGAAAAAATCGACCCGTCTCACAACCATCGGAGCTAGTTGTGAGACGGGTCGTTTTTTTCTAAATACTTCATTTTCCATTTTTATATTAAATTATTGTGAGACCAACACCGTCAACCACACCGACTTAGACGAAGATTTTACTTTATGCACTAAAGCATAAAAAGCGATTTTATGCAGCCTATACCCAACATAAACACGAACTTTACGAGCATGAGAAGTGAATACAAAATTTTTTATTTTAAGAAATGGAACAAATCCAAAGTGATTCAAATTAGTCTGTGGCGTTTAAATTTAAAGCCGCGTCGAGCCACGTGCTACTTGCAGCAATTTTACTTGAACATTTTTTAATAAGGTGCGGAAAGAGTTATGAATGGGCCTTTGTCTAACTAATGTAATTACACTCTCCTTAGCAGCTATGAATCGCAACTTTTTCAACTAGGAACTCTGAAAGTTTTTCTTCGGGGATGTTTTTAGTTAGTGTAGCAGGTGCTGTAAATACTGCTATGGAAGTGGTTTACGGGATAAAAATAAATTATAAGTTTAAAAAATGGCGTTTTGTTTACTAATAACTAGAACATATGACGTCTCGGCCTGAGAGCCAAGAACATATTATTAGTCAGATTTTAAATTATTTTTATGCATTCAAAATGCAATTTTTGTAAGTATAGGAAAAATGTGATAGTAAAAAACCCACGAGCCCTATAAGTATCCCGCCTGAAAGCTACTTATAGGGCTCGTGGGTTTTTTACTATCACATTTTTCCTATATTATTAGTCAGTCGAATTTTGGACACCATCACATACATTATTCAATATTATGGCAAACTACAGTAGCTAGAGCACTAGTATTATGGTAATTGAAAACAACGACGAGTATAACTGTCTGAAGAACACCGTGCAATATTATACCAGTCGGAATACCTCAGTGTACGCGTGTTTTTTGGACTTGAGCCGCGCATTTGACCTGGTCAATTATGATATTCTCTGGGCCAAACTGCAGACAAGAGCCCCGAGCAGAGTCGTAGGCCTGTTGAGGTATTGGTACGGAAACCAAACAAATTTTGTTAAATGGGGCGACTCAACCTCTAGTGAGTATAGACTAGAATGTGGTGTACGCCAGGGATCCCTGACCTCTCCTGATCTGTTCAATCATTACATCAACGACTTGATAGAGGAGCTAAGGAGCACCGGTATCGGATGCCATGTTGGTAACGTGTGCGTTAACAACCTGAGCTACGCGGATGACATGGTGCTCCTGAGCCCATCTATCAAGGGTCTGAGACGGCTACTGTCGGTTTGTGAGCAATATGCCACTGCTCATGGACTGAAGTATAATGTCTCTAAGACTGAGGTTCTTGTTTTCAGGTCGGGAAAGGGTCCGGATAAGGTACCGAGTGTATATTTGAATGGTGGAGGGATTTCAGTAGTGAAACGCTTTAAATATCTAGGACATTGGCTGACGGAACACCTGACCGACGATTTTGACATGGAACGCGAGCGGAGATGCTTATCTGTGCGAGGAAACATGCTGGCTCGTAGGTTCGCGCGCTGCAGCCGGGATGTCAAGGACATTCTGTTCAAAACTTTTTGCCTGGGCATGTACACCTGCCAGCTATGGGTTAATTACACAAGAAAGTCCTTTGACACCATAAGGGTTCAGTATAATAACGCATACCGCGCCCTTATGCGTTATCCCAGATTTTGCAGCGCGTCTACGATGTTTGCTGATGCAGGTATTCCCGATTTCTTTGCAATAGTGAGGTCTCGTGTGGCTACCTTTTGGAAGCGTGTAAAAGAGAGCGATAATACTATAATAAGTGCAGTCGCTGACAATCTCCGTAGTCCCATATTTAAGCACTGGATATCGGTACACATGGAGAGGAACTGTAAAAAGGACACTGACTTTAGGTATAACGTACCTACTTAATTTTTTATATGTTTAATTATTATGTTTTTATTTTATTGTGGTTATTATCGATAAGTAATCATGTATTATTACCATAAGCTTGTCTGTATTGTGTTTTTAAAATGGGTCTATGCCTGAAATAAACGATTTATTATTATTATTATTATTATTATAACCACAAACACCTAGACCCGAGGAAATATTGAAAAGTTCGTTTTCAAAATTCACCCGACTTGGAATCGAAACCGGGACCTTTAGAGATACCACTAGGTCATGAAGATCGTCAAAAGGTAGTCTTTATTTTATTTCTTTATTTGGGATAACAAACAGTTGTCACTAAAAAATATTACAATAGATGAAATTATCTATTACTAAAGTTTTATAAAAGTGAAACCCACACCGCTATCCACAGATTGGAGTGGTCGCTTTATGAACCTATACGTCAGTTGGAATCAAAATTATTTTCTTTTCTACCCTTAAATCCACCTGGATCCATTGGATAGCTCCATGGATGGATCCTAGTACCCTTTTTCCTCCACTAGCGTCAACTTTGATACCAATTTTGATCACCCAACGCTTCTTCGACCTTCACAATACTTGCTTAGCTTTTACGATTCCCAACCAATGGAGGTTTGAGACAAGCTCCTCCCAAACAGTGTAACAGAATTATTCCGGAGAGGGCTGGATTTTTGCGACAGCAGAGCTTGCTGTTAAACAAAACAGCTTTAGGATGGCTCCGCTAGTTTTGTTCTGCGGTTCGGGATTTATTTTGTGTCGAATAAGGGCGGATGACAACGAGCATTCTACTGGTTATAGCGAGTGTAAGAAGACAAGTATTGACGAGGAAATATGTTATATTTACATTCCTACTATTCCTACTAATATCCTACTTTTACATTCCTACTATTCCTACTAATATCCTACTCCTACTTATTATGCTACTAATCCTACTTATAATATTATAAATGTGAAAGTTTAGATGTTTGAATGTTTGTTACTCAATCACGCCAAAACGGCTAAACGGATGTGGCTGAAATTTGGGACACGGACACTTTGTAGCCTGGAGAGGAACATAGGATCCTTTTCATACCGGAAAAATATCAAACTCCCGTGGGACCACGTCGTGTAGTCCACGCGGGCGAAGCCGCGGGCGGAAAGCTAGTATGTAAATAAATATCAAACAACAACACATACAAAATACAAAGCGTGTAAATACCCATCGTTGTTTCACATTACATCACATAGTTCTTAAGCTACTTGCATAAGCATTTGGGATTGTAGCAATGTGTGTGATAGTGTTCAACTTTTATTTATTACTAGCGGATCCTCGCGGTTTCACCCGCGTGGTACCCGTTCCCGTATGAATCCCGTATCGAGATAAAACATAGCCTATGTCACTCGGGAAGCATGTAGCTTTCTAATGGTGAAAGAATTTTCTAAATCGGTCGAGTAGTTTTGGAGCATATTCGATGCAAACAAACAAACAAACAATCAAATCTTTCCTCTTTATAATATTAGTATAGATTACTATAGTAATCTAAACAACTATTTACTTTACTAATAATATAATTTCTACCGTGTCCACAACAAAACTGAAAAATAATTCAATAACCAAACCGAATAAATTGAGGTACCGTAGATTGGGGCTACTTGAGTAAAAAAAATAACTTTGATAATTTATAATCTAGTACAAAAACAGTAGTTATTTGTTAAAACAGTGTTATATTTAGGCTACCAAATGTAAAAAAAGAAAAATAATAATTTAGTCAAACAATCATCGAATCATAGTAACCCTACTGTACCGGTACACTGCTAGTGTTGACCCAGCCTAAATCTATTCTACGACTACTAGACCCAACTTTCATAACCCAAACATGTGTCCATAATTCCGAAACTCCCGTCAGCATTGTGGCAAGACAAACGGTACACTCGTCCCGTCGTAATAACACCAATATAACACATGCGGCGTAAGCCATTCCTGACCTTAATGTGTTTTAAATAATGTCGGCATTTCTGTCCGCTGATGGAATTATAATTTGGGCAAAAACGCTTGAATGCTAATTGGATGACTGATGTTGGGATTATTATAGGGCTTAGTGTGACCTGTGATCGTGATTTTCATGAAATAACAGTACAGGGTGCCTACCATCAACTTTAAGACAGCGATTCAAAAATAGCGCGATGCAGAATAGGTTCCTAAAATGAATTGCTTTCTTTCGTAGTCTGACCTTCTAAAAACTGGATCGCAAATGAATTGCTAAATGTGAATGACCGAACGATTTGTGACCTTATTTCTTCTACCCGTCTCTTTCACTCGATTCTGTCATGCCCGGAGAGTGAGAGGGACGGGTATAACCTGCAGGTGTCATGTTAAATCGACCGGGTTATAAGTCAAATAAGATTTCATGACAGCTTAGCGGCTGTGAAATGTCATTGAATGATTACTGAATCGCTGTCATTGATATTAAGCTGTCGTGGTACGAATAAGCGAAGCAGATCAGTTTAGGTCCTAAACAAAACCGCAATAAGAGTTGATGGTAGGCACCCAGTACCTAGTAGATTGGCGCTAGGCTCAGCTAAGTTACATGCAAGCTGGGGATGAGAAATGCGGTATAAGTTAAATGATGAATGGAAACAAAGAAATATCTATCAAATAGTAACAACACACTGTTGTAAACTTATTAAAGTTCGTTTTTTTCCTCTCTTTAATTATTGTTTCTAGGCAAAATTCGATAGGTCAAAGTTTAATCAAAACATTTTTCGCCTCGTGTAATGCTTGTTGTCTACTTAGAATAGTAGCTACAACAAAAATTTCACGAATTTTGCCTAGTTACAATTATAGAGAGGAAAAAACGAACGATAATAAGTTCTCGTTTTTCCAAGTCAATAGCTTAAGGAAACCACTCACAGGAGACAAGACACCGTCAAAGCGGCTCATGAAGCCGAAATTTGAATATCAAACCATTTAGTGCGTACTTAAAACGACGGCACGCGTAAATACAATGAAAAATAAACAGATCATAAAAAGGATCAGGGGGAAGAGGCTATATAAACACATTTTCCTTTAGCAATAAAAGAAAAATCGCAGCAGGGAAATTCTGTGTGAGTCAAACGTGCGTTGCTTTACCATGAATAATATAAAGGATCGCACACAGCATATATTAGGTTCTACGTAAGATGCCTTTAGGAGGGAGTTCACGCCTCGGAACATTCACGTTTCATTTTGAAGACTCCATTTTATTGTTTTAAGATAGTTTGCGTGATATTGAATGTTTGCGGAAATCTTTTTCGTACTAGAAAAAACAGCCCTTTGTGAGTTTCTTGCCGGTTCTTCTCTTTATAATTACAAGGCATCCCGCTGTAGGATTTGCGAACCTATTTGACGTTCATAAGAGATGTATCAGCCTAATGAATAAATGGTTTTGAATTTTGACTGTTACTCTTTTCGATCCACAATTGTTACTCCCAAATAAAGTTTTATTCAAAGATCGCTAAAAATTTGGTTAAATAATAGACATTCCAATGATTGTCATGTTAACTTTAGAGCCACTTGAGTTTATTTGATCTACAATTCTCTTCAATACTCGTATACATTACCAAAATAAGTTAATGTATTCTTTGGTAAGTTCTTATCAAATTGTTTGGCCATTGAGTGTGTACACATTTATATAGCAAAGCTGAAATCGACGCTAATTTATCGTTCTACAAACCACTTCGGTGTGGAAACGATCACAAACAGAGTGAATGAACTTTTCATAAAATAATTGGCATCAAAGTCATTAATACACGTCCCCTAGGTTTAGGTGAAGTGGAATCAAAACAATATAATAATATACAATTTATTATAGATTATTTTTTGGCAGACATTAAAAGTGATTTAGCTTCTTGTTCTTACGACCTCAAGTCCATCTAAAAGCAGTAAGGTCACCCCCTACCAAGTTCTGTAATTACTTAGGCAACAAAGGAATGAATTTCTAGAATAGAATCAACAAGTATTCACAATATAATATAATGACAGTGAAAAACAGAAATAAATTGTGAATATAGAGCGCGCAGGAAAGCAATCATTCACTCCCAAAACACAATAAAAGTTAAATAAACGTGGAGACGCCCCATTAATCATCTCACTAGATGCGAATAAATGGAGATTATTTCTGTCCTTTATAAAAATGGAAAGTGGAAACTTGTTATTCTTTAGAGAACAGCTTTTGCCCGCGGTTTTGAGACAGTGAGTGATAGGGAGGCTCCAAATAAATAATGAATACCACGTGGAGCCCTCCGACCTGACAACCGCCTTGGAGATCAGCGAGACAGCTTGAAAGTTGTTTTTCATAATTAATTGCTATCGCCGTCTGACATAACAGACGTTGACAACTGAGTTGGTTAACTAAATATAACACAGCAATAGCTTTCTCAGGGTATTTTAATTTAAACTCTGTATTATTAAATAATACAGATAGCTTACAAAAGAAATCAATAGGCATGAATGAAAAGCCTTCGCCGCTGTCACTTCAAAAATAACGCTTTTCGAGTAATCTGTTACCCTTATAAGCAAAGTTGCGACTTCGTTCTTTACTATTCAGCGGGCCAATGCAGCGCGTCTTCATCGCATTTGGGTCTTGACGTTTGACTTCGTATTGCCGTAATGACATAACGACGCACACGTCACGCAAACCTATAGTCCTACAATCCTGTCTGATCCGGTGACATCCGTGACAGAGGAACCACTTGCAATAAGTACGAAATTAGCTGTCAAAACAGACTGTCGTATGAAAACTGTTTTAGTTCCAAAGATTATCACCGAAACAGAAAACGTTGTCGCGCTGTCAAAGCCGCGCTTTATCAAAAACGGTTTTGCACGTCAACTGCACTTCAACTGCACGTACAGTGGCACAATCTTTTCTGTTCCGGTGACAGCGGCGGCATGTACTTTTTTCTTTTTTTGTAGCAATTTAACCGGGCCTGACTTCTAAGACCTTCATCCGCCAGCAGCGCTATGGTTGGACATCAACTTGACAGCAGAATTACATTTAAAAAAAAACACGATAGTTTCACATTTTGGCCATCGGAACAGAAAAGTTTGTGGCACTGTACACTTGACTAATGCGCCATAGGATTACCGCGATTGGGGCCCAGAGCGGGCACCCTGGCCGTACACTTAGGCTGCCAGGCTGCCGCCGCCGTGCTGCCACCGAGCTTGCCTACGAAAAAAATGTCTGTACTGTCGATGGAACTGAATTGAACTGTTAACTGTATAGCAAGCCAAGCGTTGCTCCACATTACCTATATCTTTATCACGCACAAAATTAACATTTTTTTGATAAAACTAAATGTTGAGGGACAATGCTATAAAGCTCAGACTGACGCAAAGTCGAAACGACGCGACGCGTCTTGTTTTTCACCTAAAGCATGTTCATCTCTATTATTCCATAATTAAGGTACAAATTTGTGTTATGTGAACTTTATGTGAATATGGGAGCAGGCGTCACTTGGGCTTTGTGACGCGTAGGGCGCCTACCATTATGCCGTACACAACCTCGAAGAAATCTAATTGAAAAAATTTACGCGCCCGCCGCTTCGCTTCGACACTGCCCCAGCATGAGCCTTAACCCTAAAATTTATCAACCCGTTTCAAAGTCAAACTCACAGACTCGTTGTCTATAACTTAATAACCTTTTTCTATGTCAATTTCTTTGTAATGACTGTATGTGCCAAAATCTAGAGAGAAAAAACAAAGCATTTAAGCGCATTTGAATCGTCATTTTATCCATCGTAGTCTCCACCGAAAAATTCCCATACCATTTTCATATTTCGTTTCACAACAGACGAGGTGAAGTCAAAGCTTTTCCTCGTTCTACGATAAAAGTACGGCGTTCCCCTCGAAGTATCTCGTTTCTTTGAAGTCGAAATTAATTGAGCATCATAATTGTTCACGTGCGTCGCGTAACGTAACCCTCTCTACCTTCTATCTACTTACGCAAATATGGCTTCCTGTCCAATATCGGGTGGTGTGTATCACCATGACATTCATACTTCTCCAGGCCAACTTAAACGTCTGATTAATGATAAGTTTTTTTTTTCAAATAGTTAATTTTGTTTCCTTGTTTTTTTTTTATTAGGTTTGTAGTTTAATTT
Organism: Crambus lathoniellus; assembly: GCA_949710035.1. NCBI lineage: Eukaryota > Metazoa > Arthropoda > Insecta > Lepidoptera > Crambidae > Crambus > Crambus lathoniellus. Next base: position 29,408,748 of record OX453309.1, on the reverse strand, counting down.
AGTATAGTAGTAAATATAATAATAAATAAATAATAAAATAAATAAAATTTTCTTACAATCACACCAATTATCTAAGCCCGTAGTTAATTTCCTATGAAACTGTGTCTACGTAAACTTGATAACGGATAAATATATACTTATATACTTTTTGTTTGTAAATACATACTTAATATACATAGAAAACACCCAGACCAAGACAAATAGACATGTTCATGCACACAAATATTTGTCTTGTTCGGGAATCGAACCCGAGACCTCTGGCGCAGAAGGCAGGTAGTTTACCCCTGCGCCAAATCGGTCGTCAGACGTGCTATACACGTGCTGTATACGTGCTTGGCTTGCTATACAGTTAATAGTTTGGTACAAAAAAAAATTATAACATAAAATAAAATAAAATATAGCCTCTGTGGTTTAGTGGTTCACACCACCGGTTAGTTAGACCCAGAAGTCCCGGGTTCGATTCCCAGGGGGATACATATTGTATTCGGTTTTGTTGGTGGTAGGACTTATTCTTAGTCCGTCTGGCTAGCTACCACTATCTTAACTAAGTCTGACGTCATAACAATGATGTTTTCAGCGTAATTGTGTTCCAGCCATTAGAGATATAAGATAGCCAGTTTTTCAGTGATTGAGGATTCCGGGTTTAGTGCGCTTCCACCTTCAGCATTATCACCACTTAAAATCAGGTGTGATTAAGGCTAAGCATTACCCCGTTCTGGATAAAATTTATAGTTTTTTTTATATTTTCATAAATATTACTGATGATATAAAAAGCTGTGCGTAAATAAAATAGATATTGATTAACACTTTAAGTACATGGTTTTTTTTATATTTAATTATCAATAACAACAATTGCATTGTGAATGCAAAAAAAGTAAAAGTACTTAATTTAATATTAAATCAATCAAAACTATACAAGAAATCGAAGAAAAAGCAAATTAAATTAATAGTCAAAATAAAATTATACTTATTTAAAAATAAATAAATGATCAGAATTAAAAATAAAATTCAATCAAATCCAATCAAAATAATAATAAAATTAAATTAGATGAAATCAGTAAAATTATTATAAGGCTTAAATCCTACTAATATTATAAATGCGAAAGTTTAGATGTTTGGATGTTTGGATGTTTGTTACTCAATCACGCCATAACGGCTGAACGGATTTGGTTGAAATTTGGAACACAGATACTTTGTAGCCTGGAAAGGAACATAGGCTACTTATTATCCCGAAAAAAAAACACATTCCCGCGGGATAACGTCATGTAGTTCACGCGGGCGAAGCCGCGGGCGGAAAGCTAGTTGAACTATAAAAACAAAAAAAAAATGATGCACAGGACCTAAGAACAAAGACTAAGCGATGCCAATAGAGAAAATACCCCCTACTTAAATTGCCAGTTAGAGGCACTAGACAACGATTGTTCACACTCGCCGGGAACACAATAAAAGTTAAATAAAAGGTTCGCAGCCACTTCCAGCCGACGGCCACCGGAAATCCATTCGCTGGGGCTGAGGCACGATAACTCAGTAGGACAACTGGCATTTGTTCACTCAATTCTTGTTATTTTCTATTTCATTCGCTTTTAAGCATATTGATTAAATACAGTGTCCTTGTTCGTAACCTGTTTGCAATTGAAATGTGTAGTAATTTGCTAGTATCCAGGATTTTATAGATTCTATGTACCTACCTACCAGTTTAGCATTGTATAAATGCGAATCGTATAATATATTTTTTATTTAAAACGGGTTAGCACTTAGCCTTCATCACACCACACTTGATGTTAAGTGAGGATAAGGCTGAAGGTGGAAACGCACTACTCCCGGAATTCTCAACCACCGAGGAACTGGCTGTCTTATCACTAACTGCCGGAACACAATAATGCTGAAAACATCATTGTTAAAACATCAGACTTAGATAAGATGGTGGTAGCTAGCCAGGTGGACTATGAACAAGTCTAACCACCAACCAAACCGAATACAATATGTACCCCCACTGGAAATCGGACCCGGGACCTCTGGGTCTGAAATCGGTGGTATGAACAACTAGAACACAAAGGCTGTTTTGAGCGCAGAGGCTCATTTGAGCACAGTGCCTGTTTTGAGCACAGAGGCTGTTTTGAGCACAAAGGCTGTTTTGAGCACAGAGGCTCTTTTGAGCACAGTGCCTGTTTTGAGCACACAGGCTATTTTGAGCACAGAGGCTCTGTTTTCAGCACAGAGGCTGTTTTCAGCGTAGAGGCTGTTTTGAGCACAGAACCTGTTTTGAGCACAGAGGCTGTTTTGAGCACAGAAGCTGTTTTCAGCACAGAGACTGTTTTGAGCACAGAGCCTGTTTTGAGCACAGAGGCTGTTTTCAGCACAGAGGCTGCTTAGACCACAGAGGCTGTTTTGAGCACAGAAGCTGTTTTCAGCACAGAGGCTGTTTTGAGCACAGATGTTGTTTTGAGCAGAGAGGCTGTTTTGAGCTAAGGTTTATGCTACGCGCCCCTCACTACTTTTTTGTCATCTTAGGGCCGATTTCACCATTTGCAATAGAAAACGCGTTTAAGATTAATCGAGACTAGAAGTTAGTATTAATCGTAGTTTACGTCGCACCGATTTCACCGGCTTTGTCTAATCTCGTTTCCTAATGGCAGTTTAATGTAATGTAAAATAAGTTCGGTTTCTATTGCAAATGAGAAATAGAAATAGAAATAGAAATAGAAAACCATTTATTTTGACAACACATAACACTTACACAATAACAAAAATAAAAATAAGAAAATATAAAGAAAAACAACAGATAGTGCAGGTGTTATGTGATGTCAAAACCGGCCTCAGCTCAGTGTACGCAACAGATAAGATCTGTTGCACTGGTATTCTGCTGAGTCCAGTTGTGACATCACGGTAAAAAATAAATAATAAAAAACTAAATACATAACGATTACTATACATACACAATTATACAACTTAAATTACTACACAGTATAAAACAAAATAGCAAACAACAGACCACATTAAAAACACAAGTAGGTTTAAAACATTGGAAGAAGACCTTACGCCGTCTTTCCTTTGCCACAGACATCTATTTGATACAATTAAAAAATAACAAAAGCAAACTGCGAACAAAATGTTACTCTGTGGTAGTTTTTTGTGACATTTGTGATTGTATTTGTCATATATTTGTAACTTTTATAGGTCTTAGGTAAATAAAAATTCATCATCAACTAACACACTAAAAACTGGATATTGGCGCAAACCAGAAGGGAAACTCTATTGTATAAAAAGAAGAAGAGAAGAAAAATTATAAATATATATATATATAAATACAGTGTTTGTACAAGCATTACTTACAGTGAAATATTTTTTTTTACGGGATGGCTACACATGAAGAATGTTTAAACTAAAACATTTTAAGAAAGAGCAAAATCGATCAGGCTTAGTGCTCGATCAGGGAGAAGCCTCTCGCTCCAGCGCTATACAATAAAAGCAAGTGAACAATGTTGTTACATCTGTTGTGCCAATAAGTACCTCCTTAGAGTTCGGCTAAATGTTCCCCTTGTTTTCAGAGCGAGACAAGGAGGCGGCAAATTGTTCCAGATTCGAGATGCCATATACCGGAAAGAGCCCCGAAAAGCAGAAGTTCTGTGCCTCGGTGTGAGGATCATATACGAGGACGCACGAGAGCGAAGTGACCCACTATCTTTGGCCCACTTGAGTTTGTTGTAAAGATATTGTGGAGCCTTGTTGTGGATGATGTCGAACAACATAGAAGCAAAATGCAACCTACGACGAGCTTCCATTTTCATCAGATTGGATTTATTTAAGAAGGGTGTTATGTGGGCTCTAGGAGGAACATCAAAACAAAAACGGGCACAGGCATTTTGCAGACGTTGGATGTGTCTTTCTGTACGAGCAAGCAAACAGGGACCAATGGCAGTGTCTGCATAGTTTAGCTTGGACAGAACAAGCGAGTCACAGAGTCTGAGTCTTATTGCTTCGCTAAGGAAGGGAAGGGATAGAATCCATTCTGAACCGCTTCAGACACATGCTGCTCGAAGTTAAGGTAAGAGTCAAGTATCACTCCCAAGCTACGAGCCTCAGATACCTGGTCAATAGGATGGTTATTGACATGAATGTTTGGCCGGTAACCTCCAATTGTAATAAATAATAAATAAAAATAAAAACTTTTTATTTCATACACAATAAATTACTTAAACAATAATCCGAGGCTAGAACCAACCTAGTAAACGTATAAAAATACGTTTGTAACAGGTGGCCCTGCTCTTCCTTAACAACAGGTAATGTATGTAAACATATTAAAGGTTTGATAACAAAAATGCTTATTTACAAATTACTCATTTACACTTCGGTTATGTAAGTGTGTGAGTGTTTGTGTGTGTGTGTGTGTGTGTGTGTGTGCGTGTGCGTGTGTGTGTGTGCTTGTGTCTACACACTCGATTTTAGTAACTCTTCTGTCTCTTCATAATTTAAATTTGCTAGTGACTCTAGTAGTATTTTTTTGCATTCTCTATATTGCAGACTGTAAATATTTAATTTCTTTTGTATTTTATTATAAAGGCGTGCAGATTGTGATTGAAATTGTGGCAACCTATTTTCTTGATCCCAACAGCATGTATTTGGACTTGGTTGGATTTAATATCAAGCTATTACTGTGGGACCACCTGGATATACTTTTAAGGTCTTCATTTATTCTCTCCATAGCTTCTGTGTTCGGGGAGAAGCTGGTATAGAGCTGTATATCATCAGCATACAAATGATACTTGCAATGTATCATTCGGCCCTTAGTCAAAGAATATATACACTTACGCGAGTTACCTTACTTACCTTAGTTGCGTTCAGTTACTTTGACCTTTGGAGTTATAAAACTGTGCTACTGCTATTATGTTGCCTATGCCAAGGCTGCAGGGTCTAATTTCCGGTGGACGGAGGCTCGGTCACTTGGCCATTTCTTCGGCGAATTCCTCGGCAGGTGGAAATTTGATTTGTTCCCTTACGGCTTATCAAATAGGTGCGTATAAACACCTACCAATAAAAGTGTTTACTTTGCATTCTGTTTACTTGACCTTATTAGTTATTAGCCCTTGAGCTGATGTATATTTTTCCCTTTAAAGTTATTTTTTTAGTACTCACTCACTTCTTGAAACTGTTAAAAAGTGAAGTGTGAAAATTTTTAAATTTGTAGGTAATTTTTAACCAACTACATACAACAGTTTTGCCTTTTTATAGAAGTCTGTTTTGAATGTACCTTTCTTAGTTATCGGTCAAATTAAATGGTTACTGATTTTTAATGACAGATACCATAAAAATAGAAAATTCATTAACCTTTTCCAAATTTTTTGCACCTAAATAACGCTTTTACCAAACTCAATTAAGTATTAAAAAGAAAAGCCATAGTTGAAGGGCGCCCATCATGCTTAATTAATTATTCAGTAACATAGCAGTTCAAATATTAACACAGGTTGAAAAAAGTCGTTCAACAGTCGGGAATCATAAGGAAAACATCCGAGTGGGCTTTATCGCCGGCCGGAAATTAGCATCTCCTGGCACGGTGAGGCACCGGCGGGCGACGGTACGTGGGAGCGGGGCTACGCTCCTCCTTTCTTATTTGACTATTTTCCAGGTGCAGATGGATCGAAGAAACGGTATAGCATCACAGTTAGAGTAGAGTGCTACAAACTTATGTCGTAGTGGTGGCCACATAATTAAGGACGCCTGTCGATTTTCATACAGACGATATAACTTTAAAGCCTTGGTTCTCCGCCAGGGATTGATCGAGCTGTAATCTGATAATGGCTATCCAGGGGGTGAATAGAGGAGATCCAGATCGCTATACACACCCAACTGATCTGAACAGCATTCTAAGAGCTGTTTCAATATGTTTAAAAAAAACACGCCAAAATAGCGTTAAAATGTATGGAAATTATGAAACTGAGAACTCTGATCCTTACATCTCTTAGATGTGTATAGCGATCTGAATCGCCCCACTAAATACTGCAAGCCATGTGCTAAAAAAGTAGCGGGCACCAACTTCATGTGCCTGTAGCGCGCTCCAGCTACCTTTGTTGCCACTTCTAGCTTCAGTTAGCGGCGGTTGTGGCTGTCGCGTGTAGCTCGTGTGCGACCACGCTAAAAGTTGCTATACAATTATGATTACATTGTGATACAATCTTGAAAGATTTGATTGAATCAGGCGTCATTTGGCGGAAGTCCCTAACCATTGTGAAAAACAAAATACATGTAGCTTACTTCCGCAAAAAACACAATATGCAAGATGCACCGCCCGCCCGCAAAAAATTGCACATGCACACCACGAAAATACCAGTGCACAATACCTGCATTTAGCAAGACAGCAATACACCTCCTGAGGATGCCCCGGGTTGGGGCGAAACACGTGTAGAGTAGTCTAATCGGTGAAGGTGCAAGGTGTATTGCTGTCTTGCTAAATGCAGGTATTGTGCACTGGTATTTTCGTGGTGTGCATGTGCAATTTTTTGCGTGTTTTTTGCGGAAGTAAGCTACATTTTCGTTTTTCACAATAATCTTGAAAAATGGAAAATTAAGTTAGATTTAGAAAAAATCGACCCGTCTCACAACTAGCTCCGATGGGACTCGAACCCACGACGTTTCGCTTTCCGGGCGACTGCTCTTTGTTCGAGTCCCATCGGAGCTAGTTGTGAGACGGATCGATTTTTTCTAAATACTTCATTTTCCATTTTTCTATATTAAAAATTGCATTGTGAATGCAAAAATCTAAAAACTAAAATAACTAATCTTGAAAACTTGAAAACCGTTTCAAATGATGATGAAGATGTTGTCTTCCTAGCCGATTTCGGCCTCGGCGACTGTTTATTGGCACACTTATAAAACAGAGCTGGGTTGTTCTGCTCGTCGACGGCGACGGTGACGGTGCGCTCTGTCGTGGCTAATGTACCCGCTTTTGGTTGCGAACGTTTGTGCACATATCGGACACGTCAACATACCGTTTCTCCAATTGAAAAATATGGCCGCAAGTGATCTGCCCTTTATCGCATCTCGCTTTTGATCCAAATCAGCGCGGCGCGCGTTCCAATTCGAAGTCAGATACAATAATAAAACCGTTACAAATATTAAGTAGGTTTTCAACGCTCCTGTAAACCGAAATCGAAAATTATCTTCACACCGTATGTATATTATAACATACCTACGATATACGTTATGAATTTCAATCTCTCACTAATTAAAGTCAAGTACACGACATTCAGAATTATACAGCCAATTATTACACGCACTCAAATGAAAGTACTAACGACCGTATTAAATATGAAATAGACCAGGGGCGTAGCAAGGGCAGGGCCCGCCAGCTAAAAGGGGTCTCTTTAATGAGACAGTAAGAATAACCCGTCATTATTGCATTCTTGCTAGGGTGAATAATAAAATGAGGTTCTGGAATCCAGATACTATTAAAAAAAACCTTATTTGCAATAGTTTTAAAATTAGAGTAGAAACTATGACTAGAGTCGATTATTTATTGTAATGGTTAACTAATTTTTCAGACAGTTGCGTTGGTAACAGAAAATTAATTTAAAATAAATTGAGAAAAAGAAAAATAAGTAATTAAAATACCTCTCAAGATCAAAGCAGATGGCAACCAACAGGAGTGTGCTGTAGGCTGGCCGCGAGAGGGGTGAGAGGGGCAAGCGAGAACAGGGTGCCTACCATCAACTCTTATTGCGGTTTTGTTTAGGACCTAAACTGATCTGCTTCGCTTATTCGTACCACGACAGCTTAATATCAATGACAGCGATTCAGTGATGATTCAATGACATTTCACAGCCGCTAAGCTGTCATGTAGGCTTATTTGACTTATAACTCGGCTAAGCTAACATGACACCTGCAGGTTATACCCGTCCCTCTCACTCTCCGGGCATGACAGAATCGAGTGAAAGAGACGGGTGGAAGAAATAAGGACACAAATCGTTCGGTCATTCACATTTAGCAATTCATTTGCGATCCAGTTTTTAGAAGGTCAGAGTACGAAAGAAAGCAATTCATTTTAGGAACCTATTCTGCATCGCGCTATTTTTGAATCGCTGTCTTAAAGTTGATGGTAGGCACCCAGGTCGGGTAAGCAGAGTCATAGGTAAGCACGGGAACTGCAAGTTTTCCACACCCACACCGCGGTTCGTGAGCGTTTTCCTAATAATGTGCGTTGCAGTATGGACAAGGAACTTTGAACAGCTCTGGTTGATATGGTGACAATCCATATCCAAGTTGATATTGGGGTTGGGCGTTTTCTGATTCCGACATGCGAGAGGTTAACCGTACTTTATCTTGTGGGAACAATACAGTTTACAAGGTTATTTATAGAGAACTTCTTTATAGAGAACTTTATTTCATAATAATTTTAGTTTAAGTTTCTAGTGCCTCCTTCAGATTCCAACTGTATGGCTCCGGCCCTGTCCTCGTTTAATAGGAAACGCTCGTTTAATGCCCCCTTTGTCTGCTCATTAGTAATTGCCAGCATTAATCTTTGACGAGGCCCCGATGACAGATATGCTTCGGTTACCACAGATAAGCGGCGCCGGGGATGTCAACATGTGCTGGGAGTCAAATCTGTTAGACCCGTGGCGTAATCATTATATCAATGTTAGGATTCATACTCATGTATCATACGAGAGAGTGGATTTGTATCTACGCAATTGCTCATCCACTAAAATATATTCAAGTGTTGATGACACCTGGCATGTATCATAGCTATTGTATATTGTAACGTCAAAATAATTAGCAAAGACTTTTATTACACAAAAGATTTGTTCTAAAAATTTTTTTAGGTCTGAATAAATTGTTTGTGTGGCCTAGGTAGTATTGGTGTTTTGTTAAGGTGTTCGGAAAAGATCGACATTTCTGAACGCATCTCTAATGTCACGTCAAATTGACATTAGCTGTCACTTGAAGTTGACACTTCTTATCTGGATTGGAATTCTTGTAGAAAAATGTCGGATAAAATTTTGCTGATTTGTTAAAAACCGCTCGCGTTGAATGTGCCTGGCATATCGAGCTTGAATTGAATCTTAAATTATCGATTTGATCCCGTTTTGTACGACCAAGATTTTGACGCCATCTTGACGAGTGGCCCGGTCGCGGTGCTTTGAAAGATAACTTTCCACCACGCGTTGTTGTCGGGACGATATCTTAATAAGCAAGCCCCGCGTGTGTTACTGTGTATTGTTGAAGCGCCCAGTGTCTTGGGACCGCTGTGTGATATTTGTTTTGTGAGTAAGGTGACGAATTGGTAAGGTCTGCAGAAGAACACGGAACACATCAGAGGGCGCGCCCTCACACCACTTCTGCCCCGGAGACCTTCGACACCACAGACCCGTATGTAACATTCACCTTAATGTAAATTAAGTCGCTGTGTATCGCAGTTCAATTGTTCAGTTACATCCCGGCTGAAACCAAGTTTGTCCGGAGTCTCTCTTAGTGATACGCTTCCACTGCGCTATGCCTCCTACGCGGGTCTAGGCAGGGGTGTACTGAACATTGCTTGGCAGCAGTAGCGTAGTTTGAAGGCCTGAGAGGCCCACGCCAAAACTTTGTCTATTAATCAGTGCCGTTTTGATGACCATCTGGTCCGGACTGGATTAATTTGTACTTGTAAATGGTAATTAACTTGCATTTGAAAAGTAAAGGGCATTCCTTTGTTATTGGTTCCATGTCTTGTAATTAATTGTCATGTATTGAAGTTCCAAAATGTAAACAGATGCCTTTCTTTGTTCATAATAATTATTATTTAGTTTGTTAGCAAATTTGAGTTGTGAATATTGACAAGTTGTTGCTAAATAATAGCTAATAAAAAGTTGTCCTAAAAAGGCTTGGGTACTTAATAAGTTTGCACTCAATACTTAGTGAAACTTAAATGATCTAAGACATTATTTACACATTGAAACTTATTGAAACTTGTGCTTTGAAATAATTAAAATCAACTTGTTGTATGTTGATATCCAAGTGAATTTCAATAGTCAGTGATTTGTTTGAACTGAATAACTTTTGACTTATAAAGTCAAAGTTAGTTTGTGTCTAAGTTATAACCTCTTGAGAGTTAGAGTTATAATTATATACTTGAGGGTCATTATAAATACCTTGTTGTTGTAATATTGGAATTTTGTGGTTATTAATAACCTCCAAATATTGGAGATTTTGTGTTATAGTGAATATTTTGAATTTGTTGTTTTTGTTGATAAATTTGTGACGTTACAATGACGGCCTCCTCGGCTAAAGCCAAAATACGTTCTGAGTTACGGTGGTTAGCTTCTGCGGTTGCATTGTTGGATCGACCGGATAGGACGGAGGCCTTGTTGAACAGATACGTAGATCTGCCCGTACGTTTGGCTGTTGTTGATGAACAGTATGCCTTATTTTTGGAAAGGACTGTTGAGGCCGATGTGGAAATGCGACAAGAAGTCGGTTTGGATGTGGACCAGTGTTATGATTTTGCGGACAGAATTACCCAGGTGGCTCGACCTTTGCAAGTGGCAAGAGAGAATGAACCGAGCCCGTCCCCGGTCACATCTAAGAGTATGCCCCCTCTATTTGCTAGATTGACCCCCTTAGATTTAAGGCGTTTTGCTGGTCGTCTAGAGGACTGGGAGGGCTTTATTGATATTTTTGATAGTCTCGTACATGCCCGGGATGATTTGACCCAGGGCCAGAAGTTGGCTTACTTGTTATCCGTGTTGGAAGGGGAGGCCCTTGAATCGGTTCAACATTTGGCCCCCTCGGATGAAAACTACCCTATTGCTAGGGATTTGATTGCCCGTCGGTACCAGAACGTACGACCTCTGGCGGACAACCATGTTGCCGCCATTTTGAATCTACCCCGCGTTGCCAGCGTGATGCACTTGAGAGTGGCTTTGTTGAATCCGCTGTTGGTTGCCTACAACGCATTAAAAAACTTAAAACTCCCAGTGGAGCAGTGGTCGTTTTTGTTACTGCACATTGTCCTGGGAAAGTTGCCGGACTCTGTTAAGGTCCGTTTTGAGCAGCAGTATGGTGGGGATAGTGCGACTTATCTGCCACCCTTCTCGGACCTCTTGACGTTCCTGGAAGGAGAGAGTAGACTGGCAGATAATTCCTCTCTGGCCGGTCCTATGGGACCCGAACGACCTGTGCCACAGAGTAGATCCCCCACCGGACCCCCCCGTAGGGGGCGTATGGCCCCTCGCGCGCCCGGCCGCTATGCCGCCGTCCAGGAGACCGCCCGCTGCTTGTACTGTCGGGAACCGGGTCACAGCACGACCCGTTGTGATAAGTTCCTCGACCAGCGCGTCCAAGGCCGTCGAGCGATCGCGCGACAACGGACATGGTGCTACTCGTGCTTGGGCCTGCACATGCAGCGCGAATGTACCCAAGCGCACCCATGCCGCTTTTGTAAGGGCAGCCACCATCCCCTCCTCTGCATGAACAGCCCAGAGGGCGGCGGAGCGCCGCAGCGCGTCGCTGCAGGATCACCTTGTATGGGTGGGGGTCTGGGACCCCCCGCGGTGTTTGCATCCCGCAGCGGTTCTAGTGGCCACCAGAGTGGCCCCAGACGCTCTCCGCCACGTTTGGAGCCTCAAACGGGCGGGGGTCCCAGGGACCCCCCCATGGGAAACCGATCCCCAAGGATGGGGATGAGTTATGCGAGCGTTGCGGGAGGTCGTAGAAGCCCCCCGCAACGTGTTGAGCCTCGCACAGCCGGGGGTCCCCGGGACCCCCCTTCTGAAAATCGGTCACCGTGCCCCCGCGACTATGGGGCGACGTACACGGTGGATGCTAGGCACCGATTCTCGCCGCCGCTCGCCGAATACCCGCGTTTGGAGCGGCGCCCGCCCCGTCTTCAAGGGGCCGGGAGATATAACCCGCCTGATACCGGGCGAATTGGACGTAGGCAGTATGTGGGAGAATGGGACCCACTGGATCGCTATGAGCGACCCCCTTACCATGGGGGGACGTCTGGGGACCCCACATACTAGCAATCAACGTGTTTACGGTCGATTGTAGCCACCCCTCCAGAGACCGTTTTGTTGCCCACGGCCTCTGTGCTTGTCAGGGGATTGAATGGCGACCTTGTGGAAGTTCGCGCCTTGTTGGATTCCGGTGCTCAGGGGTGTGTTGTGTCATCTTGGTTAGTTAGGCGGTTGGGCCTCAAGGTGCACCCCCACACGGAAGGCGTGAGAGGTGTTGGCGATGTGAAAGTCCCCGGGTTGTTAGGGCATGTTGACTTCACATTTACATCACGTAATAAGTCCGCGCCAGGCATTAAGACCTCGGCGATTGTGTTGGACACAGTTGTTGGCCGTCAACCTTCAGTTGACTTGGGACCGAGTATGTTGTCTTTGGTGTCTGATTCCCCACTCGCCGATCCAAATTTCTTCCGCCCAGGCCCGATTGATGCTCTCCTTGGAGCCGATGTCCTGGGGCGAGTTTTGTTGACGGGGAAGCGAGTTTTGCAGCCAGATGGCTTGGTAGCTCTGCAGACGACACTCGGTACAGTTGTGATGGGCCCTGCTCGCCGCGTTTTGGATTCCCTTGATGAGGATCGCGGTCTTGTTTTTAATGTGTCTCTCTCCGAAGTGGTGCAGAAGTTTTGGGAGGTTGAGGAACCTCCACCAGCCCCGCGGGTCGACCCAGTAGCGGATGAATGCGAGTTGTATTACCAGAATAACACTGGTCGCCTCCGCTCTGGTCGTTTGATCACCCGTCTCCCCTTTCGTGCCGGCCGACCTCCTCTGGGCGAATCCCGACCGCTAGCAGAACGTAGGCTAGTGGCGATGGAGCGTCGCATGAGCAAGGATCCGGTCTTCCGCCAGAAGTATGTTGAATTCATGCGGGAGTATGAGGAGTTAGGGGACATGTCCGTGAGCGATTTGGATTGGCGCTCCGTTGAGCACTTCTTTTTGCCGCACCACGCCGTTTTGAAATCCGGAAAGATTCGGGTGGTCTTTGACGGTTCGGCTCCCACCTCTACTGGAGCGTCCTTGAACCAGTGTCTGCATGTAGGTCCCAAGCTGCACACGGAGATCTCAGACATTTTGACCAACTTCCGGCGGCACCAAACTGTATTTATGACTGACATCCGGATGATGTTCAGACAAACGGTCATCCATCCAGAGGATAGGAGGTACCAATTGATTTTGTGGAGAGAGAGTCCTAGGGACCCCTTGTTGATTTATGAATTGAATACGAATACGTACGGTTTGGCTTCGAGCCCGTTTGTTACAATTCGTTCTTTGTTGGAGTTGGCCGAGAAGGAGCGCTTGAGATACCCTCGCGCCTCCGCCATTTTGGCCAGTGACGTCTATGTGGATGACATTTGCACGGGCGCCTCATCTGTCTCAGAGGCGATTGTCCTGAGAGACGAACTCACCGCCCTTTTGAAGTCGGGAGGTTACGAGTTGAGGAAATGGATATCCAACTCGCCTGATGTACTGGTAGGTTTGCCCGAAGAGCACCAGCAGGACCCCCACCTATTCGAAAATGTTGATAATCCCCATGTGGTGACCGTCCTTGGCGTACAGTACAAACCGGTCTCTGACACGTTCACTTATTGTGTGGATTTACGACCACCGAAAGTCTGGACCAAGCGTTTAGTATTGTCTACTGTCGCACGTACCTTTGACCCCAATGGGTGGATTTGCCCCGTGCTGTTTATGGCCAAGTGTTTCTTGCAACGGTTATGGGCTTCGGGTGTGTCGTGGGATGAACCCCTCTCGGACGAGTTACTCCGAGATTGGTCGAGCTTCGTTTCATCCCTCCCCGAGATTAATGAAGTGCATTTGCCGAGGCTATTCCTCCCTTCTGAAAATTGTAAAGTTACTCTTCACGGCTTTTCCGATGCCTCCGAACGTGGATTTGCTGCGGCCGTGTACCTCCGCACCGTTACTGTTGACGGAGTTGTTGCTGTGCATCTGGTGATAGCGAAAAGCAAAGTCGCTCCCCTTCGGACTCGTCATACGATCCCGAGGTTGGAATTGTGTGGAGCTGCCCTCCTAATGCGTTTGTTGAACCACGTATGGCTCACATTAGGTCGATCTATTAAGATACAAGAGGTTTATGCTTGGACGGACAGTCAGGTCGTCCTTTGTTGGTTGAAGGCTCCGGCGCACACCTTGGACGTGTTTGTGGCCAATCGAGTGTCGCAGATTTGTAATTCCGACATCGAGTTGATTTGGAGACACGTGCCGGGAACCATAAATCCCGCGGATTGTGCGTCTCGGGGTTGTGTAGCCCCAACCCTAATTAACCACCCCCTCTGGTGGGGCCCACAGTGGTTGATGCGGCCTGAGTCGGAGTGGCCGCCCTCTCCAGCGTTGTCGAACGTAGCCGTTCCTGATATGCGGGCATGCGTCCTGGAGACTAACCCCGCCGGGGAAAAGGATTTGTTGTTGGATCGGTACAGCTCCTTACAGAAGCTGCTTGGTGTTACCGCTTGGATCAGACGTTTTGCGTACAATTGCAGAAACCCACGCGCGAGGCGTGATTCGTCGGTTCTCACTCCGGACGAGCGTAGGGACGCGCTCTTGTTTTGGGTCCGGAGAGTACAAGCTGATAGTTTTGAGTCCGAGATTGAAATTTTGCGTTTAGGCCGTCGCAAGTTGAAGGGCGCGGTATCGCGATTAAATCCCTTCCTGGACGAGAGTGGGCTTTTGCGAGTCGGCGGAAGACTTCGAAATGCGAACCTGCCGTATGGAGCTCGTCACCCCCTTTTGTTACCTAAAGCCGGACATTTGACTCAACTGATAATAACAGATCGCCATGTGAATGCACAACATGCTGGCTGTAATGCTTTGTTGGCCATTTTGCAGCGTGAATTTTGGATTTTGTCTGCTCGTCGAGCCATTCGCACTGTGGTTTTCCGTTGCCTGCCTTGTTATCGATTGAAGGCCGCGACCATGCAGCCCCAGATGGGTGATTTGCCTGCTGATCGCGTCACGGAATGTAGAGCTTTTGCCGGAGTCGCCACCGACTTCGCCGGTCCCTTTACTGTAAAGGCGTCGAGACTGCGTAATGCTAAAACCTATAAGGCGTACTTGTGCGTGTTTGTGTGTTTGTCCACCAAGGCTGTCCATTTGGAAATTGTCTCGGAATTGTCTACCGAAGCCTTTGTCGCCGCCTTGAGCAGATTTGTTTCCCGTAGAGGACTGCCGTCATTGATACGTTCCGATTGTGGTACTAATTATAAGGGAACGTGTAATTATCTTAAGGAAGTAGTTAAGTTTTTTGTTGATAATAAAATAGACATTGGAACCACCCTCTCCCGGCGTGGGATAATCTGGAAGTTTAGCCCTCCAGCTTGTCCGACGTGGGGAGGAATTTTTGAAGCTTGTGTAAAGGCTGCCAAGACACACTTGCGTCGCGTGATTGGAGAAACTATTCTCACGTTTGAGGAACTTGATACGGTATTTTGTAAAATTGAGGCCGTCCTCAACTCGCCACCCTTGTGCCCGTTGTCTTCGGACCCGAATGACCTGGAAGCGTTGACCCCAGGTCATTTCTTGAACGGACAGCCCCTTTTGGCTTTGCCTGAATATCCGATTCAGGATGTAGGATCCCATCGTTTGTCGCGATACCAACTTTTGAAACAGATGTCCCAAAACTTCTGGGCACGTTGGTCGATGGAGTATTTGCATATCCTACAATAGCGCGTGAAGTGGACAGATAAAACCACCCCACCCCAGACTGGCGACCTCGTGTTGATTAAGGATGCTAACCTGCCGCCCCTATGTTGGCGAAGGGGGCGCATTGTTAAACTCTACCCCGGAACTGACGGAGTTCCTCGTTTTGCTGAGGTTTTGGTTCGAGATTCGGTTTTGAAGAGAGCAGTTAGTGGGCTCTCCCGATTACCCGTAGATTGACGTACCGTTCTTAACGGTCCGGGGCGGGGGGATGTTCGGAAAAGATCGACATTTCTGAACGCATCTCTAATGTCACGTCAAATTGACATTAGCTGTCACTTGAAGTTGACACTTCTTATCTGGATTGGAATTCTTGTAGAAAAATGTCGGATAAAATTTTGCTGATTTGTTAAAAACCGCTCGCGTTGAATGTGCCTGGCATATCGAGCTTGAATTGAATCTTAAATTATCGATTTGATCCCGTTTTGTACGACCAAGATTTTGACGCCATCTTGACGAGTGGCCCGGTCGCGGTGCTTTGAAAGATAACTTTCCACCACGCGTTGTTGTCGGGACGATATCTTAATAAGCAAGCCCCGCGTGTGTTACTGTGTATTGTTGAAGCGCCCAGTGTCTTGGGACCGCTGTGTGATATTTGTTTTGTGAGTAAGGTGACGAATTGGTAAGGTCTGCAGAAGAACACGGAACACATCAGAGGGCGCGCCCTCACACCACTTCTGCCCCGGAGACCTTCGACACCACAGACCCGTATGTAACATTCACCTTAATGTAAATTAAGTCGCTGTGTATCGCAGTTCAATTGTTCAGTTACATCCCGGCTGAAACCAAGTTTGTCCGGAGTCTCTCTTAGTGATACGCTTCCACTGCGCTATGCCTCCTCCGCGGGTCTAGGCAGGGGTGTACTGAACATAAGGGATATGATAAAGAACGATATTATTGGACAGGGAACCAAGATCACCGACATAGAGTGCTCGTCTGATAAGTCTGCGCGCGGTATAAATCGAATACTAATCTTCTCTATAACATTAGAACAAAAAATGCACTGTAACTAGCGCCGAAAACGCGCCAGGCACGTGCAGAGTTATCTGACACACTATAGCTAAAACAACAAGCAAGCTGAAGTGACAGTCACAATGGGCTAGTCATATCGCGCGAAGAACCGACGGCCGTTGGGGCAAATAAGTTCTGTAGTGGAGACCGAGTTTAGACAAACATAGCGTATGACACTCTACTGTCAGGTGGAGCGACGACCTGTAATAGGTGGACAGTGGGGGTCGGATGCTAGGATCTGACAACCGGGCTCTGTAGCGTGGACTAGCGGATTTGAAATTTCACTAGATTTTTAACCGACTTCTACATCAAAAAGGAGGAGGTTCTCTATTCGTCTGAATGTATGTTTTTTCTTTTTTTTTTGTGTGTATGTCCACCGATTACTCGAAGACGGCTGAACCGATTGAAATGGTTCAAACGTTATTACATCAGGGGTGCAATTGCGTAAGGTAATCGTATTAATTTGACAGTTCATATCGTATTCAATCGGCTGCAATTTGTATGGAATGACATTTAATATGATACGATATGAACTGTCAAATGAATACGATTGACTTTACGCAATTCCATAGCAGGTTGGTTTCCAAGTTGGTCCCATTTTTTGAAATTTTGAAATCGGTTCAGTAGTTTTCAGAAAATCTTGAAAATACTTTCGTTTTCGTTACCACTTTATGTGAATTTAATACGTATCTTTAGGCATAACTCCTTTGTTTATAAACCGATTTAGATGATTCTTGTTTTGTTAAAAAGGGGATACCTCAAGGTATCTTAACCGACTTCGAAAAAGGATGTTTTCAGTTTGATCGCATACCTATTTACCAGAAAACACGTAAATTGCCTGCACGAAGCACTAAAAAGAGTGAAAAAAAATTATTTTTATAAAAAAATAAAACCGCCTTCAAAAAAACCACATCAAAAAAGTAAGAAATAATTCCTCACCAAATAAATAACGTAAGTACTTTGACGTCGGGCGTGAAACATGTACAATTTTTTGTTGTTTTTGTTAAAACCCGCCCGACTTCAAAGTACTTACGTTATTTATTTGGTGAGGAATTATTTCTTACTTTTTTGATGTGGTTTTTTTGAAGGCGGTTTTTAATTAAAATGGAAAACATAGGAACACGGACAAATATTTTCTTTAATTTTAAATAAAAAAAAGAAATTAAAGCGGCCAAGTTTTGGAAAAGAAATCAGGGTAATACGAAACGTTGAATTTGTTTACTTTTAATAGGTATTTCCGGTTCGAGCTGCAGTTATCTCTATCTCTAACTGTAGCGCTAGTTGCAATAGATAGAGTGAGAAAGCAATAGATTTTAAATTACCTCGTTCTTAATTCTCTGGGTCGTAAGATTTCCTCTTGACATCACAACTAAAAAGCCAGCTAACGATGTTTGCGTTCCCCATGAATATTGACGAATGGCACGAACTTAAACTTTATTTCCCAACGTTTTACACTAATACACAGTTATTTCGGCGTCGGCGGTAGTGAAACATCGCGCATATTTCATGGCCCGACATCACACGCCATTTACTTGAGATATGGCGCTGTTCTGAGGCACGTGAGTAGTTTCATTTAAACTTGAAAAATGCGCGCTATCGCTGCTACTTGCTACTGGCAGTAATGTAGTAATGCGACTTATGGTTTGCTTATGTATTATTGCCTCTTACGAGATAAATGCAAATTAAGATTTTATATTATTTTTATGCATTTACAATGCAATTTTTTACTATCACATTTTTCCTATAAATGCAAATTAGCCAGCTTTAAAAATGGTGTTACCAATCTGAAAAAGGCCGAACGTCAAACAGCAATTACAAGGTGGTCAGACTCAAACTAAATTTTTTTATGTGAATGGTAATTTTCGTGCTGACGACGACGTTAAGGTTTAATGTCGTATAATTCCGCACTTTCACACCATACAGCATAGACTTTTTAATATATTACGGAAAAAAAATACACAGAAAACCGCCTTCTAAAAAACCACATCAAAAAAGTAAGAAATAATTCCTCACCAAATAAATAACGTGAAACATGTACAATGTTTTGTTGTTTTTGTTAAAACCCGCCCGACTTCAAAGTACTTACGTTATTTATTTGGTGAGGAATTATTTCTTACTTTTTTGATGTGGTTTTTTAGAAGGCGGTTTAATTTTTTTATAAAAATAATTTTTATTTCACTCTTTTTAGTGCATCGTGCAGGCAATTTACGTGTTTTCTGGTTAATAGGTATGTGATCAAACTCAAAACCTCCTTTTTTCGAAGTCGGTTAAAATAGCTTGAGGTATTCCCTTTCCAACAAAACAAGAATCATCTAAATCGGTTTATAAACAAAGGAGTTATGCCTAAAGATACGTATTAAATTCACATAAAGTGGTAACGAAAACGACAGTATTTTCAAGATTTCCTGAAAACTACTGAACCGATTTCGAAATTTCAAAAAATGAGACCAACTTGGAAACCAACCTGATGTAATAACGTTTGAACCATTTCAATCGGTTCAGCCGTCTTCGAGTAATCGGTGGACATACACAAAAAAAAAATAAAAAAACATACAATCAGACGAATAGAGAACCTCCTCCTTTTTGATTTAGAAGTCGGTTAAAAAGACATTCATAGCAAAAAAGCAGAAATAAGACCTCTTTTTACAATAAATTTAAAACATCCTTTATTCCAACTAAACATACTAACGATGTTTACGTTCCCCGTGAATATTGACGAATGATACGATCTTAAACTTTATTTCACGACGTTTTACACGGAATACACAGTTATACTGGCGTCGGCGGTAGTGAAACATTGCGCATATTTCATGGCCCGATATCGCACGCCATTTACTTGAGATATGGCGCTGTTCTGAGGCACGTGAGTAGTTTCATTTAAACTTGAAAAATGCGCGCTATCGCCGCTACGTGTTAGTGGCGGTAATGTATAATTTGGAATAGTATTATTGACCCTATAGAGCCTGTTTATATCCAAAATTAAACGAATTGAAGTCAATAACTGAATTTAGGAGAACTAAAACAACGGACATCGCTCAGAGGATTGCTCAGCTGAAGAGGCAGTGGGTGGGACACATAGCGCGGAGAACCGATGGCCGTTGGGGCGGAAAGGTTCTCGAATGGCGATTGCGAACCGGACGACGTTCCGTGGGCAGGCTAGTTTAATACAACCAAATAGTAAATGGGTCTCCACGTGAAACAGAGGCACCAGTCACACGAAAAGAAGTAAGAAGTGGTTCACCGAATTTGTCCCTGATTGTACCTAAATTCAACGTCAACGTCGCCGTCGTGATGACGTGATGTGAACAAGCCCTTAAGTCTTTGGTGTAGTTAGTGCTAAAACTTCTATCAAGTGTTATTTATCGTCATCAACGATAAACATTGTTGTCTACCAGTTTTCGATGTACCTACCTAGTAACTAAAGGTGCTCCCTCTCTGGGAGCATTCGCTTGTAATGTAACGTTACAGGTTCGATTTACTCCGCGTCCGCGCCTTGATGTTAGAAGTTGTATCAAAATATTATTATCTCTAGTTATATAATTATTATTGTAAAGAGGTAAAGTTTGTGAGTTTGTGAGGTTGTAGGATAATCTTCAAAACTACTGAACCGATTTCAAAAATTCTTTCACCCTTAGCATGCTAGGTTATCCCTGAGTAACATAGACCACTTTTTATCTCACTGCTGGGCACGCGTCTTTGTCCACGCGGGTGAAACTGCGCGCTGGAAGTTAGTAGCTTATCATTACAGGTAGCGAACTGTAATGCTCGGTTTCCCTGAAATGCTCGAGTCTGTAACGTTACAAAACAGGTGAATACTCCCGCTGAGGGAGCAACTTTAAGACCCGGTGACTTCGCCACGTGCAAGCCATTTCCTCTTTGATTCCGAAAAAAGGAGCTCATTTACCCCAGCGCGGAGTGAACATCTCAAAATGTAATCGTTCATTTGTTTTTCGGACTACCGTCCGGATTAATATTAAAAAGTTGGGTCGAGGTCCCATCGCACGAGATTAGCAAAGTTTGCACGCGCTGTTTGTTACGCAATTACTACTAAGCCTCGTTTAGGCCTTTGAATATTTCAAGCAGTTTATGTTTCTTGTAATGCTAATTCCTATTTGTGTTGTTACGATGCTGTTAATAGCCACGTGATGGAAACATTTGTTTCTGCCATGTTTCTGCCACGTTTATGAATTTTGACAAATTGTGTTTCGTCTGCTGCGTGTTTGGACGCAGTTTTATTACTGTGCCACAAGCTTTTCTGTTCCGGTGACAGCCGTGACAGAGAAGCCACTTGCAATACGAAATTAGCTGTCAAAACCACCTTCTAAAAAACCACATCAAAAAAGTAAGAAATAATTCCTCACCAAATAAATAACGTAAATACTTTGAAGTCGGGCGTGAAACATGTACAATTTTTTGTTGTTTTTGTTAAAACCCGCCCGACTTCAAAGTACTTACGTTATTTATTTGGTGAGGAATTATTTCTTACTTTTTTGATGTGGTTTTTTAGAAAGCGGTTTTATTTTTTTATAAAAATAATTTTTATTTCACTCTTTTTAGGGCATCGTGCAGGCAATTTGCGTGTTTTCTGGTAAATAGGTATGTGATCAAACTCAAAACCTCCTTTTTCGAAGTCGGTTAAAATACCTTGAGGTATCCCATTTTTAACAAAACAAGAATCATCTAAATCGGTTTATAAACAAAGGAGTTATGCCTAAAGATAAGTATTAAATTCACATAAAGTGGTAACGAAAACGACAGTATTTTCAAGATTTCCTGAAAACTACTGAACCGATTTCAAAATTTCAAAAAATGGGACCAATTTGGAAACCAACCTGATGTAATAACGTTTGAACCATTTCAATCGGTTCAGCCGTCTTCGAGTAATCGATGGACATACACAAAAAAAAAAAACATACATACAGACGAATAGAGAATCCTCAAAAATCCTCCTCCTTTTTGATTTAGAAGTCGGTTAAAAATGGACTGTCAATTAAACTGGAAAGTACAGTGCCACAAACTTATCTGTTCCGGTGGTAAAATGTGAAACTAACGTGTTTTTTTTAATGTCATTTTACTGTCAAGTTGATGTCCAACCATAGTGCTGCTGGCGGCTGAAGTTCTTAGAAGTCAGGGCCGGTTATTGCTACAAAAAAAGAAAAACGTACGTAGCGCCGCTGTCACCGGAACAGAAAAAGTTGTGGCACTGTATCTCCTAATCGGACATTGTGAATTGTGAAACAGGGATTTTGTTTTGTTCTAGTTTTCGTGGATGTGACGCTCTTTCAAGTATGAATTCATTTAATTAGATCGATTTGCAATGTTATAAGTTCATCCTTCAAAAATTTTCCTATATTTTTAAGTTCAAAGTTTCCACCTGAAAGCTACATAGTTGCAGAGGTGATGATTTTTTCTATAAAAAAAATTTATATACTTTCGGAATTGCATTGTGAGCATTTAAAATCTTACTTCAAAGTTGCATCTCCGAAATATAGTGACATATACAAGCTGTTTTGCGCAGTTTTACCCGAGTCGTACCCGTTCCCGTAAGAATATAGGTATAAAAATTAGCCTTTGTGTAATTCTGATTACTGTAAGGTTTCATCTAAATTGGTTCAGTACTTTTTGCGTGAACGAATATTAACAAACATCCTCACAAACTTTCGCACTTAAAATATTAGTACGATATTTTCACTTCGGTTGTTTTTATTTATTTCTAATCTTAATCTTAAATATAGTTGAACTGAATCACTTAAAGAGTAAGGTTGTTGTACCAGCTACTGAACGAACACCTATTAGAGCCTTCCAAGAAAACGGGAGAAAGAATCGCGGAACGGAAATACTGGTTATGCAAAACGAACTTTATGTTAAACTAGCGGCCGCCCGCTGTTTCACCCGCGTGGTTTCCGTTTCCGTGGGAATATCGGCATAAAAAGTATGCTATGTTTTATTCCAGCCTATAATCTATCTCTGTTGCAAATTTCATCCAGATCTGTTCAGTAGTTTTTGCGTGAAAGAGTAACAAACATCAATACATCCAAACATCCATACCCACAAACTTTCGCATTTATAATATTAAGTAGGATATTTTTAGAAACTATTACAGCCACAAGTCAAATATTTAAAATTATACATGTGGAACAGGTCTGAAAATATTACCAAAACTAGCAAAATAAAATGTCAGCTATATTTTCCTAATCGTGCCTTCTCTAATGTTTGGACCCTGTAGGAATATAAGTAAGATGGATGTGTGAAAATCAGGGATTTCGCTACGCGTGGGTACGAACACATCGCTTAAAGTATGATAATAAAGTTTGCGAAGGCACTGTTTGTTTAGGCACACGGGAAATTACAGATTATAGCTAGTTTCAGCCCAGTTTCAGGATATTCATATGAGTTTTTATGCTGATCCAGGGATTTGCATGAGAAAGGCAGTAAAGTTTTATATTTAGAATCTACGGGGGGTTGAGTTAAAAGGGTAATATTATATTAAAGTAAAATGTAGGTTTGACCTTAATAAAAAACCTTAAGTATCTTTGTAATTGAAACCAGAAATAATAAGTTTTTGGTAAAAAAATTATTTTTATGACAAGCTTTTTTGCTGACTGTACTTTAATATTGTATCGTCATCTGAACCAAACCAGTATACAAAATTTCAGCTCCATCGGACACTGGAAAGTGGGTCAAATTAAGCTTGCAAGATTTGTCTCCCACTAACTAACTAACTAACATAAAAAGCTTGTAAAATCGCCAAACATAGATATACATTAGAAGCGACGCGAAAAGCGAAATTATTTTGCTTTGCATACGTTGCCAAAGATGCGGCCACAGTATGTTCATCGCGTGCGCATTCGCATTGCCAGAAATATTTGCCCTGGCTTACACACTCTAGCCTACTCGCTCACTCTCGCTGGCCTTGTGGCTCCTTTGCCTCATTCCAAAAACCCGACAGACTCGCGGCGAGATACACTACGTCCCTCGCCACTTCGCTCGCTATTATTCTCGTGGTTCGACCAGTGTGTGGCCACTATAACACAACCCACTGCTGCGGTTTCCGCTCCGGTGGACGGAGAAGCGGCGTGAGTTTGTTATACATTGCGGGTTTTGTATGCACATCAAGATTCTACAGCCATAGTTAAGAAGCGCACTACCACAAACCGGAGTGGTGTGCGGTGTATTGTGAGAACCGCCATACACAAACAACAGTAGGTTTGGCTATGAGCTGTATCTACCCTTATACAATACACATTTTAATGTTGAAGTGTTCCCCTAGTAACTATTTAGTAATCTGTGCCTAGAGTATAAACACAAAAGTATGACCTGGGTGCCTACCATCAACTTTAAGACAGCGATTCAAAAATAGCGCGATGCAGAATAGGTTCCTAAAATGAATTGCTTTCTTTCGTACTCTGACCTTCTAAAAACTGGATCGCAAATGAATTGCTAAATGTGAATGACCAAACGATTTGTGTCCTTATTTCTTCTACCCGTCTCTTTCACTCGATTCTGTCATGCCCGGAGAGTGAAAGGGACGGGTATGACCTGCAGGTGACATGTTAACTTGGCCGAGTTATAAGTCAAATAAGAGTTGATGACATCTCAGCGGCTGTAAAATGTCATTGAATGATCACTGAATCGCTGTCATTGATATTAAGCTGTCGTGGTACGAATAAGCGAAGCAGATCAGTTTAGGTTCCTAAACAAAACCGCAATAAGAGTTGATGGTAGGCACCCTGGTGGTCTTTCGACTATAAACTATACATATTTATCAACTCACTCTTGCATACATAAGAATTCATGCAAAACTTGAAACGTAGTTTACTAAGAAATCGCGAGTTTCCCAGAAGTCAGTATGCAGTTCTGCATCCAATCGCTATGCAATCTGCTCCCGCAGCTGCGGCTCAATCGCGCAACGCAACTGCATAAAAACTTCGTAAGCTGTGAAACACTTATTTAAATACCTTTTCTTATTTGAAAGAGAGTAAAGGACATAAACGAATCGTATTATCATTTGTATTATTTATTTTCAGCATAACTTTATTAATTAGCATTTTGAGTGAACTACAAGTGTTGCTCTAATATCACGATTGGGCGGGTATTGGTTTTGCGATACAGCTAGGTGGCGCTGTTTTACAACCCTCTTTTGAGAGTAATCTTCCATCCTCCATTGCTTGCGTTCTAACGACTACTTTCAAGGTTGTTCTTGTAATAACTTCACTCTGCGCGTTTTGAATTACCTAGTCCATGTATAAATCTAGCTACCTGGCTAGCTACCACCATCTTATCTAAGATATAAAAGCTCATGAAAAGCTAATTTATGAACACTAGTTTCTTTAAACAGTACATGGGTGTTGCCGTTTATTTTAGTCTTCATTAGAATCTTCTCATTCAAATCAAGCAAAATCGAAACAGGCCTAGATGTCGCGGGGTTGGAAGTCAAGTTCATCAAAGGCTACCCTTTGTGTTTGCCGACTGGAAACAGCAATAACGCCGCCTGCCTAATGATCGACATTCTGCGCACTCAGCCAATGATGTGTTCTGAACTTGGCCGAGTTATTTGAGACTGTTTGAACTATGGCGATTTGATGATTTAGATTTTAGTAAAGCTTATAATTAGAAGATGTAAGAAAACGAGCTGCACCATCGACTGAAATCTTTGAGTCTGCTCTCGCCACTCCATTTAGGGGAGTTCTAAATAACCTAGCCATTGGCATCTTACAACTGAAAATTATCACATTATTTTGACTTTTATGCATTCACATTGTAATTTTTAGGGTTCAGTAGGTACCCAAAGGGTAAAAACGGGACTCTATTACTAAGAATCGATAAAGATGAAATGATTGCTATTTTCATCTCGACCCGTCCGTCTTCCCACCCGTCTCACCTCGTCACGGGTCGATTTTTTCTAATACCTCATTTTCAATATTTTCAATGGGAGTTTTATTATCATGTTCAGAATCCGAAAATGGACAGAAATGCTAACACTATTGTAGCGAGTGCGCCAGTTCTACTGGCCCAAAACAAACAACTAAACGCAGCACGAGATCATCCGATGTGACGTAGTGGTGGCGTGACCGGTGACTCATCGCACTGCGCCGGCAAACAGCTACGCCCCTCTCGAACATGGACGCCGCCTGCGCAGCGAATAGCAGCGGCGCACGCAGAGGCTGCGTGCTTCAAGCCACGCCCCCAGCAAGATGGACGCGCGCGCATCTATTGTTCGCCCGTGGGGCGTTACCTTTGTGAATGTGTCAAGCGCGAACCTTTATTATTATTAATTAAGTTTGACTATAAAAGACGATGTAAGTTGTTAACTTTATGCAGTACGCTTGTTCACTCGCTACCGTAATAAACTACCTAAATCTTGTCGATCGCTTTTCCATCCGCTACGCTTCCCGCTAGGCTTCCTACTACTACTCAGTAGGGTTGACATTAATTAGTAAACAACCTACACTGGTGACCCGACGACGTTTCTGAGTAAGTAAGAAGAAACCAACATCTAGGATGCCGAATTCAGATACTGATGATGCTGGTACTGCTGGTGCTGCGGCTCTTCCTGTTCCTGCGGAAGCATACCGAGTGGGAGTGAAGGTGCCTGTATTCAACCCGGATGACCCGGAACTTTGGTTCGCACAGTTAGAAGGTCAGTTCGTTTTGTCCGGCATTCGCGAAGACTCCACGAAGTTCTATTACGTTCTGGCACAACTAGAACCTCAGCATATGGCGGAAGTACGTGACCTGGTCGTATCACCACCGTCAACCTTCAAGTACGACAAGCTAAAAACCGAGCTGGTGCGAAGACTCTCCGCTTCACAAGAGCGTAAGATAAAGCAACTATTAATGCATGAGGAGCTTGGCGACAGGAAGCCCACCCAGTTCCTGCGGCATTTGCAACACTTGGCAGGACCCTCGGTGCCCACCGACTTCATTCGTACCATATGGTCAAGTCGGCTGCCAACGCACCTTCAGACATGCATCGCAGCACAGCAAGCAAAAATGAGTTTGGAAGACATGGCCGAATTAGCGGACCGTATTAATGAAATTGTTCCGACTACCATGCAAGTTGACAGTCAAGTGGCCAGGCACGTTCCCGTGCCAGTAACCAGGCAAGTAGCTAGTACGAGCGCAGCTGCGACCTCCGCATTACCTGGTTCTTCGCTAGACAACCTCACCAAAACTGTTGCCGAACTGAGCAGGAGAATGGAAACTCTAAGCACGGAGCTAAGACACCGATCACGATCGCAGTCAAGGTTTTCAAGGGGGCGATCGCAACGACATTCGCGTTCCCGCTCCCGTTCACGTTCAAATGACCACCATCTTTGCTGGTATCATTATCGCTTCGGCGATCGAGCGCGCAAATGTGTAAGTCCGTGCGGTTATAAGAAGTCGGGAAACTACCAAGGCAGTCCGTAGAGGCGGTAAACGACTGTCAAACAATTTCAGGCCGCCTGTTCATAACGGAACGCAAGACCAAGGTGCAATATCTTGTTGACACGGGTTCAGACCTGTGCGTCTATCCAAGATCCGCTGTTCGGGGACCTAGGAACAAAACGGGCTACGAGCTTTTCGCAGCAAATGGAACTATCATACACACATACGGTTACTTACCTTTGACGCTGGATCTAGGACTTCGACGTGCATTCACCTGGCGTTTCATCGTTGCAGACGTCTCGAAGCCTATCATTGGCGTTGACTTTCTAGGTTTCTACAACCTGCTAGTTGACTGCCGCAAACATTGCCTCGTCGATGGCGTTACCACCCTCACAGTTCCTGTACAGAAGCAAAGCCCGTCGGAATCAATTTCATCCGTCCGAACCACTCTAGAAGATACGCTGTATCATCGACTGCTGAGAGAGTTCCCAGAAGTCACTCGCCCTGCTGGTAAGCCTCTTATTACCAAACATTCTACGGTTCATCACATCCGTACAACCGCAGGACCTCCCGTTTCGAGTCGTCCACGCCGACTAGACCCTCAAAGAATGAAGATCGCCAAACAGGAGTTCGAGGAAATGTTACAGAACGGCACAGCAAGAAGGTCTGACAGCCCCTGGTCATCACCACTTCACTTGGCGAAGAAAAAGACTGATGGTTGGAGACCCTGTGGGGACTACAGGGCTTTGAATGCTCGCACGATCCCAGACAGATACCCCATCAGGCACTTACAAGATTTTACGTGCCAGCTATCAGGTAATACAGTCTTCTCCACTATCGACCTGGTCAAAGCCTATAATCAGATCCCAGTTTTCAAGGACGATATCTCCAAGACCGCCATCACAACACCTTTCGGCCTTTACGAATTCCCGTACATGACGTTCGGTCTTCGTAATGCCGCACAAACCTTCCAGCGGTTCATGGACGAAGTGCTTCGAGGCTTGGAATACTGTTTCGGGTACTTAGACGATATTCTGGTCTTCAGTTCCAGCAGTTCCCTGCATCAGCAACACCTCAGGCAGCTGTTCGAAAGACTAGCAGAGTACGGTGTCCTGGTAAACACTAGTAAATGTGTATTCGGCCAATCAGTGGTCAAGTTTTTAGGATATAAGGTGTCGGCAGCAGGTGTGCAGCCACTAGAATCCAAGGTAGAAGCAATACGCGACTTTCCAGTGCCGAAGACCATTAAAGAACTACGGAGGTTTTTAGGGATGCTTAATTTTTACCGCCGGTTCATCCCTAAGGCAGCAGCAGTCCAAGCGCCGTTAAATCAACTCCTTGCTGGACCAAAAACAAAAGGATCGCAAATTATTGATATGACACCAAGTCTAATGGAATCCTTCGATCTTTGCAAAAAGCAACTTTCAGAAGCTACGATGCTGGTCCACCCGGATTCCCGAGCTGAACTGTCCATACAAACGGACGCCTCGGATACCGCGATAGGAGCTGTGTTGCAACAATTTAAGAATAATGAATGGCAACCTTTGGCATTCTTTTCCAGGAAGCTGAGTCCAGCCCAGAGAAAATACAGCCCCTATGACCGCGAACTGCTGGCCATTTACGATTCTATCCGGCATTTTCGATACATGGTGGAAGCTCGGACGTTTTTTATTATGACAGATCACAAGCCCCTGACATTTGCTTTCGCCAGTAACAGGGAGAATTGCTCACCACGCCAGTTTCGCTATTTAGATTTCATCAGCCAGTTTACGACAGACGTCAGATATGTAGCTGGTAAAGATAACATCGTCGCTGATGCTCTTTCACGTGTTAACACAATTTCTATGCCCTTAGATTACCAGTCCCTGGCTCAAACACAAGAGAACGACCGCGAACTACAGGATTTGCTGAAGAACGGTACTTCTCTGCAGCTAGAAAGAGTGAGGTTGGAAGCAGCCCCCGGTATGCTAGTATACTGTGACGTGTCTCAAGGAAGCCCACGACCTTACATCACTCCATCGTTCCGCAAGCAAGTATTCCTCTCAGCGCACAGCCTAAGTCATCCAGGAGCTAAAGCTTCCGTGAAGTTGGTAACTCAGCGATACATCTGGCCAGGTATACGCAAAGACTGTCGACAATGGGCAAAGGAGTGTCAGCAATGTCAGAGTAGCAAAGTAACAAGACATACCCGGGCACCGCTGCAAGATTTTAAGGCTCCTTCCGCACGTTTCCGGCACATTCATTTAGATTTAATAGGACCCTTACCTATATGTTCTGACTACAGGTACTGCCTGACGATCATAGACCGCTACACTCGGTGGCCAGAAGTCTACCCCTTGCACGACATCACCGCCGAGAGCTGCATCGCCGCCATCACCCATGGCTGGATCGCACGTTTTGGCTGTCCTGAGCACATTACCACAGACCGCGGACGGCAGTTCGAGTCGCACACCTTCAAAGAGCTGGTCACACTCATCGGCGCCATCCATCATACAACAACATCTTATCACCCAGCAGCTAATGGTATGGTAGAAAGACTTCACCGGCAGCTCAAAGCCGCAATTTCCTGCCATTCTACATCTAACTGGGTAGAAGCCTTACCTTGGGTACTTTTAGGAATACGCAGCGCGTATAAAGACGATATCCAAGCTTCAGCGGCGGACATGGTTTACGGCGAGCCACTACGTTTACCCGGACAGTTCTTTTCGCCAGCACCGGAAATAGTAGAAGACTCGACCACCTTTATGAGTAGAATCCGCAACCATGTCAATAAATTGCGACCACAACAACCAACTTGGCATGGTGCATCTAGTCAGCCATTTTACGTACCTAAAGACCTTATGCTAACATCCCATGTATTTATCCGACAGGGTCCTCTCCGAAAACCACTCCAAGCACCGTACTCAGGTCCTCACAAGGTCATCCGTCGCGATAAGAAGACTTTCGACATCGACGTCCACGGCAAAACGCAACGGGTCAGCATAGACAGACTTAAACCCGCATACATCGCAAATGAAAAAAGTATCCCTGCTCAAAAACCTGAAAATCCTGAAAGTGGTACATCCATAAGACAAACCAAGAGTGGTAGAAAAGTCAGATTCCCGGACTACTATCGACCGTAGTCACGGTCTCGGTAGGGGAGTAGTGTAGCGAGTGCGCCAGTTCTACTGGCCCAAAACAAACAACTAAACGCAGCACGAGATCATCCGATGTGACGTAGTGGTGGCGTGACCGGTGACTCATCGCACTGCGCCGGCAAACAGCTACGCCCCTCTCGAACATGGACGCCGCCTGCGCAGCGAATAGCAGCGGCGCACGCAGAGGCTGCGTGCTTCAAGCCACGCCCCCAGCAAGATGGACGCGCGCGCATCTATTGTTCGCCCGTGGGGCGTTACCTTTGTGAATGTGTCAAGCGCGAACCTTTATTATTATTAATTAAGTTTGACTATAAAAGACGATGTAAGTTGTTAACTTTATGCAGTACGCTTGTTCACTCGCTACCGTAATAAACTACCTAAATCTTGTCGATCGCTTTTCCATCCGCTACGCTTCCCGCTAGGCTTCCTACTACTACTCAGTAGGGTTGACATTAATTAGTAAACAACCTACACTGGTGACCCGACGACGTTTCTGAGTAAGTAAGAAGAAACCAACATCTAGGATGCCGAATTCAGATACTGATGATGCTGGTACTGCTGGTGCTGCGGCTCTTCCTGTTCCTGCGGAAGCATACCGAGTGGGAGTGAAGGTGCCTGTATTCAACCCGGATGACCCGGAACTTTGGTTCGCACAGTTAGAAGGTCAGTTCGTTTTGTCCGGCATTCGCGCAGACTCCACGAAGTTCTATTACGTTCTGGCACAACTAGAACCTCAGCATATGGCGGAAGTACGTGACCTGGTCGTATCACCACCGTCAACCTTCAAGTACGACAAGCTAAAAACCGAGCTGGTGCGAAGACTCTCCGCTTCACAAGAGCGTAAGATAAAGCAACTATTAATGCATGAGGAGCTTGGCGACAGGAAGCCCACCCAGTTCCTGCGGCATTTGCAACACTTGGCAGGACCCTCGGTGCCCACCGACTTCATTCGTACCATATGGTCAAGTCGGCTGCCAACGCACCTTCAGACATGCATCGCAGCACAGCAAGCAAAAATGAGTTTGGAAGACATGGCCGAATTAGCGGACCGTATTAATGAAATTGTTCCGACTACCATGCAAGTTGACAGTCAAGTGGCCAGGCACGTTCCCGTGCCAGTAACCAGGCAAGTAGCTAGTACGAGCGCAGCTGCGACCTCCGCATTACCTGGTTCTTCGCTAGACAACCTCACCAAAACTGTTGCCGAACTGAGCAGGAGAATGGAAACTCTAAGCACGGAGCTAAGACACCGATCACGATCGCAGTCAAGGTTTTCAAGGGGGCGATCGCAACGACATTCGCGTTCCCGCTCCCGTTCACGTTCAAATGACCACCATCTTTGCTGGTATCATTATCGCTTCGGCGATCGAGCGCGCAAATGTGTAAGTCCGTGCGGTTATAAGAAGTCGGGAAACTACCAAGGCAGTCCGTAGAGGCGGTAAACGACTGTCAAACAATTTCAGGCCGCCTGTTCATAACGGAACGCAAGACCAAGGTGCAATATCTTGTTGACACGGGTTCAGACCTGTGCGTCTATCCAAGATCCGCTGTTCGGGGACCTAGGAACAAAACGGGCTACGAGCTTTTCGCAGCAAATGGAACTATCATACACACATACGGTTACTTACCTTTGACGCTGGATCTAGGACTTCGACGTGCATTCACCTGGCGTTTCATCGTTGCAGACGTCTCGAAGCCTATCATTGGCGTTGACTTTCTAGGTTTCTACAACCTGCTAGTTGACTGCCGCAAACATTGCCTCGTCGATGGCGTTACCACCCTCACAGTTCCTGTACAGAAGCAAAGCCCGTCGGAATCAATTTCATCCGTCCGAACCACTCTAGAAGATACGCTGTATCATCGACTGCTGAGAGAGTTCCCAGAAGTCACTCGCCCTGCTGGTAAGCCTCTTATTACCAAACATTCTACGGTTCATCACATCCGTACAACCGCAGGACCTCCCGTTTCGAGTCGTCCACGCCGACTAGACCCTCAAAGAATGAAGATCGCCAAACAGGAGTTCGAGGAAATGTTACAGAACGGCACAGCAAGAAGGTCTGACAGCCCCTGGTCATCACCACTTCACTTGGCGAAGAAAAAGACTGATGGTTGGAGACCCTGTGGGGACTACAGGGCTTTGAATGCTCGCACGATCCCAGACAGATACCCCATCAGGCACTTACAAGATTTTACGTGCCAGCTATCAGGTAATACAGTCTTCTCCACTATCGACCTGGTCAAAGCCTATAATCAGATCCCAGTTTTCAAGGACGATATCTCCAAGACCGCCATCACAACACCTTTCGGCCTTTACGAATTCCCGTACATGACGTTCGGTCTTCGTAATGCCGCACAAACCTTCCAGCGGTTCATGGACGAAGTGCTTCGAGGCTTGGACTACTGTTTCGGGTACTTAGACGATATTCTGGTCTTCAGTTCCAGCAGTTCCCTGCATCAGCAACACCTCAGGCAGCTGTTCGAAAGACTAGCAGAGTACGGTGTCCTGGTAAACACTAGTAAATGTGTATTCGGCCAATCAGTGGTCAAGTTTTTAGGATATAAGGTGTCGGCAGCAGGTGTGCAGCCACTAGAATCCAAGGTAGAAGCAATACGCGACTTTCCAGTGCCGAAGACCATTAAAGAACTACGGAGGTTTTTAGGGATGCTTAATTTTTACCGCCGGTTCATCCCTAAGGCAGCAGCAGTCCAAGCGCCGTTAAATCAACTCCTTGCTGGACCAAAAACAAAAGGATCGCAAATTATTGATATGACACCAAGTCTAATGGAATCCTTCGATCTTTGCAAAAAGCAACTTTCAGAAGCTACGATGCTGGTCCACCCGGATTCCCGAGCTGAACTGTCCATACAAACGGACGCCTCGGATACCGCGATAGGAGCTGTGTTGCAACAATTTAAGAATAATGAATGGCAACCTTTGGCATTCTTTTCCAGGAAGCTGAGTCCAGCCCAGAGAAAATACAGCCCCTATGACCGCGAACTGCTGGCCATTTACGATTCTATCCGGCATTTTCGATACATGGTGGAAGCTCGGACGTTTTTTATTATGACAGATCACAAGCCCCTGACATTTGCTTTCGCCAGTAACAGGGAGAATTGCTCACCACGCCAGTTTCGCTATTTAGATTTCATCAGCCAGTTTACGACAGACGTCAGATATGTAGCTGGTAAAGATAACATCGTCGCTGATGCTCTTTCACGTGTTAACACAATTTCTATGCCCTTAGATTACCAGTCCCTGGCTCAAACACAAGAGAACGACCGCGAACTACAGGATTTGCTGAAGAACGGTACTTCTCTGCAGCTAGAAAGAGTGAGGTTGGAAGCAGCCCCCGGTATGCTAGTATACTGTGACGTGTCTCAAGGAAGCCCACGACCTTACATCACTCCATCGTTCCGCAAGCAAGTATTCCTCTCAGCGCACAGCCTAAGTCATCCAGGAGCTAAAGCTTCCGTGAAGTTGGTAACTCAGCGATACATCTGGCCAGGTATACGCAAAGACTGTCGACAATGGGCAAAGGAGTGTCAGCAATGTCAGAGTAGCAAAGTAACAAGACATACCCGGGCACCGCTGCAAGATTTTAAGGCTCCTTCCGCACGTTTCCGGCACATTCATTTAGATTTAATAGGACCCTTACCTATATGTTCTGACTACAGGTACTGCCTGACGATCATAGACCGCTACACTCGGTGGCCAGAAGTCTACCCCTTGCACGACATCACCGCCGAGAGCTGCATCGCCGCCATCACCCATGGCTGGATCGCACGTTTTGGCTGTCCTGAGCACATTACCACAGACCGCGGACGGCAGTTCGAGTCGCACACCTTCAAAGAGCTGGTCACACTCATCGGCGCCATCCATCATACAACAACATCTTATCACCCAGCAGCTAATGGTATGGTAGAAAGACTTCACCGGCAGCTCAAAGCCGCAATTTCCTGCCATTCTACATCTAACTGGGTAGAAGCCTTACCTTGGGTACTTTTAGGAATACGCAGCGCGTATAAAGACGATATCCAAGCTTCAGCGGCGGACATGGTTTACGGCGAGCCACTACGTTTACCCGGACAGTTCTTTTCGCCAGCACCGGAAATAGTAGAAGACTCGACCACCTTTATGAGTAGAATCCGCAACCATGTCAATAAATTGCGACCACAACAACCAACTTGGCATGGTGCATCTAGTCAGCCATTTTACGTACCTAAAGACCTTATGCTAACATCCCATGTATTTATCCGACAGGGTCCTCTCCGAAAACCACTCCAAGCACCGTACTCAGGTCCTCACAAGGTCATCCGTCGCGATAAGAAGACTTTCGACATCGACGTCCACGGCAAAACGCAACGGGTCAGCATAGACAGACTTAAACCCGCATACATCGCAAATGAAAAAAGTATCCCTGCTCAAAAACCTGAAAATCCTGAAAGTGGTACATCCATAAGACAAACCAAGAGTGGTAGAAAAGTCAGATTCCCGGACTACTATCGACCGTAGTCACGGTCTCGGTAGGGGAGTAGTGTAGCGAGTGCGCCAGTTCTACTGGCCCAAAACAAACAACTAAACGCAGCACGAGATCATCCGATGTGACGTAGTGGTGGCGTGACCGGTGACTCATCGCACTGCGCCGGCAAACAGCTACGCCCCTCTCGAACATGGACGCCGCCTGCGCAGCGAATAGCAGCGGCGCACGCAGAGGCTGCGTGCTTCAAGCCACGCCCCCAGCAAGATGGACGCGCGCGCATCTATTGTTCGCCCGTGGGGCGTTACCTTTGTGAATGTGTCAAGCGCGAACCTTTATTATTATTAATTAAGTTTGACTATAAAAGACGATGTAAGTTGTTAACTATATGCAGTACGCTTGTTCACTCGCTACCGTAATAAACTACCTAAATCTTGTCGATCGCTTTTCCATCCGCTACGCTTCCCGCTAGGCTTCCTACTACTACTCAGTAGGGTTGACATTAATTAGTAAACAACCTACACTATTATTAAAAAATAAATTTCTTATAGGTGAACATTAAAATGACCCCAAACCTTATTTTACACACAAACTCTAGTGATCTGAGTTTCATCATGTTTATCATAACGTAAAGATCCTCCGACCTCGATCGTACAGGTACAAACAGTGTATTTTAATGTAAATAAACATAATATAACAAAAGAACCCGTCATATTTAAAAGCAAATTAAACAAAAACACCAAAACCGCTTTTCCGCCAACCTTCTGATCGCACAATTAGCCCAGACCCATAACCCTTTACTCTGGAACTATCAACACGATATCGCAGCACGAATACTCATAACCCGGGCCCATATTCCCTTATAATAAAAATATACATATAAAGCAT
Source organism: Crambus lathoniellus (assembly GCA_949710035.1). Taxonomy (NCBI): domain Eukaryota; kingdom Metazoa; phylum Arthropoda; class Insecta; order Lepidoptera; family Crambidae; genus Crambus; species Crambus lathoniellus. Next base: position 29,373,171 of record OX453309.1, on the reverse strand, counting down.
AGGCGGGACCTCCGGAGATGTCTGATTATAGGATTGGGCCTCCATCACATTATGATAATGGATACTCAGGCGACGCCTCGATATAGAAATAGATTGATTCCGAATTTTTTTCGCCGGTCGGCTCCGCGCCGTCGGGACTGATTGATTTTAGGTTATTGCTTCTGATATTACTATGGGTTTTCGATAATTGCTTGCAATTCCTTCTTTTGACACTATTCTGTTTTTAAATTCTCTATCAACCACTACGATTTAATTTTTAAAATAAGTGAATACTTAACGTTATTCTTGGAACAGACTTTTTATCAATTTCTTTGTGGATTTTGCTTCAATTTTTTAATTAAGTAGGTAATTTAGCTTCTTTCCTTCACCATTGTCTATTATGAACATTGTGGATCCATACGTCCCTTTCTTTTTTATACAAAGAAAAGTAAAACAAAGAAAAGGGTTTACAGTAGAATTAGAAGTAATTAATTATTTACCCAGTTCTACGTTAAGATATTCATTTTGAATTACGCTCGTTACGTTTTCTGGAAGTTTCTTGCTGTTTATTGATACCACTGATTCTATTTACTTATTTAAACTATTTAGGTACCTACTATAAACAAGATGTGAAACTGGGTCCTATGCATAAAGCCTGAACATTAAATATTGCAGAGATTAAGAATTCCAACATTTTGCTTAAGCTTCCCTTGCGATTATTTTATGACGAGCCTTAAAATAATGTTACTCAGTACCATATAAGTAATGAGAAAATAATATTTCACTGCTTACACACAAGTGTTATTTTTAACAAGTCCTGTCCTGGGTAAATACCAGTGTAAATAAAATACCTGGCGTTCCTTTTTTATTTTCCGCTGTTGATTAAAATCTTATTTTAAGCTTCTCTTAATCCCTGTGGGATAAAAGCACTAACAGTTAAGTATGAAAATATAAATAATGAGAGTAAAACTTTAGCCGTCAGCCTTGATAAAGGCTATTGAATAATGGTCGAGAGAACAAGCCTTAAACACATTCATTGATGCGTCAAGCCTAAGCTGTTCCATTTTTGCCGAGGCTCGACCTGACTGCTGGAAAGATAGATGTGTGTTGGCAACTTTCCAAGAATAGGAATATATCTTGTAGTGGCACTGAACACAGCCAATTTGTTGTACAAACGTAATAACTGGCAAAGTTATCGGGAACTACCTCTATGTAATATAAGGTGTCGGAACTTTTACAAAATCCCCTGTTACAGGAAGAGGTACGTGCTCGATGCTCCGCGATGTTGGAAGTTTTCATCATATTTTGAAGTGAACTGAGAACAATCGAATTTCACCGTAGATTTTACGGAAAATGTCGGGCATGAAATATTTTGCGTTATGTCATCGTCAGGCAGGGGCTATTCAGAGACACAGTTTCGATATTTTTTGTATATTTCATTTTTTTTTTCATTTATTTATGGCAACAAACAGTCATGTACAGTAACAAAACAGTAACATGTAAAGATATGAGTATAACTAAAGACCTTACAGTGCCTATAATTTAAATTTTTACAATATTTTATACTTACATTGAGTCACTCTTAGGACTAGGATATTTAAAACTTATTCACTAAGTTAAAGTAACAAATTATATAAAAAAGAAAAAATATATATATTAAACAAAAAAGTACGTATACTAAAACACAAATGATTTTTTTTTCTAGTATTTTAATTGCAATTTTTGTTGTTGTGACTATATTATTATGTTGTGTAAAATTATTCACTAGCCAAACTTTGAAAAAGAACAGGGTGCATACCATCAACTTTAAGACAGCGATTCAAAAATAGCGCGATGCAGAATAGGTTCCTAAAATGAATTGCTTTCTTTCGTACTACGACCTTCTAAAAACTGGATCGCAAATGAATTGCTAAATGTGAATGACCGAACGATTTGTGTCCTTATTTTTTCTACCAGTCTTTTTCACTCGATTCTGTCATGCCCGGAGAGTGAGAGGGACGGGTATAACCTGCAGGTGTCATGTTAGCTTGGCCGAGTTATAAGTGAAATAAGAGTATGTGACAGCTTAGCGGCTGTGAAATGTCATTGAATGATCACTGAATCGCTGTCATTGATATTAAGCAGTCGTGGTACGAATAAGCGAAGCAGATCAGTTTAGGTCGTACACAAAACCGCAATAAGAGTTGATGGTACGCACCCAGATTTGAGCTTTGATAAAGATACGTTAAATAAATCTATGTCCGTGAAATGTTTATTGTATACGTTAGTGGAACGATAAACAAACGAGTTTCGCGTGTAATTCTTACGATATCGTGGAGTAACGAATAGTGGTTTGGGACGTGAGGAGCGCACTGGCAGACGAGCTTTGGAAACGAATGACAAGCTGCTCAGCAACGACGAGGAGTCTACTAAGTTGTTGAGTATTTTGTAAAGAAATACAATGTCGAACATATTGTTATCTACCTAAAATACGATTATTTTGTCAAAAAAACTGTATAAAAAAATATTAGAACCGGGATAACGTAAGTCTGTTGACATATTTTGTATTGTAGTAGACTTCAACTACAAATAAAAATTCGTGATAACGATTGGTCTTAATAATTTAATCACCTAATTCTTCCCTGGAGAAACACTTTAAAAATGAACAACCCAAAATCTTAAAGAACATCATACCTTAATCGCCAACGACCTTCCAAGACGTAGGCAACAGATTTAACACTCCCTAAGTCATTCATCGGTGGTCCCTCGCGGCCCCCTTCAATCTGCAACCCTTCAGCAATTAGGGCCCAGCAGACCCCTATCTGGCTATAATTTTCCACACCACTTGTCCTAATTAGGTCAAACGTTCCCCGAGGCCGACCCTTGGACACTTTAAGACGTGGTCGCAGGAAACGCTTGAAACTTCCGTGTATGTAATCTTAGGCTGGCGATAAACTAAATTTGTCAGGGATGCCGCCCTTATCCTGCGTAATCATTAAATCATCTCAAGCGGAAAGACTCCTGCGAATGTCCTTAATCTGGGAGGCTGGCGGTTCGAGACGTATCAGCTCCGTATTTGGTCCATTGTTCTGTTGAAGGGTTTATAATTGCCAGCCTCCTTGTGATCGGGCTTTGTTATGAATTTCATTGAATTTCCCATTTAAGTGCCATTGATTACGCCTGACGTACTCTGTTGTTACTGCTCCTATCAGTAGTAAAGTTTTCGTTTGACTGTATAACAAAATAAGACGGTCTTTTTAGTTACCCCTTTAACTTTGCATCTTGCATTACCAATTTAAAATCTTACAATTCTGCTAGCCGTAATAAATCTTTTTGAAGAATTATTCGTAGTAATCGATCATGAAGAACGACGAGAGATAAATCAACAGCCCTTGCCTGTTAACAACCCTCAACGTTGGCTATAACAAACGCCCCATCCAGTTTCCGCCGGCCGCCGCTATAGTTGTTAGCGTCGCGATCTAATTCGCGTAATAAATAACACATTTCGTTTCGTATTTGCATTTGTCGCAAAGACGGAAATTGCTTGCAAAATCTCCAGTTCAGCGAGGTACTAAGACATTTAAAAATGGACGTGGCTTTTGGTTTTATTTGCAAGACTTTTCGCATAAGACTTAGTTGGTATCGTACTAATATTATAAATGTGAAAGTTTAGATGTTTGGATGTTTAGATGTTTGGATGTTTGTTACTCAATCACGCCAAAACGGCTGAACGGATTTGGCTGAAATTTGGGACATAGATACTTTGTAGTCTGGAGAGGAACATAGGCTACCTTTTATCCCTGAAAAGTATCACATTCCCGCGGGATAACGTTGTGTAGTTCACGCGGGCGAAGCCGCGGGCGGAAAGCTAGTATGAGATAAAGATCTTTGAAATCTCTAAAGATATCAGCAAGACAACTGGTACTTTTATACATCTAGTAGGTATGGCTCGTAGGCCACCAGGCTTAGACCAGGCGTAACCATTTTACTGTATTGCTTACAAGGGGAGGCATATCTTATCATGGCAGTGGCAGTCATCATCAGCATCTTCCAGACCTTATTATCCATTGTTGTAATGCACAGTGGCAATTCGCAATAATATTTTGCATACGAAACGATTCTTATGATGATGTGGTCCGGCTGATTTCGGCTACGACGACCGCTTCAGTCTCCGTGTTAGTATCTCTGATGCGCCCACATGTGGCTTATAGACGGAATTCCCCGGATAATTTTATTTAGGGATTATTCTACTCATGAAAACAAACAACTTTTATTAAGAGGCCAACACTGAAATTGCGAAAAGTCTGCGCCTCGAAATCTCAGACTCCTCCACTCCAGTCGCTTAGCAGCTTACACCTCTCATTGAGATGGCTCTATGCGACATTTTTTCACATGGCGGTGCTTCTTAAGGCCCCCATATACGATAGGATGCATCGTTGCGATCAATCTGACGTTAAATCGTAACAATCGATCGCTTCAAAAATGCCGCACATACATGAAACGATTGGTCGTTACGATCGATCAATATACGGTACACAGCATCGTTACGATATCGTTTACGATGGTCGTCACGATCGACCATTTACTTATTTGAAACGGAACACGAGTCAATACACCGTAAGTTATCGTTACCGTTACGTTATTTATGATCGCATGGATTTGCGTTGCGATCTCCGATATCGTCTTCGATTAAGTAAATCGTACACGATCTTGACATACACTGTCGATTTGTCGTTTTGATCGGTCTGAAACGACGGATCGTACAGATCAATCGTGCCGTATAAAAGGGCCTTTATATCTGTCGCAGGAATATGAGGAAGTCAGAGATTTCACGAAATCCCTAGGGATACCTACCACGAAATCACGGAAGATGAGGAATATTCTTATTTACGACGTCTTCTTCTTAAACAAGTTCAGAGATATGTCATTTCACTAAAATTTGCCCCATGAACCTTTAAAAGAGGCGAAAACGAACGTTGGAGAATCCAAAATTGATTTTTTCGAATTTTCACGAGACTTGAAAAATACTCTGAACGTTTGACGTAGTGAATTGGATAACAGTATGTCTTCGATAGGCGCCCGCATAAACGGTACACTTTCGGAACTTAAAACCGAGCTGGCTGAGATTCGTAAAGAGAATTCCCTCATTAAACAACAAGTCTGTAACTTGTCAAGTGAAGTCTCGGAATTACAGAAGTCGGCGCAGTTCCAGTCTAACCAGCACGATGATCTTAAGAAGCGCGTTGACACGCTCACGTCACAAACGAGCGAAACCATCAACAATACCGAGGTTATATCATCTCTCGAAGCAAAGATTGATTTGATGGAGCAGCAAGCTAGGCAGTGCAATTTGGAGATCAGTAATATTCCTGAAAAACGCACTGAAAATCTAGTGGTTCTATTGGAGACAATTGGCTCTAAAATTGGATGCAACATCTCACAAAGTGACATCGTGTCTATTCATCGAGTGCCGCACGCTCATCAACAGAACAATCGTCCTAAAAACATTATTGCTAAGTTATCTTCGCGGACACTGCGTGATAATATACTAACTGCGTTTCGTAAGTCTAAGGGCCTCAAGACCGATATACTAGGCATCTCGGGTACTCCTAGCACCATTTATTTAAACGAACACCTCACTATTTAAGAATAAACAACTTTTTCGAGAGTGCCGTGAAGCAGCCAAAACCCATAATTTTAAATATGTCTGGATTAAACACGCTACGATCCTTGTGCGCGAGGCAGATAACTGTGCGGCGTTCGCCGTCCGCTGTAGGAATGACATTAATACACCAAATAGTGCGACTAGGAATTCTTAGTTTGTTGTCTCTTAAATTACATAAAAATAAAAATGTTGTATTTGATAATTATTATTTTATTGTACTGTATTTTTTGTTGCTGTGTTGTATTTTTTTTCAAATAATTTAAAGAAAATTAAACATATTACTATGCTTAATTATAGTTATTGTGTTAAAATAAATGATTCCAGGAAGTTACCATATATATATCTTAATATAGTGAAACACTGTATTTTTAATGACTGGAATTGTCCGAGTATACTAATATTAAATAATTGCTCGTTGTCTGGTGCGCTTCTATTAATTATAATATTTTTTGTTAATTTGTTTAATGTAATTTCTTTAATGTGTCTACGTTGTTGGTCGATTCATGCAGATTGTTATTATAACTGTAATGAAAGTTTTGGAGTGATTAACTTATTTTATACTCGATACTTGTTACCAATTCTAGTTTGGAATATTATAATGTCGTTGCACAGGATTTTAATTAAAAATGTTGTTTAAGTATTTTATGTTATTAAATATCAAGTTTGTCTGGGGAGATCTGAGCAGTCATATTGTCTCAGTTATTATTTATAAAAACCTGTTTATCTTATTTATAAAAACAACAAATTTAACACGGATTTATTATGCGCTTGTTTGTTTTAATAATGGCTAGTAATTTAACGATCTTTTACCAAAACTGCAGGGGAATCCGAACAAAGACACACACATTGTACATGAATATTCTATCATTTTTCTACGATATCATAGTTCTTACTGAGACCTGGTTGGTTCCCCAAATTTCTGACTCTGAGTTCATTGACAGCCGCTACATAGTGTTTAGGTGTTACCGTGACAGACAAGCAACCAAAAAGAGTGAGGGCGGCGGTGTGCTCATCGCTGTTCGACGCGAGCTAAAACCATCTCGAGTAATCATCAATTCTAACTCTGCAGCAGTTGAGCATGTAGTGATCACGCTGCCGGCTTCTGACCCTGCTAGGAGACACTTCATCAGTGCTGCCTATATTCCCCCTAAATCATCAGAAGAAATATACACTGCTCATTTCAGTCTTATTCAAAGTTTGTTGAATAGTCAATTCACTGAGGCATTCTTCATTGTCGGGGATTATAACTTGCCTGATATAGATTGGTCAGTTACACAAATGGGCCCTCCTTCTGGGACAGGTGTCATTCGATGTCTGTCTAATTGCATGTCTATCTTAAATGCTCAGCAGTATAATTATTTAAAAAATACCAAGAACCATACATTAGACCTTTTTTTATCAAATGTTGACAGTAATGTTTCCCCATGCCCCCCATTATTACAAATTGATGATCACCATCCACCTTTCTGCGCTCTTGTTGGTTTGGATGTAAGGTTTAGATCTATGCACCGCTTTCTCTCCCGGAAGCCGAATTTTTATAAAGCCCATTTCAGTCTTATTAACGAAGAAATAAAGCTTAAAGACTGGGAAATATTATTTCATAATATTCCAGCTGAAGAATGCACAAATATTTTTTATAATGAAATTAATAAAATAATAAGAACACATGTCCCATTGGTATTAAAAAAATCTTCCCGGTTTCCACTTTGGTTTTCCCCTGCACTAAAACACATCTTTAAAAATAAACAACGTGCTTGGCTTAAATGGAAAACATATAAAAATATCTGTGATTATGAGTCATTCTCTATATATCGCGCCAGATTTAAAACGGAATGTGCAAGGTGTTTCAAGGAATATATTAATACGGTAGAGGACAATATAAGGCATAACACTAAACATTTTTGGACTTACATTAATAACCGCAAGAAGAAATCAAGTTTTCCTGAGGACATGTTCTTTAAAAATAAACGTTTAAGTGATTCTTCCGAAATTTGTAACTTTTTTTCATCGTTTTTTCACTCTGTCTATGAACCGTCAAGTATTACTCAGAACTCGACTGGTTTACTTGATCGTCAATATTCGGATAATGACGAGCACAGTTGCAATATTTCAAATGTTTATATTTCGCAAAGCAAAATAATAAAAGCACTTGAAACCATAGACTCATCTAAAGGGACGGGGCCTGACGGAATACCACCAATATTCTTGAAAAAGACCTATGAAACGCTTAGTAAACCGCTTTATATCATCTTTAACCGATGTTTACAGGAAGGTGTATTTCCAACTATATGGAAAAGTGCTTTTTTAGCTCCTATTCCTATATCGGGGGACATTCACAATGTCGAAAATTATAGGCCTATATCTCTTATTTCAGCACTGGCAAAGATATTTGAACGATTGGTGCATAATGAGATATACCCGACACTGCACAACGTTTTGATTCCAGAACAGCATGGTTTTGTAAAGTATCGATCTACTAATACTAATCTCACGCTTTTTGTCAATGACCTTTTCAGGAATATGGATAATCGCATACAGGTTGACGCCGTATACACTGATTTCCAGAAGGCGTTCGACAAGGTTGATCACAAATTACTTCTCGAAAAATTAGCATTCAATGGCATACGAGGTAACCTTCTACGCTGGTTTGCTTCCTACATATCCAACAGAACTCAAAAGGTTGTTATAAATGGACTCGAGTCTGATTCTGTCGTAATGACTTCAGGCGTACCTCAGGGGTCAATTCTTGGACCCCTCCTATTTCTTTTGTACGTCAACGACATAAAGAAGTGTTTCTTGCATTCGAAATTCTTGATGTACGCTGATGATTTGAAAATTTATAGAGGAGTTGCATCTGTGAATGACTGCTTAATGCTTCAGGCAGACCTTGATAGGTTATCAGATTATTGCAAAAATAATAAGTTATTTCTCAGTTTACCAAAATGCAATTACATAAGTTTCTCAAAGAAGATCAGTAACATTAATTTTGAATATAAGTTAAACAATGTAATTTTAACTAAAGTTTCAACCATAAAGGACCTGGGTGTGATTCTCGATCCCAAATTACACTTCGATGTACATATTGATACAATCTATATATATAAAATTCAAAGTCCTGACTGACTGACTGACTGACTGACTGACTGACTGACTGACTGACTGAGATATCAACACACAGCCCAAACCGCTGAACCTAGAGACTTAAAATTTTGCACATAGATACGTTATACAGTGTAGGCATCCACTAAGAAAGGATTTTTGGAAATTCCACCCCTAAAGGGGTGAAATAGGGGATGAATGTTTGTATGAAAGTCCTTCAGTTTTGAAGTTAGGATCTTCAAATTTTGTATTTAGGCTGGTAATTGAAAATTAATATTTACCTGTGTCAGCGTATTTGACAATTCCACCCCCGAAGGGGAGAAAAGGGGGATGGAATGTTGTATCTGGAAAGTCCTTCATTTCATTTATTATTTAGGCTTATGGTCGGAAAGTAAAACAAATAAGCAAACACATATTTCGTATTTTTTTTCGAAAATCAACCCCTTAGAAGTGAAATGGGATAAATAAACCTAAAAATCGATATGGATGTCGTTATTGAGGTTTTATGGGATAACGATTGCAAAAATGGCATTTATTTTGATGTTTAACACGCTGAACATGATTCAACCCCTAAAAGGTTAAAATATGGGGGTAAAGTTTTGAATGAAAAATCAGGCGTAAAATAGACATTTCAACTTGAAACTTTGTAGGCTTACTTCTTAAAACAAATAGGCAACCCATTTCGTAGTTTTCCGAAAATCAAACCCAGGGGGTAATAATCACTAATCACGTAAAAACGGCTGATCGGATTTTTATGAAATTAAAACATAGAATACTTTTTATCCTGGTTATTGGTCCCTTAAATATTTTCTCGAATGTCCACGCGGACGAAGTCGCGGGCGGAAGCTAGTCATCAATAAAGCTTTCAGAATGTACGGTTTTGTTTTTAGATCTTCTGACAATTTTCGACGTTCATCTACTTTCCTTCTTTTGTACTACTCACTCGTCAGGTCTCAGTTAGAGTATGTGATCCCAGTATGGAATCCTTTTTACGAGAAATACAGCATACTTCTCGAAAGAGTTCAGAAGAAATTTCTACGTACAATGAACTACAAATGCTACCGTTCTTATCTTTCCTACGACCAGCTTTTGTTGAGGTACAATGTACTTAGCCTCAAAACTAGACGCTCGTTACTTTCTCTTGTGTTTTTGTACGGCATAATCAATGACAAGTTTGACTGCACGGATCTCCCATCGGAGCTGGTTGTGAGACGGGTCGATTTTTTCTAAATACTTCATTTTCCATTTTTCAGATCCTTTCTTTTCGCTTTTTTTTTAAATATATATTTTTTTTCTCCTATTTTTTTATATAATATATTAGCAACAGTGTGCTCGTTTGTATTTCACGCTAGTAATTTGTGGATAATGCTGTTGGTTATACATTTAGTTATATAAGCTACCATTAATATTAAGAAAAAACATATTTTGTATAACTGTTTATTGTCCCGAATAAACAAAAATAAAAATAAAATAAATTAAACTAAATCTAGTGAAATGACTGAAGAAATAACAGTAAGCTCACGGCTGCAGTTACAGGTATAAGCGAGTTTGTATCGGAAGTCCTGTAGAACACGTGATATTGTGACAAGTGATATTTCTAATGTAATACGTGTCCTACAGGACTTCCGAGGCAAACTCTCACCTCTGTAATCCACTTTTCTGACATTTCACTAGATTTAGTTTAGTGAAACGACATATCACTGAACTTGTTTAGGAAGAAGACGTCGTAAATAAGAATAATCCACATCTTCCGTGATTTCGTGGTATCCCTAGAGATTTCGTGAAATCTCTGATTTCCTCATATCCCTGCGACATATCCATTGTATAGATTATTTAATAGAGGACTTAATAAAACTGTCCGCCTTACCTTATAATTAAGTGATACACTTTTGCCACTTAACTATACCTACCATTTGTAGCTAACACGAAAAACTGTGTTGTGTTTCCACTAAAAGTGAAACAAGATGGAACGAGCAAAGTTCTCTATCTCCGTAAGCGTTAGCGCAGGTGTCAAGTCCACGTCTCTTTAGGCGGCTCCGCGGCGGTTGCATTCCCAATGAGATGCAAATGTCGGGAGCGGCTGCGGCCGTTGTGCACCGTTGTTTGTCGAAATTTTGCAGGTAGCGGGAATAAGGGATAGGAGGAATCGAACAGAGAAAAAAATTTTTTTTTAAATGTTTTATGGGCTTGCTCTTGGCTTCACACTGAACCATAGGGTTGAGAAGAAGCCTAAAATGGAGCGAACTTACCTAGCAGCCTATTCACTCTAGCTTTAAAAATTGTAGGGTTGAAGACACAGGCAGGGTATTCCATTCCTTGGTGGTGCGCATCACAAAGGAAGAAGAAAAGCGCTTGGTACGCATTCGCGGGATGTTGACCAAGTAAGGATGATAGCCCGCTGTGCGTCTAGATTCTCGGTGGTAAAACGGGGATAGTGGAATGAGCACATGCAGCTCAGAAGCACACTCACCGAAGTACAGCCTGTAAAATACCGACAGGCAAGCCACTTTACGTCGATGGGTTGGACTTTCTTGCATTCACAATGAAGTTTTTATTTTTGTAAATGAAGTATCAAAACAAATACGACCCGTGTCACAACCAGCTCTGATGGGTCGAGACGGGTGGAAAGACGGATGGGTAGAGATGAAATAGCAATCTTTTCATCTTTGTCGATTGTCAAATATCTGGAAAGGTATTTCTTTCGAATGTCGACGGTAGTAATATCTTCACATTGATGAAATAAACGCTGGCTAAACACTAGTGAACAATGTTGTCAAAGATATTTAAGTGTTAATATGACATGAATTTTACGAACACTGCCATGTCTTGTAATAGAAGCTTTTGTGGAGCCCAATTAAAGAACCTTATATTATTCCAAAATTCAAAAAAATCAAAATTCAATATCGTTTATTCAATTTAGGTTTGTTTAACAACACTTATGAACGTCAATGAAGCTACGCCATCGGTTCGCAAATCCTACGGCAGGAGACCTTGTAGCGAGAAGAACCGGCAAGAAACTCGCCAAGGGCTATTTTTTGCTCCCTGTTTTAACTTATACAGAGTCGTCAAATTTGAAAAATGACCTTCACATAATAGTAAGGTTACCTACTTTCCATCACAATTCAGAATACCGCTTAAATTAAGTACAATTTTGCTTATTACCTAAAACTGCAGTAAACAATTTTCAAATAAACAAGGAATCAAATAGTTTAATGGACACTCTAATCTTAACCCTTAACCGGAATCGTGGGTCCATTTGGACCCAGAGGCGACGAAAAATCCGTTTATTTATTTTATTTATTTTATTTAGGTACACAAAACAGAATGACAGCAAATACATGTTTAAACAAATACAAATAAATAGAATTATGATAGGCTGCAACCCCACAAGTATGTGTACACAGCATATAACAAGCATTTAACATCAAAATTCGCACGCTACAATATAAAATTGATTATTAAATATAATTAAATAAAAGAATAACATTAATAGTAAAAAAAATAAAAACAGACAGCGAAATATTATAAAAAATTAGAAACAATTAGAAAAATTCATTATACAATTCTTACGTAAGTAATTCAATTAAATTTTAATAAGTTTTAAATTCACAAATAAATTCATTACAAAAATTAAAAATTAAATAATTCAATTTACACAAATTCAACTATTATGGTTCCAATATTCTTATAAGCTCGGACTTCCATTTATTAAGGGTGGAATTGTGGATGTCAGGCACAACAGGGTGTTTACCAACTATGGTGTTGTATTCCCGACACATTCTATGGACAGGATTGTGAAATGATACATTATTATAAGAGAACGGCACACTGAAAGGACGCTCACGTCTCGACGATTTATAAGGAATGCTTACATGAATTTCTGACAGAAGGGTAGTGGAAACCGATCCGTTTATAATTTTATATAAATAAATAAGTTCCTGCAGCTTACGACGGTTCTCGAGACTCTGCAACCTAAAGTAATGTAGTCGATCGACATACGAAGTAAGTTCACGCTTGAGACCGCATCTGAGTGTCAATATTTTAAGAAGACGCCTTTGCGTAGACTCTAGCCTGTCAATGTGTATATTGTACTGTGGTGACCAGACTGGTGAAGCATACTCAAGTTGACAAAGAACTAGAGACTTGTAAAGCAGTAATAAGGCTTTAGGAGACTTGAACTCCCTTGTGGTCCTGCATAAAAAGCCAAGAAGTTTATTGCACTTCCTGGATACTGCCTCAAAATGGTGATTGAACCTAAGCTCAGTGTCAAATAACACCCCCAGATCTCGAATCACAAACTTTCGTTCAAGTGATGTATTGTCGATGGCATAGTCGAACAATATCGGGTTTCTTCGTTTAATTTTTAAACGCATGAAGTTAGACGTTTGCGCTTTCATGTAATCTCATTAAGTGGCGAGATGCAGCGGGGGCCAGACGATCGGCTCTTGAAGTTTGCTGGAAGCGGTGGTAAGTGCTTTCGCTGGGTCCATTTGGACCCACGATTCCAGTTACGTCACTATTTCTCTGATCGTATACTTTTATTTTTTGCATTGTTTCAGGCATTATAATAGAATAATTGCACGAATTTCAAATGATAATCATATAAGCGAATTATTAGTAGACCAAATTGATTCCGAACCAGAATACTTGATCGATTTTCAACCATGTAATGATGAAAACATAACTTGCTATAAGAAAATACGTCTTCCTCTAAAACTGGAACACGAAAGTGGGGAAGATGCTATTTATGTTGCCCAAAATAGGATAATAAACAGTCACAAAAGTGTGTCAGATGTTCTAAATACATCTGCAAATATCACGCTCATAAAAAAGTGTTTTCCCTTAGTGTCATACATAGATATTTTCAAAGACTGATTGACAATTTTTTTACGTTTTTAGATGGGATGTCATTTTTTTTATGTTGCAAAAATTTATTACAAAATGTGTGTTTTTGTAAAGGGAAAGGTATGTCAAACTCAGTGGAAAAGTATTTGTTTAAATTTTATGATATTTTTTATCGAATTATTTAATGTCAAAGTGAGGTATTCAGTAATCTCTATCAAATGTAGGGCCTAAGTGTTAATTTTGAAAAAGCTGTAAATTTTAATTTCTTTATTAAAAAAAATAATTTATATTCTTCATTAGACCTGCTTTATTATTATACTGACACATTTAAGTTGTTATCTCAAATAATTTATGAATTATATAGCTTTTAATTTCTGGGTCCAAAATGACCCACGATTCCAGTTACGTTGATCAAAATAGCGATTCCGGTTAAGGGTTAAATTCTACACATTATATTATAGGATTAATAAAAAGGAAACTGCAAGTTGCGCCGTATATTCAAATCTATATGTATTAACAAATAAAAGGAATTTTTGAATAAATAATACAATTATTAGAAAAATTGCTGTTACTGTAAGACACGGGTACCAAAATTACTATGAGACACACCAGCTCGCTCATAAAACTATATAATACTATTATAAACCATATCCCGAACACCTTTAACACAATTAGACATGAGCAGACCCACCCCACTGGCAGCACCCGTTCACGAGCATGACGCATGAGCCAGCCATCGCTTCGCTCAACCATATTTTAGGGAACGTAACGACCCATTATAATATTATAATCGCATTCAGTCCAGTACTGTGTCACCCGAATCCACTTCCATTCACTATCCCTTAAATAGATAAAACTCTTTTTATATTTATCTTATTAGACAATAGACCTATCCATACATACGCCGACGCTAGTCTCTGTTCCCTCAGTAACCCTGCGGCTGAGAACCGCTTCGCGATAAGATTTAACAAGTAATGCATGCAACGTTGTAGCAGATTTCTGGCGTGTTAGATTTCAATAACGTTGTAACGTTGTTATACACCTTCCAAGAATGTGTTATATTTTCTTACTACATATTTCTAGAAACTACGTCGTTATAATAAATGGATATTCTGTTTCTTGCCCTTTTTTAATCGAAAGATGTAACCCTTCTTCTTATCTGTGCTAATTAACATTTTAATTAAGTACTGAATATTGACAGGTAGGCTGTAGGTTTTTATGGAGAACAAAAAACTAACGAACGATATTTATGCATTTTTAGGGTTCCGTAGTCAACAAGGAACTCTTATAGTTTCACCATGCCCGTCTGTCCGTCTGTCCTTAGCCTAGCTCATAGACTATTAGTACTGGAAAGGGTTAATTAGGTATGAATATACATATAAATCACGCCGACGAAGTGGTGAAGTAAAAACTATCACAGCTAGGTAGGCTTTACAAGTTTTCGAGATATAATATAATAACACATTTTCGAAAACCGCAAATATAACTTTGTCATTCATACGAACACTATGAAAAACAAAGTTATTTGTTTCTGGCCAAAAATGATAGTGGTATTTTTGCTAGATGAATGTAGTCGGTACGTTAAATGGGTACGGAACCCTTCATGGGCGAGTCCGACTCGCACTTGGCCGATTTTTTTATTGAAACCGGGTCACCATTTGACCGCCATCTTGCTTAGCTAACAGGATGCAGTCTAATAGAAGGCTATACACTATATAATAGACTTAAACCCATAAAACCATAAACCATATAAACCCCCTTATTCCAAAACGAATAAAATAGTCCTGGTTTAAAACTGATACTAAACTGGTGCTGTCACTTTCATTTACCAAATGAAAGACAAAATTAGCATCAGTTTTAAACCAGCTCTAACTTTAGTCCACGTGTTGGAATAAGGGGGAAAGAGACCAGGGTGCCTACCATCAACTCTTAATGCGGTTTTGTTTAGGACCTAAACTGATCTGCTTCGCTTATTCGTACCACGACAGCTTAATATCAATGACAGCGATTCAGTGATCATTCAATGACATTTTACAGCCGCTGAGCTGTCATCAACTCTTATTTGACTTATAACTCGGCCAAGCTAACATGACACCTGCAGGTTATACCCGCCCCTTTGACTCTCCGGGCATGACAGAATCGAGTGAAAGAGACAGGTAGAAGAAATAAGGACACAAATCGTTCGGTCATTCACATTTAGCAATTCATTTGCGATCCAGTTTTTAAAAGGTAGTATAGTACGAAAGAAAGCAATTCATTTTAGGAATCTATTCTGCATCGCGCTATTTTTGAAGTTGATGGTAGGCACCCAGGTCTAACTTTAGTCCACGTTTTGGAATAAGGGGGAAAGAGACCAGGGTTATAAGAATCACAGAAGCAGGTAGCGCTTCGTATGAGGAATGAAATTTGCGAAGCGCTTACTAAAATTTTTCAACAAAGTTCAAAGCAAGCTTCCAATTTAGCTTCCTGCCACTTAACATTAGTGACATAGCGATATGCGGTAGAAATTGTCTAAAGCTAATTTGGAGACGTGACGCGGCGGTGCCGTGCCGCTCACGTGCACGATCCGAGTTTGTGGCTCACCACAATATGGAAGAGGAGAGAAATATCAGGTCCAAATTGTCACTCGACGTAAAGCGGTGGTGAAATGTTATAATGCAATTATTTTCTACGTTGGACTTTTTAATTCCCTTTTGATTTTTGATTTTGGAATGTGGAATTACGATGATAGATTCATTCCGAATTTGGTCCAATTTCAAATATCTAAAATTAAATGTTATAGGTAATGTAGAATTTGTAAAGTAAAAGAGGTACCTACTATGCCTGTTACCAAATATTTTTCGACTCTAAAGGTCACAGCACATACATCAACTCGGAAAGGGATCGTAAACGTATCAACTCGAGCGGTTCAGTATTCTTTGTATGAAACCCCCTACTGCAAAGCACACTAATCGGATTCGTAACGTAATCGCCTCGCCTCGGGACCAGCTCACGAACCGCTTTGCGGGTCGCTCAACTTGCTATCCCCGCGCTTACCGCTAGTCCTCCACGCGCTCACGTCTCTCCGTACCCGAGCTTACAACTCTACGCACAGTGGTCTGAAAATGAAAATGAACATCATTTTTTTTTATTAATGTTTTTTTTTCTCATATTTTTGTCATTATTTTTTCGTTTTTGGCATTTTTTTTTATTTATCATTTTTTTATCTCATTCTTTTTTTTATATGGAACCACTGTGCGGCGAGCCGTAAGCGCGGCGTCCCCTAGCCGTTAGCGCGGCGTCGCCTAGCCGTAGCCGAGCCGACGTACCGACGCTGATCCGGTTTGGTTACGTGCTTGCGTTAGGTTGACGCCTGGTTGACGGCGAGGCGAAGGCGATACGGTGTCGATCCCTTTCCGAGTTGATGTAATGTGCTGTGTCCTTAAGAGTTTTTTCGAATGTACAATTTCGAATTGCTTATCTTGCACAACTAGGCGCTTTGCAGGCGGCGCCGGCGGCGGGGCTTTTTAACCGCGAAGCAATATACAAGCGATATTTTCACCTGCGGCGCGGTCTTTTTGCCCTTCGTGTGCATTGGTGTGTAGGATTCCCTTTGTGTTAACGTTTGCGGCGAAATTGACCGGCCAAGCCCGCCACGCCGTCTGCAAACTGCCTTAATGTCAGAGTAGAAGGTTCAAGGTCCAAAGTCTGAAGTCCGTAGTCTGAATTCCGAAGTTCGTGTTCCCTAGTTCCAAGTATTCCGAAAGAAGTACTTTTCCTCAACAAATGAATGTTTAAAAGAATTGTCTTACGATTGCTGAATCCGCCTAATTAATTTTATAGAGATAATCGAAAGTTGCTCGGAGCAATACTGTGGATCTGGAAAATTAAGCGTTCGCCATTATTAATACATTGGGCCCACAATGCCCCAGAGGATTTAATTCGGATGATAACTGGGGCCCACTAATTGCCAGCCATCTTACGAACGACGCCCAAGAAATTGTTTTTAATGAAATCTAACGAAAAATCCCCGCTAAAGTCAGCAATGGAATTTTTCTCTCCCCTTGGATCCAATTAGAGAAAATAATTTTAGATTATGTTCGGTAACGAGATTCGCGAAGTTGTTTCAACGTTTTTTTTTTTGTTTACATTATAGAGATCCTGTTTCTAGAAAAAGAGTTTCACTATTCCTGTTTCAGAGTCTCTTTTAAATTAAGTTTATTGTATGTTTTCTTTAATCTATTTTATGCTTCATGGAATAAAATAACTAATCGCAGTATTAGTTTACGCAATTTGAGTAAACATTTATTTCTCCACATAAAGACGTAATTGATTGCAAATGACACTGGTCAACTTAAATTGACAATTTACAAACAACGTCAGTCATAATGCAGGCGCATACTACTCGCATGACTGCCGCCACACTCACTGATTGACATCTCATCACGGGCAGGTATCTCAATATTTAGGCGATACTCGGAAAAATTATGCTAAATCGAGATAGCAATGAGAAAACGACGCGCGCGGGAGCGAGACCGATTTTGCCGATTACGCAAAAAAAACACAAAATCACTTCGTATTCAAAAACTATAGCGATTTTAAAAAAATGCTTCTATATGATCCTAAATATTATTGGTGTCTACTAATTAAACCAATTTTCAATAGTATATGTATCCCATTTAAGAATAATCTTGATATTTCTTATTTTTTAGAGGTATTTTCGAAAATAAAAAGTGTCGAGCCAAAATCATAAAATCGTGTTTCTGAAACTATACGATTCTAGATAAAGGTATAGAAATATATATATTATCTTCTATACCTTTATCTAGAATCTCTCGAATCTAGATAATTTACGAACAATGTCAGGCATATGCAAGTGCATACTACTCGCATCATTGCCGCCACACACACTGATTGACATCTCATCACGGGCAGTTGCTTCAATAATGAGGTACTACTCACAGCTCATATAGGCCCGCCTCTTTATTATGAAAACTACCTTGTTAGTTTAAATTTATTTCTTATTGAAATATTAATAGTTTCGTTTCATTAACAATTCACAAACAATGTCAGTCATATGCAAGCGCATACTAGTCGCATTACTGCCGCCACACATAGGCATTTTGCTACTATGTCATTGTGCGATTAAGTCTTATTACGAAGTAGTGAATATGAAATGTGGATTATTTACTACGTAGGTTTTTTGCAATGTAGTTATTGACAGCCGGACAGCTTTATTATGAAAACTACCATGTTAGTTTAAATGTATTTCTTATTGAAATATTAATAGTTCCATTCCATTGCGCATTGATAATTTACGAACAATGTCAGTCATATGCAAGCGCATACTACTCGCATCACTGCCGCCACACACACTGATTGACATCTCATCACGGGCAGGTGCTTCAATGAGCTACTGCTCACTGCTCTCATATAGGCCTACCTCTTTATTATGTACACACATCACCAGATCAGACATTTTAGCATTCGGAAGTCCTTATGTCCCTCGTAATAGCGTAGATTTTCGTAGTGAAATGAAATAGCTCTGACGTGTTGACTGTACACCGAGCAGCTTCGAAAGTTTAAATTTATTTCATTTCGAGGGCCATCCCTCCCTGCGAGGTGACGAGGGTTAATAAGTTTTTGCATATAGTTTTTGAAAGTCATAACCTCTTTATGAGGGTGAAGTTAGAAATATATTAATATTAAGTGCAAAGATGATTACCTACGTCAATTTCTTTTTAAAATACAGTTTTGTTCAATGCTGTGATTGGACATTCAAAATCAATTCTATTTATATTGAAAGAGCAGGTACATCTAAGCAGTTCGAATCATCATATTGTTGTAAGCACGCAAGGTGTTCAAAATATCTTGGCACTCATTGTTTCATATTTATATGAGCAGTCAGAGTGTTCAAAATTAGCTGCTCATAAAAATATGAAACAATGAGTGCCAAGATATTTTGAACACCTTGCGTGCTTACAACAATATGATGATTCGAACTGCTTAGATCAAATTGCTTTTATGTTTTTCAGATCTCTTTGACTACTCTAGACGCTTAGATCAATTTGACGCTGACTGTACAAATAATACATAAATAAACGGATCGGAAATTAGTCTTTGATGATCGTTTTCAAAGCTATTTGTAGTTGAAGAACTAAATGGCAGAAAATCTTGCATGAATTTATCAAGAGCTATTTTAAAACAGTTTGATTGTCCTTGCTTTCGTTAACAAGTAAGGTCCATCAAAAGATTGGTTTGAACTAATATAAAAGTAGAGACGTTTCTTCTCAACATATTATGTAGATATAGCTGCTATATCTACTTAAGTGGTGAAGAAACGTCTATACTATCATATTAGTCCAAACCAATATTAAAAACATCACAGTGGATTAACAATAAGAAAGCGCAAGTCTTCTACTTTATTAATATGCTCATCTTGCACTGCCAATATAAAAAAAAAACTGTACAGAAATCTCTGTATAGCGCCATCTGTCTTCCCAAGCACATCCCGTTCCGGCGCCTGCGCTCTCGCCGGAGCCTGAATTTATTGCAGCGCTCGAGCCCCGGCGGGTTATTAAATATTTTGAACAGCTTCCCCTGCTTGAGAGCTCGTACAAGGTGAGAACGTTGTTGATAAACATGTATTAGGTTACTTAAAAAAAAGTAGTACCTACCTACCTCGCCTAAATGTTTTAATGAAACTTGTACTTCTCGAACATGTAATTTGCGAACCCATGTGTGTAAGTGTTGTCAATTGATTATAACCTAATCTGAGTAAACATTTTTGAATTGAATTTTGATATCTCCCCATAAATGGAACTGAAGCTATTAATTTTAGACTTCGATCAACAATAGTACTGTTATTGTTGATCGAAGTATTTCGATTTTTTTTATATTATGGTAAATTAAACGTTGATCATGTAGATGTTCAAATGAACTTTATACATTTGCCACCTTTTGTCGGTATAAAGTATTAATGTGTTTGTAAGGGGACTTAAGGTTCTTGAATGGCGACCGCGTGCCGGACGACGTTCCGTGGGCAGGCCCCCTACAAGGTGGACCAACGATCTGGTCAAGGTCGCGGGAAGCCGCTGGATGCGGGCAGCGCAGGACCGATCGTTGTGGAAATCCTTGACGGAGGCCTATGCCCAGCAGTGGGCGTCGTTCGGCTGACATGATGATGATGATGATGAAGGGGACTCGTGATCATAGATCATGTTCCGCTCGTAAGAATGAAGGTAATGTCAATTCTAGCAATAACAATCGATCATTTAGGTACTTAAACCACCAATCCAGACCAATGAAAACTAAGTAGGTATTTTATCAATAACAAAACGCATACTAGATTCACCGAAAGGTTGTGATAAGCCTTTGTTACATTCATACAAACTTTTCAATAATTTACATCTTGAACTTGAAATTGGTTTGAACGTGACTCTAAAACACTAATCCCACCAATAACTCCCTTGACGATTCCGACCCCTGATTTTGGTGTAATGTTACCTGCTTTCATCAATATAAATAGAATCGAACTGGATATTTGAATGTCTAACCACGCATTGGGCAGGGCAGACTACCGTCGAAACAGAACAGAACCATTTAATATTCATAGACGTTAAGAAATTATACTCTAAAGGATTGCCTTTACCCGCAACACGTCATATCAATTCACGGTCTGACATTGGACTAAAACTGTATTTGAATTAATTTAAATTAGTTTGAAATAACTTTTAAAATAGGGTGAAATCTAAAATTTAAAGTACAACGTTTGATATGTTTAACTAAAAGCGTCTTAATTATGCAACTTCGGGCCACTCAAACCTCACTTTTAAATGAACGAAAATTCTTAAAGTTTAAACATAAATAAATATTCTCTTACAATCACACCAATTATCTAAGCCATAAGTTTGTTAACGTTTTAACTCACGTTAGTTGGTTAACTTAAAAACGCTGAATAAGAAATTAAACATAAGATTTCGAATATTTACTTATTGTAAATAAGTTCTAGGTATTATAATTACATCCAATATTTTATTACATCAAAAGCATCTGGACTAAACCTTTGCAAATGTGCAACCTTGCAATATTTTGATCATCTACTATCTGTGCAATTTAAATACACAATGCGTCGGTGTATATGAACTTAGCAATCCCCAAGGCAACACGCTAGGCCCAATATTTGCGGAGCGGCATTCGAGCGAGTCGTAAGCGGCAAATTGACGAAACAACTTCCCGACAGCCCTCAAGAGATTAAGTTAAATTTGGATTCGGAAATCGTTATATTGAGACGGTATGGAGCTTTGTAATGGGTACGTTTTAGGCACTACATCCAACTTGTTTCAATTTTATTTTGCAAAGACGTAGGTATACTCTTGCTTGATCTCTTACCATATTTCTGTAGTCCACCATCATTGCAAGCTAAACATAGAATGCGTCAGTGAATGTGAACTTAGCCAATCCGAGCGAGCGAGTCGTAAGCGGCAAATTGACGAATCAACTTCCCGACAGACCTTGGGCCTTAGCCAAAGTAACAATTCACAAACGATAACGAAGTTCGAAAGAAATTCAAGGTATAGGATTGGCGGATTTGTATAAGCTGCGCTAAATCACGTGGTTGCCGCAAGGTGATTGGAGCATAAAGACGATAGCGAATATATTTGTCGTTTCGCCACATAACGATGTTACTTTGGCTACAGGCCCTTAAGAGAGTAAGTTAAATTTGAATTCGGAAATCGTTATATTGGGACGGTATGAAGTTTTGTCATAGGTACTTTTTAGGCAATTTAGGAAAGATAACAGTAAACTGTTGAAAATCCAACTTGTTTTCATTTTATTTTGCAAAGACGTACTCTTGCGTGATCACTTACAAAATTCTGTAGTCTACCATCATTGCAAGCTAAACATAGAATGTGTCAGTGAATGTGAACTTAGCAACCCCCCAAGGCAACACGCTCGGCCCAATATTTGCGGAGCGGCATCCAAGCGAGTCATACGTAAGCGGTAAATTGACGAATCAACTTCCCGACAGCCCTCAAGAGTGTAAGTTAAATTTGAATTCGGAAATCGTTATATTGGGACGGTGTGGAGCTTTGTCATAGGTACTTTTTATGAAAGTTTTTTTTTTTATAAAAAAGGGGCAAACGAGCAGACGAGCCACGTGATGGGAAGTAGTCATCGTCGCCCATGGACATCTACAACAAAAGTTAGCAGTATAAGAAAAATGGAACTAGCTCCGATGAGATGAGACGGGCCGATATTTTCTAAAATACTTCATTTTCCATTTTTCAATCATAAAAATTGCATTGTGAATGCAATAAAGTAAAAATTTAAATAACTTCGCAGTGTAACTTAACAATCCACCTTTTTTAATTTTACTTTGCAAAGAAGTATACTCCTGCTTGATCTCTTACCATATTTCTGTAGTCTACCGTCGTCATTGCACAGTAAATAAAGAATGCGTCAGTGAATGTGAACATAGGCACCACGCTCAGCCCAATATTTGCGGAGCGGCATCCAAGCGAATCGTAAGCGGTAAATTGACGAATCAACTTCCCGACAGCCCTCAAGAGTGTAAGTTAAATTTGAATTCGGAAATCGTTATATTGGAACGGTGCGGAGCTTTGTCATTGGTACTTTTTATGAAAGTTAGCAGTATAAGAAAAATGGAAAATGGAGTAGGTATTTTAGAAAAAATCGACCCGTCTCACTACTAGCTCCGATGAGATGAGACGGGTCGATATTTTCTAAATACTTCATTTTCCATTTTTCAATAATAAAAATTGCATTGTGAATGCAAAAAATTAAAAATTTAAATAACTTCGCAGTGTAACTTAAAAATCCACCTTTTTTAATTTTACTTTGCAAAGAAGTATACTCCTGCTTGATCTCTTACCATATTTCTGTAGTCTACCGTCGTCATTGCACAGTAAATAAAGAATGCGTCAGTGAATGTGAACATAGGCACCACGCTCAGCCCAATATTTGCGGAGCGGCATCCAAGCGAATCGTAAGCGGTAAATTGACGAATCAACTTCCCGACAGCCCTCAAGAGTGTAAGTTGAATTTGGATTCGGAAATCGTAATATTGGGACGGTATGAATTTTTGTCATCAGAAAAAAGGTGTAAGTAGTTAATTTATCATTTTTGGAACTGCACGACATTTTGTGTCAGTGTTTGGCTTTAGAACCTTTTTAACCTTTTTTCAAAATTGTACGTGTAAATAACGAAGAGCAAATATTTTTGTATTTTGTCTTGGATACGGCTTTTGAAAAAAAAACGATGATAATAAATTCATCTTACTTCACAAAGATGTTATTGTTCTTAAAAAATCCAAAATAGCTACAGATGAAATACCACAAAGATAAGCGAGCACTATTTCCTTTTTACAAAACCAAAAAAACGAGCTGCAACAGCCTCACTCCGAGTACTCTCCAACGTTCAACGTCCCACATTCACACAGTATTTCTATATAGTCCAGAGTGTAATGATACCTCCACAAATAAGTTGTCCGCACAAAGCCAGTTGTTACCGTTGTATCGAGGTGATTAGCAATGCAGATGCGAGCATTCCGCTGGGGACCTTTGTTCTGGGTTTAGTTGGCTTTGATTGCCCCGTGCAATGTGCATGGCTTGTAAAAGTTACAGTACATGCATATGGATGACAGGTTGGCTTGTAATGGCTGATGGTTGTGCGAGCTTTATTGATTTATGAAATTAAATTGAGGCGACAGGTATTTTGCCTATAGGAGTTAGGAAAGCACGGTGGAAGTTTAAAAAATTACAGAATGATCGACTTTTTTTCTAAATTGGAAAGAAAGGTTCTAGACTTAAAGTGAAATTGTAACTTGAAGACTAGTTACAATGGACACTTATGACCACAGGCCTAATAGAACAACATCTGTATCATTGAGAGTTATCATGGTATCACCAAGCAAGTAGGTCTGCTGCTCAAGAACTCCAATCTATATATATAAAATCGAGGGGACATAACTCACTCATCACGAAATCTCTAAAACTACTGGACCAACGAAGATGTAATTTGGCAGGAAGGTAGATTATGCCTAGGAGACGTCCGCTAAGAACGGATTTTAGGAAACTCCCCCCCTCAAGGGGTAAAATGGGGGGGTTAAGGTTATATGAAACTTCCTCATTTATGGATTTAGAAGCATTAAAATTGGTACGTTGGATATTGGTTACGACCGAAAATGATCTGAGTAAGCAAAGTAAAAAAAACTCCCCCTTAATAGGGTAAATGGGGAGATAGAGTTTATATGGAACTTCTTCATTTCTGAACTTAGAAGTATGAAAATTAGTATGTTGAATACTGGGTGCCTACCATCAACTCTTATTGCGGTTTTGTTTAGGAACCTAAACTGATCTGCTTCGCTTATTCGTACCACGACAGCTTAATATCAATGACAGCGATTCAGTGATCATTCAATGACATTTCACAGCCGCTGAGCTGTCATCAACTCTTATTTGACTTATAACTCGGCCAAGTTAACATGACACCTTCAGGTAATACCCGTCCCTTTCAATCTCCGGGCATGACAGAATCGAGTGAAAGAGACGGGTAGAAGAAATAAGGACACAAATCGTTCGGTCATTCACATTTAGCAATTCATTTGCGATCCAGTTTTTAGAAGGTCAGAGTACGAAAGAAAGCAATTCATTTTAGGAACCTATTCTGCATCGCGCTATTTTTGAATCGCTGTCTTAAAGTTGATGGTAGGCACCCTGATCACAATTGAAAGTTATCTGCGTAAGCGAAGTTAAAAAAAATCTCCCCGATAATGGGGTAAAACGGACGGATTATGCTAATATGGAACTTCCTCATTTCAAAACTTAGAAGTATGAAAATTGGTATATTGGTTACTGGTCACGATTGAAAATTATCTGCGTATGCGAAGTTATAAAAAAACCCTTAGTAGGGTAGAAAGGGGGGATTAAGGCTTATATGAAAACTTCCTCATTTCTGGACTTAGGAGTATGGAAATTGGTATGAAGGATACTAGGTCATGATTAAAAATGATCTGCGTAGGCAAAATAAAAAAAAACCCCTAATAGGGTAGAAAGGGGGGGCTAATGTTTATATAGGGTGGGTGGGGAGGTATTAAAGATACGGAGTTTGGATGTTTATGGCTCAACCACAACTAAATGGCTAAATCGATCGGGATAATTGAACTCTGGCCGGGAAAATTACATACGGTTTTTTTAACTCGGGAAAATTACAGTTCTCTTGGGATACAGTTTTTTTTGTTTACTTTATATAATGAAGCATGGGTCCCATGACAGCTCATTTTCGTGCAAAGCAAAAAATTCTTTATGCATTGGAATAAAACTCAAGAAAATCAGTATTACACATTTTTTAGCAATGTATTGACTTGCATTTTGGTAGTTCAAGAGTAGGAGAATGTCCGAATATTATTCATACGATAGTAGCTCCTGTTTGTCTAGGTATCGTTACCTTATTATGCCTAAACCACGGGTAGCGTGCTCGGCATACGATTGATGAGGTTATGTGACTTTTGGTTATGTGATGTATGGGGCAATGGTCTATCATGGGATTGCTGTTAAAAAATATATCGTGCTTCGGAAGACACGATAAGCCGATGCTTATCAGCCAGGATTGGTTAGTTCACCATAACTTCAATGGGCCCGTGTGGAAGGTCATGGCCCATTCTCCTTATCCATCTATATGAAGGCCTGTGCCCCAGCAGCGGGGACATTAAAATAGATTGATGATGGTACTGATGAGACCTTAGAGAATGCCTATCTACCTATATACTTTTTGACACAAAATTTTGCGATGTAGTACTCGCGGACGTAGTCGCGACCGGCCATTCATATTCCTATTTCTACTATCCCCACTATTATTATAAATGCAAAATTGTAAATGCTCACGTCAAAACGGCTGAACCAATTTTGATGAAATTTGGAATGGAGATAGTTTGAGACAGTGCTTCCGGGTGCTCCTACTAATTACTCCTACTGATAGGAGCACTGGGACACCCATGTCCTGATGCTAGGAAGGACATAGGCAAATTGTAACCGCGGGAATAAGGCTCATTCCCATGGTAAAATAAGTTTTCGCTCGGGCAAAGCTGTAGAATGGAATTGGTATTTAAGGCGATAGTTTGAGTTCATGGGAAGGATGATATTTAGAATAGAGACAGTTTAAGGCCCTGGAAAGGATATATTTTACTTTTTACCGCGGGAAATCTCATTGTATGGAAAAATCACTTTAAGCGCAGGCTAATTTGGGGACAGAAATTGGTATTTAAGTAAATAATTTGAGACCCTGGCAAGGATTATAATAAGCTACATACTTTTTACCACAGGATAGTATCATATTCCCACGGGAAAATCAATAAGTAAGTAGGTATTATTTGTTTTTCTGTCTTTCACGTCCAAAACGGAGTAACGGATGAATGTGATTTTTGGTACGGGAGTAGATTGGGAGCTGGAGAATGACATAGTTTATCCCGGAAAATATTACATTCCGTCAGGATAATGTCGTGTAGTACACGCGGGCGAAGCCGCGGGCGGAATGCTAGTTATTTATAAAAACACACAATACTTAAACTTCACGTAAAATCTACCCATCACTTTCAAATCATTTAACCCTCACATCACGAAACACGACGCGACTTCTAATGTTATTTACCCAAGAATCTGCTAACCGAAGTATCCCAAACAAAAGTTTGGCCCAAAGAGTTGTTTAAAAACCTCGGGCCCTCTTCATTACGTGGGCCATTTTCGGAACTTCGTAGTTTGTCTCGGGCTACTTATATGGACCGACTAGTCTAAGATTCCGGACTGTTGAAGGAATGTTTAATGCTGTTCTTACAATTCATGTCAAAAGCTATGTAGTTAGGAAGTTAGACGTTGTTTCTTCTTATTTTTGGGTTCCTAAAGAGGATCTTTTAGAGGTCGAATAGATACAGTTGCACCGACTCCTTATAGTATTAGGATAAGGTCAGGAAGATGATAAATAGATCTAATTGAATGTTATTTAAAAAATATTTGTATGCTTTTGACCGGTACGTTATTTTAAAATGTTGTCTTAAAGAATATACTCTTAAAATATTCAAAAATATAAATATAAGCATCTGGCTTACAACCAGTTCCGATGGGATGGGTTGTGAGACGGGTCGATTTTTTCTAAAAACATTATTTTAAATTTTTCAATAACAAAAACTGCATTGTGAACGCAAAAAAGTAAAAATTTAAATAACATTTGTCTTATTTTAGACTAGCAGTTCGCCTTCCCGTGGGAATATCGGGATAAAAAGTATTCTATATGTTATTCCAGCCTATATGGCGTAGCTTCATTGACGTTCATAAGTGTTGTTAAACAAACCTAAATTGAATAAACGATTTTGAATATTGAATATATTGAATATTGAATATAATCTATCTCTATTGCAAATTTCAACCAGATCCGTTCAGTAGTTTCAATAGAGTAACAAACAAACATACATCCATACTCACAAACTTTCGCATTTATAATATTAGTAGGATTCTTTAAGCAAAATGGTTTCCGATTAAAGTAGAATTTTGAATTTATCAAGAATTAAATACCTAAGAAAATCTAAAAATAATCCATAACTGAAAGTTTGCAGTGCAATATATACATTTTACAAAAAAAAATTAAGGTCACGCTTAAGTAGATTTAAAATGCATCCAGAACCAACAACGGTTTAACGTACCTAATATGTTCAGAAGTATAAAGCACTTTGTGTAATGGGTAATCAAGACTTTATTGCACTTACTATAGTACAATAAAGTCTTGATTACCAATCCAATGATACACTATTTGGGAAAGTTGTTGAGATTTAAAGTCTAGAAGGTAATAGACAAAAAGGTACATAAGTAGATAGTTTATAAACTTAAAAAGATTCCCATGTTAAATTCTTCACACTTTCCGTGAAACAAAATAGGTTAGAGTATAACTAGCCGAGAGGCTCAGTGTAAACACCTCCTTATTTGCTGTTTAGAAACTTGTTATACATGGAAAATTAAATTTTGCCCATAATGTAACTAGGATAAGCATACAGATATGAGGGCTAATAAAAATTCCACACTAGGAGTTATTTTGCGCAACCTCCGGGGACATAGTGAGGGGACTACGCGCCGCTAGCGTGAACGTGTGAGACGATGCCACAAGTTAAAGGAGGAAGCGATTTAAAAATTACAAGAAGAATACATGCACAGTACAATCGTGCTTTTCTCCTGCAGTAGTAGGCAGAGGTCACTTCTGTCAACTTCATACAATACAATAATTAATAGTAGGAGTTATTTTGTGGTGCTCATTTTGGGGAAAGTGTGCACTATGGGCTTGTACTAGGCTGAGCACTATATAAAAATGGAATAGAAAAATATTTATTTATTTTAGGCTGATACAGCACTTGTGAACGTCAAAGAAGCTACGCCATCGGTTCGCAAATCCAACAGCCGCCTATTTAACCGCCTCTGTGGTCTAGTGGTTCACACCACCGATTTCAGACCAAGAGGTCCCGGGTTCGATTCCCAGTGGGGGTACATATTGTATTCGGTTTGGTTGGTGGTAGGACTAGTTCTTAGTCCGCCTGGCTAGCTACCACCATCTTATCTAAGTCTGACGCCATAACAATGATGTTTTCAGCATTATTGTGTTCCGGCAGTTAGAGATAAGATATCCAGTTCCTCAGTGATTGAGGATTCCGGGAGTAGTGCGCTTCCACCTTCAGCCTTATCACCACTTCACATCAGGTGTGATGAAGGCTAAGTGCTACCCCGTTGTAGATAAAAAAAAACAAAAAAAAACAGCGACAGACCTTGTAATTGTAACGAGAAGAACGGGCAAGAAATTCGCCAAAAATATTTTTTTCACACTAGGTGAGTCTCATATTTCAAATCGCCTCTGAATGCGTTTCTCTAAAAAAAAGCGAGTTATTTTGCGCAACCTCCAAGACCTAGTGCGGGGACTACGCGCGTGACTCACTAGCGTGAATGTGTGAGCTGATGCAACAAGTCAAGAGAGGAAGCGATTAAAAAATTACGAGAGATTACATAGGGACGTACATAAAAAAACAACAATCACAGAAAACACACACACACACCTAATCTGCATACTCGGCTACCCGTGTCTAAATGTTTACTAAGTATTTTTCGCTGCACATATATGTATTCTAATATGTTTAATTATTTTCCACAGAAACTTAAAAAAAACTGCCGCCTTTCATCATCATGTCCTCCACACCGTGTCCGGTGACGGCGAATCATACGTGCTTAACTGGTCCTTATGATAAGCACGAATATGACTTGCGAAACCAAGCTCGGTCACAAGATGCACTGCTGGCCAGAAGCATTGCAAGTGTTATTGTAAATAGGCTTTGGTCTGCCGCCTTTACCTTGATACCGGCTCCGGCATTTCTCTATGAAATACCATCGCTTGAAGAGCGAGGTGAGAATATGTTGTAAAGTGCTAGATTCCGGACACCACTCACGACATTTTTCCGTGTAACTTACTGCTTGTGCTGTATTATGCTCCGCACGTTTTTATTGGAATTTGTATTTTCGAGATTAAATGTTGTCAAATATGTCATTGTAGTAATTCACATTTTTAATCTTCAACGCCTACGACAGATTAGTTTAAAGTATCGGTAAAAAGTCTGCGGAAATTAACAACTTAATACCAGTGAGAAGTAAAAATAAAGGGTCAAACTGTTATTTTCATGCCAAAATAGTCACTTCAAAGTAAAGTTCAAAGTTAGACGAAACGTCCTTAAAAATACTTAGGGCAGAGTATTATGACATAAAAGGTAGACCCATTTGAAACCCCTTCTTTTCATTGAAAGCAAGCATGCAGCGTACAAACAAGCATGCACCATGCAAATAAGCATGCAGCGCACAAATAAGCATGCAGCGTGCAAACAAGCATGCACCATGCAGCAGGTATGAATTCTGGCGGTCTCACACGAGCTTATCTTCGCCTAACGGGCTTAAATTACACTCTAGGGGTAGGGCATACAAGACTACGTGGAGTGAGTTTTGCAGCGATTCGTTTCTGCCACTGACTTTAGTAGCACAACTTTTCAGAAAACACAAGCAGGTTAATGACTTTATAATACAATATTTTTAATCATTTGAAGCTTAAAATGTAATTTTAAAGAAATTACAGTATGGCTTATGAAATTATCGCGAATTAAGAGGAGTGTGTAGCAGACCGTCTTCATACAAACGGCGATAACGTTTTCCATCCTTTAAACCTTAACCAATACTATAGTATTCTTTGCCTTAACCTACAGCAATGAATTTTGTTGTTAAAATGCATAAAGTGGCGATTACACGCAACTACATAGTTAGGGCTCTAAATTTAGAATACATTGCTTGTTTTGATTGGATCACGTTTTAGTTTTGTTTTTATTTAAGTACACAAAACAGACAACAATCTTCATATGGATAGAGTAAAACATTTAAGCACAATATTGGTATCCTAAGGATACATGTGTACATGTCATGATTTGCAGACAATTTCCAGGCAATAATAGCAATACAGAAAAAAAACATTGATGCATTACATTAACGATAAGTTACAAAATGAAATATAATGTCAGCTGAGTTTACACATGTCAAATCATTTCGGTAGGTACCTAGTAGATTTTCACAATTTCTATGCGTTGCCTGACTGAAAAACGCTCCATAACTCAAAATTTACTGATGACAACTGCAAAATATCCGTGTTCCATTTTAATACAACAAAATTATTCAAAATTCAAGTAGATTTTGAGACACCCATAACTAGTAACTGAAAACAAAGCAACTGCGAAATGAATTACATTTAATTACAAAAAAATTGCAGTATAAAACAGCACTAAAACGAATTTCAATTTATTCCGTCGAATGCAAGCCATCAAGTCAACCGCATGCAAAGAAAACCAGATCTAAAATAGACTCAGAATAAATAACATTGGTGTGCCACATATCCCATTTTCGATTTCGAGCGAATTCGTCGATTTTATTACAAGCAAGATAAATAGTACTGCAACAACGCATTGGGCTGCCCGGTGCCACAGTAAAAGAAATGCCAGTAGAACCGTTACAATATTCAAATTAATTAATTTAAATTCAGCATTACTTTTTACAGACATGTTTTGTATAAACAGATCTTAGATTCTAGCGCACTATGTTCCATTTGCACTATTTTGCATTTGAAACATACTTACCTTCTTGATGATGACAGTTTTTTGTCGTGTTTAGCGACGAGACGTTGCATCGTCTCGGGCCTACTTCGGATCGCTTGTAATATTTGAAAAGCCATGGAGGTATGATCACATCCTGTCTTTATTTACGAGATGAAAGCTGCAACTCAGCTGGCCAGTTGCTGGCTACAAACCTTGCCATGATCAGAGTTGTCTGGCTATCGTGACTTTTAGCCCGGTCTTACATTACGAAACTTTTAGACGACTTGTATAATGCGCCAGTTGTGGAGAGACAAGTCATGGACGCATATATATTCACGCATTGCATAAGAAGATACAAAGGTAGACTCAATGCCCTTACCTATGCATTCTCTACCAGTCAACCGGAAAGAATGTAAACAAGAGGCCAAACAAAAACTAAATATAAAATATCTCCCATACATTTGTATTATCTCTTACACACTACGCTATTAGTATACTAGGATACTGTGTGATGGTGTTGTATTACTGACATCCGCGATTGGCGTATCATACCAGTCGTCTCTAAGTATGATAATGTAAGACCGGGCTTATGATTTTCAATTTTCCTGGCCATTTCCAATATACCGCGCATTTAATATACTCTTTGTTTTTTTTATATCGTGATAGGCAGTGAACGAAGTGATAGGTGTAAAAAGTAACATACTGCTTTTTTTACACTATGCGTGTAATTGCACAAAAAGTATGACCGAATGACCACGTCTGCGTCGGTACAGAAGGAATCAGTTTGCCGGGCGAGCGGCCAAAACATGATTACGTTGGCAGCAGAGCCTGCCCCCCGCGCCTCGCACCCTGCGCCCGCATGATCTGCTTAACACTTTACACGGAAATATAGGTATGATAGTAGCGCCCCTCTTATACCTCTTTAATTTGTCTCTTGCTCAATCAAAATATCCGCAATGCTGGAAAGTATCTAGGGTCACTCCCGTCCCGAAAGAAGACGGAGGAACGGACGTTTCTTCTTTTAGACCGATTGCGGTTCTGTCAGTTTTTGCTAAGATCTTCGAAGCAATCCTGAATGAGTATATAAATAATCAGATTGATCACTCATTGCACGATAGCCAACATGGCTTCCGCCGTGCCCGTTCTACAACTACAAATTTAGTGTCGCAGGTAGACTACGTACTCAACCAAATGGACAATGGTAAGCAGGTGGATGCTACCTACTTTGATTTTAAAAAGGCTTTTGATCTGGTTGACAACGATAAACTATTACAGAAATTGGCAATAATTGGTTTCACGCCAAAGCTCCTAAGTTTTTTTTCATCTTACCTTAGTAATCGATGTCAATATGTTCGTTTGGATGGGTATGATTCTAATGACTACTTCACACGGTCAGGGGTAAGTCAGGGAAGTACGTTGGGACCGACACTTTTTGTAATTTTTATTAATGACCTGCCAGGAACGGTACGCGACTCTAAATGTATTTTATTCGCTGATGACCTAAAATTGAGTCTAGGCATCAAAACTGTAGCGGATGCTGAGTCCTTACAGAGGGATATTGATGCTGTTTCGCAATGGAGCCGTGACAATAATCTTCCATTTAATGCTGAGAAGTGTAAAGTAATAACGTTCTCGCGCAAATTACAACCGCTCAGCTATAGTTACAATTTATCTGACGCTCCCATGGATAGAGTACATGACATTAAAGACTTAGGTTTAATATTAGATTCTAAATTAGATTTTCACAAGCATATAATAAATATTTGCAAGAAGGCACACAGGATGTTAGGTTTTGTCATAAGAACAGCATCACAATTTGACAATGCGGCAGTAGCAAAAGTACTTTATGCTGCATATGTTCGCAGCAAAGTTGAATACGGTGCAGTTGTATGGAATCCTTATGAGGAAAAATATGTACTAATGGTAGAAAAAGTACAACGGAAATTTGCTCGATGGCTTTATAAAAATGTTTACGGGTACTATCCATATTTATATCCATCTCTATTTGTATCTGGTATGACGGAAATGGAAACTTTGAAGCTTAGGAGAGCCATGCTTTTGATAGTACATTATCTTTTAATATTGCACCAGGGGATCGACAGTCCACAGACACTGGAAAGATGTCGTATCTTGGTCCGACCAACATATCTTGGGACGCAGAGGGGCTGGTAGCACCGCGCCGTCGGCAGCGCCTTCTGGCGCTGCCTGCGGCTCGGACCCAGTATGGTAGGCTTGCGCCAACTAACCGTGCACTGCGTACTATCGGGGACATACTTGCTCAGCACTACGAAATTGATTTGTTTGCCGATGGCTTAGGACTACTTTGTAATCAATTTAGAAAATGTTTAAATGACATTAAATACTGACATTAATATTTTTATTCTCTGACATTTGTAATTTGACTCAAATAATTCTACCAGTTGATTATTACCTATTATATTTCTGTGTTGACATAATATGTGTATTGTGTAGTCTTGATAATTTTTAAATAATCAAAATCGACACGATTTTATTTCTGACATCATTGTTTTTATTGTGTACGTAGTCTTGACATTATTTATTTCTTATTCAATGTGTTCCACTTAGACCATACTCTTATTATTTAGACTCTAGATGTGACATGATTGTTAATGTATTGTTTGTTTATTACTTAGTTGTGATTATATAATATTACTGCATGCTTATCATTATTGACTAATCTTCTAAGCGCTTTGGATTCAGAAATCTGTTAGCTTTTAAGATCATGTATGAATAAATAATAAATAATAAATAAATGATGTAACCTGCATTTTTACCATGTTGTGGGTATGACTGATCGAGCATCTAGAAATGAGTTTGGCAAACTGAATTCGTAATCGAAAACTATCGCTACTTATATCTCTTTCATGTTCTTGGACTGCTTTACCGACATGAGCCGTTCATCCGATAGTTTTCGTTGTTGGAACACCGTAGTATATATGACTCATTGCCCTGCCCCCATCAGTGATGGGGGCAGGGCACTAAGTAGTGAGACTACGTCTGCCCCTCACTCTCATCTACTATGGTTCGTTCGCTAAAATGTCTGGTCTTTAAATGATGTAACCTGCATTTTTACCATGTTGTGGGTATGACTGATCGAGCATCTAGAAATGAGTTTGGCAAACTGAATTCGTAATCGAAAACTATCGCTACTTATATCTCTTTCATGTTCTTGGACTGCTTTACCGACATGAGCCGTTCATCCGATAGTTTTCGTTGTTGGAACACCGTAGTATATATGACTCATTGCCCTGCCCCCATCAGTGATGGGGGCAGGGCACTAAGTAGTGAGACTACGTCTGCCCCTCACTCTCATCTACTATGGTTCGTTCGCTAAAATGTCTGGTCTTTATAATACCTATATCCTACTAATATTATAAATGTGAAAGTTTGGATGTTTGGATGTTTGGATGTTTGGATGTTTGTTACTCAATCACGCCAAAACGACTGAACGGATTTGGCTGAAATTTGGAACACAGATACTTTGTAGCCTGGAGAGGAACATAGGCTACTTTTTATCCCGGAAAAATGTCACATTCCTGCGGGATAACGTCGTGTAGTCCACGCGGGCGAAGCCGCGGGCGGAAAACTAGTTCTCCATAATTGAACATTTAAAGTGTTTTCCTCTAATGCTAGAGCTTCACCTGCGTCTAATGCCATTAATTAGCGCGCTATTTGATATAGTACGCAGGTGTAGCCGGGTCTTAGCGCGCTGATCGCACTAATTTGCTTTAATTAGCGCGCTAAGACGCGTTATTAACGCCGTTAATCGACACGCAGATGAAGCCCCAGCATAACATTGTATCGATACTCATACAAAGGGTACGAAACTATGCTTGCAATGATAGTGAAAAGCGATTGGCGTTAGCGAATGTTTAGCCAAGGCCGAACTACTGCTAAAACTTGCGAGAAAATAAAATAAAAACTCTAAATACAAATGCGGCTGCATCATCAATAGAAGAGACATCGCAACTAGAAAAGCTTCAACTGACTTTTCAGCGGCCGTCAGTCTTTATCTTGTTTAAATGAAAAAGACTCAATCAATACTAATATTTTTAAGAGGAAAGATTTGATTGTTTGTTTGTTTCTTTGCATCGAATCGGCTCCGAAACTATTGGACCGATTTCGAAAATTCTTAATTTGACCATTACAAAGCTACATTCTTCCCGAGTGACATCCTTACTTTATATTATAAATGCGTCTCTGTCTGTGTGTGTTACACAATCACACCTAAACTACTGAACCGATTTGAATGAATTTTGGTACAGAGATAGTCTAGAGCTAGTCTAGTCTAGGCTAGGCTAGTCTAGAGCCTGAGAAAGGACATAGGCTACTTTTTATTCCTGAAAAAATATCACCTTCCCGCGGGATAACGTCGTGTATTACACGCGGGCGAAGCCGCGGGCGGAAGGCTAGTAGGCTATATTTTATCCAGATATTCCCACGGGAACGTAAGTAATTATAAAATAAATAAATAAATAAAAATGTTTATTGACATAAAATTACAAAAACAGTTTCAATATCCATAAACATAAAAATAAGCAAAAGCCACTAAAATATTGAATTTTGTGAACTGCTGTTGCCCGTAGTAGGACAACCTGTGCTACAGGCAACAGGGGCCCCACCCACAAAATGAGAAAATTGTAGGCTTTGAAAAATAATAACTTAATAAATATGAATATAATACTAATTAAAATCTAAATCATAAGTGCAGTGCATGTAGACTCACATGAGCCGCGCAGTAATGAACTGAAACTTGTAACAGTAATAAGTAGGGGGAAAAAAAAACTAAATTTACAGCGTTGTCCACTAAATAAGAATAATATACTGAAAAATGGAAAATGAAGTATTTAGAAAAAATCGACCCGTCTCACAACCAGCTCCGATGGGACTCGAACCCACGACCTTTCGCTTTCCGGGCGACTGCTCTAACCACTGAGCTACGGAGTCGTTACGAGAAGCGTCGAATTTATCCAATACTTCTTACGCACTGTATAGTCAGTGTTAATTTCATCAATGTGGAGATATTACTACCCTCACACGCGAAAGAAATACCTTTCCAGGTATTTGGCAATCGCTAAAGATGAAATTACTATTGCAACTTATTTGAATTTTTAGTTTTTTGCATTCACAATGCAATTTTTGTTACTGAAAAATGGAAAATGAAGTATTTAGAAAAAATCGACCCGTCTCACAACCAGCTCCGATGGGACTCGAACCCACGACCTTTCGCTTTCCGGGCGACTGCTCTAACCACTGAGCTACGGAGTCGTTACGAGAAGCGTCGAATTTATCCAATACTTCTTACGCACTGTATAGTCAGTGTTAATTTCATCAATGTGGAGATATTACTACCCTCACACGCGAAAGAAATACCTTTCCAGGTATTTGGCAATCGCTAAAGATGAAATTACTATTGCAACTTATTTTAATTTTTAGTTTTTTGCATTCACAATGCAATTTTTGTTACTGAAAAATGGAAAATGAAGTATTTAGAAAAAATCGACCCGTCTCACAACCAGCTCCGATGGGACTCGAACCCACGACCTTTCGCTTTCCGGGCGACTGCTCTAACCACTGAGCTACGGAGTCGTTACGAGAAGCGTCGAATTTATCCAATACTTCTTACGCACTGTATAGTCAGTGTTAATTTCATCAATGTGGAGATATTACTACCCTCACACGCGAAAGAAATACCTTTCCAGGTATTTGGCAATCGCTAAAGATGAAATTACTATTGCAACTTATTTTAATTTTTAGTTTTTTGCATTCACAATGCAATTTTTGTTACTGAAAAATGGAAAATGAAGTATTTAGAAAAAATCGACCCGTCTCACAACCAGCTCCGATGGGACTCGAACCCACGACCTTTCGCTTTCCGGGCGACTGCTCTAACCACTGAGCTACGGAGTCGTTACGAGAAGCGTCGAATTTATCCAATACTTCTTACGCACTGTATAGTCAGTGTTAATTTCATCAATGTGGAGATATTACTACCCTCACACGCGAAAGAAATACCTTTCCAGGTATTTGGCAATCGCTAAAGATGAAATTACTATTGCAACTTATTTTAATTTTTAGTTTTTTGCATTCACAATGCAATTTTTGTTACTGAAAAATGGAAAATGAAGTATTTAGAAAAAATCGACCCGTCTCACAACCAGCTCCGATGGGACTCGAACCCACGACCTTTCGCTTTCCGGGCGACTGCTCTAACCACTGAGCTACGGAGTCGTTACGAGAAGCGTCGAATTTATCCAATACTTCTTACGCACTGTATAGTCAGTGTTAATTTCATCAATGTGGAGATATTACTACCCTCACACGCGAAAGAAATACCTTTCCAGGTATTTGGCAATCGCTAAAGATGAAATTACTATTGCAACTTATTTTAATTTTTAGTTTTTTGCATTCACAATGCAATTTTTGTTACTGAAAAATGGAAAATGAAGTATTTAGAAAAAATCGACCCGTCTCACAACCAGCTCCGATGGGACTCGAACCCACGACCTTTCGCTTTCCGGGCGACTGCTCTAACCACTGAGCTACGGAGTCGTTACGAGAAGCGTCGAATTTATCCAATACTTCTTACGCACTGTATAGTCAGTGTTAATTTCATCAATGTGGAGATATTACTACCCTCACACGCGAAAGAAATACCTTTCCAGGTATTTGGCAATCGCTAAAGATGAAATTACTATTGCAACTTATTTTAATTTTTAGTTTTTTGCATTCACAATGCAATTTTTGTTACTGAAAAATGGAAAATGAAGTATTTAGAAAAAATCGACCCGTCTCACAACCAGCTCCGATGGGACTCGAACCCACGACCTTTCGCTTTCCGGGTGACTGCTCTAACCACTGAGCTACGGAGTCGTTACGAGAAGCGTCGAATTTATCCAATACTTCTTACGCACTGTATAGTCAGTGTTAATTTCATCAATGTGGAGATATTACTACCCTCACACGCGAAAGAAATACCTTTCCAGGTATTTGGCAATCGCTAAAGATGAAATTACTATTGCAACTTATTTTAATTTTTAGTTTTTTGCATTCACAATGCAATTTTTGTTACTGAAAAATGGAAAATGAAGTATTTAGAAAAAATCGACCCGTCTCACAACTTTTTCTAAATACTTCATTTTCCATTTTTCAGTAACAAAAATTGCATTGTGAATGCAAAAAACTAAAAATTAAAATAAGTTGCAATAGTAATTTCATCTTTAGCGATTGCCAAATACCTGGAAAGGTATTTCTTTCGCGTGTGAGGGTAGTAATATCTCCACATTGATGAAATTAACACTGACTATACAGTGCGTAAGAAGTATTGGATAAATTCGACGCTTCTCGTAACGACTCCGTAGCTCAGTGGTTAGAGCAGTCGCCCGGAAAGCGAAAGGTCGTGGGTTCGAGTCCCATCGGAGCTGGTTGTGAGACGGGTCGATTTTTTCTAAATACTTCATTTTCCATTTTTCAGTAACAAAAATTGCATTGTGAATGCAAAAAACTAAAAATTAAAATAAGTTGCAATAGTAATTTCATCTTTAGCGATTGCCAAATACCTGGAAAGGTATTTCTTTCGCGTGTGAGGGTAGTAATATCTCCACATTGATGAAATTAACACTGACTATACAGTGCGTAAGAAGTATTGGATAAATTCGACGCTTCTCGTAACGACTCCGTAGCTCAGTGGTTAGAGCAGTCGCCCGGAAAGCGAAAGGTCGTGGGTTCGAGTCCCATCGGAGCTGGTTGTGAGACGGGTCGATTTTTTCTAAATACTTCATTTTCCATTTTTCAGTAAAAAAATTGCATTGTGAATGCAAAAAACTAAAAATTAAAATAAGTTGCAATAGTAATTTCATCTTTAGCGATTGCCAAATACCTGGAAAGGTATTTCTTTCGCGTGTGAGGGTAGTAATATCTCCACATTGATGAAATTAACACTGACTATACAGTGCGTAAGAAGTATTGGATAAATTCGACGCTTCTCGTAACGACTCCGTAGCTCAGTGGTTAGAGCAGTCGCCCGGAAAGCGAAAGGTCGTGGGTTCGAGTCCCATCGGAGCTGGTTGTGAGACGGGTCGATTTTTTCTAAATACTTCATTTTCCATTTTTCAGTAACAAAAATTGCATTGTGAATGCAAAAAACTAAAAATTAAAATAAGTTGCAATAGTAATTTCATCTTTAGCGATTGCCAAATACCTGGAAAGGTATTTCTTTCGCGTGTGAGGGTAGTAATATCTCCACATTGATGAAATTAACACTGACTATACAGTGCGTAAGAAGTATTGGATAAATTCGACGCTTCTCGTAACGACTCCGTAGCTCAGTGGTTAGAGCAGTCGCCCGGAAAGCGAAAGGTCGTGGGTTCGAGTCCCATCGGAGCTGGTTGTGAGACGGGTCGATTTTTTCTAAATACTTCATTTTCCATTTTTCAGTAACAAAAATTGCATTGTGAATGCAAAAAACTAAAAATTAAAATAAGTTGCAATAGTAATTTCATCTTTAGCGATTGCCAAATACCTGGAAAGGTATTTCTTTCGCGTGTGAGGGTAGTAATATCTCCACATTGATGAAATTAACACTGACTATACAGTGCGTAAGAAGTATTGGATAAATTCGACGCTTCTCGTAACGACTCCGTAGCTCAGTGGTTAGAGCAGTCGCCCGGAAAGCGAAAGGTCGTGGGTTCGAGTCCCATCGGAGCTGGTTGTGAGACGGGTCGATTTTTTCTAAATACTTCATTTTCCATTTTTCAGTAACAAAAATTGCATTGTGAATGCAAAAAACTAAAAATTAAAATAAGTTGCAATAGTAATTTCATCTTTAGCGATTGCCAAATACCTGGAAAGGTATTTCTTTCGCGTGTGAGGGTAGTAATATCTCCACATTGATGAAATTAACACTGACTATACAGTGCGTAAGAAGTATTGGATAAATTCGACGCTTCTCGTAACGACTCCGTAGCTCAGTGGTTAGAGCAGTCGCCCGGAAAGCGAAAGGTCGTGGGTTCGAGTCCCATCGGAGCTGGTTGTGAGACGGGTCGATTTTTTCTTAATACTTCATTTTCCATTTTTCAGTAACAAAAATTGCATTGTGAATGCAAAAAACTAAAAATTAAAATAAGTTGCAATAGTAATTTCATCTTTAGCGATTGCCAAATACCTGGAAAGGTATTTCTTTCGCGTGTGAGGGTAGTAATATCTCCACATTGATGAAATTAACACTGACTATACAGTGCGTAAGAAGTATTGGATAAATTCGACGCTTCTCGTAACGACTCCGTAGCTCAGTGGTTAGAGCAGTCGCCCGGAAAGCGAAAGGTCGTGGGTTCGAGTCCCATCGGAGCTGGTTGTGAGACGGGTCGATTTTTTCTAAATACTTCATTTTCCATTTTTCAGTAACAAAAATTGCATTGTGAATGCAAAAAACTAAAAATTAAAATAAGTTGCAATAGTAATTTCATCTTTAGCGATTGCCAAATACCTGGAAAGGTATTTCTTTCGCGTGTGAGGGTAGTAATATCTCCACATTGATGAAATTAACACTGACTATACAGTGCGTAAGAAGTATTGGATAAATTCGACGCTTCTCGTAACGACTCCGTAGCTCAGTGGTTAGAGCAGTCGCCCGGAAAGCGAAAGGTCGTGGGTTCGAGTCCCATCGGAGCTGGTTGTGAGACGGGTCGATTTTTTCTAAATACTTCATTTTCCATTTTTCAGTAACAAAAATTGCATTGTGAATGCAAAAAACTAAAAATTAAAATAAGAATAATATAAAAAAAATATAAATATATATATAATAAACAAATCAAATATCTTCGAATTTATACATTTAAAAACTTCTCTGTCTCGTCATAATCCATACTTTTAAGCCATTTACTTACTTTTATTTTTATTTTTAATTAAATATGATCAGTTTCTGCCTAAGCGAAGCTCGTAGCACAAAGTAACTACGCGGGCGGTCGCCGGCTCGTAGCGTGAGCAGCCCGTGTCTGAGTGAATAGCGCGCTCGGCCAGCGCTCGTTAAGGTTAAGAATCTTTCGCAGTGGTCGTTCACGGAATGGGTGACCAAAAATAATAGTGCTACCCCGTTGTGAATAAAAAAAATAAAAACAAAATATCTTGAGGTCCACCGTGCTTCCGAATGCTCGTTAAGCCGTTGGCTCCGGCTGCATTTGCAGTCGTTAATACCCACGAATTTGCATTGACCCCGCGTGGTGGGTCATTCATGACCCATTCTCCTTATTCATCCATACCCTTCCAACTGCGGAGCGAACATATTATGTCAGCTCATAATAATATGTTCGACGTATTGAAAAAACAACGGGTTGCACTCCGGGAGTGCCGGCAGAAGTGAAAAGCTCCCTAAACTTTTCACAAAAAAGGTACTTATTTGACAAAAAAAAGAAAAAAATTCGGACTGGATTTGAACCGAGGTCTTTTGGCTTGAATGCCGCCCGTTTTCTAATATGAGCTATTACAACTTTGGAAACGGTGGCGAAATTTGCCTTCGTATTCTAATGACATTGTAACAGTTTTTCGACCATCCGTCTTACGAATTTACGATCTGACGGTCACGTGTCCTGACGAGAGTTTAACATTTTTTACCCATCACAAAAAGTGCACAACGCCGCTAAAGAAGATTTCACTCCATAATACGGTATTTTACTGATTTTTTTTTATTTCTTTAAAATGTTTTTCGAAATGTTAGCTACACAAAACAAGTTTTCATTTTGAATTATCTTGAATATTTTCAAAGATATAGGACTTCAAACTTTATAATTAGACAAGGACAGGACGCTATCTTAGTGACGTCAGTGGGTTAGTAGCGTCATAGTCACGCCATAGAAGATGATGAAGATGAAGAGATCGTTTTAGAAAGAGACAGCTATAGTCAAAATCAAACAGACTATAATTCTTTTATTATAAAACAGATTCAAATTATTTTTTCACATTTGGTATTCTTAATTGCAATATGTTTTAACGTCATCATTAAATATCTACATTTCATCAACAGTAAAATACCCTATTGTTCAGTAGTTGACGGGATAAGAAAGGCATGTGCTGTGCCCCAGCAGTGGGACTTTAAATATATGATGGTGAAGCGTAGCTCTAAATTAAATGTATACGCGATGTCGTCTGACATTTTTAATGCTGCGTTTTCTCATTTTTATAATTACTCTATAGTGTTGTGTATCTCTGCATAAAACACTCATTTGCAGTTTTGTCTATCACGGATGTGCAGTTTCAGTGGTGGGTCCTGCAATTTGCATGACAATGCGTGTGATTGCGTGCGATGCTAGCCCTCGAAATGCAGAGTTGCATGCAACAGTGTTCTGA
This sequence comes from Crambus lathoniellus, assembly GCA_949710035.1. Lineage (NCBI taxonomy): Eukaryota > Metazoa > Arthropoda > Insecta > Lepidoptera > Crambidae > Crambus > Crambus lathoniellus. Next base: position 29,330,095 of record OX453309.1, on the reverse strand, counting down.
GGCATGCACAATTATAAAACTAGTTTAGTAACTAAGCAAATTATTTTAATGATCCTGCTTTTCGGTGTAGGTATATCAGAGACAATTACATTGCTTTGGTATTTGTATCATCGTACAATTTGTTATTCATAATCTTTCAACGCAGAAAGTCGTGTTATCTGTCTACAAGAAATTTACTGGCTAATAGTTAATAACAAGCTACGAAATGGAGATTGAATTTACTCCAGCAAATGAAGAAGTCGTTCAATTTGTTAGGTCCTCTTTTCGCAACTGACAGGTACGTTTTAATTCAATAATTCAAAATCGTTTATTCAATTTAGGTTTGTTTAACAACACTTATGAACGTCAATGAAGCTACGCCATCGGTTCGCAAATCCTACGGCAGGAGACCTTGTAGCGAGAAGAACCGGCAAGAAACTCGCCAAGGGCTATTATTTTCTCCCTGTTTTAACTTATACAGTTTTAACTTTAATAAACAATCCTTCTTAATATTATAAATTTGAAAGTTTAGATGTTTGGATGTTTAGATGTTTGGATGTTTGTATGTTTCTTACTCAATCACGCCAAAACGGCTGAATGGGTTTTGCTGAAATTTGGGACATAGATACTTTTAAGCCTGGAGAGGAACATAGGCTACTTTTTATCCCGGAAAAATATCACATTCCCGCGGGATAAGGTCGTGTAGTCCACGCGGGCGAAGCCGCGGGCGGAAAGCTAGTATTAAATAATTTCTTACAATCACATCAATTATTTAAGCCTTTGTAAATTTCATGGAAAACTTGATAGCTAAAAATAAATATTTAAATACTTTTTGTTTGTAAATACAAAGGTACTTAAAATTGTATTTTTATGTTATGTTTCCAATTTTTGCATTCAGAAAAAGAATGAGAGACTTATTATTTTTACTTCTTTTGCATTCACAATGCAATTTTTCCTCACAACTTTCCCAATCCCATCGGAGCTACTTAGTTTGTGAGAAGGGTAGATTTTTTCTAATACAACTGTACTTCATTTTCAATATTTTCTAGTGATAGTGAGACTTTATAAAAAAAAAAAACAAATTACCCTTTTTCTAGCTTCCAGACAGAAAATACCACTTTTGAAATGCAGTTCATTCATTGAGAATGAGAAAAACACGGCTTGGTTTCCCATATGAGCGCGGTCAATTTTTATTTTGTAAGTAACTCTAGGACTGTTAAAATATCATTCTGCAGCCTTTACCTAGGCGTTTCATCATTTCAGCCGTACGACGCCCACTGCTGGGCATAGGCCTCCCCCAAGGATCTCCACAACGATCGGTCCTGCGCTGCCCGCATCCAGCGGCTTCCCGCGACCTTTACCAGATCGTCGGTCCACCTTGTAGGGGGCCTGCCCACGGAACGTCGTCCGGTTCGCGGTCGCCATTCGAGAACCTTTCCGCCCCAACGGCCATCGATTCTCCGCGCTATGTGTCCCGCCTACTGCCACTTCAACTGAGCAATCCTTCGAGCGATGTCAGTCGTTTTAGTTCTCCTGTGGATCTCATCATTTCTGATTCGATCGAGCAGGGAAATACCAAGCATCGCTCTCTCCATTGCTCGCTGGGTGACCTTGAGCCTTCTTATGAGACCCATATTAAAAGACCACGTCTCGCTTCCATAAGTCATAACTGGCAACACACACTGGTCAAAGACCTTAGTCTTGAGACATTGAAGAATTTTGGACGCGAATAGGTATATGCCGGAGCTTCCCAAACGCTGCCCATCCGAGCTGCTAGGCGTTTAAGGCTTACTAATTATTAAAGGTATGTTCATAATTTTAATAAATTGGTTAAAAGTGGTTTTAATTTTAAATTCTGTTGCAAAAGTTTAGTACGAGCACCAGTTATGGCGCCGCGTCGGTCGCGAGCAATTTGGCCGCCATTTGCATGACATTGATGGTGCACGAAATGGCGGGCTAACGACGCGATTGTTTAATTTAAAACATGACGTCATTTTGTGAAATGTTTGAATACTGATTTATTTAAACAGTTGACGCTAGGTTTGTGTTAATTTTATTTACGAACTAGCCTTCAGCCCGCGGGTTTGCTACACGACGTTATGAATGTGTTATTACTAAAAAATTTACAAAGGTGCACCATTGTTTTGTTTAGTTTAGATTGACGGTGACGATATACGTCAAATGTTTGACAGCTGGTTTGTATGGGAAAAGAAAAGGTTTGTTTTCATTATTTTTCAAGCATTTTTTATGATTCTTCTCTCCATAAAAACCTGCCATAAGCCAACAGGTTATCTAAAGAGAGAAAGAAAAAAAATAAGAGAGAAAGAAAAAAATGCTGAATTAGTCCAGCCGTTCTCGAGTTTTGCGCTTTAGCAACATTCATTTTTAGAGTTCCGTAGTCAACATGGAGCCCTTATAGTTTCGCCATGTCCGTCTTTCTCCAGCCTAGCTCATAGACTCTTAGTACTAGAAAGCTGTAATTTGGTATGAATATACATATAAATCACGCCGACAAAGTGGTGAAGTAAAATTTGAAAAAAAATTTTTTTATTCTGTTACCTCCCCTACACGTGAAGTGGGGATGTAATTTTTTTTTCTACCCCATAGTGTGGGGTGTCGTTAGATAGCAATAAAAAAAATATTGTCGGTTTGTGAAAACAGTTTTTGATTGAAGCATCCGTTTCTGAATTATATGCTTTTAAGTGCAAAACTTTGTGCTTCCAGCTAAATGGTAGTTTTTGGATACGTGAAAAAATTCACGATAGTTGTATAAATGACGAAGTTAAAGGGAAAACTATCACAGCTAAGTAGGCTTTACAAGTTTTTGAGATTTAACACATTTTTGAAAACCGCAAATATACTTAACTTGGTCATTGATACGAACACTATGAAAAATAAAGTTTTTTTTTCTGACGTAAAATGATAGTGGTATTTTTGCTAGGTGTATGTAATCGGTACGTTAAGTTGGTACGGAACCTTTCATGGGCGAGTCCGAATCGCACTTGGCCGATTTTTATTTATTTATTTTAGATTCGACCTACATTTTTCGCGAGTAAATCATTTGACTTGCATGCAAAAGATTTTTGTTTTTGTTCTAGAAGAGTTTTAACAAAATCCTGAAGCGTGTATAGTTTACTAGCTGCGCCCCGGGGCTTTGCTTCCGTGGGATTTCGGGATAAAAAAATAGATAACGACTTATTCTCAGACCTTCCGAATATAAAATGTCATCAAAATCGGTCAAGTCGTTTCGGAAAGCCTGGCAACAAACACTGTGACAGGAGAATTTTATATAGGTATTAGATAGGAATTAAACTTAGTTTTATTTTACCTACTAGACTGGTTATTTGAACTAGGTAGCGCATGAAACTTCCGATGAATAGTTTTTTTTTTAACTGTCGAAAATATCATTCAAAACGTATAAAAGTGAGTATTTTTCAGAATCCGTTATCTTTTCAACAATCCTCCAGATATGCAACATGCTCAATTTTTTTTCACAAAACATTGTGCTCCACCCATATTGATCAAGATGAGAGGTTTCGTGCTTACGAAGCGTCCATCCTGTGCGCAAACAAAAGCCGTAGTTCCGAAATAAAGGTCGCTAATTACTGTTTTATTCAATGAAGGAAACGTAGAATCCCATACAACCGCGCAACCGAAGGACTAACGCCATTTTAATTCATAATTGATGGCACAAACAAAGCGGAAAGATACACATCAGTTAAGAGAGAAAACTGGGTATAACTCGGTCGCTTCGCCCCGTTATTAAATTGTTCGTGAAGGAGAGATAACCCCAGGTTGAGCGGGCTCCTAACGAGGTGCCCGAATGCTCCTCGAATGCTTTTTTGTATCAACAATTCCCAGTTTTGTATTTCCCCCGGTTTTGATACCTTCGCCAATAGCTGTTTTAAACGACCACCAACTTTTGGAATCTCGGTTGAATGTGCCCGTTTCTGGAGCGTGCTGAAAGAGTGTCAATTTAATTCTGCACAAAACATAATACATTGTTGTTTCCTTTTAGATAAACAAACAAAAGTAGTCACGTGTAGGAGGAGCCCGTGGTGCAGTGGATAGCGCGCTTGGCCTGCGATCGTTGAGGTTAAGCAACGTTCGCAATGGTCGGTCACGGGATGGGTGACCAAAAACTTTTCATCTCGAGCTCCTCCGTGCTTCGGAAGGCACGTTAAGCCGTTGGTCCTGGCTGCACTTGCAGTCGTTAATACCCACCAATCCGCACTGAGCCCGCGTGGTGGGTCATGGCGCATTCTCCTTATTCATCCATAAGGAAGGCCAGTGCCCCAGCAGTGGGGACATTAAATGGCTGATGATGATGAAGTGGTCACATTAGTGAACTTCTGTCATTACATAAATTTGATTTCAGTCGGCATGTTTATCAATCGAACTCTATCAAATAACTTGTTCATGAATCTCTCCACTGAAATAATCATTGCTTCATATTAGAGGCAAAGCAAATATGTGCTGGTATCTCTTCTTACTAATATTATAAATGTGAAAGTTCGGATGTTTGCTAAACAATCTTCTTCTTCTTCGTCTTTTTATGGAATGGCGGTGCCCTTTAGGATTACGCTAATGTCGAGTTTTGGCTCAGTTATTTGTTTCTACTGATGTTACACAATCATAGCGAAACGGCTAAATAGATCTAGATGAAATTAGGCAAAGAGATAGATTATGGTCTAGACTATCATATAGGCTACTTTTTACCCCCGGGGTAATGTCTCATTACCACGGGAAAACAACATGTAATTATATCCATTTAGTTTGAAAAGAAGGTGGTGAAAAATTGAAAATGAAGTACCTATTTAGAAAAAATCGACCCGTCTCACAACCAGCTCCGATGGGACTCCGTAGCTCAGTGGTTAGAGCAGTCGCCCGGATAGCGAAAGGTCGTGGGTTCGATCGACCTTCAATTCTACTATCCTACTTTCTACTATATCCTACTAATATTATAAATGTGAAAGTTTGGATGTTTGGATGTTTGTTACTCAATCACGCCAAAACGGCTGAACGGATTTGGCTGAAATTTGGAACACAGATACTTTGTAGCCTGGAGAGGAACATAGGCTACTTTTTATCGCTGAAAAATAACAAATTCCCGCGGGATAACGTCGTGTAGTCCACGCGGGCGAAGCCGCGGGCGGAAAGCTAGTAATATTATAAATGTGAAAGTTTAGATGTTTGGATGTTTGTATGTTTGTTACTCAATCATGCCAAAACGGCTGAACGGATTTGGCTGAAATTTGGAACACAGATACTTTATAGCCTGGAGAGGAACAAAGGCTAATTTTTATCCCGGAAAAATATCACATTTCCGCGGGATAAGGTCGTGAAGTCCACGCGGGCGAAGCCGCGGGCGGAAAGCTAGTTTGAAATAAATCTGATTACTTATGGGATTTTATACTTTCACATGTTTACTTTATTATTTTAACAAATAAAATGAGAAGACATTTTCAGTAAGCTTGTGAAGCTACGGTCATACTTTCCGCGCATAATTTCATGACGCTGTTTGATGAAAATACTTTCGGTACGATTTACGTAAATTAAATTATTTTGTAGTTAAATGTGCATACGATAAAATCGAGTTTGAAAAAATGTAGTTAAGTACTGACCAATTTATCACATTTACTCACTATTAGTAATCTGTTAGAACATAGTATTTAATAGTAGGTACATTTACTAAGCCACTTCGTTCTTCGACATTATGCTAATATTACACGGTTCAACCAAATTGATTCACTTTTGTTACAAAGGCGCAAAGGTTGACATTGAATGATTCACTTTTACGTTTACACTGTTCAATTTGGTTGCTTCATCCAAATTGAAAGGCAAAAGTGAACCGTGTATTTCTGCCATTACCGAACTCTTTTGAAGTACCAAGTTGAACATTCGCATTGGTACAACTCTCAGAACTTCCTTGTAAGTACTGCTCATATATTTTGAGACTACCATTCGTGTGACACCGTGTATTTCTGCCATTACCGAACTCTTTTGAAGTACCAAGTTGAACATTCGCATTGGTACAACTCTCAGAACTTCCTTGTAAGTACTGCTCATATATTTTGAGACTACCATTCGTGTGACACCGTGTATTTCTGCCATTACCGAACTCTTTTGAAGTACCAAGTTGAACATTCGCATTGGTACAACTCTCAGAACTTCCTTGTAAGTACTGCTCATATATTTTGAGACAACCATTCGTGTGACACCGTGTATTTCTGCCATTACCGAACTCTTTTGAAGTACCAAGTTGAACATTCGCATTGGTACAACTCTCAGAACTTCCTTGTAAGTACTGCTCATATATTTTGAGACATCCGTTCGTGTGACTAACAGCCTTCGTATTTGTATAAGCTGCGTATTTAATAAACAAAAATAAAGATTGTTTTTGCGAACCAACGGTCTGCGTGATGGATCGCCGCGGCGCTTATTAAATTACTGCTTCCCTTCATTCTGTAAAATGTCCATCATTTTTGTTACATTATAATGTTAAATTCATCATTATTAATAGTGCCTGAATACAACCACGATATTAATTTTTGCAGGAACATTTAGAAAAAATATTTTACATTTTTATTGCAATCACAGTGTTCTTACAAGCTTTTTATTAACTTGCCATGTTAGTTAGTTTGTTAGTTAGTTAGTGGGAGATAAATCTTGCAAGCTTGATTTGACCCACTTCCCAGTGTCCGATGGAGCTGAAATTTTGTATACAGGTTAGGGTTAGATGACAATACAATATTAAAGTACAGTCAGCAAAAACATTGTTATAAAAAAGAAATTTTTACTAAAAACTTATTTTTCCAACTAGATTACTGTTCCATGTGAGCTATTTGAAGACTATTTATTTCGTCTCAAATGTAGAACTCACTTCGAAATCCCTAACAAATATGTGCCACCTCCATCGGTATCTATCAAACGGATTTACAAAGAGCACAAACATCAAAATAGCTCGTCTAATAACACTATAAGAATATCGAAATCCTTTATTCGGCTGTTGGTTCCGAGAAAAAGATAATAAAAATATATGACACAGAAGAGTCCCGAGTCCTTTTCGAGGCGTTTTCGTAAGCCGCCACTGTGCACACGGGATAAAAAATAAATAGGAGGAAACAATTGGAAAGTGTGCGTCGTTGCGAGACAAAACAGGGCATTTAAGTGGCGTCCGAGAGAAACCAACCCGCTTCGTGATAAGCATCCATTTCGTGAAGGTCCTTTCTTAGAAATTTATTACGCAGTTGTCCGTATTGGATGATACTGGGTTAGGAACGACGGACACTAAGCCCAATGCTAATGGTACACGGATGGCTGTAGTTAGAGCAAAACGAACTACGGTTCGTTCGTAGCCCAACATAGTATTATATGATCTGAGTAGCCCAAGCACCTAAAACTGTCGCTATGTAATCGTATAGTAAACTATACCGTCCGTCAAAAGCATAAAGTTAATATACCTATAGGTATAGGTATATTAACTTTATGGTCAAAAGCTGTCAAAGTGTGCTCCCAAATATCTATTGAATTTTAATTTCTTATTAAGTATACCAAAAGAGGCACCGCTTTGGTTTTGATACAAAATTAAACAATCACATTTATGGATATTACATACGACAAAAAATGTTGGACGTGTCAATAAGCTGTAACTAAAATAAAACAATATTAAGGAATATTAAAGTGAGAAGTGATATCTCATGGAAATAACCAAATCGTTGGAAAATATAAAAAAGCAAATAAAAACAAAACTAAATTCAAAGTTACTGTCACAACTGCGCTTTGTCGTAAAAGTGTTTATATCATAGTTATCTTCAGAATATTATTATGTTGCTTTATAGCAAACACTTAAAGTGTGCACTTAAATTTTTTCATAAAACATGAATTATCCTGAATCCAATATGATTCAGAAATGAAAATCATTTCCACGAATTCTCATCACAATGTAGACACGTGTAAATATATTGAATCTTTCAAGTTTAGTATAACAAAGTTCTTCTCTCTTATAAAGTAACTCTATTTTATAAAGTTTTTAGAAAGACACTAGACTCGGCTACACAGACTTCGGTGATCTTCAAAACGCCAAATAAATATGTTTTTTTGGGATGTGTACAGGGAAGTTGTACAATAGGGTAATTGACTGTTGTTGAAATGCAGACTCGGAAAAAATGTGCTGAAGCGAGATAGCAATGAGAAAACGACGCGCGCGGGAGCGAGACCGATTTTGCAGATTAGGCAAAACAAACACAAAATCACTTCGTATTAAAAAACTACAGCGATTTTTAAAAAAATGCTTCAATACCATCCTTAATATTATTGGTGTCCACTAATTAAACCAATTTCCAATAGTGTAAGAAACCCCATTTAAGAATAATATTCACTTTTCGTATTTTTTAGAAGTCTTTTCGAAAAGAAAAAGTGTCGAGGCAAAATCATAAAATCGTGTTTTTGAAACTATACGATTCTAGATAAAGGTATGAAGAAATATATCTTATTACCAGACTAGCGGCCGCCCGCGGTTTCACCCGCGTGGTTCCCGTTCCCGTGGGAATATCGGGATAAAAAGTACATATAAACCTTCCTCTTGAATCACTCTATCTATTTAAAAAAAACGCATCAAAATCCGTTGCGTAGTTTCAAAGATTTAAGCATACAAAGGGACATAGGGACAGAGAAAGCGACTTTGTTTTATACTATGTAGTGATTTGTAACAACTGTAACCGTCCTATAGTTTTAAATCAAAAAGTCCATATTTTTCCGAGTAGCGCCTTAATTTATGACATTCAGAAATATAACATTACTGAATAACAAATGTAAAAAAAGAAATTCAATCTGTATTATAACAAGCGAATTACGAGTAACTAATTATGACTCTATCTATCTCTTTCTAAAACGAAATTTTCTATGGCGAGAGTATGGCGCTTCTGGCATGTGACGTCTTTGGCTTGTAACGCACTTCTTGTCTAATGAGAAAGTTTGATACTCTTATATCGCAGAAAATATGCAAGATATTTTAAAATAAATAGCTATGTTGTGTTGCTAATATTTCAATAAACATTTAACCTTCCCACAGCACAGTTAGTGCACTGCTGAACATCACGGAGGACATTCGCGGCGCTATGGACAATACCAGGCTCACGGCGATGGTCTTGCTGGATTTCAGTAGTGCATTTAATTGTGTTGACTTTGACCTTCTCCTTGGTACTCTTCGCTCTATTAACATCTCACCCCCGTTGTCGAATGGTTTCAATCCTATCTTCTCCACCGTTACCAGTGCGTGGTTCAAAACGATTCTTATTCCGATTGGTCGCAAATCTCAGCTGGTGTACCTCAAGGAGGGGTTCTTTCTCCCTTACTGTTCTCTATCTTTATAAATAGTATTTCCCGTGTTATCTCTTCGCCTTTCCACCTTTATGCTGATGACCTTCAGATTTACAGGCACTTCTCAATTGCTGAGGTTTCAGAAGCGATCAACTCCTTGAACATGGATTTGACTACCATTTACAACTGGGCCGCTTCATTTGGTCTCATGGTGAACCCGAGCAAAAGCCAAGCTATGATTGTAGGTAGCAGCCGACTTAGATGTAAACTTGACCTTGACTCTGTTCCTCCACTTGTCTACGATAATGTCACAATACCGTATACTAATAAAGTGAAAAACCTTGGTGTTATCATAGATAGTAACTTGTCTTGGTCCCCGCAGATCAGCGAGGTCAGTAAACGGATCCATTATGCCTCTCACTCGCTCAAGCGACTACAATATTTTCTTCCTTTCAGAACTAAAATCATGCTGGCGCAATCCCTCCTCCTCCCACTTCTCGACTACGCCGATGTTTGCTATCTGGATGTGACTGAAGAACAGCTAAACAAGTTGGAACGCCTACAAAATCTTGCAATTAGATTTATCTTTGGCTTACGCAAGTATGACCACGTATCATCTTATCGTTCTCAGCTTAATTGGCTCCCCATTCGTCTTCGCCGTGATATGCACATCCTTTCCACCTTATTCAATATTCTCAAAAACCCTAACTCTCCCGAATACCTTGTCTCCCGCTTCCATATGCTCCCTCCTCCCTCTCGCTCTAGGCGGCCCTGTGTCACTAAGACGCTTGAGCTGCCTAGAAGCAACACCAACTTCCTTCTCAATTCCTTCACTGTTAGAGCTGCGCAGCTCTGGAATAGACTTGCGTCGGACATCCAGGACAGTCGGAATGTTCAGTCGTTTAAAACGAAACTGAAAGCGCACTTTCTTGCACAAATTGCTCCAATCCAATTAAATCTGATATTGTAAAGTTACCCACTATATAGTATATAATTTAAGTATTGTATTTATATATGTATATAATATTTATTTTAAATATTTATTATATATTGTGTTAGGTTTTCATTTATTAGGTATTATCTTGTATTTATTTATTTCATATAGGTAGTTTTGCACTTTACGTCACCTGCTTATTTATCTATCTCTTACACGTTCTGGGTTGACTGGAAGAGATCTCTTTTAGAGATAAGTTCACCTTTGCTCACTTGTTTTAATTATAATTGTTTATATGTGTTTTTTTTTTAAATGTGCATTAAAGAGTATAATAATTAAAGAGAAATTCAGTCAAATACACTACTGTACGTAGGGCAGGAGTACCGGTTTTGGCCAATGTACCGGTTTTGGCCACTTTTTACTTTAAAAGTTTTCTAAACAACTTTTAGCCATTTTTGATAAAAGCAATTAAAATAAGGTATTTTAAGGTAATAATAACAACCGCTAGAATTCCTTGTGTCATACGATTTTTTTCAATAATTTCCATTTTCGGTTTGAAAAAATGTTTTGTATGAAAATTTTAAGAAATTTGTTTTGGATGAAATTCTTTATAAACCGTTTCTAGCGCATTGGAGTAAATTGATTGATTTTACCTGGGTTTGGTTTTAATTGTTCGCAATACTTACAAAAGTTTAACTATCAGTAAGTGGCCAAAACCGGTACATCTGGCACCTCTGACACATTGTGTGTAATATAAAAAAATCTATTTTACTTTTATAAATTTGAAAAATGTACCTTTGAAGGTAGATAAATTATCTATAATGTAAGATATAATTTGTGTCTAAAATACCTAAGACCATTTAGTACACAGCCACAAAGGGTACCTCTGCCCTACGCACGGGGACTCTCGCGCCTTAACACTTCCTACAACTTGTAGGTAGTTTCGAAGGCGCCTCGCCCCGTTTACCGCTGCGCTGTCTCTATCCCTGATTGCACGTGAATGGTGAGGCGCCAGCCACATGGATGGATATGTCGTGGCCATATCGTAGAAATGCTCACTTCATGAAATGCTCGAGAATTTCATGAAATTGTCGCATTACATGAAATGACCTGTTTAAATTGACCAACGTTTCAACAACCGATTCAACGACCATAGGTATCATGAAATACGACTGTTTCATGAGATGACCCAACCATATCATGAAAATATCAATTTAGTATGAGAACATTAATGTAAGGTTTCCATGACATGAAACTTTTCATTTCTGAATTTGTATTCCGGCGCTTCGCCGGCCGCTGCTGCGGCACTGTTATCGAAAGAGAGTTTGCCTTGGAAGTCATGACGATTTCTTTTTAACTGATCTGCTCAAGCCACATCATGATGTGGCCAATAGACAGTTCTCGAACATTTCATGAAGTAAGCAAATCTACGATATGACCACGTAATACATAAGGTGCGAAAGTCCCTACTTAAGAAGCTGATGAGTTAACCTGGGCACATTTTTTTGCCATTCATTTTTCATCGTTCCAATACTCGCTGTGGATTTCTGTAGCACCCGGACGTTTCAGTGTTTAAATTTTGTATAGTTTATTCATCGAGAAAATAATAATCGCTAGTGAACGAGCCGCCTTAACCAGAAAATACAATTAACTTTACAAAACTCTGAACAACTAAACATGTAACAGTAACTAACCATTTTAACCAGTTTCCCAGTGTGCGCCGACCCTCTAAACGGGTCTCAGTCCCTTGGGAGTGACCGGCCGGCTTTACGGCCGCCTTTAAAACTACCCGGCTGGCGGCTCCGTCCGGCCCGTCGCCGGCTGCCGGCACCGGTGCCGTTCGCAAGCGTATAGTAACACATGAAACGCTTTCAACAGCTGACATAAGCATCGGACCTTATTTTCTTCACTACGTAGATTGGTAGACTTCACTTCAGTTTCTTGTAAAATAAAACTACCTAAAACATGTTTCAGGTAGTGTTTCAGAGTAAATAATGGTACATCTTATTCGAACTGTTTTAGATTGGAAGAAGGAAATAAAAAAAGATAAGTACTTACCTATTTCATCTCAATTCTTAACTTAAAGTTTATGAATCAAAATTAAAGTTAATTATATTTAAAAGCGTTTTTTGTTAAGTACTAATTGTATATTCTTGAAAAATGTAAAATGAAATCTGAGCTACGGAGTCTTTCTTAGTGGTCATTGGTTGGAGCAGTCGCCCGGATAGCGCAAGGTCGTGGGTTCGAGCCCCATCAGAGCTGGTTGTGAGACAGGTAGATTTTTTCTAAATACTTCATTTGGAATGAAAAAAAGGCAAAATTTTAAAAGTATATTATTTTATTAATTGCTGCGATTTCGATTTTATTTGTCTTTATTATTACCCGTCGTTTCCAATCAAGGATCTTAACCCTATCGATTCAAATTATGTCAGTAATTACAATTTCGGGAACACCAAATCCTTAACAAAAGGCATTTTGGCATTGTGTAGCTATGCCTTAAGTAGACTGTAAAATAAGTAGCAGTAACAAAATAAGTTGCTTAAATCGAACCCACTTGTTCAGGAAGCATTATAACGACAACTCTGGGGCAGTCCGCTAATCGGCTTAACAAAGCTTTGATCAGAACAAAATTAGCAGCTCTATTAATTAATATCAGGTCGGTAGACGTATGAGTAGATGAGCGGACAGAGACAAACATATAAAGTAGAACTTTTATTCAGATACAAAAGAAATCAAAAAGTCAAAATCGTGGGCCACATTGTAGCGGCGCGTCTTGCGTCCGCGTTGAGCGGGAAAATCAAATATCGACCCCCCCCCCCCCCCCCCGCGAATAATCCGGTAACCGAAAAAGTCAAAATGTTCAGGAAAAATAAAAGAAGCATTTTTGTTAATAACTCGACAAAAAAATAAGTATCAGAGACTTTTTATACCACATATGGAAGCTATTTTTTTCAGCTATCTTGTTATTTCAACCAAATTTAATTAGTACCAAGGTATTCGTTACAAATTAACTAAATGCATTTTACTATACTAGTATAGGTTAAGCTCTGATCAGTAGTGTCTCTTACGATATTATTCGTGTAAATTTCTAGTGCCGTCTGCAACAGTAATATCGTGTTGCGATATTATTCGTGTAAGTTTATATTTTCGACTACAAACAGTAATATCGTGTTGCGATATTATTCTTGCAAATAGTTTTGTTTATTGTACATTTGTAGAAGCCAATTACTATAATATTCGCCTGTCATGAAATAAATGATATTCTAGTAAATGAAACAACTTTGGTTAGTTTATGATTGGTTGGTTAATTAATGATTGTTATGATTAGCATTAAAAAATTACACTTTGGCTTAAAGATAGAACATAATGAATGAGATTATATTTAAGTTGAAAATTATTTTCTATTCCTATTCCTTCGTTAGGATTACTGATTGCTCAATTATGTTTACAACTAAACAAGAAGTAAGACAGAGCTGCATCTTGTTCCCTGCACTGTTTAACATAATATGGTGAGCAAATCATACGCAGGACCATTGAAGATTGGGAGAAGGGTTTCCCTGTAGGCGGAAAGAGACTTCCACTTTTCGATATGCTGACGACACCGTACTATCTATGGATGAGCTAGTGAGCTATTCCATAGACTCGAGGTGGAGATTGGCAACGTTGGTCTCGCAGTGAACAGAAAAATAACTAAAGTGATGATAGAGGATCGAGTCGGAACGTTATCAAATGTCACCTGCAACATTCCTGGCGTAGGCATCGTCGACCACTACATTTATCTGGGCTCCCAAATCTGCAAAGACTGCAGCTGTGTACCGGAGATAAAAAGGCGTACGGGATGGCAAAGGATGCTATGACCCGTTTAATATGATATGGAGTTGAAACATGGACAATTCTGGCCCGCGAAAGGTAAAGGATGTGGTGCTGAAGGCGAATGCTAAGAATACCTTGGATAGCGTAACGCACTAATGCATCAACCCTAACCTAACCCAGCTCCAAATTAAAACTCACCTATCGACCACATTCCAGCAATGCATTCTTTCATATTTCGGTCATACGGTACGCAAAGGTGACGACATCCTAAAACAACTAATTGTAGTCGGGAGCATCGAAGGCAAGAGATCGCGCGGTCGCTCACCTACAAGATAAAATACCGATCAAGTAAAAGACTCATCATCCTTCATACACACGGTCGTAAGAGAGGTGCTGGACCGGAACCGGTGAACCCTGATGCTGACCACGATCCTTAGACATGAGGGACTGACCCCAGAAAGAGAGATTCTTTACTTGTGTAATGGGAATCGACTTTGGGAAATAGACTAATAGAGTTTCCTATCCTGTCTTCTGTATCTAGCTTCATCTAATGTGGTCTATTCAGATGTTTTCCTCTTTTATCAATCAAACTATCATCTCTTTTTTTTTTCTAAGGGTGTGTAATCATTTGTTCAAGGATAGAAAGCGTGTTTAAGAAAAACACTTTGCATACCTGGGTTTCTTCATTGTTGAGGGGAAAATAATATTTTAATGTTTGAGATCAGATTTCTTTTCCTATTAACTGTTACTTTTTTAATATTACTGGATGTCACATGACGTAAAATGTACTACCATTGAAGTTCACGATTGACAAGTTTATAAAATCACTGTGTAGTGGTAATCTGTCTTCTGCGATGAACTAAAGTAAAACCAGCAACTTTTTTAACAGGCACAATTAAAAGTAAACATAAACAGGTAAATTATATTAGTAGACCAATTAGATTTGATTGAATCAATTCGGTGTTGGTTTTCGCACGAACTATCTTCTGAGGATGCCACGGGTTGGGACGAAACACGTGTAGAGTGGTCTAATCGGTGAAGGTGCAAGGTGTATATTGCTGTCTTGCTAAATGTAGGTATTGTGTACTGGTATTTTCGTGGTGTGCATGTGCATTTTATTGCGGGCGGGCGGTGCATCTTGCATGTTGTGTTTTTGTGGAAGTAAGCGAGGTACATATATTTCGTTTTTTCACAATGGTTTGGGACTTCCGCAAAGTGACGCCTGATTCAATCAAATAAAAAAAACCTGTATTACTTATTACATAATTACGGTAATAAATTGTTTACACGAATAATATCGTAAAAGTGTTTACTGTCAAATGCTTTTGGTATTTTTTTTCGTAAAGATCTAAAACAATATTATTCGTTCAAAATACTTTTTAAGGCATTTTAATGGAACAGACACGCAATTTTTCATATCTTTGTAAATATCAATAGAAAAATTCTGAAAAAAAATCACATGATTCATTTTAGTTTCTAGATACCTAAAAACACATAACATGAAAAACCCCGTAATAGCTCATTACCGGATTATTCGCGGGGGGGGGTCGATATATTGAGACGGACGGGAGGGGCCACACTGGCGCGTCTGGCAGTTGCCGCGACTGGCGGAGGGAATAGTACGTGTTCGCGCGTCCTGCGGATCCGCAGGTCGCCTCCGCGCCCCGCGGTCGCTCCAGTGTGGCCCACGACTAAGGAGCACAGGTCGTAGGCGAGTATTTTTTGGCTTTGCAATACAAACCTTGTTAAATCAATAGAAGGCTTTGTATGAGAAAGCCTAATTTCTCGTTTTTTGGGACTTCATGATATATTTCTGAAGACTGAACCTAAGCGTTTTCGGAATTCAATTGTCTCATAGGCGTAGTGATGAGAGTGGGCAGAAGTTATTTCTATTGACTACGTATCCCTTAGTTACCACTCGGGAACAAGTTTTGCATTTCAATTTGATGACTCTGTATGAAATATGATAGGGAGAAAAAAATAGCCCTTATCACAGAATATATATTAGTACTTGGCGAGTTTCTTGCCGGTTCTTCTCGTTACAAGGCCTTCCGCCGTAGGATTTGCGAACCGATAGCGTAGCTTCATTGACGTTCATAAGTGCTGTATCATCCTAAAATGAATAAATGATTTTGATGTGATTTGATTTGCATTTTTCAAGTTTCGTTCGGTACATTTTCATCTCTATAGCTAGATTCAGTTTATGAATTTACTAAATGAAACAACATGAATGGCATCAATAGTAATAGTATCAAGCACTTCATATTTTTTTTTAGTTCTAGAAGTCCTAAGGACATACAAATTTAATTGCAGAAAATAACATTTTTCACTGATGAACATACTTATTTTCTTACAGCCTTTGCCATATTATATATTTTGTTGTCTATCTCATAATACCAACTTATCTCTGTTCTTTTACAGAGGCTGTGCCCCGGCATCCTAATGGAACGACATTAATTGAAATAGCGCGCCGCACGTACACTCACTCACTTGCAATTAAATCACTTTCCGAGAATTTTAGAATTTGATAATTGTGTTTATTGTACACGACGTGACGTTAACCAAATATTTCGCTTTGAAATGTTACATGACATTATACATGACATTAATATTAATAATGTATAGAGTATCTTCATAAAGCTTTGGTTTTGCTTAACTTCGTGTTGTGTAGCAGATGAAATTCAGACTTATACATTAATAACTTATAGTACGTTATATAATTCGGTGCAAAAAAAAAAGAAAACAGTATTACCATATTAAAACTCTATATTCACATTCTGTAGAATTCTTAATTCAAAACATGCTTTGACTGGATAGATATTTGTTTAACATTATTAATAAAAGTAAAAAAATGGAAATTACTCTTACGTAAACAACAAAATAATTTTTCGAAGGGATGTTAGATGGATATTTTTTTCACGTACTGACAACACGCAGGCATAAAATATTTGTGATGCAGGGGTGAAAAACCTACTTTAACATGTGTGTGATTATTTGGTTGATTTTGATTTGTATTTTGTTTACTTTAAACCTCACAATAAATTTGGTTTAAAAGAGACATGAAGAAAAAGGTTTACGACACCCTGTTGCCAAAATCAAATGTGAAAGTGACATTATTTTTTTTGCACCGAATTATAAAACGTATTTTAGTATCAAACATTGCACATTACCTTATGTCGTGGTCATCCTCTCCTTATCCCAATTTTATTCTGGGTCGAGGCAGTACGTCCTCCTCGTCCACTCCGCTCTGTTACCCGTCATCTCTTCATTCATTTCTTTCTCATTCTTATCATTACACACACAATCTATCCATCTTTTAAGCGGTCTTCTTTCGGTGCTTTTCGGTGCGGTTCCTTCGGCGGTTTTTTTTTTGACGACCGATTTGGTGCAGGCTCATTTTGGGTAGACTAGACTACCCACCTTCTGCGCCAAAGGTCTCGGGTTCGATTCCCGAACAAGACAAATATTTGTGTGCATGAACATGTCTATTTGTCTTGGTCTGGGTGTTTACTATGTATACTAAGTACGTATTTACAAACAAAAAGTATATAAGTATAATATTTATCCGTTATCAAGTTTTCCATGACACAGTTTCTTAATGAAATTAACATGGGCTTAGATAATTAGTGTGATTGTAAGAAGTTTTTAATTTATTATTATTTCCTTTTACATCCATCCTCACATTCATGCCCATTGTGGCAATAATGCAACGGTAAAGGAAGACCGATGGTATATCTTCCTTCCGGGCTAGGGTGTTGTTTTTTTTTTTATACAAATTTAGCAACTAATTGGGACATTTTGTATGGAGAGTCGAAATATTTTTTTCATTTCCGACAAAAAATCTTGCTGTGCGTTGTTCAGCATGATGGCCTGAAGCCATGGTTAAAGTTATTGCAACGGCGCCCCTAACACCCTGTATAATGCTAAGTTCTGGTATGAACTCCGTAAGCGCGATGTAGGTTGAAACTGGACAGTTGTCCCCGGGTTAACAACACCTAGCCCGGAAGGAAGATACAACGTCAGTCTTCCTTTAGATAGCCAGTTCCTCAGTGATCGATGATTCAGGGAGCAGTTCGCTTTCACCTTCAGCTTTGTCACCACTTAACATCAGGTGTGATAAAGGCTGAGTGCTACCCCGTTGTGAGTAAAAGTATAAAAAAATTAACGAACAGTAAACACCGCCGTTCTTTTAACGCCCTCATTAGAAGTTACTTCAACAAGCCTCAGTTAGCGAGTGCGTCACTACCACATAATGAAACTCGCCATAAAACACTCGAGTGCCATTCCGCCGCAGGCGCAGCCGCACGACGGCGCTAGCACTTTATGACCGCCATTAACACCAATATACAAATTTAAGGAGTTATTAAACGCCGCAATCTTAACTTGTTTAAGGGGAGGGGATTTCCGCTTGAATTGAAGCGCTTGGAGGCAGATTAAAGCCCTCTGGCCACGTAGTCCTACTGCCTTTGTCCTACCGATCGGACCACATGAACTTTTTTTCCGGTTGGTTCGATTAATCGGATTACAAGGAATTGTAATTCCGCTTCGTCCTACCCATCGGACCACATGAACTTTTTTTTCCGGTTGGTTCGATTAATCGGATCACGAGGAATTGTAATTCCGCTTCGTCCTACCGATCGGACCACATGAACAAACTTTTATTGGTGCTCAATTTGTATATCTGTTACGGCTAAAGATGGGTGTAAACATAAACTTAAGATTGGCCGGCTAAACTTAGTTTATGTTTGACGAGCGGCTAATGTTAGTTACACCTATCTTTAGCCGGCTAATCCTAAGTATCGCCGCAGCCCCTCGGCTTAATATGTAGAAGCAAATGAAAAGGAATAAATGTATAGTTTTTTACTTTAATTATCGAAAATTATTAATATAAAATTAATTAGTGACGTCATTCGGAAGCACTTTAGAAGTAGCAACACCTCGAATCTTTCTGAAATTTAAGAGGCATGGTGGGGAGGGGAGGGGAGCGCGGAGAAGCATAGTTTTTGAGAAAAAAAAAATTGTTTCATAAAAGCTAATTATTTATACTCCTGCACCTGAATTCAAAAGAAAAATGATGCAAATCTCTTTTCTGGCGCTTCGCCGGCCGCTGCCGCGGCACGCTCACTTCGCTTGTTCGGCTCGCACCGTTTTTGTTCACCAATCTAACCTAACCTAAACCTACTGAAGCCTAACCTAATAGTGTTTAGTTATCTATGGCAGGTGACATATTTGCACTTACGTCAATAACGTTCCATTTCACAAAAAAAAATCGTAAGAAAACAAAAGCACGATTTAAAAAGCATAATCTTCAAAATTCATATTTTCGATTGTCATAATTTTTTGTAAAGCAAAATGCTTTATAAAGCATTATTAATTTTTAAAAACATTAATTTTATAAAAATGTAATATCTCGAAATTCTCATGTCTAGAACGCGTGATCCGATTGGCGGGACTACGTGGTCTAAGAAAACGTCAGTTTCTATAGTCCGATTAGTTAATCGAACCAACAGGACATCAAAAGTTCACGTGATCCGATTGGTGGGACTACGTGGTCTAAGAAAACGACAGTTTCTATAGTCCGATTAGTTAATCGAACCATCCGGAAAAAAAGTTCATGTTGTCCGATTGGTCGGACAAAGGCAGTAGGACCACGTGGCCAGAGGGGATTAAAGTTGTGTTTATTCACTCACTTATACAAATATTGTAATAGTGGCGAAGTCAAATGTGTACATACAGTTTAAACACTGATAACTACACACTGCGTACACTAACCCCCTACTAATAATCGTGGTGTAAAGTTACACCAGGTGTAAATCTCTTGTTGTCACTTACGTTGTCTATAATGATGACAGAGACAACAACAACAACAAATGTGCTTACGAAACATTATAACTACTTACTTTTATTTTATCTTACTAATATTATAAAGAGGAAAGATTTGATTGTTTGTTTGTTTGCATCGAATAGGCTCCGAAACTAATGGACTGATTTAGAAAATTCTTTCATCATTAGAAAGTTACATTCTTCCCGAGTGACATAGGCTATATTTTATCCCGATATTCCCACGGGGACGGATACCACGCGGGTGAAACCGCGAGGATCCTCTAGTTTCGAAATATAATTACAACAGAACACGGGACCCCTAGTGACAGCTTATTTGTAGCTGTTCATAAACCTGTTCATAGTCCGCCTGGCTAGCTACCACCATCTTATCTAAGTCTGCCGCCATAACAATGATGGTTTCAGCATTATTGTGTTCCGGCAGTTAGAGATAAGATAGCCAGTTCCTCAGTGATTGAGGATTCCGGGAGAAGTGCGCTTCCACCTTCAACCTTATCACCACTTAACATCAGGCGTGATGAAGGCTAAGTGCTACCCTGTTGTTTATTAAAAAAAAAAAAAAAAAAAACAGCGCCTGTTATAAGCCACCATAAAGGAGCGCAGTAAGCGCATCTGAGCAAATACGAATAGATGAGTGGGTCGTGTTGCGCCCTTACTTACGGCGTGTTGACTCTAATTATTAATATGTGTCAATAAAGTATTACAAATACGTTAACGAAACATTACGGTTACTTTTATTTGTCTTCTTAATATTGTAGCCACTGAACGCGGGACCCTTAGTGACAGCTTATTTGTAGCTGTTCATAAACCAGCGCCTGTTATAAGCCACGATAAAGGAGCGCAGTAAGCGTATCTGAGCAAATACGAATAGATGAGTGGGTCGTGTTGCGCCCTTAATTACGACGTGTTGCTTGCGCCCTTACTTACGACGTGTTGACTCTAATATTGATATGTGTCAATAAAGTATTACAAATACGTTAACGAAACATTACGGTTACTTTTATTTGCCTTCGTAATATTGTAGCCAATGAACACGGACCCCTAGTGACAGCTTATTTGTAGCTGTTCATAAACCAGCGCCTGTTATAAGCCACGATAAAGGAGCGCAGTAAGCGTAACTAAGCAAATACGAATAGATGAGTGGGTCGTGCGGGCGCCCTTACTTACGGCGTATTGACTCTAATCCTACTAATATTATAAATGTGAAAGTTTAGATGTTTGGATGTTTGGATGTTTGTTACTCAATCACGCCAAAACGGCTGAACGGATTTGGCTGAAATTTGGGACACAGATACTTTGTAGCCTGGAGAGGAACATAGGCTACTTTTTATCCCGGAAAAACATCACATTCCCGCGGGAAATCGTCGTGTAGTCCACGCGGGCGAAGCCGCGGGCGGAAAGCTAGTATATTAATATGTGTCAATAAAGTATTACAAATACGTTAGCGAAACATTACGGTTACTTTTATTTGGCTTCGTAATATTGTAGCCACTGAACACGGACCCCTAGTGACAGCTTATTTGTAGCTTTTCATAATCCAGCGCCTGTTATAAGCTACGATAAAGGAGCGCAGTTAGGCGTATCTGAGCAAATACGAATAGATGAGTCGGTCGTGCGGGCGCCCTTACTACGGCGTATTGACTCTAATATTGATATGTGTCAATAAAATATTACAAATACGTTAACGAAACATTACGGTTACTTTTATTTGTCTTCTTAATATTGTAGCCACTGAACACGGACCCCCAGTGACAGCTTATTTGTAGCTGTTCATAAACCAGCGCCTGTTATAAGCCACGATAAAGGAGCGCAGTAAGCGTATCTGAGCAAATACGAATAGATGAGTGGGTCGTGTTGCGTTACGACGTGTTGCGCCCTTACTTACGAGCGACGTGTTGACTCTAATATATTAATATGTGTCAATAAAATATTACAAATACGTTAACGAAACATTACGGATACTTTTATTTGCCTCCGTAATATTGTAGCCACTGAACACGGACCCCTAGTGACAGCTTATTTGTAGCTGTTCATAAACCAGCGCCGGTTATAAGCCACGATAAAGGAGCGCAGTAAGCGTATCTGAGCAAATACGAATAGATGAGTGGGTCGTGCGGGCGCCCTTACTTACGGCGTATTTATTCTTATAAATCGGACTTTATGTAGCACCCTTGTAAACCAGAATTTCGGCGGAGGTGCGCCTCCGGTTATGTTTGGAATAACCAAATCTATTGTGATTTATTGGGAATTAAAGGTATTTTTTGTTTCAGATGCCCATATTAGTATCTTCCGCTCTTTATCGTGTAGTAAATAATAAGTTCATCTTTTTTGCCATAAAATTATATATTTTTTTCAACAACGAGGTAGCACTTATTATGCTGAGTCGGGACCGTTTAGGGACATACTATGGTTTTTGTGTTTTTTGTATTTTTTTTTTAATGTATTTTTTGTGATGTCCCAAATAAATGAGTTTTCTTTCTTTCTTTCTTCTACTTAGCCTTCATCACACCTGATAAATGAGTGGTGATAAGGCTGAAGGTGGAAGCGCACTACTCCCGTAATCCTCAATCACTGAGGAACTGGCTATCTTATCTCTAACTGCCGGAACACAATAATGCTGAAAACATCATTGTTATGGCGTCAGACTTAGATAAGATGGTGGTAGCTAGCCAGGCGGACTAAGAACAAGCCCTACCACCAACCAAACCGAATACAATTTGTACCCCCACTGGGAATCGAACCCGGGACTTCTCCCGGGTCTGAAAGCGGTGGTATGAACCACTAGACCACAGAGGCGGTTATATGATATATGTGATGTATGGATTTGTTCAGTATTATACGACATCAACTGTTCAGTATTATACGACATCAACTGTTCAGTATTATACGACATCAACTGTTCAGTATTATACGACATCAACTGCTTTTGGGCTGGCTCCGAAAATGTATATTTAGGTACAAGCAGTGGGTATAAGTTAACAACAGAAATTAAATTAAATTATTGAGTTCAGATCTAAAAATAAATCTACACAAACAAGTTAAGCCACGTCCTATTGGAATTACAAGAAAACAATTTAGAAGAAAGAGTAGGTACGTCAGGAAAAAAATAACAAGTTATTATTTGAAAGAAACTTTTCAAGAGAGTTAAAGAAGCAATTTACTTTATTAGATTGTGATGTATCGCAGTCCATATTTTATTCCGTAAGTATCTTAATTTTTGACTCAGTAAAATATGCAAATAAAAATTATCTGTTACAGAATATAAAACCATTAACAACTTGAAAGACCACTAAAAGAAAATTAATAAAAGTTACGCGTTCAGTTGTTCGTAAATAATTATAAAAAGCAATTAACCACATTTGATTATTCATATCCAATAAAATTGTATGCTTTACACTGAAAAGTTGATTAAAAAATTATGCATGGAAATTGGCGATTTATAAAGTTAAACGAGCGCATCGCTATGGAACGCGATTTTACCGAAATTTACCGAATTATAAAAATGCCTGCGTCTCATATTACATTGTCGTGTTTTTACGATGTCTGTGAGGTGATAAAATTTAATGGTTATGTGGAGGGCCGCGGATTTGTTGAGCACTGGCTGGTTAGCGCTGGGTCTGTCTAAGCCTTTATGAAAAGTAAATTTAACGACCTGGAAAATTTCGGTAAATTGAATCATATACTTTGTACTGTTTACATACTCTTAGGTCTCAATATTAAGATATAGAGTACCTAAGTAGCTTTCCGCCCGCGGCTTCGCTCGCGTAGACTACACGACGTTATCCCGCGGGAATGTGATATTTTTCAGGGATAAAAGTAAAGAGCATCCAAACATATAAACTTTCACATTTAATATTAGTAGGATATTAACATTACAGTCGTCGAGATATAAATTTTTTTTTCAATTACTTACTCCCGGGGATGATTTCTCGGACAGTGAAGGCAAAACTCACGTAAAGAATGGTCAGTAAGAGAACAAGACCATGTCCTCTTCCTGACCACTCTTTAGATGAGTTTTGGTCATCCCTACTAATCTGTTGATTAAAAAAACCGCCTTCTAAAAAACCACATCAAAAAAGTAAGAAATAATTCCTCACCAAATAAATAACGTAAGTACTTTGAAGTCGGGCGGGTTTTAACAAAAACAACAAAAAATCGTACATGTTTCACGCCCGACTTCAAAGTACTTACGTTATTTATTTGGTGAGGAATTATTTCTTACTTTTTTGATGTGGTTTTTTAGAAGGCGGTTTTATTTTTTTATAAAAATAATTTTTATTTCACTCTTTTTAGTGCATCGTGCAGGCAATTTACGTGTTTTCTGGTACATAGGTATGTGATCAAACTCATAACCTCCTTTTTCGAAGTCGGTTAAAATACCTTGAGGTATCCCCTTTTTAACAAAACAAGAATCATCTAAATCGGTTTATAAACAAAGGAGTTATGCCTAAAGATACGTATTAAAATCACATAAAGTGGTAACGAAAACGACAGTATTTTCAAGATTTCCTGAAAACTACTGAACCGATTTCAAAATTTCAAAAAATGGGACCAACTTGGAAACCAACCCGGTATAATAACGTTTGAACCATTTCAATCGGTTCAGCCGTCTTCGAGTAATCGGTGGACATACACAAAAAAAAAAAACATACAGACGAATAGAGAACCTCCTCCTTTTTGATTTAGAAGTCGGTTAATTACAATACTTACCTTATCTATCTAGCGTAACATAGTAAATAGGTACCAAATCCGAAGTCAGTAGTTTTTTTTAACCCTGTACCACTACAATGTAAAATGTAACCTTTGTTATTTATAAAGATTTGAATTATAAAATTGTGCCTGCACAATTTTGCCGCGCCTTTAGAATTTGAGTATATTTTTCCTTATAAAATCATAAACTTACATGTTTAAAGTAAAAATAATGAAAAATAAACTTCTATGTTACAAGATACTTATTGATAAAACTTAATTTTATCAAACCTATGGGATACCTCCCCTTAGGCATGAAATATGAAGACGATAACCAAGTAATGCAGGCAAACATTCGATACGCATTCCAAAAATATCAGTGATACAAGACCGAACGACCCCTGCAGATGGCCGGCATGTCGTTAATATTTTATTAATCTGCTATCACGCTGGTTCTGTAAGGTATGAAGTCCATAAAACAGTGCGAAGCGATAAAGAAAACAAGCTATGAAAGCTGGTCGTCAACCTATGGCAATAATTCATTTATTCTCTAACCATAGAAGTGTTCTCTATGAAAGTGTTTTGAAATAAAATTCGATTAAATTCAGCTTATGAAAACATTTTTTTTTTAAGTGGATGGCGTTCAGTTAGTTAAATACTTTTACATGCTAGAAATGTTGGGTATTAAACTCGCAGTTTAAATGACGAATATCGAAATGAAATAAATCAATTCAATAACATGGACTTTTTATAACTGTATAAAAAATAAAACATTGCCACAGCTGCAATCAACTCAAACTTTAAATATCAACGTTAAAAACTAACATTCGAATAACAATAGAATATTTTGTATTTTTAACCCGCCAGTAAGTAGTATTAATTAAAATTTTGAACTTTATCATTTGAAATATCGTAGTGCGCTATCATAATATCGCTTTCAATCGCGTAGCTTATAACTGGAACCGCACCTTTTCCCGAGGATTCGCCGGCGGCAGTCGATTATGGCCCGGAAATGGACCGTAGCGTCCGAACGAATTGACGGACAAACTTCATCAGCGCGGACGTGTCCGATCTACTTCGCACTGATTCAGGCCGCGGCCTAACGTAGGGCGCGTTATATTTAGGTAGGGTTATAACTTAGGCCTTGAATGTAAGAAACAGTACCGTGCCACAATCTTTTCTGTTCCTGTGGCCAAAAAGTGAAACTAACGTGTTTTTTTAATGTCATTTTGCTGTCAAGTTGATGCCCAACCATAGCGCTGCTGGCGGCTGAAGGTCTAAGAAGTCAGTGCCGGTTAAATTGCTACAAAAAAAAGAAAAAGTAAGTAGGTACATATCGCCGCTGTGTCACCGGACCAAAAAAGATTGTGTCACTGTATCACTGACTTCTATTATCACTTTATCACACACTGGACTGGCTGCAGTCATAATATTTTTGTGGCTATTTGTATTTGAGTATCGCCATTTTGGCGCTGTAGGTCAAGCTGTAGGCAGATACGAGTGTCCATGTAACTAAAATTATAATACTCCGATCTGTCACGCTGATGTTAAAAACAACTACTTACTATAATGATAAATGGTAAACTATCGTATGAAAGTCACGAAAAATGTTCACTAAAACCATATAAGCATATTCTAACACGCACCTCCGAAAGGATCGTAAAAGTGATTAACTGACAAAAACAATATGGGGATGGCCCTCTGAGAAATCAGGCGCAGACTCCTCATTGAATATTTCAACCAGGGGATGGTGCACTCCACGGTTTTCAAAATTTTCTACTCATTTTCGCTCAGCTTTTGGATAAATGCACGAACACAGCTACGAGCAATTATATTATGTAAACAACATAAAGTGAAATGAAATTAAATTAAATTTATTTGATAAAATATGGTTACAATTTATATATGTTTAAAAAGAGAGACACAATCATATTCTGCTGACTTAGTCAGAGGAGTGCCATATTACAAATTGTATTACTTTTGTTGTACAAAAGTTCTACCGACATTGTTAACATATTATTGCGAATGACTGTACATCGACATTAATGTAGAGAGTTAAAGCGATGATTCCCGACCGAAATAGGCACGCAAAGGGCGTTTGTGCACTACACTGAATTTTACCGATCCGGAAAAAAACGGATGCTTGTTTTTTAATAATTAATTATTATAAATAATAGAATTTATTTATTTCGTGTAGTTTAGGGTTCGAAACATTGAAACTTCACGAAATAAATAAATTCTTACTATTATAAATGATGAAATTATTAAAATACAAGCATCCGTTTTTTTCCGGATCGGTAAAATTCAGTGTAGTGCACAAACGCCCTAACGCTTGCTCGGCCGCGCGCGATACACTTCACGCGGACGCAGCGGCAGCCGGCAGTGAACTGTGAACTCGCGAGCGCCCCGCCAATTGAAAATCACTTAAAATTCAATTAAAAATTAAATAAAAATAAATTTAAACTTATGACGGCCGGAATCCCTCGGCTATTCAAAGACCATTATTTTCGTATATTTTTCATTAACCAAAACTAAGTATACTGCAAGTTAGTAATGCGGAAATGCATTACCCTCACTATAAAAAAAGTATACTGCAAGTAATAGGATATTTGGATTACGATTAGATGGATGTTTGGGGTTTTATTTGACACAGTAAAATATCACCAATCGAAAAAAACGGCCGGAAGCACTAGATAAATAACTGTAAAATAACATATATTTTTTCCAAATTTTAAGTAGTTGTGGTTTGCGACCGAGTAATCCATAATTTAAAATAAGTACCCTATTTTCGGGAATCGGCGCCTTAAGAGCATTTGTGTAGCTAACGGTCTCCATACTCCATACGTTTTTCACCCTCTAAGCCTTAACGGACGAATAAAGGATTGATTTTCGGTATGTTGTTGTCCTCCTAAGTTTATAAGTCACTACATAGTATAAAACAAAGTCGCTTTCTCTGTCCCTATGTCCCTTTGTATGCTTAAATCTTTGAAACTACGCAACGGATTTTGATGCATTTTTTTTTAATAGATAGAGTGATTCAAGAGGAAGGTTTATATGTACTTTTTATCCCGATATTCCCACGGGAACGGGAACCACGCGGGTGAAACCGCGGGCGGCCGCTAGTTAGTATATAAAAAAAATCGACCCGTCTCACAACTAGCTGTTTCGATGGGACATTAATGATACTTATGAGACGGGTCGACGGGTTGTTTTTCTACTACTTCATTGCATTGTGAATGAAAAAAAAAATGAAAATAATTTCAGCTTCAGTCTTTTTTAAATACTTATTTTTTTTTTTCACACAAAAGTTTTACAACGAGTTCAAAAAAGAGAAAATCTGATGTTATTACAGTTGAACTGCAAAATAGTCAGATTTAGATGAAAAGGATTGTTCTAGAAATCTTTTATTGACTCTATCGAGAATGTATAGTTTTAATTAATTTATGCTAATAGGAAAATCGCCAATAATTAATTATTATTAGGCCATAATAATTATATTAACGTTTAAAAGACGGATAGATCGTGTAATAATATGAATGAGAAAGGAGTGAATGGGGAAATGACGGGTAACAACGGAGTGAAGGAGAAAGTCGTACTGCCCCAAATCGGGATAAGGACAGCGGGCCGATCTCGGTAATTCTATGATGTACGTGCAGTTGAAGTGCAGTCGACGTGCAAAACCGTTTTTGATAACGCGCGGCTTTGACAGTGCGACAACGTTTTCTGTTCCGGTGATAATCTTTGGAACTAAAACAGTTTTCATACGACAGTCTATTTTGACAGCTAATTTCGTATTGCAAGTGATTCCTCTCCTCTGTCACGGGTGTCACCGGATCAGACAGGATTGTAGGACTATAGGTTTGCGTGACGTGTGCGTCGTTATGTCATTACGGCAATACGAAGTCAAACGTCAATCAAGACCCAAACGCGATGAAGACGCGCTGCATAGAATTACGGCGATTGTCCCGCTGGATGACGATAAATTACATTAGGTCTTTACCTATGAAATTGCAGTTTTTTTCTCACATGTTCATTGATCTCTAACTTTTAAATTATTACCAATATATCAAAATTAGTAATCAGTTTCAGAAATAGAGTATGTAGTAATGTTAAACATATATAAAAAGAAAAATGGAAAATAAAGTATTTTGAAAAAATCGACCCGTCTCACAACCAGCTCCGATGGGACGTTGTGAGACGGGTCGATTTTTTCAAAATACTTTATTTTCCATTTTTCTATGATAAAAATTGCATTGTGAATGCATAAAAGTAAAAATTTAAATAACATATATAAAAAGAATAAAAATTTTATAAATGCTTCAAAGTTATCAATCTTTGGTTGTCATCATGACTGCTTCGAAGAGATTTATTTAAAAATCTCGGGCAGTTTTTTTAAATTTGGTTTTGTCTCTTGAAGTTTCGTTGAAATTGTTGAAACTTGTCTCGTTGAATTTGGAGTTCACATGTCCAAGAAATCCCCAACAGTGCGACAACGTTTTCTGTTCCGGTGATAATCTTTGGAACTAAAACAGTTTTCATACGACAGTCTATTTTGACAGCTAATTTCGTATTGCAAGTGGCTCCTCCGTCACGGATGTCACCGGAACAGACAGGATTGTGGGACATCAATGGATCTTTGCAATTGTTTTAAGTGGATCGAGGGAAATATACAGGGTGTTTTTCTATAAGTGCAATACCTCTTAGGTGGTGATTGTACTCATAGACTCATAGTATTGCACTTATAGAAAAACACCCTGTATTTGTATGATAAATCCAACTTTGTGCAATTTCCCCATAGAAAACAGCAATTGCATAGGTAAAGTAAAGACCACTATTAACGTTTAACTTTTACAAATTAACTTTTTAGTACAGAATCTTTTAATGATCATCAGCACGAAGTAACTACAAAAAGAATTACATTTTCCCCAATCATTTAACCCACCCTTTACATTTTCTACAAACTGATTTAGAAAAGCTTTATAATCGGCTTTCATTAAAATTACTCCGCTTTTTTACAGCTATTAAATTGGATTTCTTATACGTAAACAAGGGAAAACATTCTGTTTGTAATCAAATGGAGATAAATACTAAAAAAAGATAAGAAGTGTTTGGCAAATTAAATTGGAAAGTTTCCTACGCCAAGTGAAGGCAGCCGCGGCTGAAAACGGACCCTGAGACGCTGAAAATAAGGTCGATTTTAATGTGTATGCCGGCAATTGAAGATTGCTCGAAAAGACTTGAGACGGGAAAATTTGTGTCGTATCGGATTTTAATTTCTTCTTCTAAGAATTAATGACTGCTTTCCTTGCTCCGGTTCATACGTTGAAAGCCGATTGCTTTTTTTCCCGTGGAATAACGATTTTGCTCTTTGAGTAAAGTTTTTATTAAACTTCCACTCGCACAGTGTAGGTTTCTCCAGACTTTATGCCAATCAATGAAATAAACATTCCAAGTCTGAAATAGGTTTCGAAAGAAACTTTCACAAATACGCAAACTTATAGAACCTTTCTGAGAATCAAGTTTATTATGTGATTATTGGAAACTTTATCCGCTCTAGTGAATGTTAAATAACTTGGTACCTACTATGTTAATTAACTAAAAAAACTTTTCGTTTTCTTTTCATTCTGCTTCAACTTTTCATTGATCAAACAGTTTAAAACAACTGAAAATCGACCTCTCAACCTATAAATAACATTACATTCGAATCCTGTCAGAATGAACTTTCGAATGGAAACCGGAAAATATATGTTTCGTTCGTCTCGAACAACTGAACGCCACAAACAAAACATCAGTGGAGCAAGCAAAAACAACACTCCCTGACTCAATACAAAACACTTCACAAGTGGCAGTAGACATATTAGCTAGAACAGTATCTCAAGTAAGTTATACCTGTAATACACTGTTCTCTTTTGCCTTTCAATTTGGATGAAGCAACCAAATTGAACAATGTAAACGTAAAAGTGTATCATTCAATGTCAATGTGCGCCTGTATTTCTGCGCCTTTCAACTAAAGTGAATCAATTTGGTTGAACCGTGTAATATTAGCTTAAGCGCAAACTAAAGTCCATTCGCTTAGATAGTGTCGCTCTGCCACAACGCCGTGCGGGTGTACCGACACTATCTAACCGAACGGACTATACATGATTTATTTAGCTTTCTCTTTCATACGTTTGACATTTAAAGCGACAGGGCGATGTTTGAGACGCTCCCAAAGTTAAAGCGTTCGAGTAGGTACTCGGGCGTCAGTCATTTTAAAATTTCTTTTGTGCTTTCGTAAGTAGGTAAATACCTAGTTTTCTAGTCCCTATTTAGATACTAATGACCTAGTGCGTACAAGGTACAACTACGCCAAATTAAATGCCTTATAAGCTGTAGCCCAATAGTCAATACTTAGTAGGTACCTAAATGTGACAGGAAGACTCTCGGTGAACAACGTAGTGAATTACACTACTCTTAGTGTAATTCACTACGTTCCTCTCAGTTTACACTAAGAAGCTCTCTGAAAGACCTCGACAAAAGGCATATATTTTTGCGTAACTATTTGATCATTTGTATAAAGATGCGGTACTGTTTAAGCTTCTGTATGCACTGTGCAACTCCCGTAATAACATTAAGTAGGGGCAGGACCACCGCCCTCAAACTACCGAACAACATTTTCACATTGCAATTTGTTTAAAAGAAATGTGACGAATCATACCCACAGTCATCCCACATGAAAATCAACTGTATGTTTATGAAAATAAAGCTCGAAATGCATCGGAGGTCTTTTAAAACGGTTTCTAACGGAGCGCATCCCTGCCGGACTTCTTGGCAAAATGTTAAAGACTCGTCTGGTGAATTGTGTTACGAATGGCGTAGTTATAGAGAGAGAATTATCATTATTGTTTGACGATAAAATAAATACTTGTTCGGCGTTCGTTCAGGACAAGTTATTGAAGAAAAAATGTTGAGATCTTTAAGGGTGACTCTCCCGACACAAAAATTTACGCGTACTCAATGAGAACAGGGGTTCAGAACGTTACTATACGGTTGTAAAAATTTTTTCTAGCAAGATGGGATAGTTACCAGCTCTCGACACTTAATATTTTGTGATTAGGATTGCAGTTAATTAGGGGGGAAAATGATAGAGCCTCGATTTTATCATTTCGTTGGACGTAACTCAATTTTCTTACAGTTTATTTTCGGCCATAACACAAAAACTATTACTGATATAGGTTTAAGGATTTTATTTTTGATCAATCACGTGCATCGCTTTCTGTATTTTCTTGCAATAAACATAAGTATGATGTTTCGGTGTCACTGTTAATTTTTTTCTCATTTCCGTTTATAGTAGTAACTTGACATCCATTGAGCAAAAAAATCACCTAATATTTGTGAGTTTGCTGATCGTAATACTTTTATTTTTAAACTATTATTTCGTTTGTATAACAAACAATTTTATTTTATTCTTCTTTACTACCAAAGATAAGCAATGCAATGCAAGTTTCCAAAAGATTCAAGGAACGGAACTAAATCTCCCATTCCGCCACATAATATGTCGTTGCACATTGCAGGAGCTATAACAGGTGCAGGTTCGGTTCCCAGATACTGCGCCATAAATCCACCCGGTATCTCCGGGGAGCAGGCATAATTTTTCGGTTTCAAATTTTCTTTATTGGCTTCTCTGATAATGTAAAATGGGTTTACCGTGTATTTAAATGGGGTTTAAAATAAATGGGTTCCCCTAATGTGAGATATTGCAGCTTAGATGCATTTTTGTGAAGTAAATGTTGATAGTTGACTGTAGAGATTATAGAATAGGTTCAGAAGGCAATTTAACTGTAGGTACAGTCACGAGCAAAAATATGTAACAATATCGGACTTTGTCACATTGAAGCTTTCCGAAGCAAAACTACCTACTTATGCCTCAAAAGTCATTCAATTTTGTAATGTTCAAATGTTCAAATTCAAAGTTCTAACTATGTTTCTTACATTATATCTGGGTGATTCTGCTTATACCCCTCGTTGTTTCCCATTATACACTAACACAAGTATTTAATTCAAGCTTCTTATTTGAGATTGGACCAAAGTATGTGATGGTGTCCTTATATATGTCGCAGGGATATGAGGAAATCAGAGATTTCACGAAATCCCTAGGGATATCACGAAATCACGGAAGATGTGGAATAGTCTTATTTACGACGTCTTCTTCCTGAACAAGTTCAGTGATATGTCATTTCACTAAACTAATCTATCGTATGCTGCACGCACGATCGGTAGCCACTCACATCAGACTCCAATAGTATCGACGCTCAGTTTCTGTGAGGTCTCGGTTGTGTGGCGGTTCTTTGTTCCACTCGCGATTCGTCTATAATTTTTATCTAGTAAAGTAGTAGAAAAAACAACCCTTGGAGTTTCTTGCCGGTTCTTCTCCAAGGTCTCCCGCCGTAGGGTTTGCGAACCGATGGCGTAGCTTCCATGACGTTCACAAGTATTGTAAGTAACAATCTAAATTGAATAAACAGATTTGACTTGGCTATCTATACAAATGCAACCGCTAATTTAAACGCGTCTGTGGTCTAGAGGTCACATCACCGATTTCAGATCCAGAGATCCTGGGTTCGATTCCCAGTGAGGGTACCTACATATTGTATTCGGTTTCGGCTCGGTTTTAGGGCTTGTTTTTAGTCTGGCTGGCTAGCTACCACAACCTTATCTAAGTCTCGCTCCATTACAATGATGTTTGCAGCAGTATTGTGCTCCGGCAGGTACAGATAAGATAACCAGTTCATCAGTGCTGGATTCCGGGTGTAGTGCGCTTCCACCTTCAGCCTTATCACCACTTAACATCAGGCGTGATGAAGGCTAAGTGCAATCCTGTTGCGGAAAGCAAAAAAAAAAGAACCTATCTCAGCAACTAGCTTAGTTGGAAAGATGTTCACAACACTTAAAATACAGCCGCCTAACCGGCCGAATTGATATCTATACTAATACTAATATTATAAAGAGGAAAAATTTGATTCTTTGTTTGTTTGCATCGAATAGGCTCCGAAACTACTGGACCGATTTAGAAAATTCTTTCACCATTAGAAAGCTACATTCATCCCGAGTGACATTAAGCTATATTTTATCCCGATATTCCCACGGGAACGGGTACCACGTGGGTGAAACCGCGAGGGTCCGCTAGTTGTTAATGTAATTCATTAATTTTAGTCCATATTAACGCTTATGGACATCTAAAATCTTTTAGGGAAAAGGGTACCTTAAAATATTTACAACTGAAAATTTACACGAATCGCACTTGGTTCTAATGAACACCTCAACATCAGCGGAAACGAGTAGCTAAAATTATCAAAAGCAATTTCGTCGACAGTGAAATATCAAAATTACAAGAAAAGATATTATATGACAATAATTAGTGACGTTAAGAAGCCTTTGGCTGTATAGTTAAATCACTTTGAAAGTTTGGCAATTTATAAATTGAGAAAAATTAAATTCCGACAAGCGATTCATCCTACCAATATTATAAAAGCGAAAGTTTGTGAGTATGGATGGATGTATGTGCGCTTGTGCACTACACGGAATTTTACCGTCCGGAAAAATCGTATGGATTGTATTTTAATCATAAATTATTTATAATAGAAAGAATTTATTTATTTCGTGTAGTTTCAATGTTTCAAACCCTAAACTGCGCTGCACGAGCGACTAAAAAGTGCACAAGCCAATTAAAAAAACAGATGTTTGTATTTTAATAAAAAAATTTAGAATTTATTTATTTCGTTAATAAATCATTTATTATTTAAATACAAGCATCCGTTTTTTTCCGGGACGGTAAAGTTCAGTGTAGTGCACAAGTGTCCCATGGATGTATGGATGTTTGTTACTTTTCACACAAAAACTACAGAACAGATTTAAATGAAATTTGCAATAGAGATAGATTATGGGCTGTAATGACACATAGGATACTTTTTATCCCGATATTCCCACGGGAACGGGAACCGGGAAACCGAGGGCGGCCGCTAGTGTCTTAATATTTCAATTGACATTGTAAAGACGAACCAATAAAAAAAAACAAATAAACAGGCATTCCATTTGCATGTTATAATTAAATGAAACAATAAACAGCATTACAGTGTCCAACAAGTTAATACCAAATAAGAAGCAGGAAAACTTTCCGGACAATTCCTCGAGCTGCTAGTCCACAAAGTGGGTCTCATTCCGGGCTGTAACACAATTCCAGTAACAGTTTTTATGCTAACCGTTTTATCGGTTTAAAAATTCAAGATGCGACGCGAGTGCGGATAATAAATTTCTGTGTCCAATAAACGAAAATATACGGTTCGCAGAAGTTTCTGTGCGGCTTATCAATGAAATTTACAGTGCTTTAGTTGCCCGCTGGGAATATTAGACGTAGATCACAGCATATATATCAACTCGTAAACGGAACGTAAACGTATCAACTCGAGCGGTTCAGTATTCTTTGTATGAAACTCCCTACTGCAAAGCACACTAATCGGAATCGTAACGTAATCGCCTCGCCTCGGGATCAGCGAGCGGTAAGCGCGGCGTCGCCGTCGGTCGCCTAGCCGTAGCCGAGTCGACGTACCGACGCTGATCTGTGCCCCTAGTATGAGTTGATTTTCTGTCAACGTTTACGAAAACTATCGGATGAACTGCTCATGTCGGTAAAGCAGTCAAAGGACATGAAAGAGATAGAGCGATAATTTTCGATTACGAATACAGTTTGCCAAACTCATACTAGGGGTACCGGTTTGGTTACGTCATACGTGCTTAGTGCTTACGTTAGGTTGACGCCTGGTTGACGGCGAGGCGAAAGGCGATACGGTGTCGATCCCTTTCCGAGTTGATATAATCTGCTGTGACCTAACAATTTCGTTCAGGTGGGAAGGAGGAAATAAAAATAATCACATTGAGCTCGCAACTACTGAGCTGGGAATAAAATGTATTTAATGTCCTTTATCTGCATTTGGCGGGAAGTGTAGGGGATACGAGGTGTTTCTTGCTTTGCTGTACGTAACTTTTCCTTTGTGCACATTTAAGATAATACAAGTTATTCCGTTTTTAGGGTTCCGTAGCCGAATGGCAAAAAACGGAACCCTTATAGATTCGTCATGTCTGTCTGTCTGTCTGTCTGTTTGTCTGATCGTCCGTCCGTCCGTCCGTATGTCACAGCCACTTTATTCCAAAACTATAAAAACTACACAGTTAATACTTGGTAGGTAGATGTATTCCGTGAACCGCTTTACGATTTTAGTACAAAAATAATAAATAAAAACAAATTAAGGGGGGCTCCCCATACATGGAACTGACACTGAAAAATATTTTTTTAATCAAACATATTGGTGTGGGGGATCTATAGATAGGTATTTTAAATAACATAGAGGTTTCTCAAATCATTTTTTCTCAAGCTCAATATTTTGAAAGATAGAGCCTTCCAAAGTGGTAAAATGTGTCCCCCCCCCCCCCCCTTCTAACTTCTGAAATAAAAGAGTGAAAAATCTAGAAAAAATATATGCTGTAGATCTTAATAAAAACTTGCAACGAAAATTAGTTTGAACGATATATAGTAAGTAATTTTTGAGATCTAACACATTTTCAAAAACCGCAAATGTAACTTTGTTATTTATACAAACACTATGAAAAACAACATTATATTTTGCTGACAAAAAAATATAGTGGAATTTTGTCTAGTTATAGGCAATCTTTGAAGATCGAGAGATCGATCGAAGATCGATCGAGAATCTCGAAGATCTCAGCAGTGCTTCCCAAAGAGTGAGTCTGAAGATGAACATGGATAAGACGAAAATCATGTCCAATGCCATGGCCCGCTATTATTTTTCGTTATGAGATAGAAGATGGCTTTGCCAATGCCCATGTTGCATCCGCTCCAGTTAATGTTGGAAACATTACACTCGAAGTTTTTGACCACTATGTATACCTAGGACAGACAATCCACCGTTGCGACCACAAATGCGTTACCTGAGGCTGGTCCTGGATAGCCGCTGGAGTTTTAGCGAGCACTTCAGGCAGCTGGCCCCCAGGCTAGTGAGTGCAGGCATTAGGGAGACTCCTGCCGAACGTAAGCGACCCAAACCAGAGCTGCCGCAAATTGTTCGCGGGAGTCATCCGAAGTATGGCCCTGTACGGGGCGCCAGTGTGGGCGGACGCCCTTAGCACGGAGAACAGGGCGGCTCTTCGCCGACCGCAAAGGGTCATCGCCTCCCGTATCATACGGGGATACCGCACGGTGTCGGGGACGGCGGCATGCGCCCTCGCCGGTACACCGCCCTGGGAGCTAGAAGCCCAGGTACTCTCTGAGGTGTACAGGCAGAGGAGAGTTAGACTAGAAAGGGGTGAAAGCCTGGCCCCTGAAGAAAGGTCGCGAGTCCGGCGCGATGCGGAGGAGCGGATGCTCCAAGAATGGGGGGTCCAGTTGCAAACCTCGATTGCGGGGCATAGGACTGTTCAGGCCATTCGCCCGGTCCTCAGGCAGTGGCGGGATAGGCAGCAAGGCTCCCTAACACACAGGATGACACAGGTACTTACCGGGCATGGTTGCTTTGGTAAGTACCTGTGTCGAATACGGAGAGAAGCCGCTCCGGTGTGCCACGACTGCGGCGCACCGGTCGACACCACGGAGCACACTCTTGCAGAGTGTCCGACGTGGTCGTCACAGCGGAGAGAGGTAATGGCAGTCATTGGAGGGGACCTCTCGCTTCCCAGCGTGGTAGTCGCCATACTGGGTGGTGACAGGTCATGGCAGGCGGTGGTCTCCTTCTGTGAGGACGTGATGTCACAGAAGGAGGCCGCAGAGAGGGAGCGAGAGGCGGATGCGGACGCAGACCCGCTCCGACGGAGACGACCAGGAGGAAGGAGGAGACGCTATGCGCACCTCGTTCCTCCTTAGTCCTTGTCAGGGGACGAGTGCCATTCGGAGGTCCTCCAAGTGCCGGGCCAAGGCCAAGTCAACACCAGGACCACACGGTGCGTGATATCACGTTCCCGTAGGTCCTGTGTGTTAGGTGGTGTGGGAAGTAGTAGTGGGTTTAGTGGGTAGGGCTTTAGCGGCGAGTCCCACATACCTTCGGGATGCATAACCCATTTCCCCTACTATAAAAAAAAGAGATCTCTCGTCGAATCCAGCTCGGATGGGCAGCGTTTGGGAAGCTCCGGCATATATTTGCGTCCAAAATTCCTCAATGTCTCAAGACTAAGGTCTTTGACCAGTGTGTGTTGCCAGTTATACTTATGGAAGCGAGACGTGGTCTTTTACTATGGGTCTCATAAGAAGGCTCAAGGTTACCCAGCGAGCAATGGAGAGAGCGATGCTTGGTATTTCCCTGCTCGATCGAATCAGAAATGATGAGATCCGTAGGAGAACTAAAACGACCGACATCGCTCGAAGGATTGCTCAGTTGAAGTGGCAGTGGGCGGGACACATAGCGCGGAGAACCGATGGCCGTTGGGGCGGAAAGGTTCTCGAATGGCGACCGTTCCGTTCCGTGGGCAGGCCCCCTACAAGGTGGACCGACGATCTGGTCAAGGTCGCGGGAAGCCGCTGGATGCGGGCAGCGGAGGACCGATCGTTGTGGAGATCCTTGGGGGAGGCCTATGCCCAGCAGTGGGCGTCGTACGGCTGAAATGATGATGATAGGCAATCGGTACGTTAAGTGGGTACGGAACCCTTCATGGGCGAGTCCAACTCGCACTTGGCCGATTTTTTAACTGGAAGTCAGACAAAAGCAAATGTATAGTAGGTACCTACCAATTTATATTCGACGTATACGGTTTAAAGTACGAAGGTGTTTTTCCGTGTGCGTGTTTAGAAAAAAATGCATAAATACATTTCAAAACATATCAAAACGAACATGAAATTCATTAGTTATTAAAATAATAACCATACAACGGTCATGATTGTTTAGTTTACGAGTTTATGATTTGAAACTTTAACAGCGTTCCATGTTTGCAATCAAACCATGCACAAGTTTCTGTTAGTAGGTTTCTCACGTAACTAGATTAATATATAAACCAGTATTATTATGGTTTAGCTTGGGTTTAACCAAGAAACTAAAAAACACTTATCTACTACTACTAGCATTGTAATCTCAGTATTATATGATCTGAGATTGTAATCTCAATAGTATTATATGATCTGAGATTGTAATAGTCTCTAAAAACATATTATTGTGAGAGAAAATAAATACATTTTTTATTTATTAATATTACTTATGTTACCGAAATAAGAAAGGTGATGTTTAAATTAAGTAAATGTTGTTGACTCTTTTGCATTTACTATGCAATTAAAAAAAAATCTCACTACGAGGTAGCACTTAGCCTTCATCACAGCTGATGGTAAGTGGTGATAAGGCTGAAGGTGGAAGCTCACTACCCAGAATCCTCAATCACTGAGGAACTGGCTATCTTATCTCTAACTGCCGAAGCACAATACTTAAAAATGCTGAAAAATTAAGTATAAGAAAGTATTAGAATTAAACGCTGTCTAAACAGCGCGTGAGGTAGGTTTCTCCTAACAACTCCGTAGCTCAGTGGTTTGAGTATCGCCCGAACAGTGAAAGGTCGTGGGTTCGAGTCCCATCGGAGCTAGTAGTCAGACGGGTCGATTTTTTCTAATACTTCATTTTCTGTATTAGAAATTGTATTATGAATGCAAAAAGTCAACAACATTTACTTAACTATCTACCTACCTAAATGTGTTGTATAAATAGTAAAACCCAACCCTATCACATGGATGCTCAGTGTGGACATTTGCTTATTAAGCCATAAGTTTCTTACGTTTTTATGTTTGTAAGGAGGACTAAAAGTACCGAATCAGAAAAAGGTTGTCACTTCAAGCTACACTTACGAAGTTATATCACGAAAATATACTTAGTCTTAGGTACATACGAATTAAAATTTCATTACGGACATTCCGATACGAGATATTTACATGGAATCATCCGCAAGCGGAATCTAGTTCAGTTTAACTTAGAAAATCGTTAATGTCAAAGTTTTTAGTTGAAAAACTAAAACGTTACGTTAAAAGCAGTCCGTAAATTTGGACTGTTAGGTACCTTTATAAAGATACAACTTCAAACTTCGCAACGCCGCCGCCGTGCCGTGCGATGTCGAAAGCTGAACTGGCGATATTCATCTCGAAAATGCGGTTGGAACTTCGAGCTACGAGGGTTGCCAACCCTACTATATAATATAGTATCCTATTACATTAGGGTATCAAATACTATATTTAAAAAAAATCATCATGTCATATATTCAAAAAAAATATATAGTAGGTGAAACTACAATATCCTTCTGTGATTTTGCCTATAGCCCGCTCCGCTCTTAGACCGGGCGGACACGACAGTTGGAGGTGTACAATTTTTTACAGCATGCAACATTGCGAGAACGTTTTAGACGACGACATATGTAAGCACTATCAAAATTAGAATTTCTATCCCTGTGCATCACACTTGAAATTGTACACAACAATTTGCATACTGAAAAAAATGCAAATTTCGGCCGAGTGCAAATTTCGAGAATAAGTTTTTGAAATTGTTATATATTTGGCTCTAAAACAATCATTTTTTTCAGTATGCAAATTGATATATCGATAAAGTTTCTAGTGTAAGTGACATTTATATGCGTTTGCATACTTTTCACACGCGTACTTTTTTGTTACATTTTAAAATTAAATATTAAGTGTGATGCACAGGGATAAACATTAATTTTGTATGTCGTCGTCTAAAACGTTCTCGCAAAGTTGCATGCTGTAAAAAATTGTACACCTCCAACTGTGGTCTCCGCCCGGTCTATCTACAAAGCCATCTACTTCGTGGTTTTCGCGCGAATAGCGCGAAGGGGCGCGAACGCTATTAAAGGTGTAAAGCCGATTCGCACAAAAGGCGCAGAGCAGCAACAAATATTCATTTATAAAATAAAAAATTTTACCACACTAATTTTTTTTTTCTTTTTTTTGCCCTCTTCTATATTTTTAGAGGGAACAGCTTCGAAAATACTATAATTATTTGATAGAAAAAAAGTTGTTAACCCTAGCTAGGAATACGAGCGCCGTTTACTCGTCTTGCTTTATGTGTGGATGTAAATGAATACTTAAACAAATGGAAACTGACATTTAAGGGTATTAGAGTGCAGTTTCGCTTGCTTAATGTTATGAAGTGGTGTGTTAGGCTCTGGTTTCTTAGGAGTAAGGTACCGACTTATACATTTATGAAGAAGTCGCAATATTATTGTGAAAAGCGTCTTTAGGTATTAGAGTGCAGTTGTTATGAAGTGGTGTGTTAGACTCTGGTTTCTTAGGATTAAGAGGTACCGACGTACCTATACATTTATGAAGAAGTCGCAATTCTATTGTGAAAATGAAAATGAAAATGAAAAAATGTTTATTTCTGTAACAAAAGTAGTATAACAGAGATTTAAAGGTGGGCTCCCTCTTTTGAGTGCCAAGGCACCTGTGCCAGAAAGAGTCACTCTTCCTCAACAAAGCATACATTATACATAATTTTAAACCAGTACAGTTATAAGTAATTGAATAGACAATAAAAGGACATATTAAGACTTATGACTTAATTTAAAAATTAAAAAAAAAAAAATATAAAATATAAGTACAAAGTTGAGCTTGTTTAGTGTGTGTGTATGTGTGAGTGTGTGTGTGTGTGTGTGTGTTCTTAGTAAGGAGCCTATGTTAGATTATGTTTAAGCATATTCTCGGTTTCGTCATAATCTAATGTCTTTAACCATTTGGTAAGATTAGATTTACATTCCCGATGAGTCATTGGATATATAACTAAAGTTTTGTTAATTTTATTATATAAATGTGCTGATAAATGTTGATACTGATTTCGAGCAAAACTAGTGCGTGTACATTGTGTTTCGATTACCTTATGCTTCCTTCTCTTTTGGGTAATATTTGGTCTATATATCAGAGTCCTGTGTTTCCTTAACCCATTATAGCCTAGCGTTACCATATGGTCACGTTAAACATGTATCAAGTTAAAAAATTCTCACTCTACCCTACATTGAAACACTGTTCCACTGATTGTGTTTTATTACTTTATAGGCGTCATATTTATAGTAAGTACAATTTTTATTGTGGTGTGGTAAGGTTTACGGTCAGATATCAAAGCAAAAAAAAACATAATTTTCAACATGTCATCTTGAAGGTTTGTAATACTATTTTATTATTATTTTTTCTATGTTGGTGGTTTTATAGCTAATAATATTGCTTCTTAGAAAGTCAATGTATGATCTAAAACGCAAATTTATGGTAGTTTGAAATAATTTAGGTCTAATATGATTCAATTTTGTTAGCTGTTACCATATGGTTACGCTAGGCGTTTGTGATGACAAAACGTGTTTTGTTACAGAAACTGTTCACTTACTTTACAACTAATTATAGAACTCTTTAATGAAGAAGATTTAGACGGAAATTATATTTATGTGGAACCTCCAGATCCTAATATTGATACAGATGAAAGTTCAGGCCCAGAAGATGAGAGCGGGCCAGGTAATATGGACCATTTGAGCGGACGGCAACTCAGGGCAGGAGCAGAGTTTATATTATCTGATGGAACTAGGATCGGAGATATCAAGGAAGAGCCTATTGATGTATCATTGGACTCCGCAGTCCCTGAAATTACTTCACCTACGGTTGTCACAGCTGCACCTACACAAACAGTTGTTATTTCTGTAAACAATAAGAGGCGTATCAAATGGATAAACGGCGACATTGAAAAAAATCCTTTTACCGATTCAACAACAAAATCTGATACTACACCCAAGGGCGCAGGAAGACCATCTACTCTCACAGCTCAAAGGACGCGAGAATCCCAGATTATTTTCGATAAGATCGAATAGACCACCTCGTAGTAAGCACTCCTGGGAAGAAACAGAGGCGATGCGCTGGAGAAGGTTGTTGTTCTTCCGGAAAAACAATGCGTGGGAAGTGTAATGTTTAGTGTGTTTTAAGCCATTTCAAGGTGAAATCACTTTTGGTGAAATTTTCACCAAAAGTGATTAATATTTTAACAATAAAGAATTATGCATATTATGTGTATCGTATTAGCCTAGCGTTACCATATGGTAACGCAGGTTTTTCCGAGTTTCTCGAAAAACTAACTAACTCCGATTTTTTTTTTTATTTTTCCTAGAACATATGATACCTTATTGATGATTTAACATAGGTCAAGTAAAAAATTAGGAATTTAAAATAATTCAGGCGTTAAAGGGTTAAAATAACATGTAGGATGTACAGTTTCCTAATAGAAAGTAGATCCGCTATGCTGTATAGTAAATGAGTAGGAAACCTGCGTTTTTTGAAAAACATAACTTTTAATAGAGCTCTTTGTGCTCGTTCCACATCTAAAAATTTAGTTTTCAGTGCTCCTCCCCAAACAGTTATGCAATAAATTATAATTGACTGTACTAACGCAACATAAATAAGATTTTGGAGTTTTTTTGTAGCTACGTGTCTAAGTGATTTAAAAATCCACATTAGCTTTCTTATTCGACTAGCTACTAAATCAATGTGCGCTTGCCACGAGAGACGTTGGTCTAACATCACCCCCAGATATTTAACAGTGCTAACCCTGTTTATCACCGGGCAGCAGCAAGTATTTAGCGTTCGTCTGCAGGAGTGTATTTTAATATCATAGGCGTCGTCTGGCTGCGTCCTATCACAAACAGAGAAACACATATAATTTGTTTTAAGGGTGTTCAGTGTCAGTAGATTTACCTTCAACCAGTCACTGATTTTACTAAGACCAAACTCG
Organism: Crambus lathoniellus; assembly: GCA_949710035.1. Taxonomy (NCBI): domain Eukaryota; kingdom Metazoa; phylum Arthropoda; class Insecta; order Lepidoptera; family Crambidae; genus Crambus; species Crambus lathoniellus. The sequence goes on along the minus strand of OX453309.1, from coordinate 29,286,733 downwards.
GCTTCCGATTTTACGTAATTCCACGAATTACCAGTAAAAATGACGGCAGTGTCGTCAGCGTAGGACAAGATTTGGCAATTTTTTATTTGCATGCTACATAAGTCGTTGATATAAATCAGGAATAATGTCGGGCCTAAAACACATCCTTGTGGGACGCCGTATTCCACTTGGGTCTTTTCACTGAAAGTTTGGTTTATTTTTACCCTTTGTTTTCTACCCTCCAGGTAGTTTTTGAATAAATTAAGTGGGATTCCCCTGACACCAATATTTTCCAATTTCTTTATCAGAATGGAGATGGAGACGGTGTCAAACGCTTTTTTAAGGTCCAAAAACACAGTTAAGCATTTTTTCTTACTATCCAGCGTATCAATTATCGTGTCATATTATTGTGAAAAGCGTCTTTAGGTATTAGAGTGCAGTTGTTATGAAGTGGTGTGTTAGACTCTGGTTTCTTAGGATTAAGAGGTACTGACGTATACATTTATGAAGAAGTCGCAATTCTATTGTGAAAAGCGTCTTTAGGTATTAGAGTGCAGTTTTCGTTTGCTTAATGTTATAAAGTGGTGTGTTAGACTCTGGTTTCTTAGGATTAAGGTACCGACATATACATATGAAAAGTCGCAATACTTCTGTGAAAGCACAGATCACCTGTATTGTATGTAAGTCGCAATACTACTGTGAAAGCACAGATCACCTGTATGTAGCATGTGTAAAAGGCGTCATTAGTTGAGCTCTACTGCTCTGCTAGCTACCACTATAAAAACTACCACTATATTGAAAGCTCATTAAACTCAACTATGTTAAAACTAGCCTTCCGTCCGCGGCTTCGCCCCCGTGGACTACATGACGTTATCCCGCGGGAATGTGATATATTTCCGGGATAAAAAGTAGCCTATGTCACTGTCAATGTCCCAAACTATCCCCATGTCAAAAATCACTTCGATCCATTGCTCTGTTTTGACGTGAAAGACGGACAAACAAACAGACAAACTTTTACATTTATAAAATTTGATGTAGGTACTTAATTCTCATAGACACATAAGAAAAATTACTTTGAAAATGAGACTAGTCTCTAAATACTGAACTTCAAGCAACAATTTTTAAAGTCGACTTATAATTTATTTCACTTAGGAGCATTAATAATGATTGTGCTGAAACAATGCAACAGGGCAGCACGGGGCACCGGAACCGACTTAAACCTTCCTGTTTTATTCATGAACCTGAAATTTTATGAAATACTCCCGGGAACTTTGTATACAAATCTTCATTTTAATAAGTCACTCCCTTATTTATTTACTGCGACGAATAGAGTCTTATCACCTTTAAAGACGTTGATTGTTTTGTAGAACACACATTGTATCATTAAAATCTTGTGATTATACTCTGTTCGAGTTAACTTAATCTGCGTTAAGTATCGACATGTTTATTATTTACTAGCTGACCCGGCAAACGTCGTTTTGCCATATAAATTATAGTGGACCCGGTGATTGTATCACCAACATCTATTACAGACATCAGATAATCTATTTGGATGATGAAAAGTTTGTGAATTTGACTTTATTTATTTACTAGCGGCCGTCCGCGGTTTCACCCGCGTGGTTCCCGTTCCCGTGGGAATATCGGGATAAAAAGTACATATAAACCTTCCTCTTGAATCACTCTATTTATTAAAAAAAACGCATCAAAATCCGTTGCGTAGTTTCAAAGATTTAAGCATACAAAGGGACATAGGGACAGAGAAAGCGACTTTGTTTTATACTATGTAGTGATTTTACAATGGCGGATTTAATGCCTTAGGCATTATCTATCTACTAGTTAACCTTTGACTTCTATCCTATCTTAATTTCTAATTAATCTCTGCTAGATTATTATTAAAAACGTGAAAAGCAACTAACACAACTATGTCTTCTTCGACTATTTCTCTTTCTGTATTTTTTTCCTTCCTCTTCTGAAACTTACCTAGTACTTAAAGTTAAAAGGAAATATTGATAATTTTATACGAATTCCGAGAAAAGCAGTTTCCGCACACACAGAGACAGATCATATAATATACATTCCTCTTTTCTATAAAGTAACGGTACCCTTAGGGTTGGATTAGCCGGCCATATTTCAATATCAAATAACGAAAACGCATTTCATATTACATGATTCAATTTTGGGACGCGCACGAATGACGAAAAGGCGTCCTTTACCCATGGTCCCGAATTTGAGCACCAAATCATGCAACAAATATAGCCATGAACCCGAAACACGGCTAATGAAATACGATATTAACCCTTGTCGTTGCGTATACACGGTCATAGGTTTCGGATTAAAAAGGGCAAGTGAATGGCGCAGGCGGCGGATGGGTTGCCATTGTAGCTAGTAACTTCGCCGCGTACGTACGTTTTGTACACTTTAACTAAGTATCAAAGGATATTTTTCAGTTTTGTATGGAGTCTCGGCTAGGACTTTGTACACTATACCATAGGCAAGAAAAAGATAATATAATAACTGGAAACTAATTATATCGCAATAAGCTAACGCGTTTGATGGCACAAAAGCATTATCTAGTCTTAATGAGAGATTTTTGAGGGACAGAAGAAAAAAAAATAGTTCTAATAATGAAACGAGATGGCGCTGACAAATAGCGAAGTCGGTGTGACCAGAAATAAACTAAAATGACGAGTTGATAACATTTTGATTTGTTTTCAAATTCGTAGGTAGCAAGTAGGTAGCACTGTCTAGTATTAAAACAGTAAAATAACAACAAAGTTACAAAAATATCAGTAAGAACGCAACGTAAATCTACTATTTGAAGCACAAGTATTCAAAAAGTGTGTAAAATACCCGCGCTCGACTGACATGACATGGCAAGCATAGCCTGGCAACGTCGTGCGTGCGTGTTTTTGACCTAAGTTCTAGTTTTTTAAATTACTTTTGATTATTTCGTTATTTGCGAGAGCCATCTGTCGCCACTTTAAATCAACTTTTTTTTCTTTATAGCTGTCCAAAAAATCCCCCATTATGATGCACCCCCTATTCAATATGGCGGTAAAATGCGTCACACACATTAAAAAAAAAGGTTGACATTGACAGATTATCATCAGTCGTCAATGTCATCGTTTTTTCGTACAGAAAAAAAATTCTTTTTTAAATTAAATTTATTTAAATTTAGTTTATTTTTGTACCATTTATCCAGAAAGACAATGAGAATTTGAATATTTTATATGACTTTACTATATTTTTACAAGCTTTTATTTAACTTGCAGTGTATGTATGTATGCATGTCCGTTCGTCAAATCTTGCGAGCTAAATTTGACCCACTTTCCAATGTCCGATTGAGCTGAAATTTGGAATTTACCTTTAGTTCCGATGACAATGCAATTAAATATATAATCAGTATAGTTATCAATTCAGAATTCTTGCAAATTTTCAAGTACTATATTCTTGTTTTGTTGTGATGGTTACTTGACACGTGCTTGACCAAAGCCATCTTCTATCTCACTCGTTGCACTTGTAACAAGCCATGCTCCTTGGAAAAGCGGCAACGTTGCAGTCGATTACGTCAACGTGTTCTGTTCCGGTGGCCAAAACTGGAACTAACGTGTTTTGTTCATAATGTTATTTTACTGTCAAGTAGCACCATGAAGTTTGACTTCATACTCTGAGGTAACTGGAGCTCTCACCCTGAATAAAAAAGTGTCGCCACCAAATTTGACATTTATGTATGTAGTGGCTGTCAGCTGTCTCATATGACCATACGTATTTTTTTAAAGTGTAGGTGAGACGGAAGACAGCCACTGTGTTATTTGTGGTATTCAAAAAATTGTTCGTACTGCACGCTCCAGTTACCTCAGTATTAAGTCGAACTTCATGAGTAGCACTGTCCAACCAGCGCTGCTGTCACCGGAACAGAAAAGATTGTTGATCTATACACTTTACTCTTTGTTCTATATAAACAAACAATCGTGTAGTGTTGCCAGGTTAGGCGATAACTCTAAAATTATGTGGAAGTAAAAATCAACGAACACTCAAAAAACAGTATAGAGGTAAATGCTTGGAACACAATCTTTGACTTTGTAACTTTGTTTGGGCTAATAAGGAGGTAAACATAGCAAAAGTCCCCGCCCGTAGCCCTTAATCCGGGGGGGGCGGTTTGAAGGTCTAATTTTTTTTTCAACCCGATTTTAGGACAAACTAGTTTTTCCTAGGCCAAACTAGTTCATCGCGTTGACATTTCAGAGAGCGACTTTGCCTCGGAAGACCTGTAGATGTAGAACATGACACAAAAAAAAATAACCACCATTTTAACCAATCACGTGTTCTACAGGACTTCCGAGGCAAACTCGCTCTCTGAAATGTCAACGCGATGAACTAGTTTGGCCTAGGAAAAACTAGTTTGTCCTGAAATCTGGTTTGGCCGGTAAAATATATACAGTACCTATTTTAAAAAACTTTTAGCCCAAACAAAGTTCCAAAGTCAAAAATTGTGTTCCAAACATTTCCCTCTATATCTCTTCGTTGACTAGGCTTAACTTGATATAATATATTAAAAAAAAATAACTTTCGCCGTAATTCAATTCACATCTTAGATTTCTGCGCGAACTGTTCATTTAAATAAAACACTTTCTCGGATTTTGCACGCATTTATTTAACAACTTGTTTAAATTTGCTTGTTACAAAATAAAAAGAAAAATTATTATTTTTGCACATTTTGGATATTTTTTTTATCTGGATGTGGCAAGTCGGAATACTCTTTGGTCATGTCAAGAAACGTTGCTGTTTGATTTTCTTGATTGCTGTTTGGGTGTTTTAATACAATATCTATTGTATAATTAGTGCATATAAATACGTGATCATTGTTGGAAATTACTTATGAAACCTTGGATCTCGAAAGATTTGGATTCCCGAAGGAGGAACACTGCGTCAGCGATGGATTCGTGCGATACCTCGAGCCGACTGGGAGCTTACAACATCGTGACTGTGATATAGTTAAAATAAAACAACCCTTAGTTATGTACGCGTATTATTTGATTTTAAGGCGCTATAATCAGGAATTCATTTCATCTCATGCATACAAGAAATTAGGATTACATTTTACTCCCTAAGGACTAAAGTGGTTATTTAGTCCCGCTTCGTAGGGCTATATTTGCGTACTTTTAGAGCATGAGAATTGAAAATTATTATTATTTCTATTAAAACATTAATTTAAAGTCCCTATACTTAGGCTTTTTCTCAATTACTTACTTAAAAAATTTACATTTAATTAAAAGTTTCCCTGTCAGTTACAGGCCACTCGAAATGGTTTTGAAGAATTTTTCGTCATTCTTTTGTGACAGGTACCTACCGTTAAATTTTTTTCAAATCCAAGACCTTTTTTTGTTTATAGGTCTTTTTCTTTATAAGCCCGTTGCATTGGCAAATCCAGGTGATTTCTGTGGGTATTTGATAAGAAAAAGTGATGTGATACAAGGCCTTGTCCAGTGATGTGATACAAAGCCTTCGCCAAGGCCAGATTTGGTGTAGCTTTTTTGATTTTTTGATTTGATTTGATTTTGATTTGGTACGAACGTGTGTAGCACGGATTACCTATATTTGCTTTACAGCAAAGTTCGTCCGCACCAAATCGGCGGTTAGGTCTGGTCTGGACGTGTGTAGCGGCTATAAGAACTAACGAACGAACTTTAAAAAGAAGCAAAAAACGCGAAGTTGCTTTAATCAGACCCTACTAGGTGTCACTTCACTACATAGTATATCACTACATAGTATAAAAACAAAGTCGCTTTCTCTGTCCCTATGTCCCTTTGTATGCTTAAATCTTTGAAACTACCTACGCAACGGATTTTGATGCGTTTTTTTTAATAGATAGAGTGATTCAAGAGGAAGGTTTATATGTACTTTTTATCCCGATATTCCCACGGGAACGGGAACCACGCGGGTGAAACCGCGGGCGGCCGCTAGTTGCACATAAATAGTTCACTAAAGTCAACGACAGATGGCTCCAAGTTAATACAACCATAGTCTACCTACAGAAAAGAAATATCCTTTTTTTCTTTATGTAAGTACTATGTTTATCAACTTTGATAGAAACTTAAATGTGTCTTGTTCTTTAGTATTTATTTTTTAAATACTTACTAAAATTTACTACTGAAAATCAGCGTTTGCTTGCGTTGCAAGACAAGTAATATGACGCTGAGCTGCGACCATTGAGTAGGTACTGCTGCGGCACGGCACACACACATTTTTATTTGGAACTTTTTGTCTTATTGAGTCTAATTTGTGTTTTCTATTCTTGTTCGTAATACAGTGCTACCTTCTCTTATACCTATGTGAATATGCCTTGTATTTAATGAATACTTATGTGTGTGTCTATAGTAAGAATCTACAATCTCTATTTGGTGGTAAAATATATATAAGGTCCTTCCTAAATAGTGCACATAATTTTAAGGGGTCAATGTACTCACGCATACAAAGAGTTATTACTATGGTAACAACATTGGAAACGCGAAAAAAAAAATCAGCTGTTCCATAGAAAACTTTAAATCGAATAGATCAAAATGTATAGAACAGCTGATTTTTTTTCTGAAAAACTGAAACATGTCCAATAACTAAAAATACAAAAATAAATTATATTTAAAAAAACCTTTTATTTAAAATCAAGCTTTTATTCAAATGTCCTAAAAATAATAAATAAACTGTGTATCAAGTCAAATCCAACAAACTTATTACATTAAACAATTTATATGTTTTAAAAGCTTGTCGCGAGATTTTATTGTTACTGGGCTTGCACTAAACACAAATGCTTTAACTTATATTTGACATATGAAATTAAAGCGACAAGCTTTTAAAACATATAAATTGTTTAATGTAATAAGTTTGTTGGATTTGACTTGATACACAGTTTATTTTATTATTTTTAGGACATTTGAATAAAAGCTTGATTTTAAATAAAAGGTTTTTTTAAATATAATTTATTTACTATTAGTACGAATAGTGTACAAAGTTCTAGCCGAAAATGAAAAATGTCCTTTTTCGACTTTCCATGCATTTCTTTTGCGCATAATACTTTCGAGTAAGTATGGCAAAGGAGAGAAGCCCGTGGTGCAGTGGTTAGCGCGCTCGGCCTGCGTTGAGGTAAAGCAATTTTCGCAATGGTCGGTCACGGGATGGGTGACCAAAAACTTTTCATTTCGAGCTCCTCCGTGCTTCGGAAGGCACGTTAAGCCGTTGGTCTGCGCTTGCAGTCGTTGATACCCACCAATCCGCACTGGGCCCGCGTGGTGGGTCATGGCCCATTCTCCTTATCCATCCAGGAAGGCCAGTCCCCAGCAGTGGGGACATTAAATGGCTGATTATGATGGTAAAAAATATAGGTCTAGATCTATATCCGAAATGTAGGTAAAGTGAAAACCAACGATGGGAAAGATGACCAACCATGATTGCGGCGCTACTCGGAAAAATATGGACTTTTTGATTTAAAACTATAGGACGGTTGCAGTTGCTACAAATCTGGTAATCCTACTAATATTATAAATGTGAAAGTTTAGATGTTTGGATGTTTGGATGTTTAGATGTTTGGATGTTTGTTACTCAATCACGCCAAAACGGCTGAACAGATTTGGCTGAAATTTGGGACATAGATACTTTGTAGCCTGGAGAGGAACATAGGCTACTTTTTATCCCGGAAAAAGTCACATTCCCGCAGAAAAACGTCGTGTAGTCCACGCGGGCGAAGCCGCGGGCGGAAAGCTAGTGAGATATATATTTCTTCATACCTTTATCTAGAATCGTATAGTTTCAAAAACACGATTTTATGATTTTGCTTCGACACTTTTTCTTTTCGAAAAGACCTCTAAAAAATACGAAAAGTGAAGATTAATCTTAAATGGGGTTACTTACACTATTGGAAATTGGTTCAATTAGTGGACACCAATAATATTGAGGATCGTATAGAAGCATTTTTTTAAAATCGCTGTAGTTATTTAATACGAAGTGATTTTGTGTTTTTTTTGCCTAATCTGCAAAATCGGTCTCGCTCCCGCGCGCGTCGTTTTCTCATTGCTATCTCGCTTCAGCACATTTTTTCCGAGTATCGCCTTAAAATACCAACAGATTAATCACTACATAGTATAAAACAAAGTCGCTTTCTCTGTCCCTATGTCCCTTTGTATGCTTAAATCTTTGAAACTACGCAACGGATTTTGATGCGTTTTTTTTTATTAGATAGAGTGATTCAAGAGGAAGGTTCATATCCCGATATTCCCACGGGAACGGGAACCACGCGGGTGAAACCGCGGGCGGCCGCTAGTATTCTATAACATGAAGTCGACTTAATACTGAGGTAAACTGGAGTTCTCACCCTGAATAAAAAAGTGAACACCAGCAAATTTGACATTTAGTATGTAGTGGCTGTCAGTTGTCTCATATGACCATACGTATTTTTTTAAAGTGTAGGTGAGACGGAAGACAGCCACTGTGTAATTTATGGTCACAAAAAATTGTTCGTACTGCACTCTCCAGTTACCTCAGTATTAAGTCGAGCTTCATAATCTATAATGAATGCGGAAATCTAGGAAATCATCTGACAGTGCAGATAAATTCAGACTGACAGCGCTAATCTTCTAACTTGAACTGACCAAGCACACCCTATTTAATTAAGAAGTTCATTTAAAAACCGTGCATTTTATTTTCAATGCATGCTTCAAATACTCGCTCATAACGAACAAACAATCTACACTTACAAATAAATAAAATTTTAGTGTCTGCTTGTAATATTAAAATAACCGCTTTTTACTACATGCATATGATTATATATACGGTACATATACTAAAATAACATTTTTTACAGTTTTTGTCTGTCTGTCTGTCTATCTGTCTGTCTGTCTGTCTGTCTGTTTGTTCCGGCTAATCTCTGAAACGGCTGGACCGATTTTGACGGGACTTTCACTGACAGGTAGCTGATGTAATAAGGAGTAACTTAGGCTACTTTTTATCCGGATATTCTCACGGGAACGAGAACCACGCGGGTGAAACCGCGGGCGGCCGCTAGTAACCTTATATTTAAAGCACTTACGGACGCGAAACACCGGTGTCGATTCAGCATACTGTTAGGTACAAGTACAATAACGTCAATTGTTAAAGGATATAATTCTAATATTTTGGTTGTATAGTTGTTGTAACATGAACTCTAAGTAGTATTAAAATTATTAATTATGGTTTAGGTGCGGTATTCGATTATTTTAAATATTTTCACATATCGTTTTGTTAAAGCCAAATTGTAAATCGGTACGTTTTTCTTAAAACCTCTTTGGTGCCGCTGCCTTAGAGGAAATTAAAAAAGAAAAAGGAGAAAGCGGCAGAGGATGTTTTTTTGGACACGAAAAATGGCGGAATGTTGTAAAACTAATAATTATTGAATAAATTTTGTTGAAATATTTAACTGATGTTTGAACTTTGGCCTGAAGCTTAAAGTTCAGAAGGGGACACGTAAAGGATATACAAAATTTCCTGCCACGCCTGCAAAACCAAAGTTAAGTGAACTTGTTGCATGTTAATATATAGCTAAAGAAGATAGTTTTTATTGCAAAATAAAACTTTAGCGTAAAGTTTCAAGGCAATTTATGTTGAAAAAGTATTGAGATCGCATGATTTATGTATTTGACAATAATTATGCTCATTTGGTGTTATTTGATTGGAATGAATTGTGAAAATTGACTAAAGTCGGATTTTTAATTAGACGAAGTAATCTGACAGTTGCTAATGTCACTTAGTGAAATAATGCTGCCATGTTTAATGTAATAGTGATGTGTTCTATTCGTTCATTCACAGGAATGAATGATGATGAATGAATACTTTAATATAATTTGTCGATATCTTCTGTATTATATATTAAATTTATAATCATATTTTTTTTCTACCTATTTAAAAAAAAATCACCGACACCGCCCGTGGCTTCGCCCGCGTGGACTGCACGTTCGTTATCGCGCTGGAATATGATGGCGGCCAACTTTTTTGTATGTGGGTTGATTTTGATGAAACTTGGATTTTCTCACTACTTCGACTCGAAAACTGCAACGCAATGTTAACAATATTAAATTAATCTAAGATGGCGGCCAACTTTTTTGTTTGTGAGCCAATTTTGATGACACTCTGTTTTTTATATACTGTTTTGACAAGAAAACAGCAATGCAATGTTAAAATTTTTAACAAATCCAAGATCGCGGCTTACATTTTTTTTTGTGGGTCGATTTTGATGAAACTTTGTTTTTGGTACTATTTGGCAAGAAAATAGTAATGCAATGTTAATAAAAATGAGAAAATGGTCAAGATGGTTGCCAACTTTAAATTTTTAGGGTTTCGTACCCAAATGGTTAAAACTGGACCCCATTACTAAGACTCCGCTGTACGTCTGTCTGTCCGTTTGTCTGTCTGTCACCAGGCTGTATCTTATGAACCGTGATAGATACAGTTGTAATTTTCACAGATGATGTATTTCTGTTGCAAAGTGTTTGTCACAGCAAATATTAAAAACAAAATAAAATAAATATTTAAGGGGGGCTCTCATACAACAAACGTGATTTTTTTGCCGTTTTGCCAAGTTTAGCGACGTAAGTACGGAATATTTGTCACAAATTTAAAATAGAATGTGGATCTCTTACGAGCCCGAAGGTATTGTGAAATTAAATAAAATCATTTTATTACAAGATTTTATTTATTTTTACCTGTCCCCGTGTCTGTCTCTCATGAAATCTTGCAAGGTTAATTTGACCTACTTCCTGACGTTTGAATGGGCTGAAGTGTCTGTCTCTCATGAAATCTTGCAAGGTTAATTTGACCTACTTCCTGACGTTTGAATGGGCTGAAATTTTGCATGTTGGATTGGTTGCGGTCACCGGAATGCATTTTTATGATAAGCAAGACCTGATTGTACACCCAGGGTTTTCTCCAGACGAGATAACTGCTCAACGGTCAAAAGTACACCCACAAAATTTTGTATGTGCATTCAATGATGAAAATCAATCACCCCCATTGCCCCCCCCCCCCCCCCCTCTTGTACCCGTGCCTGGCTCCATCGTTTAAATAACAAAACGCGAATTCCCAAAATGCAAGCGATGCTTAACCTGAACAAGTACTATGGAGTCGCGCGCGTCGTCGTTGCGGTCGTTGGGACTATGACGTCATACTACCTGAAGTCCCATGTAAAGTGAAATTATTCTTGCAAGAGCAACTTCAAAGTTCCATAACTTTTTCATTTATTGGAATATTTAAGTTTTTTTTCACAGTGTTATTTTATTTTGCTTATTCTTTTAAATTAAACAATAAAAATAGTTGGTAAACTTCCTCATTATGGTGACTTGGCTCCTGCATCCAAGGTTGGCTCAAGACGAGAGAACTCCTCTACGGTTAATAGCAATGCCATAAAATTTCATACAAGCAATCCTTTATGAGAGCTCGTTCCGAGTTCCTGATGGACTTGATTTAATTCAACAGGTAAAGTTAAATAAATATAACCAAAAAAAACAACAACAAATAAAAGTTAAAAGCTTTTATTAGTTGATAATTTAAAAAATCTGAAAAGTTAAAAATAATTTTAGCCCTCGAAGTTTCTTCGTCTATATCAAAATCACCCCTTATCACAATTATTTACATATTTTGAAAACCTAAAACATAATATATCATTATTATAAAATTTTTGTGTACTTGTCACTGTTTTAAGCTTCCAAATAAAAGCGTGTAATATTTTAATAACAGCAAAAGAGAGAAAAAAAATTAACATTGCGTTGCTTTTTCTTTTCAAAATAGTACCAAAAACCGACTTTCATCAAAATCGGCCCACTAACAAAAAGGTTGGCTGCCATCTTGGATTTTTAAATATTTTTAACATTGCGTCGCTGTTTTCTTTCCAAAATAGTACCGAAACCCGAATTTCATCAAAATCGACCCACAAATAAAAAGTGCCTTCATGGCACAACTAGGATTCGAACCCGGGACTCGATATCGGTAGCCCGGTCTTCTAACGACACCTTAAGCTACCGAAAAAACTATACGTGATATTAATATAAATAATTATAATATTTTTGTTTCATTCATTCACTTTGCCGCGTCACTATTTATGTTTTGTCAAAACCTGGCAACCCAGTAAACGTCAGATTACTTCGTCTAATTAAAAATCAGACTATAGAGAAAATTGTTGTACTTAGTGTGATTTGAAATTGGAATTGCATTGATTTTTTTTTTTCTGTAAGCCTACAAGATTTTAATGATAAATAATAAAATCTGTGTTATAGTATTTTGATGGAATCAATGACAAAAAAAAACGGTCAAGAGCGAGTCGGACTCGCGCGTCGAGGGTTCCGTACAATCATGTGAATGGGTAAAACGTGAGGATGTTTTCATCGGCGAGGCTATATTCGTCAAAAAATTTGCGGTGTAGAATTATTGCAGTTTTGGGTCGGCGCCATCTCTTGCCCGATAGTGGAACTAATGTGGTTTTTGTTGATTATTTCTGAAAAGGTTTGCTGTTTGGAGACATCGTTTTATTTTTCCTGTAATCATTACATAAACTTCTGTCTGTTTCTTCTGTTCTTCAGAACCTGTTGCAAAAAAAACAATGAAATATTTTTAATTCTCTCTTATTTGCGGAATGGTTTGGCAAACGTCTTCTGAAACAAGATTTCAAGTTGATGGCATACTAGTTTTATTGTTTTCTTTTATGATTCAAAGCTATTCTAAATGTAAAAATAACGTTATTCAGCAAATCAAAATTATTATTGCCTTATGGTTTCGGTTAAGTATCCTGTTTAGGTACAAGTTAAGGATTCTATAATCTTGCTTTTAATAAATGTTAGATTTATGTAAAATTCATGCAAGTAAAAAAAAACCTTAAGTTAAAATTCGGCAATTGATAATACAGAATAAAACTGTAACCGTCCAAAAAGGAATTTGCCTTTGATAATGAGCCGTGCGCGGATGAAAAAAAGATTATGTAGATGGCGGGTGTTGAGTGGTTAGTATGAAGGTTTAGACAGCATTGTCTCAAGAAATAAGCACTTTATTTTTATTGGATTAAAGAGAGATAAAGAGTTTTTGACGGAGTTTCATTCCGGGTTCTTCTTACATAAAGCCGTTTTTCTTTTGTAAAGGTTTTTAATTATAACATTTTGATCTATGCGTTTCTCTAAATTCCAGAGACAATGATGGCAACGACACACCCGAAATCAAGGGCTAATATGTGATGATGCTCGAGGTTAAGAGCTGGTTTATTAGGATGCCCGAGGATAAGGGTTAATATGTGATGATGCTCGAGGTTAAGAGCTGGTTTATTAGGATGCCCGAGGATAAGGTGTGATGATGCTCGAGGTTAAGAGCTGGTTTATTAGGATGCCCGAGGATAAGGGTTAATATGTGATGATGCTCGAGGTTAAGAGCTGGTTTATTAGGATGCCCGAGGATAAGGGTTAATATGTGATGATGCTCGAGGTTAAGAGCTGGTTTATTGGGATGCCCGAGGACAAGGGCTAATATGTGATGATCCTCGAGGTTAAGAGCTGGTATGTGATGCTGCCCGAGGTGAAGGGCTGGTGTCGCGTACCGGACGACGTTTTGTGGGTAGGCCCCCTACAAGGTGGACCGACGATCTGGTCAAGGTCGCGCAAAGCCGCTGGATGCGGACAGCGCAGGACCGATCGTTGTGGAGATCCTTGGGGGATGTCTATGCCCATCAGTAGGCGACGTTCAGCTGTCATGATGATGATGTATGATGATGCCCGGGGTTAAGGGCCGGACCGGATACAGAAGATGAAGTTGGTGAAGGTTGGAGCGAGACTCCCATAGACTCCCTAGCCTATGGAAGAGTGAGACGAAGGACAAACCGGTGTTTTTACGAAAGGAACGTTGCATTGCAAGTCAATGCAACCATATTATTTGAGCACGGGTTAATTCTGGTCAAGCAAACATTATAGCTGAAGGATTGTCTATCTAAACTTAAGTAAGTATTCCAATAATGTTCTGTGTACGACATTGATTGACTTATGATTTTCCGTTAGTACATGCATGAGAAAAAAACGTGGATCACCTAAGATGTGATACAAGTTACCACACGATTTAGGTATAATATTTAATCGTATGAGAGGTGTGCCCGTATGAACGCCATATTATCACTTGTGGTGGCTTTGCGACTTGTAGATCGACATATTCGACTTGCAAACATTATTTTTAAATGCGAAATTTCAATAATTTGAATTGGTATAGCAAGTGATTCGGAATAATGGGTGTTCTTTGAGGCTAATGCGACAGTATGACCTTTTTCTCCAGGTCATTATGAAATTGATGGAGTAGGCAATACTATCGTCACTAGCCATTAACATTAGGTATTTTCAGTGTGAATTAGTTTAAACTTCTCGAGAAGGCTGCGGTGAAAGTCTGTTTGAATAACTTTAACGATACTTATTCCATACCCAACTATGTAACAATATAAGAATTATAATATGAAGCGCTAACAAGTTCTTTCCGTTATGTATTGTGAAGTTTGAGCAATAGCAAGGACTTATAGCGAGCTATAGGTATCGTCGAGATCCTCGGGGGTCGGATAAGACGCAAGTTTGTGCAACGGTAAGGGCGTTAAAACAGGATAGACCCATACAAAGGGCTTCAGTGGACTACAGTGTTGGTAAGCAAATGCATGAGATTGAGATGGAGATTGAGAATTGAGATTGCGTGTGCGACTGAGATTGAGGTTTAGATTGAGATTGTGAATTGAGATTGAGAATTGATATTGAGATTTGAGAGGGAGAATTGTTATTGAAAATTGAGATTGAGAATTGAGAATTGAGAATTGAGATTGAGATTGAGATTGAGATTGAGATTGAGATTGAGATTGAGATTGAGATTGCGATTGAGATTGAGATTGAGATTGAGATTGAGATTGAGATTGAGATTCAGATTGAGATTGCGACTGAGATTGATATTGCGATTGCGTGTGTGAATGAGATTGAGATTGCGATTGCGTGTGCGACTGAGATTGAGATCGAAGTTTAAATTGAGATTGAGATTGAGAAATTGAGATTGAAATGGAGAATTGAGATTGCGATTGTGTGTGCGACTGAGTTTGAGGTTAAGATTGAGATTGAGATTCAGATTCAGATTCAGATTGAGATTGGGATTGAGATTGAGATTGCGACTGAGATTGAGATTGAGATTGAGATTGAGATTGCGATTGAGATTGAGATTGCGATTGCGTGTGTGACTGAGATTGAGATTGGGATTGATATTGAGACTGAGATTTAGATTGAGAATTGAGGTTGAGATTGCGTTTGCGAGTGAGATTGAGATTGAGGTTTAGATTGAGATTAGATTTGGATTTGGCATTGCATTTGGGATTGCATTTGGGATTGGATTCGGGATGGGATTCGGAATTGGATTCGAGATTTAAGATCCTGGATTGGAACTGGGATCGGATCTGCGGTTTGGTCCAGGATTGGATTCGGGATTGGATTCGAGATTTAACTTGGGATTTGGGATAGGATTTGGGATTGGATTTGGGATTGGATATGGGATTGGATATGGGATTGGATTTGGGCTTGGATTTGGGATTGGATTTATGATTGGATTTGGGAATAAATTTATGATTTGATTTGGGATTGGATTTAGGATGGGATATAGGATTGGATTTGGGATTAGGATGGGATATAGGATTGGATTTGGGATTGGATTTGGGATTGGAATTGGATTTATGATTGAATTTGGGATTGGGATTGCATTTGGAATTGGAATGGAAATTGGAATTAGAATGGGAATGGAAATTAGATTTGGAATAGTGTTTGGAATCAGATTGCATTATGTTGCATTGTATTAGGAATCCTAATTTAGGATTGAGATTTGAATTAGAATTGGAATCTGAATTGGAATTGGAATTGAAATTGGAGCTTGAGCTGGACCTGGATCTGGCACTGAAGCTAGAGCTGGCGTTAGAGCTTGAGCTGGAGCCTGAGCTGGAGTTGGAATCTGAATTGGAATTGGAATTGAAATTGGAGCTGGAGCTGGACCTGGATTTGGCACTGGAGCTAGAGCTGGCGTTAGAGCTTGAGCTGGAGCTGGAGTTGGAGCCTGAGCTGGAGTTGGAGCTGGCACTGAAGCTAGGGCTGGCGTTGGAGCTGGAGCTGGAGCCGGAGCTTGAGTTGGAGCTGGCACTGGAGCTAGAGCTGGGGCTGAAGCTGGAGCTGGAGCTGGAGCCGGAGACGAAGCTGGAGCCTGAGTTGGAGCTGGAGCTGGAATCGGAGCTGGAGCTACGTTGGAGCTGTAGTTGGTTGGCGTTGGCGCTGGCGTTATGGTAAAATGGATGAAATGGCTTTATAAGGTTTTGTTTATAGCTCATGATAACAGCCAATCACTATTGTTTTATTAGCAAAGTAGGATGAAGAATGGAGAATAGTCATTTACTACAATAAATAAATGGCATTATTGGCTTGCTGAATTGCCCGTTAACATGGTTTAATCACGCCCCCGCACTGCTGGTCGCCTCCGCTGGGCCTCCCAAACGGGTCTCACCAGGCGGGGCAGACCGCGCGACGACGGTGAAGAGTACTGACTGGGGAAGGTCCGATGACCGAGTCAACCGTGCGTGAGCGCCCCGATGAGCCGATGCGCTATAAAGAGGCTCGCGCCAAGAAATAGTCACCCGAGATGAAGAGAAGAAGACAAGGACTTGATTTACATTGTGTTAAAATCAGATAAGGCTCTTGCGAGGGCTTTTGCGCAAAGCTTCGGTGGTGTGGTGTATTTACAAACATCCTATAGTTTGGATAATCTAGATTAAATTGACATTGTCTCATGTCCCAATAGGCGCGAGATAACTATATATAAATGAAAATAGAAACATTGGTATCAGCATTATAACGGTAGCTTGAAAACGTCCCAAGATATAATATCGCCACTATTTCGACGTTTGTATGCAACGTTAAAAGTTGTAAAATATATCGCCTACTGTGTTTGTTTATCGAATCGTTTCTAAATTTGTTAAACATTATTGTACTATTCAAATCAAAGGTGTTACTTATTTTATTGAACTAAAATGTTGGCATTTGTATTAATTATTTTGTAATAAATTATTGATCTGTAGTTATGGTCCAGGAAGCGGTCGCGGGCGGCGTGCCTATGTTAATAGAATTTATTGGAAATAGATGAATTATTTATTGATTGTTGTAGTAGTTAGGGAGTTAGCATCGCCTTACGCGGTTGTTCTTGTAAAGAGAAAAACGCCATTATGGATGCACCATTGTCGGCATAGACGGGCGAATATATGAGAGAATTATAGCTATGGATAAAACTCAACCTTAGATGAGTTAAGATCAGGACATTGATAGAAGTTCTGGTGATGATGATGATGATTATGACAATAATTTTGAAGATGATCTAGACAGACTATTTGGTACTGATACAATGTAAGTTTCAGATATAAAAAAAATGTTCTGGTTAATCGAACGATGTATTTTATTAGCGTTTCAGGGCAATTTGGTACCTACCAAAATGTTTGATGCATGGGATGCACATTTTTCTTATATTTTACGGAATAGTTCTGTGGTAGTCTATGCACCGACTGCTTTTGACATTGTGATCTTGTAAATGTAGGTACTAAGGAATAAGACATTTTATTGGGTGACTGATAAATATGTGCACCTAGGTATAAATAAACATATTTTAATTGTGTAAATGATGATGTTAATGATTGTAATCATAATAAGGAGCATAGCACGTAGGTATTAATTGTGAAAGTCAGGTAAGTACTAAGTGTAACAAATGGCTAAAAAATAGGTAGGTATAAGTTTTAAAAAAATACGACCAACTGCATTGTATTGTACCTTATTTACGGTGAATTGAAAATTGTAATAATAATTAAATGAGCTGGCCTATATATATATTTTTCATATTTTTGCTGTTCGTATAAGAATATTTTGAGTAAGTACCTAGTACTTTGTGTAAATAATTTGTTCTTTGATTATGTATTCGATGAAAGTATAATGTTTTTCTTTGCTTTGCATAAAACGCGAAGGGACTCGCGTCTAGCAGGAAGGCCGAGCTGTTAGGTACAAGTACAATAACGTCAATTGTTAAAGGATATAATTCTAATATTTTGGTTGTATAGTTGTTGTAACATGAACTCTAAGTAGTATTAAAATTATTAATTATGGTTTAGGTGCGGTATTCGATTATTTTAAATATTTTCACATATCGTTTTGTTAAAGCCAAATTGTAAATCGGTACGTTTTTCTTAAAACCTCTTTGGTGCCGCTGCCTTAGAGGAAATTAAAAAAGAAAAAGGAGAAAGCGGCAGAGGATGTTTTTTTGGACACGAAAAATGGCGGAATGTTGTAAAACTAATAATTATTGAATAAATTTTGTTGAAATATTTAACTGATGTTTGAACTTTGGCCTGAAGCTTAAAATACGCCTAACTAAACTAAACTAAAATTAGTCCTGTCACTTTCTATCATTTTTAATTGAAAAGGGACCGAAGATCATTGGTTTTGTTTTTGTCTTTGACTTAACGACTAACCGTCAAATTTAGTGGCTTTTTATTCGTCATGGTGTTTAGGTAGGCACTAAAACAAGACTAAATTTGTCAGTTAGTCGTGAAGTCAAAGACAAAAACAAAACCAATGATCTTCGGTCCCTTTTCAATTAAAAATGATAGAAAGTGACAGGACTAATTTTAGTTTAGTTTAGTTAGGCGTATGCCAAATCGACAACGTCTAACTGGAAAAAGGCAAAATACTATCGCAATATTTATGTAGTTTCTTATGGGTAGTAAGTATTTAACTGCTCAACAATCTAACCTAACGTAACTAACTAAAAAAAACTGATTTTTACACATAAAATACTGAAATGCAAGCTAAACTACGTTTTGTGTGGTAGGTTTTGTTAGGTTTGCAACTCGTTATTTTTGTGGTGCAATTACATATCCTACTATTTCTTATTATTAAGTAATATAAATCCCGTTACTCTTGTTTATATAATTATAATGGAACGCGAAATTTTAAAATCTTATAATAAGTAACATGTCTGAATCAGTAGTCGCAGTGCCAACAGTACTGCGTTCGCACCCATCATACAAATGTTATTACCTTATATTATTAGTATCTGCCCTTGGCTTCTTTGCTGCGCCAATGTGGAATAGACATGAAACACTGTCTTACTACCTAGTTGTATTACTATCTTAGTTATTAATAGTCAAGTACTCCGATAAGTCTAGACACTCCACAAAGAGAAGATGAAAGTCCTAGAATGAAAAGGATTCAATGTTGGAAAATCTTTAGACACTTTCTTTCTAATCTCGTTTATACGCATTTCTACGCAACGGGGTAACGGAGGTTACTTGTATTCGTATGAGTTTTAAAAAATTGCTTTATATTGCATGGTATTGTGTGACCGTATATCAGCAGCAGGTCGCTACGGGTTGCCACCGCCCTAAATTGCTTGATGTTGTCGTGACACTCGTGACGTCACTGACGAGTATTGACAAGAGTTGGGCAATTTTTTTTTTTGTCCTGAAAGTTTCCCGTGTAATCGCACCGTTACGCCACCGGTGGATAAAAATAAATTAAACCTAAAACTCAAAGCTAATAAATTATCAATCAACACTACACAACACAAGTATCTCATAACGATGTAAAAGTAGGACAACATTTTCATTAATAATATTAAAATAAATACATCTCCAGCTGAAAGCTAGGAAAACTTTCAGAATAAATATTAGGTTTTCTGCTTACTAAGTAAGCGTCAAAAATAAGCGTGCTTATTTTATCCTACGTTAAGGGAACGGCAAACTAAACAAGATCTGCAAACAATTACATAGAAATTGTAAACTTTGTTTGCGTTAAATAAGCTCAGCTCAGACTTATTTTAAGTCAAAAAAATACGCTTGTATCTGATGCCTAAAAGTTTTTTTTAATCATTTTCATAAATACTTGAAACAAACTTACACAATAATAATTGAATTAGTTAATTAGTAGACTTTAAGACTGAATTATCTACACTTAATATTACCTACTAATCTTGGGTATTGTAATAAAAAATATTTAATTAACAGTGTTTGTGTGTTTAAAAAGGATTCACAGTAAAATTTCAGCAAATCAAGTTACAGATCAAGAAATCTTGTATTTAGTCGAAGTTGTTATTATTATACATTTTATATTATTATTTATTTTAAGTTGATCTGAAGTTCCTACATAGTATCTTTAACATAGGGTTTCTTTATAATATAAGTACTTCCCTTAAAATGAAACTGTTATGTGTTTACTATCTTTTCCTTTTATTTGAGTTGTAGCCGGAATACACCCAGTAGATCTTAGCAGCCGTTACTGATTTTTCCAATGTAACAATTTGGGCTGAATCCCTAACATACATTTCTGGCGCTACGTAGGTATACAGTATAAGCTTATCACCTTTGTCTACATACTCCGCAATAATTAATGTATCTCATAAACTATTTCATCTCGCGCCTACTCCTGGTAACGGAGACAAATACGCGATTTACGCGAAAAATCGCCGTCACACGCAGCGCGCCGTAACTTCTCATTACGGCGTAACGTCACCGCACCGTCTCGGACTAATCTCGTAATAATTAAAATGATTCTGAAGATATATCTTCAGTATAAACCATTTTTGAAGCGAAATGTCATGTTTATCGCTTAGTTCTTTTGATTTCTTTTCGTATCACAAGTATCACTACAGCGTTTTTCTTATCAACACACATTAGATTTTTAGTTATTTATTTTGTTCTTCCGACATTCTAACAAAATAGGAGGGAGGGGGGGGCGTAATTACTGCATCTTTCGTTGAGAATAATGTCAGTATATTAGACCCCCTTCTGATCAGCTGTTGATGCTAATTGGACTGCGTGCTGAGAGCTCTGAATATTCATCGATGTATCACTTGCCTGTTAGATTAGCGTAAATGGAGTGTATCATCTGATACAGGTTTATCATACCGACGACGGCGAAGTGCCAATACCTCCTAACTGACATTTTATTATCATTTTGAATTTAAAGGGTAATTGCCTTATGTAAACACATTGATTTGGTAAAGAGGTATTTTTACATTTGAATCATACCTACCGTTGCAACTAAAAATTATGTTTATGACATCTTAAAAATACATGCGAATAGTGTTTTAAATCTAAAACTATAAAAAGATGTATAGCTTGAAAATGACAGTTAGGAGGTATTGGCGCTTCGCCGTCTATACTGTACTTATTTTAACCGCCTCTGTTGTCTAGTGGCACACCACCGCTATCAGAGGTCCACCGTTCCATTTCCAATAGGGTTACACTCATATTGGGTTACATTCTATTCGGTTCTGTTGGTGGTATGTATATTCTGTGGTATGGCTAAGGAGTTGGTGGTAAATGGACGTAGGACTAGGCGGTTAGGTTTTTTTTGGCATTGTTGTGTTCCGGCAGTTAAAGATTAGATAAGATAGCGCATATCATCACTTGACATTAGGTGTGATGAAGGCTAATTGCTACCCCGTTGTGGATAAAAGAAAATAAGTTAGCCGAATCAAATTGCAATCACGAGTGCTGAGAGCTCAGAATATTTATAAGTTTGTGGTCATGAGCCCCTTGGATCAGCATAGATATTTTCAACATTTGATACCTACAGGTTTCTCACGTAGAACTCAACTTCATGTCATTTACAAGCTCAAGCCATCTTCCACTGAGTTGATAATTTGAATCCACTTCTTCGACTACTTCTACTCAATTCTATTTCGGGACGTCACTATTTAATTATGGCCTGCTACTTTTTTGATGTCTGTCTTATCTCATAGATGATAAGAGAAGTAAGAGATAATCTGCGATCAATTACGGGCCTTACCACGAGCTATAAACCAAGGCTAACTGCGTTTACAGTGGTCATCGTCATTTAACACGTTAAGAGCCACGTGTGTATGTCGTTATACATCCCAGTACAACTTTTACAGGCCAGTCTATATCTGGTTATACACCTTGAGACTTAAGTTGTCAACTTCAGAGGCCAGTGCATCAGTAAATATACACCGCAGCGAACATTTTGTACTTATAGAGACTTTGTAGCTCTGTAAATCGTTTGATGTATCTCGGATATATGAAGTTTAGTGGTTATGGGTTATTTTCCAAGGAGATGTCATTTATGCAAAAAGAAAAAAAGAGCGATTCCCACAACATTTGCCGCAGGAGTGCCTTGGCGCTGAACGTGTTAAGGCTGCGATTCCCCAAAATAGGGTATTTTAAATTATGGATTACTCGCAAATCACAAGTACTTAAAACTTGGAAAAAATATATGTTATTTTACAGTTATTTATCTAGTGCTTCGGGCCGTTTTTTTTTGATTGGTGGTATTTAACTGTGTCAAATAAAATCCCAAACATCCGTCTAATCGTAATCCAAATATCGTATTACTTGCAGTATACTTGGTTTTAGTTAATGAAAAATATACGAAAATGATTGTCTTTGATTAGCCGAGGGATTCCGGCCGTCATAATTTTAATTTTTTTATTAGTTAATTTTTAATTGAATTTTAAGTGATTTTCGATTCGCGGGGCGCTCGCGAGTTCACAGTTCACTGCCGGCTGTCGCTGTGTCCGCGTGAAGTTTATCGAGCGCGGCCGAGCAAGCGTTAGCGTGCCTATTTCGGTCGGGAATCCTCGCCTTAATTAAGGTCACAGCAGACATATCAACTCGTAAACGGATCGTAAACGTATCAACTCGAGCGGTTCAGTATTCTTTGTATGAAACCCCGTACTACACGCACACTAATCGGAATCGTAACGTAATCGCCTCGCCTCGGGACCAGCTCACGAACGGCTTTGCGGGTCGCTCAACTTGCTATCCCCGCGCTTCCTGCTAGTCGTCCACTCGATCACGTCTCTCCGTACCCGAGCTTACGGCTCTACGCACAGTGGTCTGAAAATGAAAATGAACTAACCACATTTCAAAAAATCTGACTGAAATTCCGAGAGTTGATCCCATGTCCACCTTTTTTCGATATGGAACCACTATGCGATGAGGCGTAAGCGCGGCGTAAGCGCGGCGTCGCCTAGCCGTAGCCGAGCCGACGTACGCTGATCCGGTTTGGTTACGTGTTTGCGTTAGGTTGACGCCTGGTTGACGGCGAGGAGAAAGGCAATACGGTGTCGATCCCTTTCCGAGTTGACATATCTGCTGTGACCTAAATCAGCATTACTAATCTTCGAGACTGCGCTGGCTTTCGGCCCTCTGGTCTTTTAAATTCCCAAGGTCCATTTCAATCTGTAGTACCGAACTTAACCGAATCAAATAATCGCCGAGCTGATCAGCTTTTCATTGTGCCAAGTGCTGAGCCCTGAATATTCATCAGGGTGTCACGCGCTCGACGGATTAGCGTTTGCTACCGCCAACACACATCAAATGGGTATGATTGACTTGAATAATTTTAAACTTTTCAGCCCTTTAAATGAGCGTCAATTAATACTTGAAGAATGGAACTTAAGAACACAAAGCACCTTTTTCGGATTTTTTTATAATTCAATCTCAAGGAGAAGTCTCTGACCCTAAATTGGTTATGTAAATAATCTGTGCTTACGGATTCAGCCCCTTCGCTACAAAAACCTTAAAATGTTTCATAATTTATTTAAATAGACAATGAAAGCATTTTATGTTAAAGATATTCAAAGTTTTAACTTAAGGCGCTACTCGGAAAAATATGGACTTTTTGATTTAAAACTATAGGACGGTGACAGTTGTTACAAATCTGGTAATAAGATATATATTTCTTTATACCTTTATCTAGATTCGTATAGTTTCAAAAACACGATTTTATGATTTTGCCTCGACACTTTTTCTTTTCGAAAAGACCTCTAAAAAATACGAAAAGTCAAGATTATTCTTAAATGGGGTTACTTACACTATTGGAAATTGGTTTAATTAGTGGACACCAATAATATTGAGGATCGTATAGAAGCATTTTTTTAATAATCGCTGTAGTTTTTTAATACGAAGTGATTTTGTGTTTTTTTTGCCTAATCTGCAAAATCGGTCTCGCTCCCGCGCGCGTCGTTTTCTCATTGCTATCTTGCTTCAGCACATTTTTTCCGAGTTTCGTATCGTTTTGCATTTGTTTTAATTTTTTTTACACGAATGTACTCAACCATCAATGATGAATGTACCATCAATTTTGAGAGTTAAGATTTTACCTATTACAGGAAAACTATACTAACAAATAGGTACTTTGTGATCTGCCATTACTTACTGTTTAGTTATGAAGTATTGACAATAGGGAGAATAATTACCTTTACTTACCTACTTTTGACTAGAAAGTTCGGGATCAAGGAAAAACAACACCGTAAGAACCTTCATATCTGTACTAATACGGAGTTCCATTAGTTTTGTTTGATACCACGATTCTAAAATGTGGCTTTCTGTTTTCTGTAGACAAAAATTGTCGAACAAATCGAAACACATTTTGTGAAAGCTCCTAGCGAGTCGCGTCGGATTACCCGGTAGCGTCGCGAGTGCTTCGGTACACTGGTCCTCACGCGATCGCCGGGATACTGACACAACTTGCCGGGATTTTCACTTGAATTTCGAGATAACACGTGATGGGGTACAAAAGTACTTTTTAAGGTTAACGTGGCTTTTAAACAATATATAAGTCATTCTGAAGAGCCAGATACAAATCCAGTCAGAAAACGGGATAAATAATTTTATTTATCAAAATTTTATTAAATGTGTAGATAATCCTCTAAGATGAGATAAAGGTAAGCAATGTGTGACTATCCACAACGTATTTATTCTGATTTTAAGTTATGTTCTAAGTATGTATCAAATCGATTTAATATTTATCTTAAAATCTCGAAACTTGAGTTTATACTTTTATTACTTACAAGCTTTTTACAAGCTTTTTATAAACTTGCCATGTTAGTTAGTTTGTTAGTTAGTGTTTAGATGACAATACAATATTTAAGTTAAGCCAGCAAAAAAGATTGTCATGGAAATGAAATTTTTACTAAAAACTTATTTAATTAATTTAAGGCAACTATTATTCAATAATTTTACCTCAATAATACACGGCTTCTTCAAACATTAAAAGCATAGGGAAAATGTGACAGTAAAAAGCCACGATCCCTATAAGTTCATCATCATCATCTGCCTTGTCTTAATTATCTCTTCTTTTTCTCTCCTTTCCTCCTTTGAGCTTTTCCTCCTCTCCTCCTCAGTCGGTCTCTCATTGCTGAGGATCGTAATCCCTGTCACTCGGTCGTTTTCCGGATCGCTGATCGCCAGGCCTGGCGGTCTCCCGCCAGATGCAGTGCCTTGTGTACCGATATTTTCAACGTCTTGCTTTAGGTTTATATGGTCGGACTAGCGAGATGGTCTGCGGCAACGCGGTCTACCTCCTTCTTACTTTTTTTACTTACTTCTTACGTTTTCCAGAAGAATGCATTTTTCTAGACTTTCAGGAAATTCCGCGCCATATAGCCGAAGAACTGTAGAGATCTACGGATAACGGTAGAAGATAGTCACTCCTTAGTGTTTAGCTCTTCCAGTATATAGTCATTTCAGTCTGTCCAGCTTAAGCGCAGTAGGTATCCGTCGCAGCACCACTTTTCAAAGTCATCAATGCCTTTTTCACAGCTTTTACTAACGGTTTTGTAAAAAAGATGGGTCATGCAACTCATGCATGTCATGTTTCTGGCTACTTATGCAGCGTCGCGCCAGGCCTAGAAGGCATCTATTAGGGCAATCTTTAGATTTTTGTTTAAAGCGCTTCATGTTGCGCGCCAGCTGACAACGTCGCGCGATGTTGCGCAACGTTGACAAACATGTCGAGCGTCTCGTGTTGCGCGTCAAATATTCCCTAATGGATACGAGGCTTTAGGACTAGAGAAGACGAAGTAGGCATACGCAGTCAGGTAGGGCCAAAACTTAACGTGCCTATCAATGCACGGAGTCGAGATAACAAAGTTTTGGTCAGCCATCCCAAGACCGACCATACTAAAATTTCCTGACTGTTACCACAGAATATACAGGATAATTTTTTTATCAGTGCACAAATTTTTAGGATCGACTCAGAATCGGTAAGTGAACAACTTTCTCCTAGAAACATAGGTCGAAATATGACTAAAATTTTTTGACCTTTCATACAAATCGGACTGATCACGTGATCGAATTAGTATGGGAAGTCCAAAAATTTTTGTCGTATTTCGACCAATGTTTCTAGGAGAAAGTTGTTCACTTATCGATTCTGAGTCGATCCTAAAAATTTGTGCACTGATAAAAAAATTACCCTGTATAATAGTACCAAGGTACCGTTACTGTGTGGTCGTGTTCCACCCTAGAAGAGTTTTTCATATTTATATGCCTCGAACAACAATAAAAACACATCAGAATAATATTCGCATACATAAAAAAGCCTAATATTCTTCCATAGCATTTTCCGAGTGATATACGTGTTCCTGAAATTCTCACCCCGTATTGGTCGGCCGGAATCTGTGATACGGCGGCATCGCAGGTCCGCCTGGGCACCGAACCGCGACTGGGCTACGTCAAAAAGCAATCACTGCACTAACGCGGAATCATTCGCCGGCGCCCTCACCCGGAACAAAAGCGAATCACTTTGATCTGATGCGAGGGCGACCACACACTGAGATCTGAGTAGGACGTCTTGGATACTCAGGCCCGTATTCTAGAACCACACTCAAGTAAAGATCTCTTCTCAAGTACCTACAGTTAGAAAGGGATGCAAATACATGCAACGAATACATTCATCCCTTGCTAAATATACTTGAGAAGAGATCTCCATTTAGGTGTCGTTCTTGAATACGGGCCTCTGTACCCCTAGTGTACGTTTTTAAGTCAAGCAAACGCAAACTATTTCGATTCCGTATTTATGTCAATTTGTATGAAAACTGTATAAGCGTGCTACTCGCCGCTAGAGGCGCTGATACAGTTTTCATACAAATTGACATAAATACGGAATCGAAATAGTTTGCGTGAGCTTGACATAAAAA
Organism: Crambus lathoniellus; assembly: GCA_949710035.1. Lineage (NCBI taxonomy): Eukaryota > Metazoa > Arthropoda > Insecta > Lepidoptera > Crambidae > Crambus > Crambus lathoniellus. Next base: position 29,259,730 of record OX453309.1, on the reverse strand, counting down.
CCTTAGGGGTACAGTTTCATTAGTAACATCTAGACGTAAATATTTATTTGTGCGTAAAAAGTCTTATAATAAACTCTTTAGTGTCGAGTGTGTAGTGTAGTATAAAATAAAGAACTGTTTCAAATGAAAACTAAAAACTCAAAAAAGATACTGTATGATTTGGATGAGTTAGACGTACTCTGGTTCCTGACACGGCGCCAAAACGTCGGGAAAATCCCAATATAAAAAAAACAATCTCTAAAAAAGACAAAATACACATATTTATAAGTGTTAAATTCATAATGCTCAATCTAAAGTAAAAATTTGTTTTATTTTAATGAAAATTAAACTTGAACCCCAAACGTTATTCCAAAACGTGGACTATTAGTTAGACCTGCCTCCAGATTCACGAACCGTCGGCAACGGAATCGGAATTGAGTTCTGTGCTTAATCTTTGTCTATTCTATAGTGAGTGACAGAGACAGTGCAAACAATCCGCTGTCGGGAGCGTTATGTGAATCAGGGGACTGGTTTAAAAATGGTCCTAATTCTGCCTTTCATTTGGAAAATGAAAGTGACAGCACCAGTTTTAAACCAGGACTATTTTAGTCCACGTTTTGGAATAAGGGTGAAAGATTTCTCAAATTTTCTGGGAGTTGGAAATATACCAATTCCTAAAAACCAACCCAAAACGCAGTCACCCTTACGTCGATAGAACACAGTCGCAACTCACAGATAGCTTCAAACAATGAAATGAAAGCCTGGATATTCCGGGCGAGATTGATTATGTGCTATATTGCAACGCGTAATGCCACCGAGCCGGCGCCGGCGCGCGTTTTTACACGTCGCTCGGGATTAGCGGCCAATATTTCATTTTGAGCCTTTGTTTTACATTTAAGGGCATGTGACGAGTCTGATCCGAAAGGTAAACAAAAACAAATCGGTAGCTCTGCTTAACCAAAAAAAATCAAATAACCTCGCCATGTTGCGGAAATGTGAAGAACAAAATTTGTTTTTTATTTTTCTGGTCAGGCTTTAACTTTGGTTCATAAAGTTAATATACCTATCGGAATATGCTTTGGTTCGAGTATTCACATTGTCCAAGATCCCAGGCCAGCTAGACATTTAGATCCCAGGCCCTTTGAAGCCTAATCGAGTAAGTACTGCTTGCGTAAAAAGAAACCATATTGCAGTCAAAACGGGGCTGGTAGAGTGAAGCGTTGTAGCTATCAACTTTATTTGGTGATTGCTGCTGGTTCGGTGGCCAGAACGATTGTCATCGAGATAAGTATACAACTTAAACGTGACTTGTTAAAATCGTGTCTGGGTGTGTGTGGTAATCTGTCGTTGTTTCCAATGGGCGATTTTCTGAAAGCTCGCTCACTAGATGGCGCTGTCCCACCTATGCAGTTAGAAGGAACGGAACGTTATAAATTTTACTTTGACGCGACTTTTGTTACGTAAAACGGAACGTCAGACAGATGTTATTTATTTACCGAAATCTTTAAATTTAGCTATTTCGTTTCTGTTCCTCACAGTAGTACCTATCAGTACTTATTTAATTTATTTTAAGTTTCCTTTGGGTTTTTAAAAGTAAATAATTTAAATATGATTCATACCAAAACATACCATAGACATGTACATACTTCGTTCAACGCCATCTAGTGATGCTTTTGGAAGCTTATTTTTTTTAAATGGCCCTTCAGAAAATCGCCCATTCTCATAACAAGGTAAGGTATAGTCTGGGATTGGCGCAATGTATGTATATGTGATATATGATAGTGTATTTATTTATTATTTGACACTTGAAAGCTCCTATGAACATATTTTTATCTGGACAATATACACAATAACCAAGCTAAAAATCGCTTACAAGTTGAGTTTAGACTGTGACTTGAGCAAGTTCTAGCAAAGTTGAAAAGTTAAGAACTCGTGACTATTTTTATAAAATTGACTCTCGGAGACTTCTCGTCTAGCCCATACGGTGAGTAGCTCCTGTCCCAGCCAGCAAATATAAAGTTTCAATATCAAAAATCGAGTGGCACGAGTTGCGGCCGCTCCGACAAATTGCCCTCATAAAAGCGAGTCGAGTCGCACGGCTTTACGGTAACACGCCACTGCTGCAAACCAATATCAACTCTACCACTCACAGCTTACAACCCCATTCAAAGCGAAAGGAAAGAAAGCACATTCTGACTTATACGTCACTGTGATGTGTTTACTCCACAGTTTATTTTATTCAAGTTTGAATCGAATGAAACAAAAGAAAGTTGGCAAATTGCAATTTTGTTGCTCTCCGATGTTTCGTTGTTTTGCTCCGAGCGAGTGCGACGCGAATGACACAAACAATCGTAAATATTTCATAACTCACTTGTATTTTAGCTCTTACTATTATTCAAGATATAAGCTTGATATAAGTTTCTGTTTCATGATTTAGTGGATGAGGGAGAGCATAAATAGTATCGTATATCTGCGTTTCTAATTTACAGTTTTAAGTTGGGCCATTGTGGCCACTTTAAGAATTGAGTACTTCTGAAGTAATAAATGGTCTTAGGTATTTAAGACACAAATTATATCTTAAATTATAGAAAACTAGCCTACCGCCCGCGGCTTCGCCCGCGTGTACTACATGACGTTAGTTAATTTAATTTTTCAGGAATAAAAAGTAGCCTATGTCCTTTCTCAGGCTCTAGACTATCTCTGTACCAAAATTCATTCAAATCGGTTCAGTAGTTTAGGTGTGATTGTGTAACACACAGACAGACAGAGACGCATTTATAATATAAGTAAGGATTTATTTACCTTTAAAGTTACATTTTGCAAAATTGAAAAAGGAAAATAGTTTTTGTATTTAGCACAAAATGTGTGAGAAGTGCCAAATGCCGCGGTTTTGGCCACTTATTGATAGTCAAACTTTTGTAAGTATGGCGAAAAATCAAAACCAAACCCAGGTTAAATCAATATAGGTATTCTAATGTGCTTGAAACCAATCAATTGCAAAACAACAATTTAATTGTAAAAAACAAAGGTTTTTAATAAATTTCATCATTAACCTTTAAATTTTCAGAAAATGGCGTTTATTGAAAATAATTCATATGGCATAAGGAATTCTAACGACTGTTAACTACTTATTATTAACATAGAATATCTTATTTGAATTGCATTTAGCAAAATTGACGAAAAGTTATTTAGAAATCTTTTAGGGCAACAAGGGGACAAAACCGGGGCTTTCTACCTAGGTATCTATGTGATCCCTGCCAGCCGGTTTCTTACACTTTGGGCCAATCCATTCACGCATTCATATTGCTACAAATTTGTTACAGAGGAACCTTTCTTCACCTACGTTTGACGTTCCAGACATCCAAGATTCCGATCGCAAGCATTCCTGCAGCCAACCAACCTGCAGGGTTCGGCCGTGTAATACCATACATTGCACTCCCATTCACTTTGCACGTTGCAGATAGCATTTTCTAAGAATGGGACGGGAAAATTTTATCAAGAGCCGTTTGCTCGAGTAAGAGCCCCTAAACATCGCATGTGGGGCGTTCTATATGAATTCTTTCTTGCAACATTAAAATTCTTCGGAGTCGCCGCCGGCGCTGCTAGGACGCTCTTTTAATTTTATTATTCAGTCGAAAGGAGTCCCTCGTGGTTACTTGTTTGAGAATCGAGAGATTATCGTTACCTAGTTTTAGTGTTTAGCTGTTATTTTCTTACTTAAATGGTGCTATTCCTTTTTATCGAGTGCAATATCGATAGGTAAGTATGGGAATGTTATTTAAATTGTTACTATTTCATTCACAATGCAATTTTTATTACTAAAAATTGAAAACGAAGTAAGTATTTAAAAAAAAACGACCCGTCTCAAAACCAGCTCCTATGGGACTCGAACAACTCCGTAGCTCAGTGGTTAGAGCAGTCGCCCGCATAGCAAAAGGTCGTGGGTTCGAGTCCCATCGGAGCTGGTTGTGGTATGGGAGAGTTGTTTAAATTTTATTATTTTGAGCAGGTGAATGTTTATGTGCACGCGTACTTAAAAAGTCTTCGACACCTATACTTCGAAGACAATTTAGCTTATATGTTGAACATTGTTCTATCACCTTGTTAAACCTTTTATATCATCTTGTAACTCACGTCATTCATGATCATACTTTTTCCATCTCCCGTTGTTTGGCCCGGAAGCATATACGGGCAAGCGCCGTACTTTGTCACATCAACATTTTTACGCCACATGCACTAATTTAGGTCATTCATCCACTCATTACGTGTTCGAATATCATAACCGTCGCGCACTCTCATTTCATTATAATTTTAAGGCGTTTTTATACCAATATAAGTATCAGTTTTATACATTTATCAAAAATTTTCATTTGTCTATCATTATCAACTATCATTAAAAGAGTATAAACCATACAAATATACTTAATAAGGAAGCGTCGTTAATAACAACTGTTTGTTTAATGGCATTAACTATTTTGGGTTTCCTTTTTTAATAATACCTAGGTACTGCGCTACTTTCGTCGCTCAACATTTTAACATTAAGGTGTTACATGTATGCAAAGTTTATAAAGTCCATGTTTCACCTGACTCCACCCCCGGCTAACCCCTTGACAAGGGGTGTTACTACATCCCGGCTACAAGCAAATTGTCCGGGCGCGTTCCCGATAATGCAGCGGACATTCGGTCGTAGATCCGGCGATAAGTTACATGCGGCTTGTGCCAGTTTCATCCAGAAAAATAATCTTGCGTAACCCCCTTGATGCCAAAAACACTTTCATTTTACCAAAATCTAACTATCGTCCATTCAAAATCAAAAAATCAAAATCAAAATCATTTATTCATTTTAGGCTGATACAGCACTTGTGAACGTCAATGAAGCTACGCTAACGGTTCGCAAATCCTACGGCGGGAGGCCTTGTAACGAGAAGAACCGGCAAGAAACTCGCCAAGGGCAATTTTTTTCTCCCTGTCATATTTCATACAGAGTCGTCAAATTGAAAAGTGACTTTAACATAATATAATATGTAAAGTCACTTTCCATCACAAATTAATCTTAAGTTTAAAAGCAAAATAAAAAACCTGGTAATCATAGCAGTAAATAATTTTCAATAACTAAGAAATAGACATCCAAAAGGTAGTTTCTTTAAAATACACACCAACCAAAAACGTAGCAAATAAAATAATAAATATAAATGCCAAACAAGGGTAATAAAACTTTGAATAGTTTAAGAACATAAGAGTCAATAATAAACAGTGCCATACAAGCCACGATAAAATAAAACTAATAACAATAAAACATTAAAAATCTGCATATTTTGAGACAAGAAGCCAGGAGCAGACCCATCCCACTGGTGGCACCCGTTCACGAGCATGACGCATGAACCAGCCATCGCTTCGCTCAACCATACGTTACGTTCCCTAAAATACGTCCGGGTCGTTACGTTCCCTAAAATATGGTTGAGCGAAGCGATGGCTGGCTCATGCGTCATGCTCGTGAACGGGTGCTGCCAGTGGGGTGGGTCTGCTCATGTCTACTTGTGTTAAAGGTGTTCGGGATATGGTTAATAATAGTATTATATTGATTTATGAGCGAGCTGGTGTGTCTCATAGTAATTTTGGTATCCGTGTCTTACAGTAACAGCAATTTTTCTAATAATTGTTTTATTTATTCAAAAATTCCTTTTATTTGTTAATACTTATAAATTTGAATATACAGCGCAGCTTGCAGTTTCCTTTTCATTAATCCTATAATACAATGTGAATAAGATTAAGATTAGTGTGTCCATTAAACTATTTGATTCCTTGTTTAGTTGAAAATTGTTTACTGTTTTAGGTAATAAGCAAAATTGTACTTAATTTAAGCGGCATTCTGTATTGTGATGGAAAGTAACCTTACTATTATGTGAAGGTCACTTTTCAAATTTGACGACTCTGTATAAGTTAAAACAGGGAGAAAAAAATAGCCCTTGGCGAGTTTCTTGCCGGTTCTTCTCGCTACAAGGTCTCCTGCCGTAGGATTTGCGAACCGATGGCGTAGCTTCATTGACGTTCATAAGTGTTGTTAAACAAACCTAAATTGAATAAACGATATTGAATTTTGAATTTTTTTTTGAATCATATTTTAGGGAACGTAACGACCCGCCTCACACAACACAACACCACCGCAGAAATGTTTACAGAGAGCATGACATACTCAAACTTCTCATCTCAAAACGCAGAAACCAATATTAGAATGTACCCAGTATTAATAATTTTGTAAAACACGACTCACAATTAACTACAGAAAAAATCCTTGTCAGCTTATGACCAAGTTGCTTTGTCATTTAAGTAATCACTTACAGTATAGTAGCCCTTCTTGAGGAGGCAATTTTTTATATGATTCTTAAACTCTTCAAAGGGTAACTCCAAGATATCACTTGGAATCTTGTTAAAGATGTGTATACCTTAACCCATGAAAGACCCATGTACCTTCTCTAATCGGTACCGAGGCATTGAAAGTTTATTCCTATTTCTTGTATTGTAACCATGCAAATCGCCATGTTAAGTATACAAGTTAATATTACGACGCACAAAAATAATACAATTTAATATAAATTGAGATGCAGCTGTCAGTATACCAATTTCTTTGAACTTCTCCCTAAGAGAAGTTTTAGAGCTTAGTTGATAAATGGCCCTTATTGCTCGTTTTTGCAGAATAAATATAGCATTAATGTCAGCTGCTAACCCCCACAAAAGAATGCCATATGACATGATGCTATGAAAATAACTAAAGTATACAGTCCTAGCAGTTTATATGTCAGTTAACTGTCTAACTTTTCTAATAGCATAAGCTGCAGAGCTGAGCTTACCAGCTAATGCAGCAATATGCGAATGCCACTGAAGTTTTCTGTCTATAGTTACACCCAGAAAGACTGTTGATTCAACTAAATCTAATTTTTCATTATTCATTACAATTTCTACGAGTGTAGATTGTACATTTGGTAAAGAGAATAGAACGCATGTCGTTTTCTTTGCATTAAGCTGTAGATTATTAAAACTAAACCAAGTGAGTATTTCCGCGAGTGCTTTGTTTACATCGTCAAAATTAGATTTATTTCTGTCAATGTTAAATATTAAGGAAGTATCATCAGCAAACAAGACAATCTCGCATAAGCTATTTGCAAAGAATTGAATATTCAGCCCCACCCCAGGTGACCCAGTGCCGGCCACGCAAATTGTCCGGGCGCATTAATTTCCACTAATGCGACACAGATTGGGACCGCGGATCCAGCGGTAATTACGTGCGGTTACGGTTACGTGCGGGCCCCAAGTCCCGGAAAAAATAATTCTTATCCCCATATACTACCTTATCCGCCTCTCCAGTCTGGTGGTATCAACAGTTAGTAGACCCAAGACCCGGGTTTGATTTCTAGAGGCAGTACATATTGTATTCGGTTCGGTCGGTGGAAGGACTTCTTCTAAGTCCTAGCTAGCTGCCACCATCTTTTCTTAATATATCACCATATCAATAGTATTTACCTACAACTGTGGTTTTCCGAGATTAAGTGGTAAGAAAACCAGTTCCTGAGTGGTTAAGGATTTCAGGCGTTACACACAATTTCCCCTCTGCTGACTTTGAACATCAGAAAAATACGTGTTAGTCCGTCGAGGTCAAAAAAACTCAGCAAAATCTCCTTTTATCTCATAAGGACAGATTCTCAAAAGGAGAAATTCTCAAAAGGACAGGAGTACACGTAAGCACATAAAGAGAAAAAATACTATTATTACTATTTTATTATTTTCAGATAAAAAGTGAAAGGTTTAACTTTTTTTTTATTCTATCAGTTATCCATAGTGGGTACAAGCTGGTAAGTTAGTTCAGGAAAATTACTAATTTATAAAGTCAAAGTCAAAGTCATAAATTTTTATTCATATACTTAGATTTAATCCAATTAATGCTTATTAATCATCCAATTTTTTTTTACTTACCACCTGTTATGGACATCTTTTAACTGACAAAAAAACAGGCGGAATAAACTCATCAGCTTTAACAGAAGCATTATACTTGTGCTAGATATTTCCTTCTATTGATTTGTGTGAGCACCTGTACCATTTTCGGCTTTTTGACAATCTGTCCTTTTGAGAATCTATCTTTTTGAGAAGCTGTCCTTATGAGAATCAGTCCTTATGAGATAAAATACAATAACTATCGTCCAGGTTGCCCCACCCCGGTTAACCCAGCGCCGGCCACGCAAATTGTCCGGGCGCATTGCCACTAATGCGACACAGATTTTGACCGCGGATTCAGCGATAATTACGTGCGGCTGGTCCGATCCGATAGCGAATTTGTTGTTGTTTGTAGAAATACCTCTTGGGTGGACTTATCTGGAACTTCAACAGTTAATGCTGATATTGGGAAATCATTTTATTATTAGTTAACTATGCACACTATGCATGTATGTATGTGTATTATATCTGGCAGTATTTTTTTTATGGAAGCTAAAAAAGCTTAACTCTTTCCGCCCCTTATTCCAAAACGTGGACTAAAATAGTCCTGGCTTAAAACTGGTACTAAACATGACAACAGTGGGACCACGGTTAAAGTCAGTCTTGTTTCAATTCCCCGTCTACGGAGAACAAAAATTACCTATGGACCCACCAGTGGGTCATAGTGGTGGGGCCACGGGTAAAACCAGATTTTTTTCTGTCTGGTCTCAGGTGATGCTTACGGGCCAAAATGCGATGCGTCGTATAAGACGCATTACATATAGGGGCCCCCAAAATATCTTTCCGTGTTCTGTGAGAGAAAAAAATCTTTCCGTGTTCTGTGGGGGCCCCCTATGGGGGTCGAAATAATATGTGTCATAGATAGATAAGTAGATTTTAAATTACTTTTTTGCATTCACAATGCTATTCTGTAAGTAAAGGAAAAATTGTGATACTAAAAAAACCACCAGCTAGGCCAGCGTCGCGAGGGTGTCCTTACACTGATGAAGCAACGCTGGCCTACAGCGTTGAAAAGTGATAGCAATTGGACGAGTCTTGTAAGTTATTTAAATTGTTACTTTTTTGCATTCACAATGCAATTTTTATCATAGAAAAATGGTAAATAAAGTATTTAGAAAAAATCGACCCATCTCACAACCAGCTCCGATGGGACTCGAACCCACGACCTCCGGGCGACTGCTCTAACCACTGAGCTACGGAGTCGTTAGCTGGTTGTGAGACGGGTTTTTTCTAAATACTTTATTTACCATTTTTCTGAGTCTTGTAAGATTTTCGGTAGCTTAGTTGGTCAAAGCATCGGCCTGGATCCGGTGCGGGCTCGAATCCCTCCTGAAAGTTACGTGCAGGGCGGTTGGTTTTTTACTATCAAAAATGTTTCCTTAAGGCGAGGATTCCCGACCGAAATAGGCACGCTAACGCTGGCAGTGAACTGTGAACTCGCAAGCGCCCCGCGAATCGAAAATCACTTAAAATTCAATTAAAAATTAACTAATAAAAAAATTAAAATTATGACGGCCGGAATCCCTCGGCTACTCAAAGACAATCATTTTCGTATATTTTTCATTAACTAAAATCAAGTATAGGTACTGCAAGTAATACGATATTTGGATTACGATTAGACGGATGTTCGGGATTTTATTTGACAAAGTAAAATAACACCAATCGAAAACAAACGGCCGGAAGCAATAGATAAATAACTGTAAAATAACATATCTTTTTTCCAAGTTTTAAGTACCTACTTGTGATTTGCGAGTAATCCATAATCTAAAATACCCTATTTTGGGGAATCGGCGCCTTAAAAGATAATTACTTACTATGTATTTAAGTATCTATGCCGAAGAAATCGGGAACAGCCGCTAATTTAATCTAAATTAAATTATACATATTATATTATATTCTCATCGAAAACCTACAATAACTTGTTTGTCAGCTTCCGCTTCGTGCGTCGATGCTTATATTAGGTAAGTCGCAGGGCTGTCAAATTATCGTTGCTAATTTAAACTTCTATCCTGTAAGACCAAATACAAAATGCACCGCCACTACATACAAAGAAGAAGAATACAAAGAAGTGTAGTCAATTAATTTTAATTATACATATAGGAAAGGTGACAAAAATGTGCCAAAAAGAGAACTTTTAGGTTTTACTTTGACTCTTTTGCTGTTAGCAATCAAACAAAATAAACAAGCTATATAAGGGCGCGTATAAGGCTCTAGATATCAGTAGTTATTTTTTTCACTATGAAAAGAAATAAATAAGTGTTGTAGTAAATATAGAAAAATGTGATAGTAAAAAACCACTAGCCCTATATAATATAAGTAGCTTTCAGGCGGGATATAGGGCTACTTATAGTGCTCGTGGTTTTTTCTCTCACATTTTTCCTATACTTACAGAATTGCACTGTGAATGCATAAAAATAATTTAAAATCTCAATGTTGTAGTAAAGTCTACTTACAACTTAGCAGACAACGGTGATTTTTATAGCTACCAAATATAAGTACTTAAGCCAGATGACAAAAATAATGAAATAAGTACCTATTTTTTCATAAAAGCAGAAGAAACAGGGGTAAATTTTCAAGTGTGAAGTGTTTAATTTCCAATCAAATGGTGTTGATTATTACCTACTACATACTATTGTCATGTTGATTTTGAATGGCATGCAAATAATTTTTGAAGTCTATCTTTATTTTAGACATATGGGTCGACACAGCCCTTGGCTAAAGGTATCAGGTATCGTTAATCAGGGCGCGCCGGTAATCACCGCGGCAACCGGAGAGGCGCCGGTGTCGGGTGCGCGACGCTGTTTGTGACGCCTGGGGCGAAACCTCTGGACACCATTACGTAATGAATGGATAACGGGAGACACAATACGTGGCGTATATAATGAGGCTGCAGCTTATTGAGTATTCGAATACATGAAGAAATGCAGGATAAGTGAAAATTCAGAATTTTATCTTGACAAGTAGGGTTTTCTCCGACGCTGTTTGTGACGCGACCAGACGCCTGGGGCGAAACCTCTGGACACCATTACGTAATGAATGGAAAACGGGAGACACAATACTTCTACGTGGGGTATATATCTAATGAGGCTGCACCGTATTAAGTATTCGAATACATGAAGAAATGCAGGATAAGTGAAAATTCTGAATTTTATTTTGACAAGTAGGGTTTCCTCCGACGCTGTTTGTGACGCGACTAGACGCCTGGGGCGAAACCTCTGGACACCATTACGTAATGAATGGAAAACGGGAGACACAATACTACTGGTATACAAACGTGGCGTATATAATGAGGCTGCAGCTTATTGAGTATTCGAATACATGAAGAAATGCAGGATAAGTGAAAATTCTGAATTTTATCTTGACAAGTAGGGTTTCCTCCGACGCTGTTTGTGACGCGACCAGACGCCTGGGGCGATACCTCTGGACACCATTACGTAATGAATGGAAAACGGGAGACACAATACTTCGGGCACACAATACGTGGCGTATATAATGAGGCTGCACCGTATTGAGTATTCGAATACATGAAGAAATGCAGGATAAGTGAAAATTCAGAATTTTATCTTGACAAGTAGGGTTTCCTCCGACGCTGTTTGTGACGCGACCAGACGCCTGGGGCGATACCTCTGGACACCATTACGTAATGAATGGAAAACGGGAGATACAATACGTGGCGTATATAATGAGGCTGCAGCTTATTGAGTATTCGAATACATGAAGAAATGCAGGATAAGTGAAAATTCTGAATTTTATCTTGACAAGTAGGGTTTCCTCCGACGCTGTTTGTGACGCGACCAGACGCCTGGGGCGAAACCTCTGGACACCATTACGTAATGAATGGAAAACGGGAGACACAATACTACTGGTATACAAACGTGGCGTATATAATGAGGCTGCACCGTATTGAGTATTCGAATACATGAAGAAATGCAGGATAAGTGAAAATTCTGAATTTTATTTTGACAAGTAGGGCTTCCTCCGACGCTGTTTTTGACGCGACCAGACGCTTAGGGCGAAACCCCTGGACACCATTGCGTAATGAATGGAAAACGGGAGACACAATACTTCTGGCATACAATACGTGGCGTATATAATGAGGCTGCACCGTATTGAGTATTCGAATACATGAAGAAATGCAGGATAAGTGAAAATTCTGAATTTTATTTTGACAAGTAGGGTTTCCTCCGACGCTGTTTGTGACTCGACCAGACGCCTGGGGCGAAACCTCTGGACACCATTACGTAATGAATGGAAAACGGGAGACACAATACTTCGGGCACACAATACGTGGCGTATATATAATAATCGGTCGTCAATTTTACTTTGACAAGTAGGATTTCCTCCTAAAGCCTTGGAAATCCTCAAAAACTTGTAGTACTTAATACTAAGTAACGAACTTGAAATATTGGTCAGCCATCAAAGGCAGACCTTGGTAAAAGTAACTTAGCAGTCGTGATCCGTCTGCAGGAGCTCATAAATCAGTGCAGTATCGCGCGTCGCCGAGTGCAGTGTGCAGCCCGGGTGCAGCGCTGCAGCGTCCAACTTATATTGCAGAGGGTATTTATTGCGCTCACCTGTCACCTCGGTGACCTCCCTTTACTTGCTGACCTACCCTTTACCTTAACTAATCTAGAAAAGACTAGACTCAAGAGTAAACTGATCGCTGCAGAGTTATTAAAAACCGTAGACTTTAAAAACTGTTTTGAAAAATGGAAATGAAGTATTCCGACCCGTCTCACAACTAGCTCCGATGGGACACGAACCCACGACCTTTCGCTATCCGGGCGACTGCTCTAACCACTGAGCTACGGAGTCGTTACGAGAAGCGTCGAATTTATCCAACACTTCTTACGCGCTGTATAGCCAGCGATAATTTCATCAATGTGAAGATATTACTACCACGTACACGTAAGAAATACCTTTCCAGATATTTGACAATCGCTAAAGATGAGATTATTGGTACCTATTGCAAGTTAAGTTGTGAGACGGGTCGATTTTTTCTAAAATACTTCATTTTCCATTTTTCAAGAATAAAAATTGCATTGTGAATGCAAAAAAGTAAAAAGTTAAATAACTGTTTTAAACTTAAATGCAAATATGTTTTGCGACATTGAAACATGTAGACGTACTTCTACCACTTCTACTTTGTTTGTACAACAATATTAATATCCCGTATCCCAGGGATTTCAAGCAAATAATAATAATTAGAACGACAAATTCAATTTTGGTTTCGGCTAATCTTCATCAACCAAACAACAGATATAATTTAATATCAGCTGCTAATCGTAGCCGTGACCGAAAATACAGAAAAGCAAAGGAATTCTAATAAATTGTAATACGTTTGTCGGTTTGTGAGTACTTTTCCTTCTCAAAAGGATAAACTTCACATTATCATTACTTGTGTGGGAGGACCTTCTCAGTTCCCACCTCTGAAATTGTGTAAGTGATACACCACACGTAACAAGATTTCCTAGATGTCACTTTGAGACATTCATATAAATATTCATGTTATCCACAAAAATTTGCACATATTTGTTTTTATCCACAACGGGCTAGCACTTAGCTCTAAATCACACGTGATGTTAAGTGGTGATAAGGCTGAAGGTGGAAGCGCACTACTTCCCGAATCCTCAATGACTGAGGACCTATCTCTAATTGCCGGAACACAGCAATGCTGAAAACATCGTTGTTATAGCGTAAGACTTAGATAAGATGGTGGTAGCTAATAAGCCCTACCATACATAACTCAATGCACCAACCAAACCGAGTACAATATGTACCCTCACTGGGAATCTAACCCAGGACCTCTTGGTCTGATACTGTTGGTATGTACAACTAGACCACAGATAGATAGATAGATAGTTAAGACATCTATTTGTCATTTCAGACACACACAAGAATGAATACAAAAACAGAATCAACACACATTGAAAACACATTAAACTTAATACAACAATCATGTATGTGTGCTGTAGTGGTGCAAAAAGGTCGCAGCTCAGCAGTCTATTTGCTCTAGAGCAAATCGCTGATTTTCAGCCGTCACCATGGATTCGCAAGACAAAAAAGCGTCCTAGAGGCGGTTACAACAAGGAAATGCTATAAAGTTACATATTGAAATTGTCTGCAGTAAATACATAAAAATACAACATTTCTAGCCCTACCTCACTTGGCAGCGGCTATAAAACTCAAGTAAACACTGCCACGTTGTCCCAATGAGATGAAGCCCTAAAAATTACATAAATTTTCACATACCTATTTATTATTAGGTTATGATGAACCAATTTTGTATGTTCAAAACACTTACCAGGTAACATCCAGTTAAAGTTATTTAGATCTCTACGAACAAAACTAGGCAAATACACGTAAACAATAAATTAATTAATTTGCATGAAAGAACCCGCAGCACAGAACTCGTATAAAATAAAGTCATTACCGGAGAATCCGACGAAAACTGTGAATAACGACTGGGTGTTATTCTGTGTTTTATGCGGGCCGGATATCCGGGTGGGGGAGGGGTAAGGAATTACTCCCGAGATTGGTCGCGAGGAGAAGCGGCGTGTGAAATTAGATCGCTTCGGCTGGCACCTTGCTTATCACTGCCAGTACTGCCATTCCTTGAGGGTACTAGTTCAAAAGTGTATTGTCAGATTGAATCATCTTCGTTACACTTAACTTCTTGGTTTGAAGAGGAAGGTGGAACTAAATTAATAATTCAAAATTCAAAATTCAAAATTCAATATCGTTTATTCAATTTAGGTTTGTTTAACAACACTTATGAACGTCAATGAAGCTACGCCATCGGTTCGCAAATCCTACGGCAGGAGACCTTGTAGCGAGAAGAACCGGCAAGAAACTCGCCAAGGGCTATTTTTTTCTCCCTGTTTTAACTTATACAGAGTCGTCAAATTTGAAAAGTGACCTTCACATAATAGTAAGGTTACTTTCCATCACAATACAGAATGCCGCTTAAATTAAGTACAATTTTGCTTATTACCTAAAACAGTAAACAATTTTCTACTAAACAAGGAATCAAATAGTTTAATGGACACACTAATCTTAATCTTATTCACATTGTATTATACGATAGGATTAATGAAAAGGAAACTGCAAGCTGCGCTGTATATTCAAATTTATAAGTATTAACAAATAAAAGGAATTTTTGAATAAATAAAACAATTATTAGAAAAATTGCTGTTACTGTAAGACACGGATACCAAAATTACTATGAGACACACCAGCTCGCTCATAAATCAATATAATACTATTATTAACCATATCCCGAACACCTTTAACACGAGTAGACATGAGCAGACCCACCCCACTGGCAGCACCCGTTCACGAGCATGACGCATGAGCCAGCCATCGCTTCGCTCAACCATATTTTAGGGAACGTAACGACCCGACTCACACGACACCACCGCAGGAATGTTTGAATATAAATGAATATAACTAATTGCCTTTAAACACACTTGAGTTACTGACTAAATCCTTTGACTATTAAGGCTCAAACAAACTGAGCTTATGAGATGCCACTTATGTGATGTTACGTCCGTCAGAAGACATCGGTTTTCATAATAAATGTATGCACTAGAAGCGCATTTATCTTATAACACGCCCAAACACGTCCATATAAATACGGCGTGTTAACACCGTGTGTTTGAGCCTTTAGACCCGTCTTTTCTTAGCCAATGCTGGCACTGCCTCCACTCGTACTCCACTATACTTAAAGATTCCGTCACGTAAAATAGCCGCTGGCGAAGCACCTGCGTAGTGCATTTATTTTTAATTTTAGCATATACCATCACTTCCAACGCACTAACAATTTGATATTATTAATATACAATAAGCATTATTCATACATAAATTTATTAAACATAGCCTTGTACAGTGCGCGACTGTACACCCATGCGCTAACTCATCCACTCCACTAGCTGTCACTCAGCGGCCTTTTTACGTGACGGGATCTGTAAATGATGTTTTGTTAAAATGTATCATATTCGTTAAGATAAGAGATAAGATAAGATAAACGTTTATTGTTGCCACACACATAAACACAAGCAAATGAACATACAAAAAAAAAGAAAGAAAGAAAATAAATAATTACAATAGTTGCAGAGATTTTGTTGAGATGTGCCTGTGTGCAGCAGCAAATGGGTCCTGGCTCGGCAAAAATATCCACCAAAGGTGAAATGCCGATTTTCAGCCATCACCCTAAGCGATGTGCGGGGGTTGACGCGTTACACTATCTCCTTGGTTTAGAATTGCAAGCTTACAAGCTTTGATATCGCCAAAATGTAAATGATAGTATAGTAGAAAATCTGTTATAAGGGAATATAAAAAATAAAAAATAAAAATAAAATAAATAACTTCTTACAATCACACCAATTATCTAAGCCCATGTTAATTTCATTATGAAACTGTATCATGGAAAACTTGATAACGGATAAATATATACTTAAATACTTTTTGTTTGTAAATACATACTTAATATACATAGTAAACACCCAGACCAAGACAAATAGACATGTTCATGCACACAAATATTTGTCTTGTTCGGGAATCGAACCCGAGACCTCTGGCGCAGAAGGTGGGTAGCCTACCCCTGCGCCAAATCGGTCGTCATATAACGATGACTTTTCTAATTCAGTAAGTAAATAACGACTATCTAAAAATAATCATCTCACCTCCAACCCCTTAAGGCGATACTCGGAAAAATTATGCTAAAGCGAGATAGCTATGAGAAAACGACGCGCGCGTGAGCGAGACCGATTTTGCCGATTACGCAAAAAAACACAAAATCACTTCGTATTCAAAAACTATAGCGATTTTAAAAAAATGCTTCTATACGATCCTAAATATTATTGGTCTCCACTAATTAAACCAATTTTCAATAGTATAGAATAATCTTGATATTTCTTATTTTTAGAGGTATTTTCGAAAATAAAAAGTGTCGAGCCAAAATCATAAAATCGTGTTTCTGAAACTATACGATTCTAGATAAAGGTATGAAGAAATATATATCTTATTACCAGATTTATAACAACTCTAACCATCCTATAGTTTTTTATCAAAGAGTCTGTTCACGCCGCGCGTGATTCATTCATTCACGTTCATTCGTGGGTGCGCCGCCAACCACCGTCCGCGCAACTCGCGCTCAGTTGGCCGTAAGCAGCCGTGAGGCAAGTTTGTGTGTTTCTGTAGCGACGTGCCGCGCCAGTTACCTACCCGTATCGTGACCGAGATCTCGAGCGTTTTTGCACCTAGGAGCGCCCGGTCCGGGTACGGACTTGTGACCCGTGTGTGTTCGCTTTGAAAAGCGCCGGGAAAGTTTTAGCTGCCTATTAGGGCATTGTGTAGTATAAGAGTGTTAGCTGTAAGAGTTTCCCATCGGGGGTTGTGTGGAGATCGTTTTGCCAGGCGCGCGCCGGCGAGACAACGTTCAGCCCCCCTGGATTACGGACACTATTTTCTAGTAAGGTAGGACTAGCTTAATTTACTTAATTTTGCATGAGAAACCTTCGTTTCAATAAACTGTGGAACACAGTAGATGTGGTCATCACCATTGTGCGTGATCATAATTTTGGTAGCAGAGCGTACCTAGTTGATATAATTAGTTAATTTTCATATTAAAATTAACTAGGTACATAAAATTTCATAGTAAAAATAAAAAGCGTACCTAAAAAGCGTACCTAAAAATTATTTTTTTTGTTGAAATCTCGAGGGTATTTGAAGATCCCGAGACGATTTGAAGTACTAAGAAATTGTTCTAGTAAATTCTCGAAGCGAATGTTTCTCACTTGGTGGATCCGATAATAGATAGACACTTATATAATTGTTGTCACATACTAGTGTTTTGATACGAGTTTACTCGCCTAGATGTGTATATTTTTTTTTTGTGTGTCCGGATTTATTTGACGAATAGTTCGTTCGAAAGTGTGTTTATTAGTACCACATACTAGTGATTTGATACGAGTTTACTCGCCTAGATGTGTATATTTTTTTTGTGTGTCCGGATTTATTTGACGAATAGTTTCGTTCGAAAGTGTTGTTTATTAGTACCACATACTAGTGTTTGTTCCGAGTCCGCTTGCCTAGTTAAAAAAGTGGAACTAGTTTTAATTATTAGTAGTATTAAATTACGAGTATTATTATTAAAAATAGTTTTGTTTTTGTTTGTTGATAACGGTTTAGTAGTTGATTTGCGAGGTTGACTTGGCCGTGCCGTGTATGCCATACCGTTAATCCTATACGTTTTGTTTATACCGTTATATTGTTAGCCCTTGAAATTGGTAAGTTGTTAATAATTTATGAAAACAGTAGGGTCCGTGTATGTCGTCCGAATTTTAATTGTGTTTTATATTATCGTGACGCGACCTATTTCTATTGTTTTTTTTTGTTGATGTTTACCACTTTTAAATTTCTTTGTTTGCTTTGTTATTAAACGGATTATAAATGGCTCCTACGAATCCGCTCGCCGTATCCAGGGCTGGCATCCAAGGAGTTTTGCGTTGGCTTGCTTGTGCGGTCACATTAATAGACCGAGCCGACCGGGTAGGCGCGTTGCTAGCTCGGTATGGCGGGCTGGCAGCTCGGCTGCAAGACCTGGAGCGCCACGCCATGGAGTGTCGCGCGTATTATATGGAAAACCCCCCAGCTGATGATGCCGTGTCGGAACAGCTGGAGCAGGATGTAGCCCAGGCCTATGAGCTGGCTGACCAGTTCACGGAGGCGGCTGAGAGGGCCCTGGCTGTTCGGAAGGGGGAGCCGGTTTTGAGCGGGGAGGTCAAACCTACCCCGACGGCGTTGCTAGGCCGATTGCCTACTTTGGAGATTCCCACTTTTAATGGGGATCTGTCAGCCTGGATGGGCTTCATTAATTTGTTTGACAGTTTGGTGGATTCACGACGGGACTTATCCCCTAGCGAGAAGTTGGCCTATTTGCGCTCCTCCCTGCGAGGAGAGGCCAGCGCGGTAATCCAGCACCTGCTCATCAGCGACGACAACTACCAGGTGGCTCGCCAGCTTCTGGTTAGCAGGTACCAAAATGTCCGGTTACTGGCGGACACCCACGTGGCCACGATT
Organism: Crambus lathoniellus; assembly: GCA_949710035.1. Classification (NCBI taxonomy): domain Eukaryota; kingdom Metazoa; phylum Arthropoda; class Insecta; order Lepidoptera; family Crambidae; genus Crambus; species Crambus lathoniellus. The sequence goes on along the minus strand of OX453309.1, from coordinate 29,240,683 downwards.
TTGGCCCTCCCGCGAATCACGCGGGTACACCTGTTACGGAGGGAGTTGCTGAACCCGCTACTGTCAGCGGTCAACTCCCTAAGGCGATTGGACCTGCCGGTGGATCAGTGGTCCTTTGTACTGCTGCACATAGTCCTCGCCAAATTGCCCGCTGAAATGAAGGGGCGTTTCGAGCAGAGGTACGGAGGCGACAGCGCCTCGTATCTCCCGCCCTTCGCGGACCTCCTTCGTTTTTTGGAGGACGAATGTAGGGTGACGGACCACCTGGAGCCCGCCCCGGTTCCAGGTGTTGGTCGTATGGTGGCGGCGAGGGAACAGCCCCGTCGCCCGACCAACCGGTATGCTGCCTTCCAGCAGTCCCCTCCCCCCGCACCGAGTGAGCGGTGCAGGTATTGCAGGGGAGATAGGCACATGGTGCACGAATGTGCCAAATTTAGAGGCCTCCGCCCAGAGGGACGGAGGGCCGTTGCGAGACAGCGCCAATGGTGCTATAGGTGTTTGGGGGGACACATGCAGTCGGCGTGTCCCCAGACCGAGGATTGTCGTCTTTGCGGAGGGAGGCATCACCCCCTCCTTTGTTTGGACCGCAAGGACGCCGGGAGCGACCGGGGTTCGAATTCTTCGCGCACGGGCGGGGGCCCGGCAGCCCGGAACCGGTCCCCTAGAGATTCGGCGGGGCTTAGCCCCCCCGTTCAGTCCCCCCCGGAGAGGGGGAACTATAGGAGAGACGCCCCCGCCACGGGCGGGGGTAGGGGGGTACCACAAGAGTACGCCACGGTGGCGATGGGCACGGGCCCTATTTGCTACTCCCCCCCCCCTAATGGAGAGGCCTCGATTGGGGTACTATGTACCGAGGCACGCCCCACACGGGTATTACCCTGCACCTAGGAGTGCTGTTGGTCGGGGCCAGTATGTACCCGATTGGGACCCGCTCGCCCGGTACGAGCGTCCCACATTTGGCGCGCCGACTCAGGCGCGAGGGGGACAAGTACCCCCCCAAAATTTTTAATGGCGCCCCTGTCGGACCCAACCACCCCTCCGGAGCTTGTGCTGTTGCCAACAGCCTCCGTGAATGTTTGGGGACCTAAGGGCAATGTTGTAACGGTGCGTGCCCTTTTGGACTCAGGTGCCCAGGGGTGCATAATGTCCAGGTGGCTTGTCCGACAGCTGGGTCTTTTGCTTGTGCCGCATCACGAAGCGGTACGGGGGGTGGGAGACTCGCGGATCCCTGATCCGATTGGTCGAGTTGAGTTCTCCTTCTCCCCCCACTTCACGCCAAGGCCGAAGATCGGTGCTTCGGCGATAGTTTTTGATAAGGTGGTTGGACCACTCCCGCAAGTGCGAGTGCCGCCATCCACGATTGAGCTGACGTCTGGACTGGCTTTGGCTGATCCTTCCTTCCACCGACCGGGCCCAATACACTTGTTGATTGGTGCGGATGTCCTCGGTCGTGTACTGTGTGGAAGCAAGCGAGTTTTGCAGACAGCCGATCTTGTCGCCTTGTCCACGTCGCTGGGTCATGTGGTGATGGGAAAGGTACCACAGACACCAGAGACCCCGTCGGTAGACCGCCAGACCATTGTCGGTTCTACTTTGTCCGACGTTCTCCAAAAGTTTTGGGAGGTGGAGGAACCCCCCACTGCCAAGCGGTTGGATCCGTTAGCCGAGGAGTGCGAATTGTTCTACCAGAACAACACTGGGCGCCTCCTCTCGGGTCGCTTGATTAACCGCTTGCCCTTCTTGGCGGTTCGCCCTCCTTTAGGGAGCTCCCGACCGATGGCCGAGAAGAGATTGTTGTCCATGGAGCGTAGGATGGCCAGGGATCCCGCATTCAAGGAGAAGTATATAGACTTCATGCGGGAGTATTTGGACCTTGGGCACATGTCCATCTCGCAGTTGGACTGGCGTAATGTGGAACATTACTTCCTGCCACACCACGCTGTTTTGAAGACTTCCAATGGGAAGATCCGCGTGGTCTTTGATGGTTCAGCGCCCACGTCAACCGGAGTGTCGTTGAATCAGTGTCTGCATGCGGGGCCGAAGTTGCATCACGATGTCTGTGATGTTTTGACCAACTTCCGCCGGCACGCTGTCGTCTTTGTGGCCGATATCCGCATGATGTTCAGACAGACCGTGATTCACCCGGAGGATAGACGATACCAGCTCATCCTTTGGCGTGAGGATCCCCAGGATCCGATGTTGGCTTACGAGCTGAACACCAACACTTATGGTTTGCGGTCGAGCCCCTTTGTGGCGATCCGTTCGCTTTTGGAGCTCGCAGAGCGCGAACGGCTACGCTATCCCCGGGCATCTGCTCTTATTGAGGGGGGGGCCTTATTTGTCGACGATATCTGCACGGGGGCCTCGAGCTTAGATGAGGCTCTCGTCTTACGTGATGAGCTGATTGCGCTCTTGAGGGCTGGTGGCTATGAGTTGCGGAAGTGGCTGTCTAACTCACCGGACCTATTGGCAGATTTGCCTAAGGACCACCAGCAAGAGCCGCTCCTCTTTGAAAATCCGGAGACTCCAGACATGCTGTCTGTTTTGGGAGTCCAGTATCGACCAGTCCCGGATTTGTTCACATATAGATTGGAACTGCCAGACCCAAAGGTCTGGACTAAACGCACGGTGCTGTCTACTGTAGCCCGTACCTTTGATCCGAACGGTTGGCTCAGCCCTGTAGTGTTTTCGATGAAGTGCTTCCTACAGGAGCTCTGGGCTGCGGAATTGTCATGGGATGAGCCCCTCTCTGGTAGCCTCCTACGAGAGTGGGTGAGGTTCGTGTCATCCCTACCCGACGTCAATCGGGTTTGTATACCGAGGCAAATGCTGCCTTCGGGAAAGTTTAAAGCCTCCCTGCACGGCTTTTGTGACGCGTCCGAAAGCGGATACGCGGCAGCCATTTACATCCGAACGGTGGATGCAGCAGGCGTTGTCGCCGTGCACTTAGTTACGGCCAAGAGTAAGGTCGCCCCCCTTCGGACTAGGCTAACCATTCCGAAGTTGGAGTTGTCCGGCGCCACTCTCTTAGTACGGCTACTCAATCATGTTGCCGACACCTTGGGAAACGGTGTCGACTTGGAGTCGATATTTGCGTGGTCTGACAGCCAGGTCGTCCTTTGTTGGCTGAAGAGTTCAGTCCACACCCTTGAGGTTTTTGTGGCCAACCGGGTCTCACAAATTCAGACCTCAAAGGCCCCGTTGATTTGGCGCCACGTACCGGGCGAATTGAACCCCGCAGATTGTGCCTCCCGCGGCTGCGAGGCGCCTGAGTTAGTGGACCACCACCTATGGTGGAGTCCATCATGGTTGTTACGGCCTGAGCGCTCATGGCCTGCCACCCCGGCTGTGGCCAGAGTCCCAGACCTAGTCATGCGTGTTCACGCCGTGGAGACGGTGGCGGCTCCGCAGATGGAGTTTTTGTTAGACCGCTACAGTTCTCTTGATAAGTTGCTCGGCGTGACTGCTTGGATGAGGCGCTTTGTGCGAAATTGTCGCCAGCCTCAGGAGAAATTGTTGTCTCCGGTCCTCGCCACACAAGAGCGGCAAGACGCTCTTTTGCATTGGTTGCGAGTGACGCAACAGCGAGAGTTTGAACCGGAGCTGAAAGCCCTGCGCTCAAGTAAGCCCAAGTTGAAGGGACCCTTGGTGCGGTTGAATCCTTTCTTGGACAGTACCGGATTGCTGCGTGTCGGAGGTAGGCTCAGACATGCCAACCTGCCGTACGGATCACGCCACCCTTTGTTGCTCCCCAAGGATGGACCGTTAGTTAGACTGTTGATTACAGACCGACATGTAAAGAATGCTCATGCCGGTTGTAATGCTTTGACCGCGCTCCTCCAACGAGAGTTCTGGATTTTGTCAGCGCGGAGAATAATCCGATCCGTTATTTTTCGTTGTCTCCCGTGTTATCGTTTGCGCGCCGATACGATGCAGCCCCAGATGGGTGATTTGCCTGCCGATCGAGTGAACGAATCGATGCCCTTCTCAGGAGTTGGAACGGATTTTGCGGGGCCATTTACCGTTAAGACATCGCGGCTTCGTAATGCTAGAACGGAAAAGGCTTACTTGTGTGTATTTGTTTGTTTGGCCACTAAAGCGGTCCACCTGGAGGTGGTTAGTGCCCTCACCACAGAAGCCTTTGTAGCCACGTTGAATCGTTTTGTGTCTCGCCGCGGAATGCCGTCGTTAATCAGGTCCGATTGTGGAACCAATTTCAAGGGCACCGATAGGTATTTAAAGGAAGTTTGTGAATTTTTGGATAGGAATAATTTTGAGATCGGATCCACACTCTCTCGCAGAGGGGTACGATGGCAGTACTCCCCGCCATCCTGCCCCCACTGGGGAGGGATTTTTGAAGCAACTGTAAAGGCCGCTAAAACTCACCTTCGTCGCGTTATTGGGGAGACGGTCCTCACGTTTGAGGAACTCGCGACCGTATTTTGTAAGGTTGAGGCGGTCCTCAACTCGCGTCCGTTGTGTCCGTTGTCTTCGGACGCGAATGATTTAGAGGCCCTTACGCCGGGCCATTTTTTGATTGGCAGACCGCTTAACGCCTTGCCGGAATATCCTTATTCCGAAGTGCCCTCCGGACGGCTCTCGCGATTTGAATTGCTCCAGCAGCTTACGCAGAGTTTTTGGCGCCGTTGGCATCTGGAGTATTTGCACATTTTGCAGCAACGCGTTAAGTGGTCGGATAGGACGACCCCACCCAAGACTGGAGACCTCGTGTTGGTAAAGGATCCAAACCTGCCGCCCCTCCGCTGGCGTTTAGGACGCATTGTTCAGCTTCATCCGGGGTCGGATGGTGTGCCCAGGTTTGCCGAGGTCCTGGTGGGGGACTCTGTTTTGAAGCGAGCGATCGCTACCCTCTCTCGCCTGCCCTTAGATTGAGTTGGCGGACAGTTTGCTACTGTCCGGGACGGGGGGATGTTCACGCCGCGCGTGATTCATTCATTCACGTTCATTCGTGGGTGCGCCGCCAACCACCGTGCGCGCAACTCGCGCTCAGTTGGCCGTAAGCAGCCGTGAGGCAAGTTTGTGTGTTTCTGTAGCGACGTGCCGCGCCAGTTACCTACCCGTATCGTGACCGAGATCTCGAGCGTTTTTGCACCTAGGAGCGCCCGGTCCGGGTACGGACTTGTGACCCGTGTGTGTTCGCTTTGAAAAGCGCCGGGAAAGTTTTAGCTGCCTATTAGGGCATTGTGTAGTATAAGAGTGTTAGCTGTAAGAGTTTCCCATCGGGGGTTGTGTGGAGATCGTTTTGCCAGGCGCGCGCCGGCGAGACAACGTTCAGCCCCCCTGGATTACGGACACTATTTTCTAGTAAGGTAGGACTAGCTTAATTTACTTAATTTTGCATGAGAAACCTTCGTTTCAATAAACTGTGGAACACAGTAGATGTGGTCATCACAATTGTGCGTGATCAGAGTCCATACTTTTTCCGAGTAGCGCCTTAACAACATTATTAATCGGCGTTATTAATAGATTAAATCAAGGTTACCGACTAGGTAGCTCGCAGAGTCGCTAAGTTGAAGTGGCAATGGGCAGGACACATCGCTCGCAGAACTGATAGCCGTTGGGGAAGAAAAGTTCTCGAGTGGCGACCACGAACTGTACAACGAAGCGAGGGAAGACCCCCCACTATGTGGACCGGTGACCTAGTGAGGGTTGCGGGAAGCGGAAGCCGTTGGCTGCAAGTCGCTAACAGCCGCTCTTTGTGGCGCTCTAAGGAGGAGGCCTATGTCCAGCGGTGGACTACTGAAGGCTGATGATGATGTTGATGAATAGATTAAATCAATTTCAAGTAAATATACCTAACTAGATCTAACTTGTTTTTTTTGTATCAATTATTATCATACCAAGGTACCGTAGATTGGATACACATATTTTTAAAGTCATGTAATACCTACTTCATATTAATATATTAGGTTAAATTTGCTACCATCTTGTTCTACATTTGTCACACGCAGCATCTCATCATAACCACAATCAACATTATTTACCCACCTACGCGTCAATCTTGTCAAATATTAATTAGAAACATCTCACTTCAATTTTCCACCGAATCAGTGAATAGATCTTATGAACTTCGTAATATCATACAAATTGACGTAGCGTAGACATCAAACGGGGTCGAAATTAGTTACATTTATGTGAAAGATTTTTATCATAAAGCCGCCGAAACAAGCCGAAGCCTCTCAAAGGGAAGTAATTAACAAATGAGGTTTTTTTTTATCTGCCGAACGCCTGGCGCAGGTAATTTATTAACTTTATAATTAGAAACGGGTGCGGGAGCGGGTGTTCCCGCTCGGAGACAGTTTGCCGCACGTGACTTTGTTTACTAAATAACGAGTTTATAGGTTGTGTTGTAGTCTGCGTGGGGGAATGAAACAACGTGAACTAGCAGCGACGATTCCAGAAAATTCTAGATGACAACAACGTTAATTGATGGTGTTTTCTTCTTCTTCTTTTCGTGTCGATCGTATTACATTTGGCTTCTAGGCGATTTATATAGCTCAGTACCTATAGCTTTCCATACATATATTATAATTTGTTCAAACTTGATACTATTTGATTGAATCAGGCGTCACTTGGCGGAAGTCCCTAACCATTGTGAATCAAAAAAACCACATCAAAAAAGTAAGAAATATTTCCTCACCAAATAAATAACGTAAGTACTTTGAAGTCGGGCGTGAAACATGTACAATTTTTTTGTTGTTTTTGTTAAAACCCGCCCGACTTCAAAGTACTTACGTTATTTATTTGGTAAGGAATTATTTCTTACTTTTTTGATGTGGTTTTTTTGAAGGCGGTTTTATTTTTTTATAAAAATAATTTTTATTTCACTCTTTTTAGTGCATCGTGCAGGCAATTTACGTGTTTTCTGGTAAATAGGTATGTGATCAACCTGAAAACCTCCTTTTTCGAAGTCGGTTAAAATACCTTGAGGTATCCCCTTTTTAACAAAACAAGAATCATCTAAATCGGTTTATAAACAAAGGAGTTATGCCTAAAGATACGTAGTAAATTCACATTAAGTGGTAACGAAAACGACAGTATTTTGAAGATTTCCTGAAAACTACTGAACGGATTTCAAAATTTCAAAAAATGGGACCAACTTGGAAACCAACCTGATGTAATAACGTTTGAACCATTTCAATCGGTTCAGCCGTCTTCGAGTAATCGGTGGACATACACAAAAAAAAAAAAAAAAAGAGAAAAAACATACATACAGACGAATAGAGAACCTCCTCCTTTTTGATTTAGAAGTCGGTTAAAAATAAATATATGTAGCTTTCTTCCGCAAATAATCACAAAACTTGCACCTTCACCGATCACACTACTCTACACGTGTTTCGCCCCAACCTGGGGCATCCTCAGGAGATGTTTGTCCGTATGCAATCCAGCAGCATTCGGTGCTTGATACAACAAAAAAATGGGAGCTCAGTTGGTGTATGCATACCACGATTACCTCCCGCTAACCTGCAATTTAGTACAAAATGTCTGAAACGCTATATCGGCACATGTGATGCACAAAAAAAATTTTGCTCTTATGGCGGGCATTCCCCAAAATAGGGTATTTTAAATTATGGCTTACTCGCAAATCACAAGTACTTAAAACTTGGTAAAAATATATGTTATTTTACAGTTATTTCCAGCCGTATTTTTTCGATTGGTCATATTTTACTGTGTTAAATAAAATCCCAAACATCCGTCTAATCGTAATCCAAATATCGTATTACTTGCATTACTTACTTGGTTTTAGTTAATGAAAACTATACGAAAATAATTGTCTTTGATTAGCCGAGGGATTCCGGCCGTCATAAGTGTAAATTTTTTATTATTTAATTTGTAATTGAATTTTAAGTGATTATCGATTCGCGGGGCGCTCGCGAGTTCACAGTTCACTGCCGGCTGCCGCTGCGTCCGCGTGAAGTGTAGGTATCGCGCGCGAGCAAGCGTTAGCGTGACTATTTCGGTCGGGATTCATCGCCTTAAGCATTCCAAAAACAATATTATTAACTTTTTGATCAGTCAACGTTACAGAACACGGAAAAATATTTTCCCTCATGTTCAGTGTTCTACGTATTTAATTTGCCACTTAACATATTTCTAAAAACAATTTGCAAGCTTGTAACAACAATTTGACTTATATAGTTTTTCAACAACAATATACTTATACTCGCACACTCATCGTTTTCTCTTACAAGAACTCCAACAGGAATGGGAAAGTTAAATGGGGACAAGTACCTACGCTAGTTGGCTTCAGCGTCGTTACTGCTCAGGGATTGTTTGTTCACCGGTGATACAAACAATCCTTTAATCACATACGTAAATGAAAAGTGTGACTTTAAGATTTCTTTGATTAAATTTTGTTTGAGATAAGTAGATTGGGTACCTAAGTACCACTTACTTATATATTATACTCTTTATTGCACATAAAAAAAACACATATAAACAAATATAATTAAAACATGTGAGCAAAGGTGAACTTATCTCTAAAAGAGATCTCTTCCAGTCAACCCAAAACGTGTAAGAGATAGATAAAATAAGCAGGTGAGGTAAAGTGCAAAACTACCTATATGAAATAAATAAATACAAGACAATACCTAATAAATAAATACCTAACACAATATATAATAAATATTTAAAATAAATATTATATACATATATAAATACAATATATAAATTATATACTATATAGTGGGTAACTTTACAATATAAGATGATTCATTGGATTGGAGCAATTTGTGCAAGAAAGTGCGCTTTCAGTTTCGTTTAAAACGACTGAACATTCCGACTGTCCTGGATGTCCGACGGAAGTCTGTTCCAAAGCTGCGCAGCTCTAACAGTGAAGGAATTGAGAAGGAAGTTGGTGTTGCTTCTATATTTACCAGTTACACAAACACTCCACACATGAACACTTGTGAGGATCGGAGATCGAATTCTCGAGCTCGAACTCGCAGTACTAGTTCCTTTATTACGCAATGCACTATAAGGCTACTGACTACAGTCCGCCGGCAGGCTACCTGCTGTCCACCATCGAACAAGCCGCCTGACATTCGGTTTTTAGGGTTCCGTAGCCGAATGGCAAAAAACGGAACCCTTATAGATTCGTTATGTCTGTCTGTCTGTCCGTCCGTCCGTATGTCACAGCCACTTTATTACAAAACTATTAAGACTACACATTTGATGAACGATATAAATATCACATTTTCAAAAACCGCATATAATGTAACTTTGTCATTCATACAAACACTATGAAAAACAAAGTTATACTTTGCTGACGAAAAATGATAGTGGAATTTTGACTGTGTATTTATAGGCAATCGGTACGTTAAGTGGGTACGGAACGCTCCATGGGCGAGTCCTCGCACACTCGCACTTGGCCGATTTTTTTGTATGTAAAACTTACGTAGTAACTATTTAGTAATCTGTGGTAAAACTGTGTGAGGCCGATTGCGGCCAACTGACAGGCCGTTGCCTGCAAGCGGAAAGATAGTCTGTAGGGTCCTTAAGGCGGGCATTCCCCAAAATAGGGTATTTTAACTTATGGATTACTCGCAAATCACAAGTATTTAAAACTTAGAAAAAATATATGTTAGTTTACAGTTATTTATCTAGTGCTTCCGGCCGTATTTTTTCGATTGGTCATATTTTACTGTGTCAAATAAAATCCCAAACATCCGTCTAATCGTAATCCAAATATCGTATTACTTGCAGTATACTTAGTTTTAGTTAATGAAAAATATACGAAAATAATTGTCTTTGATTTGCCGAGGGACTCCGGCCGTCATAAGTGTAAAAAATTTGTTATTTAATTTGTAAATGAATTTTAAGTGATTTTCGATTCGCGGGGCGCTCGCGAGTTCACAGTTCACTGCCGGCTGCCGCTGCGTCCGCGTGAAATGTATCGCGCTCGGCCGAGCAAGCGTTAGCGTGCCTATTTCGGTCGGGATTCATCGCCTTAATAAAATAAATAGCTGAGCTGCGGTACATCGTGGAAAGCCTGACGTTGACAGTACTCAGCTGCGACGCACTTATCTCATCTAAGGCCCAATCTGTCCTCGTAAGTCAGCATTTAATTAAATTCTGTTTATTCATTTTATCCATCGGGACTTCAAGCTCTTATCTAACCTTTGATGTCTAATTTGAAATCTCAAATTACTTACAGAAAAGAGAGGAAGCCTTCATACAAAAATAGAATCGAATTGGTGACTTTATCGAGGCCAAAATCCTATTTAAATAATTGGGTTGGTGTTGTTGTTCGGGCTATGATGAAGGTAATACAGGTTTCGTAGTCTGGGTGCCTACCATCAACTTTAAGACAGCGATTCAAAAATAGCGCGATGCAGAATAGGTTCCTAAAATGAATTGCTTTCTCTCGTACTATGACCTTCTAAAAACTGGATCGCAAATGAATTGCTAAATGCGAATGACCGAACGATTTGTGTCCTTACTTCTTCTACCCGTCTCTTTCACTCGATTCTGTCATGTCCGGAGAGTGTGAGGGACGGGTATAACCTGCAGGTGACATGTTAAATCGACCGGGTTATACTTAAGTCAAATAAGAGTACATGACAGCTTAGCGGCTGTGAAATGTCATTGAATGATCACTGAATCGCTGTCATTGATATTAAGCTGTCGTGGTACGAATAAGCGAAGCAGATCAGTTTAGGTCCTAAACAAAACCGCAATAAGAGTTGATGGTAGGGACCCTGGTATCTTCTTCTTCTAATATATACAATTCTCGTGTCACTGTGTTAGTTACCATTATTTTTTTTTATCCACAATGGGGTAGCACTTAGCCTTCATCACACCTGATGATAAGTGGTGATAAGGCTGAAGGTGGAAGCGCACTACTCCCGGAATCCTCAATCACTGAGGAACTGGATATCTTATCTCTAACTGCCGAAACACAATAATGCAGAAAACATCATTGTTATGGCGTCAGACTTAGATAATATGGTGGTAGCTAGCCAGGCGGACTAAGAACAAGTCCTACCACCAACCAAACCGAATACATTATGTACCCCCACTGGGAATCGAACCCGGGACCTCTGGGTCTGAAATCCGTGGTATGAACCACTAGACCACAGAGGCGGTTAACCATACTCGTCCGAAACGGCTTGACCGATTTTTATTAAATTTTATATGCATACTCAGTAAGTCTGAGAATCAGCTACCATCTATTTTTAACACCCCTAAGTGATAAGGGTTATCCACCCCTAACATTTATTTTTAATTTTTTGGACAATTTTTTTTTTATAATGTTGCTTTAAAATATACATACAACCCTAAATGTTTACTCTTCCATCACTAACCCCTATCTTTTAATAGTTGTTTTAGTAATTTAATCATTTTCATCCCGCTCAATAACTGACCCAAAATTCCACGGGAGCGAAGCCCCGGGGCGCAGCTAGTATTATTATATAATTAAACTACATGTCTCGCTTACTATGAACGGAATAAAACCAAAACTAAATGGTTATGTTTCGATAATTATTACAAAGTTTATATTTCCTTTTGCTGTTGGAAATGCTTGAATATGTAGAACAAGAAGAACAGAGTGCTGGTAAAAAAAACTACCTAACTATAAGGTAAAGTTTAAAAGAAAAATAACAAATGTGGCAGAGTTCACTTTTTGATTTTAGCGTCTGAAAAATTCCAGCGATTGGACTTTGCGAAAGTCATGCAGCAAGTCATGGGAGGCTGTTCAAAGTTTCGCGTATAATGAAAACTAAAATTTTAACTATTTTTACGCGCTTTATACTTCAATTTCAATTTATTTTCATTCCAAAATGTTACAAGATTGGTCAGTATATAAAGGGTAGTAATTAACCGATCGTCGTCGATTAGTCGGTTGGTTTATTATATTTCATACCTATAAATAGAGATAACATTTTGGATCCTGTTGGGCATAGCAATGTAGAAGAGCAGAAGAGAGAATGACGCATCATTTGATAAGTATTCAGTTTATCAACTTTATTTACTTAAATTAACATTAAGAAAATGACATACCATACCATGTTATACCATTGAATTATTTATCTATAAATCGAATCATGAAATAATTTTTATTCAATCGGTTCGCATAAAAGGGCCAACAAAGGACTGTCGGTTGACAGTCTCTCTCTCCATTCCAGCATTATAATAATAATAAATAAATAACTTCTTACATTCACACCAATTATTTCATTAAGAAACTGTATCATGGAAAACTTGATAACGGATAAATATATACTTAAATACTTTTTGTTTGTAAATACATACTTAATATACATAGTTTTATATACATATTATCTATAGCGAAACATTTGCTACAGTCCAGGGGGCCGATTCTGCTAAGTGACACAATTACGAGACGTTTGAAAAAAAAAATTGCGATGCAATTACGATTGTGACTGCTTCAGACTTCTGCAAAATTCGCGAATTGTTTGTCAATTGCGTCGTGATTTGTAAACAAACTCAAAATTTGAAAGGTGTTGCCTCTTTTTGCTTTCTCAAATATACCATGACCACAGCGTAAGTAAATCACCCAACACTAAATACACGCAACTATCATCGATTTATTTGGAGCGTGATATTTTTGTTCTTATAGGTAAAATATCGTTACCGCTCTTTTTTATGATCCCAGAGCAGCTTTGGGGCACATGCTTTCCTCATGAATGACTAAGAAAAATGTTTACAACTGGCCGTTCCCGACCGAACACAAGCGCCAAGTCTCTTTTTGATCAAAGTTCTATGGTACCTAAGTAGGCTTTTAACAAGTTGGTCGGTGTAGTGTATAAAAATATAATTTTCATGCTAAAAATCTAACATTAAATAAATAAATAATAAATAAGCGGGGGCGCGCGGTTGCCCGCGGTGTGGCGGGCGGCCGCGCGACTTCTCGAGGCGGTGCGCTCCGTCGCGGGGCAGTGTGTACATCAATTTAGTATAAACTAGCGGCCCGCCCCAGCTTCGCACGGGTGGACATTTATATTTTAAACATTTAAGAGCCGCGCGGGGGTGCCTCATACTTCGGTCCGCGAAGGAATGTCCACAACAAAATCCGTAATATCTTTGGAATGGAATGTCCGATTTCATCAATTCAAAGAGTTGCCTACAGGTATTGAAACAATCTTGAATACGAAATTTGGATAAGGATTAATAATAATGCAAGGTATCGATAATGAGGCCTAGTTTGTACAGGCGGCGCGGCGTTTGTTATTGCATATTATAACATGAAAAGTATTTCTTATAACGTAACTGTAAAGAGACATAATGGTATCGCGGACTTTTTTGTAGAATATTGATGTCTTCTATAAAACTGTAGTAAGTACATTACTTTGCTCTATTGTCAATAGTTTCAGCAGCGTATGCGGTATAAATATTTTTTTTGCAATATAAATCAATGATTCATGATCATGAGCATGAGTTAACAATGAGGAAGAAATCTGACAATACTAGCCGCCAGAAGCGCTGATAACGTATAACAATAAGTAAAGGTATTACAATCGATGACATCTGTCAAAATCAATATAAAAAGTAGTTCTCTAGTATTTACATTCCTATCGTTTTATCGTAGAATTTCTCGTTGTATGGCAATGTGGTGTAATAAAAATGGTAACCACCACTTTCCCAAATATGACCGACTGCAAAATACAATCAAATAGGTATGCTGTTTGTTTGGCTAACGGAGGTAGTAGGTATTGTGTACTGTTTTTTCATAATAGCTTTCCAATGGTGTTAATGGTGTTAATACAATTTTAATCTCATCGTTATACGTTCCTGAGGAATCCCAAAGCTATAATTGCAGTCAAATACTTAACTCTCAGTCTGAAAGATAAACAATAATTTACAGGTTATGTTTACATACTTACTTACTATCAAATGCATAATACAATGTCGAAATGTAGAAAAAAACATGATACTTAGTTTATAATTTACATGAAATATACAAAAATATAAGAAATACTTAGAGCCTGAGTGTATTTATTTTCCTTGTTTTGTACTTCGATCAACAATAACAGTATAAAGGTAGGTACTATTGTTGATCGAAGGTTTTGTATCATGATTTTCCAATAACTTCAATACCTACTAGATCCGCTTTACGCCTTCTTCGGGTCTTAAACTCGTATCCTACTAAGAATAAACCACAAATGAACGCGAGAAAACACATCAAATCGATAAACGGTCTAACGAATGCAACGCCATCTGTAATAAGCTTAGCGATTTCTTCCCCATTTAAAAAATACAATATCTTAAAAGTAGAATACTCTCTTTCTCACATTAGAGGTCAGATATCTCTGCGTGCGACTGGGCCATTTTTGGCGCTAGTTACGGTACATTTTTTTGTTCTTAGGTTATGGAAATCTTCTGTCACATTTAAGTCAATCAAAAGTCAATTTCTGTTATTATTACATACCTACCTAGTAAAACATAATATTTAAGTTTTATTGGGGCGCTTAAATCAAGAAATAAAATATTAGCATGACAACTACATAACAACAGGCAACAGTTAAGCTCCATAAGTGGGGCATGGGCAGAGCAGCCATGTCAACATTTTTGTCAGTACAACAAGATTCATCCATCTGTAGGAGAGTGGCTGAAGATAATAAATTATTATCAGCGATGCAAGACGGTGAAAATGATGAAAAAACTTCATGCTATAGTTTGTCTCTACATTGAAACCCTTGTTAATAAATATTAGTAAAAGTGTACCTATTGTTTGTATAACTATGTAACGTATGTAACCTAAAATATACCTATTGGCTTTACCTGCGTGGTACCCGTTGCCGTGGGAATATCGGGATAGAATATAGTTTATGTCACTCAGGAATAATGTATTAAAGTGAACGTGAAGTAGATATTAGATAAAAGAAAAACAGTAGTTTTGTAAGAGAATCGAAATAATATATATTGACACTATAAAAACAACAGACAAGTTAAGCTGCCATATCAACAGTATGTTGCTAAGCGATAGACAACCATAGTGAACTCAACCTGTCACCTCAACATCCACCCCTGTTGATGATGATAATGCCAGCCATCTTCTTTAGCATTTCAAGTCTGGGCCCATATAGCGGTTTTGTAAGCATGTCAGCTATTTGTCTGGTTGCTGGCACATGGCAAATTGTCATACTTCCATCTTGAATATATTCCCTGACAAAGAAAGATCTTATTCTGATGTGCTTTGTCTTCTGATGAAATTCTGTTGGATTTTTCGCCAGTTTTATTGCACTTTCATTATCTATACTTAAGGTCGCAGGGCAGTGAACACCAGTTAGATCTTGTAATATCCTTTGAAGCCATATAGTTTCTATAGCAGTTTCACTAGCTGCTACTATTTCTGCCTCTGTCGAGGATATTGCAACAGTGCTCTGCCGTTTGCTATACCAGGAAATAGCACCTCCAGCGTATATACAGAGAATGCCTGATGTAGATCGCGCAGTTTCCATATCACCGCCATGATCTGCATCGCTATAACAATCCAAACTATGAACATTATCTGTCCTGTAACGTATACCTTCGTCCATAGTTCCTTTTAGGTATCGCATTATTCTTTTTACGTTCAAGATGTTCTCTTTTGTTGGTTTCTCCAAATTTCGTGATGCAACACTTATTGCATAGGCAATATCAGGCCTTGTGCTTGTCATCAGATAAGACAAGGCACCAACGGCTTCACGGTAAGGGAATTTTTCCGTAATTTCATCCTCAACCTGAGCATTATTTGCCTTTAAAATTGGTGTTGTCACTGGCTTGCATTTGTCCATACCAAACCTCTCCAACAAGCGAGTGACGTATGCTTTTTGATGCAGCAGAATGGAGCCATCAGAGTATCTTTTTATCTCCATACCTAGAAAATAGTTTGCGGGTTTTACTGTTATCTTGAAATGTGCTCTCAGTTCATTCAGGAAACAGTTAGCCGTTTTCTCACTGGTATATGCCAATAGACCATCGTCAACATACAGGGCTAGAATAAGTTTTTCTTTTCCTTGTCTTCTTACAAACAAACAGGGATCTGAATAACTTTGCTTGAATCCTGTCTTTACGATGTAGTCTGTGATGCATCTGTTCCAACAGAGAGGAGCTTGCTTTAATCCATACAAGCTTTTCTTTAATTTGAAGACATACCTCTCATCAGCATAACCCTCAGGCGGTTTCATGTAAATCTCCTCGTCTAATGTACCATATAGGAAGGCTGTAGACACATCGAATTGTGATAGCTTCAGTTTCTCCTTTGCAGCTACACTTAAGACGGTTCGTATCGTACTGCTCCTAGCAACTGGACTAAAGGTTTCATGGAAATCAATATCTTTCTTCTGCGAATATCCTTTTATGACTAGTCGAGCCTTATATTTATCAATCGAGCCATCGGGATTCGTCTTTAATTTGAAAATCCACTTGCATGGGATGGCTTTTCGACCTTTTGGTAATTCGACTAGTTCCCATGTTTCGTTATCTCTTAACGAGTTTATTTCGCTCTCGATAGCCTTTGTCCATTTCTCTTTGTCGTTACATGATATTGCCTGCTTATAGGTTTGAGGCTCATATAAATTGTTGGCTCCCAGAGCCATAATATAATCATTAAACCTTACAGGAGGCTTTAGATTTGCTCTATCTCTAAGAACCATGCGATTTTCTTCTCTTTCGACGTTTTCATCAGAATTATCGCTACGATTTACTTCTGTTTCAACGTTTCCGTCAGAATTTTCGCTTTCGTTTCCTTCTTCTAGATTTTCGTTTTCTTCTTCAAAGGGCAAGGGTTCGAAATCTCCTTCATTCATATCATCTACCGTTTCATCATTGGCTTCAATATATGCCCTTGATGACGAAGGTCTTGAAATTATTTGGATATCATCCTCTGAAGCACGTCGTTCTCTAATCTCTCTATTAACATTCATCTGATGTTCACTTTCAAAACTTGGAAAATTATGATTGACGTTCTTTTGAAGAACAGGCGTCGGCTCTGTCGGTCTAGGTACATCCTCTCTTGATTTTCCCAGTAGCGGTATCTCTTGGAAAGTCACATCTCTGGATCTAATCAATTTGAATGCTTCTTTGTCCCAGATCCTATAGCCTTCATCTCCTTCATAACCAATAAGTATCCCTTTTTGAGCTTTCTTGTGCAGTTTCTTGCGATTAGCTTTAGGAACATGGGCATAGCAGGTACAACCAAGAATTCTAAGGTGTTTGATCGCTGGCTTCTGTGCGTACCACAGCTCATGTGGAGACTTGCTTGGCACACTCGTTGGCCCTGTGCGATTCAACACGTAGACTGTCGCATTTACTATCTCTGCCCATAAACCATCAGGAATTTTATCATGCGCATGCATGATGGCGCGTGCGGCTTCTACTACCGTCCGATTTTCACGCTCTACGCAGCCTGCTTGCTCTGGGGTGTGGGGCATAGTGAATCTTTGCTTAATTCCGTTTTCAGTTAGAATATTTTTAAATTCCGCGCTAACAAACTCACCTCCGTTGTCACTTAACATTTCTTTAATGACATGTCCTGCCGTTCTAGTTTCATTCAAGAAGATCTTTAGCTTTGAACCTGCTTCAGACTTTTGTCGAAGAAAATAGATGTGGCGATATCGTGTGAAGTCGTCCTTGAACAGAATGTAATATCGTAACTTCGAAATCGAATATGGAAATGGTCCGCATAAATCTGTATGGATTAGTTGTCCAGGTTTAGTGGCTCTAACCCTTGTTCCAAATGAATGCCTGTGCGCCTTTCCATAAACACAGCCTTCACAAATGTCGGATTGTTTGTTATCCATTTTCAATCCTAGTTCTTTTTCGATCACTTGACGAACATGTCTTTTGTTTTGATGTACTAGCCTTTCATGATAGACTTGTAAAGGGTTTGTCAGTAGTTGATTGACTTCTTGATTTTTAGGCGCGACACATTTGAACTCCAGCTTGAATAGTCCCCCTTTAATCGTTCTAGCTCCAATCACTTTTGCTTCTCCATTTACTTTTACTATACATTGCTTAGGCGTAGACTCAAACGTACTTGTGATCAAGTTATCATGCACAGCTAGCACTGAGAATAAGTTTCTTCTAATCTTTGGGACATACCAAACGTTTTTCAAAAGTATTTGCTCAACTTTTCCGGTAACGATGGCTTCAGCTCTAATGTTGCCTATACCAATGGCTTCAATGGTTTCTCCGTTCGCCGCAGATACCGTATGTGTTCCTTTAAAGTGCTCGAAGCTCTCGAAGAAGTCACCTCTGTTAGTAACATGGCTTGTCGCTCTGTTGTCAACGTACCAGTTAACTTTATCCATTGGCAATCCATCTTCTATAGCTAACACAGTCAAGTTTACATTTGGATTTCTACTAGCGTTTGACGGCTTTGGAGGTCTTCCATCGTTCATCCATTTTTGGCATTTTCTCACAACATGTCCAGTTTGTCCGCAATAATTACATTTCAAAACTGTATTCTTCTTCTTCCTCTGTGTCTTGACGGTTAATACATTTTCGGTATTATCTGTTTCAACATTAGCAGTCAAAGCTTTTTCATAAGCGCTCAGTTGCGATGTCAGATTCTCCACTGTCCGATCCTTTTTTGTTATTAAAAGCCAACTCGACTTGAAAGCAAAATAATCTTGTGGTAAGGTTCCGAGTATCTTGCAAATTAGTAGTATCTCGGGCAGATTTGCTTCGATTTGGCTATTCAGCTCGTGCCAAATATTCTTCAACGCAGATATGTGCTTCCTTATGTCTTGTTCAGGATCCTTTTTATAATCAAAGAATTTTAGACAGAGATCATAACTTTTGTCTTCGCTACTTCCACTGTATAGGCGTTCTAGTTCATCCCATACCTCTTTTGCGCTTTTGTAACGCATGACTTGCTCCAGTAACTCATCGGTCATATTCGTTGTCATCAGAGTCAATACTGTACAATCTATCTTTATAAATTGTAGTAAATCGTTCTCATACTTAACTTTTGCAGCTGCATCAGCAGTCGCTGCTAGTTCTCCGGGTTTGATCATTTTACCTTCTAAAATTTGTTCAGCTCCGGGAATTGCTCTGCACACTGTTTCAATTCTATATCTCCAGTGCTTGTAGTTGTTTCCGTTTAGGTGCACTATTTGCACCTTTGAGGCTTCCGCTATTTATTTATTTATTACAGTATTCTTACAAGCTAACAGATGTCGCCATCCAAAGCGCTTATAAGTTTAGATGTTACATGTTACACAATGTTAAATCCGAACAAAAGAACAAAATTAAATGTCAAGAAACTTACTAACTATTATTAATATTATAGTTTGGATGTCATAAAATAAATGTCAAATTAATAATTTCAGTCAGAGTATTAAATAAATTGATAACACAGTTAATTTAACTTAGGTAACAGCTAAAGGTGGCTAAAGCATGTCATTCAAAGCCCACTGAAATATGTTACAAAGCTTCTGCAGACTGTCAGCGAACAGGTCAATGTCATTGTGCTGAACAAGTATGTCACCGATCATGCGCAGTGCCCGATTGGTTGGTGCATGTCTACCACGCTCCGTCCGCGCGGCCGGCAGCGCTAGCAGGCGAGGGCGGCGACGCGGCGCCACTAGCCCAGCCTCATCCCATGTAATGTTAGGTACTAAAATCCGGAATCTCTCAACTATTTGTGGACTGTCGATACCCTGATGCAGAATTGTCAGATAATGCGATGTTAGAAACATATTTCGCCTTAGTTCTAACGTCTCCATATCGACCATACCGGTCACGAAAAGAGAGGGATATTAATAAGGATAGTATCCATAAAGTTTTCTGTATAACCATCGTGCGAATTTTCGTTGTATTTTTTCAACCATAAGAGTGTATTTTTCCTCATATGGTTGCCAAACAATTGCGCCATATTCAACTTTACTGCGAACGAATGCATAATACAGAACTTTCGCCACCGCCGCATTGTCGAACTGAGACGCAGTTCGCAAAACAAATCCTAGCAACTTGCTGGCTGCTTTGCAAACACTAATTATATGAAGATGAAAATCTAATTTTGAGTCTAATGTCAAACCTAAATCTTTAATGTCACTTACTCTTGCCAATGGCGCGTCAGATAAATCATAATTATAAATTAAAGGGCGTTTTTTTCGCGTAAAAGTTATGACCTTGCACTTTTCGATATTTAATGGAAGGTGATTGTCTAGGCTCCACTGAAGCACTGCGTCGATATCCTTCTGCAGCAGAGCTGCATCAGCTTCACTGTTTATGCCTAAACATAACTTTACATCATCAGCAAATAAAAAACATTCCGAAGCTGAAACTACTTGCGGTAAGTCATTGATAAATATCAAGAAAAGCGTAGGGCCCAATGTACTACCTTGACTTACTCCTGATCTAGTAAAGTATTCGTCGGAAATATAATTATTTATACGGATATATTGACTACGATTACTGAGGTACGATGAAAAAAATTTAAGAAGTGCCGGTGTAAATCCAATTATTGATAATTTTTGTAGTAGTTTGTCGCTATCGACCAGATCGAAAGCCTTTTTAAAATCAAAATAGGCCGCGTCAACCTGTTTACCAATATCCATTTGGGAGTGGGCATAGGGCATAGGGCTATAGCCTTATCCATCTCGGAAAAACTTTTGTAGCACTCTCTACCTTAAACTTTAAGTTTTACTCTGCTACCATATTAAAGTGAACGTGAAGTAGATATTAGATAAAAGAAAAACAGTAGTTTTGTAAGAGAATCGAAATAATATATATTGACACTATAAAAACAACAGACAAGTTAAGCTGCCATATCAACAGTATGTTGCTAAGCGATAGATAACCATAGTGAACTCAACCTGTCACCTCAACATAATGTAGCTTTCTATGGATGAAACAATTTTTAAAATTGGTCCAGGGGCGTTTTAGTTTATCCATTACAAACATACAAACTAACAAACAATCTTTTCTTTTTGCTTCATAATATTGTAGTTTATATTATATTGCAAAGGAAATATTATACATTACATTTATAATAGAAATAAAATGGCACTGTAAATGCAAAACACTATAAAGAATTAAAAATTTACCTTTCACTAAATAAAAGTAAACTATAATAATTAATGACACTTTTATTTTATTCAATATCACATGTGGGTTTATCAATATAGCTATTTGTTATCAATCAAGTGTAAAATGATGATTCAAAATTATGTCCTCTATTGCTGTCGATGTCTACAGCTTGGACTGAATTTGGCATCGAATGTGAAACAAGATGTTGATCAACATCTTCGATATCAACTTTAGGTCACCCTGAAATATATAATAAAATTATTTTTTGCTCACAAACTACATTATAATTACAGCCAAAAAGCCTTGCCTTTCAACATACTACTCTTTTAAACAGTTAAGAAGTTAATGTAGTTGTCGCACAATAATAAAGCAGTTACATATTGCAATTTTAAACTATTTTTATGCATTCACAATGCAAATTTTGTAAGTGTAGGAAAAATGTGATAGTAAAGAACCAGTTATTAATAATATATAGACTTGAATTAATAGACATTATGATCTCAGACTATTGGTAGTGGTATATTCCAACCATCTTTTCTATTAAATTATATGTATAACTGCACGTCTACCCACTTACTTCGTCTTTATCACGTTTCGCTCTTGGGCATTTGTTGACAATAATAATATTCAGGAGGTTTGGTGTCTTCTTCATGTCTTTAAATACCTCTCTAGGCGTGGAACGGCAGTGAAATCAAATGAACTGAAAAAGATAATCTGATGGAATTTAGTATGGCTATATTAGTATGTAACAAGCGCTGCAGACTTATTATCAGACCTATCTTTCGCCACGGCTACATTTAAAGCAGGTCTCTAAACTTCTATTTATTGGGCACCTTAACACGGTTAAGTTTAGATATTAAAAGTTGTTTTATTTGTTCTTATGTAAGTATACTAATATTATAAAGAGGAAAGATTTGATTGTTTGTTGGTTTGCATCGAATACTTAGGCTCCGAAACTACTGAACCGGTTTAGAAAATTCTTTCACCATTAGAAAGCTATAAGTCTGTTCGAATCCAACAAAGAGCATGTAATCACTACGTTTAAGAGACGGGTCTTTCATAGAAAAAAAGTAAATTATCGTTTTGTATGGAAGTTATACTAAAACGGAATACCAACCACATAGCTGAAATTATGACGTACATGACGTACAGGGTTCCCAACATAATAACCGAAATAGTGATGTACCAGTCATGGGATTTTTTATCGATGGCGATATTAAAAAATATCAGGATTCCATTTCTATCATTTTGCAAACTTTAGGGTCTAATTGATGCCTTACTTACGCTAACGTTAATTCTCGGTTTAAATTAAACAAGAGTTATGTGACAATAAAAATTTCATTCAAAAAGATAAACCAAGTTTAACAAGAATTTCACGTTGGCGCAAATGGGGCTAAAAGTAAACTCCATTATTAAAGTCAAAGTCTAATTTAATCGAACTTATAATATATATACATGCATTTGGCAATAAAGATACTATAAAAAAACCTGTTTTCTTTTCCGAGGGGCTGCAGGTGCTATTTTTGCAGTTGTAGTTGAAGGTTCTGGAATATTCACAAGAAACATGTTAATATAGCATAGCATGTAAATGAATAAATAATGTAAATCATACAAACCGCCTTAAAAAATTCACGTAGGTACGTAATTAATACGTATTTAAGTATACATACTTAAGTACTTTGAAGTCAGGCGTGAAACATGTATTTAAATTTTTTTGTGTTTTTGTTTAGACCCGCCCGACTGCATGCACGAATGCACTAAAAAAGAGCCACAATGCCGTGCGGGTGTACCGACACTATCTAACCGAACGGACTTTACTTCATTATGCAATAGGCATTTCAAAATTGGACCAACTTGGGAAAAAACCTGATGTTATAACGTTTGAATCATTTAAATCGGTTCAGCCGACTTCGAGTAATTAGTGTACATACTTAAAAAAAACGCGACGAATAGATAACCTCCTCCTTTTCAATTCTTGAAGTCGGTTAAAAAATTATCGATTGTCGATAAAAAAATGTCAAGCACTATTTATCAGGTTATCTTCTCAATTTTTTAAATTTTAATAGAAAACTTTTAAATCACGTAATCCTTAATGTAATGGCTATAACAAAATGTGAATGTATGCTTACCTTTCTTCATTAAATGGAAATTTGGCCATGAATATTCGCTTTTGGCCTTCTGACCGGCCCGCTCGTAAACCACATAATATATTTCACAAGTTTTGTAATACATCTCTCAACAGATCACACGGGACCACGAAAACGTACAATTAAGGCGAAATTTTGCGAGTAATTCACAAAATGCACAAATTCACACAATAATACTAAAATCAAGCTTCGTTTACAAACAGTCAACAAGACAAGAATGTCAAATTTGGCGGCTGGCGGCTGACTGTCAGTCAGAGTGAGTGAGAGTCAAATAGGTGAAAGTAAGACAGCGATATTTTTGGTACAAACTTCATACAACACTTTTTTGTATGGAAGTTGCGCCAGACTGGAATCCAATTTGGAAAAAATGTAAACAAAGACGCCATTATTCTGACCATAGACTATTTAGTGATGTGGTAAAAATTATACAATTTATAAATGGATAAATAATTTGATTGCTTCGATTCGATTAATTGAATGCTACCTATTATGTTGGAGCTTCGCGTTAGTGAAGAGTTTTTAGTTTATTACTTCTCAAGCCACGAGAGATGACGGTGTTCATCGCGATTATCCATCCATACTAATATTATAAATGTGAAAGTGTGTTTGTTTGTTTGTTTGTTTGTTTGTCCGTCTTTCACGTCAAAACGGAGCAACGGATCGACTCGATTTTTGGTAAGAGGATAGTTTGGGAGCTGGAGAGTAATATAGGCTACTTTTTATTCCGGAAAATTATAAAATAAAAATGAATATTTTGTATAGAAAATCGATAAACTGTCGTACTATACAAAACTGTCATTTCTTCCATAGCCGCTTCCAAAGAGGTATGTCAAAGAGTATTGTAATCACTGACGTTTTAGCCGCTTTGGATTACCTACTTTTTAATAAATGACATTTGTTGCAGGCAGTGTATAAAACTTCTTCGCGATCATTTATTTTCATCTGTCTATCTATAATAGATGTTGGTGATACGAAGTTTAACCGGGTCCACTCTAATTAATATGGCAAAACAACGTTTGCCGGGTCAGCTAGTAGAGAAATAAAAGGCTTATATTGAACCGAGTAAAAATTAAGATTTTAAATTATTTTTATGCATTCACAATGCAATTTTGTAAGTATAGGAAAATTGTAATACTTAGTAAAAAACCACGAGCCGCTTTCAGGCGGGATTTTTTTAATTTCACACAAACACGTCATCATCATCACATAACAAATTGAAAAGTGACTTTAACATAATATATATTATCTAAGGTCACTTTCCATCACAAATTTATCATAAATATTAAAACAAAATAAAGAACCCGGTACATAATCATCATCATGCTCAATCAGGATTTGAGGTGGTCTGTCAATGGTTACACCGCAACGTCCTTACATTAAACGTCCTCAAAACCAAATACATGACTTACGCTTTGAGAACAGACCAATTACCACCTCCGTCACTCCTCATTAAAGCTCATGTTCCCAATTGCCAGGACCACTTCCAATGTGACTGTCCTGAACTTTTAGAAACAGATAACACCAAATATCTCGGCGTCACCATTGACCGAACACTAAGTTTTAGGCATTATATCCAATCTGTGGTTTGCAGAATGCGAAAGTTGATCTACATTTTCCGATCACTTAGACACATCGCCGATCGCCGCGTCATTAAGATGGTTTTTCTAGCTCTGTGCCAGCCTCTTGTCAACTATTGCATCACCTCGTGGGGTAGAGCCGCGAAGTCACTATTTATTGATGTCGAGAGAGCACATCGAGCCGTACTGAAAGTTAGTGCTGGACTACCTTTTCGTTTCCCGTCAGTTGAGCTTTACCAGTTATGAGACCTCCTCACCGTTCGTAAATGTTTCATCCTCCAGACCATCATCAAGCAGCACTCTCGCTTAAGTTATGATCCCGCTCAGTTTCAAGAAAAGCGCAGAAAAGACAAAGTGTGCCTTATACAAAGACGACGTACAGCTCTCTCTGACAAAATGTTTTCGTTTCTCGGTCCTTTCCTCTATAATAAATTCAATAAAAAACTTAACATATATCCTATGACAAAATTCCAGTGTAAAAGAGCTGTTACCTCATATCTTAAAAAGTTAAATTACGAAGAAACCGAAAGTGCCTTATTGCCGTCAATCTAAAATAACTACACACACTTCTTAACCCAGATCCTACTCCCACTACCACTAACGTAAACGAAAATTTATTATTCCATTTTTTTTTTTTTTTGGTTGTTATTATATACTTACACCAAAGTAATGCGTAAATATCCTAACATACTGAATGTTCTTGCCTACATAATACGATGATTCTGACCGACCTTACAACATACACATTACACTCACAACAACCACCCGCTCACATACACACACACATGCACACACACTCACACAACATTGTCTGCACTTTCATACCTATACCTATACACACAACACAAAATACAATTTACTCTCAAATCAAACACTCTTATCAGTCTATATAACTTGTGCTCTTATCGCATCATGTAAAATAAGAATTGAATTGTTCTTAAAATACTAAACTTAAATACTTACTATGTAGTGATAATATGTAAGACGTTTAAAATTAGTTTACCTGCTTGTGGTTCATTCTATCATATTTACCTGTGTCAACTTGTGTTATCAGCGGGGGGACCTGGTGACCTGTAATTTCAGGTTTTTAATAAATCTTTATCAGGCACCAGTCTCTCACAATGATGTCGTAAATAGTATAAGCATTGTAATAGTCTTTAAAAACATATTATTGTGAGAGAAAATAAATACATATTTTATTTATTTATTTATTTATCATCATCAACATTTTAGCCGTGCGACGCCCACTGCTGGTCATAGGCCTCCCCCAAGGATCTCTACAACGATCGGTCCTGCGCTGCCCGCATCCAGCGGCTTCCCGCGACCTTGACCAGATCGTCGGTCCTCAGCACCTCGATGTACAGTCGCCAGCACGTCAAGCTACTACAAACTGTCAAATTTCTTTAAATAAAATTCAACCTTATGTCCAACAGATAGAGTTTAGTTTCAAATAATAAATTTTGACATTTTGTAGTAACCCGACGTGCTGGCGACCGTACCTGTAGTCTATTTGGCACCTCTGGAGAGACTGCAGCACTGCCCAGGTCTCGATCGACTCAAAGGCTTTCTCATAGTCCACGAACGCCAAGCATAGTGGCAAGTTACACTCTTCGGTCTTCTGTATAACTTGTCGCAGCGTATGAATGTGGTCTATGGTACTATAACCTTTTCGGAACCCGGCTTGTTCGGGAGGTTGGAAGTCGTCAAACCTGCGAGCGAGACGATTCGTAATGACTCTCGAAAACAACTTGTAGATATGGCTCAGAAGCGAGATGGGTCGGTAGTTCTTCAAGAGAGTCTTATCATCCTTGTTGAAGAACAGCATCACATCGCTTCTGCCCCATGCCTTTGGCGTTTTGCCCTCGAGGATGACAGAGTTGAAGAGCTTCTGGAGGACCTTAAGTATCGGCTTACCGCCCGCTCTCAGAAGTTCTGTTGTGATTCCGTCATCGCCCGCCGCCTTGTTGTTTTTGAGCTGCTTGAGAGCCATTCTAATCTCGTACAGGCTGACGTCCTGCTACCTCGTTAAGTTAAGTGCTACCTCGTTGTGGTTAAAAAAGGTAACAATATACAATATATATGTCGCAGCCAACTGGTTGAACCCGCCATTCAATTAAACGCCTAGGCCGAGAATTTTTTTCGTAAGCTATTTTATCTTCCCATAAGTTGAAGGAGTCACTAAAAAATAAATTCTAACCTATCACATGTTCTACAGGACTTCCGAGGGGTACATGCTGCCATACTTAACCATCCGCCTGCGACATATATAAATTCTACATTTGGCCACTGACTCAAGATTAGTTTGTGTCTGTTATAGTTACGGTTAAAGTAAGATGGTGCAACCCACCTTAAACTCTATGAGCTAAACCATAAAAAAGAATAATCCTATAAGAATAGTCATGGTAATCCATGACATTTTGTCAAAATAACGTCAAACTCAGTCTCGGAATTTTTTAAGGATTATTTTATAAATAAGTAATATATTTTTTGTAAAGCAGTGCGTTAAGTTGAAAACATTATGAATCCAAGTGGCAGGATAGTATTTTCTTAATATGTGGGTAATCCGCAAATCCGCGACCCGGCTGTGACGGGCGCAGCAGTCGTCGGCCACCAGTATTCAGTCGGTTTTTTAATATTTGTGATTTTTGTGATAATTTTTATCAAGGCAGAGATATTTTATCTTCGATTACATAACATCGATTAATAATCGATATAGTTGAACTAATAATTGAATTATCTGATAGACATTACGTCAAGCACTATGCGATCACCATGGCGATCACAGATAATACAAGATTTTTGCTTGGATAAATAACCTCACTTTTCTTCTTAAAATTTTCAAATAAATTTTAAAAATAATAAACATACTACGATCTTTGAAACAAATTAGTGAGATATAAGTTGAAACCTTCTAATTACTAATGAATGTGTTTTTAAATCCATTTAGTGGCCGAAAGTGTGAGAATTTTTAATGGAACAGGTTTGTTTACATTTTTTCCAAATTGGATTCGAACAGACTTTACATTCTTCCCGAGTGACATAATCTACATTTTATCCCGATATTCCTACGGGAAATGGTACCACGCGGGTGAAACCGCGAGGATTCTCTAGTAGCATATAATATCATTTCTAAGCTTACTATCTTTAGTACTGAAAAACACTAACCTTCGTGTTGGCCAATATTTCATCCTTTTGCCGTTGTTGACATGAAACTGGCTTAAATTTTGTGTGAGCGTTCTTACTAGAGTCAATCTCGGTCCGAAGGAATTCCACTCAGGCAGATCATGAAAACTGTGTGCGATGATCATTGTAGTATCACCAATTAACTTATGCAAGATATATAAATCCTTTAATTCAAACGTAGACTTGCTACCGATGATTTAGTTTAGATTTAGAGTCGGCAAGCGATATTTATATGACAACCAACTGACAACCACGCATTGATATCACGCATGCGTAGAATGGAAAATTATTAGGGGGAGTTTCCTGCAGTAATTTTTCGATGCACTAGATGGCGCTGTAACTCTAATACAACCTACTTTTTTCAGCATTTATGGCAAAGGATTAGTTCATTGAGTCTTAAAAAGACTTGTGTTTCGGTCGGTTGTACTGTCAAATTAATCTGTATGGTTTTTGTGATTGAAGTTCACTTTCTTCCTTATCTGTGGGATAATAATGTACTCTTTGGTCGATGATTGATTATTTTAAAAGCGGCCCATTCACGGCAGGCCGCCCCGCCATCCGTCTCGCCTCACGCAGGATAGTGAATGTTATTGCAGAAGCCTCCTGCGACAACATTCACCATCCTGCGTAAAAGCCTAGTTTACATTGGTCGAGTAGGCGGCCGAGTTGAGTAGCGAGCGACAAAAAGCAGGCTAACTCGACCAATGTAAACGAAAGGGCGAGTAAACTGGGTAGGGCTAGCACAACTTGAGCGCGACTCGAGTGACAAAGAGTCGCGGGCACTTTCAACCAATCAGATCGCTCGTAGATAGCGCGCGCGACTTAAGGCGAAGTGCTGATTGGTTGAAAGGAGCGCGACAAAGAGTCGCGCTAAGTTGTGCCAGACCTACTGAGCGAGTCGAGTGGTCTCGCGCGGAGCATAGTTGCTCGGCCAAGTTGTTCCCCACCACTTGTAACTCGACTCGTCTGCCTACTCGCCCTGTGTAAACCGTTGACTCGCTCGGAAAACCAACTGGGCCCAGTACTTTTACCAGAGGTTCTGGGCCCAATTACTTTACCAATGTAAACGGTGGAAGGCGAGTCGAGTAGTATTTTTTTTTTATTTGTTTATTCCATATAACAATACAATAATTGTGTTGGAACTTAAAATATGTACTTACAGTCATTCCTTCCATTCTGCACTACCAATCTGCACTACCGGTTACTGGACCCAGGGGTGCTACCGGCTAAAAAATATGGATATGGGTATGGGCTTCTTCTGTCATTTGAATTCCTTATTTTAATAAATTTCAGCAAAAATCTATCAAGATAAGGAATTCAAATGACAGTTGAAGCCCATACCCATATCCATATTTCTTAGCCGGTAGCCCCCCATAGATTTTTGCTGTTTTGTTCTATTGAACGTTGCTAGCTAGTTATCGTCATACCCGACGTCTTAAAACAAGGAACTGATAGCGGCTATTTTCTTTATAAAATTCCCCCTTTATAATTTATAAATTTATAAAGCCCCCAGGTCGCTAGGCCACCGAGCTGCTCTTTTAATGTAAACTAGGGCGGGACGGCCTGCCGTGAATGGGCCGCTTTAGTCTTCCTATTAGGTGCCCATTAGACTGTAGGTTTTGCTGTCAGTTTGCTATCATTCACGATTCTTTTAGCTAATCAAAATGAACCATTCATAACGCTGCCCGAAGTTCCTCTATACCGATTGGTTAGATAGTCATGACTCATGAGTGATGGAATTGACTGATTGTTGCATGACCGTCTAATGTACGCCTTACTACAGACATACTATTTTCTTTGCTATTTTCTATTAGGTACTTTTTCGTTTACTTCTTCAGAAAAAGTTAGGTCGCTATAGTGGGGTAGCGCCATCTAGTACAAATTTTTGAACTGCACGATGAAACGTCAAAAGAAACTCTCTCATTCCGGTAACAATTCGTGTCAAATCTTACGAGATTGCTTCAGACATGCTTCAGAAATTTTAGAAGATGTTTCAATTTGTTGCCTACTAAAATCTACTATGACCACAGAATAATTATTGGCAAAAACGATAAACATCAACATCTTTACAACACGTGTTTCTCATATTTTTGTGATTAAAATAAGAATTATGCTATCGGATATTTAATTATTTATCAATAGAACACCTTTTTTATGATAGTAACAAGCTATATTTTGTAAAAGTGTGGATGAATGACGAAATTATGTTTGATTAAAAACTATGTGCTGTCATCCAACCAAAGATTATTATTTTCAATACTCTTTCTCATCCGTCAGTTTCGTATCAAGTAGAATTTCCAAGGAATTTATAAGTACTACGTACAACAGGAAGGTGCACTGCTGCTAAAAAACGGTCCTAATGAGATAGTCAGAACGAGGTCAGTTTATCTCACTCTATTCCATTACGACGACGTGGCCACGAACATGCGCGACGGGCGGCGGGCGGCGACGAGCGAATTGCGGAATCATTGCGCGCTCGCGACAGACGTCTAATGAAATAAGTCAATGAGACGCACCAACTGATGCGCAATTCGCTCGTCGCCACCGCCGTCGCGCATATTCGTGTCTAGGCCGTTAGGGTGACCATAAGTTTTAAAAGAAAAGACTTGTTTTTTTTACAATTTGTTATAATTGGTTAAAATTATAAATGCGAAAGTGGTTTTCGGTTGTGCTTTCACGCTTCGTGTAGTGAACCGATTTTGATGAAATTTGATCCATGAATAAATTGTCAGAATATTGAATATAGGATATTTTATTTTTAAAACCGCCTTCAAAAAAACCACATCAAAAAAGTAAGAAATAATTCCTCACCAAATAAATAACGTAAGTACTTTGAAGTCGGGCGTGAAACATGTACAATTTCTTGTTGTTTTTGTTAAAACCCGCCCGACTTCAAAGTACTTACGTTATTTATTTGGTGAGGAATTATTTCTTACTTTTTTGATGTGGTTTTTTTGAAGGCGGTTTTATTTTTTTATAAAAATAATTTTTATTTCACTCTTTTTAGTGCATCGTGCAGGCAATTTACGTGTTTTCTGGTAAATAGGTATGTGATCAAACTCAAAACCTCTTTTTTCGAAGTCGGTTAAAATACCTTGAGGTATCCCCTTTTTAACAAAACAAGAATCATCTAAATCGGTTTATAAACAAAAGAGTTATGCCTAAAGATACGTATTAAATTCACATAACGTGGTAACGAAAACGACAGTATTTTCAAGATTTCCTGAAAACTACTGAACCGATTTCAAAATTTCAAAAAATGGGACCAACTTGGAAACCAACCTGATGTAATAACGTTTGAACCATTTCAATCGGTTCAGCCGTTTTCGAGTAATCGGTGGACATACACAAAAAAAAAAAAAACATACATACAGACGAATAGAGAACCTCCTCCTTTTTGATTTAGAAGTCGGTTAAAAATACGATAGCATTCGAATATTTATGTAATACGGATGTATTAAACAACACACTAGTTTAACAATACTAACAACTTGGATGTTCGTGGCATCACGTAAAGGCCCGTGCAGCGTATACGGTCGCACCGACTCGCAGCGACATGCGGCGTGCCCGCGACTGGTGACCTCTGATAAACAGTCAGTGCCACCGACGCCGACGTCGGTAATAATTATTCTCTACTTATATACCTAATGCTCCGGCCCCATTTGGCCATTCCCACTGGCAGCACTTATTCACGAGCATGACGAATGAGCCAGCCATCGCTTCGCTTAACCATATTTTAGGGAACGTAACGACCCGCCTCACACGGTCACACGCCACCACCGCATTAGAAATAAATACAAAAAAAAATTAAGGCAAGTAGAGAAGAGCAGACCCATTTCCACTGGCAGCACTCGTTCACGAGCATGACGCATAAGCCAG
This sequence comes from Crambus lathoniellus, assembly GCA_949710035.1. NCBI lineage: Eukaryota > Metazoa > Arthropoda > Insecta > Lepidoptera > Crambidae > Crambus > Crambus lathoniellus. The sequence goes on along the minus strand of OX453309.1, from coordinate 29,208,894 downwards.
CCATCGCTTCGCCACTTTTTGGGCTGAATTAAATTTAAAATTTAAAAGGAAAATTGCCCTACTGCGCTCTTTTGTTGATTTTTTTAAAAACAGCTAGGTAACCTAATAATTTTTGTACCCTTTTGGAAAGCTTATGAAACTAGTTAGACATTTTACTTGTTTGTACGCCAACTTCCATACAGTTTTTTTCCAATAATTTAGGGCGAAGTTGGAGAAAAATGCAAAAAATTAAAATTATTGTTACTAAAAATCTTTTATTTCTGAGATTATGTAAGTTTTTTTTTTAAATGATCACTAATTATTCAGCTTTCAGAAAAGTATTGATTCAAATAGATTTTATATTATTTTTATGCATTTACAATGCAATTTTGTAAGTATAGGAAAAATGTGATAGTAAAAAACCACGAGCCCTATAAGTAGCTTTCAGGCGGGATTTGAACCCGCGCCTCCGGGAATCCGGCCCGATGCTCTGACCAACTAAGCTACCGAAAGGCTTACACGACTCGCCGAATTTTGCTATCACTTGTTACGCTGTAGGCTAGCGTTGCTTCATCAATGTGAGGAAACCCTCGCATCCGAAAGAAACATTTTTACAAATGTTTAACAATCGATTAAGATGAAACAGCCATAATGAGATTTTATATTATTTTTATGCATTTACAATGCAATTTTGTAAGTATAGGAAAAATGTGATAGTAAAAAACCACGAGCCCTATAAGTAGCTTTCAGGCGGGATTCGAACCCGCGCCTCCGGGAATCCGGCCCGATACTCTGACCAATTGTAAATGCATAAAAATAATATAAAATCTCATTATGGCTGTTTCATCGTAATCGATTGTTAAACATTTGTAAAAATGTTTCTTTCGGATGCGAGGGTTTCCTCACATTGATGAAGCAACGCTGGCCTACAGCGTAACAAGTAACAAGTGATAGCAAAATTCGGCGAGTCGTGTAAGCCTTTCGGTAGCTTAGTTGGTCAGAGCATCGGGCCGGATTCCCGGAGGCGCGGGTTCGAATCCCCCTGAAAGCTACTTATAGGGCTCGTGGTTTTTTACTATCACATTTTTCCTATACTTACAAAATTGCATTGTAAATGCATAAAAATAATATAAAATCTCATTATGGCTGTTTCATTCATCTTAATCGATTGTTAAACATTTGTAAAAATGTTTCTTTCGGATGCGAGGGTTTCCTCACATTGATGAAGCAACGCTGGCCTACAGCGTAACAAGTGATAGCAAAATTCGGCGAGTCGTGTAAGCCTTTCGGTAGCTTAGTTGGTCAGAGCATCGAGCCGGATTCCCGGAGGCGCGGGTTCGAATCCCGCCTGAAAGCTACTTATAGGGCTCGTGGTTTTTTACTATCACATTTTTTCCTATAGTATTGATTCAATGTTAAGAGTAGAGTAGTTTATTCACAATCAATGATTTTTTGTAACAATTCAGAAAAATTTTAAGAAATCGAAGAACCGTCACAGCTCGGTAACCATCTAGTTTTGACCCCTGGTTCACTGGACTTAATTTGTTGCTAATGACCTCTAGTATAACCCCTTTCAAGAAATAGGTCGAGTTTCCCCGTCAGCCTGTATAATAGTACCAAGGTATATGGTTAGAAACACACTTATGCAGTGTGGCGCTACTCTTTCTGTCTCTGTCGTGTCCATACTAAGTGCATGAAACAGACATTCTGGCGTCGCGCCACACCACAGAAGTGTGTTTCCGACTTTAAACTAGTAGGGATGCCAGGAAATAGGTGCCAGTAAATAAAAGAAATAAATCATAATAATAGTTTATTGTTACACAGATGTTTAACAAAACATGATTACCTATACATTACTGAATAAAATTGTAAGATACGAATCAGACAATAATTTTAGGTATAAACGTTTTATAGAATCAAATGAAAAGAAAAAGGAAATTTGTTGTCACCCTAATTGTTCCATAGTAAGAACTCGTGCCATTTTCAATAAATTCTATCTCACCTGTGAAAAGAAATATTGCAACCAGCAAATGTTTCATTTCCACAGCCCATAATTATTAACGCAACACCTTTTCACGATATTGCAAAAAACACCACCACAAGGCAATATATTTACGCATAACCAACTTGACACAACGAAGACGGAAGATGTCATTCAGCTTGTCATGTTGCCACTTTAAAATTCTGAAATCTATCATTCAAATTTTTTTTTCTAGCATAAGCCGTAAAAATCTTGAACGACCTGATACATTTTTATGCATAATACGCTAATACGTAAATTAATACACGATGTTTTGTATTGACTAAAAATAATACGAAGCGAAAATTTTACGAAATTTTATTTTCATAACGAAAGTTGTGTACCATAAATCTACTAAACCTGTTATTTAAGAGTGCTGGCAATTTGAAAGAAAGGGATACCCTCACCTCGTTCTAGCGGTCTCAGCTGGACCGTTGACATTTTGTATTGAAATATAAACCTTATCATTTAAAGTTAAAGTGTATTTTTAAATACACAGAAATACGGAGTGCACCTTCCTGTTGTAATATAAATTCCTTGAGAATTTCTAAATAAATTTATAAATAATTTTGTAAAATAGCAGAACTACCAAATATATTATAGTCAGCAAAAGCCACGAGTGAAGCCCTCGGGCTCTTTATAAGTCCGACTGACGAATAAATAAAGTTAATACCTACATTGAAAATATTGTGATGTGAAGAAAACTTCAAGTTTCCAATGCTCAATCTGATGGGCCTGTAAAAATGTGAAATATCCTTGACTACCCCTTTACTACTGATAAAGATCAACCCACGCAACTGGCAGAGATTTTGAGGTCGTGAAATATAATTTATCAACGTGCAAATCACTCAAGAGGATGCACCTTGGATGCACCAGCCAAACCCAGGCTAGTATTTCCTGATACATGGAAAGAACCATTTTAAAGAAGAGACTTTGTACGAAGAGAATTTACTTAACCATGTTCCATTACCTGAGATTTTGTATTTTGAGTGTGATAAACATAATTTTTTAAAACAACTAAATGTTTTGTATACTTACCATGACTTACTTAAATTTATACAAATTATAATGACTGCACTTAATCAAGTACAGTCATTATATTCAATGCCAAAGCTCAGCTTACTTATATTGAGCTGTGGTAGAATTCCTTACATAAAGTTATTACTTAACTAGCTTTTCGCCCGCGGCTTCGCCCGCGTAGACTATCTACACGACGTTATCCCGCAGGAATGTGATATTTTTCCGGGATAAAAATAGCCTATGTTCCTCTTCAGGCTACAAAGTATCTGTGTCCCAAATTTCAGCCAAATCCGTTCAGCCGTTTTGGCGTGATTGATTAACAAACATACAAACATCTAAACTTTCACATTTATAATATTATAAATGTATATAATTATATATTAGTAGGATATGTAGCATGTATTATTTTACACATTTCCAAATAAGTCACTCGCTGTGCAATAAGATTAAAAAAACCTATCGCTAGACGCTCCCTTCGCATGGGTTAGCCGAGAAAAAAAATATTTGTAGGAGGAAGTTAGTAGGGCGGGAGACCCCTATGTGGCCACTTTAAGGATTTTTTGACTTTTAAGAATTAAGTACTAATGGTCTTACGTATTTAAGACACAAATTATAACTTAAGTTTTAGAGAATTTATCTACCTTTAAAGTTACATTTTTTTAAATTTGAAAATGTAAAACAGTTTTTTGTATATAACACAAAATGGCTGAGAGGTGCCACATGCCCCGGTTTTGGCCACTTATTGACAGTCAAACTTTTGTAAGTAGGGCAGAAGCCCTGGTTTTGGCCACTGTACCGGTTTGACCACTTTTTACTCTAAAAGTTTTTTAAATAACATTTCGGTATTTTAAGGTAAGTACCTATTATAATAACAATCGTTAGAATTCGCTAATGTAGTAGGATTTATGTTCAATAAACGCCATTTTCTGTTTTTTTAAGTGAAAAAAATCCCTAATGTGGCCACAAAGGGGTCTCCTGCCCTATAGCGAAAATCGAATCCAAACCCCGATTAAATCAATATATTCTAATGCGCTAGAGACCAATCAATTGCAAAACAAAAATTTGATTGTAAAAACAAAGGTTTAAGTACCTACTTACTTGTAAGTAAGTAATAAATTTCATCCATAACAAATTTCTTAAAATTTTCATACAATTTATTTTATTAAAAACATCGTATTACGTTGGGATTCTAACGATTGGTATTATTAATTAACCTTATTTTAATTGCCTTTGGCAAAAATGACGAAAAGTTATCTAAAAAAGTTTGAGAGCTAAAATTGGCCACAACCGGTACTGTGGCCAAAACCGGGGCTTCGCCCTACAACATAACAATCTGCCATTTTGGCGACATGAAAAATATGTGAATCCCTTACTGTCTCCGAGCTAAGTGATAGACCGGTGAATCTATAAAGTTTAGTTTTGTGGACTACAAAACCTTATTCATAGATGAATATATCTTGAATGCATTCTAATTAGCCATTAGACTCTCTCAAAAGTCAATGTGCCGACTTAAATTTGCTACTAAAGGCATAATTCTTGTTTTTTTGTACATTTACAGTGAACAAAATAGCAGCAGAAGGTATTGCTGCACGATTGTAGCTAAATCGCAAATTTTGTCTATGGTCCACGATTTATATGAATGTCAAATAAACGTCAAATACTAGCGGAATACCATTTCGATTCAACTACAACAATTCACAACAATTTCACTGAAATGGTAGTTTTAGCAGAATACCAATGGGAGAGTTTCCTGCAGTAATTTTTCGATGCACTAGATGGCGCTGTAACCCTAACACAACCTGCTTTTTTCAGCATATTATACATAATGATATTATGGTAAAGGATTAGTTCATTCAGCCTAAAAAAGACTTAAGAGTGTCGGTTGGTTGTACTGTCAAATTAATCTGTCTTTGGTAAAGTTTTTCTTCTGTGAGTTTTCCATTTCGTTGGTGTTGGTGGTTTTTTGTGAGCGTATTCGTTTTTCTTGATAATTTGATTGAAACCTGGCTTGGACTGGTACTGAATACTGGACCCCGATTGGATAGGTAGCTTACATTTGGCCTGGCACTGAATACTTGACACCGATATTGCTTAACGTTTTGGACTTGCCTAATCACCGCACTGGTGAACGAACTTCAATCATATCGAAAGACTATGGATCGTGTCGTCTTGATCAGCCCCTGTACCGGCTAAAAAATATGGATATGGACATGGGCTTTATTTGACATTTAAAGCCCATATTTTGTCCTTGTATGGGCATAATATGTATGGATAAAATAAAAAATAAAATAATATAACCCATATATGTCAAATGAAGCCCATGTCCATACCCAGATTTTTTAACCGGTATAGGGGCTGGTTAATATCCCAGACACATCGTATAAGACACGCGCCCCGGATCCAAGAATCTTTTTTGATATCACGAGTGTGATACAATAGCGCCATCGATTACTGAAGAAGATCTAATGAGGTATTCTGTATTGGCTGAAAGAGAAAATGTTGACACTTCTGCCAATATGACTGTATCGAGAGGGGTTTTTAATTACTAGCCGATTAACCTATGATAATACTGAAAGTGTGTATATTTTGTGGCTGGTATAATGTGCATCAGAAATGCGAAAAAACATAAATTATAATGTCATTCGAAAAGTTGTCAATCACATAATGTTAGAAGCTCAATGTGAGTGTGCGGCAGGGATGGGCCCCCATCCATGTTCACTGCAAACATATTTTGGTTGTAATAAATGGACTAATCGATTTCACTAAGCATAAAAAAATAACAACAAAACCCATCTGCACGATCTGCACAGACACACTCCAAAGCTTTCATAAGCCAACACAATGCATAGAGTAAGATAAACAAACACAATGAATTTTCGTATATTACTCAGACAGACTATTTTCTTTGCTATTTTCTATTAGGTAAATACTTTTTCGTTTACTTCTTCAGAAAAAGTTAGGTCGCTATAGTGGGGTAGCGCCATCTAGTACAATTTTTTGAACTGAACGATGAAACGTCAAAAGAAACTCTCTCATTGCCCTTTAACAGCGCAATGACAGTTCGATGACATTTATCAAAATTTTATTTATTTAATTTAAGGCAAACGGTACACCAAATGGGATAAATTATTATAGATTTATTCAATTTAGACCCAAAAAAAGCAATAATTACCAAAAAACATGCGATCCCATAGAATATTTCAAGTTTTCAATTTTCTCCCGTTGCTATGGCAACGTCAAATGAAGTTTTTGCATGCTTTTTGCACTGTCATATAAATGTCAAAAGGCAATACCTTTTAGCGGAATACCAAATGGCTCTAATTGTGCAATTACGATACTGACGACATACGTTTGACACACAATTTGGTTAGCGGAATCGGGCCCCAGTTCAGTGCAGTCCACTGTCGTAATCCAGTCCTAGAGAACATCCGCGCTCGTCCGAGCTGTTGTTCCCTAGGAGCATTTAAAACACAACTTTTTCAATTATTCCACTCGCCTTTTATTGGATTCGAGTCCCGGCCGGCAAGTTATTCGATTTTAGAACACCCGGAAGTTTTCTATAGTTTGCAGTTCGGAGAACTGAATCGAGTTATGGAGCGCGATTATGACGGAAGTTGGGCGTTTAAGGCGCTCCGAGCCGGCAGATAGTCTCCGGGGTATTAGCGAGTTTTGAGAATACATACAGAGTGAAGTTTATTCTGTGGTGAAGTGCCCACTTTATACTTCTTAGATACTTAGAATATGGTTTTAAATAATTTAAAGTTAAATTTCCTCAGACCCCTTTAGTAATAATTATAATGAGCGTTAATTTTTGTAAAGTGAAAGTTTGGCTCAATTATTTTTTGAATAAAGCATCTGTCGTCTGGTATTTTTACTATCGATAGTAAAGCCCCTGCATAAAAAGGGTTCTAGAAATGAATTGAATAATTCCTTCCTGATCAGAAGGTCTAAGTAGCTAAATGTTCAACAGCGCGAAACGTCTATTGAGCAGTAAGTCTCATTAGCAAAATGTCTATGTAGCAAAACGTCCAAATATCAGATGGTCTGTATAGCAGAACATCTATTTAGCAAATCGTCACATTATCAAAAGTCTGGATACTCAGTCACAAAATTCAACACACAAATTACATCGGGAGGGAATCGGACACAGAATTATAATATGTACGTACGTACCGACTTGTACATACCTACAGATTCTTTGGTCTATGTAGCTTAAATCATATTTTTTTGATGGTGACTGACAATTTATTGTCAAGAATGCTATTTGATTAGCATTCCATAAAGCTCTTAAGGAGCTCTTGAGGAGCCCGTGGCGCAGTGGATAGCGCGCTCGGCCTGCGATCGTTGAGGTTAAGCAACGTTCGCAATGGTCGGTCACGGGATGGGTGACCAAAAACTTTTCATCTCGAGCTCCTCCGTGCTTCGGAAGGCACGTTAAGCCGTTGGTCCCGGCTGCACTTGCAGTCGTTAATACCCACCAATCCGCACTGAGCCCGCGTGGTGGGTCATGGCTCATTCTCCTTATTCATCCATAAGGAAGGCCAGTGCCCCAGCAGTGGGGACATTAAATGGCTGATGATGATGATGATGAAAGCTCTTAAAAAAGAAGCGCTTTGGCAAGATCGCAAATACAAGAATATGTTATTTGAAGGAAATAAAAGAAGAAAGAACAGTTTAATGCCAAATACAAAAGAGTTGCAAAAGTTTGAGGGCCAAAAAGATAGTCCCTTTAATTTTTTGATAAACCTTGGTCATATCAAAAGAAAGTAAATAAATGCAGGGGAATTTGTGCGCCTAATATTCTAATAATATTTATGGCGCTACTAGCTTTTTAATCCAGATTTTGTTTTATCAAATAAATGTAATGTAATTTACAAATGACTTTTCCTTTTTATCATGAGTGTACGCATTTAAAAAATGACTTTTTGCTAAATAGAAGTTCTGCTATACAGACCATTTGATAGTTGGACGTTTTGCTAAATGGACATTCTGCTTTATTAGACTTACTGCTCATCAGACGTTTCGCGCTGTTGGACATTTAGCTACTTAGACCTTCTGATCAGGAAGGAAATAATTATAGGCCAATAACTTTAATGATAATTTTTGCAAAAATATATGAAAGAGTTATATTTGATAAATGAACTGCTTTCATATCATCGTGTGAATTACTTAATACAGAACAATATGGTTTTAGACGAGGTAGTTCTACAACTCTTGCTTGTTTCCAATTAATTATACAAATAACTGAAACACTAAATAGGGGCAAAGTAATAGGCCTCTTTTTAGACATGAGCAAGACCTCTGATTTTGTCTCGCACTCACTATTGTTAAAAATTAAAACGGTATGGGATAAGAGGAACTGCTTTAAATTTGATGGTAAGTTATCTAAAAGATCGTTTGCAAAAGGTGGAAATCAATGGGTTTTCTAACACATCAAATAATCTAAAGAAAACTTTTTCTTCGGACTATATTCATAATGGCTGCGGTGTACCTCAGGGTAGTATTCTTGGTCCATTACTATTCCTGCTATATATCAATGATTTGCGGAACGTCATCAATCAACAATGCATTTTATTTGCTGACGATACTACTATAATAGTTTAATATGGCAACAAGAATGACATCCAAAATATTGCTAATAACAATTTAAGGGAAGTAATTAAATGCTTAAAACTAAATAACCTTAAAATTAATATAGATAAAATAAAACTAATTCAATTTAAAACTCATAACTCTATACGTAAGCATATTGACATTGGTTATAATAATGATAATATTGAAGAGGTAACAGAAGTAAAATTTTTAGGTATAAATATTGATAATTAATTTAATTGGAAATCACATATTAATTTAATGGTAAATAAACTGGATCGTTTTGTCTACGTTCTAAATAGAGTGAAACATGTTGCATCAAAGAAAGCTGCGCTTATGGCTTATACCATGGATATGTTTCCTCTGTCCTCAGAAACTCAGTGAATGTGCATCGAGCTTTTAAATTGCAAAAAAAAAATGCATACGTACAATTTGTGGTGCTGGCTATTTGGAAAGTTGTAAACCACTTTTCAAATCATTAAATATCTTGTCTTTACCGTGTCTTTACATTTATGAACTCTGTGTCTTTGTCAAAAAACATGGCGACTTATTTAAAAAAAAGTAACGCAAATTACAGAGGACAACTTATTTCCTTTTCTACCTCAGTAATTTCCTGACCAGAAATTAACTCTTTTGTATGGCTATACAAGTTTATAATAAATTATTATTGTTAATACCATCTTGTATTTGTATCATATTTTATGCAAATAAAAAAAATTTAATTGAATTGAATTGGGTTGTATTACATACCTACTTATATTTTTATCTACATTTATTTTGTTTAAAAACATGAATATCGCAACATTGTAACCGCTATCACATCACATTACGGTGAACATACAAAGATGTTACCAATAGTCCGACCCCCGGATTCCAGCTGCATGTCAGTGGAACTGGGTGTCGCTGCAACTATGTGGCGCAGTGCTAAACATTTGCCAAATTTAACTGTGACTGTTGAGAACAGTTGCTGGGATATGATATGATTCACTAACAAACTTGAGACAATAGAAACACGAAACACATTGCATTGAATCAACTCACAAGTAAGTACATCTTGTGCATTATTTGTATAAGCTACCTACCTTTGATATCGCAACAGTATCTATAACCGCTTTTCGCTCGTCACATTACTCTGACTAACATAATTAAACCTTAGGTATATTATGTGAATTTTCTTTAATATTATAATTCTAATAAGTACACAATTTTAATGAAACTTTACGTGGATTTTTGAGGACCCATAGTCTAGTATTTTTAGATCACATTCCCTCGTGGTCACTGCTAGAAGTAGATAACAAAACTGCTAAAAGTGGCCGTTTTTGACACATTTGCTATCTAAGTAGATACTGCGATGCGAGGACCCCTATAACGCCACTGAAAACTTTAGTTTTCATTGAACGCGTAATTTTGAACAGCCTCCCACGACTTGCTGCATGACTTTTTGCGTTTCTGACGGTTTGTGAGTCAGGGGGCATGTCACACCTTATGTCCTGCTAAGCGTGCCCTTCATCTTGCACATGCGAGGACCCCTATAACGCCACTGAAAACATTACTTTTCATTAAACGCGAAATTTTGAACAGCCTCCCACGACTTGCTGCATGACTTTTGCAAAGTCCAATTGCGTTTCCGACGGTTTGTGAATCAGGGGGCATGTCACACCTTATGTCCTGCTCTGCGTGCCCTTCATCTTGCACATGCGAGGACCCCTATAACGCCACTGAAAACGCTATACGTGTGGCGCAATTTTGGTCTGACAACATCTAGAGCCAAAAACGATCGACACCCTAAGAAGAAGAAGAAGGCAAATAAAAGCTTGTAAAATAGCTTCATTAAATTAGATACAAAGCACATTCTTTAAAAGAAAGTAAGTCGGTTTTTTTTTTCGAGTCGATGGTCAAAGTCAAAGTCAATAAATTTTTATTCATATAGATTAAATAAAATTAATGCTTATGAATCGTCCAACATTTTTTTACCTACCACCTGTTATGGACATCTTTTAACTGACAAGAAAAACAGGCGAAAAAAACTCATCAGCTTTAACAGAAGCAACGCATTTACAAAATAATTATGTCGTTGCTAGACAAAATGGTACAATAATAAAATTTATACAAAAAGCTAATGCTGAAGGAAAGTTTTCACATACTTAAGTATAGGAATATTTTCCTTTTATACATTGTTAGTGTTACTTACTATAGGTAATTATTACAACCATGCGTTATGATCATTTAAATAATCTTCTACTTTGTAATAGCCTTTGCTTAAGAGCGTCTTTTTAACATGTTTTTTAAATTTATTCAAAGGCAGCTCGATTACTTCTTGTGGAACTTTATTAAAGAATGCTATGCCTTTTCCCAAAAAAGAGCCTCTACTTTTTTCAAGTCTAAATCTTGGAACGGCAAGCTTATTTTTATTTCTTGTGTTAAAATTATGAATATCACTATTCTTAGTGAATGAGTCAAGATGTTTCCTAACATATAATATATTCTCGTAGATGTATTGCCCTGCTAAGGTTAGTATATTAATTTCTTTAAACAAAACCTTTAATGAATCGCGGCGGCGGAGGCTGTAAATGGCGCGTACCGCTCTTTTTTGAAGTACAAAAATATTTCCAATATTGGCTGCTGAGCCCCACAACAACACGCCATAGGACATTACACTATGAAAGTAACTAAAGTAAACAAGTCTTGCCGTTTCAATATCAGTTAATAGCCTTATCTTTTTTACTGCAAAAGCAGCTGAACTGAGTCTACTCGACAAGGCCTCAATATGTGGATCCCATTGTAGTCGTGAATCTAAGGTAATACCAAGAAATTTCGTGCTGTCAACTAATTCGACTGCATCTGCATTCAAACTAATACTTAAATCAACCTTCCTTACATTTGGTAGTGAGAATTTGACACAATTTGTTTTTTTAGGGTTTAAAGACAAGTTATTAATGTTAAACCAATGTGCGACCTTTGAGAGAGCACTATTTACTTCGTGAGAGCAATTATTCCCCCGGTCAATTTTAAAAATTAGAGAAGTATCATCTGCAAATAGTACTGTCTCACATAAATTATGCACGTAGTAAGGTAGATCGTTAATGTAGATTAAAAATAGTAAAGGACCCAATATTGAGCCTTGGGGCACGCCCATTATAATGGGGGCTCCAGAGGACGCAGTATTATTAACAATCACTTTTTGATTTCTATTACTCAAATATGAACGCAAAAGGTTAACTGATTTTTTCGAGACACCATAATGTTCTAACTTCATTAAAAGAGTTTGGTGATCAACGCAATCGAAAGCTTTGGAAAGGTCACAGAATACACCAATTACGTCCTGCCTACCCTCCCAAGCGTCAAGGATATGTTTAAGAAGTGCAATTCCAGCATCTGTGGTATTTTTACCTTTAGAGAATCCGAACTGATTCTTATGAAAGATTTGATTTAATACCAAATAATCTACTAATTGAGCGTATATTATCTTTTCAAAAATTTTACTAAGTGCTGGTAAAATTGATATCGGCCTAAAGTTAGTGGGGTCACTCTTGTCTCCAGATTTAAAAAGTGGAATTAACTTACTATATTTCATTAAATCGGGGAAGACTCCTTCGTCAATACACTTATTAAAAATAAAAGCTAAATATGGAGCTATTGGATCAATTATTGATTTAATAACATTAGTTGATATACCCCATAAATCTTCCGATTTTTTAATATTTATTGTTTTAAATGCTTTAAGAATATCATCGCCATTTATATGTTGAAAATTAAATACTTTGTTACACTTATCAACGCTTGACACCAAGAGGGCAGCCGCAATATTAGGACAGGAATTTAAATTTCTCGTAGTTTCTAAGGGTACCCGAGAGAAGAAGTCTTCAAAAACACGGGCAACCTCATCGTCAGATGTAAATGTTTTATTATTTGCTTTAAGAGTGAAGGAATTTATATGATTTTTTGTTTTACCAGTTTCTTGGTTAATAATATTCCATGTAGCCTTGATCTTATTATCAGCTACTTTTATTTTATTAGCGATGTATGTGGACTTGGCAGCCGCACATACTTTTCTAAAAGTTTTAGAATATTTCTTGACATATTCAATAAAACTAGGGTCACATGAAGTTCGCTTTAATGCATAAAGTTCATATAATTTCCTTCTACTTGTATAAATCCCAGGCGTGGCCCAATCACTAAACTTCTTTCTATTAGTATTGGTGGTGGTTGATGGTTTCAAATCTTCTCTGCAAGCCGGTCACTCCGCGGCAGGCTCATCAGCAGACCACACAGGTCGTCAGAATCAGAATCAGCAATTGTTTAAAACTGTGTTAGTTGGTAAAGAACAAGGATTACACCTTTTTTAAAAAAAAAACGTAATGAACCAGGAAAATTTTTAAGAAGAAGGATTGCGGAGAGACTCCCCACACACACTGGTCGTCACTAGTGAAGCCCCAGCGGCACATATTTTTTTGCAGTGGCCTGTCTGTGTTCTCTACCTTTTCAGGGAATTCCAGTCGGACCGACCATTATTTTACAGGCCGGCAGCCGCCGCGAGACTTTCGGGTGGAAACTGACGAGATAAGTGTTATTTCCATTCAAATTTGGTTCCATTGAAGGTTGTCATGTGATGGTTTTCCAGCGATGGGCTGCACTGCAATTATTTTATGGCGTCAGGAGACATAAAACGTAAAAAATACAACTTTTTCCGCGTCGAATAAATCTAACTCGTTCCGAACCCGCGACCGTCCAACTTTAATAATAAACAGCACATTTCTGACAGAGTCGTAAACTTCATTTGCAGTATGCAACAATATTAAAAACATTTCCGACGCGACTCGAATTCTATTCCGAACTTCCTTTGGACTTGGTGAGTCGCCACCGCGTCGTCGCAGGGCTGGTCCCGTTTATGCTGTTATATTTTCTATACGTTTAGGTACGTTTTCATACGTTTTCATTTCAAAGTAAATACAAATAAGCCAGTCATCTAAGACATTCTAGTCGCAAAAAACCGCCAGTGGTTGATATTTTGGCTTTTGGCATGTTGTTACGATAGATACCAATATAAAACCAAATTTGTGCTAACTTCGTGGTGCTCGAAAAAACTACAAAATTTTCGGACTCTTTTCAGTTTTTGGGTTACAACTTCTAAAATATGCATTTTACAGTAATCTAAAACATTTCGAAAGCAGATAAAATTAGCGACAGTTTGAGCGTAACAACAGCTCTGTGTGTTAAATAGATCTTGAGATATACACTTAAAAAAATGGGCAATTTTTTCCAAGCAAATACACATTTTTCCTATAAATACACAAAAAATGTTTTTGACAAATGTGATTAAAACAGCCTATGTGATCTTATGGTTACATTCCACCGGTATCAGTCCCAGAGCTCCCATGATTGAATCTTCTTCCATCTTATTGAATTAAGTCGCCGCAACAGTAATTAATGTTATAAGCAAATTCTTCAGTGGTTGAGAAGTCCAGGATTAGTGTGCTTCCATCTTCAGCTTTATCACAACTTAAAATCAGGGGTGGTGGCTAAATAAAAAATTATAGGAGTATATTTAACTGCCTTGTAACAAACTCAAAACATTATACTCTTATAGATTAAACTAGCTTTCCGCCCGCGGCTTCGCCCGCGTGGACTACACGACGTTATCCCGCGGGAATGTGATACTTTTCCGGGATAAAAAGTAGCCTATGTTCCTCTCCAAGCTACAATGTATATATGTTCCAAATTTCAGCCAAATCCGTTCAGCCGTTTTGGCGTGATTGAGTAACAAACATCCAAACTTTCACATTTATAATATTAAGTAGTAATATCACCGTAAAATTCTTTAATTTTTTTCAATTATACTCCATCATAAATTGGCTAAATATACTATACTAATTGAATAAACCCACAAAATAGTACAAAAAGCAGGCAAAAGACAACACAAAAGAAAAGACAAGAATACCTATATTATAAAGCTCGATTTCATACGTATAGCGAAGCTTTATGTATACACCACTAAATTTTAATTAGCATAAATATTTTAGGGGATGTTAGTGCCCATCAATATGAACAACTTTCACTATGGGGCCAACCATGGAATCGCGAAAAAAAAATCAGCTGTTCCATACTAAAGTACAACAACTGAAATGTATGGAACAGTTGATTTTTTTTTCGCGATTCCATGGTTGGCCCCATAGTGAAAGTTGTTCATATTGATGGGCACTAACATCCGCTAAAATATTTATGCTAATTAAAATTTAGTGGTGTATATACGTCTAGGGGGATGTTTGGCCCCTCCGATTGATCTGACTGCTTACAAAAAGTATCAAAATAGCTTTCTAAGCATCATCTAAAGCCTGAGAAATTAATAAGAGTTAGTAAGTACCTGTTTGTCTTATCGATCAACAATAACACCTATTTTGATCGAAGCCTGTTGTTTCCTGTTGTCTTTTCTGGTTTCTTTTCACGATCCCGCTGCCAGTGGGATGGGTCTGCTCATGTTTACTTGTGTTAAATGTTGTTGTGATAATGTATTAAAAATTGTACTTTCTGCTCTTTATGAGCAAGCTGGTGAGTCTTATGTCGCGTGTCTTACATTATATAAATAGAAGTCCTTTCTTTTTATTATTGTTCTTTTTTGTTTTTCTTTTGTTATTATCTATCAAGTTAAGATAGGTAGCTCTAGTATGTCATGCTCACTATAAACATTTCTGCGGTGGTGTCGTATGAGGCGGGTCGTTACGTTCCCTAAATATGGTTGAGCGAAGCGATGGCTGGTTCATGCGTCATGCTCGTGAACGGGTGCCACCAGTGGGAATGGGTCTACTCATGACTGCTTGTCTTAACGTGTAGTTAAATATTATACTTTATTTATTGCTATTCGAATGTATAGCACAACTTGAAATTTTCTTATTAGTAATGTTAATATGAATGAGATGTATGCCCATTAAACTATTCGATTGAAACCTCTTGTTTGGTTGAAAATTGTTTACTGTTATTATATGATAATACTAGTTTCCGCCCGTGACTTCGTCCGCGTGGACATTCGAGAAAATACTTAGGGGACCAATAATAAAAGGAATAAAAAAGTATTCTATGTTTTAATTTCACAAAATTCCGATCAGCCGTTTTTACGTGATTAGGCGGGTCCTCCCTGACCAAGCGAGCAGCCTCGCGCGATGCAGAACGTTTGCCACGTGCGGCGGGCCTGGTTATTGGTCCCCTAAGTATTTTCTCGAATATCCACGCGGACGTAGTCGCGGGCGGAAGCTAGTAAATAATAAGAGTCTGTTTCACAATCAAAAAGTTAGTTCTGAGTAGCTGAGGTACCAAGAACTTTTAGGGTACTTAAGATGATTTAGGTTTCTATACCCTATTTACCCCCTGGGTTTGATTTTCGGAAAACTACGAAATGGGTTGCCTATTTGTTTGAAGTAAGCCTACAAAGTTTCAAGTTGAAATGTCTATTTTACTGTGTGTGTCTTTCCAGATACAACATTTCATCCCCATCTTCACCCCTTCGGGGACGGAATTGTCAATAACGCTGACACAGGAAAATATTAATTTTCAATTGTCAGCCTAAATACAAAATTTGAAGATCCTAACTTCAAAACTGACGGACTTTTATACACATATTCATCCCCTATTTTACCCCCTGGGTTTGATTTTGGGAAAATTACGAAATGGGTTGCCTATTTGTTTTAAGAAGTAAGCCCACAAAGTTTCAAGTTGAAATGTCTATTTTACCCCTGATTTTTCATTCAAAATTTCACCCCTATTGCAACCTTATAGGGGTTGAATCATGTTCAGCGTGATAAACATCAAAATAAATGCCATTTTTGCAATCGTCATTCCATAAAACCTCAATAACGACATCCATATCGATTTTTAGGTTTATTTATCTCATTTAACCTATAAGGGGTTGATTTTCGAAAAAATACGAAACATGTTTTTGCTTATTTGTTTTACTTTCCGACCATAAGCCTAAATAATAAATTAAATGAAGGACTTTCCAGATACAACATTTCATCAAAAACGCTGACACAGGTAAATATTAATTTTCAATTGCCAGCCTAAATACCATGTTTGAAGATCCTAACTTCAAAACTGACGGACTTTCATACAAACGTTCATCCTTTATTTCACCCCCTTAGGGGTGGAATTTACAAAAATCCTTTCTTAGTGGATGCCTACACTATAGAACGTATCTATGTGCAAAATTTGAAGTCTCTAGGTTCAGCGGTTTGGGCTGTGCGTTGATATCTCAGTCAGTCAGTCAGTCAGTCAGTCAGTCAGGACTTTGAATTTTATATATATAGATAAAATTAATGCTTAAGAACCGTCTAACATTTTTTACCTACCTTATCAAGAAGTCAAGGAACTGGCTTTGGATAGAAACAAATGGAGGAAGCTCTTATTAACCTTTGTGATTCCAGGGTCTTTTTAATGGCCCAGCTATCGCTATCCCGAACATCTGGTTATACTTAGGCCGTCTTTGGTTACATTTATGATAAGCTGAATAACGAAGGCGATGAACTAAAACTGTTTCGACAGTTTTACGATATGTTTTGTTTTTATAATGGTCGTTCGAACTCGAACTTTGAGTAAATAAAGAACAATAGTGCGGTACATGCGATATATTTTTTTTTTCACATAGTTATCAATAAAATAACATATAAGAAGTATATATATATATATATTGAATCTACTTAAAAAAACCTATCCGATAAGAATATAATATACTTAAGGAAAAACAGTTTTTTTATTATTTATTTGAAATTTTCAAAAACTAATTACTTGCGATTTAAAAAAACTAAATTAAACGTTTTTATTTATTTTTTCTTCTGGATCACATATTATAGTGTATTTTTATAGTACGACGAGTTTATCTCTCTTTTGAACATCGAAAACCGCATACAAAACATATAAAAATTGCTATACTAACAAAAAAAAACAATTGGGGGTAGTTGCTTATGCGTGTATACACGCGCCTGGTCGTTGAGAGGTAGAGAGAGATAAGGACATCTTTTAACTGACCAGAAAAACAAGCGAATGGAACTCATTAGCTTTAACAGAAGCAAAAAAACAACGGGTTGCACTCCGGGAGTGCCGGCAGAAGTGAAAAAGGCTCCCTACCTACTCTTTTTCACAAAAAAAGGAATATGACAAAAAAAAATACGGACTAGATTTGAACCGAGGTCTTCTGGCTTCAATGCCGCCCGTTTTCTAATCTGAGCTATCAAAACTTTGGAAAGCTTTCGTATTCTAATGACATTGCACAGTGCGACAACGTTTTCTGTTCCGGTGATAATCTTTGGAACTAAAACAGTTTTCATACGACAGTCTATTTTGACAGCTAATTTCGTATTGCAAGTGGCTCCTCTGTCACGAATGTCACCGGAACAGACAGGATTGTAGGACTATAACAGTTTTTCGATGTCACGTGTCCGTCTTACGATCTGACGGTCACGTGATCCTGACGCGAGTTGAACATTTTTTACCCATCACAAAAAGTGCACAACGCCCGCCGCCAAAGAAGTTTTCACTTCAAAAATGTAAAAATTGTGGCAGCCCTGTTACTTCGTGATATTCCGTTTACGTTCATGAGGAAGCGGTCGCCAGTTTTACTTTATCGGAAACGGTGAACGTGACATTTCCTGCCGCTAAATACTTCTTAACTACATTCCGCGACTTCGCTTGCCAGGGGAACGATTTGTATTGTTGCCTTTGCCAGATTACATTTACATACATTTCGGGAAGAACAGAAAAACAAGCTTCGGAGACATTTTGATGAACGTTGAAGAACCTTGTTGATACGAGATTGAAGTTTACATAGGAATATCATGATGAAATCAATAGATGATAATTATATTATTATGAAACATTCATTTTAATTTTTGTTTACTTCGCTTACTTTTTCACAATGTTTTCCTTTCAGCGTAGATACACAGTGATGTGCTATAAAGTAAAACGTTAGATATAGCTGTTAGTGATTGGTGTTGTAAGTTGTTTTCATATAATCAGACACTCACACTTCTCTACGCAGCGAAGGAAAGAAGGTACAGTCAGCGTCAAATTGATATAAGCGTCTAGAGTAGTCAAAAAGATCTGAAATACATAAAACCAATTTGATCTAGGCAGTTAAAATCATCATATTGTTGTAAGCGCGCAAGGTGTTCAAAATATCTAGGCACTCATTGTTTCATATTTATGTGAGCAGTCAGAGTGTTCAAAATTATCTAAGCAAACAAAGCTCTCAAAATATCTGTGCAATATGGTGTTGTAATGTAACATTATGCACAGATATTTTGATAGCTTTGTTTGTTTAGATAAATTTGAACACTGACTGCTCATATAAATATGAAACAATGAGTGCCTAGATATTTTGAACACCTTGCGCGATTACAACAATATGATGATTCGAACTGCTTAGATCAAATTGCGTTTATGTTTTTCAGATCTTTTTGACTACTCTAGACGCTTATACCAATTTGACGCTGACTATACCTATTTACAGTTAAATAAACGCCCACCAAAAAGTACCTATAATAGTCTCACCAGAAAACTGATATGATTATAACTCCAAATCTTGATACAAAATAAACAACAATATCCCGCCCATTCCGGCACTATATTCTTATTACGCATTCCCGATCCCGGCATCGGCTTCAATAGCATGCCCCGTAAGGGATTTCCACAAACTGTAAAAAGACGAACATATCTCTAGCGAACAGATAACTCCGAGATTATGTTAAATGGGGGCAGTGTTTGCGCCGGCCACTTATAAAACATTGCCGGGAACCGGTCCGTTTAGTGAGCTCACTCCGCCGGATAGAGGCGGCTAAACCCGGTAAGTGGGCCACGATGTTCCGATAAATCCCCATATTATTGTTATTGCCGCCCGGAGGAGCCAGACCTCCTTTGTATACGATCGTCGCGTGCTATTATAATCTGTTTTTCTGTACGTATTTCCCAATATAGTGTAGATATCTCTGGTGAAGAATCGGTTTCCAATAAAAGGATTCTTATTTTTCGTTTTCACACAAATATTATTTGTTGCTGTAATACATGTATTAGGGCCAAGCCATGAGTATAAAAAACCGGTCAAAAGCGAGTCGGACTCGCGCGCACTGCAAATAAAACGTGAAAATGTTTTCATCGGCGAGGCTAGATTCTTCAGAGCATTTGCGGTGTATAATATTGCAGCTGTTGTAGGTCAACGCCAGCTCCCGATGACCGATAGTGGAACTAATATAATTTTTGTTGAAGATTTCTGAAAAAGTTTACTATTTAGAGATATCGTTTTATTTTCCTGTACTCTTTACATAAACTTCTATCATATAAAATAATTTCAGATTTTTCTTCCTGTAATTTTTTTTAATATATGTTAAAATGTCCAAAACTATGTGGCCTAAGAAAGAAAGAAAAAATGTTTGAGAAGGTACAAGTTTTAAGACCCCCTTTCAGTCCCTGTAGCAAAAATATATAAATATTTTTATTTCCCTCTTATTTGCAAAATAGTTGGGCAAACATCATCTAAAACTATTCCAAGTTTCAAGTTGATAGCATTAGCCTAGTTCTCTCGAGATATCCAGCTGTGACAGATAGAGATTTAGTCGCACCATAAGAGTTTTTACCATTTTGGTTCGGAACCCTAAAAACGAGCATAGTCTGTATAAGTTGGAAAAGTACGCCATTTAACCGAAGTAATTTAGGAAAATACGGGCCCATTTTACTGTCATTACAGCATTTAGGTAACTGATTATTTTTATGACGAAATCAGAATATCAATCTATCAAAGAATTAGGTACAAAAACAAACTTTAATAAAAAGAGCTTAATTTACTGTTCAAATGTTAAATACAACAAATCATTCGTAGTTTATCACTTGTAGACAATCATGATTCGACACAAAAACGCGTTTTACTAGTGGCACTGAAACTACTTTTTCTGGGCTGCTAATTTCTTCCTGAGCGATTCAGGCATAGGGGCGGGCGGGGGGCGCGGCATCTTTGTGTACACTTTGAAGGCGTCATAGACGAACCACTGCAGCCCCGTCAGCGTGCCGATCATGATGATACGGGCCACCAGCCCCCGCCAGATGCCGGTCATCCCCACCTCTTTGAGGATCCCGCCGATCGTCGCGCTCGGGTCCTTATTCAGTTTGGACACGATAGTGTCAGACGGGTGCGACACTATAGCGCACAGCACCCCAGCGATGTACCCCGCCGTAAACGTCAGTATCAGCTGCTCCCCTTTCGTGCACTGCTCCCTCGGCTTCGGCACCACGTTTGCGTACAAATATTCCAACGTTTTCTCGAACGAGGAGAACTTCATCATCGTGTACGGGACTTGCCTTCCCCACAATGGTACTAATCCTTTGTAGAACACGCCGAAACCTTCTGTTGCCAGCATATGCGGCATGGCCTTGCTCATCTGCGACGTGTATCCCGGCGTGGTTTGCATTCGTACTTTAGTGGCTTCGAAAGGAGCCAAAAACGCGTCCGCTATCAACTCCGCTGAGGCTGAAGCCGCTAAATAAAGGTATGTTCTGTATAGAAAAGCAGACTCCTCGTCCACCATAGTAGCGAATTTGTATTTGAAGTATTCGTAGCCGGAAAACTTAGCTGATCCTTGGAGAGAGTAGCCGATGAGGGTGGGCGCCCAGCCCTTGACTAGATTACGTATGCCGCCTTCCGCGAAGGATATGCTGAAGCCCCTGAAGATGGACTTGTATTTGGCGGGGTCGACCTGCAGCCGACACTTGACGAGGTCGAGCGGCGTGACGGCGGCGTGCGTGAGGCCGCACGCCGCCGCGCCGCCCGCCGCGCACAGCATGAAGAATTTGTTGGAAAACATCTCGCACGAAAACTCCTCCTTCGGTTTCGCCATATTGGTGCTTTAGCCGTCGCTTTGCCTTCTGACACTGCCGCGTTCAAGTTTGTGTGTTAATATTTGTGAATTTTAAACATAAATAAAGAATAAATATTTTCCTTTTTTTGACTCAATTTGACGTGACTTGATAGATCATTTTCTTTTTTACCACAGACGCAAAACACGCTTCCATGCAGTATGATTATACTATTCAGTTATTCTGTGATTATAGTTAAGCGGGGAATTCACTACCAGACTGCCCGCGACGGGCTGCCCGTCAAAGTCAAGTCTGTCCCGTGTCTGCAAGGGAGCAAGGGTAAAATGAATAGTAACCTAAGAAATGCCGCTTAAGTACAGTGAATTAGTTGAAAAAGCGAAGGAAATCCATGAAAATGCCGATCTGTCGTTCTTTAAAAAAAAGATAGAATCTTTCTGCCATCGTGTTGACAGTTGACCGAACTGCAACTCAGTCTGCGAAAGGCTAAACTTTAATGATGGCCCGCTGTGTGTGCTCTCAATACGGGCAAACGACAGATTTGGGCCGGGCCGGGCGGCCCGCGGGCAGTCTGATAGTGAATTCCCCGCTTTAGTGTAGATAGCCAACTTTGAGAAAATATGATGTTTACCTATGACTTTATTAACACTGTTTTTCGCAAGTTTTACTTGTTTTCTAAGTTCTTCTATGTTTGGCATTTAGATCGGTAACTTGAGAAGTGATCTCCACTTATGTGTCATTCTAGATTATGGGCCAGAGAGTGACAACGTTTTCTGTTCCAGTGGCCAAAAACTGGAACTCACGTGTTTTTTATGTCATTTTGCTGTCAAGTTGTTATCCAACCATAGCCTGCTGCCGGCTGAAGGTCTTACAAGTCAGCGCCGGTAAAAAGAAGAAAAAATCACATACTGCCGCTGTCACTGGTACAGAAAAGATTTTCGATCTACTGACACAAGCTTTTCTGTTCCGGTGACAGCCGTGACAGAGGAGCCACTTGCAATAAGAAATTAGCTGTCAAAATGGACTGTCGTATGAAAACTGTTTTAGTTTCAAAGATAGTCACCGGAACAGAAAAGCTTGTCGCACTATACAAGTGCCACAAACTTTGCTGTTCCGGTGACAGCGGCGCTATGTACATTTTTCTTTTTTTTATTGCAATTTACCCGGCCCTGACTTCTAAGACCTTCAGCCGCCAGCAGCGTTATGGTTGGACATCAACTTGACAGCAAAATGACATTACAAAAACACTAGAGTGTTTGTCAGATAACTCTGCGCGTGACTGGCGCGTTTTTGGCGCTAGTTACAGTGTATTTTTTGTTCTTATGTTATAGAAAAGATTAGTATTCCATTTTTAACGCGCGCAGACTTATCTGACGAGCACTCTAGTTTCACATTTTGGCCACCGGAACAGAAAAGATTGTGGCACTGTGTACAGTGACAGAATGTGTCTAAAAATTATATTTATCTTACTCTATGACAGAATGTAAACCTCAGAACAATAACTACAGTGCCACAACCTTTTCTGTGCCGGTGACAGCGGCGCTACGTACGTTTTTCTTTTTTTTTCTAGTAATTTAACCGGCCCTGACTTCTACGAACTTCAGCCGCCAGCAGCGCTATGGTTGGACATCAACTTGACAGCAAAATGACATTAAAAAAAATCACGTTAGTTTCACATTTTGGCCACCGGCACAGCAAAGTTTGTGGCACTGTAAAGCTATATTGTTCTGAGTGTAAACGAGTGTCGCCTGAATCCTAATGACTCTAACAAACGAATGAACTCTTCATCCTTCCTTTGGGTAGGCAGGACTTTGAGTAGGGCGCTTTATACAAATACAAACCTCCATAGTAGGTACGTGATAAGCCTGATCCATTCCTGGCCTGATCGACATCTTTGCTGTTCTAGTGAAAGCGGCGCCATGTACTTTTTTTTGTAATAATTTAACCGGCCCCGACTTCTAGGTCCTTCAGCCGGCCTAAGTGGTGATAAGGCTGAAAGTGGAAGCGCACTACTCCCGCAATCCTCATAAGGAACTTGCTATCTTATCTCTAACTGCCGGAACACAACAATGCTGAAAACATCATTGTTATGGCGTCAGACTTAGATAAGAAGATGGTGGTAGCTAGCCAGCCGGATTTAGAACAAGTCCTACCACCAACCAAACCGAATACAATATGTACCTACCCCCACTGGGAATCGACCCCGGGACCTCTGGGTCTGAAACAGGGACTTATTAATTTTATGCTTATATCGATATTTTTCAAATATCGATATAAGCATAAAATTTCGATAGTTGGATATCGATACGAAATAGCGATTAAAAAATCGATAATTTTATCGATATTTTAATATCGATAATGTACGAAACGTGCGAGTGCGACGTTGCCAAACTTAGCAGGGCGAGAGGATCGGATCGGGGGATTACCGTCGGAGCGACAACGACGCGACGACGGCACGACGACAAGCGTTTGATTTTGTTTTGCGTTTTGGCAAGCGGCAGGATACCTAGCTGCCAACTAAAATGCGTTCTTTGCGTATTTTAGTAATTTACCCTATTTGTGGCTATTACGATACCAATACGAATGACGAATATATCGTAATGACCCAATACGATAACAAACTACGATACGAATGCATTACGACTTCTTTTGATAGCATTTTGTTGAATTTATTTGAAGCTTTGTTTGAATATATGTTTTTATATCAATATTAAGACTAAGTAGAACAAAAAGTAAATTGATTTATTTATTTATTTAATTGTATAATAACGTTAATTTTCTAAAAAGGTCTATTTAGCATGTGAAAGTAAAACTAATTTGTTGATCTACTTTAGCAATTTTGTGATCAAAAATTCTTATTAGAAAACAAATAGGTAGGTACCACGTTGTTTCACTCGAAACTGAAAAAATATGGAAAAATAATGAATCGTACACATATCGTATCGTAATGTTGACGATAGCTAATGATCGTAAAAATTTACTATACGGTAGGTACTACGGAATCGTTATATCCTTAATTTTAACCCTTTTAAAGCCTTGCTCAAATATTAGCGATATCGCTCATACCGAGTCGGTACGCGATATCGCTCATACCGAGTCGGTACGCGATATCGCTGTCATCCTCGGTAGGACATATCGCCGCTATACCTACTGCAAAAACGTACTAAATGACAATTTACCGAAAAAATTGTTAAATACATGCCTGAATGGAGTGGTGCTGTAGGGCCACAGTACGGACGCGGTGGTGCTACTCACCTACTCACCATGCAAAAGAAATTGATCCGCATTATAGCCAACATCAAAGAAACTGAAAGCTGCAAACAGTATTTTAAAATATATTTACCTGACGATACCTGACGACCGATTTGGCGCAGGAGTAAACTATCTGCCATCCGCGCCAGAGGTCTCGGGTTCGATTTCCGAACAAGACAAATATTTGTGTGCATGAACATGTCTATTTGTCTTGGTCTGGGTGTTTTCTATGTAAAGGGTGTTTTTTTTAGAGGTATAGAACTTTAAGTTGGCATTACTTTTCAAGATGGCGACCGATTTGACAGCTGTCAAGTGATTTATTCTCAGTTTGGTTTGGCAATTCATCATAATTAGATTCACGCCTGAACAACGCCTGCAAATTGTGCAGTTTTATTTCGAAAAACGAAAAGGAGATAGCCGTTGTTCCCGATTTTCATAAGCGAATTTTGTTTAGCGATGAAGCGCACTTCTGGTTGAATGGCTACGTCAACAAACTTCTGTTAAAGCTGATGAGTTTTTTTCGCCTGTTTTTCTTGTCAGTTAAAAGATGTCCATAACAGGTGGTAGGTAAAAAAATGTTGGACGATTCATAAGCATTAATTTTATTTAATCTATATGAATAAAAATTTATTGACTTTGACTTTGAAAACAAAACTGCCGCATTTGGAGTGTAGCTAATCCTCAAGTGTTTGTCGAAACACCGTTACATCCAGAAAAACTGACTGTTTGGTGCGCTTTATGGGCTGGTGGAATCATTGGTCCGTACTTTTTCAAAAACGATGATGGCCAGAACGTTACAGTCAATGGTGATCGGTATAGAGCCATGATTACTAACTTTTTCATTCCTGAATTGAACAGTCATGATGTCCAGGAGCTGTGATTCCAACAAAACGGCGCTACATGTCACACAGATCGTGCCACAATCGATTTATTGAAAGACACGTTTGGTGACTGCCTAATAATTTCACGTTTTAGACCTGTGAATTGGCCTCCAAGATCTTGTGATTTGACACCGCTAGACTATTTTCTGTGGGGCTATGTAAAGTCATTGGTCTATGCGGATAAGCCACAAACGCTTGACCATTTAGAAGACAACATTCGCCGTGTTATTGCCGATATACGGCCTCAAATGTTGGAAAAAGTCATCGAGAATTGGACGTCCAGATTGGACTACATCCGAGCCAGCCGTGGCAGTCATATGCCAGAAATTATATTAAAATGTAATGCCACAAGATTATCTTTCGAATAAAAAAAAATCATGTCAATCGAATAATGCATCGTTGTTTTATTGCAATTTAAAGTTCTATACCTCTAAAAAAAACACCCGTTATAATAAGTATGTGTTTACAAACAAAAAATATTTAAGTATATATTTATCCGTCATCAAGTTCACATAGACACAGTTTCTCAAGAAATTTACTATGGGCATAGTAAAACAATATAAGTACGTTGACTGCCTGGACAGGCACCCCAAACGGTTTGTATGCGAGCGCGCCCGTACGTATGCGTCGTCATGCGTCGTCGCACGCACACACTGACAAAATTTATCGGTGATAACGGGGCGACAGTCATGCGTGGCAGCGCCCGCCGCCCGCCGCCAGGGCGGCGCCGCGCATAATATTATTAAGGTAAAACTGTCCGTGCCGCTGCGCTGCCTCCCTCTAATAATTTTGTATTTGTATTTGTAATAATTCGTGCGTGTACCTACGATGGCTAAAAATTCGAGTAGAAGTAAAAAATATTGTAGTGTATACGGATGTCTCACTAGCGGGTTGTCTAATCCAGAACTATCTTTCTTCGCATTACCTAGCGAACAAGAACGGTGAGTACAATCTACCTACTATAATTATCATACGTAGATACGTACATAATATTTTGTATAGCTGCTTACCTACCTAAATAGTTCTGCTTCCGATTTCGTTGACCAGATACCAATTTGTAGTTTAATTTTCAAATAGAAAGAAAGAAGAAAGAAAAACATTTATAATAACAATTAATTATTGTAACTTGTAATCCTATGTGTAGGTAGGTATGTGATTAGATTAATAAACTGGGAGCATAATATAAATTTTTAACCGCCTCTGCGGTCTAGTGATTCACACCACCGATTTCAGACCCAGAGGCCCCGGGTTCGATTCGCAGTGGGCGTAGGTACATATTGTATTCGGTTTTTGACAACCGATTTGGCGCAGGGGTAGGCTTCCCATCTTCTGCGCCAGTGGTGTCGGGTTCGATTCCCGAACAAGACAAATATTTGTGTGCATGAACATGTCTATTTGTCTTGGTCTTGGTGTTGTTGTAAAGCCACGTTTTAATTTATCCTATTTCGACCGTAATTTTTCAAACCACTAAACAGATAACATAACATGACGTAGGTAATGAAAAATTTTAGTCAGCCCCTGGTCTATGTACAAAAATAATTAAAAAACTTTGTATTATAGATTCCTGACGCCCACCCTACAGGGGAAAACTGTTTTGTATAGAGATTGACTATGCATTTTTGACGATTGAATAAACTCTAAGCGACAGCCCTACGTGTTTAGCCTATTATCGCTCGCTCAGAGCTCCAGTCCGCTTACTTATATTGTTTTACTATGCTATGGGCTTAGATAATTGGTGTGATTGTAAGAACATATTTAATTATTTATTTAATACTGCCCCTGCCGTGTTTGTATATTTACGAAGTTTGCAAATTTGTACGCAAACCTAGCGAATTTTACACAAAACGACAAAATATTCCATCGAAATATCCATCACAATACAAAAATAAATGAATGTTGCCAAGTTGCAGATTAAAACTAACATCTAATAGTACATAACATTCATCTTTTAAAATATATAATAAATTACCTCCTTCAATAATTACTTAATGAAAATAAATATTCTTTGCTTAATAACCAATTAAAAAAATTCTAATAAATAAATGCTATTACAATTTAAATGAATACTTTAATGTCATCATTAATACTTAAAACAAAAAAATATTTATTAATTGGCTACTTGCCTCATACTTAATTTGATACATCGAATGAATATTTCCTTTAGTATTTGGCTTAGGAAAACGTAATATAGCGATATCATGAAATAAAAGTACAATACCTATTGATAAGTAAAACAAAATAAAAAAAAATATTTTTTCAATTTTTTATTTGAACTGATGAAAACACTATCATCCATGTTGTGATGTCATTGGATTTCTAAATTTGTATACAAATAAACGTCACTTTCACTTTTTCTACATATAAGTAAGGGTGTATTCCACTTATCAAAGATGGATGTTGAATGTATAAATTTGAACGTCAACGTCGTCCAATTTTTTTAATCAAATGCATTTTGGAGAAAGATCTTTGTTAAGTGGAACTACCCTAAGGTAAGTAAACAACCACTTGACACTGTCAACACTGTCAAGTGGTTGGTTACAAATTTTATGACGTCAGAACATGGCGAAGGTTAATAAAAAGCGAAATTTTAAAATAAAGTTTTGTAGGTTTTTATGTTTTAAAATATTAATTTACTTAAATAAATTTTTCGGTGTAATAGGACAATTATTAATCGTTTAGGACACGAAGTTTAAATGAATGCTTCCGTGACATTATGAATTAAAATAAAACATATTTCAATTTTAATCTCCCAACCAAAGAATGATGGGTACTTTTGTATAGACCCTGGCCGGCATGCATGCATAGCCAATAAAGTTCTAATGTCTGTTAACTCAACTCAACGACTGGTTGGGATTGTTTTTCTTTCAAACTTGTCCCAACGAGTCACGCAGTGTGTCTGGTAGGGATTCCTTTTTTTTCAAACTTGTCCCAACGAGTAACAGAGTTACTGGATGGGAATTTTTTGTCCTAACCAGTCACAGTGTTACTCGTTTGGTGTGACTGGATGGGAACAAAGGCGGATAGCTATCCGTTTTGCCCATATCCGTCTTGCCTAAAGCACTAGTATTCAAAAGTTGCATTAAACTACTGTAAAAGTTCCACCGACGAAAGAATAATTACAAACACAAATCAAACTTCAAACAACACGCAATCGATTATACAGAGTCTATTCGTTAACACACAATACATAACATAATACAAAAAATCAATACTTAACCCTTCCAAAAAAATCGTAATAAAACAGCAAAAAGCCTTTATTTTTCTTTGACAACTAATTACCGCAACTATTGTTTTGCTTGTCATGGCGCTTTAGAGTTACTGTTTTACCGACCCGAGCTCGTCCAATAGTGCCATCTATTGTAGGTTTTTGATAAAATTGAGTATTCGTCCCTCCCACACTAGGCTTCCCCTACTCATTGTTAAGAATAAGGCAATCATGCAATTAATTCTGTTTTGTACGTTTTTGCTGAACAG
The DNA here is from genome assembly GCA_949710035.1 of Crambus lathoniellus. Classification (NCBI taxonomy): domain Eukaryota; kingdom Metazoa; phylum Arthropoda; class Insecta; order Lepidoptera; family Crambidae; genus Crambus; species Crambus lathoniellus. The sequence goes on along the minus strand of OX453309.1, from coordinate 29,179,833 downwards.
TATACCCTACATTTTGAGGTAAAGTACGTATTTCCTCAACATAACTTCTAAACTATCGTTTTGATCATATAAATTACAATCCATTTTACCAGACGAAAGAGAACAAAATTTTAAATTCAGACATGATGATATCATCAATAAAAATCTACCACCAAAGAATCTGGCACGTCATAATAATTATATGGTCATCTTCAATATCTGATGCGCACTAAGGAAGCACTAAAGTAGCACTAAGTAAAATAAAAAAACGACATCAAAAAATTTAAAAAAATGGTTGACTATCCGGTAATTTTTTTTATTCAGTTATAAGGATTCATTTTCTAACGCATGTCAATCACTTATTATAAAACAATACTAACATAATAGGGTATTTTACTGTTGTTGAAATGTAGATATTTAATGAAGACGTTAAAAAATATTGCAATTAAGAATACCAAATGTGAAAAAACAATTTGAATCTGTTTTATAATAAAAGAATTATAGTCTGTTTGATTTTGACTATAGCTGTCTCTTGCTAAAACGAAATCTTCTATGGCGTGACTATGACGCTACTAACCCACTGACGTCACTAAGATAGCGTCCTGTCCTTGTCTAATTATAAAGTTTGAAGTCCTATATCTTTGAAAATATTCAAGATAATTCAAAATGAAAACTTGTTTTGTGTAGCTAATATTTCGAAAAACATTTTAAAGAAATAAAAAAAATCAGTAAAATACCGTATTATTAATCATAACGATAGTGCGCTAAAAGAATATAAGTAAAAGATAAATAACAGCAACGGCGCGCCCCATGTGTGTGTGAGCCACACACACCATACCAGACAATATCCAGACGGACGTAATGTTGGCAACATGCATACATGATATGACGCAGCAAGGCCTTATCGATTATTAATTATCGATATTTTTTTCGATATAATTATCGATAATAGAAATATCGATAAATTTTAGCGATATTTTTTATATCGATATATTTTTTTATCGATATTTTAGTCCCTGGTCTGAAATCGGTGGTGTGGTCGGTGTGGACCACTAGACCACACAGAGGAGGTCAAAACTGAAAGTAAAGACTTAACCTGAGGACTTAACCAATGTATCAATATTAGAAGCAGCCTCCGCTGACGATATCCACCTCATATCCATTGGAATCACATAGAATATTATATGAGTTCTAATAAAATTATATGAATAGAACGAAGCAACACAAATAAAACGATCTGTTCGAAATTAAAAATGTATTATTTTATTCTCATCCTTTGACTAATAAAACTTACGCAAGTTATTACCTCTTACATCACTAGTATTTTATATTAATTTTATATTTGTATACACATATTTACAAAATTAAACAATTCTATTGCATTCACTTTTGTACTTCGATCGACCAAATCTTTATTTTAGGATCTGATACATAAGAAATATAAAGTAAAATTACTTTAACAAAATTATTAGATTTTTATTGCTAGCTACATCTTATAATCAGAATAAAAATAAATAGCTTTCTATATCTATTTGTTTAATCGTTACTTATTTAATTCGAACACCTACACTGGCTTAGGCTTTTTATGGCAAATAGTGACGTATATTATAAAAAGTTAATGTATCGACAATCATACTAAGATTTAACTTGTTATTTTAACTTGTTATTTCAATAGGCGTTATATATACTAACGGTAGTTGCAAGTTTATTATCGTAAACTAACTAAAAAAATATTATGCATTCAAACATTTCACACAATTTAATACTGCCGACGAGATCGCCCCATCGTTTGACCCAACTAGTTAGGGCAATCCTGTAAACATTTATCGAGTTACTTCAACTATTTATCGAATGACTTTGATCTTACACTATTACGTATACTCGGCGATGCTGTCTGCGGGCTAACCTCGTCGTACATAATGTTCATTTCGTTCAACCAAACACATTGTTTCTCCCTATACTTTTTATGGTAATTATTTAGTGCTTTATTTTTAACTTTTTTCGTCATGCAATCTGGCATTTCACAACACGAATGGCAGTTTGCTATTGCACGATGACTGTAGACGTGGCAGTGACTTTTATAGTAAGAATCTATTGAATAAAATTGCTTACCCAATATTTACATAATTAATCATAACTTTACAACGATCAGCGATAATTATTGTTTTTCAAATAATTACTAGTCGTTGCAAAACAAGGCACGTTGTGTACCGACACATTGATTTTCGTATCGATATTCGGGCGGTCGCTCAACACATCTCTACAGGTATCAGACTAAAATTCGAATTAAATTCTTGTGGTCAGCGTTTAGGCGGTGCGATGCGGACGGTGACGTACAATCGCATGGGTGGAGGCGTGTTCAGGTCTATCTGCCGTCGCGTGCGTCTGTTCGCGCGGCGGGCCAACTCCGGGACTGGGACGAAGCGTGCTTCCACCTCCAACTGTTTCTCTATGGTTGTGTGTGATTTGATATGTCTTCTCATGCGCAGGGCCCACGCGCCGTCTCGCTTGGAGAGCACGAAGTGTTTGTCTGTATCGCCGTAAGCGATTCGGTAGTGAGCGCGCGCGCGGTCGGCGGCGGGCAGTAAGCGCAGTAGCGGCGCGCGGCCCCACGTCTGACGAGGGGTCGCTGTCACCACCACCAGCTCGGCTTCTGGCTCCAGCAGGGAACGGCGACCTGAAAGAAGAAAACTTAACTTTCAGTACCATTTGAATTTAGAATGTAGTGACTGGTAATAAGATTGAATTTGTAAAACTTATAGATCTTTGTCAATGTTCCGGCAGGTGGCAAATAAACATGTAGGTTTAAGTAATGTCTAACTACAAAATAGCGTATGTACTTACGTCTACTACGTCTCCTGCGTTTCCTGACGATAGTAGTACCGTTTGCATATACGATGCCCTCCTCAGGAGCTCTTCGATGTCTTCCATTTATCTAAATCAGAAGAATTAGTATATGAGATGCACTGAAATTGTTCATTAAATGATAAATTAGCAATAGTATCAAAGATCTTTAAAATCTCAGTGGCGCCTTTGTGCCGACTATTATGCAAGTAGGCAACTTTCGTAACGGTCGATCACGGGATGAACATATAATTTTCCAGACGATATGTAGTATACTTAGAAGGACTAAGTCATAATCGGCACACATTGCAGCTGAAGTATCCTTCGTTAGACAACCGCTCTGGTCCCGCTCCGTCAATTTTGTGCTGGTTTCTTTTAATGGAAACACTGGCGCGTTGCCAATACCATCGGACGGCAGCGTAGCATCGAGTGCCATATGGCAGTTGCCAGGTCGGTGGGAACTCACCTTGCAGCTGAAGCACCCTTCATTGGACACCAGCTCGGGTCCCGCACCGCCGACCTTGTACTGGCCTCTCAATGGGAACACCGGGGCGTCGCCGATGTCGTCGGGCGGCAGGGCGGCGTCGAGCTCGGTGAGGCAGTGGCCGGGTCGGTGAGAACTCACCGTGCAGCTGAAGCACCCCTCATTGGACACCAGCTCTAGTCCCGCACCGCCGACCTTGTACTGGTCTCTCAGTGGGAACCCCGGGGCGTTGCCGATGTTGTCGGGCGGCAGGGCGGCGTCGAGCGCGGTGAGGCAGTAGCCTTGTCGGTAAGAACTCACTTTGCAGCTGAAGCACCCCTCGTTGGACACCAGCTCCGGTCCCGCACCGCCGACCTTGTACTGGTCCTTCAGAGGGAACACCGGGGCGTCGCCGATGTCGTCAGGCGGCGTCGAGCGCGGTGAGGCAGTGGCAGGGTCAGTAAGAACTCGCCTTGCAGCTGAAGCACCCTTCATTGGACACCAGCTACTGGTCTCTCAATGGGAACACCGGGGCGTCGCCAATATCATCGGGTGACAGCGTGGCATCGAGTGCCATGAGGCAGTGGCAGGGTCGGTAAGAACTCACCTTGCAGCTGAAGCACCCTTCATTGGACACCAGCTCGGGGCCCGCACCGCCGACCTTGTACTGGTCTCTCAGTGGGAACACCGGGGCGTCGCCGATGTCGTCGGGCGGCAGGGCGGCGTCGAGCGCGGTGAGGCAGTGGCCGGCGCCCACGAGCCGGTAGCCGGGCGGGCAGCCGCACTGGAACGACTCGCCCAGCGCCTGGCACCCGAACAGGCAGCTTGCGGTCGCGCACCCACCGGCCAGCTGGACGTGGACAAACATAAGTTTAAAATCTGTGAAATATAGCATGATCAAAATGACAGCTCGTTCGTGGAAAGCAAAAAGTTCTTTATGGGATTGGAATAAAGCTCAAGAAAAACAGCAGCAGATATTTTTTTATGTAGCTTATGCTAGAAATTAGACCCTATTCCTTGTGTAGAAGCAACGTTTTGCTTTACAGCTTTTATTTTACAGGCTGCAGTAATTTGTAGGTTTAATGACGACTTCTTATTAAAGAAACGTTTGATATAAGATATTTAGGACATCACATACCTAATATACAATTAAATCTATCTTGGCTCAAAAAGTGAAAGTAAGTAAATAAGAAATTGCAAGAAAGTTGCAAGTAAAAAGAAGTGATTTTGCGACTTTCCTGAAAAAACGTAGATATTGATCGCATAACCTTTGTAAAAAATATTTGCCAGCGCACTATAAGTATGTAGCAGCATAAAGGTCCACAAACATATCTGACCCGGTGGTGGAGGCGTCACTAGCAATACAAAATTAAAACGACCGAAATGGCTGTCACCTGCCAGAACAGTTTTTAGTTCGAAAAGTGACCAAAACGAATCAGATAAGGCGCCCATTAGACGATAGGTTTTGCTGTCAGTTTGCTCAGTCACGATTCTTTTAGCCAATCAAAATGAACCATTCATAGCGCTGCCGGAAATTCCCCTATACTGATTGGTTAGATAGTCATGAGTGATGGAATTGACTGATGGTTGCATGACCGTCTAATGTAGGCCTATGCCTTCGTCACATCTAATGTTAAGTGGTGATAAGTCTGAAAGTGGAACCTCAACCAGTGAGCGCGAGCGTTGTATACTTGCCTGCAGACAGACGGCGTGGTGCGCGTCCCAGCCGTAGCCGGCGGGGCAGCCGCAGCGGTAGGCGCCGCCCACCGGGAAGCACGGCGACGTCCCGCACGCGCCGCCCGCGCACGCGTCCGTCGGCACGCACGCCCCGCCCGACCGCACCGTGCCTGCCGGGACATTCAATCAATAAATAAACATAGGACATCATCTGCTGATGCTGTATCATCATCGTCTCAGTCATCGGCCTCTCCAAGGAGCGCCACACTGCACGTCTGTCGCCTTTCTCATCCAGCCACTGCCCGCTATACACCACTCGACCATCGATGGTCACAGAGATCGTCAAATTACACCAATGTAACAAGACAACAAGACAGTTTACCGAACAAAACATTTGAAAAACCGGACACAGATTCAGATTACATTTCACAGTTGGAATAAATTAATATATCGTGGTTATGCCATTTTTGACTAAGTTCAGGGCAGCACTACCTTTTCGTCGCCCTAAGCTCAGTCTAATCAGAATGGCCAGCAGCAAACCCTACAAGTGGTAGACCTAAGACATTGCATTTACTATGCCTAAGAGTCCTTGTAAGGTGAAATGCTTACCAGCGGGGCAGTCGCAGCGATAACCTGCGGCGTAGTTCCTGCAGTAGGCCTGGCAGCGTCCATCGTCACACTCATTGCGGTCCACGCAGCGGCCGGCGAGGTCGAGTCGGTAGCCGCGCGGGCACACGCACCGGTACGACCCAGCACTTGTGAACGACAAACCTATGTGACGTAGTAAGGTGGAGTGCTTACCAGCGGGGCAGTCGCAGCGATATCCTCCGGCGTAGTTCCTGCAGGGCGCCTGGCAGCGTCCATCGTCACACTCATCTCGGTCCACGCAGCGGCCGGTCAGGTCGAGTCGGTAGCCGCGCGGGCACACGCACCGGTACGACCCCAGCAGATTCACGCACTTGCCCGGTAGCGGGCAGATGCCTTCTTCATGACATTCGTTTATATCTGAAATAAAGAACAATGCCTTTTAATATAACAACTACTACTACGGGTTCAAAAAACTAATAACAACTAGTTACAAGTAGAGTGAGTTCTAGAGACAGAGTCTCATTCATTTATTTTCCTTTTAGAAAGTTCCAAATCTGACTCATTCAATCTTACTCAAATCCGTGGTAATATTTGAACTTGTTGAGTTCTGGAAAGTTTTTCGTTCAAAGCCAGGACAACTTGATTTGAATGCTACAGTTTGACTAAAAGCGCTGTACCGCTCCCCATTTAGCCTTAGTAAAGCGCTTTTAGTCAAAATGTACTCTCATATCGGCCACCATTACTTTCATGAGACCACTTACCAACACACGCGTCGCCTCGTTTTTCGTATCCTTCTAGACAAGAGCACTCGTACGATCCATCGGTGTTGGTGCAAGTTTGCTGGCAGGTGTGCGACCCCCGCTCGCACTCGTCGACGTCGCGGCAGTCGGCGCCGTCGTCGTCCAGCTCGTAGCCGGTGCGGCAGCCGCACTCGTACGAGCCGTCCGTGTTGCGGCACGTCTGCGCGCAGGGCTTGGGCCGCGACGCGCACTCGTCCACGTCCGCGCACACGTCGCCCGCCGCGCGGTAACCGCGACCGCACACGCAGCGGAAACTGGAATATAGTTAGAAAGTTTATTGATAATCAGATAGTTACTGTAAAACTCTCCACCGGCACATCAGCTGCATTATTCATGACATTTCTATCTTATACCTTCTTTCTACCTACATGCAATCACAAAAGAAAATCGACAAAATCTGACAACGCGTTTTCTAGTGATAATCTCTTAAATTCAAATCAAATTCAATTCATGATTTTTTTATTTCATACTTAATGAATTTTAACCGACTTCAAAAAGAGGAGGAGGTTATCAATTCGACTGTATTTTTTGTAAATTCTATATACCTACTAACATTAGAAACCCATATCAATACAGAAAAGAATCAAGAAGGTGTTCTTGTGAAAAAAGAAATAATGTAGCATACTTCCGCAAAAAGGTGTTCTTACTAGGGCATGTAATATCGGGAGGTTTTCAATTCCGATATTGATTTTCGATATTAGATCTCAATATCGGAATTCCGATATTAATATCGGAATCACACAAATTCTTAAAAAAAATAAGCATTTTTTATAAATTGCAAATTTTCTTTATGAATTGCACATTTTCTTTATAAAGTTCACATTTTCCTTACTTTTCTTTATAAATTGCTCGAAATATGGATGGATTGTGTACAATAAAATCAATCTTTTGTGCGAATAAGCAAGACGTAGGTACTGTGGCGTAGTACGACGCTAGAATTTCAGACGAGGTACTTTTTTTACTATTTTATTTATCAGCGGATAACGATCGCGCTCGGCGGCTAGTAGTAGTTTGGAATATTAAGTTTTGAAATATACATACATTACATATTAAGATTTTAAATATTTATGCATTCAGAATGCAATTCTATAAGTATAGGAAAATGTAGAAAGAAACTAAATTTTTGGACAAACTAGTTTTTCCTAGGCCAAAACAGTTCATAGCGTTGATATTTCAGAAGCAAGTTTGCCTCGGAAGTCCTGTAGAATACACGTGATAGGTTAGAAATTTAACGCGATCGCCTTTAATTTCGTGTTTTTTTTTGGGTAACAATCCCGGTTTATCCTATCGCCTAAAGATGAACTGATGAACTGATTTGGCCTGGCCAATTTTTATTTAAATGAGTTTACAGAGTACGCCTTCTGTACCTTAGTACTATTATATATTCTGTGCTATGGGGTCAACTCTGCAACTTAACAAAAAAATCAGCTGTTTCATACAAATTCTCTATACCTACCTACCTACTCCGCCAGAATGTATGGAACGGCTGATTTTTTTTGTAGAGTTGCAGAGTTGGCCCCATAGTAAAAGTTCATATTCATGAGAACAATTACCACTCTTATTCATTAACACGTTGTATAATACTTTATTACTGAAATCAGCACAATCCAACATCGTGAAGTAATTTGCATAGTCCAATAATGTACACACACTACATGGTGTACATGTCATAACCACCTGGCAATTGAACTAAACGACGCTGTTCAACTAACAGCCTGAATGATATTCAGCCATTCAATCAAACAGTAGGCATGGATTGTAGGCACGGCTTGGAGCAATGACTTTTGACTACTTGTCAGTTTATTTACTCTTGGTTGCCAAGCTTACATTTTCTTTTGAAAAATGGTATTCTGGTCTGGCGCTTCGCCGGCCGCTGCCGCGGTACTCACTCGGCTCGCGCTTTCTTTCTTTGTTATGTATGAACTCTTCGCTTTTTTAAATTTAAATATATTTAAGTCCTGCACTCTCTTGCTAACTGCACCCTAACCGTTACACTGTATTCAATATTGTTTTTCATATTTTTGTCACCAACTATGTGAGTAAAGAGGCCTAAATACCTATGAGACAGCTAGTTGATTAATGTTGTTTTAGACGTAGCTTCTGAAGCTGAATAGCTATCAATGCCATTACCTACTTGAACGGTGCACTATAATTAAGCAGCTAGGCACTTTATTGAAAGGCTAATAGAACCATTTGGTTGCGATGTACACACAGGTAAACAGTGAGCGAGGCAGACAACGCTATCATAGTTCTTGTGATACATTCTTAGCGATACAAAGCAGGCTGGTAAGAGAAACATGGTCAATTCAGCCATCTCGCTCGGCGCTACTCAAGACTCAACACAACCAAGGTTTAAAATCTATATTGTAGCTCCGTGTGTTGTTTAACGCCGAACTGGTTTATATAAAAAGTCAAATGAAAATATTTGTCCGATTCCGATATTACGATATTGGATGACTCAATATCGGAATTGAAATATCGGATCTCAGGTTCCGAGATTCCGATATTACGATATCACGAGATTCCGAGATCCATGCCCTAGTTCTTACCTGCCAATAGTGTTGACACATCTGCCCGGCGCACAAAGACCAGGCATCGCCGCACACTCGTCCACATCGCCATAGATATCCGGGTAGCCTCCTCCTCCTATCATTCCGCCGCCGGTGACGGTGTGGTCTCCTCCGGGGATCATTCCACCGAAGTTACCGCCCCCTCCGCCAAATGAGCCACCCCCTCCACCGAACGAGCCTCCCCCACCACTGCCGCCGCCATTACTGCCGCCGCCGCCCATACCGTTCCCGCCCCCGCCCATACCGCCGCCGCCCATACCGCCGCCCCCACCTCCGCCAAGGTTCGGCGGCGAACAGAGTTGCGCGCGTTCGGCCGTGCCATGTGCAGGGCATAGTTCACATTCCGGGCCCCAGGCCACGCCTAGAGTGCAGCAACATTGAGCCCTGTAAAAATTAATGATTATTAAATTAATTGCATCAGTTACTATGACATGCCGATTTGTTAGAATTACTTACGTTGACAAACTTTACAATGATAGTTTAAGACGATAAACTTACTTTGTGACATGCTGTGGTAGAGCCGGTGTGGATGACGATATCCTAGAAGGCCAAGGTTCGGGCGTGCATCGGCCTGATACAAGCGATCGGTGACACATGCCAGTACGACGATCTGCGAATACCAAATATGACATGATTACTTTTTAGAGTGACTGACATCTGACTTATAGTTTATTTCCAAAATTTTTCTCTTTTCTGCCCTTTCTTTTTTAGCTAAGGATACTCGCACGGATCTGCTCGACAGTTATGCACATGAGGTAACCATTCGTTAAAACTACTGGTCAATGGCGTACCTACCTGCTATTCACACACTCGGAAACGTTTCCGACAGCGGAAAGAACGCTCTGTCACTGTCACTCACTACAGAATAGACAAAGAACAAGCACAGAATTCAAATCCGATTTCCGAATGGTTGTAGATCAGGGAAACGATCTATCAAATCTGTGCTGTTCTCTTCTTTGTATTTTGTTATCTCCCCCCTATGTTGTTTTTAAGGCAAAATTACAAGCAACAAAGAGCACGCACCGATGCAAGCCATCCCGTCGTCGCTGGGCTCGTAGACAGCGTCGCAGTCGCAGGAGAACCCTCCGTCGTTATTGACACACACGCCGGGCAGGCACAGGTCGTCCCGCCTTAAGTTTAAAATTACAAGTTGCAGAGAGCACGCACCGACAAGCTGGTTTGCAAATAAGATCCGTGAACGCACTATAGAATTACACCAACAGAACTGGAGCTCGCTGGATTCGTGCAGACAGGCGAAACTCGCACTGCCGCGCGTGGACGCGCGTCTATCCAGGACCCTGATACAACTGTGCAGACCGCAACTTCGCCAGGTAACAGGTGCTTTTACTGGTCATGGACAATTTATCTTTTTAATTTAGATGTCACCGACAGTCCCCTATGCAGAGGGTGCATGGAGGAAGAAGAAACAGCTGCCCACGTACTGCTGGAATGCAGGGGGGTGGCCCCTACCGGGCAAGGTACCTTGGCTCGCCGGGCAGCGTCTAGGAAGCGATCACGAATGTGGAAGCTCTTGGAGCGATCCTGGCTGTGTTGGGCTGGCTGGAGTGATCTGGCCGCGCACCCTCACGCACGCAACGGACGCAAAATAGCAATAGACGTCGAGTTGCGGAAACCGCCCGTACTCTTAAGAAGAAGAAGAAGAAGAGCACGCACCGATGCAAGCCATTCCGTCGTCGCTGGGTTCGTAGCCCGCGTCGCAGTCGCAGGCGAACCCTCCGTCGTTATTGACGCACACGCCGGGCAGGCACAGGTCGTCCCGCTCCGCGCACTCGTTGATGTCCTCGCACGCGTCCGGCTCGTGCTGCGGCACTGACGTCACGCGCCGGAAACCTGCCGACAGGACGAGATGTTGTAAAACATTGAAAATGAAGTAGTTAGAAAAAATTTAACCGTCTCACAACTAGCTTCGATGGGACTACATGACCTTACACTGTCCGGTGTAAGGTCGTGGCTAGTCGGCTATACAACAGCTATGGCAATAAAGCATTTGCAGTTCTTACATTTACGATAGAACATGCAAATATTATGAAAGCAATAATTATCGAATGAATTACCATAGAAATAGTTGGTACTAAAGAAACAAGGCATTGTTGTGTTCCGGCAGTTAGAGATAAGATAGCTAACTCCCTAGTGGTTGAGGATTCTGGGAGTGGTAAGCTTCATCTCTTAAATTAACATCAGGTATGATGAAGGCTAAAGCGCTATCTCGTTATGGATAAAAAAATGGTTAATGCAAGTGCAAAATACTGCATGGAAGAACTATTTATCCCGCCTGAAATCTACTTGCTAGGCTGTGGTGGCTTTTTTTTCTATTACGATTTTTCCTATAAGTAATTCCCATTTTAGCGGTTGAAGAGCCCTGAACATAACATAGTATACATTCTTAATATACTAGACGTGCAATTTTATTTTAAGCCAAGAGATAGAGGAATATTTGTGTAAGGATGAACATAAGATACATTCCCTTTAGTATACTCGACGTGCAATTTTATTTTAAGCAAGAGATAAATGAAAATTCCTGTAAAGAATGAATCCGCTCGTCTTCCTGGCTTCCACTGCTTTCCTACATAGACACCACATTTATACTTCTGTGAACTGAATGCATCATCCTGTTACCTTCAGGGCACTTGCAGACGAAGGAGCCGATGATGTTCTCGCAGGCGTGCGGGCAGGGCGGCGGGTCGGCGGCGCACTCGTCGATGTCGCGGCAGTGCACGCCGTCGGCCGCCACCGCGTACCCGTACGGGCACGTGCAGCGGAACGAGCCCAGCGTGTTGTGGCAGCGGAACGAGCACGTCGCGCGACCTTCCGCGCACTCGTCGATGTCCACGCAAGTCTGCGACGATGACCAATATTACTGAAGGGTACACTGAAAGTTTTGCTTAACTAACATTCGAAATTCAAACATTTATGAACGGCTAGGAGCGCATTACTTTCAGTGTGCCCTATGTATTAAGGGCTTGAGAATGGTTCTTGGGAAGATAAGGGTTTTTTAAAAACGGCTCGCGCAGTTCTGATTCGATTCGTGAGCGCGAGAGGTATAGCCGCTGCGAATTAACCTGGTTAATCGAAATGGGAGGGGCGTCGGAGCGATGTGATATCTGCCCTCTCTGTCATACGGCTTGCGTCTAATTGGCTAACCAACAGCGAGCGAAATTAACCGGTATTTTGAGCAGGAATCGTTTTGTTTGTATCTTTGTTTAGAACCGAAATAATATCGATTCTGAAAGAGCGAAACTGAAATGCAAATTATCTTTTGATAACTTATGGGAGTTTCTTGCAAACCGTTCGCGAGTTTTAACCAAGTTTGAGAACCCTGATTACTATACGATACACAGTTTTAATTCAGCCGGCCTAGCATGAGCGGCTTATAACACGTATAGGTATTGGGGTAAGCAAGACAACTTGCCGTATCATATCATATCGCGCGATAAAAGCCGCTCATGCTAGGCCGGCTGATCTAGAAAAAGAGTTGATTGCGGATTCGTCATAAGTTTCTGTCTGACCTTCTAATTTAGATGTATAATTTTACGAACACATTTGGGTGAAAAATTAAATTGGTATTTATATAAATATTCGTATAAATTTGTATAAATAATGACGTTCAAAACAAAGATCATAGTATCTACTGATAGACCTGACTCGTGATCTTGATGACTGTACTCACATGATCAGGTCCCTCCGTGAAGCCGAGGTTGCAAGTGCATTGGTACCCGCCGTCGACGTTGGTGCAGGTGCCGTTGCCGCAGATGCGCGGGTCGGCGGCGCACTCGTCGGCGTCCACGCAAGCCAATCCCGTGCTGTCCAGCACGAAGCCTTCGGAGCACTCGCACCGGAACGAGCCGTCCGTGTTCACGCAGCGACCGCCGCGGCACACGTCGGGACGGACTTTGCATTCGTCGAGATCCTGGGAAAGATAAATAAATAAATTTATTAATGGACACCATCACCTCCGATCAACAATACTAGGTGTTATTATTGATAGAATTACCATCACATACATTGTTCCTGTACAAAATTGTAGTAGCTTGAGCACTAGTATCATGGAAATAGGAAACAACGACCGACTAAAGATAGTTTTTGTAGTTTGCAGATCATAGATCCTAGTTGAAGCGGACAGTACGTGGAAATGAGGCTGTTTAGGTACGAAGGAATAGGTCAACTAACCGAATCACGATGAATTTGATTTTAAAGCTATTTACGTGAACAAGGATTAAAAGTAAAAGGCAATGATGCTATAAATACTAGAGAGAATATTCATTAAGTTTAAATGTGCAGAAAACTAAAATACTTACCTGTGTAAAGTTAGGACGTCCCATTCCACCCTGGCAGATGCGATGGAACTCTGGTGACTCAGGTGGTGGACAACGCTCGCAATATGAGCCCCATGCCGCTCCTACAATAACAAAAGTATTAACAATCACTCATCATAAACTTGCACTTTCCAGCTCTAAAAATTGAAAACTTTTGGTTCCAGCTTTTGGTAAGGATTCCTACGGACATAAGGTAATCAAACCAATATAATGTTCTTTTTCTGCTTTTATCAAAATCAATTGTAATTGTGACGCAATCGAATAGTATTATTCTAGCTCAACCCAAGGTAAAACCTTAACACTAAAACTAGGGCCTGTACAACATATCCAAACTAAGGCCTGTATTCTAGAACGACAGATTTCTTCTCTTCTATAGTTAGAAAGGGATGAATGTATTCGTTGCATGTATTTGCAAACCTTTCTAACTGTACTTGAGAAGAGATCTCCACTTAAGTATCGTTCTAGAATACGGGCCTTAAACCAATAAGCCTAATCATATTAACCTTCGGAGCAGCAGCACTCTGGTCGCGACAGCCGCAGCGGGCGCGCTTGGTGACAGCGTCCATTCAAGTACTCATCGTAGCACATCTCAGACCTCTCGTCCACACACACCGCCGCCGTCTTGTCGAACCGCCACCCAGGAGGACAGTCGCATTTGTAACTAGAAGAAACAGTCATCAATGAAGACAAAACCTTTCTATAATGTCTGCAATGGACGATAAAATGTGTAGCAATGTGAACCCACTATCCGTTGAAGTTGTGGCACTCGCCGCCAGCGCACGCGTATGGCAGTTCTTTGCACTCGTCTTTGTCTTCGCATCTTCTGCCGTGTAGTCGCCAGCCTTCGCCACAAGAACACTCGTATCTAAACAGAAGTGCGAATTCATTTATTGATGATGTTAGTGGTGATGTGATGATGTTAAAACTTCATTAATCAAAATCTTACTAAAAAGAATATTATTTACATCTCAGTATATGTAGTGATGCTATACATCCAGTTTCTCTAAAGCGATGTCGAGAGCTTCGATTATTCTAAAGCTTTTGACAAAATTTCCCACAGCTTATTAATATCCAAAATTGAATATATCGGTATAGACGGCGATCTCCTCAGATGGCTCACATCTTACCTTCGTGACCGTAGCTAAAGTTGTTACAGTGAAGGGTTTCACTTTTACTTATGTACCTATAACGTCGGGCGTACCTCAGGGATCGCACCTCGGTCCATTATTATTTTATTTTATGGAGATTTCTAAATACGTATTTCGCAAGAGCACCGACTGCACATGCAGTCGATAACACCTACGACTTCTCACTAAGCACTTTCTTCTTCGTGTTCATCGTTTGCTATGCCCCCATGCAAGTCAGTGCCCCAGTTTCGGTGACAGTAAAACACAGATGTTGACTAACCCTCCCATGGTGTTGGTGCAGGAAGGCGACCCGTCGCGGCCGCAGGGGTACGGTATCTCGGAGCACTCGTCGACGTCGCGGCAGTTGCGGCCGTCGCCCGTGAGCGCGTAGCCCGCCGCGCACTCGCAGCGGAACGAGCCGACTGTGTTGCGGCAACGCCCGTTGCGACACACCATGCCGCCCTCACGACATTCGTTGATGTCTGCAGAGTAACTCAAATTAGTAACATAGGTACGCTTGCAGACACTCTTTAATTCATTTTATGAAACATTTCTTTAGAAAGTTTTAAGACGATCTTTGACAAATAACGAAACGTGAGAAACACTAACAACTCGAAAATCAAAAAGACAATGAATTCCATCCCATTCTAAACACTTCCCATCTTGTCCTTAACTACAGAACCAAATTTTGTCGCCTACATCAATCTTTCAACTTTAGCCATTCATCAATCCGTTGCTCCAATCCTCCACATTCATAAAAATGTTAAGTGGCGATTACACTTAGACTTGCTTGTTTTGATTGCATCACTTGCTAAAGAAGAGCTCAAAGAAGGCAATCTATCCTGAATTAGGGCCCACCATCGGGGAACCAGACGCAGGCTAGCTTATCACCCTTACGTTGTTGACCATCCACCTGTCTGCACTAAACGCTTCGCAATTTCATTTCTCATGCGAACCGCTAAAGAATGGAATGCGTTGCCTGTCTATGTGTTCCCCGATAACTACAACCTTGGTATCTTTAAGGCCAGGCCTTAGACCACATCCTGTTAATAAACAAGATGGTGGTCAAATGCCTGCATAGTTATAATTTAAAAAAGGGCCCTCACTAGTGTAAGTGTGATCGCCAATTTCCTTCTACGTTAGAGGATGAGCTCACCGATGCAGTCATTGTTGGGCCCCGGCTTGAAACCCTCGTCGCAGTGGCAGGCGTAGGAGCCGGGCAGGTTCTCGCAGGTGCCGTTGCGGCACATGGGCCGCGGCCGCGCGCACTCGTCCACGTCGCGGCATACGTTGTCACGTAAAGTGTAGCCTGGCTGGCAGTCGCATCTGGAATGGACAATTTGGGGGTTATTGATGGAAATCCGTCTAGCTAAAGGTTGTTGCTGATAATGGTAAACATATTCTGATGCTCGAAGCCCTAACCCCCTTATTCTAAAACGTGGACTAAAGTTAGACCTAATTTAAAACTGATGCTAATTCTGTCTTTCATATGGAAAATGAAAGTGACAGCACCAGTTTAGTTACAGTTTTAAACCAGGACTATTTTAGTATGTTTGGAAAATGTGGGCAAAGGTGTTTTATGGCCCGTTGTGTAATGTAAACAAAGCACTTGAGCGCTTGTTATCACTCACCCGACGAGATGTTTATACTTACAGCGACTAGTAATGTAACTAGCATTTCTGAGAAGCTGATGAAAAAAATATTACATCCGGTTTGCACATCCGATGTGAATTCATTTATTTTTTTTTACCGGATTACATATTGTATTGTATTTTGACAGTACGTAGAATTAACGTATTGTACGAAACATGTAAAATATTGCAAAAGTAAAAAATAAAAGAATGAGGGTAGTCGCAAACGGCATTTATAATTACCGCCGGTCCTCAACGTTGACTCCTTCGATTCTAAAAATTTCAACCTAACCCTCCCTAAACTTCCCACATACAATCAGTCTCAATCAAAGCGTTACAATACCTGAACGAGCCGATAGTGTTCCTGCAGTCGCCGTGCTCGCAGAGGCGGTCGTCGGCGCACTCGTCGATGTCCTCGCACTCCTCGATGTCGGCCATGAGCCGGTAGCCGGCCGGGCAGCGGCACTCGTACGAGCCGGGCAGGTTCACGCACTGCGCCATGCCGCGGCAGCGCGAGTGTCCCAGCGCGCACTCGTCGATGTCACGGCACAGGTGTGATGTGTTGTCGTGCTCGTAGCTGTAAAATGTGATGGAACGTTAGATTTTTACTAGGTCACTGAATGTAAAGCTTGCCGGGCAGGTTCACGCACTGCGCCATGCCGCGGCAGCGCGAGTGTCCTAGCGCGCACTCGTAGATGTCGCGGCACAGGGACCGTACTCTGAAACGCTAATCCGAAACTTCGGTTAGCCCCGCCCCTTTCACTCGATTCTGTCCCAACTAGAGAATGAGAGGGACGGGTATTCCGAAGTTTCGAAGGTGTGACGTGTTGTCGTGTTCGTAGCTGTAAAATGTGATGATTCGTCAGACTTTTACTAGGTCACTGAATGTCAAGCATATCGCTGGTGAACTTGTCCTTACTAAGAGAAGTTAACTACCGAGTAATCATACAAATATGGAAACATTGTTTATCCATTTAAAAAATTGTCAACGTTATTCATACTGCATACAACACTTGTGCATAATAGACTGTACCTGAAAAATGGAAAATGAAGTATTTAGAAAAAATCGACCCGTCTCACAATCAGCTCCGATGGGACTCGAACCCACGACCTTTCGCTTTCCGGGCGACTGCTCTAACCACTGAGCTACGGAGTCGTTACGAGAAGCGTCGAATTTATCCAATACTTCTTACTCGCTGTATAGTCAGCGTAGACTGTACCTACTCATTTTGTTTAGGCCATTTTCACACATCAACCGCCCCATCTGGTCAGCCCACCCTGAGTGCATAAACTTATATGAGAAGAGGCTCTTTCTTTCCTTCTGTCCGGCCACCCCTCGAGCTTTTGAGCTCGTCAGGGAGCGGGGCAGGGGTTAGAACCGCCCAGCCCTGACGCGAAGCCTATTAGGCTTGGCGGGAGGGCTGGGAGCGGCGAAAAGCAGGCCTGTGTCTGACTGAATCCAACATGCCGTTCGCGGTATACAAAAAGACTGTAATTGCCCTCACTAAAAGTATAAAAAAACCATGAGTTTTGAAGTCCTTTTTTGTGAAAATGTCTAGGGAGCCCGCTAGAAATTTTCACAAAAAAAAAGGAATTTGACCAAAAAAAGAAAAAAACACGGACTAGATTTGAACCAAGGTCTTCTGGCTTCAATGCCGCCCGTTTTGTAACCTGAGCTATCACAACTTTGGAAACGGTGGCGAAATTTGCCTTCGTATTCTAATGACATGGTAACAGTTTTTCGATTAGGTCACGTGTCCGTCTTAGGAATTTTCGATCTCACGGTCACGTGATCCTGACGTGCACAACGCCGAGAAGTTTTCAAAAAACCATTTTCCCACAAAAATTCTAAAACATGTCTCACCCATGGTCACACCCGCAGGTGAACCCAGAAGGCGTGTCGTGGCAGACGCCGGGCTTGCAGAGCTGCGGCATGATCTCGCACTCGTTGATGCGGCGCGTCTCGTTGGTGACGGGGTTGACGTACTGGCCGGGGCGCGCGCCGCACAGCGCCACGTGGGGCGCCGAGCCGGGCGCCGGGCAGCGCTCGCACGGCGCGCCCCACGCGCGCCCCGCCGAGCAGCAGCACACGTGCCGCGTCTGGGGCGCGCCCGCCGCGTTCGAGCACTGGCCCGTGTCTTCATCGAATTCTAGGTAGCATTGCCGTTGGCGGATGTCCACACACTCCTCTGTAAATTGATTTTCACACTTATGCTCTGAAATGTTAATATTATAATTGAGAAAACAATGCAGTACGTGGCACTTTTCCGCACTTTTCCGCCACCTTTACTTACTGCACTGAAGTGCAGTAAGTAAGTACTGAAATTCATTACTGCAGTGATTTTCAAATTTAGAATGTTTACCTCGGAAAAGGTACTAGGTACCCAAAGATATTAATTACCAATTTTTTTTCTTTATTTTTTCTTTCGTTATTCCTGTGTATAAAAACAGAAAAAGCAAAGGGACATTTGCACCATACAGCCACATTATTATTATTATTATATAGGTAATTATTATATCATAATTAGGTTAACTTTTTTTTAATACGGTGCGCACAGAGTATATTACTTCGTATTGTACCACAAGCGCTATGTACCCTTAGCACGAACATCAATCGAAAAAACAAAATGAGATGTATCATAGACAAAATATCCTTTACGAGTAATTGTGTATGGGAAATATGTACAGCGCCATCTACCACCCAGAAGCGGGTATTGAAGTTGCGCATTTTAGTAGCAAGTAGTAAGTATCACTAGGCTGTATGACCGTTCCACTTGGCCTCACAAACCAATATTAAAAAAACGGCGGGAATGATTTTCAGCGGTTGATTTGATATCAATACAGTTTATTTATTTATATTGTGTAATAAATTATCAAAATGAGTTCTGCCAATGAAACATATACAGACATTGTATGTACCTACTCCACCATATTTGAGAGCAGAAGCAAAATCAAAAGAAAGATATATGAAAACCTACGATCTGATTTGGAAAAGTGAAAAAAGGCGCATACGTTTTCGGAATCTGTGTTGTTGGCGTATTTTAATGATACTTACATCATTAAAATAATATTATTATGGGCGATTTATACATAAGTGTGCCCGGGAAAACAATAACATTTACATTTAATAATTGCCCGAACATGTGTGATATAAATTTTAATAAATATTATTTAGTTAAACAGTTTTTTTTTTATTTCCTCGCATTTCTTGAGAAAAGCACTATACAAGCCTTGTACGGTAAGCAAATTACATTGTCGAGAATGGTTTTACCTGTCCTCGGCTGTAATGTACTATAAATCAACTGTATGTAACTGATACTTTTAATCGACTCTGCGGTCTAGTGGTTCATACCACCGATTTCAGACCCAGAGGTCCCGGGTACATATTGTATTCGGTTTGGTTGGTGGTAGGACTTGTTCTTAGTCCGCCGGGCTAGCCCGGCTCCATTCATAATTGACGCTAGCTACCACCATCTTATTTAAGTCTCACGCCCTAACAATGATGTTTTAAGCATTATTGTGTTCCGGCAATTAGAGATACGATAGCCAGTTCTTCAGTTATTGTGGCTTCCGGGAGAAGTGCGCTTCCACCTTCAGCTTTATCACCACTTATCATCAGGTGTGATGAAGGCTAAGTCGTGGGCCACACTGGAATAATACGTGTTCGCGCGTCCTGCGGATCCGCAGGTAGCCTCCGCGCCCCGCGGTCGCTCCAGTGTGGCTCACGACTAAGTGCTACACCGTTGTAGATAAAAAATAAAAAAACGACAACCATATTGTAGCTCCAGTAAAAGATATAGATATAGATTTCAAGGATTTCGGCTAGTTCTAATGATTCTTAAAGTTACCAGCAACAGGATTACTTATACACACTTTACTTCGAAGTGGACTTTAGTTGAGCATACAAAATACAGATAACAAAGTCGCACATTTCTTTAAAAACTATACCTATATGGTCAATGATTATGACTCACTGTTGCTGGGCATGGGCACGTAGCCCTCGGGGCAGAGGCACACGTAGGAGCCGGGCGTGTTGCGGCACACGCCGGGCCCGCACACGCCGGGCGCCGCGCACTCGTCCACTCAATCTCTAAGACTCACTGTTGCTGGGCATGGGCACGTAGTCCTCGGGGCAGAGGCACACGTAGGAGCCGGGCGTGTTGCGGCACACGCCGGGCCCGCACACGCCGGGCGCCGCGCACTCGTCCACTCAATCTCTAAGACTCACTGTTGCTGGGCATGGGCACGTAGCCCTCGGGGCAGAGGCACACGTAGGAGCCGGGCGTGTTCCGGCACACGCCGGGCCCGCACACGCCGGGCGCCGCGCACTCGTCCACGTCCACGCAGCGCTGCTCGTCGTCCGACAGCGCCCAGCCGTCGCCGCACGTGCACACGAACGACCCGAACGTGTTCGTGCACGTGCCGTGCTCGCATAGAGCCGGGTGCTGCGCGCACTCGTCGATGTCGGCTAGGGTCACTACGTAGGACGGCTGTAAACACCAATTGCGATTAAAAATTAACTCAAAAATTTGTCATAAGTATTAGGTGTCATTGGTTTTGTTTAGATACTTATTTACGATGTTTGAAAAGATTGATAGGTGAGAATGAAGCGAAAGAAGTGTGCAAGTTTCGTAGCAGGTGGCGATCCATAGTCTCTGCCTACCCCCGTGGGAAATAGGCGTGAGTAGATGTATTGTATGTTATTTGAAGTTAGAAACCCCTGACAGCTAAGGCCATGTAAAAACTTACAAAAATTAAGGATCCTTTCAAACGTGAAACCAGTCCTGAAACTGTGTAAATCTTATTCAAAACCTAGTTTTATAGAAAGAAATCTTACAGGTTCCAAAACCGGTTGGTATCCAGGACCGCCAGGACAAAGCTGTCTGTACTCTTCTGAGCCTGGTTCTGGGCATAGATCACAGTAATTGCCCCATGCAGCACCTGCAAATAAAGCGTTATTGCTTATCGAACGCTCCATTCACTATGTCAAATTGACGACTTCTGTATTTTCAGAATATTTCAAGATAAAAGCTTACCAACTGAACAGCAGCAAGCCGCCATTGTTCCGTCTTCTGATAGCTCATCGCGGTCATGGCAGCGCTCGGTGCCCGAACGCAAATCTACGTTGCCGTAGCATCGGGCTTTTCTTGAATCTATAAAAACAAATAGAAAGTTGTAGTGCCAAAAATTTATCTGGAATTTGTAGCTAGGTGACTTGATAATCAAAAGAGTATTACCAAAGCAAGCAGTTCCATCGGAGACCAGCTCGTAGTTGGGCGGGCAGCGGCAGACGTAGGATCCCTGAGTGTTGAGACACTCGCCGTACTGGCACGACTGCGGCGACTTGCACTCGTCCACGTCCGTGCAGTTGAAGCCAGGCATCACTACAATACACATCTAATTATGACGTAATCAAGAACTTGAAACATGAGATGATGTAGTCAAATAAAGAAGTTTGTAGAAACTGGATACACTGGACGAACATAATTCAACGGATTGGTGTGGGGTTTCTATTTTCAACAACTCGTCGCTAGTCGTCCTTTTTCTTAATACCAATGACGAATAGCCTATGAAGTTTTTTTAAATATTAACGGATATAGCTCCTACGAGGCGTACCTCGTAGCAACTACCATTCGTAAGCAAAAACCTATCAAGCACCGGGCATAAAAATAGAACCGGGCATAGGTGAATGATGTCTAAAGGTGAGGTGGTCAATCATAGGTTGGAAGAGCTTAGTCATTCACGACCAGGCTTCATGAGATTAGCATCGACCAAAACCACAACATCATTGTTAAGTCCGTCATCGTTAAACATGCCTACATGGTTACAATTACAATTATGAGTTGGTGAAAATACTTACATTCATCAACATTGTCCGACTGATATCCTTTGTCGCAGATACACTTGAACATGCCGTACGTGTTGACGCATCGGCCGAACACACACACATTGTCGAAAGTGGCACACTCATCCATATCTGCAAACAGGAACATAAAACCACAGGTATAAATGGTGTAATACCTAGTTGATATCACCTTTTATTTTATTATTAGATTCTGCAAAAATGTATGTAAGTAAATTGAAACAGATGCGGCATAGCCGTGACCTGCTTTCATTTGCCATCCACCGGGTTTACGCTGAACTTTATTTTTATTTATTAGTGTTCGATTAGATTCCGTGACAACAACTCATGCGTTTCTTTTCTTAACATTCGCCTGCATCTGCACATAACCTTGCAACTGACACCCTGCACCACTGCATTTAATATATTACATTTTGCATCAACCATTTTTTGGTCCTTAGATACGCGCCACCTGCTTTCACGTCTACAAAAATTATAATCTAAAGCAAACTGCAACACAATGTCTTACCGAGACAAGCTTTCTCGTCGGGTGTCTTCGTGAATCCGACGTCGCAGTCGCAGGTGTAGCCTCCGGGAGTGTTGGAGCAGTGTCCGTTCTCACACAACGTTGGGTCGTTCGCACACTCATCTATATCTACACACGAGTACCTGGTAAAATTTAAAATTCTTATTAGCAAGCCGACTATACCTATAGGTACCTACGTCTGTTAATACTGACACAGTTTAACCAATTTATCCTTAAAAGTGCAAGAGGGTCTTTCTTTCTTTCTTCTTCCTTGGCCTTTTCTGCCAAAATTGGCAGGAAAGGACTAGAATTTTTTACGTTGATGATTATTTTGATTGAATAAAATTCCAAAACTGGTCTATTAGTTAGGGTGTTAACATGCCAAAGCTGCTCGCGGTGCAGGTCGCACCTCGCGATCGCACCTTGCCATCTCGATGTAAAACAAATGTATGCAGGCTCACCAGTACGCACATGCCGAACGATACCTCAATGCGATACATCGCGGTCTGCATGGATGCCGACGTCAAACAAAATATTTTGTTTCACATCGCGGTCGACCGCGAGGTGCGACCTGCACCATGACCAGCTTTGGCATGTTAACACCCTTAGGTGATCATGGCAATCTTACCCGTCGCCCTTGTAGCCGGTGTCACAGAGACAGACGAAGGAGCCGTCGGTGTTTCGGCACGTGGCGCGCGGGTGGCAGCCGCCGTTGTTGGTCACGCACTCGTCCACGTCCTCACACTCCGAGCCGTCACCACGCCATCCATCTCGGCACCGGCATTGGAAAGAACCCTACCCGAAAGAAAATGCACATTGAATATGCAACAATAAGACGGCATTATTGAAGTTATTCAAAGCAGGAAAATGAATACAACTTGACAAAAGCCCGAAGAGAACATAGAAAATCTAAACATTAGAATTCCTTATTATTCAAATTTTATGTCGAGATAGATCAGAGTACATCAAGTATATTTGACATTATATACCCCTAAAATCCTGGCACGTTGTTCTAAAACCTTAAAATCTAAGCTAATCTAACCTTATAATCGTTTTGGAATTCTCCCGTATTCCAAAACGTGGACTAAAGTTAGACCAGGGTTTAAAACTAATGCTAAATCCGTTTTTCATTTGGAAAATGAAAGTGACAGCACAGATTTAAACCATGACTACCTATTTTAGTCCACGTTTTGAAATAAGGGGGTTCGAGTCTGAGGCTCCAGCAGAATGTGTTCTAGCTACAAATCGAAGTACGCACGGGCAGGTTGATGCAGTCGGCGGCGGGGTGGCAGTCGCAGGTGCCGAGCTCGCACTCGTCATCGTCGGTGCAGGCGGGGCCCTGCTCCGGCTTCACGCTGTACCCGTCGGGGCAGCGGCACACGAAGCTGCCGATCGTGTTCTGGCACTCGCCGGCGCCGCAGAGCTCGTGGATCTGTACCGTTCATATAAAGTATAAATCGTCTGTTAACTTTGTTATTTTTAAGTGACAAATTCAAGAATTTTTTTGGTTACAGTGAAATGACATTTTGACAGTTTAATTTTGACATTTACATTTCAATACGACATAACCGCTCTCGAGCTAATGCTGGGTTGGAAGAGCTACTAACGTAAGGCCTCACAACAAAACTCATTCAACCTGCTAGTTATCTATCCGTAAGAAAGGACTATGTTAAGCCACACTAGAGGGGATATTAAAACATATCAGGAGGTTGTATAGTAGGCAGTGGTAATGGTCCTGCGATCGTATAGATTTTAAAGCAATTTTCGCAATGGTCGGTCACGGGATGGGTAGCTAAAAGTTTAATATCTCGAGTTCCTCAGTGCTTCTGAAGGAAGGTTAAGCCATTGGTCTGAGATGCGTTTGCAATCTCTTCCTTATTCATCTAGGAAATTGAATGACTGATGAAGATTATGATATAGTGCGACAACGTTTTCTGTTCCGGTGATAATCTTTGGATTTAAAACAGTTTTTTCTGTCACGGATGTCACCGGAACAGGCAGGAAAGTGGAGAGGAACTAGAATAGAGCTTCAAAGCCACATACGTCAGCGCACTCGTCGACGTCCCGGCAGGTGGGGCGGTCGCCGTCCACTGGCAGCAGCCCCTCGCCGCAGCCGCACGAGTAGCCGCCCGGCGTGTTGCGGCACTCGCCGCCGCCGCACGGCCGCGCGCCGCCGCCGCACTCGTCCACGTCGCGGCACGTGCGCCCGTCCGCGCGCAGCTGCCATCCGTCCCTGGATATTCATGACAAGTAAATGACTATTTAGACTTTAGCATAACTACCTAATTAAAGAAACTTTACGAAATCTTCTTGTCGTTCCGACGATGGCAGCGAATTTCTCAGCGAGTATTTATATGTAGCTTTTTGTAACACGTTCCAGTAATTGAACTCTAAACCCCTTATTTCAAAAGGTGGAATAAAAGTTAGACCTGGGTGCCTACCATCAACTCTTATTGCGGTTTTGTTTAGGACCTAAACTGAACTGCTTCGCTTATTCGTACCACGACAGCTTAATATCAATGACAGCGATTCAGTGATCATTCAATGACATTTCACAGCCGCTGAGCTGTCATCACCTCTTATTTGACTTATAACTCGGCCAAGCTAACATGACATCTGCAGGTTATACCCGTCCCTTTCACTCTCCGGGCATGACAGAATCGAGTGAAAAGGGGCACAAATCGTTCGGTCATTCACATTTAGCAATTCATTTGCGATCCAGTTTTAAGAAGGTAGTATAGTACGAAAGAAAGCAATTCATTTTAGGAACCTATTCTGCATCGCGCTATTTTTGAATCGCTGTCTTAAAGTTGATGGCACCCTGTAGTGCTAGCACAACTTAAACGCGACTCGAGTGAGAAAGAGTCGTGGGCACTTTCTACCAATCAGATCGCTCGTAGATAGCGCACGTGACTTAAGGCGACGTGCTGATTTTTTTGGAAGGATTTTTCAAGTGGCGGCGTTTGTGTCTCGTGTGTCAGGACAATAAATGTTCGTGGGCGAAAATAATCGTGTTCAAACAAAAAACAATAAAATAATAATTATCCTACCAACTAACTACGTAGTCAGAAGTGCAAACTTTCCGTTAGTTCATTTTATACCACGTCTTACTCACTTGCAGCTGCAATGGTAAGATCCGGGTGTATTGACGCAGTCGTGTTGGCATCGGGTGGGGTCCTCGGCACATTCGTCGATGTCTTCGCAGTGGGACTTCACTGTCAGCTGGGCATAACCCTCGTCACATACGCACTGGTACGTTCCCATCTGGTTCTCACAGGCGCCGTTACTGCATATTCCTAAAAACATGAGATAGCGAGTTACACTCTTTAAATTCCAAGATGTAGAAACAAGACTAAGAATAAGATTAGAAAAACAATCCATCATAGAAAATCTATTAAAATACTGGTGGAGCCAGTGAACTTCATATTTTTCCATACGATCCCGCGAGATTGTGATATTTTTCAGGATAATAAGTAACCTATGTCACTCTCTAGTCCTCAAATTAACCCCATACCAAAAATCACGTCGATCCGTTGCTCCGTTTTGACGTGACGGACAAACAAACACACTTTACAAATTAGTATGGATAATATTAGTATCGATATCACGTAGCTGATCATAATAATTGCGACGTACCAGAAGTGATAGAGCACTCATCGATGTCCTTGCAAGAGAGTCTGTCTGGAGCGAGTTCCATTCCAGGAGCACATTCACAGCGGAAAGATCCAGGCGTGTTAAAGCATCGTCCACCTCGACACAAGCCTCTATCTTCCGCGCATTCGTTTATATCTGAAACAATGTCGAAGGGACTTTAGAACATGCTGAAATCACCTGTGTTTTCAACCAGATAAATCTGCCACAAAGAATAGGCGACTCACCGACGCAAACCTTGGATATTTCGTCAGCCCTGTGCCCGGGGCGACAGTGGCACGAGAAACTGCCTTCATTGTTGCGGCACTCTCCCGCGCCGCACACGTCAGATACTATCTCGCATTCATTCACATCCACACATGTGCGATTTTTCGAATCCTGCATAAAAAAGGAACAAGTGTCACTTACGAAAATTTAGGAATATGGCTATGGAGAATGAAAAATGATGAGGTGATACGGAAACTTACCGGTTCATATCCAGGGAAGCAGTCGCAGACGAAATTACCCATCACATTCCTGCATCTGCCGTGACCGCAAAGGCCAGGGAAGGCAGAGCACTCGTTAACATCCATCTCTTTGGCATCCACGCTGTTGTCTGGGTTTGTGCCCGGAGGCCAAGGTCCAGTCCAGTTGTCACCGTCTCCTCCTGGCCCGCCCCCGCCTTCGTGGGGACCGATGGGTCTCATGTGGTCCCAGATGTCGGACATGTTGCCGTTGCCATTGCCGTCAAACGGCCGGTCCCATGGACCTCCGGGGCCGTCTACCGCGCCCAGCATGCATAAGTTGCGGAAAGCGTCGGTTCCTGAAGAGCCAGACAATTAATTCAATTAACATAAGTCAGGTCACATCAAAAAGTTACTAAGTGAACAAAAACTAATTAAACAGTTTCCCGTATTTGCTACGCGTAGTGTTGATTGCGATGACTGGACAGGTTCAAAGTCGAGTCGAGTAGGTACGTATTTGTTTAAGAAATGACGCATGAAGAGCGCGCAGTCTGCACACTGGCGCCGCCATTGAAAAAAAACATAGGGCTTAAATAAAGACGAAATTGTGAATTATCTCTCTGTAGTTGGTGTTGTCTCTGTGCAGACTATACGCCCTTAAAAATTACCACAAAGCTATTTCGGAGAGAAACACTACAGAGAGATACCTTATTTACAATTTCGTCTTTATTTAAACACTGATTATTTTTCCAATGGCGGCACTAGTGTGCAGACTATACGCCCTTATGTTCGCCAGTTAGGCCAGCCAGATGTCGTACCTTTCTTGGGACAGGGCTCGCAGCGCGTGTCGCCCCAGGCGCGGCCGAGCGCGGAGCAGCAGCACACGGCGCGGAGCACCGAGCGCAGCGGGCCCGTGCAGCGCCCGCCCATGTACTCCGTGTAGCACACCTCGTGGCGAGTGTCCACGCAGCGGTTACCTGTGCAGGTAGATCAATAACAATGGGGAGAAACGGACAGAGCTTTATGTAGATGGCGTTTTTGTGATTGGGGATTCACTTTCTACCTAATCTGTGGGATAATAATGTACTCTTTGGTCGATGATTGGTCAAAAGATTTCATCGATTTTGACAGCTGTTAATCAACAAAACACCCCCCAATAACACCTATGCCCTCTGACGTGATAAAATTATAGTTTTCCTCCCCATTATCAGGTACTTTTTTTATAAAGAATCAACTGAAAATGTTAGAAACATGGCTCTTACCACTTGGGTCTAGCGTCAGCCCAGGGGGACACTCGCAGCGATACGAGCCATCTGTGTTAACGCAAGAGCCGCCGACACACAAGTCCGAATCCAAGGCACACTCGTCCACGTCACGGCAATTAACTCCATCCAACTGTAAAACCAGATTAGAAGGAAGAAAGTGTCAAGCACTCATGATAATTACTGCATATTTTCATTATTTTGAGAGATTTATATGTCTGTTAACAGCATATTTCCAAATATCAATAACTTTTATTAGAGGAAATCATTTTACTGACTAAATTTCGTAAGAACCCTTTTTCTCCTTTGTGCCCAATTGCCCATTGATAGTGTTGACGATGTCAATGTTACCTTAGCGAACCCCTTGGGGCAGGGGCAGTGGTCCAGGTCGCAGGGCTCGCAGGGGGAGCCCCAGGCGAGCCCCACGGAGCAGCAGCACTCCTGGCGCAGCAGCGGCCGCGGCGCCGCGCCCTCACACTGCCCGTCCACCACGCGGCGCCAGCACGACCCGCGACGGTTGTCTGATCACGTGACGACCATATTATTCATCTACTATTACTTCTTCGATTTTGCGGATTCCAGAACGAAAACCGTCAGCCTGCCTAGCATGACCATTATTATATCACGCGATATGATATAGCACGTTGTGCTGTCTTGCTTACCCCACTAAGGTGTAAGCAAGATATAGGCTCTTATCATGCGTCAATAGTCGATAAAAGCCGCTCATGCTAGGCCGACAGGTCATGTCTACTTCTAAAGAATATTAATTGCTTTCCTAATAGATAGTTGCGGCTAAAATGCCGCTATATTGAAAACGTAAAACAGTTACAAAAAAAACAGGGATCCACGAATGTCCTAATAAGTACAAAAGTTCAACCCTACATCACACATATTTTGGAAGTAAAACAGTCAAGACTTTATTGTAGTTTAGAGGGTCTATGATAATCTTTATTAGAATCTAGAATTTGTTTTCTAAGGGTCATCAACGTACCAATACAACGCTGCGCGGTGGGGTCCAACACAAATCCATGTTCGCACTCGCACTCGTAGCTGCCGTGGGTGTTGATGCACCGCCCGTTGTCGCACGGGTTTGATTGCTCTGCAACGTCACTTACAGTCAAATAATTGAAACCAGCATACAGTGCGACAAACATTATCTACCTATATAAAATTACCAAAACGGCTGTCGGCTGCCAGAAATATTTATTAGTTTCAAATTTGTCCACCGGTTCAGTAACTTTGTGGCACTGTACAGTGCGACAAGATCTGTTTGGCACTTGAAAATGGCGATTTGCTCAGTCACAGAATAAATTTGACTTTATCTTATTAGGAGCTGTCACTACTAGGTATTATTGTTGATCGAAGTGTCACTATGATGCCACACTAGTTTGCTTTATTATTTTGACAACGTGCTAACAGGTACTTCTTGTGGCACTGCACGCACCTTTGGATATGCATCTGCATTGTGTTCTTGAAACAAAGGGTCACGTTATAACGGATTTAGTAAAATGTGTAAAAACTGGCACAGAAAAGACCTCAGAGGTAGCCCAGGAAAATAAAAAAGTGAAATCTCTTTTCCATCACACTACATCATCCAAAGAAAATATTTACAATTCAATAATCAAAGTTCTGTTAAAGTAGGTTAAATATTAATAGTTAATTTAAATTATAAAGAAAAAGCAGTGCAATGAAACGATTTGCGTGGCAATGGATTATATCTGTAAATATACGTATTATATTTAATTACTTTGGAATATATAGAGGCATCAATGGCGTAGCGGTCATGACCCAGCTGTCAACGTGTTACGTGACTCTGATGGTAGCCATGTTGTCAATTGGCTAGGGTGGTTCTCATACTATCCCAAGTTAAATTATATTCACGTATCAGAGTCGATAGTCATTCAACTGACAATAAGCTCAGGATTTAACTTTTCGAGCAAGCTGTTATTAAATCCCAATCGAAAGTTTTATTTCAGTGATCAACCGTCTTCCTAATGGCCTTATTAAATCATCAGTCTATTTATGTCAAATTGATAAGACTTGAAAAGTCACCGAACAAAACGTAGATGAAAGTGAAATCAATACCAATTTTTTATCAACTGCAATAAAACTCTGAAATTTCCCATCACAAAAGAGAATCACACCCAGATGTTACATGCCAAATGAGTATGGGTCTATGGATGCTCTGCCAGAGAATGGTTCATAACCTGTGTTGACGGGGAACGAGGGGGGGATGTCCCCCCGCTCGTAATCCGAGACGATGAAAATAACCTCACCATCGCATTCGTCTATGTCTCGGCAGAGCTGTTCGTCTGGCTCGTACCGAGTGCCGGGCGGGCATACGCACGTGAAGCTGCCTATCGTGTTACGGCACTGACCGCCAGTACATAGCTGCAAATAAAACATATAAGATTCGATGCGTCTCCACGTCAAGGATCACATAAAAGGGTGCAATACAACCCAGCAGGAACAAGTTTGCTTACCGATTGGTGCATGTCACACTCATCAATATCTCTGCAGATCCCATCGGCATCAGAATGGAATCCTGGATCGCAAATGCACCGGAAGCCAGGGTCGAGGTTCTCGCAGGTGCCGTGCTGGCAGATGCCGGGAATGACGTTGCACTCGTTAATGTCCGCTCCGCCGTTGTCTTTACTCTGTCCTTCGGGGCAGAGGATCTCGTAGTCTTTGGTACCCTTGACAGGGCACTGTTTGCAGGAAACGCCCCAGCCTAGGCGAAGACCTGGGGAAAATTCACGTTATCTTTAGTATGTGGGTAGTGAATTATTATTGTAAATAATTTCTAAGTTAAGGTCATACAAACCTTTGCTGGAACTGCAGCAACACTGAGACCTAGTGACAGGAGTGTTACCAGGTCCAGAGCACTGTCCGTCTTCATATTTCTCGTAACATAAATCTTGAACTTCATCTGCAGAAGAAGAAATGCAGTTTATAATCCTGCTTGTAGAACCTTATAGGAATAAGCATTTTTTAAGGTGCAGAGAGTTGGTAGAAAGGTACTATTGAATTCAAAATTGACTTTTTTTGCGGTTTCTGCTACACATCGTGTATAATAATTGAGCAAGTTCTAAACAGAGGACCGAAAGTAATGTCTTAGGGAGGTCATCTAAGTAGTCAAGAGATATTGCCAATATCCTATTAGAAGAAAGAAGAAGGTGGAGGTGTATCTTTACCGAGGCAAGTCCTGCCGTCGGCGCTGAGCGTGAAGCCCGGCAGGCACTCGCAGCGGAAGGAGCCGGGCGTGTTGAGGCAGCGGCCGTTGCGGCACACGCGCTGCTCCGCGCACTCGTCCACGTCCACGCACGCGCCGCGGTCCGCCGTCAGCCGGTAGCCCGCCTCGCACACGCATTGGAACGACCCTTCCATGTTCACGCATCTGCCTCCCTACGAGAAATAAAATAAGTAATTGAAATTTTATCAATATTGTAATTTGGTTCCAAACCAAACTAACATGAAAATCATCAGTTAATCTTTAGATGATGTATTGGGTATGGGTAGGGTTTATAAAAATCCACAAAAAGGCCACTTTAAAAATGTATATCGTTGCGAACCTTCAATAATCTTGAGGCACATTGAACTTTATGAATGGATTTTATCGTCTTCTGTTGTTTCGAGAAATTGGGCATCACATCATCGAGAACTTAAAAGAGAGAATACCAAGAATCACCTTGCAGACGGCCTTGTCGGCGCACTCGTCGATGTCGATGCAGTAGCTGCCGGGCACGAACTGAAAACCGACGTCGCACTGGCAGTCGTAGGCTCCGGGCAGGTTGCGGCAGCGCCCGCGCCGGCACACGTTGCCGGACTCGCGGCACTCGTCCACGTCGCGGCACGCGTGCCCAGTCTCCGTGGACTCGTAGCCAGGGTTGCATACGCACTCGTAACTGTAGGTAGGTAATAATATGCGACCTCCACTTATATGCAAATATCAATTTTAAAAATTAAAAAAAAATTTACTTGCAATGCAAATGACAAACATATTGTGTTAGTGATATTTTCATGTAATAGCCAAACTTAGTGAAACTAGTGTAATAAATATATCCAACCAAACATCAATTAGTAGAAGACTTCCCTACGAGTAAGAATGGTCACATAATTATATCGTCAACATAGCAAAAGTTATGATTCGCTTCGTTTAAGACTTACCCGATAGAAGTACCCCGGCACAAGCCATTCGTGCACATTGCTCCATTTGTCACTTCACACTCGTTCTGATCGCTGCAACGCCTATTGTTATCAACAGGGTCGAATCCTGGCGGACATCTGACAATCAAAAGAATAGCTTCGATAAACTCTAAATTCTATTAATTCCATTCTGCGTTTTGGTAGTCACTTAAGTTCCATTTCTCTTACCTGCAGTCGAATGAGCCAATGTTGTTGGTACAGATACCGCCCTTGCAGTAGCCGAGCGCGCACTCGTCGATGTCGATACATATCGGGTTTCCATCGCGTTCATTCTTTTCGGCACCTTCCCAGCAATTACAGTTGTATCTGTAGAGATAACACTTGTCAGAATTAGGGAGAATTTTAAGTTAAGTATAAAAGTTTTAAAAAAATATGTAAGAAACATTCTCTCTTTCAATTTCAATTTAATATATTTGCATAAATATGGTACAATACAGGTATTAAATATATAATTCTCCAGCATATCCTGTCGAATTTCTTATAATATCCGGTACCGTAAAATGAACTAGTGGCTCCAATTTTTTGTCTTCAGATCTGTCGCTTAGATACTTTAATAAAGACGCTTGGATATAATATGCATTACATTAAATAAATAAATAAATAAATAAAATCATTTATTTTCAGACAACAATACAGTCCATGTTGTTAGTAACATTCGTTCTTATGACTATGTTAGTAAAATTATGTAATCAAACTGAATTAAATTATTAAATTATTACTGATGTTACACCGAGATTATTAAATTTAAAAATACAATATTTCATATTATAAAATTGAAAATGTCAACAATGATTAATTTATAAACAAGAGTAATTAGACATTAGATATAGTAAAAAGAGCAGTAGTGTCTGCAGCGTTTGTTCAGCCCCCTGATTCTGATGAAACCGTCGCTCGGAAACATAATCGGATTCGAATTCTGTGCTTTATAGTTGTCTATTCTATAATGAGTGACAGAGGCACTGCATACATTCCGTTGTCGGGAGCGATTGCTACAGTTTGTGTATCAGGGGGCAGGTCTAATTTGTAATCACAATCAGAGTTAATCCATTGCAATTGAATTTTACATCTACCACAACCCATGAATATTAACTTACCCTGGGTCCTTATCGACGCAGTCTCCGAGCCCGCAGATGCCGCTGCGCAGCATGCACTCGTTGATCTTGGCGATGGAGGGCGGCTCGTACTCATCAATACCACCTCCTCCTCCTCCGCCTCCTCCTCCTCCACCGCCGCCTCCTCCTTCCTCGTCAATGCCTCCCGTGTTGTTTCGCCGCCATTTTGTCGGTATACCCCCGCATAGGTGGGACCATTCCACTGGAAAGACCATTCAACATTTTTTTCAATGGACACCACATTTAATTAATGATGGGCGCTATTAGCCTACAAGGAGATTCAGTTAATTGAACCAGCAAAAATTTATCGTTGTAAAGCTAAAAAGTAGTTATTTCTAAAGTAGGAGACAGACTTCAATGAGAAAACCTGTTTGAGAGACTGTCGTGAACTTACTGGATCCCCTGGGTGGACAGGGCGTGCAGAGGTCGCCCCAGGCGCGGCCCATGTTGAACCCGCAGCAGCAGTCGCGGTTGGACAGCTGCACCGACAGCCGGTCCGAGCACTCGCCCGTCTCGCTAATGTACGTGAAGCAACTGCCCACTCTGCCATCTGTCAAATTTATTAAACTCAGTTATTGGACTACAACTTTTCTACAAGAAAGTCTTCACTGTATATCTTAAGTATTACACATACTTACCAATACAAAACTTTTTATCTGGACTAGGTATGAAGTGAGGATTGCAGAGACAGTAATAGTCGCCTTCGGTGTTCACGCATTTTCCATTCTGAAATCATAATTTTCAAATTTAGTAATTGTTACAGATAAAGAAGCCTAACTTAAATTTAGTCCTTACTTTGAAATATTATGCAATGCAACCTTCGATCAACAATAGTACTAGATGAAGGCTCACGAACTAAATGAAAACTTTATATGGACAGACTGACTTTTTGTTAAACAGAGTAAAAAGGTTACGAATGTTACGATCTTACATTAAAAATGACAGGAAACGTTCCAAGTTTGAAATACCTTAGTATTATTGACACTGTCAAAATAATCTAAGTTATAAATTATACTCTCAAATGGGCTTATGGCTTGGACATATCTGTCACTCCAAGTATGTATCTAGAACTAGGTGTTATTGTTGATCGAAGAATGCAACGCAATCCATCTTACTCTAGCATTTAAGACAAACCTAGTTACAAAGTGTTTCCTAATATCTGTCGAAATTCATCATCAATATTGAATGAGTTAGTATGTTTTCAACACACTTGCTCATAAAGTGAGCCTTATTACATCGATCTTAGGGCCATAAACCGAACTATAACACACGCGTGCATAATAATATTACAGTACTAGTTGCGTAATAGAATTATCCCTACAAAGTTAAGCAAGTACCTAACTGCAAATTATATGCGAGTAAACAGAGACTTTTCAATTTAACCGGGTAATACAGTATCCCTACAAAGTTAAGTTAGTACCTAACTGCAAGTTATATGCGAGTAAACAGAGCATTTTCAATTTCACCGGGTAATAGGTACAGTTCTTTTTTTGTAACAACAAAGAGGTTTTATACATGTTTTATACTGATGAAAATCCATTTACGTTTTTAGAATAAATAAATGTGTCCCTAATTAAGACAAAAAAACATAATTAAGTGTATTGTTATCAAATTATTTACTTAAATTATTTAATTAACTTAAATCTCTAGTAAATTCTTCCAATTTACATATTTTACCCCTTAGTTCAACTCATCACTTTCCAAATTGTACTCCGTCCCTTCTTGATCTGATGATCGTCTCTTCTCCGACCTTAGTTGTCAAACATGGGCAACTTTCTGCAGATGCTTTCTCCTATCACGATCTTGTATATTTGTCATACCGTATTCGTCCTCCTAAGATAAAACCCTCCGTACAGCTTCAGCGTAGCTTCAACAACATCGACAATGAGCGATTGCTCGAAGATGCTGCTAATATGGACTGGTCGGCAATCTATTCTACTAATTCTGTAGATGATCAGGTAGAACTCTTCAATAGCCGACTCACTCAACTATACGATCTTCACGCTCCTATTAGACCGATCAAAATCAAACATCTCCCTGCACCATGGCTAACTGACGAGATACGGTCTCTGATGAATAAAAAGAACAGGGCTAAAGCCAGGTTCAAACTTGATCCTTCGGAACGAAATGAGAGAAATATGATTCGTGCAAGAAACAGATGTAACACGTTGATAAGGGACGCCCAAGGACGCCACATCCATCAGTCTATTCAAAATGAAGATCCAGCTAAAGTTTGGAAGTTTCTTAAAACCCTTGCTGTTGGCAAATCTTATTCTAATGTCACTGAAAATAATATCAATTTCGACCAACTTAACAGCCATTTCACAACGTCACAGCCAATAGATAGCACCCGTAAAAGCCAAACTTTGGATTATCTCTCAAATCTGCCAACCCAAGAATCCTCCTTTTCCTTTAATCTATTTGCAGACTGTGATGTGAAGAGAGCTATTCTGTCCATCAGTTCAAGTGCTGTGGGTGTGATTCAATTAGTCGTAAAATGATCCTTCCTATCCTTGACTTCCTCACTCCCATAATTACTCACATCCTAAATACATCCATTTCCACTGGAACTTTTCCTGCTTCCTGGAAGGACGCCAATGTTATACCACTTCCTAAGAAATCAAAACCTATCATGTTTTCTGACTTTCGTCCAATCTCAATCCTTCCCTTCCTTTCCAAAGTCCTTGAGAAACTTGTTCATCATCAGCTATCTAATCATCTTATTAAAAACCACCTCCTTAACCCTCTTCAGTCTGGCTTTCGTAAAGGCCACAGCACCTCTACAGCACTTGTTAGAATTACGGATGACATACGCCTCGGGATGGAAAAGCATCAGCTTACGGTTCTGACATTACTTGACTTTAGCAATGCATTCAATACCGTTGATTTTTATATCCTACTTGGTGTTCTACGCTCTCTACACATATCTCCAGCTGCACTTGATTGGCTTCAAAGTTACTTGCTAGGGCGACGGCAGCGTATTCGCACCGGAGTCACCTTCTCCGGGTGGTGTGATATCAATGCCGGTGTCCCTCAGGGTGGCGTCTTATCTCCTCTTCTCTTTTCTATATTTCTAAATTCCATAACTCAGTCCCTTTCTAGTTCCTATCACCTTTACGCTGACGATCTACAGATCTACACACAGGCACCTTTATCTGAACTGTCAAATGCAATCATTTCTATCAACTCTGATCTCACTGAAATCTGTTCCTGGAGTAAGTCTTTTGGTCTAGCCCTAAACCCGGCGAAGACTCAATGCATTATTATTGGTAGCTCTCATTTCGTTTCGAGGATCGACTTTGAACAAATCCCAGCAGTTTCCTTAGACGGCACCATTATCCCGTTTTCTAACACCGTCAGGAATCTCGGTGTTATTCTCGATCAAAATCTTTCCTGGAAGCCTCATGTGGAACAGCTTAGGAAAAAAGTGTTCGCAGCGTACGGTTCACTAAATCGCCTACGTAATTTATTGCCGACCAGTACTAAAATCACTTTAGCACAATCCCTTTTGCTGTCTATTATTGACTACGCTGATGTCTGCTACACTGACCTGTCTGAGGAGCTTCTTGACAAATTGGAGCGTCTGCAGAATGTTTGCATCAGATTCATTTTCAATCTTCGTAAATATGACCACGTCTCGTACTTTCGCAACAAACTCAATTGGCTCCCTATTCGCCGGCGCAGGGACTTACACACACTCAAGCTCCTCTACTCTATCCTTTTCCTACCTACTTCCCCACCATATCTTAAAAATTGTTTCTCCTTTCGATCTTCGTCCACTCATTGTACCTTGCGTTCTACTTTTAACCTTGCCTTAGAAATCCCGCGTCACACTTCCGACTTCCTCTCCTATTCCTTTTCCGTGCGTGCCGTTCTCTTGTGGAATGCGCTTCCAGAGGGTATCAGAAAGGCTCAGACTCTGGTGTCCTTTGGTAATCAAGTTAAAAGTCATTTCCTCTCTTAACTTATAATATTATCTAAGTATTTATCTCCTTTAGTAATTAATATTTTAAGTATATACTTTTACTCCATCATTTTATATTCTTTTTCAGCACCCATTCTCCTATTATTATTTTTATTTATTTCTTTCACCCAAGGTTGCCTGGAAGAAATTGCTATGTAGCAATAAGGCCGCCTATTGTGTATTTTTCTTGTCTCTTTTTGTACTTGTCCGTGTATTTATTGGTGCAATAAAGTTTATTTGATTGATTTGATTGATTGATTATTTATAATTCACAATAATTTGTTATAAAACATTTGCATTTTATCACTATTATTATAATTATTTTGAAGTAGGCTGTATGGCTGTATGTAATCAATCAACGTACATTTGGCGCGTGCGAAAAAAAAACTTGCGCGCTTTTTCCCTTAGCTAATATCCTAGACCTAGAGTAATATTGTTCTGTGGCTAATATTAAGTTATTCCAATTATGACATGTATTCAATAAATGTTTGTTTTTCCTCGCAAGTGTGTTGAAAAAGTGCGTATGAAACTCGTGAGCAACTTACTCACTAGACACTCGGCTGATTTACGCCCTCGCCTGCGGCTCGGGCTGCAACCCACAGCCTCGTGTATAATGAGCAACCTTAGCTCACTTGTATCATAATATACTATTAAAAGCGTGCTTCTGTCAACCACACTTCTCACTCACTCTACTCACTCACCGGACAAATGTCAGGGTCCTCGCACTCGTCGATATCCTCGCAGTTGTTGGTGAGGCGGTGGCGGCGCTGGCCGGGCGGGCACTCGCACGCGAACGAGCCGACAGAGTTGACGCACTTGCCGCCGGAGCACAGCCCCGGCACCGCCGCGCACTCGTCTATGTCCTAGCAACAACAACACGTGATGAGTTTTACTCTAAGCTTATTTAGCTAGCGTGTAATACCGAGCATCATTTTTAGTTGTGGAGAACCTGGCATTTCTACTGGCGTTGTTGCTGGAAAATCAAGAATGATTTACTCAACTCACCCTGCTACTCAAGAAACATCGCGGCATGTGTGACTTTCAGTTTGACATCTACGACTAACTATATGCAACAACCTCTGATCCTACCCAGGCAAGCGATTAACCCTTTTTAAGGTTGAGGCAGAGCCGATGCCACCAATATAAACACTTTCTTTTCCCCCCTCTTTTTCGTACAAGGTACATTTTGATCCTCAGCTTAATTATTAATCATTTTTAGTAATTTTCCATATATTTCCCAATGATTTTCCGTTTTGAATAAAAAATCATAACACTCAGAAAAAATCTACCAAGAAACTAAAATTTTATTTTCGTAACATCTCTAATTTCCTCAGCCTTATAAAGGGTTAAAGGTGCATGCCTCGGTGGCACTTGAGAAATTGAAAAAAATCAGCATTATTCTCGCAGGTCAACAGCGGGCAACTAAACTCTTTATTCTACAGCATATGCTCTAGTTTTACCAGTGTGATCTTGCTGCAACAAGTGGTCAGTGGGTGCGGAGCTTCTCCCCAAACGATGAGACATTTGATGTCATGCCCTGCGTGTCCTTGCAGCTGCACGCAGGAGGACCTAATGAAGGCTGCAAGTTCTGCGATTCGCGTGGCTGAGTTTTGGTCGGACACAGTCTAGTTTGTCAGCGACACGAAAGATAAAGAAGAAGTGGTCAGTACCTGGCACTCCTTGGTGGCTAAGTTCCGCAGGTGGCCGGGCGGGCAGTCCAGCTCCCCGCAGCGCTCGCAGGGGTGGCCCCACGCGACGCCCACGGTGGCACAACACAGCTGCTTGGTGCACACCACGCCTTCCAGGGCGCCAGTACATAGCGCCCCGCGTGTGTCAGTGTAACAAGGGCCTGCAAGGAAGCAATCGTTGATCAATGAGGATTTTTATCTGAAATACGATTCACGGAAGATGGGAACGTCAGAAGTCCAGGAGATAAGAGAAAGAAGATTGTTGACTAAAATTAGCGACTCTGTAGCTCAGTGGTTCGAGCATTCGCCCGGACAATGAAAGTTTTTTAACCACCGTGGTCTAGTGGATCACACCACCGATTTCAGAGCAGGAGGTCCCGGGTTCTATTCCCAGTGGGGGTACATATTGTATTCGGTTTGGTTGGTGGTAGGACTTGTTCTTAGTCCCTCTGGCTAGCTTCCACCGTCTTATCTAAGTCTGACGCCATAACATTAATGTTTTCAGCATTATTGTGTTCCGGCAGTTAGAGATAAGATAGCCAAGTTCCTCAGTGATTGAGGATTCCGGGAGTAGTGCGCTTCCACCTTCAGCCTTATCACCACTTAACATCAGGTGTGATAAAGGCTAAGTGCTACCCAGCCCCGTTGAGGATAAAAAAAAAGTCGTGGGTTCGAGTCCTATCGGAGCTAGTAGTAAAACGGGTTATTTTAATAAGTACAAATAATAAAGTAAAAAATAATTTAAAATTAGCACTTAAAATCATATTAACTTCTTATTCTTGCAAATGGTTAACAATTTTTTTTTAAAATATAGCAGCCTAAAACAATCTTATTCACTACAGGATTTTTTGCGTATCATAATATCATATCAATTAACATCCACACCATTCGATTGTTAACGGATTTGACACATTCTGAAGGTCAGGTTGACTTCCGTGCCTGACACCTTTTTATTGTAATTTGATCTCTGCTAGCTGCTTCTGTTTTGCTGTGACAAGTTCATTGTCCTCTGCCACTTTACGTACGTTTTTAAACCATAAAGTGATAGTAAAACAAACAACAAGCGAGTTTTCTAAAATTTTAGAAAATTCTGAAGGCAATCCACGCTAAATCATAGTGACGTGCATAGAGCTTGAAACAAGGAACTTTGGCTTTGTAATATTTTGATCTATATTGGTCATTTGGCAGATCAGATTATATATAAGTACCACTGCTAGAGCATAGGTAGAGTCTACAGCATAGGTACTGTACAATTAGTATGGTGTACCGAACTATTTGACCACCTTGGATGGCACCGTATCTATGACGCTGATTGTACATACCTGTTCTCCTGTCGATCTCGCAGCGTGTGCCGGACAGGCCGTGGAAACACACGCATCGGTCCGGCGCGATGCAGCGGCCGCCGTGCAAACACGGTTCGCGGCAAATCGCTGTAACATTAAAGTCGTCAAGTCAATTCATAATACTTTAAAATATCTAATGTGACCGAACGACGTACTGACTGAACGAGCAGCCTCGCGCAGCAATATTCGGCTCGGGTCGAGTCGAGACACGTGAATACGTCCGGTAGTGCGATTCTCTAAGATTCAATCAACAAACAAAAGCCCTGCCAGAATAACAGCGCTTCTGGGTTATTCTGACCATCTACGAACAGGAGACTTTGTGCTGAGGCAGGGCCCTTTAGCTACACACTTTGTACTTGTTTTATTTGTTTCTTTTGTAATGTGTTTTGTAAGTAGTGTGTTATAATAAATGTTTTTTCTTTCTTTCTTCTTTCAAACTTTTGGAAAAATTTTGGTTGGTGGTAGGACTTGTTCTTAGTCCGCCCGGCTAGCTACCACCGTCTTATCTAAGTTTGACGCCATAACAGTGATGCTTTCAGCATTATTGTGTTCCGGCAGTCTGAGATAAGATAGCCAGTTCCTCAGTGATTGAGGATTCCGGGAGTAGTGCGCTTCTACCTTCAGCCTTATCACCACTTAACATCAGGTGTGATGAAGGCCAAGTGCTACCCCGTTGTGGAAAAAAAAAACAAAAATGACGTAAATTAATGTTAAATAAACTCACGCTCGGTACAAAACTCCCCGCTCCACCCGGGAGCGCAGGCGCAGCTCCCGTTGGTGCAGGTGCCGCCGTTCATACAGATGCGACGGCAGCCGCCACGCGTACGAGCTGTAGCAATCAAAATCACTACATAGTATAAAACAAAGTCGCTTACTCTGTCCCTATGTCCCTTTGTATGCTTAAATCTTTGAAACTACGCAACGGATTTTGATGCGTTTTTTTTTAATAGATAGAGTGATTCAAGAGGAAGGTTTATATGTACTTTTTATCCCGATATTCCCACGGGAACGGGAACCACGCGGGTGAAACCGCGGGCGGCCGCTAGTAATTTATAAGTCCAAATATTGACAACAAAGTGACCGGAAGGTTTCCAGAACCGTAAGCTGCTTATCGTTATTTATTTTTTGTTATAAAGTTCTGTATTACAATTTGTGTTACATTCGGAAAACCATTTTCAGGACACACAATCACAATCTGACAAAAAGTATTCGGTAATACTTCCACTTCGGCACCAGGAGGTAAGCAAATCCTTTATACAATTAAACACACTGATCTGGATCTGGACGGACACGGATCTGGATATAATTTCAATATGAATGAGTCATTGCCTTTTTTAGTCGCAAGTAGGTACCTATGACAGTTTGTAAAGGAAAAATTCACAGTTCAACATACTAGCAATGGTGACGCCTCTCAGCACAGAGCAGTGAAACGCGAGCGTGGCTCCATTATTATGCATACTGCAACGTAGAGCCACAGAGCAATGCAGTGTGATAATCGCTGAACGACATGGTCTTGGGGCGGCGTATCTTGTATTTGAGTTATTTAATTTGAGCGTCCGGTGTAACCCGGTACTTCTCTGTGTCCATGGGCTAAAAGTTCATAGCTTTTTTATCAGTAACAAAGATTACTCACGCGAGTACAGAACTCAGGAAACCTGCCGTCTGGCCTGCAGAAGGCTGGAAAAAGGAGTAACAACACTCACGCGAGTACGGATGAAGGCCATTGCCGCAAGAGGGCGCCTCGACGCCGCCCGGGCAGCGGCACATATTGGGCGCGATGCAGAACTCTGGAGACCCGCAGTCTGGCCTGCAGAGGGCTGGAAACAAGAATAAATAATTATAATGTACATTCAATAAATAGCAGAAGGCAAAACCTGCTGACACATCGTAACTAACAAAAAGGGGTCTTACTTTTCTATTATGAAAAATTAAAATAAGTGTGTAAATAAATATTTTGACAAAATCTTCTCAAATTTAAAAAAAAATCACTTACAGGAACATTTACTTTCACTTTAAATATTATAATTATGTACAATACTTATAATAATAGTTTTTAAGCCAATTAATGTACGTAACAAAAAATTAACACGATATAAAACTTTAGTGTAGTGATTACTATGCGATTATTATAAGAATAGGACGGGTTGTTGACAAACTTCACTCTGGAAAGGTACAGTTCGCAAGAAAGTGTAAAACAAAATGAATTTTTTTTTTTTTATTTTGGCAGAAGGTGGTTTGGGTATTGCCACTTTCAAAACGAAGTTTTTTTATTTTTGGATAATGTGTTTTGATTTACAATTGGCGGATTCACGAAAGGCGCCTCCCCGAGTGGCTCGATTAAATCGTTCCCCGTGATACCAATACCCGGCGCACCCTGGTAACAGCTAGATTCTTCCGAATCTAACTTCAATCAACAAGCAGAATCTAGCTGGCCAATCCTTTTACCATGATAGACTAATACAATTTTTCAGATGACCCCCAATTTACCAATTTACTAATTTTATTGTAAAGTTGATTAAGTATTAAATTATTCTCATAACTTGAATTCCTGTTTTAAGTAAATAGAATC
The DNA here is from genome assembly GCA_949710035.1 of Crambus lathoniellus. Lineage (NCBI taxonomy): Eukaryota > Metazoa > Arthropoda > Insecta > Lepidoptera > Crambidae > Crambus > Crambus lathoniellus. The sequence goes on along the minus strand of OX453309.1, from coordinate 29,137,214 downwards.
AAAATTCAATTTATTCTGTGTTATAGAAGCATAGTATTAAAGTACCCCGCAGAACAATGTATGAAAAAATGGTTTCAGTTAAATTTACATTTACAAAATTTTAATTTGATTGAGATTCAAATTACCTGATCATTTTCATAAAAGAATACTTTCATGAGTCCTATAATTTTCGAAAAAATCAATTTGTATTTATCTGCAAATTATTCATATGTTTTGGTTTGCACGAACATCATTAATTATCGTAAGCTATGACATGATCAGCCCCCGGATTCACGATAAAATTCTTTTTTGCACACCATACTGAAGAGAAGTGAAGTTAGTTTGACAGCACTTTGACAGCTTGACGTCACAACATGGGGGTGTCCCTATCCTATTCTTATAATAATCGCATTTGTACATGCTCTTTGCTTTAGTGCTGCACCATAGATGTATTATTCCTGTAGATGGATCACAAAAATAAGCTATAACTCACCCATCCTTTACCCCTTCTAACACTATCAAATTGTCATAAGATAGAAAGAGACATACATGTTAATCTGTTGCGTCGTAATTAGTGAATGTCTCCATTTTGACTATGCAATGCTAGATGACATTAGATGATGATGATGCAATGATAGTGCTGTGGTTTTTTTTATTACAAATTATCGATAAAACATTTAAAAATAAGTTAAATGCAATGCGATACATAAAATTACAATGCATATGTATATATCGCAGGCGTATTGTATATTTCACTGTATTACATAACAACTAGCTGTATTGGAAAACAGCACCGCATTGTAATGCGGCGGATTCAAGATACGCCGTATTCAATACGGCTGATCGAAACTACGCCGCATTGAATAGAGCGCTTCGCGCTTTTCAATGGGGCTAGAGACTTAATGTAATTGGGCGGTTCATAATCCGCTTTTCTGACAGTTTTTAGTACTAATTGTGTCCAAAGTGCTCACGGCCTTAGAATTTTGTTTATGCTATGAAACTTCGGCATAGGTCGAAATATGGCAAAAATTTCTTCCCTCCAGACAAAAGCGCACGCTCAGCTGATCGATCTAGTGTGGCAGAATATTTTTTTTATATTTCGACGTATGCTATGCTCCAAAGAGAAAGTTGTTCAGTTTCTTGGTCTATGCAAGCCCTTTAATTTTGAATCAGTGCCAAATATGAAGTAGGTACTATAATTATACTTGAGGAGATCGATGGCTCATTGGTACGCGCATTCTGCATCCGGTGGTTGATGTTAAGCAACATTCGTTGCGGTTGGACATCTGAATGGTGACCCAAAACTTTATTATCTTGGTCTCCTCTGTGCTTCGGAAAGCACGTTAAGCCGTTGGTCCCGGTTGCATTAGCAGTCGTTGGCACCCTCACCCACCAATCCGCATTGGCTTCGCGTGGTGGGTTATGGCACTTATGGCCCGTTCTACCTGTGGTGTGCATGCACAGGGGAGGCCTATAGCTGGCTGGCTGCTGGACAGCAGTGAGGACATTAATATGATAATGATGATAATTATACTATTTATACTAGAAGGTATAGTCGTAAAACTGAACGAGATTTCTAATCAATTTATTAAATCAATAATCTGCTGAATGATATCAACTAAAAAAAATACAGATTTTTATACTAATGTATAATTTTTTTTAAGTATAAATCCACAATTTGCTTTAATAAGTGCATCGAGCAATGAGCATATTCTTGTTTGTTGCAAAGGTCTCCAATCGTCGCCTTTTCTTACGTTTCTTATTCACGTTTCCTTTACATCGACGGCGGCGCGGCGGTGGGAAATCTGTTTAAAATTGAGAAAAATTAAGTTTAAATACAAAATTGTTAACATTACAATTTTTTATCGATATTACATAATAAAATCGGACTACAACACTATCAGGTTGGTCAAATGTCAAAAAATCCCAATTGGCTTTAAATTATATATTTTTAGCCTAAAAACATCCGATTTTCTTCAACCAAGTCAATGTTAAACTGTGTTTACACGTACAGCGATTTAGTTTTTGCAAATACGGACCAGTAAGTTATAAAAATGTGTTCGCAAAAACACAAAACAATGAGTGTGACTTACCTCTGAAATTATATGTGTTCATTATTCTCTTTCAAAACACTCACTCTGCTTGAATAACCGGAAACAGTACAGGCCATTCTTAACAAACAACAGATTTACCGCACCACACCATCAAATCTTTCTATATTTTACTACAAAAAAAGATTTTCTTTCTGAAGCATTTGTAACCAGCTGGTTAACAAACAAATATGACGTTCACTTTTAAGTGGCGCGCGGCTCATTAAGACGCACACGTTGGGCTATTGTTATCTCTTTTTAACACACGAAATGTCGCCATTTGAGAGACGAGAGTCGATTATAGAAGGAATCGTTCAAATTTTTATGCTCCATCTACAGGAATAATACATCTATGTGCTGCACTATAAAATTAGATTTTTGACAAATGTCAATACAACCAAAACAAAAGATTACACTCCATAATAAAAAAAAACCTAAAATCACAGGAAACAAGGAGGTTAAAAACGCATGAAAAAGAAAAAAGTTTTAATAAGAACATTTTTTTTTAATGAGGACTCTTAACAAAAACAAAAATAAATATATGAAAATTATCGAAAAGCATCGTTTATAAAACCTTGTTATCCTATAGAAGTATAATCGATTACGATAATTGAAACTTTTTCTTGCATTAGGGGCTTATATCAATAAGTATGTGTATAACATAGAAAAGCAATAAATGATTTTGATTTGATTTGATTTGATTTGATTTGATTTGATTTGATTTGATTTGATTTGATTTGATAAGTATAAGTCTGTTCAACCGAAGAAAAAATCTTTCCAGTGCGGGTTTTCGTATGTAAGTCCATTCGCTTAGATAGTGTCGCTCTGCCACAATGCCGTGCGGGTGTACCGACACTATCTAACCGAATTCCGGTGTTTTATTGCCGTTTCTGAGACTTTGCAGAAGTATTGAAAAACAACGATTTGAAAATTGAGACTGAGGGAAATGAAGGTGATTCAAAAATATTAAAAACTAGCTAGTTATTTGTTGCCGTAGAGCACAAAATTATGTAGAGACAGTCGAATAAAAAGTTAGTACTTACGGACTACACAGAGGAGGGAATTGGGCCGGGAGGTCCACCCGGGACAGCAATGCGTGCTGTTGCGGCTCCGGCAAACGTGGGGGCTGTAACAAGAGGAATAATCAGTACACTTATTTATCTCAACAGGACTAACGCGAGTGGAGAGAGCGATGGTTGGTATTTCCCTGCTCAATCGAATCAGAAATAGTGAGATCCGCACGAGAACTAAAACAACCGACATCGCTCGATGGGTTGCATCATTGAAGTGGCAGTGGACCGGACACATAGCGCGGAGAACCGATGGCCGTTGGGGCGGAAAGGTTCTCGGATGGCGACCGCGTACCGGACGACATTCCGTAGGCAGGCCCCCTACAAGGTGGACCGACGATCTGGTCAAGGTCGTGGGAAGCCGCTGGATGCAGGCAGCGCAGGACCGATAGTTTCTGGAGATCCTTGGGGGAGGCCTGTGCCCAGCAGTGGGCGTCGTTCGGCTGACATGATGAACGCCAGTCTCTCGTATAACATTAGGCCCCCTAGCCTAGCCAAAGCTTCCCTTCTGAACGAGTTTGAATCGATTTACGAACAAAATTACATATTTAGTCTAAAATAAAAGATAAAAAGAAAAATAATAGGTACTGTTTGAGTGACCACCAACTTTAGCAGTTGATTCTATTTTTAAACAATAAAATCATCCAATTACAATAATCCTCCAAACTTTTTTTAAATAAAATATTTTGCATCTCAATTTGACAAAAGCATTTAAAACAAATTGCTCCGATCACAATTTACAAGCAAAGTTTTACCTTCCTTATTAGCATAATTGTTAGTTTTCAGTCATAAACTATATCCACCCACACTTCTCGAAATGGTATTGTGGGCTAACTATTGTATGTATATGATCAATCATTTGGTAATTGTGTTTCGAAACAGTTGACAAATTAATTGTCTTCTTTGTGTCGTATAAGGCTTGAAGTTGACCATTACGCGGTCGTATAACCTGCGCAGGAGTATGTGGTCGCACCTTGTGGTCGTAATTGCCGTGTTCCGAGACTAACTTGTTCGTATTAAGCGATTCGCTACAGTATTTAACTAGACTAATTTCTGCATTAGGTCAGGGGGCAGCGTTTGTTATTAATAATGTGTCCTTAGACTCTGATATGGAGGACCTTGTAACAAAATCACTAATATTTGTGCAAGATGCATTATATTCATATGCGAAATGACGCAATGATTTAATTTTAACATCTATTGAAGTTGTCTTTTGTTGCACCCGCTCCAGTTAATGTTGGGAACATTACACTCGAAGTTGTTGACCACTATGTTTACCTAGGACAGACGGTCCAGTTAGGTAACTCCAACTTTGAGAAAGAGATCTCTCGTCGAATCCAGCTCAGATGGGCAGCGTTTGGGAAGCTCTGGCATATATTCGCGTCCGAAATACTATGGGTCTCATAAGAAGGCTCAAAGTCACCCAGCGAGCAATGCAATGGAGAGAGCGATGCTTGGTATTTCCCTGCTCGATTGAATCAGAAATGATGAGATCCACAGGAGAACTAAAACAACCGACATCGCTCAAAGGATTGCATCATTAAAGTGGCAGTGGGTGGGACACATAGCGCGAAGAACCGATGGCCGTTGGGGCGGAAAGGTTTTTGAATGGCGACCGCGTACCAGATGACGTTCCGTGGGCAGGCCCCCTACATTTGGTCTGATCTGGTCAAGGTCACGGGAAGCCGCTGGATGCGGGCAGCGCAGGACTGATCGTTGTGGAGAACCTTGGGGGAGGCCTATGCCCAGCAGTGGGCGTCGTTCGGCTGACATGATGAGGATGATGATCTATTGAAGAATATCATTACCTAGCCAACTACCTACTACTCACTTACCTACTTCTTTTTTTTCTAAGGCTACATACCTAGGACTCATTTTCTTTACACTTGCAACGCGGACAGGCACTTAAACTAGTTATTTTTCTTGTCAAAACTGCTTTACTACGCGGTACTAAAAACCCCACATGTCATATACTTCCGAGGGCTGTAACAGCTCTTACGACAGAAGCGTGAGAGAACATCATCAAGTGGCGTGACCAATGCAATATTGGCGATGCACCGACAGTGACCCCATTCTTCCTGCCTCGTCACCTGCCCAAGGTCCTGCCACTCCCAAATTACAAGCGTGGCGGCCACCCACGCGTGCCGCCATAGGACAACACGATATAGTCTCATGTTACGAATCTATTGTTCTAAAGTACGAAACAAGATAATAAATCCAAAAAAGGTAAAACAAAAGTTTGAATGTAGAGAACCTGAAACGATAATTTTAAGTCTAAAACTGGAGAGTTCGTACTACATCATACCAAAATAAAGTTACATGAATAAGGTTCCCCTAATGTGGATTGCGTAAAGTTTCCCGAGTTTTGAAAGCGGGATCCGGCTTAAAAGTTATGCAGATTTTATCTCATAATGCAACATGATTGTATGCGTTGGCTGCGATGTTGGCCGCGTCAATGCAGTGCCTAGCAATGGCCGCGTTATGCAGCACACGTCGCGCGGACGATGCTCCTGCGATACTCCCGCTCGCATACCGACACTCGGATGAATCACTCCAGTATTTCTGCTGATTGAATCTATTGGTGCCTATCCAAGTTTCCTTAACAACAAATTCTCAAGATGTGGGCGTGTGGATATGTCAAGGTCGATATGTTATCTCAGCGCAATGAACACGTTATCATTATTTTAGTAAAATGGAGCATCATAGTAAGAATACAATTCATCACCAGCTTACCAGTTGACTTAGATAGTGGAAGTTGGTGACGAACAGGTTTGGCGGTACGCGCAATTTCACTTGTATTTGTAGTGTTTAATACGGATGGCTTCAATTACCTAAAAACAGCAGCTTGGACCGCCATGCTACCCGACAGGGTGAAAAGAAAATAATAATTTTATGCTTCAGGAACCATTTCAAAATGAAGAACTTTCCCTTTGTGGTGGACAGACACTCCGTCGCTCTAAATGCCCGGTTTTAATCAGTTCCCTTTACTCACCCAACAAAGTGGCTCGGGGATCGGTCGTCGAGCGTCCTAATGCCGCGCTGCCAGGGCCGCGGCCGGTGCGTGCTCTGCGGGTAGCGCGGGTCGGCCGCCGCCAGCGAGCTGAGCGCCAGCAGCGCTGGCAGGAACCACTGCATTGTCATCTTGGCACCATCACCCTGGAAATCGAATTTGGGTTGAAGAAATTCTAATTTGAAATTTCTACTGATTAGGCTTCTACCTGATACAAATGTATGATTTATGAATACATTTTATTTATAAATCTCTTGAATTCCCCTTAGTTAACCCTTAGTTTAATAACTCTTCGCTTACGCTTTTTCCCAAAATAAACTGCACAGAGATTGAGAGCGCCTCGCGCTTTATCACTGAAATGCATTTATTTTGATAGCCCGAGGTCAAAACCGAAGTATTTGTAACCCAATTAACTATAATGGTGCTTCTGTATCAATTCAAAGTGATTTACGTAATTCAATTAAAAACGGAACATGTAGAATGATCAACGAAACAGAGTCCCAAGGATCAATGATAAAATGAAAACTTAGTTATGAACATTGCCCTAATAGTTCTGGGCGTTCGGGTTTCTGGGTCTAACTAATATTTCATTTGGTTACATAAGGATGGGTTAGTTACACGAATTTAGGTCAAATTTACTGTGTGCATTGCAATGGATTAACGATTCTCGTTATTATTAATGTGCCTCAGAACACAAAGCATCAGCATTAGTACATCAAATCCATCACAATAATGTTTGATGTTTCGGATATTTTTGGCGACGCAGTGTTCGTCGTCAATATTTACAAGAACTGACTTAAATAGCAAAGGCTACATTTTGTGAAGTTAATAAGTACATATTATTAAAAGTTAAAGTTCTGGCATCTATCGTTGATAAAACCTTGGGAATTCAGCAAGTAGTTTTTGAGCAAATAATATAAAATGATGATACAGGTGATGATGAAATTAACCTACAGTTAAAGGTAGGTATATATTCAATGTCCTGCAAAATAATGGAAACTGAAAAAATATTAATTCACATCACAAAACGTGAAGGCAAACCTATTGATTACTAATGCCCTTTCTATAAGTTGTTAAAACTTAAGGATGTGGAGTAAAAGTTGGACTCCTAAGCTGTAGCTTATTGCCCTCATAGGCCTAAAATCAGATATGAAAAGATCTGTAAAAGTAATAGAGAATAGATGCAGATAGGAGCGGAGATGGCGTGGCGAGGGGTGCGGGGTGCGGGGTCAAGGAATCTGTGCCGAAATGATAACAGGGCCGACGACCCGCATGCACTACGCACTGGGTGGCTTGGGGAAAAAAACAATATCATACATCTATTGGAACTATTTCGAAGGACGTTTCATTTGGGCTGGACTTTGCAATTTTTGGCGAAGATTTTTACAATGGATTTATTGATTGGAAGTGAGAGAGCAATAAGCTTAGCTAATTTATGAACCCAAGTTTAGGCATTAGGAAACAAGCTAACCTACTCTTAAAGTCTGTTAAAGCAAAGATTAACATTAATGAAGATCCAATTTAAAATTGGAGAATCTAAGTAATTATAAAAGGAAATTTCATTCGAGCTTACACAAACAACACTACAAGTACTAAACAGGTCGACCAGAAAAGGATCAGCGAAATGTAATCATATGTGCCCTACATATGATTCCACATAGAACGACACGTCTTGACCAATTAGGCTAACAAGATTTATGTCGTTTTTAGTAGGTCTTTCAAATAGAAGTGTTGCTGACATTTGATCATATTGTTAACTTCTTCAATGCACTGCACCGTCTCGCTTACCTACATTTTCTTTATTCTCCCGACTTTAACAAAATACATAAGCTCATTATCTTACTACTTATTTGTAAGAAATCTTTCTCGAGTTTTTTTTCTTTTACAATGAACTTAGATCATCTCAGTCTCAGTGTTGCATGGTTATTTTTTATATATATTTTTTTATAAAATCTATTGATTATTGTATGTAAGTATATAATAAGCAATATCAGTGTTGTAAAACGATGTTATGTAGACATCATCAACATCTCCCTGACCATGAAAGTTTAAAAATGTTACTGATTAATAAACGACAGGAAATAATGAAATCGCTATAACCACAACACATGGGAATATATGTACAAATCGAATAACACATCTAACGAATTTTGTTTGTATTATCATGTTTAGGTTTTCCCGTGGGAATGAGAGATCTTGCCAATATGTTTTATGTCCTAGGCTAGGATTTTTGGTTATGCTAGAAATTTCGTTAAATTATGTTAATAGGGTATTTTACTGTTGTTGAAATGTAGATATTTAATGATGACGTTAAAAAATATTGCAATTAAGAATACCAAATGTGAAAAAATAATTAGAATCTGTTTTATAATAAAAGAATTATAGTCTGTTTGATTTTGACTATAGCTGTCTCTTTCTAAAACGAAATCTTCTATGGCGTGACTATGACGCTACTAACCCACTGACGTCACTAAGATAGCGTCCTGTCCTTGTCTAATTATAAAGTTTGAAGTCCTATATCTTTGAAAATATTCAAGATAATTCAAAATGAAAACTTGTTTTGTGTAGGTAATATTTCGAAAAACATTTTAAAGAAATAAAAAAAAATCAGTAAAATACCGTATTAATTAAGTTTATTTTGATGACCTGTTTGGCGCAGGGGTAATACAGATACCTTCTACGCCACAGGTTGCGGGTTCGACCCCGCACAACACAAATATTTTTGTGTTGTCATTGTTTATTTGTCTTGATCTGGGTGTTTTGTATCTATCTACAAAATAGTAGATTGTACAACAAGTGCATAAAACGTACCATTTTACCCGAGACGTATATTCGAGGGTAAGTCAATTCGAGGGTAAAATGGGTTTTATCTACGAGTTATACACTCTGCTTTTCACTTCGAGTGTGAGGAAAATAAATAACAATATTGCAAAAAAGAAAAAATAAAGACTTACTTTTTTTTTATACGTGGCAGTGGCAGCACAGTGACTTTAGCATAGATCGTAGTCCATAATGCTCTTGAAATACTTATTTCTTACAAAACTCATTAATTTTGCCTAGTTTTATTAATTTAGTAAGTAATTTAGAATGGATTGTGTACAAAATTAAAGAAACAGAATGAAATAACAAGTTTATTTAACAAAGTTTAATTGCGTGTGTGACTGTTTACCTGACGACCTTTGTCTTAGAGTCTGAGACTTAGACGAAGATTTAACTTTATGCACTAGAGCATAAAAAGCGATTTTATGCAGCCTATACCCAACATAAACACGAACTTTACGAGCATGAGAAGTGAAAAATATATTTTTATATGTTTATCCGGTGTGTAGCATCCATATCACAAATTCTTGAAGAAATCATTTTTTATTATTTTCATGACGTGTTTAACGACCAAACCAAAATATTAAATATACTAAACTATTGTTGTGTTATCTAAATTCTGCCTGAAAATTTACACAAAAAAATTAAAGTTGTATTTTCACACATTTGTTTTTTTTCCCCCTATTTTATAATAGTGCCTAGAAGATCTATAACTTTTTAATAGTAAAATAGTATCTGATTATAATCGTCCACGTTGGCATGGTAATGCCCGTGGTGGCAGGAACCAGTGCAGTGAGCAAGGCGGTGAGTCAAGCTGCCCACGCGGCTTCCTTACTACGGCCGCGTAGGGAGCAGCTAATAGCGTCACGCTTATACACTGTGCATACATTTACTGTTTAAAGTTAACCTAACTAATCGAGATCGTACCCCGCCATTGTTGTCATAGCAAAAGTTTCAAGAAATTCTTCAACTATTAGTATAAATATTGAAACGTTTTTTGGTTTAAAGTCGTCATTTTAATTTCTTCGTAATCCAAGTTCCAAGGATCACTTTGTTCATCAAGCTATACATCTTAATTATATTAGAACAAATATAATAAAAAAACACGAGAAATAATTTTAACAGTGTTAAAGATAAGTTAGGTAACTAATATTACATTGTAGGCACTCGTATTATTGTTATTAATATCCATACTTATATTATAAATGTGAAAGTTTGTTTGTTTTTTTGTATGATTGTCCGTCTTTCACGGGGCAACGGACCGACGTGATTGAAGTAAGTAAGTATTGGAATAGTTAGGGAGCTGGAGAGTGACATGGGCAAGTTTTTATCCCGGAAAAATCACATTCCCGCGGGATAACGTCGTCTAGTATATGCTAGGCTAGGCTAGTTATAACGTTATAGTGTAGGCTAGTTGTTCATTTCTCTCGCACAGTGATGTGATAAATAATGACAAATAAATAAATAAATATTGGACACCTTCACATACATTGTTCCAATACCAAGGTATAGAGCTTATGCACTAGTATTATTGAAATTGGAAACAACGGTGGGTATTATCAGTATTATCACATACACCCAGACCCGAGGAAATATTGAAAAGTTCGTTTTTTTTTTTTTTTTTTTTTTTTTTTTCAACATTTACCCGACCGGGGATCGAACCTGGGACCTCTAGAGATAGCGGCACCTTGAAACCGGTGCGTACGCCACTCGGCCACGGAGGTCGTCGTCACAAAATTCGAAAGGACTTAAATATGCCCGTAGTCATAAGAGCGACGACGTGAGTGAGGACCACTAATGGCCAGTCCAGTCAGTTGTTTATCCACAGCACTCTTCAAGTGTTTGGGGAAAGTTCATTAGAGGATCATTCATCTAGAGCGCGGGCGCAGGAGCCACTTGTTATTTCAACACCTGCCTACGATCCCGAATGTTGTGATGACTCACAAATCAGGCTAGCTCCTATCTCGTATGGATGGGTCATGGGAAGATACTTGAAGTGTATTTTTAATTTCTATGATGGAATTAACACCCGTCGTCGGTCCGTTAGCAAAAGAACCATAGGTACCATTGATGGTAATGAATACAAACGAATAATAAATTCTGGAAATAGGGTATTTTAGCTTTAAAGATTAAATACAGTTCTGAATATAATTCACACAATCTCTTAATTGTGTTGTATCTTTTTATTTAAATTGAGGTAAGTCTAGAATGCAAAAGACAGCTCAGCTTAAATAGTTACTTTCCTATCACTGAGCCTGGATTTGAACCCGAAGTTTTTTGATACCAAGATATTAGAGACCCGATTTTCGTATGTACGTTCTGTATTTGATTGATGATTTTTAGGGTTTCCGTACCAAAATGGTAAAAAGAAACCCATGGTGAGACTCAGTCTGTCTGTCACAACTAGACATCTCGAGAACTACTAGTTAATGCTATCAACTTGAAATTTGAAATAATTTTAGATAACGTTTGCCTAACTATTTAGCAATTATAAGAGAGAAATAAAAATATTTATATTTTTTTTGCAACAGAGACTGAAAGGGGGTCTTAAAAATTCGAAGTGGGGCTACTAGGCCATATGGGGTATCATATGACAGAGCGCTGCTTGCACATTTTTAATACTTTGAAGCTTAGAGAGGAACATAGGCTACTTTTTATCCCGGAAAAGTATCACGTTCCCGCGGGATAGAGTCAAGTAGTCCACGCGGGCGAAGCCGCGGGCGGAAAGCTAGTTTAATTATAACTTTTTCATGTCTCATATTCTGAAAGTAACTCCTAACTTGCCTAAAATGCGGGTTGAAAGTGGTATGTGGCGGCCCTAGGGCCGTTATGAAATTTAAAAAAGGAATAGGAGGGGTTATGTCAAAATCTGTAATAGCATCTACACACGTTCCGATCCGACAGCCGATTTGGTCTGCTCCCAGACCAAATCTACGCTACACACGTTCCGATTTGGTCTGGGAGCAGACCGAATCGGATCGGAGGTCGGATAGGAACGTGTGTAGAGTCTTATCTCTTTGGACATTTTATTTAGCAAAAGTATACAGGCAAAGGTACAGAAGCCTATACAGCCATGTTTTGCTATTATATAAAATAATTAATATCGTAGAATTATTATTAATATCTAAAACATTGTTTTTTTTTTTAAAGAATGCGTTTTTAGAAACAGATTAAACCAAATAAATTATTTGTAACATAAAAAATCAGTTTATTAATTTTATGGAATTGCATAGAGTACGGGTTAAACACCACACAAGACTGCATGGACTTAGTTTCCCTTGCCTTCCTTAAAACAGAGAAAATGAACAAAAAGTTATAGTCTTTCGAAAATTCCGCGGCCATAGGAAAAATATTTTTTAGATTATTTCTGTTTATTTTTAGTTTTCTCATATTCAAAATGAAAAGTAGAGTGTTTACTTCGGACGTATGGACCCATAACAGTCTCGAACTATCGGCGCCCTCACTGCGTTTGTGCGCCAAAACACTCGACTGTTATGGGTGCCATACAGCCCTTACTAAACAATCTACTATTAACATCATGTCACCTAAATTCAGCTTTGATAATCCCGTCAATGTGCCTCCATTTCCGCTTAACTTTTGGAATAAATATTCAAGATTTGACTTCTATCCTTAGATATTATTACGGTTTAAAAACGTAACTGAAGTAAAAGAAAGCAAACACACTAGTTTGCGTAACAAATGTTTCCATTGAACCCGCCTTACGCTACGCAGTCCTACTCCCATCTGGAATTAGAATTACTTACTTGCGTAAATTGTTTATTTGTTCTGATATTCACGCGTTTTACAGTTTTGCTCTATCGCCTCTGTTCATTTTATTACACACAAACGTAACGAAAATACCGTCGGTTTATTACCGTAATGGTTATAAAGTAATATGCAAATATTTAATAGCAAATAACAGAAGCCAATAGGTTATGCTCAGTTATAAGATGAAAATACAGATCTTGCTAAAACTGGCAATTATTTCAAAAAGAATTAAACCTAAATGCTGGATGCACTTGTTTTGCTGGAATCGACTAACACTGCTGCCATAAATGATTAAACAACCAACAAATTACCCCATTGAAAAATTGAAAATGAAGTAAGTATTTAGAAAAAATCGACCCGTCTCACAACCAGCTCCGATGGGACTCGAACCACCTGGAGCCCACCGGAGACTCCGAGTCCCATAAGAGCTGGTTGTGAGACGGGTCGATTTTTAAAAGTAAAAAATGAAATAGTTAAATTACCCCATACTAAAATAATTAAAAAGGCCAGTTAACAACATCGAAACATTTATATTGGGGACAGTTTAAAGTTAAAAAGGTTTAAAAGAAATTTGTCAAATAATAGGTTAATTTACTGGTAGGTATTTTTAATGTTTATTAGCTACTTACACAAAACAAGTTTATATTTTGAATTGTCTTGAATATTTTCAAAGTTATATGACATCAAACTTTTTAAATAGACAAGGAGAAAACTACTATCCTCATGACGTCACCAAATCAGTAGCATAATATCATAGTCTCGCTCGCCCCATTGAAGATTTCGTTTAATAAAGAAACGGCTATTAGTCAAAATTAAACAGCCTATAATTCGCTTCTCTTAAACAGATTCAAATAATTCTTTCACATTATGTATTCTCAATAACCGACCGGTGAACAGACGATCTGGCCAAGGTCGCGGGAAGCCGCTGGATGCGGGCAGCGCAGGACCGCTCGTTGTGGAGATCCTTGGGGGAGGCCTATGCCCAGCAGTGGGCACTGTACGGCTGAAATGATGAGGATGATGATGATGTATTCTCAAATGTTATATTTTTAACTTCATCGTGAAATATCCATATCCACATTTCAACAACAGTGAAATACCTTATGGTAGATTTTTCGCAACACATTACCCAAACTAAGCAAAGCTTCTACACCCTTAGTAGAAGCACAAAATAGCCGGACTATGGATATATCGTAACAACAACCGCCACAACCGGAACTTCTGCTCTTTATCTTAAAAGAGTCGCAATGCCCATCGATTGTCCCTCGAAAACCATTACGATTGAGCGAACAACATCAACTATATTTATTGGTGCGCGTACGCAAGGCACGCTGCGCCCGTTCGGGTTCGATCGGAATTGAGCGCGGTGTCAACAATCCCGATGAGTTACGACGATATGTCATAGCGTGTCGAGTGCTCTAGCCTAGACTTGGGGATAGCAGTCTTCTTGTTAATTAAATTGTCAGTATAAACATACATTGTCTTCAACTCTTTATTGTTATGAGTTGTGACCACACGCATGGCACATTGCGGTTGTTCGGAATTGAGGGTGTGCCAACAGTCCTTAAGAGTTACGAGGATATGACATAGCGTGGCACCCACACTGGTAATCCCGGGACAAGAGCTTATAGTGGAAAACTTCCTCATGAAAAATAATATAATTCTTTGCAACTGCTTATTCCGATTCGATGTATTCTAAAATTCGTCAAAAGTAGATGTTGCATCTTTAAAAATAAAATAGGGTATTTTTTTGCATTAAGTTGATGGCTAAGTACTTCTAAGTCTAACTTACTACTAAGATTCAACAGCACTATTTCATCCATTTTCGATTCTGTGTAACTTGCCATTTTAAAGACATTAAAAAAAACAACAAGTACTGCTTAGGTAGAGACCTTGGTCTAACAGTGGATTTAGGCTTTGTAGGAACATGATACGGGACTAAAACTAACTCGCGTGTCTTTAGTTCGCACGTACCTATAATCCTTTAATCGAATAAATGTCCGCATTATTATTTTTCTTTGAGTAGGCGTTCGAACCCATCTACGCGGTCATTTGATATCGTCAAGGTTATACGACACTATATTTTGTAATCTATACTGATCTATATCTCAATCTATTTATCCTATCGTCGGATTCGAAAATTAACATTATTTCTTGGCCCATACACTCGTGCTAAACTACACCCTCGATGTAAGCTTTGGAAGCTTACACCAAGTTCCCAGGCTCTCGGTCTACAAGAGAAGTGGCGCGATAGGATCGCACGCGCAGGACATTTGGCGCATGCGCGTTTAATCAGGCGCTTTATGGCGCTCTTACACTCGCAACCATCGTCCTAACGGTTCCGATCACGATCCTACCTAAGACAACACTAAATACCAACTCGGTTGGACTTTAATTGGTGAGGATATGCACGAAGTCCGTCACTATTGAATAATACTTATCGTTATTCAACAACAAGCAAGGTACTGACTAAAAAATATTCGGGAATGTTTTGCTATCTTACAGTCATGCGTGATCACTAGAATGCTAAGTAAGAAAAATATCATGGGGAATCAAAACTTTCTTAAAATTGAAATAAGACAAGCTCAGATCATAATATGTATTCCATAATTTGAGGCCCAAAACAATTCATATTGCTAAGACTAAAAGACATCCATAAGAATCCATAGATGATGTTAAGCCTATTAAGTCATTAACATATCTGTAGCGACAAAGAAGATGGGCATGTATTATCTAGCTTTGCACACGCACGCTGTAAGACACTTGCTGTGCGATGGGCGCTTGCATGCTCAAATTTGGCGATATATCTATGTACTAACATAAGTGTAGCAACAAAGAATATGGGCACGTATCCTGCACGGTATGAGACACTCGCTGTGATCGCACAGGTGCCCTCGTAGTAGAGCCGTTATTAAAGCATGAGATTTTCAATACTTAATAACATTCAAAAGTATTGCTTCCATTACCAAAGCGTATGGCGATAATGTCTAATGCCGAGTCTACACCGACAACTTTTGTGTCGTCAACACCGTGTTGGTGACAAAAATTGCCAAAAACTTTCGGTGGATACGCAATGAGACAAATCAATACTTAATAACAATGTAAACTATTGCTTCCATGCCCAAATGTTCAACAATCTTCTTTTAAAAACTTCTTTCCACTCTTCTGGCTTCGTCTCCCATTCGTCTGAAACGCTTTGCCCCTGAAAATTCGCAGTGCCCCCAGCAAGTTCGTATTTAAGCGATTGGAACGAGAGAATTCCTTACACTATAGTTTCGTCATCTCTGACACATGTCATGGTATGTTATGTATTGTATTGTATTGTATGTATGTATAAGTATATGTATGTATTTAATCTTCTTTAATTATTTTTTTTATTGCCGCCACAGCATTTTGTTACATTCTTTCCGATTGACTGGTAGAGAATGCCTAAGGGCATTAAGTCCGCCTTTTGTATCTTTTTTATCTAATACAGAATCAATACAATACAATAAATGTGGCGATATAATGTAAGAGCTTAAGGCGCTACTCGGAAAAATATGGACTTTTTGATTTAAAACTATAGGACGGTTATAGTTGTTACAAATCTGGTAATAAGATATATATTTCTTCATACCTTTATCTAGAATCGTATAGTTTCAAAAACACGATTTTATGATTTTGCCTCGACACTTTTTCTTTTCGAAAAGACCTCTAAAAAATACGAAAATTGAAGATTATTCTTAAATGGGGTTACTTACACTATTGGAAATTGGTTTAATTAGTGGACACCAATAATATTGAGGATCGTATAGAAGCATTTTTTTTAAATCGCTGTTGTTTTTTAATACGAAGTGATTTTGGGTTTTTTTTGCCTAATCTGCAAAATCGGTCTCGCTCCCGCGCGCGTCGTTTTCTCATTGCTATCTCGCTTCAGCACATTTTTTCCGAGTATCGCCTTAATAACATAGCTGTAGCGACAAAGGAGATGAGCACGTATTATCCTGCGCGCACGCACGCTATGAGACACTCGCTGTGCGATGGGCGCCCTCAATTGAGCTGTTAATAACGCATACCGTCGCCCGCGCAAACGGATCGCTCGTAAGCAACTATGCTCTTTCTAATAACGCTGCATCTTTACTTTTGAATTACTAAATCATATTTTTTCCAGTTAAAGCAGTAGGTAATGGATGTAAGAAAAACGAATGCAGTTATTAATAAAAAGCTTTTCAAATTTAACTGAGTACACCTACTTAGTAAGAACGAGAGATTGTATATATTTTTTTTTATATAAAAAAAATAAAAATCATTCATTTCAGGCTCGTACCCATAATCAGTTTAAAATAACAAGAATGATAATAATAATTACATAATATCACCAAGATTTGATTGAGATTTTTAGAGATTGCACATTTTATCCTGACTTGGGGACTTTATCGGAAGACATTAGATTCAAGATTCAAGATTCAAATCTCTTTATTCAATTTAGATTGTTATTTACAATACTTGTGAACGTCATAGAAGCTACGCCATCGGTTCGCAAACCCTACAGCGGGAGGCCTTGGAGAAGAACCGGCAAGAAACTCCAAGGGTTGTTTTTTTCTCCCTGTCTTATTTCATACAGTCGTCAAATTGAAAAATGACCTTAACATGGTATGACTAAGGTCAGTTTCCATCACAATTACACAATGGGTTATGATAAATACAGTTAAGTATAGGCGAACTAATGATCATAGCGGTGAACAAGTTTCAGTTACTTAGGAACTCTACTTAAAGCTTTAATATTAGTTTAAAACAAAAGACAATTCTACTATATACTGCAAGTTGCGCCATACATGTTTCAAATGTAATTCTTAATAAAATGAATAAAAACAAAAGAAAACACATTTTAAGGCAAGCAGATAAGAGCAGACCCATTCCCACTGGCAGCACCCGTTCACGAGCATGACGCATGAACCAGCCATCGCTTCGCTCAACCATATTTTAGGGAACGTAACGACCCGCCTCACACGCCACCACCGTAGAAATGTTTTAGTGAGCATGACATACTCAAACTGCCTACCTTAAATGACCGAATTAAAAGCTTAACTAATATAAACGCTAATAATATAAAGTATAGGACACCACTCACAATATCATACTAGGAACATTTGTTACGAGTGTTACGACCAAGGTGTTTTGTCGTTCAAATAATCTTTTACAGTGTAATAGCCTTTTTTGAGGAGGCCACTCTTTATATGATTCTTAAACTCTAGATATGGTAAATCCAAGATATCACTTGGGATTTTGTTATATATGTGTATACCTTGACCAACGAAAGATCCGTGCACCTTTTCTAAACGGTACCGAGGCATTACGAGCTTGTTTCTATTTCTAGTATTACGATTGTGTAAATCACCATGTTTGGTATACAAGTTAATATTGCGACGTACAAAAAGAATGCAATTTAATATAAATTGAGATGCAGCTGTCAGTATACCTATTTCCTTGAACTTGTCTCTAAGCGAAGTTTTGGAGCCTAGTTTATAGATGGCTCTGATTGCTCGTTTTTGCAAGATGAATATAGCATTAATGCCAGCCGCTAATCCCCACAAAAGAATGCCATATGACATGATGCTATGGAAATAACTAAAGTATACAGTTCTAGCAGTATCAACATCTGTTAGCTGTCGTACTTTTCTAATAGCGTAGGAAGCAGAACTAAGCTTACCAGCTAATGTTGCGATTTAATTTAGATTACGCAAAGAAGAAGAAGATTAGGTAAACATTTTATTACAAAAATCGATTAATATCCGTGCATGTACAAATTTATTATTGTCAAGATGTTTACAATATGCTTATTGACTAATAAGCGTCCAGATTATTTCTCTGAAAGCAACTATGAAACGCATTCCAAGGAGCAAATCTAATTTAAAATCAATGGCTATCGTTAAATTATCAATTTACCGTCATTTCTTATCTGTAGCACGGAGAATCTATTAGTGGCCCACTGGCCCACAGCACCTATATCTAATAAACATTCTTAATTGTACCTCCGGGACGTATTATTAATTACAGCAGCCCTATAATCGACTTCAACTGATTTATAATTATTATTTATCAGGATAGGCTCATTTAAATTAATAAAAACTTTGGTTGACAAGCGTCAAATCAATTACCAATTAATAATCATAAAAAAGAGTAAGCAATTTAGTGAAGTCACGATTAAAGTTATGTTTTAATGAACTAATCTATGTAGGTAGGACTAATAAATTGAAAAAGGTTAACAAAATCAGAATCGGTATAGAATTTCTGCTACGAACACAAGACAATAACGAAAGTAACAGATTCCAGATGCAACATATAAGAACTGTACACACTGTGCAATAATCATCGATGGAAGTAACTAATCTTATAGGAAAAATGTGATAGTAAAAAACAATAGATATTTACAAAAATGCATTGTGAATGCATAAAAATAATTAAAAACTCAATAACTAATCTTTTCTAATAACCAGCTACGATTTTTGTGAAGTAAAATAACCTTTTATGCTAATCAAAACATATTACCTTAGGTACTTTTAAATGTTACGAAATAATAAAACAAATAATGGCAAAAAATATGGCAACAATTAATGATATTTATCTGATAGCTTGCAAAAGCACAAACAAAATATTTTGAATCATAACCATAAAATGTCCAACATAGACCCTCCTTGCTACGGACGGGTGCAATATAGATACATAATATGCATAGGTATGTTACAATAAAACACCCTTTGAATTTTCAAACGTTACTGGAGACTATTATATATTCTGTGCTCAAGTTTAGGAGCGTCTCAATAATCGCCCTGTCGTCGCATTAAATGTCAAAGGTATGAAAGAGTCACCATGATTTTAAGACGCTCTTATAGTTAAGCGTTTGAGAATTTAGGCGTTAGTCTTATGATGAAAACCGTATTAAAATCGTTTGCGTAGATTGGAAGATTTATCCGTACAGAACAGCGGGAAGTGACAGTTTCATATTATGTAGAGATTATCTGATTTTAACGTCATCACCGTGTATCTCCTACATTTGTGCACGGAACTTTATAATCTCGCCAAGTCGTCGAACCCTGATGAATGTAGACCGCGAGGCGCCGTTGCAGCATCCCATCCGATGATTGATGGATCGATAATCAAATCAATGTTTATATCCAAACTAGTTTCGGCTGATGTCCGGTCAACGCGGTAACGATGATCATTAACGCGTACGAGTCCCGCGCTTAGAGGCAACGCAATCAACAAATTTATTGTGTTCTGAGCTTCAGAAAGACGAACTTACGAAGGTTAGTTTTAAGGTGTTAAAAACAAGAGATTATGAAACAGCTCATCAAGGGAGACGAGACAGACTTAATAATTCAAAGTTAATCAAAAGATCAAGTTTCAATTTAAAGAGATAAATTGAAGTGGGGAAGGATGTTCAGAGCCCATAAAGGTTGACGATGATGGCTATAGTAAAATTGTTAATTGTAAGGTCCTGTGATGAACTTCTCATGAAATGTTTGGATCGCGTAGCTATGAATCTTAAAACACTCACAATTACACTGCAACAGATAGCTTAACTCTACAGAGGATCTTAAGTGATGACAGTATTTAGAATATTTTCATTTGGTTTTATTTTTAAATATGATCTTTTCTTTTTTTTTTAACTAGCAGTAGCGGGCATGCGTTGCAATGCCACGTAAAGTTAAGCATTTAAAGTGCATTTTATACATAGATTTATGAACGTCAAGATGACGGGATCACTGCTTGTAATTACCAGACTTTCCCATATTTCTTATGTACTCGTTTTGTACCTTTTTGTACCTATAATTATAATTTTGGTACCTTCTTGGTCTAAAGGATATTAAAAGTCGATACTGATCCCGCCATTATGACGCATCAAAATGACGGGATCAAGCTGTTACCACAAAACTTCTATTAATTTTATTGAACTAATTACTCTAAGATTTAGAACTCATTTAGTACCTCCCGAAAGTCATGTAACATTACTGGAGTTTCGTTTAGCTTTTTTGTTATTTAAAATCTTCCCTTTATCAGCTTTTACGCCTGAAAAATTGTCAAGAGCAAAGTTTGAGTTGAATAAATGTTTGCTCTTCAATTAGGGAGGAGCCCGTGGCGAGTGGTTAGCATGCTCGGCTTGCGATGATTGAGATTAAACAATGTTCGCAATGGTCGGTCACGGGATGGGTGACCAAATTTTTTTCATCTTGAGCTTCTTTATGCCTTCCGAAGAAGGAACGTTAAGCCGTTAGTCCTGGCTGCATTTGCAGTCGTTAAAACCCACCAATCCGCGCTGGGCCCGCGTGGCGAGACATGACCCATTCTTCCTATCCATCCATAAAGAAGACCAAGTGCCCCAGCAGTGGGGACATTAAACGGCCGATGATGATGAATTACGCCTGCCATAATTGAAGAGCAAACATTTATTCAACTCAAACTTTGCTCTTGACAATTTTTCAGGCGTAAAAGCTGATAAAGGAAAGATGTTAAATAACAAAAAAGCTAAACGAAACTCCAGTAATGTTACATGACTTTCGGGAGGTACTAAATGAGTTCTAAATCTTAGTGCAGTTAGTTCAATAAAATTAATAGAAGTTTATTGGTAACAGCTTGATCCCGTCATTTTGATGCGTCATAATGGCGGGATCAGTATCGACTTTTAATATCCTTTAGACCAAGAAGGTACCAAAATTATAATTATAGGTACAAAAAGGTACAAAACGAGTACATAAGAAATATGGGAAAGTCTGTTTAAAACAAGCAGTGATCCCGTCATCTTGACGTTCATCATAGATTTGTTTCCACGCGGGAGTTTTCAGAACACCCTACCAAAGTTCCATCACAAACTGATCAATGATATCGAATCGCATAGAAGACAGACAAAGAAACCAAAAAAATAAGTAAGTACAAACATTTATTTATAAAGATGCCATAGTAAGTTTGTTTGTTTTCGGTCGTTGTTAATTAAGTCATCTCCCTAGTCGAGATCAAGAGAGCGAATTAAACTTCACAGTACCGTCCGTATTAATTGGTCCAGTTTGTGAATTGAACTGGACTAGACGTTTTAATTTTGATGTTTCAATTGTCCGTTTAAGATCTTCAGATAAGTCACTACTTTATTTTAACCGACGCGGTTTTGTTCTGCACTTTATCGCAATGAATAGATAATGTTGGAAAACGCAATTTTAAAAGTTACTTATATAAGTTTTTAGTAAAAATTTCATTTTTATGACAAGCTTTTTTGCTGGCTGTACCTTAATATTGTATTGTCATCTGAACCAAACCTGTATACAAAATTTCAGCTCGATCGGACACTGGGAAGTGGGTCAGCTTGCAAGATTTGTCCCCCACTAACTAAAATACTAACTAACAACTAAAATGGCAAGTTTATAAAAAACTTGTTATAAATCATCATCATCATCATATCAGCTGAACGACGCCCACAGCTGGGCATAGGCCTCCCTCAAGGATATTACATATAAATATTAGCCATTAATAACGCTGACGCCAATATTGATTTATTTTTCAACAACATCACGACTGTTATTAAGTTATTGTTTAAAATTTAGTTTAATGTAACTATATTGTTACGCACCTGTGCCTTCTGGGCTACGTTTACTTTAAGATCAAT
Organism: Crambus lathoniellus; assembly: GCA_949710035.1. Taxonomy (NCBI): domain Eukaryota; kingdom Metazoa; phylum Arthropoda; class Insecta; order Lepidoptera; family Crambidae; genus Crambus; species Crambus lathoniellus. Next base: position 29,114,843 of record OX453309.1, on the reverse strand, counting down.
TTTTTTTAATTCTACATGTGGTAGCTTGTCAATAGCTTTTAGTTTTATATATTTTTTGTTATATGTATATTTTATAAAATGTTCGCTATCCAAAAACGATAAATAAATAAATATTACACTATAATCGTTAAATGTTAAGTTTTACCATGAAATTCAGCTATAATTTAATTTAATTTTAATTTTAATTTTATTTATTGTGACAACAACAAATAAATAAATAAATAATAACAAATAACCCTGTTACTTTAAAAGGTATAAATCTCTAAATAACCATTAAGACAAGAACAATTGAGTACGTTAAGGACACGCTTACTTCGCAACAACAATTACTAACTCTACTGTTCATATTTTATTATTACGCGTGATAAAACTAATACGTGAGCCTTTGAATGAAATCATCAAAGAAGCATGTTATTGGCTAATTAATACCAATTTAGACTATATTTAATGTGAAGAGCCACAGTCCGCATAAATTCGCAACTAAATAGCTACACAAACTCCTACCAAACTAATATTAAAAGTAGCTAAACCGCGTTCACTGCCTAGTTCAATCAACTACAAGGTACTCACGTTATGTCGGAAAAAGCAAAGCGCCTCAACCTCATCTAGTAGCAAAATAAAATTGAAACCGAGTCTCGTAGACATCAATCAAAGGGCGGATAGGTAGCGCTCAAACCGCGCCGCCCGCCGCGCCAAGCCGCGCCGCCCCGACTGCCAACGACCCCGCATTACTAGGTTACGGACACTGACACTAATCTTAATTAGGACGAACAAGCTAATTAATTTACCGAGACAGATTTTTTAAGGAACGGTAAACTCACGGCGAAGTTATGGGCTGATAAGTGATAACGCAAGTTAAACATACAAAAATATTCTTCTATGTCCTCAAAAAACCAGCTGGTTAAACTTTATTAAACATTGTTTAGCCGATAAAGCGAGTCCTACAACAATATTCTCTTGTCTATGACGAAATTATAAACATACATTTTTGTGTAAAAACCGTGTTTTTCGATTGGGATTGGGTCTGAGTTAACGGAAGCAATGACTTTTTTCACTTAAAAAAGGTGTATGACACTAGGTGTTATTGTTGATCGATGGTGACAGCACAACAAGAACTTTGTTGCAATTTCTTGGGCCAGTAATGCTTTGGCACAAAATTGATGCTAATTTATTACAGCCATATAAAAGAAAATTCTTAAATACTCCATGTTTTAAGTGAAAGGAAAAGCTCTACCTCAAATTATTAAAAGCATGCATTTAAAAAAATGTTAATGTGGCCATTGGTTAGTAATTTCACATATATTTTCGTAAAACTTGCTAAAACAAGCAAATTCAAGTTAATTAATCTTTATAAGCATCTATTAGCAATATAGATTTGTCACATTCATAAAGTGTCAAGCGGAGATTGGGTCAAGGTCACTGAACATCGATAACATATTATGTATAATCAATCAACTATGTGTACCAAGATTCATAATTTATGAATGAGCAGAGCAACCGTCGTTGTTCAGAATCCTCCAATAGATCAGCAGCAGAAATTCTAAGCAAACCTTTCCTTTTTTATACAATCTTTAAACATAGCTAAGTCATTCAACAAGAAAAACTTCACTTTCGGAAAGAAGTAAGTTTTCCCAGTAACTAGTATGCATTCTAACAAAACTGCCTTTTTGAGAAACAATAAAACTCGATACTTTTGTTATCTCTGAGAAATTTCAACAATATTGGTCTATGATAATGGCCCGAAAAGTAATGAAGCATATTTTTTAACAAAAGCGTACAACGAACTATGATGATAGAGTATTAATAGAGCATCATGTTTGATGTTATGATAATCAAAGTATATACACGCGCTCCTTATCGGGCTAGCAACGTAGCACTAAATAAAGAAGATACACGTGAAGATTTTAAAATTATGCTCTTGTTAATTTGAACGCTTGTCAGCAATGTTTAAAGCTTAATGTCAGGTGACACATCGATCAGTAATCTTTTTAGGGATTCTAAGACTGAACGTGCGTATTAGGGCACATAATCGAGGAGTGTCGGGTTTCAAGAAACCACTGACGATTATTAAATATTAAGCGGATTTAACATTAAGCACCTCTGCGAATTCGGAACATTCATCAACCAAGCGAAAAGATTGCCCCGGAGGAAGAACTACAACTACGAATTGGACAACAGACAATTTTTCATTTTGTTAAAAGTCTGAAATTAAGACTTATAAAACCTATACGAAACTGTTTGCGTATATTTAACACTAGCGGATCCTCGCGATTTTACTTGCGTGATACCCGTTCCCGTGGGAATATCGGGATGAAATATAGCCTATAGCCTTCCTCGATAAATGGACTATCCAACACAAAAAGAATTTTTAATTCGGTCCAGTAGTTTCTGAGATTAGCGCGTTCAAATAAACTCTTCAGCTTCATAATATTAGTATTGATGGAGATTCCGATAAATATATTCACAAATCCACTAACTATCAAAATAACAAAAAGTTTTGAAACATAACTTAATAATAGCTTAAACTCTATAAAATGCTTAGAACCAATTTATATGTACGAGTATCTACGAACGTTAAATAAATTGCAGGGATATTAACATCTATATCGACAGAAATTGTGAACTCCAAAACATAGATCACTTACTCTACGATTACACAAACGCATTTGATTTAACGTATTGCGAACAAGGAAGTCTAAAATCATATTTCTCATCTCATGCAGGCATTCGTTTCAGTTTCAGCACAAACTGCCATTGATGCACCTAGGAAGTGCATCAAACAACCACTTAGTGTTCTCGATACAACGCATGCAGGCACTCGACAGGACTCATACTGCATTTAGATTAACAGACTATTATACTTAGGAATATACAAAGGTTTGAAGGAAAACGTATCGATTCGGCGTGATTGAAAATACGGTAAGGAATCCATCTAAATTGTAACTTTGTGAACTGTTAATATTTATTCCATAAATGTAAGACGCGCCGAAAACTGTTTCATTTAATTAAATAGCGATTTTCTCAGTAACACTGAAAACTAGAAATTCTTGAAATATATATGAGGCAGTAAATCATAAACGACACTTCTGCAGACAGTTTTCGATACATTTTTAAGTTTTTTTTTAGTAAGATAAATATTTAAAATTTGAGAAAGCCTCTCGAAGATATTTGCGATAATCCTTTCTGTTATTGAAAACCTTTGCATCATCGCTACTTAAAGGGTACTAACGTCATCTTACCCATAAAATTCAATTCTAAAGCTGCTACACCTATTAATAATGTAAGGTTCTTAAGTTTTATAGTCGTACAAAACATTAGTGACAGCAAACAGTGGTAGTAACTCATAATGGCGAAGCAGTAAAACAGACAATGGCGAATTAGCCCGGACAAGGGGGCCAATGTCGACTGGGACATTAATCTCGATCCAAACTTTGTCAACTCCGCATAATCCTAGAATCGCACAATGAAGGACGCATGAGCAAAACGGCGAAATAATTGCCAAAAGTTCTGAAATTGTGATAGGTAATGGGCTTCTAGCAACTTGGAAAGCTTCATTCATGCTTTTGAACTGTGGAAAAAGCATGCTTCAGCTATTACGCCTTTAAAAAAGTCCTGACTCTTCTATTAAGAGGTTATAAGCTTATTTGGAAAAGTAAATAAGCTTAAATACCAAAAACTCAAATATACACTTGTTTTATTTAATAACAAAATCAGAGCCCATTCGCAGTCACAATGTTTAGGGGTCAATGTTAGGAAATATTGTTGAAATTAAATGTGATAGATTCATAAAAGGTTTATAGAGTATTTGAGGTTCAGTTTCAAATAAAATCTTCATAAACGTCAACCTGGATTTTAAATGATGTCTTTGATACGTAGTTTTCTTAGATTTTTCCTATAAACGGTTATACATTGAGATTTTGAATTATTTTTATGCATTCACAATGCAATTCTGTAAGTATAGGAAAAAATGTTATAGGGCTCGTGGTTTTTTACTATCACATTTTTCCTATACTTACAGAATTGCATTGTGAATGCATAAAAATAATTTAAAATCTCAATTTAATGGCTGTTTCATCTTAATCGATTGTTAAACATTTGTAAAAATGTTTCTTCCGGATGCGAGGGTTTCTTCGCATTGATGAAGCAACGCTGGCCTACAGCGTAACAAGTGATAGCAAAATTCGACGAGTCGTGTAGGCCTTGCGGAAGCTTAGTTGGTCAGAGCATCGGGCCGGATTCCGGAGGCGCGGGTTCGAATCCCGCTTGAAAGCTACTTATAGGGCTCGTGGTTTTTTAACTATCACATTTTCCTATACGGTTATACATTTTCATAACAAGTATTTTTTTTAGTACTAAGTGAAAATTACTGAATAACAGTGTTAAATTCGTGGCAGTTGAATATTCTTTTTCCAATTATAATTTCTAACTTATATTCTTCAACTGGAATAGAATCAACTGAAGATTTTAGACCAAAGGACCACGCATACCAATGAGATACGTTTGAAGTCTGTTGGTGGACTGGGGACGCTAATTTCTGTGGTGCTTTCAAAAACTAAACAGGAGCAAAGTTAGGAGGTCAAGGAATTCGACGTCTGTTTACGTCAAACTTTCTTAATTAATTGTCTCGACCCCACAACTTTTCACCTATTTAGTTCTGCCATCAAAAAAGTGATGGAAACAAAAGCAAATCATAAATATTTTAACCATAAGGGCGTGAGCAGTTTGGATACGTTTTCATACGAATTCGTACGAACACGCACAAATGATTCCGACCTTCCAAGTACAATGGGAATGCTCACACTGGGTGGGAGAGAGTACGACCACTGAGCTTACATTTACGTATGATGCTAATTGGTGTCCGAAGTGCTCACGTCCTAATGCTTTTCAAGTTCTGCAAGTATTCAAGATAGCATTTTCGCAAAAAAAAACGTCATTTAAAAATTTACATTATTATGAGTTTTCACGTCACTGATGCTGGCTCTCAACTTATACGATCAGAAGGGTTTGCAAGGAGGAAACATTTTCAAAGTTGGTTTTCATTTAATCCGTTCTAGCAAATGCCCTTATAGTGTTTATTTATCATTTCTATTATTTGTGGTTAACCAATTTATTGTAATACAATGTAATACCTACCGATGCAAAATAACATGACGATTTTAAATATTTTAATTTTAGCTTGGTCTTAAGAGTTCATATAATTTCCAATATTCTTTGCAACTTATGACTAATCTTATTTAAGTAGAGATTCAAATTTGATACAAATACAATGATTTGGCAAGATAAAATTGCTCATAAGTGATAAAACTTTGAGTGCAACTTTTGCTGTCTTAGCGGAGCTTTCAACTTAGCAATTAGTGCTGTGGTAAACCGAACTTTTAATGCAATTGTTCATCGCTTAAAAAAAATAGGACAAAATGATCGTCACATTAACATCAATAACATCTAAATCACTAAAACTAATAAAAGTAATGGCTGTAACTGTCCCCATTTGCATCGAACTATCATTAGGCAATATAAACGATACAAGTAAACATGAATAATAACATGAAACAAAGAGGATTCCCACACAACTGAAATTAGCGACGGACGTGATAGGAACATGTGATTGCGCAAATCAGAAGCCTCCGTGGTTCCTACTGCGATAACAGGGCTAACCCTGGCCCTGTTCGGGAACGGGATCTATGTTAGTTACACCATTTTAAATTATGTTAGTTACACCATTTTAAATTATGCCAATCACACAACATGGAAATATTGAGACTTCCAGACGGTATACAGATATTTGATAGAAGAATTTAAGGGATAGAAAATAAAAGAGATTTTAAATAAAACTTAAAATGAGGAGCGAACTTATCTGTACAACTTTTGCTTTCTTTATCTTAAACAAAAAAGCTTCACGACGTAAATCTCTTGAAAAAATTAGTGATGCAAATGAAGAGGAGTGTGATAATAAATCAAGTAATTTAACAATAAATTATTTTCAGTTACATTACGTAATACGATACCTATCTAGACCTAGAGACAATAGGCGGGAACCAGGATCCGTCCGGTAAAATTTAGATAGAATAAACTTTATCCTTATGGAATTTGGACACAAATTACCATGCCACTGGAGAGAGGCCGGGGCACCCGGGCGCCGTGTGGTGCGACTGTGGCCGGGACACGAGACGGGCACAAGACGGGCACGACCGTTGCGGTCGGCGTCACGCTCACTACTGACAGCTAAAATCGCGAGCTTTATCAATGAACATACAAGAGCGCGCGCGCACGCTTGCCCGACCACTTAGATCGATGCTGCTTCCGTTATGTTATTAGTGGTGGTTTCTATTCTTTCTTTACCCAAATGTTTGTTTACTACACGCACTCGGTTGCGCTTTTGGTTTGTGTGCTTAGGGCTTTTGATTCTGAGCTTGCACGTGCACCAATTTTCGTTGCCTTTCTTCTATGATCTAATTCATAGTTTATACTTGTATGTAACTAAGTATATCTAGATAAAGTAAGTTGGACGTTTTAAGATTGGTATTCTCATGAAGGTTGTCTTGTAATGCATCTGGAATTCCCCCTGCAGTCAAAAGTCAATGACAAAAAAAATATTTTTATAAAAAAATAAAACCGCCTTCTAAAAAACCACATCAAAAAAGTAAGAAATAATTCCTCACCAAATAAATAACGTAAGTACTTTGAAGTCGGGCGTGAAACATGTACAATTTTTTGTTGTTTTTGTTAAAACCCGCCCGACTTCAAAGTACTTACGTTATTTATTTGGTGAGGAATTATTTCTTACTTTTTTGATGTGGTTTTTTAGAAGGCGGTTTAATTTTTTTTTAAAAATAATTTTTATTTCACTCTTTTTAGTGCATCGTGCAGGCAATTTGCGTGTTTTCTGGTAAATAGGTATGTGAACAAACTCAAAACCTCCTTTTTCGAAGTCGGTTAAAATACCTTGAGGTATGCCCTTTTTAACAAAACAAGAATCATCTAAATCGGTTTATAAACAAAGGAGTTATGCCTAAAGATACGTATTAAATTCACATAAAGTGGTAACGAAAACGACAGTATTTTCAAGATTTCCTGAAAACTACTGAACCGATTTCAAAATTTAAAAAAATGGGACCAACTTGGAAACCAACCTGATGTAATAACGTTTGAACCATTTCAATCGGTTCAGCCGTCTTCGAGTAATCGGTGGACATACACAAAAAAAAAAAAAAAAAAAAAAAAAACATACATACAGACGAATAGAGAACCTCCTCCTTTTTGATTTAGAAGTCGGTTAAAAAACGTCGGACAATTTAATCGAACATTTTTTCTTTCATTAAGTACCTACGTTAAAAGCTTCATGATTTTTCGTTAACTTTTCAAGAGTTGGCGTACTTTTATTTCGAAGTGTTATTTCTTTGTTTACATAATATTTTACCACCACTGATGAATGTTATGTTTTTGAATATACCTAATTAGCTAAATCGAATCTGCTGATGTCCACTAACAAAGCAGAGTGACGAAGCATTCACGAAAAAGCTCCAACACGTTCTTACGTTGCTAATGGAACTTTTGAGTTGTTAAGTTTGTGAAAAGTTATAACTTATGTGTAAGTAACAGTCTTTTAATCTTGACTTTACTTTACCGCTGTCTTTAATATTTCTTGAACAACTACATAAGACAGATCAGAATGAATAATCCCAAGTTTCCTAATAATTACTGCCATGAAAGTTATGGATTCAAAATGTTTGACTGTTCAAAACAACAATGAGACTTCTAAGATGAAACTCAGAAGAATCTATGCTTAACCATGAAAATAGGAAAACTCTCCCAATAAAGGGAGAGTGCGTGAATTCACAATTTATTATCAAAAAGTAAAGTGATCGCACTTTACTTTTATTAATTATGCAAAATGTACGTATTAGTCATCGCGACCCACATTAAACATTGTGCGTCTGTAGCGATCTGTAGGTCTGTAGCCACCTGTCCAGGTGCGCCGCCGTGCCAATACTTACAACCAAGGATGTTCACCCTACGAATTTCCACGGAAAACTCACTCTGTACTCTTCTTTTCTCATATAACGTGAAAGAGATCAATTTAATACATCTCATCAGTTTTATAAGTGCGAATGTGTGGCTATCTAGATATATGGATGTTTGTCACTCAATCACGGCGAAAGAACTAAATGGATATGGATCAAATTTGACACAGAGAAATATCTGAATAACGTATAGGCTACATTTTACTCCGGTAACATAAAATATCTCGTTTCCACGAATAACATCGTTTAGCACACGCGATCAGAGCCGCGAGCAGAAACTTAGTTTACAATTGATAACAAAGGTGATGACAACAAGCGATGTTCTATACAAATATTAATCTAGGTAATTTAATTATTTCGCTTTTTAGCACAAACACCTTCGACCTAGTAACCGTGATCGTTGTTTGATGATGTATTATCCATAATATGCGGTAAACAAACAAAACTTGTCACCCTCAAATCGATAAGTCTGCGAATGCACCTGAGCAAATTTGTTGTTGACATTCATATTGTCTGCTAGTGTTTCACAAAGAGACTGCTTAAAATTTTAAGTGATAACATAAATTACACTTATAAATATGCACGAGACTTTAAAAATAATTGTAATTTTACTTCTTATCTTTTTGGTCTTAAGACACTGTTTTAATGCTACTAAATCTATGCTTCAGTTTTTTGTACTTCATGGTTGTTTTACAACTATTTATTTGTCAGTTTGTGGGATCCCTATAGTATTATACAATAACCTCCCTCATTTTACGCTGTTTTTTTTTCGTAATAATGTACCTATTATGTACTATGTACTATAATTATATCTACTCGCTCTAATCTCTTCTTGCATTATTGTCTGTAAAACTATTGGTAGAGACCAATTTGTGCGCTATGCTTCTTTTATTTAGAGAGGCAACAGCTCTAATTTTCCAAACTTGCCTGATTGAAGAAGTCTTGAACAAATAGAAATTCAAAAATGGAAAATGAAGTATTTTAGAAAAAATCGACCCGTCTCACAACTAGCTCCGATGGGACCGAACCCAAGACCTTTCGCTTTCCAGGCGACTGCTCTAACCACTGAGCTACGGTGTTGTCGCTCACTGAGCTACGGAGTTAGATGTTTTGCTAATGTTTAGTTTGATAAATTCTTTTTTCAGTAAATTTTCGCATTTCGGTTCCAAAATTTTATAAATTATAGCAGAAAAAGACCTCTGCAAACACTCGTAGTCGACTCGTAGTGTCGTAGCAGATTCTAAGAAGGTATGTAGTCAAAACGACGACGGGATTTGATTGTAATCCATAGTAATTAGTATTGGTAATTTCATAGCATAAGTTTGCGAAAATCATTAGACTAAGGTAGCTATACATACACGGTAATTTTTTACACCCCGGATAATTTCAGGGATTATTCTAGTCATGAAAACAAACATATTATTATGGGACCAAAAATGAAATCGCAAAAAAATCAACTGTTCCATACATTTTGATTAAATATTTTTGCACGTTTTTTGTATGGAACAACTGATTTTTTTTCGCTAATTCAGTTTTGGTCCCATAGTAAAAGTGTTTGTTTTCATGAGTAGAATAATCCCTAAAATTATCCGGGATGATAAAAAAAGTACCGCGAATAAGGCACAAAATTAAGATTCTACGTCTAAAATAGCTCCTAGGTGGTAATTTACGATTAAGATTTTCAAAAAAAGTGTTGACGAAATGGTTATCTCTTAACATTTCAAATCAGTATGATTGAACCCCACATTCCTTATTGAAAAACTGAAAACTTCAGTACTTACTTCAAATAACAAATCTTTATAAACTTAACAACGGATTTTAACCAAATGTTGTATCTTCGTAACCTATCTTGCTAAAATTATAAATTCGTCCTTCGGCCTTCCTTCCGTTCACCTGTTTTCTCGTGGTCCCATGATTTTGTCGTCCCTTCCGCCCACGTGAACAACACGACGTTATAACGCAGGAACCTTATATTTTTCCGGGATAAAAAACTATCTAGCTCCCATACTATCCCCATACCAAAAATGGCTCGTTATGCCCTGTATAAATATTGTAAATAAGTTTATTTTTATCTGTCTCGGTGTATTTTGTTTCTCTCTTTTTTAATTGTATTTTTATGTAATGTTGTGTATTATGAGCCAATAAATGCCTACTTACTTACTTACTAAAAACAAGTAGATCTGTTGCTGTGCTTCGACATGAAAGACGGACAAACAATATAAATGTCACAGGGATTTTGTCAAAATCGTGATATTATAATTCCACTAGTGAAATTATAATTTCACGTGATATTATAATTCCACTTGTTAAATTATGAATATACAGTATTTTTGTATCAATAAAAAAAAAATAACCACGAAATTTGAGGCAATCGCTTCGCTGCGCTTCGCGATCGCCTTAAATTTCTAACCTATCACGTGTTCTACAGGTCTTCCGAGGCTCGCAGCCGTGTGCATACTGTCTCGTACTGTTTATTCATAATATCACGTGAAATTATAATTTCACTAGTGGAATTATAATATCACGACTTTGACAAAATCCCTGCGATTTAAACACACTTTCACATTTATAAATTTCGATGTTTGTTAGGTACTCCATCACGGCGAAACGGCTGAACTGATCTGGATGATATTTGGAACAGAGATAGATCAAGGGCTGAAATAGGACTCGGGCTACTTTTTACAAGCTTTTTATTAAGGCGCTACTCGGAAAAAGTATGGACTTTTTGATATAAAACTATAGGATGGTTAGAGTTGTTACAAATCTGGTAATAAGATATATATTTCTTCATACCTTTATCTAGAATCGTATAGTTTCAAAAACACGATTTTATGATTTTGCCTCGACACTTTTTCTTTTCGAAAAGACCTCTAAAAATACGAAAAGTGAAGATTATTCATAAATGGGGTTACTTACACTATTGGAAATTGGTTTAATTAGTGGACACCAATAATATTGAGAATCGTATAGAAGCATTTTTTTTTAAAATCGCTGTAGTTTTGTAATACGAAGTGATTTTGTGTTTTTTTTGCCTAATCTGCAAAATCGGTCTCGCTCCCTCGCGCGTCGTTTTCTCATTGCTATCTCGCTTCAGCACATTTTTTCCGAGTATCGACTTAATTTGACCCACTTCCCAGTGTCCGATGGAGCTGAAATTTTGCATACAGGTTTGGTTTAGATGACAATACAATATTTAAGTACAGTCAGCAAAGAAGCTTGTCATGAAAATGAAATTTTTGCTAAAAACTTATTATACCAGCATTACCACTGAGACAGGAACCACGCGGGTGAAACCGCTGGGCGCTGCTTATATTGTCCCACTAGCTGACCCGGCAAACGTTGTTTTGCCATATAATAGTGGACCCGGTCAAGCACGTACCCAGGATTTTTTGTCGGGGGGGGGGGTCCGTTGGGGGGGGAGGGGGTAGTTTAGATATTTGTTGCTCAATCATGCCAAAACAGCGTAACGGATATGGCTGAAATTTGGGACACAGATACTTTTTAGCCTGGAGTGGAACATAGGCTTCTTTTTATTCCGGAAAATATCACATTCCCGCGGGATAACGTCGTGAAGTTCACGCCCATCCCGCGGATTAATGGATTTCGGGGGGGGGGGGGTCCAGACCCCCTGGAATGGGTACGTCCTTGGTCACCCGGTCACCAACATCTTGTGTGTGTGTTTATACACCAAAGGTTGCCTACATCTGAGAACAGATAGCGCTAGTTACACTACCAATAAAGGGGCCCAAGCTTGGTCTCTATTTCCTACATATAAAAAATTACTTACTCTGTGAATTAGAGTGAGTGTCAGATAACTCTGCGCGCATGCGCGACTGGGGCATTTTTGGCGCTAGTTACAGTACATTTTTTTATTCTAAGCTTACGGAAAAGATTATTATTCGATTTTGACCGCACAGACGTCAGTGATTACATACTCTTTGGAAACGGCAATGGAAGAAATGTCAGTTTTGTATCGAAGGTACGATCATAGAAAATTACAAGCTTTACTCAATTTTCCGGAATAATAAGTAGCCTATTAGATTAGATTAGATTAGATAATACTTTATTGCACACACAAACATAAAACATCATACAAATTACAAATAACAAGAACAGTTGTACAATTAGGCGGCCTTATCGCTTAGCAGCGATTTCTGCCAGGCATCTGCCATTCATATTTAAGGAATAATAGTAAACGAAATTAGGGTAGGTTGTGTGTACTGGAGAGTAACCTATGTTTCTCTCCAGCTCCCAAATTATCCCCATACCAAATATCACGTCGATCCGTTGCTCCGTTTTGACGTAAAAGAAGGACAAACAAACAAACAAATAAACAAACAAACAAACACACTTTCACATTTATAATATTAGTATGGAAGTATGGATGTCCCCTGGATGGGACAAAAGTAGTCCAAAGCATGTAGATCTGCAACGCTGTCGGTCTTGAGCATCGCGTTTCGCATGGGCGCTGCTAGTGATCGAATAACAATGGATATTATTATAACGAAATAGGTTAGTACACACACCAAAAATTTCAATGTGTTAAAATCTTCAACAAAAGAACTTGGTTATCCCGGATTTCCATACCATTGACGACTTAAAGGATGTTTTTTTTTCAAGGCATTGATTGAAACAAATTTGGTTTTTTTTCAATAATTTATGTCTGTGCTCTGTATTATTTCGAAATATCTAATTTACATGCTAAATCATTTTAGCTAAAACATGGCCAGGCTATCTGTTTGTAACATCTTTTATTCCGTGTTTGTTAGCAAATAAAAATTACGATTACTATTGCAAAACAAACTGTCGGGCCTTTGCTCTCACATTACGTAGACAGCAAAAAATTTGCCCATCATCACGGGATTAGCGCGTAGATAAGATTGCGCGTTCCTATGTGTACAGGCTTCGCTAGGAATGCAATGGCTATAATAACAGACTTTGTCGTTACGTCTTTAACAATTATATTGTAAGAGTATTTTCAACACACTTGCTCATAAAGTGAGCCTTATTACATTACATCTTAGGGCCAAAAACCGAACTATAACACACGCGTGCATAATAATATTACAGTACTAGTTGCGTAATAGAATTATCCCTACAAAGTTAAGCAAGTACCTAACTGCAAATTATATGCGAGTAAACAGAGACTTTTCAATTTAACCGGGTAATACAGTATCCCTACAAAGTTAAGTTAGTACCTAACTGCAAGTTATATGCGAGTAAACAGAGCATTTTCAATTTCACCGGGTAATAGGTACAGTTCTTTTTTTGTAACAACAAAGAGGTTTTATACATGTTTTATACGGATGAAAATCCATTTACGTTTTTAGAATAAATAAATGTGTCACTAATTAAGACAAAAAAACATAATTAAGTGTATTGTTATCAAATTATTTATAATTCACAATAATTTGTTATAAAACATTTGCATTTTATCACTATTATTATAATTATTTTGAAGTTAAGTACAGCCTGTATGGCTGTATGTAATCAATCAACTTACATTTGGCGCGTGCGAAAAAAAAACTTGCGCGCTTTTTCCCTTAGCTAATATCCTAGAGTAATATTGTTCTGTGGCTAATATTAAGTTATTCTAATTATGTTATGTATTCAATAAATGTTTGTTTTTCCTCGCAAGTGTGTTGAAAAAGTGCGTATGAAACTAGTGAGCAACTTACTCACTAGACACTCGGCTGATTTACGCCCTCGGCTGCGGCTCGGGCTGCAACCCACAGCCTCGTGTATAATGAGCAACCTTAGCTCACTTGTATCATAATATACTATTTTTTGTTTCCAAAACTTTCGACGTTCCAAAATTTTCAGCTAATTAGTTTGTGCTAATTTTCAGCTAACAGTTTAAAATGTATTGCAAAACTTGCGCATGCACATTGTTGAATCTGGAACTACTGAACCGATCCCAATGGATCCGTTCAGTATTTCCAGATTACCAAACTTTCTTTATCTATATATATAAAAATGAATCCCTATTTTCCTTGATCACGACATCACGCGTGAACGGCTGGACCGATTTGGCTAATTTTGGTCTTGAAATGTTCGTGGAAGTCCAAGGAAGGTTCTTACGATGAGAAAATAGGGGAAGAGGGGGTAAGTGGGGGTAGAGTAGAAGTAGGGTAGGGTAAAGGTAGGATAGGGTATAGGTAGGGTAGGGTAGGGGTAGGGGTAGGGTAGGGTAGGGGTAGGGGTAGGGGTAGGGTAGGGGTAGAGTACGGGTAGGGTAGGGTGGAGTAGGGGGTAGGGCCACGGGAACGAAGTCGCGCTGGGTCAGCTAGTCTCTTTATATTTATAGTGTAAAGTATTATTATGCTGAGTCGGGACCGTTTTGGAACATACCTACTATGCTTTTTTGTTTTATTTTTATGTATCTCTGCGATGTCCCAAATAAATAAGTTTTCTTTCTTTCTATAAAGTTAAGTAAAAATCCAGAAAGAAGTCTTACCTCAGTCCCACTCAGTATCCTTTGTTTCTCAAATCTGCTTCAAGAGAACAACAGCTGAATGTTCAACGATACCTATATTATACACATTAATTACGTAAATAATTGTATAACAGTGGTTGACTCACCTCCTGTGAATTTGGTGTGCTTGGTCCACATACCTACGTATTTGCAACCAATTTAATCAGCTCTCGCCTTTTTAAAGGGACTTAGGTTATATTGTATTTTTGTCTACACTTGAACTGACTAGTGTTTTCAAGTCTTTTTGGACTTTCTGCTACTTTTTGAACCCCTCCAGCCTGTGAAGATTAGCAGGCAGCTCTGCATACTTAAACTTGTCATTGGATTTCCCTAAGTGTCGGCATATTTTCAGGGGCCTTGGTCGCGGTTGTAATACCTACTCTAAAAACTTAATCATTTATTAATTTGTGAAACATAAGTAATCCATGATGTCAATTCTTCTCTTATGAAAATAACTAAAAGCCCAACCCCACATTATTAGGTATGTATGTAATATTAAATGTTAGTTGCAAAACTGACATTTAATATTACATACATACCTAATAATGACCATTTTCTAAAGACAAATTATATTATTCATAAGCATCAATAATTATGTGTAATTGATTTGTATTTTGATAAATAATAATTGTAAAGTTAAATTCATTGATTTATATTCATTAAAATATGTCACACGCCCTTAGTTGGCAAAATAGACGCACATTATAAAACTTAACATCTTATCTTATCTCTATTTTGTGAATAAAGACTATTTCATTTCATTTCATATTTCATTTCATTTCATTTCATTTCATTTCATTTCACCGATCCACTAATCCACTAATTCCACTATGCAGGCAGATCATAAAATTTTTGGTCCAGCTTACTTTCCCCATATTTTGACCCCTCGCCACTGCTGCCTACTTATTATTTACTACAATTTTTTTTTTCCGCAGCGGGGTAGCACTTAGCCTTCATCACACCTGATGTTAAGTGGTGATAAAGCTGAAGGTGGAAGCTGGAAGCGCACTACTCCCGGAATCCTCAATCACTGAAGAACTGGCTATCTTATCTATAACTGCCGGAACGCAATAATGCTGAAAACATCATTTTTATGGCGTCAGTCTTAGGTAAGATGGTGGTAGCTGGCCAGGCAGTCCGTAAACAATATGTACCCCCAAGGTTTGAAAAAAATTGGCTTAAGAAAATGCGCTAAATCGAATGAAAAAATTTGCACGGGGAAAATGAGAGAATCAATGATTATCTCATTTTCCAGAGCCAGTTTTTTTTACAACCCGAAGGGCAGCAGCAAGCGTCGCCCACGTGACCGGGCGGCGCCCGCGCACCGCGGTTACCTAATTAATTCGCTGGCTGTATCAACACGCGTATCTCTGTTTGGGCAGCGTATCTAATCGCTGTTAGCGCAGCCTCCATAGCGATACCCCACTTACCAAACTCGCAACTACTCCCTATTATCTTAAAACAATTGAATTTTCACCGATTTACATCTCAAGCACTAGGTGCTATAATAAGACTCTACAATTTCATAATGCAGCCTGGATATAAAATACTGATGGCAACATTTCATTTATAATAGTACCTAATACTTAACCCTCAAGACTGCAAGAAAGAGACCCAATTTCGGTAATTTACGTTGCAGGAGTCTGGTAGGCGATTGTGATTGATGAACTGTCAAATGAATACGATCCACATACGATCACTTTACTTGAAGTGATCGTATTAATTTGACGGTTCTTAACGTATGTTATTTAAGTCAAATCCTATACAAACGTAGCTGATCAATACGTTATGAACATACATACGATTTCTTTTACACAATCACTACCCCAAATCTAAAACAAAATAGGTACATATTAAAGAACTGAATTTTCTTTAAAACAGCTGAAAATCTGAAAGCAAGAATAAAAGTGACATCATATTATATGTTGAGGCTAAATCACATTTCAATTAGCCCACACCATCCAATATATTGGCTTAATCAATATTGCTACGGGTTGTTAACTCGGTTGCGGTGGATCATCGGCTAACAGCACAATTGCCTTATCTAGAGCCTTGGATGCCAGTTTAATATAACGAGGATACTATGGTATTTGGAGTATATTGGCAGTTAGCAGTCTCAGAAGCTGGAAACGTTATATATTATCGTATTGGTAGGTACCTACTCATTCCTATGTCGTTGTTCTGAAATGGTTGATAGAACCTTAAAATTTTATGTAATTGACTCAATCAGGCACATCAAATAAGAGGAGTTAGTTTTTTCTTCTCATGCATATCCCACCAAAACATCCTGTAAAAAACTAGCCAAAGCTCGCTGGAGCTGCTTATTTCTCAAAAAAAAAAACTTGAAATCTCTCAGTAAAGCCAAGCAAACTCTAATGTTCATGTTGTATGTGACTTGACTCCTCCACCATGAGGGCCCTGGGTGGAAGACGAAGTTCCCCGCTCCGCCGCCCGACCTCCTTCTTATGAGGTAGGTACTTATAGGTAAAGTCCATTCGCTTAGATAGTGTCGCCCTTTTATCGCACCGTCTTGGCACGTGCCGCTTCTTTTCAAAGGATGCAGCCGCATAAACAAAAGAAGCCGCGTGCGGCGTACACCCGCAAATGGAATTGGATTTTGGGATTCGGCATTTTATTAAACTATATTTTCTTAAATAATCTATGCTTATTATAAATACAGGTGGTAATGACGGTTGTGACTTGTGACAATTCGAGCGATGACGAGTAAGTAATCATAATAATCATATAAAAAATTAATAATAATTATTATTATTTGTAAATCACTTATTTAACTTCCTTTTATATAAAAATATCCAAATTTTCATTAAAATTGACTTTGGTACCCAACTTGAGTGTATTATTTTATATCTGCATTTTATAGCAAGAGCCACAATGCCTTGCGGGTGTACCGACACTATCTAACCGAACGGACTTTTTTTATACCTTGATAGAATTTGTAAATGCGACAGGCTGTTTTTCGTACCCATCGCCCCAGCTGCATTACTTAGTTTAGAATAACCATCAAAATGCTATCATTATCTCCTATGTAGGCAATAGTGTTAGCGTTATGTATTCATTAAAGATATAACTAGTATTGTAAGATAAATGTTGTGAAACTAAAATTAGCAGCTTCAAGATTATGGAGGCCCTTAGAGTTAAGATAAAGTTTAGATTGAGTCGTTTCATTACGAAATGACCTAAATGGCTTACCGGGTTACGCTTAAGACAACACTGATGAAGTGATTTTTAACGATAAGCAAATTGATATCAAAATATTGATACTGCTTATACAACGTGTTAATGAATAAGCACAAAACCTCTTAGGTGGTGATTGTACTCATGAATATGAACAACTTTTACTATGCGGCCAACTCTGCAACTCAACAAAAAAATCAGCTGTGTCATACAAATTGTCAATACCTGTTATATAATTTTTTTGCATTCACAATGCAATTTTTATTATTGAAAATTTTTAAATATAGTATTTAGACATAATCGACCCGTCTCACACCCAGCTCCGATGGGACTCGATCGAACCCACGACCTTTCACTATCCGGGCGACTGCTCTAAACACTAAGCTACGGAGCTACGAGCTACTCCGTAGCTCAGTGGTTAGACTTTGACCAGAATGTATAAACAGCTGTTTTTTTTTGTTGAGTTGCAAAGTTGGCCTCATAGTCAAAATTGTTCATATTCATGAGCAAAATCACCACCTAAGAGGTTTTGGACTTATTCATTAACACGTTGTAGAGACGTTATTTTGCGGTTGGCGAGTCCGTGGCGCAGTGGTTAGCGCGCTACGCCTGCGATCGTTGAGGTTAAGCAATGGTCGGCAATGGGGTGGTTGACCAAAAATCTATCATCTTGAGGTTCTCCGTGCTTCGGAAGGCAAGTTAAGCCGTTGGTCCCGGTTGCGTTTTCAAAATTCAATACAATTTATTCAATCTAGTCTGTTGCGTGTATCCATTTTTCGGGGGGGTTTGCCATAATCGCCACGCTTGGCAGGCGGGTTGGCGATCGCAGTATGGCCTGTTGTAACCTGGAGACGCTGCTGCCCATCTCCTGATGGCAGTTTTCCCTTTGTCGCCTCTTACGACACCCACGGGAAGAGAGGGGGTAGTGCTATTCTATTTATGTGCCGGCACTACACGGCACTTCCCTGCTCGATCGAATCAGAAATGATGAGATCCGCAGGAGAACTAAAACAACCGACATAGCTCGAAGGATTGCATCATTGAAGTGGCAGTGGGCGTGACACATAGCGCGGAGAACCGATGGCCGTTGGGGCGGAAAGGTTCTCGAATGGCGACCGCGTACCGGACGACGTTCCGTGGGCAGGCCCCCTACAAGGTGGACCGACGATCTGGTCAAGATCGCGGGAAGCCGCTGGATGCGGGCAGCGCAGGACCGATCGTTGTGGAGATCCTTGGGGGAGGCCTATGCCCAGCAGTGGGCGTCGTTCGGCTGACATGATGATGATGATGATGATGAGTCTGTTGCGGATCTTGTGAATGTCATAGAAGCTCTGCGCCATCGGTTCACAAACCCTGCAGTCGTCACGCATTGAGCCCGCGTGGTGACTGAATGTCATAATGACCTGACACACTGTATTCCCCTAGCGAAGCCAAGAAAGGCCTGCGCCCCAGACGTGAAGGACATGATGAGGAACAACTACTGAGACTGATGTGAGGGGTAGTTCAGCGATCCATGATGCTATTTCTCTGACAAACCGAGGAGCTGATGAGGACAAGCAAGACGCTATATTTTCTACTACACTCGTAAATAAATATTTTTGAGTGGTACGCGCGGATGTACAGCGATAGTAGCCGCGGTTAATTTAGCAAGGGTCGGTCACGGAATAGATGACCAAATATTTATTATCTCGTGCTCAGAGGAGCTCTAAACAACGAAGGCACGTCAGTCTGCATCCTGGTTGCATTTATAGACTTTAGAACCCACCAAAGTCAATAAACTGCATAGGCGCTGTGTGAGGCCTGCCCTGTCCTGTTGTCACTGTTACCAACTTAGCGCTTTCGGCGCTAAATCTAGCGCTATTTTAGCTTTGACAGCGCCCAATGTAGTAATTTGGCGCCTGGCGCCTAATCTAGCGCTTTTTTAAAGCCAACATTTAGACGGTCATGCATGCATTTATGAGATAACGCACACAAATAATCCAACATACTATCCCTTTTCAACGACGCCGACGCGACCGCGAGGTAAATGTGAAACGGAATGGAAAAGTCATACTTAGAATATAACAAATCCGTAGAAATAAGCGCTAATTCATGTTTTTTTATTTCATTTTTAAATGTTTTCTTTCGTAGAAATTTTTTTATTTAGCGGCTTTTCGAAAAAATACATACAAATCTAGCGCTTTTTATGGACAAACTTAGCGCGCTACCGTTAGACTGCGTTGGCAACATTGCCTGTTGTTAACTTCGGCGAAATTTTAATTTGGCATGAAAGAGTAATGCGAAATATTTATAAACCCCATCAAAATTCCTAGCGTTATCTGCCAAGGATCTGGCGGTGATAGATAACAGAATTCACTCAGGAATTCGACCTAATCTAATTTGTTGTAGACACAAACGACGCATGCTAACGTTGCTTGGTGCAATTTATACTTATTGCATTTGTAGTTTCTATCTAAAAGTACCTTACCTACTCTAAGATAAATCATTTTTCTACGAGTTTCATTAAAACTAAACTACTTTTGATGCACCTGAATGTCAATAAATAAATATTGAACGCCATTACAAACACATTGCTCATCCTAAATTGAGTTCCTATTAAGCCCCTTAACCATAGTAAAAGTATATAGATACTTTTACTATGCCTCAACTATGACAATTGGAAACAACAACAGGTAAGTACATACCTACACCCCGACACGAGAATAATACTCGTATAGAGAAGTTCGTTTTACTTTGTCTGTACCATAGACAGAAGTCGCCCACAGAAGTCGAAACCTGGTTTCGAGGTCTGAGTCTGGATCTGAGTCGAGTTTGAGTTCTTAGGTCCTTTTTTTTGTTAGCCCGGGGAGACGAAGGGGATATGTGGGGCTCGAACCCACTAAAACTCCCGGGTTGTTATCTACATTTGCGGACGGAGTTTGCGGAACAGATGTGTGAGTTCTGAGGTCCTCCTCATGCTCGGGCTTCATTCGCTGATTGTATCAAATTAGTGCGCTAAAACCCGGCTACACCTGCCTATTATATCAAATAGCACGCTAATTAATGGCATTAGACGCAGGTGAAGCCCGGGCATATGAGATAGCGGCACCATGAAAACCGTAGAGTGCGTAGGTATACCAGCGGTATACCTATTACGCACATTTTTTTTTTTGCAAGTTGTTCGTGGAAGCACCACTGAAATCATTCATGACAGATAGGGTGGTACTTCGTAAGTTATTTTCGTCCTAATGTTAGATTTTGTGCACAGTGTACTTTAGCTAGGTTAGTTGGCGCCAAATTTTTACACATAATCTTTGCTCAACACGGTTTTTTATAAATCTCACACTATTGAACTAAGTACTTAAGTACTTTATATTTTAATCAGCCTACTTGTACCTTATGGTGTGGTGTTGGTATTTAATCATTGTAATTGTTTTATGTATGGGTTTTTATGTTCGAAGTAAGTATGTATGTTTCAACAGGATGAACATTTAAATAACGTTGCAATATAATAAAAGTATGAGCTTACTTTGTAGTAGAATTATGTTATTTGTACCAATTTTTATAATAAGCCTTATAGTTCACATTGTATTAATAAACGGAAAATCATACTTGATTAGATCATTGCCGCGGTCCGCGTGAGGTCCTCCCACGCGGAAGCTGAGTTCCACCTGACTGCAACTTATTAGCTGGCTATCTTAATCCTGCAATTGACGGGTTTTATCTTCTTCTCGTTCCTCACCTACGCAACTATGCTATCATTTGATTATTTTTAAATCGACTGCACTTATTCCATTGCTGTTGTTGACTGGAGTCATTTTGTTGCTATTAAGTTTCTTGCAGGCGCTTTTAATTATTTTATTCAATGTAAAAAGTTCACCAATATTTTACATGAAAGAACCTTTATGTAACAACAGTGGTGCAATATTGTTCTGCGAAAATTGTTAAGCAAAACACTCATCAAGAATCATAAGAATAAAATCGGCCAAGTGCGAGTCGGACTCGCTCAAGAAGGGTTCCGTACCCACTTAACGTACCGATTACGTACACCTAGCAAAAATACCACTCATTTTTTGCCAGAAAAAAATTACTTTGTTTTTCATAGTATTCGTATAAATGACAAAGTTATATTTGTGGTTTTCGAAAATGTGTTATACCTATCTCAAAAACTTGTAAAGCCTACTTAGCTGTAATAGTTTTCCTTGTTACTTCGTCATATGTACTACTATCGTGAATTTTTTCACGTACCTAAAAACAAGCATTTGGCTGGCAGGGGGGGGGGACACATAACTAACAAAATGTTGCACTATAAAGCTTAATAATTTACAAACGGATGCCTCAATCAAAAAACTGTCTTTACAAACCCACAATATTTTTAAAATTGCTATTCAATGACACCCCACACTATGGGATAGATAATTAAAAAAATACATCCCCACTTCACGTGTAGAGGAGGTACCTAGCCTAAAGAATTTTATTTTTAAAAATTTTACTTTACCACTTTGTTGGCGTGATAAATATGTATATTCACGACAAATTACAGCTTTCTAGTACTAAGACTCTATGAGCTAGACTGGGGTCAGACGGACAGACGGACATGGCGAATCTATAAGGGTTCCTTGTTGACTACGGAAGAAAACTCTAAAGGCCTTTCCTCATTGATCAGTATTGATCACTACGAGTCTCAATTACATTATCTGTATGTACCTACCTTTTGTTTAAAATCATTGTGTTATGTTGTTATTGCATATGGCTCTAATGCTTAAGGTTCAAGATTCAAGATTCAAGATTCAAGATTCAAATTTGTTTATTCAATTTAGATTGTTATTTACAATATTTGTGAACGTCATAGAAGCTACGCCATCGGTTCGCAAACCCTACAGCGGGAGGCCTTGGAGAAGAACCGGCAAGAAACTCCAGTTGTTGTTGTTTTTTTCTCCCTGTTTTATTTCATACACAGTCGTCAAATTGAAAAATGACCTTAACATGGTATGACTAAGGTCAGTTTCCATCAGAATTATACAATGGGTTATGATAAATACAGTTAAGTATAGGCGAACTAATGATCATAGCGGTGAACAATTTTCAATTACTTAAGAACTCTACTTAAAGCTTTAATATTAGCTAAAAACAAAAGACAACTCTACTATATACTGCAAGTTGCGCCATACATGTTTCAAATGTAATTCTTAATAAAATGAATAAAAACAAAAGAAAACACATTTTAAGGCAAGCAGATAAGATAAGGTAGCTTACAAGTCAGAGAGAGTACCTACGTAAGGTGCTAGATACTTTCCTAAATATTTCCGCTTTCTGTGGGCGTTGTCGCGTTGTCGAAACAACTGCAATCAATACCACCGTACAGTGACACACGCTTTTCTGTTCCGGTGACAGCCGTGACAGAGGAGCCACTTCCAAATTCCAATACAATTAGCTGTCAAAATGGACTGTCGTATGGAAACTGTTTTAGTTTCAAAGATCATCACCGGAACAGAAAAGCTTGTCGCACTATAGTAATAGTTAAGATTATGATGCACTAATTTAGTTTAATTTAGTTTTTAACCGCCTCTGTGGTCTAATGGTTCATACCACCGATTTCAGACCCAGAGGTCCCGGTTCGATTCCCAGTGGGGGTACATATTGTATTTGGTTTGGTTGGTGGTAGGACTTGTACTTAGTCCGCCTGGCTAGCTACCCTACCACCATCTTATATAAGTCTGACGCCATAACAATGATGTTTTCAGCATTATCGTGTTTCGGCAGTTAAGAGATAAGATAGCCAGTTCCTCAGTGATTGAGTATTCCGGGAGTATTGCGCTACCACCTTCAGCCTTATCACCACTTATCATCAGGTGTGATGAAGGATAAGTGCTACTCCGTAGTTAGAGACTCCCATTCGCGACTGCGTGTGTTGCTGTCTCGCTTATCTTAAGTCATATGAGAAAGAGACAAAATCACGTCGACACAGTCTGAAAAAAGTCGGAAAATTTTCTCGTGGTGCGCATGCTAGGCTTATAATATGTAGAAAAGTGTCATGCTGGATAAGCTCATTTATTGACTTACCTAGGTAGGCACTACCACATGAAATTATCAAGAAATGAGTACTTATCAATTATTGAAGTATATAGGTACAGTCGGGGACAAATTCGGTGAATCTCATCTTACTTCTTTTCGTGTGGCTGGCGCGTCTCACCGTTCAGTTGCAGTCCCTATCCGTAATTGCTTAATTGCATTGTACTACCCCAGTTTAATATATAAAAAAATAGTAAAAGGGTCTGCGCGTGAATGGCGAGGCACCAGCCACGTGAAAAGAGGTAAGAGGTTGTTCACCGAATTTGTCCTCGAGTGTACCTATATACCCGCACAATTCGTCTGCTCTTGTCCTACATTAGCAGATCTATTGCAGAAATTACAGGATTGTTGCACTTTGTTCCATGCATCTTAGATGCGCGTGCGACGGGCCATCGCCGGCCATCAGGTAATGATGATGGAGCAGCCTTGCCGCCGATTACCCAGCTAAACTACTGGAGCTAAAAATAAATGGGCACTGATTTGTCCATGAGCAATACATGAACAAAAGCAATTATTTATAGAAGACCCTAGGTTTTACCTGTGAGGTACCTACCCGTTCCCACTAGATGAAATATCGGGGGTAAAGAGATTTTGACGTCCTGCTTATTTCTGATCACGCACGATCTATCTATGATTCTAAATTCCATCCAAATCCTTTCAATCACTATATTACTTATATACACCACCCCGGAATCAGATCCAAAAGTCCCGGGTTCGATTCTCAGATTTCTCAGTCATCATCATCATCATTTCAGCCGAACGACGACCACTGCTGGGCAAAGTTCTCCCCAAAGGATCTCCAAAACGATCAGTTCAGCGCTGCCCGCATCCAATCAGTCCACCTTGTAGGGGGCCTGCCCACGGAACGTCGTCCGCTTATATGCGATTTGTATGGAGGCATATTGTATTCGATTTGGTTGGTGACTATGACTTGTTATAAGTCCGCCTGGCCAGCTAGGTACCACGCTTTCTTATCTAATGATGAAGGCTAAAAGAATAAATCAGTAAGGTCACAATGTGCTATATACACCTGTCTATTGATAAAGGAAATCAACAGCTGCACGCGAGGTTCTTACATTAAATAAGTAACTGCGTGACTTCGTCATATTAGATATACCTACTGTCATATAAACCCCTTTGCAAGAAAATGGGCTCTTGCCTTATATTCATACAAAAAAAAATTACCGCCTCTGTGGTCTAGTGGTTCATATCACAACAGATTTCAGACCCAGAGGTCCCGGTTTCGATTCCCAGTGGGGGTACACACTAGATCATCTGCAGTAGAGATGTGCAGTGAGCAAGTTTGTATAAAAATATAGCATAAGTGCACGTTTTTTCTGCATACGAAGTGTATTTTAAGTTCTCTTAACTCCTATTGTTATCCTTGTTCCTTCGAATTAACTTTTTAAGCTTTCATAGTCAATAACACTGTAAGGGCATAAACTGAGTAAAACGAGCGCCCGCGACGGGCACACGTCGCGTGTCTCCGTTCGTGGACACGCGCGCGGGCTCCGTGGAACCGCATCACATAGCGCTATTGACTGAACAAGCCCGTGCGTGCTACCGCTGGCCCGCTGGCGGGCCCCGTCGCGGGCACCCGCGCGGGCGACCGTCTAGCGGGGAAACAGGCCACACACAAGACGCGGGCGCGGGGCCCGCATCCCCGCGACGGCTGCCCGCGCGGGTGCCCGCGACGGAGCACTTTTGTATGGAACCGCGCGGGCGTCCGCGTGACGCAGTTTAGGCCCTAAATATTACGAAAAGCAGAATTTTCACATACCGAGAAACCAAAATGGCGCCTTTTCGTAGTGCTGCCCTATTTGTACATCGATATATTTATTGATGAAGTTATAGATCAAGTATTTTTGTGACTACCTACCTATATTACCCTATATTTTATAAAAGCAGTTTCGTAATCACCTCGATAATTTAAAACGGAATTATAGTGAATAATTATATACCTAGTTTTTATGAAAAATAAAACTAATAATTAATAATGTGCTTAAATTATACCTACATTTGCACATAATTAAGTTCTTTATGACAATGACACAATGTGTATGTGTTTGTGCATGTACACTCGAGGACAAATTCGGTGAACCACATCTTACTTCTTTTCACGTGGCCGGTGCCTCGCCATTCACGCGCAGACCCTTTTACTATTTTTTTATGTATTAAACTAGGGTAGGTACAATGCATAAGCAATTACGGATCTGCAACTGAACGGTGAGACGCCAGCCACACGAAAAGAAGTAAGATGTGGTTCACCGAATTTGTCTCCGACTGTACGCACGCAATCATTGGCCCGAACGCGCGCGTGAAGCCCCCAGTACACGATGGCCGATCATGGTCGGCGACCATGACCAATACATCGTACATTGACACTTTTGAAAGAACGTTTTTAAACTTGTTCGTTCAAAAGTGTCAATGTACGATGTATTGGTCATGGTCGCCGACCATGGTCGGCCAACTTGTACTGGGGGCTTAAGACGCAACAACTGTAAAGCCCCCAGTACAGGATGTTGGCCGATCATGATGGGCCATCGTGTACAGGGCCGGTTTGCGTGTGATTGCCGTCTGCGAGCAACGCAAAGCGGCCCTGTACACGATGGCCAACATGGTCGGCCAACTTGATCGGCCATCCTGTACTGGGGGCTTAAAGCCCCCGGTGTGGGAGTTAGCGTGTGATTGCCGCCTGCGAGCAACGCAAACCGCCCCTGTACATGATGGCCCATCATGGTCGACGAACATGAGTAGCCATCCTGTACTGGGGGCTTCAAGGCGAGAAGAGCCGCCAAGTGCTTCCTCATCTATAGTTATATCGTAAACAGGAAAGATTTGATTGGTTGTTGTTTGAATTTAATAGGTTCCAAAACTACTAGACTAATTTAGAAATATCTTTGACCATTAGAAAGCTACATTCTTTCCGAGTGACATAAGCTATATTTTATCGTGTTATTCCCATGGGAACGAGTACCATGCGGGTAAAACGGCGAGGATCCGCATGTTATTATTAAATTTATTGCTTGTTAAGTACATAATGTATCAAAAATTCAAACGCAGATACAGATTAAAAATAAGGTCCTGTAGTTTATTTACAAACAACCTTAGTAAAATATAGTTCCTGTTGCAGTAGTAGTAGATAAAAGACCAACCTACTATATTTTACTGAGGTTATAGTTTGTAAATAAACTACACGACCTTAGCTTCAATCTGTACGATTGTAGATACATTAATACTTAGCGAGCAATAAATTTGATTGAGGGCGCCCCACTTGTCGGCTCTACTCGCCTTTACTTAGAAACTGCAATTTTATGATCAAATTTTTTATGTTTTCCGAGTCACACGTCTATACACATGCGAGACCTCCATAGAATTCCAGATCAAAGGTCGCGAGAACCAGTTTAAGTAAAAAAAGGTAATGAAATAAAACAAAAAGCTCCATATTGTAAAAACCTATTATGTTTATACAACAAGGATTGTTTTTTTTTTACATAACACACATTACAATATAAATCACAAAGGAGAATGCCTACTAGGTACCTACCTACCATAGAAAAAAAGAAATGTCTCATAAAAAAAACAAACATTAAGTAATAAAATAATAAACAGTTTGAATCGAGATCTTTACTAGCAAGCATATTTTTTATATATTTAGAATATAGCGAAGCGACATCTAGTGGTAAAAAAATATACTTACTTTTAATGTGCTAGAATGAATGTAAGTTCGACAACAACTTTACAGCAAAATGATATTAAAAAAACACGTTATATATAAGTATCCAGTTTTTGGCAACCGGAACAGAAAAAGTTGTCGCAATATTTCATTTAATTTCGATTTTGCCAGTGGCCTAATTAACGTCTTTTTCAAAACTTAAACTGTCGTTGGCGTTTGAAACTGTTCTTCAAAATGAAAAGAGCACATAAAAATAGTTTTCGTAGAGTCTTTAAATTTTCCTTTCGCATTGTTCCAGCCATATTTTTCTTTTTTTGTTATTTTTAGGCAACCTAAAACAAGAAAAACAGTTTAAAATTAATACACTCAATTTACACTTGAAATTTGAAAACATCGATAATTCGATAAGAAAAATGCTATAAGGGCAACTCTAGCGCAAAACAAACAGATTTATATTTTCTTGAAATACACCAACAAAACTCACCAAAATAAGTATTAAGCTACATTTGGTATGAATTCTAAGTAAACTATTCACAGGAAAACCAAAACACAAGGCATTTATTGTATAGTTTTGGTGTTTTTGCAAAATAAATAGTACGTACCGGTGTAATGTAATGTTTGGACGATTTTCACTTTTTTTGATGCCACAAACTAGGTACCACACTGCAATTAGACATGTTCCTTGTTGCTTTCTCTCACTTATTAATACCTTTAATTCACATGAAAGTCTCAAATTAAAAGACTTTTATCACAAAACACTGCAAATACAACTCGCGTTGACAGCTCACATACCGAGAAACCTAAATGGCGACCGGCTTCAATCATGCATTACGATGACGTCACGTTTCAATGTTGCCAAAAAATAGGTCGAATAAATATATTGCTGTCTCTTTTTACATGAAGTATTGGAGGTAAGATAGAACGAGATGGCTACAGGTTTATGAGTACAATGCCGATTTAGCTCATATTTGTATAACCGATAGTTCATATAGATCAATATGCCATCTCCATAGGATTCAGTACTCAGAGGATATTTCGGTTTCGGCGCAGTTGCACCTAGTCTATATAATTTGTGAGTTGCACACGCCATGATCACCGAGTAACTACTGAATAAAGCTGATGCGGGTGGATGTTAGGAGCAGACAAATCTGTCTACCCTCTTTATTGTTTATTTTCTACTACCACTGTTGGGTTTTTCACCAACTCGACACGAGAGGCTGGACACACGTGTGTCCAGTTGGTGAAACTCAAATGTTTCCGTTTGCTTGCACACTCAACTCCAAGCTGTTCGAATTCGTTCCTTCAAATATTATACTCAAAACCGTCATACACTATTTACAATACCACCGTTTTCTTTTTATTAGGCGGGTCCATATGTATCACCGGCACCGTATTCAATCGCCGACTCGTCTCATCATCTCGCAAAGTCAAAAGGAAAAATAAAAGTCGTTTATATACTAATCCATCACACATTTAATACTTATTTATCATAGTCAGTCACATATTATTACAACATTTACTTATCTTAGGGGGTATCCATTAATAATGTAAGACTATTTTTGCTGTTTCTTTAAGCCCCTCCCCCCTATACAAGAAAAATAAGAAAAGGCTGACCCTTTTTTCACCTTTTCATATTTTTTACTTACTATAAGAATCTGGAAAAATTTTATACACGTTTGGTTGATTTTAATATTAATAATATTGAAAATAATAGGTTTTTAGAAATGTTTTTTGTACTTACTTACCTACAATGGGACTAGCAAATTGCATTAAAGTTTTCGCGTTTTTTTTTTCAAAGTATTATTTTAACTTTGGGCAATAATTGCCATCTTACGTAAGAACTATCAAGACACTAGTGGGTAGATAGTAGTCCATCTGCTCGTAAAAAATATAAGACATGGTTAACCCCCTCTCCTCCTCCCCCAAATCATGGCCCCTTACTATAAAATATCATTTTATTTAAGGCTGTGCAGTCTGAACACTAGCGCCGCCATTGAAAAAAAACATAGTGCTTAAATAAAGACGAAATTGAGAATTATCTCTATGCAGCGCACTCCGAAGAAGCTGGAAGAAGGAAGTTGGTCGTACAGCCAGTTTTTATTTTATTTTTTTTCTTACTTTTGTTTTACTTTTTTATGTGTACTTTTAATTATAATTGTGTTTTTGTCACGTCCGAAGTTGTCCACCAAATAGGTCCCTCCAGAATATCAGCGTTGCAGTGTCAGCCTCTTGCCGCTGCAACATTATGCTGAGGATGGGGCCTAGTTGGCGACATGCTGTTTTCCTGTCTCTATTCTTAATTTTTTTTACTTAAAACGGTTTTTTTGTGTATGTCGTCAATAAAAAATGTTTTCTTTCTTCTTTCTTTCTTTCTAGTTACACACTACCAATAAA
Organism: Crambus lathoniellus; assembly: GCA_949710035.1. Classification (NCBI taxonomy): domain Eukaryota; kingdom Metazoa; phylum Arthropoda; class Insecta; order Lepidoptera; family Crambidae; genus Crambus; species Crambus lathoniellus. The sequence continues at coordinate 29,085,031 of OX453309.1, read as the reverse complement.
GGGGCCCAAGATTGGTCTCTATTTCCTACATATAAAAAATTACTCTGTGAAGTAGAGTAAGTGTCAGATAACTTTGCGCGCATGCGCGACTTGGGCATTTTTGGCGCTAGTTACAGTTCATTTTTTATTCTAAGCTTATGGAAAAGATTAGTATTCGATTTAGACCGCGCAGACGTCAGTGATTACATACTCTTTGGAAACGGTAATGGAAGAAATGACAGTTTTGTATCAAAGGTAAAACATTTAAACGATGTTTCATAGAAAATTACAATTTTTACTCAATTTTCCGGAATAATAAGTAGCCTATGTTATTCTCCAGCTCCCAAAGTACCCCCTTACCAAATATCACGTCGATCCATTGCTCCGTTTTGACGTGAAAGAAGAACAAACAAACAAATAAACAAACAAACAAACACACTTTCACATTTATAATATTAGTATGGAAGTATGGATTATAGAGGTCAGTGTATGTAGCGAACTAGTACCGTCCGCACACAAGCCACAAACGCCGCCACTTGAAGAATAAACAAGTGACGTGACGACTACCGGCGTCGGCGTTCATATAAAATGTATGAAAACTACAGAAAGAGGTCGGTGGCGACGTTTTTCAGTGGCCCGTCTGCGGCCAGGCGTAGTGATAACATTTTACTTGGTGTCTACATATTTGGCACTTGTTTAGGAATACTCCTGTAATTGTTTAACTACCTTATTAAGGCGCTACTCGGAAAAATATGGACTTTTTGATTTAAAACTATAGGACGGTTATAGTTGTTACAAATCTGGTAATAAGATATATATTTCTTCATACCTTTATCTAGAATCGTATAGTTTCAAAAACACGATTTTATGATTTTGCCTCGACACTTTTTATTTTCGAAAAGACCTCTAAAAATACGAAAAGTGAAGATTATTCTTAAATGGGGTTACTTACACTATTGGAAATTGATTTAATTAGTGGACACCAATAATATTGAGGATCGTATAGAAGCATTTTTTTTAAATCGCTGTAGTTTTTTAATACGAAGTGATTTTGTGTTTTTTTTGCCTAATCTGCATAATCGGTCTCGCTCCCGCGCGTGTTAGAATATCAAGTTTTGACATTGATTCAATTTAGTATTTATTAGGGGTTAAAGTATCAAATTGCCGTTTTGTATGGAGATTTTTGTAATTTTTGTTTTTTCCATACTAACGTTTTTGTAATTTATTCAACGACTAATATTATGTAACTTTACCAAATTTTACATACGTATTTATGGACATTTTAACTACTAAATGACACATTCGTTAAGAGAAAATAAAATATTTTCACTAAGTTACAACTAATAAAGTATGAAATTCTGGAAACCAAAATAGTCGTAATTTTCGGGATCGGGGAAAAAAACGGCAATTTCAATCTTTAACCCCTATTATTACACCTAAATCCATTAAATTAATTTTGGGGATAACATCGTACCTTATTTATCGTGTTTTCATTAAAAAGTAGTTTGATTTGTGTCGGTGCCATCCGACAACAAAGCGATATGATATGGAGTTTTGTTATTAATCTCATATAGTTATTCTTACATCTAAATTCATTATATTAATTATGGAGATAGCATTTTACTACATGTATCCTGTTTCTAATAAAAAGTATTTTGATTCGTGGCAGGGCCAACCGTCAACAAAGCATGATCAAGCAATTGTACTTTAATTACCTATAAGTACTGAATAATGTGTATAAAATCATGTTATTACTTTTAATATTCATATCAATTAATTTATTACTGAAATGTAATGTAATATAAAGCATCTAAGTAAGTAACGTGTACTTTTACGTGAGTACACGTTACTTCCGGTTGAAAAGAAAACATAGATAATTATTGTAATTATTGTATTTATAAATAATGTTATGTAAAATCATTATTTGATTTTGGAATACTTTTTCATAATTGTTATGTTTATATTGTAGTATTTTCTGGAATTTTCACGGATTGAAATTTATCAGTTAAATTGGCGGTAGACGCTAACATTTATAAGGCGAGGCCGCCATTGTAGCGGATTAGTCTGGTTCGAGCCGTGAGCGGTGTACAAGTTAAGTATTACTATTCCCTTGTTTCATATTTCTCATTCCTTGTTTTTCTTGCTGTTTAATGCTTTTATCAGAATAGTTATATTTAGATTTGAGATTTGTATTAATCCTGACCTTATTGAAATAGAAGCTTTATAGTTTTTTTTATAGTTAATTGAACAGTTTAATGTTTTTATCAGAATAGTTCTATTTCTATATTATCCGCCCCAAATCTATCACGCGCGTCGTTTTCTCATTGCTATCTCGCTTCAGCACATTTTTTTCGAGTATCGCCTTAACACATTGCACGCCGCGTGGCCCACCGGTGAGCCACGTTTTTTAAACTATTTTATGAATATTAATTTTTCCCGAAGGAAGTTGTATGGAAGATATGATATTGTATCTGCCATTTTCTACAAATGTTTTTCTAATTGTTCATTTATTTTTAGTTCATGAATTGTAAAAAAAAATTGTATGGTGGAGTTTAAAGTGTAATAAATTGTATGCCAATTTATTAATTTAACACACAGGGTACTGCTTATTAAAATTAAGCTTTCACATCAAGTTTTTGGTGCACTTTTTGTGATAAAATTTATCAAAATAAATCTAAAGCATGACCAGAAAAATAAAAAACCTGGCTTGAGAAGGCACTTTCGCCTCTTCATTGTTAGAAATGTCAATTTCTATAGAAAAATTTAGTTCGTCACATTTCCGCAACAGGTATTTTATTTTTCTGGTCAGGCTTTACCACTACAAAACTCAACTAATTCACATTACAATAAGGCTCTGGTTAGATTAAATTGACATTCAAGTAATTTCACCAAGTCAGCGGCAGGAAAACCAATGTGAGCCAGTGGCTGTACAATCAGGAACAATTTCGGTGAACCACTGCAAATGAACGGTGAGAAGCCAGCCACACCAAAAGAAGTGGTTCGCCGATTTTGTCTCTGACTATACATATAGGATTGGAGCAAAACTAGAAAATGCTATATAATACTTTATTTATTAAACCACTTCGTTATTTTACAATCGTCCTAACAAACGTCCTACGTCTCTCTCTTCTAATGACTCCGTCACCGTGAAAAAACATAAAATCAAAAAAGGAATCTTACTTCTAACATGCTCTCTTTCATCCATCCTCACGTTCCATTCCACACTCGGCCATCCTGCATTCAGTCTGCCCTCAGACTGACTCTAGCAGCTATATTTACAACCCTAAAATGAAACAAACCAAAGTACACAACTCCTTAACATAAAATCAACTTAAAGCCAAACCCCATAATAACATAACAACATCTTAGCAATAAACAAAAAACAAACTACTCACAAAAATGACTTTACACAAAACCATCCACCAACTTCGGACACAGCAGTTTTTAAAAAGGAATGCTTTTTAAACCAAATCAATAAATCTAAATCGAAACAAAAATAAAAAACTGATAACAACTTACAAAGGGTCTGCATCAGCCGGCCAGGCCTTCATATAATCTGCCGACGTTGACGTCCTCTTTGAGCCTTCAGTGGAAGCGTCCAACTTTTCCACTTCATACCTATCTTTCCCTTTGATCTTCACTACCCTGTATGGGCCAAGAAACTTAGGTTTGAGCTTCATCCCTACCCCAAACTGCGTTCTTTTAATAGCCACCACTTGACCCAGTTGGTATTGGGTGCTAGTCTTCCTCCTTTTATTAAAACTTCTCATATTTTCTTCTTGAATTTTTAAAATCTGCAGCTTTGCTTTACGACGTTGTTCCTCTCTACTTTCTGAATAGTTAACTCTGCTTTCTTGTTCCAATAACTCATAAATTTTCAAATCCTGCTTCATTTTCATCTTTTTTCCTATCAACAGTTCAAAAGGAGTACTGTCAATGCTACGGTGATAAGTACTATTTAAGGCACGTTGTAAGCGACTTACATGCCTATACCATAGGGCTGGTTCCTCGACACACAACTTTGTCAAAACCGAGATAATTGTTCTGTGTACCCGTTCGACTTGTCCGTTCCCCCGCGGTACACCAGTCGTAATAGTAATATGCTGAATTCCTTCTTCTCGACACAATTCCTTAAAATCCCCACTAGTAAATGCAGTTCCCTTATCTGTAACAATTCTACACGGGTTACCAAAATGTTGTTGGTAAATTTTTAATCTATCCAATACTTCTTTGGTTGTAGTACTCTTAGTCGGGAAAATCCACGTAAACTTAGTGAAAGCGTCAATAACAGTCAATATATAGTTATACATCTTCTTCGTCTCCGTCATCGGTCCTATATGATCAATATGTAAGGTGTGTAAAGGTACTTCCTGCTTGTCAATGGGGTTTAAAAATCCTTCTTGCTTTCCTCCTTTCTTAGTTGCCAACAAACATGGTATACAGGTCACAATAAAATCATCAATCTTTTTGCTCAAGTTTTCAATGTGATAGTCCTTACCAATCAATTCCATCATTTTCTTTTTAGAGAAATGACCATTACTATGTACCTCCTTAAACACATTGTTTTCCATACTTCTAGGTACAACTAATTTCTTGTCTTCACCTTTATACAATAAATCCGAATCTATAAAATAATCTTGGTAGGGTCCCAACTTTAACACTTCCTTGATTGCATTTAAACTTTCATCCTGTTCTTGTGCATATCTAAGATTGTCATGCAATGTTGAAAAAATTGCATTCACCCCAGGATTTCTACTGAGCGCATCTGTATGTTTCATCTTACTTTCCTTCCCTGTGTTCAATCGTAAATTCGTAATCTTGTAAAAACATCACCCATCTAGCTACCATAGTTGACATAGCCAAATCTTTTTTGTTAATTGTCATTTGGAACGCTTTGCAATCCGTCACAACTTTGAACTTTATTCCAAATAAATAGTGCCTAAACTTCTTAATGCCTTCTACGACTGCCATTGCCTCTAGCACATAGCTTGCGTATTTACTCTGTTGCAGCGTCGTTTTACGGCTCATATAATAGACTGGTTGCAATTCCCTATCTTCGACACTCTTTTGCATTAAAATTGCGGAGTACGCAATAGCCGATGCATCTGTATGCAATTCCGTGGACAATCTCGGATCAAAAATTTGCAACACTGGTCTGGATACTAGCTTCTCTTTTAATATTGCAAAACATCTTCTCTGTTCATCAGTGAACTTAAAATCCATGTCCTTCTTAAGCATATCTGTCAACGGTCGTGCTAGCATACCAAAATTATAAATAAACTTACGAAAATAAGAACATAGTCCAGTAAAACTTTGTAGTTGTTTTATATTCTGTGGCTCCGGAAACTTCATTACGGCTTCTATCTTTCCTGGTGCTGGTTTAACTTCTCCATTCTCAATCTCATGGCCCAAATACTCAACCTTCTTTAGGGGTCGTCCATTAATCACGTGAGGCTCAAAAGGGGGGGGAGGGGGTACGGAAAACATCACGAAACATCACGAGGGGGGAGGGGGGGTCTCGTTAGACATCACGTGTATTAATTTTTTTCCAAAAAGAGCTATTTCTGAACCGAAATTTTGAACGGCGCGAAAATTTTTGCGATTTGTAGTATGACCTTGATTGACTCGCCCGCCGTTGCTTAGCAACGACTCCCCGCGCGCCGCGCCGACCACTGGGCTCGCTCGCCGAACAGTCAGTCGCCAGATGCTTCGATGTTTTACCGCCGAATGCATGCGTAACCGTTTACCTTGCAATTTTTACGTTAAAATAATGTCTCAACTAGGTGAACTGTATCAAGAACTATTTGCGGAGTATAAGAAAGGAAAAAAACCTAGTGTGGCTCAGAAAGAATTCAATGAGATATGGGCTAATTCAAAAGAAAATTATGCTCAAAAAGAAGAATTTACAAAGTGGGCGAATGGTTTTTTACAAGATCTCCGCCGTAAAAACCAAGCAAAGAAGTCGTCTAATATCCTCTTTTATTGCTCTAATAATAAAAAGGTAAGTTAATTCGTTAATTCGTTTCGTAAGTTAGTTCTACCTATAGTTTAATATCAAGTAAAATGTCATTGTTAAATCTTATATGTACCTATTTTTTACAATATTGAGGTATATTTAGTAGTACATATTTATATAAAATATGCATATAAACCTTACTAAGAATCACTTTAATCGAATAGGTTTATATAGGTCCTTATAGTGAGCCGTTGAGTGTTGTCTATTAATTAATTTATTTATTATTATATTAAAAATTATATAATTAATCTCTAGGTCAGATCGGCTCAATAAATGCCTTCTCCACTCGCTGGACTTTAGTAGGTATATTAAGCTGAACGCTGTCTACGAGACAGTTTACTAAGCTTAAAAAACAGAGTAAAAGGTAAATTTTACTAAATTAAACTAAATATGTATTTACAAATGGATGATGGCAGTATTTATGCATAGTTGGGCCGCTCAAAGAAACCCGCTTGGCTACCTCCGTTCTTTATGTTTATTTCAATCCTACTACTATTATAAGGCGAAAGTTTGTAAGTATGGATGTTTGTTACTCTTTCACGTAAAAACTACTGAATGGATTTGAATGAAACTTTACCACAATATAGCTTATACATCAGAATAACACATAGGCTACTTTTTGTCCCTACTAATGCGAGCGAAGCCGCGGGCAAAAGCTAGTATTTGATAAATACTAAGAAGGATGGTTTATTTAGTTGCACGATATTAATCTCACTTGCACGAAATTCACCTCTATTCTAAGAAAATAATATAAAGGATTGTGCATGGTTCGTGTGCCGTTTTGTTTCCGCTTATAACAAATACTAAACAATACTTGGGGATGATTAATTTACATGTATGATAATAATAACATTTTATATATTTTCAGAATACCAGCGAAAAAAATCCACCTGCAGAATTGTCGGGAATTACTGTTAAAAATAATGACACAAATAAATGCACCCCAGCAGGTAGTAAATAATATAAAATTAAATTATTCATAAATAATGATTTTTCATATTATTATGAAATATTGAATATTTGTTTGTTGTCTTTTTTTTCGTTTATATAAATTTCCAGCCCAGTTTCACGCATTTTCAAGCGGCGTTACATTCTGCATACTCCGCAAGGGATATAGGCGTGATTCTTTATATATGTTTGTATTCCAGGTTCATGGAAACGTAAAGCTGAAGATTTGGAGCATAGCTACGAGATTTCACTGGCTGCACCAAGTACAAGTAGCTCTCTGCCAAAGCCTGTACGTGCTACTCCCGCACAGGATAAGTTGAAGGATCAGATTACCCTTCTTCAAATGGAACTTGACGTAGCTGTCCGTCGTAGGGATTCTTTGGGTGCCAGTGAAGATGACACGCGTGAGCGTAATGTGAAGAAACTGCGTCAAGAAATTGATAAATGCAAAAAAGAACTACGAAAGAAGGAGCAACATATGCGTCACTCCCATTCACATAGATTATCAATGCAATCAAAGATTAATATGGCTTGTAGTAAAAGTCCAGATATAGTTAGTCTTCTCAAATCACGCTCTGGCCCAGGTCGCCCGCGCCTGGAAGAGCAACAACCATTATTGCTAAAAACTATCGTCGATTTGGCCATGTTTGGTGCTTCTGCGGAAGAACGACGTCGTTCAGAAATAGTTCGCAGTTGCAGGACACTAAATGACCTCCATGAGAAACTAAACGAACACGGATTCCAAATTTCGAGAAGTAGCACATACCTTCGGTTGCTCCCAAGAAATTACACCACCTTGGAAGGTAAAAGACATGTAGTCACCGTGCCTGTCAAATTGAGTCGCCCTGAGGCAGATCACCACAAGGCTCACATCGATCAACATTTTTGTGTCGCCACAATAAGATCTTTGGAAACAGTTGCATCTATTCTCGGGCCAAACCAAGCGTTTTTTCTGTCACAAGACGATAAAGCCCGGGTGCCAATAGGCTTGACAGCCGTGAATAAACAAGCTCCACTCCTGATGCATGTTGAATATCGTGTGTCATTACCTGACCACGATTGGGTAGTTGCTGCAAGGCACAAGTTGATCCCTAGCGTTTATGCTGGGTGCATAATAAAACCAAACGATATGGGACGTGCTGAAGCAGTAACGTACTCTGGGCCAACATATGTGGCGATAAGGAGTGGCAAGCACTCTTCCTCTACAGCATCTACTCATGCTGTAGATTTTGAAAAGGTTACCACTCTTGATAATTTCAAAGATATAATGCGAGATGAAGACGGACGGCTGAAACCTGTGGTTTTAATTTCATCAGATGGAGGGCCTGATGAAAATCCCAGGTACCCGAAGATTATTGCCCAAGCTATACAGCATTTTAAGAAATACGATCTTGACGCCGTATTCCTCTTCACAAATGCACCAGGCAGAAGCGCATTCAATCGCGTAGAGAGAAGAATGGCGCCCCTAAGCCGTGAATTATCTGGCCTTATACTTCCACATGATTCTTATGGTACCCATTTAGATGAACGAGGGCGAACTATAGACCATGACCTAGAAAAGAACAACTTTCAGAAGGCTGGAGAAGTTCTCGCAGAAGTTTGGAACAATGTAGTTATCGACAACCATCGCGTTGTAGCCGAGTTTATCGAGCCCGATGACATTGCCGAGAGCTTTGTTCCTGACATGCCTTCTCCGCAATGGTATATTGAGCATGTGCGGGAGAGCCAGTATTTCCTTCAGGTACGCAGTAAAATCTCGCTTACGATTACTTAATTATTTAATCATTTATATTTTTATCTATAGGTACTTGTAATAAAAATATCTTAATTTCAACAGATCGTGAAATGCGATGACCGCGTTTGCTGTGGACCCCTGCGGAGTTCTCTTCGATCTGTTCTTCCGGAACGTTTTCTTCTACCACCTTACCCGATTTCGCAGACATCCAGTGGCCTATGTATTCCGAAACCTCAGGAACATGACGGCAAGACGTTTGCCAACTTTCTTCTACGTCGGGCACTTTTAATTGCCCCAACGCATGAAGGTTTTATGAGAATGCCTTATGACCTGTATTGCCCTAGCCTGCAGAAGGATCGTAAGCTTCTTGTGGAAAGAATATGTCGGCAGTGTGGGCAGTACTTCTGCACTAAAAAAAGAGCTAAAGAGTGCCATGGACACCATACTGCCCACGAAACTGGAACTGTTCGGCCCACGCGCATCCTCACGCTACGAGGGAGGGAGGTTCTCTGCGTAGTGCGCGAGGATGATGATGCCGAGTGGCTTGACGAAACCGAAGTTCAAGCCTCTTTCCCAATAACAACTGCCAGTGAAGAAGAAGCTTTACCGGTTGTAACCATAAATGAAAGTCTTGCAACTCCGTGGGACGAAGACAACATTAATTAATTATTATTTTTTCATAATATAAATGTTATATGAATCAAAACCATTTTTTATATTTTTTTTTCAGTCAAAAATAGCTTTACATAGACTTCCAAAAAATACACGTGATCCAGGGGGGGGGAGGGGGGTCTAGTCCCAAACCTCACCAAATATCACCAGGGGGGAGGGGGGGGTCAAAAAATAAGAAAAACGACCTCACGTGATTAATGGATGGCCCCTTACCAATAATTGACACTTCTTCCAGCTTATGTTCAAGCCGTACTCAGAAGCTCTCCTCAACACCATAGACAAACGTTCAATTGCTTCATCCTCGTCCGCAGCTAAAATTAGCAAATCATCAATGAAAATCAATAATATACCCCTTTCCATCAGATCCCTAAAGATAATACTGATAAACCTCGTGAAAACTTTAGGGCATATCGACAGCCCAAACGGCGCACGCAAAAATTCATACTGTCCCGTCGAAGTCACAAACGCCGTATATTTGACAGAGTCCTCATGGACTTTCAAGTGGAAATACCCATTTTTCAAATCTAGAGCACTAAACACTCTGCTTGACCTGCACTTGTCAATTAGGTCATCTACTAGCGGCAAAGGATACTCATCCCTAACCATCTTTTTATTTATAAGCCTATAGTCAACACAAACTCTGGCACTATTATCTTTTTTTCTAACTACAACCAAAGGGCTAGCATATTCTGACTGACTTACTCGAATAATGCCCTCATTGAGCCAATTAGCTATCTGCTCGTTCACTTCGGCTTGCTCCTTTAAGGCCAATCTTCTTGGTCGTTGAGAAACTGGTATATCATCCTTAAGAACAATTCGCAACTCTATCGGTGCTTCCTTCGTCTTCATAGGTTTATAATTCTCCACTAAACACCTCACTCGTCGCTGCGCGTCTTCACTCACCTCGTTACCTACAATATCAAGATCAGATACAACACACGTAAGGTTACGCATCCACTGCTCATTACCCGGCAAAAGTAAAAGGTTATTACTATCATAAATCATTACAACATCCTTTAAAAACTGCTGCCCGAGTATGATGGGGTACGACATCGCATAACAAGGCACAATATAAAACAACACATTATTAAAGCTATAATTATCTACATCAATTGTCGTATAAAAACGTCCCAAAGCCTGCACCCGTGCAGCTCCCAACCCATTAAATACCGTGTAGCAATCTTCGATATTTTGTGTAGGCAAAATGGTTTGAAAATAATCCATACGTATCAGATTGACATCGCTTCCCGAGTCAATCAAAGCTTGAAACAGTTCATTGCACATTTTTACTTCTTTAATCGGCCTTCGTAAACTTGAATTTTCAATTTTGCTTCTGACGGTTGTCAGTGTCTCTTTTGACTTGACGTTCACTGCTGACACTGATGACAGAATCTTATTCTCTTCACGCTCTCCATAGACTTCAGAGACTAAACTATACTCATTCTTTTCGTTGTCGTTATCATAGTTTCCACTACTACCAACCTGCACAACCGGATTCCCACTTTCGGATTGGTCCGATTCAGAGTGAACATTGACGCACATCGCTTTCGCCCCAGCGCCGCCAACATCACGCCGCCATGTCGTTGCACCACTCGTTCCTTGAACTGCGCCGATTTTCTTGTCATCACCAACTTCACGTCGCCATTTCGTCGTTGTTGGTGTCTCAGCTGTCTCGGTCACTCTTTGCCTTCCGTCCTTCTCACACTCTCTGGCTAAATGGCCGAATGAGTTACAACGGAAACACTTTGTGCCATTCTTCTTATTCGGACATTCCGAAGCAACATGGTTCCTTTCCCCGCAGTTGTAACATAATCTCTGAGAATTTTGATAATGATGATGATCCTGAGTATGATGATGCGGCCTAAATCTTTGATCTTGGTTATTTCTTCTCGTCTTGCTCTTTACTTCTTCGTATATTCGTAATCTCTCCTTCAATTCGATAAATGTAGTAACACCGTATAAAATGATTTTGTTGGTTTCTCTGTCCAAAATTCCGTCGATAATATATTTGATGATAACTTCGTCAGGCATCTGTCCGCGATTACCTAGCTCTTTCATCACGAGCATATAATCCAAACAACTTTCGTCTGCTCGTTTTGTTCTTTCGCTCATGATTTCATGAATAGCTTTTAAATCCACCCTATCCGGAAATTCTTTTAGTAAGGCACTTTTCAACTCCTCCCAACTTTTGAAGGGGCGTTCGGCACGTAACCATAATTCTGCCGTACCGGTTAGTGATCTGCGCGCCACCAAGAGTTGCTGCAACGGGGTCCATCTGAATATTTCGGCGTTGCTTTCAAGATCTTCAACCCAGCGTGTCACCGGATACGTATTGCTTAGCCCACTGAACTTTGGGACTAGCTCCGCCGCCATTTGCATGAGCGAATTTCCCTCATGTTGGCTCTCAATCTTTTCCTTCGTCGTTTCTCTGGGCATTTTCAATTTATTTCCGATCCCGGACGAGCCCCCACTTATAGGATTGGAGCAAAACTAGAAAATGCTATATAATACTTTATTTATTAAACCACTTCGTTATTTTACAATCGTCCTAACAAACGTCCTACGTCTCTCTCTTCTAATGACTCCGTCACCGTGAAAAAACATAAAATCAAAAAAGGAATCTTACTTCTAACATGCTCTCTTTCATCCATCCTCACGTTCCATTCCACATACATCAATTCGTCTACTTTTATTCGTACACTAGTAGCTCCCCGCGGTTTTAGCCGCGTGATAACCGTTCCCGTGATAGTATCGAGATAAACCTATAATGTATGTCACTCGGAAAAAATGGAGATTTTTAATGGTGAAAGAATATTTCAAATCGGTCCAGTTTTTGAGTCACTTAAAAACCTGAACAATCACAAAATAGTCACTTAAAAACCTAAGCAATCACAAAATAGTCACTTAAGAACTTGAACAATCACAAAATAGTCACTTAAAATCCTATAACAATCACAAAATAGTCAGTTATTTTAATTTTTAGTTTTTTGCATTCACAATGCAATTTTTATTACCTACTGAAAAATGGAAAATGAAGTATTTAGAAAAAATTGACCCGTCTCACAATCAGCTCCGATGGGATCGAACCCACGACCTTTCGCTTTCCGGGCGACTGCTCTAACCACTGAGCTACGGAGTCGTTAACAAAATAGTCACTTAAAAACCTGAACAATCACAAAATAGTCACTTAAAAACCTGAACAATCACCAAATAGTCACTTAAAAACCTAAACAATCACAAAATAGTCACTTAAGAACTTGAACAATCACAAAATAGTCACTTAAAATCCTATAACAATCACAAAATAGTCAGTTATTTTAATTTTTAGTTTTTTGCATTCACAATGCAATTTTTATTACTGAAAAATGGAAAATGAAGTATTTAGAAAAAATCGACCCGTCTCACAATCAGCTCCGATGGGATCGAACCCACGACCTTTCGCTTTCCGGGCGACTGCTCTAACCACTGAGCTACGGAGTCGTTAACAAAATAGTCACTTAAAAACCTGAACAATCACAAAATAGTCACTTAAAAACCTGAACAATCACAAAATAGTCACTTAAAAACCTAAACAATCACAAAATAGTCACTTAAGAACTTGAACAATCACAAAATAGTCACTTAAAATCCTATAACAATCACAAAATAGTCACTTAAAAACCTGAACAATCACAAAATCGGCGCGGATACAAGGGAGTGGGGCAATGGGGGCGGCAGTCCCCTCCCCCCCCCCCCTTGACACAATTTTACCTACAAAATTTATGTATTGAATAAATCCTAGATCCACGCATGTTCACGTTTATCATCTCTGCGGCTTCAGCACACTTTGTTCGTTTCCCTTATAAGAGTAGGCTTTGAAGTCGCCAATCTTCTGCCCGTCCTTATACAAGTACAGACGGAAGCAAGTATCGCAGAAGTAGGCGGGGTCGAAAGGCACCCTCGTGCATCCGACCACGACCCATCGCGCGCCGAACTCCGCGCACGTGGTGCAGTACACGGACTGCAGCTGAGCTAGGCACACGTGGAACGGGTATAGGGACGGCAGGAGGGGGTCCTCCGGCCCCAGCACGCGGACCTCGGAGAATGTGAACGGGTGCTCGCAGTTGCCTTGGTGCACGTACACCTGGGGAGGGAACACCACACCGTTTAAATCTATACACCACTAAATTTTAATAGCATAAATATTTTAGGGGATGTTAGTGCCCATCAATATGAACAACTTTCACTATGGGGCCAACCATGGAATCGCGAAAAAAATATCAGCTGTTCCATACATTTCAGTCGACTCGATGTTGTACTTTTATATGGAACAGCTGATATTTTTTTCGCGATTCCATGGTTGGCCCCATAGTAATAATAATAAATAATAATAAATAATAAATAACTTCTTACATTCACACCAATTATCTAAGCCCATTTTAATTTCATTAACCTTTTGACCGCCACGTCTTCTATAGTAGACAAACGTTTTTGTGTCCTCCACGCTAAGACTTTAATATGAAGATGATAACTAATAATTTATTTTTTTGTTTTATTTTGTCTTCTATAGAAGACATTGGCGGTCAAAAGGTAAGAAACTGTATCATGGAAAACTTGATAACGGATAAATATATCGTCTGCTTACTGGTAAAATATGTTATGTGCCCATTTTGTGGAAACGAGATAATCAGATTTGGAAGTTTAAATAGATTTTTGACTATCTTTCAATTCAATTGTTGTAGAATTTTATATGACATATTATTGGTAATATATTAACCTTTCGTTGTGTATATTTAAAGAAGAATTTATTTGATGAGAATTAACAAAAAAATATAATTATGTTGATCGAGGCAGTGCGCTTAACTGGTTTTACCTGTAATTGAAATTTGTGAAATAAAACCTGTTTCACATATTTTTTTTGTAGTTTAAATGAAAAGTACATACTAATAACAAAAGTAACCCTAAAATAAATAAAAAAATTGCATGGCGAATAAATTTATGCAATTATCGAAAAAACTACTGCATTTACCTGATTTTACTTGTAAGTTTCTAAAGAAATGTTGTACTTACCATAATGATTTTCCATAGTAATAAGTTCCACTTGCTTAAAAAGCTGTTACAAATGAAATAAACGATTTTAAAGACATCATTTTAATGTCACAATTATCAAAATATTGTAAGAAACATAATAAAAGAATAAAAAAACGCTAAAACCAATAAAGAAGACCTCAGTATTCGGTAAGTATTCGGTCTCACTCTTCCGAAGAATCTTCGTCAACTGCAGGTTCTGGTAAACGGTCTGGCTCATCGCTGGCAGGCAAAGACGAAAACCATCCATGGAATTCGTCAGGGATAACCCTTTTATCACACAAAACCAAGAGATCTTTTTTCTTGGCTTTTGTTATAGGCAAAGGCTTAGAATAAAGCTTTTTAAGAATAACTTGGCTTATTTCATGCGGTTGTTCCTTGTCCCTGCGCCTTTTTGGTCTGTGACTTGCAGTCTGGTTTCTTCCCGAGACATCGATAGAAATAAATTCTTCTGACATGTCATAGTTAAAAAATATTTTAGCTGGTTCTGACTTGAGGTATTTCATTCTCTTTATTTTCAACCACTTGAGTGGTTGTCCATTGCAGTCTTTTGTCTTATTAGTGATCGTTTCCTCGGCTAATTTCTTGAGATCATAGAAATCATTGTACTTAAACTCTTTGGTTTGGTATGGTTGTTTTATGTGTTTGACGCCATCAACAGTGACAGTTTTAACAGCTCTAGCTCGTTTAAAAATGGAAAGGAAATCGGGCATGCAGTAAATTTCTGAATTCTTTTTGACAGACTCGATGCTACTGTGCATACTATCTACTTCCATGTAGCTATGCCCAGACTCTAAAAATTTGTGTTCAATTTGTTCCAAGTGCTCTATGTGTTGAACGGCAAAAAGCAGTAGGGCTGCAACAAATTGGTTCCTGTTCTGTCCACCGCATGTGTCTGAATAAAAACAAACTTTTGAGCGGTACACATTCTGATAGATAGTGATATAAAATACTTCCAATTTCAGAGCTTCCGCGTTTTCCGTTAACTTCAGACCATGCAAAACAATAAGCATTATTAGGCAGAGCAGCTTCGTAAAAACAGAGATTGTAGACACATAATTTTCTGCTGTAGTATAGCTGCCCCACCAGGCCGCTAGGAATCTGTAATACCGCTTGAAGATCAAAAGTAAGACAGTAAAAACTTTTCTCTTTCATGGCTCTTTCTGTATCTTTATTTTTTTCAAGGTTGCAAGCTTCCTTCCGTGCCAAGTGGTCATCATACTCTTTTTTAATGTTAAGTTGATCTTCCGTTGTTGCCTTCTTGTATTTCGAGCACGTCAAACACTGGTCTTTCTTTGGCACAAAAAAGCTATAGTTGTAATTGGTACAAAAAATTCTTCTGTAGGTTATTTCCGAAACTGTTAAGCTGGTACATTTTTGTAAAAGACAAAGAGGCATCTAAGTACAAACGTCTTGATGTTTTTCGTATATAGTGCGGCGCCATAGTAGGAAAAGATTCGATATGCATCTTAACCAAATTTACAGCAGATTCGCTAGTTTTGTTCGGAGGTTCTTTTTTTCCTCTTCGATCGTTAGTATCGTATAAACCACACTCATTACGTTTTCCAATGGCACCAACAATAACCGTGGGAGATATCGCTAAAGTGGAGCAAAAGTATTTCTGGCATACTTGTTGCCTAGATCCATCGTAAATGAAGAAACATTTTGTTGTGAATTTTCGATGTTTTTTATTACTTTTCTTAACAGCAAGAACTCTTTTTGGTGGCTCAATCTCTATATTGCTCAATATAAAATTCTTCTTTTCTACGTAACTCAAATTCCAATAGTGTCTGCATAAAATATCTCTGGCGTTTTTTGGTAAGTTACATTTATAAAAGCATTTGCTACAGTCCACATCTTTTGGAACTTTTGCCTTTTTTTCTATCCCTTTTTTTGATTGGTATGGTAATCCATCTGATCGCTTTTTCTTCGCCACATTTATTTTCCAGTTATTTGGATCAGATTTCTTCCAGCGTTTTCTAGACTTGGTAGCATCGAAAACTCTTTCTATCAATAGGGCTAACAGTGAAATAGCAATCTTCTGTGCATCTGATCCTTCTTCTGTTTGTACTTTTTCACCAGCATTGGTTATTGGGTCGTCTTCATCCCAGTCTCTTAAAAAATTCAAAAAATTATTGTCAATGGCTGTACTGGCAGATGGCTCTCCTACCAAATCCCTGAGTTCAATTAGATCTGTCGGTGGATGATAATCAGGGTCTTCGTTAGAATCGTCGCTATCGAACATTCGTTGCATCTCTTGCCTTACTCTATCGTCATCTTCACTGACAACGCCAGTAGAAGTCGATGAGCACTTACTTACGCTTACGGGTACTTCACCATCGTCGTAGTCTGAAAAAGGTAAATAGTACATTATTAATAAGTAGTTAAAATTGATTTAGTTAGGTTGGGTTAGACAATTTAACTTTACTAGCTAGAGTATAGTTAAATTGTCTAACTAAATCGATTCGACACACCTATTTGCTCAACACTTTTACGGCATTATTAAGCGCAATACACACCAAAGCCGCAGACCCGCCGACACAACCCGGCAGCCCATAATGAAAGGTAGCCATTACACGGTCAAACCAGATTGCGATCACTGATCGTGATCACTGATCGCGATTGAGATTGACTGTGTAAAGCAGCCATAACCACGCCATTACCTACACAGTCAATCTGGATCGCGATCATTGATTTAGATCGTGGATCGCGATCGAGATTGACTGTGTAATGGCAGCCATTAGAATCATGTCGGCAACATTTGCCCGCGCGTCTTGCCCGCCGACATTTTGGCGGCGTGTCGGCGGCTTTGGTGTGTATCGCGCATTACAAAACGCGGTCTAACATTAGTTTCGGTTCATCTCGCGTGCAACCAAGACTCAAATTAATTATTTGGATATTAGGTATTTATATAAACATATAAATACCTAATATCCACCTATTGTCTAGTCTACCTACATAATAGAGCCGTATCGATTTTATGTTTAGTTGGTATAAGTATAGTCCATTCGCTTAGATAGTGTCGCCCTTTTATTTGTAAATCACTTACTTAAATTCCTTTTATATAAAAATATCCAAATTTTCATAATTAATTGACTTTGGTACCCAACTTGTGTGTATTAGCGTATTTTTTTATATCTGCATTAGTAAGGATTTCATTTTATAGCAAGAGCCACAATGCCATGCGGGTACCGACACTATCTAACCGAACGGACTATAGGTACCTACTTATGTATTGCAAACCTTTCGCTAGCCTATAGTAGGTAGGTACTGATTGCTAATGACATGAATCAACGATTAAAGTACCTACTTTCCTCTCTGTATCACAAGTTTTTCTCAAATGTACCGAATTGTCTTAATTTAAAACACCCGATCAAATTATAACCTCAAAGTTAAAAAATACGTGAGAAAAGGACTTACCCTTTGATGGTGGAGCTTTAGGTATCATTGATACTAATCTCTTGCCTCTGGATTCCATAATTATAGCTTCAAACGTCCTTTTACTTCACTGGAACTAACTAAAAACTTTTTTTATCAGCAAGCGCGTACGCACGTGTCACTCGTATAATGCCATACTAAGTGCAGAATCACTAGAGATCCTACAGGTAAAACGTGTTAAATGCATTTATTATCTTTTGCTAGACGTCAATTTGTAGAAGCTACGTGATTAATCTACTGGTAAAAAACAGTATGGGCGTTTGTGCACTACCACTGAATTTTACCGATCCGGAAAAAAACGGATGCTTGTATTTTAATAATTAATCATTTATATTAGTAATTAATTAAATACAAGCATCCGTTTTTTTCCGGATCGGTAAAATTCAGTGGTAGTGCACAAACGGCCTATGTGTATTTATTATACTTTACCAGTGTATAACGACGAACTTGGTATACAATGGAATGTCAAGAAAAAAACTATAAATGTATTTAAATCTATCTGCCTGTAGTTTTTGTTGAAAAAATGTAAATAAATGCATTTAATCTATTTTACCACACTGTAAACGTCGTAAATTAAAATACCAAATCTACAAACAAAAAATAATAAAGTGATACATCATCTTTTACTTGTGTCTATTTAATTCTAACCCAGTAATAAGTAGATTTAAGTCGTTTTCGCAGTAGAATTATAGAAATACTTTGCCATTTATAATATTTTTAGTTACGTAACTTGGCATTACACAGTCCTTTCACTTATCACATTTTACCAGTAGAAAGAGCGTCGAAAATTACAAATACTCCATTATTAACTCATTTTTGTTCAAAAATGTATTTACCATGTTTTACCAGTAAGCAGACGATATACTTATATACTTTTTTTTTGTAAATACATACTTAACCTTTAACTGGTGACCTGCCCGTCTCTCAGACACCGCGTTTCGTTTTTTTGATATTTCTCTTCGCCGTTTTGCCGCTTCCTCCCACCCACCTCGGTACCTTCCGCATTCACCTCGCACCTTCACTCAGTAGTAGTCGCACCCGCGCAACGACTCTCGTGTTACCTGTGTGGAGCTCTCGCCGTCTCACAGACGTCAGGTCAGTACTAATGTATATTTTACCTATGTGTCTGTAGTACGTCACCTCACTGTTACTGTACACAACTTCATAGTGTCTGAGAAATGTCACAGCGGTAGTAATGTGTTGTATTTTTTTATAGAATGTCTGACGATGAACAACCCAGCTCTGCTAAAAGAAGAAGGGTTGTTAGGCAGCGTGATATATCACAAGAGTTGTTAGGAAAGAGTGACGTCGAGTGCAGCATTTTTGATTACGATTTAGACGACCCTGAATTCGTTTTAGAAATTGAGCATGATAGCAAATCTGAGCAATCTGGAGACGAAAACAACAGCACGGCTGTTGAAGAACAGCGTCCTGAGGAACTAAGGTAGATCATCCGAAAATAGTCCTCAAGCTACAGGGGATACAAGCAACAGTGGTGGGCCGTCCATGAAAAGCACCACAGAGTTACAGCAACCAAACGACAGTGGGAGCCACCAGCTTGTCGCTTGCTGGGGGCGTAATAGATTCAAATGGTTCTCGCAATCACCTTCAAGATCGGCCAGGACTCAATTACACAATATATTTCATATTACCGGGTTTATAATGAGAAACTACTCCCACGAGCTATAAAGAGAGTAACTGATGTTGACGACTTACCACGCAAACCAGCTTCTGCCATGCTGGGACTAAAAAAACTTGTATCATTTGGCTTTATAAAATGACGTACTAGGTTCTCATGTACTTACTGTGATACACCTATGGGCTTAAACTGCTGTAAGCAAATATGTGATGTCTAATCATTCAATCAGCAAATATGTGATAGCCATTCCTAGTAAGCGATGTTTGATGTTTGTAGTTTTTTTATTATTGTATCTAAGGCTAACTTTACCTACTATGTTTTGTTGATTAGTATCTAAATAATCTAAAAATAATGTTAAGAGGGTTTCAAATTATATTTTTCGGTGCAAGAAGACCCATTTTAAGTTTGTTCCTATTTTTTTAAGAAAAGTTCCATACATATTAAAAACTGTTTTTATGAAAAAACCTGTTGTTTGTTTTGATTCATATTTAATTATTATTTATATTAATATATGTATTATTAAATGGTTCTCTTAAAATTAATTGTCTGTTAATCACTTTTTTGTTTACCCTTTTTTTCATTGACGTCTCGTATACGTCGTGTCACCAAATACGCACTACTAACTCCAGGTCACCAGTTAAAGGTTAATATACATACATAACACCCAGACCAAGACAAATAGACATGTTCATGCACACAAATATTTGTCTTGTTCGGGAATCGAACCCGAGACCACTGGCGCAGAAGGTGGGTAGCCTACCCCTGCGCCAAATCGGTAGTGAAAGTTGTTCATATTGATGGGCACTAACATCCCCTAAAATATTTATGCTAATTTAAATTTAGTGGTGTATATATAAAAGTGAATCCTTATTTCCCTTGGTCACGACATCACGCGTGAACGACTGGACCGATTTGGCTAATTTTGGTCTTGAAATGTTCGTGGAAGTCCAAGGATGGTTTTAACGGTGAGAAAATAGGGGAAGGAGGGGTAAGTAGGGGTAGAGTAGAAGTAGGGTAGGAGTAGGGTACGGTAGGGGTAGGGTAGAGTAGGGTAGGGGTAGGGTAGGGGTAGGGTAGGGGTAGGGTAGGGGTAGGGTAGGGGTAGGGTAGGGGTAGGGTAGGGGTAGGGTAGGGGTAGGGTAGGGGTAGGGTAGGGGTAGGGTAGGGGTAGGGTAGGGGTAGGGTAGGGGTAGGGTAGGGTAGGGGTAGGGGTAGGGTAGGTGTAGAGTACGGGTGGGTAGGGTGGAGTAGGGGGTAGGGCCACGGGAACGAAGTCGCGCTGGGTCAGCTGGTAATAAATAAATAATAGATACTTTATTGCACACAAACGGAAGCATACATAAAGAAAAACAGTAACAACACAGAAAGGTACAAAATAAGGCTAAGCACCAATCTTTTCCAGGCAACCCCAAGGTTGCCTGGAAAAGATTTATTCTTTCACCCAAGTGAAAGAATAAATTTAATAAAAATTAGGGAGTATAAGGGAGTGGGGAAAGTTCGCGTTTTAAAACGATGTGTTCGTCTTTAAATGGCAACATCTCGATAAGAGAAACATTAGTGCACTGGCTGGGTATTCGGCAAACACTCTTCCGTTATAAAGTAGTTTAAGGCCAATTCATATCCGAGATGGCTGGCAGCGACCGCCCGCGGCGGCGCGGCGAGCGGTTTCAGACTAGCGTTTTATACGCGCGTATAAGCTCGTTTTTGGAAGCGCGAATATTATAGGCGCACCTTTTACCACACGCAACCTCCGGATGGCCTAGCCTCAGAGGGACCCCGTCCAGCCTGGTGGCGCACAGGGCCCCGGGGCCCCAGCCCGCCCACATACTGACCTGCGGGTGGCCCAGCCTCACAGGGACCCCGTCCAGCCTGGTGGCGCACAGGGCCCCGGGGCCCCAGCCCGCCCACATACTGACCTGCGGGTGGCCCAGCCTCACAGGGACCCCGTCCAGCCTGGTGGCGCACAGGGCCCCGGGGCCCCAGCCCGCCCACATACTGACCTCCGGGTGGCCCAGCCTCACAGGGACCCCGTCCAGCCTGGTGGCGCACAGGGCCCCGGGGCCCCAGCCCGCCCACATACTGACCTCCGGGTGGCCCAGCCTCACAGGGACCCCGTCCAGCCTGATGGCGCACAGGGCCCCGGGGCCCCAGCCCGCCCACATACTGACCTCCGGGTGGCCCAGCCTCACAGTCACAGGGACCCCGTCCAGCCTGGTGGCGCACAGGGCCCCGGGGCCCCAGCCCGCCCACATACTGACCTCCGGGTGGCCCAGCCTCACAGGGACCCCGTCCAGCCTGGTGGCGCACAGGGCCCCGGGGCCCCAGCCCGCCCACATACTGACCTCCGGGTGGCCCAGCCTCACAGGGACCCCGTCCAGCCTGGTGGCGCACAGGGCCCGGGGCCCCAGCCCGCCCTCACACTGACCTCTGGGTGGCCCAGCCTCAGAGGGACCCCGTCCAGCGTGGTGGCGCACAGGGCCCGGGGCCCCAGCCCGCCCACAAACTGACCTCCGGGTGGCCCAGCCTCAGAGGGGCCCCAGCCCGCCCACAGACTGACCTCCGGGTAGCCCAGCCTCAGAGGGGCCCCGTCCAGCCTGGTGGCGCACAGGTCCCCGGGGCCCCAGCCCGCCCACAGACTGACCTCCAGGTAGCCCAGCCTCAGAGGGGCCCCGTCCAGCCTGGTGGCGCACAGGGCCCCGGGGCCCCAGCCCGCCCACATACTGACCTCCGGGTGGCCCAGCCTTAGAGGGGCCCCAGCCCGCCCACAGACTGACCTCCGGGTGGCCCAGCCTCAGAGGGGCTCCGTCCAGCCTGGTGGCGCACAGGGCCCCGGGGCCCCAGCCCGCCCACAGACTGACCTCTGGGTGGCCCAGCCTCAGGGGGACCCCGTCCAGCCTGGTGGCGCACAGGGCCCCGGGGCCCCAGCCCGCCCACATACTGACCTCCGGGTGGCCCAGCCACAGAGGGGCCCCGTCCAGCCTGGTGGCGCACAGGTCCCCATACATACAGACGAACAGAGAACCTCATCCTTTTTGAAGTCGGTTAAAAAACAATGTTTTAATGTTTCAGACGTAGATTTTAGATAATATAATAATAATTTCTCTTTTTGTATTGTGTCTACGATATTGATTATTTTATGTGCCTTCTATGCCTTTGCCCACATTACCTTTAATAAATAAATGTCCAAAGAGATTACAAATCACCGCCCACATACTGACCTCCGGGTGGCCCAGCCTCAGGGGGACCCCGTCCAGCCGGGTGGCGCACATGTCCTCGCGCGGGAAGTGCCCCAGCCCGCGTCGCGCCGCCCACTCGCGGACGGGCGTCGACATGTCCGCGCAGCCCGCGCGCGTGTCCACGTAGAACGTGTTGTTGATGAACAGGAACCCCGACGGGAACAGGTCCTGACGAGTGAAACTACGGTCATCGACTGTCATCATCATAGTCGTAATCACGGCTAGGGTTGCTATGCTGCAGGGGGTGCTTCTCACCACGACCCCCCCACAGTCGGTGTACCAAAAACTGACGGCGGAGAGCAAGTAGTGAGGGGTTTAGTTGGTAGTGGTGCCTGCTCTCGATCGCCCCATCTGGTCAGCCCACCTTGAGTGGGTAACCTTATGGGGAGATTGTGAGAAGGCTCCCCCCCCTCTCAAGCTTTCGAGCTCGATAGGGGGCCGGAGCAGGGGTTAGAACCGCCCAGCCCTGACGCGAAACCTATTAGGCTTGGTGGGAGGGCTGGGCGCGGCGAGGGACAGGCCCTGAGTCTGACCGAGTCCAACATGCCGTGTGGTATACGTACAGACAGTATTTGCCCTCACTATAAAAAAAAAAAAGGTTGCTATGCTAGGTCTTAAAATAAAAAAACCGGATTAACCACCTAGTTTATCCTGATTCTAAGTATCAAGACCTAGAAAACTACCCTACAAAACCAAGTACAGTCAGCGTCAAAATGATCTAAGCGTTCAAACCTACCAAACGTATAGGAAAAATGTGATAGTAAAAAACGAGCCCTATAAGTAGCTTTCAGGCGGGATTCGAACCCGCGCCTCCGGGAATCCGGCCCGATGCTCTGACCAAGCAATGCAATTTTATTTATTATTGTAATAAATAAAATTGCATTGTGAATGCATAAAAATAATATAAAATCCTACCAAAAGTATCTGAAGATTTGACAAAAATCACTCTTAGCACAAATACTTTAAGGTGTACTATCATTTGTTGTCATTTGTTCTCAAACAACAAATGAAAATGCATCATAATGTCTTGAGATAAGGTTGTTTTTTGTCAAATCTCTAGATACTTTTGGTAGATTTGAACGCTTAGATCATTTTGACGCTGACTGTACCTATTTCATGCACAAGTAATTTTACCTTAGCGTCGGAGTCGGACAGGCGGGCGGGGTTGTCGGAGTGGTCGAGCCGCACTCCGACGTCGTTGGGGCACACGAACCGGTCATCCGTATTGACTGAGCTACACCGCACAGTAATGTTACCTTGGCGTCGGAGTCGGGCAGGCGGGCGGGGTTGTCGGAGTGGTCGAGCCGCACTCCGACGTCGTTGGGGCACACGAACCGGTCATCCGTATTGACTGAGCTACACCGCACAGTAATGTTACCTTGGCGTCGGAGTCGGGCAGGCGGGCGGGGTTGTCGGAGTGGTCGAGCCGCACTCCGACGTCGTTGGGGCACACGAACCGGTCATCCGTATTGACTGAGCTACACCGCACAGTAATGTTACCTTGGCGTCGGAGTCGGGCAGGCGGGCGGGGTTGTCGGAGTGGTCGAGCCGCACTCCGACGTCGTTGGGGCACACGAACCGGTCATCCGTATTGACTGAGCTACACCGCACAGTAATGTTACCTTGGCGTCGGAGTCGGGCAGGCGGGCGGGGTTGTCGGAGTGGTCGAGCCGCACTCCGACGTCGTTGGGGCACACGAACCGGTCATCCGTATTGACTGAGCTACACCGCACAGTAATGTTACCTTGGCGTCGGAGTCGGGCAGGCGGGCGGGGTTGTCGGAGTGGTCGAGCCGCACTCCGACGTCGTTGGGGCACACGAACCGGTCATCCGTATTGACTGAGCTACACCGCACAGTAATGTTACCTTGGCGTCGGAGTCGGGCAGGCGGGCGGGGTTGTCGGAGTGGTCGAGCCGCACTCCGACGTCGTTGGGGCACACGAACCGGTCACGCAGCGCTGTGAGCTCATCCCTATTGACTGAGCTACACCGCCAGGGGGGTGTCACTCCGCAGTTTAGGTACGTTCGGTCGTCGCGCGGGCAGGCGTATGGCAGAAGAATGCCGCTCGGCTCGTGCACTCCACGTTGCGCGTAAAACGATCGATCATTTTTGTGATTTTTGTGCACCGAACAATGACTACTAAACGTTCTTATAATCCGTATAAAAGATACTGTTGTGTTTACGGGTGTCTAAATAAAAGAAAGAACAAAAGAAACAACAAAACTGAACTCGCAAGTCGCTCGCAACCCTAACCAGCGAGCGAGCTGTTTGAGACTTTCATAGAAATAGAAACTCTCGCGCGTAGCTGTTGGATACAGTTTTGCTTGCATACGCAACTTTAGATTATTAAAACAGTAGGCAAGCGATGACAAAGCGACCGAAATTGGACTTTATTTTCATTTGAATGAGTTTGCAGAGTGCGCCTTCTGTACCTTAGTACTATTGTATGTATATTCTGTGACACTATACAGTAATGTTACCTTGGCGTCGGAGTCGGGCAGGGTGTCGGGGTTGTCGGAGTGGTCGAGCCGCACTCCGACGTCGTTGGGGCACACGAACCGGTCGCGCAATGCTGTGAGCATTTGCCGCCCTAGCAACACCACGTCGCATAGCAGTACCGAGTGCCGCGTAGACTGATACACAAACATTTCACGTATACAATGTCAAAATTAAATTATATTTTACTTTCATTTTCATTCACAATGAAATATTTATCATCGAAGACGAAATTATAAGAAGAATACGACCCATCCTCAAAGTTACACAGCGAAACTACTTGGAGGTTAGATTAGTTTTTTTAATATTTAATTTTCAGTAAACTATTTCGTCGATTCGTTAGTAGTAGGGTGAATAATAATAAAAGAGCCACTAGCCCCACCAGTACATTTTCGGGCTGCACTAATCTACTTATACGGTCAAAACATTTGAATATTTAAATATGAATGATGAATCTTTATTTATTTATAAAGACACTTAACAAGTTTGAGGTTGCAGTTAAAACAAAACAAATTAAAAAAGAACAGGACAAGAAACAAACTATAACCTACAACATGTATCTCTAAAATGACAAATGTTGAGCAACTATGAAAAAAAATCTCGATTTTTATCCTAAAGATGTTAAATGACCTAACCCTTCGGTTTAGATTAAAAAAATATTTCATGGTATATACTTACAGGGTGTTCTTTTATTGTCACATTTAATGAGTAGTACCAGGGGTAAAAATAATTGCCCGTAGTACTACCAGACACATCAGTAGTACCACTGGCAAAAAATATCTCCCATGGTACTACCAGTAGGACTACTGGTAGTACCACGGGTAAGCACTGAGCTAATCTAGTAAAAGCTAAATAAGGTATTGGTAAAATAGAAGAAATTAGTAAAAGTGTAATAAGTATAATAAGTTACCTTCATTCGATATTGCTTCTGTGCAGTTTTGAATGGTCTGTAGATACGAACGCGGAACAATAACTCTTTGCCTGGTTCCAAAGACTTGCCTATTTGTATGACTTGTGCATCTTCCTGAAAATATTTTGTCCGTATATATCAGAAGAAGCATATTATAGTTTTATGAGAATTATTACAATTACAATTATTAACATACAAATAATAATTGTAAACAACATCAACTTGTCATTTTCTTTAAATTGAAAAATGCTTTATTGAAAACATAATTTTTATTTTTTTTTTTACTTTTTGCATTTACAATGCAATAAACGCTGAATCAAACCCGTAAGAAGTATTAGAGATAAACTTGTCATTTCCTCTAAATTTAAAAATGCTTTATTGAAAACATAATTTATATATTTTTTTTACTATTTGCATTAACAATGCAATAAACGCTGACTCAAACCTGTAAGAAGTTGATGCATCTTCTAATGACTCCAAAGCTCAGCGTTAAGGGCATTCGCCCGGACAGTGTAAGGTCCTGGGTTCAATTTCCAGCGGAGCTACTTTGATGATTTCATTTTCCATAATTATTTTGTGATAGTCAAAGTCAAATTTGTTTATTCAATTTAGATTGTTATTTACAATACTTGTGAATGTCATAGAAGCTACGCCATCGGTTCCCAAACCCTACGGCGGGAGAACTTGGAGAAGATAAAAAGATTAAAGCCACTAGACTCACCACAGACGGAAAGGGCATAATCCTGATGCCCCTATATTTAAACTTCTTGCAGTACATGTTGGCCACATCCTTTTCCATCCGTAGTTTAAATTTCTTGTGAATACATAGAGTCATGTCGTCCGACATTTCTGCTGCTTTATTAATAACATTCTTTTCATTGATCTGTGCTGTTGCAGGGTACAGTCCAGTTATGGGATAGCTTGTCGACATCTGAATTTCATCCCCTGTTCTTAAATGGTCAGGGCTGAAAAGAAATAACAAAATTGTAGTGTAAATAATACAACTTTCTTACTAACATACCATAAAGGAACAATGAAAAAAATTTTTTTTTTATGAAATTGTTACCAATTTAGGGGCTCCACACCGTGTTACTTGAGAAGTACCCATTCCCATGGGAATATCGGGATAAAATATGACCTATGACACTCAAGAATGTAGATTTCTAGAGTTGTTTTTTTTTTTATTAATCCAGTAGTGTTGGAATTTATCCATTACAAACAAACAGACGAAAATTCTAATCTTTCCTCTTTACAATATAAGTAAGTATAGATTTATCACCTGCAATATTTGGATAGCTTTTGAAACTCCTCATCATTCAAATCACAGCCAACGAACTCCTTTATCTTATTCTTGTAAAACTGAGGTAGATCTCCTTTATTCTTGGGCCGACCATAAATAGGCAATGTGTTGAACTGGTCTGGGAGATTCTTTGTGATGAAAACTGGTGTAACTAAATTTTCTGTTACTGCATACATCTTAGGACCACAATCTGCACCATATAAAGGTTTCTTTTTCATCTGTTCCAAATTACCTGGTTGTTTTAATTCGGCAATTTCAACAATTAATTCAGAAGTTTGATTAATTGGCTTATTTTGCCGGGATGGGTGTTTCTCTGTTTCAACTCGAGAACTGTCCGGAGTAACTTCATCTTCAGCTGCTGGTTTTGCTATTGCATCTTCACTAGCCGAGGTTGAAGGGGTAGAAGGGGATTGAAGCGACAATTCTGTTTGTTTAGACATTGTAACTGGATTTGTTAACTGTGCTGGTAGTCTGGTAAAATCTCATTAAATTATTTTAGCGCATGGAATGCAGGGAATCAAAGATTTTCAATTTTTGTAGCGGCCAGTAGGGGCACAAAAATAAATAACACACACAGAACACACAACACATTTTTATGTCACTGTCACTGTCAATGTCAGTCAAGTGTCTGTCAATTAGTAGTAGAGTGTGTGTGTGTTATGGCGTGGCCTACCACAAGCTCTTATAGCAGTTATTTTTAAGTTGAGAGAGTGAGACGCCGCTCTACACGCCGTATAGCGGCGTCTCACTCTCTCAACTTAAAAATAACTGCTATAAGAGCTTGTGGTAGGCCACCTGTACAGGTTGGCCGACCATGGTCGGCGACCATGACCGGCGATCATTTAGTGACAGTGTTCACACGATCGCCGGTTTCATTCTGCGTTGGACTGGCCGTGAGGATGGATGTGTGTGCAATGACGGCTTATGCAATTTACATTTACAGCGCTTTTAATTTATTACGAGAATTTTTCTATATTAATAGAGTCTGGATGCTGTATAATATGTCTAGATAAATGTAATTATGCACTAAAGTAATATAGACATATTTATCATAACACCCAGACACAGAAAAAACAAATACTTACATCATATCAATATTTCTTGGGCGGGGATTGAACCCAGTATAATAATAATAATGTATTAATAACGTTTTATTCATTTTATTTTTATTTACTGAATTTTAGATAACAAAACAGAATACTCCTATACATCTTGTGAATTTAAGTGTATTTTATTATCATTTGAATAAAAAATATATTTTATCAAAGATATACAACATCAAGGATATTTTTGACAATGTAATATGCTCCACAAAATGGCCTGATTGCGAAAAAAAACAATAAATGAAAATATCCTACACGTCAGTCAACGCAGAAATATTCAGATGAACTGAATGATCGGCCAACGTGTGAACGCTCTTTGTGGCCTGCGACAAACTCCCTTTGAATCGTGCACGAAAAACCGACACGGGACGGATCGCCGGCGATCATTGCTCACAGTCAACAATCACACGCAAACCGGCCCTGTACACGATGGGCCAACATGGTCGCCGACCATGATCGGCCATCGTGTACTGGGGGCTTTATGCCGCGTACACACCGCGCCAACGAACGCCAACGAAGGATATTCAGCGTTGGCTACCGCACGCTCGTTGGCTATCGAAGGACAAAGCACAAACAACAAATGTTGAGCAAACGATCGTTGGCACTTGATTCCGGCTCCAGTGTTGCCAGGTTACTTTTAATTCCTTTTAGGTGATTTTTAGCTCCGTGGTTACTTCTAGTTTAAGTTACATTTAGGCGGTTCTCACACTGCACCGCACACCGTTCCGGTTTGTGGTAGTGCGCTTCTTAATTATGGGTATAGAATCTTGATGCGCATAAAAAATCCGCAGTGTATAACAAACTCACGCCGCATCTCAGTCCACCAGAATGGAAACCGCAGCAGTGTGATAATCGCTTTAGGTAATTTTTTAGAATGTTCATGAAACAGAGTGTGGAACTCCCAAAAAATTTGTAGGACAATTCCTCAATCTAACATTTGTTTCTCTTTTTCACACCAATGCATGAAGTCATCCGTCCGTTGTTATTATTATACACTTACTCGTCCGGTCAATGGGATTCGTTCGTATCTTGTCGGTTGCTCGTGGTGAGAAAGTTTCTTCCCTCCATCCATTCCTAAATACTATATCTATGATTCCTAATTCCTATTTCCATAAACTCACTCACTCACTCTAGTTTTGATTTTGTTTTGTATGAAATTTTGTAGGAGTTGATTTTGTAAAAAAATAAAAATAACTTATAAAAGATTCCTGACTCTAATAAAAAAAAAATATAAAGAAAATGTTACTTTTTTGTACATTTAAAGCCCCCAGTACAAGTTGGCCGACCATGGTCGGCGACCATGACCAATACATCGTACATTGACACTTTTGAACGAACAAGTTTAAAAAGGTTCTTTCAAAAGTGTCAATGTACGATGTATTGGTCATGGTCGCCGACCATGATCGGCCATCGTGTACTGGGGGCATCAGGAATCTTTTGACAAGACCTCGCTGGCAACACTTGGTAGAAACTATGCTTCAACTGAGCGTTCGTTCTTTAGCCTTCGGCCACCGTCCACACCGAGTGCGATCTAATGGCTCAATTCCTTTGATGTTACCGCCACGCTCCGGATCGCCGGCACACGCCAACGAACGATCGTTGGCGTTCGCCAAACAGGACCAACGAAGGGCATCGAAACCCATTCGTTGGCGTTCGTTGGCGCGGTGTGTACGCGGCATCAGATAACTCTGCGCGTGACTGGCGCGTTTTTGGCGCTAGTTACAGTGTATTTTTTTGTTCTAATGTTATAGAAAAAAGATTAGTATTCGATTTTTACCGCGCGCAGACTTATCTGACGAGCACTCTATATCCGATTCTGGCGTGCGTTCCGTCGCTTCGATCGAGTGCACTCGAGCGCACTCCGGGGCGCGCTCTAGCCGTTCCGTGGCTCGGTGAAATTTTACTCTGACAGCTCTCTCTCTCTGGATTTCTTCCGCCGATGATGGCGGGTGCGGGTTCGAGCTTCTGCTCCTTCCCCGGGCTTCATCTCGTGGTGCTGCTGCCCCACGGTGCTTGGTGCCGCTTACGCGGCCGTCTTCTGACGAGAGGTGTGCCCCACTGGATGTTTGCGGCCCTCGGCGCGGTCAGCCAGCCGGGTGAGACCCCATTGGGGGAGGCCCAGCTAGCGCCTGCGAGCGGGCGCGCAAACGGGGTAAGGGCTATAATTTAGGTGGGGGTATTGGGTAGGAAGTAGGAGTGGACAGAAAGGGCTAGGGAGATGGCGGGGGCACACTGTCACGCGGCAGCGCCCACTTCTTCTTGGCTCTGGTGTTGATGTTGGCGTTTGCGAAAGAAGCTGGATCTTCTGGGATCGGCGGCAGTGGTCTTGCGGGCGCGATGCCATGCAGGTGCTGATGGGGGCCGTGGTCGGCGCAGTCGAACATTCGACGCGCCAGTCGGCCCACGAAGTTCTGTAGCGGCTCGATGTTGAGATCCCGCGCAATGACCTCGTTGCGGACGTAGCGCCCCGCTTGAGCAATGATGCGGAGCGCCACGTTCTGCTGGGCTTGTAGCCGCTGCTTCCGTGTCTTCGAGCAGAGCGAGTACCACGCTGGCGCAGCGTATGTGAGCCGAGACTGGACGTTGGATTTGTATATCGCGAGCTTCGCCCGCAGCGGCAGTCTGGAATTTAAAACAGGGCGCAGTATGGCCTGCTACCCTGGTTTAATAGGTCGGCCATGTGATGGAGCACGCGTGCCAGCTGGAGCGTGGTAGAGTGTCCGCTGCGAAAGCCAAACTGATCGTCCCTCAAGGAGATGGAGGGACGGAGGCGTCGCAGCAGGAGGCGCTCAAACAGCTTGGCTACGTGGTCGAGTAGGGTGATGGGGCGGTGGTTGGCGGCCTTGCGACGGTCTTTACCGGGCTTGGGTATGGTGATGACCCGACCTTTCTTCCAAGCGGCAGGGAAATAGTTGGCCCGTAGTGCCGCATTGAATATGCGGGCAAGCGTTGCCCACCCCTTTCTAGGGAGCGCCGATAGGGCCATGGGTGGCAGGTTATCGGGCCCTGGGGCCTTCTTGGGGTTAAGGTGGAGGGCCGCTTTTCTTACCTCTGCTGGAGAGATAAATGCGTCTCCTGGTAGTGGTCAGTCTGACAGCTGTCAGAGTGTAGTTTCACCCGTTCTGGCGTGCGTTCCGTCGCTTCGATCGCAACCAAACAACCGGTTGTTTTTCACTCTGACAGCTATTTGACGTTTGAACAATGAAGAATGACAAAGTTTGAATGACGTCTCGAAATTTTTTTACTGTATCGCCGTAATTACTTCGTCTATCTCATCTTCCAGGAGGATTAAAGTCAAAATGTTGCAGAAATAGCTATAAAACTCAAGCAAAAGTAAATAATTTCCAACACAAGCGTCGTCAAAAATTTTGAGGTTATGAAAACAACTTGATCGTTCCGTCGCTCGGTTGCAATGCAACTCAAACGGGTGAAATTTTAACCAAACAACCACGCACAAAACGACGGAACGCAGTCCAGACCAAAATCGATTTCATCGCGCTGATTTGCGTACCGAATCACCGTGAGCGCGACAACGACATCCCATGTGACGTCATCGATTGTTTCATAACATCCGCCATCTTGTGATTACGCAGCCCATGCTCCGAACCATAATCACTGTGAGCGTCCTGTCAAAACTGGCAGTTGTTTGTTTATATTTATTTCAGTAGGTGTATTTTTTATAAAAAAATAGTTAAATAACCGTATCCAAGTGCAAGTGGGAATCGGCGAGAAGAAGATACGTCCTCAGCGTCAATGTTTCTTCAACATTATCCATCTTCTGTTAAATTTTAATAATAATAAAGTGGTCGGAATTTGAGGTTATTCTGTGAGCGTTATGTTATGAGCGCGATTACGAACGTTCCGAATCATTGAGATGACCCAACTGTCGCGAAGGGTTCGCGAGTATCAAAATTAACCCAACAATAATTGTATATAGCAACACTCAATACAAACCATAGAGCTAATTTCCGATCGGTAAGTGTCAACATTTTTCGCTCCAACGTCGACTCGCTTTCAAGTTTTCAAAGTGTAAATCGTGGCATGTGTGATCTTCGCCTGCTGCTCGCCGCCAGCCTCAAATACCACCGAAGTTAAGTACTCAGCATTATACAAACCTTATTTAGAATTGAATGCATAATGTTCCTGTTAAGGATCGCGTTGATAAAGGACGATGGAATGGTACGCCCACGAAACTCGCTGAGCTGATGGGATGTGGTACAGTTTCATCGTACAGAGAGGTAATGTCCTTACAAATCACTGTTGTTTTATGTCATAAGGCGTGTGCAATTCTGTCCCTTGTCAGGGAACTAAGATTGGATGAGTATCCATAAAAGAATGAGCCCTTGAAGAGCTCGCCCGCACGGCCGCCTGCCACAGGATGGCGGCCTGCATGTTAAGTTTGCGCAATCTTATCACGAGGTATAAAGGTTGGTCTGAAAAGACCGTAGTTGAGACTAGGGCGTGTGCCGACCGTAGGGTCTGCACTAGTACACCTATTGAGACACGATAAGACCTGCCGATGCTTTCGGAAGGTAAACAAGCTATAAAGAGGACTGAGGTCCTTCACAAAGTATGTGAGATTGCACTCCTAATGACATAACAAACTCAAGTTGATATGCTAAATTTCATGTTGATTACATGTGTTACTTTAATGAGAATATATGTGCTGAGTGCTTAATGATTGTACATGACTGTATGATCATAAGAATTGTCTAACCGCAGGTGTGTCAACCTGACCAAGATGGCGAGGGGGCTAGAGTCTGGCTGAGGGACAAATCATCATCATCCAGGTGAGACAACTGACAGACCTACTTTGCATCATTACCTACCTTAACAGCATGAATACTCTTGGCCTCCTGTATCAGATTTCTATATAATAATATATTAAGATAAAGCGAAGCAGATAATTTATAACTAATAAAATCCATTAACTTTTGATAAGTACATAGGTACTTTATGAAAGAACTCTGGCAACAACCTGTATGATAGTTTGATTTGTGTAGGCTGTCATACAGATTACAGATGTAATTAAGTAATGAATGTAAGGTCACATATGATACCTACTATGTATACACAAATTTGGTGCAGATGTGCTGGGATTGAAATTTGATATAGATAAGTTGGAATTTATCTGGGGAAAATAAGGGGATAAAGAATTGGATATAGTTATACCTACTTACTGAAAAATAATTTAAGTAGTATAAATTCAAACAAAACAATGCTTAGTACAGATCTCAAACAAAGCTTATCTGATATATGGCCGAAGAGAGTTTAATGAGAATTCATTTGATGCAATAGGATGCATTTGTCAGCTGTCTCATCGAATGATAACAATACCTATAAAAAGATAAACAGATAAATACTCATGAAAAACAATGAACAAAGTGCAACAATTTACTTTATTAGTAAAAGTCATGCGGTCACACCCACACACTTACTTACTATAAGTTATTATTTCTGATGGTATGAGTGAAATTCAGTTTTACTAAGGTTGTGAACATTGATCTAACAAGTTACTACTGTTGAGTCAGTGTTAGCAACTTAACATCAAAACAATCAAAATTCCCGCCAAGTGTTAAGTTTAGGATCAGCGCCACGGAAGTGTCAGTGAATACACGCAGCGCTAGTGTGTTAAGATGTTGCAATTTTTCTCCGCAGGTCGCTACTATACTTACACGAAAGGGTCATTGTAATTGTCAACAAACAAATTGAATGTCATTCGAAACATTTTCAATAGTTTAAAGTGAAACAAAGAAAGTACGAATTAGATTTCAACAGGTAAGACAACAAAGCATCACAAGCATTGTTTGAAACTATAATTTCAAGTTTAAACCATATCTTTAAGTCAGAACAACCAATTGTCAGGAAAAATTTTGCGGCAACCTATAAGTCACATAATTATGTTGAAAACAATCTTCAAAGTTTTTTAGACAAAGAAAATGTGCTTAATGATGAAATAAAATATCAGTAAAGGGTGTTTCAATGAGGACTCTAGCTGTGTGAATCTTTATTTAAACCTAACTTTTTATCATTCTAATAGGGACACCGATACTCAGTACCTACAAACAATACATATAAAAGTGTACTATTACAAGAAGACATTGAGTAATAAATTGAAGTCAAGGTTCAGGTATGTAAAACTGTGATCACACACCATATTATTTCAAGCACATACAGGACTAGTCACTTGATAAAACTTCCAACATTAAAGTAGAAGCTGACTAGCAAAGATTGTTTCAGATAGCATGTCAAATTATCATAGAACATTGTCGTTGTAATTCTTATACCAAATCAAAACTAATCATAACCCAATGTTTACATACTTATGGTTTACATGACATTTTCACCAAGCGCACTTAAGTTTTCACATAGTGTCACATACCTACCAAGTTGAATATTGTCATCGCTTCAATTAAATACAACTCAAAACATTGACAACAAAGATAATATGAGCGTCTCACACTAACTTTTATTATTTGAGTACTGACAGGTGTTATAATTATCACAACAAAATACTACTTAAGTTAGCTCACTAAGATTCTTAAAATTATAAGAACAGAGTAGCATCAAACTAGACAAATTCTGATCAAACTCAATAGCCTAACGGTGAATAGTTGGTTAATGCTGTGAGAAAATGATACACAAACAAATACATAAATAATGACCTACTTACCTATGTATTACAAACTACATGCATACATATTTGATGTTCAGATGTTACATACACTGTGAGAATGTAGTATCTGTGCTTATGGATACATAGTGAAGTGCTGTTACAATCAGTGTTCATGTTCAGTGTTTACACACTGTGCTATAGTTTGATAACCTATGGTCAAAAGTGAAAAATTATTGGTGGTCAATATGGTATATTGAGTGTACAAAAAGCAATAAAATGATTGTGATTTCATGCGTTTGATAAAGTTAGTGCTAAAATACAATCTAAACACTGTGTGACCAATAAGAAGTGTGGCCTAGTGAACTTTCTTGTGTTCCCATATAACTGAGTCAAAGAGGCACTGTAGTGTCATAGCCAAGTAACTAAGGCAAACGGTCACTGTAGTGTCATAGCCAAGTAACTAAGTCAAAGGGGCACTGTAGTGTCATAGCCAAGTAACTAAGTCAAAGGGGCACTGTAGTGTCATGGTCGAGTAACTAGGTCAAGGGGGCACTGTAGTGCCAGAGCCAAGTCTAGATAAGATCAAATGTTTTAAAGGTAACAACAACTAGCTCAACTAGTGCTATGATTATAGACTAGGTTGAGTAGTATAACTTACTAGAGATGTTTCACAAAATTGACTATGGGATCAAGAAGTCACTAAATAATTAAAACTTAATACTTGATTAATTATTTCAAAACAAGTTATGAAAGCACTATTATAGATGAATATTATGATTGTTACTGTAAGGTAATAAGAGTGCTAATCTACAAACACACTTTTCACACACAGTAAACGCATAACAAAGTTAAAATTAAACAAGGCTAACTATAATGAGTCTGACTAAAATCAATTATTACGGTGTCATGCATGAATGAGTTATAAATGGTATACAGTATTTATGATGATTGCAGATTCATACCAGTCAATATAATTTAATACCATGGAGGAAATATATTTGGATAGACTAACTACATTTGTGTCAAGTATAAAAAATCTAACGAGTAATTCTCGCGCTCTTTGTGCTTTGAAGTCGTGGTCAGACGATGATTTAGAACAAGCAAGGATCGTGTCATCAAAATTACAAGCAGTAATTCACCGATTTAATAGCGAATTGTATCAATATTTTAACACTTCAACAAATCCGGATGCGGATGAGATATCCAGTATGACGACAGAACAATTAAGAGGAGAGGAAGCATTAGCTGAACTGAATGTAAAAATACAAGTCAAAAAGGACAAGGCTGATTCTTCTTCCAGTTCTAGTCAGTCCATCAGCAGAGGAAAGCTACCTGAATTGAACTTGCCCACATTCTCCGGAGATGTTCTACAATGGACACAATTTTGGGATCAATTCTCTTCCAATATTGATCAAAGAGCATTAAGAGACGTCGATAAGTTATTGTACCTAAAGGCTTCTGTGAAGGGTGAGGCTAAGACAATTTTGGATGGTCTTGAGACTACAAACGAAAACTATAAAATTGCTGTAGCAACTTTAACAGACAGATATGGAAAGAAAACCCAAATAATCGATGCTCATTATTCAACACTTTACAAACTTAAGAGAGCAGACAAACAAGAAGACTGTAGAAGAATATTAGATGAGATTGAAAGACACCTTCGTGTATTGAGCTCACTGGGCGAAAATACAGAACACAACCATCTGAGATTCTTAATCCTGGAAAAGTTTCCTGAGGATATAGTATACGAGTTGAAATTGAAACTAAGTAACGACACTATCGAAGAAATGAGAAAACAACTCCATATTGTACTCTCAGCGAGAGAGGATGCTAAAAGAACATCTGAAAAATTCAATTTAGAAGATACCAGTTATACAACAGAAACGCTTCATATACTAGAACCTAGAAATGAGAAGGGATCAAAAGTCCGAAAACCAAATAATATAAGGAAGACCGATAAAGGAATTAAACGTAGTGTAACTGCTTTCAACAAAACCTTTAACACTAAGAGGAAATTTCAATTCAATGAAGAGAAGTATGGGCATGGATCTAATCAGAAAAGAAGGAAGCTCTACTGCATATTTTGTAAAGGAGATCATTTTAATGATGAGTGTACAGAAAGTAAAACTCTACAACAAAGAAGATTAAAATTAAGAAACCGTTGCTTTATTTGTTTCCGTGAAGGCCATCAAACAGGCTCCTGTAAGTCTAAGCACATAACCTGCAGACACTGCGGTAAGAAAGGCCTCCATAATAGAGCACTTTGTCCGAACAGAGAGTTCCCAAGGAAGGTGACAACAAAGAATGAGGTACCAAGGAAGGAATCTACCAGTACAATGCACATCTATGAAAAGGGAGCCACAATACTACAAACTGCTATTGTTAATGTCAAAGGACCTGAGAATACCTCAAAGAAGTGTCGTGTACTGTTAGATTCAGGCAGTATGAGAAGCTATGTTACGCAAGATGTCGCGCAGGACCTTAATTTAGAAACCGAAGAAGACAACCACCTCACAGTATTCACCTTTGGTTCGAACAAACCTCAAGAACTAGATAGCCCGTTGGTAAAACTTCATATTCAATCAAGAACTCATATGCGAAGGACAGTATATGCGAATGTCGTACCATCTATTACACGCAGTATCTCATCTTATGGCAAAGAATTGACCAAATGGAACCATCAAAAGGATTACTTATTGGCGGATGATGGATCTCTGTCAGATAAGGTAGATATTCTGATTGGAAATGATTATTATCATTCACTTATGTCAACCGAAAGGGTGAAATTACAAGAGAACTTGTACTTAGTGAATTCCGACTTAGGATGGATATTGTCAGGCAAAATAACGCATAAACATGAGGATGAGTTATCAATGCTCACATACTTCCAAGCACCCTATGAAACTAGATTAAACGAGCCTGATCTGCCATTAGATAACACATCAATGAAAACTTTGTGGGACTTAGAATCTCTTGGAATTACTGATTCTCCAAATGCTAACCGTGAAGAAGAAGCTATTAAGCATTTCAATGAAAACACCGAATTCATAGAAGGAAGATATCACGTTAGCTGGCCTTGGAAGGAATACCCACCTGAATTACCAACTAACTACGGTCTGGCATACGGACGCCTGATAGGACTAATGAAACGCCTAGACACAGAAACTTTGTCAGCCTACGACCAAACACTAAGTGATCAACTGCAAATGGGTATCATTGAACTAGTACCTAGAGAAGATACAAGTGATCATCCCATCCACTACTTTCCTCACCATGGAATATTAGCACCAGGTAAGGCTCTGAGAATAGTCTATGATGCTTCAGCTAAAACAAAGGATACAAAGAGTCTGAATGAATGTCTATACTGCGGTCCGATGATGTTGGAGGATTTGACTGGACTACTGTTGAAATTCCGAAGTCACGCCGTAGGCATGACGGCAGACGTAGAAAAGGCATTTTTACAGATTGGTCTAAAAGAAGAGGACAGAGACGTCACTAGGTTCTTATGGTTGAAAGACATCAATAAACCCGCTACTGAAGACAATCTACTACACTACAGATTTACCCGTGTTCCCTTTGGGATCATATCCAGTCCATTCCTTTTAAACGGTACGGTTAGACACCATCTTCAAAGGTCGAATGGAGACTACGCAAAACAGTTAGCTAAAGACATATATGTTGACAACATAGTCACTGGGGTAGAAACAGCAACAGATGCTTTAAACCTTTATAAAGAAAGCAA
Source organism: Crambus lathoniellus (assembly GCA_949710035.1). Lineage (NCBI taxonomy): Eukaryota > Metazoa > Arthropoda > Insecta > Lepidoptera > Crambidae > Crambus > Crambus lathoniellus. The sequence goes on along the minus strand of OX453309.1, from coordinate 29,046,133 downwards.
GAACATGTTTTTAGAAATCTCAATGAATCTTCGCGAATGGAGCTCCAACTCCAAAGATTTTATCGAACAAATACCTGATGCTGCCACACAAACAACTGTAAAATTACTGGGTCTAAACTGGGACTTGAAAGAGGACGTACTTTATCTTAGAGCTAGAGTCAACGAGAACAATGAAACCACAAAAAGAGGAGTCTTAAGAACTATTGCAGCTATTTATGACCCCTGTGGATTCTCTGTACCAGTCATGTTGCCAGCTAAGTTACTACTTCAACAATTATGGAAGAAACAGATTAAATGGGACACACCATTACCAAAGGATCTACTTCACAAGTGGACGAACATCTTGAAAGAAATGAAACAAGTAGAAAACATATGCCTACAGAGAAATATTACTGTACCCAACGAAAGAGAGGCACAAATACACTGTTTTACTGACTCATCTACAGTAGCTTACGCAGCAGTAATATACATAGTACAGAAAGGCATAGTCAACTTCATAATAGGTAAATCACGCTTAGTTCCTATTAAAGACCAAGAGAACTTAAAGATTCCACGCTTAGAGTTATTAGGCGTTCTAATTGGAAGTAGACTTATAAAATTCGTACTCAAATTCTTACCATTGAACATAACCCAGTTAACACTGTGGACAGATAGTCAAATAGTGATTGATTGGTATCACTCTGAAAAGTTACTTGAACCTTTTGTATCTAAAAGACTAGAAGAAATAAAGCGCAACAAAAATCTGATAGTAAGATACGTACCGTCTGGACTTAACCCGGCAGACGTAGCGACACGTCCAACCGCCTCAGAAGAGGAAAGGGACAAGTGGTTATCTGGACCCGAATTTTTAAAACAAAACCCTAGACACTGGCCTAGTGGTCCGATAAGGGATACTTCTCTTCTGATGGGGGAGGGTCTGTTGAACACAGAAAAACAACCAAAAATAACACCGTCAGAGAGAGAAGCAATATCAAACGAAATTTTAGATTCACAACTGCAAGAGATAAAAGAACTACAGAAAAGTACATTTCCAGAAGAGTATGGAGGAAAGAAAACAAACCTATCTAAGAACTTAGGATTATTTATTGATACTAATGGAATTCTAAGATGTGATGGAAGACTCACACATTCAGATTTATCCTACGATGCAAAACATCCCATACTACTACCAAAGAACAGTGAACTTACCGAAAGAATAATTAAGGAAACTCATGAGAAAAACCTTCATGTTGGAGTACCACATACATTAAGCCTTATAAGACAAAAATTTTGGATACCTCAAGGAAGAGCAAAAATTCAAAAAACGCTAAGCAAATGTACAAGGTGCGTAAAGCATGGAGGAGGTCCATATGAACTACCTAAAACTCCAGCGTTACCGGCTGAAAGAGTAACGTTTAATACACCATTTACATACGTCGGTGTAGACTACTTTGGGCCGATGGTCATAAGGTCAGAAAATGGTATAAAAAAGAGATGGATTTGTCTTTTCACATGCCTTGTGATACGAGCAATACATTTAGAGGTTGTCAAAGATCTAACCACAGACGAATGTCTTATGGCATTCAGACGCTTCATTGCTACTAGAGGAACTCCTTCACTTATATTAACTGATAACGCACCTCAGTTCAGACTGCTAGCTGAGGTAATATCAGAAAGAGAATCGACAGAAAAGATAAAATGGAAATTCATTCCTCAACTAGCACCCTGGCATGGGGGCGCGTACGAAAGACTGGTAGCAGTGGTAAAGCATTGCCTAAAACGAACTCTTCAAAAACATATGCTCGGAGAAAATCAACTCTCGACGATCATCAAAGAAGTTGAAGCCGTAGTCAATACCAGACCACTTACGTACGTGGGAGCCGATATGGACCACATTCTGAAACCAGCTGATTTCCTAACACCAGGAAAATGTTTGAACATTCAATTACTCATGGATTGTTTGCCACTCTCTGGTTCAACCATTAAACAACAACTCATCGAAGGATGGAAACGTGGAAACACGATAATGAATGAGTACAAAGAAATGTTCATCAGCCGATACCTTCTGAGCCTCAGAGAAAGGTACGGAAATTCTCCCAAACAAGCAAGAGTGAGGACTCGTGAAATTCCTCAAATCGGAGATGTGGTACAAATTAAAGGTGAAACGAGAAACCGCGAAAGTTGGAAAATAGGAAAAATAGTAGAAATATTAAAAGGAAAGGACGGTTTATGCCGTGTTGCTAGAATAAAAGTCGATAACAATGTTTTCACACGATCAATTGCTCATTTATATCCTCTTGAAGTGGAAGAGGAAGAGACACCACAAATTTCCATTGACAAAGCACTAAATCAAGTGGATCTCGAGAACATAAGCGTCGATGATAGAGACTCGATACAAACGCCGTCTATCGAGATTGAAGGTGTCGACACTAATCCAACCACAGAGATAAGTGATAAATCAAACGATGATGAGAGCACGAATACAAACGTAAGACACGACTCAACACAAGACGCGAGAAAAGAAATAGAGAACGTTAGTACATTAAATGACACTGAGCTTGCACAAGACTATAATGAACGTGATCTAGAAAACGAAACAATAGATAACCATGAATGTAATAACCAAACAAGCGATGAGAGATCGCGTCGAGCCGCTGCAGTCCAAGCAATGGAGAAGATCCATAAATGGACTCGCGACTTGATGACTACTATAGTGTAAAACTCGCGAGGCGGGTGTGTCGCGAAGGGTTCGCGAGTATCAAAATTAACCCAACAATAATTGTATATAGCAACACTCAATACAAACCATAGAGCTAATTTCCGATCGGTAAGTGTCAACATTTTTCGCTCCAACGTCGACTCGCTTTCAAGTTTTCAAAGTGTAAATCGTGGCATGTGTGATCTTCGCCTGCTGCTCGCCGCCAGCCTCAAATACCACCGAAGTTAAGTACTCAGCATTATACAAACCTTATTTAGAATTGAATGCATAATGTTCCTGTTAAGGATCGCGTTGATAAAGGACGATGGAATGGTACGCCCACGAAACTCGCTGAGCTGATGGGATGTGGTACAGTTTCATCGTACAGAGAGGTAATGTCCTTACAAATCACTGTTGTTTTATGTCATAAGGCGTGTGCAATTCTGTCCCTTGTCAGGGAACTAAGATTGGATGAGTATCCATAAAAGAATGAGCCCTTGAAGAGCTCGCCCGCACGGCCGCCTGCCACAGGATGGCGGCCTGCATGTTAAGTTTGCGCAATCTTATCACGAGGTATAAAGGTTGGTCTGAAAAGACCGTAGTTGAGACTAGGGCGTGTGCCGACCGTAGGGTCTGCACTAGTACACCTATTGAGACACGATAAGACCTGCCGATGCTTTCGGAAGGTAAACAAGCTATAAAGAGGACTGAGGTCCTTCACAAAGTATGTGAGATTGCACTCCTAATGACATAACAAACTCAAGTTGATATGCTAAATTTCATGTTGATTACATGTGTTACTTTAATGAGAATATATGTGCTGAGTGCTTAATGATTGTACATGACTGTATGATCATAAGAATTGTCTAACCGCAGGTGTGTCAACCTGACCAAGATGGCGAGGGGGCTAGAGTCTGGCTGAGGGACAAATCATCATCATCCAGGTGAGACAACTGACAGACCTACTTTGCATCATTACCTACCTTAACAGCATGAATACTCTTGGCCTCCTGTATCAGATTTCTATATAATAATATATTAAGATAAAGCGAAGCAGATAATTTATAACTAATAAAATCCATTAACTTTTGATAAGTACATAGGTACTTTATGAAAGAACTCTGGCAACAACCTGTATGATAGTTTGATTTGTGTAGGCTGTCATACAGATTACAGATGTAATTAAGTAATGAATGTAAGGTCACATATGATACCTACTATGTATACACACCAACTGCCATCATAAGCGCGATATCCTGTTATCGCTGTCAGCGCTGAAATCGATTTTGGTCTGAACCTGGACTGCGTTCCGTCGTTTTGTGCGTGGTTGTTTGGTTAAAATTTCACCCGTTTGAGTTGCAACCGAGCGAAGGAACGATCGAGTTGTTTTCATAACCTCAACATTTTTGACGACGCTTGTGTTGGAAATTATTAACTTTTGCTCGAGTTTTATAGCTATTTATGCAACATTTTGACTTTAATCCACCCGGAAGATGAGATAGACGAAGTAATTACGGCGATAAAGTAAAATTTTTTGAGACGTCATTCAAACTTTGACACTTTTCATTGTTCAAACGTCAAATAGCTGTCAGAGTGAAAAACAACCGGTTGTTTGGTTGCTACACTCTGGGCCACAGAACGGGAGAAACTACACTCTGACAGCTGTCAGAGTAAAATTTCACCGAGCCACGGAACGGCTAGTGCGCGCCCCGGAGTGCGCTCGAGTGCACTTAGGGTTACCATATCTCAGGATTTGGCCTGAGATCTCAGGGTTTTGTACTCATCTCAGGATTGCGGCCGGATTTTGCAAAACTCATGAAATCTCAGGAATTTTAGAATTACCAATAAAATACAAAAGAAATAGTAAAATAAATGCTTAGATTAAAAGATCTTTATAGATCTTTTAGAACAAACTAAGTATAAGTACTTATTTATCTTAGTAGATACATAACTTTTTAAGTAAGGTTTTTTCTTTAATGGGCGATTTTCTGAAAGCTCAGTCACTAGATGGCGCTGTCCCACCTATGCAGTTAGAAGGAACGGAAAGTTATAAATTTTACTTTGACGCGACTTTTTTACGTAAAACGGAACGTCAGACAGATGTTATTTATTTACCTAAATCTTTAAATTTACCTATTTCGTTTCTGTCCCTCACAGTAGTACTTATTTAATATATTATTAGTTTCCTTTGGGTTTTCAAAAAGGAATTAATTTAAATATGTTTCATACCAAAATATACCATAGACATGTACAGTCGCCTGCACGTCAAGTTACTACAAACTGTCAAATTTCTTCAAATAAAATTCAACCTTATGTCGAACAAATAAGAGTTCAGTTTCAACTAATAAACTTTGACATTTTGTAGTAACCCGACGTGCTGGCGACTGTACATACTTATTCAACGCCATCTAGTGAAGCAATTGGAAGCTTTTTTTTTTAAAATGGCCTCTCAGAAAATCGCTCATTATGAATTTATTGCACCCCCCCCCCCACCCCGCTCTCAAACTCAGGCTTTTTCAATGGAAATCAGGCCTATTCTCAGGACTCTTGTTTTTTTCATCTGGTAACCCTAAGTGCACTCGATGTGCACTCGATCGAAGCGACGGAACGCACGCCGGAATGCACCCCATGACGCTTGACGTTGACGGTCTAGTAGTCTATATAATTTGTGGACGGACGTGCGGCTGCGGACGTGCTAGCTAATCTGCGATCAAAACACATTTTTTTTTCCTCTTGATCAAAAAGCCAAAAGGCCTTTTTACGCCCTGCGCAGACGAGGGACTTTTGTCCGCCGACATAACCTAAAAGTGGAAACATTTGCTGCAAATGCAACGTAAACAACGAAGATTGTTCTGCCCATTATGCTCCTGCCACCTTGCTAGATCTTTACGAATCAAATAAACGTCGTATGCATTGAGTTCGTGGCGAAGATTACCACTTTTTAAGTTAGTCCGGCGGACAAAAGTCCGTCGTCTGATAAGGCCATTGCTCGGTGGCGCATCTTTATTGTTCTGAGGCGCATCTACACCTTTTTTAATCACAAATTATATAGACTTTTTTAATATACTGTCTATGTTTTTAATATACTATATCTATGGCCAAAAGGGAGTTTTTGGCGCCATTTTGGCGGGTTAGGTTATGGCCCCAGTAGTCAGTACAGGGCCCCTATCGCCCTATTTTGCAATAAGAGCGATTTCATTACAACTCCATTTCAATCAGTTTACGATCGTGTCATAAAAAGGTATCGCCCTAACGTTCACAAACGGATGGAAGACGGATTGCGATGGCATTGCGATCGTTTGGATCGGTGAATGAATGATACCAGTGATGTTACTTTTATGAATGAATCTTTTCAAAAATAGAGTGTCAAGTTGTCAATGTCAGTGTCATCCAACTGTCAAATACAAGGGATTTTTGGCGGTTGATGTTTGTGGTGCGTTGTGCGTGTGTGGAATTGGAGTTTTTCTGTTGAGGTGCAGGCTCGTTTTGAAATTACAACTTTTACAATAAATTTTACTGGCGTTTACTTTGAATTATTTCGTAGTACTTTTCAAGTTTTAGCGCGCTTGGCCTGCGATCGTTGAGGTTAAGCAACTTTCGCAATGGTCGGTCACGGGATGGGTGACCAAAAAACTTTTCATCTCGAGCTCCTCCGTGCTTCGGAAGGCACGTTAAGCCGTTGGTCCCGGCTGCACTTGCAGTCGTTAATACCCACCAATCCGCACTGGGCCCGCGTGGTGGGTCATGGCCCATTCTCCTTATCCATCCATGAGGAAGGCCAGTGCCCTAGCAGTGGGGACATTAAATGGCTGATGATGATGATGATGATGATGACTTTTCAAGTCTAGTCCAGATTTGAGAATAAACTCATCACTGGGGAAGACGGCTTTCCGACGGAAGGGTAACCTCCTTCATACGGGCTCTTTTCGGGACCTCCTCTCCGCTCTTGGGGGATGTTGGAAGGCAGTGTCGAGTGTCTTTCTTGAGCCGTTTAGAGTCAAGTAGTACCCGTCACCTTACTTCATCTGATTATCACTTTTTTGTGTATTTTCGACAAGGTATTATTGTTTTCCGGAATGAGCGATTTTCTGAGAGGCCATTTAAAAAAAAAAAAGCTTCCAATTGCTTCACTAGATGGCGTTGAATAAGTATGTACATGTCTATGGTATATTTTGGTATGAAACAAATTTAATTTAATTACTTTTTAAAAACCCAAAGGAAACTAATAATATATTAAATAAGTACTACTGTGAGGAACAGAAACGAAATAGGTAAATTTAAAGATTTAGGTAAATAAATAACATCTGTCTGACGTTCCGTTTTACGTAAAAAAGTCGCGTCAAGGTAAAATTTATAACGTTCCGTTCCTTCTAACTGCATAGGTGGGACAGCGCCATCTAGTGACTGAGCTTTCGGAAAATCGCCCATTAACAACCACTGAGCAAGAGAATAAATACGTTTTAACAACTTGAAACACACAGAATCTAACTAAAATCTGCTAATAATTTCTGAATAATGTTGAAAAAACTGCCTCCGACTAGCTGTTTATTTTGACATAAGCGAACGGTCAGTTATCGGCTGCAATGTAATCATTTTACGTTTAAAAACCTAGCGCGATTCGAAAAATCGTTCCGAAAAGGAATGGTAATGGTATTGTTGTCGTTGAGAAAATAGCGCGATACCAAATTGTCAAATAAGAGCAATGTAAGTGTAATATAAGCGCATTTAGCATAGGGCGATAGGGCCCCAGGTTGGCCGACCATGGTCGGCGACCATGACCGGCGATCATTTAGTGACAGTGTTCACGCGATCGCCGGTTTCATTCTGCGTTGGACTGGCCGTGAGGATGGATGTGTATGCAATGACGGCTTATGCAATTTACATTGACAGCGCTTTTAATTTATTACGAGAATGATTCTATATTAATAGAGTCTGGATCTTGTATAATATGTCTAGATAAATGTAATTATGCATTAAAGCAATAATAGACATATTTATCATAACACCTATGTTCAGTACACCCCTGCCTAGACCCGCGGAATCGGCATAGCGCAGTGGAAGCGTTTCACTAATATAGACTCCGGACAAAACTTGGTTTCAGCCGGGATGTAACTGAACAATTGAACTGCGATACACAGCGACTTAATTTACATTAAGGTGAATGTTACATACGGGTCTGTGGTGTCGAAGGTCTCCGGGGCAGGAGTGGTGTGAGGGCGCGCCCTCTGATGTGTTCCGTGTTCTTCTGCAGACCTTACCAATTCGTCACCTTACTCACAAAACAAATATCACACAGCGGTCCCAAGACACTGGGCGCTTCAACAATACACAATAACACACGCGGGGCTTGCTTATTAAGATATCGTCCCGACAACAACGCGTGGTGGAAAGTTATCTTTCAAAAGCACCGCGACCAGGCCCGATGGTAGATGGCGTCAAAATCTTGGTCGTACAAAACGGGATCAAATCGATAATTTAAGATTCAATTCAGGCTCGATATGCCAGGCACATTCAACGCGAGCGGTTTTTAACAATTCAGCAAAATTAATCCGACATTTTTCTTACAAGGAATTCCAATCAAGAGAACTGTCAACTTCAAGTGACAGCTAATGTCAATTTGACGTGACATTAGCGATGCGTTCAGAAATGTCGATCTTTTCCGAACAACCTAGACACAGAAAAAACAAATACTTACATCATACCAATACTTCTTGGGCGGGGATTAAACCCAATATAATAATAATAATGTATTCATAACGTTTGATTCATTTTATTTTTATTTACTTAATTTTAGATAACGAAACAGAATACTCCTATACATCTTGTGAATTTAAGTGTATTTTATTAACAATTGAATAAAAAATATATTTTATCAAAGATATACAACATCAAGGATATTTTTGACAATGTAATTTGCTCCACAAAATGGCCTGATTACGAAAAAAACAATAAATCTAAAATATCCTACACGTCAGTCAACGCAGAAATATTCAGATGAACTGAATGATCGGCCAACGTGTGAACGCTCTTTGTGGCCTGCGACAAACTCCCTTTGAATCGTGCACGAAAAACCGACACGGGACGGATCGCCGGCGATCACTGCTCACAGTCAGCAATCACACGCAAACGCAAACCGTACACGATTGCCCAACATGGTCGCCGACCATGATCGGCCATCGTGTACTGGGGAAATATTATTCTGTGACTGGGGGCTATAAGTGGATATTTTAATAGTGGACTTTGTGACTTAAGGTGTGGTTTTGAGCCCCAAGTGTTTACGCAACTGAACGATGTGTGGAATGATTAAAATATGCGCTATCTCGGTAACGTGATGCCGAGTGTTTCTACCTCGGCAAGAATTACCGAGAAGACCGACTCGACATACTTGACGCCAAATACTCCAAGAAGCATTGGAATGTAAAGCCCCCAGTACAGGATGGAAGATCATGTTGGCCGACCATGATGGGCCATCGTGTACAGGGGCGGTTTGCGTTGCTCGCAGACGCCAATCACACGCAAACCGGCACAGGGGGGCTACCGGCTAAGAAATATGGATATGGGTATGGGCTTCAACTGTCATTTGAGTTCCTTATCTTAATAGATTTTTTCTGCTTTGTTCTGTTGAACGTTGCTAGCTAGTTATCGTTATACCCGACGTCACAAAACAAGGAACTGATAGCGGCTATTTTCTTTATAAAATCGACTTAAAGTTCCCAAAAACGTATGAAGTTCATACCCATAAAGTTACGCGGTAGCCCCCCAGGGGGGCTACCAGCTAAGAAATCTGGATATGGGTAAGGGCTTCAACTGTCATTTGAATTCCTTATTCTGATAGTTTTTTGCTGCTATGTTCTGTTGAACGTTGCTAGCTAGTTATCGTTATACCCGACGTCACAAAACAAGGAACTGATAGCGGCTATTTTCTTTATAAAATTGACTTAAAGTTCCCAACAAGGTATGAAGTTCATATCCATAAAGTTACGCGGTAGCCCCCCTGTACACGATGGCCCATCATGGTCGGCCAACATGATCGGCCATCCTGGGGGTCTACCGGCTAAAAATATGAAGTTCAGATCCATATTTCTGATTTCAAGCCCAGACCCATAATATGGGCTTCAATTGGAGCTACCGGCTAACTGTTTTTCCGGATCTGGATTTCGCGAGTGAATGATAGTCGCGTCTTGTTGCATCATTTCAAATAAATACCAATATTTAACATAATATTATTATTTCTCTGCATTTTTTACTCTTATTATTTATATTTTAAATGACAACGGACAAAGTCGATAAAAACAATTAATTTAGTTCTTGATAGTATTAAAAACAAGTATTCCTAAAATAAATAATGTACGTATCAATTAATAACCAAACGCAAATGACAAGCCTTTCTACAACAGTATTCCACCTATGAAAGATCTTAGTCCAATATGCATTTGATCAAAGAATTTACCAATGAAACCAGTCGAAGTTGTCCTCGTCCAATTTCTTGGATAAATATTTGATAAGTGGAATACCACCCTTAACTTTACTTTTTGAATTATGTAAATAACACAAAATTAATAAAAATAACGAAAAAGGCATATCTTTGAGGGTCAAATATGGTTTCTCTTCGATTTGTGTGCGCTAATTAAGTGAACAATTTGACAAATGACCTCGTCATGGCAAAATTTTATAGAAGTTATTGTTTGAGTCATTTTGTGGTTAATGTTCTTCATTTCCTCTTATGATACTACCCGTAAGGCTCATTATCAGAGCAAGGTTGCAGATATTTATCAAGATTTAAAGAAAAGCAGACCGAATGTTCCTTATAAGTTTAAAGTTTAATATTGACATGATGGAATGGACGGCTACTCCAAGACAAGAACATTGTTTATAAGATGATAATTACAGAGAAAATCATTCAACAGAACCTTTAAAAGATAAACAGTACAAAGTATACCGTAATAATGTCTTAAAATATGTGTTGTGAACTTGTGACAATAACAACTTGGTTAATAAATACATGATGACACCATTTTGCAAGTTCTTTATTTCTGGTTGTTAATTTCTTGTACTTACCTACTTATACCTTTGTGTTTACATAAATTATTAGTATATTGTGACAAATTCAGACTAAACAAAGCCAATATTCTCAATTAAGAAGTGCCACAACACAACCCTTCCAGAATTGAAAATAAGCAATGTTTAGTTTCTTGAATTCATATTTTTAACACTTATTTATGTAACATAGGTAGGTACTTATTTTTATCATGATCTTTATTTTATATAAATTTGCTATGAAAGAGAAATAAAATTACTATCATTCATGAGGATGATTAAATAGTTAGACCTGTAAATACATAAGTTATTTATTTCTTCAGCGGCCAAACATTATTTTTTTTTCTATGATTTTTCAGTTTAGCACATCTTATGTTTTCAGTTGCTAACTTAAATATAAATAAGTGGGTTTTTGACATTACAATTTAACAGCAATTAAGAAAATTAACAAATTGTCTATCAACTCATAATTTTATTTGAAAAATATGAGCTTTAAGCGCTGTCTCATAAGAGTTGCACACAATAGACAGGTATAGATGTGCATTGTAGCTATGCTATATTGTACTTAGTAAGTACAACATAGCATAGCATATTATGTAGTTGTACTACTTACTACAAAATACTTTTACAAAATAGCACATAACGTGGATTAGGTACTTTGAATAGAAATTGCTAAATAAATTGGTTAATAATATGGTTTATTTATTCAGTAATTCTGAAATAATTGCATCGTCCCGAAACGAAAAACAGACAAACTAGAGTTAGTCTGTTAAGTATAGAGTATCTAACAAATGATAACAGATGGGAGCTTTTATTGAAATTTATAACTTAAACTTCTATCGATTAGGTTAAAAATAAAAAGATATTTGTTCGACAGAAATGATTAAAAATAAGCAATGATTAAACTGTTCAAATAAAATAAAATTCCTTTATTTCTTTGCTTACTGACTATTTTAGTACAAAATCACAATATTAAAATTAAAATCAAATTAAATTAAATTAATCAGGTGTGATGAAGGCTAAGTGCTACCCCGTAGTGGTAAAAAAAAAAAAAAAAAAAAAACATAAAGTTTCACCTAGCAAAATATGGAGAGACTAACTTCTCTCCACTCTCCTCAGAATGCCTTTGAAATAAGAAGCCAGATGCACTGCAGAAACGTGGAAGCGCCAACAAGGATTTAAAGATGTTAGTGTATAACACACGCAGGGCATTGTAGGAAAGCTGGATAAAGTTTGACCACAGACTACTGGTATAAAAATTTTGACAATAGGCTTTAAATAAAGTAAAATTTACTTCTACTGTACACCAAGCAAACCTGTGTCTCACCACCACTGACCAACAAAGCCCTGCATCCCTATCCATCTATATCAGAATAAATTGTCATACAGAGTTTCAGTTAGGCCACGTTCGCACGGACGTAATATTATCGCGCGTTGAAGCGATTTTTTGACGCCTTGAAACAGAACTTATGGACTTTCCCTAATCCGTTCACACGCGAGCGATTTTTTTACGCGGCGTTATTTTATCGCACATTGCCCGATTGACGGCGCGACGCGATGGACGCGATGGAAATACAACATACGGGCAGCCCTATTGGCGTTCATACAGGCGTTTTTTTAACGCTACCTACTGTCAGTGGGTAACTATTTTTACGTCATTAGGTTTATTTTCATTTAGGTGAAACCTACCAAATAACCCAAGGACTCATTCGGGAATCTTGTCGCTGTATTTTATTAGGGACAACAAATAAGCAGTAGTTCATCAAATGAGCTGATTGACATTATCATATTAATCGAAGAATTTTTGAGGAAATCGTTGAAGCTTGCTGTACCGAGTGTTAAATTTACCAGTAAGATAACTCTCTCTGAATGAAGAGGATGAAACCAGTACTGCCTTCTATTTGCTTATCGTTTCTTAATATACCAAACGGCGATTGCCAAGATGTCGTCCGAATTCATGATAGGTACGCCTGCAGTCCGCACCGTGTGAGCACAAAACGCCAAGCGATTTTTTTACGTCTATGCGAACACCTCTGGTTCCTAGGCGTTGACGTTGCGATATCGCCCCGCTAACGCAACGCCTTTCTGCACGCCCGTGCGAACGTGGCCTTACAGATCGCGCGGCGAGAGTTTGGCTTTGACCTTCGGGTGGAGGGGATTACTGCGCATGCATTTACCCCGCTAATTGCCCGTTGATACCCAATTTATGATTTCTGCGCAATAACGGTCAAAGCCAAACTCTCGCCGCGCGATCTGTACTATATGCCCAAGGTATTTAAACTGACTTACACGGCCCAAGGGAACCCTGTTCAAAAGTAACAGGGGCACATTTTCAAGTCTCTTAATGTTACCCCTGAAGATCATGAATTCACTCTATTTCTTGTTGTACCTTAGGCCGTGCTTCCATATATAGTCCTCGCAGGAGCTTTTTGGGGCTACCCAGCGATAGGCTGAGCAGCACAGCACCATGTCATCAGCATAACTGATATTATTCACACAGACATTATCTATATAACAACCATGTGTGCTGCTCAGCCCAGCGATGAGCTTGTCCATATATACATATATAAGAGCGAAGTCAGCCCCTCCTGTCTAACACCACATAAACTCTTCAGAGCATGTATTTCCCCACTTTACCACATTTTTCTGATTACCATACCAATGTGCCAGTTTTAACATTATAACCCACATTTATAACCTCAGCCAACGAGAAACATCTTTAACTTTAAGTTTTGTCCAAAGGTCCAAAGCTTATCATAACTTCATAACACACAAGATCAAATGCTTTGCTGAGGTCTTAAAACATGCATTTATAGGAAGGAGTTAGCTTTATAACATAATAAATAACAGAGAACTTTAACACAGCTCAAAATCACTTGTAAAATAATATGTCAATCAATAAATAGCACTTTCCGTAGACAATATCCACAAAAAAGTGGCTATTGATAATATCACAGAACACAATTACTCCAAGGAGGATAATAAGTATTATCTAGCACTTCAGCACACTTCAGCCAGAATGGTGGCTAGGCTAGGCTAGGTATTTGGTTTAATTTTTGTGTTTCGGATAAAAATCCTCAAAGCAGTAAAAACAAAATATATAACCGTACCTACATAAAATAAAACTTTCCTATTTTTGATTTACATAGTATCTTCATTACTTTAATTAAATGCTTAATTTTTATCAAAAGTAGGTCAACAATTTATCTTTAAAGTTATGTAAATTCCGATAACGAAACAAGAAACGAAAATTTGAATTTCGCGGGTAAAATTCCATTACATGACTTCGAGAGAAAGGAACAGCGAAATAGCAATTTGTGTTTGTCTCTTTCGCTCCATCTTTTCGCTCCGCTTTTAAACTCTCTTCTGCTAAAGTTCAACGTTTTACAAGTGCTAGGGGTATATTTACTATAAATGAAGTTGATTACACTCAAAAGTAGCAAGTTATTTCACACAAATTGAGAAATTAAACTTTTCCATGAATCTTCCGATACCAAAATACTCGCCTGCTTCATTTGACATAACGATATGAATCTGGGTTTCGAGTTTTTACTTTTTAATTTTTACAAAATACCGATTCTGGGCTTCAACTGTCAAAAATGTATAGAGAATTTTCTTCGTCATTCACTCTTTTTCTGACATATGGGTATGGGAAGAAATATGAAGTCCATGGAATTAGGCGGTACCGCCAAGTTCAGATTATGGGCTTCAAATGTCAAATAAAGCCCATATCCATATCCAGATTTTTTAGGCGGTAGACCTCCTGTACTGGGGGCTTAAAACACCACACCTGCATTCTAATGAAAACTAAAGTACTATAATAATATTCATAATACCAAATATTATTCTGTGATAGTTAATACTCAAGAATTGGCAGTATGGCTTAATGTCTTCGCCTGTCCCAAAGGACGTTTTTTTTTTTACCAAAATACTGCATACATGTCTATTTGTGATACATACAAACTCTGAGTACTGAATCCTATGGAGATGGCATATTGATCTATATGAACTATCGGTTATACAAATATGAGCTATATCGACATTGTACTCATAAACCTGTAGCCATCTCGTTCTATCTTACCTCCAATACTTCATGTAAAAAGAGACAGCAATATATTTATTCGACCTATTTTTTGGCAACATTGAAACGTGACGTCATCGTAATGCATGATTGAAGCCGGTCGCCATTTAGGTTTCTCGGTATGTGAGCTGTCAACGCGAGTTGTATTTGCAGTGTTTTGTGATAAAAGTCTTTTAATTTAAGACTTTCATGTGAATAAAAGGTATTAATAAGTGAGAGAAAGCAACAAGGAACATGTCTAATTGCAGTGTGGTAGTTTGTGGCATCAAAAAAAGTGAAAATCGTCCGAACATTACATTACACCGGTACGTACTATTTATCTTGCAAAAACACCAAAACAATACAATAAATGCCTTGTGTTTTGGTTTTCCTGTGAATAGTTTACTTAGAATTCATACCAAATGTAGCTTACTACTTATTTTGGTGAGTTTTGTTGGTGTATTTGTGTATTTCAAGAAAATATAAATCTGTTTGTTTTGCGCTAGAGTTGCCCTTATAGCATTTTTCTTATCGAATTATCGATGTTTTCAAATTTCAAGTGTAAATTGAGTGTATTAATTTTAAACTGTTTTTATTGTTTTAGGTTGCCTAAAAATAACAAAAAAAGAAAAATATGGCTGGAACAATGCGAAAGGAAAATTTAAAGACTCGTACGAAAACTATTTTTATGTGCTCTTTTCATTTTGAAGAACAGTTTCAAACGTCAACGACAGTTGAAGTTTTGAAAAAGACGTTAATTAGGCCACTGGCAAAATCGAAATTATAGTTCGACAACTTTGTCTGTTCCGGTTGCCAAGATACTTATATATAACGTGTTTTTTTAATGTCATTTTGCTGTAAAGTTGTTGTCGAACTTACATTCATTCTAGCACATTAAAAGTAAGTATATGTTTTTACCACTAGATGTCGCTTCGCTATATTCTAAATATAAAAAAAATATGCTTACTAGTAAAGATCTCGATTCAAACTGTTTATTATTTTATTACTTAATAATGCTTGTTTTTTTTTGAGACATTTCTTTTTTTCTATGGTAGGTAGGTACCTAGTAGGCATTCTCCTTTGTGATTTATATTGTAATGTGTGTTATGTAAAAAAACCAATCCTTGTTTTATAAACATAATAGGTTTTTACAATATGGAGCTTTTTGTTTTATTTCATTACCTTTTTTTACTTAAACTGGTTCTCGCGACCTTTGATCTGGAATTCTATGGAGGTCTCGCATGTGTATAGACGCGTGACTCGGAAAACATAAGAAATTTGATCATAAAATTGCAGTTTCTAAGTAAAGGCGAGTAGAGCCGACAAGTGGGGCGCCCTCAATCAAATTTATTGCTAGCTAAGTATTAATGTATCTACAATCGTACAGATTGAAGCTAAGGTCGTGTAGTTTATTTACAAACTATAACCTCAGTAAAATATAGTAGGTTGGTCTTTTATCTACTACTACTGCAACAGGAACTATATTTTACTAAGGTTAGTTTGTAAATAAACTACAGGACCTTATTTTTAATCTGTATCTGCGTTTGAATTTTTGATACATTATTGATGAAGTCACTTGTATATCTATAGATAATGTATACTTGTGGAATCAGAGTAAAAACACATATCAACGTGCAGAGAGAAATATAATATAGAATAACACATAAGAAACATAATTGAACACAATAACACAGTAAACAAGTTAAAATAATTAGTAGGTATATTTTAACTGACACAACATAAAGCGATATTCTTTTTGTTAGAAGACACACCCTGTCATTCTTAAATCATACAGTCAGCCAGTGGCTATGAAAGAGATTACACTTCATGTTTGAACAACCTCTTTGCTCTATCACTCCTCCTTAATCTCGATCATACACACTTCGAGCTCACTCATGTACACATACACTCACTCACACACTTAAACCCATATTACTCACACACCACTCAAATTTGCCTCTTGGCAAAGGTTTGGTCAGGGCATCTGCAACCATCTTTTCAGTTTCGCGATACTCTAACTCTATAACATTTGCATCCACAGCATTACGTACAAAATGGTACCTGACATCAACGTGTTTAGTACGCTGGTGGTGCACAGGGTTATTAGCAATGGCAATTGCTGATTGACTATCTGAGTACAGTGTCATTGGCTTGGACTCCTCACGATCCATCATCTCTGCAATAAATCGTCTGAGGAATATGACTTCCTTAGCTGCTTCCGATAAGGAGACATATTCTGCTTCTGCTGTACTTAGAGCCACGGTCTTCTGTTTAGTGCTCTGCCATGAAACTGCTCCTCCTTGCATCAAAAACAATGAGCCAGAGTAAGAGCGTCTGTCACTGTCTCCTGCATAATCAGCATCTGCAAATCCCTCAATGATATCTGAATCATTTCTTTTTGTATATCTCAAGCCAAGCTTTTTGGTCCCCTTGAGATACCTCAAAACTCTTTTTGCAGCTATCCAGTGTTGTTCCTCATAACACTCATTAAATTGACTAAGATTATTGACAGTATGAGCAATATCCGGTCTTGTACAAACAGCCAGATACATGAGAGAACCTATCAACGCTCGGTACGGAATTTTCTCATTAGGCTTTCTACCATGAGTAGGCTTCTCCAGCCTTTGACCGGGTATAGCTGGTGTAGTAACAGGCTTGCAACTTTCCATATTAAACCTCATTAAAATCTTCTCTATATATCGTTCTTGATGAAGCTTTATACCCCTGCAAGAATCTTGACCTACATGTATTCCCAACATAAGTTCTGCTTTTCCTAAGTCTTTCATTTCAAACTTTGACTTAAGATCCTCTTTAACTTTATTCATCTCTTGCTTATTATTCCAAAAAATGAGGATGTCATCTACATATACTGCAATGATAATGATGTTACCATTGCACGACCTCGTGTAGACGCAAGGCTCATTTTCCGAGGCTCTGAACCTTAAGTTGATTAACTCTCTATGTAGTTTGATGTTCCATGCTCGTGGAGCCTGCTTTAATCCATACAAGGACTTTTGTAGGAGACAGACATAGTCCTCCTTGCCTTTTGCCTCAAAACCTTCAGGCTGTCTCATGTAAACAGCTTCATCTAGTTTTCCATTCAAGAAAGCCGTCTTTACGTCCATCTGATCTATGTTAAGCTCTAGCCTCGCTGCCAGGGCCATTAACACTCTCAATGAGTTGTGCCTTATTACCGGAGAAAAAGTGTCGAAATAGTCAATTCCTCTCCGTTGACTAAATCCTCTCGCAACAAGTCGAGCTTTATAGCGGGTTTTTCCCCCAGCTTCCTCTTTGATTCTGAATAACCATTTCGAATCAACAATGTTAGCCGATCTTGGTGCTTTCACTAACGTCCAGGTTTCATTTTTCTTAAGAGCATCTAGCTCCTCCTGAATTGCACATTTCCACTTGTGCCTATCTTCTCTAGATAGTGCCTCTTGCACGGTCAAAGGATCCTGTAATACAGCTGCAGCCTGGTATGTTATGAAATCAGGAAACTGTTTTGGTCTTCTCACTCGATGCGGATATCTTCTCTCTGAGAACTCATTATCGTTGGTCGTTGATGATTCTTCGGGATCTTCTTCTCTCTCATCAGATGTTTCCCAAACGTCATCATCTGCTTCAGCATCGTCGTCCTCGGAAACAAGCACCTCTTCGTGAACCCTGTTGTTTGAAACTACTTCCACTGAAGATGTCTCAGGAATTTGTTCCGATACTATAACCGTCTCTGTCAACGGAACGGTATCATCAGATACA
Source organism: Crambus lathoniellus (assembly GCA_949710035.1). Classification (NCBI taxonomy): domain Eukaryota; kingdom Metazoa; phylum Arthropoda; class Insecta; order Lepidoptera; family Crambidae; genus Crambus; species Crambus lathoniellus. The sequence continues at coordinate 29,027,603 of OX453309.1, read as the reverse complement.
TGCGCTGGTAGATTAGAAGGCAAGATATCTTTCACTAAATCCCTACTGTTCACAGATGGAACACTCTGTCCCCCGTGCTTCAGATTTTCAAAGAATACAACATCTCTTCCCTTATACAGTTTACCTGTCTCTGGATTGATCAAACGATAACCCTTCGTTTCGTCGCAGTATCCCACATGAATCAACTCTTGACTCTTTGGATCCCACTTTCTACGCTTCTGATCTGGAACGTGAAGAAAAACCTTACATCCAAACACTCGAAGGTAGCTCAGATCAATCTTTTTACCAGTCCACGCCTCTTCTGGCGTCATATTCCGGACAGCTATAGTAGGAGATCTATTCTTAAGATGTACCGCAGTATTGACTGCCTCTGCCCATAGCTTCTTGCTTAAACCAGCTTCTTCCAACATAGTTCTTGCTTTGTCGACTATGGTTCTATTTGCTCTTTCAGCAACTCCATTTTGTTGGGGAGTGTATTCAACTGTTAGCTGATGTCGAATGCCCCTATTTTTGCAGAAAATATCCATCCGTTTGTTGACAAACTCCTTGCCATTGTCGGACCTTACAATTTTTACCTTCTTATCAATTTGACGTTCCACTAACTTCACAAATTCTACAAATTTCTCAAAAACTTCAGCTTTACTTCTCAAAAAATAAACAAAAGTTTTCCTAGTGAAGTCATCGATGAATGTAAGAAAGTATCGGTAGCCTCCGTAAGATTTCTCACTCATCGGTCCACATACGTCAGTGTGAATTAACCCTAAAACATCCTGTGCCCTGCTAGCACTTGTCTTTTTAAAAGGTAGTCTCGTTTGTTTCCCTAGAACACAAACTTCGCACTCTAACTTAGCTTTTGTGTCAGAAAAACTTACCCCTTCCGCCATGTGTTTCTTAAGTAATGTAAGGTTACGTACTCCCAGGTGCCCCAAGCGCCTGTGCCATAAAGTTAGTGCATCTGAAACTGTTGTAGTAAGCGCCACCTCCTGTGAACAGTATTCTATCTTATATACACCCTTACTGACAGTTCCCACATGCGAAACTTTACCAGTCACCTTACATCCATCTGTTTTCATAATCTTAAAACCAGATTTATCAAACACAACGACAAGATTTCTACTTACAATTGTACTTACACTCAACAGATTAGATTGTAACTTAGGTACATACAATACATCTCTTACTGAAATACCTTCTCCATTACAAACATTACCCACTGCCTCCGCATAAACTGTTTCACCATTTGCACAAGCTATCTCTATTGGTGTGTCTAACTTCTTAAAGTCTTTTAACCAGTCTCTTCTAAATGTCATATGGTTGGACGCTCCAGAATCAAGAATCCATTCTCCAGGTCCTTTTCTTTCTATTGTCACCATCGCCAATGACGTCAGAGCATTCTTATGGTGTGGGTTATTAGGGCATTCTCTTGCCTTGTGCGCACCATTGCAGATAAAGCATTTGATTGAACGAATCCTGTTCGTGCTTTTCTCTTTCCTCTTTTGACATCTTTTGTTAGCTTGTAATGCACTTGTCTCTGTACTAGAACTCGCTAGGTACAAATCTTCCATTTGAAACAGTTTGGTTTTTATGTAATCTGTTGTCAGCTCAATGTTTGTGTTTTCTATCGCCAATCTCATGGGTTGGAAGCTTTCAGTCAACCCCTGTAGCATCAAAGCCGCCAGTAACTCGTCGTCTACTTCCTTACCGAAGTCACGCAGTTGTTGCGCTACAGTCATTAAGGAGGTCACGTACTCTCTCACTGTAGGAAATTGCTCCAGTTTTAGGCTTACCAGTCTTGAGAGCAATCTGCATCTATTATTTAGGCCCTTATCTTCAAAGGCAACCTTCAGGGCGTGCCAAGCCTCCTTGGCAGTCTTTGCCTGCCGCACATGCACTAGGCAATGAGGCATTATCATCAGGCAAATCTTGGCCCTTGCTTTTTGATCCTTTTTGCAGCCCACAGAATCACTGGCATCTGGTGTCGTTATAGTGTACTCCCAAAGATCATCGTGAATTAGATATAGTTCCATGATAAACTTCCATGTATTATAATTGGCATTACCATCTAGTTTCTCAAAAGATGGTAAGCTCATACCTGTGTTACCTCCGTGTGTGTGCAATCTTTCATTTGCATTTGCTGTGCTCACAGCATGACCACCTTCAGTGTCCATCTTTATAAATTCTCTCTAAATGCAGGCCCGTAACCTGATGTAGTCACTTGTATATCTATAGATAATGTATACTTGTGGAATCAGAGTAAAAACACATATCAACGTGCAGAGAGAAATATAATATAGAATAACACATAAGAAACATAATTGAACACAATAACACAGTAAACAAGTTAAAATAATTAGTAGGTATATTTTAACTGACACAACATAAAGCGATATTCTTTTTGTTAGAAGACACACCCTGTCATTCTTAAATCATACAGTCAGCCAGTGGCTATGAAAGAGATTACACTTCATGTTTGAACAACCTCTTTGCTCTATCAATTATGTACTTAACAAGCAATAAATTTAATAATAACATGCGGATCCTCGCGGTTTTACCCGCATGGTACTCGTTCCCATGGAAATATCACGATAAAATATAGCTTATGTCACTCGGAAAGAATGTAGCTTTCTAATGGTCAAAGAAATTTCTAAATTAGTCTAGTAGTTTTGGAACCTATTAAATTCAAACAACAACCAATCAAATCTTTCCTGTTTACGATATAACTATAGATGAGGAAGCACTTGGCGGCTCTTCTCGCCTTGAAGCCCCTCAGTACAGGATGGCCAATCATGTTGGCCGACCATGATGGGCCATCGTGTACAGGGCCGGTTTGCGTTACTCGCAGACGGCAATCACACGCAAACCGCCCCTGTACACGATGGCCCATCATGGTCGGCCAACATGATCGGCCATCCTGTACTGGGGGCTTTACAGTTGTTGCGTCTCACGCGCGCGGTCGGGCCAATGATTGCGTGCGTACATGAACAAACACATACACATTGTCATAAAAAACTTAATTATGTGCAAATGTACGTATAATTTAAGCACATTTTATTACTACACAAGTTTTATTTTTCAAAAAAAACTAGGTATATAATTATACACTATAATTCCGTTTTAAATTATCGAGGTGATTACGAAACTGCTTTTATAAAATATAGGGTGATATAGGTAGGTAGTCACAAAAATACTTGATCTATAACTTCATCAATAAATATATCGATGTACAAATAGGGCAGCACTACGGAAAGGCGCCATTTTGGTTTCTCCGTATGTGTGCTTGTGTGTGTGTGTATGCTTCAATTTTTCGTAGGTATGCCATCTCCATAGGATTCAGTACTCAGAGCATACAAATCATACAAGAAAAAGACTTTTTGGCGGGCTTTTGAAAAGTTGAGCGCGATTTTTAAAGTTTTTGCAAATTAATTATAAATATTGTGTATATTGTATATTTTGTTGTGTAAAGTGTAAATAAATAAAGTATATAAATAGTGTAAATAAATAGTGTTAATCGGAGGTCGGTTCAGTAATGGGGAAAAGAAAAAAACCTAAATTGGATGGGGATCCAGTACCTACTGAATCCGACTCCGACGAAAATGATGTAGATAAATACAAGCCATTTAAAATCGAAAATTACACCCGTCAGTACCCTGAAGATGGGGGAAATTTCGAATACCTTGTTATTTATGAGAGCATGGATGAAGGAAAACCTATAGGCGATAGGGACTTAATGGCTCTTGGCGCAGTTCTTAAAAGGCATAACAAAGGTATCAAACGTTTTAAAAGGATTAACCGCTACAAAGTTGCTGCTATCTTCGAGCGGCCAGGGTTGGCCAATATGGCTTTAAATAACACGAAATCGACTGCCGAACTTAATATAAAATCGACAATACCAGCTTCACTAACGGAGATTACGGGCGTTATCCGAGGCGTCCCGTCTTATATGTCAAATTACAACATATATAATGGCATATCCAGCTCCAGGGATGTCGTGTCTGTGCGTCGGCTGATGCGGCGCGGGCGTGACGAAGATGAAAACCCCATACTAATACCTACCCAGACAGTTGCCATCACATTCTCCTGCCCAACCCTTCCAGATAGTGTTGATATCAACAGCTGGTATTTTGAGGTAAGTCAGTACATTCCTCCTGTGAGTCAATGCTTACGTTGCCTTCGCTATGGTCACATTGGCAAATATTGCAAGAATGCACAGAAGTGCTCAATTTGTGGCGAGAATCACCATTTTAAACAGTGTACTAAAGCAATGAAAGAAGCCGTATGCATTCACTGCAAGGGAAACCACATATCTATTTCTTCAGAATGCCCTAAAAGAAAAGATGAAATTGAAAAAAATAATGCAAAATATCAAAAAAGATCATATGCTGATGTTTTTAATAAAAAGAATTTTCCAGACTTATCATCTAAACCAGAAAAACACGTACAAAACTTGTTACAATCAGACGTGATACTTAATTTAATTATTTCCACTATACTTAAACTATATACTCAAAAATCATCTACAGAAAACTCACCCCCATTAACATCGGAGACTATTAAATCTGTTCTATTAGAAACATTTAACTCCAGTAAGTCGAACAATAACAAAAGTACTATAATTAATGGATCAGCTTAACATTATTCAATGGAATGCTCAAAGTTTGTTAAGCCATAGACATGTCTTCACACAATATCTCTATCAAAATGATATTCATATTGGTCTCATTTCCGAGACTTGGCTCCAATGCACAAAAACTTTAAACATAAGAGGCTATAAAATAGAAAGATTAGACATAGGTTCTAAACACAATGGTGTTGCTATTTTAATCCGAGATTACCTGCCCTATCAAAAATTACAAACATATTATGACAATTCTTTACAAAATATTGCTATTACATTACAAATTAACAATGAAACTTTATCAATAGTTAGTTTTTATAGTCCCACATCTGCTACTCCTTGTAACTTTACCTACACACACCTTGATAACTTAGTGAAGTCTATACCCAAGCCCTTAATATTAGCCGGCGATTTCAATGCACATCACACTATGTGGGGTTGTGCATCTACAGACACGCGAGGGTCAACACTGTTAGATGCCATAAATGATAACAATCTGTGCCTTTTAAATGATGGTTCACTAACAACAGTTGGTTCACATAACTAGCGGTCTAACGCTTTAGATCTTACAATAGTTTCTCCCACTTTAGCTTTACGATGTAATTGGAAAGTGCATGATGATTCTCTGTGCAGTTATCATTTTCCCGTCCTTACTAATTTATTATGTAATCCTGTAAATATAAACAATAGTGCTAACATAAATGTAAATTATTTGAAACCAAATTATAAGACTGTTGATTGGAAAAAATTTAAGCAGTTGACAGATGTTTCAATAAGTAACTGTAACTTTAACATAAATGATCCAGAAACATGTTATAATTTGCTTTCTGAAATTTTATTAGAATGTGTAGATGAGGCAAATTCTTTTCGAAAACCAGTACATCAACCATCACATAGACAAAATAAAAAAAGAAAGTTAAAACTCCCTTGGTGGAACGATATATGCACACAAGCTGTAGCAACATGTAAATCTGCTTATATAGAATTTAAACATAACCCTACTGAGCAAAATTACATACAATTTAAAAAGAAACAAGCACAGAAAAAACTAATAATTAGTAAGGAAAGGAAAAATGCGTGGTTCGAACTATGTAACACATTCAATCGTCAGACACCTCTATCTTTGGTATGGGCTAACATAAGAAAATTTAATAAATCATACTGCAGTCACCCCAGTAATTTCAATTCTAACAGTTGGATCCAGTCGTTTTTAGATAAGTACACCTCTAATACACAATCTCAACCATTAAGCGACCATTCTGATTATAATTCTGATACTGAAAATTTTTTCATGAAACCCTTTACTTTAATTGAATTAATAGCTGCCATAGATTCTCGTAAAGACACTGCCTTTGGTTTAGACCATATATCTTACAAAATGTTTAAGAATCTTAGTATGATGGGTCATAAAATAGTTCTTAATATTTTTAATGCATTATGGAACAAACTAATTATTCCAAAATCCTGGAAAGTTGATTGCCTTGTCCCTATTCTTAAACCAGGCAAAGCTAAAAATCATCATGACTCATATAGACCCATAGCACTAACATCCTGTGCAGCCAAGTTATTTGAGCAATTGATAAAACAAAGACTGGAATACTTTATAGAACATAATAATTTATTGCCTTATAATCAGTTTGGTTTCAGAAGAGGTCGTTCAGCAATTGAAAGTTTGAATCACTTGTATTTAGATGTACATAATGCTTTAGCTAATGGTAATTTCATAGTGTGTATTTTCTTTGATATAACGGGCGCCTTCAATAATGTTGATCATAAAGTTCTTGCGAATGAGCTGTTTTCACTGGGCTTCCCTGAAAAATTAATTAGATGGATATTTAATTTCTTAAATAAAAGAGATGTGTTTGTAAAATTTCAAAATAATTTATATGGACCACAATCATCCAATAAAGGCGTTTGTCAAGGTGGAATATTAAGTCCATTATTATTCATTTTATACATTCATAAGTTAAATAATATATTAGGAAATGATATACAAAATTTGCAGTATGCTGATGATCTCACAGTCTATTGCACCGGCAAAAACATGCATCAAGTAGAACAAAAACTTAATAATGCATTGATAAGATTGAAAGCCTATTTTGATTATTTAAAGTTAGAAGTTAACCTAAGTAAAACTAATGTTGTAGTATTTAGTAAATCAAAGATTTTACTCACAAATATTTTGTATGATGGTAATTTACTTCCTGTCAGTGATGAGGCCAAATTCTTAGGAGTCATTTTTACACGAAACCTTTCATGGGTTAAACATGTTTCTGGCTTGGCAGACAGAGCATTAAGAGCATTTAATATCTTAAAGTCCCTAGCCCAAACATTCTGGGGAGCTGATCCAAAAATTTTACTCATGTTGTACAAATCCATTGTTCGTTCTCATTTTGAATATAGTTTCCTATGTTATTCCTCTATAGCTGTTCTTGTAAATAAACTGGAAAAGATTCAAAATAAAAATCTTAGACTTATCACAGGGGCAATGAACACTACACCTATTATATCAATGCAAATAGAATGCAATATCTCATCCCTATTATTAAGGTTTAAATACTTAAAATTTAAATTTATTCTTAAACTACACAGTGTAAATAATCACATTCTTTTGAACAAAATAAAAAGTAATAGTATTCACACTTTACATGCTTCTTCATCAAATTGTAAATGCCCATTTATTCTACATGATTTTCAAGAAACATCAGCATATATTGAACTAGAAAATAATATAAAAAGCCATGAAAACTGGGCTTGCTACTGTGGTTCTTATGAAAGTAAATTTCCTCCATTAGAAATAGATATTGATCATGGTCTTCGAACCAAAGAGGCAGTTTATGAAAAATTATCAGATTGGCAAGAATACCAAGTAATTTACACGGATGGATCGAAAAGTGATAGTGGAGTTTCAGCAGCGTATTACCATAAAAATTTAAAGTACGGAAAAGGTAATCGCTTATCAGCTAATTTTAGCGTTTTCTCAGCTGAAGCCACAGCAATCCTGTTGGCCTTACACTACATACAAACTGATGTTATGTGCTCTGACAAAGGTAGATTTCTAATAGTTTCTGATAGCATGTCTGTGTTAAATGCACTAGGTAATCCAGGATTCCACAATTCACATTATATACTATTTGAGATCAAAGAAATAATGCATAATTTAGCAGATAACAACAAGAAAGTAAAGTTTGTATGGACTCCAGCACATGTCGGTGTGACAGGCAACGAAAATGCCGATTATCTTGCCAGACTAACGAATTCTCTGGGTGGCAACATTAAAAACATTCCAACCCCTTGGCAAGATCTGCTTCCTGAATATCGTAAGAAAATCAAAAACCAATGGATTGAAGAAAGGGAAATTATCATCCAATCAAAAGGAGCATGGTATGCTGGAATTAATAAAGAAGTTGGCCGAAAACCCTGGTTCGCTGTATCCGGTAACTATCTGCAAAGGAAGTTTTACACGCAGATAAACAGGCTGAGATTTGGACACTGCAGATTTAAAGCCCATTTGTGTCGTATGCGCATAATATCATCCCCAGTATGCACTGAATGCACTTCACAGCAAGATCAAACTCTGGAACACATCTTTTTCACATGCCCGGCGTTCAATATACAGCGACTGTTATTAATAGATCAGCTCTTAAAAACACATAAAACCATCCCGCCATCACTACAGGACATCCTAGCTCGCCCTGAAAATTTCATCCCCATATATGAATATATTATCTCCACTCTTGGAGAAATTTGATGTGAGACAAACCGGATATGACTACTACTTAACTCGGATATGACTTTCAACTGGAATTCAATTTTACAAAAAAGATAATATAAGATTTGGCTTTTTGCCTTAAAAAATACTAAAAAGACTCAAGATTTGGCTTTGCCTTTTAATTAAACAAGTTTAAGAAACCAACACTGAAGAACTGGCAGTATGGCTTAGACCTTCGCCGGTCCCGAAAAGGACGAAAACACTACTACTACTACTACAAATCATACAAATTTCTTGGCCAAGTGGACAAAAGTATATAATTTGTGGCCATTACTTACATGCTCTTTGAGCCAAACAAACTGTATTTTCAGCACATTTTCAGTTTATAATTTAAGAAACAGTACATACCAAAATGCTTACTTTGTGGAATTTATTCGAGGCATCTCTACTTTGCCTCAACGCTGTTTGTGTTCTACATGAAGAAAGGTTTATGCAAAAAAGTTGGTAAATTAACCTCACTTGCTCTCACTCGATTTTAAACTTATTTACATTTGTTATTATGTATTTTTCAGTGGGCTGGGGTTCCAAAAATGCAAATCAGGGTTTTGAAGATCAATCTTCCATAAAATACCAAGTGCTTAACTTGGTTAGGTCAATACGCACAGTGACTAGAAGTAAGTAATTAATTTTATAACTAAATAATTAAGTACAAACCTTACAATAACTGGAATGATTTTTTTTTTATGTTATTTAATTAGAAACTAATATTAATGTTCTCTTTGTTCCAGTACCATTAATTATATTGAACATATTAACTATAATATTTAAGCTACTATTGGGATAATGCAAATAATTTAATCAGGAGATAATGAGAGTTACATATGGTGGAGTATTTATATTTACAGCAACAACTGTAGAACTTATCATAAGGAACAAATAATTATTTGAAGTACAATGGCATGTCAGACTTAATAAAACTCAAATTCTCTTTTTGACTCTGAATGAAATGCCTGTTTAAAGTTTTGGACAAATTGCCAGTTTCATAAAGTCTTTATGAACTCATTTATAATATATCCTTCTTGTTCTTAAACTCAGAAAAACAATAACATTTACCTATGTATGTTTGTTCTTAGCAAAAGTTGTACTTATCACCATAATTATTGTGGATGTAACTACCTACATCAAGTATGAATAAAGTAATATTAGGGTGGTTAATAATTTATCTAATATTTTCTTAATGCAGGTTGCTAACCAATAAGCTGTTTTGGCTTAGCTCATACAGCTTTTTAATTCAATAACATGTGTGCTACACATCATGGAAAGGACCATTTTGAAAACCGCAATTCTGACTACATGGTCATTTAGTCCCATTTCGTCGAGAGGAGACGAAAAGATATAAGCGATTTAAATGTTGATACCAAAGCAAACCTTCATTTTAGCAGGGACAGGCTATTTGTATATATAGTGAACTAGAATAGAAACACACATATCATACGCGTACGTGGGATACGTAAGTGTGTTTCTAGTCATACAAATTCAATGGTCTAGATTTCATAATGCGTTGCATACGTTGCGTACGTAGGATCAGTCTGTCTCTACCTTAACTTGCTTTTGTACGGTAAATTTTATCTAGATACTTCCATTAATAATAGCAATAGAAATCTGTAAGACATTAAAAACACTTTTATAAGCAGATAGATTTTACATTGTTTATTATAATAGTTAGTAATTTAGGAATTAATTAACAACAAAATAAATATATTTCGAAATATTTTATTAAGTAACTATAGTAACTATAGAGTCACATCCATCTCTATCGTCTTCTACAAGCCATGCGCATAAAGTTGGCAACGTAGTTTTAAGTGAACCGATTTGACACCGTTTGCACCGTTTGACAGGTAAACAGCGAGTAAACCTCGAGTACTGAATCCTATGGAGATGGCATATCTTCTATACATCTATACAAATAAATAAAATTGGAGTGTCTGTTTGTAACATTAAATAACCGCTTTTTACTACGTGCATATGATTAAATATACGGTACATATACCAAAATTACATGTTTCACAATTTTTGTCTGTCTGTCTGTTTGTTCCGGCTAATCTCTGAAGCGGCTGGACCGATTAATACGTTATATTTTCTTTTAAACACATCTTTAATGTTTTCATTTGCCTCAAATGATTGTAGTCCAAAGTGTTACGCATAACGTGACTGTTCACTTTTGCTGTCCAGTTGATTTTTGAAATACGGCGTATCCAATCATTTTTAATAGTTTCATCTTTGGGAAATCTGAAGAAAGAAGTAAAAATTGTTAACATCGATAAAAAAGTATTTGATTGAATCAGGCGTCACTTGGCGGAAGTCCCTAACCATTGTGAAAAATAAATATATGTAGCTTTCTTCCGCAAATAATCGCAAAACTTGCACCTTCACCGATCACACTACTCTACACACCGAAGCTTCGGTGCTGGATTGCATACGGACAAACATCTCCTGAGGATGCCCCGGGTTGGGGCGAAACACGTGTAGAGTAGTGTGATCGGTGAAGGTGCAAGTTTTGCGATTATTTGCGGAAGAAAGCTACATATATTTATTTTTCACAATCGATAAAAAAATCACAGCACTATCATAACCAACAACTTTAGCAGAAATGCAAGAAAATATAAAAAATAGACCAAAACTCACGTACATGTCTATTGATAATATTAATTTACTACAATTTGAGGATAATACTGATGTTAAATTCTCAAAAATATTTGAATTTTGAAACAAAACTTACCGATGAAATGATTCAATCTCATCCGAATTCTCTTTCCGTGATATATTAGACTAACAGCCTAGAACAACACAAACCATCCTAGACACGGAATGTAAGCTCTTTAGAGAGTCTGTATGCACACTTTCCTGTTGTTTTATCACCGAATTCCTTGTAAATTAATAAATTTTCACTTTAGCTGCCAGCGAAGCTGTTCGACCACGTTCGACCATTGTAATACGTTCGTATTAAATTGGTCATACCTCAAACTACGTTCTCAACAAAGACGTATTTTTATTTTGGTAGTATTATATTACAACCAATGGGAGAGTTTCCTGCAGTTCTTTTTCGATGCACTAGATGGCGCTGTAACCCTAACACAACCTACTTTTTCTCAGCATATTATGGCAAAGGATTAGTTCATGGAGCCTAACAAAGACTTTTGTGTCGGTCGGTAAGTTGCTTCGCGTGCCTTGTTGCTGTCGGTCGTGTGTGCGCTCCGCTGACTCGTTCGCGTTGAGCCCCGTCCCCGCCAAGTGCCGCGAGTGTAACTCCTAGTGCTATCGCGTCGAGCCTAGCTCCGCAGTAGTGTCCTGCCATTCCTAGTATCGTTAAATCATATTCAGTGTTTTCGTGTTCGCGCCAGTGACGCTTTGTGTTGTGAAAACTGTGTTTGTGTTTGACGAAAATCCGAGGGCTATACTAAAAATTTTTATTGAAAAATTTACCAGTGTACTCTCATTCCGTTACCAATTCTAATCCACCCCTCCCAATAACCCAACACTGCATCATCCCTTCAACAAACCCGCATTAACTTTGTAAAAAAAAAAAAAAAAATCCTACCCTCACCCTTCCCAACAAAAAAAACATCTTACCAAAGTTAGTGCTGTAAAAGTGTGAGAACCTTGACTATTTATCATGAATAGTGACAAACATTTACCGCAGCGTAAACAACCGCCGGATCGCGGTGGAGGCGACCCTCCCGCGAGTGTGTCCGCGGCTACGTGCGCACCCACTACAACGGCGCGCCCGCGCTCGTCCTCCGTGGGAACGTCCGGGAGTAGGGTTGCTGGGCAACCCTCGCCCCCGCACTCACCCCTCGGAGAGCACCCCCGCGACACCCGCCGCCGCCTCACTGATGACATTGGGGGAGACGAGAAACGTCCCCGTTTGGGGCCATCGCCCCCCAAACCTCACGACCACACCTACGCCGCGACTCCCTCACCGAGAAACAAACCTGTCGGAGACATTGAGGGCGGGATGGAGGAGCAACCATGCCCTCTCCCGCTCTCCAACACAGATTCGACGTCCTACGTCGAACTGGAGGTGAGTGAGAGCGCGCCGGCGCGGTCCTATGTCCAGGCATTGGAGACCCCGGCGCCGCCCCCACCTCCCACCCCGTCGACAAGCTCCCAACCCGAAGCCCAGCCGCAATCAACCGAGCCACGCCCGAAAGGGTACCCGCCTATAGTGGTCGAGTCGCTACCTAACTGGACCGACCACTTCAAAACACTGACGGCCAAACTTGGCCACACGCCCAACGCGCGCCCCTTCGGGAAGGGTGTTCGCTTCCTGGCGAAGTCGCCGGAGGAGTATAGGTGTGTGCAAGCATACCTGACCGTAGCGGCTGAGGCAGATCACAACATAGCGTGGTATTGCTACTCGCCGCCCCAGGACCGCCCTACTAAGGTCGCCATCAGGGGCCTGCCCGCCGATACCCCGCCAGAACAAATTAAGGCCGCACTCGAGGAGCATGGCTTCCTCGCAAACCACTGCCGGGCGATAGCCGGTAAACAAGGCCGCCCCGGCTGCCTGTTCCACGTGCAGCTGGAGCACCTGGAGCCCGCCGAATTGACCCGCCTCTACGCCATCACTGAGCTCCTGTACATGCCCGGTGTGATTGTGGAGGCCTGGCGCCCTCGGAAGGGGCCCGCCCAGTGCCACCGCTGTCAGGCGTTTGGCCACTCATCCGCCAACTGTCACCGCCCGCAGAGATGCGTGCGCTGCGCTGGTGACCACCCCGTAGCGCAGTGCGAGCGCAACAGGGCTGACCCGCCCACGTGCGCCAACTGCGCGCTACCGCACGCCGCCAGCGACCGGCGGTGCCGGGTGTTCCTGCGCGAGGCGAGGCGCATGGGGGCCAGCGTTCCCCCTCCCATGCCGAGAGGGGCCGAGCGCGCCCCCAGCCGCCCCCGCCCCCAGGCGAACACCAGCGCACCGCCAAGCGCTGACATGCGCGACACGCTGGCTGGAGCTACCTTAGCGCCGCCGGCTAACCCACCCACCGAGCGTGGGGCACACGCCCCCGCCACCCGCAGGCGCCCCCGCGGTGGCCGCCGACGCCGCCAACGCACCATGTCGCAGGCGGTACCCGCTCCCGCCGCGGCCTCAACACCAACAGCACAGTCGGTTTTTCCGACGGGGGGGTCACAAGTACCCCCGACCGCTCTGAGAGCCCCACCATCCATCCCTCCCCTGGGAGCTACGAGGCCGACAGGCGCTGGCGCCGGCCAACTGCCACAACCCCCACCTCCCTTCAGGGAGCACCAACAACAACAACAGCCTCAACCTATTCACATGCAAACTCAGCACCAGCAGCCGAGACAGGGAACCAGCACCGCACACCAGAACCAACAACAGGGCCCACTCCGCCCGCTCAACCAGCCACCCGGCCAGCCGCAGACCATCCATGCGTTACTCAGTGTACTAATGGCGCTGCTGGCGAGCATACAACAGGGGGTGGATCCCCTCCAAGCCATCCAACAGGAGATCACCAAGCTCGCCTCTGCCTTCCATCCAGTACATTACCCGCGTGGTACCCGTCCCCGGGATAAAAGATGGCCTGTGTCACACGGAAAGGATGTAACTTTCTAATAGTAAAAAGAATTTTCTAAGTCAGTGCAGTAATTACTGAGATTAGCACGTTCAACCAAACAAACTCTTCAGCTTTATTATAACATTAGTATAGATTATAGGAAAAATGTGATAGTAAAAAACCACGAGCCCTATAAGTAGCTTTCAGGCGGGATTCGAACCCGCGCCTCCGGGAATCCGGCCCGATGCATGCTCTGACCAACTAAGCTACCGAAAGGCCTACACGACTCGTCGAATTTTGCTATCACTTGTTACGCTGTAGGCCAGCGTTGCTTCATCAATGTGAGGAAACCCTCGCATCCGAAAGAAACATTTTTACAAATGTTTAACAATCGATTATGGCTGTTTCATCTTAATCGATCGTTAAACATTTGTAAAAATGTTTCTTTCGGATGCGAGGGTTTCCTCACATTGATGAAGCAACGCTGGCCTACAGCATAAAATCTTCATCATCATCATCATCATCAGCCATTTAATGTCCCCACTGCTGGGGCACTGGCCTTCCTTATGGATGAATAAGGAGAATGAGCCATGACCCACCACGCGGGCTCAGTGCGGATTGGTGGGTATTAACGACTGCAAGTGCAGCCGGGACCAACGGCTTAACGTGCCTTCCGAAGCACGGAGGAGCTCGAGATGAAAAGTTTTTGGTCACCCATCCCGTGACCGACCATTGCGAACGTTGCTTAACCTCAACGATCGCAGGCCAAACGCGCTATCCACTGCGCCACGGGCTCCTCAAAAAAATCTTAGTATAGATTATTGCAAATTTTTATAAAAGAAAGTGGTACTTACTGCATTTATAATATTGCAGGTGCTATACTTAATTATTCATTGGGTCTACTCACACGTACCACAACCACACAACATGTGGGCGGGGTGTATTTTGTATTGGAAATGAATACCTAGTACAATTTACACGTAGGTACCACATTTTTCCTATAATCTATACTAATGTTATAATAAAGCTGAAGAGTTTGTTTGGTTGAACGTGCTAATCTCAGTAATTACTGCACTGACTTAGAAAATTCTTTTTACTATTAGAAAGTTACATCCTTCCCGTGTGACACAGGCTATCTTTTATCCCGGGGACGGGTACCACGCGGGTAAAACCGCGAGGATCCGCTAGTTGATAATATAATAAGTAAAAAAAATGCACATAGTAATGCTTGTTCCTTCGCCTGCTTTTATTGCAAACATTAGAGTGAATTAAGCTAAAAAGGAAATTAATCAATTAATTAAAATAAAGAAACCATTTTTTCTTATAAACACATCTTTAATGTTCTCATTTGGCTCAAATGATTGTAGTCCAAAGTGTTACGCATAACGTGACTGTTCACTTTTGCTGTCCAGTTGATTTTTGAAATACGGCGTATACAATCATTTTTAATAGTTTCATCTTTGGGAAATCTGAAAGAAGTAAAAATTATTAACATCGATAAAAAAAATCACAGCACTATCATAACCTTAACAACTTTAACAGAAATGCAAGAAAATATAAAAAATAGACCAAAACTCACGTACATTTCTATTGATAATATTAATTTATTACAATTTTCGGATAATACTGATGTCAAATTCTTAAAAATATTTGTATTTTGAAACAAAACTTACCGATGAAATGATTCAATCTCATCCGAATTTTCTTTCCGTGATATATTAGACTAACAGCCTAGAACAACACAAACCATCCTAAACACGGAATGCAAGCTCTCTAGAGAGTCTGTATGCACATTTTCCTGTTGTTTAATCACCGAATTCCTTGTAAATTAATAAATTTTCACTTTAGCTGCCAGCGAAGCTGTTCGACCATTGTAATACGTTCGAATTAAATTGGTCATACCTCAGAAGCTACGTTCTCAACAAAGACAAATTTTTATTTTGGTAGTATTATATTACAATCAATTAGAACCATTTGACATTGGTACTTTACGAGCTTGTGACAATGACAGAAACAATAGAAACTCACAAAGATTGTCTATTTCACTCTTACTCATGTATGCTGAATTACTTAAAGTGAGTACGATAGCTGATACACAGTTTTTATTTTAGTACGGTTTCTATAGCTTTAGTTATTGTTCTGAGGACTAAATACTGAGGTACAGTGCCACAAACTTTGCTGTTCCGGTGGCCAAAATGTGAAACTAACGTGTTTTTTTTAATGCCATTTTGCTGTCAAGTTGATGTCCAACCATAGCGCTGCTGGCGTCTGAAGTTCTTAGAAGTCAGGGCCGGTTAAAGTGCTACAAAAAAAAGAAAAACGTACGTAGCGCCACTGTCACCGGAACAGAAAAGGTTGTGGCATTGTAACTGGAGCGAGTAGTACTAACACTTTTTTGTGGCACTGTGGCTGTCTTCCGTATCACCTACACTTTGAAACAAAAAGACAGCAGACAGCCACTAAAGGGCCACTACGTACTACAGTGGCACAATCTTTTCTGTTCCGGTGACAACGGCGCTATGTACTTCTTTCTTTTTTCTGTAGAAATTTAACGGGCCCTGACTTCTAAGACCTTCAGCCGCCAGCAGCGCTATGGTTGGACAGTTAGGGATGGGCAATTGAAAAATTTCATTTCAATGAAATTGAAAAATATTTGAAAAAATTGAAAAATTTCATTTTGGGGTGAAAAATTTCAAACTCTGAAGTAGAGTAGTTTTATGCATAATTTACAATATTTTATTTAAGTTTTAACTAAATTAATGTGTTTTCTTTTACTAGAACTCAATATTAGGGAGAATTACTATAATAATTTGTACGATTGAAGCGTACCTATTGCGTAAGCTTCCCGATCCTGATCTAAGTAGTCAGTTTCTAAAGTACAGCGCACGCGTTATGAATGAATTCATACTTGGGTACTATTTCAACCCATTTGTAAATGGGTATTTGAATTAGAATCAAACTAGCTTTTCGCCCGCGGCTTCGCCCTCGTGTACTAGACGACGTTACCCTGAGGGAATGTGATATTTTTCCGGGATAAAAAGTAGCCTATGTTCCTCTCCAGGCTACAAAAAGTATACGTGTCCCAAATTTCAGCCAAATCCGTTAAGCCATTTTGGCGTAATTGAGTACCTAACAAACATATAAACATCCAAACATCTAAAATTTCACATTATAATATGAAGTAGGAAGTAGGATAGTAGGATAGCTATAACATACATAAAGTCTGAAAAGCATATTCAGACAGAAAGTTTGTTGACAACATTATTGCCCAATTATCGGTCTGTTGAATGAAAACGAAAAATTAACCGTACTATAAGTACAGAGTAATAGAGAGAAAAAGTGAATGTATTAAGCCAATACATTTAGCGGCTTATCTTTTAGATCCCACCTGGCAAGGTCTCGCTAGTCTCGCTCGCAGGTTCGACGACTTCCAACCTCCCGATCAAGCCGGGTTCCGGAAAGGCTACAGTACCATAGACCACATTCATACGCTGCGGCAAGTTATACAGAAGACCGAAGAGTATAACTTGCCACTTTGCTTGGCGTTTGTGGACGATGAGAAAGCCTTTGATTCGTTTGAGACTTGGGCGGTCCTGCAGTCTCTCCATCGGTGCCAAATAGACTACAGGTACCATCGAGGTAATGAGGTACTTATACCAAAACGCCACCATGTCGGTCCGAATACAGAACCAGAGCTCTAATCCTATCCAACTACAGCGAGGTGTGTGACAGGGAGACGTCATCTCTCCCAAACTGTTCACAGCTGGGTTGTAGGATATATGAGCTTGTAGCGACGCACTCACATCGCTACATAAGCAAGACGCCGAGTATCGAAAAAATGCAGGATCAGCGAAAAGTAGTAGCGTAATCAGCGCAAGCCTGACGTCACACACTACGTCAAGTTAGAACTGAAAAATTGTATGGAAACATGAATCGCGATAACAGAGTTTCTAAGATGCGTTGCATAAATACAATTTCTAACTACTAACAGTTGGGCCGCGGTCCCCGAGCACAGACACCTAGCTCGGAGGAAGTACTTCCCTTTTCGCTGAATATCTGGCGAAGCATCCTGCCACAACAAGCTCAGTAGCGCCACCAATGGAAATAAATCAATTACATTTTATTTAAGGCTTAGATTTAAAGTTTCGGTTATTTTGCGCAAATAAAAGAGTAAAATGCATTTTATAAATATACTTTTATGAACTCTAACTTAAGCAATAAATCGTGAATCTCAATAGTGCCAAAAGTGGCCACATTTAGCAATATCGAGATCCATAACTTAATGCTCATATTTGAGGCCATGAAAAAATACTTAAAAATTGCACTTTGCTCTTCTATTTGCGCAAAATAACCGAAACTTCTAATCTAAGTAATTAATTAATTTTTTAAATAAGTTACAACCTGTTCGTCGTGATGTGGTTGCATCAACTAGGTGCCAGAACGCGTCATGGTTTTTCCTCTAAGCCACAACGCGTTGTGGTCGAATCGCATGATAGCCACGATACGAATTTCGCTATGTGGTCTTTCTGTGTGTGCCACAATGCGTTGTGGTTGTGGGCGTTTTTATAAGAGCCGTAACGTAACACGAATTTCGCAATGTGGATGTTTTACAGTGCCCACAACGCGTTGTGAGATGTTTTTTCACTCAATGAGCGTTTTCGGTCTTTGAGCCTAACATATATATTAACTAAAATACTATTTTTCTGTTGATTTTGTGACGTTGTTGACATTAAAACAATTTATCGCTTCATATATCACTACATTGTATTATTTATAAATTAGTTTCGAGGATCACATTCAATTAAAATATTTTTCACTCTTAAGTGAAATTTTTCAACCAACAATGAAATTTTTCGGAAAAATTTCACTGACAGAATTTGGACATCAACTTGACAGCACAATGACATAAAAAAAACACTCTAAAGTGCTCGTCAGATAAGTCTACGCGCGGTAAACATCGAATACTAATCTTTTCTATAACATAAGAACAAAAAAATGCACTGTAACTAGCGCCAAAAACGCGCCAGGCACGTGCAGAGTTATCTGATGGCCCCAGTACAGGTTGGCCGACCATGGTCGGCGACCATGACCGGCGATCATTTAGTAACAGTGTTCACACGATCGCCGGTTTCATTCTGCGTTGGACTGGCCGTGAGGATGGATGTGTATGCAATGACGGCTTATGCAATTTACATTTACAGCGCTTTTAATTTATTACGAGAATGATTCTATATTAATAGAGTATGGATCTTGTATAATATGTCTAGATAAATGTAATTACGCATTAAAGTATTATTAGACATATTTATCATAACACCCAGACACAGAAAAAACAAATACTTACATCATATCAATATTTCTTGGGCGGGGATTGAACCCAGTATAGTAATAATAATGTATCAATAACGTTTTATTCATTTTACTTTTATTTACTTAATTTTAGATAACAAAACAGAATACTCCTATACATCTTGTGAATTTAAGTGTATTTTATTATAATTTGAATAAAAAATATATTTTATCAAAGATATACAACATCAAGGATATTTTTGACAATGTAATATGCTCCACAAAATGGCCTGATTGCGAAAAAAAACAATAAATCTAAAATATCCTACACGTCAGTCAACGCAGAAATATTCAGATTAACTGAATGATCGGCCAACGTGTGAACGCTCTTTGTGGCCTGCGACAAACTCCCTTTGAATCGTGCACGAAAAACCGACACGGGACGGATCGCCGGCGATCATTGCTCACAGTCAGCAATCACACGCAAACCGGCCCTGTACACGATGGCCCATCATGGTCGCCGACCATGATCGGCCATCGTGTACTGGGGGCTTTACACACACTTTAGTTTCACATTTTGGCCACCGGAACTTGACCGGAACAGAAAAGATTGTGGCACTGTAAATGTCAAATTAGACAAAGAGTACATTATTATCCCATGGATTAGGTAGAAAGTCGACTCCAATCCATGTTCCATTCACAAAAATGCCATCTACAAAAAGCTTTGTACGTTTCTCCCCATTAACGGAGTATTCAATGCCAGGTTTCAATCAAATTATCAAGAAAAACGAATACACTCACAAAACACCACCAACACCAACGCATGGAAGCAAAGGAATCCGCAGATCTGACAGAAGAAAAACTTTACCACAGACAGATTAATTTGATAGTACAACCGACCGACACAAAAGTCTTTTTAAGGCTCCATGAACTAATCCTTTGCCATAATATGCTGAAAAAAGTAGGTTGTGTTAGAGTTAGAGCGCCATCTAGTGCATCGAAAAATAACTGCAGGAAACTCTCCCTTTTGAGAGTTATCGCCTAACCTGGCAACACTACACGATTGTTTATTTATATAGAACAAAGAGTAAAGTGTATAGATCTCTGCACGCGTAGCATGATGACCTCGAGAGCGGTTTTGTCTACGTTGAAACGTCAAAAATGACATTCCAAAGTAGACAAACCCTTTGTTTAACTGTCAAAAATGACATTAAGGGGTAGACAAAATCTTTGTCGGGTTCGTCATGCTCATAAACTTATTTATACTAGGGGTAATAGACGGACAATGAGTGTGAGTGAGAAACCAGTCCTTACGGCAGAAGCTATGTGCGAGAAAGAGTTGGAAGAAAATGACAGCAGAACCCGATTTGACTTATTTAGCGTCTTTTATCATCTTGATGAAAAGCGTCCACTCGATTATTTTGTGATTTTTATCACGATCGCGTCGATTTGGCTCTTATAACTATATAAATCAATAATGGTGTAGTATTCTGTGTTGAATTGTAATGTTACTTACGACAATAAACCAAATAAACACTAATTTCACAGGTAAATAGGATTGTACAATTACCATTTTCATAGTTCATATTTTAGTTGAATATATTCCCAAATACACTAAGTAACACATTAATATCATACTATTTACCGCCTTTTTTCTAAATAAAGGCTGATTTTTAAACTTTCTGTGTTAGATAAAAAGATATTATATCCGTGAACTTGAGAAAATATGACGTAGAGGTTGATCAAAAGTTATCGATATTATTATCGATACTCATGTCGATGGTTTCCAATATAACTTTGTTTGTCTTTGTGAACACTAATAGTTTTATTAAAAAGCTGATTTTAACCGACACTTTATAAATAGTAAATTATACCTACTTCAGTACCAATTTAACAAAATTTTCAGGTTTCCTGTAAATCCAGTGATTAAGTTAAACTGAATAAAATTAATAAATAGAATAGACTGGGAGCTTCGCCAAAACTCTGTGGTGTGCAGCAAATATTTCAAGCAAAACTGCAAAGAAACCTTGAGAAATTATTTAAATAAAATTGTTCTCTTCAGAGGACAATAATTAATGTGTACCTAAATGTGCAATGTGTTTGGGAAAGGTATAATTATTTATTTATTTTTGAAATACATACATTTTAACTTAAAATATGTCATTATTTTTTTTACCGTAGCCCTTCAAAATACTTCACAATGAATTTTTAAAGATTCGTAAAATAACCACCAAGTTATTTAAATTTTTTAATTTTTGAATGCACAATGCAGTTTTTATTATCGAAAAATTGAAAATTAAGTATTTAGGAAAAATCGACCCGTCTCACAACCAGCTCCGATGAGACTCGAACCCACGACCTTACGCTATCCGGGCGGCTGCTCTAACGACTGAGCTACGGAGTCGTTGATCGTTGTATTGGAGCTGGTTGTGAGACGGGTCGATTTTTTCTAAATACTTCATTTTAAATTTTTCACGTGCTAGTGTTTTCGTGACAGCCACAATGCGTGCTTGAATAATACAATATTGTATAGTCTTATACAATATTGTATTATTCAAGAAAGTTATCAACATGTCTTCACAAAGTACCTAAGGTATTTAAATACTGTATTGTGCCTCTATGTACGAATACTTCGATCAAAACGCAGAATAAAAATATTTATTCGTAAAAAAATCGAAAAATTTGGTGCAATGCGATGAAAAGGGACTCCAAAAACTCCAGAACTAGTTTTATTAAAAAACAAGATTTTAACCAGTGCAGCTGTGCGAGTAGGTAAGTATGACCGGCCGGTGCGGTATACGGGCGGTCGCGGTCGGGAGGAATAACGTCGAAGTGCGTGGTAAAAGCCGATTGCTAGCGAACAACCGAGGCAATAGTGTTTTAAGCAAATTAATTTTTACAATAGCTTTGTAAATACTTATCGTATTGAAGTGAAATGACCATTATTATTGAAAAATGGAAAATGAAGTATTTAGAAAATAAAATCCATTTTCCACTTTTCAATAATAAAAATTGCATTGTGAATGCAAAAAAAGTAAAAATTTAAATAACATGAACTTTATTTTTATTTTCCCATGTCCATTGAAGTATAATTCATATCATATGAATTATTAAATCTTGATTGTGTTTTCTTTACATTATTGTTATCGACAATCTAAAATGGGCTTGAGGGCAGCTCTAAAACTCACACACACGTTTACAAATTACACACACTAGCTCATGTCATTTTCGGTCTCATGCCCCCAGTACACGATGGCCGATCATGGTCGGCGACCATGACCAATACATCGTACATTGACACTTTTGAACGAACAAGTTTAAAAAGGTTCTTTCAAAAGTGTCAATGTACGATGTAATGGTCGTGGTCGCCGACCATGATCGGCCATCGTGTACTGGGGGCTTCACAACCAAGCGAACTCTGTCCGTCTATTACTAGAGTATAATAAGTTTATGGTCATGCTACGCCTGCTGAGTACTGAATCCTATGGAGATGGCATACCTACGAAAAATTGAAGCATACACACACACACACAAGCACACATACCGAGAAACCAAAATGGCGCCTTTTCGTAGTGCTGCCCTATTTGTGCATCGATATATTTCTTGATGAAGTTATAGATCAAGTATTTTTGTGACTACCTACCTATATTACCCTATATTTTATAAAAGCAGTTTCGTAATCACCTCGATAATTTAAAACGGAATTATAGTGAATAATTATATACCTAGTTTTTTTGAAAAATAAAACTAATAATAATCAATAATGTGCTTAAATTATACCTACATCCATACTAATATTATAAATGTGAAAGTGTGTTTGTTTGTTTGTTTATTTGTTTGTTTGTTTGTTTGTTTGTTTGTTTGTTTGTCCGTCTTTCACGTCAAAACGGAGCAACGGATCGACTCGATTTTTGGTATGGGGATAGTTTGGGAGCTGGAGAGTAATATAGCTACTTTTTATTCCGGAAAATTATAAAATAAAAATGATTATTTTGTATAGAAAATCGATAAACTGTTGTACTATACAAAACTGTCATTTCTTCCATAGCCGCTTCCAAAGAGGTATGTCAAAGAGTATTGTAATCACTGACGTTTTAGCCGCTTTGGATTACCTACTTTTTAATAAGTGACATTTGTTGTAGTACTGTGTAGGTACTTATTCATAATAAAATTAATACCAAATGTTTTAGTATATTTTATTTGGTCAGTTATATTACTTTGCCCTTGCGTATCAGCTACTGACAATGAAACTAATTTTATGCTCGTGTTTGGTGTGGACGTAGAAATAGAATTTTAACAGATTTTCCTATTTCCAACAGTTTCTTTTTCCTAGTCGTAATAGTGTATGGTGTTTTTCTTGACGAAGTTGCAGTAGGTATTTAATGTTCCTGAGCAAATATTGCATTTCCATTTGCGTTTTGATTCTGGTTTCATTAAGCGATAAAGCTTTCCGGACAAACTCGTATCTTTTGCCGCACAATGCACTAATATAGAATCCTTGGCAGTAGCAAAGAATACTATATAATTATTACTACGTAGCCTTTGACCTCTATTATTTATACACTGGACAGGCTGTCTCCATACAAATTACAGCTAATTTTGTGTGGCAATTTAAAGCGCCGCCACTACGAGTGTCCCGAGAACTAATTTTGACACAATAATTACCGCAGTCGACAATATTTTATGTCAGCCAGTCCAGTATGTAAATAATAGAGATCAGTGTATATAGCAGTAGTTTGTCTTTTACATTTATCATTTAGCGCTATCTCTTGACAATTTATGGATGTACCCGTTTTTGTTGACATCTAATCTTGCTTATTGATTCTTTATTTGCTAACTAGCTTAAGCTGACCCGGCAAACGTTGTTTTGTTTGTCATATAAATTACTAGCTTTCCGCCCGCGGCTTCGCCCGCGTGGACTACACGACGTTATCCCGCGGGAATGTGACGTTTTTTCGGGATAAAAAGTAGCCTATGTTCCTCTCCAGGCTACAAAGTATCTGTATCCCAAATTTCAGCCAAATCTGTTCAGCCGTTTTGGCGTGATTGAGTAACAAACATCCAAACATCCAAACATCCAAACATCTAAACTTTCACATTTATAATATTAGTAGGATAGTGGACTAAAGTAGAATAAATACTACTCGTAAGAAGACTATGTCTTATGTGTGTGTTTATACACCAAAAGTTGCCTACACCAGACGATAGATAGCGCTAGTTAGGTATACACTACCAATAAAAGGGCCAAGGTTGGTCTCTACTTCCTACAAATATAAATTACTCTGTAGAGTGCGCATCAAGCCCCCAGTACGTTGGCCGACCATGGTGACCATGACCAATACATCGTACATTGACACTTTTGAAAGAACCTTTTTAAACTTGTTCGTTCAAAACTGTCAATGTACGATGTATTGGTCATTGTCGCCGACCATGGTCGGCCAACCTGTACTGGGGGCTTAAGATAACTCTGCGCGCATGCGCGACTGGTGCATTTTTGGCGCTAGTTACAGTACATTATTTATGCTAAGCTTATGGAAAAGATTAGTATTCGATTTTGACCGCGCGCAGACGTCAGTGATTACATACTCTTTGGAAGCGGCCATGGAAGAGATGACAGTTTTGTATCGAAGTTATAGTTTTTGGTTATAGTCTCACACTCCATTTATAAACACAGACACACACATAGGCATAGTATACATATTATTTATTTATAAGGAAACTTAGTGTAAATGAAACATAGGTTAACACTGCACCCTTTATTAACAATAAAACAACAAATATGCATCACTAAAGGCATTAACAATGTTCAAAGAAGTATTTTTTCAAACACAGCACATCACCAAAGAATTCTATATACACACTCAACACCAACGAGTCTTTTTCTCAAAAAGCGGTACTCTGAGCAACGAAACTATGTAATTGCTAACGGAATTACGGATCTTTACGAAACAGAACATAGCAAATAACAAATTTAACAAACAAAAGTATAATTTAGATTATTTGACATTATTTTCCATAAGTACACTTTACTCTCATTAAATTTTATACTCTTCCATCAACTTTCAACAATATAGTATAGAAATAAAGGATTTTTCTCTTCTTTTCTAAACTGTGGGTGGGTGTATTAACTTGGAGCCATCTATCGTTTTTTGAACTTTACTTTAATGAACTATTTATGTGCAAAGTGTGCACCTACAGGGAGAACATAGCAACTTTCGCATTTTTTGGCTTCTAGTTCCCATTTGAATGTATGAAGATTGCGCCCCCTGGTGGTCGGGTTATAAGTACTATGCTCCATTTTGACGTGAAAGAAGGACAAACAAACAAACAAACACACTTTCACATTTATCATTACGACTCCGTAGCTCAGTGGTTAGAGCAGTCGCCCGGAAAGCGAAAGGTCGTGGGTTCGAGTCCCATCGGAGATGGTTGTGAGATGATGGTCGATTTTTTCTAAATACTTCATTTTCCGTTTTTCAATAATAAAAATTGGATTGTGAATGCAAAAAAGTAAAAATTTAAATAACTTTTTAATTTATATTAATATTAATAATTAATTTAAGCGACAGGTCGCGGGTTCGAGTTCCATCGGAGCTGGTTGTGAGATGAGGGTCGATTTTGTCTAAATACTTCATTTTCCATTTTTCAATTTAAATAAAAATTGAATCGTGAATGCAAAAAGTAAAAATTTCAATAACTTTATAATTTATATTAATCTATATATATAAAAATGAATCCCTATTTCCCTTGGTCACGACATCACGCGTGAACGGCTGGACCGATTTGGCTAATTTTGGTCTTGAAATGTTCGTGGAAGTCCAAGGAAGGTTCTAACGGTGAGAAAATAGGGGAAGGGGTAGGGTAGGGGTAGGGTAGGGGTAGGGTAGGGGTAGGGTAGGGGTAGGGTAGGGGTAGGGTAGGGGTAGGGTAGGGGTAGGGTAGGGGTAGGGGTAGGGTAGGGGTAGGGTAGGGGTAGGGTAGGGGTAGGGGTTGGGTAGGGGTAGGGTAGGGGTAGGGTAGGGGTAGGGTAGGGGTAGGGTAGGGGTAGGGTAGGGGTAGGGTAGGGGTAGGGTAGGGGTAGGGTAGGGTAGGGGTAGGGTAGGGGTAGGGTAGAGGTAGGGTAGGGGTAGGGTAGGGGTAGGGTAGAGGTAGGGTAGGGGTAGGGTAGGAGTAGGGTAGGGGTAGGACCACGGGTACGAAGTCGCGCTGGGTCAGCTAGTAATTAATAAATAATAATATGGATATCGTGCTAGAAATGGTGCAAGTTTGTAATTAATTTACCGCGAGGACAAAAAAGTGTTTGGGTAATCTGGGGTTCGAACTTGGTTCCCTCGAGTCCTCAATATTGAATGGCCACTACGCCGTCAGCGCTAGCCGAACTTCAAGAGGTATGACGAATTATTGGTATATAACAGAATAAAAACTATTACAAACTTATATTTGTACTTCATCTTATACAAGATCTTATACAGGATAAGTGCATAGGGAACGCAAATATAAGTTTGTCAACGCTTTATTTAAAAAAAATACTAGTTTCGGATTTTTTCCTTTGTAATCACCAGATTACCTGTCTGCATGCCAAATTTCAGCTTTCTAGGTCATCTGGAAGTGGGTTATAGTTTTGATTATAGGTGAGTCAGTGATAAAAATAACGATTTTTGGACGTAAATATCTAAATAACCGTTTGAGGTGTGTATATAAAATTTGGAACACATATTTATCTCGCTAGTCTCAATACATAAGCCAAATTTGACATGTTTCTGTGTAATAGTTTTTGAGTTATGAGGGGGTCAAAAGTGGCTCCAAATGGTTCGTGTTAAGATACACACGGTGCTTCTCGCCAGTTCTGTTTGCTTTTGAACTTGGCTTTGATACGCTTCCGCGTATCTAGATAGGTTCCAAAACTACTAGACTAATTTAGAAATTTCTTTGACCATTAGAAAGCTCCATTCTTTCCGAGTGACATAAGCTATATTTTATCGTGATATTCCCATGGGAACGAGTACTATGCGGGTAAAACCGCGAGGATCCGCATGTTATTATTAAATTTATTGCTTGTTAAGTACATAATGTATCAAAAATTCAAACGCAGATACAGATTAAAAATAAGGTCCTGTAGTTTATTTACAAACTAACCTTAGTAAAATATAGTTCCTGTTGCAGTAGTAGTAGATAAAAGACCAACCTACTATATTTTACTGAGGTTATAGTTTGTAAATAAACTACACGACCTTAGCTTTAATATGTACGATTGTAGATACATTAATACTTAGCGAGCAATAAATTTGATTGAGGGCGCCCCACTTGTCGGCTCTACTCGCCTTTACTTAGAAACTGCAATTTTATGATCAAATTTTTTATGTTTTCCGAGTCACACGTCTATACACATGCGAGACCTCCATAGAATTCCAGATCAAAGGTCGCGAGAACCAGTTTAAGTAAAAAAAGGTAATGAAATAAAACAAAAAGCTCCATATTGTAAAAACCTATTATGTTTATACAACAAGTATTGTTTTTTTTACATAACACACATTACAATATAAATCACAAAGGAGAATGCCTACTAGGTACCTACCTACCATAGAAAAAAAGAAATGTCTCAAAAAAAAAAAAAACATTATTAAGTAATAAAATAATAAACAGTTTTAATCGAGATCTTTACTGGCAAGCATATTTTTATATATTAGCGAAGCGACATCTAGTGGTAAAAAAATATACTTACTTTTAATGTGCTAGAATGAATGTAAGTTCGACAACAACTTTACAGCAAAATGACATTAAAAAAACACGTTATATATAAGTATCCAGTTTTTGGCAACCGGAACAGAAAAAGTTGTCGCAATATTTCATTTACAGTCCCACATGCATGTCTGTTCCGGTGTCAGCCGTGACAGAGGAGCCACTTGCAATACAATATAAGCTGTCAAAATGGACTATCGTATGAAAAAGTTATAGTTCCAAAGGTTATCACCGGAACAGATATGCTTGTCGCACTATAATTTCGATTTTGCCAGTGGCCTAATTAACGTCTTTTTCAAAACTTAAACTGTCGTTGACGTTTGAAACTGTTCTTCAAAATGAAAAGAGCACATAAAAATAGTTTTCGTACGAGTCTTTAAATTTTCCTTTCGCATTGTTCCAGCCATATTTTTCTTTTTTTGTTATTTTTAGGCAACCTAAAACAAGAAAAACAGTTTAAAATTAATACACTATTACACTCAATTTACACTTGAAATTTGAAAACATCGATAATTCGATAAGAAAAATGCTATAAGGGCAACTCTAGCGCAAAACAAACAGATTTATATTTTCTTGAAATACACCAACAAAACTCACCAAAATAAGTGTTAAGCTACATTTGGTATGAATTCTAAGTAAACTATTCACAGGAAAACCAAAACACAAGGCATTTATTGTATTGTTTTGGTGTTTTTGCAAAATAAATAGTACGTACCGGTGTAATGTAATGTTTGGACGATTTTCACTTTTTTTGATGCCACAAACTACCACACTGCAATTAGACATGTTCCTTGTTGCTTTCTCTCACTTATTAATACCTTTTATTCACATGAAAGTCTCAAATTAAAAGACTTTTATCACAAAACACTGCAAATAGAACTCGCGTTGACAGCTCACATACCGAGAAACCTAAATGGCGACCGGCTTCAATCATGCATTACGATGACGTCACGTTTCAATGTTGCCAAAAAATAGGTCGAATAAATATATTGCTGTCTCTTTTTACATGAAGTATTGGAGGTAAGATAGAACGAGATGGCTACAGCCGCTACAGGTTTATGAGTACAATGTCGATTTAGCTCATATTTGTATAACCGATAGTTCATATAGATCAATATGCATCTCCATAGGATTCAGTACTCAGAGGTATAGATCAACAATCTTTTCTGTTCCGGTGACAGCAGCGCTGGTTGGACAGTGCAACTCTGTGCAACTTGACAGTAAAATGACATTATGAACAAAACACGTTAGTTCCAGTTTTGGCCACCTGAACAGAACACGTTGACGTAATCGACTGCAACGTTGCCGCTTTTCCAAGGAGCATGGCTTGTTACAAGTGCAACGAGTGAGATAGAAGATGGCTTTGCCATGGCCCGCTATTATTTCTCGGCTGCAGTTACGTAGTACTTATAAATTCCTTGGCTGCAGTGCAACGAGTGAGATAGAAGATGGCTTTGCCACAGCCATCTCTATCGTCTTCTACAAGCCATGCGCATAAAGTTGGCAACGTAGTTTTAAGTGAACCGATTTGACATCGTTTGCACCGTTTGACAGGTAAACAGCGAGTAAACCTCGAGTACTGAATCCTATGGAGATGGCATATCTTCTATACATCTATACAAATAAATAAAATTGGAGTGTCTGTTTGTAACATTAAATAACCGCTTTTTACTACGTGCATATGATTAAATATACGGTACATATACCAAAGTGACATGTTTTACAATTTTTGTCTGTCTGTCTGTTTGTTCCGGCTAATCTCTGAAACGGCTGGACCGATTAATACGACAATTAGAAGAAGTTTAAAATTGAATTCCAAGATGTTCTTGCATTGTGACTTAGTTACACCTCACTTTTTCGTAGGTATGCCACCTCCATAGGATTTAGTACTCAGAGGAGTAAACCGGTTCACAGCAATGTTACCATAGATGTATTATTCCTGTAGATGGATCACAAAAATAAGCTATAACTCACCCATCCTTTACCCCTTCTAACACTATCAAATTGTCATAAGATAGAAAGAGACATACATATTAATCTGTTGCGTCGTAATTAGTGAATGTCTCCATTTTGACTATGCAATGCTAGATGATGATGATGCAATGATAGTGCTGTGGTTTTTTTTAATAACAAGTTATCGATAAAAGATTTAAAAATAATTTGAATGCAATGCGATACATAAAATTACAATGCATATGTATATATCGCAGGCGTATTGTATATTTCACCGTATTACATAGCAACTAGCTGTATTGGAAAACAGCACCGCATTGTAATGCGGCGGATTCAAGATACGCCGTATTCAATACGGCTGATCGAAACTACGCCGCATTGAATAGAGCGCTTCGCGCTTTTCAATGCGGCTAGAGACTTGTAATTGGGCGGTTCATAGTCCGCTTTTCTGACAGTTTTAAGTACCTACTAATCGTGTCCAAAGTGCTCACGGCCTTAGAATTTTGTTTATGCTATGAAACTTCGGCATAGGTCGAAATATAGCAAAAATTTCTTCCCTCCAGCCAGACAAAAGCGCACGCTCAGCTGATCGATCTAATGTGGCAGTTTTTTTTTTTATATTTCGATGTATGCTATGCTCCAAAGAGAAAGTTGTTCAGTTTCATGGTCTAAGCAAGCCCTTTAATTTTGAATCAGTGCCAAATATGAAGTAGGTACTATAATTATACTTGAGGAGATCGATGGCTCATTGGTACGCGCATTCTGCATCCGGTGGTTGATGTTAAGCAACATTCGTTGCGGTTGGACATCTGCTAAGGAATTGCGTAAAGTCAATCGTATTCATTTGCAATTCATATTGTATCAAAATAAATGTAATTCCATACAAATTGCAGCCGATTGAATTCGATATGAACTGTCAAATTAATACGATTATCTTACGCAATTGCCCCCCTGAATGGTGACCCAAAACTTTATTATCTCGGTCTCCTCTGTGCTTCGGAAGGCACGTGCCGTTGGTCCTGGTTGCATTAGCAGTCGTTGGCAGTTGGCAGTGAGGGTACACCCACCAATCCGCATTGGCTTCGCGTGGTGGGTTATGGCACTTATGGCCTGTTCTACCTGTGGTGTTTTCATGCACAGAGAAGGCTATATGGGCTAATTGGGCTATAGCCCAGCAGTGAGGACATTAATATGATAATGATGATAATTATACTATTTATACTAGAAGGTATAGTCATAAAAATGAACGAGATTTCTAATCAATTTATTAAATTAAATAATCTGCTGAATGATATCAACTAAAAAAAAAAAATACAGAATTCACGCAAATTTTTATACTCTTAATGTATAATTTTTTTTAAGTATAAATCCACAATTTGCTTTAATAAGTGCATCGAGTCGAGCATATTCTTGTGTGTTGCGAAGGTCTCCAATCGTCGCCTTTTCTTACGTTTCTTATTCACGTTTCCTTTACATCGACGGCGGCGCGGCGGTGGGAAATCTGTTTAAAATTGAGAAAAATTAAGTTTAAATACAAAATTGTTAACATTACAATTTTTTATCGATATTACATAATAAAATCGGACTACAACACTATCAGGTTGGTCAAATGTCAAAAAATCCCAATTGGCTTTAAATTATATATTTTTAGCCTAAAAACACCCGATTTTCTTCAACCAAGTCAATGTTAAACTGTGTATACACGTTTAGCGATATAGTTTTTGCAAATACGGACCAGTAAGTTATAAAAATGTGTTCGCAAAAACACAAAACAATGAGTGTGACTTACCTCTGAAATGATATGTGTTCATTATTCTCGTTCAAAACACTCACTCTGCTTGAATAACCGGGAACAGTACAGGCCATTCTTAACAAACAACAGATTTACCGCACCACACCATCAAATCTTTCTATATTTTACTACAAAAAAAGATTTTCTTTCTGAATCATTTGTAACCAGCTGGTTAACAAACAAATATGACGTTCACTTTTAAGTGGCGCGCGGCTCATTAAGACGCACACGTTGGGCTATTGTTATCTCTTTTTAACACACGAAATGTCGCCATTTGAGAGACGAGAGTCGATTATAGAAGGAATCGTTCATATTTTTATGCTCCATCTACAGGAATAATACATCTATGAATGTTACCGTTCCGTATCATAGCATGGCTTGTAGAAGACGATAGAGACGGCTGTGCTATTACCCATAATATAGATAAGTTTATGGTCACGCCACGCACAGCACCACCGTCACAAAGATGTACAAGTGCCACAAGCTTTTCTGCTCCGGTGACAGTCGTGACAGAGGAGCCACTTGCAATACGAAATTAGCTGTCAAAATGGACTGTCGTATGAAAACTGTTTAGTTCCAAAGATATTCACCGGAACAGAAAAGATTGGCGCGCAAGGTCACATCACGCACGGTATATAAAAAATCGATGTTCAAAATCTTTATAGCCAATGCTCTAAAAAAGTAAATTATTGTTTATGGTTACAACGTCGCCATATTGCCCAATGACAAAACGCCGGCCTTTTCCGCCCGAAGCGTCTGTTGTTTCATCGTGGAAAAATTGGTAAATGATGGCAGCAAATAACTATTTTGGGTTTACTCATGGAGGAACCCAATATGGGTAAGTGCAGTGTTCATCCATTACGTTATATAATGTTAAATATCTGTTACCTAGATTTCATTCGTGATTGATAGGCAGCCTTGTGCTCATGTTCTGACCAAGTCAAAATGGCGTCCTACGGTATTGATCGAGTGATTTTTCCACAAAACGCAGAAGTCTCAGTGTCTAATGAACGTTATTTTGTAGCGCTGCTACCGCTGGAGCGGCATATGGTGGGCAAACAGGTTACGCTGTAGCCCCTGCAGCGACGGCTGCAACCTACGGAACTCAACGCGCAGCAGCGACAGGCTACGACACTGCGTATCAGGCCGCTGCTGCAACTCAAGGTTAGTCTAAAAATTTCTCGAAAATTCTCCACTGTTTTATGTTATCAGTCTACCATGACCATAACATCCTTTCAAAACAGACTGGGTAAGTATGATGCCCAAAATAACCATGGAACCGTGACTGCGATTAAAATCGATAATGCTGCAGCATGATTTAAAATAGTGTCATATCTAGTCCATTGCTCTGATTACACATTTTCTTTATCTTTCTCTCCATTTTTCTTATGCATTTTAAACTAAAAAGCCAGATTTACATTGATCAAGTAGCTTAATCCAGTGTTACTGGATTGCGGCACTGTATTACACATTTTCTTAATCGTTCTCTTCATTTTTCTTATGCATTTTAAACAAAAAAGCCAGATTTACATTGATCAAGTAGCTTAATCCAGTGTTACTGGATTGCGGCACTGTATTACACATTTTCTTAATCGTTCTTTTCATTTTTCTTATGCATTTTAAATAAAAAAGCCAGATTTACATTGCACCAGTAGCTCGATCCAGTGTTACAGCGTCCAGTAAAACATGTTTACATTGATCCAGTGCTGCAATCCAGTAATACTGGATCAATGTAAATCTGGCTTAAAGAGCATTACTATCATGATGTAGCAGTGACAGTTGATTTGTATCAAGTACTTAGGCTGTGGCCAAACATTACATTGTATACAAGGTGTCCCAAAACTATGCCACATGGAGGGAAAGTACCTTAAATACTGAAGATATACATTTTTACTTAAAGTCAACTTCATTTTCATTTTAAAAAGAAATTATTACACTGATTGAAAGACTATTATTATAGTTAAGCATTTCTTCTAACTAACATAGCATCCTAAATGAAAGGAAGACGTATGAAATTTATTTTATTAATTATAAATTATCATTTAATGTTGAATAACAAGTTTGTACAGTGTTATGGAAGTCTTTGCTGTGACTGTCGTACTCAAAACTTAACATTTCAATGTATTACTAACGAGTAAAGATTGGAGCAATTGATACCTAATTTACCTATCATAAGTATTTGATGGATGCGGGCAGCGCAGGACCGATCGTTGTGGAGATCCTTGGGGGAGGCCTATGCACAGCAGTGGGTGTCGTTTGGCTGACATGATGAAGTATTTGATAAAGTTTAAATGTGTTAAGTTACACAACCTCGATTGGTTTAAAAATTATTGAACAATGGAAAATGAAGTATTTAGAAAAAATCAACCCGTCTCTAAACTAGGTTAGAGCAGTCGCCCGGAAAGTGGTGGATTCGAGTCCCATTGGTGCTGGTTGTGAGACGGGTTGATTTTTTCTAAATATTTCATTTTCCATTTTTTCATAATAAAAATTGCATTGTGAATGCAAAAAACTAAAAATTAAAATAACTGGTATTAAAATGTTTGAATAATTTGGTGTGGCCTATTCCACCATGTGGGATAGGTGGCATATACTGTGCACCAAATATTGTAGATAGAAAATTTTATTGAAATAGGACTTTATTTTCATTTAAATAACAATACAATCTGCATTCAAATAATAGCATGTCCAAACTGAGAATCCAACCTGCACCAAATTATTCAAACTTTTACACCAATCGAGGTGGTGTTACTTATCATAATATTATCAAACACTTATGATAGGGAAATTCACTCATTAGTAATACATTGAAATGTTAAAGTTTTGAGCACAACAGTCACAGAAAAGGCTATCCATAATGTGTAACTTGTTATTCAACGTTAAATGTTAAATTTCGTAGTCTTCCTTTTATTTATGTTACTTGAAAGAAATGCTTAGGTATAAGCAAGCCTTTCGATCGGTACAATAAAATTAATGGAATATTTTTTGAATTTTGCGGGTTTGATTCCCACTTCAGACAGGTAATTCATCAAAATTGTTTGAATGCAGTTCGTTTTCTTTTTTAAATAAAAATGAAGTCACCTGTTCAGTACACCCCTGCTAATACCGCGGAATCAGCTAGCGCAGTGGAAGCGGTTTCACTAATATAGACTCCGGACAAAAACTTGGTTTCAGCTGGGATGTAACTGAACAATTGGACTGCGATACACAGCGCTTAATTTATATTGTGAAGTAAGGTGAATTTTACATACGGGTCCATGGTGTCGAAGGTCTCCGGGGCAGAAGTGGTGAAGGGGGCGCCCCCATGTAGTTCTTCTTCTTCTGCAGACCTTACCAACTCGTCACCCTACTCACAACACATACAACACAGCGGTCCCAAGACACTGGGCGCTTCAGCACTACACGATAACACACGCGGGGCTTGCTTATCAAGATATATATTGCCCCTGCAACAACGCGTGGTAGAAAATTATTCGCGACCGGCCACTCGTCAAGGTGGCGTCAAATCTTGATCGTACAAAACGGGATCACATAGATAATTTAAGATTTTATTCAAACTCGATATGCCAGGCACATTCAACGCGAGCGATTTTTAACAAATTCAGCAAAATTAATCCGACATTTTCTACAAGAATTTCAATCCAGTGTCACTGTCAACTTCAAGTGACAGCCAATGTCAATTTGACGTGACATTAGAGATGCGTTCAGAAACGTCGATCTTTTCCGAACATCCCCCCGCCCCGGACCGTTAAGAACGGTACGTCAATCTACGGGTAATCGGGAGAGCCCACTAACTGCTCTCTTCAAAACCGAATCTCGAACCAAAACCTCAGCAAAACGAGGAACTCCGTCAGTTCCGGGGTAGAGTTTAACAATGCGCCCCCTTCGCCAACATAGGGGCGGCAGGTTAGCATCCTTAATCAACACGAGGTCGCCAGTCTGGGGTGGGGTGGTTTTATCTGTCCACTTCACGCGCTGTTGTAGGATATGCAAATACTCCATCGACCAACGTGCCCAGAAGTTTTGGGACATCTGTTTCAAAAGTTGGTATCGCGACAAACGATGGGATCCTACATCCTGAATCGGATATTCAGGCAACGCCAAAAGGGGCTGTCCGATCAAGAAATGACCTGGGGTCAACGCTTCCAGGTCATTCGGGTCCGACGACAACGGGCACAAGGGTCGCGAGTTGAGGACGGCCTCAATTTTACAAAATACCGTATCAAGTTCCTCAAACGTGAGAATAGTTTCTCCAATCACGCGACGCAAGTGTGTCTTGGCAGCCTTTACACAAGCTTCAAAAATTCCTCCCCAGGTCGGACAAGCTGGAGGGCTAAACTTCCAGATTATCCCACGCCGGGAGAGGGTGGTTCCAATGTCTATTTTATTATCAACAAAAAACTTAACTACTTCCTTAAGATAATTACACGTTCCCTTATAATTAGTACCACAATCGGAACGTATCAATGTCGGCAGTCCTCTACGGGAAACAAATCTGCTCAAGGCGGCGACAAAGGCTTCGGTAGACAATTCCGAGACAATTTCCAAATGGACAGCCTTGGTGGACAAACACACAAACACGCACAAGTACGCCTTATAGGTTTTAGCATTACGC
Source organism: Crambus lathoniellus (assembly GCA_949710035.1). NCBI lineage: Eukaryota > Metazoa > Arthropoda > Insecta > Lepidoptera > Crambidae > Crambus > Crambus lathoniellus. The sequence continues at coordinate 28,991,318 of OX453309.1, read as the reverse complement.
AGTCTCGAAGCCTTTACAGTAAAGGGACCGGCGAAGTCGGTGGCGACTCCGGCAAAAGCTCTACATTCCGTGACGCGATCAGCAGGCAAATCACCCATCTGGGGCTGCATGGTCGCGGCCTTCAATCGATAACAAGGCAGGCAACGGAAAACCACGGTGCGAATGGCTCGACGAGCAGACAAAATCCAAAATTCACGCTGCAAAATGGCCAACAAAGCATTACAGCCAGCATGTTGTGCATTCACATGGCGATCTGTTATTATCAGTTGAGTCAAATGTCCGGCTTTAGGTAACAAAAGGGGGTGACGAGCTCCATACGGCAGGTTCGCATTTCGAAGTCTTCCGCCGACTCGCAAAAGCCCACTCTCGTCCAGGAAGGGATTTAATCGCGATACCGCGCCCTTCAACTTGCGACGGCCTAAACGCAAAATTTCAATCTCGGACTCAAAACTATCAGCTTGTACTCTCCGGACCCAAAACAAGAGCGCGTCCCTACGCTCGTCCGGAGTGAGAACCGACGAATCACGCCTCGCGCGTGGGTTTCTGCAATTGTACGCAAAACGTCTGATCCAAGCGGTAACACCAAGCAGCTTCTGTAGGGAGCTGTACCGATCCAACAACAAATCCTTTTCCCCGGCGGGGTTAGTCTCCAGGACGCATGCCCGCATATCAGGAACGGCTACGTTCGACAACGCTGGAGAGGGCGGCCACTCCGACTCAGGCCGCATCAACCACTGTGGGCCCCACCAGAGGGGGTGGTTAATTAGGGTTGGGGCTACACAACCCCGAGACGCACAATCCGCGGGATTCATGGCTCCCGGCACGTGTCTCCAAATCAACTCGATGTCGGAATTACAAATCTGCGACACTCGATTGGCCACAAACACGTCCAAGGTGTGCGCCGGAGCCTTCAACCAACAAAGGACGACCTGACTGTCCGTCCAAGCATAAACCTCTTGTATCTTAATAGATCGACCTAATGTGAGCCATACGTGGTTCAACAAACGCATTAGGAGGGCAGCTCCACACAATTCCAACCTCGGGATCGTATGACGAGTCCGAAGGGGAGCGACTTTGCTTTTCGCTATCACCAGATGCACAGCAACAACTCCGTCAACAGTAACGGTGCGGAGGTACACGGCCGCAGCAAATCCACGTTCGGAGGCATCGGAAAAGCCGTGAAGAGTAACTTTACAATTTTCAGAAGGGAGGAATAGCCTCGGCAAATGCACTTCATTAATCTCGGGGAGGGATGAAACGAAGCTCGACCAATCTCGGAGTAACTCGTCCGAGAGGGGTTCATCCCACGACACACCCGAAGCCCATAACCGTTGCAAGAAACACTTGGCCATAAACAGCACGGGGCAAATCCACCCATTGGGGTCAAAGGTACGTGCGACAGTAGACAATACTAAACGCTTGGTCCAGACTTTCGGTGGTCGTAAATCCACACAATAAGTGAACGTGTCAGAGACCGGTTTGTACTGTACGCCAAGGACGGTCACCACATGGTGATTATCAACATTTTCGAATAGGTGGGGGTCCTGCTGGTGCTCTTCGGGCAAACCTACCAGTACATCAGGCGAGTTGGATATCCATTTCCTCAACTCGTAACCTCCCGACTTCAAAAGGGCGGTGAGTTCGTCTCTCAGGACAATCGCCTCTGAGACAGATGAGGCGCCCGTGCAAATGTCATCCACATAGACGTCACTGGCCAAAATGGCGGAGGCGCGCGGGTATCTCAAGCGCTCCTTCTCGGCCAACTCCAACAAAGAACGAATCGCAACAAACGGGCTCGAAGCCAAACCGTACGTATTCGTATTCAATTCATAAGTCAACAAGGGGTCCCTAGGACTCTCTCTCCACAAAATCAATTGGTACCTCCTATCCTCTGGATGGATGACCGTTTGTCTGAACATCATCCGGATGTCAGTCATAAATACAATTTGGTGCCGCCGGAAGTTGGTCAAAATGTCTGAGATCTCCGTGTGCAGCTTGGGACCTACATGCAGACACTGGTTCAAGGACGCTCCAGTAGAGGTGGGAGCCGAACCGTCAAAGACCACCCGAATCTTTCCGGATTTCAAAACGGCGTGGTGCGGCAAAAAGAAGTGCTCAACGGAGCGCCAATCCAAATCGCTCACGGACATGTGCCCTAACTCCTCATACTCCCGCATGAATTCAACATACTTCTGGCGGAAGACCGGATCCTTGCTCATGCGACGCTCCATCGCCACTAGCCTACGTTCCGCTAGCGGTCGGGATTCGCCCAGAGGAGGTCGGCCGGCACGAAAGGGGAGACGGGTGATCAAACGACCAGAGCGGAGGCGACCAGTGTTATTCTGGTAATACAACTCGCATTCATCCGCTACTGGGTCAACCCGCGGGGCTGGTGGAGGTTCCTCAACCTCCCAAAACTTCTGCACCACTTCGGAGAGAGACACATTAAAAACAAGACCGCGATCCTCATCAAGGGAATCCAAAACGCGGCGAGCAGGGCCCATCACAACTGTACCGAGTGTCGTCTGCAGAGCTACCAAGCCATCTGGCTGCAAAACTCGCTTCCCCGTCAACAAAACTCGCCCCAGGACATCGGCTCCAAGGAGAGCATCAATCGGGCCTGGGCGGAAGAAATTTGGATCGGCGAGTGGGGAATCAGACACCAAAGACAACACACTCGGTCCCAAGTCAACTGAAGGTTGACGGCCAACAACCGTGTCCAACACAATCGCCGAGGTCTCAATGCCTGGCGTGGACTTATTACGTGATGTAAATGTGAAGTCAACATGCCCTAACAACCCGGGGACTTTCACATCGCCAACACCTCTCACGCCTTCCGTGTGGGGGTGCACCTCGAGGCCCAACCGCCTAACTAACCAAGATGACACAACACACCCCTGAGCACCGGAATCCAACAAGGCGCGAACTTCCACAAGGTCGCCATTCAATCCCCTGACAAGCACAGAGGCCGTGGGCAACAAAACGGTCTCTGGAGGGGTGGCTACAATCGACCGTAAACACGTTGATTGCTAGTATGTGGGGTCCCCAGACGTCCCCCCATGGTAAGGGGGTCGCTCATAGCGATCCAGTGGGTCCCAATCTCCCACATACTGCCTACGTTCAATTCGCCCGGTATCAGGCAGGTTATATCTCCCGGCCCCTTGAAGACGGGGCGGGCGCCGCTCCAAACGCGGGTATTCGGCGAGCGGCGGCGAGAATCGGTGCCTAGCATCCACCGTGTACGTCGCCCCATAGTCGCGGGGGCACGGTGACCGATTTTCAGAAGGGGGGTCCCGGGGACCCCCGGCTGTGCGAGGCTCAACACGTTGCGGGGGGCTTCTACGACCTCCCGCATCGCTCGCAAAATCGAACCCCCTAGTTGGGGACCGATTTCTCATGGGGGGGTCCGTGGGACCCCCGCCCGTGCGAGGCTCAAAACGTCGCGGGGGGCCTCTACGACCTCCGGCAACGCCCGCATAACTCATCCCCATCCTCGGGGATCGGTTTCCCATGGGGGGGTCCCTGGGACCCCCGCCCGTTTGAGGCTCCATTCGTGGCGGAGAGCGTCTGGGGCCACTCTGGTGGCCACTAGAACTGCTGCGGGATGCAAACACCGCGGGGGGTCCGAGCCCCCCACCCATACGAGGTGATCCTGCAGCGACGCGCTGCGGCGCTCCGCCGCCCTCTGGGCTGTTCATGCAGAGGAGGGGATGGTGGTTGCCCTTACAAAATCGGCATGGGTGCGCTTGGGTACATTCGCGCTGCATGTGCAGGCCCAAGCACGAGTAGCACCATGTCCGTTGTCGCGCGATCGCTCGACGGCCTTGGACGCGCTGGTCGAGGAACTTATCACAACGGGTCGTGCTGTGACCCGGTTCCCGACAGTACAAGCAGCGGGCGGTCTCCTGGACGGCGGCATAGCGGCCGGGCGCGCGAGGGGCCATACGCCCCCTACGGGGGGGTCCGGTGGGGGATCTACTCTGTGGCACAGGTCGTTCGGGTCCCATAGGACCGGCCAGAGAGGAATTATCTGCCAGTCTACTTTCTCCTTCCAGGAACGTCAAGAGGTCCGAGAAGGGTGGCAGATAAGTCGCACTATCCCCACCATACTGCTGCTCAAAACGGACCTTAACCACAGCGGTGACACTCCGTGTCCGTGAGAGTTCGAGCGCCGGTGACGTTTAGCTGACGCTAGGGTTGATACGAAATGGAATATAGACTTATTATAAATATGCCAAAGAAGGTTACGTGTAGGATGTTATATAATTTGTGTAAGAATATTTAGGTAATGAAAGACACGTTCAATTTTCAATAAACTAACTAGCGACAATTTACGAATGACTAATTTCGAGTCGAAAATACTTTATTAGAATATGTTCAGGAATACGTAGGTATATCTCGGTAAACAAGTATCATTTTGATGAAACCGAAGGTTTTGTCTGTGCAGTTATGGATAAGGTTGTGATGACGAATAACTACCGAAAGTATATCCTAAGGGCTGGCACAGTGGATGTATAGCCTAGCGTGCCATCGTCCGGGTGAATCCCTTAGACATATAATCTCCGGTTGTTCTCGTCGCGCAAACGGCGAGTATTTGCATAAACATAACCAAGGATAATACACCAACAACTTGTTCTGAAACATAATTTTATGGCATCCGAGGTGCCGTACTACAAGTATGCACCAGAACAGGTTCTTGAAAATAGCCATGCCACATTGTATTGGGATCGATCTATCATTAGTATCATTACAGACAGGCAGGACTATTGTAAATGCTACAATATTATCCTTGGTTATGTTACAATACAACAATATCAGGCTTATTAAAGCCTGATATTGTATTGATAGATCTACATGAACGCCACGCAATAATTGTTTATGTCGCTGTTCCCCATGACATGACAAGTTGACGACAACGTTGGGAAAGCTGAAAAAGATAAAGAAAACAAATACCTTGATTTAGCTCACGAGATTGTTGACATGTGGGACGTTGATTCAGCAATTGTTGTTCCGATAGTCATATCTGCCCATGGTCTGATAGCCAAGAGCCTCGATAAACACCTTAAGAGGCTTGCGTTAGGTGGATGGATCGGGAGTCAGATGCAGAAGGCAGTACCTACTTCTGTACACGGCCCGTGTCTGTCTCTGGATCCTTAACCATCGGTAGCCGGGACCCTGATCTTGCTACCGTTGGGGAACTGCATTTTTGTATTTTTAAATGTTATATTTTTTAATGTTTTATATTGTAAAAAAAATATGTTTAGAAATATAATTCTGTAAGTATTTTAAATGTAATAAAGGGAATAATAATATATGTACGCAAAATAAGCTACTAACAGTGGGACACAGTTAATGTGTCCGAATAAAATACTAAATCGTCCAAAGAAAATACTAAGGTAGCGACAAAAATACTGAGTGAGTGAATCAATAATCGCCCAAATAAAAACTAGTCCTCTCAATAATTATTTATTATCGACTGAATTTTAACAACTTTCGCATTTTTTGGCTTCCTAGTAGTTTCCATTTGAATGTATGAAGATTGCGCCAGCCCTAGGCCAAGGCATTCACCGACTGCCCGTTCCCCGCCCCGCGCGCCTCTCACGACCCCCGCTCACATCCAGACACCCACACATAGCCGCAAGCGATTTTACGTGCACACATGCTTAAGTGTCGTTTCTTTTCGCGTAAGTGTATATATTCTTTGCCTTAACAGAGTCCGGCAACTTTCCCAGGACAATGTGCAGTAACAAAAACGACCACTGCTCCACTGGGAGTTTTAAGTTTTTTAATGCGTTGTATGCCACCAACAGCGGATTCAACAAAGCCACTCTCAAGTGCATCACGCTGGCAACGCGGGGTAAATTCAAAATGGCGGCAACATGGTTGTCCGCCAGACGTCGTACGTTCTGGTACCGACGGGCAATCAAATCCCTAGCAATAGGGTAGTTTTCATCCGAGGGGGCCAAATGTTGAACCGATTCAAGGGCCTCCCCTTCCAACACGGATAACAAATAAGCTAACTTCTGGCCCTGGGTCAAATCGTCCCGGGCATGTACAAGACTATCAAAAATATTAATAAAGCCCTCCCAGTCCTCTAGACGACCAGCAAAGCGCCTTAAGTCTAAGGGGGCCAATCTAGCAAAGAGAGGGGGCATACTCTTAGATGTGACCGGGGACGGGCTCGGTTCATTCTCTCTTGCCACTTGCAAAGGTCGAGCCACCTGGGTAATTCTGTCCGCAAAATCATAACACTGGTCCACATCCAAATCGACTTCTTGTCGCATTTCCACATCGGCCTCAACAGTCCTTTCCAAAAATAAGGCATACTGTTCATCAACAACAGCCAAACGTACGGGCAGATCTACGTATCTGTTCAACAAGGCCTCCGTTCTATCCGGTCGATCCAACAACGCAACCGCAGAAGCTAACCACCGTAACTCAGAACGTATTTTGGCTTTAGCAGAGGAGGCCGTCATTGTAACGTCACAAATTTATCAACAAAAACAACAAATTCAAAATATTCACTATAACACAAAATCTCCAATATTTGGAGGTTATTACTAACCACAAAATTCCAATATTACAACAACAAAGTATTTATAATGACACAAACTCTTAAATATTTGGAGGTTATCAGAAAACAACAAAACTCACTGACTATTGAAATTCACTCAAAATCACTGACTATTGAAATTCACTTGGATATCAACATACAACAAATTAATTTTAATTATTTCAAAGCACAAGTTTCAATGAGTTTCAATGTGTAAACAATGTCTTAAATCATTTAAGTTTCACTAAGTATTGAGTGCAAACTTATTAGCTAACCTTTTATTAGCTATTATTTTAGCAACAAACTTGTCAATATTCACAACTCAAATTTGCTAACAAACTAAATAATAATTATTATGAGCAAAGAAAGGCATCTGTTTACACTTTGGAACTTCAATACATGACAATTAATTACAAGACATGGAACCAATAACAAAGGAATGCCCTTTACTTTTCAAATGCAAGTTAATTACCATTTACAAGTACAAATTAATCTAGTCCGGACCAGACTGGGTCATCAAAACGGCACTGATTAATACAAAGTTTTGGCGTGGGCCTCTCAGGCCTTCAAGCTACGCTCTTGGCTACCAAGAAATGTTCAGTACACCCCTGCTAATACCGCGGAATCAGCTAGCGCAGTGGAAGCGGTTTCACTAATATAGACTCCGGACAAAAACTTGGTTTCAGCTGGGATGTAACTGAACAATTGGACTGCGATACACAGCGCTTAATTTATATTGTGAAGTAAGGTGAATTTTACATACGGGTCCATGGTGTCGAAGGTCTCCGGGGCAGAAGTGGTGAAGGGGGCGCCCCCATGTAGTTCTTCTTCTTCTGCAGACCTTACCAACTCGTCACCCTACTCACAACACATACAACACAGCGGTCCGAAGACACTGGGCGCTTCAGCACTACACGATAACACACGCGGGGCTTGCTTATCAAGATATATATTGCCCCTGCAACAACGCGTGGTAGAAAATTATTCGCGACCGGCCACTCGTCAAGGTGGCGTCAAATCTTGATCGTACAAAACGGGATCACATAGATAATTTAAGATTTTATTCAAACTCGATATGCCAGGCACATTCAACGCGAGCGATTTTTAACAAATTCAGCAAAATTAATCCGACATTTTCTACAAGAATTTCAATCCAGTGTCACTGTCAACTTCAAGTGACAGCCAATGTCAATTTGACGTGACATTAGAGATGCGTTCAGAAACGTCGATCTTTTCCGAACATCACCTTTCACTAAAATTTTATATCTTCAGTATTTAAGTACTTTCCCTCCATGTGGCATAGTTTTGTGACGCCCTGTATATTGTATCAATGACACAAATTGTTGTATTTTTGACAATTAATGACTTCGGCCGAAAACATACCGATGGAATGGAAGATGGAAGCGAAGGGCCGCAAACTCGGCACAGTATGTTATTTTGGCTTAGTTGCGGCCATGTATAATATTGTAACTATTTTAGAGGCTTGACAAAGACACTAAAGTTGTTTCTTAAATTGTTATTCGAGTTTTTTAGATTCACGAGAAAATCCCATAGAAGCCATAAAAATACAAGTATCTTATTTTCAGATACATTATTTGTGAATAAAAAAATGTATTTTCTGTTAAAAAAAAACATAAGTATCTGTAACTTTGCCAAAAACGACATAAAAACAGGTAATGAGGGATTTTCTTTTATTTTTTTTAAAATTCTTCCCTAGGCGCTGTACATGGTACGTTACTGGAATATAGTGTCACATCTTTTTTTGATTATTTCACTTGGATGTATTGAAATCATAAAACGAAACGTACATTTATAAAGTCAATAGTTTCATTGTCACATCACATCACAATGACATGTTGAAAAGAGTCCTTGCCACTTAAACTTGGCATTTGTCAGAGGGCACTGATCGTCGTGGTCGGTCGGGAAAATAAGCCATACAGTGCCACAATCTTTTCTGTTTGCGGTGACAGCGGCGCCGGCGCTACGTACGTTTTTTTTTTTGTAGCAATTTAACCGGCCCTGAGTTCTAAGAATTTCAGCCGCCAGCAGCGCTATGGTTGGACATCAACTTGACAGCAAAATGACATTAAAAAAAAACACGTTAGTTTCACATTTTGGCCACCGGCACAGCAAAGTTTGTGGCACTGTAATTTTAGTTCCAGTTCCAGATAATGACACGCGTCAAGTTGTAAGGCACAAGGTATACACAACAAGGAAAAATAATAAAATACATAAGTCCGTGTCAGATAATTCTGCGCGCGACTGGGGCGTTCTTGGCGCCCAATGCATTTTTTTTGTTCTAAGGTTATGTTAAAATTAGTATTCGATTTAGGCCGCGCGCAGACGAATCTATTTCGCACTCTACCAGGCTTTTTATGGTTTTTCCACGCCAGAGGAAAAAGAATTATAGAGAATAACTTTATTTTCAAGCCTGAAAAATAAATTATAAATAAAACTGTCTTTATTTTTAAGCCTTTTGGCTTTGGCACCTAGTGACGTAGTCAGTTCAGCGCCATCTACAGAATTATAAGGCCGTAGCTGGAAAAGGGAAGAAAAAGTACCCTTGAAGATTATGACCTAGTTTTTTTTCTTTAGGTTCCCTATAGTCTAGGAGGTAAGGAGATCCCACTGCAAATTATTGCGCTCATCGAGTTTTCGCTAAAACCTCATTTTTACGTATATTTATGATTAGGAGAATATAATATATGTATAGGTTTGCGTATCAAAATGTGGCCGCTAGTATTAAAAAACATCTAGAATTTTTCGCAATCAAAAAAATTTTTTTTTTATTTGATATGCAAGTGCTTGTCCGCTATCACGATGTTAAGCGTTGATGCGTTCTTGGTATGTTTATGTATACTTATACATATGTAGGTGCTCTGCGTAGTACCATCATTCGAGCAGTAATAAACGAGCTACCGTTCTAGTTGGTTGTTTCCTTTGCGCGCCTACATACATCTCAGTGGCGACGAGGATCGGTCTACCCGCGTTCAAAGTGATAATAAAAGTGATGTCGCAATTATTAGGAAATCTGGGTGTTTTCGACCATAATTCCCATAGCTGGGAGATATTTTATGGACGATTGGAACTATTTATTAAATTGAATTCGATAACAGTCGAAAATAAAAGTGCATTGTTGCTGACACACCTGGGTGAGGAAACGTATCGGTTGGCGCGTAACCTAGTACCTACATCCGGAAAAAGTGGAAACGGTTTCTTACGATAAGCTCGTTAAAGTACTCGACGATCATTTTATACCTAAAAGAAGCACGTATGCAGACCGTGCACGTTTCTATGAGGCGAGGAGAGCACCGGGCGAAAGCGTCGAGGAGTGGGCAGCACGTCTGCGGGGATTGGCTATTAATTGCGATTTCGGCACGTCATTGGAGCAGTTACTAACTGACAAATTTGTGCTCGGTATGGACCATGGACCAGAACGAGACCGTCTGTTCGAGTTGGGTGCTAAAACGACCACTTTGTCGAGAGCGATTGAAGTAGCCCAGCAGGCGGCGTGCGCACGCCAGGCGCGGGAGCAGCTGCAGGTGAAGCAGGAGCCGGTGTACAGGGTCGGCAGCGGCGCAGGCGTCAGGGGCGCCGGCGCCCAGTCACGCTACCAGGGGCCTCGTTGTACCGTGTGCGGAATGAAGAGTCATGCGGCGGATACGTGTCGGTTTATAAATTATAAATGCAGTGCGTGTGGTGTAAAGGGCCATTTATATAAAGTGTGCAAAAATAAAAAACCCGTGCGCGTAAAAAATATTGAATCCACATCGGGATCTGCGTCGTCGTCGGCGGAGAAATGTGATAATACTCATGATCATGATTGCGAAGAGTGTGAACTTTTTAATATAAGGTCAGTCAATTATTTACCTATCGTACTACCAGTTAGAGTTAATAATATTGACTTGCGAATGGAACTCGATTCCGGCTCGGGTAAAACGATAATATCGGATAAATTGTACAATGAATTTTTTTCTACCTATTCAATATATGAGGATAATGTGAAAATGTGTTCGTACACTGGCCATAAAATTAGTCCGCTCGGATATTTTAATGCACCGATTACATATCGCGGTCAAACAAAAACCGTAAAAATATATATCATAAAAAATGGTGGGCCACCTTTACTCGGGCGCGATTTTATGGCACAGTTTCAAATGCATTTAATCACCCCAAATAATAACATTCAAACCATTTCTGATTCGCATAGGGAGGTGCAGCAATTGATCAACGAACACTCTGAATTATTCAAAGATGAATTGGGTTGTTTTAATAAATTTAAAGTCGAGTTACATTTAAAACAGGGGGCGCAAGCAAAGTTTTTCAAACCGCAGTCGGTTCCTTTTGCTCTAAAATCGAAGGTGGAGGAAGAAATTGATAGGCTGGTGGAGTTAGGCATTTTAGTACCTGTCCAATTTTCTAGGTATGCAACGCCGATTGTCCCCGTTTTAAAAGAAAACGGAAAAGTACGCATAGCTGGCGACTATTCTATCACGCTTAATAAGGATATGAAAATCGAAAAATATCCTATGCCACGTATCGAGGAGGTGTTCGCTAAGATAGGAGGTGGCGAACATTATTCAAAGTTGGACCTAAGTAATGCATACAATCAGTTTGAATTAACCGGGTCATCGCAAATCTTGACTACTATTTCCACTAGTAAAGGTCTATATAAATACACTCGTTTGGTGTATGGTCTAGCCAATGCACCGGCGATTTTCCAGCGTTCAATGGAAACCTTACTGGTGGGAATAGAAGGAGTCAGTTGTTGGTTAGATGATTTGTGCGTTACGGGGCCTAATAAGGAAATACACTTATCAAGGCTAAGAGAAGTTTTAAGTAGGTTACGTAACGCCGGACTGAGACTGCAAAAAGAAAAATGTTCTTTTTTTCAGAAATCGGTAACATATTTGGGGTACGTAATCGATAAAGGGGGTCTTCGAACCTGTCCAAAGAAAACTGAGGCTATACTACAAGCGCCCACGCCTAGTAATGTCACCGAAGTGAAGAGATTTCTAGGTGTAATTAACTATTACAGGAATTTCGTACAGAATGCGTCAGCTATGTTACATCCATTGCACGAATTGTTAAGATCGGGAGCCGAGTGGCAGTGGGGTGAGCGTCAGCAGCGCGCATTCGATAACATAAAACAAATGCTGTCATCGGAGCGCGTGTTATCGCATTATAACCCAGCCGCACAGCTGATCTTATCAGTAGACGCGAGTCCGTATGGGCTCGGCGCTGTGCTCGCGCAGAGCGGCACAGACAATGTGGAGCGACCGATCGCATACGCTTCCAGGACGTTGACTAATAGCGAAAAAAATTATAGTCAGGTGCAAAAGGAAGCGACTGCGATTATTTTTGGAGTGAAACACTTTCACCAGTATCTTTACGGCAGGGAAACACCGTTTATTTTAAAAACGGACCACAAACCCCTATTGTCTATTTTTGAAAATAAGTCAGGAGTATCATTAATGACGGCATCACGGTTACAAAGATACGCGATAATTTTATCCGCCTATAACTATAAAGTGAGATATATTAATGGTGGTAGTAACATAGTGGCTGATTTTTTTTCACGCGCACCGATCAAAAAAGATTCCGGAAATTTATCACAAAAAGAATGTGATGGCATATCTTTTCTGAATTTTTTAGATTCGAAAATATTACCAATGTCTTTTGAATGCATAAAAGATGCAACGAGTAATGATAAAATAATCCAAACCGTTATAAAATATATGAAGCAGGGTTGGCCACGAAAAATAAAGTGCAAATCTATCTTGCCTTATTTCCAATGTAAAACTGATTTAGAAATAGATAACGGATGCTTATTCAGAGGTCACAAGTTGGTAATCCCATCAGTTTCTCGCGATCAATTGTTAAAAGAATTACACTCGAGCCATTTTGGGGTTGTCAAAACAAAAAATGAAGCTCGTAGTCGAATGTGGTGGCCAGGTATTGACGGGGACATTGAGCGCATGATCGGCTCGTGCACCACCTGTGTGAGCTCGCGCAGCGCGCCGCCGCGCGCGCCGCCCGCGCCCTGGCCGCGCCCGGCAGCCGCATGGCACCGCATACACATAGATTACATGGCGATCGGACAACGAAATTATTTAATCGTAGTAGACGCATACAGCAAGTGGTTAGAGTGTTTGTTCATGAATTGTGGCACCTCGACTCGTGCGCTTATAGGAAAATTAAAGAGCCTGTTTTCTAGGTTTGGAATTCCTCAATCAATTGTATCAGATAACGACGTTAAGATAAACTCGTTGGAATTCAACGAATTCTGTAAATACAATGGCATTCAATATATTACCTCTCCTATTTACCACCCATGTAGTAACGGTCAAGCCGAAAATTCAGTGAAAACTTGCAAGAAAATGTTAAAATGTATCATAAAAGAACAAACAACAGCTAGTGAAATAGAAGAAAAATTATTAGGTTTTTTATTTAATTACAGAAACACAAAACATTGTTCTACAGGCGAATCTCCAGCCAAGTCTATGTTTGGACGCGAATTACGATGTAGATTAGATTTAATTTTACCGAATAAACAATGCCGTCAGGAAAATATTCAGATTGTAAACAAAAGAGATTTTGAGGTTGGAGATTACGTCTGGATAAAATGGTTTGTGTCTAGAAAAGAGATTTGGACATTAGGGACAATATCAAAGAAAATAGGAAACAGGATGTTTGAAGTTTTTGTAATTGATTATGGATTACACTGTAAGCGTCATATAGACCAAATATTGAAATATACTGGTATGGCATTCCCACCACCAGAAACAGATTTTAGTCAATGTTTGGCTAGTCAAACTAATAGTAAAAATTTCCAGTCATCTCTTCCTGATAACTCAGAAAATCAAAATGAATCACAGTTATCAGAAAACTTACAGGGTGATGAAGATTCATGCGAGTCGTGGGAGGAGGCGGCCGAGTTTCAGGGCAATGTAGAAGGAGCTGAGGTTACAGAGCCGACGGAGACCGAGAGTCGTGCTGATGTCAATAATGATAATGTGCCTACTGCTGATAACGAAACGAATGCTCTCGCTCCCCGTATGCAGCTCAGACCTAGAAATAGACCGATAGGTTATAAGAAATATTTTTAACTGTATATTTTTTTTTTCTTTGTTTTAGGTTATAAAGTATGGGGGAAGGAGTGGTATGTTTATGTATACTTATACATATGTAGGTGCTCTGCGTAGTACCATCATTCGAGCAGTAATAAACGAGCTACCGTTCTAGTTGGTTGTTTCCTTTGCGCGCCTACATACATCTCAGTTCTACAATGAATCGCGCTTGCCTAGAAGGTACCGGTTCACTTGCGACTTGAATGCCCCCAGATTGTACCTATCGGGAAATACAAACTCGGGCAAGGAGTTCCATTCCTTAGCGGTACTGATAATAAAATTAGAAACAAAGCGCTTAGTCCGTGTCCTAGGAATATTCACTATAAAACGGTGGGGCTGATTCGTACGTCTGGTTGTCCATTGGAAGAAGGGAGATGGCGGAATTAGGTTGTGCGATTCCACAGTACACTGGCCGAAGTGTATCCGGTAAAAAGCCGATAAGCTTGCAACTTTGCGTCTATGCTGGAGGCTTATGAGCTTTTTATCGAAGATATAGTCATTGCCAATTTGCTTTCTGGCCCTCCACTCAATAGCTTCAAGTGTCTGGAGCTGGTATTTGGCAGAACCATCCCAGAGATGAGAACAGTACTCACACAAAATATGCAATTTTTCATTCAGATAAAACTAAACTTAAATAAAAAGATCTTTTTGTATTTTGATCAATTAACTCATCCGTATTGCGAGAAAAATAAATGGATTGCCTATCATTAATATTTATGTAAAAAACAGCTATCTCAATTTTTCATTTAATTTTTTTTCACTGTCTTGTGGTTGACATATAACTCACGCGATAGCATACCCACCCACGTGCTCTACATGCAGCATGACGGTATGTGTGAGCGAGATAGCATGACCAGACGGCCGCCATTTCCATATTGTTTCTTTATCTGCGCGGCTTATACCACTCTAATTTTAACCTCCAAATAACCCTTGTCTATCGTTCTATATAGCATATCAATTTAAAGAATGAAATCGGGCAGTAACTTTGTCAAAATAATAAAAATAATTTGGTTGTAGGTACCTACTTACCATGATGATCTCCTTTTCCGATTTTTACAATAAACATTTTATTTTCCCTTTTATTGCGTGGTCGTGGCGAGGCGTTCGTGACGTGCTCCAGCGCCCCTGGGTAGATCCATCGCCAATTAATTGTCGGTATGTTGGAAAAAAGGGTTCTTCTGATGCTTCTTGTATGTTGGCAAGTTTATTGCGCCTGTTCTTCTTGTCAGTTAAAAAAAAGCCTTGAATGCGATAGGAAAATGTTGACGGTTCAAAAGTACGTGATCATGTTTATTTGAATAAAGATTTTTTTTCTTTATCTTAAATAGATCTTGTATTGTTTCAGACTGAAATAAGTGTCATTTTTTTTTAATTATTTGATAAATGTTTATTTTTATGTAAAAAATATTAAAGCCTTATATGGAGGTTAAAAAATACGTGACCGCAATTAAGCCTAAATTACACACTGTGCTCGGCTCGGGCGTCAACTAGCGACCGCTAGCGCCTCCCGAAAACGCGCCTTGTATCGGCTGGCAGTGGTGTCACGGGAAGCCGCTCGTGGCCGGGCGACTACTCTACCTTGCCGACTACTACGCCCGAGCCGAGCACAGTGTGTAATTTTGGCTTAATTGCGGTCACGTATTTTTTAACCTCCATATAAAAAACAACCCTTGGAGTTTCTTGCCGGTTCTTCTCCAAGGTCTCTCGCTGCAGGGTTTGCGAACCGATGGCGTAGCTTCTATGACGTTCACAAGTATTGTTAAATAACAATCTAAATTGAATAAACAAATTTGAATCTTGAATCTTGAATCTTGCGCGCATCGGTTCGAGCAGTCTTTCGGTCTTTTCAAACTATACTCGTCTTTTTAACCGACTTCAAAAAAAGGAGGAGTTATCAATTCGACTGTATATATTTTTTTTTTTGTGTGTTACCTCAGAACTTTTTAGTTAATGAACCGATTTGGATAATTCTTTTTTTATTTGAAAGGTGACGCTTCTCGTGTGGTCCCATTCAAATTTTATCAAGAACTGGCAAGAAGTTCAGGAGTTATCCTGAATAATGTGTATTTAGACTTTATTTGGGTATATGGACGATTTCAAACTTTCATCAAATTAGGGATCATTTTCAAAAATTTTTTTTTCGAAAGTTGGTACTTCTGACCTGATCTACTTTCACCAAGTCAGGACCAGGGGATCAAATCCCAGGAAAATTAGAGAAATTCTCAAAAATAGGCAAGCCTTATGCATTCCATTTATTTTTGAAGTTAGTCAAGTATTTGCATCTGGTAGTCATCATCTCATAGTGATGAGCTGATGATGGAAGCTACAACTCCTTAACGGTTAGGAGCTGGAGAATATTTCTTTAAGTATTAATCGTACGTATGGGCCAATTGTTATATTCTTTCAGGTATATTAGGGTGAGCTGCTGACGAGAGGTGAAACTCTTCAACAGTTAGGAGTTATATTATGATGTTTTATACATACCATATGCACGAATGGACCTTCAGTTGTATTCCTTCAAGTTATCTAAGTAGCTAAAGATGGAAAGCTGTAAGCCTAGCATGACCACCCAAAACTCCGGTCCCAAGCGTGAGGTATAGGACGTAATTACCTCAATATGTATAAGACGGCACCGACTTCAAACAGTTCAGTAAGTAACTACCAAGATAAATTAGAAAAAGTCACGTATCATCGTCCTTTGAATTAAAAAATCTTATTATTTTTTTCGTTTTTTAGTGTTTGTTAATTTTTGTTTGAAGATCCGTTTTGAAGGCGGTTACATTTTTTTTTCAAAAACGTTTTTATGTATGCATATAAAGTTAAAAAATATTTTACACTGAAAGTGGTCGGCGAGTCGCGGCTGTTCGCGGTCTCGGCCCTTCGCTTCCATCTCGGTATAGATTAGGCCTTTGTGTGAGTGAAGTTTAAACATAGTAGGGTAAAATGATCTAATTATTGGCATCCGTCCTGTTTTTGGCACCTTATAGTTTAGCTCGAAAAACAAGGAATTATAATTAGATTACCTACTAATGGCGTGGCGATATAACACGGTTCGCTTCTGCCTTTCAATTTGGATGAAGCAACCAAATTATCATGTCAGCCGAACGACGCACACTGCTGTTCATACAACGTAATGCTCAAAACTCTTATTTTCAAAATGAGGGTATTTCAAATAATCAACTTTGTCAGGGTAGACTATCACATCATTTGTACAAATACTGAAACAGTAACTGCTATCCGCTGCTTACTACATCATCTCAAAGTGGACTATATTCACAAATAATTAATTATCCATTAACGTACGTGAGTTTGAAGTTAATATTACAAAATTTATTTCCAAAAGTAAACGTTACATTTAATTAAAGTGAATCATGGCTGCAATTTGGCAAGGTATGGTTATTGTAATATATTTTTTACAAACCTTAATGTTTAGTACTTTGGGAGTAATGGCCGAATTTATATGATAGTATGATTTTTTATGTACTAAATCAAACTTATTTTTTTTAATTTTTAGTTTTTTGCATTCAAAATGCAATTGAGCAGTCGCCCGGAAAGCGAAAGGTCGTGGGTTCGAGCCCCATCGGAGCTAGTTGTGAGACGGGTCGATTTTTTCTAAATACTTCATTTTCCATTTTTCAGTAAATCAAACTTTATTTATTTTCTTCTTTTTGCGCAAAGTTCTATTGCAAATCTCTTCAGTTCTTTACTAATCAACACCTCGTAGATAAAGTAAAAGATATTTCAAAAATAGAACTTTGCGCAAAAAGGAGATAATCAAAAAATGTTTTGTAAATTCACTTTTACGTTTACATTGTTCAATTTGGTTGCTTCATCCAAGTTGAAAGGCAAAAGTGAACCGTGTATTACCGCCATTAGTTTTCCCATTTGTGCTAACTCAAGGGTGCCAACAATATGGGCAGTTCACCCTATATTGAATTGAGTCATTAAATCTGGTGATCGTCCAGCAGCAGCACACGCGCACGCGCACGCGGCGGCGGCGGCGGCGTCCGCATACGACGCGAGCAAGTCGGCGTACTACCAACAGGCGGCGGCCGCGTACCCCACCGCCGCGCCGCCGCAGCCGCAGCCCGCCTACGACACTTCCGCCAAGCCCGCCTACTCTACGCCCGCTACGTACGCGCAGGTACGCACACAGTGTACTACGCACGCGGCTGCGGCGGCGTCCGCGTACGACGCGAGCAAGTCTGCGTACTACCAACAGGCGGCGGCCGCGTACCCCACCGCCGCGCCGCCGCAGCCGCAGCCCGCCTACGACACCTCGGCCAAGCCCGCCTACTCCACGCCCGCTACGTACGCGCAGGTAAACAGACAAGACAGTGATCAACTTGTAATTCATTCACTTCTACTGGTCACCTTAGTCAGCGGTGGGAGACTTCTACTGGTGCTTCCTTAGTCAGCGCTGGGGGAGACTTCTTCTACTGGTGCTTCCTTAGTCAGCGCTGTGGGAGACTTCTTCTTCTGGTGCTTCCTTAGTCAGCGCTGTGGGAGACTTCTTCTACTGGTGCTTCCTTAGTCAGCGCTGTGGGAGACTTCTTCTACTGGTGCTTCCTTAGTCAGCGCTGTGGGAGACTTCTTCTACTGGTGCTTCCTTAGTCAGCGCTGGGGGAGATTTCTTCTACTGGTGCTTCCTTAGTCAGTGCTGTGGCAGACTTCTTCTACTGGTGCTTTCGTAGTCAGCGCTGGGGGAGACTTCTTCTACTGGTGCTTCCTTAGTCAGCGCTAGGGGAGACTTCTTCTACTGGTGCTTCCTTAGTCAGCGCTGTCGGAGACTTCTTCTACTGGTGCTTCCTTAGTCAGCGCTGTGGGAGACTTCTTCTACTGGAGTTTCCTTAGTCAGCGCTGGGGGAGACTTCTTCTACTGGCGCTTCCTTAGTCAGCGCTGGGGGAGAGCTGGTTCTCACCCCATTTCTATTCAATACTGATACTGAGTGACGACTATGACCCAGCCCATCCTTATGTAACTTGTCATTTTATTGATATTTTATAGTTCAAGTTATAAAACATCTTTGGGATTAATTTAAATTATTTCTGAATAAAGTACCTAGTTGTATTAAAATTATGATTTAATTTTTATGTTAACAATCCTATTCTCCAAATATTGGAATCCCACCATTCCCACCATACATGTGACTAGGGATCGACAACAATGTTCCGAGGTCTCCTGGAAGACGGGTTAACTGTGGCCACACTTCGTTATCTACAGAAGCTTTTACAAAATCGAATGCTATTTAAATGGTGTTATTATTGTCGTTGTTAAATAGAACTCGTATTGCGTGACGCAGGGGGGCGCGCGCGCCGGCGGCGGCGCCGCCAAGGCGGCGTACGGCGGCGTGTACACGCACACGCACGCGCACACCGCCACCACGGCCGCCGCCTCGTACCCCGCGCAGCCCTACACCGCGCCCGCGCAGCACCCGCCCAAGCGTGAGCACCCTCACGTATATACGCACACACGGCGCTACTGCCCACACACATTGATATATGGCGCGCCCCAAGGCGGCGTACGGCGGCGTGTACACGCACACGCACGCGCACACCGCCACCACGGCCGCCGCCTCGTACCCCGCGCAGCCCTACACCGCGCCCGCGCAGCACCCGCCCAAGCGTGAGCACCCTCACGTATATACGCACACACGGCGCTACTGCCCACACACATTGATATATGGCGCGCCCCAAGGCGGCGTACGGCGGCGTGTACACGCACACGCACGCGCACACCGCCACCACGGCCGCCGCCTCGTACCCCGCGCAGCCCTACACCGCGCCCGCGCAGCACCCGCCCAAGCGTGAGCACCCTCACGTATATACGCACACACGGCGCTACTGCCCACACACATTGATATATGGCGCGCCCCAAGGCGGCGTACGGCGGCGTGTACACGCACACGCACGCGCACACCGCCACCACGGCCGCCGCCTCGTACCCCGCGCAGCCCTACACCGCGCCCGCGCAGCACCCGCCCAAGCGTGAGCACCCTCACGTATATACGCACACACGGCGCTACTGCCCACACACATTGATATATGGCGCGCCCCAAGGCGGCGTACGGCGGCGTGTACACGCACACGCACGCGCACACCGCCACCACGGCCGCCGCCTCGTACCCCGCGCAGCCCTACACCGCGCCCGCGCAGCACCCGCCCAAGCGTGAGCACCCTCACGTATATACGCACACACGGCGCTACTGCCCACACACATTCATCACATCTCATTATCTATTACACGCTAATTAAATCATACGAGACCCGTGAAAAATCTAGACAGATCACACTTTCACAGAAACTTTACGACTTAATCTGCTTGAATTTGCCTGACATGTCAAAACTCTTATAATGTGGAGACGACAATACGACTGTAAATAAAATGTCGGATATCTAATAACGGTGCCAGTCTGTATAGAAAAACAAAAAAAAAATGTCCATTAGTTTAGGCACACAAAAAATATTTAAATATTTTTCATTTGTAACTTTTCTACACAATGCACAGAGAGGTATTTGACTATAAATAATGGTCAAAATCATAATATTTTTCATCAGATGAAGAAATTCTGCCTTATTAATAAAAATATTTAAGCTATGTTTAACTTAAACATTATTTTGTCTCTTTTGCTCAAATTAGAACTGACATTTATCTGTGAGATTTTTTTGATACTATTTTATTGCCGCATTGTCTCCACATTGTATACTCGCGGAGCTTTACACTAGCAGCATATAGAATTAAAAAAAAACTAATAATTATCATGAATAAATAAATTACGATTGTAGTATTGAATAGCTATTAACATAGATAAGTTTCGTCGATAGTGTTATTTTCTATTATTTTTCATCTAGAAGCTGCTAATCGCGGCAATACTGCTTACGACACGGCTCTTTACAACGCAGCGACCATGTACGTAGCGCAACAAAACAAGACTGGCGGCGGAGGGTAAGAACTTTACTTGTCTTATTTACTTAGGCTTTTAATTGAAAATGTTTTACAAATTTCGTCAGGGAACTTATCTAAGTATATCATTGTTCATGTTTCCCTGTCCTCAGGGCTATAAGTGGTAGGTATAACATTTTCGTCAGTTGATCATTGGCTCATTCGATGATGATGATGATTGGCTCATTAGCCCCTTTTCGGTTACTCTTAACGAAGTAAGAGGTAGACCATTTTTATAGGCAACCAAATTTAGGCAAATGATCGAGTGTGATAGCGTCGTTCTCACCTTTAATAAAAAGAAGTACGCGCCGAGTCTATTTTTGAGGACATCCTACTAACATTATAAATGCGAAAGTTTAGATGTTTGTTACTCAATCACTTGACTTTACTATATTTTTTACTATTAGTACGAATAGTGTACAATGTCCTAGCCGAAAATGAAAAATGTCCTTTGGCACACTGATACTTTGTAGCCCGGAGAGGAACATAGGCTACTTTTTATCCCGGAAAAATGTCACATTCCCGCGGGAAAGCTAGTTGCTTATAAGGTCTTTACTCTTTACCTATGAAATGGCCGTTTTCTATGGAGAAATTGTAGGAAGATAGAATTATCATACAAATTATCATACAAAGATATTTGGGGATTTCTCGGACATGTGAACTCCGAATTCAACGAAACTTTAGAGATATGATCATACAACATTAATCTTACTTTTGCCTATAATCTGACTTAAAAAACTGGCTTAGATAAAAAAAAAAATTTTGAATCAGTAAGATTTACGACAACCAAAAGAGGGATACTTTGAAGCGTTTATAAAAATGTTGAACGCGTGTTTAATTATATTTTTTTAGATATTCAACATAACCACATACTCCATTTTTGAAGCTGACTATAATTTTGATAATATTGATACTAATTCAAAAATTAGAGATCAATGAACATGTGAGAAAAAAAAGGCAAATCATAGGTGAAGGCCTATTATTTGATGGTGAGCCACCGTTTTAAGCTGGTAGTTTGTGTGAACAGCGGCTGGAAGAATTACAACAAGGGCGGCGTGGGCGCGGGGCAGGCGCGGCGGCCCAAGCCCCCGCCCAAGGCGCAGCAGCTGCACTACTGCGACGTGTGCCGCATCTCGTGCGCCGGCCCGCAGGTACTGTTCATCAAAATCATTTATTCATTTTAGGCTGATACCGCACTTGCGAACGTCAATGTAGCTACGCTATCAGTTCGCAAATCCTACGGCGGGAGGCCTTGTAACGTGAAGAACCGGCAAGAAACTCGCCAAGGGCTATTTTTTTCTCCCTGCCATATTTCATTCATACAGAGTCGTATCACTGATGATCCCATCACTCCACCACAGAAAACAAGGAAGATGTTACTAGAAAATTAAAACATTTATTCCATCTTTCTTTCTGTACAAAATGCGCGGCATGCTCTTTTGCATCTTTCTTTCTTGAAATGTTACTAGAAAACTAGAACATTGATTCCATCTTTTATTCAGTACAAAATGCGTGGCATGCTCTTTTGCATCTCTCTTTCTTGAGATGTCACTAGAAAACTAAAACATTGATTCCATATTTACAAATGGGTGGGATGCTCTTTTGCATCTCTCTTTCTTGAGATGTCACTAGAAAACTAAAACATTGATTCCATCTTTACAAAATGCGTGGGATGCTTTTTTGGATCTCTCTTTCTTGAGATGTCACTATAAAACTAGAACATTGATTCCATCTTTCATTCAGTACAAAATGCGTGGCATGCTCTTTTGCATCTCTCTTTCGTGAGATGTCACTAGAAAACTAAAACATTGATTCCATCTTTACAAAATGCGTGGGATGCTTTTTTGCATCTCTCTTTCTTAAGATGTCACTATAAATATAAAACATTGATTCCATCTTTACAAAATGCGTTTTGCATCTCTCTTTCTTGAGATGTCACTAAAAAACTAAAACATTGATTCCATCTTTACAGAATGCGTGGGATGCTTTTTTGCATCTCTCTTTCTTGAGATGTCACTATAAAACTAGAACATAGATTCCATCTTTCATTCAGTACAAAATGCGTGGCATGCTCGTATGCATCTCCCTTTGATAGATAATAGTTCTAGTTGAATGAAACTGGTATGAATGTCTGTAGGAAAATTTGATCGAATTTCCTTACACACATTCATGCCAATTTTATCACTGTTCGATCCAGCCTGAGGCCCGTTTCTCAAAAGCTTGTAGCTTGTAATACAAGTGGAAGTCCCTTTCAAACAAAAGCTGTCAAAAAGTGACATCCGCTAGTATTTTAAGTTACAAGCTTTTGAGAAACGGGCCCCTGTTCCAAATTACTAGAACGTGTATGTGGCTGCCATAAGTTCGTTAGTGAAAGAACGGGTTTAAGAGCGGTCATAATATTTACAGACTTACAAGGAGCACCTTGAGGGCCAGAAGCACAAGAAGAAGGAAGCGGCCGTGAAGCTAGCGGCGGCTGGCGCGGCGGCGGCCGGCGCCCGCGTGCCCGGCGGCGCCCTGCGCTGCGAGCTGTGTGACGTCACGTGCACCGGCGCCGACGCCTACGCCGCCCACGTGCGCGGCATCAAGCACCAGAAGGTGGTCAAGCTGCACACCATGCTGGGGAAGCCCATCCCCACCACCGAGCCCACCAAGCTGGGAGGTCAGTGCACGTCACGGCGCGTGACCGGCATCGAGCACCAGAAGGTGGTCAAGCTGCACACCATGCTGGGGAAGCCCATCCCCACCACCGAGCCCACCAAGCTGGGAGGTCAGTGCACGTCACGGCGCGTGACCGGCATCGAGCACCAGAAGGTGGTCAAGCTGCACACCATGCTGGGGAAGCCCATCCCCACCACCGAGCCCACCAAGCTGGGAGGTCAGTGCACGTCACGGCGCGTGACCGGCATCGAGCACCAGAAGGTGGTCAAGCTGCACACCATGCTGGGGAAGCCCATCCCCACCACCGAGCCCACCAAGCTGGGAGGTCAGTGCACGTCACGGCGCGTGACCGGCATCGAGCACCAGAAGGTGGTCAAGCTGCACACCATGCTGGGGAAGCCCATCCCCACCACCGAGCCCACCAAGCTGGGAGGTCAGTGCACGTCACGGCGCGTGACCGGCATCGAGCACCAGAAGGTGGTCAAGCTGCACACCATGCTGGGGAAGCCCATCCCCACCACCGAGCCCACCAAGCTGGGAGGTCAGTGCACGTCACGGCGCGTGACCGGCATCGAGCACCAGAAGGTGGTCAAGCTGCACACCATGCTGGGGAAGCCCATCCCCACCACCGAGCCCACCAAGCTGGGAGGTCAGTGCACGTCACGGCGCGTGACCGGCATCGAGCACCAGAAGGTGGTCAAGCTGCACACCATGCTGGGGAAGCCCATCCCCACCACCGAGCCCACCAAGCTGGGAGGTCAGTGCACGTCACGGCGCGTGACCGGCATCAAGCACCAGAAGGTGGTCAAGCTGCACACCATGCTGGGGAAGCCCATCCCCACCACCGAGCCCACCAAGCTGGGAGGTCAGTGCACGTCACGGCGCGTGACCGGCATCGAGCACCAGAAGGTGGTCAAGCTGCACACCATGCTGGGGAAGCCCATCCCCACCACCGAGCCCACCAAGCTGGGAGGTCAGTGCACGTCACGGCGCGTGACCGGCATCGAGCACCAGAAGGTGGTCAAGCTGCACACCATGCTGGGGAAGCCCATCCCCACCACCGACGCGTACGAGTCGACTAGCTCCCTTCTTTCAATAATTAGAAAGCTTTTTAATCTCATTCTTATTCCCCATGTTTCTATTAAGATATTTCCCTATTTAGATGAAATTGAATGCATTGGATATGCGTACTAACTTACCTACCTTTACAATAACATATAATACAATAACTTAAAATATATAAACACCAAACAATAACAGGTTTCGAAAAATTTGCAATAATTAAAATTACAGAGCTTCTTGTTTAGGTGGGTTGGTACTGTCACACCAATGTAAATAGTTAATTTAAATGTCAGATATGATCCCCAAAAGTTAATTTGTTTCGTGGGGATCGTATTTGTTTGTAACACCACCATTTATCTGTACTGACTTCCCCGGATGCCACACATCTGTGTAACGAACGCGACAAGTCTGCCGGCTTTCATAAAGAATAAAAAAAGAAACGTAAAGTCAAATTGTCTCTTCCGTCAAAGTCAGTTTTCGGCACTCAATACAGATATGGAGTGTGAAAGACGGTGGACCTTTTTTACCTGTTAAACCTTTTAAAAGACCTAAAATATAAAATGAGTGAGCTTTAGACCACACGACTGAAGAAAAACTATACTCTCTTTAAAGTTTATACTCTTCTGTTGTAACACTCTCGTCACGCATTCACCAGCTCACTCGCCAAGTTGAGCGTGCGTTAAGAAGTTTTACTTCAAAAACAGTAAAAAAGGTCGCAAGCTCGAGTGTAGCGAAGTTTTTAAGAGATAATGTGACTTTTCGTTAGGCCCATATTACACGATTCAATAAAATTGACATCAATTTCATTGTAAGGCAATGCATTGAAAGCATTACATAGATCTTTACTTTCAATCCCGTAAGCCTAGCATGACCGCCCCAAACGTGATTTAATTATATCTCATGATATAGCTTTTTATCGACAATCAAACGTTAAAACCCATTGTCTTTTGACAGTTATAGGCGCTTTCACTTTTAACTGACATTTTTCATTTTTAACTTGGGGGAGGCCTATGCCCAGCAGTGGGCGTCGTACGATTGAAATGATGATGAAGCATAAAGAATCTATCAGATTTTTTTGTTAAAAGGAACTAAGTACGAGTTCTGCTTTAAGTTTTCGTATATTTTCGTTATTTGTAAAGGAATTCTGTATTTTGCGTAAAAGAAATATTGCCTTTTCAGCTTTTCTATTCTGAATACAGTTAATTTCTTTAAATATGCGAAAATTTAAAGCAGACCACAAACTTAGTTCATTTTAACAAAAAAAAACATATCGGTCCTTTATGCTAACACCATCCAGTTAAAAGTAATCGTGTGCAGCGCCTTTTAAACGCGATAAAGCGCTTTGTCATATCGCATTTTGTTGGTCATGCTACGGAGGCTATTGTTGAGACATTTCAATGCCAACGCCACAATGGAATCGACTCGAACCAAAATTGAACCGTGCAATATCGCCTCTAGCCAAAACGGTAGCGGGCACGACCAAGATCGCGTTCGTCGCGTCCGGGGGGCTGAGTACAGTGGGCGCTGCAGGCGACAAGGAGAAGGACGACGACAAGGAGGAGGAGGGCGACGCCGAGCCCGAGGTGCAGCCCGTGGGGCAGGACTACATCGAGGAGATCCGGGCCGACGACGGGAAGGCCATCTCCTTCAACTGCAAGCTGTGCGACTGCAAGTTCAACGACCCCAACGCCAAGGAGATGCACATGAAGGGCCGACGCCACCGCCTGCAGTACAAGAAGAAGGTGAGCTAACATGGACTGTCTCCAATGGTGTTATTGGTAGCCACTTGGACCAATGTAAATATAAGGTGTTGTAAAAAAAGTTGACGGAATTTTGAGGGGTCAATGTACTCATGCATGCAAACAACTTTAAAGGTACCCTTTCGAACTGAGCGTCACTGACGCCGCGACAGTGTGACAGTAAGTTTCTATGATAATTGTGGTTCGGTGTTTGAGCACCGCCGCTGTGATGGCGCCACTTTCTATACATTTTACTACTGTCGCACTGTCGCCGCGTCAGTGACGCTCGGTTCGAAAGCCCACCTTTACTATGGTACCAACAGTAAAATCGCGAAAAATAAATCAGCCGTTCCATAGAAAATTTGAAATAGAATAGATAGATCAAAATGTATGGAACAGCTGTTTTTTTTTTCGCAATTTCAATTTTGATACCATAGTAATAGTTGTTTGTATGCATGAGTACATTGACCCCTTAAAATTCCGTCGACTTTTTTTACAACACCTTATATTATAGACACACAAAACAAAAGAGACACATTGCGTAAAATTATCACCCGTAAACCAACTTAACAGACAACCAATTTTTTTCATATTAGTAAAATGTATCGTAGACATCATCCAGTGATTACTTAGTAAAAGGTTTGAGGTGCCCGTCGAGCCTGGCGGTCGCACGCGGCCGCCAAGAGTTCCGGGCGTCGAATGATTACTCGACTCAATGAGGATGATTTGTAGGTCACCATTATCTAGCATATTATTTAACTAAAACTGACACTGCATCATTTTTTATATTTATTTAACAAAGAACTAAGTTAGAGCCCATGCCCCTACTCATAGGATTAGGGCTTATTTACAGAAAATTTTACGACATCAACGCCTTTCTTATCAGTCATGAATAGAGATCGGATAATCGGATGCATATTTACCTAAAGTTAATATTTGGCTAGGAAATTATGGAAGTGACTTCTTAAAACATGTTTTTTCAATATAAATCCCGGGATTCCAGAAAATTCGCGAAAGCAGAATTAGTCCTTAACATGGTGTGGAAAAGACGTCTATAGCATGTGGTATTTATTTAAAAAAATTCGATACAAAAGTGCATTCCATAACAGCTAACACTTCAACTTTAGGTAAATATGCATCCGATTATCCGATCACTGGTCATGAATGAGGAGTAGTGGCAAAGACAGGAGTCTTAAATATCTACTGGATTATTTGTAAGCTGAATTTATTCTTTGTTCAACGTAGCATGGGTCCTATCCTATTTTCATGCAAAGAAATGTTGCTTCTGTACAAGGAAAAAAAGTCTAATTTTCTAGCATAGGCTGCATTAGTCTGATGCTTTTTATCTGTTCTTTTATGTTTAAATTTCAATAGCAACAGAATTCTTTGCTTTGCAAGAATGAGCTTGTCATAGGACCCATCCATGCTACATTGAACAAAGAATAAAATATGCAGCTTACTAAATCACTACATAGTATAAAACAAAGTCGCTTTCTCTGTCCCTATGTCCCTTTGTATGCTTAAATCTTTGAAACTACGCAACGGATTTTGATGCGTTTTTTTTTAATAGATAGAGTGATTCAAGAGGAAGGTTTATATGTACTTTTTATCCCGATATTCCCACGGGAACGGGAACCACGCGGGTGAAACCGCGGGCGGCCGCTAGTAAATAAATAAAGCAGCTTACTAATGAAATATAAATATTTAGACTCCAGTCCCTGCCACTACTCATGTCATGACTGATAAGAAAGGCGTTGATGTCGTTAAATTTTCTGTAAATAAGCCCTAGTCAAATTAAGTCAAAGTATAGTAGTAAGCTGCACGCCGCCACCGTTCCGGGATCGGCCTGGGACACGGTCAAACATCTATCATACACTTATTCTTAAGTAGGATTTCTCAATCACGAACAAGTTGAACTACACTCGATAGCACATCAGGTGAAACAGTTGAACTGCGATAACAGTTTTTATTACGTAGGGCATAGAGACGATCTCAAGGTCAACATGTATAGTCTGATATGCCACCAGTGTACAAACGTTTGGTGCGATTTGTTCAGGTTCAACCGGACCTGGAGGTGAAGGTGAAGCCGTCGATGCACCAGCGCAAGCTGGCCGAGGCCAAGGCGCAGCGCATGATGGTGCGCGACGAGCTGTGGGCGCGCCGCCGCATGCACGACGTACGTATACCGGATACCACCCACACACTTCGATCGACAATAACACCTAGCTCTAGATACAGTGGCGGTCTTTTTTATTTATTGTTGATAGGCAAGCGCTTGCCCGCTATCTCGTAAGCGATGATGCGATCTAAGATGAACCGCACTTGCCTAGAAGATACCTATTCACTCGCGACTTGAAGGCCCCCAAATTGTACCTATCGGGAAACACAGACTCAGGCAAGGAGTTCCTTCAATAGCGGTGCGGATGATAAAATTTGTCACATAATTAAAGACACGGTCAGTATTTTCATACAAACGAGGTCATTTTGAAGCCTTGCTTCTCCGCCAGGGATTGACCTAGCTGTGCTGTGATAAGATGATGGCCATCTAGGGAGTGAATAGAGGAGATTCAGATCGCTATACACACCCAACTGATCTGATCAGCATTCTGAAAGATATAAGAATATGATTTTAAATTATTTTTATGCATTCACAATGCAATTCTGTAAGTATAGGAATTTTTTACTATCACATTTTTCCTATAGATATAAGAATATGTTTAATGTAAAATTTTCATAAAATTGTATGGATATCCAGAAACTGAAAACTCTGATTCTTATATCTTTTAGAACGCTGATCACATCAGTTGGTTGCATATAGCGATCTGAATCTCCTCCATTCACTCCCTGGATGGCCATCATCAGATCACAGCTAAGTCAATGCTTGGCGGAGAAACGAGGCTTCAAAGACTATCTAAAGTATAATTAAAGACAACAGTTGATTTTCATACAAACGAGGTTGTTTGTCTATCAGTCTGTATCATCTATCAGTTGCAAACCTGAAATCACAGCTGAGTACATCATAAAATTACAACTTTCCCCAAGAAACACGAGTCGGAATCTGAAAAATAAATTTGGTCCCTTCATACAAAACCGATCAGCTGACTGTGCAGTTTGTATGGGAGACCCGTGTTTCTTAGGGAAAGTTCAATATTATGAGTACAAGCTGTGGTTTTGGGCCAAACTAACACCCTGTATAGTTGGGGTGACAAACATGGCCGAGCGCTTTACGCGTATATTATTGAGCGTATATTCATAAGTAGTTCCTGTCAAATATGATGTAAGGTTAATAATGCTACTATCTTAAGTAGCATTATTAACCTTTTTTCTCCGTTGAAAGGTGCCGTAGAAAGTTTTGATTTGGTTTGTGAGCCTTTATCTAGTACTATTGTTGATCGAAGCCCACACAACTCATCTAACTTTACAATTCACATGATAGTTATAGTCTTGCCAAACATCGACCGCATAGTTTTAATAGCTAAAATGAAATAATCCAAAGTATGACAGTATTCCCAATAGTTTAGTCCTTGTCAAGAATATTCTTGCACGATCTACAGCTCCATGTCTACATAATTCCGTACGTTTTCGTACCTCAAACCTGCAATTCTTGTAAAAGTTGTAGTTTTTGTTATTAAAAGTAAAAAAAAACTCAACTTGCAAAAAAACTTAATGTAGTTTCGCTTTTAAATCTTACTTATCATCAGCAACAACTGGGGCCCTACCGGCTAAATGTCCGAACTTCGGCAAATCTGCCGTGCTTCAACTTAATTAGTTATTTGTAAGATATCGATGTTCCTGTGACATCATGAATCGGGGTTCGCCATTTTGGCTTGATTGAGGCCTGAATTATCTTTATTAACTAGCGCTCCGCTTGCGAGTTAGTTTCGAGTCATTTTCTACCCCGTTAGAGAGGGAATTTCCAAAAATTCTCTCTTAGTGCTCCCCTACACTCCCCAAGGTGTGTACGTTACATGCCAAATTTCAGCTTCTTGCGCCCAGTAGTTTCGGCTGTGCGTTGTCTGTCAGTCAGTAACGCAAGAGTGTTCGAAGCCCGACAGACTAGCCGAAGTTCGGAGCAGCCGGTACGGTCCTTGAACTGGTTTTGCGTGATGTTGGCCATACACCATTCTGCCTATCGTGCAATCGGTGTGACGGCAGGTTTGATCCAATATGTTACACCATAATTTGATAACTGTCATGCCAAACCACGCCCAACCACAGTTAACTGGGTATTTGACTGTTGTTGAAATGTAGATATTTTATTATGACATTCACAAAAGAAATTCAATCTCTATTATAACAAGCTAATTTCGAGCTACTTAATTGTGACTTTAGCTATCTTTCTAAAACAAAAATTTTCTATGGCGAGAGTCTTGTCTAATTAGAAAGTTTAATGCTCTATATTGCTTAAAAATATGCAAGATATTTGAAAAAATAATACCGAATACCGATGTTGTGTTGCTACTAATTCGATAAACATTTTAAGTCAACAAAAAAAATTCAGTCAAAAACTCTATTCTACTTGATTGGATGTGCATCGTCATGCCGATTGGAGGATAGGATAGGAAGGATGGTGTATAGCCAGCCAGCCTAGCATGAGCGACTTTTATCGCGCGATATGATATGATACGGCAAGTTTATTTTATTTTATTTATTTTCCACATTTACATCTATCTTTACAGGCTTACCCAAACTTAACCCAAAACAATAAAGTAAAAAAAAAAACAAAATCAGAATAACTCCTAAAATAACA
This sequence comes from Crambus lathoniellus, assembly GCA_949710035.1. Classification (NCBI taxonomy): domain Eukaryota; kingdom Metazoa; phylum Arthropoda; class Insecta; order Lepidoptera; family Crambidae; genus Crambus; species Crambus lathoniellus. Next base: position 28,960,483 of record OX453309.1, on the reverse strand, counting down.
TACATTGTCATAATAACTTTAATTTATAACTGATGATAAACATAGCGACCTTTGTGAATTCAGTCAGCGAACATGAGAATATGTCGATGCACTTGTTTACTGCGTTGAGCGTTTGCAGGGCCCGCGTCGTAAGTTGTTACGCTTACCCCACTAAGTTGTTTAAGCGAGACGGCATGCCGTACCATATCACGCGTGATAAAATAGTGTAGTCAATGAAGCTAGTTGACCCCCACAGTAATTCCTCAGTCACAAAAAACTTCACAGCATGATAAAGTATCAATAAATTAAAAGTATGGTATAGTTTTCCAAAAAACTATAATAATGGAAGCTTAGGTATTTTTTAATGAAAGTCTTATTTCATTGATATCTTTTTTAGGAAAAATGCTCTGCTAAACGTTCTTCACCGGACATATTTATGTAACGTATAAAAACAATAATATGAGATATCCAAAAAAATATCCCAGCAGAAACACCAAATTTTAATAAAATAATTGTGATGAATTGAACTGAAAACTGTCTCTGTCGAACTTTTTAACAGAGTTATACCATTTTGCCAAGCATACTCATGCTTGAAAAAAGTTTTGGATTTTTATCAAGTATCACATACTTACTAGTATAAATAGCTCATTTGGTAAAATAAATTTGGACTGAGAAATTACTCGGTTCAATATATAAACAAATTTGTTTATTTAGGTATAAATACCTAACTTCCATGTGCGTTTTTTTTTGGATAATCATTTTTTTTTTTTTTTTTTTTTTTTTTTTAATTTTAAAGTTTATGGCTCATGCTATTTTATAACCCAGCAAAGTTTCATCGACTGAGGAATTAGTGTATGGGTCTCCATACAAAGAATCTGTTCATTGCCTACACTATAAGCCGGTCATGCTAGGCCGCCAGCACTGGCGTGAAGGTGAAGGTGTTGGTGATGTGTCGTGTCGCCGGCAGGGCATGGACGAGGAGGAGCGCGCGTACTGGGAGGGCGGCCCCGAGCCGTGGTGGCCGCGCCCGCCGCACCACCACCACCACCACCACGTGAGGCCGACACTCTTTTATGCGTTCACAGATTGCCATCATCTTGTCTGCTCCGGTCCGGTCACAGCGGCACTGAGTACCGTAAAGGTCATAGCCCACTTATACCGCATCGCTCCCACCTAACCTATGTATGAGCAGTCAAATATGGACTTAATGCCGTGATCTGTAGATGCACTTTAGCTTGCAGCAGGCTCGCTTACCGCGCGCCGTCTGCTCTTGTATATTGTCACTGTAAAGTGCATCTACAGTGAACTATATTAAGTCCATATATCTTGCATGTCGGTTATCCGGCGAAATGTGCTGAACTACTAATTGGAATTTGTACACCTTAAGTAACCATATTTCATGCAATAAATATCTTTATCTCTTTATATTTGGCTGCTCATACTTTGGTTGGGTGGAAGCGGTGCAGTATAAATGGGCAATGCTATGACCTTAAAACGAGGTGAATAGACACAAAATTAAAACGCGCTTTTGAATACTATTTCCATAAATAATTTGTTAGAAAAATCTAAATCTTGCCCTTTAAAACAAATAAAACTAGGTTAAATTTTTTTAACAAATTTAATGTCTATGGAAATAGTTTGAAAATCCCGTTTTAATTTTGTGTCTAGTCACCCAAGCTGTTCTATTCACCCCGTTTTACGATACTTTTTTCTTTTGCAGCAACTTGACCAACCCAGCCGGCCTAGCATGAGCGGCTTTTATTACGCGATATGATATAGCACTTCAAGCTGTCTTGTTTACCACACTAAAGTGTAAGCAAGACAGCATGACGTGCTACATCATATCGCGTGATATAATGATGGTCATGCTAGGCAGCCGGACTTCTAAGGGCTCAAACGCATGGAAGCTTAACTTCATCGGCCGATTAAAAATCGGTCAGTTACAACATTGGCATTACCATATGAATAAGTTACTTATTTTATGACAACATTGACAATTCTTATGGCATTACGTTGACACGCGCGAATGATAGCTTACTATTTCGATATAAAAACTGACCGATATTTTCATCGGCCGATCAAGTCAAGCTTGCGCGCCTAGGCTTAGACCTTCAGCCGCCAGCAGCGCTATAATTAGACATCAACTTGACAGCAAAATAATATCAAAGAAAAACACCTTAGTTTCACATTTGGCCACCGGAACAGAAAAGATTATGGCACTGTACTGTATTGACATGATTGACCATTATTTTTGTAAACAATTTCACTGAATTACTATTTTGTTTGAATGTGTATTAATTTCGCGTTTCTGGATTCAGGATTTCAGAAATAACAAGACATCCTTTTTTTTCTTTATAAAAAATAATCTGTTATTGCAAGTTAGGTGTATTGTAATTACGCTTTCGGATCGCAATTTAATTGTAATTTATGTTATGTTAGGGTATGGGCATGCCCTACGGCCCCGTCGGCAGGCGGCCGGAGACTTCGGACGACCGTCACGTGCTATCCAAGCACGCCGAAATCTATCCCGGCGAGCAACAGCTGGGCGACATCCAGCGCTGCGTGTCGCACACGGAGCGCGCGCTCAAGGCGCTCTCCGACGCGCTGCTGGAGCAGGCCAAGCCCAAGGTACGTGATACCGCAGCTAGCACGCCACATGTACAGCTGGGACATCCAGCGCTGCGTGTCGCACACGGAGCGCGCGCTCAAGGCGCTCTCCGACGCGCTGCTGGAGCAGGCCAAGCCCAAGGTACGTGATACCGCAGCTAGCACGCCACATGTACAGCTGGGACATCCAGCGCTGCGTGTCGCACACGGAGCGCGCGCTCAAGGCGCTCTCCGACGCGCTGCTGGAGCAGGCCAAGCCCAAGGTACGTGATACCGCAGCTAGCACGCCACATGTACAGCTGGGACATCCAGCGCTGCGTGTCGCACACGGAGCGCGCGCTCAAGGCGCTCTCCGACGCGCTGCTGGAGCAGGCCAAGCCCAAGGTACGTGATACCGCAGCTAGCACGCCACATGTACAGCTGGGACATCCAGCGCTGCGTGTCGCACACGGAGCGCGCGCTCAAGGCGCTCTCCGACGCGCTGCTGGAGCAGGCCAAGCCCAAGGTACGTGATACCGCAGCTAGCACGCCACATGTACAGCTGGGACATCCAGCGCTGCGTGTCGCACACGGAGCGCGCGCTCAAGGCGCTCTCCGACGCGCTGCTGGAGCAGGCCAAGCCCAAGGTACGTGATACCGCAGCTAGCACGCCACATGTACAGCTGGGACATCCAGCGCTGCGTGTCGCACACGGAGCGCGCGCTCAAGGCGCTCTCCGACGCGCTGCTGGAGCAGGCCAAGCCCAAGGTACGTGATACCGCAGCTAGCACGCCACATGTACAGCTGGGACATCCAGCGCTGCGTGTCGCACACGGAGCGCGCGCTCAAGGCGCTCTCCGACGCGCTGCTGGAGCAGGCCAAGCCCAAGGTACGTGATACCGCAGCTAGCACGCCACATGTACAGCTGGGACATCCAGCGCTGCGTGTCGCACACGGAGCGCGCGCTCAAGGCGCTCTCCGACGCGCTGCTGGAGCAGGCCAAGCCCAAGGTACGTGATACCGCAGCTAGCACGCCACATGTACAGCTGGGACATCCAGCGCTGCGTGTCGCACACGGAGCGCGCGCTCAAGGCGCTCTCCGACGCGCTGCTGGAGCAGGCCAAGCCCAAGGTACGTGATACCGCAGCTAGCACGCCACATGTACAGCTGGGACATCCAGCGCTGCGTGTCGCACACGGAGCGCGCGCTCAAGGCGCTCTCCGACGCGCTGCTGGAGCAGGCCAAGCCCAAGGTACGTGATACCGCAGCTAGCACGCCACATGTACAGCTGGGACATCCAGCGCTGCGTGTCGCACACGGAGCGCGCGCTCAAGGCGCTCTCCGACGCGCTGCTGGAGCAGGCCAAGCCCAAGGTACGTGATACCGCAGCTAGCACGCCACATGTACAGCTGGGACATCCAGCGCTGCGTGTCGCACACGGAGCGCGCGCTCAAGGCGCTCTCCGACGCGCTGCTGGAGCAGGCCAAGCCCAAGGTACGTGATACCGCAGCTAGCACGCCACATGTACAGCTGGGACATCCAGCGCTGCGTGTCGCACACGGAGCGCGCGCTCAAGGCGCTCTCCGACGCGCTGCTGGAGCAGGCCAAGCCCAAGGTACGTGATACCGCAGCTAGCACGCCACATGTACAGCTGGGACATCCAGCGCTGCGTGTCGCACACGGAGCGCGCGCTCAAGGCGCTCTCCGACGCGCTGCTGGAGCAGGCCAAGCCCAAGGTACGTGATACCGCAGCTAGCACGCCACATGTACAGCTGGGACATCCAGCGCTGCGTGTCGCACACGGAGCGCGCGCTCAAGGCGCTCTCCGACGCGCTGCTGGAGCAGGCCAAGCCCAAGGTACGTGATACCGCAGCTAGCACGCCACATGTACAGCTGGGACATCCAGCGCTGCGTGTCGCACACGGAGCGCGCGCTCAAGGCGCTCTCCGACGCGCTGCTGGAGCAGGCCAAGCCCAAGGTACGTGATACCGCAGCTAGCACGCCACATGTACAGCTGGGACATCCAGCGCTGCGTGTCGCACACGGAGCGCGCGCTCAAGGCGCTCTCCGACGCGCTGCTGGAGCAGGCCAAGCCCAAGGTACGTGATACCGCAGCTAGCACGCCACATGTACAGCTGGCCGACATCAGGTTAGGTTAAGCTGTTGGTCTTCCAGTAAACAAAATAATCCTACTTCCTACTAATATTAAAAGTGTGAAAGTATAGATGTTTGTATGTTTATTACGCAATCACGCGAAAACGGCTGAACTGATTTGGCTGAAATCCTGGCAATCGCCAGTGTGACCATGGATAGCAAAGAATTTTTATTTCAAAGTTTATTTTTGTGCCATTTATCCAGAAAGACAATGAGAATTTTAATATTTTATTTGACTTTACTATATTTTTTACTATTAGTACAAATAGTGTACAGTGTCCTAGCCGAAAATGAAAAATGTCCTTTGGACCACTGATACTTTGTATTGTAGCCTTAAGAAGAACGTAGGCTACTTTTTATCCCGGAAAAATGTCACATTCCTGCGGGGAAAATGACATGAAAACTAGAACTTAATAATATTAATAACTAAAATCCATTAAGATTTTAAATTATTTTTATGCATTCACAATGCAATTCTGTATGTAAAGGTAAAGTGTAATAGTAAAAAACCACAAGCCCTATAAATGGCTGTTTCATCTTAATATTGTTAAACATAATTATAAAAATGTTTCTTTCGGATGCGTGGGTTTCCTCACATTGATAAAGCAACATTGGCCTACAGCGTAACAAGTGATAGTATAATTCGATGACTTGTGTAAGCCCTTTGGTACCTAGCTTAGTTGGTTAGAGCATCGGGCTGGATCCCCAGAGGTGCAGGTTCGATTTCCGCCTGAAAGCTACTTATAGGACTCGTGTTTTTTTATTATAACATTTTTCCTAGAACTTAAATTCAATATTTTTATCAAAAACATACTTTGTGTAACAATCACAAATTACCACTTTTCGATTGTGTAAATAGAGGTTTGGCCTGTATGTATTTGTCAATAACAAAAATAAAATGTCGTTTTATTATTGCCAACAGGGAACACCGGCCAAAACACCAATAAAAGCAGAAGATAAAAAAGACGACAAACCAGAAGGCAAGGAAGACGGCCGCGACAATCAATTGTGAGTACTCTTTGTAACTAAGTGTGATTTTTGTGATTTTATTTGCAATAGAATTCTGCATTTTATTTACTGTTTCAACTTTTTTTACTTTTCTTTACTAACATTGTTGTCATCTCTGCACCTTTTTTGTTGAATGCACTTTGTAAACAAACCCAGGTATGGTATAAAGTATCCGAGGCTGCCAGTAAAAATAGAAGACATTAAAAAAGAAAAACCAGGTAGAGACAGTGAACACTTTAAGAATCAGCCGTAAGTCATTGGTCAAACATTGATTCCGTAGATAGTAAATTAAGTTGTATGTACTGTAATAACTCGGTGGGTTACAATTTTACTTTTTTATTAGTGAAAAAGTAGTGTTGCTAAGTATTATTTGTCTGAGTAGTATTTGTTATGTATGTAAGTAATAATAATAATGGTTATGTTTAGGAAAGTAGATAACGAGAATATATTTTTAATGTACCTATTTAATATTCATAGTAATCGGCGTCTTTGGTATCTGTATGGGCTAGCTACACAATATGTTCGTTCGGTTCGGCAGTTTTTGCATTCATTGAACGCTCACAACACTGCCGTCCTTACGATAAGTGCAATAACTCGGGTTTTTGGGCTTAAGTACATATCCGTAATACATAGGTCTGTAACAGACCTATGTATTTGTCTAATCAAATAAGTCAATGTGACGTACCAACTGAGGCACGATTCGCCCGCTATTAATGCCGACACGAATATGTGTGTGTGTAGCAACCCAATTTAACTAGTATACGTTTGTAAGGGTCTAAGTTTCTCAGAGATTGGTTTTGCATTTTGTATTTACTAACATATCTAAAAGATGAGCTAATAATTTATGCTGATCAAACAGTTTAGAGCGCGCACAGTGACCTAAGATTGTGTCCAGATACAAAGAAATTTTGTTTTGTGTTTTTTTGACTGTATTGATGTAATGAAATTAAAATGGGCTTAGATATTTGGTGTGAATGTAAGAAGTTTTTTTTTTTTTTTTTTTATTTATTGATTTGCGTATAGTAGTTTTTCTTTCAATTTTATTTCTTGATATACGTCTTAACTTTTGGGCACTCTGTCTGACGACTATCAATCACGTGCACACCAAAGACGTAGGTATTAGGCCAACATCAAATCGTAGCACAGTTTAAATGTCATACAGTCGATCATCGGAGGTGTCTAGATAGAGCAATCGTGCGGAGTACGCGGGGTAGAAGGGAAGCGGGTCGCTCCCGCCTACCATACAAAACTTTGTTAGGTAGGCGGGAGCTGTCCGATAGGGCTTTCACGTCTGTTTTAAATAATTATCAAATAGTAGATTGTATTACAAGGGAGCAAAATAATATATTTACGGCGAGGGCGCTATTTTGAATCCAGAGCGCAGTGAAGGATTCTAGAGTAGAATCTCGAGCGCAGCGAGGGATTCTAAAGTAGAATCCTGAACGCAGCGAGGGATTCAATATACGCCGCCCGAGGTGAAAATAATTTTGCGGCCGAGTAATACACTCTGCTTTTCATCCCCCTCTATAAGAAAAGCAATAAAGACAACTCAAACTACCTACCTTTCTTTGGCGTTCGGATACAGCATAGCCCTAGTCGGGCAAGAAAAAAAAATCGAAGTTTCGAATTAAAAAAATAATGTAAAAAAAAATATACCTATGTCTATCGGATTCCTTTAAAATGTTTGTTAGATTTTAGCTACGACTCACCGTTTACGAGATATTCTCAATTTTATAAAATTCCTTTTTTGAAAATTTCCCGGTCCCGAAAAAAGTCCCGGCCCCATACAAAATCAGTTTTTTTTTAAGTACTGCACACCCTTTGCTACACTCCAACCAATGCGTCTTAAATTATGTTCTTAATTCAAATCTCATCGTTTTGGACTCTGTTATGAAGCTCAAAGGGTGTGCAGTACTTTAAAAAAAACTGATTTTGTATGGGGCCGGGACTTTTTTCGGGACCGGGAAATTTTCAAAAAAGGAATTTTATAAAATTGAGAATATCTCGTAAACGGCGAGTCGTAGCTAAAATCTAACAAACATTTTAACTCCTCTACGGTAACCCCGGAGATACTTATAAGGAATCCGATGGACATATATTTTTTTTTTTACATTTTTTTTTATTTCAAATTTCGATTTTTTTTTTCTTGCCCGACTAGGGCTATTGCTGTATCCGAATGCCAAAGAAAGGTAGGTAGTTTGAGTTGTCTTTATTGCTTTTCTTATTGAGGGGGATGAAAAGCAGAGTGTATTACTCGGCCGCAAAATTATTTTCACCTCGGCGGCGTATATTGAATCCCTCGCTGCGTTCAGGATTCTACTTTAGAATCCCTCGCTGCGCTCGAGATTCTACTCTAGAATCCTTCACCGCGCTCTGGATTCAAAATAGCGCCCTCGCCGTAAATATATTATTTTGCTCCCTTGTAATACAATCTACTATTGTTGAGTAATTTTATGATATTGGGTGTTATGTAGGGGTTTTTAGGGGTGCTAAGCAAGATTTCGATGCTAGTTTTAAAATCCAAAAGCTGCGTCTATCTATCAGATAAATTAAAAAAACCTCAAAATCGGTTGTAAATGAATGAGTCACTCACACCAACACATCAATATATTACTATAAAAGTTACTGCAATACAATGCAATGCGCGTACTCAGTGCTGCATCCCAATATTAAACAGTTGAAGTTATTAATAATAAAAAACATGGAGTTTTGTAATCTTGTAGAATGTCGATATTAACATAACGTTTGCGGTCAATTAATCTAAACAGCTCTATCTATTCCACTCTCATGAGTCATGATTAAAAATGTATAAACCGGTGTATTTAACGCATGTCAACCCTTACACTTTACAAGGGCTGGGACATCAGTGGCATTTTCGCCAACACCAAACGCAATGTTAAACTGTTGTTCTAGTATGTGTATTTGGATACATCTTCATACTGAATCTGGCAAGTTTGCGGTTACAAAACAAAGTATGTGGTATGCAGGGACTGTATATCCGATCCGAATTTTGTTTTTTTTAATGTGAGATCACTGTAAGCTATACAGAGATGGAAGCGAGGGGCCAAGAACGGCAACGACGCGCTGAGAAATTTCAGTGTTAAATTATTTTCATCTTTATATGCATACGTAAAAAGACGAGTATTGTTTGGAAAAGACCGAAAGAGGTCGGCGACGAGCGGCTTCCCGCGTCACCGCTGGCAGCCGTGCGCCGATACAAGGCGCGTGGGTTCAGGCGGTTTCAGAAAAGCGTATTTTTCTGTGCGTACACGCTCGTTTCGGCATACGCACTTACACGCGCGCTACATTATGCGTTTCAAAAATCCGGACTCGCTTACGTTATAGAAGGTTAAGGCTCGCGATTATACGAGCTTACAAGCGTGTCAACGCTCGTACGAGTTGCACTTGTGGCACAAGTTGCGCCTATACGTGCTTACATGCGTTTCAAAACACGAGCTTATACGTGCGTATAGGCATAATCAGACGAGGGACTTTTGTCCCCGGCGGACAAAAAGTCCCTGTACGTCCAAAATATGTCCTCCGAGGACTTGTCGCGGACTCAACGCATACGGTGTGCGGTCATTTGTTGCCGGAAACGTACTTCATTATCGAGCGCTCAATGCAGACTAAAGTTCGTTGTGTGCGTTGTTGCGCCTAGCTACGTTCGTTCTATTTTTTTCGCGGACTATCGCGAACTTTTGTCCAGTCCAGTTTCTCGGTGTCCGCGGTATTTTCGCGGACTTTTTAGTTCCTCGTGTGCGTTATTCGATACAATTTATAAGAGATCTATATCGATGGACAAAAAAGTACCCGGAGGACAGTCCGTCGTTTGATTAGGCCTTATAAGGCAGTTGTCCCACCGCCTGCCGGCGATGAACGAGAAGCGAGCTGCGGGAGAGAATCGCCGAGCGAGTATTTATCTTTGATAGCTCTTTTCGCTCAGATACAAAACTAGTGGAGCGAGTCCTCGTTGGCAGTGTGAACAGTCGGCGATCAACTATTAATTTATGCCTCTCTTTTGTTTACACGGAATGTATATCTACTGTACGTTTCTTGAGAGAAAATAGTTGATAGTTAGTCGTTTATTTGCCGGCGGTTGGGACACTTGGGACAACTGCCTAAAACGCTAATCTGAAACCGCCGGCGTTAGCGGTCGCTCGTTGACGCTCGAGGTCGCGGCCCTTCGTTTCCATCTCGGCATGCTTCGAGCCTCACTGATTGGTCTGTGGTCGTGCGCAGGTTCTCGTTCATGGGCGAGGGCGAGAGCGCCGGTACTGGCGAAGGCGGCGCCCCGGGCACGGGGCGCGCGCTCAAGGGCGTGATGCGCGTGGGGCTGCTGGCCAAGGGGCTGCTGCTGAAGGGCGACCGCCAGGTGCGGCTCGTGGTGCTGTGCCACGACCGGCCCACCGTCACGCTGCTCAAGCGCGTGGCCGCCGACCTGCCCGCGCACCTCGCCAAGCTCAAGGTGACACACCCACACACACACTGCCATACACTCGCACGCACACAAACACTCATACGCATACCGAACATTCGCACACTCTCAAACGTACACGCACACACTCAAATGCACTCACACTAACACGCCTACACACAAACACACATTTAGTCACTCGCACACCAACACTCGTAAGTCTTGTAACGCACACGCGCACACTTACACGCAAACACCCTCACACGTACGAACACACTCATATACACTCTAACACACGCACACATCAACACACTCTAACATACGCACACACCAACACACACACTTACACGCATTCACAAGCACACACACTCACGCATATACACGCCCACACACTTGAACAAACACACGCTCAGACTCACACGCACACGCTCACACTCTCGTGGACACACTTTAACACAACCTGCTGTTTCCAATGTGTTTGGTATTGTATTGTATATGATGAAACTTGATGACGAGTCGTAGAGGGCGCGACACGGGGGCGGACCGGCGTTTGGCGCCGAGTTATTCGGACCTTCCGCTGGACTGTCACCAGTTGTGCTCTCCGTGCCGACATGGCAATCTGATACAATCACACTAGCTAGAGCATAATAAAGATCCTTAAAATACAGGGTGTTGTTTTGGTCATGCATTTCCGGCTCGGAAGCGGTTGTATACATGATACTGATGCAAAAAAAAATGTAAAATAAAACCTTAATTTTCATTAAAAAAACCGTCAATTCACAAATTTATTGTAATATTGCACGTAGCAGTTTGGTAGCGATACGCAACGCAGCGCTACTCGGCGACCGCGGGGTGTGAGGATGTACCCCGTCGCCCCCGCTCGTAGCTTGCAGCTACGCGGCCGTCAGTTAACCATGCGTTGTGCTTTTTTAAAAAAGAAGTTAAGAACGTTAACGTTAACGTTAAGAAAAGTAAGAAGATTTTTTGTAAAGTTAGATTTTTTTCTACATCATATCATTCTAATTTATTTCAATTTTCAATTTTATTTTTAGTATTTACATTGTTATAATATTTGTACCATTTTTAATTATTTGAGCGTTGTATACACCTGTAAAGACAATGCACGCGATCCTATATTTATATCTGTATTATTATTTTTGTATTTATTGTGTCATTGTTGATGGTGTGTCAATTAAAATAAATAAAATCATTATGATTTACACTATCACACACACCTGCGTCGGAATTACATGACCAAAACAACGCCCTGTATTTTATCATATTTTTAGAGTGCTACTCTACTCCATTTACTTAGGTACCGAGACTTATGTATAATGTATAGGACAAATATAACCGTCGTTTCCACCGGCAGGGTCCCGGCGACGAGCCCAAATACAAAGTGGAGCTCCAACCGGCGGAAGGCGCCGTGCAAGTGTCGGACGGGTCCGTGCGCGTCCTCGTCAGCCTCACGTCGGCCGTGATGCGCGAGCCCAACGGTAAGCGATGCCTTGGCGGTGCGCACACCACGCCGATTTCACCACCACGTCAATGGGAGGCCCGGAACTTGTCCCAAACGATAACTATGCCACATTCCACACGGAACTATAGTCAGACTTATTCAGGTATCCACACAACAATAAATAGCAGACAGGCCTGTGCAGACGAGGGAGTTTTGTCCGTCGTCCTTTATACCGCTGTAGGACCTACAGTGTAGGTACACCAATATGTTTTTTCAGTACACATATTTCAGGACAAGAATGAGTCTATCAATATGAACAACTTTAAATATGCGACCATCCACGAAATGGTGAAAAAAATAGCTGTTCCTTTAAAAAAAGTACAATATCGACTCGACCAAAATGTATGAAACAAAATCAAAATCAAAATTATTTATTCATTTTAGGCTGATACAGCACTTGTGAACGTCAATGAAGCTACGCTATCGGTTCGCAAATCCTACGGCGGGAGGCCTTGTAACGAGAAGAACCGGCAAGAAACTCGCCAAGGGCTATTTTTTTCTCCCTGTCATATTTCATACAGAGTCGTCAAATTGAAAAGTGACTCTAACATAATATAATATGTAAAGTCACTTTCCATCACAAATTAATCTTAAATTTAAAAACAAAACAAAAAACCCGGTAATCATAGCAGTAAATAATTTTTAATAACTAAGAAATAGACATCCAAAAGATAGTTTCTTTAAAATACACACCAACGAAAAACGTAGCGAATAAAATAATAAATATAAATGCCAAACAAGGGTAATAAAACTTTGAATAGTTTAAGAACATAAGAGTCAATAATACACAGTGCTAAAACAGCTGTTTTTATTCGCAATTTCGTTAATCGTCCTATATTTATTTATATGTGATTGCATTGTGATGATTGTGTGATATGTGGGGCTACCGCCCAAGTGTCGTCGACATCGCTATCGGCTTCATTTGACAGATGGATGTGATACATTGCTACTTTTCTGTGATAACTTTTTATTGGTGCATAAAAGAAGCAAAACAAGCATCTGTCAAATGAAGCCGACGACACTTGGGCGGTAAGGCCCATGATTCCATTCTTAAAGGTCTAGCTTGGAATCGGGAGTTGCTAGATAGCCCATGAGGCAGAATAACCTTAGTTTTCGTTGAATTTGCACCGACTTAAGTTATGTCGGCGGACAAAAGTCCCTCGTCTGCGCAAGCCCTAAAAGAAGCCTATCGTCTAATAGCAGGGTTGAGGGGACCTTAGTAAGTCCGACTGCACGCTACTGCGAATATGGCATAGTGAAACAACTGCCCCAGTCAATGTGTACCGTAATCAGATATCGTATATTATTTTCAAGGTAGGTGATAGAGACGGCCTATGTTTAAAAATTACATGAATAGCTTTTTGTGTCAACTAAAGTATGATAATAAAATGATTTTAGAGTAACCTGACCTACTTTATGAAAATAATTAACACATTCCTGATAGCTAAGATATTATGTTAAAAAGTGCCTGATGATTCTCAATTAACTCTATTTGCAATCCATTGATTAGAAAATCTTCAAAATGGTTTGCTTACGGTTTACGTTGGTGGCATGTTTAGTGGGATAATGTTGCGGTACAACCTTCACTTTGTATTTATTACCCAAGAGATTGACTATATTCTAAAAAGCTGAATACTTACGAATTCTATCATTGACGATATCGTTGTGAAACCGGCTGACACTGGTCTTGGATATCGTTCTACTCCCGATACAAATGAACTCTCAGAACAAACTATCTAAACCTATCTTAGACTGGTTATTTTATATTCTTATATGTATTTTACTAAGTATATTTTTGTTTCTAATTCTTGTGTGCAAAAAATGAGATAATTTGTTCAAAGTTTACCGCCGGACCCCGGCATTGTGTTGCTTATTTTTAGGTGTGATTAGGATTAGAAGCAGCGAGAAGAAAAGGATTTTTGATCATCCATCCAGACATATATCCCGTGCGATGCGACTCCGCGGTGGTATATTCTATCTACTGAAACGGAGCAAACATAATAATAATAAATATCGAGGATTTATGTATTACTTATATGTGTAATTTTTATTTATATTTTATCGATCTCATTTTGATAGGGCATTGCGACTTTGTTTTACTGTTATGAATTCGAATTAGGCCCCCTAATGTTGTAGACTGTTAATGATGTACTAGGTATTTAGCGAGCGTTAGGTCGGGATGCGATTGGCACGTATCGTGCGTAAAACCGCATCTCGCTTAATATCGCCGCTCGGCTAGGCTGTGTGAATGTTTGCCCCGTTTTCGTCGATGTGTTGATGGTCAAACACCCTTTGTGTTGTTGTCGCTAGAGGGCGGCGACGTAAAGCGAGACGACAAGGATGTGCTACCGCGGCAGAAGTGTTTGGACGCGTTGGCCGCCCTTCGGCACGCCAAGTGGTTCCAGGTACATTCGCCCACATTATAAACGTGTGCGCACTCCACGCATTTAACGATCATTAACTTAGCTTCAACTCTATTGCTGTGTCCAAAACGATCCGAGTCCGATTCGAGTCGAACCTACCTTTGTTTGCTACTAGAGGGAGTGCGCACGTATTTCTTAGTCACATGTTTGCTTTTATTATTTTTCCATCTGTGGTAGATTTTTAATTTTGAACATGATCAAATCTAATTTGAAACTCCCATGAACATGTGGCTACAAGTGCTTCTCTGTGAAATAAGCTGCGTTTCCCTGCACTTCGTTAGCCGGTGATGGGAGTAATTACATATATAATATGAAAAGGAAACGCAGTTTTGAACGGTGACGACTGTATGATGTGTGTGAATCTTATTTATTGCTCCGTTCCGAAGTCGATGTGTGTGTGGGAAGTGGAGCAATGAATAGGTGCGGGGTGTTTTCCCGGCTCGCGCTGACTGGGTGTGGTTGCAGGCTAGGGCGGCCACGCTGCAGTCGTGCGTCATCATCATCCGCATCATGCGCGACCTGTGCCGCCGGATACCCAACTGGACACCTCTCAACCCATATGTAAGTCATAACGTGTATCTTTCTAACATTGAGTTTACTAATTTTGCCTACACTTCATTGTTTCAAATAGGGATGCAACGATATGGCTATTGCGATACCAATACGAATGCATTACGATATATTTTTGATAGCATTTTGTTGAATTTATTAGAAGATTTGTTTGTATGTATGTTTTTTATTAATTAATTAAATTTTATAATAAAGTTACTATTTGAAAAGGTCCATAGTAAAATTAATTGGTTTCATTTACTTTAACAATTTTGCCATCATTTAATTATTAGAGTTGTAGTTTATTAGAGGCAAATTCTTATTGAGAAAACAATGTTGTTTCAATCGAAACTGTATAAAATATAAAAGAATGAATGTACGGTCAACGTACTGACCGACATTCGTAACGACCTACATTTAATTTGTTAATAATCATATTTTTCATAGCATTCAGTCAGTCTACATTCAACCCGCGACTCATCAATTAGCGTTACAATCAATTACGCAATAAAAGTTATTTTTAGTCAATTTCAATATTTTCATTTATCTCTTTTGGTGTGTGGCATCCAGACCATACATCAAATTGGTCCTTCGAAGCCTTCGGAGGCTGGGATCTGAACTCGCGTGTGTACAAAAGTGTCCAAGGGCAATTTATTGCCATAGCAGACCTGCCACGTAAGTCAAGCAGCCTTCGGTGAGTCAGTTAACTATATTATATAGTCACCACTCAGCATCATGATGCAAGATCTTCTCGCCAAGCAGAATCAGATCAGTGGAGCGATGGATTCGCTTCTGATTAACTTTAAGAAAGACGGTGCCGATCGTAAGACCACAACTTATGTCAAAAAACGCCTGAGCAACCTCGAGTCTCACTGGCAAGAGTTTCAGGTAAATCATATTAGGTTGTGTGAATTTGATGATCGTTCGCATGAGTACTTCACGGAGAATTTTCATCAACGTGTTACTGATTTCTACAACGAAGCGAGAGCATTCATTCAGAAATATCTGCCGGTGGAGGGAATAGAGGAGAAAATTGTTATTCGACCTGCTACTCCGTTAGCGAGCCATCCACAGCAACATTCTTCACCGCAGCTTTTTCCTCTAAGCAAGGGTACGGCATCCGCAGGATCCTCGCAGCAGCATCCCTCATCACAGCGGGGTCAAGGTACTAACAGCAAATTGGACGAGATGCTACGGAAGCAGAGAAGCAACTTCAAAGCATTTGCCCGTACTCTTCAATCCGTTAACTTAGAAATTCTCTCAGAAAAATGGGAATTCGAAGATGCACTCAAGTCACTTCAAAGCAGATGGTTTGTTATTGATGCTCTACATTGGGACATTGATAGCGAACAGTATGAAGAGAATGAGCAATACGAGCAGACATTTGCACTCTATGAAGGTAAATATTTAGATATAAAAAAGTCCATTAACAGTAAGATGTGGTCACAGTCTCATAGAGAAAAAACAACACCGCAAATCGACATCCCTTCATTCAGCGGTAATTACCATCAATGGGAATCGTTTAAGGATTTGTTTGTGGAAGCCATTCATAGCAATAAGTCCTTATCAGCCGCGCAAAAAATGCAGTACCTGAAGGGAAAGCTCAAGGGGGAGGCAGAGAAGCTGATCCAGCATCTTAACATTAGCTCCGACAACTATCAGATAAGTTGGGATATATTGAACCATCGATATAATAATAAGAAGCTGATTTTCAACTCTCATCTTAACATCATAATGTCTCTTCCAATTATGCCACATCAATCCGCCGCATCCATTAAGAAAATACATGACACCGCAAATGAATGTCTCAATGCAATAAAGGCCTTAGGGGTAGACATAAGCACCTGGGACCCGTTAATGGTTTATATATTGTCAAACAAGTTAGACGCTGAATCATACAACGATTACATCAGTTCGTTAAAAAATCCAAGAGAACTTCCTACTTTACGCGATCTTTTGGATTTTCTAGAAAATATGTTTACGTCACTTGAAATGTCTAAACGCAAACCGGAGACTGCCAAGCAATCTCAACAGCCAGAAACATTCAAATCCAGTCAGAAAAAACAGTTCTTTTACAAATCATTCAGTAGTAACGAAAATAACTCAGTTAAGAAAACTAGTCATAATTCAAGCAAAACTAGGTTCGGTCAATGCCCTGTATGCAACCAAGAACATGGCATCTTTTACTGTAAAACCTTTGTGGACATGCAGCCGCAAGCTAAACTGACAACAATAGAACAACTTTTGTTGTGCAAAAACTGCTTTAAAAAGCATGACAATAAGGAGTGTAATCGAAGCAAATGTCGCGTATGCAGAGGCGATCACAATACATTGCTTCACGACGCGTTCGCAAAACACGCAAGTTATGTGCCTACGAACAACGCTCAAGCCAACCAGCAAAGTCAGCAACAAAATAACATACATGTTTCGCAAGGTGATTCGAGCGAAATTTTGCTTGCTACAGCTCTGGTCAAAGTTCAAAAGGCAGATGGAACTTATACAATTTTGCGTGCTCTAATTGACCAGGGATCCCAAGCCTCCATCATTACCGAAAATGCCGCACAACAGTTAGGTTTAAAGCGTAACCGATGCAAAGGTATTATTTTCGGCGTGGGAGCAAAGGAAAATACATGCAAAGGTTTTATCAATGTAAAATTAGCTTGCACTCATAATGACTTTTATGTCACGGCTAGTGTTTACATAATGAACCAAATGGTAAATAACCTACCAAACAGATCATTCCCGCAACCGTCATGGTCACACATTGAGTCCCTACAACTTGCTGACCCAGAGTTTTACAAAAGTCGCCCTATCGATCTTTTATTAGGAGCCGATATTTATCCTTCAATCATAATGGCAGGAATAATTAAAGAAAATGACTCACTACCGATCGCACAACAAACACGGTTCGGTTGGATTTTATGTGGTAACACTAACACACAACAATCACTCAATTGTAATGTTATCATAGTAAATGAAGAAGATTTTTCTCGTTTCTGGTCCATTGAGGATATCTCAGAGGATGACGTCATGTCTGCGGAAGATCAATATTGTATGCAGTTGTACCAGTCAACAACTAAACGTCAATCTGATGGAAGATATGTAGTTAGACTTCCATTACATCCAGAGGTCGACGAAAAATTAGGTCAGTCAAAAGCCAAAGCGGTGGCCCAATTATACCAATTAGAAAAGAAATTTAAAAGGCAAGAAAATACCGCGATATTATACAAGCAATTTATTTCAGAATATATAGATCTAGGTCATATGCACTCGGTAACATTAAATGTCAACGAACTAAAATATTATTTACCTCACCATTGTGTGCAACGCGCTGATTCAACAACCACTAAGCTTCGCGTTGTATTCAACGCGTCAGGAAAAACAGATTCTGGATGGAGTTTAAATGATCTCATGTACCGGGGGCCCAATTTACAAAAAGATCTATTATCTTTAATTCTGATGTGGAGACAGTACCCATTCGCATTCATTGCAGATATCGAAAAAATGTTTCGACAAATTCGAATTCACGCACAGGATCAGCGGTATCAGCAAATTGTATGGCGAAACTCCACAGATGAACCAGTACAAGATTTTCAACTAGCAACGATCACATATGGAACCAAAGCAGCCCCTTTCTTGGCAATGATGACACTCAGGCAGTTAGCTAGTGATGAAAGTCATAAATACCCCGAAGCGACAAAAGCACTGCAGTCGCAGTTTTATATGGACGACTATTTGGGAGGATGTTTCAGCGTCGAATCCGGTCAACAACTACAAAAGGATCTTATCGACCTACTGAAGTCCGGAGGGTTTAACCTTCGCAAGTGGTTATCTAACGAACCGAAGCTTAGCCAACGTACTGAGACAGAACCAGAAACATTTGACTTCCGGTACGAACATACAACAAAGGCATTAGGATTAACTTGGGATTCAAAGCAGGATACTTTTACTTTTCAGTCCAAAATAAGTAAAAGTTCAGAAGTCAGACCGACAAAAAGAACCCTTTTGTCGGAAATATCAAAGATATTTGACCCCCTGGGGTGGTTGTCACCGGTAGTCATTCAACTTAAGTTATTATTCCAAGATATATGGGTAGCCGGCCTCCAGTGGGATGAACCAGTACCAGACAAAATTTTTCAAACTTGGATAAAGTTGCGGTCAGATATCGAAAATATAAATAAGATAAATATACCGCGATGGATTGGCTGCGGAGAAAGTGACGTCATAGAATTACACGGTTTCTGTGACGCGTCCACCAAGGCCTACGCCGCTATTATTTATGCACGCATACAAAAACAAGGCACAACGTCAATCACGCTCTTAACAGGCAAAACCAAAGTTGTACCCCTAGCTAACAACGCCAAACAAGTCTCATTGCCACGACTGGAGCTTTGTGGAGCGCTTTTGCTGTCCAACCTGATGTTAAAAGTTATGAACAGTGAAGAGGTATGACGCTTTACCGAGGCTAAGGTAATAAAAGAGATGTGACTTGTTCGGTGTCAAGATGTATATTGAGATAATAATATTGAGTACAATTAAAGATACATTATCTTAGTAAGCGATCTTATTCTAGATTGCTGAGAATGCTACGCGTGTGTTCCAATTTTCTGTAAATGCGCGATAATGCAAACATCTTGTTTGTGTAATATGTTGCAATCATACTTCATCTCCCCTGAAAAAGTGGAAGGAGCATCCCCTCCCTGCAAAAAGGAACAGACTCGTAACATTGACTTTAACGAACTTAACCAAAATTTAATTACTTAAGTAAAATAAGTAAACAAAATTTAAACATTATCAACATAGCAAAGTTAAAACTATTTCATTTATTAAATCGTACTAATACAAAAACGTTTTACAATATAAACAATATACCTAATTAAAATTGTATCTAATTAAAATGGTATCGAATTGAAATGGTATTGAATTAAAACGGAAGCTTCACATTTTACACTTAATCATAACAATAACAAAGTGTTAAGTAACATGGTATGTAATTAAGTACCTATACTTATAATTACGTATCAAATAAAATAGTTATTTATTGAATGGTTTGGTATTATTCTTATGCACAATTATAGCTTTATTTTCTTTTAAAATTTCTACATTAGACGTCATATCTCTTAAAACTTTATAAGGGCCATTGTAAATACTATCTAATTTATTTCCTACTTGGTTCTTTAATAATAACAAATCGCCTAACTGATAGGTAACATTATTGCTAGTTTTATCATACAATAATTTTCTTTTCTCTTTAGATTGTATCAAGTTACGTCGTGCGTCGGATTGCGCTTGTTGTAAACGATACTTAAGTTCTCGGGGATAACTGTCATAGTTATATAAGGGGTCGATTTCTGATTGTAAATTATTTGGAAGGTTACAAATTTTTCCAAAAACTAATTCGAAAGGCGTATATTTAGTTTCACTATGCACTGTGGTATTAAAAGAAAAACACCAATATGGAATCCAGGTGCTCCAGTTATGTTTATAATTATTACACTGGATTCTCAGAAAAGCTCCTAGGGTTTTATGAGTATTTTCTAAAGCGCCTACAGTTTCGTGATGGTACGCCGTAGAATTTAATTTTTTAATATGTAATAGAGAACATGTTTCGGACATCACTGATGACATGAATTCGGTTCCCTGGTCAGTCAATATTTCTCTAGGAATACCATAACGTAAAATGAAATTATTGGTAAAAGATTGAGCAACTGTGACCGAGTCTTTACTAGGTAATGGATACGCTTCAACGAATTTGGTTAAATCGCATTGTAATGTCAATACATATTTATTATTATAGTCATCAACATCGAGTGGACCCATTATATCCAAACTAATTCTTTCGAATGATGAGTGGGCTGTTGATGTTATGGTTAAGGGCTGCTTAATATGTTTATTACTATGCTTATGATATTGACATTGATGGCAATTTTTAACAAAAAGTTTTACATCATTACTCAAACCTGGCCAAAAATAATATTGCTTAATGTTGTTCATCATTCTATTAACTCCTGCGTGTCCGCTGGTAGGTAATAGATGGAAATCATTTAGTATTACTCTTTTTTGTTCACTATCATATATTCTTAATATATTTTTTGTTATGAGAAAGCGCGGGGTAACAGAGTTAATTCTTTTTGTTGCTTGTACAAGACTTTTGATTTTACTCTCGTTACATTTTTCTTTAATAATAAGTACCTCATGTATGCCTATTTTTTGACATAATGACTCTAAGTCCCTCGCTAACACCTCTGGGGTAGATGACGATCGGGTACTCAGATATATCGCTGATTGCGAAGGTACGTAAACGTAACAACTTGCATTAGAAATAATGCTATCTTTAGACTTTGAATAATTGTCAAACTTTAATTGATTAAAACTTAATTCAGTTACGTCATCGGGTTTCTTGAGAAGTTCTACCGCAATAGGTTGATCAGGCCTAGTGCTGGTGGAGCTCTCTGAAGAAGAATCAGTGGGGGTTTTTAATTTTTTACTTTGTGCTCTAGTTAAAACTGATACTGTGTTTTGATGTAATGATTTTAAAGTAGAAGATGTAATAGGTATGCGACTCAATGCGTCTGCAGCTGCATTGTTTCGTCCTGGAACATACTCTATTTCAAAATCATACTCCTCTAGGAATAATCGGAATTTAGTAAGTCTGCTTGTTGGGTCTTTCAAGTTAAATAAATAAATTAACGGTTTGTGGTCTGTTATAATTTTAAATTTACGTCCATATAAATAAGGGCGAAAATGTCTCACAGACCAAACAATTGCTAAAAGTTCTAATTCTATGATGGGATATCTCGTCTCGGCGGGTTTCAGGTTTCTACTCGCATACGCGACTACTTGACCGTTCATGTTAGATAAAACAGATCCTAAACCTGTCTTACAAGCATCTGTTTGTAGCCGAAAGATGTTACTTTCTGAAAAATCTGGATAAGATAAAATAGGGGGTTGAATTAATGCTGATTTTAATTTTTCAAATGCCGTTTGACACTCTGATGACCATAGAAACTGTACATTCTTTTTTCTTAATTGATTTAAAGGATAAACAATGTTTGCAAAGTTCGGTATGAATCGTCTGTAGTAATTTGCAAACGCGACAAAACGATTGACATCGTCGCAGTTCATCGGCACTGGATAGTTTTGCATGGTTGCAATTTTACTTTCATCTGGTAAAATTCCATCAGAAGTTATTTTGTGTCCTAGATATATTATTTCGTTTCGCAAAAATTCACACTTCATAGGATTTAATTTTAAGTTAACTTTTCTAAATCTCTCTAGTATACTAATTAAGTTTTTATTGTGGTTTTCTATAGATTTCCCGAAAATTACGCAATCATCTAAATAAATAAAAGCCTTTTTATAATTTAAGCCTGACATTGCAATAGTCATAAGACGTGAAAATACACTCGCAGATGTCCGGAGACCCATGGGACAGCGTTTCATCTGAAAAATTTTATCACCAGCAGTGAAAGCTGTGTACTTTCGTGAATCTTCGCTTAAAGATAACTGATAATAGCTTTGCGAAAGGTCTAATTTTGAAAAATAAATGTTATTTGCAAGCGAATCTAAGATATCAGTTATATTAGGCAAAGGGAATTTGTCGTCCTCAATACGATTATTTAACTGCCTGTAATCTATAACTAATCGCCATTGTTTCTCGTTTGACCTATCTGTTTTTTTCGGTACAAGCAAGACGGGACTAGACCACTCTGACGTAGCCTCTTCTATAATATCATTTTCGAGCATAATATCTATCTGTTTCTGAACTTCCTTCCTTAGTGCGAACGGTAATCTATGTGGCTTGACATAAACTGGCGAGACATTAGGTTTTAAAGTTATATTATGGGTCATTAGGTTTGTACAAGAGAGTTTGTCGCCTGGCAGATGAAAAACATCTGCGTACTTAGCGCAAATACTCTCAATACTTCGTTTTTCTTCTAAATTCAGTTCAGGTAAATTTAATAATCCTAATAATGTTTTTACACGATCGACAGAAACCTCCTCTTTTTCAAAATTACAGACTTCAAAATCATTCAATGAAAAAGTCTCTAAATCGGTAAGATCTAGATCAACTTCTTTCTCAGTGGTGTTTAATATCCTTACTGGCATGCGACCATTACAAGGTTTCGCTATTATACTTCCTATAAAAACTCCTTTCTGTATCTCTTTAGATAAACAAACACAATCGTCGCCTAACGATGTAGGTATATATTTTATTACCTCACATCGTGGCGGTATCAAATGTCTATAGTGACTCAATATAGGTATAGACACATAATTACTATCTTTAGTTAAAAGCAAAGTATTTTCTTTATAGTTAATTATAGCTTGATAGCGTTTCAAAAAATTATCACCTAAAATACCATTTGCAGAACAAGACATATTTTTAAACACATACATTTTTTCTCTAAAAACTAACCCATTATAAGACAAATCTAAGTAAATATATCCTTCAGATACTAGTTTACCGCTAACACCTTTTATAACTAACTTCTCAAATGTAATTAAATTCAATAACTTCGGATAATCGCATAACCATTCGTATTTTAAAACACAAAGGCTTGCTCCGCTATCGACTAAAAGATCGATATTGCTATTACTTACGTTAAAAGTTACGGTACTACTATTATTGTAGTTTAAAACATAATTTTCAGTAGGAACGAAAAAAATCTAAATTATTATCGTTCTGGGGCTCAGAACGCGCTTGTGACTCACTATTGGTCGATTGCTCGTGGCTAGCGTACTGCACACGTTGAAAAGGCACAGCTGAGCGCGGCGGGCGCGGGCTCGGCCGACCGCGGTCACGTGAACGTGATTGTGTTCCTTGCGCGGCGCGGGAGTCTCGCGACATGTACTTACCTTGTTGTGGTCTCGTGTTTCCGGCAGCGTACCTATTGTTTGCGCTAAATCTATTATAGTAACTATATTTATTAGAATAATTACTTGGCTGACGCGGATAATTAGTAGGTGTGCGTGAGAAATTACGAGTATGAAACTTTTTAATGTTCATAACTTCCTCGTGTCTGGTAGACATTGACTGCTCGTCTAGGGCAGTTCTTATAGCCTCTGGTAAAGAATCAAAGTGACGTGATGCTATGATAGTACTAAGCTTTTGATTCACTAATCCATCTGAAAAGCGCTTGATTGCGACCTTTTCATTAATGGGACGCAATACTTCAAACTTAGTAGCGTCGTCATCCGCTTGTGCTATGGTTAAATTCACAAAAAGTTGTTCTAGTTCCGAGCCGAATGACTCGATCGACCTATGACCTTGACGACAGTTTTGTAATTTGTGTTGGATAGCAACAGCAGATTTTTTCTGAATCAAATGCGTATTCATATCTCTAATTAAATCTTTAATAGTTGGATAACTACTTTTTAAACGTAATTTTGCGCTAGGAGAGAGCCTAGTTTTAATCACAAAATCAATAAGTAACCCATGAGTAGCATCGCTGATCATTGAACTATATAATTGTATACCATCAATTAGAGATTTAGTGACGTGTTCTTGACCTGTCATCGTTGGTAAAAGTGCAATGGCTGTCTTCAAGTCAAATTTATCTTTTTCTGCCATTTTTGAAATACTACTAACACTTAAAGTCTCTAAAGAAATAATTTTGTCATAAATGATCTGAATGTCATTTGCTATTTTATTAATTAAAGTTATATCTTTAGTTGATACCTCCGATTTTTCAACTAAATTATGTACTTGAGATAAAATATACTCTAATTTCGCGTATTCAAGTTTCGCTTCATTAAATTTCGTAAAACCTAACTCTTTTTGACGTCTATCTGGTCCTAGTTTTACTAAATTATCTTTAATATACAATAGTTTCTTATGCAATTCATTTAAATCGGAAATAATAAATGACATTATCTAATAAGAAAAAAAAGTAATCCTACATATTATTTAAAACGTTTAGGTATAAAATAACTTACGACTTACGGTGGCATTATAGCGCGCGAATAAAATAATTACGTCTCTGCACGATGAGTAGGTATGTGGTGACCGGCGTGGCGTGTGGGGGCTGGGGCTGCGGGCTGGGGGTTTTCTCATGCTCCTTGAGTGTGTAGGATCTTCAGACTTCTAAGATGGGTTCCTGGACCGCTTGAAACAGCTAACTGAAGATCGGGCTGGGATTTCCCTTGCCCCTCGTACAATGGGCCGGGTTTCTACCCTGGACACCTCCTGGTCTACGTTGATGGTTGAGTCGACGTCGTTGCCAGTTCCACGGAAGATATTGTGTTTCTTAGAACTGCGCTGTTGAATTCTCTACGGAGTCGGTTGACAATTTGGTCCCAAATTTTCCGGATGCAGGCGTAAATGATGAGTATAACGATGAGAAGCAGTATGACGGATAGTAAAATTTCTGTTGTAGTGAGCTGGCTTGAAGTTTTCTGCGTTGCTTGGGCGTCGCCGCTGGCGGTTTGTGCGATGATAACTTCTTCTTTACTTTGTGGTGCTCCCATATTATTGTTTTGTCTTCCCAAGTAATGCGATGAACAGAAGTGTAGAGCCAAATAGCACCGCAACGAAGACTGCTGCTAGTATGGTGTTGAAAATTTTGCTTTGCTGCTCCATGTAGTAATGATTTTCCCGCAAAAATTTATAAGTTCGGTTGGCAAAGGGTCGCCATGAAGAGGTATGACGCTTTACCGAGGCTAAGGTAATAAAAGAGATGTGACTTGTTCGGTGTCAAGATGTATATTGAGATAATAATATTGAGTACAATTAAAGATACATTATCTTAGTAAGCGATCTTATTCTAGATTGCTGAGAATGCTACGCGTGTGTTCCAATTTTCTGTAAATGCGCGATAATGCAAACATCTTGTTTGTGTAATATGTTGCAATCATACTTCAACAGCCTTAACAACCACAAATTGGAAGTTTATGGATGGTGTGACTCAACTGCTGTGTTAGGATGGCTGCAAGGCGAAGCCAGCCGCTGGAAGCCTTTCGTCGCCAACAGAGTAACTAAAATAGTACAGATTATTGAAGCGAGCTCGTGGCGCTACGTCCAAACAAAAGAAAATCCAGCCGATTGCGCAAG
Source organism: Crambus lathoniellus (assembly GCA_949710035.1). Lineage (NCBI taxonomy): Eukaryota > Metazoa > Arthropoda > Insecta > Lepidoptera > Crambidae > Crambus > Crambus lathoniellus. The sequence goes on along the minus strand of OX453309.1, from coordinate 28,934,798 downwards.
CCGCGGTCTTACAGTTGAGCAACTGCAACAACACAGCCTCTGGTGGAATGGCCCTTACTGGCTATCAACATACAAAAAACCATCGGAGTCCGAGAAAGAACAATTCAATACCGAACTAGAAATAAGAAAAACAAAACAAACAAATGTTACTCAATTAAATAATACGGAGTCGAATATCATTCATCGATTAATTCACGAGCACAGCAATTTCACGCGAGCATACCGAGTACTTGCATGGGTATTACGACTGACATCACGTGACAATAACAAACCAAAGTATTTATGCCCCGATGAAATACGACAAGCGCGTTTAAAGATAGTAAAGTTTGTTCAGTATCAAGATTTTTCTGAAGACATCGGCCATATTAAAAAACATGGCGTTTGTAAGCCCAAAAGCAAATTACTATCTTTAAATCCTTTCATAGATGCGGACGGACTTCTAAGAGTAAAAGGTCGTTTATCCAACTCTCATCTTAGTGAAGATATGAAGCATCCATTGATCATACCATATGAAAGCCGCTTAACTGAATTAATCATTGATCAAGCACATAAACAAACGTTCCACGGAGGCGCACGCCTTTCTCAATCATTGATTAGGAAACAATACTGGATCCTAAGTGGTAATAGAGCCGTCAAAAAACACATATTCAAATGTGTCATTTGTAAAAGGCAAAAGCCTATCTTACAACAACAAATGATGGGTGACCTGCCGGCAGCAAGAACAACATTTACAAGACCCTTCCTACACACTGGTGTCGACTTTACCGGCTTCGTAGAGGTCAAGGCCAACAAAGGACGCGGAATAAAAACATGCAAAGGGTACGTCGCGCTGTTTGTGTGTATGGTGACAAAAGCCATACATTTAGAACTCGTGTCGGATCTGTCCTCGTCAACATTTTTGGCAGCGCTACGAAGAATGGCTGCGCGAAGAGGCACTCCAAGTCACATGTACAGTGATAATGGAACCAACTTTGTAGGAGCCGACAGAATCCTTCAGAAGGAATATGCAAACATCAGGCAGTCAGTTTTATCAGACGATTTCCACACTGAAATCAGCGAAATGCAGATTAAGTGGCATTTTAATGCCCCATCGTGGCCGAGTGCAGGAGGGTTGTGGGAGAGCTCAATCCGGAGCTTAAAGTACCATATGCGCCGGGTCATTGGGGAACAAAAACTGACCTTCGAGGAATTTACCACCTTATTGTCTCAGATAGAAAGTTGCTTAAATTCAAGGCCTCTGTGCGCGATAAGTGAAGATCCGAATGACATAAATTATTTAACACCCGCACACTTACTATCAAGCGGTCCCATCCTCACAATCATCGAGACAGAACAGGATGAAAGAACAAGGTGGCACCTAGTACAAAAAACATTTGGTGACATATGGAAGCGATGGCAAAGTGAATATTTAACGCAACTCTCTATCAGGCATAAATGGCAAGAACGTCGACCAAACATACAAATTAATGACGTTGTTGTTATCCACGACGCTAACTTGCCTGCGGGGAAGTGGGCTCTAGGCCGGGTTATTGACACTCATCCCGGTAAAGACGGCCTAATTCGCGTAGTAAGCGTCAAAACAAAGAGTGGCATTTTAAAAAGGCCACTAGTGAAATTGTCTATTTTACCAGTAAACAAACAAACTGGTACACAACATACAACACAGCGAAACGCGAGTAACGACGAAGAATTGCATACCAAGCCAAGGCGAGTTCGATCAATCAAAACATCGTGCTTAAACTTTATGACAGCAATCTTCATGTTATTTGTGTTGCTTATAACACCATCAGTACAGGGAGCTTATAACGTATCGACGCTACCAACAAACAATTCTATCTATTTTGATAAAATGACTGAGATGCGATTAATTCAAGACCATTGGAAACTCGTTGTTTATTACGACATGCAGCCGTACTGAACGTGCAACCAATCGCTCTATAATTGGCCATGAACATCAAAAAGGACACCTATTTTAACTATCTCAGAGTACGAACTTCAAAGATGCATTGAATTAAATATCCATTCACACTTGTGTGAATTACAAAAACCCATTTATCAAAGAGTATCGAACGACAATCTTTGTGTAATAGAACATGAAACGGGCAAATGCAAAACATATATAAGTCAGTGTCGAATAACATGGACAGAATTAGTCACCGTTAATACATTTCTATTTACCTGTTGCGGTCAATGCTCGCTTAGAATCATATGTGAGGATCAAATTTCACACGAGACCTTCAAAGGTGTAAACATTATCGCACTCGGAAACAGCTGTGTAGTCAAGGGCGACACATTCACAATAACGTCGCATCATCGTTTAGCGAGGTTACTGTAACACCAGACGTCTTATCGGTCTCGATCGCACCCCTCAATAAAGTTTTGAACATATCGCTCCCAGTCAGCGTGGTTTTCAACGAGACTCACGACCGGAGATTGGGACAAATGAGCGAACAGATAAAACAGCTAAAATCGGACGCAGATCAACTCAACGACGACTACAACATCAGTTTTCACGACGTGCATCATTATGTGGCTATCTACGGGATAGCTGCGTTGGTGGTGGCTGGCGCAGCGGGCGCGTGGTGCGCGCACGAGCTCCGGGTCTACAACCGCCACCGCCGCGCCCGCCGCAGCCGCCGCCGCCCACGCCGACGACGCTGCGGCTGCCATCGCCGCCCTGCCGCTGCACGCCGCCCCGCGGCTGCGCAGTGGCGGCTCAGCCGGAGCTGACGTTTCGGCGCACCATAGTGTAAGTGTAAGTGCAACTCAGTGTGATAAGTGCAGTGGTTGTGATAGTGTTAGTGATAACAGACAATCTAGATCATTGAGTGATTTAGTTGAGCGTAAAGATAATGTTACAATGCCTACGTTCGAAAAAATCACTTTCATAAGTGATTCGTAATTAAGTATATCGTACAAATATTGTCGGTTATCATTTGTTTTTCATCTCGTACACATATTGTCGGGAATCATTTGTAAAATTCACATACCATTTCACTCATCGGTCATCTCCTGCGCCTCATCTCTCGCCCGGGAATATGTACGGTCAACGTACTGACCGACATTCGTAACGACCTACATTTAATTTGTTAATAATCATATTTTTCATAGCATTCAGTCAGTCTACATTCAACCCGCGACTCATCAATTAGCGTTACAATCAATTACGCAATAAAAGTTATTTTTAGTCAATTTCAATATTTTCATTTATCTCTTTTGGTGTGTGGCATCCAGACCATACAATGAATCATACATAATTCGTATCGTAATGTTTACGATAACGAATGTCCGTATCGTATCGGTATCGTTGCATCCCTAATATAAAAATAAGTTTTAGATGAAAGAAATGATGTACAAAAATTTTTGTTTTGTTTTGATGCAATCTTAGTAGTTTTTGACGTGTTTGTTTGATTGTAAATGATGAAACTTGATGACGAGTCGTTAGAGGGTACGACACGGGGGCATACCGGCGTTTGGCGCCGAGTTATTCGGACCTTCCGCCGGACTGTCACCAGTTGAGCTCTCCGTGCCGACATGGCAATCTGATACAATCACACTAGGAATTTATAATTAACTAGCGGCCGCCCGCGGTTTCACCCGCGTGGTTCCCGTTCCCGTGGGAATATCGGGATAAAAAGTACATATAAACCTTCCTCTTGAATCACTCTATCTATTAAAAAAAACCGCATCAAAATCCGTTGCGTAGTTTCAAAGATTTAAGCATACAAAGGGACATAGGGAAAGAGAAAGCGACTTTGTTTTATACTATGTAGTGATAGTGATAGTGATTTGTTCAAGAGATTTGAGAAGAGATGGACGTACATTTTAACTAAATTTAAATATACTAGGAATATATAATTTTTATCCCCAATGCTGATGCATTAGTGTACTAATATAAAAGTAATTCCGTGTCTCATATTTGTACCAATATTTTTCCTTGTTTTCGCTTCAAATTGAATCTATTTCGTTACTGTTTCATTTATTATTTCTAGTAAATTACGAATTCTCGTAAGATTAGATTCGGTTTAGTTTGGAAGTTGTCGATGCCAATTCATGGTCGTTATCGGTGCAGGCGATGGAGCTGCTGGTGGCGGGCGTGCTGTCGTCTGCGGGCGCGGCGCTGTCCGCGGGCGAGGCGCTGCGCCGCGTCATGGAGGCCGTGAGCGGGGGGCTGCTGCTGGAGCACGGGCCCGGCCTGCGCGACCCCTGCGAGAAGGAGCTCGTGGTGAGTGGGCGGGGGGCGGGGGGCTGCTGCTGGAGCACGGGCCCGGCCTGCGCGACCCCTGCGAGAAGGAGCTCGTGGTGAGTGGGCGGGGGGCGGGGGGCTGCTGCTGGAGCACGGGCCCGGCCTGCGCGACCCCTGCGAGAAGGAGCTCGTGGTGAGTGGGCGGGGGGCGGGGGGCTGCTGCTGGAGCACGGGCCCGGCCTGCGCGACCCCTGCGAGAAGGAGCTCGTGGTGAGTGGGCGGGGGGCGGGGGGCTGCTGCTGGAGCACGGGCCCGGCCTGCGCGACCCCTGCGAGAAGGAGCTCGTGGTGAGTGGGCGGGGGGCGGGGGGCTGCTGCTGGAGCACGGGCCCGGCCTGCGCGACCCCTGCGAGAAGGAGCTCGTGGTGAGTGGGCGGGGGGCGGGGGGCTGCTGCTGGAGCACGGGCCCGGCCTGCGCGACCCCTGCGAGAAGGAGCTCGTGGTGAGTGGGCGGGGGGCGGGGGGCTGCTGCTGGAGCACGGGCCCGGCCTGCGCGACCCCTGCGAGAAGGAGCTCGTGGTGAGTGGGCGGGGGGCGGGGGGCTGCTGCTGGAGCACGGGCCCGGCCTGCGCGACCCCTGCGAGAAGGAGCTCGTGGTGAGTGGGGCGGGGGGCGGGGGGCTGCTGCTGGAGCACGGGCCCGGCCTGCGCGACCCCTGCGAGAAGGAGCTCGTGGTGAGTGGGCGGGGGGCGGGGGGCTGCTGCTGGAGCACGGGCCCGGCCTGCGCGACCCCTGCGAGAAGGAGCTCGTGGTGAGTGGGCGGGGGGCGGGGGGCTGCTGCTGGAGCACGGGCCCGGCCTGCGCGACCCCTGCGAGAAGGAGCTCGTGGTGAGTGGGCGGGGGGCGGGGGGCTGCTGCTGGAGCACGGGCCCGGCCTGCGCGACCCCTGCGAGAAGGAGCTCGTGGTGAGTGGGGCGGGGGGCGGGGGGCTGCTGCTGGAGCACGGGCCCGGCCTGCGCGACCCCTGCGAGAAGGAGCTCGTGGTGAGTGGGCGGGGGGCGGGGGGCTGCTGCTGGAGCACGGGCCCGGCCTGCGCGACCCCTGCGAGAAGGAGCTCGTGGTGAGTGGGGCGGGGGGCGGGGGGCTGCTGCTGGAGCACGGGCCCGGCCTGCGCGACCCCTGCGAGAAGGAGCTCGTGGTGAGTGGGCGGGGGGCGGGGGGCTGCTGCTGGAGCACGGGCCCGGCCTGCGCGACCCCTGCGAGAAGGAGCTCGTGGTGAGTGGGGCGGGGGGCTGCTGCTGGGGCACGCTGCTATGGAGAGGAGTGATGCAACACTTATACGAAGTCAGGAAATTCTAATACAATACAACTGGGCTATTCACAAACAGTCGGATAACAGAATTTATTGCAGCCCGCTTCCGTTGTCCGTTTGGAGCTGTACGCGTGCTGAGTGTACAGTGTCGTCACAATGCCGTGCGGGTGTACCGACACTATCTAACCGAACGGACTATACCCGTGTACGAATCGTGTTTTAATACCCTTTGTTATATTACAGCTATGTAAACTTCTATTTTATAAATCATGTATTTAAAAACTGAATTTGTTCACAGGATGCCCTGGGTAACTTACCTCCCCAGAAGCGAGAAGATTTGACAGCGTCAGCGCAACAATTCTTGAGACAGATTGCATTTAGACAGATTCATAAGGTAAATTAGTCATTTAAACTTACAAACTTTAGTATTTTAATTGTTAAAAGTTGTAACAGTTTGAATAATATAATATTGTGTGTTCCGCAGGTGCTGGACATGGACCCGCTGCCGAAGGTGAAGCACGCGTCGGGCGGCTGGAAGTTCCCGCGCAAACGCAGGCGCTCCACGTCCGACCCCGACCCCGACCAGCCCAACGGTACCTGCCACGTCCATATAAGCCGCGCGGATAAAGAAACACTATGGAAATGGCGGCCGGCCGGTCATGCTATCTCGCTCACACATGCCGTTATGCTGCATGTATAGCACGTGGGTGGGTCATGCTATCGCGCTCACACTGAATGCATGGCCGCCATTTACAGATTGTTTCTTTAACCGCGCGAGTTATACACACACACACACTACACTAGGCTGGTTTCAGATCTCAGGAGACCCGTACGGCCCGACACGTGACGCCCCAGCCCTTACGCTGGGAATACACTTGCGATTTTCCAATCCGATAGTCTGATCAGACTCGATTTTAATTGGTTGTTTCTGATCAGACTATATTTTGATTGGTTTTTTTTTTTGTTAACAACCAATCAATATCAAGTCTGATCAGAGAAAAATCGGACGTGTATTCCCAGTTATCATATCTCTCGGTGGGTCTGGAAAAAAACAAAATCTCACTTGTTCTAATAGGGTATTTTACTAATATTTTTTTGTATTAAAATGTTTTTCGAAATAGTAGCTCTAGGAGACACCCGTACGGGCCGACACGTGACTTCAGCCGTTAGACTAGCTAGCTAGACGTGAACTGCCCCCCTAGACAACTGACTTTCTATTATCGATAACGCCAGTCGAGTAGAAAGAAAATGTATGGGATTGACATTAGCTATTGAAATGTCACGTGACCGCTAATGTCAATCCCATACACTTTCTTTCTATTCTACTGGCGGTATCGATAATAGAGAACCACTTGTCTAGGTCCTCTGGTACTCCTACACAAAGTTGTAGTCATTCTCTAGCCGAAACCACTTCCTCGTTAACAGAATACATTGTTCCAGGTGAAGGGAAAGTCGTCAAAACGGAGGAGAAGATGGACGCGACGGACTCCGCTAAGAAGTAATCGCGAAGCCCCCCAGCCCGCGACCGGCGGGGAATCGACTACATTTACACCGGTCCACTTTTTATGTAACCTCTCAGATTTAATACGTTTATATTTTGTGTAAACCGTTTACACGATCGTTTCGGTCCCCGACACTCTATGTGTCTTCGAGCAGATGATCTGTCCAAAACTATACTAATGTAGCACCGAGATGTTGTAGCGTTTGGAATTAGGTAAACTTTAGGCTCTATAATAGTGTAATTAGTATTTAGACTATGAGAATGAGAGACAGGGATAGATCTTGGATGTTGGACTTTTAGGAATGGCATAGATAGGATGTGTATGGAATTAGAGTTTCTAAGGGTTTCTTTTAATTATTAAATTTTTAGGATAACAGTATTTGACTTTTGACATTAAGTTCCTTCTCTATCGGCTTCGCCGAAGCGTTCTCCGCACCGCAATCCCAGCAGTGTGTATTATTATCAGAACCATTACATATTATGTACGTTATTTTTATTATTTTAGTCTAGTAAGTTTGTTATAGTGATTTTCCATGATTTCGGCGCTACTTCAATAGGCTGTATTGGAAACAATTAGTGAGATATTTGAATTCGGTCGCATTTTCAGTTTTTCGACGCTAATTAATTCTATCAAATGTGTATCATACTTTAAAGTATGTTTATTACGCGATGACAACTGATTAGGCGCCTTATTTACCTTAAGTTATTATATTCTTGTATGTATTTCTTTCTATTTCTTATAAAGCAAACTGAGAATAACGAGACGCGGCCGCCACATATATGACGTAGAGACAGATATTTTCTAATAATCCTCTTTTTATCGCACCAAGAGTGCGACCTCGAAGTTGTGACGGTCCCGTAGGGTTTTTAGATTTCCTGTACACAGCACCGCCGCTTCGTGGACGCGTCTATACAAAACCACGCCCTTTAAAATAACTTCGAGAACTGTTGTAAAATTTTTGTTTATGAAAACATTAAAAAAATCATTTATCTAAAGATAAAAGTTACATTTCAACCCTCAGTAATAAATAATACAAGTACCTAATTGCAATTGGGCGTTCTTTTAATTTCTTTTTGCTATTATTAGCATAGCATGGTATACATAATAATAATATGTAAAAGTACTTTCATGATAGTGACAGAGTCACATGTAGTAGATTTGTAAGCTTAGTGAATACAACAAAGAGCCTTACCAAAGGTGGTAGGTAATGCAAATTATTTTGACGTTAGTCATATAAAACTGAGGGATATGAAAGTGGATGTGATTTATGAATAATTTTTGGGTCCACATCTAAGGGCCCCTTAGATAGATATTAAAAAATTAACCAATGTCCGACGACATACATATTCCAAATGCAATATATTTGTTTCTACACCGAGATCTTATGTTTGTATTTGTATCTGTGTAATTTGGATAATGTCAATAAAGATACTGACAATGCAATCCTGTTTTCTTTTTAACCTGCCACTACTGCACTACTCGCCCGGTCAAGTTAGACTTTAACCATTTCTTTCCTTTACCGTTTTGCTTTTTTACCGTTCCGCGCCTAAAGGACAAAAAACCCCATAGCTTCGGATCCAGTGGGGGGACCTGTACGGTTCAAACTAGTAGGTATGGGGTTTTGACATTACTATTCGAAAGTACCTAAGCGATATTTTTGGAGTAAAAGTTTGGTCGAATGCAGCCTAAAACTAATACATCATCATAATAGTGTCAAATAAAAATTACGAATTGTAACTATTCATTATTTTAGTTTTCTGTGTGGGCATAGTAAAACAATATAAGTACGTTGACTGCCTGGACAGGCACCCCAAACGGTTTGTATGTGAGCGCGCCCGTACGTATGCGTCGTCATGCGTCGTCGCACGCACACACTGACAAAATTTATCGGTGATAACGGGGCGACAGTCATGCGTGGCAGCGCCCGCCGCCCGCGCGGCGCCGCGGCGCCGCCGGCCGGTCGCCCGCGACCGCGCATAATATTATTACGGTAAAACTGTCCGTGTCCACCACACGCACGCTCCGCGCCGCTGCGCTGCCTCCCTCTAATAATTTTGTATTTGTATTTGTAATAATTCGTGCGTGTACAGCTACGATGGCAAAAAATTCGAGTAGTAGTAAAAAATATTGTAGTGTTGACGGATGTCTCAGTAGCGGGTTGTCTAATCCAGAACTATCTTTCTTCGCATTACCTAGCGAACAAGAACGGTGAGTACAATCTACCTACTATAATTATCATACGTAGATACGTGAATAATATTTTGTATAGCTGCTTACCTACCTAAATAGTTCTGCTTCCGATTTCGTTGACCAGATACCAATTTGTAGTTTAATTTTCAAATAGAAAGAAAGAAGAAAGAAAAACATTTATAATAACAAATTATTGTAACTTGTAATCCTATGTGTAGGTAGGTATGTGATTAGATTAATAAACTGGGAGCATAATATAAATTTTTAACCGCCTCTGCGGTCTAGTGATTCACACCACCGATTTCAGACCCAGAGGCCGCGGGTTCGATTCGCAGTGGTAGGTACATATTGTATTCGGTTTTTGACAACCGATTTGGCGCAGGGGTAGGCAACCCATCTTCTGCGCCAGTGGTCTCGGGTTCGATTCCCGAACAAGACAAATATTTGTGTGCATGAACATGTCTATTTGTCTTGGTCTTGGTGTTGTTGTAAAGCCACGTTTTAATTTATCCTATTTCGACCGTAATTTTTCAAACCACTAAACAGATAACATGACGTAGGTAATGAAAAATTTTAGTCAGCCCCTGGTCTATGTACAAAAATAAATAAAAAACTTTGTATTATAGATTCCTGACGCCCACCCTACAGGGGAAAACTGTTTTGTATAGAGATTGACTATGCATTTTTGACGATTGAATAAACTCTAAGCGACAGCCCTACGTGTTTAGCCTATTATCGCTCGCTCAGGGCTCCAGTCCGCTTACTTATATTGTTTTACTATGGTGTGGGTCTGTACTTCTACCTTTATGTAAATCTGTCTTGCTAATCTAGGATTTAGGTGTTCGAGCTTTCGCTTGATCCACCGGTGAGATTACCCCTCAGAATTTCACGTAGTTGCAGTGTGTTTCGTACCCGAATCTACTCTATGGTTTTGGTTTTTCTAGTAGCCGCTAGAGGGCGCACGTAGCGTTACCATCGCCGAGCGGTTATTTCTTCAGTACGTCTTAGAATTTTCACTTGTGAGCAGTGTACCTAAAATAATATTTTAATTTTCCTTTTTTATCAGCGTAATAGCGTGTCGTGAATTAAATCAAGGTAAGAATCGAAAGTGGTTCAAGATAAAAGTTAATCATTATAAAATTTTGGTAAATAGAACCAAAAAACATATTGTTAAAGAATATGCAGCCTCATTCCATACAAAACTACTTTTGTATGCATTACGAATGCCCGCTCCCTCCGGACGGCAGACTCGTAATATTTGAAATTGGAACCCAATACTACTTCACCCTTCAGTGTGAATTTTGAATTTAGACTTCTATCTAAGTATGGGTACATACAATAGGCCGACGGCTGAACAGCCGTCCTTCGAGCCAATAACTGACTGGTAGGCTGCTAGTCAGCCGTCTCAGCTCAGACGGCCATGCACTAGGGACGGCTCTACAGCCGTCACCATTTCATACACACTAATTTTTTCATGGTCTTGCAGATCATGGATGAGATAATTGAGCAAACCACACTTGGACAGCTGGCAGATTGGGACCCTGCTCCAGAAGACCACAATTATTTTCGCAGAATATTAAAGATTCTGGATGACAATTACCCAAAGGACTGGAGGCTATGGGTCATAAACAAACTTACATACGAAGACCTTTTTGGTGATAAAATTTCACCTGATGACGAGTGTCGATTACGTTTTGCAATACCTACGCTGGATTTAGTGCTAGCGTTCAGCGATGGAAAATTGACCTCAATCAGTGAAAAGAGATACAAAAAGATAAAAAGGATCATGATCACGTGGCCTCTAGCGAGAGCCCTGATTTACTCACCATTTGCCACAATGAAGAAAATACATCCAGTGGATGCTTACAACAAATTCGGGGACGCTGTCGCCCTCCTCAAACCGCTTCTTTTATCTAGAAACCAAGTATCTGATATATTAAAGAAACAACAACAATCAGTAGCAACATCTCCCCCATCATCATCACTGTCTAGCAGGAAGCGATCACTCAGTCCTCCTGAACAGAGTACCCAAAAAAGAACCAGATCAGAGGAAGGGGACACTCTGAAAGAATACATTAACCATCAAAACAACATCTTACAGAATTTAGTCCGGCAACAAAACTTAATGATGGAAAAATTATGCTATCAAAGCACAGCTACATCGCGTCCAGACCAGCACGGGTAGCATGACGAACTCGAGAAAGGTTTTGTCTATATCGAAACGTCAAAAATGACATTTCATCGTAGACAAACCTATTGTTCAGCTGTCAATTATAGACTTTCGAGGTAGACAAAACTCTTCTCGGGTTCGTCATGCTACGCATGCTGGTGGAGGATATTTCACTCTCAAGTGAGGAAGACAGCCCTTATTCCTCGTACATTACCAAGTTTGATAACTGGCTTTCTACAAGGAAAAATAATTCTTCCTAGCTTACCCGGTTTTCAAATGGGAATTATTTTTCCTGGTAGAAAACCGTAATTTTATTTAGTTTTCTACGAAGAATTTTTTTTTCTTCTTAGCTTACCCAGTTATCAGAGGAGAATTTTTTTTTCCTCGTAGAAAGCTGTGAATTCAATCACAGTTTTCTACGTGTTGTGCGTTCTACGAAGAAGAGTTTTCCCTTCGTAGCCATTAGATCAGAATATCAGAAAGACCGATTAATTATTTATTTTTTTATTGACTTAGATTAATTTTAATATTAGAGGGAACAACAGTTTTATTTTATTTAATTACTAGCGGCCGCCCGCGGTTTCAACCACGTGGTTCTCGTTTCCCTAGGAATATCGGGATAAAAATAGCCTAAGTTATTCATTATTACATCAGCTACATGCCAGTGAAAGTCCCGTCAAAATTGGTCCAGCCGTTTCAGAGATTAGCCGGAACAAACAGACAGTCAGGCAAAAATTGTAAAAAATGATATTTTGGTATATGTAAGTATATAACAATATACTTAATCATATGCATGTAAGTAGTAAAAAGCAGTTATTTTAATATTACAAACAGACACTGCAATTTTATTTATTTGTATTGATATAGATTTAATAGGAAAGAGGTTATTTAAATTTTTACTTTTTTGCATTCACAATGCAATTTTTATCATTGAAGAATTGAAAATGAAATAGGTACATATTTTAGAAAAACATCGACCCTTCTTACAACCAGCTCCGATGGAACGGTTGGTTGGATGGTCTAATTATTGAAGTAAAACTTAATCTAAGTAATTATTCGGTCTATCTGATCTAATGGCTAAGTAGGAAAAATTCTTATTCTTAGAACAACACGTACAAAGCTGTAATTGAATTCACAGCTTTCTACGAGGAAAAAAAAATTCTCCTTTGATAACTGGGTAAGCTAAGAAGAAAAAAAAATTCTTCGTAGAAAACTTAATAAAATTACGGTTTTCTACCAGGAAAAATAATTCCCATTTGAAAACCGGGTAAGCTAGGAAGAATTATTTTTCCTTGTAGAAAGCCAGTTATCAAACTTGGTAATGTACGAGGAATAAGTGGAAGACAGCTGGATGGCACCACCCCTTCTTGAACAAGAAGAGCCAGAAACCCGAAATGATACCACAGACGAAAGAGAACCGGTAACCTCCCATGAAACCGAGGACCTCCTAGACTTTCTTCCAACTACGAAAGAAACCGAGGCAAAATTAGGGACAGCAGAGGAGACTTTGATTAAGCAAGGTATCCAATGTCAAAGACTAGGGCAAGAATCGTGGCAAAATGTACGATACGCTGAAGTACAAAAACGCTTTCAAGCTACGCCTGTTTTTACAAGTCTCAAGACTAACTCAAATTTAGCCACCGTCACACCCCCTTGGCAGTTATTGACAGCTCTTGAAAAGATGGATGCATGTCTAGGTGCTATTACACACGGACTACTACAGCAAAGAAAGACTTTTCAAGATATATATAACCAATCAACACTTGAAATGAAATCGCAAATTTCTAAACATTTCTTGGCTGAGGAATCCCTTTTCAGACGCACCTCTGATGCTCTTTTACAATACACGTGCGGGAAAAGGGCGGAAGTAATACAACAACGCCGAAATTCGTACAAACCAGCCAATAAAACACTGAATGAACTGTTGCACTCAATACCACCATCTAGCACACATCTGTTCTCAGAACCCCAACTCAGTGAGCTGATCAAAGAACAAGGCGGTGTTAGTAAGTTTTTTCCAGGGAAGTTCCGTCCCAAAACAAAAACTTACACAGACACACACCACCGCACTACAAAAGACAGGCACCCCAAACCTAACGAAACGTTCAAAAGACCAGCGTACAAACCCGCAGAAAAGAATCGTTTTAAAAACGAAACCTTTAAACGAACCTTTAATCAGTCAACGCAAAGACCGAAACGAGGTCGAAAATACTGAATTCAAGGCAGGACAGGTATGTTTATACTTACAGTACTGGGAAACTCTCGGAGCCCCTAAAAGCATATTATCCATCTTGGCTGGCTATAGAATACCTTTCACCTCTTCTCCACCACTATCTAAGTTAAATAAAATAAACTGTTCAAGGTTTAAAGTCAAAGACACTCCGGAAATGGATGAAGCTATAAATAAAATGTTAAAATGTGGAGCTTTAGAACAAGGAACCTCCCAGACAGGATTTTTATCGCATATGTTCTTGAGAAAGAAATCAGATGGTTCAAACAGACCAATTTTCAATTTGAAACCACTGAATGAATTTGTTAACCCACCAAAATTTCGGTTAATGAACCATTTTAAAATTCCTCTTTGTCTCAATGAACAAGATTTTATGTTAAAAATAGATATTTCTCAGGCTTATTTTCACATACCAGTAACAACTCCACATCGTAGATTCCTTTCACTTGCCTATAAAGAAAACATCTATCAAATGACATGCTTACCGTTTGGATTAGCAACAGCACCTTTTATTTTCGCCAAGATAACTAATTGGGTTGCAAATTATTTCAGGGAAAGAGGAATAAGAGTAATTGTCTATTTAGACGATTTCCTCATAATGCACTCGGAACTACGAACTCTTCACAATCAAGGCCAATTTGTTGTCCAACAATTACAAAACATGGGATGGAACATAAATTTCCAGAAATCTGTATTAAACCCAACAAGAAAAATCGAATACTTGGGAATAATGTGGGATACTCACTCAAACATCAAAAGTCTCCCACGAGAAAAGATACAGAAAATTACTTCCCTAATAAAAGTCGCTCTAAAAACCAAAAAATGGACATGGTGGCAAGCAAAGGTACTACTAGGGAATATAAACTTCGCAACCTTCACAGTACCGCTTGGCAGACTTCACTGTCGAGAGATACAAATAGCGGGCAAAAGACTCCCCATAGGAAATCGCCACAAATTTTTCCCGTTACCAGACATAGTAATGCAAGAGCTGACATGGTGGCTGCGGAACGTCACGGAGTCATCAGTAATTCAGACGAGAGGACCCACAAGCTTTATAACCACCGACGCAGCAAAGCAAGGTTGGGGAGCCACAGTAAACAACCATACAGCAGACAGCCTATCACGGTCTATAGAAGTACCAGAATGGACTTTAAGCAAAGAAATCCTCAAATGGATATTCAAGAAATGGGGAACACCAACAATAGACATATTTGCCAGTGCACGCTCGGCTATTGTAAACACATATGTAAGCGAAGATGCTCGAGACAAGGGCTGTGCCTTTGTCGATGCGTTCAGTCGACCTTGGAATTTCAATCGAGGTTGGCTGTTCCCTCCTCCAGCACTAGTACCTCGAGTACTTCGTCATCTAGCAGGGAGTTCGGGAACTTACTTCCTAGTGACTCCGAGGTGGGAGAGAACGTTCTGGATAGCCGAACTGAAACAGCGAGCTCTGGAACCACCGTTGACGATTCCCAACCTGTGCCAGCACCTGGTAGACTTGAGAACAGGGAGGTCCCCACCCGCCGTAAAAGATCTTCATTTGCAGGTTTGGAAGATTCAGGCTGGAGTCATCTTGTGAATAGTTGGCCAACCGAAGATATAACCCTTCTTGAATCATCTTGGAGAAAATCAACGCTAAGAACTTACGAGCCAGCTTGGAGAAGGTGGCGGCAGTGGGCACTAAACAAAGGCTACGCTATAGATGACCCTAATCCGGAAATGATTGCAAAATATATGTGTTTCCTTTACAAAGAAGTTAAACTGGCTCCGAAAACGATAGCACTTCACAAATCGGTCGCATCTATGTTCGCAAATCCACTCAAGTCAAACTTCCTGAGTAACCATCCTCTTTTGGCAGGCTTGGGCAGTAGTGGTAGGCTGACTCCAAAGGTTGTTGCTTGCAGAATGAAAGTCCAAGTTGGTTGTAGAAGTAACGATGAGTGAATGAATATTTATTTACAAAAAAGGCTTAATTATATTTACAAACATGGGTATTGAAATAGTTACTAGTTATTTTACAAATTTACACATAAAAAGAGATATAAGTTGTCGCGCTCTCTCGCACGCGGAGCGAGAGGCACGACAATGGGAGCGAGAGGTCAGAGTTCACGCGGCGCGCGGAGTGGGAGGCGCGCGTGAGAGCGAGAGGTCAGAGGCTCTGAGTACTGAATCCTATGGAGATGGCATACCTACGAAAAATTGAAGCATACACACACACACAAGCACACATACCGAGAAACCATAATGGCGCCTCTCCGTAGTGCTGCCCTATTTGTACATCGATATATTTATTGATGAAGTTATAGATACAAGTATTTTTGTGACTACCTACCTATATCACCCTATATTTTATAAAAGCAGTTACGTAATCACCTCGATAATTTAAAACGGAATTATAGTGTATAATTATATACCTAGTTTTTTAGAATAATAAAACTTAATAATGTGCTTAAATTATACCTACATTTGCACATAATTAAGTTCTTTATGACAATGACACAATGTGTATTGTATGTGTTTGTGCATGTATGCACACAATCATTGGCCCGACCGCGCGCGTGAGACGCAACAACTGTAAAGCCCCCAGTACAGGATGGCCGATCATGTTGGCCGACCATGATGGGTCATCGTGTACAGGGGCGGTTTGCGTGTGATTGCCGTCTGCGAGTAACGCAAACTGGCCCTGTACAGGATGGCCAACATGGTCGGCCAACTTGATCGGCCATTCTGTACTGGGAGCTTAAAGCCCCCGGTGTGGGAGTTTGCGTGTGATTGCCGCCTGCGAGCAACGCAAATCGCCCCTGTACATGATGGCCCATCATGGTCGACGAACATGAGTGGCCATCCTGTACTGGGGGCTTCAAGGCGAGAAGAGCCGCCAAGTGCTTCCTCATCTATAGTAATATCGTAAACAGGAAAGATTTGATTAGTTGTTGTTTGAATTTAATAGGTTCCAAAACTACTGGACTAATTTTGAAATTTCTTTGACCATTAGAAAGCTACATTCTTTCCGAGTCACATAAGCTATATTTTATCGTGATATTCCCATAGGAACGAGTACCATGCGGGTAAAACCGCGAGGATCCGCATGTTATTATAAAATTTATTGCTTGTTAAGTACATAATGTATCAGTAATTCAAACTCAGATACAGATTAAAAATAAGGTCCTGTAGTTTATTTACAAACTAACCTTAGTAAAATATAGTTCATGTTGCAGTAGTAGTAGATAAAAGACCAACCTACTATATTTTACTGAGGTTATAGTTTGTAAATAAACTGATACCTGTACGATTGTAGATACATTAATACTTAGCGAGCAATAAATTTGATTGAGGGCGCCCCACTTGTCGGCTCTACTCGCCTTTACTTAGAAACTGCAATTTTATGATCAAATTTTTTATGTTTTCCGAGTCACGCGTCTATACACATGCGAGACCTCCATAGAATTCCAGATCAAAGGTCGCGAGAACCTGTTTAAGTAAAAAAGGTAATGAAAGAAAACAAAAAGCTCCATATTGTAAAAACCTATTATGTTTATACAACAAGGATTGTTTTTTTTATATAACACACATTACAATATAAATCACAAAGGAGAATGCCTACTAGGTACCTAGCTACTTACCATAGAAAAAAAGAAATGTCTCAAAAAAAAAACAAGCATTATTTTAATAAAATAATAAACAGTTTGAATCGAGATCTTTACTAGCAAGCATATTTTTTTATATATTTAGAATATAGCGAAGCGACATCTAGTGGTAAAAAAATATACTTACTTTTAATGTGCTACAATGAATGTAAGTTGGACAACAACTTTACAGCAAAATGACATTAAAAAAACACGATAAAAATAAGTATCCAGTTTTTGGCAACCGGAACAGAAAACGTTGTCGCACTATAATTTCGATTTTGCCAGTGGCCTAATAACGTTTTTTTCAAAACTTAAACTGTCGTTGACGTTTGAAACTGTTCTTCAAAATGAAAAGAGCACATAAAAATAGTTTTCGTACGAGTCTTTAAATTTTCCATTCGCATTGTATCCAGCCATATTTTTCTTTTTTTGTTATTTTAGGCAACCTAAAACAATAAAAACAGTTTAAAATTAATACACTCAATTTACACTTGAAATTTGAAAACATCGATAATTCGATAAGAAAAATGCTATAAGGGCAACTCTAGCGCAAAACAAACAGATCTATATTTTCTTGAAATACACCAACAAAACTCACCAAAATAAGTAGTAAGCTACATTTGGTATGAATTCTAAGTAAACTATTCACAGGAAAACCAAAACACAAGGCATTTATTGTATTGTTTTGGTGTTTTTGCAAAATAAATAGTACGTACCGGTGTAATGTAATGTTTGGACGATTTTCACTTTTTTTGATGCCACAAACTACCACACTGCAATTAGACATGTTCCTTGTTGCTTTCTCTCACTTATTAATACCTTTTATTCACATGAAAGTCTCAAATTAAAAGACTTTTATCACAAAACACTGCAAATACAACTCGCGTTGACAGCTCACATACCGAGAAACCTAAATGGCGACCGGCTTCAATCATGCATTACGATGACGTCACGTTTCAATGTTGCCAAAAAATAGGTCGAATAAATATATTGCTGTCTCTTTTTACATGAAGTATTGGAGGTAAGATAGAACAAGATGGCTACAGGTTTATGAGTACAATGTCGATTTAGCTCATATTTGTATAACCGATAGTTCATATAGAACAATATGCCATCTCCATAGGATTCAGTACTCAGAGGTCAGAGGTCACGCGATGCGGGGGCGCGCGCGCGGGACGAGGCGCGCGCTGACAAAACCGCGGGGATCGGCCGCGCTCCTCTGCACATTACGGCGAGAAGGCGCGGGGCGACGGACGCTGCGAAGAGGCACGGTGCGCGACGACATCTCGGGGCTCCGGTGACGGTGACGAACTTGACTCGCTGCGGTGTTTGTGAAGAACGAAGATGTGTTTCACATAAGAGCTCTTTTCAGAGCCGTGGTTACGTGAAATCCGCTTGTTGCGTTATTCGAGCGGCGGTTTCGCTACGACATATTTCGTCATGAAATAAATAAATGTTTCGTGTTCGTTATTCGTTGTAGCCTGCGGCTACAGTGCTCCCCTTCAAGCGAAGCGTACAGGTAGCTTGACGGCTCGGCCAGATGAAATGAAATGAAATGAAATTATTTATTCACAGAAAACAGAGTATACAGGGTTGATATAATAATAAAAAATGTTGTCCGTCTGTCTTGCTAGCAGAAGCGTGTGAGTGAATATAACATAAATTATTACCTATAGGTTATGAAAGCAAATTTAGGTCAAAAGAATAATTACAATTATCATTATAGTTACATTGATTAATGATTTATATTAAATAAGATTACAATATTTTTCTAATGTCCATAGTTATAGTTCCTTGTCAATTTTACATTCTAAATATTCCCTAACCGTGTAAAAACACTTCTTAACTAAATATTTAAATAATCGGGATTTAAATATAGCCATTGGCAGTTCAGTCACAGAATGCGGTAACTTATTAAAAATTAGTATGCAATTAGGGTAACAATTTCTTTTGAATAGTTCCGTTTGTATCTTGGGTAACAACAGCTTGCCTCGGTGTCGAATTGACTTCAGATTAATATTATCTTTGCATTTAAATAACTCAGGATGACTCTTCACAAAAACACAACATTCCATAATATACATCGATGGTAGAGTGAGGACATTTAACTCAATAAATAATTGCCTGCATGATGTCCTAGGTGGAACATCACAGATGGCGCGGATACATTGCTTCTGCGATATAAAAGCTTTGTAGATATCGACTGAGTTGCCCCAAATTATAAGACCATATTTTATGTTTGATGCTACGTAGCCATGATAGGCTGCTAGAGCTGCTTTTCTATTTATTTGGGTAGTAAGACGCCAGAGCGCGTACGCGAACCTATTTATTTTAGTGCATATTTTTGATATATGGGTCAGGCCGTAGATTTTGCCACAAATAGCGCAATGGTGACGCACAATTTTCTACGAGTCGGTCGCACAAAGTGGTGCAAAATGGTAGCGCAAAATTATTAAGGAGCACGTACATTAATGTGATTTTATTTAACAAACATGTACTAACAAGAGGTATTGCATCAAACTAGAAAAAGAAACACGATGTTGGTATGTAAGTATGTTTAATTAATAATTAACAATAATGTACCTATGAGTAATTCTTTTTTATATATTGCGCACAATGAAAAGTTAAACAGGATGACAAAAATTAAAACCGCCTTCTAAAAAACCACATTAAAAAAGTAAGAAATAATTCCTCACCAAATAAATAACGTAAGTACTTTGAAGTCGGGCGTGAAACATGTACAATTTTTTGTTGTTTTTGTTAAAACCCGCCCGACTTCAAAGTACTTACGTTATTTATTTGGTGAGGAATTATTTCTTACTTTTTTAATGTGGTTTTTTAGAAGGCGGTTTTAATTTTTTTATAAAAATAATTTTTATTTCACTCTATTTAGTGCATCGTGCAGGCAATTTGCGTGTTTTCTGGTAAATAGGTATGTGATCAAACTCAAAACCTCCTTTTTCGAAGTCGGTTAAAATACCTTGAGGTATCCCCTTTTTAACAAAACAAGAATCATCTAAATCGGTTTATAAACAAAGGAATTATGCCTAAAGATACGTATTAGATTCACATAAAGTGGTAACGAAAACGACAGTATTTTCAAGATTTCCTGAAAACTACTGAACCGATTTCAAAATTTCAAAAAATGGGACCAACTTGGGAACCAACCTGATGTAATAACGTTTGAACCATTTCAATCGGTTCAGCCGTCTTCGAGTAATCGGTGGACATACAAAAAAAAAAAAAAAAAAGAGAAAAAAAAACATACATACAGACGAATAGAGAACCTCCTCCTTTTTGATTTAGAAGTCGGTTAAAAACTAGTAAGTACCTATGTATGATTTGTTCAATTTACAAAAAAAATACATTTAATTTGTTAGATGGAGGTATTTGGGATTATTCATTATTAATTATATAAATATAATACAACTTGAAAATTTATTTCAACTCTTTTCAATGTTTGAGAGTCCATTACTTTAACTCTAGCAACAACCTGCTTGAAGTATCACTTTTAAAAGGACCTGCCAACCATTAGGATGCCACAAATAAAAAAATAAAAAAAAGTTACATGGGTTTAAAAGTTAGTATGAAAGTGACGAAATTCCAAAACTTATAAAATACAAAATAAAAAAAAACTTTGGACCTAGGTAAAATCTTTGAGGCTGGTTAGTTAGCAGACCACCGCACCTACCCCTATTTTCGTATGTTTAACGTTCTGCCGAACACCCTGTACTTATAGAATATTAATAAAAGCTAACAAATCAATTAATAGTAATGCTAGTCATGTTTTTAGCGGAATTACAGCTAAATGTAATTTCAAAATAATAAAAAACTTGAAAACCTTGTGTGCATGCACTATTATTCAATAGCGTAAAATAAGTGGCGCAATTTCTACGCAACCGGTATCGCAAAGTGACATAAAGACAGTTTTGCAGACCGAGGCGCAAATGAAATCGATTATAACTCTTAAAATATACTATTTTACAAGGCTAGTTTAACATATACAGATCACACACATCTAATTAAACCATGCGCAACAAAAATTATAAGTTTTAATCAAAAACTTACCTTGAAATCTCAAAAAATGCACTCTGCAAAGTAGGCGACACTTTTCACTTTGATCGGAGTTGACACCGAAATGTCAAAAAATATGGTCGTCAACGCTGCATTGACCATAGAATACGATTCTTTGGTGATGCCAGCACTCAAACAAAATCTTAATAAATGTTTTAAAACCATAAAATGGGTGAAAATGGTTACGCAATATAAGTAGCGCAAAGAAATGGTTTTTCAAAAAAAAAATCTTATTGCCGAAAACTTATCTTTTTTCTTAGGAAAGACGCAAAGATATTAAAGGAATGGCAACCTTATTATTATTTTATAACGTCAAATCAAACAGCTCATCAATAAGTTAAAAAATGATAATTTTATCGATGTTTAAGCTGTACACCTACCAATGCGGATTCGCGGTTTTTTTAAAAAATCCGTCACTTTTGGGAGGGAAATGTCAAATAGTTTTCCAAATATATAAACTTATCCAAATATCTATATCTGCCTTGGTTTGCTATTTCTTAGGAAACACGATGATAAGATTGAGACATTTCTAAGAGTACTATATTTAAAATTATATGAGGCGGAGACTTTTGTACCCTCGAATGTGGCAAAATCTACGGCCTGACCCATATGGTCTTTCCATGTACACTGATTGTCTATGTCAATTCCTAGAAATGTTACTTTGTTCGTTTCTGATAGTGGTTCGTTATTTATTAATATTTTTAGATTATTTTCTTTTCGCTTTCTATTGAAGAAACGCATAAATTGGGTTTTATTAATGTTAATAGATAAATTATTGATTTCTAGCCAGTGAGCAATGTTATTAATGGTTGTGTCAATGTCATCTATGTAATTTATGTCAGAATTATTATTTGTTATTACGATTGATATGTCATCAGCAAATAAGTTTGTTTGGTGGTTAGTCACATTAGGTAGGTCATTTATATAAATATGAGATGTGGTTCGCTTATCTGCTGGTTGAGTCGTCTTGCTGCAGGTTGGTACAGGTTGTGAAGGTAACGGTTGAACAGGTAACGGCTGAGGTGGTAAGGTATCTTGCTCTAGTAACATGTATGCGGGCTTTACCCGGTCGATGGATATGCATGTTTCTCTGTGCGGTAATTTGATCTTGAACATTTTCTCGTTGCGATCCACGATTTGGTAGGGTCCTTCATACGGTGACTGAAGTGGTTTTCTAACTGCATCTGTCCTAATAAACACATGTGTGCATGTACTTAAGTCGTTGTGCACGAACATGCGTTTATTGTTGCTGTGGTGGACGGCTGCTTCGGTCGGCTTGAGTGCTTGAATGGACTCGCGTAGTTTTTCAACGTAGGTATAATCGTAGGTAGGTATGTTTGTGCTTGCGTTGAAAAATTCGCCTGGGAGTCGCAGATGGTAACCGTAGGTAAGTTCGGCTGCACTGACGGAGGTGTCTGTGCGTAAGGCTGCTCGGAGTCCCAGTAGCACGGTTGGCAGTTCGTCTGGCCATGTTGTTGTGGCGGCGATGAGTCTTGCGCGCAAAGCGTTCTTCAGTGAGCGGTGCCAACGTTCGACAATGCCGTTTGCTTGCGGGTGGTACGGCGTTGTTCGAGTTTTCGCTATTCCCATTAGCTTCATAAGGTTGGTAAACAGCTGACTTTCGAACTGACGACCTTGATCGCTTGTTAAGGTCGCGGGGCATCCGAAGCGTGCTATCCAGTGTTGATAGACGACTTTTGCGACTGTATCAGCTGATATGTCGTCGGTAGGTACTGCTTCGGGCCATCGGGTCGCTCGATCGATCATGCTTACTACGTAGCGTAGGCCGTTTTCTGTAGTGGTGAGCGGACCAACGATGTCAACGTGTATGTGTTGAAAGCGGTCAGCTGGCGGGAACGCTGAGATGGGCGAGACTGTGTGGCGTTGTATTTTGCTTTTCTGGCAAGGAATACAAGCTTTTGTCCATTTGCCGATGTCCGTGTTCATTGAAGGCCAAAAGTATTTTCGTGCGACGAGCTTGCGCGTGGTTCGCGTTCCGGGATGACTAACGTTGTGAATGAAGTTGAAAACTTGTCTTCGTAATTCTGTAGGTATGTACGGTCGTGCGTAGGGCGTAGATGTTTCGCAGTACCTATACTTCGAGATCGGTGTCGGGAACAATTATTTTCTTGATTGAGATGTTGGTCGACTTCAGAGTGACTAGTTGTGGAATGGTGCTGTCTCTTTCTTGCGCGTTGGCTATATCGGTGTAGGTAATTATTTCCGGGCACGATATAGTTTCTATGCGGCTGAGAGCGTCGGCGACTAAGTTGTTTTTCCCGCTTATGTGGCGTATGGGCGTTTGTGCACTACACTGAATTTTACCGATCCGGAAAAAAACGGATGCTTGTATTTTAATAATTAATTATTATAAATAATAGAATTTATTTATTTCGTGTAGTTTAGTGTTCGAAACATTGAAACTACACGAAATAAATAAATTGTTACTATTATAAATGATTAAATTAATTAAATACAAGCATCCGTTTTTTTCCGGATCGGTAAAATTCAGTGTAGTGCACAAACGCCCTATGTCTGTAGTAAACTCGGCGATGAATAAAAGTTGACGCGTGCGACGTGGGGTTTCGCTGTCCGATGTGACTTTTTGTAGCGCGTAGGTCAATGGCTTGTGGTCGGTAAATAATATCAGCTGTCTTCCTTCGAACATTTTTCTGAAGTGCTTCATAGACATGTAGATCGAAAGTAATTCCCTATCGTAGGTACTATACTTTTGTTGTGCGTCGGAGAATTTCTTCGAGTAGTATCCGAGTGGTTGCCAAACGTTGTTCACGTATTGTTGTAGGACGGCGCCCGCACATGTGTTCGATGCGTCGGTAAATAGTGCGAGCGGGACGGAGCTATGCGGGTGTGCGAGTAGCGCTGCGTTTTGTAGGCATTGTTTGGAGTTTTCGAATGCTTGTATTGCTTCTTCCGACCATTGGATTTCAGTCTTGTCGCGTTTTTTTGAGTTATGTAGGTACTGATGGAGCGGTGCTTGAATTGATGCGGCGTTCGGTATATGTTCTCGATAGTAGTTTATCATGCCGAGGAATGTTCGTAATTGTTGAATTGTTTTCGGTCTTGGGTATTCGGTGATGGCTGTGACTTTTTCTTGTGGTGGAACGATGCCTGATGATGAAACTTCGTAACCAAGGAATTTGACGGTTTTCTTGCCAAAAACACATTTTGACGGGTTGATAGTGATGCCTGCGTCTTCAAGTCGTTGTAGTACGATGCGTAAATGTTCTTCATGTTGTTCTTCAGACTCTGATGCTAAAATCAGGTCATCAATGAAGGGATAGACGAAATCTAGGCCTCTTAGTACTTCATGGATGAAACGTTGGAACGTTTGACCTGCGTTCTTGAGTCCTGGGCACATACGAGGAAATTCGTATAACCCGAACGGGGTTATGATGGCTGTCTTCTCGATGTCGGCTTCTTTGTTAGGTATTTGTTGGTACGCGCGGTTCAGGTCTATTGTGCTGAAGATAGTTTTCCCGGAGAGCTGGTACGTGAAGTCTTTTATTCTTGGGATTGGGTAACGGTCTGGCTTGGTTATGGTGTTGAGTCGGCGGTAGTCACCACAGACTCTGAGGTCTCCATTCTTCTTCGGCACGATATGAAGTGGGCTGGACCATGGGCTTTTGCTTGGTCTGCATAGGCCTTGTTCCATCATGGATTGAAATTCTTGTTTTACTGCTTCATATCGGTGTGGTGGTATGGGTCGAGCGCGGCAGTGCAGTGGTGGGCCGCTGGTCTCAATGTGGTGCTCAACTCGATGTTTGGGTGACAGCTTCATGGAGGTTAGACGAGTGATTCCGGGGAATTCGCTTAGTATGTTGTGGTAATTCTGTTCTAGGTCGATGCTGCGGACGGTGGGTATGTTGGTGTAACAGCCGGGAGTGGGGATTGACAGTTTGGTGATGTTATCAATCAGTTTCCTGTTCTTCACGTCGACGAGGAGTTCGTGGTGGCAGAGGAAATCGGCTCCAATGATGGGCTTGCTGACGTCGGCGATGATGAATTTCCATTTGTATGGTCTTCGTAGGTCGAGGTCTAGTTCGAGAGTTTTTTCTCCGTAGGTGTTAATTGTGGTGTTGTTGGCAGCGTACAGGTTGAACGGCAGGGGCTTCATTTGTTGTCCACGTTTTCTTGGTATGACTGATATGTTAGCGCCGGTGTCGATCAAAAATTGCAGTCTTGTTTTCTTATCCGATACAAAAAGACGGTACGACTTGCCGGGAACGTTGGATTCCGCCTCATCTAACGTTCGGTCTAGTTTAACGATTGTTCTTCGTTTTTCTTGAATGGTTGTGGTGCGTCGCTAAAAGTACACGGTGTTTCGCATTTTCTTGCCCTCCGACCAAAACGATGATGATAGAAGCAGTAGGTATGCGGCGGTTGCTCGGCTTGGTGGTAGTTGCGCGAGCGAGACGGCGAACGTGCGTAGGCGTGAGACGGCGAACGTGCGTTAGAGCGAGAACGCTGCGGTCGCCGGCCGTAGGGCGAGTTTGAGTGTCGATACGGCGGTCTGGAACGTAGTTCGGCGATTTCTAATGATAATCTGCGTATTTCTTCAATAAGTAAATGTGTGTCTTGCGATTGCGGTTGCGATTGCTGTGACGACGGCGGCGGGCTTGGCTGTAGAGACACGGCGTTCACTTCTTGGGTTTGTTCGAGCATTTTGTCAGCGAGGAGCGCTAGTTCGTCGAGCGCGGCGGTCTTGCTAATCGTGTCGCTTACTACGAGGACAGAACGGACGTGTGCTGGCAGGTGGTTCATCCACATCAGTCGGAGGGTGGATTCTGGGACTTTTTCTCTGGCGAGATCGCGCATGCGGCGTAACAGCTGCGACGGGCGCTGATCTCCCAACTCCATGTCAGAGAGAAGTTTCTGGAACTGGCGTCCTTCCGATTCTTCGTAGACCGATATAAGTCGATTCTTCAGCGCGTCGTAATAATTTTCAGCGGGCGGGTTGTACAGCAGGTCGCTTATTTGTTCGATGTCTTGTTTCTGGAGCTGCGCGATGACTAGCTGAGCGAGCTGTGCTTGACCTTTCTTCAGATCATGGGTTGCGGCTTCGAATGTGATAAACCACAGTCTGGGTCTGTCGCGCCAAAACGGTGGGACGCGCATTTGTAGCGCTATGCTGGCCATCTCTGGTGCAGGGGTCGTGCTTGATACTGGCTTGGTGTTGGGTTCGTCCGGCATGGCTTGAAAATTTTCTTCAGGCAGGTTGCTTGAGCTTCTGTGCAGGTTGCTTGTTCTTCTTCAGGGGTCACCACTTTGGCAGGCTTGGGCAGTAGTGGTAGGCTGACTCCAAAGGTTGTTGCTTGCAGAATGAAAGTCCAAGTTGGTTGTAGAAGTAACGATGAGTGAATGAATATTTATTTACAAAAAAGGCTTAATTATATTTACAAACATGGGTATTGAAATAGTTACTAGTTATTTTACAAATTTACACATAAAAAGAGATATAAGTTGTCGCGCTCTCTCGCACGCGGAGCGAGAGGCACGACAATGGGAGCGAGAGGTCAGAGTTCACGCGGCGCGCGGAGTGGGAGGCGCGCGTGAGAGCGAGAGGTCAGAGGTCACGCGATGCGGGGGCGCGCGCGCGGGACGAGGCGCGCGCTGACAAAACCGCGGGGATCGGCCCAGGGTTGGATTCTGTACTATAATTATAGTATTTGTACTATAATATCACCTTTTGTACTATATACTATCCAAAGCCCAGGATAGTACACGATTGTACTATAATTTTACAGTTCCGTCCGTACCTACTAAGACAACTTTTTATTTTTAATCGGTCTTGTTTACGGGCACTTCCTTTATCATAGAGGAAGGAACTCTATAGTCTGTGTCAAAGAATACTGGTTTAGTATTGCCACACGCCAATGCAGACTGCGAGAGTGTATTCAAAAACTAGAAATAAGCTGGCAACTAAATCAATTGATGACTTGCGATGCGATTAAAACCAGTAAATCGGGAAATTGTGTATCGTTTGAGCTATCATCGGATGATACGAGAAGATTTAATAAAAAAAGAGATCAAAATTGATTTTGACGTACTTGCCAATGTAGCAATTGATGTATGTACGGTCGTCAGAACGTCGGGTTACTACAAAATGTCAAAATTTATTAATTGGAACTGAACTCTATCTGTTGGACATAAGGTTGAATTTTATTTAAAGAAATTTGACAGTTTGTAGTAACCTGACGTGCTGGCGACTGTACCAATGTGATTTAGATGTCTGTGTATTATTTTTATTATCATTCTCATATTTTTTTTTAAATAATAACCCTGTACTATATTTTTTTTTAATACTATCTTTTTATTATCTATGTACTCTCCGTCTCAGAGTGCTTCAGTCCAACACTGGATCGGCCGCGCTCTGCACATTACGGCGAGAAGGCGCGGGGCGACGGACGCTGCGAAGAGGCACGGTGCGCGACGACATCTCGGGGCTCCGGTGACGGTGACGAACTTGACTCGCTGCGGTGTTTGTGAAGAACGAAGATGTGTTTCACATAAGAGCTCTTTTCAGAGCCGTGGTTACGTGAAATCCGCTTGTTGCGTTATTCGAGCGGCGGTTTCGCTACGACATATTTCGTCATGAAATAAATAAATGTTTCGTGTTCGTTATTCGTTGTAGCCTGCGGCTACACTCTGGTAAAGCAAACACTCAAGGCTATTCAGATAACGCAGCCGCCACCAAATAAATGCCACACCTGGGATGTAAGTCAACTCATTGAGTACCTAAATGTTTACCATATTAAGGAAGACAGCTTATTCCAGGTTTCACGCCACTTAGCGGCGCTCCTCCTGTTGGCTACAGGTCGTCGAATACACGACCTCACGCTTTTGGACATTACTCCGGAGTCTTATGAGTCCTTGAACCATTACGTTATCTTTTGGCCTAAGTTCGGATCCAAGACAGACACGGCAAATTATCGCCAGTCAGGGTGGAAATTAACTGAAAACGCAAATGAAAGGTTAAATATTGTAACTTGGGTGAGAAAATTAATTACCATCTCAGAGGGACGGAGATCATGTAATAACTCCCTTTCAAGTCTTTTTATTACAACAAGAGGAAGGGTCAAAGAAGCGTCTCGTTCTGTAATTGCAGGCTGGTTACGAACCCTCTTAAAAGAAGCTAAAATTATAGATACTCCGGGTAGCTTCAGAGCAGCAGTTAACTCTAACAATTGGTCTTGTCAAAGTCTAAATATTGATGAAGTTCTAAAACGGGGCAACTGGAGAAGTAAGGACACCTTCATAAAATATTACTTTAAAGAAGTCCCCAATATTAATAATAACAACAATAACTGCTTAAGCCTAAGCCAATCATTCCAGCCAATATGATTAGTCTGTTATTGAGTATTTAATTTTGTTGATTTGTGTAATTGTGATAATAACGCTGTGATTATGAATAAGAATTAGAAGATGCCATTATAATAATTAATTAAGCTAAACCATGAATCTTTAAGACTGATTTACTTATATGTAACACTAAACTAATTAAAATTTAATATTACATTTGTTGGTATAAATTTTTACCAATCTCATTGTACCCGTATCCTACACAGTACGTCTTACCATCGCCGACAGATTGTAAACACATCTCACCGGTGGATCAAGCGAAAGCTCGAACACCTAAATAGACACGTTTTCCCCCCGAAGGGCAGAAAACGTATATTTAGGTTTCAGCTGAAGCTTGATCCACCAAATTTGCCGATCTTGTCGGCGTGTGAAAGTACTGAAGAAATAACCGCTCGGCGATGGTAACGCTACGTGCGCCCTCTAGCGGCTACTAGGAAAACCAAAACCATAGAGTAGATTCGGGTACGAAACACACTGCAACTACGTGAAATTCTGAGGGGTAATCTCACCGGTGGATCAAGCTTCAGCTGAAACCTAAATATACGTTTTCTGCCCTTCGGGGGGAAAACGTGTCTATATTGCTATTCCGGGATTATGCTTATCTGTCCTGCCTGCTGCAGAGGGGCAAATATCTAACCTATTTTTTTGCAACTGGGAAAAAAATGGATTACTTACACGCTGTATGTCACATACGCAGTTCGACATCAACGTTCTGATTTACTCAGTTTGTCACATACGTGTTTCGTCATGAACGCGATTAGTCATTAACGCAGTACGTCTTAAACGACGTGATGCTCTACAGCGGGACCACCTTGAGCTACGTTAATTTAATTAGCATCAAAAAAATGTAGAAAATTTGTATATAATTGTATACGCAATTAAAAAAAATGTATATCTATAGTTTCGTTGTAAAAACGAAATCAATGTGGTCCCGCTGGGGAGCATACTCTACAGCGGGACCACCACTATAATTCCGTTACTGAAGGATTTTCAAATTTGTTTATGAGACCAAAAAAATGTATATTAAATGTATATTAATAAACTTCAGTCAATTTGATATTTAGTTTGATCTATACCAACTTACGGCCACTTTTAAAATTTCCTTACGAATGTTAGGTGTCCGTTACCCCAGCCGGAAAAGTTTCTAGAGGAAAACGAGTTGATAAAAAATATGTTCCAAACCCTACTAGCTAAGTCACCTACAAATTCAATTTGAAATTGAGGTTTCGTGCTCAAAACGTGCTAAGTCAAGTAAATAGTACATTTTGGAACGAATCTGTAATGACTTAGCAGGTTTTGGCCTTGGCTTTGGCACTAAACGCTATCAGTCAATATAAAAAATAGCGGACTGCAAGAATGCAGGAAGAGCTCGAAAACGTAAGAAAACCCTGAAAATTAGAAAAAAATTGGAAAAACGGATGTAAAAATTCCAATATGTGCTATGTAAAAGAACTCAGCTCATTTCGGAAACAATCGGTAATATCTTTTTTTTTTTAAATATATATTATGCACAGATTACCTACCTAATAACTACATTACATTCACTAAACTACATACAATAAAATCAAAAACAATAGAACATAAAAATCTTTGAGACAAGAAGCCAGGAGCAGACCTATCCCACTGGTGGCACCCGTTCACGAGCATGACGCATAAACCAGGCTTCACTGTCGCCCGACTATATTTTAGGGAACGTAACGACCCGCCTCACACGATACCACCGCAGTAATGTTTACAGAGAGCATGACTTACTCAAACAACTCATCTCAAAACACCGAAACCAATGTAAGAATGTAGTGCATGATTAATTTTGTAAAACAAGCCTCACAATCAACTACAAGAAAAAACCTTATGACCAAGTTGCTTTGTCATTTAAGTTATCACTTACAGTGTAGTAGCCCTTCTTGAGGAGGCAACTTTTCATATGATTCTTAAACTGTTCAAAGGGTAACATATCACTTGGAATCTTGTTAAAGATGTGTATACCTTAACCCATGAAGGACCCATGTACCTTCTCTAATCGATACCAAGGCATTCCTATTTCTTGTATTGCGACTATGCAAATCGCCATGTTAAGTAAGTATACAAATTTATATTACGACGCACAAAAAGAATACAATTTAGTATAAATTGAGATGCAGCTGTCAGTATACCATCTTTTTGAACTTCTCCCTAAGATAAGGTTTAGAGCTTAGTTGATAAATGGCCCTTATTGCCCGTTTTAGCAAAATTAATATCTGGACCTGAGAGGCATTAAGCTGCAAGTGCCAAACCATAATTTTACAGGAGAGACAACTTTGTGAAAAAATTGCTGTTGTGTGGACTTTATCCCTAAGTTACTAAGAAAAGCAAAAGTTTTAGCAATTTGTTTAATAGAATAACTATCATAGATTAACTCCGTTACATACAGTTTTATGTGTCATGTTTTTATAGGAATCGCGACAGGACAAGGTAGAGGCAGAAGTATGTAACTCCGCACTTACGTTAAGTTCATAATTCCAGATACAATATTGGTAACGTACAAAGTATTTTACTGTATTATCGCTTGCGACACTATGCCTCAAGGCCATAACGTCTGTTACGTTGTTATACAATTATAAAACTCTGGGTTCCGACCGACTTTTTGAACATACAGTTTTATCGCTGGAAAGAATACGGGATTTTATATACATTGGGCTTAAAAAGCCAAAACCGCTAAAAATGGACTTACAGTGTTATGCTTCTCAGGTCCAGATATAGCATCCTGGATACCTGCGTCATACCTATATTCTATATTACATAAAGAAATAAAAATTCGTCCCAGAGCCATTGTGAATTCATTGCGAAACTAATAATTTTACAGTAGTTATGTTACTTCTTTTAACTGGCAACACTTCTCCTAACACTGATTTGAATTTGACACATGGTATAAACAGATCCATAAAGGAGCGCGCACATTATGCCGGGGCGCAGCGGAGCGGGCCGCAGCGCATCGCATTGACGGATTTGAGTATAGCACATAGTGACGGGCCGGGCCGCAGCGCATCGACGGATTTTGAGTACAACCAAATTCAAACATCCAATTTCTTCTACTACTGCCGGTTATACCCGTCCCTCTCACTCTCCGGGCATGACAGAATCTAGTGAAAGAGACGGGTATAATTTGTAGGTGTCATGTTATCTGACCAAGTAGTACGAGAAAAATCCGCTTGGCATAGCACACTGTGTCGGGGCGCAGCGGGGAGGGGCGGGCCGCATCGCATCGCACGCACGCAACAAAATCCGCGGCGGATTATGCGGCCCGCTGCGCCCCGGCATAGTGTGCGATAGTTCATATAAAATACATACGAGCGATTTGGACGGATTTTTGCGCTGCGGCCCGGCCCGCTGCGCCCCGACATAATGTGCGCGAACCTTAATACAACAAAAATTTTACTTTTGTTACAAAA
Organism: Crambus lathoniellus; assembly: GCA_949710035.1. NCBI lineage: Eukaryota > Metazoa > Arthropoda > Insecta > Lepidoptera > Crambidae > Crambus > Crambus lathoniellus. Next base: position 28,902,698 of record OX453309.1, on the reverse strand, counting down.
TCATAAGATTCATCATCATCCTGGATCTTGCTCAAGGCGGGAAAAATGGATATTCCTGGGTCTTCTTTGTTCCCATATTTAAATAATTGAATATTTTTCCAAATTTCATTAAGTCAGGAAACATTCCTTCAGCACTCAGACCAAATAAAAAAAGTAAGACGGAACGTCCAGAACTAAAAAGTGACGCCAACAAAACTACACCCAACCGCGTAAATACCATAAACTTATTTATACTAGGGGTAATAGACGGACAATGGTGCGAGTGAGAAACCAGTCCTTACGGCAGAAGCAATGTGCGAGAAAGAGTTGGAAGAAAATGACAGCAGAACCCGATTTGACTTATTTAGCGTCTTTTATCATCTTGATGAAAAACGTCCACTCGATTATTTTGTGATTTTTATCGCGATCGCGTCGATTTGGCTCTTATAACCATATAAATCAATAATGGTGTAGTGTTCTGTGTTGAATTGTAATGTTACTTACGACAATAAACCAAATAAACACTAATTTCACAGGTAAATAGGATTGTACAATTACCATTTTCATAGTTCATATTTTAGTTGAATATATTCCCAAATACACTAAGTGACACATTAATATCATACTATTTACCGTCTATTTTCTAAATAAAGGCTGATTTTTAAACTTTATGTGTTAGATAAAAAGATATTATATCCGTGAACTTGAGAAAATATGACGTAGAGGTTGATCAAAAATTATCGATATTATTATCGATACTCATGTGATCATGTCGATGGTTTCCAATATAACTTTGTTTGTCTTTGTGAACACTGATAGTTTTATTTAAAGCTGATTTTAACCGACATTTTTTAAATAGTAAATTATACCTACTTCAGTACCAATTTAACAATATTTTCAGGTTTCCTGTAAATCCAGTGATTAAGTGAAACTGGATAAAATTAATAAATAGAATAGACTGGGAGCTTCGCCAAAACTCTGTGGTGTGCAGCAAATATTTCAAGCAAAACTGCAAAGAAACCTTGAGAAATTATTTAAATAAATTTGTTCTCTTCAGAGGACAATAATTAATGTGTACCTAAATGTTCAATGGGTTTGGGAAAGGTATTTTTATTTATTTATTTTTGAAATATATACATTTTAACTTAAAATATGTCATCAATTTTTTTCCGTAGCCCTTTAAAATACTTCACAATGAATTTTTAAAGATTCGTAAAAATGACCACCAAGTTATTTAAATTTTTAAATTTTTGCATGCACAATGCAGTTTTTATTATTGAAAAATTGAAAATGAAGTATTTAGAAAAAATCGACCCGTCTCACAACCAGCTTCGATGGGACTGGAACCCACGACCTTTCGCTATCCGGGCGACTGCTCTAACCACTGAGCTACGGAGTCGTTAACGACGACGACGAATACAACGATCAACTTGGAAGATGTTACTACTTGACCGATATGATGAGGAACAGGAGAGCTCGACTCAAACACTCTGTCGCGTGGGCAGGCTGGATCGGAAGTGGCGAATATGGCCGACACGACACGGCGAGATGTTGGTTTACCCCCATAGGATCAAAGGATAAAAATAATGTGAGGGTAGAGTTTGATAGTGAAGTGAAAATTATTGAATACTAGCTGACCCAGCGCGACTTCGTTCCCGTGGCCCTATCCCCTACTCCACCATACCCTACCCGTACTCTACCCCTATCCTACCCTTACCCTACCCCTACCCTACACCTACCCTACCCCTACCCTACCCTACCTCTACCCTACCCCTACCCTACCCCTACCCTACCCCTACCCTACCCCTACCCTACCCCTACCCTACCCCTACCCTACCCCTACCCCTACCCTACCCTACCCTACACCTACCTTACCCCTACCCTACCCTACCCCTACCCTACCCCTATATCCTTCCTTGGACTTCCACGAACATTTCAAGACCAAAATTAGCCAAATCGGTCCAGCCGTTCACGCGTGATGTCGTGACCAAGGGAAATAGGGATTCATTTTTATATATATAGATGACATGAATCATGATGAGTCTAAATCTACCAACTTCATTTTCAATTTTTCACGTGCTAGTGTTTTCGTGACAGCCACAATGCGTGCTTGAATAATTCAAGAAAATTATCAACATGTCTTTACAAAGTCCCTAAGGTATTTAAATACTGTATTGTGCCTCTATGTAAGAATACTTCGATCAAAACGCAGAATAAAAATATTTATTCGTAAAAAATCGAAAAATTTGGTGCAATGCGATGAAAAGGGACTCCAAAAACTCCAGAACTAGTTTTATTAAAAAACAAGATTTCAACCAGTGCAGCTGTGCGACTAGGTAAGTATGACCGGCCGGTGCGGTATACGGGCGGTCGGGAGTAATGACGTCGAACGTGGTAAAAGCAGATTGCTAGCGAACAACCGAGGCAATAGTGTTTTTTAAGCAAATAAATTTTTACAATAACTTTGTAAATACTTATCGTATTGAAGTGAAATGACCATTATTATTGAAAAATGGAAAATGAAGTATTTAGAAAATAAAATCTATTTTCCATTTTTCAATAATAAAAATTGCATTGTGAATGCAAAAAACTAAAAATTTAAATAACATGAACTTTATTTTTATTTTCCCATGTCCATTGAAGTATACTTCATATCATATGAATTATTAAACCTTGTTTGTGTTTTATTTACATTATTGTTATCGACAACCTAAAATGGGCTTGAGGGCAGCTCTAAAACTCACGCACACGTTTACAAATTACACACACTAGCTCATGTCATTTTCGGTCTCATAACCAAGCAAACTCTGTCCGTCTATTACTAGAGTATAATAAGTTTATGGTAAATACACAGTTACACGCACAACACACATGTAACGAAACTACACCCATAACTAACACACTAAAAGCATTTAGAAATAGCTGACCCAAATCGTGCAACTGATCTTCTCATCGAAACATTAAATACTGCTATAACCGAAAACACCACCATCAAACACATAACCCGAAAAAATCGAAGCATCAAACCCTGGATTACACCAGGAGTATTAAGGTGTATTAGAAACAGAGATGCCCTACATCACAAATATAAATTAAATCAAGACAACCTTACTCTTAAGCTAACTTACACTAGATACCGCAACTTTTGCACAAAAATATTAAAAAAATTAAAAAGACAATTTGATAATGATGAGTTGTTAAAGGCTGGAAAAAATTCTAAAATGATTTGGAAATCGGTGAAACGAATTGCAAACATATCCTCGTCTAAACACCCTCCTACTCACCTTCTCCAACAAGATGTGTCTGCCACTACCTCGGCAAATAACGTGAACTCCTACTTCGTTACCATCGGTGAAAAACTCGCAAAGAAAATTACAGATTGTGGAGTACCACCGCACCAGACACTGCCGCCTTCTCCCTCATGTTCAAAATCATTTGTCCTACTGGAAACAGACGAAGATGAAGTTTTAAGCACTATTCGTTCCCTGAAAGCAGACACTGCAGTTGGCTGGGACAATATATCCTCCACCATTCTGAAACGGTACGCTACAACTCTAGCAGTCCCTCTGACTCATATATTTAACTCCTGTTTTAAATACGGAATTTACCCGGATGCTTTCAAAAAAGCTAACATTCACCCCATCCATAAGAGTGGAGATAGGAGTTCACCGTCCAACTATAGACCTATTGCTGTCCTAACATCCCTCTCTAAAGTCCTTGAACGTATCATCAACAATCGCCTTATCTATTACTTAGAGGCTAACAACCTAATTTCCAACAATCAGTTTGGATTTAGACGTAACATGTCAACATCTGATGCTGTTGAAGACCTCATCAACCATATTGCGTCTGGTATTAACAACCGGAAAAAGGTACTCTCCATCTTCCTAGACCTCAAAAAGGCCTTTGATACCATTCCTATCCCCACCCTTTTAGACAAACTTATGAGACTTGGTGTTCGAGGAGTCCAACATCAACTCTTCAGTAGCTACCTAATGGGAAGGTATCAAAGAGTTAAAATCGGAAATACCTACAGTGACTACCTTCCAGTATCCTTCGGTATTCCACAAGGCAGCATCTTGGGGCCAACATTATTCCTCGTTTTTATTAATGACCTCTGTAACATGGACATCCCCAACGGAAAAATCATCTCATTCGCTGACGATACAGTTGTTACCTTTACAGCAGACAGTTGGTTTAGAGTATTAGATATTGCCCAAAAAGGGTTCAGTGGGATAAATTTATGGTTGACATTGAATACACTAACCCTCAACGCCTCCAAAACTAACTTTATGACGTTCTCGATCAGAGGTGACACGCAACCTTTGCCGACTCCTACACTCATTGCCCATACCTGTTCACATCCAAATACTAATCATTGTACCTGCCCGGAAATTACTAGCATATCTCATACAAAATACCTCGGCATTGTAATCGATCATAACCTAAACTTTAATATACACATCGAATCCCTATCCGCCCGGGTCAGAAAACTAACTTATTTATTTAGGAAACTACGCTATGTTGCCTCCACTGCCATTATAAGGATGACATACTTCGCGTTATGCCAATCAATCATCACTTACTACATTACTGCATGGGGAGGTTCTTCAAAAACGAACATGTTGCAAATAGAAAGGGCCCAAAGGGCAGTGTTAAAGGTAAGTACATTCAAACCTTTCACGTTCCCCACCTACGAACTTTACACGTCCTGGAAAGTCCTAACTGTCCGGCAGTTATTTATAATGCATACTCTTCTTTATATACATGCTCGCACACCTTGCATCGTCACCAATATGAGAAGGAGACATCGCGTTTGTTCCGTTCCGAAACCTAATTTCACTTTTACAAAAAGATTTATAATTTTCCTGGGTCCATATCTATATAATAAAATCAATAAAATTATCAACCATTACCAATATCCATATCAATTATGTAAAAAAATTATAGTCGAATGGCTCATTTATAAGACATACGACGAAACCGAATGTCTTTTAGAAGTAATACCATAATTTCTTAACAACTATAAAAAAAACATAAATCAACAATCTCATCCCCTCACACACACTCACTCACACACACACACACACACACACACACACACACACACACACACACACGCACGCACGCACACACACACGCATATTCATTATCTTGCACGCCTTAGTTATAGTTTATTGTCTTAGACTGAGTTGCACTGGTCAACTTTATCCGAATTATGGCAAACAAAAAACTGTAAAATTTTTCAAATCTTTCATATCATTTTTAAAGCCATCGTTAAGGTCGAAGTTGAATAGTGCAATTCACCCTCATTATCCTTAGAATAATGTATCATGATACCTAATGACTTACCTTTGTAGTAGCCATCAAACAATAACCCATGTAGACTGCCCGTTGTAACGTGATTCAAATGCACCGGTATACCTTGGGGCTTGGGGCCGAATCCCTAATCGCAGATTATTTCAAATAACCTATTAGGGTCAGCTTCGAACAATATAGTTATCTTTGTCCACTGTTAGTCATACCTACTCCTTAATCTAAATAAGACCTACTACTTTTAAGATCTGTATAGAATTAGAAACTTTGTAATTATCTAGCATGAAACTGAAATAAATTTTATTATTTTTTTATTATTTTTTAAATTTTATAAGCGACTCACGCACACGCACACGGCCGGCGCACGCACACGTACATAAAAAAGTGGCTTCACTTTTTAGTTCGGGACGTTCCGTCTTATTTGGTCTGAGCTTCAGCAATGCAATCTTTAAAAATAACAGCAAGATATGGAGCAATGGTGTAAATAATGCTTCTAAGAATAGTTACAGATAAACCCCATAAATAAGTTACCTACACGTGAAGTTGGGATGTATTTTTTTTCTTATCTACCCGATAGTGTGGAGTGTCGCTGAATAGCAGTTTTAAAAATATTGCGGGTTTGTAAAACAGATTTTTGATTGAGGCATCCGTTTGTGAATTATTAAGCTTTAAAGTGCAAAATTTTGTTGGGGTCAAGTGTCCCCACCCTCTGCCAGCCAAATGGTAGTTTTTATATACGTGGAAAAATTCACGATAGTTGTATTTAATATGACGAAGTTAAAAGGAAAACTATCACAGCTAAGAAGGCTTTACAAGTTTTTTTTAAATATAATCGTTTTCGCAAACAGCAAATATAACTTTGTCATTCATACGAATACTATGAAATACAAAGTTATTTTTTTCTGGCGAAAAATGATATTACTAATTTTCTAGGTGTATATTATCGGTACGTTAAGTGGGTACGGAACCCTTCATGGGCAAGTCCGACTCGCACTTGGCCGATTTAAAATTTTAAAGTTAGTTAAAAAGTAGTTATTATGTTTTCATGAATGACTGAGTAAATATTAACGATGTAACTAACTGGAAAAGAAGTTTAATTAGTTCCTTATTCTTATTGTTCTTACATTAAACGAGTGAGGATTTCTAAATAGTGTGGCTACTTGGAATAAAACTCCAACTAGTTACATTAATATGTAACTAACTACAATGAAAGAGTTTTTTCCGTTTTATTCCGAAAGTATAAGGCCCACTCATTTTACATTTGGCACATATTTGTGCAAAATATGCCTTAATTATGCAATCAAATCGTTTTCCTTAAGAAACTTCTTTCTGGCTGGGGTAACGGACACCTAAAATCCGTAGGGAAATTTTAAATTAGTCGTAATTTGGTAAAGATCCAACTAAAGATTAAATTGACTGTAGTTTATTGATATACATTTAATATACATTTTTTTGGTCTCATAAACAAATTTGAAAAGCCTCCAGTAACGGAATTATAGTGGTGGTCCCGCTGTAGAGTATGCTCCCCAGCGGGACCACATTGATTTCGTTTTTACAACGAAACTATAGATATACATTTTTTTTTATTGCGTATACAATTATATACAAATTTTCTACATTTTTTTGATGTTAATTAAATTAACGTAGCTCAAGGTGGTCCCGCTGTAGAGCATCACGTAAATTTGACACTCTTTACATAGTTTCGTGATCCAGTGAGTCTGAACTTGACCAAAAAACTCGCTATGTGCAGTCTGCAACTGCACGTCTGCAGTTCGTAACTCTACTAACTTTTTAAATATTGCATTTATCACATAGCTGTTTTTACAGTATGTGTGTATTGAAATAACGATTAAAACTGCATAAAAACCCGAAAATGACTAAATGACACATAGCGACTTTGGCACGCGCAACGACGATATCAGGGTCTAATACCAGAGAAAAATCGAATAGTCCAAATATAAAAATTCGCGAATATTTTTGCAAGCCCTAATCACAACACTCACTTCAATACCTAATCTGAATATCTACTTATTTTTTATTTTACTTTGACTTATGATTTTATTGGAGAAGGGGTTGATGAATAAAAACATGTTTTGGGCAGTTGTATATATTTTAATTATACTTTTCTTTACAATAATTTTTTGTACAACAATGACGATATAAACCACTTGTGTTCAATAAAATAAAATGCAACACAAGACATAAATTGGTCAAAAATACGACAAAATATTTATACAAAGACATATTTGCAAGCAGCTTCGAAGATAATTAAAAGATATATACAGTTTTATTTTACAGTAAATACATAACATGAAAAAACATACTTGCATAAATTTTCTGAGAATGAATTTGTACAAAATGTGTGCACTGTTTTGCATTTTATTCGTTTGAATCACAATATATTTAAGTACAATAAAATTTTGCATTGTTCCTTTAACATAGTATAGAGAAATGCCAAATATATTTTTAGAATGACTTATTTTCATACGTACTAACAGTCCCAAATTTTGGCAGTGAAGTAAAACGGTGGGTACAGTCCAAAATACGAGGCCACCGGGGCGTCTCTTTGGCTGTTTACATAGTCTGAGCGAAGAGAGACACTTCATTTATAACTGAACGGCCAGAACGCAAGGGGGCGCTGCTAACTTCTAAAATACTAGCGATACTACTGCGGATGGCCACATATTTATTTATTTGATATATTAGAGAATAAACTTAACGCGCGTTGCGGAGATGGCAGGTTTCCACAATTATAAACAATGTGTCTCACTGTCGTCGATACAATGAATTAGTTCACCCACTGTTAATATAGCGATAGACGCCACGCGAAGCCGTGATAACCTAAACTGCCTATATTTTAAATGCACCAGAGACAAAGAGCAAACCAGCAATAGGTATAAAAATGGGATATACAGATGTGTTTTAAAAATGTTGACATCATAAAATAAAGCGATATGTGGTGCTATGCTGGCCGCTTATGAAGTTCAGCTCCAGATTGGTTGTTCAGAGGACAACCGAACGCAAGCTGAATCAGAACGGATAAAAGCGCGTAATGCATTCCTGACCACGAGTAAAAACACATCGGGTCCGTTACTAATTTTGCTTCACTTTAAATGGTCATGACAATATTTGTACCACAACAGGGAAGATTCGGACCCGCGGCGGTCGTGTCGTGTCGTGTCGCGCGCGGCGGGTGGTCGCCTACGATATAAAAAAAGTCATTAAAACATGCGATTGTTGACCTTCGTCGATGTCAAATAAAAATGTTTTTGCTTTATTATTTTTTTGTATTTTTTTGTTTTTTATTATTTTTTGTATATTTTTTTGGTTTTTTCAAATTATATTTTTTTTGGTGTCGGCTTCAAGTTATTTTTTATATCTTTTTCAAAAATTAAAGAGTTTTTGGAGACACTTTTATTTATAATTACTCTAATAAGTTTTCTTATAGATAACTCGTTTAAAATTATTTATTGTACTTTAATATTCAGCGCGGCCGAGTGCCTCTTATGTAAAATCGATATAAAACTTATACATAATGCTTATAAAATTGCCAGGCGCTTTATTTTACATGACGTCGGTCGAACGTCTGGGCGGCGTCGAAGCGACGTCGAGATGGCGTAAGATAACGAAAAATTAATACAGATGTTTTATCTCACGAGCGTGAGTGAGCCTTGTGTGTGTAAATGAGCATGCACACTGTTTTTTCCTGCGTAAGCTCGGGAGCGCTCAGATTTGGCCGAGTTATCGGTCGACGCACACAGAAGCGCGTGTCTATACGCATTATAACTACAAGTATATCTCACCCGCGCTCGTGAGATACAACAACAAAACAACAAACATCCGTCTCGAAACGAAGTACCGAGTTAAACTTAACAAAAACGAGGCATCGCTGAAAACATATCGGTATGATGCCGTTCGCATAACAGGGAACTAACAACAGACTAGCGCTATACGGTAACAACTATATTATCGTCTCGTACAAATATAAACATCGCATGCTCTGTAAACCGCAATAGATAAAAATATAATAATAATAATAATAATAATTAATCGGCGAGTTCATGTGCGAGTAAAATTTTGAAAACGGCTCCAGTTCATAACTCTAAAATTCTAACACAAAACCGGTTAGAACTCCCTCACAAAATACGACACTTTACATCTCTCTAAATTAAATAGGAGCATCTCGTACGTCCGGCGAGCGAGCTTCGCATCCACTACAAGCTAACGGCGAGCGGCGCCCGGAAGGCAATAGCACCCGGAAGGCAACACGAGTATCACCCGGAAGGCAACACGAATATCACCCGTAAGGCAACACGAGTATCACCCGGAAGGCAACACGAATATCACCCGTAAGGCAACACGAGTATCACCCGTAAGGCAACACGAGTATCACCCGTAAGGCAACACGAGTATCACCCGTAAGGCAACACGAGTATCACCCGTAAGGCAACACGAGTATCACCCGTAAGGCAACACGAGTATCACCCGTAAGGCAACACGAGTATCACCCGTAAGGCAACACGAGTATCACCCGTAAGGCAACACGAGTTTCACCCGTAAGGCAACACGAGTATCACCCGTACACGAGTATCACCCGTAAGGCAACACGAGTAGAACCGGCGCCGGCGTCGCGTATCACAGTCACCTCACCTATAATACGATATAATACACTTCTCATCCAAAAAAAAACCGAAACACTTACACCATTTTTAGACAAACATGCTCACTTCAGAGTCTCATAGATATGAAACTATTTGTATTTCCGTAATGATTTTTACGTCAATGAAGGAACCGAAGGCCCAAATTGTCGAAAAACTGTTTCAAAACATCTTACAAAACTTTAAATTTTCTCCAGACCGAAAAACAAGAAGTCAAACTTCATGTCCCATTAGTAATATGGAGCTCGGATTATTGTTTTTAATTTTTGAAAAAAAAAGAAGATTTTTGAAACTGTGATTCGACAAACGAGCATAATTAAACATTGCAGAGATGAAATAGTCCGACCCTGAAAATACAGTTCAACTAGTTTCAGTTTCAGTCAGTTTCATGTACCTATGTAATAGGGTAGTTGACTGATTTTTTTTAATGACTTAAAATGTTCATTGAATTAGTAGCAACACAACATAGGTATTTATTTTCAAATATCTTGCATATTTTCAGCGATATAGAGCATCAAACTTTTTAATTGGACAAGGAGAGCGCTATAGAAATGTGACCTCACATTTCTATAGCGCCATACTCTCGCCATAGAAAATTTCGTTTTAGAAAGAGATAGCTAGAGTCACAATTAAGTAGCTCATAACTCGCTTGTTATAATACAGATTGAATTATTTTTTTCACATTAGTTATTCAATAATGTAATATTTCTGAATGTCATAATTAAATATCTACATTTCAACAACAGTCAAATACCCAATTGTTTTGGGTTGTGAGTAAATGATTATTATTATTAAGTATAACAAAAAAATAGTGTCCCATTTATGAGACTCTGAACTGAGCAAGTTTGTACAAAAACGGCTTAAGAGTATTTCGATTTGTGTGACGAGAAGTGTACATTTTTTTGTCGTTTCCGTCTACAATAAACTATGTACAGGGTGTGTGTGGGGCGCGCGTCACCGCGGCGGCGCGGGCCAGGCGTCGCGCAGACGTAGGCCGTGCGCCAGGCGCGCGTGCGACGTGCGGAACGCGTCCACGATCTTCTCGAACGTCTCCGGGTCGTATACCGAGCGCGCCGTGTTCGTCAGGTCGAACGGCTCTGGAAAAGGAAGTTGTTGATATAAAGCCGGCAGGCTTATTACCAAAACAAGCAACCAGTTGCTAATACGGTATTTTACTGTTTTTTTTTTATTTCTTTAAAATGTTTTTCGAAATATTAGCTACACAAAACAAGTTTTCATTTTGAATTATCTTGAATATTTTTAAAGATATAGGACTTCAAACTTTATAATTAGACAAGGACAGGACGCTATCTTAGTGACGTCAGTGGGTTAGTAGCGTCATAGTCACGCCATAGAAGATTTCGTTTTAGAAAGAGACAGCTATAGTCAAAATCAAACAGACTATAATTCTTTTATTATATAACAGATTCAAATTATTTTTTCACATTTGGTATTCTTAATTGCAATATTTTTTAACGTCATCATTAAATATCTACATTTCAACAACAGTAAAATACCCTATTGTACAATTGCAACGCGACTGCTACTAGTTGCGGTTGGTTTGCAATCGGTACATTACGGTACGGTACCTTTCATGCAATTTTAGTTTACAAATCGCTCGCTTGTGGCGCTAATCGTAGCAATCTACGTTCCGTAATACATATATGTGTTTTGGGAGCGATTAATTGTTAATTGTCGCGATTGCAACTGTCACTTTAAGATCGGTAATAAGCCTGCGGGTCTCCAGCGCGTGTTTTGCCCTACACAATCAACAAAAACATCTCATCATCATCATCATCATCATCAGCCATTTAATGTCCCCACTGCTGGGGCACTGGCCTTCCTTATGGATGAATAAGGAGAATGAGCCATGACCCACCACGCGGGTGGGTCAACATCTCAACATTCAACAAAACTGTCTACACTAAACATTGTTTCACTACACATTTTTGTTTGCATCAACAATGTTTTTGCTTTCTATGCCCGGTGGAAAACACGTACACAAAACTTCACCCGCGCGGTCGAGGGGCAGGGTACTTTACATAATCTATCATTTCGACAACTTTTAATTTTTTTAATTTTGATCACTCGCTAGACAATGGCCGAATTTCTGTGTATAATGGAAGAAGCCATTACAAAAAAAAAGGTTGATTTTCGCGCCAAGTTTGATTCTACGGTGGTTTAGAGCAATGCAAGTATAGATGGATTGGAATAAAGATACGATCTGAAAATACGTCTTCTTCGTCCGAACTCATTTTGTTTGCTAGAGAAACTATTGTGTTGTGTACACAAGCCAAGAGAGGTATAGACGGCGCATGTCAAGAAACATTTTTCAGAAACAAAGTTTTGTGTATGTGTTTTTGTTGAATGTTTTCAAAAATCTTTCGCTGGAGACCCGGCTTAACTGTTGCACTTTTCAATGGGCGATTTTCTGAAAGCTCGTTGTGATTAGCTCACCAGATGGCGCTGTCCCACCTATGCAGTTAGAAGGAAGAGGGGGTGTCGTTACAGTGCCACAAACTTTGCTGTGCCGGTAGCCAAAATGTGAAACTAGCGTGTTTTTTTTAATGTCATTTTGCTGTCAAGTTGATGTCCGACCATAGCGCTGCTAGCGGCTGAAGTTCTTAGAAGTCAGGGCCGGTTCAATTGTTACAAAAAAAAGAAAACCGTACGTAGCGCCGCTGTCACCGGAACAGAAAAAGTTGTGGCACTGTAGAAGGAACGGAACGTTATAAATTTTACTTTGACGCGACTTTTGTTTCATAAAACGGAACGTCAGACAGATGTTATTTATTTACCATAATCTTTAAATAATTTACCTATTTCGTTTCTGTTCCTCACAGTAGTATCTATCAGTAATTATTCACTTTATTATTAGTTTCCTTTGGGTTTTTAAAAAGTAATTAATTGAAACATGATTCGTACCAAAATATACCATAGACATGTACACTCGAGGACAAATTCGGTGAACCACCTCTTACTTCTTTTCACGTGGCTGGTGTGGTGCCTCGCCTTTCACGCGCAGACCGTTTTTCTATTTTTTATGTATTAAACCAGGGTAGTACAATGCATAAGCAATTAAGGATAGGGACTGCAACTGAACGGTGAGACGCCAGCCACACGAAAAGAAGTAAGATGTTGTTCACCGCATTTGTCCCCGAGTGTACATACTTCGTTCAACGCCATCTAGTGAAGCTTTTGGAAGCTTATTTTTTTTAAATGGCCTGTCATAAAATCGCTCATTAGGTTCAAAATTTAATACTGTCCAAAAAACTGTTTACATTTTTTTTAATCAATCTAGTAACTTGCGTCAAATTTCACAGATACAAAAGAAAAAATATTGTATTGCACTGTAAAGCCTAACCAGAAATATAAAAAAACCTGGCTTGAGGCGCCACTTTCGCCTCTTCATTGTTACAAACGCCAAATTTTATAGAACAATCGAGGCGTGGAATTTACATTTGGGCTAAGTGCCAAAAACCAAAATCAAATTTTCGCTTTTGAAATGGAATGGCAGTCCAACATAGCACCTTAGAAAAGCAAAAAAACTAGATGTTGCTTTTTTGGCACTTACCCCAATTGCAAAATCAAGTTTTCGCTTTTGAAATGGAATGGTAGTCCAACATAGCACCATAGAAAAGCAAAAACTAGATGTTGCCTTTCATGGCACTTACCCCAATTGTAAACTCCACGCCTCAATCTAGTTCGTCACATTTCCGCAACATGGCGAGGTTTTTTATTTTTCTTGTCAGGCTTTAAGTCATTGTATTTTTAGCTAATACAATAAACATGAAGCTCGACTTAATACTGAGGTAACTGGAGTTCTCACCCTGAATAAAAAAGTGTCCCCAGCAAGTTATTTAAATTTTTACTTTTTTGCATTCACAATGCAATTTTTATCATAGAAAAATGGAAAATAAAGTATTTAGAAAAAATCGACTCGACTCACAACCAGGGACCGTACTCTGAAACGCACATCCGAAACTTCGGTTGGCCCCGTCCCTTTCACTCGATTCTGTCATGACTCGAGCGCGCGAGGGACGGGTTTAACGAAGTTTCGGGTTTTGCGTTTCAGAGTAGGCCCTCAGCTCCGATGGGACTCAAACCCACGACCTTTCGCTATCCGGGCGACTGCTCTAACCACTGAGCTACGGAGTCGCGACTCCGTAGTTTGATTTTTTCTAAATACTTTATTTTCCATTTTTCTATGTACCCAGCAATTTTGACATTTATGTATGTAGTGGCTGTCAGTTGTCTCATATGACCATACGTATTTTTTTTAAAGTGTAGGTGAGACGGAAGACAGCCACTGTGTAATTTGTGGTGGACAAAAAATTGTTCGTACTGCACTCTCCAGTTACCTCAGTATTAAGTCAAGCTTCATGATAATAAATAACAAAAAAACAAAAAACATTTTAAATAAAGAACAATATCCTTATTAGAGACTATTATGTTATAGTCTCTAATTAGAATATTGTGTCGACCATTTTTAAAATATGAAAATCTGACCGAGGGAGGTATTCCATTTATCAAAGATCTTTGTCCAATATTCATCATCATCATCATCATTTCAGCCGTACGACGCCCACTGCTGGGCATAGGCCTCCCCCAAGGATTTCCACAACGATCGGTCCTGCGCTGCCCGCATCCAGCGGCTTCCCGCGACCTTGACCAGATCGTCGGTCCACCTTGTAGGGGGCCTGCCCACGGAACGTCGTCCGGTTCGCGGTCGCCATTCGAGAACCTTTCCGCCCCAACGGCCATCGGTTCTCCGCGCTATGTGTCCCGCCCACTGCCACTTCAACTGAGCAATCCTTCGAGCGATGTCGGTCGTTTTAGTTCTCCTGCGGATCTCATCATTTCAATATTGCATTTGATCAAAGGAATACCACTCTTATTACCATAGTACTAAGGGTGGATCCAAATTCTTGGAACCAATATTTGATCAAAGATTAGATCCAAGAAATTGAAGGGTACAGGGGCAAATAAGAAATGTCACAAACAGGTTTTTTGTTTTTTTATTTTTGTCTTGCATAATTATTTTTTATTAATTTACTGATACAATAGGCTAGACAATCACCCAAATGAACTAGCCAAACAGCTGACATTGCCGGATTGTATGAGACGCCTGAAATGGCGCAAACTACCAGATATGAAATACTCGGCCTAGACTAATTCAAGAATGAGTGGGCTCTCGATGGAGCGTCTTGCTCTACATGTCATTCTTAGCAACAAATCTGCTCATAGTCCAGGAGACTGATTGCACGATAAAAATATTAAAAAAATAAAAAAAAATTACTGATAGGAACCTAAGTTTACTTTACAAAGATCGGCTGTAAATACAAATAAACTTTTGACAAATGTTCACAAATATACTTACATTAAAATGTAAATTACACAAAAATCTGTTTTGTGACATTCCTTGTTTTGCCCCTGTACCCTTCAATTGGTATCACCAATATCCACCCTTAGTACTATGGTAATAAGAGTGGTATTTCTTTGATCAAATGCAATATTGGACAAAGATCTTTGATAAATGGAATACCACCGTTATTAATCGACAATAAAATGTATGTGTGTGTATGTGTATCTGATTGTCACCTTCGACGCAGAGCAGCTTCCACTGGTGCGGGTCGTTTTTATGCGCGCGCGCGGCGCGGCACTCCGCTATCGGGATCCGCGCGCCCGCGCGCACGCTCACCGCCATACTGCTGTACCTGTACAAATATACAACGTGTTAATGAATTAGCGCAAAACCTCTTAGGTGGTGATTGTGCTCATAAATAATAGTATATTATGATACAAGTGAGCTTAGGTTGCTCATTATACACGAGGCTGTGGGTTGCAGCCCGAGCCGCAGGCGAGGGCGTAAATCAGCCGAGTGTCTAGTGAGTAAGTTGCTCACGAGTTTCATACGCACTTTTTCAACACACTTGCGAGGAAAAACAAACATTTATTGCATACATAATGTATTAACCTAATATTAACTAAGGGAAAAAGCGCAAGCGCAAGTTTTTTTTTTTTTGCACGCGCCAAATGTGAGGTGATTGATTACATACAGCCATACAGCCTACGTCAAAATAATTAAGTATAATAATAGTGATAAAATGCAAATGTTTTATAACAAATTATTGTGAATTATAAATAATTTGATAATAATATACTTAATTATGTTTTTGTCTTAATTAGGGACACATTTATTTATTCTAAAAACATAAATGGATTTTCAGCCCTATAAAACCTCTTTGTTGTTACAAAAAAAGAACTGTATCTATTACCCGCTGAAATTGAAAATGCTCTCTTGACTCGTATATAACTTGCAGTTAGGTACTAACTTAACTTTGTAGGCATACTGTATTACCCGGTTAAATTGAAAAGTCTCTGTTTACTCGCATATAATTGGCAGTTAGGTACTTACTTAACTTTGTAGGGATAATTCTATTACGCAACTAGTACTGTAATATTATTATGCACGCGTGGGTTATAATTCGGTTTATGACCCTAAGATCGATGTAATAAGGCTCACTTTATGAGCAAGTGTGTTGAAAATAAATAAATAACTTCTCATATTCACCAATACGGTATTTTACTGATTTTGTTTTATTTCTTTAAAATGTTTTTCGAAATGTTAGCTACACAAAACAAGTTTTCATTTTGAATTATCTTGAATATTTTCAAAGATATAGGACTTCAAACTTTATAATTAGACAAGGACAGGACGCTATCTTAGTGACGTCAGTGGGTTAGTAGCGTCATAGTCACGCCATAGAAGATTTCGTTTTAGAAAGAGACAGCTATAGTCAAAATCAAACAGACTATAATTCTTTTATTATAAAACAGATTCAAATTATTTTTTCACATTTGGTATTCTTAATTGCAATATTTTTTAACGTCATCATTAAATATCTACATTTCAACAACAGTAAAATACCGTATTATCTAAGCCCATTTTAATTTTATTAAGAAACTGTATTATTGAAAACTTGATAACGGATAAATATATACTTAAATACTTTTTGTTTGTAAATACATACTTAATATTCATAGTTAACACCCAGACGAAGACAAATAGACATGTTCATGCACACAAATATTTGTCTTGTTCGGGAATTGAACCCGAGACCACTGGCGCAGAAGGTGGGTAGCCTACCCCTGCGCCAAATCGGTCGTCATGATTATGAACAACTTTTACTAAGGAGCCAACTCTGCAACTCAACAAAAAAATTCAGCTGTTTCATACAAATTTTTATTTTTATTTTTATTTTATTTATTTTCCACATTTACACTATCTTTACAGGTTAATACCCAAAACAATAGAGTAAGTAAAAAAACAACAATAAGAATAAATCCTAAAATAACATTCATAATAACTACAATTTATAACTGCTAATAAACATAGCGACCTTTGTGAATTCAGTCAGCGAACATGAGAATATGTCGATGCACTTGTTTACTGCGTTGAGCGTTTGCAGTGCCCGCGCCAGCGGCGCCTGCTGTAGTAGATTAGTGCGTGCGCGCGGCACCACAAACAAGTCGGGTCTGCGCCTGCGCCACACGTATCTATCCGGGACGCTCAGACGTATTTGTTCCAGTATGGTGGCGTTTTGCAACTTACCTCTTATGACCTTAAACATATATCCCAATATTGTCATATCCCTCCTTACCCGTAATTCATTGTATCCCACCATCCCTAGGACAAATAGTGTTGGATACATTAGTGGATAGAAAGGATAGACCCCGTATAATTTTAAATATAAATATCTAGCGAATTTATTTTGAATCCCTTCCAGCATAGTGCTGTATTTACTTTCGTGCGGAGACCATATTATGGAGTTAAATTCTAAATGACTACGAACCAATGCATCATATAATGTTTTTACTGCAGTTATATTTAATGTTGTAAAACTATTAACCCTTCTTAGTACAAAACCTAAATTTCTAAATGCCTTTTTGCAAATCTGAACAATATGTTTACGAAACGTTAACTCACTGTTCAGACAAATGCCTAAATCTTTGACCTCAGAAACTCTAGTCATTGGTGTCTCGTCCATCTTGTAGGTATAACGTGTTGCAGTGTGTGCTCGAGTGAATGTTATGGTCACACATTTCGTAGGGTTGAAAAGTAACAGATTTTTTTTACTCCACGCAACAACACTATTTATGTCATTTTGCAGCTTTAAACAATCTCTGTCGTCTTGAACCTCTAAATATAATTTTAAGTCATCTGCAAAGAGTAAACATTTCGCATTCTCAACTACTTGTGGAAGATCGTTAATCATAATTATGAATTCCAGAGGTCCGAGATTGCTGCCCTGACTTACGCCTGATAGCGTGAAGTAAGACTCGGACACATAACCGGCGTACTCCACGTATTGCTGCCTATCCCGCATGTAACTTGCGAAAAAGTTTAGTAAATGGGGAGTGAAACCGATGCCAGCTAGCTTTTTAAGTAATACGTCATTTTGAACTAAGTCAAAAGCTTTTTTGAAGTCAAAATAGGTGGCATCGACTCTTCCCCCGGCATCAACGATCGGCACAACATCTGACATATAATTCATTAAATTACTGGCCGTACTTCTTTGTGGTCTAAATCCATGCTGAGCATCAGACAGTTGTGATTGAACCTGCTCAAATACAAGTTTATGGATAATCGACTCCAAAATTTTTGCTGCCGTGGATAATATTGCTACCGGTCTGTAGTCATCTACGCTGGTTCCTACACCTTTAGGAATTGGAACTACCCTAGATACCTTCCACCTCTTTGGGAAGCTAGCTTCTTTCATACATTTATTATATATACAGAAAAGTGGTTCTGCAAGTACCATTCGACAGTCTTTAAAAATAAATGGTGGAATGCCGTCCGGTCCTATAGATTTCTTTGGCTTGAGTTGTTTAAGTGCCTGCTGGATATCACTTAGCTCTAAGTGATCAATGTGGACCCGTGCTGCCCCGTTATGGCCGCCCGCCTCCTCTATCGCGACATTTGTATTAAGCACCGCTCGTTCCGTGCTATATACAGATTTAAAATATTTGGCAAATTCGTCGGCGCATTGTTCCGTTGGTATTACCTCCCCGTTGTTTAAAATTTTCTTATAAGTTCTACGACCTCTTTTCGAATTAATATAACTCCAAAAAGATTTGGGGTCTTCTTTGAAAAGGTTTTGAATACGATCTTGATACCGATTTTCTGCTTGCTTTATCATAATTTTCACTTTTTTTCTACTTTCAGCAAACGCTTCATAATCATCCCTTAATTTACTAATTTTGTATTGCTTGTGAAGTTCTGCTTTCCGTTTTATTTCATGAATAATCACAGCATTATACCACTCCGGGTACACGCGCCTAGAATTTATAAACCGTTTTCGTTTACGCGGAACAAACTCATCAAAAACGGAATTCATAATATCATAGAAAAAATCTACACTTGAATTCATATCTAAATCGTACATAGGGGTCCAGTCTATAGTCCCTAACGTTGAGTATAAAAGTGGAAAATTTGCCTTTTTAAAATCCCAGTTTATATTATTACTTACGGGTGACGAGGCACGCGGAGGGGGCTGGCGCTGGGGCTGAGCGGGGCCCGCGCACGCCCGCACTGTGACAGCCAGCGGCGGGTGCTGTGGGTCTACCGGCACCAAAGGCGCCGTCGACTCAGACACTACTACACTCTCTTCATCACTAATCGTACTCAACACTAAGTCCAGTTGCCGACCTTTACTGTTTTCTACTCCGTTGCACTGACTAAATCCACAATAAGCCGTAAAAAACTCATAATAACTACTTATATTAGCCGAACAAGAATATAAATTAAAATCACCTAAAACAATTACGTCTTCATACTTATTACATAAATTTTCGATAACCCTAAATAGCACCATGTATTCCATATCGTTACTTTTTGGTGGAATGTAGACAACACAAATTAAAAATAATCTATTTCTAACAAACACAGTAGCACACACCAGTTCAAACAACTGATGATCAATGTTTACGTCACACGGTATCGATACTCGCCGCAGCTCGATGCACGGTGCGGCCACTAAACACGCGCCTCCTTGTTTGCGTCCGTCCGAACGGTCACAGCGAATTATTGTGTATCCTGATGGTATTAATTCCGCATCATGTATTGATTCGTTGCACCCAGTTTCCGTAATAGCATAAAGGTCCATATCTGACGTTAACACAGCCTGATTAAAAACATCCAATTTGGTACGAAGACCTCGTACATTCTGGTAAAATATTTCTATTTTACTAAGGGTCTTTCGGTTTGATATTTGATTTTCGAAACCACACCCATTCGCAAAACTCAATATTCACCGACCAACTTTCTGGTTGACATAATATATTATATTTGCTTTCTGGTACACCTATAATGAAAGACGCGTAGTCTCTTTCCGTTTTATGTTTTATTTTTTCCACCTTTACTGCCACATCCTGCCCACATATATTTTTAACATGAGCTTCCAGGGATTCAGTTGTGGTATCTGTCCTTAAACGCCATACGTGGAGATATTTTTTCCTCTCACTTCCTTTGATTTCTAATCCCGACGTGTTACCTCCTTTTTTCACCTCACTATTTGAGTATCTACTTTTTTTCTTCTTCACTAAGTTCCATTCTTCATCGTCTTCCGACTTCTTCTTCGCACTTGCTTCCTGTCTAAGATTAGATACTTCAGCAATATTACTCCTTTGCCCTTCTCCGTTTGCCAAAGTTGCCGGTTTCGTGGCCACACAATTATTTGTTGGTAGATTGCTGGGACGATTATCTTTTACAGTATTTGCAAACGTTTTTGGCAATGTTACTGGCGATGACTTTGGCAACGTACTTTGTTTTTCCTGTGTATATATTTCCTTGTTATCTATAAGTTTTTTTATCAGCGATTCTAGTGAATCTACCTTATTTGCTTTTTCTTGCACTACCTTCAACGTATTTTTTACATATAATAATTCTGTTTCTACACTAATGAATTTATCATGTAACTTTTTATATTCCTGCATTTGTTCTTCCATCTTAGTTTTCATTTCCGATCTTAACGTACTGATCGCATCCAGTATTATGCTATCGCTGTCGATCATAGATATTTGGTTCAAATTGGATCGTCCGCGCTCCGTGTTAACGTAACTACTTGGCGTAAACGTTTTATTCATTATTAAGTTTCGCACAGGTGTGTCCGAGTTACCTGTTTTAGGAATATTTCGTACACATTCTGGACATATCCAATTTTTCTTATACTCTTCAGTGAAATCTTCAAACGTTTTTTCCGTTATTGCAAGACACTTTAGATGATACAACTTCTTGCAATTATCCTGCGAACACTCCATATACGAAATGTCGTATATTCCACCATCGCATCCATTGCATTTTGTGCCCATTGAGCTCAACACACCACTTCTTTAATAATAATTAAATATAATAAGAAATAAGAAATAAGCGCACACAATACACGTCTGTTTGCTCCCGCGGTAGGGTTGCCAATTGCAAATTGTCAATACCTACTCGACCAGAATGTATGGAGCAGCTGTTTGTTTTTGTTGAGTTGCAGAGTTGGCCCCATAGTAAAAGTTGTTCATATTCATGAGCACAATCACCACCTAAGAGGTTTTGTGCTTATTCATTAACACGTTGTATATACAAGGTTTAGAAAAAATAAGTACTTAAAAATATTTTAGGAAGAGATTCTACTCAGGAAAGTGCAAAACTTTCACGTAGAAAGAAACACAAGTTAAAATATTAAAAAAAAAAATCGTCACCCGTATAAAATGGATCAGGGGGCCAAGTCTGCTAACGTTAAGTCACAATCGTGTCTTAATCGTGTTTCGATTGTAGTTCAGTTGTAGTGCTTTTTTCCACACTATTTACAAGAAATATGTACTTTTTTCACAATACTATTGATGGTCACACCACACACTACATTCACATCACATCATACTGTCACAATTCTTGTTACTAGTGTTTAAAAAAGTACTACAATTGAACTACAATTGAAACACTTGTGACACACGATTGTGACTTAACGTTAGCAGGCTTGGCCCCCTGGTCGATGGACAGTTTGAACGAAAAAATAAGTTTATATTTCGACCTATGTTTCTAAGGATAAGTTTTGCAGTTTCATGGGTAGAATCAGTTCCTAAAATATTATTGCTTATTTCTTTTACACCTTGTATATAATTATATTGTTTATGGAAGCGTTTCTATTGAGCATACTTACGATTCTAAAAAAACTGAAATTAATGGATTGTGTCAAGTAATATTTTCAAAATAACTTATTATTAAATCATTTACTGGATGCGGGCAGCGCAGGACCGATCGTTGTGGAGATCCTTGGGGGAGGCCTATGCCTAGCAGTGGGCGTCGTACGGCTGAAATGATGATGAATGATGAAATTATTTAAGTGTATATTCGGCCACACGCGCGCCATTCACACACTATACTCACGGGAAGTCAGCGTAGTAGCGCAGCATGTGCAGGAACAGCTCGGCGAGCGAGGCGCGGTTGTTGTCACACACACACGCGCGCCATTCACACACTATACTCACGGGAAGTCAGCGTAGTAGCGCAGCATGTGCAGGAACAGCTCGGCGAGCGAGGCGCGGTTGTTGTCACACACACACGCGCGCCATTCACACACTATACTCACGGGAAGTCAGCGTAGTAGCGCAGCATGTGCAGGAACAGCTCGGCGAGCGAGGCGCGGTTGTTGTCACACACACACGCGCGCCATTCACACACTATACTCACGGGAAGTCAGCGTAGTAGCGCAGCATGTGCAGGAACAGCTCGGCGAGCGAGGCGCGGTTGTTGTCACACACACACGCGCGCCATTCACACACTATACTCACGGGAAGTCAGCGTAGTAGCGCAGCATGTGCAGGAACAGCTCGGCGAGCGAGGCGCGGTTGTTGTCACACACACACGCGCGCCATTCACACACTATACTCACGGGAAGTCAGCGTAGTAGCGCAGCATGTGCAGGAACAGCTCGGCGAGCGAGGCGCGGTTGTTGTCACACACACACGCGCGCCATTCACACACTATACTCACGGGAAGTCAGCGTAGTAGCGCAGCATGTGCAGGAACAGCTCGGCGAGCGAGGCGCGGTTGTTGTCACACACACACGCGCGCCATTCACACACTATACTCACGGGAAGTCAGCGTAGTAGCGCAGCATGTGCAGGAACAGCTCGGCGAGCGAGGCGCGGTTGTTGTCACACACACACGCGCGCCATTCACACACTATACTCACGGGAAGTCAGCGTAGTAGCGCAGCATGTGCAGGAACAGCTCGGCGAGCGAGGCGCGGTTGTTGTCACACACACACGCGCGCCATTCACACACTATACTCACGGGAAGTCAGCGTAGTAGCGCAGCATGTGCAGGAACAGCTCGGCGAGCGAGGCGCGGTTGTGTGACCGTCGCTCCCATCCCGCTTCGGGAGCGCCACCGCGCGGTAAAACGCTCGGCGCGGTGCCACCTGACACACAAACAAAAGTTCTAGTAGTAACTATAGTGGAACCGACCCTATACAACGTGTTAATGAATAATCGCAAAAACTGTAAGGAGGTGGCATCGGGAAGTTAAATAAGATATATTTTGTTTTTATTTGATTTTATTTTATTTATTTTGTTTGTTTAATTTAATTTAATTGTTTATGTAGCTTTCTGATATATTAAAGCGTTTCCTCTCTTTTATCACCATTTTTGCGTGCCCGACAGGGTCCATAATGCTCTAAAATAAATATGTATCATCCTCTGTACCCACATTATGGTTTGCAAATAAAGTATTGAGTATTGAGTATTGAGTAAGACACTCGTTCACTGTGGAAGTCCCCCTGTTTAATCTGAATTCAACATATTTATACTTAAGACTACGTCATAAGGGAAGGCCACCTTCAATGTTTCAGGGAGATAATACGGTATTTTACTGTTTTTTTTTTATTTCTTTAAAATGTTTTTCGAAATATTAGCTACACAAAACAAGTTTTCATTTTGAATTATCTTGAATATTTTCAAAGATATAGGACTTCAAACTTTATAATTAGACAAGGACAGGATGCTATCTTAGTGACGTCAGTGGGTTAGTAGCGTCATAGTCACGCCATAGAAGATTTCGTTTTAAAAAGAGACAGCTATAGTCAAAATCAAACAGACTATAATTCTTTTATTATAAAACAGATTCAAATTATTTTTTCACATTTGGTATTCTTAATTGCAATATTTTTTAACGTCATCATTAAATATCTACATTTCAACAACAGTAAAATACCCTATTGTTCTCCATTAATATCACGTTCTTCTATGAACGTGATACAATTTAATCGCTACATCACAACCTCTTAGGTGGTGGTTGTGCTCATGAATATGAATAACTTTTACTATGGGACCAACTTAGCAACTCAACAAAAGAAATCAGCTGTTCCTTACATTCTAGTCGAGTAGGTATTGACAATTTGTATGAAACAGCTGTTTTTTTTTGTTGAGTTGCAAAGTTGGCATCATAGTAAAAGTTGTTCATATTCATGAGCACAATCACCACCTTCATTAACACGTTGTATAAATGGCATTTTCGCAAAAAAAACTAACGAACTTTGTTATTTACAATGTTAGTAACCTACTCCTTCTGTTTCACAAGTAACCCTGTGTACGCCGTAAACAGGGTTACAATAGTACTTGATAAAGTTCTATTATTGAATCCTGCTCAAAATGAAGCCTAGGTGCAACAATACTTACACTGCAGGAAGTGTATGACCATGAGTGTGAGCGAGTAGGATAGCGTCGTTGATGTTGTGCGCCTGCTCCCACAGCTTGGTCAGCGCCAGTCCACTGGGGAACACAACTAATGATACTCACACTGCAGGAAGTGTATGACCATGAGTGTGAGCGAGTAGGATAGCGTCGTTGATGTTGTGCGCCTGCTCCCACAGCTTGGTCAGCGCCAGTCCACTGGGGAACACAACTAATGATACTCACACTGCAGGAAGTGTATGACCATGAGTGTGAGCGAGTAGGATAGCGTCGTTGATGTTGTGCGCCTGCTCCCACAGCTTGGTCAGCGCCAGTCCGCTGGGGACACAACTAATGATACTCACACTGCAGGAAGTGTATGACCATGAGTGTGAGCGAGTAGGATAGCGTCGTTGATGTTGTGCGCCTGCTCCCACAGCTTGGTCAGCGCCAGTCCGCTGGGGACACAACTAATGATACTCACACTGCAGGAAGTGTATGACCATGAGTGTGAGCGAGTAGGATAGCGTCGTTGATGTTATGCGCCTGCTCCCACAGCTTGGTCAGCGCCAGTCCGCTGGGGACACAACTAATGATACTCACACTGCAGGAAGTGTATGACCATGAGTGTGAGCGAGTAGGATAGCGTCGTTGATGTTGTGCGCCTGCTCCCACAGCTTGGTCAGCGCCAGTCCGCTGGGGACACAACTAATGATACTCACACTGCAGGAAGTGTATGACCATGAGTGTGAGCGAGTAGGATAGCGTCGTTGATGTTGTGCGCCTGCTCCCACAGCTTGGTCAGCGCCAGTCCGCTGGGGACACAACTAATGATACTCACACTGCAGGAAGTGTATGACCATGAGTGTGAGCGAGTAGGATAGCGTCGTTGATGTTGTGCGCCTGCTCCCACAGCTTGGTCAGCGCCAGTCCGCTGGGGACACAACTAATGATACTCACACTGCAGGAAGTGTATGACCATGAGTGTGAGCGAGTAGGATAGCGTCGTTGATGTTGTGCGCCTGCTCCCACAGCTTGGTCAGCGCCAGTCCGCTGGGGACACAACTAATGATACTTACACTGCAGGAAGTGTATGACCATGAGTGTGAGCGAGTAGGATAGCGTCGTTGATGTTGTGCGCCTGCTCCCACAGCTTGGTCAGCGCCAGTCCGCTGGGGACACAACTAATGATACTCACACTGCAGGAAGTGTATGACCATGAGTGTGAGCGAGTAGGAGGACAGCGTGCGCTGGCGCGCGTCGTTGATGTTGTGCGCCTGCGCCCACAGCTTGGTCAGCGCCACCAGCGGCCGCACGCGCCAGTCCACTGGAAACAAACAACAGGTTGCTTGTTTTACGGACAAACCAGATCAACATATACACAGGGCTCGGAATCCTGGTTAAAACTCGCAAACGGTTCGCAAGAAACTCCATAAATAATTTATCAGAAGCGCGTTTTTATTTCGGTTTCGCTCCTTAATAGTGTCTACACACGTTCCGATCCGACAACCGATTTGGTCTGCTCCCAGACCAAATCTGCGCTACACACGTTCCGATTTGGTCTGCTCGAGACCAAATCTGCGCTACACACGTTCGAACGTGTGTAAACACTATTAGAATCGCAGTTATTTTGGTTCTAATCAAAGATCAAAAGAAAACGGTTCCTGCTCGAAATGCCGGTTAATTTTGCTCGCTATTGTAATTCACAAGAAGCAGCCGGCCTAGCATGAGCGGCTTATAACGCGCGATATGATATGGTACGGCGCGATATGATATGGTACGGCATGCCGTCTTGCTTACACCTTAGTGGGGTAAGCAAGACAACTTGCCGTACCATATCATATCGCGCGTTATAAGCCGCTCATGCTAGGCCGGCAGGAATCAAATAGGATAGGAGCCGTAATGAGTCAGTGTGCCCCACCGCCGCACCGTGGCCCCGCCCAATTCATTTTCTTGGAACCAAGTTAATCGCAGCCGTTATAACTTATAACGCTCGCGAATCGATTCCATTCCGAGAGGGCGTTTTTGGAAAACCCGGTTAAGAACTTAATTAATCTGTATTTTTCGGAATGTTCCCAAGCCTTGCGCATACGGCACCTAACTAACCGAACATATCGCGAAACATAGCCTCGGTCGTCCCGTCGCCCGAGTGGTGTCGCTGTTTGTCGATACTCAAAGGCGCCAAAGTAGGTTAGCCACACGCACTCAAGACGGTTGTGTTTTACGTCGTTTGTTCCACGAACAGGGAAACTAAACTTCAATTAAATCAGAGCGATCGATGCTAGCTTATTGTCGACCCACACACACGTACAACGAACACACCACATCGCAGCGACAAAATGTGGTCAGTTGCGTTGTGGACTGTGGTTGTGCGACAAAATGTGTCAATGTGATTGCGTTATCGCTAAATAGTTGTGATGTGGTTATGTCGTATGCGATGTGGCCGGTCGCTAGTTCGCAGCGTCGTCGCTGGTGGTTGCGTTATGGTTGGTATCACTCATGCAGTCGATAATGACGGCAAAATGTGGTAAGTATAAATTGTACTATTCATTTCCAATCGCCCCGCCCACGTGTTGTGGTTGTGGTACGTGTGGGTAGACCCTTAGCCTCACGGGAGACAGACTCATGCAAGAAATAGACAGACCGAGCGAGGTTGACCTCGCGCGGCAAACATCCAAGGCTGCCTAGCGAGGTTGCTCGCGTTTCTAGAATCTGCCGTTAATAGAATATGGCATTCATAGAATCTGGCGTTTTAAATTCGTCTGACATTTCCAGAATCTGACATTTGTCGACTAAACGGTCAGTACGCGGCTAATCATAATTTCGATCACGTTATTTCTACTAGTCCACACATTTTTGTTCATTTTCTATCTCAATGAAGAACAATCAAAGTAATTCAAGGTCAGCCGTCAGAGCGCAAGTTACAGTTTTTATAACTATAGTCGCACACTCCTGTCTGTTCCGGTGACAGCCGTGACAGTGAAGCCAGTTGCAATACGAAATTAGCTGTCAAAATGGACAGTCGTATGAAAACTGTTTTAGTTCCAAAGATTATCACCGGAACAGAAAAGCTTGTTGCACTATACCCTACATCAACGACCATCATTATTTTTGCTATGGTAACAACATTGAAATCGCGGAAAAAAAACAGCTGTTCCATAGAAAATTTGAAATCTCCGACCAAATCATGGATCCGCGCCTGTCAACGACATCAAACTTATCGTTGATATCATCTCGAGTCCGCAAGCGACATCACTGATCAGTCTGATCAGAAATGTTAGCTTGGGTAAGTCGCCACCTACGATTGGACACAGTAAAATCTACACCAATAATAACGGGTGTCCCAAAAGTAGGTATAGGATGATTTGTCTCAATAAAACGCGAATGGATTGGAATTTCTTCGTAGTTTTATTTTATTTTAAAGAAGAGACTTGTACAATTTTATCTGCTAATTTCACACATTTCGCTACATAATTCACCAATAACTCTTGTCTATATTGTCTATGTTTTGTGGATCGTTGGTGTAGACTTTATCTTTGATGTAGCCCCAAAGAAGAAATCCAGTGGCATCAGATGGCAAGATGTCGGTGGCCACCTCTTCTTGTAATTACGAGATTTTTCGACCTTTCGACGAGTGTTTGTAATTGATCGTGAATTTTCGTTACATATTTGTATAACTTCTATGCGCTGTTTTATTGTGAAACGCTCCACGATTAATTTTACATGAGTCAAGATGACGTATGTCAAATTTCAACCCGCCATCTTGAATATTTCAGAAATAGCGCGAAATTCAAATCCTATACGTACTTTTGAGACACCGTTTATAAGGTAGTACCTATAGAGGTAATGTAACTCACTTCTGGAGTACCCGTAGAGTAGGTTAGTGTTCCGGATGCCGACCACGTTGTTGCAGTTCAAGTCCACTTGCAGCCCGTTGCGAGCGTCGCGGAACTTCAAGATTGGCACCTTAGCTTGGATCAGTTCCGCACCTGGGGGCAAACGGCTCAATTACCGTACAGCCCGATTCAAACTGTTTAGATGATTATAAACTAGAGCATTTAGGGTCCGTACACATCTAACGGAAAATGTGTTGCGTATGATCGCTCGCGTAACGCCAGAACAGACGAATACATTAAAGGCTGCCACACACCAAAAACGCACGCAGACGTGCTGCATTGCGTGTGCGTGCGTCATGAGTTGTAATATATGAATTACACATTTAATATATCATTTTGTCACACCAATTACGCAAAAAATACCTTTTTAAGGCGTGCATGTAGTTTATATAACAAGTCACTCACTGAGGTGGATATTTTCTCAAATTCACTTAATGTTTTTAGAAGGAAAGTAGGCGAATTGTTGTTTATGTAATGCATGATATTAGATATAAACATTTACTATATATACTTACATCTTTTCTTTTGAATTTTACAACTAATATATCAGCAATTTAATTGTAGTTTCTAAATTAGAACTTAATCTTAAACTAGTTAATCCGTCGCTTGTGTGCACTATTATCACATAAATTATATAAGTTATGGTACTATAGGTTTGTTTGTAAATTTGCTTTTTTTTATATTGTTTATATATAACTGTCTGTTACCTGAATTAAATAAAATAAAAAATAAAATGTCAACCGCGATCCGAAAGCAACACACGGCGTCGCTGACACACGGCGTCGCAGATGCACTGCGATGCGTGTGCGACGCCGATGCCGGTGTGAATTGCTTTATGTCGCAGCGTGCTGCAGATGCAACGCATCGTGTTGCTCACGCATCTGGTGTGTGGAAGCCTTAAACCGTTCACACTCAATCAACTGATAATACGTTAGTGTGTCGAGCGTACTGACTGACTAAACGCGTAGGTAATCTGGCATGTCTATTTTGTTTGACCGAACAGACGCGACGGATGATACGATCGACGCATCTTCAGTCAGATGTGAAAGGTCTATTTTGACCGAACAGACGCGACCGATGATACGCTCGACGCATCTTCCGTTAGATGTGTACGGACCCTTATAACCACAGAATAAATAATAGTACAAGTAGTACAGAAGCTGCACTCCGCTAAACCATTTAAATGAACAGCAACTCTAACTACAAAGTCACAGCCGTCTCTATCGTCTTCTACAAGCCATGCTATGATACGGAAGGGCAACATTGCTGTGAACCGGTTTATTCCTCTGAGTACTAAATCCTATGGAGGTGGCATACCTACGAAAAAGTGAGGTGTAAGTAAGTCACAATGTAAGAAAATCTTGGAATTCAATTTTAAACTACTTCTAATTGTTATTTTAATTTTTAGTTTTTTTGCATTCACAATGCAATTTTTATAATAGAAAAATGGAAAATGAAGTATTTAGAAAAAATCGACCCGTCTCACAACTAGCTCCGATGGGACTCGAACCCACGACCTTTCGCTTTCCGGGCGACTGCTCTAACCACTGAGCTACGGAGTCGTTACGAGAAGCGTCGAATTTATCCAATACTTCTTACACGCTGTATAGTCAGCGTTAATTTCATCAATGTGGAGATATTACTACCCTCACACGCGAAAGAAATACCTTTCCAGGTATTTGGCAATCGCTAAAGATGAAATTACTATTGCAAGTTATTTTAATTTTTAGTTTTTTGCATTCACAATGCAATTTTTATAATAGAAAAATGGAAAATGAAGTATTTAGAAAAAATCGACCCGTCTCACAACTAGCTCCGATGGGACTCGAACCCACGACCTTTCGCTTTCCGGGCACCTGCTCTAACCACTGAGCTACGGAGTCGTTACTAAGGTCGTGGGTTCGAGTCCCATCGGAGCTAGTTGTGAGACGGGTCGATTTTTTCTAAATACTTCATTTTCCATTTTTCTATTATAAAAATTGCATTGTGAATGCAAAAACTAAAAATTAAAATAACTTGCAATAGTAATTTCATCTTTAGCGATTGCCAAATACCTGGAAAGGTATTTCTTTCGCGTGTGAGGGTAGTAATATCTCCACATTGATGAAATTAACGCTGACTATACAGCGTGTAAGAAGTATTGGATAAATTCGACGCTTCTCGTAACGACTCCGTAGCTCAGTGGTTAGAGCAGTCGCCCGGAAAGCGAAAGGTCGTGGGTTCGAGTCCCATCGGAGCTAGTTGTGAGACGGGTCGATTTTTTCTAAATACTTCATTTTCCATTTTTCTATTATAAAAATTGCATTGTGAATGCAAAAAACTAAAAATTAAAATAACTTGCAATAGTAATTTCATCTTTAGCGATTGCCAAATACCTGGAAAGGTATTTCTTTCGCGTGTGAGGGTAGTAATATCTCCACATTGATGAAATTAACGCTGACTATACAGCGTGTAAGAAGTATTGGATAAATTCGACGCTTCTCGTAACGACTCCGTAGCTCAGTGGTTAGAGCAGTCGCCCGGAAAGCGAAAGGTCGTGGGTTCGAGTCCCATCGGAGCTAGTTGTGAGACGGGTCGATTTTTTCTAAATACTTCATTTTCCATTTTTCTATTATAAAAATTGCATTGGGAATGCAAAAAACTAAAAATTAAAATAACTTGCAATAGTAATTTCATCTTTAGCGATTGCCAAATACCTGGAAAGGTATTTCTTTCGCGTGTGAGGGTAGTAATATCTCCACATCGATGAAATTAACGCTGACTATACAGCGTGTAAGAAGTATTGGATAAATTCGACGCTTCTCGTAACGACTCCGTAGCTCAGTGGTTAGAGCAGTCGCCCGGAAAGCGAAAGGTCGTGGGTTCGAGTCCCATCGGAGCTAGTTGTGAGACGGGTCGATTTTTTCTAAATACTTCATTTTCCATTTTTCTATTATAAAAATTGCATTGTGAATGCAAAAAACTAAAAATTAAAATAACTTGCAATAGTAATTTCATCTTTAGCGATTGCCAAATACCTGGAAAGGTATTTCTTTCGCGTGTGAGGGTAGTAATATCTCCACATTGATGAAATTAACGCTGACTATACAGCGTGTAAGAAGTATTGGATAAATTCGACGCTTCTCGTAACGACTCCGTAGCTCAGTGGTTAGAGCAGTCGCCCGGAAAGCGAAAGGTCGTGGGTTCGAGTCCCATCGGAGCTAGTTGTGAGACGGGTCGATTTTTTCTAAATACTTCATTTTCCATTTTTCTACTTCTAATTGTCGTATTAATCGGTCCGTCAAAATTGGTCCAGCCGTTTCAGAGATTAGCCGGAACAAACAGACAGACAGACAAAAATTGAAAAAAATGACATTTTGGTATATGTACCGTATATTTAATCACATGCACGTCGTAAAAAGCGGTTATTTAATGTTACAAACAGACACTCCAATTTTATTTATTTGTATAGATGTATAGAAGATATGCCATCTCCATAGGATTCAGTACTCGAGGTTTACTCGCTGTTTACCTGTCAAACGGTGCAAACGATGTCAAATCGGTTCACTTAAAACTACGTTGCCAACTTTATGCGCATAGCTTGTAGAAGACGATAGAGATGGCTGTGACAAAGTGGAATTCAGCTTGTACGGCGCTTATGACGAACGGCCACTCGTTGCATCTCTTTCTATCGCATATATTATAGACGACCGATTTGGCGCAGGGGTAAATTACCTGCCTTCTGCCCCAGAGGTCTCGGGTTCGATTCCCGAACAAGACAAATATTTGTGTGCATGAACATGTCCATGTCTATTTGTCTTGGTCTGGGTGTTTTCTATGTATATTAAGTATGTATTATTAACAAACAAAAAGTATATATTTATCCGTTATCAAGTTCACGTAGACACAGTTTCTTAAGAAAAAGCTTAGATAACTGGTGTGATTGCAAGAAAATATTTATATTTATATTATATTATATTCTAGCTCTTTTGCGGACCTAATTTCTATGGATTTGCACCGCCCCTGGGCGGTGCGGGCGAAAGTAGCGCGCAAGTACATCGAGTGACAGACGCCTGGTTGAGGTGCAGCAGTGGTCCACGTACAGCCACAGGTCCACGTCCGACGCCTCCAGCCCGAAGCCCGACATCGTGGACCCACCACGTCCAGGGGACTATACACTGTGTTCACTACAACTGACCGGAGTCGAAGTTCTTGATGTATCCCAGTATGTAGTTGAGGTGCAGCAGTGGTCCACGTACAACCACAGCTCCTCGTCCGACGCCTCCAGCCCGAAGCCCGACATCGTGGACCCACCACGTCCAGGGGACTATACACTGTGTTCCCTACCACTGACCGGGGTCGAAGTTCTTGATGTATCCCAGTATGTAGTTGAGGTGCATCACTGGTCCACGTCCGACGCCTCCAGCCAGGAGCCCGACATCGTGGACCCACCACGTCCAGAGGACTATACACTGTGTTCACTACCACTGACCGGGGTCGAAGTTCTTTATGTATCCCAGTATGTAGTTGAGGTGTAGCAGGGGTCCACGTCCGACGCCTCCAGCCCGAAGCCCGACATCGTGGACCCACCACATCCAGAGGACTATACACTGTGTTCACTACCACTGACCGGGGTCGAAGTTCTTGATGTATCCGAGTATGTAGTTGAGCTGCATCACTGGTCCACGTCCGACGCTTCCAGCCAGAAGCCCGACATCGTGGACCCACCACGTCCAGGGGACTATACACTGTGTTCCCTACCACTGACCGGGGTCGAAGTTCTTGATGTATCCGAGTATGTAGTTGAGGTGTAATAGAGCGTGCGCGCGCGGGTCCACGCCCTGCGGCGGTCGCACATACAGACAGAGGTCCACGTCCGACGCCTCCAGCCCGAAGCCCGACATCGTGGACCCCACCACGTACAGCCCGTACCGGGGGAATATTGACTGCGTACAACGACAACACTGTTAGAAGGTACGAACTGAAGCGCGATATCTTCTCGAGTTCGGGAACGCCGCCGCCGATTTATTTCAATTTTTTTTTTCATAATGCTTTTTTAATCCCAGTTTTCACTTAACCGCCTCCGTGGTCTAGTGGTTCACACCACCGATTTCAGACCAAGAGGTCCCGGGTTCGATTCCCAGTGGGGGTACATATTGTATTCGGTTTGGTTGGTGGTAGGACTTGTTCATAGGCCGCCTGGCTAGTTACCACCATCTTATCTAAGTCTGACGCCATAACAATGATGTTTTCAGCATTATCGTGTTCCGGCAGTTAGAGATAAGATAGCTAGTTGCTCAGTGATTGAGGATTCCGGGAGTAGTGCACTTCCACCTTCAGCCTTATCACCACTTAACATCAGGCGTGATGAAGGCTAAGTGCTACCCCGTTGTGGATAAGAAAAACGAAAGATTACGAATCGTGAAAAATTACGAACACGTCTTTCCCATATTTTAGAAATCGTATTTCCGAATCGTCTATGAAGGATTCCGTTTGAACGAGCCGACTCTTCACTGATAAGTCGAGCGAGATACAGCTTTAGAAAATATTGTAGTATGTAACTATGTATCTATTATCTAGTTCTATATTCCTTTTGTCTTTGCCTTGATCCAAATATATTATATAATGTTGCATTATTATTATTATTCAAACATTTCAAAAGTAACCTAAAAGTAGGTTGGTAAATCAAACTCTCTTGCTGAAGCAATCGCTTGAATAAATTAGCCTAATTTACACCTCGCGTAAATTACTAATAGATGAAAATTGATCTAAAAATGACTGAATGCGAGACGTCATCGTAACTGACCAACAACGTCACGTTCGTCTCACACAATTAGAATTTGTGTTTTACGTAGTCTGACGTCACAATCGCGAAACAATCGAGAACAACGTTTTACGATTTCCGACGATTAGCAAGTTTTATTTTTATCAAGATACGCCCACTCGTGATTTGGATAGGTAAGTAGTTCATCGAGTGCTATGATGTGAGTTAGTTGGGGAATTACCCGGTTTGCGGGGAAATTGATAAGCTATGAAATTACTGTTTATATTGAGAACAAGTAGTTCATGTTCGCTTTTACGACGTGCTATTTTCGATAAATGGGTCACAAGAAATCGAATACATTCGTTCTTACTTCCAAATTCGAGAGAAGTGAAGTGACATTGATCAGTAAAATTGCTCACCTTGATAGTGACATAGAGATACCGCCACAGGTTCATTTTCTTCCTAAAAGTCTCCTCGGTCTGTTGTGACTTGACGAATTTTTCCCACATTTCTTGTGACAGTGTGTCCCATTTTGAGCCTGCAACAAAAGACTGAATACAATAACAATTAACATGTATGAAGGAAGACAGAACATACACACAACACACATTAGGCACTCATTATCTGCAAAATTTTAGTGTTCAGTAAAATTAAAATAATTATGGCTAAAAATATATTAAGATATTAGCTGGTGGTCTAAAGAGGATAAAAACTATTCTACAGAATTATTGCGACTGCTGCTGCAAACTGCTAACCTTCACTAGTTAGAGAGGAAAGATATAATTCTAAGAAGGAGATATAATCTGTTCTATACCTTTAATAAATATTCTAAACACCACCTGTCTGCCTGCAAATAACAGCGTGATACAAGATAGAACTAAACTAAACATCATAAATAAATAATACATATTTTTTAACACAACATTTAGTGACCAATTTGTATCAGTATATCGTAATCGTTTACAAACCCAACTAAGCAAATGCCTGCAATTTAAGTAGATGTTTGGTGGACCTCTTGTTTAGTTAAATCTTGTAAGACAGAGGTTACACGCTAATTCTGGCGTCAGTTCAGTCCATCATTTGATTCTGGTCAGAATGACGAGAGAATTATCGTGTAACCATTCAGACTGACAGACTGATGGTCTGGACTGAATGACAGTAAACTGACAGGAGACTGAACTGACGCCAGAATTAGCGTGTAACCGATGTCTAACGCTCGTTAAATCGATCTCGTAGTGGGACGCCACGTATTTGCCCTAACACCTAATATTGTAAGCGTAGTCCGGCGAAGATCAAGATGTAAAATGCCCCACAGACTACCAGTCCGCCTGTTGGCAATAGGGTCTGTCCACACACTCACAGTTCCCTTTAAGGTTTAGAACTGACGGCTAATGCGCTAGAATAGTGTGTGGCCGCTGGGTGGCGTGGACCAATGTATACAGTTATTGGCCGGACAGAAACTACCGCGTAAAACTAAAACATGACGACTATCAACTGCTAAACTATCATGTATCATATCAACTGTGTGTGGCCTCAAAGACAGTTTACGACTACTGCCGACAGGCAATGATCGGTCTAGTGTGTGGCCGATGGAGGTCTCGAACGGCAGACGGCCTATCCGATTAAGGCCGTATACAGAAAGAAAGCTGGAAGCCTATCAGCGCTTATAGGCAGGAACCGGTCCACGCAGGTAACCGGCGAGGCAGTCTCTATGAACAAGCGCCGATAAGCGCCGAACGACGCAGACAAGTTCCGACACGCGCTGGTCAAAGCTGGCCAGGCCCTTTTGTTTATAATGAGTATCTGCTTCAATCGGCTTGCTATATGTAGCTGTTACCTGAATGGACCAGCGCTTATAAGCGCCGGTAGGTCGGCATCGGCTTCCAGCTTTCTTTCTGTATACGGCCTTAGACTGCAAGCGGACTGATAGTTTTTGGGGTCCTTAAGTCAAGTGTCGTAAACTCACCAGTGAGCAAGTCATCGGGCGTGAACTTGACCTGGAAGGGGTAGGAGGCGTTGAGGTACCGCTCGGGCGCGATGCGGCGCGGGCGCGCGTGCGCGTCCCGGCCGCGCCGCGAGCGCCACTCGCGCGCGCCGCCCGCGCCCGCGCCCGCCCCCGCGCCGTACGCGCTGCCCGCTACCGACCCGCTGCTGCCCGACCCGCGCGACGATATATCCCCTGCCGAATTACGGCCAGAATTAATAACCTATCCACAGATAGGGATAGGTGCGATCCAAATTAGTTGCTAGGCAACACCTAGCAACACCCTGGCAACTGTCGTAAGGGCTCATGCCCACGAGACGGTTTTTGGCCGGACACAGAGCCGGTGCAATACAGCTGTCTTTATTATCGAGGTGGTGACTGACAAAGTCAAACATATAAAACCGGCTCTGAGTCCGGCGAAAAACCGTTTCGTGTGCACGAGCTCTTAATTGTATGTTAATATCAAGCGTTGCATAGCAACTAATCTGGATCGCACCTATCCCTATCTGTGGATAGGTTATTAATTCTGGCCGTTAGTGGGTTTTAGTTATCTCGCACACCACACCCTGTATCAGCCGATAGTTTGACCGGGCTCTGTCGAGGGCGCAGTCGGTCCACTAGCGCCGCCATCAGAATAAAAATCATAGTTCTTAAATAAAAACGAAATTGCAAATTATCTCCCTGCAGTGCACTCCGGATACTCTTTGTAGAGTTCCGGTTTCTTCTAGCGATGAATTATCAGTCCCAATTACTTATATCAAAAAGATATGGCAAGTTTTATTGCAAAAAGTGGCATAAAGTTTATCATAGCTAAACGACAGCATTGGGAATGAAAATTTAACACTAGAAAAAACCACAAACAGTATCCGGAGTGCACTGCAGAGAGATAAGTTAAAATTTGTTATTTAATTTGGAAATACGATTTTTTTCCCATTTTCGGCGCTAGTGTAGGCTATGCGCCCTCTTAATTAGAATGGTTTATAGGAATAAAATACAAATATCGTTTATTGCTAATACTGTGTACATAGATATTGCTGATGATATAGGACAACAAATCGATGTAATATCTTCATACTTGCACTAAGTTTTTAGTAAAAATTACATTTTTATGACAAGCTTTTTTCTGATTGTACTTTAATATTGTATCGTCATAATGTCATATCTAAACCAAATCTGTACAAAACAATTCAACTCAATCGGACACTGGGAATTGGGTCAAATTAAACTTGTAAGATTTGACCCGAATGGACATAAATACCTACACTACAAGTTAAATAAGAGCTTGTAAAATACCAGTGTCTATCTACATACTGATTGTAAGCCCGATCAAACTATAGGCCGATACAAAGTCTGTGGTATGAGGGGAGGAAGAGTTAAACGACTGCCTTATTAGATCAGTGCCCGTAGTGTAAGTTTTTATGTCAAAAAACGCAAACTATTTCGATTCCGTATTTATGTCAATTTGTATGAAAACTATATAAGCGCGCTACTCGCCGCTAGAGGCGCTAATACAGTTTTCATACAAATTGACATAAATACGGAATCGAAATAGTTTGCGTTTTTTGACATAAAAACTTACACTTGGGGTACAGAACGAAATCCAAATAATGACCTATTTTGGAGAATTCCACTAGTAACAGGTTATTCAGCCTCTTTTAGTCATAGGTCTGTTCCACATTCATCCATAGGTCTCTCCCACGTTGCATGGATACACACAATTAGACCAACACGGCATCATAACATCTGGGGGCCAATTCTGCTAACGTTAAGTCATAATCGTGTCTCAATCGTGTTTCAATTGTAGTTCAATTGTAGTGCTTTTTTACACAGTACCTACTTACAACAAATGTGTACTTTTTCACCATACTACTGATGGTCACACCCACACTACATTTACATCACATCATATTGTCATAATTCTTGTAACTAGTGTGTAAAAAAGCACGACAATTGAACTACAATAGAAACACGATTGAGACACGATTATGACTTAACGTTAGCAGGCTTGGCCCCCTGATGTAATGTCATCAAACAGGCCACGCAATAACGTCGTAAGACGCTAAATTCATCAATGTCAATGGGAGATAAAGAGTTGTAGGAGCATAGTTGTCAAGTATGCTAATCAATGTAGGACGCATGCAGCGTGATAGATATGTAAAGATTTGGTGAAGACGTAACAAAGTGTTTAAATTTAGTGTTATTCTAGGCTTTTAAAAAAAGATGGCCAAATGTCGGATATAGTGTTATAAATTGCAAATTATGAGAAATAATAAAGATTTTTTTATTACTTCCAGCAAACGTAACATAGAGTGGCGAACTCAGACTAGTTTCTGGAGCATTAAAATGACTTTTTAATTTGGATCAGTAAAATTAGACAAGCTAGGAAACTAACGAATCCAGTATTTTGTGATAGAAGATTCAGACAAATTGCTTTTGCGTCGGGGTCGTCGATGTGTGGCACAAAATGTTTGAATTAATCGTCGAAAACAAGCGTTTTGGTAAAAATGAGAAAACAACGAAAGCCGGGCCTAGGTGTTATTGTTGATCGAAGACCGGGAGTCGAAATTTAACGTGGGCCTCGATCGCGCTCTCTACCAACGGTGCTTGTTTACATCGTATTTTTAACGTTAAATGCGCATTGAGAAAACATCCCAAAGATAGAATAATCACAATTTTTTTAAAGTATCTTTGATTACCATCCGTATTTGCGTCCGAGAGATGTGTTTGCTTATCTCCGGCACAAGGTCACATCGGCTCCTTATTTACACTTTTATCTAACGTACTTATCACGACGGTAACTGAGCACGATATATGCGTAAATTACGATGTAGCGTAGAAAAACTGGGGCTTTTCACTTTCTGCTAAGTATTCTTATAAGAATAAATTGTGGAGTCAACAACAAATCGTCATCATTTAACGCTCCACCGACCCGAGGCACAGTGCTTCCTTAACTATACTCATATCACTACATAGTATAAAACAAAGTCGCTTTCTCTGTCCCTATGTCCCTTTGTATGCTTAAATCTTTGAAACTACGCAACGGATTTGGATGCGTTTTTTTTTAATAGATAGAGTGATTCAAGTGGAAGGTTTATATGTACTTTTTATCCCGATATTCCCAATGGAACGGGAACCACGCGGGTGAAACCGCGGGCGGCCGCTAGTCTATAATAAAAAGCTCTTAAATGTAGCTCTTGCGTTACTGACTGTGACTGACTGAGGCACGTATGTTCCTTGGGGAATGTAGGGGGGTGTTGCGACGCACTCACATCGCTACATAAGCAAGACACCGAGTATCGAAGAAATGCATGATCAGCGAAAAGTACGAATGTAAACATCGACGCGCAAGCCTGACGTCACGCACACACCACACTACGTCAAGACAGATGGAAACACTAACGGATCCTCGCGGTTTCACCCGCGTGGTACCCGTTCCCGTGGGAATATCGGTATAAAATATAGCCTATGTCACTCGGGAAGAACGTAGCTTTATAATGGTCAAAGAATTTTCGAAATCGGTCCGGTAGTTTCGGAGCCTATTCGATGCAAACAAACAAACAAACAAACTATTGGAGAGTAAACGCAGTGCTGCCCTATTTTGATATTTGATGACAACGAAGACCATGCAACCGACCCGCGACGATACAAACAAAACAAACAATCAAATCTTTCCTCTTTATAATATTAGTATAGATGAATCGCGCTTACAGTTTCTCAGATGCGTTGCATAAATACAATTTCCAACTACTAACAGTTCGGCCGCGGTCCCCGAGCATAGACACCAAGCTCGGAGGAAGTACTTCCCTTTTCGCTGAATATCTGGCGAAACAACCTGTCTCTACAGGGAGCACGAAGAGAGGATTTTTGGAAATTCCCCCTCTAAGTAAAAAAGGGGGTTCACGCAGACGAAGTCGCGAGCGGAGCGCTAGTTAGGTATAAAGAGGAAAGATTTGATGTTTTGGTTGTTGTAATGGGAACCGCGCGAGCTCCTAGTGGATACATAAGAAGGATGGACCATTCAGCTTAGTATGAACGGCTTTTATCACGCGATATGATATAATGACAGGCAGAACTCACTACGTGGGCCCAATGCGTATTAACGGCTGTGTTAGGTACCAACGGCTTAACGTGCCATCCAAAGCACGGAAGAACTCGTAGTAGTTAAATCTTGGTCACCCATCCCGTGACGGACCATTGCGAAAGATGCTTAAGCTCAACGATTGCAGGCCAAGAGCTAACTACTCCTACAATATATACCTGCGCAAAAACAGGCAGATTGGCCCTAGTTGTTAAGTAAGTAAGAGTAAGCAGTAATGTTAAAAAAATAGTTTATAGTAAGTATAAGTAGGTATAGGAAAAATGTGATAGTGAAAAAAAAACCACGAGCCCTATGAGTAGCTTTCAGGCGGGATTTAAAATCACAATTATAGTAAGAGTATTCAACAAGTTAAATGTCAATTATTCCTCATATAAAACTCATGGCCGACGTAATTATATTATTAGTTTAGAAGTGATAATAAAGTTCAGTGCTAATATTTTATGCCTAGATAGAAACCCACCCTGTTGTGGAGATTCAAAAAACCTAAGATAACCTTTTTTATTATAAATTTTGTTTCTTATGCTTCACTAAAATCCCCAAATGTACGATTGACAGGAAATAACAAGACAATATAGAGGTCAGAGGTAGGTATATGGCTGTATGACTTATTTGATATGCAATGCAACAATAATTAATTACAACAAACACTGTACTTATATCTCTTTATCTTTAAAGATAAAATCAGTCAAGCATTTAAAAGTAAATGGTTGAAATAAATGACTGCTTAGCATGCAATGATTGATGAAACAATGAAAATAAATAATTCTATAAATAAGTACTTAATTAATAATTCAATAATTTGACGACCTCCATGGCCGAGTATGTTAGTACTGAGTTTGATTCCCGGTCAGGTAAATATTGGAAACAAACTTTTCAATATTTCCTCGGGTCTGTGTGTACAGTCACGAGCAATAATATGTACACAACATAGAACTATGTCATACTACAATATTGAATAACTTCTTTGACACTGATAGTTTTCTTTCGGCACGCTTCAAAGTGACAAAGTTCTATGTTGTATACATATTATTGCTCGTGACTGTACCTGCATTGTTGTTTCCAATTTCCATAACAATAGTGCTCAAGCTACTACAGATTGGTATTGGAACAATGTATGTGATGGTGTCCAGTATTTATTTAAATACATTTGAGATAAATTTCATTATTCTCAAACAACAAATGCAAATGAGCATTTGTTGATATTATTAAACTACTATTGTTATTATTATGAGAATTTAATTTAAATGACATCAATCAGGGCTTAATATTTGCACAGCTGTTATTGAGTAAGGATGCAATTACAATACTACCTTCATATTATTTTATGTGTAATTTTATTGCAATGAGATGGTTAGAATATTTATTTTATGCAGTCCAAACTTTTGTCATCTACTAAATAAAGGTGCGAATTTGTACTCGGCGTCAAACAACAACTGCACGCGACATGACGCCCGCACCACTACTGGTTTCTATATATTTGTATGAAATTTCGTACCAAGTGTCATCGTCAGCGTCAGCGTCGCTCGGCGACTACTGCGCACATGCGTGCGCTTTTCGCACATAAAATACGGCAGTAAGTAAAAAATAACATGTACTTTATTTGAAGTAGTTAAGTATTGATTCACTTTACACACGCACTGACTTATCTGCCCAAAATGATGTACGCTGTCTATACACAGAATAACTTAAATTGGTGACATATTAAATAATCAATGCATATATTTTATGACACTTAGATTTTTTTGGATTTCGAATAACATAGTCTTCCATCCACTCTAAGTAGTTTCCCTCATGGGAAGGATTACAGGTTTTGTTAATTTGCTGGCAATTGATGATTTCATACAAAATGATGCACTCTCCAGTATAATCTAACCTCTTCTTTTGGTTCAGGTATCATAGGTGAATTGTTAATGCTGCTTGCTGCTGCGGTCGAGTTCAAAATCAATGTAACGTTATGACACCGAGACGAGAAGCATGCAGTTGCAGTTTGACGCTCAGTTCGAAACAACACCTTAATGATGGGTAAGTATAAAAATCTTTAGTAATTATAAATAAAATCTAAACAGGTCAGGATCATTCAGAATATTTGTTAAACATGTAACATCAGAATCTCTAAGAGAATGTAAAAATATTTGCAGTTTGTTGAAAATATGTCATAAGTGTCACAGGCTTACCCACGGGTATTTAAAATGATATTTATTTAAAAAGTAAATTGATTTCTGCTCTTTGAACAATGAACAACACCACAAATGAATTGTACCACAATAAGATTATTATTTTTGAATAGAAATAATTTCCCATACATTGCAAATACTAACCCTCCCTACCAAAGCAATAGTTAGATGCCTACAAAACAAATGAAATTAAACCAAGAAAAATTAATAATGCATAATTATTTTAACTAGGTATTTATTTTGTAAATTTTTCTGAAGAAATGTTATGCAGACCATAGATCAAATAAATATATATGAAAATAAAATATTTATGAAATATTGAGGGTACCATCAAGTGACTTAGGAAACGGTTTGGTCAGTATTTAAAGGCAAAACACTTATCTTTTCAATAAGAAAATAACTTAGGATATTTTACCTTTTTCTCCTGATTTGTTAGATCCAGATGCATTGCTTGACAAGCTAGAGTCATCAGAGTCGTATCCAAACGCGGTATTGTCTTTATGGCGGTCGCGGCGCTGATGCCACCGGCGCGGTGTGCCGTGACCGTTGGCAGGAGCAGCTCCTGGCAGCTGGACCACCTCCAGGGGGTAGTGTCGCGTCGGCCGCTCCACTCCTGCCACCATATACATCGATCCCGGGCCGCCGAACCCTCCGTTCCCATGGTACATCATCGGCGCTCCTTCGTTCATCGCAAATATCTGCAGCAGAGAAGGTTATCCGTCAGACCGATTCGCCGGTGAATTCACACTTAACTTTTTCACATTGAGTTCTAAACAAGTACTTACTGACCTGATTTATTTAAAAAAAAACCGTGGAAGACCGACGCTCCTTTGCGTCTACTGCGTCATATTATTTTAAAAGCACGGTGAGAATATCTATTTATCTTGAAATCACCGAAATTCGACACGATCCGTCAGTGTTGAACGTTTTCACTCAGCGGCGATATTGATTGGTATCGTTGTGCTTGTCATATAATTCTCACCGTTCAAACTGGACAATATTTTAATAATTCGACGCCAGTTATAATAAATCTACCCACGAATTACGGCAAATCCGTAAATTCTAGAGAAAAAATCCGCCATGACTTTTGGAAGCTACAATAGCGACATCTGACGGCAAAAACCATACTGTCACACGTGATTTTATTTTTTTTCTATTTGAATCCGGTGTTCCATTTTCTACAGAAATCCAACCAGTCCTATTCGTTTTTTTTATGGCCCCAGTACAGGCCGACCATGGTCGGTGACCATGACCGGCGATCATTTAGTGATAGTGTTCACACGATCACGATCGCCGGTTTCATTCTGCATTGGACTGGCCGTGAGGATGGATGTGTATACAATGACGGCTTATGCAATTTACATTTACAGCGCTTTTAATTTATTACAAGAATGATTCTATATTAAAGTGCCCCGGATCTTTACGTCATTGACGGACCAAATGATCGTCTACAGAGGCAATTGAAGCGATTGTCATTTGTTGGAGACAGGAACTGGCCAGGCAAACGAAGAGGCTCGCCGTAGACCAAATCAGCCGGGGAAGCTTGAAGATCGTCCTTCCAGGCACTGCGCATACCCAGAAGCACAAGAGGAAGAGCTTCAGTCCACTGCGGAGAATCGTAGCACATTATGGCCGCCTTGAGCTGGCGGTGAAGTCGCTCGACGATACCGTTGACCGCGGACGCCAGTTAGAGAGTCACCTCTTCCAAGCCCTCACTGCTTTGGTCGGTGCGCGACACTTTCGCACCACCGCCTATCATCCAGCGGCCAACGGTATCGTCGAGCGACTTCACCGCCAGCTCAAGGCGGCCATAATGTGCTACGATTCTCCGCAGTGGACTGAAGCTCTTCCTCTTGTGCTTCTGGGTATGCGCAGTGCCTGGAAGGACGATCTTCAAGCTTACCCGGCTGATTTGGTCTACGGCGAGCCTCTTCGTTTGCCTGGCGAGTTCCTGTCTCCAAAGGACGATTTCCTGACAGCTGACGCCACCCAGTACGCGACACGACTTCGCGCGTGCGTGGCGAAGCTCTCACCACGTCCAACGTCCTGGCACTCCACTTCTGCCTTCTACGTGCCACGGGACCTACACACTGCATCCTATGTCTTCCTCCGTCAGGATCGATTAAGAGGAGCCTTGGAGCCACCGTACGT
The DNA here is from genome assembly GCA_949710035.1 of Crambus lathoniellus. Taxonomy (NCBI): domain Eukaryota; kingdom Metazoa; phylum Arthropoda; class Insecta; order Lepidoptera; family Crambidae; genus Crambus; species Crambus lathoniellus. The sequence continues at coordinate 28,857,977 of OX453309.1, read as the reverse complement.
TGGACCTTACAGAGTCGTCAGCAGGCAGCCGAAGTTTTTTGAAATTCAGGTCAATCACGTAAAGAATGACGATTGATCCTTACCGGGGCACTTAATATAGTCTGGATCTTGTATAATCAGTATATGTCTAGATAAATGTAATTATGCATTAAAGTAATAATAGACATATTTATCATAACACCCAGACACAGAAAAAACAAATACTTACATCATATCAATACTTCTTGGGAGGGGATTGAACCCAGTATAATAATAATAATGTATTAATAACGTTTTATTCATTTTATTTTTATTTACTTAATTTTAGCTATCAAAACAGAATACTCCTAAACATCTTGTGAATTTAAGTGTATTTTATTATCATTTGAATAAAAAATATATTATATCAAATATATACAACATCAAGGATGATTTTGACAATGTAATATGCTCCGCAAAATGGCCATTGCGAAAAAAAACAATAAATCTAAAATATCCTACATGTCAGTCAACGCAGAAATATTCAGATGAACTGAATGATCGGCCAACGTGTGAACGCTGTTTGTGGCCTGCGACAAACTCCCTTTGAATCGTGCACGAAAAACCGACACGGGACGGATCGCCCGCCGGCGATCATTGCTCACAGTCACCAATCACACGCAAACCGGCCCTGTAGGTACACGATGGCCCAACATGGTCGCCGACCATGATCGGCCATCGTGTACTGGGAGCTTAGGCGCCGCCGCCGCCGCCACCCCTCGCGCCGCTCCTGCCACACGGGGCGAGGCGATCTAGCGGTGAGGGCCTTCACGGGCCCTGAGCCCCTGTTTAACCAAATTTATAATTTACAAATTGTAAATTGTATTTAGAGTCTACAAGTTTCTCTATAAAAGTTTACTATGGTGGAAATGTAAAATATTGTAGTTACAATTCTACATATTTCTATATAGCCAACATTTACAAGTTACCTACTTGTAAACAGTAAGGAAAACCGTTTCGTAAAATTGTAATTTTAAGTTTATAAGTATCTAAACTGTACTGAAAGTAAAGGGGTTAACCTCGGAATGAGAGATAATTAGCTGTAAACTGGTGTACACCTCCATTTTGGTGTTCTTAAAGTTGTCTCAAAAGTCACATAAAATCTGGTGTCTGCGTCGTAAGTTATTCAAGGTTAAAGGTCACAAAAAGGATTTTTCGCGATTCTCTCGGTTTCTATAGCTCCAATGATGTTGACATTTATCAATTGTTTCCAAATTGTTTTTATACGCTCAACCGTTTTTGAGGTAAAAGGCGAAGAGCCTATCCATACATATAATAAAATCGTAACGAGGCCAATTCCGTACATTAAATATTTTTTATATTCATCATCACTACATTAAATATTTCTCCCCATTTATTAACTTTTCTTTGTTGAGTTAGTTTCTAGCTAAGCCTAATAAAACCTTTTTATTTTCATAAATAAGAGATAAACTCAAAGATATTATAATATAACAAGATTGCGCACTCATGAGTTACAGCCAAGCCGAGCGAGATAGCCCTTTTATGGTGTGCGTCCCTCTCTAATGAGAGAGACGTGAGTGACTACACGATTTGGTTTTTTCGAGGACAATTTATAATTAACCAGACTTGGCTCACGTAGGATCCGAACACCACGCTTCCTAGGGAGCTCTTGTAGCTAAAACAAACATACATTTAAACATCCGAACTCATTTTCTATTTATAATATTAGTTAAGATGAGGACTCCGTAGAGGGTACTTTGCATCACTTATGGGGCAATAATGTGACAATCGACACATACACATACCTATGCTTTATATGCATACTTACTTTTGAGCCGACTTAAAAAAAGGAGGTTGTCAGTTTGACCTGTATGTACTTATATGAAATGTATGTCTGTATTTCTGATAGGCGTATTTTGCTAAAATGGATAGAAATAAAAAGTCCACATACAGTAATAAAAATCTGTTTATTAGACTATACATTGCTAAACAAAATTGTCTTGCGGACCTTTTGACGCATGGAGGCTTTGTGTCCAATTAATTTTAAAGATTCGTTTTTTGCGTACCTACTTTTTTAACCTTAAATTAAAATACAGATGTTATAATACATTTAATAAGTTCTGTTTCATGCCTATTTTCTGATAAAGTTCTTCTTCTTTTTCTTCTTTTGCTGAGTATTGTGTAATTTTTTCAGGTATGACGTTAAGCCAACCTTTTTAATTTCTTCATCTTTAGGAAATCTGAAACAATGAAAATTAATGTTTGGGTTAAGTATGAAAGTAAATTCCAGTCTATAGATTACAAACGAAATGGACACCCTACTATACGCAAGAATAAAACTTTGGCTAAATACTTACCTATGAAAAGATACACCACTACGTTTATATGATTCGCTTTTGCATCCTTTCACACATCAAGTTAGAACCATTTTTATTGATTTAAACGTAATTTTAAAATGATAATTAAGATCCACACACTAACTTTATACACATAAATTAATTTGCCGTCGCCATATTGATGATGTTTTTATTTTTATTAAAATTGTCCAGACGCAAAGTGTTGCATATTTATTATAATTAAAACTACCATAACACCGACTCTTACATTAAACAAGTAGTTTTTCAAGGTTTTAAATAATACAAATGATATGGACTTTATTATTATCAGCTTAACATTCCTTTTAATCAATTAATATTTTGAAAATTCTCGAGAACAGGAAATATGAATTTGAATTAAGTTCTACTACAATCAAAAATATTTAATGGTGGCAGCCCAGCAGACAAGGATGCAATTCTATTTAGAAGCCTCTCGCTCGGCTCGTTTTTCCGTTTATCGAAATGTTATACGAAAATAAACCTTATTGTAACTGCATAGAATCGAATTGACATTGCTTTTATTTTCATAGTGCACAATCTTGTTATTTGGATAAACTAGTTATTTTCTTAAGGTTCTCATAGACTTTTTAAAACTTTATTGTTCTACTAAATATATATAAGTACTTACTCAATTACTTACCCATATTTAATTATTATTTTTTTAAATTACCTTGTACGACTTAAAAAAATTACAACTTTTAAATTGTATTTTTCAACTAAAAATATGTAGATAGAAATTAGTAAATTGTAATCTACAAGCGTTTTTTACAGTTGTAGACGTTGGTTAAACAGCATTTATTATTTTTACAGATATATATTTATACAGATTTTTAGAAAGTTGTAAAATTCTTGCATACTTGTGTAACGTTGGTTAAACTGCACTTGGATTACAAGTCTACAAATGGGTTCGAAGATTTGTAAAAAATGTTAAGCCTTTTTGAAAATTATTTATTTATTAAAAAAAATAATAATATGGTTTTGTTGGTTCTTTGCTTGTGGGCTATCGACTAAAAAATTTGAATAATTTGTTCTCTGTGGTAACTATCTGACAGTCAGTGACAGTGACAGTTGTTGTTTTGACATTGACATGACACTGACATGACACTGACTGTGCACTGACTGTGACTGACTGACTGACGTCAATTTTGTCAGTCACGTAGAAAATTAAGATTTTCATCAAAAATTATTATTTTCCTTCTTGAAGAAAAACTAACTTTTGTGAACATGGAAGCCATTGGAATCTCCTTCGTTTTGTCAATATAACACACAATGATACTATTTAGTCTTATAGTGATGACGTTAAACAAGGACTATGTAACCTTAAAAGTGCAAAAGTCAATAGAAACAAACTTTGTCGTATCATTGTTTGATTACTTTTATCTCGAACAGAAATAAATTGATATGTCACACTTTGGAGATTTCATGGACGGTGTCCCTGTTAAAATATCAGAGAAATATAAAAGACCTCCGGTTATCGAGTTACCTTATAGTCTAAGAGAATGTACTTCACGAGCGCAAAATGTGGTGGAAAACGTCAAGTATTGCTCTACGTTTGAGAAAAATGTACTTACGAAACTCAAGGAGCTTAGAAGTGCGAAAGAGACGAAGAAAAACGAAAGGCGGCATCGTCTCCAGTTGTTAGAGGAGGCTAAACAAAAGAAATTAGATGCTATTGCTGCTGCTGAAGCTGAAGAAAAACTGAAGCAGCTGAGTGTCTCTGAAGTGTCTTACCCGAGTACCGACGAGCTCAGTACTCTGTCTCCAGATGATAAGACTGAGCAATGTGATGTCCCCCCAAATCAAGATTGTTCGGAAGTTAATGAAGTTATTCACAATGAAATTTCATACCCTTCATGTAATACCCAGGAATCCCAGCCAGATATCCTTCAACCCATTCAAGTGCAAGCTAATTACCCCCACAACAGTTTACTGGATGACCCAGATCCACTGCAAGAGTTGATGAGTAAAAAAGTTACTAAAATTCCGCATTACAGTAAGGTACCACAATACAATAATATAGAAACATTGACTTATAAAGACTTTGAAAATGATACATCAAGTCCCTTTGATAACGTGGAACTGAAGACAATAAATGATATGGAGCTGTTAGCTCAAGTTTTGCAGAGTCAGAGAGAATCTGCCACAAGTTGCCACCCTCAAGCCTATGCCCCGGAACAGACCTACATGCCCAATTGTGCCTCACAAGCTCAGGTTGAAGGAATGACATATTTACCAAATACATTTGTCGAACAACCAATTCAAGGTCCAAGTGTTATGTATTTACCACAGCATTACCCTGTCTCGAATGGATACTATGTGTCTCCTGAAAATAATTGTGACAATACTGTGCCAATGGATAATATGAACATGTACATGCCAAACTACCAATATTATGTTCCAACCAACCCTAACCCTTACCCGTCCGTAGATTCCTCTTATTATAACCAATTGCCGACAGCATCTACAGACCCAATTCAGAATGGTTCCACATACATCCCTCAGCCGTATTACTTCCATGTTCCACAACAAGTACCGTACACTGCAGATAGCGCTTCTTATAATACAATTCAAAATCAAAACTTACAAAACATAGAAAATCAGAATCTACCAACTAATTCCCAAAACACAATGAAGTCAAGGTCTCGTAGTGTCCCTGATATCGTCAGAGAACTGAACGAAGAGTTAGCTTCTGCCAAACTTAGGGCAAATGAAAGGTCTTATAATGCCAGTCCGGCTCCAAAAAACATTCCTCATTCATCTTCTAGTAGTGATAAGAAAGAAGAGAAGAAGCATAGAAGGAAAATAGAGCAATTACCCAATCCATATGAGAAAATGCCATCTCAGCTTCAGAATATGTGCCGGAAAATACATGGAATGGGCTTTCCACTAGACAGGGTGGCTAGAGTGTGTGGTCTTTTAGGTGATAATGATAAAAAAGTAAGTTTATTGTTTTACAAATTAAACTTAATTTAAATTATGTAAAGAATAGCAAGTTTTCTTTTTCAATTCTATGCAAAATAATGAATATCTTATCACAAGATCACAAAAAGAAAATTCATAATTAAATTTAATGTAATTTTTTATGTTTCAGGTTATTGAAGGGCTTTTGATTTTAGGAGAACTAATGGATCTCGGCTTTACCGAAGGAAAAGTATTGACTGCTCTTGCAAAACACGAATTCAACAGAGACAAAGCTCTAGATGAATTGGTTTCATAATCCAGAACAAAAGAAGTAGTGGAATATTTAGGTTAGGAGATTAGCTGTCAATCCCATTTTGTACAAAATGAAAATCCCAAAAGGAAACCGATATCCAGCTGAGGCAAGTAAGACCAAAACAAAGTACTGCAAGTATGCCTCATTATATGTTACTCATTAATTACTGTACAGCTGCACTTGAGACTTTCTTGCTTTTTGGCGCTGGTTCCTTGACATTCACGTGCAGGCATACACTATCACTGACGGTTACAATACATAACCTATCAGGGATAGGGTCTGAGCGTGACCAGTGAGGTGTCAGCTACACTGACAATAAGATGTAAGAAGTGGATGTCGAGAGGTAAAAAAATCCAATTATACTTCTCAGATTCGTCATGCTACACCTACATGTGGCGGACTTTCATATCCATATTAAATTAAACCTTTTTCTGTAAATCACTAACTAATATTTTATGTTAGGCAGCACATAAAAGCAGGTCATTTTGAGAAAAACTATGTAAAAAGAAGTTTGTTTCGCTTAGCTGGGCTGAGGATCGCTGGGCGCCGTATATCTCAATTTTATTGTCCGACGTTCGCGCCTCGCGGTATGAACAGAAGTATGAAAGTGTAGCGAAACGGACCTTTTGTTGGTTTAAAGTTCAAAGTTAAGGAAATGGTGGAACCAATCAGCCCTTATGAAATGAATTTATCTTGAATATAAATGTAATGATTATACACTCATTTGCAGAAAAAATGGGCACCTGTGGATTATCCAATCGTTATTTCTCTTCAGTGTAGAGTCTACACTATCACTATTATCAAAATGCTAAAAGACTCAAATAAGAAAAAACACTGCCCCATTTCCATGCAAAGGAAAAATATTGCAAGTTCGTTCATGTTCCTTACATTGTTCTATGAAGCTAAACTAATTTTTACATTTATTTTTTATTTTTGGGTATGTGAAGCGATGTTAAAAATTTATTAAAATGATTATCAGAAATGCAAACATTTATCCAACACGTTTGTCATAGAAATTATTGCATTTATAAACCAACAGTTTCATTTAAATTGCCATGAAGTGAGCATGTTGGTATGAAAATTGTTCAAGTGCCCGTTTTTTATGCAAAAGGGTTTAGTACCTACATATTGTGTTATGAGATGCCGATTTAGGAGTCTGGGTCCTAGATTTAAAGCTAAAATTTTATGTATATCTTGTTCATTAGCTGTGAATATCCGATTTATAAATAGATATTTATAATGATGTATATACCTGTGAATTATTTTGTGCTAAAAAAGAGGACTGGATTGGTGATCCAATTATAGATTTAAAAACATAAGCGTATTTGAAGAAAATGTTGGATATTAAAACTTATCTGTCACAATATTATTAAGGTATTTTGTAAATCAGGAGTTTTGTTTGTTATGGCTATTTGTTTCATGGGAGGAAGTTTATTTTACTTAATTTTCATATGCATTTGTTGCGTGATTGTGCCTCCATTTGCTTTTAGTCGAAGAGAATATCGCATAATTACAATGTGAAATTGCTGACCTTGCTGATAAAGCATTTAAAGCCTCTTATACAATATGCAACATCTGACGCGCAACATGCATGACGTGTCGCGGTGTCGGTCAACATGTTCGGCGACGTTGCACCTACCACGTTGCCAGCTGATATTTTAGTACCTATTTGATTGAATCAGGCGTCTTCTTGCTTTGTGTTTATTCACAATTCCGCCAATGTCACGTAGTTAGCTTTTACACGGTTGGGAATTTGGGATGCGATTGCGAAGTTCGTCATTCATTACATTCTAAGCGAATCAAGCTAGAAGGGATGAAAACGCCACAATAAACATCACAGACATTTAACATATAGGGGGTTCATATTATTTAAAGTCTTGGATTAAGTATTATATATAATAAATTTAGAGTTTTAGATTATAATAAATTTAGACAGTAGGTATTTTCAAAAAGGGGGTGTTAACAAGACAACAGGGATTTCATATTTATAGGGCGGGGAATATTATTGAGTAGGATGTCGTATAGGGAAATGTTTAACTTAGTAAGGGCAATTAAAGAATAGGTGATCCATGAAACCTTCCTCCATCTCACAGTCACAGAGGGAGCGGACTTTGATTCTCAGTCTCGTCAGATGGGTAGGTGTACAGGCATGCCCTATGCGTAGACGGCAAATGATGGAGACCACTTTCTTGTTCAAATCCTTTACTTTAAAAAACCAGGGCTTCGATGGGATTACCTGCTGGATATCAAAGAAATAGAAGACCCCTTAAATATTTATTTTTAATTTAATTACTTATTTAATTTTTTTAAGTGAATACACAACTAAATATTCTGTGAATATTTCAAAAGTCTACCTGTTGCCGTTATTAAGCGCTAGTTGCGCCTTAGGCGCGTTATTTTTAGCAACATCGCGCAATGCTGTGCAACATTGCCGAGCAAATTGAACGGCACGTGTTGCCCGTCAAATGTTGCGTAGTGAAGACGAGACTAAATTATGATTTATAGCGTATAAATACATATTTTAATTGTAAATATAAAGAGAGAGTGATAAAGTTATAAATGATAATAGAGAGATATTTTATATAGATGATTCTTTCACAAATTGATTGTTCTAAGTTGGGGTTTCTTTATTGTTTTGATTTTACCAGTTTAGATTTACAGTTAATCAATTTATTTGTCAGTATGTTTGTTAGTAATGGGTAAGGCTTTTAATAATAACATTTACTTACCGCAATATCTTGGGGTTCATGTTATCTCTCTTTGAAACGAAAGCTCTGGTAGTAGCCACTCGAATTTTTTCGTGTAGGTACCTAGTTACGTATAGATTTTTACCCGACTGCGACAGAAGGAGGGTTATGTTTTTTTTCGAAATAATTGTAACATTCACTTTTCACGTATGTTTACCTAGTAGTGTTCGGTTGGTGGTAGGACTTGTTCAAAGTCCGCCTGGCTAGCTACCACCATCTTATCTAAGCCTGACGCCATAACAACGATGTTTGCAGCATTGTTGTGTTTCGGCAGTTAGATATAAGATAGCCAGTTCCTCAGAGATTGTAGATTCCGGGAGTAGTGCGCTTTCACCGTCAGCCTTATTTTCACTTAACATCAGGGGGCCAAGTCTGCTAACGTTAAGTCATAATCGTGTCTCAATCGTGTTTCAATTGTAGTTCAATTGCAGTGCTTTTTAACCGACTTCAAAAAGTCTAATTAATCTTTTTCTAATTAATCTTGAACTTACTGATCTGATTGAAGTCGGTGTCAAGCCGAAAGTAACAAGAAATAGTGAATCAATAATACACAATATCTCATGCGCGAAGTGATACCTATCAAATACATATTATGATATGGCTTGACACCGACTTCAATCAGATCAGTAAGTTCAAGATTAATTAGAAAAAGTCCCGCACTTTCGTACTTTGAATTGAATGATTCAATTTATTTTTCACTTTTACGTGTTTTTTGGAAAATGAGTTTTTTGTTTGTAGTTTTGTTTGCAGTTTTGTTTTGAAGGCGGTTTAATTTTTTGTTTATTTACACACTAGTTACAAGAATTATGACAGTATGATGTGATGTAAATGTAGTGTGTGGTGTAACCATCAGAAGTATTGTGAAAAAAGTACACATTTCTTGTAACTAGTGTGTAAAAAAGCACTACAATTAAACTACAATTGAAACACGATTATGATTTAACGTTAGCAGGCTTGGCCCCCAGGTGTGATGAAGATTAAAGTGCTATTCAGTTGAAAATAAGTCAGCAATATCCTGTCTCTAGCGAACTTGTTTTATTGTTTTCTTGCTCACGTTTGACAGCCTTATATATGTGTCTTTTTGCTGGGTTTAAATTATTTTTTGTGAAAGAATCAATATAAAGACTATTGAGTGATACAATAATGTAAGTAGATTTTATTTGCCAACATTACAAAAATAAATGCATTTAATTTTAAATTTACTTTCATTTGAACTTTAGACGAATCGTAAAGGCGTATTTTTACAAGTATTCTGATTTATTTTATTACCTTATATCATAATATGAATATTTGGCCGGTAGACTGAAGGATGAATGTTTTATTTTTTTCTTTGTTGTGCAAAACTAATGTTAAGTTATTAAAACGTAAATATTACTGCTTCATATTCAATGCACCTTATTTATATTCAAAATTATGGTTGGGCTCATGAACTAAGACAGCGCATAAATGTTATTTAAAAAAAAATGCTGCGTAGGCAAAATAATAAAAAATAGCTATGGTTAGTATGCTAAAAGACTGTAAACTAAAACTACCAATAGCGACAACGTATAAATGAATATTATATATTTTTTCTATGGACAGAAATAAATAAAACACTGACCCGATTTCCTGAAACATTGTCAGATTTCTAGCTGCAATACATGAAATTGTTATTAGAAATTGATTGATTACTAAATTGTTTTCATCAAAGAAACCTGCTGTAAAGTTAAGTTGTATTATAACGTATTTTTGTAAGTAAGTAGGTACACTCGGCCCACATTTTACTAGATGCTTTTAAAACAAAATGTGAAAGTAATGTAATTTTGACGCGATTATGGGTAAACCAGGTTAAACATGTGTTTCAAAGTTTATAATGCTGTCGAATAGAGCTACAATTTGGAATGTTTTAGGTTCTTAATCGGTTTGATATTTCTGTAAAAAGAAAAAATCAACTAAAAATAGCAGTCTGTAGGTAAGTCTGTTTGTTGAACGCTGTATCTACAATATTTTAGCTAAATCTCGTTTTCTCTCCTAAATTTTATTTATTTACATCAAACGCAATATTGGAAACTACAAAATTTCGCACTGCCTCTTGATACATTTTTAAATTTATACCGGTAGTTTATAATATTTTACCATTAAAAAGAAACTGTATTTAGTACTCAGTTTTATGTGGTGCCTAATTCTGTAACTCGTCCTTCATTATTGCTTTCTAATGAAGATTAGTGTCCAACGTTCGGTAAAAAAAAATTGACGAAGTAATTTGTGCTGACACAGCAATGGATGTACTAACTGATATTAAATTAAAAGCGATTGTGATACATTACACGAGTTACACAATACCATAGTATTTCATAAAAATTTAAATAGTTATATCAACTTTACAATTTTACCCAACTCTGATAAGTACAACCAGGGATAGATTCGGTGAACCACTTCTTACTTCTTTCCATGTGGCTGGCCTCACACCGACCGTTTACTTGCAGTCGCTATCTTTTATTGGGTATGGATTGTATTACCCTAGTTAAACCATAACCCAATAGTAAAAGGGTTTGCGCGTGACTGGCGAGACACCAGCCACACGATAAGAAGTGCTTCACTGAATTTGTCCCTGACTGTACATCTTTAATTTATTAAGAATCAGCCCGCTAAGGTCCGGTTGCTCGTACATTTAACTTTTGTCAAAATTGACAAAAGTTAAAATTTAACTGATGTCAATTTTGACATCGGTAAAAGAAAAATACATTGGTTATTTTAGGGTTAAAAGTGTTGTCTGTACTATTTTATTAACCTTCCCTTAATTACTAATGTCAAAATTTAAACCACCCCCACCCTGTCGGTTATTTTGACCGCCGTTAAATCTGTAAATTGACTGCTCGTTAAAGTAACCGCTGCTTCAACAACGCTCTTTAAATTTGACCGCCGGTTAATTTTACTTTAACCATAATTTAACCCTAACCAAGCTTCGAGCAACCGGACCTAAGTCATAAGACGTCGGAAACGGAATCAGATTCGAACTCTGTGTTTTGTCTTTGTCTATTCTATAGTGAGTGACAGGGCCAGTGCATACATTCCGCTGTCGGGCAAGTTTCCGATGGTTTGTGAATCAGGAGGCTGGTTATTCTCATTCTCACTTACGCGAATGTTCTGCACTTTTCGTAAAATTGTTCCATTATGTACTAAGTAATTTATTGTCTTATTCTTTGTAACTATATGTTAGTACTTATACCTAATATGAATTATGAAACAACCCAGAGGCTTGTTTTTTACGAGCATCGCAATGAAGAAAGAGTGTTATCAATTTGCACATTTCGTTTAAAATGCTAATAAAGTCTGTTCATTCTGTCTTTTGCTACCTCTTTTGTAAATATATTTTTCGGCAAATTCTCAGAAAAAATGCCAAAAGTTACTCATTCAAAAAATATACTTAACAACAAATATTTAAACAGTGTTAGTAAAATAAATGTATGAATACCTTATGTCAAAAACTATATAAGGTCAATGTGGGGAAGTCCGTCTAGGAGGTAAGTCCGTCTAGCGCCAATAAATTCCATTTTTGAATGACTAGCTTCTTATGCCTCGGTCGGTAAAACAGTATTACGGAGCTAGTTCGAACTGAGAATCATAGACGTCGCTAAAATCATTAGGTTGAAAGAAATTGGTAGGCCATTTTATTTCGCGTTTTGTACTTGAAGCTGGAGTGTAACGTCTCTTCAAAAAACTAAAAAAAAAGTAGAAAATCAATGGAGTTCTTGGAGTTTCTTTGATTACGCAAGTCATTTAGTGATCCATATACTTATTTCTGGTGATGAATTCTTTTATATCGCTTGAGTTTCGTAATTATTACCTGCAACAAATTTCTAACCACAAAATGTAATAGTTGGGAAGTCCGTCTGGCATACGTAAGGCAAGTCCGTCGTATGACGGTCTTGCCTCAATTGCAGATATTGTCAACCTTTTCAGCTGCACGTATTTTACCTGCACGATAAAGCCGTGATATACCAGTTATATCCCTAGGGATATAATTATGTACCGTAAGATTGTAATGAATCGCTTTCGTATATCTACCTTACTAGGAATATAAAAATTGAATTAGAAATAAAGATTTATGTTTTACTTTTTTTCTTCTTGCTCTGTTTTCATCTGCGATCAGTCGTTAAAGACTATGAGCAAATTTGATGAATTTTGATCAATTTGATGATGTTTTACTTAGTATTTTATTTTACAAAAAAGGAAATTGGCTACATACATACAATTTTATTAAAAATGTTTGCAACCACTGTCACCAAAGATATGCCGGACTTGCCTTAAAATCAAATAAAATCAATTATCTTTGAAATTAAAACCTTATAGACAAATACATAAATCACACATTTCAACGCTAGTTTTACGTCACTGCTAGAAACTGTTTTCATACATATTGCCTCACAAGTTATGGATATAGTGCTAGTAGACGGACTTACCCGAAACTACACGGGAAGTCCGTCTACACGCCGTGTTTTAAAAAATATCATATAAATCTAAAGATAAGTGCAATTCATACTATTTTAAGACCAATATAGGTAAATAAATATATTACCTATAATTTCCGACGACACAAGTCACTTTAGAAAGCGTATTTCGATTCAATAAGTTCAGTTGAACTTAAATTTTAGAAAAGTATGCCGGACTTCCCCACATTGACCTTACTGAATAATATACCTATGTAGGTACTTACTAAGAAAAAGTTTTTAAGTACGAATGCTAAGAAGTTGCCACTGTAGTTTCGGTATCCTTAGTGTAATCGTGTTATGTAGTGTCACTAGTGCAAGTTTGTCATTGTGCAAACGTTACTATCGTTCGTGTTCGCGTTAAGAATTATTTTTTTACATACCTACATGACCTAATCGATCTCTTTATCAAAAAACTCAAACGCGATGGTAAAGTTTGCACATACACTATGGCACTACTGACGGGTACAGTCACGCACGAGGACTCACGAGCAATAATATGAAAACAACATGGGACTATGTCATATTACAATATGGAATGACTTTTGTGGCACAGACGCACATATAGTTTTGTTTTGAAACGTTTCAGGGCTTGCGCAGACTAGGGACCTTAAACTAAAAGTCTCTGCGAATTCAACGCAAACTAAGGTTATTCTGCCCATGAAGTTCTCTAGCAACTCCTCCTGATTCCTCGTTAGATGAAGGTCTACATCTGACATGATCGTCGTATGCGCTAATGGGCGATTTTCTGAAAGCTCAGTCACTAGATGGCGCTGTCCCACCTATGCAGTTAGAAGGAACGGAACGTTATAAATTTTACTTTGACGCGACTTTTTTACGTAAAACGGAACGTCAGACAGATGTTATTTATTTACCTTAATCTTTAAATTTACCTATTTCGTTTCTGTTCCTCACAGTAGTACTTATTTAATATATTATTAGTTTCCTTTGGGTTTTTAAAAAGTAATTAATTTAAATATCCACTCAATGGTTACGCACGCTTAAATCAGCTTACGGGGCAATGGTTCCTCGGCACAGCTCCGCTCCGCTCCGCTTCGCTCGCTCGGCTTTAAATTAAGTTTTACTCAAAAACTAGAAGGATTTAATAAAAACTAATTATTGATTTATAATGCTAGTTAAATTTGCAATAAGATTGAATGATTTGTAGATAGATTTTTATTACGATTTAATTAGAAAACAGCGAGTTGAAGTTGCAGAAAAGGAAATGTTTTATCGATTTCTTTTTAAAACATGCAATAAATACTAATAAATAAACAATTATTACAGAACAATTTGTGTTTAAATAATAGTTTACAATGTTGTTATTAGATAAAAGTAAAAAAAAGATAACTCTCTTTTAGAAAAATCTTGTTTAATTAAAGATATAAAAATGTAAGTAAAGAATCACCCTTACGGGCTACAAAAGTATGGATCGATTTCGCATCGACTTCTTTTTTGTAAGTAGATAAATTTTAAATATATACTTTTTATGGGTATTGAGGGCATAACAAGTATATATTAATGTATTACAACATATTTAGTACAATATATTTAATTATATTTTTATATTTTATTTTTCCATACTTAGCTAACATTGCCTAAATCACGCAATGGTTCCTTGCCTCCTGGAGGCAAGCAAGTCGGCGAACTTCAATCGAATATAATCCGCCAATTTTTTATTAAATTGGACCAATTTCTTGTTCTACGATTAAAATAAGGTGTCTAGATTAAGATTGGTATAAGTTGGATAGGAACAGAGAGTGATTTAACATAATTAATTAAAGTATTTTAATTAGCTGTCAGCTTGCCTCCAGGAGGCAAGGAACCATTGGGGCGGGTAAAAATACTTGCCTCTGGGAGGCAAGGAACCATTGAGTGGATATGTTTCATACCTAAATATACCATAGACATGTACATACTTCGTTCAACGCCATCTAGTGAAGCAATTGGAAGCTTTTTTTTTTAAATGGCCTCAGAAAATCGCTCATTCGCGGGAAAGTTACCATAAGTATTTGGGTTATGTTGACGGGCAAAAAGTCTCTCGTCTGCGCAAGACCTTCAATGTGATAAAGTTCTATGTTCATATATTATTGCTCGCGACTATCTGGAAATGTGGAAAAGCTGCAAACCCTTGTGTCACACCGCGTTAAAGTTTTGAAAGATAGGTAATAAATAATGGTAAGGCAGTAAATCCAAGAACTAAAACTCAACGCAAATACGATTGTATTGTAACGCTTGGACATTTATGTTTGACTTTTGATCAAGTTGGAATAACTTATTATACCTGTATTAGCATTTTAATCGAAAGCTTTTGTACTCTCGTCCATGCTTAATGTGTACGAAATTAAAATATTATAGATGAATGCACACACCTTTGTGTATCAGAAATATGTTTTTTATAAATAGTTATTGTAAATATAACTCAATAATTTATTAACTCTTATTTATTATTTAGAGACATGTGTCTTGCGTTCCCTTCAAACTATCAAATAGTTCAACCAGGAAGAAATTCGATGAATCCCCTCTGAAGTGAAGCCACACGAAAATAAATAAGAAGTTGTTCACCGAATTTGTTCCTGATTGTACATCAAAACGAAAATCAATCTTAAAAGAGTATAAAAATGCCTTAGCTGTTATTAAATAGCAATTCATTGAGAATTAAATGTATTTAAAAATGTTAGATAAATTTAGCCAAAATGTATGTAGGTAGGTACTTGATCGTGTTGATAGAGACAGTCCACCACATTGGCTTGTCCTCTAAGCTAGAGGCACAGATTACTAAATAGTTACCTAGAGGCTCTAGCCAGTGATCAATAGTAATGAATCATTACGGGACCAATACTTGAGACAATCCAATAAGTCAGTCCACTAAGACAATTGACACAGATTACTAAACAGTTGCTACGTCTATTGATCACTTGATTGAGACAAGCCAGTGTATGTAAATAGATACTTAGGGCACTTGTGCACTACACTGAATTTTAGCGTCCCGGAAAAAAACTGATGCTTTTTTTTAATAATAAATTATAGAATTTATTTATTTGGTGTAGTTTAGGGTTTGAAACATTGAAACTACACGAAATAAATAAATTCTTACTAATATAAATAGTTTATTATTAAAATACAATCATCCGTTTTTTTCCGGGACGCTAAAATTCAGTGTAGTACGTTAGTACTATTATATTAGTGGACTGACTTATTGGATTGTGCTCCTTTAAAATGCTGCATATAAAATTAAGTAGGTAAGGAGAGTGAATGTATTGAAATTGCAAGACATTGAAATTAGTAGGGCTAGATCAGAAAGGTTAAGAGAAGCTAGAAATTAGTTTAATAAACCTACTTACTTACTCTTTATTTCATTATTCTACAGTTTGTACTAAGTACTTAATAAAAAATTAGTGGTGTATAATAAAATAAAATAAATGTTGATAAACATGTGAGCTCACATGTTTAAATTTTAGGGATCTCTTCCAACTTTAGGACGTTTACCGTAAGGTGAGAAATTTCAATTTGTAGGTCGGTATTTTTAGTAGCAATTAAATTGTATCGTTTCAAAACAAAGTTATCAAGTACAAGCGACCTTGAGTCTTTCTAAAGGATCGTGTATTCTCATGGGATTACTGCGTTGTAAAAAGCGACACAAAAACTAAGTGTTCCCTGCGATAATTCACATTACACCCATCCCATATGTCATGCAAATGACGTAGTTGGTGCTGATAGCAGCCGCGCCGCCAGACAGTCCGCATGTGGTTTAATTTTTACGAACTGTTTGACGAAATTCGCCTTTCAGCCACTCAAAATGAGGTCGTTCTCAAAACTAGACTCTTTTTATTTTTTTGAAGTTGAACGGTCAAATGAGTAATGAACTGATGATGTGTGGCTTTGATTTTTTCTGTGTCTTGTAATTTAGTTCACGAATAAATAAGCGCAGATGCCGTTTACACGCGTTATCTCCAAGATAAATAGCTATTTAAGGCGCTACTCGGAAAAAGTATGGACTCTTTGATATAAAACTACTAGCGGCCGCCCGCGGTTTCACCCGCGTGGTTCCCGTTCCCGTGGGAATATCGGGATAAAAAGTACATATAAACCTTCCTCTTGAATCACTCTATCTATTAAAAAAAAAACGCATCAAAATCCGTTGCGTAGTTTCAAAGATTTAAGCATACCGCCGCGTGCGCGCGTCGTTTTCTCATTGCTATCTCGCTTTAGCATAATTTTTCCGAGTATCGCCTTAAAGTAACAAGTGGCTATATTTTCTCAGGCCACTTCTAGCCTTTCTGGGGTATGACTAATTCAGTTAGTGGAACGACGCGGTTTAACCTCATCACCGTAACGTAGTCTAGCTCTAGCAGGTAAAGGAACCTTGTGCTTCCGCGAGAGGCGTAGATCCCGGCCTCTACGAAATGGGTCATAAAATTCTGTTTCCGCGAGCCACCGGCCAGACAATGCTCGACCGCCAGCATTGTCTATTCAGATCTATTGTCATCGTCAGACGAGCCGCGATGAATGGGACAAGTTCACTCGAATCCGGCCCACATTACACTTTGGGTGGAGACGGATATAGCGCTAGTTAGCAGGCAAGACAAGGTGCGCGAACGGACACTAGGTACCGCTGCTTGAGTTGTTTTGAGGCAACCAGTCGCTCGGTGACCGGCGCACGAGTCGAGTCGCAGCCGCCTGCGGACATGCCCGCGCACCACGCTACGTGATAACGTGACGCGCCGCGCTCGCTCCGATAACATCGCATCGGTGCAAATTCGATATTTAGACCGGTGATAGCGCGATAGGGTTCGATTTCTTGTTACGTGATAGTCGTCCGTCGCCACCATGTGATCGTTCCCCGCCGATGGGATCGAAAAGTGAACAAAAAACCCGCCCGCTAATGTCTACCCCTCCCGGCTGTAACAAAAAAAGGATAAAAAGGCTATTCCTGGAATGTACACATGTGGACCGGGTAACCGTGGGTGCCTTTACTGACTTCGCAGTACTGTCAGGATGCCTCGAAGGAGCAAGTGGATGCATCTGGTGGCGGGCGTCGCCGCCGGGGTCACTTTTGGCATCTTCCTGAAGCTGTGCTTAAGATCTTCCTCTAGATCATCTATAGAATCTTGTCCGGAATCAGCGAGGTCATATTCAGCTCCTGATCCCTTTGCCCTTATAGATATGAGGTCGGACGAAACAGTGGAAAATTCAAATAGAACTTTAGTGTTTGTGGGTGTTATGACAGCCGCGCAATACCTGGATACGCGAGCGAAAGCAGTTTACGAGACTTGGGGGCAAGACTTGCCCGGTCGGATCGCTTTCTTCAGCTCGGAGGTGTCTCGAGCGCCGGGACTGCCCTTGGTTCCATTGCGCAACGTAGACGACAGTTATCCTCCGCAGAAGAAGTCGTTCCTTATGTTACTTTACATGTACGAGAAATACGGCGATAAGTTCGAGTGGTTTATGCGTGCCGACGACGATGTGTACGTTAGGGGTGATAAGTTGGGAGAATTCTTGCGTTCAGTGGACAGTAGAAAGCCTCAGTTCATAGGGCAGGCTGGGCGCGGGACGACTGCTGAAAGGGACGCTTTAGCGTTGGACTATAATGAGAACTTTTGCATGGGTGGTCCGGGGGTTTTGTTCTCCCGTGAGACCCTGAGGCGAGTGGCGCCGCACGTGAAGTACTGCCTGAAGCACCTATACACGAACCACGAGGACGTTGAGCTGGGGAGATGCGTCGCCAAGTTTGCAGGCGTTTCCTGCACGTGGAGTTACGACGTAAGTAATATTGCACATCTAGAAATAATAACATAGACATTATTTACTACATACCTACCTACAAACAATAAATAAATTAGTCAAATAAAGTCAACATTTTTAACAAAAATCAACAGAATAATAAATTGCTGAGTACGATACACTTCCAAATTAGAACAAGAATTGCCTATTTCATCGAGTTAAGCGTAAACTCGATGAAACTTGATAAGTTTGGGAAAGTTGCTGACATCTGCAGCAGGCTGCCTACTTTACGGGCGTGTGCGTGCAATTCACACTCACTTCCTTCAATTACATCTTGGATCTTGGCAAAGCGATGTTTTGAAATTTGATGGAATTCGCTACTTAACCGAGAGTTAGTCGAACAATTAAATAACGAAATACTATAATTACAGGCTTTATTGTTTGAGCAGGGTAACTGAAAATATTAAATCGATTCGCCGGTAACGTTGACCTGGTTTTTGGCGCTAGGGATTTTCATTGGTCCATTGATACCTAGGTAATTAATAAAAAACTTTTGTTGCTGTGGGTTTGTACCTATCCAACTAAATAGGCAAAATTTTGTGTCATATTATCGCAATATTTAGGTTTTAATCATGTTTTAATCCGATAAATTATGTAGCAGATATAATGCTGAATGTATTCTTGTTATCTCCTAGGTTAGGGTTAACAAATCTATGAAGTAGATACCTCTATCGATAAAGTCTGCAATAATCTAACATTTATCGTTCCAAACATTAATCCATGGAAGAATTTAAAAACTTTTTTTTAATTTTATTTTTTTATATAAAACTGGGCAGGCATTTGACCACCATCTTGTTTGTTAACAGGATGTGGCCTAAGATGTTGCATGCTTGTCCAGGAGATGCCTGTTCACTCTGGCCTTGAAGATTTTTAAATTAAATTAAAATTAATAGACTGATGATGATTGTGTTCTTTTAGCTGGTGGTCGGTGATGTTAATATAAAAAAAAACAACGGGTTGCATTCCGGGAGTGCCGGCAGAAGCGAAAAGGGCTCCCTAGACTTTTTCACAAAAAAAGGAATTTGATAAAAAAAAAGAAATAAAAATACGGACTGGATTTGAACCGAAGTATTCTGGCTTCAATGCCACCCGTTTTCTAACTTTAGCTATTACAACTTTGGAAACGGTGGCGAAATTTCCTTTCGTATTCTTGACATTGTAACACGTGTCCGTCTTACGAATTTTCGATCTGAGGTCACGTGTCCTGACGCGAGTTTGACATTTTTACAAGCTTTTTATTAACTTGCCATGTTAGTTAGCTAGGTAGGTAGTTAGTGGGGGACAAATCTTGCAAGCTTAATTTGACCCACTTCCCAGTCGCCGATGGAGCTGAAATTTTGTAAGTAGGTACTACACAGGTTTGGTTTAGATCATTTAGATGACAATACAATATTTAAGTACAATCAGCAAAAAAGCTTGTTATGAAAATGAAATTTTTACTAAAAACTTATTTACCCATCACAAAAGTGAAATGAAATGAAATGAAACACTACGCCGCGCCGCTAAAGAAGTTTTCTCTTCAAAAAAAACAAATATTAGAGAACACCACACAAACACATATAAGGTAGATAAGTACTAAGATAAATAACCCCACTAGTGTTATGGATTTCAAAATCATGACACGTTACAAACATGTACTTACTTGGTTCTTAGTAAAAATAAAAGCTGAATTGAGACAAAATCTAGTACTTAGGTAGGGCGGGTAGCCCTTTGTGGCCACTTACACTTTAAGGATTTTTTCACTTTGTTGAAGCGCTAAGTGCTTAATGTTCTGTATTTCAAACAAAGATTATGTCTTTAATTATAGAGAACTAGCTGACCCGGCAAACGTAGTTTTGCCATATAAATTTTATTGGACACGAACTTCGTATTATCGACTGCCTGACACAATGTCACTTATAAAAAAAAAGAAATCCTAAGCGGCAAAAATGTCAGTGATTACATACTCTTTGACATACCTTCTCTTTGGAAGCTGCTAAGAAATGAGAGTTGTGTGAAGTATGACAGCTTAACGGTTTTCTATACAAAATTACCATTATTATATTATAATTTTCCTGGATAAAAAGTAGCCTATGTTACTCTCCAGCTCTCAAATTATCTCCTTACCGAAAATCTCGTCGATCCGTTGCTCCGTTTTGACGTGAAAGACGGACAAACAAACAAACAAACAAACAAATAAACAAACAAACAAACACACTTTCACATTTATAATATTAGTATGGATTTACCTACAAAACACCAACACAACAAACGAAACCAATCACTATTTGGCACCCCGTTTCGGTGTCGGTAAATTATGGGTAAGTACCTACTTAATCATTATTAAATAATTTTTTAAAACACAAAATATGCTAAAGGTGCCAAATGCCTCGGTTTTGTCCACTTATTGATAGCCAAACTTTTGTAAGTATCTATAGCGAAAAATCATACATAACCGAGCGCAGAATAAATCAATAAATTATGCTAATGTGCTAGGAAGCAATTAATTGCAAAACAATAGTTTAAATGTAAAAAACAAAGGTTTCTAATAAATTTTAAAATTAAAAAAAAAAATAAGCAGAAAATGGCTTTTATTGAAATATGACATAAGCAAGTAATTCTAACGATTGTTGTTATTAGCTCAAAATACTAAGTAGAGCAGAAGCCCCGGTTTTGGCCACTGTACCGGTTTTGGCCACTTTTTGCTCTAAAAGTTTTCTAAACAACTTTGCGCCATTTTTGCTATAAGGCAATTAAAATAAGGTATTTTAAGGTAACAATAACAACCGTCCGGATTTCATAAGCCATACGATTTTTTTTCAATAAATTCCATTTTCTGTTTTAAAAAATGTTTTGAGTGCACTACTTGAGTGCGACAAACGAATGTGCGATTAACGTTTGTGCGAAATAACTTTACGTCGATTACCTACCTATAACTCGAAATCACGCTAGTGCGAAACACTGATCTTCGACATCACCCTTGTGCGAAACTTCACTTCTTTTCCTTAACCAATCCACAATGCGGGCCCAGTGTGGTAGCGACTGTGGGTGCAGCTGAGACCAGCGACATAACGTGTTTTTCAAAACAGGGAGGGGCTCGAGATAATATTATTATGTATATTAATGACTAGCTGTGCCCGCGACTTCGTCCGCGTAGAATAATGACTTTCGGCAGCATTTTTATTTTTTTAGGCTAATAAGCTTTTTTATTTATTTATTTAAAATATATTAGTACAACGCTATTTTACATATTAACAGATTAAAATTTATATCACATAGCCTTCCTCCCGCGCTTTCGCCTGTGTATACTACACGACGTTGTCCCAAGGGAAAGTGATAAGTTTCCGGGATAAAAATTAGCCTATATCACTCTCTAGCTCCTACACACTCATACCCACATTCTCAAAAACACGCCGATCCGTTGCTCACTTTTGACGTGAAAGACGGACATACAAACACACTTTCATATTTATAATATTAGTTAGTATAGATTGTATGGCAAAAGAAAATACATCACGCTGAACAACTTCTCTTAAGATGCTATATTTGTATCTCTTATAGTTTAGCTGGGCTGCTAGGGTTCCACATCAGCTTCGACATTTTTCCGTCAATAGAAAATGTTCATTACGTTAAACTACTTTTCTTATGAAGCTATGTTTGTATCTCATATAGTTTAACCTGGCTGCTAAGGTTCCACATCAGATGTACCAGACCTTCAATCAAACTTTGTACGTCAATAGCAAATGCTCATCACGTTTAACAATTTTCCTTAAGACGGTATTTTTATATCTCTCATAGTTTGGCTGGACTGCTATGGTTCCACATCAGATATTTCGATCTTCAAAATAAATTATAGCCTATATGTTGGCGAGAACTAATAGCTGTATAACAAAAAAAGTTTCATCAAAATCCGTTCAGTAGTTTTTGCGTAAAATGCGGACAACAGGCAGACAGACAGACAGACAGACAGACAAAAAATTCAAAAATTATATTGTTGGTATCTGTTTCGTGTAAGAAGACCCCTGCAGGTATTTTTTTCTATTTCTTTTCAATATACAGAATTGGATCGTTTACAGTTTTATTATAATTAGTAATTAGTAAAGATAGATCATTCAGAATTTGCTTAATTTTTTTTACGATTCTCGAAATGTAATTCTTAAATAACTCAAAAATCATTAAGTTTAGGCCACATCGTTACTAAAACTGTTGGTCTTGACCTCATCTATAACGTTTTAAGGGTAGGTTATTCGACTGGAAGGTTTTTTAAAACTATTTAACCGACTTCAAAAATTTAAAAGGAGGAGGTAATCTATTCGTCGCGTTTTTTTTTATATGTATGTACACCGATTACTCGAAGACGGCTGAACCGATTGGAATGATTCAAACGTTATAACATCAGGTTTTTTCCGAAGTTGGTCCCATTTTTTGAAATTTTGAAATCGGTTCAGTAGTTTTCAGGAAATCTTGAAAATACTGTCGTTTTCGTTACTACTTTATGTGAATTTATTACGTATCTTTAGGCATAACTCCTTTGTTTATAAACCGATTTAGATGATTCTTGTTTTGTTGGAAAGGGGATACCTCAAGGTATTTTAACCGACTTCAAAAAAGGAGGTTCTCAGTTTGATCACATACCTATATATTTATATATTTATATATTTATATTTATATATATTTACCAGAATATACGTAAATTGCCTGCATGATGCACAAAAAAGAGTGAAATAAAAATTATATTTATAAAAAAATAAAACCGCCTTCAAAAAAATGACATCAAAGAAGTCGGGCGGGTTTTAACAAAATCAACAAAATATTGTAGGGACTTACATGTTTCACACCCGACTTCAAAGTACTTACGTTATGTGGTGAGGGATTATTTCTTACTTTTTTTATGTAATTTTTTTGAAGGCGGTTTTATTGATACAATACTGTGCAGTCGTTAACGTTTTCTGTATAAAAAAAATATATATCTAAAGATGAAAAATCGAAAATGAACTAGCTCCAATGGGAGCTAGTTGTGGGGGACGGGTCGACTTTACCTAAATATATACCTACTTCATAAAATAAATTTCAATTATAAAAATTTCATTGTGAATGTAAAAAATTAAAAGCCATTTACAAAAAAAGTAACAATGGATTTAGAAAATATTTGTGTGGTCTGTCTTATGTAGGTATGTTATTGAAAAATCAAATAGAACGTGATTTTCATGTTTTGTCGTTGTTAAGCCGTTGTATTTAAATATAAGTTGTAATTATTGTACATAGATGGCGTTGTGCCAAACGTACGTAATGCTGAACGGCGGTGTTAAGATTTTTTGGTGATTGATATAGTCTTGTCGATGCACCCAATAAATTATCCTCGACCTACACACTAGTTTTATTTACGTTGTGAATAACAGTATTTTGGACCTCTATGGGATTGTACATGGTCCTTCGAGCCGGATGTTTCGGTTGGTTGACCTGGAACCAGCTCAGTACGAGTGACAGGAGCAGGGACTACGGAGGATCGGAGTTTTGAGTTTGCAGCAGCAGCTCCAGCAGTGACGTCAGCGGATCTGGGTGCTACCACGAAGCGAGCGATTGCGTAAGCGGAAGCGTATGAGTGAGTGTTGTGCTGTGATGAAACTGTGAGTACATTTGTGTCATTCATTAACTTAGAATAATTTCAAGAAAGTTAGAATTTGGAAATTTTAGAAGTGTTTTCATAGACTTAGAATAATTTCTCCAAAAGTGAAATACGGGGAATCCACGCTAGTTTGCGGAGCCAAGTGCGAAAACACTTAGAAAAATTTCGTAAATTTTACGATTGACTTAGAAAATAATTTTGAATTTTCTCATACGGTGAATAGTTAGAATAACTATCGAGATGGATGCCTACGGTAAAATGCAAGATGATACTAAGTCAAAGGTTCAGAAGGGAAGGTCTAACTTTAGAAAATCTCCGAAAGATAGGATCTCTTTGTCATACATAGAAACACGTCTAGAAGCCTTAGAAAAACAGTGGTCTTCTTTTGATGAAACACATAAGAAGATTATAATGGAAGTTTCTGGAGACGTACTTGAAAAATCTACTTATTTTAAAAATGACATGTATGATGAGACCGAAGAACTGTACATAAATTACAAGTCGGAGTTAAAGGAAGCCATCCTTAGGTTAAAGAAAGATGTTAATGTTAATGAATTTTATGATGCAAATGCAACTAGCAGCACCCAATCCTTTACTGTTAAATTACCGAAAATAGAAATACCTAATTTCAGTGGCAAATACACAGAATGGAGTAGTTTTCGTGATTTATTTTTGTCTTTAATTCACAACAATAAGGGATTGGATGACGTTCAAAAGCTGCACTATTTGAAAAGTCACTTGTCTGGCGAAGCCGAGCAAATGTTAAGACACATTCCTATCACGGCATGTAATTATAAAACTTGTTGGGATCAGTTAGAGCATCGTTACAACAACAAAAGGTTTTTAGCCAATTGTGTACTAAAACGTTTTATGAACCAAAAAAATGTATTGTCGGAATCTTCAAGTGCGATAAAGGAATTACTGGACACAACTAATGATTGTTTAAATGCTCTTACTAATTTAGATGTAAATGTAGATTCCTGGGATCTTATTGTAATTTATGTAGTTTCGTTGAAACTTGATACAGAATCTCGAAAGTTGTGGGAAGTAGAAGTCAGTAGGTGTAATGATGAATTGCCTAAACTTGTTGATTTTAAAAACTTTTTAGATCATCGTTTCAGATCTTTAGAATTTCTAGACAATAAAGCCACTAAACAGAGTAATGTTCGTAATAATGTTCCTAAAACAATGCATACAATTCCTGCTGTATCATGTATATTTTGTTCCGATGCTCACAAACTGTGTAATTGTAAAAAATTCGCAAAGGAAGATGTAAATGTACGTCGTACTTTTGCCCAAACCAACAAGTTATGTTTTAATTGTCTTGCTCCGAATCATTCGATATACAATTGCCGTCAATCAACCAGCTGTCGCATTTGTAAAAGGCGACATCACTCTTTACTGCACCCAAAGTTAGGTCCTAAAGATGATCAGGTAAACACTTCCGTAGTGGAAGGGGGCGCTCAGTCGTCCAATGTAGAATCATCTCAAGGCGAGGCATCAAATATAGTATCATGCTTTTCTAATGCAAATAGTCAAGTATTATTGGCCACTGCTTTGGTCAATGTAGATACGAAAAATGGAACTTTTTGTATCAGAGCTCTTCTGGACCAAGGTTCACAAGCTTCATTTATAGCAGAGTCTGTTGTACAAATGCTTGGTCTTAGAAGAGTTTCAAACATGAGCTACATTTCAGGGTTAGGTAGTGATCAAGGTTCATCCTTGCAGTCTAAATGGACCGTTATGGTCAAAATTCAGTCACGCCATGACCCCAACTTTATAGTTGAAGTTAAAGCTCATGTTCTTAATAAGCTCACTTCTCTTTTACCTGAGAGGAAAATGTCTGTTCCGATGTTTTCTCCTCAGATTCCTGCTATAGAGTTAGCAGACCCGAAGTTTGATACTCCGAGTAAAATTGATATTTTACTGGGGGCGGAAGTGTATGGTCAAATTATAATGGATGGAGTTGTCAAAGGTCCACCAGGTTCTCCAATTGCGCAAAATACCAAACTTGGCTGGATCCTTTCAGGCCATATATTTTCCTCTCCAAGTTACGAACTTTCACAGACACGTAATGAAATAATTACTATGCACACTCAATTGAGTATGAACGATCTCCTAAAAGGTTTTTGGGAGCAAGAAGAACTGTCTTCAGCTGTGAAGAAATGTCTGTCTGAAGAAGAACAGCAATGTGAGGAGCTGTTCGCCAAAACTACTTCTAGAGATGATGAGGGTCGCTATGTCGTAAAATTGCCATTCAAAAGGGTGGATCCAAGTTGTCAATATGGTAATTCTTATGATATTGCGCAGAAACGATTCTTTATGCTCGAAAAACGATTACTGAAGAATCAACCACTGAAGATTCAATATTCCGAGGTTATGGAGGAATATTTAAAATTAAATCACATGGAAGTAGTGCCGGAAGTGGAGAAAGGTAATCCCAAGGCTGTGTATCTTCCCCATCACGCTGTCGTTCGCAATGAGAGAAGCACCACTAAGGTTCGGGTCGTGTTTGATGCGTCGTGTTCTCTTAATAATGGAACTTCGTTGAATGATGATCTCATGGTAGGTCCAACGCTTCAACTCACACTTCGACACCTTATTTTACGTTGGCGCTGCTATCCTATAAGCCTGGTAGCAGATATTGTGAAGATGTACCGTCAAGTCAAGATAGCTGCTGAGGATGTTGATTTTCAACGTCTATTATGGCGTAGCGATGTTAATTCAAAACTTCAGCATCTCCGACAATTACGTGTAACATTTGGTACATCAGCGGCACCTTACTTGGCGGTCAGATCCTTACAACAGCTTGCACATGATGAGGGAGATAAATATCCTTTGGCAGCTAGCAGAGTCCTTAGGGAATATTATATGGATGATCTTATGACAGGCTGCGAAAATATAAACGAGGGAGCACAGATTTATCAACAAATGAACGAGTTACTTAAACTTGGTGGTTTCCAGCTTCAGAAATGGAGTAGTAGCAATAGTGAGTTGTTGTCAAAGTGGGATAGAGAAAGTAAGAATTCAAAGGAAACTTTAGAGCTAAAATTAGATACAGTTATCAAAATTTTAGGTCTCACTTGGAATAGACACCAAGATGAATTTCAATACACTGTCCAACTTACAGCACTGGAAACACCCATAACTAAGAGGAAAATGATTTCGGAAATAGCAAAACTGTTTGATCCCCTCGGTTGGCTAGCTCCTGTGGTCACCACTGCTAAAATATTTATTCAAACAGTCTGGCTGTCAGGGATACAATGGGATGAAGAATTGCCATGTGATATTTTGAAGGCATGGCTTGAGTTTCGAGATGAACTTACACATCTCGCTCAAATTAAGATTCCAAGATGGATTGGCACTAGCACCAACGATGTTAGCAGAGAACTTCAAGGATTCTGCGATGCTTCAAATGCAGCATACGCAGCTGTAGTCTATATGAGAATCGTTGATGGTAAAGGTGATGTGCATGTACGATTACTTGCCGCAAAGACGAAAGTTGCTCCAGTGAAGCAAGTCTCGATTCCTCGGTTGGAGTTGTGCGGAGCGGTATTGTTAGCCAACCTGCTTCAAGAAATTGCAGAAGTTTTAGAGATTCCGAAGGAGTGCGTGTACGCCTGGACGGACTCAAGTGTAGTCCTTTCATGGTTGAGCAGTCATCCCAGCAAATGGAAAACCTATGTCGCGAATCGGGTCTCTGAAATATTAACGCTTATGAATAATACTCAGTGGTCACATGTCAAGTCCGAATCTAACCCTGCAGATTGTGCGTCGCGAGGTATAAATCCGAGCAAACTATCGGATTTGAAGATCTGGAGAGAGGGTCCACAATGGCTGCAAGAAAAGGTTATTAATTATTCAAAGGGACAATTTAAATTAACGGATTTAGAAAAGAAAAAAGAGCAAATTTCGTGCCACACTATTCAGTCAGAGTCAGAATCTATATTATGTCGTTATTCTTCATTGAATAAATTATTAAGAGTTGTTGCATACATACGTAGATTCCTTAAGTTAAAGAAAAGTAGTAAACTTACCTCACTGTGTCCGTTTCTTGATGCTGATGGTATACTCAGGGTGGGCGGTCGCTTACAAAATGCTGAAATAGATGAAAATATGAAACATCCAATATTGCTGCCGTATCAGTCGCACTTCACAGATTTGATTGTGGATGATGCCCATAATCGCACTCTTCACGGCGGTCCACAATTAATGACAAACTTTTTAAGAACGCAGTATTGGATAGTTAATGCGAAAAATCTTGTTCGCAAGGTCGTTCGGAAGTGTGTTGTATGTCGTCGCCATTCTGCACAAACAAGTCAGCAAATGATGGGACAGCTACCTACGGAACGTGTCACAGTCTGTCGACCTTTCTATCAGAGTGGGGTTGACTACGCAGGACCCATAGCTATAAGACCGTATAAAGGGCGTGGTTATCGAGCCGTTAAAGGATATATAGCCTTGTTCGTATGTATGACCACTCGTGCAATATACCTCGAAGTCGTTAGTGACATGACATCCGAGGCATTTTTAGCAGCTTTTAAGCGTTTTGTTGCACGGCGAGGTCACTGCGCAGATTTATGGAGTGACAACGGCACGACCTTCGTGGGGGCCAATAGGGAGTTAAAGCATTTATTCCAAACGGAAAAGTCTGAAGCCGCTAATGATATTGCTGAGTGGTTGGCAACAAATGGTACCAACTGGCACTTCATTCCACCTCACTTGCCGAACTTTGGAGGGTTGTGGGAGGCTGGAGTGAAGTCCACAAAGCACCATCTAAAAAGGGTTATTGGTAACAGTACCTTGACATTCGAAGAGATGTCCACGCTTCTGTATCAAATAGAAGCTTGCCTTAACTCGCGTCCACTTTCTCAAATTAGCAATAATCCAGATGATCCGTATCCATTAACTCCCGGCCATTTTCTAGTCGGTGAGCCGTTGCTGCTTATACCCGATGCAAACTTTGAGCAGAGTAACGTGAGTACTCTTAAAAGATGGCAGTTTGTACAGAGACTACTGCAAGACTTTTGGAGACGATGGTCTCATGAGTACTTGACTCAATTACAGCATAGATATAAATGGTCCTATATTGCTCCTGAACCTTCTGTAGGGGATGTCGTGTTAGTAAAGGAGGATGACCTCCCACCGTCCAGATGGTTGTATGGCGTAATTAAGGAAAAACATGTTGGTGCGGACAATCTTACGAGAGTCGTAACCTTGCGATGCAAGGGGTCTCTAGTAAAAAGACCTGTATCCAAACTTATAATTTTACCTGTCACTTAATAAATGTAAATACCTACTACTATGTTTTTTTTGTATTTTAATTTAGTCAAGTATGTGTATGTGTTAGTTATGTATTATTGATGTATTGCATACCTAAATTTTGTTGTTTTTGTTAAGTTTCTTATTTGATTGTGTTGTTTCTGATGGACGTTCCGTTCATGGTGGGCGGAATGTTAAGCCGTTGTATTTAAATATAAGTTGTAATTATTGTACATAGATGGCGTTGTGCCAAACGTACGTAATGCTGAACGGCGGTGTTAAGATTTTTTGGTGATTGATATAGTCTTGTCGATGCACCCAATAAATTATCCTCGACCTACACACTAGTTTTATTTACGTTGTGAATAACAGTATTTTGGACCTCTATGGGATTGTACAGTCGTATATATACAATGATAAAACGTCATTGTATATATACGTAATTTAAAACTGAGGAAAAAGGTAGACCTATACAAATTGCTGTTCTAGACCATAATTTATCTCGTTCAGCTGTTTCTCCATGACTTGAGTAACAAACGTCTAAACAGAAATCCGAACTTTCGCATTTACAAGTACCTATACTTATTTAATTTTAGTAATACCATCTCGGAAGTCTGATTATTTTATAACTTATATATTAAATAACTTGTTACTTTTGTATTGAAATATTATAAAAAAAATATTAACATTTATTTATTTTTTGTTACCACTAAATTCAAAACAATGTCTGTGATTGACTATGTTGATGTAGATGTAGGTAGGTAATATGTGTTATTTATAACAATGAGTTTATTTCACAATCGTTTGTCGCACAACCGTAGTGTCGCACTACCGTAGTGTCGCACTACCGTAGTGTCGCACTACTGTCGGAAAATGGTGCATCGCACGAGGGTGATGTCGAAGATCAGTGTTTCGCACTAGCGTGATTTCGAGTTATAGGTAATCGACGTAAAGTTATTTCGCACAAACGTTAATCGCACATTCGTTTGTCGCACTCAAGTAGTGCACTCAAATGTTTTAAATGAAAATTTTAAGAAATTTGTTTTGGATGAAATACTTTATAAGCCTTTGTTTTTTACAATTAACTTGTTGTTTTGCAATTGATTGGTTTCTAGCGCATTAGAATATATTGATTTAACCTGGGTTTGGTTTTAATTTGTCGCTATACTTACAAAAGTTTAATTATCAAGAAGTGGCCAAAACCGGTACCTACATTTGGCTCCTCTCACACATTTTGAGTTATATACTTACCAAAAACTATTTTCTTTTTTTACCATTTAGTACTTAGTGCTTAAAAGTCAAAAATTACTTTAAAGCGGCCACAAAGGGTACCTCTGCCCTACTACTATATTTTAATTGCCATTTGCAAAAATGACGAAAAGCTATTTAGAAAACTTTTAGATCACAAATTGGGCAAAACCGGGGCTGTGGCCAAAACACCAGGGCTTCCCTGATGATGGTGATACGTACACTCAGGGATAAATTCGGTGAACCACCTCTTGCTTCTTTTTGTCTGGCTGGTGCCTCGCCATTGACGCGCAGACCATTTTACTATTTGGTTATGTATTAAACTACGTACAAAACATAAGTAATTAAGGTTAGGAATTGCAAGTGAACGGTGAGACGCCAGCCACACGAAAAGAAGTAAGAGGTGGTTCACCGAATTTGTCCCCGACTGTACCTATTATTGAGCACAGATCTACGAGTAGGTAGGTACTGGTATTGATTGTAGGTACGTAGGTATAAATGTTTAAAATATGTTTTGATCTGTCACAATAATCTGATTTCCATCAAAATAACACAAGATAAGGGTCATCATCATATTAATATGGCTGCTCTTATCAAGAGGTGCGATCGTGATAGATAAGTTGTGCACATCTGTAGTTTTATTTAGGTACCTACCTACTTACATTTAGTATGCCTAGTCTTATATCGTTCTTGGGTTAACAGAATGAATACCTGCTTTTCCTTTTTCGAAGTCATTTATATGATTTACAAAGTCGGATTTAGGTAAAAGCAAATTGTAGGTAAGCCGAATTTCTTTGTTTTAGTTTTCTTCGTTGGTAAATTATTATGGAATAAAAAAATGGTAAATTATTTAAGTATGTAATTTTTTGCATATTATTTTCGCTAAGCTAGTCATTTGCATTTGTTACTCATAGTAAAACAGACATATAGATCGTTCGTTTTATGACTTTGATTTAACTACGAGTAGGGTGATATGGTAAATAGGGCATGCAAAACCGGTTCTGGTTCCTTTTTTTTAAAACCCGGGTTTTAGTCGAGTCAGAACCGGGTACCCGGGTATTACCCGGGTCTTTTTCAGTTGTAAGAAGTTTTTTTATTATGTAAGTTTATTTACTTCTCAAATTAAAATACATTAGGGGGAATTCGGCAGATTGGAATTACGTGATGATGCGTCATCTTTGCATCTTTTCCTTGATGGCAATGCTGCTTTTCTTCAGAGGAACCGTCGAAATGCGCTGACGCTGTCACCGAGCTCATACTTCGGGGTATGAAATATTACATCCCATACTCCGATGTTCTCTCGAGCGGTAACGCTAGCCCCTGGTTCAATGGTGACTGGCGTAGCACCGAAGTGCAGAAGGATTTAGCTTTTTAGCTTGGGCTGATGCTCGAGCGCGCAAATCGCCGGAAACTCACACTCTGAAGAATGCTTATAAAGGGTGTTTCAAAAGTACGTATAGGATTTGAATTTCGCGCTATTTCCGAAATATTCAAGATGGCGCTGGCGGGTTGAAATTTGACATACGTCATCTTGACAAATGTAAAATTAATCGTGGAGCGTTTCACAATAAAACAGCGCATAGAAGTTATACAAATATTTAACGAAAATTCACGATCAATTACAAACACTCGTCGAAAGGTCGAAAAATCTCGTAATTTCAAGAAGAGGTGATGTCAAATGGCCTCCGAGATCTTGCCATCTGATGCCACTGGATTTCTTTCTTTGAGGCTACGTCAAAGATAAAGCCTACACCAACGATCCACAAAACATAGACAATTATAGACAAAATATTCGCCGAGTTATTGGTGAAATAAGTAGCGAAATGTGTGAAATTAGCAGCGAAATGTGTGAAAGTGTCATGAAAAACTTGCACTCAGAAAAAATGCCCGTAGCGGCCATTTAGCAGATATTCTATTCAGATAAAATTGTACAAGTCTCTTCTTTAAAATAAAATAAAACTACGAAGAAATTCCAATCCATTCGCGTTTTATTGAGACAAATCATCCTATACCTACTTTTGGGACACCCGTTATAACCAAGTCGCTAAGTCTAGAAACGAATGTTGCGCAGGGCACGTTTTGACCACATCGGCCGCATTGAAGCTAATAAACTTACTTCCCACCCATCTGAAAGTAGAGAGTTTTGGTTTTTAGCCAAAGCTGCCGAATTAGATTCTGTCGCCCTTCTTTTCCACCTCTGCTGAAACCTGATAGATCGCTTGCTCATACTGCGACTGAGAAAACAAACTTGTTTGTCTCTCTCTTTGTAGAAAATTGGCACCTTGATGTCGGTAACAAAGTTTCACCTATGAGTCCTCGTCCATAGAGGAGATATACAGATAAAGAGGTACTCAAAGCTCTCCGTACTCTAGATGTGAACAAAGCTATAGTGGTCCCGATGGTATCCCAGCAATTGTTCTGCGCAATTGTGCACCTGAACTGTCTCCTGTATTGTCACCTGTACCGCCTCTAACTTGAGACTGGACTAGTACCCCAATCGTGGAAACTTGCAAAACGTGGAAGCTTGCCTGTGCCCAAAAAGGGCAGCTGTGCAAACCCTTCCAAATACAGGCCAATTTCAGTCACAACCGTACTCTGTGGGCCGTGTCTCTTGGGCCGTCTCCTCGAAGACAACGACCTCCTCAAAGACCGCAAATTTTGGTTTTCGCCGTGGTCGGTCGACTGGAGATCTTCTTGTGTATGCCACCCATTTTTGGAGTGAAGCAATGGAGAAACATGGCTTATCCCTTGCCATATCGCTCGACATATCCAAAGCCTTTGGTAAGGTCTGGCAGCCTATTTAAGTAAGCTTCCCTCATACGGTATCGTTGATAGCCTTTGCACTTGGATTGCTGACTTCCTCCATAATCGCCTAATCCGAGTTGTGGTGGACGAACAATCATCCGACCCACAAGCCATTGATTGATGAAGCTGTTCCGCAAGGATCTGTCTTGTCTGCGACACTGTTCCTTCTGCATATTAATGACCTGCTGGTGAACAATACTATCGGGTATGCAGATGACACCACCACCATACATAACTAGCAGATATATCTCAACTGCAAAGGCTACCAATGTTTTTATCAATAGTCATTTTATTATCAAATATGTGGTTTGTTTGGAGTGAGTATCGCTCTGTAACCGTACCTAACATAATTAGTGAAAGTTATAAGTGAGCTATTTATGCTATACTTCCTCTAAAATACGTATTAAGGTGTATAAATGGCTAAATATTATGCTTAATTAGTCATGTTTTATCTGGAACTGGAATATTACCACGTCCCATTTCTTATCACATAAAACCCGGTTATACCCGGTTCCCATTCCTTAGAACCGGTTCTAGCCGAACTTCCAAATACCCGGGTTATCCCGGGTTTTCGAGAACCGGGAAAACCCGGTTGCATGCCCTAATGGTAAACAGCTGATCAGTGGGGCACACTCGATAACGCACACTTCTAGCATAATTACCACAAATTATATAGACTAGTATAATTACTGTATGTAGTGTCTTTGCGTTTGTGTGCTAAGAAGCTCCCACGCAAGAAAACCCCTCTCCTCTTGTCGCACGCGCGCTATCGTGACAGGTGGAAGAGTGAGTGTCAGATTTTGGAACGTGGTGCGAAAAACTATATTTACGTAAATTGCAACTTTGTTTATATTTTTTAAATTATAATGAAATTCCATAACATTTCTTTACTGTGGTATGAAACAGTTTACAGTCTAACATTTTTTTCTATTCAACCTAGTAGAATTCTAGTTTTATAATTTTAATTTAATATTTTATTAAAAGATGACCCCAGGGTCTACAGTTGATCTGATCATAGTAGTACACAGTTGATCTTGATCGACTGTGTACTAGTACGATCATATTATTGTACATCATTTAAGGCAGAGACAGTACCTATTTACATTTTACTGCCATTAAATATTTTAATGGAAATTTTCTTATGATAACTGATGAATAAAAACAATTATAACGATTTTAAATTGTTTATACATGATATTATATCCTTACTTACTCTCTTAGGACGTCTAGTAATTATTTATATTGTCAAAACTGAGCATTTAATTTTTTTTAAATAGGCTCCAATAATTTATGTAGGTAAAGTAGCGCTAGCGTTAAGGTCATTGGCTTAGCGCAGCTCCGTAAAGAAAGATAAATATGTAAAGAAACTTTACAGAACCCCCCCTTAAAGTTTCCTTACAAAATGAAAAATACGCCTATTTTCTTTTTGCCTTTCTGAAAACTTTGTCATGGTACTTCCTAAGGTGCTTCGCCTTAATAAAAGTGTTGTAAGTATTTCAGATCAAATTTTAATTATCAATTTGATAATTATTATGTTTTTCTTACATTTTCACAAATAAACACTGAGAACTGTCGATTTTTTTGGTTTTTTATGAAATTTAAATTCCTGACACAAATGCTTCATTTTCTATGAAAAATCCCTTGATCAACTGTTCCCCATGGGCCGATCTACTGTGCACCAGCCCTGGTACACAGTCGATCAAATCCCATTATTTTTTTAAATACTTTTATTTATTTTTTGGCTACAGATACGTCTTTGAAAAATTATTTTTCTAAAAGTAGAATAAACAACCTCTAAAGTCACTTAAATTTCAAGTCATTACATGTAATAGTTTATAAAATATAAAAAAGTGATCAACTGTAAACCACGTGACCCTACACCATTATTTAGTCATGCAATTTAGCTATA
This sequence comes from Crambus lathoniellus, assembly GCA_949710035.1. Classification (NCBI taxonomy): domain Eukaryota; kingdom Metazoa; phylum Arthropoda; class Insecta; order Lepidoptera; family Crambidae; genus Crambus; species Crambus lathoniellus. The sequence goes on along the minus strand of OX453309.1, from coordinate 28,822,580 downwards.
TTAAAATTAGCTGCTGTTTTAAAATATTAAATGAGTCGGTAAAATTAACTACTTAAGCACTTAAAAAATCTATTTGTTATCTAGTTGAAACAAAACCCAGTTTACAGTAAAATTTAATTGCGATTTAAATTTTTCAAGTTTGTGAAAAGTGGCTCTTAATAATATTAGGCTGTGTATTAAGTTATGTGCCTATGATGATAAATCAACAAACAGTTTGGTGTGTATTTAGTTTATAAACTAAAAAATTAGTGCCCATGATGATAAATCAACAAACTGGACTTTAAACATGGCGACTACGACACGACTTGGTGAATATCAAGTTTGGATAGAAAAAAAACAAGCAGCAGGTTACCTTGCGAAGGTAGCTAATGTGCAGTAGGTAAAGGTAGGTGTTAGTTGAAGAAGTTAGGACCTCTTTAAGATAAAAAATATGTAGTTTAAAAAACTAAAAAAACACACACTTTTATAGGAACTGTACCCCTAGTGTAAGTTTTTATGTCAAGCAAACGCAAACTATCGCGAGTACGTATTTATGTCAATTTGTATAAAAACTGCATAAGCGCGCTACTCGCCGCTAGAGGCGCTGATACAGTTTTCATACAAATTGACATAAATACGGACTCACGATAGTTTGCGTTTTTTGACATAAAAACTTACACTAGGGGTACAGACTAAAAAGTACAAAATAACCGTATATTCAGTAACTGAAATTAAAAAGCGACGTGGTGCGCGTGGTCAATATTAAGTACCTACTTGATTGCATGCTTTGCAAAGGGCGCACCACGCTTTTTAATTTCAGTTACTGAATATACGGTTATTTTGTACTTTTTAGTCTGTTCCTATAAAAGTGTGTTTTTTAGTTTTTAAACTACATATTTATTTTTTTACTTTTTAGTTTAATAAATGGCAAGCTATGGATGGATGGTAATCGATTTCACAGTCCATTCATGTGTCTGCCCACCCAGTAAACATTATAACTCAAAGGCGTGATTGTATGTATTTAGTTTACAAATTCAAGTGGAGTCTATTAGTTACCGGATGCGCGAGCCGAACTCTTACTTCCTCCCTGCTCCATCATCAGACCCTCACCACCAAGTGTAGCGAATAGGTCTCATCAGACCGAAACAAATGAGCTCAAACTCGAGGGGTTTCCTAGTGGTCACAAAGAAGTGCCACTGACTTCCTCCCTGCTCCATCATCAGACCCTCACCACCAAGTGTAGCGAATAGATCTCATCACAAATGAGCCCAAACTCGAGGGGTTTTCTAGTGGTCATTAAGTAACGCCACTGACTTCCTCCCTGCTCCATCATCAGACTCTCACCACCAAGTGTAGCGAATAGGTCTCATCAGAAAGAAACAAATGAGCCCAAACTCGAGGGGTTTCCTAGTGGTCATTAAGGAGTGCCACTGACTTCCTCCCTGCTCCATCATCAGACCCTCACCACCAAGTGTAGCAAATAAGTCTCATCAGAACGAAACAAATGAGCCCAAACTTGAGGGGTTTTCTTGTGGTCATTAATGAGTTTCACTGGCTTCCTCCCAGCTCCGTCATCAGACCCTCACCACCAAGTCTAACGAATAGGTCTTATCAAAACGAAACAAATGAGCCCAAACTCGAGGGGTTTCCTATTGATCATTAAGGAGTGTCACTGGCTTCCTTCCTGCTCCATCATCAGACCCTCACCACCAAGTGTAGCGAATAGGTCTCATTAGAACGAAACAAATGAGCCAGAACTCGAGGTTTTTTCTATTGATCATTAAGGACTGCCGCAGGCTTCCTCCCTGCTCCATCATCAGACCCTCACCACCAAGCGTAGCGAATAGGTCTCATCAGAACGAAACAAATGAGCCTAAACTCGAGGGGTTTCCTAGCAGCCATTGAAGAGTTCTATTGCCTACCTCTTGACTCCATCATCAGATCAGCTCAATGGTAGCAAATTATTGTATTGTCATCGGATTCATATAGACTTGCAAAGTTTCAAATCAATACGACACTTAGAAGTAGGTTAAAATTGAACTCCAAGATTTTCTTACATTGTGACTTAGTTACATGTGAAGCTAATAAAAGTGTGGTAAAATAGCAAACAAAAAAAAAATACACTAAGTACTTAGGTACTAATAATTTTTTGACAAGGAAAACTTTACCTGTACACCTTTGTTCAATCCATTATTCTCATCATCATCATCATCATCAGCCATACGACGCCCACTGCTGTGCATAGGCCTCCCCCAGCCGGTTCTCCGCGCTATGTGTCCCGCCCACTGCCACTTCAGTTGAGAAATCCTTCGAGCGATATCGGTTGGATCTCATCATTTCTGATACATATTCTCATCTCCAAGAAAGCCAAGTTCTTTTGCACGACTGGACTTTACTTACAGCCGGTTATACGTTACTATAGCGGCCGCCCGCGGTTTCACCCGCGTGGTTCCCGTTCCCGTGGGAATATCGGGATAAAAAGTACATATAAACCTTCCTCTTGAATTACTCTATCTATTAAAAAAAAACGCATCAAAATCCGTTGCGTAGTTTCAAAGATTTAAGCATACAAAGGGACATAGGGACAGAGAAAGCGACTTTGTTTTATACTATGTAGTGATACCTACCCAAACTTTATCGAATGTGAAAAGATGCTCACAGCCTTAATTTTGCATTTAAAAAATAGTACATATTGATATATAACAAAATATGAAAATATATTGAGCTTGTTAAGTGAGCAAATATGCCAAACACTTAAATAGGTACTGACTGAACACTTAAGAGGTTATTCATTTACTCGGCAAATAATAGTGAAATACATCCGAGACATCATACTGTTGTTCTTGGAGGTGGCTAAACTTTGATTTACCCAAACTTTGAGAAAATACTTGAAATTTGATAAATTTTTGGGTGAATAACTTTACAAGAGATGTACAACGTGTGAACTTATTACTTATGAACACAGAACACGGAAAAAGAGTTTTTTTTCCGTGTTCTGTGGTTATGAATGTTATGATAGCTGATTGTATTACTTATTACTATCTTTAACCATTTAAATTTTCATTAACCATTTATTTTTGTTAATTTAAATCTTTGACCATTTATTTTTGGCCGCCGCCGGCCACCCCGGTGTCGTTTCGTTCCAGTCTCATGGACGGTTAGAACTCTACAAGAGAAAAAAATCTTTCCGTGTTCTGTGGTTAGAACTTCCATGGTGGCTGGAAACTCCATAGTTTTACTTACTGGCCATCAATAGTATTCTGTACCTGTTCTTTCAAAATTTAAATTCTTCATTCCACGTTCCCTGTTCAGCACTTTGAGCCAGTCCTACCAAAACCATCGTGCTTTCGTGCTGTATGTAACTACAGAGCTTGCGTGCGCAAAAAAAATCTTTAAGGATTTTTTTTTGTAAAAGAAGTAATAAGGCAATGTTACAGTTATAGATATAATTGGATTCCACGGCCACTACCTCCTTATGACTGGATAGCCAGAACCGAAGACATAACGTAACGTACATAGGTACGTAACGTGCCTTCCGAAACACGAAATTGAACTCGTGATCGTGATAATAACATTTATTTAATAATTGAATTTTCTAAATTAGCAACACCTTTTCAATGAAGTGCTGAAGATAATAGCTCGTTAATCGGACAAACGAACGGGCTAACCCCGAGCGCCTTCGACCTCCTATTTATTAAGTGCTTATTAATTACCAATTATTATAAATTTTTTGCTTCTTGTAAAACACAATTTGTTCAAACATTAGAGTGGCCGCTCTAACGCGATCTCTCATTCGTTTACAAATACTTTGCGAGTAAACACAAACAACAGACTATGGATCATTCAAAATGTCAAGGCGTACCTAATCATTGTTTGCGTTGTGCTACTTATCTGTTTTGTACAATTTTAAAATTTTCGCTACGGTTGGTGGAAGTGAAGAAACCATTTTGATATACCATAACCAGTCAAATTTGTTTATTCAATTTGGATTGTTATTTACAATACTTAGAACGTCTTAGAAGCTACGCCATCGGTTCGCAAACCCTACAGAGCGGGAGACCATGGAGAAGAACCGGCAAGAAACTCCAAGGGTTGTCTTTTCACCCTGAGTCGTGAAATTAAAAAAATGTATATGATATAGTCATAATTAAGATATTTGCACTGTTCTGTCTACTTCAAGCGTATTATAATGTTAAAGATGACGTAAACAAACAGAGCTGCACTTTTATACATTTATTTTAATACTATAATACTACAACGTGTTGATGAATTAACCCAAAACCTCTTAGGTGGTGATTGTGCTCATGAATATGAACAACTTTTACTATGGGGCCAACTCTGCAACTCAACAAAAAAAATCAGCTGTTTCATACATTTTGGTCGAGTATGTATTGACAATTTGTATGAAACAGCACTAGTCTTGCCGTTTCAATATCAGTTAATTGCCTTATTTTTTTTTAACGCAAAAGCTGCAGAACTGAGTCTACTCGACAAGGCTTCAATATGTGGATCCCATTGAAGTCGTGAGTCTAATGTAACACCAAGAAGACTTTTCATTCAATTTATTTCGTCCGGCAGTCTTAAATAGTGTTGTGAATATGAAAGAAAAATGCAATCTGAACTTGAATTGCGTTTTTTTGTAAACTTTACAGCGTTAACAACATTGATTGCATGTCCTACGCCAATAATTATACTGCTTAACTTAAATTCTGATAAGTGGAAATTGTAAAATTCACTTCCGAACTTGTATTAATATTTCAAATTCTTGATTTTCTTTCTTTGGCAGTTTTTTCATAGTCATAATTTTAGCAATATTTTTTGCACAATTACTACCTAAGTAACATTCGGCCGCTGATTTAGGAGTTTTGGCAGACGAAAATTACATGGCTCTCCGTGGCTGTATCTTCAGTTTGAGCAGACGAATGTGCTCAACCGGTTTTAACAGATAGCGCTTTTTGTGAGTTCCTCGCTGAACTGGTGTTTTGTCGGCACACAGGAGCCTCTGCTTAAGTATGCATTAGCCTTTGCACAGATTTTAACAGACAAAAGTTAAAAATATTTTTAAATACAAAATTTTCGAGATTTAGATCATTTGAAATTCCCTGTTTAGCAACTAAAAGGTTAATTTTAATTGACTAAGGGTCTACGTGTTTCCCCTGGTCCAATCTTTTTCTGTATCAAAAGTTATACCCTAGCCTACTTTTAACTCCAGTGAATATAATAATAATAACGCACCCTAACTAACGAACTCTTCAGTTCTATTAAATGCTTTAAAATAAAAATTAGGACATATACTCTTGAATTTATATGAAAACAGCATACCTACTTATTTATCAGATGTTGTGAACTGATCCAACTGTTTCATTGCGTTTCATACGTTGCGTACGTGGGCTCATTATGTCCTTACTGCTTGTCCAGAAAGGGCCAATTCGCCGCGATTTTAACAGCGATTTTCATTACATCACTGTCAATATGGCAGATAAGACGCGGATAACTTCAATTCCCTATGCAAGAGAAAAAATCTTTCCGTGTTTTGTGACTCTAGGTATTATAATTCTAACGTTTTTCAACCTTTTGATGAAGAAATATTTCAAGATGACGTACGTATACTTTTCGGTTGGTCGTATCGTACATTTTTTTCGGACATTTATGAATTAAGTATCTTAAAGATATCATCCATGTCTCTTTTTTATCAATTTTGTTACATATTTATATTTTTACACCAAATGCCTCTATTAGTTACTAACTATCATCAGGCAAAATGATACTTGCATAATACGACGCTTACATACATTTTTTATCTACATTGCCTTGAAAATTGTTGATGTTACACATCACGTAATTAGGAACGTACAAGTAGCGGCACGTAAGTCTAGTGCAGGGTGCTTACCATCAACTCTTATTACGGTTTTGTTTAGGAACCTAAACTGATCTGCTTCGCTTATTCGTACCACGACAGCTTAATATCAATGACAGCGATTCAGTGATCGATCAATGACATTTCACAGCCGCTAAGCTGTCAGAAACTCTTATTTGACTTATAACCCGGTCGATTTAACATGTCACCTGCAGGTTATACCCGTCCCTCTCACTCTCCGGGCATGACAGAATCGAGTGAAAGAGACGGGTAGAAGAAAAAGGACACAAATCGTTCGGTCATTAACATTTAGCAATTCATTTGCGATCCAGTTTTTAGAAGGTCAGAGTACGAAAGAAAGCGATTCATTTTAGGAACCTATTCTGAATCGCGCTATTTTTGAATCGCTGTCATAAAGTTGATGGTAGGCACCCTGACCGTGACGTGGAGGGGATCGCTGCGCATGCGCATGTATAGATAGAGGTCCCTAGACGATCAAGCATGCTTGACAAGCACGTGAATTTTGAATGCACATCAAGCAATTTTGACCGTCTAGAACGAAGCTTGATGCGCTTGACAAGCATTTACGTGCTTGACGATGCTTGATTAGTGCGGAAGCTTGAGAACCATGCTTGATGTACCGTCAAGCGTCATCAAGCATGCTTGTCAAGCACGTAAATGCTTGTCAAGCATGCTTGATCGTCTAGGGACCCCATTTATGCTGCGGCTACATTAGCCGACTATCTCTTTCATACGCCACGGTTAGTTAAAGAGAAAGATATTGCGATACTTCGCCGTAGCCCGCTAATGTAATAGCCGCAGCATTATAGTGTGATTATAGTATGGTGCATGGCTCAAAATACCTTACTTTTGACTTATGCGCATTCCCTCCACGTTTAGGTCAGTGCTAGACTTACGTGCTGCTACTTATACCTAGGTAGTATTTGGGTAAAGACATAAAGGAGTACGCGGTACCAAAGAGTACGCAGTGCGTTTAGTCATATGCATGAAGCTCGACTTAATACTGAGGTAACTGGAGTTCTCACCCTGAATAAAAAAGTGTCCCCAGCAAATTTGACATTTATGTATGTAGTGGCTGTCAGTTGTCTCATATGACCATACGTATTTTTTTAAAGTGTAGGTGAGACGGAAGACAGCCACTGTGTAATTTGTGGTTGACAAAAAATTGTTCGTACTGCACCCTCCAGTTACCTCAGTATTAAGTCGAGCTTCATGGTCGTATGCGACAAGGATCATATTTTGGCACTTTGATAACATTGACAAGAGCGCTAGTTGTCTGATTGAATAGCTAGAGAAGAGTTAGTTCCCATTTCGACCGCGTGTCAAAACATCCTTGTCGCACCGTATATAACTGGTATAACTACTAAACACATTGCGTACTCTTTAGTAGCGCGTACTCTTTTGTGTCTCTACTATATACTTGTGTCGTGTAGGATACGCATACGCTCAATCATTCGTCCGTCAGACGTGGCTTTGCTTAGTTCTAAAGTAATGGACTATCATCATCAACCATTTTAATGGGTACAGAGGCATTCCTTATGGATGGACATGAATAATTAGCCTCAGGCTCGATGCAGCCGGAACTAAAGGATGTTATTGCCATTTGAAGTAATGGAACTCGAGATAAGTACTAAATTTTAGTACTTACCCCATCCCATGATTGACCATAAATTTTAATAAAGTTGCTTAATCATCCGTCTGTCCGGCGTAATCGCTGATACTTTAAACAATGCTTCACTCAAGAATCGCTGTAAATTCACATACTTACCTAATATCTTATTTCAAGAAGTAGGCGCGCAAAATAACTTGGCGGGTGTCGATATCAGGAACTAAATTATGACATGGGAATAAGGCTTATTATTGACGATCAGCGAGCGACCCTCTGACAAGGGCCAAGTTATTTTGCGCGATCTGTAATTATTTGTTGTTTTTCTTAAAGTATAAAAAGCTCAGCCGGCCTAGCATGAGCGGCTTATAGCGCGCGATATGATATGGTACGGCATGCCGTCTTGCTTACACCTTAGTGGGGTAAGCAAGACAACTTGCCGTACCATATCATATCGCGCGCTATAAGCCGCTCATGCTAGGCCGGCAGAGGTAGTTAGGTAAAAGTCAATGGTAATATAAATTTGTCCGCAACTGCTTCAAAAATATCAGAATCACCCATAATCTTCCACGGCTTTCTAGATACCTAGGTACTCCTTGTTTACACCAAAACTTTCCATACTAACCTAGGATTATTCTCTCCTATACGTAGACTCCAAGCTGATTATAATCCCGTCAGTAAAAATAAGGATATTTATATATTTAGACTAAGTTTTCCTACATTTTAAAAATAAATAGTCTTCGTTAAGCTAAGTTTTAGTATTTTAGGCACAGCTTCCTATTTAGTTCCATTAAAGTTTTTATCTTAGCATTTTCTTGTACTTACCTACTTACTTACCTACTAGTTTTAGTAAGAAAATTTAGGAAATATTTTTTTGAATTAAGGGTCGCCTTATTCTTCCATCCCAATCTATTAACAAATTTGCTTTCCGTGGCAACCTTTCGAAACCACTGGCTGTAACTCCTAGCATTTTTGTTGGTTGTGCAAATATTTAAAAAATAAATTGAAAATAAACAAACTCAAACATTAACAAATAAACAGCAAAGCCAAATTATTTTAACTTTTTTGTATTCACAATTCAATTTTTATTATTAAACATTGAAAAAGAAGTAAGTACCTTCTTCATTTTCAATATTTTCAACCCTAATGGCCTTAACGTTACCTTTGAGGGCTTCTTAACAGCTTCATAGATCATCCTGTCGCTTTTAAATGTCAAAGGTGTCTTATGTTTAAGAATCTCTCAAAGTTAAGCAGCGTTAATTAAATGATTAATTAATTTAAGGATGTCCAATAGAGAATACCTCACATTTACTGTCACGATTTTAGGATCCATAGTTACGGGTGCTTCTCCAATTACAGGTGACCCCAGCCACAGAATAATATGCCCCAGCATGCATTTAATGAAGCAAAGCGCAACCCTTAACGAGTAAAAAAAAGTATTAAGTAGGTATATTTCTTTTGGGATAGCGTCACGGGAGCAGCATTGTCCAAATAAGTAGGGCAGAGGTACCCTTTGTGGCCACTTTAAGGAATTTTTGACTTTTAAGCACTAAGTACTAAATGGTCTTAGGTATTTAAGACACACATTATATCTTAAACTATATATAATTTATCTAGCTTTAAAGGTTCATTTTTCAATTTTTTTAATGTTTAATTGTTTTTTGTATATAATACAAAATGTGTGAGAGGTGCCAAATGTACCGGTTTTGGCCACTTACTGATAGTTAAACTTTTGTAAGTATTGCGAAAAATCAAAACCAAACCCAGGTAAAATCAATATATTCTAATGCGCTAGAAACCAGTCAATTGCAAAACAACAATTTAATTGTAAAAAACAAAGGTTTATAAAGTATTTCATCCAAAACAAATTTCTTAAAATTTTCATACAAAACATTTTTTCAAACTGAAAATGGAATTTATTGAAAAAAAATCTTATGACATAAGGAATTCTAACAGTTGTTATTATTACCTTAAAATACCTTATTTTAATTGCCTTTATCAGAAATGGCTAAAAGTTGTTTAGAAAACTTTTAGAGCAAAAAGTGGCCAAAACCGGTACAGTGGCCAAAACCGGTACGCCTGCCCTACTTAGTTTGTTTGGAACTACCTGCATGGGAAATAAAAATCAGAAATCAAGATCAAAATAATGAAGTCGGTTAAACAGAAATCAACTCAACTCATAGGGCTCATAAACTTAACATAGACACCAGGACACACCCAGCACAATCACCCAGTGTTTCTTGTCAATCGATCGACGCGTGCGCCGCGTCAGATTCGCATGACGTAGGTATGTAGACGCCACCAAGGTCGAATGTAGTGCCACTATTCGAGTTTATGTACTATCCACGACTTTATTTATAAGTATTACTAGCTGTTGCCCGCGACTTCGTACGCGCGTTGTAGTGACTTTTGTGTTAGTTTAGTTTATGTGTGTTTGTTGCTCAGATTTCATAACGCTCTTCTTGAAGTCCTATTCTCTACTAAAAGGGTCTAAAGAATATCGAATATGCAGGCTAGGGTATGAACATGGTATGTTGTTATCATATGCTGCATGAACATAATTGAGCCCTCATTCAAAGATCTGTCCGTCTGTCAAGAAACTTTTTCTCAAGTATGCGTTCCCACGTACTTGATGGTATCAAGCTTGGTATCAAGCTAAAATGTATGTCAAATTAAATACTGAAGTCTGCAATCCCTTAGAGGCGACAAAAAAAAACAAACTTCTCTTCTCTTCTTCATAACTCAAAAGGGCCACTTGGATCTCGATTTTCTTTTAAATCCCATTTAGCTACTTGTTGTTACCGATCCCGATTTAAATTTAAACCGCTATCTAGGTCGGTTTAGGCTGTCAAATCTCGATTTACAGTAAGTTGTGATAACTTATCTATATTTTCATATGGTGTTTATACGCAAAAATGCATGTATCACACATAACAGTGTATAATGATAACGATTATTTTGAACAGCCGTTCTTCGTTCTTCGACGTTGCTTGCTAGCGGGCAATTAAGACTGAACCACACCAAACGATCCATCTTGGATTGGCCAACCACGATCTAAGATTGGGGATCATGGATCTAATTTGTTCTCTTGGTGCTCCACTCTGACCACTACTATGGAGCTCCAGTGGTGAAGCGCACTCTTGCCGCGCGCGATCAGAGCGCGTATTATCGTTTTGCGCATATGCGCGCTTTCACTATTCAAACAGAAGTTCTTACTTAGTAATGCATAATATCAGGCCAATCATATTTTTACTATAAAATGAAAAAGAGATTGTGTGTATTCATACTAATATTATAAATGTGAAAGTGGGTTTGTTTATTTGTCCGTCTTTCACGTCAAAATTGGTGCAACGGATCGACTTGACTTTTGGAATGGGAATAGTTTGGCAGCTGAAAAGTGACATACTTAGGCAGCCATTAGACAGTCAATCTGGATCAATGATCAATGATCGCGATGCAGATTGACTGTGTACGAAGGTGATTGACGGCTCGCGATCTTGATCGCAAAATATCTACAAAGTAAATCTCGATCGCGATCAAGATCACGATCAGTGATCGCGATCTGGATGTTAATGGCTGCCTTTGGCTACTTTTTATCCCTGAAAAATATCACATTCCCGTGGGATAACGTCGTCGTTTAGTCCGAGCGGGCGAAGTCGCGGGCGGAAGGCTAGTATTTTGATATGGAGACATTTCTTCTTTAAGTAACAGGTATAAAATGATATACCATTTAATTATTTAATTTTAATCAATCATCACATATGTAAGCTTTCCTAGTAAATAAATGAATAAATAAGTTAGATAGAAAACTATTTTTAATATTCCTTTATTTTATTGGATGGTACCTACGGCTGAAGGCCTAAGTAGCCAGAGCCGGTTAAATGACATAAAAATGGTAGGTATAGTGCGCCAATCTTTTCTGTTCCGGTGATTATCTTAGTAACTAAAACAGTTTTCATACGACAGTCCATTTTGACAGCTAATTTCGTATTGCAAGTGGCTCCTCTGTCACGACTGTCACCGGAACAGAAAAGCTTGTGGCACTGTAGGTGTAGGTAACTACGTACTGGCCACTTAGCGTTTGAGCAAATTTTTCAAAACTACATTGGTGACATTTTGTCTACATTGCGACAAACTTATTTCACACAGTGGTTATTTTTTGGTACTAAATATAATGTTGACTGCCGGCAGTCCATTTTGACAGTTAATTTTGTATTGCTAGTGGCTCCTCCAGGACCACTGTCACCGGTTCAGATATATTTGTGGCACTATACTTACTGTAGCGACATCTAACGTCAAGTGGAAATGCGAAATATAAATTTTACATCAATAGGGTGAGAACTTCAGTTTTGGCCACTGCCCCGAGTGCTTACTTAGCTTAAAACATTTCGTTAATAACTTTTGCTTGATAATATACTTTTTATCTATGACTTTTAAGTCATAATAACAATAGTAATAATTCTCTATGACATAGGAATATTATTCAATAAACGCCTTTCAGTTTACATCGAATTAGATGTTTCTTTTATTTTATCTAAGTTAGTTAAGTATTGATTTCGCGATGTATCTTTTAAAATTTGATTGACAAAAAACACATCAATCGGCACCCTTCGCACATTTTAAGTTTAAAAAATAGGTTTTAATTGACTAAAATAAAACTAAATTTCGTAAGTATATGAATACTTAGTTATATGTTTTTACTATGTATGTCCACGAATTTCTCGAAATCTAAAGGCATATCGAGATGATTCTATTTGATTTAAATTAGGTGTATTCTAACTTTGGGAACAGTCTTCATTCAAGATTCATCAAAATCGGTTTAGTAGTTTTCGTGGGTATGTTATTGTACAATATACACTAAAACTTAGGAAATAAATAGTAATTTAAAAAAATAAACTGACTGGCACCGACCTCAAAAAGGTACCTTAGTTATAATATATATTATATTTTTCCTTTTCAGTTGACAAATACTTTTTGGAGTCGGTTAAATTTTTTAAGTAGTTTTTTTGTATTGTAAATTTAAAAATTTAAAGAAAAGTATAAGATACATTCTTGACAATTTTAGATACCTACTTAAGACCATAGGCGAAAGAAGTGAAAAAAATATTAAAGTGGCAACAGCGGGGGCTTTCACCCCACTTAATATAGATAATCATTCGAATGTACTTTTGTGAAAGGTATATCGTAATCTTACTGACTTCCCGCGCCATCTATTGTTTAGTAGTTATGATGCGAAAGAAGTGAAAAGCATCTTAAAGTGGCAACTAGGGCATGCAAAACCGGTTCTGGTTTCTTATTTTTAAAACCCGGGTTTTAGCCGAGTCAGAACCGGGTACCCGGGTATTACCCGGGTTTTTTTCAGTTGCAAGAAGTTTTTTTGTTTTATAAATTAATTTACTTCTCAAATTAAAATACATTAGGGGGAATTCGGCAGATTGGAATGACGTGATGATGCGTCAGTTCTTTGCATTTTTTCCTTGGTGGCAATGTTGCTTTTCTTCAGAGGAACCGTCGAAATGCGCTGACGCTGTCACCGAGATCATACTTCGTGGTATGAAATATTACATCCCATACTCCGATGTTCCCTCGAGCGGTAACGCTAGCCCCTGGTTCAATGCTGACTGGCGTAGCGCCGAAGTGCAGAAGGATTTAGCTTTTTAGCTTGGGCTGATGCTCAAGCGCAAATCGCCGGAAACACACTCTGAAGAAAGCTTATATAACCAAGTCGCCAAGTCTAGTAAACGAATATTGCGCAGGGCACGTTTTGACCACATCGGCCGCATTGAAGCTAATAAACTTACTTCCCACCCATCTGGAAGTAGAGAGTTTTGGTTTCTAGGCAAAACTGTCGAATGAGATTCTGTCGCCCTTCTTTTCCACCTCTGCTGAAACCTGATAGATCGCTTTGCTCATACTGCGACTGAGAAAACAAATTTGTGTGTCTCTCTCTTTGTAGAAAATTGGCACTTTGATGTCGGTAACAAAGTTTCACCTATGAGTCCTCGTCCATAGAGGAGATATACAGATACGCAACAAAGAGGTACTCAAAGCTCTCCGTACTCTAGATGCGAACAAAGCTAAAGTGGTCCCGATGGTAACTCAGCAATTGTTCTGCGCAATTGTTCACCTGAACTGAGTCCTGTGTTATCTCACCTGTACCGCCTCTAACTTGAGACTGGACTAGTATCCCAATCGTGGAAACTTGCAAAACGTGGAAGCTTGCCTGTGCCCAAAAAGGGCAGCTGTGCCGACCCTTCCAAATACAGGCCAATTTTAGTCACAACCGTACTCTGTGGGCCGTGTCTCTTGGGCCGTCTCCTCGAAGACAACGACCTCCTCAAAGACCGCAAATTTTGGTTTTCGCCGTGGTCGGTCGACTGGAGATCTTGTGTATGCCACCCATCTTTGGAGTGAAGCGATGGAAAAACATGGCGTATCCCTTGCCGTATCGCCCGACATATCCAAAGCCTTTGGTAAGGTCTGGCAGCCTTATAAGCAAGCATCTCTCATACGGTATCACTGATAACCTTTGCACTTGGATTGCTGACTTCCTCCATAATCGCCTAATCCAAATTGTAGTGGACGGTCAATCATACGACCCAAAAGCCATTGATGAAGGTGTTCCGCAAGGATCTGTCTTGTCTGCGACACTGTTCCTTCTGCATATTAATGACCTGCCGGCCTAGCATGAGCGGCTTTTATCGCGCGATATGATATGGTACGGCAAGTTGCCTTGCTTACCCCACTACGGTGTAAGCAAGACGGCATGCCGTACCATATCATATCGCGTGATAAAAGCCGCTCATGCTAGGCCGGCTGCTGGTGAACAATACTATCGGGTATGCAGATGATGCCACCATACATAACTAGCAGATATATCTCAATTGCAAAGGCTACCAATGTTTTTATCAATAGTCATTTTATTATCAAATACTTGTTTTGTTTGGAGTGAGTATCGCTCTGTAACTGTAACATTAACTGGTTTTATTATTAGTGAAAGTTATTACTGCTAGCTATTATACTATGCTTCCTCTAAAATACGTATTAAGGTTTTTAATTGACTAAATGTTATGCTTATTAGTCATGTTTTATCTGGAACTGGAATATTATCACGTCCCATTTCTTATCACATAAAACCCGGTTAAACCCGGTTCCCATTCCTTAGAACCGGTTCTAGCCGAACTCCCAAATACCCGGGTTATCCCGGGTTTTCGAGAACCGGGAAAACCCGGTTGCATGCCCTAGTGGCAACAGAGGGGGCTTTCACCCATTAATATAATCATTCGAATGTTCTTTTGTGAGAGGTATATCGTAATCTTACTGACTTCCTGCGCCATCTATTGCTTAGTAGATATAATGACGTAAATAACATGAAATTATTTTTATTATTTTATGTGAGCCTGGATGGGTTTTAATTTATATTATGTTTTGAAGCAGGTAAAAAAAATAACATGATTCATTATTAATTGAGACAGCGATTAAATATAACGTATTTTCATAATCATGTGGCGCCATCTATTTTAGTAAGAATCTGTTTTTGTATTTTCCCGTAGGAATAATGGCAATCCCGCAATAAAAGGTACCCTATATGTTGACCCGGGTTATAAGCTATTACTACACAAAATTTGGTAAAAATCCGTCCAGTAGTTTTTGCGTGAAAAGCGAACATACAAACAGACAAACAGACAAACAGACAAACAGACAAAAATTTTAATATCTATCGTTTTGGGGTCTATATCCTGTACACATCACATAGCAGTAATTTTTTTTTTAAAATATTTCATGTACAGACTTTTTGTCCGTTTCTGTTTTATTATATGTATAGATACTTTACAAAGACTAAACTCAGAATCATAAATGCGATAGTAGGTAGCTGTTTATGTCTGTCTTGAATTTGTTTAGGTAAGTCAATTATAATTTGTTAAAGTTTTCATTTCCTACGGTTCCTCTACAGCTCAAACTCTCTCCAAAATTTATTAAAAAAGGTCTGATGATCAATGACGTCGAAATTTTGCATTTATCAGTAACTAGTGGCTCCCGCGGTTCCATTTCCCGTGGGAATATCAGGATAAAGTACAGCCTATGTCACTCGGACACTAATGTAACTTTCTACTGGTGAATGATTGCAATTTTTATTGAAAACGTGCACCTCTGGTCGAATGTTTTCGCGGACGGTAAGATACAAGATAACGCAGTCATCTAGTTTAGATGTTTGGATGTTTGTTACTCAATCACGCCAAAACGGCTGAACGGATTTGGCTTAAATTTGGGACACATATACTTTGTAGCCTGGAGAGGAGCATAGGCTTCTTTTTATCCCGAAAAAATATCACATTCCCGCGGGATAACGTCGTGTAGTCCACGCGGGTGACGCGGGCGAAGCAGCGGGCGGAAAGCTAGTTGGTTACTTACTAAATGACCCTGCAAACCAGCATCCAGCATCTGCGGATAGCAAAAGATGCAGTTAAGGCGAGGAATCCCGACCGAAATAGGCACGTTAACGCTTGCTCGGCCGCGCTCTACACACTTCGCGCGGACCCAGCGGCAGCCGGCAGTGAACTGTGAACTCGCGAGCGCCCCGCGAATCGAAAATCACGTAAAATTCAATTAAAAATTAAATAATAGAAAATTTTTATTTATGACGGCTGGAATCCCTCGGCTATTCAAAGACAATTGTTTTCATATGTTTTTCATTAACTAAAACCAAGTACACTGCAAGTAATATGATATTTGAATTATTATTAGACGGATGTTTGGGATTTTATTTGACACAGTAAAATATCACCAATCGAAAAAAAACGGCCGGAAGCACTAGATAAATAGCTGTAAATAACATATACTTTTTCCAAATTTTAAGTACTTGTGATTTGCGAGTAATCCATAATTTAAAATACCCTATTTTGGGGAATCGGCGCCTTAAGTTGCAGTTTCAAGTCTCACCTATCTGTGTGGTTTGCCTGCATGCCACGTGTTATGTAGTTTCAATTTCGGGTCAATGAATGTGCTTAGTTGGCAGTTGTAGGTAAAAATACTGGCTAACATTGATTTTCATTAAAATAAATTATTACTATACCTACTTATTGTTATTTTATAATTTTATGCAAATATTAACATTTTGTGGTTTTGGCCTCGCGCCGAGTTTAACATTAACATAAGCACAGCAAATTTTGATCGCACGATTTGTATTCTCGCTGGTTATTTATAAATTCTAAAATTTGTCATCTCTTAATTTATGATTAGGATTCAAAGATTTCGCTTTTGTCTACGAAAACGGTATTCACCGGCTTTTTATTTCTAGACTTACTTTCGCTGTTTTAAGTATTGGTTTGGACAACGTTGTATCATAAATCAAACGTCAAGATTTATGATTAATAAAATTTGGTAGAATTTTTAATTTAGATGAATGATTTTAGAAGTTTATAACTTAGTCCTTCTCTCACATGTAGGCAGTATGTACTTTTGTAATTTTTCAACCACGAGGATGCTTTAATTATTCTCATACGTTTGTCAATTTGAGAACGGTTTTTCTGATTTGTTGACTATATACTAAACCTTCGCTGTTTTAAGTATTGCTCGGACAACTTTGTGCCAAACGTCAAGATGTATGATCAAAATTTGGTAGATTTTTTAATTTAAATGAATGATTTTAAGTCCTTCTCTCACACGTAGCCAGTACCTATGTCTTTTGTCATTTTTCAACCACGACGATGACTTAATTTTTCTCATAGATATACCTACGTTTGTCAATTTGAGAAAAGCCTTTCTGTATCAGATCTTATTTTGTAATGCACGGTAATGAGATTTTACTGTGATTAAAAGTATTAATACAAAATTTCATTATCATTCAATCGATCGTTACTTTGAGTTTACACCATATTCGCGTAAAAAGCGAAAGTTTTCAACGAGGCTATCTGGGCAAAAAATCCCAAAAGTAATTTATTTTTAATCGGTAGGTAATTGAATAAACTTCTCCTAGAAATATGGGTCGAAATCGAAATACAGCAAAAATTTTTAGACTTCCCATACTAAATCGATCACGTGATCACTATGATTTGTATGAAAACTCAAAAAATAAATGTCATATTTCGACCCATGTTTCTAGGAGAAAGTTGTTTGCTTACCGATTCTGAGTCGAACTTAAAAAATTGGCCAGTGGTTTCAAAATAACTCTGTATAGATATTTCGATGAGAATTCAGGCATATTCAGGCTTTAATTCAACTATACTATTGATTTTTTTTGAGGAGCCCGTGGCGCAGTATGGATAGCGTGCTCGGCCTGCGATCTTTGAGGTTAAGCAACGTTCGCAATGGTCGGTCACGGGATGGGTGACCAAAAACTTTTCATCTCGAGCTCCTCCGTGCTCCGGAAGGCGCGTTAAGCCGTTGGTCCCGGCTGCGTTTGCAGTCGCTAATACCCACCAATCCGCACTGAGCCCGCGTGGTGGGTCATGGCGCATTCTCCTTATTCATCCATAAGGAAGGCCAGTGCCCCAGCAGTGGGGACATTAAATGGCTGATGATGATAGATTTTTTAAGAATTGAGGTGCTAACTCTTCTTTAAAAGTTACATACATACATATAGTAGGTCTTTCTGTGTGTGCCACAATGCGTTGTGGGCGTTTTTATAAAAGCCATACCACGAATTTCGCGATGTGGATGTTTTACAGTGCCCACAACTCGTTGTGAGCACTGTAAGTCTCACAACGAGCGTTTTCGGTCTTTGAGCCTAACACATACATACATATACTCACGCCTATTTCCCCCGGGGGTAGGCAGGCAGAGACTATGGATATTAAGTAATATTTTTATAGGTATCCACAACAGGGTAGCACTTAGCCTCCATCACACCTGATTTTAAGTGAAGATAAAGCTGAAGGTGGAAGCAACTACTGAATCATTAACCTCTGAGGTACTTGGCTCTGGCTATCTTATCTCTAACTGCCGGAACACAACAGTTCTGAAAACGTCGTTGTTCTGGCGTCAGACTAAAGGGCTTATTACACTTGGCTAAATTCAGCCTCTAATTAAGCATACATGGCTTGTTTTTATTGCATCACTTGCTACAAATGAGCTCAAAGAAAGCAATGTATGCTTAATTAGATGCTGAATTTAGCCAAGTGTAATAAGCCCTTAAGATGGTGGTAGCTAACCAGGCGGACTCAGAACAAGTCCTACTACAAACTAAACCGGATATATGTACCCCCGCTGGGAATCGAACCCGGGACTTCTGGACCTGATACCGGTGGTGTGTATCTAACCTACTATAAATCCACAAAGACGGTTAAAATATTCTCCAGTTTTTCCATTGTATCAATTTTATTGTAGTTATTTCGTCCCACGGTATTTTATATTTGCTTTAGGTAGGTACTAAATGTGGTACTTAAAGTATGATTTATTTCGTTGTAAGTAACTGGTGTTTTAGTCGTATCATTATGCAGTTTAATGCATAATGACTACCTTCTTCGGTCGCGGTTCCTTCATACTCGTTCATTTTGTCAATTTATAGCTAATATAAATTGTTGTTCTTGAAAATGTTTAATATTTTATATTTTGCTCGTAGTTTGTAGATTGTGACTAGAGTAGCTTCATTTTTTTATAATTCTATGACATTGACTTAGGCATGAGTTCATTAACAGTTGGTTACGCTAACGGTTGGTTAGCGCACGTGATTGGTGTTCGTATGGGTTAACCAACGTTTAACTAACAACGCTTAACGTTACCGACTGTTGGTATTTTTTTTTATATAAAACTGGGCAGGCATTATATTTATATTTATTTATATTTATTTGATTACTAAATTCTATCTACCTATGCCTGTTTTGTGGAACGGATGATTTTGCACAGAATGTGCCCGCAGTACCACCGGTATATCACAAAAGCCGCAACCAACTTACTTTACCAGATACGTAGGTACCTACCAGACCAGACGATGCATAACCACGCCACGACCACTCTGGCGTCGGGGGAGTATGTAACTATGTAGGTACGACGAAGATGTTTTTTTTTTCAATTTTGGCTATCCGCATCGGTATTCAAATTTCTCTATCGTGAGAATTAAGATAATAACAGTTTTTTCTGTAGTTACTGTAAATAGGTAGGTACAATAAATAAGTTTTTAGTATAAATGTCATTTTTATAACAAGGTTTTTTGCTGGCTGTACTTTAATATTGTATTGTTATCTAAACCAAACTTCTATACAAAATTTCAGCTCCATCGGATACTGGGAAGTGGGTCAAATTAAGCTTGCAAGATTTGTCCCCCACTAACTAACGAACATAACAAGTTAATAAAAAGTTACTTGTAATGAAAATAAGTTTTTAGTAAAAATTTATTTTTTATGACAAGCTTTTTTGCTGACTGTACTTTAATATTGTATTGTCATCTGAACCAAACCTGTATACAAAATATCAGCTCCATCTGACACTGGGAAGTGGGTCAAATTAAGCTTGCAAGATTTGTCCCCCACTAACAAACATACGTACTAACTAACTAACTAACATGGCAAGTTAATAAAAAGCTTGTAAAAAGCTTGTAATGAAAATAAACGAGGTTCTCTTCTCATTATAAAAAAGTACAAGGCTATTCGTACCTATACGTTATCATGGTTGATCTGAATAAGTAATATCGCAATCGGAGCTTCTGGCTAAAAAGCTATCTATATCGCGCAATAGAAACGCAGTTCTATTCAGTTTCCGACTGCAACAAGCTATTTAAGGCGCTACTCGGAAAAAATATGGACTTTTTGATATAAAACTATAGGATGGTTAGAGTTGTTACATATCTGGTAATAAGATATGTATTTCTTTATACCTTTATCTAGATTCGTATAGTTTCAGAAACACGATTTTATGATTTTGGCTCGACACTTTTTATTTTCGAAAAGATCTCTAAAAAATACGAAATATCAAGATTATTCTTAAATGGAATTACATATACCATTGGAAATTGGTTTAATTAGTGGTTAGTAGTTACCAATAATATTTAGGATCGCGTAGAAGCATTTTTAAAAAATCGCTATAGTTTTTTAATACTAAGTGATTTTGTATTTTTTTGCCTAATCTGCAAAATTGGCCTTGCTATCTCGCTTCAGCATATTTTTTCCGAGTATCGCCTTAACACCAAGACGTAATTTATATATTTTTTCTTCCTACCTTTACCTCATTTCGCTGCCGTCAAATAAATATAGATATCCCATTCTCATTCCTTTGGAATTTGCATAAAAGCTCTGCGGTCCTATTTCAATAGAATCTGTGTACCCTTGCGTATATTGGCGTATTTTATCGATACATGTGCAAAGATTATGATTATGAGGCATTAAGTCTGCTTTTTATGGTGTCGTTCGCTGAGATTGCCAGCCATATCGCAACGACTACGTCATGCTCGTGAACGGGTCGTTTAATCGTGTGCTTACTATTTTGTAAAATGATATCGTCATTTTATAGATCGGAACGATGCGTGTGGTATCGTATTACGGTTGATATTACTGAGTCAATTGTTTATTAATGTTGCAATATTATCATTAAAACTAAGTGTCTGGAAAAAAGATGGCGCACTCTGATATGACATTTGGCTTTAGCAAATACGATTTGACGGGAACTTTAGTTAAATTGAGTGTGATACCTGACTTCGAAAAATGGAACACCGAATACCACGTCCCCGTAAGTTTACTAATACGAATCACTTAACAACGAATGCACGCCACCACGAAAAACTTAGCACCGAAGCCACGCGATCTCGAATAACAGAATCTCTAATTCATTGATTGAAAACGAATGCACGCCACACAATAAACATCCAATTTTTTGCAACTAAAACTTCCAATTCACTTTAAACGATAACTTTACATTTTGAATTCATATGTTTTTTCCTTTCCTCGAAATTTTTATTCAGTTGATTGTCAAATGAATAAATAGTTTTTGTTGCATTTAGTTGATTGTCAAATGAATAGGAAGTTTTAGTTGCAAAAAATTGGATGTTTATTGTGTGGCGTGCATTCGTTTTTAATCAATGAATTAGAGGTTCTGTTATTCGAGATCGCGTGGCTTCGGTGCTAAGTTTTTCGTGGTGGCGTGCATTCGTTGTTAAGTGATTCGTATTAGTAAACTTACGGGGACGTGGTATTCGGTGTTACACTTTTCGAAGTCAGGTATCACACTCAGTTAAATTCTATATATTTTGTAGTTAATACAAAGAAAAAAAAAACACCCTATTGCATTTTATCCACTTAACATAAAACAAAATCATACACAATAAAATTCCCTTCATTTTTCCTCGCGAATACATCCAGTACTTAGGTATATTTACATCAAAGCGCGAATATGAACCGATGGCGCTTACTATGAAACGTGATACAAAGTTGTAGCGTAGGTACATAAGATAAAAAAAGGTCACTGCTATTTATGAATAATTATTTAAACTTCATAAGTTAGGTCACATATACCGTCAGTGTAATTATTAATAGCGATATGCTTTGTGTGCTATCAGTTCTTTAGTTATTTCTGGTCATTATTTGTTTTAAAAATTTGCGCAGTTTAGTGACATCGTAACGGTCAGACAGTAGAAAATATGAAGCCATCTATATATATAAAATTCAAAGTCCTGACTGACTGACTGACTGACTGACTGACTGACTGACTGACTGACTGAGATATCAACGCACAGCCCAAACCGCTGAACCTAGAGACTTAAAATTTTGTGTACAAATTTTACAGTGTAGGCATCCACTAAGAAAGGATTTTTGGAAATTCCACCCCTAAAGGGGTGAAATAGGGGATGAATGTTTGTATGAAAGTCCTTCAGTTTTGAAGTTAGGATCTTCAAATTTTGTATTTAGGCTGGTAATTGAAAATTAATATTTACCTGTGTCAGCGTTTTTGACAATTCCACCCCCGAAGGGGAGAAAAGGGGGATGGAATGTTGTATCTGGAAAGTCCTTCATTTAATTTATTATTTAGGCTTATGGACGGAAAGTAAAACAAATAAGCAAACACATATTTCGTATTTTTTTTCGAAAATCAACCCCTTAGAAGTGAAATGGGATAAATAAACCTAAAAATCGATATGGATGTCGTTATTGAGGTTTTATGGGATAACGATAGCAAAAATGGCATTTATTTTGATGTTTAACACGCTGAACATGATTCAACCCCTAAAAGGTTGAATTAGGGGTGAAGTTTTGAATGAAAAATCAGGCGTAAAATAGACATTTCAACTTGAAACTTTGTAGGCTTACTTCTTAAAACAAATAGGCAACCCATTTCGTAGTTTTCCGAAAATCAAACCCAGGGGGTAATAATCACTAATCACGTAAAAACGGCTGATCGGATTTTTATGAAATTAAAACATAGAATACTTTTTATCCTGGTTATTGGTCCCTTAAATATTTTCTCGAATGTCCACGCGGACGAAGTCGCGGGCGGAAGCTAGTTAAAATATATGATTATTATGAAGCACTTGAAGCACTTGAAATCAATTTTGTACGTACTGTGAACAACTCATTAAGCTTAACTGTTTGATTACGAAAATGGGTCTAATTTCGATTTGCATATAGAATAATTTCGATTTGATTTCTACTTATTTACAACTTTACGTAAAGTCAAATCATACTGGAAAGTAAAACGATGCCAAATCTGGACAAATTGCTTGGACATAACTTTTTAAATTTTCATTGTAAGTAAAGGTTGACTTCCGAGCATCGCGGCCGATCGCAGCCGCGCGCGATCGATCGCGTGCGACTGACGCGCGCGGCTGATGCGACAATAGTCAGTGTATGAAAATGTATGGCGCTGCTTCCGAGGTATGCGACAGACGCGTGCGGCCGACGGCAGAGGTCGGCCGCACGCGGCCGTAACTATTATGAAAACTTCTTTGTATTGTATAGATACTCACTTATCAAGACTAAAATCCATATTGTTTCTGGCCAGAAATTGGTTAAATAATTTGAGACACTGGGAAGGATTATAATAGGCTACTTTTACTTTTTACCACAGGAAAGTATCATATTCCCACGGGAAAACCAGTAGTAGGTATTATTTGTTTGTCCGTCTTTCACGTCAAAACGGAGCGACGGATCAATGTGATTTTTGGTACGGGGGTAGATTGGGAGCTAGACAGTGATATAGTTTATCCCGGAAAATATCACATTCCCTGAGGATAATGTCGTGTAGTACACGCGGGCGAAGCCGCGGGCGGAAAGCTAGTCAAGACTAAAATCCATATTGTTTCTGACTTCACGCTTAAAAAAAGAAATTTCAGTCTCTTAAATCTCGGTGGGGTCGAAAACGCTTCGTACCGCCACAATGTCTGGTTTAGTATGAGGTCTAAAACGCCGCGTACCGCACCAATAGAAAGAATAGCTAATTCAGTGCCGCAGTGAGCGTGTTACAGAAAGGGCGTTTGCGCACTACACTGAATTTTACCGTCCGGCGGTCCGTTTTTTTACGGACCGGCGGCGTGGCATGAAAAACACGGATGATTGGCTTGTGCAGTTGTCCGTCTTTTTACTCGCCGGGGCAGCGCAGTGATTACCCCCGGGGCGGGGGCCCCGCCCGCTCATGAATATCACGTTTTCAGTTCAATATCACAGTTTCAATGTTTCAAAGCCAAAACTACAAGAAATAAATAAATTCTTACTATGTATAATAAATAATTTATGATTAAAATACAACCATCCGTTTTTTTCCGGACGGTAAAATTCAGTGTATCTCGGAACGGAAAAAAACGGACCGGAATGGGGAAAAGTAAAATGTCGGACGGTAAAATTCCGTGTAGTGCTTGTGCACGGTTTTTTTACGGTCCGATATAGCAGGCCATAGAATGTATATGTGCGCTTGTGCACTACACGGAATTTTACCGTCCGACATTTTACTTTTCCCCATTCCGGTCCGTTTTTTTCCGTTCCGAGATACACTGAATTTTACCGTCCGGAAAAAAACGGATGGTTGTATTTTAAACCCCCGCCCCGGGGGTAATCATTGCGCTGCCCCGGCGAGTAAAAAGACGGACAACTGCACAAGCCAATCATCCGTGTTTTTCATGCCACGCCGCTAGTCCGTAAAAAAACGGACCCGGACGGTAAAATTCAGTGTAGTGCGGAAACGCCCTTTCTGTAACACGCTCACTGCGGCACTGAATTAGCTATTCTGTCTATTGGCGCGGTACGCGGCGTTTTAGACCTCATACTAAACCAGACATTGTGGCGGTACGAAGCGTTTTCGACCCCACCGAGATTTAAGACGATACTCGGAAAAGTTATGCTGAAGCGAGATAGCAATGAGAAAACGACGCGCGCGGGAGCGAGACCGATCTTGCAGATTCGGCTAAAAAATCACAAAATCACTGCGTATTAAAAAACTAAAGCGATTTTAACAAAAATGCTTCTATACGATCCTAAATATTATTAGTGTCCACTAATTAAACCAATTTCCAATAGTGTAAGTAACCCCATTTACAAATAATCTTGAAGTTTCGTATTTTTTAGAGGTCTTTTCGAAAAGAAAAAGTGTCGATGCAAAATCATAAAATCGTGTTTTTGAAACTATACGATTCTAGATAAAGGTATGAAGAAATATATATCTTAATACCAGATTTGTAACAACTGTAACCGTCCTATAGTTTTAAATCAAAAAGTCCATACTTTTTCCGAGTAGCGCCTTAAGAGACTGAAATTTCTTTTTTTAAGCGTGAAGTCAGAAACAATATGGATTTTAGTCTTGATAAGTGAGTATCTATACAATACAAAGAAGTTTTCATTACAGTTACGGCCGCGTGCGGCCGACGACAGACGTCGGCCGCACGCGTCTGTCGCATACCTCGGAAGCGGCGCCATACATTTTCGTACACTGACTATTGTCGCATCAGCCGCGCGCGTCAGTCGCACGCGATCGATCGCGCGTAGGGCTTGCAAATATTCGACAAATTTAGGTATTCGAATATTCGAATATTTTGTCTCAGACATTCGAATATTCGAATATTATTCGAAATATTATAAAGTCAAATAAAACAGGGTTTTAAGTGGTAAGAACTTTTGCAATGAAATGAAAAATGCTCAGTAAGTTTTTGAGAATATTTATTGCGACAAAATGTTATAAAATCATAAAATCAAACAACTTCTAATGAACCCTGCCATCATTGAGATCATCATTCATCATTCATCATTTATCTAATTAAGTTACGTATATAAAACTTAACAATTTCTGTTAACTGGGCAGTAACTAAAATATATAAAAAATCTCTCTGAGATGCATTTGCATAAAAATAGTCCTATAATCCTTTGGGGAGGCCTATGCCCAGCAGTGGGCGTCATTCGGCTGACATGATGATGATGACGAAAAATAGTCCTTTATGGAAAAGTATACAAATGAAAATGTTACGCTAAGTAAATTGTTAGCGTAATACACATTTCTCCAATATTTTGAATCAGGGCTATAAGCAATAAAAAGAAACTATTAAAATGATTAGTTAGTTTTAACTTTCTGAATAAACCACATCAATGAGATCGTTAATTCGTCACGTCATTTGTTATCTATTAACTTGGCACTAGCTAATGTAAAAAAACATCTCTCTTGAGATCAGTTTCATAGTTAGAATTAAAATATTTAAAAAAAAAACAATGAAAACAATTAACTTAATGAAATTACTAGTACAGGACACGCCCCACAGGCATTCCCGGAGACGTGGGTTCGAATCCCACCTGAAAGCTACTTATAGGGCTCGTGGTTTTTACTATCACATTTTTCCTATAGATAAAGATAAGATAAAAATATTCTTTATTCACTTAGACATAATAAATATGTACTTATGAATCGTCAATATTTTCCTACCACCCATTCAAGACTTTTTTAACTGACAAGAAGAATGGGCGCAAGAAACTTGCCAGCGTTTCTTAGTTAGGTAACGACATTTACAAAAAAAAACATATCGTTACTAATACAACAATTGCTTAGTATAAAAATACATCATATTAAACAGTGATTATGTTATGTGTTACATCATGACCATGCATTGCGGTCATTCAAATAATCGTCTACTTTATAGTATCCTTTGCTCATCAGCGACTCTTTAATGTAACATTTAAATTTATGCAATGGTAGTTCAATTATATGCTGTGGAACTTTATTAAAAAAGGCTATGCTTTTCCCCAGAAATGAGGCTCTGGATTTTTCTAGCCTAAACTTGGGAACGACAAGTTTATCTTTATTTCTTGTGTTAAAGCGATGAATATCGCTCTGCTTTACAAATGTATTATAATACTTTTTCACATAAATTATATTTTCATAGATGTAATGTCCTGCAACAGTTAAAATGTTTATTTCTTTAAATAGATCTCTTAAAGAATCTCTCGATCGGAGGTTGTAAATGGCGCGAATAGCCCTTTTTTGGAGCACTAATATACTTTGGATGTTAGCGGCTGAGCCCCACAACAAAAGGTCGTAGGACATAACACTATGAAAATAACTAAAATAGACTATTCTAGCCGTTTCAAGTACAGGACAGTTACGATATACAGGTAGTAAAACAAAAAACAGTACAGAGATTTTAGGGGATGATAGTGTCCATCAATACGAACTATTTTTACTATGAGGGCTGACCACGGAAATGCGAAAAAAAAATCAGCTGTTCCATACATTTCAATCGAGTCCATGTTGTACTTTTGTATGGAACAGCTGACATTTTTTTCGTGATTTCGTGGTCGGCCCCATAGTAAAAATTTATCGTGTTGATGGACACTATCATCCTCTAAAATCTCTGTACTGTTTTTTTTACTATCTGTATGCTATGAAATAAATGCAACTATTTCTTGTTTGGTTTTCTTTGGTAATGAGATCTCAAGAAACTTAATGCATCCAGCGAATCATCTTTTAGGGAGCATCTTGGGTGATTACATAAATATTTGCATGAGGAAAATACTCTCTCACATTCTACACTTGTAGGTGGTATACAAAGCAAGAAATTATAACTTTGTTCTAAGTGAACTTGCACTTGGACCCCCTCTATGATATAAAGGCCATTTGCATACAAACTGATACTTCAAGTTCTACGTTATCAGAATAATTTGCAGTAGACGTAGACGAAGCTGATGAAATGGTATCAGCAATTCTTTTTTGCAGCTGTTCCTGAAGACTTATTGCGGTATCTGTGGTTTCATGTTGATGACTCATTTGAATTAAAGGCACATTATCATCTTCCTCGTGAGATTGAATATGATTGCTAAAATATTTGCTATTATGTTTCACATCTTCATACAAAGTTCACCTGGTCTACTATAACTTATATGGCAAAATAACACAGCAACTTGAAATGTTTACACAATTCTGAGCTTTGATAGATTGATAGTTCCATTGTTATCATGCAATGCAACTAATACAAGCAAGGAAACACAACACTTATCCATTTTAACTTATAAATGTACGCATACTATGATTTGCATATTCTTAAATAAAAAATATTTGAGGTTATATTTTGATGCGATGTAAAATAACACAAAACCAACAAGTAATTATAAAAATATACTTACTTACATGAATAAGAGCCAACGCGCACTTGTCATTTTTAATCGGGCGATAGTTTAGTAGGAATCGTAAGACGTTCGTGATCAAACTATCGCCCGATAGTTTGGTTTTGAGAGCCTGCGCGCACTTGTGATTTTTAGTCGACCGATAGTTGGTTGTTCGTTGGTTGTGCGATGGTTGTCCGATAGTTGTGCGATAGTTGTCCGATAGTTGTACAACTATTGGCCAGTCATTTTCGATAGTTCGATACTGAATGCGCAGTCTACCGATAGTTAGTTTAATCGTCAGTGCGCGGACTGCCATATAACTCTATACTGAATCCGAGAACGCTCAAACTATCACCCGATGAAAAATCACAAGTGCGCGTTCGCTCTAAAACACAGAATTCGATAAAATTCTCATATAAATAACAGTTTTTTAATACACTGCACTGCAATCGGACTTAAAAGTCTGCCGGCCGGTTGGTGTAAACAAACAATGGCGTCGATCGAGTGGCACGAGTGGGTTGACCGAAGTGAGCGCGAGCGATCGCCTCCGAGAGTAGATCTGAGAGTTCTCGAATGACAGCGTACACTAACGAGCCTTCTTTTGATACGTTCACGCAAGATAAGTTTGATTAAATTTGACGTGTTTAAAAAAAAACGAATATTCGAATATTCGTAAATATTATTCGAATATTAAAATGGGGCGAATATTCGAATTATTCGAATATTCGAATATTCGATTGCAAGCCCTAATCGCGCGCGGCTGCGATCGGCCGCGATGCTCGGAAGTCAACCTTAAGTAGGTCTGCTGGGTGCCTACCATCAACTCTTATTGCGGTTTTGTTTAGGACCTAAACTGATCTACTTCGCTTATTCGTACCACGACAGCTTAATATCAATGACAGCGATTCAGTGATCATTCAATGACATTTCACAGCCGCTAAGCTGTCAGAAACTCTTATTTGACTTATAACCCGGTCGATTTAACATGACACCTGCAGGTTATACCCGTCCCTCTCACTCTCCAGGCATGACAGAATGAAGTGAAAGAGACGGGTAGAAGAAATAAGGACACAAATCGTTCGGTCATTCACATTTAGCAATTCATTTGCGATCCAGTTTTTAGAAGGTTATAGTACGAAAGAAAGCAATTAATTTTAGGAACCTATTCTGCATCGCGCTATTTTTGAATCGCTGTCATAAAGTTGATGGTAGGCACCCTGTACCTATGTCATACGCGAAATTTTTACGATGTTTTGTTTTGTCGTAGAGTTCCCGATATTTTGGGATATCGTATTTCGCCACTGCACTAAACTGCTTTCTTTGCCTTTCCCCCTTTTTTTCCGTCTCCGAATATCGGGTAAACTGCTTTGACCCATGAAAAACTTGAAGTGCAATGGCCACAGACTAAAAGCGAATAAATGTTCAATACTAAAGTTAACTAATTAAAATATAGACGAGCAATGAATCACCTGAACTAATTACAGGGTTGCTGAACCGTAGCATAGTCAGACTGAGTAGCAGTCTCACCAAGATTAGCAGGGTAATTCTTTTCACCGCGAATCTCATTGTCGTCGCCTTCGTTTAAAACACTTTCATTCAGCACGCGTAGCATGACAAACTCAAGAAGAGTTTTGTCTATCCTCGATCTATAATTGACAGCCGAACAATAGTTTGTCTACGATGAAGTGTCATGTTTGACGTTTCGTTCGATAGAGACAAAACCTTTCTGGAGTTCATCATGCTAGTTGTTATGCTACCAGTGCAGGGCATAGGTGATTTTATGCCATGAAAATATTTATCTGCATGCTGCAGTAAATATTTATGGTATTTTTCAGCATTCCAAAATGCCACAAATATCATAAGAATGCAGTAAAAAGGCATTGTCTAGAATTGACGTCTTTTTTTTTGTCTCGCGGCCATCAACAAAATTTTTGAAAATCAATTCTTGATAACTATAACAAACAATATTCGCCAAGACAGTATAGCTGTAAACTCAGGCAGAACCAAGTTAGAACCATTCGTCCGTATATAGAACATTTTAAAAACCGCACATGTAACTTTGTTATTCATACAAACACCATGAAAAACAAAGTTAAGTTCTAGCTAGTCTCACTCGGTTCCGCCTGAGTTTATAGGTATACTATCATTGCAAATATTGTCTGTAGTGATGCCAACAAATTATATTTCAATGTTTGGTTGATGGCCACAAGAAAAAAAAGACGCCAGCTGCCATACAAAAATGGTCATGGTCTTTTTACACGAAGGTGACGAAACCGCGGCGATGAGAATTACCCAGCGACGTTTTTATTGGCCAAGCTATAATAATACAGTAAAAAGACTATGAAAACAGTTTCTAAGAAATTTCAACTTACCAGTTATAATTAAACTTGTAACTTAGATAGTTAAATAACAATTCTGCTTGGATTTTTTGTAAAGGCAACCTACTTGTAGGATGCAAATAGTTCTTTAATGCAAAACCAATCGGTTAGAGCATCAGGCCGAATTTAGCGTCCGAAAATCTACTAAAGTAGTGTGTTTTCCTATTCACTTTTTTACACTTACGGAATTGCATTGTGAATTCTTAAAATACTTAAATTAAAAATCATTGCTTCTGTTAAGTTTTCCTGCGTGCAGCTGTAAGGAAGGATGCGCTTGGTTTCTTCGTATGAAGCCTATTTTTTATTTTACAGCTCGTCTGGAAACCTTCTGCTTAACTTTGCTTTCTAAGTGTCATGACAAGCCGAAAAGGTCAGGCTTCTTGGAAGCTTCTAACCGCCTCTGTGGTCTAGTGGTTCACACCACGGATTTCAGACCAAGAGGTCCCGGGTTCGATTCCCAGTGGGGGTACATATTGTATTCGGTTTGGTTGATGGTAGGACTTGTTCTTAGTCCATCTGGCTAGCTACCACCGTCTTATCTAAGTCTGACGCCATAACAATGATTTTTTCAGCATTATTGTGATCCGGCAGTTAGAAATGAGATTGCCAGTTCCTCAGTGATTGAGGATTCCGGGAGTAGTGCCCTTCCACCTTCAGCTTTATCACATCAGGTGTGATGAAGGCTAAGTGCAACTAACCTCGTTGTGGATAAAAAAAAGCTTGTCCGGCTAAATAAGATGGTGTCCGACCTGTCCGGTTTTTGTCTGGTTTTACCTCTTTGCCCAACTCGCGAACTCTCGTGCGTCTAGCGAGAACTTCCATCATATAAAAGAGAGAATCAAGCGGGTGCATTGCAAATTAAAGGTTTTTCAGAATTAAGTTATGAAATCTTATTTATTATCTTTTTATGAAATCTTAATTTATTATGTTCCAGATAATTTTAAGTTTGACATTAATGTAATATTGACTGAACTTTTTAAATTATTTATATTGATTTGTTCCTTGACAATGTTTAATGTAATAATGCATGCACTGCTGGTGTCCTTATAAATTAAATAAATAAATAAATAAATCTTTGGTTCTTTAGGTTGTCTGGCTTTGATACCCAAAAGTCCGGATAAACTACCTGTCCGGTATTTCAGTTTAAAGACCTGCACGCGTAGCATGATAAACCCGAGAAGAGTTTTGTCTACCTTGAAAGTCTATAATTGACAGCTGAACAATATTATTGTCTACGATGAAATGTCATTTTTGACGTTTCGATGTAGACAAAACCTTTCTCGAGTTCATCATGCTATACTACCCGTGATTCAGGGTGCCTACCAATCATCATTGGTGCCTACCATCAACTTTAAGACAGCGATTCAAAAATATCGCGATGCAAAATAGGTTCCTAAAATGAATTGCTTTCTTTCGTACTATGACCTTCTAAAAACTGGATCGCAAATGAATTGCTAAATGTGAATGACCGAACGATTTGTGTCCTTATTTCTTCTACCCGTTTCTTTCACTCGATTCTGTCATATCCGGTGAGTGAGAGGGACGGGTATAACCTGCAGGTGTCATGTTAGTTTGGCCGAGTTATAGGTCAAATAAGAATTCATGACAGCTTAGCGATTGTGAAATGTCATTGAATGATCACTGAATCGCTGTCATTGATATTAAGCTGTCGTGGTACGAATAAGCGAAGCAGATCAGTTTAGGTCCTAAACAAAACCGCAATAAGAGTTGATGGTAGGCACCATGGCAACCCTTGTTATGACAGTGACACATACAAATTAAGACCGGTTCGTTAAATGTTCAAAACATAATTATAATAGCAACAACTGTCTGCGGCGCTTGAGCAACTCATGTATCATAATCATAAGTCATAACTTATATCGAATTATCGAACGAGTTGCACAACTTTTGCCATCGTTTCACTAAAATAGCCGGCTGGTGACATATTAAATGTATTAGACATAGGCTAGGGCTAAGTTTATATCCGGAAATCCCATCGGGATTAAATATAGCCTATGTCATTCGGGAAGAATGTACCTTTCTACTGGTGAAAGAATTTTCAAAATCGGTCCAGTAGTTTATTCGTTACAAACAAAAATAAAAATCTTTTCTTTATAGTTAATATCAGTAGGACTAGTTTACTAAAAGTGTCAGGTTGTAGTGTAGGTACACAGCTAAGAATAGAAAATGCGTATAAAAATAAGATTTCTGATAAAATAATGGTGTTGTCAATAAATATGACATGACATACCTACATTTCCTTTGATACCAAGATAAGAAGCCACTTGCAGTATTTTTGCAGCGTTTTCGTGGAAATCGGTAAAACATGGCGTATCTGTCAACATCGATCATTCATTTCATTTCCTATTATTATTGTTGCGCAAATACAATAAGAAGGTGCAAGAGCAGGCCAGCGCCCCGATTCAAAAACCGTCGGAAACGGAATCGGATTCGAATTCCGTGCTTTGTCTTTGTCGATTCGATAGTGAGCGACAGAGATAGAACATACATTCCGCTGTCGGGAGCGTTTCCGACGGTTTGTGAATCAGGGGGGAGATCAGTAATTCAAACTTATGACTTTAACAGTTTCACAATGTGGCTTGCGCTTGATACGCGTCGGCGATACGGATACGGTGATTGGCTCGGGCAAGTAAAGCTGGGTCCACATTTGTATCATCTTGAATCTCAAAATCAGGCGTATCCGCTTATCCGTATCATAAAGTGTGGACGCCACTTTGATCATGTCGTATCTCTCAACGTGTAATGCCAAAAACCATATCCACAGTTACGGTTACGATACTGTATCTTGTCAGCGTGTCGTCAACGCCTGTCGTCATGAGTGGACGCTCAATTTTTTCTACAATCCTTGTATCCAAAACTTGTCTGGATCGTGTGACGGCGTTGCGTATCCTCTTTGATGATCGGGCAAAAACCGCCTAGGGATGGATCTCGGTGTATCACGTATCAAATGACATAGGCGTATAAAATAAAATAAAATGAATAATCATGATAGGTACAGTATCAAAATGCGACCATACTACGATCATTTGGCCGATCATCAGGCATATCAATCAAGACTGCGCATCACGATCGCGTATCATTTCCCGTCCAAATATGCTTTCATGATACGCGTCGGCCCCGCCGGTACGGATACGGTGATCGGAATCGGGCAAGTGATACATATCTGGATCTGAACACGCCTTTACTTATTTTATTACTTGCACGATAAACGTGTGTTCCATGTCAAAATGTAAAGATTGTCGTGTCGTCGTCGACTTGTACGAGACACTTTAAGATAACTAAAGAATGATGATTCCATGTCCACCATAATTCGATTTATCATCATGTGGAAATCACGAATGATTAAAATACACATTGTTTTATTTTCGTTTATCGGGGTTATCAAACAGTTAAAGTACCTACTTAATTTACAAAAAGAACCGTTAAAGTAATTTGAAACAATTTTGCTACATTATCCACTATATACAGGATGTTAGGGGCACCGTTGCAAAAACTTTAACCATGGCTTCACGGGGCCGGAGCAGGGGTTAGAACCGCCCAGCCCTGACGCGAAGCCTATTAGGCTTGGTGGGAGGGCTGGGCGCGGCGAGGGACAGGCCCTGTGTCTGACCGAGTCCAACATGCCGAGTGGTATACGTAGACAGTATTTGCCCTCACTATAAAAAAAGGCCATCATGCTAAACAACGCACAGAATTTTTCGTCGGAAATAAAAAAAAATATTTCGACTCTCCATACAAAATGTCCCGATTAGTTGCTATATTTGTATGAAAAGTCGATTTTTTTTTCACTTCCGACAAAAAATTATTGCTGTAGGTACGTTGTTCAGCATGATGGTCTGAAGCCATGGTTAAAGTTATTGCAACGGCACCCCTAACACCCTGTATGCGAAACCTCACTGAATATTATTGAAATTTGGATGCTTCAGGCATTTTAATACTTATGTAAATCATCACCAACAGCCATTTAAATGAAAATAATACCTACTGCTGGGGCCTAGGCCTTCCTAATGGATGTTAGGTATTAGACTAAATAAGTATAGAAACCTATTATTTTTGTTCTGTGACTCGACATACATGCATGGGAACTCTCGACGTAAAAAACCACTAAAATTAAAATGATAAATAGAAATATAAATTATGTACAGTAAAAAAAAAAAAAAATTCTTTACACATGTACTTACTATCTAGAGTATCCTGTTTTTAATATTATTGAAATCGTTTTCATTAAAATGCACTGCTAACAATGCAATTTACACAGGCTTTATGTTTAGCGAGGTATTTTTAAATATCTTACGTAAGACCTGCGAGCTGCGTTGTAAGAAGCAATGGAATGTAAACTGCGAGCACGTGTAAAACCCGCCTTGACAGCAACCCACCTTAATAGGTTTACTTAAATATGCATATTTTTAGCATTGAATTGATATGATAATTACATAATAGGTGTTAATTATAGAATGAGAAGTGTTTCATGAATTGTTAAGCCGAAATTTAAGGCGCTACTCGGAAAAAGTACGGACTTTTTTATTTAAAGCTATAGGACGGTTACAGTTGTTACAAATCTGGTAATAAGATATATATTTCTTCATACCTTTATCTAGAATCGTATAGTTTCAGAAACACGATTTTATGACTTTGGCTCGACACTTTTTATTTTCGAAAATACCTCTAAAATATAAGAAATATCAAGATTATTCTTAAATGGGGATACATATACTATTGAAAATTGGTTTAATTAGTGGACACCAATAATATTTAGGATCGTATAGAAGCATTTTTTTAAACTCGCTATAGTTTTTGAATACGAAGTGATTTTGTGTTTTTTTTGCGTAATCGGCAAAATCGGTCTCGCTCCCGCGCGCGTCGTTTTCTCATTGCTATCTCGCTTTAGCATAATTTTTCCGAGTATCGCCTTAATAGATGGTTTTTGTGTTCTTAGCATAAGCTTAAGCTCTTAGGCGCATAAGGTATAGAACGACACTCAAGTCTCAAGTAGAGATCTCAAGTATACCTAGTAGTTAGCAAGGGAAGAATGTATTCGTTGCATGTATTAACATCATCATCATCATCATTTCAGCCGTACGACGCCCACTGCTGGGCATAGGCCTCCTCCAAGGATCTCCACAACGATCGGTCCTGCGCTGCCCGCATCCAGCGGCGCACCGCGACCTTGACCAGATCGTCGGTCCACCTTGTAGGGGGCCTGCCCACGGAACGTCGTCCGGTTCGCGGTCGCCATTCGAGAACCTTTCCGCCCCAACGGCCATCGGTTCTCCGCGCTATGTGTCCCGCCCACTGCCACTTCAACTGAGCAATCCTTCGAGCGATGTCGGTCGTTTTAGTTCTCCTGCGGATCTCATCATTTCTGATTCGATCGAGCAGGGAAATACCAAGCATCGCTCTCTCCATTGCTCGCTGGGTGACCTTGAGCCTTCTTATGAGACCCATAGTAAAAGACCACGTCTCGCTTCCATAAGTCATAACTGGCAACACACACTGGTCAAAGACCTTAGTCTTGAGAAAGCTTCTCATCGAGCCTCAACGTGCGCGTGTTGTAGGTTGCCAGGTCAAGTCGTCGGTGTTGGTAGCCGGGGCCTACCCGGGGATTCTTAGCACCCCCTGCCCCGCCGTTACCATAGCCGCTACCGTAGCTAGGAATAGCGGGGCCGCCGGGGACTGGGGGCCGATTTTTATTTTGTGTAATCATATCGGGGGGTTTTGCCATAATCGCCACGCTTGGCAGGCGGGTTGGCGATCGCAGTATGGCCTGCTGTTAAATGGAGACGCTGCTGCCCATCTCCTTTGGCAGTTTTCCCTCTGTCGGCTCTTACGACACCCACGGGAAGAGAGGGGGTAGTGCTATTCTTTTTATGTGCCGGCACTACACGGCACGGCATGTATTAACATATCGCTTTCTAACTACCTATATATACTTACTTGAGAAGAGATCTCTACTTGAGTGTTGTTCTATTATACGGACCTAAGATTAGGATTTTTTGTGTCAATATACCTACTTACTTATAATAAGTAATATTGCATAGTCTTTTCTTTAACATTTTATGCTCGCAAGTGACAACTTTAAGGCCAGTCACAAGCAAACATATGTAACAACATAGAACTTAGTCACATTGAAGGTTCCGAAACAAAAAAATCTCTCTGTGACGACGTGTAGTTCACGCGGGCGAAACAGCGGGCGGAAGGCTAGTGGGTTATATTTTATCCCGATATTACCACGGGAACGGGTACCACCCGTTTAAATCCGCGGGTAGCAGTTAATAAATAGTTTGATGCAATTGCTGGCAACACAGCCTAGCGGTTAGCTTATTCGTAAATTATATAAACATTCCTATATTAAACCATAAAGTTTATAGGTAGTATTAACTTTATGATTCAATCAAATCAAACCGGATAAGCCCGCCTGTTCAGCAATGTTGGAAATAAACAACAAGATAATTATTGCAACTGGAAAACAAGATCTGCAGAAAAGCTTTAAAATTGAAATACTGTACTTATCCGAAAATGATTGCCTGTAATTTGTTTGAGTGAAACATCTAGTTTTAGCACAACTGTATCCGCCTAGGAATATTACGGATGCTGTTGTGTATAGGGTTGTCAACAGCGACAATTTAACCAAATAAATTTAATAGCGCTCCGCCCGCCCGCGACTTCGTCCGCGTGGAATTTAGATATTCACAACCCTTAAGGACACAGCACATTACATCAACTCGGAAAGGGATCGACACCGTATCGTCTTCGCCTCGCGGTCAACCAGGCGTCAACCTAATGTAAGCACAAAGCACGTAACCAAGTACGTACGTACGTAACCAAACCGGTACCCCTAGTATGAGTTTGGCAAACTGTATTCGTAATCGAAAATTATCACTCTATCTCTTTCATGTCCTTTGACTGCTTTACCGACATGAGCAGTTCATCCGATAGTTTTCGTAAACGTTGACAGTTAAAATCAGACAGATCAGCGTCGTCGGTACGTCGACTCGGCTATGGCTAGGGGACGCCGCGCTTACCGCTCGCTGGTCCCGAGGCGAGGCGATTACGTTACGATTCCGATTAGTGTGCTTTGCAGTAGGGAGTTTCATACAAAGAATACTGAACCGCTCGAGTTGATACGTTTACGTTCCGTTTCCGAGTTGATATATATGCTGTGACCTTTAAACTCAAATTTTTTCTAAATCGGTCCAGTAGTAGCAGTTTCTCTCGCGTTTGACTTTGAGTCACAAAAAGAGACTTCTTCTGCGTGGACCCCCTTTTACCCCCATATAGGAAGAACTTCCAAAAATCCGCTCTCAGTGCTCCCCTACATTCCCCAAGGGACATACATGCCAAATTTCAGCTTCTTGCGCCCAGTAGTTTCGGCTGTACGTTGTCTGTCAGTCAGTAACGCAAGCGTTTTGTATTATACAGATTAAACTACGGTTCAATGTACTTCAATTTTAAAACAGAATCGCTAAAAGGTTTACGATATTAAATTAAAATAGCCAATTAAATTGTAACGAGTTAAAATTGAAATCATCTAAAACAGTTGAATTAGAGCTCTTAGAAAGTATTCCTCCCCATAAAGTCACATAAAATTAAAACGTAGCTATATCAATAAAGAAATCGCAGAAAGGAACATAAGAGTTGGCTTGACTTTACTGAGATATTTCAACGCTTTTTGTAAAGAAATAAGCAGCTCCAGCGAGAGTTGGTCAGTTTTTTAAAGGATGATTTTGGTGAGATTTCATATCTTTTTGCTAGGTATTTATTACACATCTTGCTTCAAGTTTAGCGATTGGGCGTTTTCACACTGGACGATAACTGTAAGGACACGATATCGGCACGATATCATCAGACTGGCAGTTTGATACAATCACTATACTTACCATACTAAATGCTTTCACACTGTTTCGTTGCAGTCAACGTTATCGTGTCGCCAACAGGTCGTACTATGGAATTCTAAGATCGTAGGTCTGAGTGTAAGTTAGTAAATATGCATAATAGGTACTGTCGCGTTTGAGTAAAATTTTGACAGATAGATTGTGCTATGTAAATAAATAACATTTAGAATTGAATTTGAATGCGATAGTAGCTTACAGACAGATACACATTATAAGTATTAAAAGTATTGTGAATTCTAGAAGGGTTGACTTGAAAGGACTATGGGCCTTTTTAATTTAACATAGAGCGTCAAGGCCGAGGGGAATTTTAAGGAGTACTTAACTATGTTTGTCTACATACAAACTAAACAAATTTAATGCGCGTGTTGTTATTAATGTGATTATCATCTCATTAGTCATAGTTAAGGCCATAATTGACGTAATATTTGATTTATAGTAGCTTGAAATCAGAGACACCTAGAAGGCGTTTTGATACTTGTTTTTAAATTAAAGGTAGGTTCAATATTTTATGCAACAAAAGATGGTGGCAAAATGTAATGGTGATCCAGAAAAAGTTGCACTCCGGGAGTGCCGGCAGAAGGGAAAAGGGCTCCCTAGACATTTTCACAAAAAAAGGAATTTGACAAAAAAAATAATAAAATATGGACTAGATTTGAACCGAGGTCTTGTGGCTTCAATACCGCCCGTTTTCTAGCCTGAGCTATCACAACTTTGGAAACGGAGGCGAAATTTGCCTTCGTATTCTAATGACATGGTAGGTTTTTCGATCAGGTCACGTGTTCGTCTTACAAATTTAAAGTGAAGA
The DNA here is from genome assembly GCA_949710035.1 of Crambus lathoniellus. Taxonomy (NCBI): domain Eukaryota; kingdom Metazoa; phylum Arthropoda; class Insecta; order Lepidoptera; family Crambidae; genus Crambus; species Crambus lathoniellus. The sequence goes on along the minus strand of OX453309.1, from coordinate 28,783,523 downwards.
AAACCGAAAGAAATGAATTTCACAGCAAATAATTTAGAATAGGAAAAGGTTTGATCCGAAGAAGCACAGGTAACAAATGTCAAGTAATAATACAGTGCCACAACCTTTTCTGTTCCGGTGACAGCGGCGCTACGTACGTTTTTCTTTTTTTTGTAGCAATTTAACTGGCCCTGAGTTTTAAGAATTTCAGCCGCCAGCAGCGCTATGGTTGGACATCAACTTGACAGCAAAATGACATTAAAAAAAACACGTTAGTTTCACATTTTGGCCACCGGCACAGCAAAGTTTGTGGCACTTGTAGAACTTGTGATAGAATATAGTGTAGTGTGTGACAGTAGTTGACGCATTGAAGCGAAGCGAGCGACGTGGTCCACTAGTTTTGTGTTTTATGGGAATGAGGGAACGAACGTTTTTATTTGTACCTTCAATAGTGTAGATTGGTGACGAACAAAACGAATGAAAATATCATTAGTTTTTTTCGACAAAAGAAAATTTAAAGAAAACCCCGATATTACAGCGAACGGCTTTCTGTTACATTTAAATCGTAGTCGTGAAATTTTGTTCTATTTCATCAATAAAAATGTCTGTGTATGTGCTATGCCAATCTGAAAATTCTTCTAGGTACTTATACATTTTTAGAACCATACTTTAATTTAAATACTTACTGGGTTTTCCTAAGGTTTTAAGCCAAGATGTAGAGCTAAAACAGTTTTACCGTACCTTTGTAAAAAAAAGTAGCCACGTGACCCCTATTAGCAGTACTTAAAGCGACAGATTGAGCTGTTTAACCAACAAATCGTGCAGATGAGTTCCCTGAGTAAACTTAATTGAGTGAGCCATAGTGGCGCGTGCCAAATGCCGATTATCGATTGTTCCTCAGACGAAATAGCATTTCCTGCGGACTTACGTGAGCATGCGCGACCTTGCATTGCGACGTTCGCCTGCGCATACAGTTTGAAAACATGCTAGTGGAAATCTCAGCTGGATTTGTTGATAGATCGCAACTATTTGGGAATGGTGTAATCGGGAAATTGGGGTGAAATAAAGTGAAACATCGAATGTCTTCTTATTATGGAACCTAAAATAATGTTGTATGGATGAAAATTTTGAGATTTGAGAATAGAGTTTTACCTAAGAGTTAAACGCTCAGTCTGATATCACTTCAGTTTGTAGGCTGAGACTGACACCAGAGTGTTCTAGCTATACGGTTGTACGATCATTCTGTCATGATTTGCTTAAATTCCCAAACGATCGTTTACCCATCATTCAGACCAAAACGAGACGAATTGAACTCATGCCATACGTGTACGTGTAAACAACTTCACTTTTAAGTTAAGGTTTCAATTGAATTTTCGTGAATAAATATCCCAAATCTTCCAAAACCTATTAAAAGTTTCTGGCAAACTCACATGCAATTTAAAACAAATGAAATGAGGCTAATTAGGTATACAAAAATGTTAAAAATACTTTTGAACCGTATCTACTACTGTTGACAGAATAAATGCTCCCATATTAGTTAACCATAAAATGTTGCTTGTCATGAATGGCAAGATTCTTGTAACATTACACGCCAATTTAGTTTCTTATACATATTATACAGTCAAGTGAGGTGCGCTCGCACATTTTTTGCCCCAGTTCTGTCGGCGTCGTGGCCAAAAGCTTGCGGTTGATGTATGATGCAAAGACGAAAACCGTTGTGTAAAATTCTATTTGATAATAATGACTCGCTCTAGTGAATACCTCTTTTAATGTGGGACCAAGAAGTTTTATGAATGTATTTCGACGTTTTAAATTTGGTTAGATATAGTCAAACACTAAGGAAATAATTTTAGCAGTGAACATCAAAATTGAGTTTAACTTTTGCATTTAATTTTAAAAATCAACTTGAGATATTATATAACAGTAAATTATAATAAACCCGTTAATTCCAATTAAAACACTTGACAGGTAATTTAATCTTTAACCTTGCTGGAGACCGTAAGCACAAATTAGAATATAGTTACTACGTCCGTAAGCCAGACACTAAATTATGAAACGTTACCAAGAACTAGTATTTAATATTTTGAACTAAATATAAAAACAAAATGAAACAGACTTTGCACGTGGAAGAGAAACGGAATTGCTATGAAAACAAAACACAATCGAACCAACAAGACAAGCGTTTAATAGCAACAAACAAAATGCCAAGAGCGAGACGTTAAGTTCTGTTTTATTGCGCCAGCGCCGATGTCGGCTAAGTGGTCGTTCCTCTTATCTTTCACCTCGCCCCGACACATATCGTGCAACTTCTAAACTCATTTATTTCGGTTAGAAATGCGCTTACGCTGTTGGGGCAGTGACCACTGGATAATTTAAACGTAAACAAACGGTAGATGTCTGTAACAGTACTTGCGTGTACGCATGTTATCTGCGCTTGTAGATCAGTTTAACGAAATTCTGTACAAACTGTATTATCTAGTGCATTGTCCACTATAGGTGTGAATTTCAGAACACGAGAAAGAAAGAAGTGTGACTACTATTTAATTGAAATTAAACCATAATCGCTCGTCGAAATTTGCAGATTTAGTAAAACGAATCTGAACAAAGAATTGTCTAAATTGAGGTGATAACAATGGTATTTAGTAATTTGAACTCGACAAAAGTTATAAGTAAATAGATTAACACTTATCTGTAAGCTATGAATATCTCTAATTAACCACTTTATATTTTGATCTGATCGTTCATCGTCTCAGAAACGGTTACGATATTGACTTGACACAATTTTATAATCCAACCACAAAATATCGCAATCGTAAACAAATAAAAGCCACAATAAAAGACTTATATGTTCAATTGCGATGTAACGATGTCAAATTAAATTATCAACTTTGCAAGACAAGTAAAGATAACAATGATTGATTGCGTTCTGAAGACGTCGTCGCAGCAGTTGACCCACTTCGTGGCCAATCTTGTCGCTTCCGACGCCATCAAAGTGATATTTGCATGTGGGATGTTGACAACTCTATTGTGAAGATGTCGATTGATTGAGAATGATTTGAGGGGAATTGTCTTTCGAAAGACAAAGTTGCGTTTTGTTAATCGATAACTTAATACTAAAATAGTAAGTAGCAGTTTTCATTGAACCATTTCGTGGCGAATCTTGTAACTTTCGATGCCATCAAAATGATATTTGCATGTGGGATGTTAACAACTCTATTGTGAAGTTGTCGTTGATTGAGAAAGTTTTGAGGGGAATTCATTGTCCTTTAAAAGGCAACAATGCGTTTTATAATCAATATTATAATACATAGTAGTAGTTTGCCTGCACTGACCCATTTCATGGCCAAGCTTGTCGCATCCGATGCCATCAAAATTATATTTGCATGTGGGATGTCGACAACTCTAATGTGAAGGTGTCGATTGAATGACAACGATTTGAGGGGAATTGTCTTTTAAAAAACTAACGTCCGAATACTCGAACTCGGAATTTCACCCTTTATTGCGTTTTGTTAATGGTTTCAAAATACTGTACCCCTAGGGTAAATTCGTCAATGTCCAACCAAAGGTTACTATCGCGTTTGCGATAAGAATTTGATTCTAGATTTAATGACTTTACCATTACCATCTTTCTTGGAAAATTTTACTCAAACGCGATAGTTACGTTTTCACATTGACAAACCTAGTAGTATAAGACTAAAAAACAAACCCAATACTTAACATAGCTAAACTTTTAGATACTTACGTACTGCACAATTTAAATGTAATATGATCCGCTGGCAGATTAAATGATCCCAAAATGTATAAGTAAATAATATTACCTACTTACGATACTGTACAAAAACATATTTTGCAGATTACGGAAAATTGTAATATGCTCTGGGTACCAACTGAATGTAAAGTTTCCTGTTTTAAGATCAACATACAATAACACAGATATTAAAGTCAAATTCTCATCAGCAACAGCTTCGCCAATTTCCCAAGCGTCGCTCGCACATTCGCGCATAAGACGCGATGTTCTGTTGTTTATCGGCCATCTGTCTTGCGCCCGCGCAGAGGCTGGGAGCCGCAGTTAGCCCCCGATGTCTTAATTACGTAACAATAACGCATAAATGTTAGTGAACAAAACTGCTAAATTTTATACGCATAAGCTGTAGGTTAAGATTTCGTCTATTGTGAAAAAACAAGGTACAAGCAGAAACACAGTTTGGTAGAGCATTAAAGCGAAATGTCTAATAATTATGTATGCCAAGCCAAATTACAAAATTCCTCCCAAATAAAATCTGGAATGATAAGGAAAGGAGTCGATAAAAACAGTCAAATCTTCAATCCAGTAAAAACCCTAACCATCGGTTTGGTCCAATATTTTGTTTTTCCTTCTGCGCGCCATAATTGGGCAACCTCCGAGAGGGCGGGTCTGCAATCTTTTTTTATTTAGAGGTTTAGTGACTTGGCCTCTGGTACAACCAAAGTCGTCTTTGTAAAGCGGCTTGTCTTTTATTTTAGAATTTGAAGCTTCCCTTTATAGCGAATACAAAGGGAACCTTCTTCATATTTTTTTATTGATAAACTAAATAGAGCATTATTTGTATTCGCATCGACTTTAAAGGAATGGACTGTTTTATAATCATTGGTCTCGAAGTTCAGAAGGTTGGTTTCTCTTTATCGTGCTTCCGTTGATTTATCAATTATTTTAGCCAATTTTACGTCGAAACTGTACAAATTCAGCATATGTCGTAATTTCTCTTAGTTTCGTCCATTGGTGCAGCAGAGGAAATCACTTTGACCTCTTTATTAGTCAGAGAAAGACCATCGACAATTTCTGTCCCTAGATAAAAAAAAGTAAAAAAAAGTACATATCTTGAAATTTGTGTCTTATCATTTACCTAAATTCAATCGCTACTGGAAGAGAAGTATAGTTAAAAGACGTTTGCCTAGGGAATGTACTACGAAACTTCATAGTTCGTGGTGTACTTGGGTTAAGTATGAAAAAACGCGGAATCAATGTCCTTCAATTAGCTTCATTTCGAACCGGGCTTGCTCTGCAGAAATAAGTATTAAAACAAAAACAAAGGATAAATCATTAATAATTGCTAAAATGCATGCAACAAAAGTAATATCAAATTCCACACTTTTGCTTTTTCACAATTTTATTACAGCAATAAAATCAAGTTGTAAAATCGAGTTCTAGTTTTTTACGCTTTGGTAAGAGCAATAACTGAATGCAAATAATCTACTGGACCAATTAATGTAAAACAAGGGTTTTTATCTTGATGGATATCTACTGAATTAAGGAGTTAGCCAATGCCAGATTGATTTTTGTTTGCGTTAAAAAGTTTCAACTAATTACTTTTAATGTAGGTATCCCTATTCGAGTTAGTTGCTAAACATGTTTTCATTAACCAGCTGCTGGGTGCAATGGAACTGCTCATGCTCACAGAGCCCAGAGCTTCAACTGTCATTTGAATTCCAGAATTTGATAGATATTTGCTGCTTTGTTCTGTTGAATGTTGTGCTAGCTAGCTATCGTTATACCCAACGTCACTAAACAGGGAACTGATAGCGGCTATTTTTTATATAAAATAGACTTAAAGTTCCAAAAACGTATGAAGTTCATATTCATAAAGTTACGCGGTAGCGCCCCTTTTCTGGTATCTGAGATCTGTGATAAGTGTTTAAGCCCTTTATCTCAAAATCCGGTGGATGCGCTGTACCAGAATTTGGCAATCATCATCATCAGCCATTTAATGTCCCCACTGCTGGGGCACTGGCCTTCCTTATGGATGAATAAGGAGAATGAGCCATGACCCACCACGCGGGCTCAGTGCGGATTGGTGGGTATTAACGACTGCAAGTGCAGCCGGGACCAACGGCTTAACGTGCCTTCCGAAGCACGGAGGAGCTCGAGATGAAAAGTTTTTGGTCACCCATCCCGTGACCGACCATTGCGAACGTTGCTTAACCTCAACGATCGCAGGCCGAGCGCGCTATCCACTGCGCCACGGGCTCCTCTAATTTGGCAATCATCAAAATGTAATTTATGTCATATGTCCACACTTTCGCTTTTATCCCCGAATGTACCGCAATTAGACGCTTGCCGAATCTCCGGCCATCGACCCCGGTGCCCAGTGTCGATGGCTTGTTAGAAGACCGCCGATCCTTGCGCGACCGTTAATAAGGCCCGCCTACCACTGCCTTGCGCGAAACACGCTGCCGAAAATTATTTTAATGGATGGTAGTTGCTGCTGCATCCATGCGCCGCAAACTTTGGAATATGACTTAATTTACGTGTGTACCTAACTACACTTATAGATAAATGGGAAGTTTTGTAAACTTATGTTCAAAAAGGGTTATTAGACGTTTGGTACAGTACATATGAACTTTACATGTTAACCTTGAGATTAGGAGTACCCTTGCCACATATAAAACTAAGTTGATGTTTGATGCTGATTGAACTACGCTGTTGCTGCGTTTTGCTACTACTAAGAGACTAAAGGGTGAGATGAGGAAAACAATACATACAGGCGAACGTATAGTAGTAACGTAGGCTTTTTAACGTAACGTATGTTCGTATAAATTTTTATTATTTTCTTTGAGTTACAAAAGTCAGCCAATGTGGCTCAAATTTTGTAGCATCACTCAATCCTATTGGATAGGTACTACATGGTATACTTAATCATAGTCAATTATTAATTTGGCTGGTAATAGTAATGCTGTATACGGGATAATTTTATTATCAGTGCACAAATTTTTAGGATCGATTCGGAAGCGGTAAGTGAAAAACTTTCTCCTAGAAACATAGGTGGAAATATGACAAACAATTTTTGACTCTTCATACAAATCGGACTGATCACGTGATCGATTTAGTGGAAGTCAAAAAAAAATTGTCGTATTTCGACCCATGTTTCTAAGAGAAAGTTGTTCACTTACCGATTCTAAGTCGATCCTAAAAATTTGTGCACTGATGAAAAATTTATCCTGTATATGAAGTTTAATCATATTATCAAACATAACACTAAAATGTGATAACTCATGACACGAGTACAGACGCGGAGATCGAATGGTCGTTTCCAATTTGATTAAAATTAATCTTTAATTTAATCTTTCTTAGATTGAAGCGATAAAATATTTTATATTATCAGATTACATAAAATTTTAATAGGATTTAAGTGGAATCGTCTTAACTCTTGTGTAATAAAATGATGGACATGATAACCGCAGGTGCAATAAAAACATAAATAAAAACCGATGTCAATTTAATCGAAGAATATGTCAGTGTTAATAAAGTTTTTGAGTATTTTGTGTTTCTACAAAGAAAAGAAACTTATGAAATGTGTCACGTTTGCAAACTCTAAATCATATTCTTTCCGTTCTAAACTATAAAAAAATAAATGCCGTAGGCGGCTTATTTCTCAACATCACGTCAGAAAACGTACTCTCTAGACTAGATCAAAGTTTGGCAAGACTTTAACCAGCGCAATAACTCAGCCATTCATTACACGCACATCTAATGTAGATCTCTGTTAAATTGTATCGTCATACTTCGGACGAGGCACAGCGTGGCCTGCGTGCGGTAGGTAGTTTCTTGTGTCCGTTGTTATATAAAAAAAAAATGCATGGATACAAACGCGATTTGGATTGATCAGATTATTTGTATATACTTTCAAATAACCAGATGAGTAAGTCGGTCCTTTAAAATTAGATCACCAATTCGCATAATTCACACCTGACATGAAGACATTCTTCTTGTCAGTTAAAAAAGTCTTGAAGGGGTGGTAGGAAAATATTGACGATTCATAAGTACCTACATGCTTATTATGTCTATGTGAATAAATAAATATTTGATTGATTGATTGATTGATTGACATGGAGACTCGTGCTATAAGCGAAATTAATTGAATTTCACCCCAGCTTTTAATTTCGATCGGTTCTTTAATTTACTTAAATAATTCAATTATCATTGATGAAGAGGCTGTGCTTTTCCTATTCGATATCTTTCGCTTCGCCAAGCAGTGGCGTAACGGGCTTATTAGTTTTTAGTGGCATCGTTTGGGTTCGGCCTATTTCAGTAATGGCTTGTTTGCTGATTGATTGGCAGAATTTAATAATAACGGATGATAGTGAGCGGAACGGTTGGTGCCGCGGATCATATATTGTTGTTACTTAAATATGTAGTTGAGATGAATAAATATTTTCAAGAATACCTACCTTATGTGACAGTTTCAGTCTTCGATCAACAATAGCACGTTTCAGTATAAAAAATAACAAACAATTATTTCACTAATAATAATGCTAATACAGGGTTATTTTGAAACCACTGGCCAATTTTTCTAGTTCGACTCGGAATTGGTAAGTGAACAACTTTCTCCTAGAAACATGGGTCGAAATACGACAAAAATGTTTGGACTTCTCATACCTAATCGATCACGTGATCAGTATGATTTGTATGAAAAGTAAAAAAAAGAGATATTTCCACCCATGTTTCTAGGAGAAAGTTGTTCACTTATCGATTCTGAGTCGAACTTAAAAATTTGGCCAGTGGTTTTAAAATAAGTCTGTATATTAAATGCAAAAGTGTTTTTCTTCTTTCTGTTACTCTTCCACGTTAAAACACATATACATTACTCAAATATAATGAAAACAGGCTTTAAATATTGTGTTGCGAAAATAAATCTTAAATAAAGTGTAACATTGTTGCAAAGTTTGTAGGAAAACCTGCAACAACCCAGTTCACGAAGTTTCGGGTGGCCGCGAGAACAAGAAGTAAAAACTTTATAAAACAAAATATCATATAAAACAGGATATAAATAGACCGCCTATTTGAGCTTGCCATTGTTGCAAAATGTTTTCTAGTTAAAAAGTCACGAACTTTAGTAGCGCATCGAATTCGTTATTGGAAAAAACACTTTAACGCCGATTTCATTACCAAACTGAATCGGAGGCAGCCATTGTAGAATAGAAAAAAAAATATTTAGCTTAGTTTTAACTTTATGGTAGGTAAGTATTTTAGAGAACATAGAAAAGACAATAATAATACTTAAGGATTTTTTTGGGGCCAATCTAATCAATTTTATCTTAAGATCTGTCCTCTGAGTGGACATTAGAATCTAAACGACAATCAAGTAGGTAATTAATGTTAACTAAAATCTAATCAAACTAACATATTATTTCCTAATAAGCGTCATTTTTATGATACTCAATAAATATAGGTAGGTACAATAATTTCATTGACTGCGAATCAAAACATAAACAGAATAGATTTTTTATATTTTTAAAACTAAACTGTGGTAGGGTTGTCAAGGCTCGCTATTCCTTCACAAAATTGTTGATTTGCTAGTCGAACAAATAGGTCGGAGTTGATAAGTACTAGTTAGTTTTTATTTGAAGATTGATGTTTCCTAGCGTGTCCGAGAACGCCGGAGGGCAAACGGACACTTCCTACAAGACGCGGACACGCAAATTGCTAACGTTAAATAATAGGAACAATAAAGATTTTTATTTTGTTTTTTTTGGTCTTGTATCAAGTACTGCCTTTCCACCATTACTTTTGCGAATTATAATGGTTCTTATTTCTTCACAAGTTAGCGGAAGAGTCCGAGGATGTCCGGAGGCAAACGGTCACTTATTCCAGAAGGCGACACACAAAATACTGACGTCTTGTATGCGCAACAATTTATTTTCATGAATTAGAATTGTTCTTTTTTCTTTACAAGTTAGCGGAAGGCAATATAGGCCACAGATTGACGTTTCCTAGATATCTGAGGATGCCGGGCGGGGGGCCAAAACGGCCACCTACTCCAGGGTGCCTACCATCAACTCTTATTGCGGTTTTGTTTAGGACCTAAACTGATCTGCTTCGCTTATTCGTACCACGACAGCTTAATATCAATGACAGCGATTCAGTGATCATTCAATGACATTTCACAGCCGCTAAGCTGTCATGTAGTCTTATTTGACTTATAACTCGGCCAAGCTAACATGACATCTGCAGGTTATACCCGTCCCTCTCACTCTCCGGGCATGACAGAATTGAGTGAAGGAGACGGGTAGAAGTAATAAGGACACAAATCGTTCGGTCATTCACATTTAGCAATTTATTTGCGATCCAGTTTTTAGAAGGTCATAGTACGAAAGAAAGCAATTCATTTTAGGAACCTATTCTGCATCGCGCTATTTTTGAATCGCTGTCTTAAAGTTGATGGTAGGCACCCAGAACGCGACAAGCAAAATACTGACGTCTTGTTTGTATGAGCAAATTGCGTTTTTTTGTGTCATCAACTCATTATTTTTGTGAATTAGAATTGTTGTTATTTCTGCACAAGTCAGCGGAAGGCAATCTAAATAGATCACACTTGTTCCTAGTCAGTTTTTTAGGTCAAGATAGACGTTTCCTCGCGTGTCCGAGGACGCCGGGGAGCAAACGGCCACTTCCTCCAGACGCGACACGCAAATTACTGACGTCTCGGACGGACCGAGGAGCTCCTTGATTGAATTGACAGTTATTAGGAATTGAATTACCAAATGCTGTGATTTTGCAAACGTAACCGCGTTTGTGTTATGTTTTGACACACCTAGATGTTACTTAGTTGGAATTGAAAATTATTAAATCGCTGTACATTTTACAAGCTTTTTATTAACTTGCCATGTTAGTTAGGTAGGTAGTTAGTTAGTTAGTGGGGGACAAATCTTGCAAGCTTAATTTGACCCACTTCTCAGTGTCCGATGGAGCTGAAATTTTGTATACAGGTTTGGTTTAGATGACAATAATATATTTAAGTACAGTCAGCAAAAAAGCTTTGTCATGAAAATAATTTTTTTATTAAAAACTTATTATTAACTTGCCATGTTAGTTAGGTAGGTAGTTAGTTAGTATGTTAGTTAGTTAGTAGGGGACAAATCTTGCAAGCTTAATTTGACCCACTCCCCAGTGTCCGATGGAGCTGAAATTTTGTATACAGGTTTGGTTTAGATGACAATACAATATTAAAGTACAGTCAGCAAAAAAGCTTGTCATAAAATGAAAGTTCCGTCCGACTGGCTTAACTTATGGTGTTTCACCTTATGAGACTTATTCGTCAACTCACGAGTGTAAACTCGCGAGCGCGCGCGAGTTGATACCTTCCAATTTTTATTATTTTTAACCGACTTCAAAAAAAGGAGGAGGTTATCAATTCGACTGTTTTTTTATTATTTTTTATGTGTGTTAGGTACCTCAGAACTTTTTAGTTAATGAACCGATTTGGATGATTTTTTTTATTTGAAAGGTGACGCTTCTCGTGTGGTCCCATTCAAATTTCATCAAGAACTGGCGAGAAGTTCTGGAGTTATCCTGAATAATGCGTATTTAGACTTTAGTTTGGTTGTTTAGACGACTTCCTAATTTCATCAAAGTGGGGATCATTTTCAAATTATTATTTTTTTCGAAAGTTTGTACTTCTGATGTGATCTTATTAACACCAAGTCAGGATCAGGAGATGAAATCCCAGGAAAATTGAGAGAAATTCTCTAATATAGGCAAGCCTTATGTGTTCCATTTATTTTTGAAGTTAGTCAAGTATTTGCATCTGGTAGTCATCATCTCATAGTGATGAGCTGGTGATGAAGGCTACAACTCCTTAACGGTTAGGAGCTGGAGAATAACTCCTTAAGTATTAATCGTACGTATGAACTATTAGTATAGTTATATTCTTGCAGGTTATTAGGGTGAGCTGATGATGAGAGGTGAAACTCCTCAACAGTTAGGAGTTATTATGATGTTTTATAAATACCATATGCACGAATGGACTTTCAGTTGTATTCCTTCAAGTTATCTAAGAAGCTAAAGATGAAAAGCTGAACTCCGTATGGGCGTTTGTGCACTACCACTGAATTTTACCGATCCGGAAAAAATCGGATGCTTGTATTTTAATAATTAATCATTTATATTAGTAATTAATTAAATACAAGCATCCGTTTTTTTCCGGATCGGTAAAATTCAGTGGTAGTGCACAAACGCCCTAACGGTTAGGATATTTACAACAATTTATCAGTAGTTTCGATACGATTAGGTACGAAAAATAAAACGTTTTTAAAAAAATATGTAACCGCCTTCAAAAAGAATCTTCAAACAAAATTAACAAACACCAAAAAACGAAAAAAATAATTAGAATTTTTAATAAACAGGATGAAAATGTGTGACTTTTTCTAACTTATCTTGTTACATAATGAACTGGTTGAAGTCGGTTTAAAAATACCAATTTATGCCTTTTGATTGTATATCATTTTGAAATACTTAATTATGAGTTCCCAATAAATAAATGATAAATAATTTCTAACAATGACACCAAATTATATCTAAGCCCATGTTATTTTTAACCGACTTCTAAATCAAAAAGGAGGAGGTTCTCTATTCGTCTGTATGTATGTTTTTTTTTTTTTTTTTTTTTATGTATGTCCACCGATTACTCGAAAACGGCTGAACCGATTGAAATGGTTCAAACGTTATTACATCAGGTTGGTTTCCAAGTTGGTCCCATTTTTTGAAATTTTGAAATCGGTTCAGTAGTTTTCAGGAAATCTTGAAAATACTGTCGTTTTCGTTACCACGTTATGTGAATTTAATACGTATCTTTAGGCATAACTCCTTTGTTTATAAACCGATTTAGATGATTCTTGTTTTGTTAAAAAGGGGATACCTCAAGGTATTTTAACCGACTTCGAAAAGGGAGGTTTTGAGTTTGATCACATACCTATTTACCAGAAAACACGTAAATTGCCTGCACGATGCACTAAAAAGAGTGAAATAAAAATTATTTTTATAAAAAAATAAAACCGCCTTCAAAAAAACCACATCAAAAAAGTAAGAAATAATTCTTCACCAAATAAATAACGTAAGTACTTTGAAGTCGGGCGGGTTTTAACAAAAACAACAAGAAATTGTACATGTTTCACGCCCGACTTCAAAGTACTTACGTTATTTATTTGGTGAGGAATTATTTCTTACTTTTTTGATGTGGTTTTTTTGAAGGCGGTTTTATTTTTTTATAAAAATAATTTTTTATTAAGATACTGTGCCATGGGCACTAGATAACGGATAAATATATACTTAAATACCTACTTTTTGTTTGTAAATATATCCTACAAATATTATAAATGTGAAAGTTTAGATGTTTGGATGTTTGTAACTCAATCACGCCAAAACGGCTGAACGGATTTGGCTGAAATTTGGGACACAGATACTTACTTTGTATAGTCTGGAGAGGAACATAGGCTACTTTTTATCCCGGAAAACTTCACATTCCCGCGGGATAACGCCGTGTAGTCCACGCGGGCGAAGCCGCGAGCGGAAAGCTAGGTAGTTCTTAATAAACATAGAAAACACCCACACAATTATTTGTCTCGTCCGGGAATCGAACCCGGTACCTCTGCGCCAAATCGGTCGTCAAATGTGCCTATCTTTAAATATTAAAATATTACTTTTGATTCTCTGTGTTTTGTGTTTTAATTTGCCATGATCGCTAATATCGCTATTCAATGTAGGTATAATATATGTCTACAGTTTCAGTAAAATTTCAAGCTAATAATTTTCCCCAAATAAATTCAACGATGTAGTTTTGGTTTTACCGGCCTGACTTATCGTGACGTGATCGTTATTCGTGATACCTAAGTGGAATTGTCTATTATTATTTCTCAGTTTAACGTTATCTACTAGTTCAGTTAATACTGGATTAAGATTGCCATACCTACCGGATAAAATAATCGACGACGTTTCATAGAGGATTAACTACTACATGCTACTACGCACTAATCTATTCTTGTCAAGTGGGTGTTTCAAATTCACCAAAATCCGTAAATTCGATTGTGTTTAGTTGTATGTATAGGTAGGTAGTCAAACGGTTCGACTATCTACCTACCTACTTGGTTCATACACAGTGCGACAACGTTTTCTGTTCCGGTGATAATCTTTGGAACTAAAATAGTTTTCATACGACAGTCCATTTTGACAGTTAATTTCATAGGTATTGCAAGTGGCTCCTCTGTCACAGCTGCCACCGGAACAGATAGGAGTGTGGAACTCTTCGATCAACAATAACACCTAGTTCGTTGATCGAAGGTGGGACTATAATTTGTTTAGAAGCGTCAAAACTAGGATCAGTGTCCAATGTCAACAAGCTTGAATTTCGACCTTATTGAATTTTAATCATCATCATCATCATATCAGCCGAACGACGCCCACTGCTGGGCATAGGCCTCCCCCAAATATCTCCACAACGATCGGTCCAGCGCTGCCCGCATCCAGCGTCTTCCCGCGACCTTGATCAGATCGTGGGTCCACCTTGTAGGGGGCCTGCCCACGGAACATCCGTTGTCGTCCGGTACGGTCACCATTCGAGAACATTTCCGCCCCAACGGCCATCGGTTCTCCGCGCTATGTGTCCCGCCCACAGCCACTTCAACGATGCAATCCTTCGAGCGATGTCGGTTGTTTTAGTTCTCCTGCGGATCTCATCGTTTCTGATTCGATCGAGCAGGGAAATACCAATTTTAATATCTATTAGAAAATGAACTTATTTTGGCTTGCGATCCAATTAGATCGACTGTACTTAATAGGTAAGTAATACAATGCCCTTGTTCTCACCCTTATCGCGTATTTCATGAATGCGGTTTTATACTTGCTTAACGTTTCATTAATTACTTTTGACTGTACTTGAAGCCTAATACAGTATTAAAAGATCGATATCGGTTCGATAGAATCGCAACGCTGACGCGCCGTGTAAACGCTATCTTATCGGACAATTTTATTTCTCACAAACTAATCTGAATTTAATCCGAGAGATAAAGTTAAGATTAGCTAAGGTCACTCTCATACGTCATTTTTGGCTATTTCCTACCAGTAGTGGTGGATTACGTATTTACCTACAGTAGGCTGACTGACTGACTATTTGTTAAGGTTGAGCGCTCAATTCATAAAGCTCTTGACTGCCACACTGGCAGTTTTAACCAAAATTAGTATCTTTACACAGTTAATAAATAAAGAACCTAATCTTTGCACCATATTTGCACAGTCTTTATAAATGGAACGTTTTTATTAAGCGAATTGACGTCCGTGGCTTGTTTATTACCGGAATGATTTCAATGCAAGCTTTATTTCTCATAAATTAGGTCTTGCGCCCAATAGCAGGCCGAGAATCGCAAGTTTAAATGAATCGACCGACTAGTGTGTGATTTATGATACAGTATTACAATAATACTGTGTTTATGATCAACTACTTATTAAAAGAAATCGTGAAACACAATCTTGCATATTGAAAACTAAAAAGGTATTTATTTAATTTAGATTTAGCTTTTTGATTGACCAAGTGTCTGAGGACTGTAGCAGTAAAATCATGACATTACTTTGATACAACTAAATGAAACAAAAACTGACACACATAAATCTCAATATTATCATACTTAATTGTGAATTATTTTAATATACATTACACACAATTAACGAGGAAGAAATTTTTTGTCACATAAATCCATCACCGTGTAAACCACGTGTAGGTGAAGAAAAAAGGGATACAGAAATGTATGAAGATTTGGGGAAAGCCTAGTTTGGAATATTGCCGCTAATTGTTGGTATAATGCTTACGCAGAGTTAGTATAATAAGCAGGTAATAAGCTGATATTATGTTGTTTATATTGCATTTTATTTCAAGCTTAATGTTTAATAATGACAGTGATATTCATTAGAATATTTTTAAGATAGCCAGTTCCTCAGTGGTTGAGGATTCCGGGAGTAGTGCGCTTCCATCTTCAGCCTTATCACCACTTAACATCAAGTGTGATGAAGGCTAAGTGCTACCCCGTTGTGGATAAAAAAAAGAAAGAAAGATAATAGTGGATGTTTCTGCAAAAGTGCGTAGATTAAAGCCTCGAATTGAAATGACTTGAAGTACCCATGGGCCTCCATGAATGCACCATATTGAATACACATATTTCAATTAAAGCACAAACTAATGAATAAATACGAAAGCGAATGAAAATGACTTGCGTATGGAACAAATGGCGACGAACCGGTCAGGCGACCTAGGAAACGAGGAAACCTAATAGAAAGCACGTCTTTAGCGGCCTGTAACAATGTTACTTGATGCTTGCTGGAATGTACAGAGGACACAACAAGCTTTTTTGAAATAATGTCTGGAGAACGCCAGCTTCTCATTTTGGGCTCCACTTGAAAGAGTGTCCCACTTCTTGTGGCAATAGCTGAAATTTGGAGTCATTTCGACTAATTATTTTTACTGTGTATTTTGTCTTTTTAAAAACGCGATCAGCGTCGACATGGTATAGCCCAAGAACTATCCGATATATTTGTAAAAAATTCAATAACAGGCCAAATTTTTGTAAGCGGCCATTAAATATAATTTTAAGAGACTATATTTTGGAATCCAACATAATCTCGCATTGGAAGGAATCAAAAAAAGTTAAACTTACCCCGAAAAAGGTGCAATTTTACAGCAAATATGCTATCACCAATTTTATCGTGAACATGTGTTTATATTCACCATATCTAAGCACCAAAGTCGAAATCCAAAAAGATATAAAACGGGAAACTAATACTATAGGAAGAAGTCGGTTGTTTCTGATAGCATTTTGAACATCATAGGTATACTTAATGCCAATTTGAGTTTACGTAGAGAGTTTTTTAAAAGTTTATTTGTTTTTCATTTACATATATAGGGGGATTATATACTTTTACGAAAGATAATTAATACATGTATTCAAATATAAAGTGAATAATACTTATACTATTTTTGCCCATTTTTTATAGATTTTTTAAAGCTTTGCATTTGTTTTTTTTTAATGTCGCTGTCATAAATATTGGTGGATTACTAATGAATTACTAGATAATCTAATTTTCTATGTTAAGAAATTACTGATATAGAATTATTGGGTGGCTGCCGGTAAACCGTCGTATGGTGAGATTTATAGTAAAATGAAAAGTAGTAGAAACAGTTTTAAAAATAAGTTAAGATGGTGTCAGAATAATGTTGAAAAAATAAAATTAAATATATTGGCTCTTTGTAGAAAGGATAAGAACTTCGTAAAATTTTGGAAAACTATAAAAAAGATGGATGTAAAACAGAGCTTGCCGGTGAGTGTGGATGGCCTGCAGGACAAAGAGCAGATAGCTAACTTGTTTGCCCAGAAATTCAGAGTTGATCCCTTGCCTGCGTCGGAACATCTGCTCGGGTCGAATGATTTTGGTGTCGCTACTGATACGCTCAAAACCGCCGTACATTTTAGTCAAGAAGATGTAGCAAAAGTAGTTGGTACTATGGCGCGCGGTAAGTCACCGGGTCATGATGAGTTGACTATCGAGCACCTGTTCTACGCAGGCGAGGCGCTTTGCTTGAAAGTGTCTAAACTGTTTGATCATTGCCTTAAATACTCGTATCTGCCTCCAAATATGATGAAAACAGTTGTAGTACCTATAATTAAAAATAAAACGGGTGATGCGAGTACAGTTAATAACTACCGACCGATATCTCTGGGTACGGTATTAGGGAAAACTTTAGAACGACTGTTGCAGCCCGAAGTGTCGAAAAATATACAGATTGATGACGCACAGTTTGGTTTCCGTCCCGGTGTCTCTACGGATTCCGCTATTCTGACCGTCAAACATGCTGTTGACTATTATGTACGCCGGAAAACATCTGTATACGCATGTTTTCTTGATCTGAGCCGTGCATTTGATCTAGTAAATTATGACATTCTCTGGAGAAAATTGCGCGGCACAGATGTCCCGGCTGAAGTGGTGGATTTGTTCGAGCATTGGTACGAAAACCAAACTAATTATGTAAAATGGGGCGACGCGACCTCTAGCAACTACAAGCTAGAATGCGGTGTTCGCCAAGGAGGGTTGACTTCTCCGGATCTCTTCAACTTATATGTCAATGACTTGATCGGGGAACTGAGGGGCGCTGCCGTCGGCTGTCACGTTGGTAACGTTTGTGTTAACAACTTGAGCTATGCCGATGATATGGTGCTCCTCAGTCCCTCGATCAAGGGGCTTCGTAAACTTCTTTCGATCTGTGAGTATTATGCTGATACTCACGGTCTGAAATATAATGTCGCAAAAACAGAAGTTATGGTATTCAGAGCAGGGAAAGGTCCGGAGAATATACCAGACGTGTTTTTGAATGGTTCGGCTCTTCGGGTGGTGCAACAGTTCAAATATCTCGGGCATATTCTTACAGAGAATAGAAAAGATGATCTCGATATAGAACGAGAGAGACGCGCACTATCTGTTCGCTGTAACATGCTCGCGCGCAAGTTTGGCAAATGTAGTGACGAAGTCAAATTAACTTTGTTTGGCTCATACTGTCAATGTTTTTACACTTGCCAGTTATGGGCCAACTTTAACCGTGCTTCCTACAGTTCCATAAGGGTACAATACAATGACGCGTTTCGTATCCTTATGAAACATCCACGATACAGCAGCGCGTCGAGCATGTTCGCGGACGCCCGTATTGCGGACTTTTATGCTGTTATGAGAAAGCGCATAGCTTCGTTTTGGACGAGGATATGTCTTTCTGGTAATAGCATAATTAGGGCCGTAAGTTCGGGCTTGGATAGTCCGCTATATAAGTACTGGATTTCGGTGCACCGGAGCGACAATAGAAAATAATGTTTGACAATGTATTATAACTTGTACTTACTGAATTATTTTATTTTATTTTATTTTATTTGCGTTATATTTTAATTTTACTTTATTTTGTGAATTATGTATTTGACTGTTTATTGGGTTTTTTATGCCTTTAAATAAATCATTATTATTATATTATTATTATTATTGTTGAGTCTCCATAGAGCGAATGAGTTTGGCTCTCGGGCTATTATAATTTGCTTGCTGTACGTGCATAGCCGGTGTTCTGTGGTGCATATTATAGAAGGTATGTAATACATCAAGTACCTAAGTATATTATGGAAAATGGTGATGGCATCAAATTAAAGGAGAGCAATAATTAACATGGACAGCTCATCAATTTACTGCCTTTTTAAACATGCAGATTTTTGAACTCGCTTGAGTATATTGAAAGGTTATCGAAATTGTTATACTTAATAGATTTTCACGTAACGGGGCAGTTGCAAATAAAAATGTAATATTCAAAACTCTCAGGCACTTACAATTTTTTTTTTCTCGATATTGGTGCATAAATATTTATTTCACGATTCAAGATAAGTCTTTTACGCTCAAGGCCTATCTCAAAAGCTGTTATAGACGCTATCAAATAAAAACAGAAATATATCAAAACGTAAGTCATATTTTTTACGTTTATTGATACAAATTAAATTCAGAGAAAGTAATATGTTCATACAGTCGCCGTCGGTTTAAATGTCATTGAGATTATAATCTGGAATTTGAATACAATGCCGATGGACAAGAACTATTCTCTTAGTAGTTTTTGTGGTGGGTTTCACTTTTTATTGTTACAGCTGTTATCAGATATGCTTATGAGCTTTCGTCGACGCTTTCTGATGCGTTAATGGTTAATAATGACAGTGATATTCATTAGAATAATGATAATAGTGGATGTTTCGGCAAAAGTGCGTAGATTAAAGCCTCGCATTGAAATTACTTGAAGTACCCATGGGCCTCCATGAATGCACTATATGACCACCACACAGATGCTAGAAGGTCGTGAAACAAGCTATATCGACTTGTCAACGAATACTCCGACAAGAGAGTGCGATTAATATGAGATAGGCACGAGGCTAGTTTTTTAAGCTAGGATAGCAAGTTAGTCAGTAGTAAGGCTTCGTGAAGACAAAACTAGCTTCATTTCTAAGCTAGTAAGTTAGTAAGCTAGTTTTCAACACACTTGCTCATAAAATACCTCACATTTGGCGCGTGCAAAAAAAAAACTTGCGCGCTTTTTCCCTTAGTTAATATTAGGTTAATACAATATGTATGCAATAAATGTTTGTTTTTCCTCGCAAGTGTGTTGAAAAAGTGCGTATGAAACTCGTGAGCAACTTACTCACTAGACACTCGGCTGATTTACGCCCTCGCCTGCGGCTCGGGCTGCAACCCACAGCCTCGTGTATAATGAGCAACCTAAGCTCACTTGTATCATAATATACTATTACATGTAAGGAAAGTTTTTATTAGGATGGAGTTCTATTTTTAGGCTAGTAGCGCCCCCCCACCACTGATTTTACTATCCTGGCTTGTCTACTAGCTTCTTGTAGCCGGCAAAGCTAGCTTTCAGTTGGCTAGTAAGCAGGAACTACGCGTTTTGTTTATTATTGTAACTGCGACGTGCTTTTGTTTGAGATTTAAGATGCCCAAACTAAAGTTTGTACAACTGTACCGTGATATTGTACACTGGTAGTATTTATTCTTGTTGTCTTGACAATAAAATGCATTGTTTTACTTGGTTTGTTCCTCTGTAATATGAAAAGAGCAACCTAGTCAAGTTCGCGTTTCTAGATCGGCTTATACCTGACGCCATTTAAATTGGCCCACTTTCTTCTTACACTAAACACTTTTCAGCGCTTCAAACGATCATTTACTTCACCTGCGTTTAAACAATTTAATACATTAATTTGCGGAAGTAGTATTTTAGCACACAAATCTGTTTACTGTTAATAAAAAATATCGTTCGAGTGTCTGGATAGTGTTGGTTGGTTATCGAGCGTTGACCGACATTCTGTAACACCTGTAGTTATGATAATGATAGGTACTATTCTTTTACGTTTTGAAGTAGACGCTAGACTGTAATATACAATATTATCTAGTTATTCAGAAATGTATGTTAATGATAACAATGGATTTATAGATTTGAAACGCGCTGATCTCGAGAAATACTTTCCAGATAAATTGTGATGAATTTTGACTTGGAGAAAGATTTGAAGAAGGGAAGGTTTAGGCACTGTCTCGTAAAGAAATCTTAGTTGGGAGTTATACATAGGAAATCTTAATATATAACTGATCGAAATGGACTTACTGCCGCACTCAGAGACGCCAATTATCTATACTTAATTGACAATTAAATCTCTATCTGTCTCTTTTTTATGTCCAGTATTGAAATTTAATGCCAATTAAATTTAATTGACGTCTCTGAGTGCGGCAGTTAAACTCGTTAAATTAATTGAAGTGTTTTGCTAAGTTTTTTACACCTGACCTGTGCCCTTAGTATGAGTTGAGTTTAACGTCAACGTTTACGAAAACTATCGGATGAACTGCTCATGTCAGTAAAGCAGTCAAAGGACATGAAAGAGATAGAGCGATAGTTTTCGATAACGAATACGGTTTGCCAAACTCATACTATGGCCTCTGGTACTTTACCTTTATACGTAAACCAAACTAAAACCAGAATTACCTTTTTGATGACTGGTGTTGATATTTAATTTTCAATTTGTTTATTATCAGTTCGATAAAAGTGTATGTTAGGTTTGAATCTAGTAAATATTTAGTATTTTCATTAAATACTAAATCGTTATCAGCCATCTGGCTGATGATGATGGCATGCACAGGCTAATTAATTGGAAGTAATAAATCCGATGTTATGTTTCCATTATCAGCATAAATATAAGTAACTTTGTTGCATATATTTTGCTTCTAACTACACTAAACGAATACCTAAGATAGCTAAGGTTAGCGTTAGCACCGAATGTACCAATTATTGAATATAGTATACTAATTAAATCACCCTTAGGTACGTACACACCTGATAGTGTAATTTGTGACATCAAGGAATTTGTAACTCACCCTAATTAATTTAATAAAAAAATCTTAGGTATTATTCAGTAGGTAAGCGAAATTTTTTTTACTTAATTGTACTAACTGTGATTGGTGACGATTTATTTGTAAAAACATTAATTGTTAAAAACTGTAAACCAATAGAAAGTACCATCAAGCTTCCTCTGAGTGCACTACAGAGAGATAATTCGCAATAGCGTAGGAACCTTAGAGTTGTCTGCATGCTCTTCAATATCCTATTCGATCCACTTACCCCAGATTACTTGAAATCTAGATTTCAGTTTCTGGGCGACTCTCATGAACGTAGCCTTCGCTCTAGTGGCAACCTTCTCTTGAAAACACCATCCCACTCTTCTGGCTTCGTCTCCCAATCATTCTCCGTTTCGGCTGTACGACTTTGGAACGACTTGCCTCTAAGCATCCGTAGTTTCCCAGTAAGTGCGTTTTCAGGAAAATGGTCCGCGAACATTACTTGAGCTGTCTACACTAATCTTGATAAATCTGCTCTGACTTATGTGTTATTTAGATATGTATATGTATATATATATTTATTTATATTCTATATATATATTTATATTTGTATATATAATATGTGTATGTGTTTGTATAAATTATATATAACATGATTGTTAGTTTAGTTAGTATTAGTACTCATATATTTATAAGCATCTACAAATTGTAAGTTGTTATTTAATTTTATTTATTTTTTGCATTGTTATTACCTAGTTACTTTTTTCTTCTTTGTATTGTCACTTTTTGTTTTATTGCCGCTGTTAATTTTCTCCCTGACACCCTTTCCGGTTGACTGGAAGAGAATGCATATTAGCATTAAGTCCGCCATTTGCTGTGTCTTGCAATAAAGATTAAATAAATAAATAAATAAATAAATATGATCTTTATTTAATTTCTTGAGACATTTGATATGATTTCTAGTAATCAATAAAACTATTAATTTGAGGTCAAGTAACAGATAACGTATTTTACTTATGTACTTACTTTATTCAATGACAAAATCACTAAGATTAACATAAATAGACTATGGACTTATTAAGCGGTATACTAATCATTTGTTTACATTGATTATAATTTACTTCTGTAATCATACCGCAAATTATTTTCATCTATAGGTAGATACCTATACCTACATTGTGAGAGTCGTTCGAATAGAATGCTATTTAGGTAATGGTCTAAGGGGATATTAACAGAATGTTAGTTTTATCGCATAAAATTGAGATCTAAGGTCCGGTTGCTCGTACATTACAGTACACCCTAGTATACACAACATTATTATACCCCAACAGCACGGGTTTGTTAGGCGTCGATCTACTACTACGAACCTAATGATTTTTACTAACTATCTATTTGAGAACATGGATCGGCGCCTGCAAACGGATGCCGTATATACTGATTTTCGGAAGTGTTTTGACAAAGTGGATCATGATGAGTTACTGTTAACAAAAATAGCATTTAACGGTATCCGCGGTAATTTGCTGCGATAGTTTTCCTCATACATCACAGAGAGACTTCAGACTGTCGTAATAAATAGCTTTAAATCTGAAACTGTTAATATATCCTCAGGGGTACCCCAAGGTTCTATTCTTGGACCTCTGTTATTTATCATATATGTTAATGATATCAAAGACTGTTTTCAAAATTCTAATTTCCTTATGTATGCCGACGACCTTAAAATTTATTCAACAATCAAAGATGTTACTGATACTCACTTGCTCCAGGAAGACCTAGATAGATTTGCTAAATATTGTCTCGATAACAAACTACAGCTTAGTATTAACAAATGTCAAACTATAACATTTACTAAAAAAATGCATAGAATTGACTGCAAATACCACTTATCTCAAACGGACCTGAAGTCTGTGGTTGTCATTAAGGATCTTGGAGTGTTTCTGGATACTACCTACATTGCATTTAGATCAACACATTAGTGCAATCAAAGATAAGGCTTTTAGACTGTATGGTTTTGTGCGGCGATCAGCGTGTGACTTTAGGCGTCCCTTTACACTCCTTCATTTATACAAATCATTAATTCGACCCCAACTGGAGTATGCCATAGCCATTTGGAACCCTATATATCGAAAATAGGTGGATATGTTAGAGAGAGTACAACGCAAGTTCTTGAGTTATGTTGACGTTAAGATCTGTCGTGCTCGCCGGTCATACACGCAACTTCTGGGCAAACATAATGTACTTACTTAGCCTGGAACACAGACGCACACTTCTCAGTGCTATGACACTATATGGCATTTGTAACAATAAGTTTGATTGTACTGAACTGAGTAACAAATTGTGCTACGTTGTCCCTAATACATCACATCTTCGCGCTGTGCGCATGAATCGCGTGTTCTACACACCGCGGGCGGTGCCGTACAAGCTCCGGTAAGCGCGCGCCCTTACACCGCTTGGCTTACACGTACAACTCATCCTTTCCATATATAGACATTTTTGCACACAGTCCTCAAAAACTTAAACGACTTTTAATAGAATGCTTAAAAAACTTGTAAAATTAGAAATCGCAACATTAAACATTTTATAGATTTGGTACTTACTTACACATTGTTTCTCAGCTCGCTCATAATAGTAATAACTGTTTTTTAATCAACATAGGTATTGTTTTTCTCTTTTTTTGTAAGGTTTATTAACTGCATTCAAAAAAAAAATATTTTTATTTTTATTGAGTAATATGGTTTAATTAATACGTGGATAACGGTGTGGGTTTCGCAATGAACCAAACAAAATTGTATGAAAATGTTTACTTAAGTAATACTATATTGTGTAAACTGTTTGTTGTCCCCAATAAAATAAAAATAAAAATAAAATAAAATAAAAACAAAAGTTAAAATTTAACTGTTGTCAATTTTGACCTCGGTCAAAGAAGTGTTGTCTATACTATTTCATTAACCTTCCCTTAATTACTAATGTCAAAATTTAAACCACCCCCACCCTGTCAGTTATTTTGACCGCCGTTAAATGTGTAATTTGACTGCTCGTTAAGGTGCAGCGCAGACGGCACACTTTTTGTGTGATCGAGTCTGCGGAGCACAAAAAGTCTGCATGGCGCGCAAAAAGTCGGTCGCGGATTTTTCACAGACTCAACGCACACGACGCACATCTTCGATCATTCTGTCGGCTGAACTGTAGGGACGTAGACGCTATGGAAATACGCTATGGACAGTCTAAAGTGTGCGCCGTCTGCGTTAGCGTGCGTTGAAGCAACGTTCTATTTTTTCGCACACTTTAGTGCGGCGCGGCGCGGTCTGCCCGAATTACACGGATTTTTTGTGCGCCGGACTTTTTGCGTGTCGTGTGCGTTACTGCATATAATTGCACAGGTTCTATTTTCACAGACTAAAAAGTGCGTCACGGATAGTCTGTCGTCTACGCTGCGCCTAAAGTAACCGCTTCTTCAACAACGCTTTTTAAATTTGACCACCAGTTTTAAAAATCTTTTAACATTTTGATAAAGTTACAAAATATTAAACAGTATGCTACGTAGGTGCTTTAGATGATATATTTCTGTATTAAAGGATCTTTTTCTCAATTTCCAGATGCAAACAATCCTGCACCACAACAGCAGCGGCGCAGCGGCGTACACCGGCAGACTGAAGCGGCGCGAGGTGCACCGCGCCATCACACTGCATCCCGTCAAGGACCATAGACATCTGTACCGACTGCACTCCTACTTCAAGGTAGTTGTTACATATGTGGCATAAACAATATACATGGACAGGCGACGTACACCGGTAGGCTGAAGCGGCGCGAGGTGCATCGCGCCATCATGCTGCATACCGTCAAGGACCATAGACAGCTGTACCGACTGCCCTCCTACTTCAAGGTAGTTGTTACATGTGGCATAAACATGCATGGACAGGCGGCGTACACCGGCAGGCCATCACGCTGCATCCCGTCAAGGACCATAGACATCTGTACCGACTGCACTCCTACTTCAAGGTATTTGTTACATGTGGCATAAACATGCATGGACAGGCGGCGTACACCGGCAGACTGAAGCGGCGCGAGGTGCATCGCGCCATCACGCTGCATCCCGTCAAGGACCATAGACATCTGTACCGACTGCACTCCTACTTCAAGGTAGTTGTTACATGTGGCATAAACAATAAACATACATGGACAGGTGGCGTACACCGGCAGGCTGATGCGGCGCTATCACGCTGCATCCCGTCAAGAACCATAGACATCTGTACCTACTCCACTCCTACTTCAAGGTAGTTGTTACATATGTGGCATAAACATACATGGACAGGCGGCGTACACCGGCAGGCTGATGCGGCGCTATCACGCTGCATCCCGTCAAGGACCATAGACATCTGTACCGACTCCACTCCTACTTCAAGGTATTTGTTACATGTGGCATAAACATGCATGGACAGGCGGCGTACACCGGCAGGCCATCACGCTGCATCCCGTCAAGGACCATAGACATCTGTACCGACTCCACTCCTACTTCAAAGTATTTGTTACATGTGGCATAAACATGCATGGACAGGCAGCGTACACCGGCAGGCTGATGCGGCGCTATCACGCTGCATCCCGTCAAGGACCATAGACATCTGTACCGACTCCACTCCTACTTCAAGGTAGTTGTTACATATGTGTCATAAACATACATGGACAGGCGGCGTACATCGGCAGGCTGATGCGGCGCTATCACGCTGCATCCCGTCAAGGACCATAGACATCTGTACCGACTCCACTCCTACTTCAAGGTAGTTGTTACATGTGGCATAAACAATAAACATACATGGACAGGCGGCGTACACCGGCAGGCTGATGCGGCGCCATCACACTGCATCCCGTCAAGGACCATAGACATCTGTACCGACTGCACTCCTACTTCAAGGTATTTGTTACATGTGGCATAAACATGCATGGACAGGCGGCGTACACCGGCAGACTGAAGCGGCGCGAGGTGCATCGCGCCATCACGCTGCATCCCGTCAAGGACCATAGACATCTGTACCGACTGCACTCCTACTTCAAGGTATTTGTTACATGTGGCATAAACATGCATGGACAGGCGGCGTACACCGGCAGACTGAAGCGGCGCGAGGTGCATCGCGCCATCACGCTGCATCCCGTCAAGGACCATAGACATCTGTACCTACTCCACTCCTACTTCAAGGTAGTCGTTACATGTGGCATAAACATGCATGGACAGGCAGCGTACACCGGCAGGCTGATGCGGCGCTATCACGCTGCATCCCGTCAAGGACCATAGACATCTGTACCGACTCCACTCCTACTTCAAGGTATTTGTTACATGTGGCATAAACATGCATGGACAGGCAGCGTACACCGGCAGGCTGATGCGGCGCTATCACGCTGCATCCCGTCAAGGACCATAGACATCTGTATCGACTGCACTCCTACTTCAAGGTAGTTGTTACATATGGCATAAACATGCATGGACAGGCGGCGTACACCGGCAGGCTGATGCGGCGCTATCACGCTGCATCCCGTCAAGGACCATAGACATCTGTACCGACTCCACTCCTACTTCAAGGTATTTGTTACATGTGGCATAAACATGCATGGACAGGCAGCGTACACCGGCAGGCTGATGCGGCGCTATCACGCTGCATCTCGTCAAGGACCATAGACATCTGTACCGACTCCACTTCTACTTCAAGGTATTTGTTACATGTGGCATAAACATGCATGGACAGGCAGCGTACACCGGCAGGCTGATGCGGCGCTATCACGCTGCATCCCGTCAAGGACCATAGTCATCTGTACCGACTCCACTCCTACTTCAAGGTATTTGTTACATGTGGCATAAACAATATACATGGACAGGCGGCGTACACCGGTAGGCTGAAGCGGCGCGAGGTGCATCGCGCCATCACGCTGCATCCCGTCAAGGACCATAGACATCTGTACCGACTGCACTCCTACTTCAAGGTATTTGTTACATGTGGCATAAACATGCATGGACAGGCAGCGTACACCGGTAGGCTGAAGCGGCGCGAGGTGCATCGCGCCATCACGCTGCATCCCATCAAGGACCATAGACGTCTGTACAGACTCCATTCCTATTTCAAGGTAGGTAGTTGTTACATAATTATGTGGCATACACATACATGGACAGGCGGTGTACACCGGCAGACTGAGGTGGCGCGACGTAAACCGCCATTATGCTACACCCCGTTAAAGACCATAAGACATCTGTACCGACTGCACTCTTACTTTAAGGTGATTATTACATCTATAGCATATACATATTACCTACCTATATACTATCCGGTGTCACGTCATGGCAGGCTAAAACGGCGCAAGGTGCATCCATCACGCTTTCACGCCGCACCCCGTCAAAGACCACCGTCATTCATCTGTACCGAATGCACTCCTTCAACAAGGTGATCACTGCTCCTATATAACATATCCTACTAATATTATAAATGTGAAAGTTTGGATGTTTGGATGTTTGGATGTTTGGATGTTTGTTACTCAATCACGCCGAAACGGCTGAACGGATTTGGATGAAATTTGGAACACAGATACTTTGTAGCCTGGAGAGGAACATAGGCTACTTTTTATCCCGGAAAAATGTCACATTCCAGAGGGATAACGTCGTGTAGTACACGCGGGCGAAGCCGCGGGCGGAAAACTAGTTGATTTATAAAATACTAGCGGATCCTCGCGGTTTTACACGCGTGGTACCCGTTCCCGTGGGAATATCGGGATAAAATATAGCCTATGTCACTCGGGAAGACTGTAGCTTTCTAACGGTGAAAAAATTTTAGAAATCGGTCCAGTAAATAAATAAATAAATAAATAAATAAATAACTTCTTACATTCACACCAATTATCTAAGCCCATTTTAATTTCGTTAAGAAACTGTATCATGGAAAACTTGATAACGGATAAATATATACTTAAATACTTTTTGTTTGTAAATACATACTTAATATACATAGTAAACACCCAGACCAAGACAAATAGACATGTTCATGCACACAAATATTTGTCTTGTTCGGGAATCGAACCCGAGACCACCGGCGCAGAAGGTGGGTAGCCTACCCCTGTGCCAAATCGGTCGTCAAAGTACTTTTTGAGTTTATTCGTTACATACAAAAATACAAATCTTTCCTCTTTATAATATTAGTATAGATAGTATGGATGATTGTCCGAAGGCCACAAGGTAATATTCATAATGTCTGGCAATGTGACAAATAAGGAAGTTAAAATTATGATTAATAACGTTGCCGCTTTTCATTATTACATTATCATATATTTACATATAGGTATCATAACATAATGCCCGGTCAATATGAAAAATGCCCCCATTTATCACTTGGTCAATAAGATATACCTACCTACATTACATACATAGGAAGTACGCCGCCTAACTATCTATACATATTATAATATGTAAGTACTTAGCCACTTTTGCATGTAGGTGTACGCGGCGTACACCTAACATGCTAAAGTGGCTCGAAGACAGATTTTGATTAGATGTTCAGTCAGGACACAATGTTGATAAGCTAGCATGCATGATGATGCTCGTAACCGGGCATCATCATCATTATCATGTCAGCCGGCATAATCTAGTATTATCGACCCATAGATACTTACATAAAAAATCGTTTTCTTTGACGGCGAGGGAATTGATTTTTAAAATATTACTTCATTAGCATTTTTTACATATTTTTCCTCGACACATTCGGACAACTCATTTTGCGTAAACTGTTTGCGTAAATGAATTGCAGTTTCGCAGAAAACTATCTTCTGCGAATCGTTTGGTTTACGTTCAATGATAATGTGTTTCAATATTTAGGTAAGTACTTCATTCCATACGCTATCATTAAATTTATATTCATAAAACAATTGCAATAACAATTATATCGTCAAATATTTTCGTCGTTCGTTTGATTGTCTATGTTATGCATAGACAATCAAACGAACGACGATAATATTTGACAATAATTATGACTCATGAAAAGTTTAAAGGAAATCCTCGATTTGCTATGAATACCTACCCGCCCGCCAGCCGAATGGGGCCAAACAAATAATATCCTACTTATATTATAAATGTTTGGATGTTTAGATGTTTGGATGTTTGAGTGTTTGTTACTCAATCACGCTAAAACGGCCGAACAGATTTGGCTGAAATTTGGGACACAGATACTTTGTAGCCTATAGAAAAACATAGGCTACTTTTTATCCCGCAAAAATATCACATTCCCGCGGGATAACGTCGTGAAATCCACGCGTGCGAAGCCGCGGGCGGAAAGCTAGTCCTACTAATAATCAAATATAATCAAAAGAAGACGTTTCATGCTGAAGCTCACAAACAGGTCTTTAACACACCGTTCATATACTCATGGTAGGGTGATTACGCCAAAAGTCGGCCCCCCCCCAAACCTCGGCCGTCTGCACATTTTCAAATTGCGTTCATTCAAAAGGTACTTAAATGGAAATTTTTCCACTCGAATTGCAACCTTAGTTCATACTCTATACGTACAAACGGTTACTATCCGATTACGTCACTCGATCTTCGCATACTGAGCGTCAGTAGCGATCCCGTCGTTGAACTTGCTGTGAATACCCACGCATCGGGGATTGATATTACACCTATAAGGCGTTTCTTTTTTTTGCTTTAAGCTTTGTTATCACTAATAAGTAAATTTTACTATATTTTAAGATAGTTTTTTAACGTTTTGCATAATTGGATTATGAGAAAAATAGGGGGCCGCCATTAGAATATCAGTTTTGACTTAAAACCCAATACTCGGCCGGGGCCGACTTAAAGTAAATAAATGCAGTCTGTTTTATAAATTCAAATTCTACTAATTACATTGGCTTAATAGGAGAATTCGCAAAGCATTTAGGTAAATAAATCCATTTTACGTTTAATAGCCAAATACCGGCCGGGATGATATTAGTTTAATCACGAGATATAAGGTACACTAAACTGGGGCCGACTTTAGAAATTTAAAGGTCATAATGTCGGCCATCCTCAAATTCGACCGCCACTATACAGGAGGATTACTTTTGTGTTTACCACGGCATAAAAAATAATTATAAACCTTTAGTTTTATTTTATCTGACTTATTTTATCATTCTTAAATACTATTACAAAAACGTCATAGTTATTTTATCATTCTTAAATACTATTACGATAACGTCAAAGTTTAACAAACAATCACTGTTGATATACCTTAGTATTTTTTAACCTCTTTGATTATTAAATTCTGTTTTAAATTCAAATTTATATGACATACTTAGTTATTTACTTTTATTTAATTTTATTGTGATGTTTAACTTTTTAATTTAACAACTACAGGTACCTAATTTATTTATACTAACATTGTTGAAGTGTAAAAAACAACAAATACAAAATATGTATACTTACTTAAAAAAATAAATCATGTTAATATTTTTCATTGTCTTACTTTAAAACACCCTATACCCGGCCGACATTTGGGAAAAACGCGACCGACTATAAGCAGTGAACGGCCGACTTTAGGGTTTTTTCGTTCTCGACGCATTAGTACCTTAATACTTTTTTCTTATAGTAGAGAAGTCAACCTTATGCCTGTAAACATAAAAGAGATTTATCAACCTGTCTAAAAACGCATCACAAGCTATCTTTAGTTCCAAACTGATAGAGCCAGAGCGATCCAAAGTGAGAAAATTCGTAAGGGGGCCGACATTTGGCGTATTCACCCTAGTTAATAATCGTTATCATGCTGAAGAGTTTGTTCGTTTGTACGCGCTAATCTCAGAAACTACTGGACCGAATTGAAAAGTTCTTTTTGTGTTGGATAGTCCATTTATCGGGGAAGGCTATATAACATCACGCTACCTACGACTAACAGAAACGAAGCATTAATGAAAAATGTTTCGAAAACAGGCAAAAATATTTCTTCTTTAGTAGTTTTTTCCTCTTCCTCAAATTAACGCAGGTGAAAATGCGAGAACAGCTAGTTATTATTATAACCATAAACTCGGTACAAATGACTGATAGTTCGGTTTATGATTCGCGAATGTCTTTGATCTTTACGCTTTCCGGCTGCGAAGGGTTAGTTAGTTATTGTTACGACTGTTATTTTTAGTATAAACCAAGGTTGAGTACCTAACCGGTCGGACTCCTGTTTGCGTTTTAGAAATGTATAAATAGTTTTTACTTGCTGCACTAACCACTTAGCACGAGGAGAAAAGGTAGGAGAACTAATAGGTACTTTAAATATACTAGCAGCCCCCGCATAAAAGCAATACTTATTTGCATTTAGGTACTTCTTTAAAGATACCTAGGTAACTGTGAATTGACTACGTTTCAGGCTTGGTTTTTAGTGTTTTATCTAATTAAATGCTTAGACTAAAGCTAATCTTTGTTTCAAAAGATTTTAAAGGGTTAAGTCTTCCATATCTCATTATAAACAAGTTGTCAAAGATAAAAAAATGCAATGTTTCAAAGCCCCAGCCGGCCTAGCATGACCGGCTTATAACGCGCGATATGATATGGTACGGCAAGTTGTCTTGCTTACCCCACTAAGGTGTAAGCAAGACGGCATGCCGTACCATATCATATCGCGCGTTATAAGCCGCTCATGCTAGGCCGGCAGATCTTGATATATTTATTATCGAACTCCTTAAACGATTAGCAACGGGAAAAGTCATTTAAATTTTATTAAGAAAAATATTCCGCTGAATTATATTAGGTATATGATGTTATCTGTGTCCAACCAAACACTGGTAGACATAACTAAAGTACCCGAGTGTAATATTTTTTGCATCGGATGTAAACAAACAAGAAACAAGATAATAAGTGCAACGAACGTGTTAGCCGCAGATTGCCGCGGCTATCAGCAGAGTTAGGTGTATCGATGAGCTCAGTGGCGCCGCCAATGGAAATAAATCAATTGCATTTTATTAAAGGCTTGGATTAAAAGTTTCGGTTATTTCGCGCAGGTGAAAGAGTGGAATGCAATTTATAAATATACTTTTGAGAACTCAAACTTACGCAATAAGTCGTGAATCTCAATAGTGCCAAAAGTGGCCACATTTGGCAATATCGAGATCCATAACTTGGTGCTCATATTTGAGGCCATGAAAAAACAATTAAAAATTGCATTTTGCTCTTCTATTTGCGCGAAATAACCGAAACTTTTAGTCCAAGCCTCTAATAAAATGCAATTGATTTATTTCCATTGGCGGCGCCACTGAGCTCATCGATATCATTGTGATTTTAGACGCCACCGCCACCACCGCGCCAGAGAGGTTTAAATAAGCGATAAATTGTCTTTCCACTTGGTAATGCAAGGAGTTTTGCACACTGCAACGTATCATATCATACCATGACAGTAACCGTATAGGCACCTTTTTTATAGTGAAGGGAATGCGTTAAGCATACCCCGCCCACGTGTGGGTACTTGTACTATTATTTATTCTGTGTTGTGGGACTCGCCTAGCTGCTGATCTCCCATCCAGTCACAAGAAATCGATGAAGGGTCAAAAGGGGGAAATCCCACTAAACCCCTCACTACTTGCTCTCACCGCCGTCAGTAAGAATCGCAATTTGGAGGGCCCGGTGTGACAAGCTCCCCCTACGACTCAATGGCCGGGCGGGCCGGCTTTCCAAGTTCCTACCGTACAGGCACCTGGAAGAAAATATGTATGTTTTACTATTGCAGTAACGCCCACTAGACAGTTCAAACAACGTAACGCCATGATGGGACCGATGATGGATTGTCGACTAAAAATATATTGATATTGTACGTATCTATGTAGGGCAGAGGTACCCGTTGTGGCCACTTTAAGGATTTTTTGACTTTTAAGCACTAAGTACTAAATGGTCTTAGGCATTTAAGACACAAATTATATCTTAAATTATAGATAATTTATCTACCTTTAAAGGTAGGTACATTTTTCAAATTTATAAAAGTAAAATAGTTTTTTTTATATTACACACAATGTGTGAGAGGTGCCAAATGTACCGGTTTTGGCCACTTACTGCTAGTTAAACTTTTGTAAGTATAGCGAAAAATCAAAACCAAACCCAGGTAAAATCAATATATTCTAATGTGCTAGAAACCAGTCAATTGCAAAACAACAATTTAATTGTAAAAAACAAAGGTTTATAAAGTATTTCATACAAAACATTTTTTAAAACAAAAAATGGAATTTATTGAAAAAAAATCTTATGACATAAGGAATTCTAACGGTTGTTATAATTACCTTAAAATACTTTATTTTAATTGCCTTTTTCAAAAATGGCTAAAAGTTGTTTAGAAAACTTTTAGAGCAAAAAGTGGCCAAAACCGGTACAGTGGCCAAAACCGGTACGCCTGCCCTACCTGAGCTTAACATCACAGTAGAATTTTAAACGCAAATGCATGTCCTTCGCGTGTCTGAACCCCGACCAAACGTCAAGGTTGGTGGCCGCTAACACAGTCCGCGCGCGTCTGTTGCTGCAGCCGGAAGTCCACAAAAACTAGAAAAATGCTTCGTTGCATGAAATTACTGCAATAGTCCATAATGCCTTCGGTTTGAATTTCCCGTCACTGAATTTCGGTTGTGACGTCAAAGTAGGCGTTAAAAAATCGGCACGCCTGGTTTCAATACAAATCGCGATACTTGCGCGTTATCTACAGGGTGTTAGGGGCACCGTTGCAAAAACTTTAACCATGGCTTCAGACCATCATGCTGAACAACGCACGGCAAGATTTTTTGTCGGCAATGAAAAAAAATATTTCGACTCTCCATACAAAATGTCCCGATTAGTGATGTACGCCTGGGAATATTGCCACTGCCGGGAACTTTCCACTCCCAATGTGCCCGGGAAATTTCCGGGCACATTGGGAATATTGCCCAAAATTCCCAGTAGAGTTTTTGTCGTTTTATACAGATGATAATGCAAATTACTAAGTCGCTGCCTTGTCGTGCAGCGATCCCAAATTCAAAAGGTCAATCACGATCCCAAATTTTAATTTAGGTTAGTCACAGAAATCTTTGAAAGTCCTCTTTTGAAAGTTTTGGAATTAATAATGATACTGATCCTCTTAATTTAAAGTTGTGACGGGACGTCCTCGTCGGCCAGTGGTACACTAGCCGGAACGTCAGAAGTCACCGCCCAGTATTTAATTTGTAGATAATAGATATGAATAAAAAAGATGTTTATAGGGACTTGACTTTTTATTGTAAAGGTAGTAATAAAGAACCCTTTCCAAGGGTCAAGGGTTCCACTTATTTAATACTATAATCAAACAACTCAAACCGATATAAAAAACTGGTAATGCTCCGCGAGCTCTGTACAGCTTGGTGGTTTTGGTATAACTGAATCAAAAATGATGAACAGGGCACGTGAAACGGAGATTTTGAATTTGAATTGAAAGAACAGGATAGGATTCGATAAAATTAATGGCCAGTATGTAGAACTTGATGGAGTTTCCAGCCATCATGGAGTTTTTAACCATCCATAATGACTGGTACGAATCGACATCGTTACAAAGTATTTATTATATTAGTGCCAAGAAAAATGAATCACATGTGATTTTATTTGATTTCATTACAATAATTTACCTATATGCAGACTGAAGACTACTAAAAATATTGAATTTCTTTTGTGTCTTACAATTTTATAATTTGTTGACAATCATATAATAGACAGGAAGCGACCACCGCATGGTCAGAGGTATATTGAATATCAACATCAAGCTTCAAAAAAGAATGCGACTGATAAAATCCACGAACCACGAAACAATACCAGCTCAAATTCAAAACCCCAAGTGCTTTCAGCTCGAACTTCAAAACCGCTTCAAAGCCCTTGAGAATAGCATAGATGTGGACGATCTATACAATATGGAGGTGGATACTGTCCGCACGGTTGGGTCTAAGTACTATAAACCCGCCGACCCAAATTGAAGAAACTCTTCAGCCAGACTCTCGTACTCATGGATCACAGACAAGAAATGAAACTACAGAACTCAGCAGATGCTCATCGCTATAGGCTGCTTAATAGACAGATATCTAAGTCTTTGTCTAGCGACCTTCGCCAATTTAATACCGAGCGTATTAAAGAAGCCATTGAGCGGAACAAAGGCTCCTAAGTGCTTGTGAGAGATTTGTCTATCGGGCAAAGTCAATTGACGGCTGAAAACTGAGGAAGGTATTATCATTTCGTCAACATCTGAAATCTTGAGGGAAATTGAGAGTTTCGATGGACAACTATATTCCACGTAAACACCTGTTGAAAGTAAGTCTACAGACCCTAGAGCCAAGCTTACCCGACACTATACAGAAGATATTACGAGATTTAAATGGCTCTCAAGCAGCTTAAAAACAACAAGGCGGAGGGCGATGCCGGAATCACAACAGAGCTTTTGAGAGCGGGCGGAAAGCCAATACTTAAGGTTCTCCAGAAGCTTTTCAATTCAGTCATCCTCAAGGGCAAAACGCCAAAGGCAAGGCAGAAGCGATATGATGCTAATTTTCAAGGGTGATAAGAGTCTCTTGAAGAAGTTATTTTCGAGAGTCATTACGAATCGTATCGCTCGCAGGTTTGATGACTTCTAACCTCCAGAACAAGCCAGGTTCCAAAAAGGCTATAGTACCATAGACCAAATTCATATGCTGTGGCAAGTTATACAGAAGACCGAGGAGTACAACTTGCCACTTTGCTTGGCGTTCCTGGACTATGAGAAAGCCTTTGATTCGATTGAGACCTAGGCGGTGCTGCAGTCTCTCCAGAGATGCCAAATAGACTCCAGGTACATTCAGGTGCTGAGGTACTCATACCAAAACGCCACCATGTCAGTCCAATTACAGAACCAGAGCTCTAATCCTCCTATCCAACTACAGCGAGGTGTAAGACAGGGAGAAGTCAGCTCTCCGAAACTGTTCACAGATGCGTTGAAGGATATTTTTAAGCTTTTGGACTGGAAAGGATGCGGCATCAACATCAATGGCGAGTACCTAACACACCTACGGTTTGCCAATGATGTAATTCTTATGGCTGAGATCTTGGAAGACCTGAACACAATGCTCGAAGATCTCAGTAATGCTTCTCAAAGAGTGAGTCTTAAGATGAACATGGTTAAGACGAAATTCATGTCCAATGCCCATGTTGCACTCGCTCCAGTTAATGTTGGGAATATTACACTCGAAATTGTTGACCACTATGTTTACCTAGGACAGACGGTCCACTTAGGTAAGTACAACATCGAGAAAGAGATCTCTCGCCGAATCCACCTCGGATGTGCAGTCTTCGGGAAGCTCCAGCATATATATTTACGTCCGAAATTCCACAATGTCTCAAGACGAAAGTTTTTGACTAGAGTGTGTTGCCAGTTATGATGACACATGGAAGCGAGACATGGTCGTTACTATGGGTCTCACAAGAAGGCTCAAAGTCACCCAGCGGGCAATGGAGAGAGCGATGCTTGGTATTTCCTTGCTCGATTGAATTAGAAATGCTGAGATCCGCAGGAGAACTAAAACAAACGACATCGTTCGAAGGATTGCATCGTTGAATTGAAGTGGCAGTGAGCAGGAAACATAGTGCGGAGAACCGATGGCCGTTGGGGCGGAAAGGTTCTCGAATAGCAACCGCGTGCCGGAGGACGTTCCGTGGGCAGGCCCCCTAAAAGGTGGACCGACGATCAAGTCAAGGTCGAGGGAACCAGCTGGATGCGGGCAGCACAGGACCGATCGTTGTGGAGATCCTTGGGGAAAGCCTATGCCCAGCAGTGGGCGTCGTTTGGCTGACATGATGATGATGTTGATAATCATGGCAGATTATTTTGTTTGGATTTTTTTGTTTATTGATTAAGTATGAAAAATAAACCATCTTGTTTAAAACTGTTTTTCATATCGTATGTTCTTACCTTTGATGTTGATGGCTATTTATTACGTAATTCAATATAATCAAACACTTTAAATCTTAATTTAAATTGTGTTGCATGGTAAAATATTTTTTATATACATCTTAAAATGGTCCTTGGGAATATTGCTGGGAATGAACTGGGCATATTGCCGGGAATATTGCCAACGTACTGGGAATTTTCGTCATTTCAACATTTAAATGTCAGCTGACGTTTCTAGTACTTAGTTCATCATAAAATAATTCGAATTCAATTAAAACATCTTAAAAATTTAAAGAATATAACCAAAATTCCCAGTTAATTCCCACTTTGGGAACATTGCCGGCAACGCTGCCGGCAAAATTTCCAGTCCTTGGGAACGTGCCCGGGCACCGTACATCACTAGTCCCGATTAGTTGCTAAATTTGTATGAAAAGTCGATTTTTTTTTTCATTTACGACAAAAAATTCTTGCTGTACGTTGTTCACCATGATGTTCTGAAGCCATGGTTAAAGTTTTTGCAACGGTGCCCCTAACACCCTGTATGTGTCGCAGGCAATTTGTAAGATTTCGCCGTTTACATACGGCGACGTCGTCAATGTAAAAACGCACGCGATTATCTAAAATGCCGAAGTCAAAATGTATATTGCCGCGGCAAATTGAAGTTCTTGGTTTTATATTTAGTAATAAAGTCAGTTGGTTCATTTAAACCTAACATGCTCGTCGCTTCGGTCCTCGCACCTGTCAGTAAGTTCGGCATTTTACATAGGTATACCCAAGCAAGCATTTTTAAGCTGACGACGCCGTATGTAAACGGACGAATTAAACGATTTGCCTGCGATATTTATGTAAATCTATTATCTGTGTCTAGTATAGATAGATATATTATATAGAAAGTATTAGCTTCTTATATCTTCAAACATAAAATAAACAAGTTTATGAATATAACATTGTGCAAAAGCCATGAACAACTAACGAAGTTGCTATATACTTCCTGGCACCGAAGTTAATTAATATCTTATAATATGGCCTATAAACTCCCGTGAAGTAAATTACTGTCAATTTATACATTGTAGCTTCCAAAGCTACCGATATTTATAGGCTTTTTAAATGTACTTATATTAGTCAGGCTGCAACACAAAAACATTGGAAGTATTCGTTATACAAAATAATATTACGAGATTCAAAATTATCATAATCGACATTCAAATAATCAACTTTTATGCCGGTTGCAGACTAAGTGCTAAGCTAAGTTGTTTTAGCTTAGCTCACATAGCTGAAGAGTTTTTCATAGTTGCGTACAGACTGCGAACTATGCTATGTGAGCTGACTAAAATATGCGAAGCTAAGGCTGACATCAGATGGATTAAACCACACCAACCGTGCGAAGTCGCATCAGCAACCACGAGCAGTCGCTATACCTATTCAACTGCATGCAGGCAGAATAGTACGTTCGACTTCGATCGATCGTGATATCAACTTCACACGGTCGGCTGTAGTCATGTAGTGTCGACGCACGTTGTCCATCACGCCTGTATACAGTTAATATCGATTCCACACGACTGCAGCCGACTGTGTGTTGTTGATACCACGTCACGAGCGTAAAATTGCATGTAACTAGTTGAATTATATCGCCTGGTCTAGATGAAATTCGAATAACGACTGTCCCACTCGTTGACAACGCATTTCCACTCATTGACAACGCGTTTTCCACTCATTGACGCCATGTTGTCCACTGGTGACCGACCAGTTGATCGCCTAGTTGACGATTCGGTATCAACGGATAGTTGTTGGATTGGCGTCGAGTCGGTGTAATGTGCGATACCTTATACTGACGAGCTTTAGCTTAGTTCTGCGCGGGACATACCTATTCCAGTTTAGCTTAGCTGACTTGGCTTAGATTTTGACATAGCTTAGTTAACAGTCTGCTACCGGGCTAAGGCTGCCTGTCAACTAAGCCAGTTAAAAATAACAGACTTTCAAGCGTCATTGAGATTGCTTGTCTTAAGCCCCAAGATCGCCACTGCTTGAACTAATAACCTAGTTTACCAATTCTTTCCGGTCTTCCAGAACCTTCGCATCCAAGAGCTCCGAGAGCGGTCCCTGGACCTGCACCGAGACATAGCTGCTGCGATGCGCGAACTGAACGTGCCTCCCGAAGAAGTGGCTAACCATGTTCTCCCAGGGGACGTTCCTCTGTTCCCTGCCAAGGTTGGGGAGCCGGGATACCTGGGCGACAATAGGATATTAGGTAAGGATGTCAAATGTTCTTCGCCATCGGTTCACAAAGCCTTTCGTGGGAGACTATGTACCTAACTTACCGTACCGTACGTGAACCTCTTATAATAAAATTTGTTCACTCGATCCCTTAATATTTTTTCATGAAAATTATGCAAGTAACATAAAAGAAACCCACAGAATAACATTCTGATGAGCTCAGAACAACATTACAAAATAACATCCTGAAATCAAATTTTCGTTGCCACAGTATATCCATGTAGTACCTATATCTTTTTCTATTTAATCTTTTTCTGCTCATCTCGGAAAAGTGGAACTACATTAACGATAAAAAAAGTGTTTTAGCCCAACTTAAGGACTGATCATCATTGATGACAAATAAAACTATATAAGGTCACAGTACATTAAGTACATCAACTCGGAAAGGGATCGACACCGTATCGCCTTTCGCCTCGCCGTCAACCAGGCGTCAACCTAACGCAAGCACGTAACCAAACCGGATCAGCGTCGGTACGTCGGCGTCGGCTCGGCTATGGCTAGGCGACGCCGCGCTTACGGCTTGCCGCACAGTGGTTCCATATAAAAAAAAAATAAAAAAAATAGAGAAAAAAAATGATAACTAAATAAAAAAAAATTTGAAAAAAAAATTATAAAAAAAAAGAAA
Source organism: Crambus lathoniellus (assembly GCA_949710035.1). Lineage (NCBI taxonomy): Eukaryota > Metazoa > Arthropoda > Insecta > Lepidoptera > Crambidae > Crambus > Crambus lathoniellus. Next base: position 28,743,076 of record OX453309.1, on the reverse strand, counting down.
AATAAGAAAAAAAACAAAAAAAGGAGAAAAAAAAATATCAAAAAAACAAAAACGAGGCGATTACGTTACGATTCCGATTAGTGTGCTTTGCAGTAGGGGGTTTCATACAAAGAATACTGAACCGCTCGAGTTGATACGTTTACGATCCGTTTACGAGTTGATATGTCTGCTGTGACCTATAGGTATAGTCATGCCGGCCTAGCATGAGCGGCTTTTATTACGCGATATGATATAGCACGTCATGCTGTCTTGCTTACCCCACTAAGGTGTAATCGCGTGAATTATAATGACGCTCATGCTAGGTATGATGGACGAAATAAATATCGTCCATGGCACCTATAGTTACTATTACCACATTACCTAATGCTAAAACGTGTTTTCCAGGAGCACCGTTGGACTTCAACCGGTATAAGCCGGCTAAGCTTGAAGATATCATTCCATTCGACTTCATCAGCAAGTCTATCTACTCGGTCAGCCACTCCAACCCTAAAAGAAGGATAGAGGCACCATTGAAGGAGGCGATTGATGACGTCATTCGGGAGGTAATGTTATTCATTCATCCCTTAAAGTAATAAACATAAGGGCTTATGCCCGAATACTCGTAGGCTATATAGCTTTGGGAGCGTCTCAAACATCGTCCTGTCACTTTAAATGTCAAACGTATGAAAGAGATGCCATGATGTTTGAGACGCTCCCAAAGATAAGTAGCGTACGAGTATTCGGGCATTAGTCTCATATGGCGTCATAATGAGTGACGCCCGAATTCTCAAACGCAAATCATCTTTGGGAGCGTCTCAAACATCATGGCATCTCTTTCATATGTTTGACATTTACGCCCGAATTCTCAAACGCAAATCATCTTTGGGAGCGTCTCAAACATCATGGCATCACACCTGATGTTAATCAGGTGTGATAAAGGCTACGTGATACCCCGTTGTGTATCCTATCCTACTAATATTATAAATGTGAAAGTTTAGATGTTTGGATGTTTGGATGTTTGGATGTTTGTTACTCAATCACGCCAAAACGGCTGAACAGATTTGGCTGAAATTTGGGACACAGATACTTTGTAGCCTGGAGAGGAACATAGGCTACTTTTTATCCCGGAAAAACATCACATTCCCGCGGGAAAACGTCGTGTAGTCCACGCGGGCGAAGCCGCGGGCGGAAAGCTAGTAAACGATAAATGCAATATTTAGTAGAAATAACAATAAAATAGATACTAGTTTGTGACATCGTATTTAACATTTCCTATCCAAATAAGTATTGCTATTAATAAGAAGGCATATTTTAATCGAAACGATTCCGAATTCCGCATTTAATTGATTAAAGCATGGCTGTCAAGTATAGTAGCACTACTTGGCTTAAAACAGATTTATTCAACCTGCTTTCAATTAGTTTTACGGTACGATATTAGTTACATATTATCGTTTTTTTCGTTTTCAAAATTTTTAACGAACATGAAACAGCTATTGCAAAAAAACAACAGGTTGCACTCCGGGAGAGTCAGCAGAAGTCAAAAGGGCTCCCTAGACTTTTACACAAAAAAAAGGTATTTGACAAAAAAAAAAGGAAAACAATACGGACTGGATTTTAACCGAGGTATTCTGGCTTCAATGTCACCCGTTTTCTAAGCTGAGCTATTACAACTTAGTATTACAGCTAGAAACGGCGGCGAAATTTGCCTTGGTATTCTAATGACATTGTAACAAGTTTTTGATCAGGGTGCCTACCATCAACTTTAAGACAGCGATTCAAAAATAGCGCGATGCAGAATAGGTTCCTAAAATGAATTGCTTTCTTTCGTACTATGACCTTCTAAAAACTGGATTGCAAATGAATTGCTAAATGTTAATGACCGAACGATTTGTGTCCTTTTTCTTCTACCCGTCTCTTTCACTCGATTCTGTCATGCCCGGAGAGTGAGAGGGACGGGTATAACCTGCAGGTGACATGTTAAATCGACCGGGTTATAAGTCAAATAAGAGTTCCTGACAGCTCAGCGGCTGTGAAATGTCACTGATCGATCACTGAATCGCTGTCATTGATATTAAGCTGTCGTGGTACGAATAAGCGAAGCAGATCAGTTTAGGTCTTAAACAAAACCGCAATAAGAGTTGATGGTAGGCACCCAGGTTGCACTCCGGGAGAGTCAGCAGAAGTCAAAAGGGCTCCCTAGACTTTTTCACAAAAAAAAGGTATTTGACAAAAAAAAGGAAAACAATACGGACTGGATTTTAACCGAGGTATTCTGGCTTCAATGCCACCCGTTTTCTAAGCTGAGCTATTACAACTTAGTATTACAGCTAGAAACGGCGGCGAAATTTGCCTTGGTATTCTAATGACATTGTAACAAGTTTTTGATCAGGTCACGTGTCCCTGACGCGAGTTTATAATTTTTTACCCACCACAAAAAGTGCACAACACCGCTATAGAAGTTTTCACTTCAAAAATTTCAGGTGATGGAAATAATCAACGCGCCGTCGAGGCAGCGAGGGCGCGTGATCGACTTCAACGAGGTCCTGTACGGGTACTGGCGGCTACAACCTCTGCACGGTGCCGACGCAGTACTAGACCTGCTGCTACGCTACCGGAGGTATCGCGGGAAGAAGCTCACAGCTGCTGTTCGTCGTCATGCCTATCTGCAGCAGGCATTCACCGGTACGTACACATATACTACAACTAAATTAACGATCGGCGCAACCGCGGCAACAACCTTGCCATTGCAGTGCACCGTTATGCCTATCTTCAGCAGGCATTCACTGGTATGTATAAATTGCTGCATAGTACAACATCATCGGCATAAATATTGATTTGCAGCGGGTACAACGGTACATACGGGTACTGGCGACTACAACCTCTGCACGGCGCCGATGCAGTACTGGACCTGCTGCTACGCTACCGGCGGTACCGCGGGAAGAAGCTCACAGCTGCTGTTCGTCGTCATGCCTATCTGCAGCAGGCATTCACCGGTACGTACACATACAGCGCTGCACGGTACCGACGCGAGCTGGACCTAAATTAGCGATCGTCGCAACCGCGGCAACAACCTTACTCTGTGACCTTACCATTGCAGTCCACCATCATGCGTATCTGCAGCAGGCATTCACCGGTACGTACACAATCGACTCACCATACAGCGCTGCACGATACCGACGCGACCTGGAACTATATTAGCGATCGGCGCAGCCCACAGATCACCTGTAGTAGCAATCTGTGGCGCAACCGCGGCAACAACCTCACTCACTATTGCAGTCGTTATGCCTATCTCCAGCAGGCATTCACTGGTATGTATAAAAAGCTGCATCATATGGCATCATCGGCATGTATATTGATCTGCAGCTGGTGCAACGGTACATACGGACGGATATGGCGCTGCGGCCGCTGCATAATGCTGATGCAGTTCTGAACTTGCTGCTGCGCTAAGAAGGTTTTCTAAAACATTTCTTTTTTTTCATATTTAGTCCATAAGTAACTTTTTTTTGGTTTATAGTGAGGCCAAATACAGGCCAGACACAGGCCTGTCTTTCGCCGCGAACAGCCCTCCCGCCAAGCCTAGAATTCGCGTCAAGGCTGGGCAGTTCCAACTCCTGCCCCGCCCCTAACAAGCTCGAAAGCTCGAGAGGAAGCCATAAGGTTATGGAGCTGGCTGGCTTAGTAACCTACCAAACCCATGTTATACACAGTAACCAGTGTAATATATGCCCACAGAACGTTGTCTGATTAACATCATTATTAATTTAAATAATAAATAATAATAAATAAATAAATATTTTCTTACAATCACACCAATAAGTTATATTTCTTATTTCAGGCATTGAAATACGAGAGCTGCCGATGGGTGAACCACCTCCGATTGAAGATCCAGAAATAATGAGCAAATATGAGGGCAAGTTAGAGGGTACCGATTACGAGGATTTCGACGAGTCCAGTCAGCAACAACAAAATGGCTTTCTCGATTTCGGTAAACTAAATGTGAAGGAGGCAATAGGAAACAGCCTTGTGAAGTTACAGAACAATCTGCCAAATGTTTTGAAATGGGGTGATACAACCACCGAAGAATACCCAATTCACAGTAGAAGAATTCATTTCATCCTGCCGTTAGCGGGGCGGCAAGAAGTCTTCGGTAGATTTATGAAAAACTACGAAGAAATCGTGTTAAAAAGTGAAGAGGCTGTGTCACTGATAGTCGTGTTATATCTAGACAGTAAGACTCCTACGGATTATAGCAATTCGGAGAGTCTGATCAATTACTACAAAGATTTGTACGCTAAAGATATCCAAGTCGTCACGATGGGCTCCACGACGTTTTCCCGCGGGGCCGCCCTCACCGAAGGAATCAAACTGGTGCCAGACGACGGACTGGTGTTTTTCATCGACGTCGATATCATGTTCAACTACAATTCGCTCCGAAGAATAAGAATCAACACGATAAAATACAACCAAGTGTACTTCCCGATCGTGTTCAGCGAATACAATCCGGAAGTCGTCAACGGGGAGGACTTCAACAAGTTCAAAGACGAGAGTTTCGTGATAAACACCGACCTGGGTCGATACGTAGCGACGGCCGAGAGCGAAGTGAGATCCGATAAGGAACTGGCCAACCTGAAGTACAGCAAAGAGATAACGGACGATTACGGGTACTTCCGGCAGTACGGGTTCGGTATACTCAGCATATTTAAGCGCGATTTTCTCAGGGTGGGCGGGTTCGATCTGAACATTAAGGGTTGGGGATTGGAGGACGTCGAACTGTTCGAGACGTTGATAAAGTCGAACCTGACGGTGTTCAGGATCGCGGACGACAGTTTGGTGCACATCTTCCACTCGGTGGACTGTGATAAGAACTTGGAGAAGAGCCAGTTCTCGATGTGCCTGGGCACGAAGGCGTCGACGTTCGGCAGCGAGCGCCACATGACGTACTACATGCTCAACCACCCCGCCCTGCTGTGGCCGCCCGCGCCCGCCGCGCCCCCCGCGCCGCCCGCCCCCGCGCCGCCCGCGCCCGCCGGCAAGGGCGCCAGCTAGTACACCCCATATAGTTAGTCTTACAATTTTATAGCGCTATGAGATTCTTAAGAAGAGTGCATAGCAAACGGTCTCTGCACTTTAGTGATTTCATACAAAAGTGCCAATATTTTCAAATCTACAATGAATATAAAAAAAAAAAACATACAGCCCTAGTTCTTCTGCATTTCAACAACATACCGAAAAATCATTGCTACTTCTACTATTGTATGTTATTGTATTCGGTTTAGAGGGTGGAAAACGTTTGTATAGGAGCCCGTTTGCTACACACTCCTCTTAAAAACAGCCCGATTCAAACTTTTTGACGTCTCTGAACATCTTTGGAACTAAAACAATTTTTATACGACAGTCCATTTTGACAGCTAATTTCGTATTGCAAGTGGCTCCTCTGTCACGGCTGTCACCGGAACAGAAAAGCCTGTGGCACTGTAGATAAAATTTAGACGGACGCGGGTGGGAGAGGAGAGGTTGCGGGGTACTCCACTGCGCGTAGCGGCTAACTTCACGACCGTCATTAAGATTGAATCGCACTGTACCGGCGGTTTCTTTGAAATCGCTGTTTTTAATTTGTACAAATCGCAGCGAGTGACGTAGCTTTGCGTCAGCGCCTTATTGGGTGCGGCTCCTCAGAATATTATGTGGTTTAAAGTTTTCAAATATTTAATAGGCTTGAACATTTCCATTCTACGAATGACGCATTTCGTGGTTTTTTATGTAATTTTGAAAGCATAATGTTTATTAATAGTAAGGTGCTTTGTCTCGAGAACGAAGTGGATTGTATAGAGCATTTATAAGTGTAATTAGTTTTTAATTGTATATTATTTTTTTGTTCCTAACGGTTCGGATGACATGACAATAACTGAACACTCAGTACCGTGTCGTATGTCGTAATGTAAGAGTTTATGGTTTTTTTTGTATAATTATTGTAAACTAAAGCTGTCTATTGACATTGTGCCTGATTGTTTAGTTTTTTTGTTGTGCTGTTTGAATATAAGTCGGTTAGTCATTATTTTAAAGCTTAGTGTTTTTTTTATTTCGGCTAAATAGTTACTGGTTTTTAGAATCTGTAATATTTTGCATTTTAAGTTCTTATTTCATTGATGTACTATTTTTGTGTAAATCATAAGTGTTATGTTATTGAAAATAACGGGAATAGACTAAGAACAAAATGTATAATACTCTTTATTTCCATACATTTAAGGTATACTTTCCATGGTTGTGAACGCAGGCACACATTAGTTGTTTAAATTTTTTATAAAATAAAATCACTTAAATGGCCATTTTTACTTATCCACACAACAGTTTATTTTATTATCAATTTATTTATATTTTAATGAAATTACATACTAAATTACCAATATGATATTTTATTGTATTGTTGTAGTATTAAAGATATTTTTTTGTATCTTTGTTTGCTTCGTCCAAATCATTTGTTCAAACATGCACAGTGCAATATAATATAAGGTTCACAAAGTTCCGTCTCATAAAAGAAAAAAAAATGGTAAATTTTTAAATAAATAGTCATTAATCATTTCGTACGGCTGAAATGATGATGATGATGATGAATCATGTTTAAAGCACTTAATAGTTTCAGAACCAAACCTATTACCATAATTTTTAATTTGTATTGTATTTTTTATCTTTGGACCATTTGGTGTAAGGCATAATTTAAACATTGTAAGATTCAGAATGGAATTTCATTTAGTATTTTTACTCAATTTTTGTGAATCGTTACATGTTTGTGTAACTTTTGTAATTTTAAATAAATAAATAAATAAAAATATTTTTTTGTGAAGTCGCAAGTATTAAAACATTATTCCGTATAAACTATAGTTTTCTAAAAAAAAACCAAAATACCTTTTTGTCATAATACGTAACGTAAGATGTTTAACTACTCAAACGTGAACCGCCCCGCATCATGCTTTTATTTTTAATTTATTTATTGAATTGTTGGTGGCTCTATTTTTAAGAGCAACATGAAAAGTAAATAATCTTTGGAACTAAAATATTTTAATAGGACACAGTCCATTTTGACAGCTAATTTTGTATTCCAAGTGGCTCCTCTGTCACGGCTGTCACCGGAACAGACAGGCATGTGGGACTATACAACCCATTTCAAACTTTTAGACATCTCGGAACATCGCGCGAGAGGTTGCGAGGTAGTCTCAACAGTCATTGGCTAACTTCACGACCGCCATCGAGATTCAATCGCACTATACAGTCACGACGAGCAATAATATGTAAATGCCATATCACAATATTGAATGACTTCTGTGGATTAGATATAGACTGGGCGGACACGACAGTTGGAGGTGTACCATTTTTTACAGTATGCAAATTTGCGAGAACGATCAAAATCAGATTTTTTATCCCTGTGCATCACACTTAAAATATATTTTAAAATGTAACAAAAAAGTACGCGTGTGAAATGTGCGCATGCAAACGCACATAAACTAGAAACGTTATCGATATGTCGCAGGGATTTTGTCAAAGTCGTGATATTATAATTCCACTAGTGAAATTATAATTTCTCGTGATAGTATAATTCCACTAGTTGAATTATGAATAGACAGTAGGTACGAGACAGTATGCACATGGCTGCGAGCTCACGAATTTGCCTCGTAAAAGTCCTGTTACTCCTCGGAAGTCCTTTCATGGTTATTTTTTTTGTATCAATACAACTTATGGATTGTTTCACCAAAAAAAAATTACCATGAAATATAACGTGTTCTATATGACTTTCGAGGCTCGCAGACACTACTGCAGACTGCGACAGATACATCAATTTGCATACTGAAAAAAAGGTGAGGAGTTTACTCACCTAGGACTTTTCGTCTGTATTGTGTTACAAAATTAGCATTTAGGAAACAACTAATTACTATGACTTGAATAAATTGAATTCGTTACACTCTCAATATCTATCAATTCGGTCGCGGTCTGTAGACAACAATATTTAATTATTTACTCCAAAACCCGTAGAAGCTTAATTAATTGGTGCTACGAGTTGTTTATAAATCAATTTTTGTCCCATAATTTAGATCTCTGTGGTTTTTTACGGCTTCCAACCGATCGTGCTATAAATTATGTGGATTTAGCGTCATTGTTGTACGCGTATAGAGGAAAGGACATTACATTTTATCCGCTACTAGGTTGCTATGTCCGATCTTTTTGTATTTAAGAACAGGTATTTTATTATAATTTATTAACAGGTATTATAATCGGGTCGGTTTACGTTTGACTATGTTAGTGTAAATAAGCTGTAAATTATTTTAATGTGCTCACTAAGTGCCAATTTCTAGGGTTAAGTAGCTAATTATCAGAAGGCAGGTAAATATGTGTTGATATTAATGTTTCGTGGTTGTAAGGCCTTTGTGATTTGAAAGTGATGAACATGAATGAAATATATTTTTTGGCAAAATATTTTGTTTTCTTGGCAATCTCCCCCATTTGAAATAATCAAGAGCGTATGAAGGTCATAGCCCATTTAGACCGCACCGCTCCCACCCAACCAAAGTATAAACAGCCAAATATGGACTTAATATCGTTCACTGTAGATGCATTTTACAGTAACAATATAAAATAGCGGACAGCGCGCGGTCCGCGAGCTTACCGCCGTCAGACTGCTCGGTAGTTGACGCCTCGCTGACGCCGCGCGGCCCGCGCGGTGTCCGCGCGCTGACTGCTAGCGGTCGCCGCGCCGTCGTCGCCGCCGCGCACCTTAGAGGGAATAGCAGTCGCCGCGTGGACAGCTGGGAGTCTGCTAGCTGTCGCCGCGTGGACTGCTGGGTACCTGCTAGCTGTCGCCTTCGTTTAGGGCGGTGTTGGGTAGGAGCGGTGTTGGAGCGGTGCGGTATAAGTGGGCTATGACCTTTACCTTGAATGACCAATTTGAAGAGAGCTAGATACACCTCTAAATTTTTATTAGTACAAAGATTTTAAGGGATGATAGGGTCCATCAATACGAACAGTTTATACTGCGGGGCCAACCACGGAAACGCGAAAATTTGGCTTTATAGTAAGTCTATTGGGAAGGAAAATCCCATTAGCACTACTACTGGTAAAACTACTCGGTGAGACTACTGGAGACAGCCGAAATATCAGCTGTTTTATACATTTCAGTCGAGTCGATGTTGTACGACCTTTGTATGGAACAGCTGATTTTTTTGCGGTTTCGCGGTTGGCCCCATAGTAAAAATTGATCGTATTGATGAATACTATCATCCCGTAAAGATCCCCTAAAATCTTTGTACCTTCTAATTAAAATTTAGTGGTGTATAAAGCGTCACACCGTTTTGTCACACTGGTGTGACTACGAAGAATTTTGTCCTAAGTATTTTTCACACTGGTGTGACTACGAAGATTTAGTTCCCATTTTTCACACTGGTGTGACTACGAAGAATGTGTTTCCAAATAGTCGCATCATTTTCAAAAAATCATACTTCACGTAAATCACTTGATAATTTGATACCAGTTTGATACAATATACGTACGAACTTTTCGAAAGTTATGAATTTATGGTCCTTTGACATGTAATTTTTTTGTTGTCTTTTCTGTTTTGGCTTTCCTGGCTTTTACATCTTACTTGAATTTTCTGAAGGTTACGCAGGTATTGGTATTATTTTAAAATGAGTGCTGGTGACATCAAAATAATTAAAAGAGGTCGTGGAGAAGTGCTAATACTAAGCAAGGGATTCCAATACTATAAACAGAAAATGTATGCTAATCATAGCGTAATTTGGTACTGCAGCCAACGCCGAAAATCAAAATTTTTCATATTACGTATATTGTATCAAAATGGTATCAAATTATCAAGTGATTTACATAAAGTACGATTTTTTGAAAATGGTGTGACTATTAGGAAACAAATTCTTCGTAGTCACACCACCAGTGTGAAAAACGGGAAAAAAATCTTCGTAGTCACAACAGTGTGAAAAATAGGAAAAAAAAATCTTCGTAGTCACACCACTGTGACAAAACGGTGTGACAGCGAGTCCGTTGGGAAAGCAGATCCCAGCCCTGCTAGACATTACTTATTTTTTGACGACTAAAAAGTGCTGGATTAGTTAGTCTCTAAGTGTCTTTTAAGATAAAGCATACTCGCTAACTTGGGTAGACGGCCAATTTATGGATAAAAATATTGCATAATTATTTCTGTAGGCTCCGTTAGACCCAAAAACCTATATTAAACACTATCGAATTACCACGGTTGCGCTCATACTTATAGTGAAGCTTTATGTATGTCTGGGGAGATGATTGATCTGGCTGCTTACAAAGAGTATCGAAATAGCTCTCAGAGCCTCATAATCTAAAAATAAAAACAAGACTGAGAAATTCATAAAAAATAATATTTTTGCTCCCTACCTTCAGTACCAGGTGCTCATACCATAAATTGGAAGTCTGCCCCAGTTAGTGAGTATGCTTACTCTTAGAAGACGCATAAAAACTATCTAACCCAATCTTCGATCAACAATAGGTGGTACCTACTTACTAGATGAAGGCTCACGAACTAAATCAAAACTTTCTATGGCACCTTTAAACGGAGAAAAAAAGGTTAAGGCGAGGAATCCCGACCGAAATAGGCACGCTAACGCTTGCTCGGCCGCGCTCTACATACTTCGCGCGGATCCAGCGGCAGCCGGCAGTGAACTGTGAACTCGCGAGCGCCCCGCGAATCGAAAATCACTTAAAATTCAATTAAAAATTAAATAATAAGAAAATTTAATTTATGACGGCCGGAATCTCTCGGCTATTCAAAGACAATTATATTCATATGTTTTTCATTAACTAAAACCAATTATACTGCAAGTAATATGATATTTGAATTATTATTAGACGGATGTTTGGGATTTATTTGACACAGTAAAATATCACCAATCGAAAAAAAAACGGCCGGAAGCACTAGATAAATAACTGTAAAATAACATATATTTTTTCCAAATTTTAAGTACTTGTGATTTGCGAGTAATCCATAATTTAAAATACCCTATTTTGGGGAATGGGCGCCTTAATAATGTCACAGGAGTAAATACGTAGTAGTTTTTATTTATTTACTCCTGTGATAATGTTACGATCTTACATCATATTTGACAGGAACTATTTATGAAATTATACCCTCGCTAACCCTCAGGACTCTACTTTAGAACCCTTCGTTTTGAGCACGCGGTTAAAAACAACTTTGCACTCTTGTATTACAAATAACTATTATTGTAATTAATTATTGCTCGAATGTTTGTATGCCCGAGACAATGGCATTCTATTTAGATGGAAGAATTACATAATAATAGGGGTTAAAGAATGAAATTGCCGTTTTTTTCTTTTGTGAATATAACTTAACAACTTTTATGATATTAGAAACACATAATTTCTTTAATATTGCGTTACATTAAGACCGTATCGAGCAATTTTTGATAATTTAATAACCATGATATTTAATTATTTACATAGAAAAAACTTATCTCGAAAGTTACGACTATTTTTGTTTCCAGAATTTCGAACTTTATTAGTTGTAACTTAGTGAAAATTTTTTTTTTGCTTTTAACGAATATGTCATTTAGTAGTTAAAATGTCCGTAAATACGTGTGTAAAATTTTGTAAAGTTACATAATATTAGTCGTTGAATAAATTACAAAAACGTTAGTATGGGTTTTTTTTTTACAAAAATCTCCATACAAAACCGCAATTTGATACTTTAACCCCTAATATATGAAATTATTATCAAGACGATAATAAAATTACTACTACGACTAGAAACTGACTGAGTTTTGAATGCTAGATGAGTGTATGCCAAAGATTTTCTGCGAAATGAAGTTTCTGTCATCCTTTGTTATGCTTAACACTAATTATGACATGAAAAGTGTATGTCATATAAGGTAGACTCCGAAACGAAATGTGCTCAAAAGAAGCGCCACTAAAATGATAATGAGCTGCACTGCTAAAGTGTAACATAATGTGCCACAAATGTTCTACCAAGATGCAAAAGGTACTTAGGTCAAAGCTACAAAATAATATTAGAAGGTTCATATAATTTCGCGTCTTGTGATAATTTTGGTATACAGAAGAATTGGATCGTGGAATAGCAGTAAATAGAATACCAAGAGGCTAATTTCTGTTTTTAAAAAATCTTAGAGATGTTGGAGTAGGTAGGGAATGTTAGTTATATCGACAATCTGAATATTTACTACCGACGAACTCTAAGACGACCGTAAGCTAAAATAGGAATTCTAGAAAGTGGAATTGATAAATGACAGGCACACTTAAAAATCTAAATGAAAGTTTTCAAGAGTCTTGGGTAAACACTTGAGCGACCGCGTCGGGTCGTGGTGATATGTAGTCTTGTGTTGATTCGCTGAATAAATTTCACACCCTCGGGTAACGCATTAGGTGTGCAAATAGTTTCTAACATTGTAATAACAGAGCCTATCAACTGCCTTTATGATCTTAGATTTGACATCAAACTTTTCGTTATTAAGATTTCGGATTCAAAATTATGAGACGATGATTACGTCCGCATATTATGCTGAGATCTCATGTAAATCAATGATTGAAAGATAATAATAATTATTTTTATTATAATTCTAGCGGTTGTCTGCAATTTTACCAGTAACCCATATAGCGTAGGTAATTTGATAAACGTTATTATTGGTGTTTGCGTTTAAGTCTTCATAAGTACTCGTGTTCGGAAAAGATCGACGTTTCTGAACGCAACTCTAATGTCACGTCAAATTGACATTGGCTGTCACTTGAAGTTGACAGTGACACTTGATTGAAATTCTCGTGGCAAAAATGTCGGAATAATTTTGCTGAATTTGTTAAAAATCGCTCGCGTTGAATGTGCCTGGCATATCGAGTTTGAAAAATCTTAAATTATCCTGCCGATCCCGTGTTGTACGACCACGATTTTGATGCCATCCTGATGAGTGGCCGGTCGCGATGCTTTGAAGGATAATCATCCACCACACGTGTTGTTGCAGGGGCAATATATATCTTGACAAAAGGCTCCTCCGTGTAGTGTTGAAACGCCCAGTGTCTTGTGAACGCTGTTATTTGTGTTATGAGTGAGGTGACTAATTGGTAAGGTCTGCAGAAGAAGACGGAGCCACAGGGGGGGCCCCCCTCTCCCCACGCTGCCCAGGGACTTTCTACAGCACAGACCACAGTATGTAAAATCACCTTACTTCACATTCTCTCCGCTGTGTATCGCAGTCCTATTGTTCAGTTACATCCCGGCTGAAACCAAGATTTGTCCGGAGTCTATACTCATGATAGCCTTCCACTGCGCCAATGCTGACTCCGCGGTCTAGGCAGGGGTGTACTGAACATTTCTTGGTAGCAAGAGCGTAGCTTGAAGGTCTGAGAGGCCCACGCCAAAAGTTTGTCTATTAATCAGTGCCGTTTGATGACCATCTGGTCCGGACTAGATTAATTTGTACTTGTAAATGGTAATTAACTTGCATTTGAAAAGTAAAGGGCATTCCTTTGTTATTGGTTCCATGTCTTGTAATTAATTGTCATGTATTGAGGTTCCAAAATGTAAACAGATGCCTTTCTTTGTTCATAATAATTATTATTTAGTTTTGTCAGCAAATTTGAGTTGTGAATATTGACAAGTTTGTTGCTAAATAATAGCTAATAAAAGGTTAGCTAATAAGTTTGCACTCAATACTTAGTGAAACTTAAATGATTTAAGACATTGTTTACACATTGAAACTTATTGAAACTTGTGCTTTGAAATAATTAAAATCATCTTGTTGTATGTCGATATCCAAGTGAATTTCAATGGTCAGTGATTTGTTTGAACTGAATAACTTTTGACTTACAAAGTCAAAGTTAGTTTGTGTCTAAGTTATAACCTCTTGAGAGTTAGAGTTATAATTATATACTTGAGTTTTGTTGTTTTCTGATAACCTCCAAATATTTAAGAGTTTGTGTCATTATAAATACTTTGTTGTTGTAATATTGGAATTTTGTGGTTATCAATAACCTCAAAATATTGGAGATTTTGTGTTATAGTGAATATTTTGAATTTGTTGTTTTTGTTGATAAATTTGTGACGTTACAATGACGGCCTCCTCTGCTAAAGCCAAAATACGTTCTGAGTTACGGTGGTTAGCGTCTGCAGTCGCATTGTTGGATCGACCTGATAGGACGGAGGCCTTGTTGAACAGATACGTAGATCTGCCCGTACGTTTGGCTGTTGTTGATGAACAGTATGCCTTATTTTTGGAAAGGACTGTTGAGGCCGATGTGGAAATGCGACAAGAAGTCGATTTGGATGTGGACCAGTGTTATGATTTTGCGGACAGAATTACCCAGGTGGCTCGGCCTTTGCAAGTGGCAAGAGAGAATGAACCGAGCCCTTCCCCGGTCACATCTAAAAGTATGCCCCCTCTCTTTGCTAGATTGGCCCCCTTAGACTTAAGGCGCTTTGCTGGTCGTCTAGAGGACTGGGAGGGCTTTATTAATATTTTTGATAGTCTTGTACATGCCCGGGACGATTTGACCCAGGGCCAGAAGTTAGCTTATTTGTTATCCGTGTTGGAAGGGGAGGCCCTTGAATCAGTTCAACATTTGGCCCCTTCGGATGAAAACTACCCTATTGCTAGGGATTTGATTGCCCGTCGGTACCAGAACGTACGACGTCTGGCGGACAACCATGTGGCCGCCATTTTGAATTTACCCCGCGTTGCCAGCGTGATGCACTTGAGAGTGGCTTTGTTGAATCCGCTGTTGGTTGCATACAACGCATTAAAAAACTTAAAACTCCCAGTGGAGCAGTGGTCGTTTTTGTTACTGCACATTGTCCTGGGAAAGTTGCCGGACTCTGTTAAGGTCCGTTTTGAGCAGCAGTATGGTGGGGATAGTGCGACTTATCTGCCACCCTTCTCGGACCTCTTGACGTTCCTGGAAGGAGAAAGTAGACTGGCAGATAATTCCTCTCTGGCCGGTCCTATGGGACCCGAACGACCTGTGCCACAGAGTAGATCCCCCACCGGACCCCCCCGTAGGGGGTGTATGGCCCCTCGCGCGCCCGGCCGCTATGCCGCCGTCCAGGAGACCGCCCGCTGCTTGTACTGTCGGGAACCGGGTCACAGCACGACCCGTTGTGATAAGTTCCTCGACCAGCGCGTCCAAGGCCGTCGAGCGATCGCGCGACAACGGACATGGTGCTACTCGTGCTTGGGCCTGCACATGCAGCGCGAATGTACCCAAGCGCACCCATGCCGATTTTGTAAGGGCAACCACCATCCCCTCCTCTGCATGAACAGCCCAGAGGGCGGCGGAGCGCCGCAGCGCGTCGCTGCAGGATCACCTCGTATGGGTGGGGGGCTCGGACCCCCCGCGGTGTTTGCATCCCGCAGCAGTTCTAGTGGCCACCAGAGTGGCCCCAGACGCTCTCCGCCACGTTTTGAGCCTCAAACGGGCGGGGGTCCCAGGGACCCCCCCATGGGAAACCGATCCCCAAGGATGGGGATGAGTTATGCGGGCGTTGCCGGAGGTCGTAGAGGCCCCCCGCGACGTTTTGAGCCTCGCACGGGCGGGGGTCCCACGGACCCCCCCATGGGAAATCGGTCCCCAACTAGGGGGTTCGATTTTGCGAGCGTTGCGGGAGGTCGTAGAAGCCCCCCGCAACGTGTTGAGCCTCGCACAGCCGGGGGTCCCCGGGACCCCCCCTCTGAAAATCGGTCACCGTGCCCCCGCGACTATGGGGCGACGTACACGGTGGATGCTAGGCACCGATTCTCGCCGCCGCTCGCCGAATACCCGCGTTTGGAGCGGCGCCCGCCCCGTCTTCAAGGGGCCGGGAGATATAACCCGCCTGATGCCGGGCGAATTGGACGTAGGCAGTATGTGGGAGATTGGGACCCACTGGATCGCTATGAGCGACCCCCTTACCATGGGGGGACGTCTGGGGACCCCACATACTAGCAATCAACGTGTTTACGGTCGATTGTAGCCACCCCTCCAGAGACCGTTTTGTTGCCCACGGCCTCTGTACTTGTCAGGGGATTGAATGGCGACCTTGTGGAAGTTCGCGCCTTGTTGGATTCCGGTGCTCAGGGGTGTGTTGTGTCATCTTGGTTAGTTAGGCGGTTGGGCCTCAAGGTGCACCCCCACACGGAAGGCGTGAGAGGTGTTGGCGATGTGAAAGTCCCCGGGTTGTTAGGGCATGTTGACTTCACATTTACATCACGTAATAAGTCCACGCCAGGCATTAAGACCTCGGCGATTGTGTTGGACACAGTTGTTGGCCGTCAACCTTCAGTTGACTTGGGACCGAGTATGTTGTCTTTGATGTCTGATTCCCCACTCGCCGATCCAAATTTCTTCCGCCCAGGCCCGATTGATGCTCTCCTTGGAGCCGATGTCCTGGGGCGAGTTTTGTTGACGGGGAAGCGAGTTTTGCAGCCAGATGGCTTGGTAGCTCTGCAGACGACACTCGGTACAGTTGTGATGGGCCCTGCTCGCCGCGTTTTGGATTCCCTTGATGAGGATCGCGGTCTTGTTTTTAATGTGTCTCTCTCCGAAGTGGTGCAGAAGTTTTGGGAGGTTGAGGAACCTCCACCAGCCCCGCGGGTTGACCCAGTAGCGGATGAATGCGAGTTGTATTACCAGAATAACACTGGTCGCCTCCGCTCTGGTCGTTTGATCACCCGTCTCCCCTTTCGTGCCGGCCGACCTCCTCTGGGCGAATCCCGACCGCTAGCGGAACGTAGGCTAGTGGCGATGGAGCGTCGCATGAGCAAGGATCCGGTCTTCCGCCAGAAGTATGTTGAATTCATGCGGGAGTATGAGGAGTTAGGGCACATGTCCGTGAGCGATTTGGATTGGCGCTCCGTTGAGCACTTCTTTTTGCCGCACCACGCCGTTTTGAAATCCGGAAAGATTCGGGTGGTCTTTGACGGTTCGGCTCCCACCTCCACTGGAGCGTCCTTGAACCAGTGTCTGCATGTAGGTCCCAAGCTGCACACGGAGATCTCAGACATTTTGACCAACTTCCGGCGGCACCAAATTGTATTTATGACTGACATCCGGATGATGTTCAGACAAACGGTCATCCATCCAGAGGATAGGAGGTACCAATTGATTTTGTGGAGAGAGAGTCCTAGGGACCCCTTGTTGATTTATGAATTGAATACGAATACGTACGGTTTGGCTTCGAGCCCGTTTGTTGCGATTCGTTCTTTGTTGGAGTTGGCCGAGAAGGAGCGCTTGAGATACCCTCGCGCCTCCGCCATTTTGGCCAGTGACGTCTATGTGGATGACATTTGCACGGGCGCCTCATCTGTCTCAGAGGCGATTGTCCTGAGAGACGAACTCACCGCCCTTTTGAAGTCGGGAGGTTACGAGTTGAGGAAATGGATATCCAACTCGCCTGATGTACTGGTAGGTTTGCCCGAAGAGCACCAGCAGGACCCCCACCTATTCGAAAATGTTGATAATCCCCATGTGGTGACCGTCCTTGGCGTACAGTACAAACCGGTCTCTGACACGTTCACTTATTGTGTGGATTTACGACCACCGAAAGTCTGGACCAAGCGTTTAGTATTGTCTACTGTCGCACGTACCTTTGACCCCAATGGGTGGATTTGCCCCGTGCTGTTTATGGCCAAGTGTTTCTTGCAACGGTTATGGGCTTCGGGTGTGTCGTGGGATGAACCCCTCTCGGACGAGTTACTCCGAGATTGGTCGAGCTTCGTTTCATCCCTCCCCGAGATTAATGAAGTGCATTTGCCGAGGCTATTCCTCCCTTCTGAAAATTGTAAAGTTACTCTTCACGGCTTTTCCGATGCCTCCGAACGTGGATTTGCTGCGGCCGTGTACCTCCGCACCGTTACTGTTGACGGAGTTGTTGCTGTGCATCTGGTGATAGCGAAAAGCAAAGTCGCTCCCCTTCGGACTCGTCATACGATCCCGAGGTTGGAATTGTGTGGAGCTGCCCTCCTAATGCGTTTGTTGAACCACGTATGGCTCACTTTAGGTCGATCTATTGCAATACAAGAGGTTTATGCTTGGACGGACAGTCAGGTCGTCCTTTGTTGGTTGAAGGCTCCGGCGCACACCTTGGACGTGTTTGTGGCCAATCGAGTGTCGCAGATTTGTAATTCCGACATCGAGTTGATTTGGAGACACGTGCCGGGAACCATGAATCCCGCGGATTGTGCGTCTCGGGGTTGTGTAGCCCCAACCCTAATTAACCACCCCCTCTGGTGGGGCCCACAGTGGTTGATGCGGCCTGAGTCGGAGTGGCCGCCCTCTCCAGCGTTGTCGAACGTAGCCGTTCCTGATATGCGGGCATGCGTCCTGGAGACTAACCCCGCCGGGGAAAAGGATTTGTTGTTGGATCGGTACAGCTCCTTACAGAAGCTGCTTGGTGTTACCGCTTGGATCAGACGTTTTGTGTACAATTGCAGAAACCCACGCGCGAGGCGTGATTCGTCGGTTCTCACTCCGGACGAGCGTAGGGACGCGCTCTTGTTTTGGGTCCGGAGAGTACAAGCTGATAGTTTTGAGTCCGAGATTGAAATTTTGCGTTTAGGCCGTCGCAAGTTGAAGGGCGCGGTATCGCGATTGAATCCCTTCCTGGACGAGAGTGGGCTTTTGCGAGTCGGCGGAAGACTTCGAAATGCGAACCTGCCGTATGGAGCTCGTCACCCCCTTTTGTTACCCAAAGCCGGACATTTGACTCAACTGATAATAACAGATCGCCATGTGAATGCACAACATGCTGGCTGTAATGCTTTGTTGGCCATTTTGCAGCGTGAATTTTGGATTTTGTCTGCTCGTCGAGCCATTCGCACTGTGGTTTTCCGTTGCCTGCCTTGTTGTCGATTGAAGGCCGCGACCATGCAGCCCCAGATGGGTGATTTGCCTGCTGATCGCGTCACGGAATGTAGAGCTTTTGCCGGAGTCGCCACCGACTTCGCCGGTCCCTTTACTGTAAAGGCTTCGAGACTGCGTAATGCTAAAACCTATAAGGCGTACTTGTGCGTGTTTGTGTGTTTGTCCACCAAGGCTGTCCATTTGGAAATTGTCTCGGAATTGTCTACCGAAGCCTTTGTCGCCGCCTTGAGCAGATTTGTTTCCCGTAGAGGACTGCCGTCATTGATACGTTCCGATTGTGGTACTAATTATAAGGGAACGTGTAATTATCTTAAGGAAGTAGTTAAGTTTTTTGTTGATAATAAAATAGACATTGGAACCACCCTCTCCCGGCGTGGGATAATCTGGAAGTTTAGCCCTCCGGCTTGTCCGACCTGGGGAGGAATTTTTGAAGCTTGTGTAAAGGCTGCCAAGACACACTTGCGTCGCGTGATTGGAGAAACTATTCTCACGTTTGAGGAACTTGATACGGTATTTTGTAAAATTGAGGCCGTCCTCAACTCGCGACCCTTGTGCCCGTTGTCTTCGGACCCGAATGACCTGGAAGCGTTGACCCCAGGTCATTTCTTGATCGGACAGCCCCTTTTGGCGTTGCCTGAATATCCGATTCAGGATGTAGGATCCCATCGTTTGTCGCGATACCAACTTTTGAAACAGATGTCCCAAAACTTCTGGGCACGTTGGTCGATGGAGTATTTGCATATCCTACAGCAGCGCCTGAAGTGGACAGATAAAACCACCCCACCCCAGACTGGCGACCTCGTGTTGATTAAGGATGCTAACCTGCCGCCCCTATGTTGGCGAAGGGGGCGCATTGTTAAACTCTACCCCGGAACTGACGGAGTTCCTCGTTTTGCTGAGGTTTTGGTTCGAGATTCGGTTTTGAAGAGAGCCGTTAGTGGGCTCTCCCGATTACCCGTAGATTGACGTACCGTTCTTAACGGTCCGGGGCGGGGGGATGTTCGGAAAAGATCGACGTTTCTGAACGCAACTCTAATGTCACGTCAAATTGACATTGGCTGTCACTTGAAGTTGACAGTGACACTTGATTGAAATTCTCGTGGCAAAAATGTCGGAATAATTTTGCTGAATTTGTTAAAAATCGCTCGCGTTGAATGTGCCTGGCATATCGAGTTTGAAAAATCTTAAATTATCCTGCCGATCCCGTGTTGTACGACCACGATTTTGATGCCATCCTGATGAGTGGCCGGTCGCGATGCTTTGAAGGATAATCATCCACCACACGTGTTGTTGCAGGGGCAATATATATCTTGACAAAAGGCTCCTCCGTGTAGTGTTGAAACGCCCAGTGTCTTGTGAACGCTGTTATTTGTGTTATGAGTGAGGTGACTAATTGGTAAGGTCTGCAGAAGAAGACGGAGCCACAGGGGGGGCCCCCCTCTCCCCACGCTGCCCAGGGACTTTCTACAGCACAGACCACAGTATGTAAAATCACCTTACTTCACATTCTCTCCGCTGTGTATCGCAGTCCTATTGTTCAGTTACATCCCGGCTGAAACCAAGATTTGTCCGGAGTCTATACTCATGATAGCCTTCCACTGCGCCAATGCTGACTCCGCGGTCTAGGCAGGGGTGTACTGAACAACTCGTATTCCTGATTTTTTATTTTACCATTGTGTACAATAACTTATTTATTTAATTTAGCACAAAAATTGGGAAATTAGTCCATCTCTATTTATTTTAAGCAACTAACTTAACTTTTGCACATTGGTATGCTCTTTGTTCATAGAATCATAAAAAGTTTTTAATATTCGGAGCGCCTAAAATTGAATTGTCGTACTACGACTGTCGTTATTGGAAAACAGTTCAGACATGCAGCATTAATTAAGTAATTCAATGTTTGCCAGAAATCATACCCACATCACTACAGAAAATTTCTGCATGAAGAAGATTATTTGTGTAGGCATCCTCATAATAAAGATCTTAATGAAAGCTACTTTATAAGAAGTAGCATGCCTCACGCCGCACCAAAACCACAAAACCATGCTGCCCTCTTTGACTAATTGCATAGTTTCTACACATTTCATTAACTTATTGGTTTGTTTACTTTGCCTTGCTAAAAAATTGCTTAATTACCCAATCTTTTGAAGTCTTTTATCTAAAAAGGAAACATCAATAAAGACAAATGGTCGTTAGGCAGCAGTTTTGCAACTACTCGAGTACTTAAGTCTAAACAATGTGATTGCAGACGCCACATTATCACCATTAACACACTAAAAAGGTAATGCAATTTGTAATTGCTACTTTATGAATGTGTTCGTAATTGATGGTGCAAGTTTACATCAAATTCGCAACTCCAATGCTGCGAACTCATCAATTCTGCAAGAGTAAAAATAATCCGGAAGCGTCAGCCATCTGAAAATGTAATTGGTGCTGAAAAAAATGCGCTTCTTTAAAGCATAAGTCATGTACCATACCCGTAAAACGAAAATATAAACTGATAACTGATAATATCTAGTAAAAATGTGAAAGTTAAGTAAGGAATCTTGTAACTGTAACATAATTATGTGATATATTTTGTAGGTAGGTACATGATTTTGGTTTTTACGTACTTAGATAGCAAACCCTGGTGAAACTTAAGCTTCCCCTTTTGGTTTTTTTTATACAGCGGGGTAGTACTTAGCCTGCATCACAGCTAATGTAAAGTGGTGATAAGGCTGGAGGTGGAAGCGCACTACTCCGGGAACCCTCAGTCACTGAGGAACTGGCTATCTTATCTGTAACTGCCGGAACACAATAATGCTGAAAAATCATTGTTATGGCGTCAGATTTAGATAAGATGGTAGGTAGCCAGGCGGACTAAAAACAAGTCCTACCACCAACCAAACTGAATACAATATGTACCCCCACTGGAAAACAAAACCCGGGACCTCTGGGTCTGTAATCGGTGGTGTGAACCACAAGACCACAGAGGCGGTTATTTAATAATGTTTTAATCATTTGAGACATATATTTCGTCAACGGTGATGCTCCAATCTGTCCATTGTCGGTGCTGATGTAATTTTATGTAACGCACATTATTCTCATCGTCCGAGATTATCCGTGGGACCGTTTCATAAGATCTGATGGTGCCGAGTGCTGACGGGTCACTCGGAGGTCGGGCCAGGGAAATAGCGGTTGCTAACCGCTTTTGGAGGGGCGTTTTAGTGGTTTATGCCCGAATACTCGTACGCTACTTATCTTTGGGAGCGTCTCGAACATCGCCCTGTCACTTTAAATGTCAAACGTATGAAAGAGATGCCATGACGTTTGAGACGCTCCCAAAGATGATTTGCGTTTGAGAATTCGGGCGTTTAATGTTATGAAAACCTTTTTAAAAATCACTGAGGTAATGTTAAGTTATGATTTGGAGTATTTTAAAATTGTAGGTACTGTTTAAAAGTTTTAGTGTCGCATTTTGGTTGTGATAATTTTCTGGAAAGCTTCGCAATGTTCATGGCAGAAATCGAGAGAAGTTGTGTTTTGGAGGATTTGAAATAAGTTTAAAATTGTAAGTTGTTTTTGGTATAATTATATATTATAACAAAAACATATTTTCATTATATATTTCTCATAATCATCGTCAGCCTATTAACGACCACTGCTGGACATAGGCCTCTCCAAGATTACGCCATCGAGCACAATCAGTGGCGGCTATAATATAAATTTTATCAAGATGTAAATTTGAATCTAAGTATTTCAGGGATGGACACATAATTTTGTTTTGAAAAGAATAAACACGAGAACATTTATAGCGCATTTAGTGGCCACACGATAATGATCGAATTCAAAGCAAAAAAAGTATGATGTGAAATAGCATTCTACAAATTGCAGTGTGATAATATAAGTGCAACTGCAAATATTTCAGCATCTAATCTAACTTTTTAATCAATATCTTATTAGGTTGTGTAATTTATAATTAATTCGTATTGTAACGGGACCAAACAATATTATCCATTTCTTTCTTCTACATTGCTCTATAATATGACTGTAGTTCGTATGATGTGGCTTAGGTATGTTTTTTGGATCTTACAACTTTTTTGTATTTGTGATAATACTTTATTCATCTACATGTGAAAAGAATAGAGTGTAAGCTATTTTCAGGTTAACACAATGTAGTTAATCATTATGAAGATAATTTATTACATCTGTGCATGTAATACGTACAGTACGTACCTTACACTTACTGACTGACCATACACTTGCCTAAGCACATTTTTCAATATTTTTTCTCATTAATCATTGTAGAAAAAAAACTACTTTTGATAAATGATGCTGGTTTACATCAGAAATGTAACAAATTGTAGGATTTTTTATAAAACAGTGTAGTGTAGTCGCCAATAGTACGTAGATACATTAATTGCAAAAGAATTAATAGATTAAGCGAAAGTGTGTTCTATGGTGAAGCAATAGAATTGCGATTAGCACTCGTGTTTTATGGAACGATTATTGCGGTTGGAAGATTACTTGCGTAAGGCTTTGGATAAAGTTCACTGTTTGTTTATTATGGTCAAAATAAGCGGTAGCCAGTGCCGGATTTGGTTAGAGGACAACGTAAGGTGATTTGTAGTTTGCGAGCATTAACATCTCTTGTGAAGCCTAGCGTCTTTGCTAGCTCTTCTGTCTTCTAACTTCTTTTCTCAAAGCCTGTCATGAAAGCTTTTTCAAGAATGAATAATGTCCAGAGTTGGGTGTAAAACAACTGTCACGAGGAGCGAGTCACACATCATTTACTGAATGAAAAGTGCAATCGAAAACAAACATATTGGCATGACAACTGAAGAAATTGAAAATCGTACTTGAATAAAATGCATGGAGGTTTTGCTGTTATAATACTTTGTTCAATGTAGCATGCATGGGTCCTCTGACAGCCCATTTAAAAGCAAAAAGGCATAAAAATCAAGAAAACCATTAGACATTTTTAAATGCAGCTTATTCACCCTATTCTGTGTGCAGAAGCAACATTTTGCTTTCCAAGAAAATGAGCTGTCATAAAACCCGTGCTATATTGAACAAAGTACACACCGCGCCCCTTTATAATTCTATCGTCTATTTGTTGTTTGGTAATCAAATCAGCCATGACAATTTGCTGTTTCTATCATAATA
Source organism: Crambus lathoniellus (assembly GCA_949710035.1). Lineage (NCBI taxonomy): Eukaryota > Metazoa > Arthropoda > Insecta > Lepidoptera > Crambidae > Crambus > Crambus lathoniellus. The sequence goes on along the minus strand of OX453309.1, from coordinate 28,719,064 downwards.
AAGAACAGACAAAGTCAAAGCACAGAATTAGAATCTGTCCCCTATCCAACGGTTTGTAAATTAGGAGGCTGGTATCTCTATTGTGCTTTGTTGCTCTGGGCCCAGCCCCTGCACCGGCAAAAAAATATGGATATGAACATAGGCTTCTTAAGACATTTGAAGCCCATAATTTGTCCTTATAAGGCTTCAAATGTCAAATTATGCCCATGTCCATTTCCATATTTTTAGCCGGTAGAACTCTGTGTTAGAAGCCGGCCCTGTATTTTGTAGTTGTGTAATGTAATAGAAGAGGTCGAATAATAATTGTTGCGTGTATTACTGTCGTAAGTGTAGTGGATGGGCCATGTAGGAAAGCCCTTCGCTAGTCTTTGCCCTTTTTTGTTGTGAAATTTGTACTTACTAACTTATATCATACAAGTTTTTTATTTAATTTGAATTTGGCAACCAAGTATTTCTTATTCATTAGTAGCACTTATTAACTTTTCTTACTTTACTAGTTGCGCTTGAGTTGTATCACTAAAAATATCATCAGGGTTAGGTCAGGTCAGGTCTTTAAAGTTATGGCTATGTGGCCAAGGTCAAACGGCCTGCTTAATAGGTACATTATAATATATACACGTCTAAGTTCCATCATTAACTTCATTATAAAAAGAGTCATTAATTAAAAATGAGCAAAAAATCTTCTTCATTTTCATTATATATCGTTAACCATTAGTCAAAGCTCATAATCTTTCTCAAAGACATTCTTTTTTAATGTTACGAAAGATACATTATTAATGAAATAAAATTTCGAAATACGGTGTCAAAATGTATTTATTTTTTTTGTAAACAAAAATAAAAATCCTTACATTAATAATTAAGCTAATCTTAAGATAAACTTTATACAAAGACATGAGTTTGTTCCAGCGGCTAGCCACTGCGTCCTTTTGGCGGGGGCTCTGACAGCTGTCAACGTGACAGTGACAGGTGTCACAGCGCCGCCATTGACGCCTGGCTGGTCGCTGGGGGTAGCTAACCCGTGTACGTGCATAGTCGCAAGCGTTGGCCGCTGTGATGGTACGCGACCGGCGCCACCTACATTGTACGTGTCGACCGGCCCATTTGGATAGACATTCGAGCCGCCGTCGGTGGAGTAGGCGCTCCCGAATACAACAGCCGAACTTTGTAGCTCTAAGCCGATGACTGAGAAGCTTAGGAGCGTTCGGGAACTAATACTTTTGGTTTATTTAGTAGCCGCCGGAGGGGGCGCCGTACGAAGAAGAGGGGCCGGAGGGGTAGCCGCCGGAGGAGCCGCCGGACTGCTCGAACTGGGCGACCTGGATGGCTTGACGGACTCCTTCAAGGTTGATGCCAACGACGCGGGCGGACGGAACGCCGTACGATGTGGAGGGAGCTCCGTATGAGGAAGAGGGAGCACCGTATGAGGAGGAAGGAGCGCCGCCGCCGTGGCCACCGCCAATGCCGCCGCCGAAACCGCCGCCGGAGGAAGCCTCTTCCTTAAGGAGGATCTGGCGAACTTGCTCGAGGAGTTGGGGGTCGACGTTCTGGCCCTCGGAGGTCTGGTAGCCGGAGGAAACGGCACGGTAGCCGCCGCCGCCGCCGCTCAGGCCGCCGCTGAAGCCGCCGCTGAAGCCACCGCCGCCACCGCCGGACGGCCGGTTGTAGTTGTAGCCGGAGGGAGGCTCGGCGCTGGCGCACGCCACCAAGGCCAGGGCTATGCACTGTTGAAGAAAAAGTGATTTATTAGACTAGCTGTCAAACAGAACAATTTAAACTAAATTGCTATAAGAGACTGAGAAAAGTGACAAGTGTTTCTTTCTGATGCATCCTCCTTTTGGCATAGGCCCGAGACAATACGAGTATACCGAACCGTAACGATGAATTAAAATGGCAAAGCTCAGATGACTATGCGTGATTTGAAAAATAATTATGCGATGCGGTATCAAACTAAAAATGTGGATCAGAAGATTCCAAACTTGAATTAATTACTAAAACAAAATATGTTTATTCCAATTCTAATTGAAAAACGTTGAAGCATGATGATGATGATGAAACCGATGTGAGAAGTAAAGTCTTCTGCAATCCCAAGCGTATTAGAAATTCATCAAAACAAGCATTGAATTTAAAGTTCACTTCACACATTTATTCTGCACTCGAAAGTTATATAAGTTTTAAAGGGCAGCATACGGCACAGTTAAACTTTACACTCAAGCATAGATAATGGGTAACTTCAAATAGAAACACCAATTATTTTTACGTAACCGTTAACCCACATAGCACTTTATCTAATAAACTATACGCTGATTGTTACACTATTGTTTTATCTTCAAGTTACCGGTGGTTTGCTAATTCGTTCACATCTTCGTATTAAAATGTATGTAAATAACGTTATCCAAGCTACCGTTGCGCAAGCGACCATTCTATTGACTACGCGAGTTATTCTAGCTTTTAAAGTTAATTGAAAGTGAAATTGGTTTTAACTTGGGTCACACACCTATGTTTTTTTTAAATATTTTCCTCATATAACTTTTGCTTTATTCCGTGAGAATTTAGAAAACTTCTATGTCAACTATTTCTATTGAAATTTATAATGGCAATTGCGCACTTCCTAAGTGCGATGTGAGATATTTCGATAGCAAATTTTTATCTTACTTTTAGGGTTTCTTTGCTAAGTTTTATGTAACTTTAATTTTATAGATAAGTAAATTGTTTAGGTAGATATTATGATGTTCGTTTACAACATAAACAATTACTGGTCGATATCGCAATAAACCGATTAGGTAGACAACGGTCAGCGAAAGCGAGAGGTCAGGGGTCGGCGGGGAAGACGTAACAGTTGCATCAGAGGATTAATGCAGCTTCTGGGGTACAAGTCTGAACAATCTATGCATTCAATCTTATGCCTGGTGCACACATTATGACCAACCTAGTGATTGCTTTGGAATCGCAATGGACAATCGTTGCGCTAATAAATTTGTGAACCATATATGCCTTGCAAAGAATCCTAAACTTTTGATGTTTGTCATTAGAGGGTTGTCAATGTCCAATGAAATTTCTTTTTACAGTAATCCATCTGAAGATGTCGAATAAGCGCGTATCTGGTAGTCAACTTAAAACTAACATTGGCGATGATAGTCGACCCATTGGTTTACTCGAATTATATACCAGAAGCGAACTTTTAGAGAAAATATTGTCCTTAAGATTTTGTTGCTTGGCTTTTACAATGAAAAAAGGACGGACAAGTACTATGTCGCGTCAGAACAATTTATTTAACCTTTCCGCCCGCGGCTTCGTCTGCGTGTACTACTCTACACGACGTTATATGTCCGCAGGAATGTGATATTTTTCCGGGATGAAAAGTAGCCTATGTTCCTCTCCAGGCTACAGCGTATCTGTGTCCGCTGTATCTGTGTTCGCCCGCGTGTACTACCCGACGTTACCCCACGGGAATGTGATATTCTTCCGGAATAAAAAGTAGCCTATGTTCCTCTCCAGGCTACAAAGTATCTGTGTCTCAAATTTCAGCCAAATCCGTTCTGCCGTTTTGGCGTGATTGTGCAACAAACTTCCAAAAATCTAAACTTTCACATTTATAATATTAGTAGGACTAGTAGGATGTGCTTCATTACACTTCATTCAACCTTTTAAACTTTGCAAATTATTTTAGAAGAAGAACAGTTTAGTATTAGTTTCCCCTCACTTACAAATGCCAATATGAATTGCCTTTACAATACTATTGAGCTCTGACACGTATCTGTGTTGACCTAGGTTCATCCTCAGCACTAAGGCACGATGCTCCTGCGCTTGCGTCACAAGATGGCGTCACTTCCGCCCTGCGGCGCCGGAAGTCATGCAACAACCATTATGTGGAGCTTTCAACTCTGATCTCAGACTTTTGTCGTTCAAGATTATGTGACACGGACGGATCTTTATTATTGTTATTATGCGAAATCTCATTGCCGTAATGGTAAGGATGATGAAAAGATTAATTGTTGTATAAATGAGGTAGATAGGTAAGTATATAATAAATATGTAATAAGTGAGTGTGAGCGATAAAAAGTAAAAAGTTAGTTAGTGTGACACTTTTTAGGATTGTTGCAACGGAAACGTGTTATTTTGAGCCAAGCGATGAAGTCAGTGAACTATCAATATTAACATGTAATTGGAACGTCTTGAATGATCTCCAATATAGCGATCATTATGATGTTATTTACGATAACATACATAAAAAAAGATTTTCAATTGTTATCATTCAAGTGTTTCAAAAGATGTTACTATGTTTTATTTAATACACACATTGGCAACAGGACAAATGACTGCCGTGTATAAATAATTCTATACTAGTAGCGCATCAAAGCAATCCAAACTTGTGTAACAAAGCAATAGATGTGTCATTTGTGTATCATGGTTGCGTCATGGTATGGAGTTTGCATATCGATGGCAGGCTTTTATGGGTCCTGATTTAGGCCACACGTAGAGACATCAGCAAAATTCCTTGGCAAATACGTAGATCTACTTAAACTTTTATAGATAGCTGACTACGTGTCTAAGCTTTTTTAAACAGCTTGGTACTATAAGCAGCGTATTGGACTCTTATAGTCCAATTTTTCTGAATTCAATCAAAACCTTATGAGAAACCGTTTGAGCTATGAATCGCGAAATGTATACCTATGTTTAATATGATAATACCAAATTATTGACTTATTGTCACTATTTTTATACGAGTTCCATGCATCTGTTAAACAATAATGTCGACCAAGCAAAGAAATTAAACAAATATTATATAATGCCTTCTTTAATTAATGATAGAAAGCCGCCAAAGAATTCTTAAAACGTAACATAATATTATGATAATATTATGCAAATATTATTGCAGATATGAAAGTGAATACGTTTTATTTAAAGCTCTATGATATTCGCAATACTTATTGACAAAATTAATAGGTGCCATTCGTGAATTAGGATAATTAAGTCAAGCTTTAATTATAATGTCTTGTGAGTTATGAGATAAATATGTGTATTAGATATTCTGTTTTTTTTTTATAAAAAAACTATTGTAAGACAAAAATAATAATTTTAAGAAAAGATTGTTAGCTTTGGCGTCTATACTAACTGTAAGCTTAAAATGAGTTTATAACATGATTTGCCTTCAATTCTCTTAGAGAAGACCGTTTAGACCCGTATAACATAGCATTCCATTAATATTTTATTAGCTTTTCATTCATGCTATTATTTTTCCTCCTATTTATAAATTTCAACGCATTAATAAATACTTATATTACTATGCAAATTCTAAGTAGTTGATAAATAACGCTGCCTTCTCATAATGTCCGCACGATGCGGCGCCCTCTCACCTCTTGTCTTGCACAACGCAGCGAAGCGCAGTAAATCTAATTGCCGACGCGACATCGGCAGGTATGTAGTTACTAAATAAACGTGGTTTTACATTAGCGGTAATTACGCAAGGGATGCTAGCCATTTATAATATTCTATTCCTCCTTAGAGAACCCGCCAACAGTTTAATCCTTTTAACAAAAACTGGTGAAAAGCGGAGCGGAACTGTCTTGTCCAGCAGTAGGGATGACTCCATCTGTCGTGTCAAGTGTTGGTAAGAAAAGCTATACTTTTTTCTCTTTATAGACAACGAATTGGACTTCGTTACAATGTTTTTAGGAGACTATAGAAATAATAATAGTATACGAATTATTTTTACTATTTTTGCATTTACTATGCAATTTTTATGATTGAAAATGAAGTATTAGAAAATTCGCATTCGCCCGGACAGTGAAAGGTCGTGGGTTCGAATTCCATGGGAGCTAGTTTTGAGACGGGACGTTTTTCTTTCTAATACTTCATTTTCAATTATAGTATTCATGTCGTCGTTAGAAATGTTTTTAGACTGGGTAAACGATTTTTTGGACATTTGTAAAAGAACGCATTGCACGCAATCGATTTTAGAAAGTTCATAAAAATATGTTTGGAATACGACATAAGTTGCACAAATCGAGATGCAAATGGCTGGTGCAATATGATTGCACATGGCGAGTTATGTTAATGAGAATATGATATTTTCTTGTTGTATACTACGCCATTAGTATGTTACGGCTAGACATCTTATTGCACCTCTGGGAAATTGCAGGATAATGCCCATAAAGCGTTACGCTACTACCTTTTAAATATTGTGTACCTGATCTTTGTGAATTATGGTTTTTTATTTAATAAATTCCTGCAAACTCCGATATTACGTATAGATATTAAGATGTAAGTACCAGATTTGTGTTTAATTCGACGTTAATTGTACCTTTGGGAAGACCTCTATTAATGTTTGTTTATGATAATAATATCTAAAGTACGCTCGTTTACGAGTGCAGTTTACAGTTACGAGTTTTTCGAAAAATTTCGATCATTTTATAATGAAAATTGTTCAAACAAATGAGTTTCTGCTCTACTACTGCACTGTGGTCACATGGAAGATCTTTCATGTGATGAAGTGATTAGGAGTACTCACGAATGTTTAAAGTTTAGAAAATAATACTTATGTTTGTCTTCATCTCGTATTTTACTCGTATAAAACTTTCTATTTTAGAAGAATATTGCGTGTGGATGTTGCTTTATGGAGAGTTGATTACGTATAATTAATTTTTGTAGTTATCTTGTACTTAAGAATTACTTTTGTCTTTGTAGGCAAATAGTTACTTTCTTCATTTGTCTGAACTATGATTTTACTTCAGACACTTATTAAATATGACATTTTCTGGCGCCCTTTTTTCTCTATCGTGTAACGTATAGGTACGCTGATAATTCTCATTCTTTTTGCGGCTAGTAAACTTTTAAGTTGAATACATTTTAATATTGTTGACGTCGAGAGACGTTTTGTCGAGACGATAAATTAATCTTATTATAATGAATAGTTTTCATCAATCATATTATTTTATAGTGTATATTTTTATAGTGTATATGTGCTTATAAGCGACTATAAAACCGTGAGATGAAGTGTGAAGCTAGTAATTGAATGGGTTTAAAGATCGATGATGATCTGCATGCAAGTGAAAATCTGTTAGTAATTGGGCTTTGTTTGATTCTAATCTATGAGATGTGATAGAATTGGATGTGAAACTTTTAGCGTTATTTGTAAACTTAATATTACCTAAGGTTTTAGTGAATATTTGCTTGTACCTAATGTACTCGTAGTTCAGGAAAATTCAACATAATCCGTCTTGAGATTGTCTTCTGATTAAAAAACGAGACCGTGAGAACTGCTGATAAGCGCAAAATATGTAGCTTGGGAACTGTGAATAATCGAAGTGAACGTGCGATTCGTACGTTTCGGAAACTTTAATTCACTTTACGGCACTGTTATCTTGTTATCTTAAGATCACGAGTAAGGCCGATATTAGTCACTAAAGCAAAGTCCTTTATCGAGAGTGCTTCTTCGTTCTGAAATCAATGAAAGCTCGGGGCTGCGATAAAGAAGAAAACAATTGAAAAAAAAGTAGAAAAAACTTTTCACTGCACATTTTGAAAATGGAATCCCGGAGCGTTCACTGATTTCGGAAGGTCACAAACACTTGTCACTTTTCTGTCACTGCACGTCACTTGGCACTGGACTTACCGCTACGAAGGCTTTCATGATGCTTAGTGTGGGTCACTGCGGGTCGTGAAGAGTAATGTGTTGTGATGCGAGCCATCTCAGGCTATATACCTAAATGTGCGAGGGGGGGCAGCGAAAGGATGACTTAGGTTGTGCAAGCAGGGGAGATGATACGAATAGGAAGTTTTGTCTAATTGGGGGGCGTCATGCGTTTTTTTTTCTTGATTTTTAGTGATTGATAGGACTTACGGGGTCAGAGGTGGCCTTTGTTGGTCTACTACACTACAGCTGTTGCTGACGAGAATTGGTACAAAACAAGCGGTTTTTATGAAAAAAAAAACAATAACAGTTTAGGTTTCCGGCACATTTAATGACGGCAGCTTTGATTAATGCAAAATCCGTCTTTTCAACTGCCACAAGGATATTTTTGCGACAAGTATTAATTGAAAATATTTAATGTCTTCCCATCCATGAATAAGCAGCAAAACATTTTCAACATGGATATGTATGAATCAGGTTGTAACGCGCTCCATAATGAGCACTTCTCCAAGGGATGAAGGACTAGAATACCAGACCACAAATGGTGGCCTGGAAGAAATCGCTCTTTAGTGATAAGGCTGCCAATCTTATCGTCATGTGTTTTCCATGTATGAAATGTATTGTTTTTGGTGTATATTAAAGATTTTTTTTTATCTACTACGGGGTAGTAGAGGTAGTAGTAGGTGGAGTAGGGTTAAGTGGTGATAAGGCTGAAGGTGGAAGCGCACTACTCCCGGAATCCTCAATCACTGAGGAACTGGCTATCTTATCTGTAACTGCCGGAACACAATAATGCTGAAAACATCATTGTTATGGCGGCAGACTTAGATAAGATGGTGGTAGTTAGCCAGGCGGACTAAGAACAAGTCCTACCACCAACCAAACCGAATACAATATGTACCCCCACTGGGAATCGAACCCGGGACCTCTTGGTCTGAAGTCGGTGGTGTGAACCACTAGACCACAGAGATTCATACATCAGAAGTGCATTGCGACGTTTTTTTCTTTTACGAGCAGTTCCACGCGGTTTTATCTGCGTGGTATCTGTTTCCGGAGAAAAATCGGAATAAATGTATTGTGACTCAGGGTTAGCGTAGCTTTATATTGTCGAAAGAATTTTCATGATCAGCCCAGTAGTTTTTGATTTTTTCCATTAGGTACAAAAAACAAAAATAAATTAAATCTTTCTTTTTATAATATTTTTTCACTAACAGTCGAAATAATCAACGTTCGAATGAAGCGATGTGGTTGACAGTGCTTGGTTGGCTGGTTAACGCACGCGATTGGTTAAACAACCAACTAAACGGCGGTTAACGAACGGTTAACTTAACCTGTTGGTGAACTCAGGCCTTAACGTAGAAGTGTAGTTCGAACGAATTGTATTGATGAGTAGAAGTCCAAAATTATACGTGCGTTGTTTAAAATTATACACGTAGACGATAGTAGTCGAAAAAATAGAAAGTCGAAAAAATATTTCACCAACTTCATTTTTAGAGGTGTTCGTATAGTGCGACAACGTTTTCTGTTCCGGTGGTAAAAAACTGGAACTAACGTGTTTTTTTAATGTCATTTTGCTGAAAAATTGAAAATGAAGTATTTTAGAAAAATCTACCCGTCTCACAACCAGCTCCGATGGAACTCGAACCCACGACCTTTCGCTATCCAGGCGACTGCTCTAACCTCTGAGCTACGGAGTCATCATTTTGCTGTCAAGTTGTTGTCCATAGCGTGGCTGCCGGCTGAAGGTATTAGAAGTCAAGGCCGCCGATTAAATTTCTACAAAAAGAAGAAAAAAAAACATAGCGCCGCTGTCAATAGAACAGAAAAGATTGTCGATCTTCTTCTCTGAATAATAAAAGTAAACGACAGTTATGTCATAATTATATTTCACGCATGCATAAGCGTGCAATGTAGAATTGTTCGTTCAGAAATGTTCCCACAAAACTCATTAAACCAGTTGACATCGCCAACAGTTAAGGAATGAGTACGATGAAATAAGAATAAAATTACTACGGTATGAAAGAAGAAATATCTCGTACTATGATTGCGCTTTTTGGTTATGTAGGTACGATCAGCAACTCTACCAGGTATACACTTAACACACTTTTTCGCTTGCATTGGCAAGAAGGGCTGCCCATCCTTGGCCCCGCCCCATTTGGTTTTTTTTACCAACGACGGGTCAATGACAAGCGTAGTCTATGTTTTCACTAAGGGCGTCATTGTTTCTGTTAAAATTTTATTGCTCTGGGAAATACCGGAATTACTGTTATTTGTTGTTAAAATCTTTCATAAGCTCTTTATTTTGAAAAAGTTTTAGATCCCAAGTAGGTAGCTGGGCAACCCTAATGAACTTTTATTTAAAAACATTTTAAAAGATATTGTTTGTTTAGTTACACTTCAGATGACAGTCCGTTGCAAAAGGCCTTTAGTGCAGTTTACTAAAACTGCTGATGAACCTTACGGTGTATACCTTGTGGATTTGCTGATTGTACATACAGCTAGTCGTAACAGCTGAACTGGAGCATTCCACCAAATGATATGACGTCAGGCGATTCTTTACTATACCCTACTTCTGATTAGCTAAAAAGACTGCTATTGATATTAAATATTCTGATATTTAATTTCGGATTACATTCCATCAGTATCTTTTTCCACTGTTTTCGGAATATCCTTCTTGGTGCTGCTACACGTCCTACGTGCAGGACAAAAGTTGTTGTTTTCATAGAATTCTCCTAGTACGAAAACCAATATCATGGTAAATGGATCGCTTAATGAGCACCTCTATTTTCTAAAGACTGTCGCAAAGAACTGCTTCAGGATCACCATTTTAAGAACCTTTCAAGGACTATAAGTATTTTGTATGTGTAGGTCTGTTCAGATTGCTTTCTTAGGTGAAGAGGTATTGTTTTAAAAAAACTAATGTCAGATCAGTGTCTAAGTTAAAAGATATAGATTGAGATGAAAAAAAAACAAAATTTGTTAAATAGAATAAATTCTCTGTTTACCGCGAGATACCTATGTAGGTATATTCGGAGACTCTCGCGCCTTATCACTTTTAGATAGATAGATCATTTATTTGCTGATTATTTTACACACATACGATTTCAAACAAGCTAAAAAATAAAAAACAAAAATTCTACAATAAAAAAAAAATAGATCAATAAAGGACATATCTTACGAAACAAAAGAATTGTAGGTACGTTTTTGGAGGCAAAAACACGGATTTTCATTTCAACTATCACCACTTTTCCTTCTTCTTTTCACGTGGATGGCTTTCGTTCCTGTGCAGTGTGCAGGTTATGCAGTTTTTTATAATATTTATTTATTTTATTTTTATTTTAAGCGTAAAAACTTGTAAACTCGCGTCAAGATCACGTGATCGTCTTAAGGTCCGTAAGACGATCACGTCATCGTAAGAAATCTGATCGAAAAACTGTCTGGCGAAATTTGCCTTCATATTCTAATGAGAATATGAAGGCAAATTTCGCCATCTTTCCCAATATTGTGATGGCTCTGGCACCTCGGTTAGAAAACAGGCGGCGCGCAGCGGCAGAGCAGAAGACCCTCGACAAAGAATATATACACTAACGCGAACCCTCGGTTCAAATCCAGTCCGTATTATTTAATTTTTTTGTCCAAATTCCTTTTTTTTGTGAAAAAATCTAGGGAGCCCTTTATGAACGCATCTAATTCTTCTCTAAGCATATTTTAAGGTTAAAAAATTAAAGAATATCAAAAATGCACAACTTTAATATTCAAGTTTTCACTTCTGCCGGCACTCCCGGAGTGCAACTCGCTGTTTTTTTTTGTGCATATTTGGTAGGTCTGAAAATAGGACGCAGGATTTTTTTTATCCTTCTAAATTCTACGGAGTGCAGTGCAGCTAGTCATCATCATCATCATCATTTCAGCCGTACGACGCCCACTGCTGGGCATAGGCCTCCCCCAAGGATCTCCACAACGATCGGTCCTGCAGCTAGTAATAAATATTAATTCAAAATATAAGTATGCTATTCAAAGAAGGTAAAATTAGACTCTAAATTCTGAAGCGGATCTAATAGTTTATGAAAGATACCTATATGTTTGCTCATACTGTGAACATTGCTCATTATGATAGGGACTCGACGCGTATATTTGCTTGAAACAAACATGTTATTTAAGAGTATGTGTACAGTCGGCACCAGGTCAACATTAACATTTATTTGGGGGAAACCGCTCTAATTTACGTATGTGATATGAACGTGGTTATGTACAAAATAAAAAAAAAAACAATTGAATTTATTAAATTTAGGTTGGTTTAATAACACTTATGAGCGTCAATGAAGCTACGCCATCGGTTTGCAAATCCTTACATGGCAGGAGACCTTGAAACGAGAAAAACTGGCAAGAAACTCGCCAAGGGCAATTTTCTCCCTGTTTTAATTTATACAGAGTCGTCAAATTTGAAAAATGACCTTCACATAATAATAAGGTTACTAATTACATGTGAAGAAGGCTCAAGGTTACCCAGCGAGCTATGGAGAGAGCGATGCTTGGTATTTCCCTGCTCGATCGAATCAGAAATGATGAGATCCGCAGGAGAACTAAAACGACCGACATCGCTCGAAGGATTGCTCAGTTGAAGTGGCAGTGGGCGGGACACATAGCGCGGAGAACCGATGGCCGTTGGGGCGGAAAGGTTCTCGAATGGCGACCGCGAACCGGACGACGTTCCGTGGGCAGGCCCCCTACAAGGTGGACCGACGATCTGGTCAAGGTCGCGGGAAGCCGCTGGATGCGGGCAGCGCAGGACCGATCGTTGTGGAGATCCTTGGGGGAGGCCTATGCCCAGCAGTGGGCGTCGTACGGCTGAGATGATGATGATGATGATGAAGATGATGAATTACATGTAGATGTATGTTTAACTTTGCTTTGTTGATTGTACCCCAGCCGTGAGAGGGATGTAGTTCAATTATTGTCATTTCAGGTCGGACTTAGAGCCCCATACGCGTTATTTAAAAATTGCATTGATTAGAATACTAGCTTTTTTTCGCCCGCGTGGACTACACGATGTTATCCCGCGGGAATGTGATATTTTTTTAGGATAAAAAGTAGCTTCTCTACCTCTCCGGGCTACAAAGTATGTGTATCCCAAACAGCCAAATCCGTTCAGCCGATTTGGCGTGATTGAGCAACGAACATTCAAACATCCAAACATCTAAACTTTCACATTATAATATTAGTAGGACTAGTTTTCCCCCCGCGGCTTCGCCCGCGTGGACTACACGACGTTATCCCGCGGGAGTGTGATATTTTTCCGGGATAAAAAGTAGCCTATGTTCCTCTCCAGGCTTCAAAGTATCTGTGTCCCAAATTTCAGCCATATCCGTTCAGCCTTTTTAGCGTGATTGAGTAACAAACATACAAACATCCAAACATCCAAACATCTAAACATCCAAACATCTAAACTTTGACATTTATAATATTAGTAGGAAAGTAGGATATTTTTAACAGAATGATATGTTAGTTAGAAGTAATGTAAGTAAGTTCATACGACTGAGAATGATGATAGATTAAAAAGTTTTATTTATTTATAAAAAACCGCTCAAGAGCCAGTCGGACTCGCGCACCGAGGGTTCCGTACCGTCATAAATATAAATAAATAAAACATGAAAATGAGATCAGCGGGAGAACTAAAACAACCGACTTAGCTCGAAGGGTTGCATCGAAGTGGCAGTGGGCGGGACACATAGCGCGGACAACCGATGGCCGTTGTGGGGCGGAAAGGTTCTCGAATGGCGACCGCGTACCGGACGACGCGACGATCCGTGGGCAGGCCCCCTACAAGGTGGACTGACGATCTGCCGGCCTAGCATGAGCGGCTTTTATCACGCGATATGATATGGTACGGCATGCCGTCTTGCTTACACCTTAGTGGGGTAAGCAAGACAACTTGCCGTACCATATCATATCGTGCGATAAAAGCCGCTCATTCTAGGCCGGCTGGTTGCACTCGCGGGAAGCCGCTGGATGCGGGCAGCGCAGGACCGATCGTTGTTGAGATCCTCCTTAGAGGCCTATGTCCAGCAGTGGGAGTCATTCGGCTGATATAATGATGATGATGATGACTTATGTCTGATGATGATGATAACGATATAGTAGTTGGTTGAAAGTTGAGAATGCCAATTTTAAATGACAATATAAATGGTTATATGCATTACCTAATAACAATTAAGCGTTTCAAGCTGTTAAGGGCAGGATCTTCCAAAAACTCTGTTTTTGTCTTTTCCTTTATGTGTCTGAAGAGTTATGAAAATAACTTCACTTTTTAATTTTTTTCAATGTTGTTGTTGTTATTTTGAACATAAATTCACTTTTTTCGTAAAAAAAATTAAAAATATGAAAATTTTCCTTGTCTTGGATTTTTTTTATAGTCAAGTGAAGATACCTACATCGTGTCTTAGCCACAAAATAATCAAGATCGTTTATCAAACTTCAACATATATTTTTATCTGCTCAAAATAAAGAATATTTGATTGTTTACTTTTGAATCAAAAATAGGTTAATTTCGATAATTTCGAAGATCCTGCCCTTAAATATTGGTATCTTGCTTTATTCATGTTTGCAAATGAAACATTGCAATTAGGTAACGTGTTATAAAAGATAGTACTAAAATTTTACAATCATGAAGTTCTATCAGAAAATACTGATAAGGAAGAAATAAAGTTTTTTTTTTCAAAAATGCTATGATTTCCCTAATGATGTAAAATACTTAAAAAAAATAATAGCACTAAGTAAAAGTCTGTTATACGTGTTGTTATTATTTGTACGGTTCAACAATCCAACCTTTGTGAGACGAAATCGCCCCAAAAGCATAATGAGACATGTAATTTCGCCTTGGAGCTATTTTGAGTGTTAGAACGTTCACAAAAGCGTCTCAAACTTTTAGAAATACTTAAAAATTGTGTCGTGAACTATTGCGAAAATGCCAGAGGGTAAAGTATAATAATTACTGTGCATAGCGACCTCCGGCCATGGCAGTCGCGGCGAAATGGCCTGCCATCGTAACACCGAATAGCATAGTGATAGTGACGCCACGAAATATGTGGAGTTCATCGATTGTCTAGAGGTGATTAGGTGAATCTGGTTTTCTACCGACCGACAGTAGCATATTGTAATTATAACTATAAATAAAATTAATAAAAATATTGTCCGAAACTATGCGATTGCAACAATGCTACATGGTAAACTATATAGTTATTTAGTTAGAAATTTACGGTGCACTGCGACCTCCGGCCATGGCGGCGGCCACGGTGAAATGGCTGGCGGCGTCCGCAGTGAATATGTTTTATGGCCGGCCATCGCAACACCGAATACGCAAAGTGATACCACGAAAGATGCGGACTATATCGAATTTAAGTGGAAGGTAACTAAGGAAATTGAATAACACAGTCAGTAAGTTACATATTTCAGATCCAGAAAAAAAAAGGATAAGTGGAGTGATGATTCATAAATGTTGTTTTATACTTATTATAACAAAAATCGAGAACCTCAATGTATATTATGTTTCTGATCGAGGAAATTTAAGAACTTTATCTTTTTAAGAAAACGTCATAATTAGTTGAAGTACTCGTCAGACCTTAGTTTTATTGAGAGCGCTAATCGATAAAATAGCACTATCCCCAATCTTAAAAGGATCTAACCAAGGACCCACAGCGACGAGAAATGTATAGCAAAATCTTCAGATATCTTGGAGATAGTGTGAACGCCAACCTTAAAACTTATATTTTTACTATCTATGTCCTAAGTCCATAGTTTTAGTTGCCCGTGTCGTCAATGGTCGTAATGCCATGCAGGGGCGTCAACTATCGGTGAACAACAAGCAGACATGATTGTAGGTAATCCACACAGTGATCTATGTAGCCGAATGTAAACCAGTGTGGATAATATGCAGGCAGTTTTGTAGAATTTAGCCAAAAATCTCGTTAGCAAAAAAAATGTAAATTTGCAAATTGTATTAGCTATGTCCCAAGTCCATTGTTTAGGTGGCTCATGTCGTTAATGGTCGTAACCCCATGCGTCGTCAACCATCGGTGAACAACTAGCAGACAAGACCGTAATCACCGCGGTGATCTATGTAGCCGAATGTAAATCACTCTACTTGGAATAATGTACCAAATTGTAATACCAGTGTAGAACTCACTCAATGTAGAAGAAATTTGAATAGCAACATTGTGTGTCAATGTTATTGTTCAATATTTGACCAATGTTTATATTATGTTGTTTATGTTTTAATTACTGTGAAACGTGCAGTAAAGTAGGAATACTTTAAAATTGTTTTGAATATTTCTTGAATGTAAATTCTGAGATGTTTTGTTATACAAAAGACATCAACGACAGTCTGGAATGAGCACTAAAGTTTGTTACATAATATTATTACGATGAGTGACTAAAGTTTAATTTATGCTTATATTATAGTTTAACATATTCTCTAGATTGTATTTTATGATAAAACCAAAGTTGTTTAAACGTAGTTTTGTGTTTTAAATTCTTGCATTCACATTACTTAGGTACATTATTTTCTCTTACGTTTTCGGTGAGGTTTTGTGACATTTTCTCTAATTCTTGGTAAATACTTTCGTAGGATACACTTGACATGGTAGACTAATACGGTTATATTTAAACACATCAGAGTGATAACCTTCCTTTTGGGCTTCGCCGTAGTCGGGTAAAAACTAGTATTTTTGGTAAAAAAATATAAGACCCGACTTAAACTGTATGCGTCGATAAAATCGCGAAAGAGACAAGGGTGGGCACTATTGTTTGCATACTAGGAAAACTTTTCAAAATTAGTAAGTAAGTCTATCTAGTCTAGTGAGTTAGGCGGTTCTCACACTGCACCGCTCCCCATCGCGTAGCGCGTGATAGCGCGGGATTTTCAAGTACAGTTAGGGACGAATTCGGTGAACTACCTCTTACTTCTTTTCGTATGGCTGGTACCTCACCATTCACGCTAAAACCATTTTACTATTTGTTTTTGCATTAAAGTAGGGTAGTACAATGCATCAGTAATTAAGGATAGATACTGCAAGTGAAATATGAGACGCCAGCCACACGAAAAGAAGTAAGAGGTTCACCGAATTTGTCCCTGGTTATACCTACGTCAATTAGTATATAAAACACGCGTAGCGTAGTCCAATACACTGAACATGCGACGAGGCGCGGCAGTATCACAGAATTTTAATAGTACTGCAGTATTAAGATTTGCGCTCTGCGACGACGACGACGGGGCCGGTCACCATGTGGTGTGTGTAGCACCATTTCTTTTAAATGTTTTATTTCTACAAATGGGGTTTACAGCGATTACACCATTTTTGAAAATGTTTAGTAATGTTAGTTTAGTTTATCACACCTACTTTGTTGTGAATATTACAAAAAATGGTAGTTTTCCTGTGACATTACACTAGAATATATCTGTAGGTAGGTACAACACAAATCTGTACGAACATCAAAATAAATAGCCTCTTCTTATTCTCTGATTATAAAAACTTTTCCCGCGAACATCGCTTAGCTTTCAACTTAACAGAAGTTAGAGTTTTGGTTCAGTCAGCTCGTTGTGACTTATGATCTTTCTACTTCTAACGGTATCTGAACAAAATTTTTAGGATTAGCCAGAGGCGTATTATCCCTAAGGCAAACTAGGCACGTGCCTAGGGGCGCCAGGTTGCGAAGGGGCGCGCGCGATCGTTAAGTTAGAGTTTACTTATCAAGAGTTTGCGCTTCGGAGATCTTCTTTTCTATGCAGCACAAACAAACAAACAACCTCTAAACCCCAAACGCATATACCGCCTCCGTTCCGTTCCGTCCGTCGTCGTGGGTAAAAACTATTGAATGCTATAATTTTTTCAGTTTTTAATATACGTGGGGTACCTACACTGAAAGTTTTGCGTGACTCATTATTAAAACAATTCACATGTAATATATTTACTGCTTTTCGGAGTATTCTGCATTACATTTTGAACACTTTTTCATTCGGTCAAACCATTTTTGAAAACATGAGGACGCCTTACAGTGCTCAAACAAATAAGGTGCTTCCTTCCCAAAAGCATTTTGAAAACGAGCAGTGCAGTCTTGAGGAGACAGTGAACTTTTAAAGTCATAAAAAATCATCGCCCTAAAATCTTTTCGCAACTTGTGATAACAAACAAATAGACACGCGATATCGCGCCAATTTTTTTAAATCAATCATTGAGTTTCCTAAGTTTAAAAAAATATAACATTCGCAGAACTTTCAGTGTGCCATATGAAGGTAATTGTATATTTTCTAATTTTGATAAGTATTATTTTTTCATGCTAAGAATATTAAATTTTTATGGGTGGTTGTAGAGAGCAAAGGTACCTAATTCATTGATAAGTCTGAACTAGAGCTATAAGTCCGCGTACCGGACGACGTTCCGTGGGCAGGCCCCCTACAAGGTGGACCGACGATCTGGTCAAGATCGCGGGAAGCCGCTGGATGCGGGCAGCGCAGGACCGATCGTTGTGGAGATCGTTGGGGGAGGCCTATGCCCAGCAGTGGGCGTCGTTCGGCTGACATGATGATGATGATGAGAGCTATAAATCGATAGGACTGTACCAATGGTTACGAAATAAAAATATGAATATCTTCAACAATAATAATAATAAGATATGTATCAGTTGGGGTGCCTGATCTTTTGCGTTATTTCAATGACATGGTCTATGAGCGTGCGTGCGTCGTCGTGCGAACGTTGCCCAAATAATAAATGATACTCTTTACATACTCGTTCACATATTAATATAATCACTAACTACCTATATGTGTGTGTGTACCAACTATGCGGTAAGACGATACCTCGTTCTTTCGAAGTTAGTAAAAAATGTGTGTAGAGGGGCGCCTAGGAGGTGCTTGCCTAGGGCGCTCTCTACGTTTAATCCGCCTCTGGGATTAGCTTACAAATAATTTTAGAATATTTATTATCTCTTGCACTTCATTTTGTCGAAAGATAAAAGACCTTCTAAAATACGGGCTATTTTTGTGTCATGAAAGTGTCGACGATGAAATAAGGCCGAAGTTTTATCTGTGATTTATCAGTGTAAACTGTAATGATTATGATATCGTAGAGTGTTTAATAGTTAACATACTTCTGACACACTCGTATTTTAATATAGGCATGACTAAATTCCAAGGTCGCATACTTATATAAAATACATAGGTACTCTTTGGTACAAAACTCTTTACTTTGATGAAACATTAAATATAAACCTAATAACTCGTGTATTATGTTTTTATCAAATACCGCTCTATTTTCTTTTGTTTATTTTCCTAAACTATTAAGCGATTGCCGTAACTGAAGTAATTAATATTATAACATAATATGAATAATCATGAATATGCAAGGATTTGATTTTAATTCATCGTTCAAAATAGTTTTTTATTTACCTACGTAAAATATTTTCATTTCGTTTCGTCGGAGTAATTACGGTTCTGCATCAGGGGTTTTAGGCTCAACTCTACAAACATTAATGTGATAAGCATTTGTGCGGGTTCATGGTTGGTTCAATAGCGCTCTATACGAATATTTTTGTAACTACTGTGTGTTAGATTAGAATACTAGTTCTAGGAGAAAATGACAAAAACAAAGTTAAAATGTGATGGCAACTAGTCTTATTAAAAATACTATATTTAACTCGGTGTTTATTTGATTCCGGTATCTGGTACCTATCTGTATTGACCTCAGATCATATAATACTTATTATATGATCTGAGGTATTGACGAAGCAAATATGCTTACAGTGCCACAAACTTTGCTGTGCCGGTGGCCAAAATGTGAAACTAACGTGATTTTTTTTATGTCATTTTGCTGTCAAGTTGATGTCCAACCATAGCGCTGCTGGCGGCTGAAGTTCTTAGAAGTCAGGGCCGGTTAAATTACTACAAAAAAAAGAAAAACGTACGTAGCGCCGCTGTCACCGGCACAGAAAAGGTTGTGGCACTGTAAAGACTTTTTACTTAATGGAATCCTATACGGAAAGACTTATGATTGTACACAAAATTAGTAATAGGTATAAGGTATTATATTGTGTACTCGTTGTGTGTCGTGATAAATTTCTTTTCTTTCTTTCTTACTTTATATGTTACTAGCGGCCGCCCGCGGTTTCACCCGCGTGGTTCCCGTTCCCGTGGGACCATCGGGATAAAAAGTACATATAAACCTTCCTCTTGAATCACTCTATCTATTAAAAAAAAACGCATCAAAATCCGTTGCGTAGTTTCAAAGATTTAAGCATACAAAGGGACATAGGGAAAGAGAAAGCGACTTTGTTTTATACTATGTAGTGATAGTCTGTCGCAGATATTAATCCTACAAACTAAAATAAGTCTCAAACTTTATATTTGGGTTCGGAAGCTAATGTACACTCGACAGCACATCAAGTAAACAGCTGAATTGCGATAACACCTTTTTTTTACTACAAACATAAACTTTTTTACTGTGACGCCTTTGGGCATTGTTAATCGATTGCGAGACGCCCCCCTCTGGGTATTTTTTTTATTAACCAATCATAACTACAATGAAAGGAGATATTAATTTTACTTTTTTGGATGGCTACAACTAATGAGAAGGATGTGCTTGCTTTTCTGCCATAACCTCTCAAAACGGGGCTTAAAGTTTGAATTTAACTGAGCTTCAACACAGCTTCAGTCCTAGTGACGTCCGCATCCCTATGAAGAAAGTCTCAAGGTCAACATGTATAGTCTGATGTTGATGTGCCGCCGTGTGTACAAATGCATATAGTTGAACAATAACGGCGTTTATCTTTTTGCATACTCATACTTTTTATTTATTTAAGTTAAGTGGTGATAAGGCTGAAGGTGGAAGCGCACTACTCCCGGAATCTTCAATCACTGAGGAACTGGCTATCTTATCTCTAACTGCCGGAACACAATAATGCAGAAAACATCGTTGTTATGGCGTCAGACTTAGATAAGATGGTGGTAGCTACATTCACACTCTGGAGATAAAACATTACCGCTCTCACAAGTTCTCACATCACATAGTCATTGATAAATGTATCGATACCAACCGGCGATAAACCGCTCGATTTATTTTTCAATCGATCCGCTTTTCTTGACTTCAAACAGGTTTTACGTAGCATTGCACTCTTTACCTTGACCCATATTTCATACCTTTGAATCTGTGTATGAAATAACAATGCCCATTTTGTACTTATACACAGAAACAGTTAATATTCGAAAGGAACATCATATAAATGTTTGAGAAATCTGTTATAATGTAACGTTCGAATGTAAGGTCAAAGGCACTTAGCTTGATTTGCAAGAGGTCACTTGTGTGTTAAGCATTTTTGACATTGCATGTTTTTATAAGGAAAATGTGGTTTTGAGAAGATTAATTTTGAAGCGTACATACTTTTAGTCGTGGGCCACACTGGAGCGGCGCGTCTTGCGTCCGCGTTGAGCGGGAAAAACAAATATATTGAGACGGACGGGAGGGGCCACACTGGCGCGTCCGGCGGTCGCCGCGACCGGCGACCGGCGGAGGGAATAGTGCGTGTTCGCGCGTCCTGCGGATCCGCAGGTCGCCTCCGCGCCCCGCGGTCGCTCCAGTGTGGCCCACGACTTAGTGTGTCAACAGTCAACATTATTCATTGAATGATGTTACTTTTAGTATTTTACTATGATGATTATGATCTGGTGAAGGTCGCGGGAAGCCGCTGGATGCAATCAGCGCAGGACCGATAGTTGTGGAGATCCTTGGGGGAGACCTTTGCCTAGCAGTGGGCGTCGTACGTCTGACATGATGGTAATTATAGTTGCAATGCAAAAAGAAAAAAACTTGTTGTCAACCAAAGCTACAAATGATTACGTCTTGTTTTTAAATTGACTAGCAATAGCAAGGTTAAAATATAATTTTAAAACAGAACATTATTCTAAGTTGATATAATTATGCGATCACAAGTACCAATTATGATATTAAACTGCTATGATTTTTTTTTTACTTGTCGAACATATATTTGCGTTATTAAATAAGAACAAATTTGAACCTTGCTTTCATCTTGTTAATGTTATCAATACAATAAGGAAGGGTTCCATTAAAAATGTTTTTTACAGACATTCCGCCATCATTCCGCCTGCAGACAATGGGGCGAATGCGACCTGTTCGATCGAGGACTGCAGGTGCCCTCCGGCGGACTGATAGTCTGTAGGCCACTTCAGTGTGTGGGGTCCTTTAGTCTAGCTAACGTCACGCGGCGTATTATATAGGCAGCTTCTTTAGAGGCAGGCCATGAAAATTTTCTAGGTCTGCTTAAGAAGGAGACTACTGAAACGATGAAAGTGTGAAAAAGAAATATATGTATGTGGCTTTCTTTTTTCACAATGGTTAGGGACTTCCGCCACAGAATAATATTTCCGCTAGCCCCCTGATTCATGAACCGCCGGAAACGATCTCAACAGCGGAATGTATGCCCTGTCTCTGTCGCTCACTATAGAATAGACAAAGATAAAGCACAGAAGTCGAATTCGATTCCATTTCTGACGGTTTGTGAATCAAGAGGCTGGTGACACCTATTCAATCAAATATCGATGAAAGTGCTTCTGTTTTTAGGACGTCATTCGCGTGTTCTTTGCTTAATATTAAAATGTCATCCATCATGACGATTCTGACATGTTTCAGCCGATATGGAGGTTATGCTTTATATCGCAAATCATATTTTGAACCGACACGCGCTAATGTCGCGTAAAGGTCAGGTGCAGCCAACCGCAAAGGTTCAATTAAATAAAAAAAAAGTTTACTAATATTATAAAAAGTACGTTTGTTTGGCCGTTTCAGGCAACCTCTGAAACTACTGAACCGATTTCAATAGTAGATTGTACAACAAGTGCATAAAACTTACCATTTTACCCGAGACGTATATATCCACCCGAGCCGTAGGCGAGGATGGACAGTCAATTCGAGGGTAAAATGGGTTTTATGTACGAGTTATACACTCTACTTTTCACTTTGAGTGTGAGGAAAATAAATTACAATATTGCAAAAAAGAAAAAATAAAGACTTCGCCATATATTGGCGGGAAAACTTTCTTTTTCTTTTTTTTATACGTGGAAGTGGCAGCACAGTTACTTAGCATAGATCGTAGTCCATAATGCTCTTGAAATGCTTATTACTTACAAAACTCATTAATTTTGCCTAGTTTTATTTATTTAGTAATTTAACATGGATTATGTAGCTACAAAATTTAAGAAACAAAATGAAACAACAAGTTTATTTAACAAAGTTTAATTGCGTGTGTGACTGTTTACTGGACGACCTTTGTCTTAGAGTCTGTGACATAGACGAAGATTTTACTTTATGCACTAGAGCATAAAAAGCGATTTTATGCAGCCTATACCCAACATAAACACGAACTTTACGAGCATGAGAAGTGAAAAAAATATTTTTCACCTTAATTTTTACTTTTTTGCTTTCAGAATGCAGTTTGAAAAATTAATACGCTGGCTAACAGAGCGTAAGAAATTTTTGATACATTCGACGTGTCTTCTACTAACGACTCCGTAGCTCAGTGGTCAGAGTGAAAGGTCGTGGGTTGGAGTCCTATCTTAGTGAGACGGGTAATTTTTTTTATTACTTCATTTTCAATATTTGCAATTATTATTCTTTAGTAGAAAGCTACATAATTCTTGAGTAAGTAGGTAAGTACTCTTATATTCCTACGGGAACAGGTGCCACGCGGGTAAAACCAAGCGACAAGCGTGAAAGTAGCTACGCCATCATTTATCAGACATTATAGCCTACCATTTTTAACCGACTTCAAAAAGGAGGAGGTTCTCTGTTCGTCTGTACTTATGTATGTTTTTTGTGTATGTCCGCCGATTACTCGATGACGGATGGACCGACTCAAACGTTATTACATCAGGATAGTTCCCCAAGTTGGTCCCATTTTTTGAAATTCTGAAATCGGGTCAGTAGTTTTAAAGTAATCCTGAAAATACTGTAGCTTATTAAGGTAACCATTGCACGAGTTTTTACGTATCTTTAGGCATAACTCCTTTGTTTATAAGCCGATTTAGATGATTCTTGTTTTTAGTAAGGGGATACCTCAAGGTATTATAACCGTCTTCAAAAAAGGAGGTTCTCAGTTTGATCCGTATGTATGTGTGTTTGTCGGCGATTATCTCACGTTTGGCTGAACCGATTTTTACTAAAGAATAGGTAGGTAGGTAGGCTTCTGTGCAGATGTGCTAAGCAGCATGCGCGATTTATTAAATACAATTAATCAACTATCGATACAAATCTAAGTATGTTTGCAGCACCTTGAAGTCGTATCAAGCAGATCTCCAATCGAACTTTGGCCTCAATAGGTATGCAAACGTCCGCGCCTAATCATGGCAGACCTCTCATGAGCATAAGGTCACGCTCCACACTAGTAGTCTCTGTGTATAGCTGACATTTAGTTTATTTATGGAGGTGGTGCTCAAAAAGCATTAAGAAGCTTTTTTAAGTCGCATGTTTATGTAACTAACAAGAATGCAGACTGAATGATGTCTCTACATAATACAGAACATTGATGTTGTCCGCTGTCTGTACGCACTATGTTAAGGTCTTTCTAACTCAGCAACTCTGACATTTAGTTTTTTATCTCAAAAAGCATTAAGAAGCTTTTTTAAGTCGCATGTTTATGTAACTAACAAGAATGCAGACTGAATGATGTCTCTACATAATACAATACTCTGATGTTGCCCGCTGTCCGTACGCACTATGTTTAGGTCTTTCTAACGCAGCAACTCTGACATTTAGTTTTTTATGGTGATGGTGCTTAAAATGCATTAGGAAGCTCTTTTAAGTCGCATGTTTATGTAACTAACAAGAATGCAGACTGAATGATGTCTCTAAAATACAAAACATTGATGCTGCACGAATGAATTTCTTTTTTTGCATGCTGACCGGCAAAACATGTTAGATCTAATTCTTTACATTACATATCATCATCACTTTGTTACTCATGTAACAAAGTGAAATTTGCAAATAAATATATCTTTATCTTTATCATTATCACGCTGTCTGTACGCACTATGTTTAGGTCTTTCTAACGCAGCAACTTTGACATTTAGTTTTTTATGGAGGTGGTGCTTAAAAAGCATTAAGAAGCTTTTTTAAGTCGCATGTTTATGTAACTAACAAGAATGCAGACTGAATGATGTCTCTATATAATACAAAACATTGATGCTGTTCACTGTCTGTTCGCACTACGCTTAGGTCTTTCTAACAACGCGGCAACTTTGATGCGGTTTTCATCAAAAGACAAAGTGATTCAAGACGAGCGAGGGTTTATAAATGTACTAGTGGACTACACGACGTTATCTCACAGGAACGTGAAATTTTTCCGCGATAAAAAGTAGCCTATGTCAATGTCCAGCTCTCAAACTATCTTCTTACCAAAATCCCTTCGATCCGTAGCTCCGTTTTGACGTGAAAGACGGATAAACAAACGAACACACTTTCACTTTATAATATTAGTATGGATTCGTAGTAGTGCTTATCGTTTCATTCATCTAGTAAAGAATTCACTACCTCATAAATGCTTAGAAAACCTCAATTATTTTTAAGAGTAGAAGTATACTTATTAAATTATAATGTGCCGTAAGACAGCTAGCAAGATACAAAGATAACAGTAGTGAAAGTATTCTGTATGTCTGTAACCTACACCCGCTAGCTAAATAAATAAGAAGCCTACACCAAAATTCCATTGCTAAAAAGTGAGATTCAAATTCGCCAAGGCACAACTGACACAATATTTTATTTACAGAGTCATATTTTTCATTATAACTAGCAACTTTGAATGCAGTCTTGTAGTGTTACTTGAATATGTTTAGGTCGAATATTAAAATCGTAGCAAAAGCAGGAACATCCTATACAAAACAGACATTTCAAACTCAGGTTTGTGGCAAAAACAGCAACATCCCATATGATTGACGCATAGACAAAGACAAAAATGTCGTCCTGTACGCATTTTAGCTAAAGTGGATGTTGCTGCCTTTGCTTCTATTATGACTATTTATTCCATTTTCACGTAAAAACGGAGCAACGGATCGATGTGATTTTTGGTATGAGAAAAGTTTGGAAGTTGGAGAGTGACATCGGCTACCTTTTATCCCGGAAAAATGACACGTTCCCGCGGGATAACGTCGTGTAGTACACGCGGGGAGCCCGCGGGCGGAATGCTTGTAGAAATAAATACCCATGTTGCCTTAGTATAATAGAACCATTTCGATAAACTAAGTTATTAACCATTAATATTATTATAATGAATATCGAACAAAGCATCATCTTAAAATAGACCTGATTTTAAAATAAGTAGCTTGATGCTTAGTAGTTACAAATACAAATTTAAATAGGGCATAACACCCATACACAGAACAAACAAATGTTCATACGTAACGTATGTTAGTTTCGGGTGGGGATCGAACCCACGATCTCTGGCGGTGTCGGCGGGATAACAGAAACCAAATGCGTAGGGTCACCATCAGCCATCAGGCTGTCCATACGAATGGATAAGGTGAATGGGCCAACCCACCATGAGGCACGTTTGAGGATTGGTGGGTATACGTAACGACTGCAAGCTTAGCGTCGTGCTTCCGAAATACGGTCCTCCAGCTCAAGATAACCACCTCTGTGGTCTAGTGGTTCACACCACCGATTTCAGACCAAGAGGTCCCGGGTTCGATTCCCAGTGGGGGTACATATTGTATTCGGTTTGGTTGGTGATAGGACTTGTTCTTCGTCCGCCTGGTTAGCTACCACCATCTTATCTAAGTCTGACGCCATTACAATGATGTTTTCAGCATTATTGTGTTCCGGCAGTTAGAGATAAGATAGCCAGTTCCTCAGTGATTGAGGACTCCGGGAGTAGTGCGCTTCCACCTTCAGCCATATCACCACTTAACATTAGGTGTGATGAAGGCTAAGTGCTACCCCGTTGTGGATAAAAAAAAAGATGAAAGGTTTTTGGTCATCTATCCCGTGCCGTGACCGACGTAGTAATTTTTTTCATTTTTTTTTTTCATTTTACAAAGTTTTTGAGATATAACACATTTTCGAAAACCGCAAATATAACTTTGTCATTTTTACGAATACTATGAAAAACAAAGTTATTTTTTTCTGGCAAAAAATGACAGTGGTATTTTTGCTAGGTGTACGTAACCGGTACGTTAAGTGGGTACGGAACCCTTCATGAGCGAGTCCGACTCGCACTTTAATATTCATTGTATAGGTTTAAAAATATTGTCACTTTTTTGTTTTGTATGAAATCACGTGCAATTTTTTTTTTAATTTATGTAAAATATAAAAAAAAGTAAAGCCCTAGTTCTTATGCTTTTCTACAATATACCGAAAATTCATTGCTGTATGTTAAGGTTTAGAGGCTGGAAAACGTTATTGCCGTTTGTATGAAGGCCGTTTGCTAGCGTCACGGGCTTCTCCATAGTATGTCAATTATATTTTTGGAAGACGACGTGTGTTACTCTGGTCAACTTGTGAAACTGTGACAGCTCCGTACAGCAAAGCAATTAAGTATTATTTTTTTGAGGCGAGCTTCAAACAACTTTACGTAACAGTCGTTAGAATTCGACATGCTTACTACGTCGGCGTGCGTATTGTTATTTGCGTATAATTCTCTCATCACTTTTTAGGTGATAGTGTTGATGGAAATATTTGTAGACTATGGTGGTCGTTTGTGACATCATCCACGTAGTTTTCCTGCTCAGCTAAAGTAGAATGAACCTAGATTTCATACAGATGACTTGTTTTATCGTTCTTAGAAAGAGCATATTAATTTTCATATGCTTAGCTTGAAATTCTTTGTTGCCCTTTGAAACTCAAACCACCTTATTACAAAACGTGGACTAAAATAGACCTGGGTGCTTACCATCAACTCTTATTACGGTTTTGTTTAGGAACCTAAACTGATCTGCTTCGCTTATTCGTACCACGACAGCTTAATATCAATGACAGCGATTCAGTGATCGATCAATGACATTTCACAGCCGCTAAGCTGTCAGAAACTCTTATTTGACTTATAACCCGGTCGATTTAACATGTCACCTGCAGGTTATACCCGTCCCTCTCACTCTCCGGGCATGACAGAATCGAGTGAAAGAGACGGGTAGAAGAAAAAGGACACAAATCGTTCGGTCATTAACATTTAGCAATTCATTTGCGATCCAGTTTTTAGAAGGTCAGAGTACGAAAGAAAGCGATTCATTTTAGGAACCTATTCTGAATCGCGCTATTTTTGAATCGCTGTCATAAAGTTGATGGTAGGCACCCTGGTTTAAAACTAGTACTAAACTGGTGCTGTCACTTTCATTTACCAAATGAAAGAAAGAGAAAGAAAGAAAGAAAGAGAAAGAGAAACATTTATTGGCTATAACACAATTAAAGTAATATTAAAAGTAAAAAAATAAAAAATAAAAAACCAGGTGTACAGCCAACTAGGCCCCCACCTCAGCATAGTATTGCAACAGTAAAAAAAAAAGTATACTGTTGCAACGCTGATATTCTGGAGGAGCCTAATATTGGTGACTTTTAAATATAACAAAACAAAAAATAATAACAGTTATCACACATGTTGACACAAAAAATAAAAAATAATAGAAAAAAACTGGAAACATATGCTAAATTAGGTGTTAAACCAGTATGAATGATAGGCCAAGGCCGGTAATTTATATAAAAAAAAAAACAAACAAGAACAAGATAGAATTAGCATCAATTTTAAACCAGGTCTAACTTTAGTCCACGTTTTGTAATAAGGGGTTAAGTCATTCTAAGGTCGCCCATTTTGCTGTGAAATACAGTAGAGGGCATTGTGCAGTTGGATGTTTTTCAGATTCCTAGTGATTGAAATTGTCTATTATTAACCAGCCTTAGGTAAACATAAGATTTTAAGTGCCTCTTTTTTTAATTGTTTTTTATCCCTCTCTCCGCTTTAGGCCATTGGGGACCAGAGTGGTACGCTCCCCTCAGACCAGCGGTTCGCCCGGCTATCCGGGCCTCTGCGCGGCCATCGATGGCAAACGTTGTCATTTCTTTATACTCGTGGGGGGGGGGGGGGGAGGACCGTGCGATCCGGGAGACAGCCAACAAGCCATCGTCGCCTCCTCCGCCCAACTCGTCTTCGTCGGAGCCGATCCGCATGAGCCTCCTCTTCGTGAATCCGCTCCGATGCCTCCTTTTGCGAGATCACGTCCTCGCAAAAAGAGACGCGCACCGCTTCCCTGAGAGAGATCCCTGCATTTTAGGTGGTTCCGGTCTAGTGGTTCACACCACCCATTTTCAGACCAAGAGATCCCGGGTTCGATTCCCAGTGGGGATACAATATTGTATTCGGTTTGGTTGGTGGTAGGACTTGTTCTTAGTCTGCCTGGCTTGCTACCACCATCTTATCTATGTCTGTCGCCATAACAATGATGTTTTCATCATTATTGTGTTCCGGCTATTGGAGATAAGATAGCCAGCTCCTCAGTGATTGAGGATTCCGGGAGTAGTGCGCTTCCAACCTTCGGCCTTATCACCACTTAACATCAGGTGTGGTGAAGGCTAAGTGCTACCCCGTTGTGGATATCAAAAAAAGAAAAAGAAAATATATGTATACATACTTATTTTTTACTGTCGCCAAAAACTAATGCAAATATTCCAAAAACGTTAGAACTCGATAGTGATTTTGCGTAATGTTTTTCGAACGATTTGTGCATATTTATCAGGGTGTACGGTAAATTTTAGAATTACCAGCGCATAGAATACTAATGGATATAAGCGTCCATTTCAAAAGCGACCTTGAGTATGGCCACTCCTTTGAAGTATAGGTACTGTAAGCCGATTCTGAGCGCGTGCCGATAGGTGTAATGTTCCTCGTCACGAATTTATAGTGTTAATAGCGGCTACTTGTCATGTGGACATTGTACCTAGCTATAAAGCTGTTAGGCATCTTGTTTGATACTGCGAGACGTATGACAAGTCATGCATGATTTTTGGACATTAAGTGCAAAAACACATGTACTTAGGTATAGGTACGCGGCGCGGACAAAATCAACGTTGCGCGGCGCACCGCGGTAATTGACAGTCTGGCCGAATTATTAGTTGTTACTAGAAATACCTACTTCAAATAATGTCTTCAAAAATAATAAAGAACTGAACTAAGTATGTTATCGATGTTTTTTAAGGTAACAGCTCTAGTACGCCTCTAACAATTGGTGCCGTAACTGGAATGGTTTAATAATACTTTTAACCCAGTTGTTACCGAAACTAAGTTTTTTCTCGGTGAAAAAAATTTTTTTTCGAAGCGCACCAATTGGTGCCGTAATTTTTGGTGCGGTTCGAATGGTGCGGTTCAAATGGGTGCGGTAACTGGAATACCTCAACGCAACGTTGAAATTATCGATGTTCAACGCGGAATTCAGGGTTTTAACTTTTGCGGTGCGGTGCCGCAACGTTGAAATTGGCGTTGTTTGCTCGCCGTTGATTTCAGCGTTGCAGCGCTGCACCGCTTGCATGTGTTTTCTCCTCGTTTTTACCCGCGTCCCCTTCTCATTGACTTATAAATAACATCTATTTTCGTCATTTCTAGGACTTTTAAAATGGTACTAGAACCACTGGCTATCAGGCAAAAATCGAGCTCCAACAAATAATAACCCGTCTTTCATCATCTCACGGGAATGACTAGGAGGAACTTGTAAAGAGTAATTAAGCAATTAAGAGTGAGCGCCGTCAGCCCATGGCTCAGGTTGATACTATCGAAGATGAGGAGTAAGATTAGATTTATAGTTTTGAAGCTCTAGAGGGGGAACCTGATACCCCATGGCCTCCTGGCGACACGCTTCGTAAAGGGCTAGTTTTAAGAACAGGGTGCCTACCATCAAATCTTATTGCGGTTTTGTTTAGGACCTAAACTGATCAGGGGGCTTAGACAAAGTAACATTTGAAAAACGATAGCGAAGCGATAACGAAGTTCGAAAGAAATTCAAGGTAGGTATAGGATTGGCGGATTGGTATAAGCTGCGCTAAATCACGTGGTCTTGCCGCAAGTTGATTGGAGCATAAAGACGATAGCGATAGCGATTGTCGTTTCGCCACATAACGATGTTACTTTGACTAAGGCCCCTGCTTCGCTTATTCGTACCACGACAGCTTAATATCAATGACAGCGATTCAGTGATCATTCAATGACATTTCACAGCCGCTAAGCTGTCAAGAACTCTTATTTGACTTATAACTCGGCCAAGCTAACATGACACCTGCAGGTTATATCCATCCCTCTCACTCTCCGGGCATGACAAAATCGAGTGAAAGAGACGGGTAGAAGAAATAAGGACACAAATCGTTCGGTCATTCACATTTAGCAATTCATTTGCGATCCAGTTTTTAGAAGGTCATAGTACGAAAGAAAACAATTCATTTTAGAAACCTATTCTGCATCGCGCTATTTTTGAATCGCTGTCTTAAAGTTGATGGTATGCACCCAGACCCATACATACAAACAACTTTTACTACGGGACCAAGTGCCTCATTGACAAAAAAACAGCTGTTCCATACATTTTGGCCCATTCGGTATCGCACTTTTGTATGAAACAGCCGATTTTATTCGCGACTAGCTTCCGCCCGCGACTTCATCCGCGTGGACATTCGAGAAAATACTTAGGGGACCAATAACCAGGATAAAAAGTATTCTATGTTTTAATTTAATAAAAATCCGATCAGCCGTTTTTACGTGATTAGGCGGGTCCTCCCTCACCAAGCGAGCAGGCTCGCGCGAGGCAGAACGTTTGCCACGTGCGGTGGGCCTCGCACGAGGCTGCTCACTTGGTGAGATTGGACCAGCCTAATCACGTAAAAACGGCTGTTCGGATTTTTATGAAATTAAAACATAGAATACTTTTTATCCTGGTTATTGGTCCCCTAAGTATTTTCTCGAATGTCCACGCGGACGAAGTCGCGGGCGGAAGCTAGTTTACTTCTATAATTCAATAAGGACCTTTACCCCCTGGGTTTGAATTTCGGAAAATTACGAAATGGGTTGCCTATTTGTTTTAAGAAGTAAGCCTACAAAATTTCAAGTTGAAATGTCTGTTTTACCCCCTGATTTTTCATTCAAAATTTCACCCCTTTTTCAACCTTTTTCAGAGTGTTAAACATAAAAATAAATGCAATTTTGCAATCGTCATCCCATTAAACCTCCATAACGACATCCATATCGACTTTTACGTTTATTTATTCCATTTAACCTCTAAGGGGTTGTTTTTTTTATTTTTTTTTATTGGTTGATAGGCAAGCGCTTGTCCGCTATCACGCCTGATGTTAAGCGTTGATGCGATCTACGATGAATCGCGCTGATTTTAGAAAATATACGTAATATGTGTTTGCTTATTTGTTTTACTTTCCGACCATAAGCATAAATAATAAATATAATGAAGGACTTTCCAGATACAACATTTTATCCCCCTTTTCATCCCTTCAGGGGTGGAATTGTCAAAAAACGCTGACACAGGTAAATATTAATTTTCAATTGCCAACCTAAATACAAAATTTGAATATCCTAACTTCAAAGCTGACGGACTTTCATACACATATTCATCCCCTATTTTACCCCCTGGGTTTGATTTTCGGAAAATTACGAAATGGGTTGCCTATTTGTTTTAAGAAAGAGACGGGTAGAAGAAATAAGGACACAAATCGTTCGGTCATTCACATTTAGCAATTCATTTGCGATCCAGTTTTTAGAAGGTCATAGTACGAAAGAAAACAATTCATTTTAGAAACCTATTCTGCATCGCGCTATTTTTGAATCGCTGTCTTAAAGTTGATGGTATGCACCCAGACCCATACATACAAACAACTTTTACTACGGGACCAAGTGCCTCATTGACAAAAAAACAGCTGTTCCATACATTTTGGCCCATTCGGTATCGCACTTTTGTATGAAACAGCCGATTTTATTCGCGACTAGCTTCCGCCCGCGACTTCATCCGCGTGGACATTCGAGAAAATACTTAGGGGACCAATAACCAGGATAAAAAGTATTCTATGTTTTAATTTAATAAAAATCCGATCAGCCGTTTTTACGTGATTAGGCGGGTCCTCCCTCACCAAGCGAGCAGGCTCGCGCGAGGCAGAACGTTTGCCACGTGCGGTGGGCCTCGCACGAGGCTGCTCACTTGGTGAGATTGGACCAGCCTAATCACGTAAAAACGGCTGTTCGGATTTTTATGAAATTAAAACATAGAATACTTTTTATCCTGGTTATTGGTCCCCTAAGTATTTTCTCGAATGTCCACGCGGACGAAGTCGCGGGCGGAAGCTAGTTTACTTCTATAATTCAATAAGGACCTTTACCCCCTGGGTTTGAATTTCGGAAAATTACGAAATGGGTTGCCTATTTGTTTTAAGAAGTAAGCCTACAAAATTTCAAGTTGAAATGTCTGTTTTACCCCCTGATTTTTCATTCAAAATTTCACCCCTTTTTCAACCTTTTTCAGAGTGTTAAACATAAAAATAAATGCAATTTTGCAATCGTCATCCCATTAAACCTCCATAACGACATCCATATCGACTTTTACGTTTATTTATTCCATTTAACCTCTAAGGGGTTGTTTTTTTTATTTTTTTTTATTGGTTGATAGGCAAGCGCTTGTCCGCTATCACGCCTGATGTTAAGCGTTGATGCGATCTACGATGAATCGCGCTGATTTTAGAAAATATACGTAATATGTGTTTGCTTATTTGTTTTACTTTCCGACCATAAGCATAAATAATAAATATAATGAAGGACTTTCCAGATACAACATTTTATCCCCCTTTTCATCCCTTCAGGGGTGGAATTGTCAAAAAACGCTGACACAGGTAAATATTAATTTTCAATTGCCAACCTAAATACAAAATTTGAATATCCTAACTTCAAAGCTGACGGACTTTCATACACATATTCATCCCCTATTTTACCCCCTGGGTTTGATTTTCGGAAAATTACGAAATGGGTTGCCTATTTGTTTTAAGAAGTAAGCCTACAAAGTTTCAAGTTGAAATGTCTATTTTACCCCCTGATTTTTCATTCAAAATTTCACCCCTATTTCAACCTTTTAGGGGTTGAATCATGTTCAGCGTGTTAAACATCAAAATAAATGCCATTTTTGCAATCGTCATCCCATAAAACCTCAATAATGACATCCATATAGATTTTTAGGTTTATTTATCCAATTTAACCTCTAAAGGGTTGATTTTCGAAAAAATACAAAATATGTGTTTGCTTATTGGTTTTACTTTCCAACCATAAGCCTAAATAATAAATTTAATGAAGGATTTTCTAGATACAATATTTCATCCCCCTTTTCACCCCTTCGGGGGTGGAATTCTCACAAACGCTGACACAGGTAAATATTAACTTTCAATTGTCAGCCTAAATACAAAATTTGAAGATCCTTACTTCAAAACTGACAAACTTTCATACAAACATTCATCCCCTATTTTACCCCCTTAGGGGTGGAATTTCCAAAAATCCTTTCTTAGTGGATGCCTACACTGTATAAGGTATCTATGTGCAAAATTTCAAGTCTCTAGGTTCAGCGGTTTAGGCTGTGCGTTGATATCTCAGTCAGTCAGTCAGTCAGGACTTTGAATTTTATATATATAGATATCGCTCTTGGTCCCATAGTAAAAGTTGTTTATATTGATAGGTACTTTCACCGCCCTGAAGTATGTCGTATCGGCCAGAATTAATAACCTATCTACAGATAGGGATAGGTGCGATCCAGATTAGTTGCTATGCAACGCTTGATATTAACATAGAATTAACGACAGTTGCCAGGGTGTTGCTATGTGTTGCCTAGCAACTAATCTGGATCGCACCTATCCCTATCTGTAGATAGGTTATTAATTCTGGCCGATGTCTTATCTTTAAACAAACAGCCCTGTATATTACTGGCTATTGTAAGAGGTCCTACTGTAATCTAGTGTTTTCTGAATTGCCTTTCAGTATTACAGCACTTGCTTTCAAATAAATTGAATTATTATCCTATCCACACATTAACGAGTTAGAAAGTAGTTATTTGACGACCGATTTGGCGTAGGGGTAGGCTACCCACCTTCTGCGCCAGTGGTCTCGGGTTCGATTCCCGAACAAGACAAATATTTGTGTGCATGAACATGTCTATTTGTCTTGGTCTGGGTGTTAACTATGTATATTAAGTATGTATTTACAAACCAAAAAGTATTTAAGTATATACTTATCCGTTATCAAGTTTTCCATGATACAGTTTCTTGATGAAATTAAAAATGGGCTTAGATAATTGGAGTGAATGAAAGTAGTTATTATTTATTTATTATTTATTTACACTCACACTCCTTATTTAATACAATATTACATTAATGGCTTTGTTTTATACTTTCACTTGGCTATTTTTACACTTTAATACCTTCGTACATTTAACGTGTGTATGTTAAGTTTAATGTTAAACATAAAAAAACCTCTAAAATCTATTAGTATCATTAAACTGTCAAAGTTGTTTGCTTCGTCACACGAGTTTTACGATCGTATGATCAGAATACTTTCAAATAAACATATTCTTAAATGGTTTTTAGATGTAAATAGATGGAGTGCTAAAAATACATTTATTTTTCAAGACATTTTCTGCAGAAACAATATTTTAGATTGTTTTAACTTTCACAGCGCTTAGACCTATAAAGATATTATATCAAAGTAAACATATAACTATGTCTTTAAATAAGGTAAATTAAAAAATGTTTGTCTCTAACCGTATCCAAACGAAATAATAATATTTTGGAAGCAAGTGGTAAGTGGTTACAGTAATAACGGCCGGTTCGGCGGAGAGGCGTTCATCATCATCATCATCATGTCAGCCGAACGACGCCCACTGCTGGGCATAGGCCTCCCCCAAGGATCTCCACAACGATCGGTCCTCCGCTGCCCGCATCCGCCGGCTTCCCGCGATCTTGACCAGATCGTCGGTCCACCTTGTAGGGGGCCTGCCCACGGAACGTCGTCCGGTACGTGGTCGCCATTTGAGAACCTTTCCGCCCCAACGGCCATCGGTTCTCCGTGCTATGCGCTATGGCGCGGAGAGCCGTTGAACGATGACAAATTAATCAAAACTCATAAATAAATACAAAAGTGACAATAAGACGCACGTTAACTACATATGTATAAAAGTTATTTTATTTCAATGAACAGTGCGCGCGGAAATCTAAGATGTAGGTAAGTACTGTTGAACCAATTGAATTGTAACATCTGCATGAAAACTTAAGCGATGAAAGCGCTCCCGGAGATCACTTACGTGATGAAAACGCTCCCGAAGATAACAAAGTTACAGTACCAAGTCCAGCATTTCCACCTTCTGATATAGGATATTTGACTGTTGTTGAAATGTAGATATTTAATTATGAAATTCAGAAATTAGTTTTGCAGGTTAAATCGCTAGAACTATTGCTAAGAACTATCAGGAACTATAGAACTAATCTGCATGCTAAAAGAAACCCTTTTCATTTATGATATATGTTGGGAAATGATATGCTAAGTTCACTGACACTATTATTGAAAAACAAATGTGCAAAAATAATTCAAACTGTTTATAACACGCGAATTATGGGCTAATTAATTGTGACCTTTGACTTGCTATCTCTTTCTAAAACGAAATTTTCTATGGCGAGAGTATGGCGCTACTAGCATGTGACGTCACTGGCTTGGTAGTGCTCTCCTTGTCTAATTAGAAAGTTTGATGCTCTATATCGCAGAAAATTTACAAGATAACTATTTGATAATAAATAACTACCGTTGTTGTTTGCTAATTTCAATAAAATTTTAAGTTAATAAAAAAGCAGTCAAATACCCTATCAGTACATCACCACTACCACGTAGAAGTGGATCAGGTCGATGCCCATCAAGGGGCCTTACAAGAGGTCGCAGGCCTTCGGAGCATACGACACGTGGTCGAATGGCAACTTGTACTTATGTTTAACAGAACAGAGGAATTGTTACTTTTTTCATAAGAATTAGATCTCATAAATATTTTACTGTTTTGTTTTTGTAAGAGAAGTTGAAGTTTGTTTAATAATAACAAGTAAAACTATTTTTAACCGACTTCTAAATCAAAAAGGAGGAGGTTCTCTATTCGTCTGTATGTATGGTTTTTTTTTTTTTTTTTTTTTATGTATGTCCACCGATTACTCGAAGACGGCTGAACCGATTGAAATGGTTCAAACGTTATTACATCAGGTTGGTTTCCAAGTTGGTCCCATTTTTTGAAATTTTGAAATCGGTTCAGTAGTTTTCAGGAAATCTTGAAAATACTGTCGTTTTCGTTACCACTTTATGTGAATTTAATACGTATCTTTAGGCATAAATCCTTTGTTTATAAACCGATTTAGATGATTCTTGTTTTGTTAAAAAGGGGATACCTCAAGGTATTTTAACCGACTTCGAAAAAGGAGGTTTTGAGTTTGATCACATACCTATTTACCAGAAAACACGCAAATTGCCTGCACGATGCACTAAAAAGAGTGAAATAAAAATTATTTTTATAAAAAAATAAAACCGCCTTCTAAAAAACCACATCAAAAAAGTAAGAAATAATTCCTCACCAAATAAATAACGTAAGTACTTTGAAGTCGGGCGTGAAACATGTACAATTATTTGTTGTTTTTGCTAAAACCCGCCCGACTTCAAAGTACTTACGTTATTTATTTGGTGAGGAATTATTTCTTACTTTTTTGATGTGGTTTTTTAGAAGGCGGTTTTATTTTTTCATTATTATAATCAAAGACGTATCAAAGAATTAAAGACTTATAATTCTAACAGATAATAAAATTCAATAGGGTTGAAAATCAAACTTGTTGTCATTGACAATAACTTTAAGGGCCGGCTGTAAGCCAGCGCGTAGGTATTGACAAAGCTTATCTGTATATGTGTGCCTTCACGCACACAAACATCTCCGCCCTAGCACGAAAAAATGTAATTCAGAAAATTAAAAAAATTAATAACTTTTTTTTTGTCAGAAAGTAACTTTACGTATTTGATGCGTTTGATTTGCCATGTTTGCCATCTGGGGGCTGATGCAGCATCTTACAGACAGTCGAAGGAACTCGTCAGCATTTCAACGTAACCAGTTGGAGTTTGGGCTCATTTGAATAGTCTTGATGAGAACTCTTGTGCCAAGTAGTTTCCTATGTCTGACGCTGGAGTCATCAGGAGGTGGTTGATGGAACTTTTCAACAATTCAACGTACCATTTCGATTTTGGGCTCGTTTGAATCGTCTTGATGATAACTTTTGTGCCAAAATGTTTCGAAGGTCTGATGCTGGAATCAGGAAGTGGTTGATAGAACTCTTCATCAATTCAACGTAACCGCTTTGAGCTTGGGCTCATTTGAATGGGCTTGATAAAAACTTTGGTGCCAAGTAGTTTCCAAGGTCCAGTTCTGGAGCCAGTAAGTGGCTGATAGAACTTTTCATCAATTCAACGTAAATACTTCTAGTTTGGGCTTCTTTGAATAGTCTTGATGAGAACTCTTCTGCTAAGTAGTTTCGAAAATCTGATGCTGGAGTCAGGAGGTGGTTGATGAAACTCTTCAACGATCCAACGTAAACACTTCGAGTTTGGGCTTATTTGAATCGTCTTGATGAGAAATCTTGTGCCAAGCAGTTTCCAAGGTCAAATTCTGAAGCCAGTAAGTGGCTGATGGAACTCTTCATCAATTCAACGTAAACATTTCGAGTTTGGGCTTGTTTGAATAGTCTTGATGAGAACTCTTGTGCCAAGTAGTTTCGAAGGTCTGATGCTGGAGTCAGGAAGTGGTTGATGGAACTCTTCACCAATTCAACATAAACACTTCGCGTTTAGGCTCGTTTGAATTGTCTTGATAAGAACTCTTGTGCCAAGTAGTTTCCAAGATCTGATGCTCGAGTCAGGAAGTGTTTGATGGAACTCCTGAACAAATCAACGTAACCACTTTGAGTTTGAATTGTCTTGATGAGAACTTTTTTGCCAAGTAGTTTCCAAGCGCTATTGCTGGAGCCAGGAAGTGGCTGATAGAACTCTTCAACGATTTAACGTAACCAGTTCATTTTTGGGCTCGTTTGAATTGTCTTCATGAGAGCTCTTGACAAGAAAACAGCAACGCAATGTTCAAAATATTAAAAAATCTAAGACGGCGGCCAACTTTTTTGTTTGCGGGCCGACTTTGATGAAACTTGGTTTTTGGTACAATTTTGATAAGAAAACAACAAAACAATGTCAAAAAAAAAAAAACAAGATGGCGGTCAACTTTTTTTTGTAAGCCGATTTTGATGAAATTTAGTTTCTGGTACTATTTTGACACGAAAACAACAACGCAATGTTAAAAGTATAAAAAATTCCAAGATGGCGGCCAACTTTTTTGTTAGCAGGCCGATTTCGATGAAACTCAGTTTCTGGTACTATTTTGACAAGAAAACAGCAACGCAATGTTAAAAATATTAGAAATCCAAGATGGCGGCCAACTTTTTTGTTTGTGAGCCGATTTTGATGAAACTCGGTTTTTAGTACAATTTTGACAAGAAAACAACAACACAATATTAAAAGTATTAAAAAATCCAACATGGCGGCCAAATTTTTTGTTTGCTGGCCGATTTCGATTAAATTCAGTTTCTGGTACTATTTTAACAAGAAAACAGCAACGCAATGTTAAAAATATTAAAAATCCAAGATGGCGGCCAACTTTTTTGTTTGTGAGCCGATTTTGATGAAACTTGGTTTCTGGTACTATTTTGACAAGAAAACAACAACGCAATGTTAAAAGTATAAAAAATCTAAGATGGCGGCCAACTTTTTTGTTTGCAGGCCGATTTCAATGAAACTCAGTTTCTGGTTTTATTTTGACAAGAAAACAGCAACGCATTTATATATACATAAATGTTACAATTACCACAGTATAACCATTTTTTTATATAGTAGGCCAACGCCCTTGAAGTTAGTTGATACCGACGTCTGTATAGGTATTGCCGTAATTACAGAAGGGTTCTAACAAAATTAAAATGTGGCAGGTACATTTTGGTGTATTGCGAAATAAAATAAAATAAATAATTATGGTTAGCATTTTAGAAGTATCAAAATAAAATATATTATATGTTTTATTTAGTTGCAGCTATAATTGTATCTGTCTGTCTGTCTGCCATGAAATTTTGCAAGGTAAATTTGACCTACTCCTGACGTTTGAATGGGTTGAAGTTTTGTCAAAGAAAAATATTCAGATTGGAAATAAGCCGATTCATATTTCTTTACCTTTAAAGCGCCTTCGTCTATATATCAAAATCATCCCATGTCACAATCATTATTTTCAAACTCTGTAACTTAATATCAATTATTATTTCATTTACTTTTTTTATTTTTTTGAATAGGGTTTACAGCTGTCAAAAACACAGTAAATTACGAAGGATGTTACGTCGTAATTTACTGTGCTTGTGTTAAAGCAAATTAATAATTAATTAAATCTTTTACTTGACATGATGATAATGATGATACTTGACTCTGTCTCAAGCTTTCAAATAAAAACCTGTTACATTTTAATAAGCGAAAAGAGAGAAACAAAAA
The DNA here is from genome assembly GCA_949710035.1 of Crambus lathoniellus. Classification (NCBI taxonomy): domain Eukaryota; kingdom Metazoa; phylum Arthropoda; class Insecta; order Lepidoptera; family Crambidae; genus Crambus; species Crambus lathoniellus. Next base: position 28,678,791 of record OX453309.1, on the reverse strand, counting down.
CAAAAAACGGCCACCATCTTGACCATTTGTATTTTTTTACATTGTGTTAAGAACGGTTTTTTTGTCAAAATAGTACAAAATCGTCACATCTTAATTTACATTGTGGTATGCAATAAAATGATTGCGCATTGAGTATTAAGTATTGAAAAAACCGAGTTTTATCAAAATCGGCCCACAAACAAAAAAGTCGGCCGCCATCTTGGATTTTTAATATGTTTAACATTTCTTTGCTGTTTTCTTATCAAAATAGTACCGTAAACCGCGTTTCATCAAAATCGGCCCATAAACAAAAAAGTGGGCCGCCATCTTGGATTTTTAAATATTTTTAATATTGCGTTGCTGTTTTCTTATCAAAATAATACCGTGAACCGCGTTTCATCAAAATCGGCCTATAATCAAAAAAGTTGGCCGCCATCTTGGATTTTTTATATTTTTAATATTGCGTTGCTGTTTTCTTATCAAAATAGTACCGTAAACCGCGTTTCATCAAAATCGGCCCATAAACAAAAAAGTTGGCCGCCATCTTGGATTTTTAAATATTTTTAATATTGCGTTGCTGTTTTCTTATCAAAATAGTACCATAAACCGCGTTTGATCAAAATCGGCCCATAAACAAAAAAGTTGGCCGCCATCTTGGATTTTTTAATATTTTTAATATTGCGTTGCTGTTTTCTTGACAAAATAGTACCAAAACCCGAGTTTCATCGAAATCGGCCCACAAACAAAAAAGTTGGCCGCCATCTTGGATTTTTTAATATTTTTAATATTGCGTTGCTGTTTTCTTATCAAAATAGTACCATAAACCGCGTTTGATCAAAATCGGCCCATAAACAAAAAAAGTTGGCCGCCATCTTGGATTATTTAATATTTTCAATATTGCGTTGCTGTTTTCTTGACAAAATAGTACCAAAACCCGAGTTTCATCGAAATCGGCCCACAAACAAAAAAGTTGGCCGCCATCTTGGATTTTTTAATATTTTTAATATTGCGTTGCTGTTTTCTTGACAAAATAGTACCGAAACCAGAGTTTTATCAAAATCGGCCCAAAAACAAAAAAGTGGGCCGCCATCTTGGATTTTTTAATATTTTTAATATTGCGTTGCTGTTTTCTTATCAAAATAGTACCGTAAACCGCGTTTCATCAAAATCGGCCCATAAACAAAAAAGGTTGGCCGCCATCTTGGATTTTTTAATATTTTTAATATTGCGTTGCTGTTTTCTTATCAAAATAGTACCATAAACCGCGTTTGATCAAAATCGGCCCATAAACAAAAAAGTTGGCCGCCATCTTGGATTTTTAAATATTTTTAATATTGCGTTGCTGTTTTCTTATCAAAATAGTACCATAAACCGCGTTTGATCAAAATCGGCCCATAAACAAAAAAGTTGGCCGCCATCTTGGATTTTTTAATATTTTTAATATTGCGTTGCTGTTTTCTTATCAAAATAGTACCATAAACCGCGTTTGATCAAAATCGGCCCATAAACAAAAAAGTTGGCCGCCATCTTGGATTTTTAAATATTTTTAATATTGCGTTGCTGTTTTCTTATCAAAATAGTACCATAAACCGCGTTTGATCAAAATCGGCCCATAAACAAAAAAGTTGGCCGCCATCTTGGATTTTTTGATATTTTTAATATTGCGTTGCTATTTTCTTGTCAAGAGTTCACATCAAGACAATTCAAACTGGTTACGTTGAATCATTGAAGAGTTCCATCAGCCACTTACTGGCTCCAGAATTTGACCTTGGAAATTACTTGGCACAAGAGTTTTCATCAAGACGATTCAAAAGAGCCCAAACTCGAAGTGGTTACGTTGAGTCGTTGAAGAGTTCCATCAACCACCTCCTGACTCCAGCATGACCTTCGAAACTGTTTGGCACTAGAGTTTCTATCAAGACGATTCAAACAAGCCCAAACTCGAAGTGGTTACATTAAATTGGTGAGTAGTTCCATCAGCCACTCCCTGGCTCCAGCATTTGACTAGATATCTGTTGTGATGACGTACCAAATAAATTGTTGAGTGGAAAACTAATTATCTTCCGATATTGGTAGGTATCGCCGGATTTTTGAAAATTTTACTTTACCTACCTTTTCTTTACCACCGCTCAAAGAGTTTGCGTACAGATAGTCTGATTTCGTAATTTTCGTAGCTCAGGAGCTGGGAAAAAGCGACGTGCTCTCACCTTGAAATCAGCGGGCTTACTGAATTTTACCCCCGGTGTGGCTTGTATTTATACAATATTTTATTTATCTCCGCGTTCCATACGAAAATGTATGAGCAATTCGCGCTTTAATATTGACAATGTTTGAAGCCAGATTGCTCCCAATATAAAATAAAAAACGGCAAATATCGTGCGGTGAATCAATTCTATGTTTCATTGCCATTTGATTTAACATTAAATATTATTAAAAATATTTTTATTCTTTTACAATATCTTTAAAACAGAAAACGTTGATTTCGCTGTTTTTAGTGAAGTTTGCGATTTTTTTGCCATTAACGTGAGTTAAATATTTAAAATTTTCCACGGCGTTATTGTAAAGTAACTTTTCCTGTTCACTATTATATTTTTTAAAGTAATTTCTGTCGATAATTCTATGTTACAAGTTTAAAACCCCGAAAGCTGTTTTACGCGTTTCACTTACCGCCTGCCCTTAATAATTTTGACGCTGTTTAAAAAATTATTACCAATAAGTTTTTAGTAAAAATTACATTTTTATGACAAGCTTTTTTGCTGACTGTACTTTTATATTATATTGTCATCTAAACTAAACATGTATACAAAATTTCAGCTCCATCGAACACTGGGAAGTGGGTCAAATTAAGCTTGCAAGATTTATGCCCAACTAACTAACTAACATGGCAAGTTAATAAAACGCTTGTAAAACTGGGACATGATTCCATTGGTTCGACAGTACTTTATGAAAATTCCAATTGAATTCGTTGCTCAATGGAATGTACAGTCGCCAGCACGTCAGGTTACTACAAATTGTCAAATTTCTTTAAATAAAATTCAACCTTATCTCCAACAGAAAGAGAACCGGCAGTTTCAATTAATAAATTTTGACATTTTGTAGTAACCCGACGTGCTGGCGACCGTACATACATGAAAGTGGCAAAGATGTCACTCTAGACTCTTGGTTAAAGTAAACACTGTGTTCAAGGTTCGAAGTTGCATTCTCCCGTTCACTTTCCATGCTGATGCGGTGGTGCGACTGCTGGCCAAGTAATTGTGGGTGACGTGCTAAGTATATGATACGCGGAGTGGCATTTTGCAATGATACATGTTGGTAATCGTTTTATTAGGAAATACCACATTTTCTTATATAAACTTAGTTATTGAAAAATTGGGAGGCGGGTCGATTTTTTCTAAATACCTACTTCATTTTCAATGTTTCAATAAAAAATTGGATTGTGAATGCAAAAGAGTAAACATGTTAATAACTTAAAAAATGGAAAATGAAGTATTTAGAAAAAATCGACCCGTCTCACAACTAGCTCCGAAAAATTGCATTGTGAATGCAAAAATCTAAAAATTAAAATAAGATGTTAATAACTTACTTAACTATTCTGTATTTCCAATGGAGATCAATACATCATTAGATGTTTTTTTCCTTCATTTTAAGGTTATTCTTATCTCAGGAAGTCTGAACATCCTTATATAACCTACAAACCGATAGAACCCCCATAAAACACACGAAATAGATTACAGTTAGAGGTTTTTTTATTTAGTACTTTCTAAACCTAAATGATCTATTTTGGTCTAAAATACTTGCATGAACGATTTTGTAATTAGTAGGTACTGAAAGGAGTGTCACCTAGCTAGAAAGCAAGTGTTGTTGCCATGACAACACGTAAAAAAATTTAAGGAATTTGGACTGCTTGTATTTTTATCAAAAGCGTGACAGCTAACATAAAATTGTATTCTATTAAACAAACAAGTCTTCATGTACAAACCTTGGAGATAATCCTGTAAACGTTACTTAACACTTTCGTTTTAATTTAAATATAGAATGGGACTTCCATGAAGATATTAATTTGTCAAGTAGGTAGGTACTTTGTATTTTAATTTGAGCTAGGCCAAGCCAGGGCCGGTTAACACCCTTCAAAAAGTCAGTAGGACGCATGTAGTATTGTACGAGTATTTTTACGCCATCTTAACCAAGGAGATTTCTTAGCTTTTATCAACTGACGCTACCAACCTCTTTACTGATGAAAAGCCACAAATAAACCTTTGTGTCTAAAAAAATAAACTGTCTTTATGAAAACAAAAGTGTTTCAACTTTCAACAGTCATTTGTTTAATTTCCCTAATGTAGAGTTCAGTTTTTCTACTATTTAAAATTTAAGTGATAAAGGTACACTTCCATCAACAATAGTACTTGTTGACCGAAGGATATATAATAGTTTTTTGTGTATAATTTATTGTGTGTTTGTACAATGTTACCTTTAGACAATGTAACTTACGAAGTAAACAGCTGTGAATAAAAATTATACGTGTTTGCTTCAGTTTATAATGACTTAGGATTTACTATTTCTCAATTGGACTTTATTACAGAATCTTTATTGTAATTTTTAAAAAATATAAAAAAAATTACTAAATAATAGTATATTATGCAACTAGTGAATAAAGGACGGATTTAAAGCGAGGGCCGTAGATGAGTCACGAGCAAGTGAAGGATTCTAATGATCAACTGTTAGAATCCTGAACGACGCGAGTGATTCATGGCCTTCGATATAAATTCCTACTTTATTCAGGAGTTGCATACTATACTTTATACCATGACTACGAGAAAATACATAATTTAAGCGAAAATAGAAATTTAATCAAGAAATAAGAATTGTTACATTAATTAAAATGGACATCAAAATTAGAGCAATGACTAAAATTAAGCGTAATTTTCTTATTATTATCATTAGGGTGGTCAACTTGTGAAATAATAATTAATTTATTATAAAGTAACACTAAACTTTGTGTCCGTACAATTCACAGTAAGTATTTGAAATGGCGCCAATTCACTTTTTTTTTTCTATAAAGGCAGCAAAGAACACAAAACAGTTTTTAATCTAATGCCAAACTCCTTGTCGCAAATATCGACCAATCAAATCTCGAGAATTTATTTGCACCAAAGAGTTTTGAATTTCGAATCTTAGCGCAAGGAGTTTGTGTAAGCATTGAAATAGAGACCGGATATATTTTTGTGTTCCAAATTCAACCACCAAAATAGTGAATAAAAACAAAACAGTGACTAAAAGGCCTTTATATTCACTGTTTTGAGTGAATAAAATAAGCTTTTTAGAGTAGGTATGGTATAAACATATTTTCAAAATTGCTTTCTTGGGGTTGGATATGAGGCTATTACCTATCATTTAAGGTATAGTTTACAAATAATGAATCAACCGTATCATAATTATCTAGAGGAGCCCAAACTTGGTATGTTTGAAAAATGATTTTTATTTTAATTTCAAACGAGTGACTGAAATATAATGATGTGTTACATTTTTAGAATGGGCTTAGTAAGCCCTTTCATTAGATACCTTACACGATACGTTTCAGAACAAACAAATTTTTTCCTTATACAAATAAAAGATGACGTCATAACTCCTCTCCCTTTTCGTTCTTTTTTCGTGCTACGGGTCAAATTGATTTTTATGTCCTAAAGATCAATCGTTCCGATTTTCATGCCTTTAACACCATTTGCAGCATTTTTTGGCGTACCGCTTGGACTATTAAACAAAAATCCAAAACCAAGCCAAATGGTTTGCTTTCAATTCACTGGTGTCTTTAATTTCCTCTCACTTACTTATTCTAGTTTTGTCAATCGCCTTTTTAAGCCCACGCAAAAAATATATATTAAAAAATAAATTGTGCAGCAGCTACTTTTGACGCGTAAATGAAGACGCATAAGGAGCATATTATAACCGAGATTGTAATAAGCAATAAAACTAAATTTTAAGGCGCTACTCGGAAAAATATAGACTTTTTGATTTAAAACTATAGGACGGTTACCGTTGTTACAAATCTGGTAATAAGATATATATTTCTTCATACCTTTATCTAGATTCGTATAGTTTCAAAAACACGATTTTATGATTTTGCCTCGACACTTTTTCTTTTCGAAAAGACCTCTATAAAATACGAAAATTCTAGATTATTCTTAAATGGGGTTACTTACACTATTGGAAATTGGTTTAATTAGTGGACACCAATAATATTTAGGATCGTATTCTCCGGTTCGGTTCTTCTCGTTTCAATTACAAGGCCTCCCGCCGTAGAATTTGCGACCGATGGCGTAGCTTCATGGACGTTGCAGGTGCTGTATCAGCCTAACAGTCTTTCCCAAAGTGGGCGATTACGCCCCGTTTTGGGCGCTGCATGCCTAAAAGGGGGCGACAAGAGACCCAGAAAATAAATTCGTTTGAAGTTACAGTGATTTTTAAGTAGGTAAAAAATGGGGGGCTTTAAAAATAATTTATTTTCAAAGTGGGCAGTCGACAAAATCAGTTTGGGAACTCTCCAAAAATAAATAAAATATTTCATTTTTCAACTAGGTATAGTAAACTAAGCTTTTTCTCGCGCGGCTTCGCTCATGTTAAATTCAGCGTAACGAAGTTGACTCTATAAATAAATCCTACTATATTATATCCTACTAATATTATAAATGTGAAAGTTTAGATGTTTGGATGTTTGTTACTCAATCACGCCAAAACGGCTGAACGGATTTGGCTAAAATTTGGGACACAGATACTTTGTAACCCGGAGAAGAACAAAGGCTACTTTTTATCCCGGAAAATATCAAATTCCCGCGGGATAACGTCGAGTAGTCCACGCGGGCGAAGCCGCGGGCGGAAAGGGATGGGTCCGCGAAGTATCAGCTAGCAGTTTTAGACACGATTGAAAACCGTGCAAAGAAGCTCATTGGAGACACAACTTTGGATAAAGATAAACTACAAAGTCTCATTCACCGCCGTAGAGTTGCTAGCTTATCTGTGTTCTATAGGATACACTTTGGAGAGTGCGCACAGGAACTCCATGATCTTGTTCCTCCCGCCCCTTTCCACCATCGGAGTACAAGACGCAGGTTAGCTTACCATCCCTACATAGTAGACATTCCACCCGTCCGTACGAAGCGCTTTGCTAATTCTTTCTTGATGCGAGCTGCTAAAGATTGGAATACGCTGCCTGCGCATGTATTCCCCGATCATTACAACCTGGCCTCTTCAAGACAAGAGTGAATGGGCACCTACTGAGTAAGCATGCTACACCCTAGACTGCATCCTGTCTGTTTAGCAAGATGGCGGTCAAATGCTTAACCAGTTTTTATAAAAAAAAAAAAAAAGCTCTACAGAACACGGAAAGATTTTTTCTTACTTTCCATGATCTGTGAGAACTTCTTTAGAAATAACATACGGAATAAGATTGTATGTTGATTTGATTTTTATTTGATTGCATTCTACAGAGTCTACCTCTACCATACATTTTTTGCCGGGAAAGTTGGTCTCGTATTATTTGCATTTTAAATGCGTTTTTTAATATCTTTATCTATACATACTGCGGTATATTGTAATTTTATTATGATAAAACTAATAAACTAATACAGTTTCGGAGATAAACATTTATGAGCTGAGAAACTCGACCTTGTATTCTTAAATTCTGTGACTTATTTTCTTATAAAAGCGATTACAAAATTATAATTATATTTTATTTTAATTTTTAGTTTTTTGCATTCACAATGCAATTTTTATATTTGAAAAATGGAAAATGAAGTATTTAGAAAAAATCGACCCGTCTCGATCGGTCGATTTTTTTAGGTAGGTACTTCATTTTCTATTTTTCAAATATAATTATATTTTTAAATTTTTTACATATGTAATAGGTGTTATTGTTGATCGAAGTATGTACCTACTACAATTTATTTAACTTAAAATGTTTATAACAACAGCATTTTAGAATTGCTTCCATTGCTTTTAGCTTGTGTGTGGTAGTTATCTATATATATAAAAATGAATCCCTATTTCCCTTGGTCACGACATCACGCGTGAACGGCTGGACCGATTTGGCTAATTTTGGTCTTGAAATGTTCGTGGAAGTCCAAGGAAGGTTTTAAGGAGGGGTAAGTAGGGGTAGAGTAGAAGTTGGGTAGGGGTAGGGTAGTAGGGGTAGGGTAGGGTAGGGGTATGGTAGGGGTAGGGTAGGGGTAGGAGTAGAGTAGGGTAGGGGTAGGAGTAGGGTAGGGTAGGGTGGGGGTAGGGTAGGGTAGGGGTAGGGTAGGGGTATGTTAGGGGTAGGGTAGGGGTAGAGTACGGGTAGGGTAGGGTGGAGTAGGGGGTAGGGCCACGGGAACGAAGTCGCGTTGGGTCAGCTAGTGCTTGATATAAGTAGGTATTTTTAACATGGCAAAATTCTCAACTTGAGTAGGTATAACAAACACATAGGCAGCCATTACACAGACAATCCAGATTGCGATTACTGATCGTGATCATTGATCGCGATCGAGATTTATTTTGTAAAGCTGCCATTACACGGTCAATCTGGATCGCGATCACAGAATTATTATCAGACGATCATTGATTTTGATCGCGGATCGCGATCGAGATTGACATTGTGTCATGGCAGCCATACTTATGACTCGATACTGGGGATGAGTCAGAACTCGCCATTTGAGACCAAAACTCGCGGTAACAACTGCAATATCCAACTTTACTAGGAACAATGACTCTAGGTTCTTTTGGAAGGACAAAGATTTTCAGAGTTTCTACTTCTCTACCAGCAGATCTAAGTAGAAAAATGTTCCAATTAGAGCTACCGGGCAGTCAGACAGTGGTCACTTATCCCTACCGGTAACTCTAAGCAGAATATTTTTCCATCTATTCCTACCAGGGGGATAAAAATAAAAATAAATAAAAATAAAATAGTAGATTGTATTACAAGGGAGCAAAATAATATATTTACGGCGAGGGCGCTATTTTGAATCCAGAGCGCAGTGAAGGATTCTAGAGTAGAATCTCGAGCGCAGCGAGGGATTCTAAAGTAGAATCCTGAACGCAGCGAGGGATTCAATATACGCCGCCCGAGGTGAAAATAATTTTGCGGCCGAGTAATACACTCTGCTTTTCATCCCCCTCTATAAGAAAAGCAGTAAAGACAACTCAAACTACCTACCTTTCTTTATCGTTCGGATACATCATAGCGCTAGTCGGGCAAGAAAAAAATATTTGAGTTTTGAAATAACAAAAAAAAAAAAAAAAAATATGTCCATTAGATTCCTTATAAGTATCTCCGAGGATGCCGTAGGGGGTTGAAAATTTTGTTAGATTTTAGCTACGACTCACCGTTTACGAGATAATCTCAATTTTATAAAATTCCGTTTTTGAAAATTTCTCGGTCATACAAAATCAGTTGAATTTTTTTTTAAGTACTGCACACCCTTTGCTACACTCCAACCAATGCTTCTTTAATTATGTTCTAAATTCAAATCTCATCGTTTTGGACCCTGTTATGAAGCTGTTCAAAATTCAAATCTCATTTATACCCTCTTGTCATAACAGGTAAAAAATGAATCGTTTTGGACCCTGTTATTAGATAAACAATCATCGCTTTTCGAATCGATGGGATGAAAAAGACATTTATAGTTCTCTCACCCAGAGTAAATACAGGAGATTATCATAACCTAAAGTTAACATATACGTAATCTATGTGAGAGATTGGTATCTGTACTAGTAGAACTGTAAAATATACCTAAAATATAAAATAAAATATGTAAGGATACCTTGGTAGGGATAAGTATCACTATGTATTTTGGTCACCTATTCCAAAATATTAAGAATTACATTTGAAACATGTATGGCGCAACTTGCAGTATATAGTAGAATTGTCTTTTGTTTTTAACTAATATTAAAGCTTTAAGTAGAGTTCCTAAGTACTTAATTGAAAATTGTTCACCGCTATGATCATTAGTTCGCCTATACTTAACTGTATTTATATCATAACCCATTGTGTAATTGTGATGGAAACTGACCTTAGTCATACCATGTTAAAGTCATTTTTCAATTTGACGACTCTGTATGAAATAAAACAGGGAGAAAAAAACAACCCTTGGAGTTTCTTGCCGGTTCTTCTCCAAGGCCTCCCGCTGTAGGGTTTGCGAACCGATGGCGTAGCTTCTATGACGTTCACAAGTATTGTAAATAACAATCTAAATTGAATAAACAAATTTGAATCTTGAATCTTGAATCATGAAAACCGAAAGTTGCTTAATCACCTCAATTGGCGATATAACTGAGCCACTGCGCCTTCGAGTTATGTGGAACATTCACTTTAGTAGATCACCATTATTTTTTCATTTCAAACTAGAGAACGCTATTAGTTTCACGTACCTACCTTTTTTGTTTGGATAATTAATTATTTAACCGTACTCATCGGCAATAATGCAGCTTTGATTGATTATAAAGTTCACTCATAACTTTCGATCACGAACCGAAAAGGTCAACATTATTCTATATGTGCCAAATTAATCATTTATTTTCTATTACCTAATTAAAGACGAATTTTAAAATATGAAATCTAAAATACCGTGTTTTAAGTCTTTGAGATTATTACATTTAGGTTCTAAGCCTGTTCGGAAAAGATCGACGTTTCTGAACGCGTCTCTAATGTCACGTCAAATTGACATTTGGCTGTCACTTGAAGTTGACAGTGACACTTGATTGAAATTCTTGTAACAAGATGTCGGATTAATTTTGCTGAATTTGTTAAAAATCGCTCGCGTTGAATATGCCTGGCATATCGAATTTGAATTGAATCTTAAATTATCTATGTGATCCCGTTTTGTACGACCAAGGTTTTGACGCCATCCATCGGGCTGGTCGCGGAGTTTTGAAAGAAAGATAATTGTCCACCACGCGCTTTTTGTCGGGACTGTAAATCGTAATAAAAGAGGCTCCCCCGTGTGTGTCTTTGTGTATCTATTGCTGAAGCGCCCAGTGCCTTGGGAACGCTGTTATTTGTGTTGTGAGTAAGGTGACTAATTGGTAAGGTCTGCAGAAGAAAGGACCCCAGGGGCGCGCGCGCTCCCTTACACCACTTCTGCCTTGGAGACGTTCGACACACAGACCCGTATGTAACCTCACCTTACTTAACATTCTCTCCGCTGTGTATCGCAGTCCAATTGTTCAGTTTACATCCCCGCTGAAACCTAGTTTTTTGTCCGGAGTCTATATTAGTAATACCAGCTTCCACTGCGCTAGCTGATTCCGCGGTATAGGCAGGGGTGTACTGAACATTTTTTGGTAGCCAAGAGCGTAGCTTGAAGGCCTGAGAGGCCCACGCCAAAACTTTGTATTAATCAGTGCCGTTTTGATGACCCAGTCTGGTCCGGACTAGATTAATTTGTACTTGTAAATGGTAATTAACTTGCATTTGAAAAGTAAAGGGCATTCCTTTGTTATTGGTTCCATGTCTTGTAATTAATTGTCATGTATTGAAGTTCCAAAGTGTAAACAGATGCCTTTCTTTGCTCATAATAATTATTATTTAGTTTGTTAGCAAATTTGAGTTGTGAATATTGACAAGTTTGTTGCTAAAATAATAGCTAATAAAAGGTTAGCTAATAAGTTTGCACTCAATACTTAGTGAAACTTAAATGATTTGAGACATTGTTTACACATTGAAACTCATTGAAACTTGTGCTTTGAAATAATTGAAATTAACTTATTGTTGTGTTGATATCCAAGTGAATTTCAATAGTCAGTGATTTTGAGTGAATTTCAATAGTCAGTGAGTTTTGTTGTTTTCTGATAACCTCCAAATATTGAAGAGTTTGTGTCATTATAAATACTTTGTTGTTGTAATATTGGAATTTTGTGGTTAGTAATAACCTCCAAATATTGGAGATTTTGTGTTATAGTGAATCTTTTGTATTTGTTGGTTTTGTTGATAAATTTGTGACGTTACAATGACGGCCTCCTCTGCTAAAGCCAAAATACGTTCTGAGTTACGGTGGTTAGCTTCTGCGGTTGCATTGTTGGATCGACCGGATAGGACGGAGGCCTTGTTGAACAGATACGTAGATCTGCCCATACGTTTGGCTGTTGTTGATGAGCAGTATGCCTTATTTTTGGAAAGGACTGTTGAGGCCGAGGTGGAAATGCGACAAGAAGTCGATTTGGATGTGGACCAGTGTTATGATTTTGCGGACAGAATTACCCAGGTGGCTCGACCTTTGCAAGTGGCAAGAGAGAATGTTCCGAGCCCGTCCCCGGTCACATCTAAGAGTATGCCCCCTCTCTTTGCTAGATTGGCCCCCTTAGACTTAAGGCGCTTTGCTGGTCGTCTAGAGGACTGGGAGGGCTTTATTAATATTTTTGATAGTCTTGTACATGCCCGGGATGATTTGACCCAGGGCCAGAAGTTAGCTTATTTATTATCCGTGTTGGAAGGGGAGGCCCTTGAATCGGTTCAACATTTGGCCCCCTCGGATGAAAACTACCCTATTGCTAGGGATTTGATTGCCCGTCGGTACCAGAACGTACGACGTCTGGCGGACAACCATGTTGCCGCCATTTTGAATTTACCCCGCGTTGCCAGCGTGATGCACTTGAGAGTGGCTTTGTTGAATCCGCTGTTGGTGGCATACAACGCATTAAAAAACTTAAAACTCCCAGTGGAGCAGTGGTCGTTTTTGTTACTGCACATTGTCCTGGGAAAGTTGCCGGACTCTGTTAAGGTCCGTTTTGAGCAGCAGTATGGTGGGGATAGTGCGACTTACCTGCCACCCTTCTCGGACCTCTTGACGTTCCTAGAAGGAGAAAGTAGACTGGCAGATAATTCCTCTCTGGCCGGTCCTATGGGACCCGAACGACCTGTGCCACAGAGTAGATCCCCCACCGGACCCCCCCGTAGGGGGCGTATGGCCCCTCGCGCGCCCGGCCGCTATGCCGCCGTCCAGGAGACCGCCCGCTGCTTGTACTGTCGGGAACCGGGTCACAGCACGACCCGTTGTGATAAGTTCCTCGACCAGCGCGTCCAAGGCCGTCGAGCGATCGCGCGACAACGGACATGGTGCTACTCGTGCTTGGGCCTGCACATGCAGCGCGAATGTACCCAAGCGCACCCATGCCGCTTTTGTAAGGGCAACCACCATCCCCTCCTCTGCATGAACAGCCCAGAGGGCGGCGGAGCGCCGCAGCGCGTCGCTGCAGGATCACCTCGTATGGGTGGGGGGCTCGGACCCCCCGCGGTGTTTGCATCCCGCAGCAGTTCTAGTGGCCACCAGAGTGGCCCCAGACGCTCTCCGCCACGTTTGGACCCTCAAACGGGCGGGGGTCCCAGGGACCCCCCCATGGGAAACCGATCCCCAAGGATGGGGATGAGTTATGCGGGCGTTGCCGGAGGTCGTAGAGGCCCCCCGCGACGTTTTGAGCCTCGCACGGGCGGGGGTCCCACGGACCCCCCCATGGGAAATCGGTCCCCAACTAGGGGGTTCGATTTTGCGAGCGTTGCGGGAGGTCGTAGAAGCCCCCCGCAACGTGTTGAGCCTCGCACAGCCGGGGGTCCCCGGGACCCCCCCTCTGAAAATCGGTCACCGTGCCCCCGCGACTATGGGGCGACGTACACGGTGGATGATAGGCACCGATTCTCGCCGCCGCTCGCCGAATACCCGCGTTGGGAGCGGCGCCCGCCCCGTCTTCAAGGGGCCGGGAGATATAACCCGCCTGATACCGGGCGAATTGGACGTAGGCAGTATGTGGGAGATTGGGACCCACTGGATCGCTATGAGCGACCCCCTTACCATGGGGGGACGTCTGGGGACCCCACATACTAGCAATCAACGTGTTTACGGTCGATTGTAGCCACCCCTCCAGAGACCGTTTTGTTGCCCACGGCCTCTGTGCTTGTCAGGGGATTGAATGGCGACCTTGTGGAAGTTCGCGCCTTGTTGGATTCCGGTGCTCAGGGGTGTGTTGTGTCATCTTGGTTAGTTAGGCGGTTGGGCCTCAAGGTGCACCCCCACACGGAAGGCGTGAGAGGTGTTGGCGATGTGAAAGTCCCCGGGTTGTTAGGGCATGTTGACTTCACATTTACATCACGTAATAAGTCCACGCCAGGCATTAAGACCTCGGCGATTGTGTTGGACACAGTTGTTGGCCGTCAACCTTCAGTTGACTTGGGACCGAGTATGTTGTCTTTGGTGTCTGATTCCCCACTCGCCGATCCAAATTTCTTCCGCCCAGGCCCGATTGATGCTCTCCTTGGAGCCGATGTCCTGGGGCGAGTTTTGTTGACGGGGAAGCGAGTTTTGCAGCCAGATGGCTTGGTAGCTCTGCAGACGACACTCGGTACAGTTGTGATGGGCCCTGCTCGCCGCGTTTTGGATTCCCTTGATGAGGATCGCGGTCTTGTTTTTAATGTGTCTCTCTCCGAAGTGGTGCAGAAGTTTTGGGAGGTTGAGGAGCCTCCACCAGCCCCGCGGGTCGACCCAGTAGCGGATGAATGCGAGTTGTATTACCAGAATAACACTGGTCGCCTCCGCTCTGGTCGTTTGATCACCCGTCTCCCCTTTCGTGCCGGCCGACCTCCTCTGGGCGAATCCCGACCGCTAGCGGAACGTAGGCTAGTGGCGATGGAGCGTCGCATGAGCAAGGATCCGGTCTTCCGCCAGAAGTATGTTGAATTCATGCGGGAGTATGAGGAGTTAGGGCACATGTCCGTGAGCGATTTGGATTGGCGCTCCGTTGAGCACTTCTTTTTGCCGCACCACGCCGTTTTGAAATCCGGAAAGATTCGGGTGGTCTTTGACGGTTCGGCTCCCACCTCTACTGGAGCGTCCTTGAACCAGTGTCTGCATGTAGGTCCCAAGCTGCACACGGAGATCTCAGACATTTTGACCAACTTCCGGCGGCACCAAATTGTATTTATGACTGACATCCGGATGATGTTCAGACAAACGGTCATCCATCCAGAGGATAGGAGGTACCAATTGATTTTGTGGAGAGAGAGTCCTAGGGACCCCTTGTTGATTTATGAATTGAATACGAATACGTACGGTTTGGCTTCGAGCCCGTTTGTTGCGATTCGTTCTTTGTTGGAGTTGGCCGAGAAGGAGCGCTTGAGATACCCTCGCGCCTCCGCCATTTTGGCCAGTGACGTCTATGTGGATGACATTTGCACGGGCGCCTCATCTGTCTCAGAGGCGATTGTCCTGAGAGACGAACTCACCGCCCTTTTGAAGTCGGGAGGTTACGAGTTGAGGAAATGGATATCCAACTCGCCTGATGTACTGGTAGGTTTGCCCGAAGAGCACCAGCAGGACCCCCACCTATTCGAAAATGTTGATAATCCCCATGTGGTGACCGTCCTTGGCGTACAGTACAAACCGGTCTCTGACACTTTCACTTATTGTGTGGATTTACGACCACCGAAAGTCTGGACCAAGCGTTTAGTATTGTCTACTGTCGCACGTACCTTTGACCCCAATGGGTGGATTTGCCCCGTGCTGTTTATGGCCAAGTGCTTCTTGCAACGGTTATGGGCTTCGGGTGTGTCGTGGGATGAACCCCTCTCGGACGAGTTACTCCGAGATTGGTCGAGCTTCGTTTCATCCCTCCCCGAGATTAATGAAGTGCATTTGCCGAGGCTATTCCTCCCTTCTGAAAATTGTAAAGTTACTCTTCACGGCTTTTCCGATGCCTCCGAACGTGGATTTGCTGCGGCCGTGTACCTCCGCACCGTTACTGTTGACGGAGTTGTTGCTGTGCATCTGGTGATAGCGAAAAGCAAAGTCGCTCCCCTTCGGACTCGTCATACGATCCCGAGGTTGGAATTGTGTGGAGCTGCCCTCCTAATGCGTTTGTTGAACCACGTATGGCTCACATTAGGTCGATCTATTAAGATACAAGAGGTTTATGCTTGGACGGACAGTCAGGTCGTCCTTTGTTGGTTGAAGGCTCCGGCGCACACCTTGGACGTGTTTGTGGCCAATCGAGTGTCGCAGATTTGTAATTCCGACATCGAGTTGATTTGGAGACACGTGCCGGGAACCATGAATCCCGCGGATTGTGCGTCTCGGGGTTGTGTAGCCCCAACCCTAATTAACCACCCCCTCTGGTGGGGCCCACAGTGGTTGATGCGGCCTGAGTCGGAGTGGCCGCCCTCTCCAGCGTTGTCGAACGTAGCCGTTCCTGATATGCGGGCATGCGTCCTGGAGACTAACCCCGCCGGGGAAAAGGATTTGTTGTTGGATCGGTACAGCTCCTTACAGAAGCTGCTTGGTGTTACCGCTTGGATCAGACGTTTTGTGTACAATTGCAGAAACCCACGCGCGAGGCGTGATTCGTCGGTTCTCACTCCGGACGAGCGTAGGGACGCGCTCTTGTTTTGGGTCCGGAGAGTACAAGCTGATAGTTTTGAGTCCGAGATTGAAATTTTGCGTTTAGGCCGTCGCAAGTTGAAGGGCGCGGTATCGCGATTGAATCCCTTCCTGGACGAGAGTGGGCTTTTGCGAGTCGGCGGAAGACTTCGAAATGCGAACCTGCCGTATGGAGCTCGTCACCCCCTTTTGTTACCTAAAGCCGGACATTTGACTCAACTGATAATAACAGATCGCCATGTGAATGCACAACATGCTGGCTGTAATGCTTTGTTGGCCATTTTGCAGCGTGAATTTTGGATTTTGTCTGCTCGTCGAGCCATTCGCACTGTGGTTTTCCGTTGCCTGCCTTGTTATCGATTGAAGGCCGCGACCATGCAGCCCCAGATGGGTGATTTGCCTGCCGATCGCGTCACGGAATGTAGAGCTTTTGCCGGAGTCGCCACCGACTTCGCCGGTCCCTTTACTGTAAAGGCTTCGAGACTGCGTAATGCTAAAACCTATAAGGCGTACTTGTGCGTGTTTGTGTGTTTGTCCACCAAGGCTGTCCACTTGGAAATTGTCTCGGAATTGTCTACCGAAGCCTTTGTCGCCGCCTTGAGCAGATTTGTTTCCCGTAGAGGACTGCCGTCATTGATACGTTCCGATTGTGGTACTAATTATAAGGGAACGTGTAATTATCTTAAGGAAGTAGTTAAGTTTTTTGTTGATAATAAAATAGACATTGGAACCACCCTCTCCCGGCGTGGGATAATCTGGAAGTTTAGCCCTCCAGCTTGTCCGACCTGGGGAGGAATTTTTGAAGCTTGTGTAAAGGCTGCCAAGACACACTTGCGTCGCGTGATTGGAGAAACTATTCTCACGTTTGAGGAACTTGATACGGTATTTTGTAAAATTGAGGCCGTCCTCAACTCGCGACCCTTGTGCCCGTTGTCTTCGGACCCGAATGACCTGGAAGCGTTGACCCCAGGTCATTTCTTGATCGGACAGCCCCTTTTGGCGTTGCCTGAATATCCGATTCAGGATGTAGGATCCCATCGTTTGTCGCGATACCAACTTTTGAAACAGATGTCCCAAAACTTCTGGGCACGTTGGTCGATGGAGTATTTGCATATCCTACAACAGCGCGTGAAGTGGACAGATAAAACCACCCCACCCCAGACTGGCGACCTCGTGTTGATTAAGGATGCTAACCTGCCGCCCCTATGTTGGCGAAGGGGGCGCATTGTTAAACTCTACCCCGGAACTGACGGAGTTCCTCGTTTTGCTGAGGTTTTGGTTCGAGATTCGGTTTTGAAGAGAGCAGTTAGTGGGCTCTCCCGATTACCCGTAGATTGACGTACCGTTCTTAACGGTCCGGGGCGGGGGGATGTTCGGAAAAGATCGACGTTTCTGAACGCGTCTCTAATGTCACGTCAAATTGACATTTGGCTGTCACTTGAAGTTGACAGTGACACTTGATTGAAATTCTTGTAACAAGATGTCGGATTAATTTTGCTGAATTTGTTAAAAATCGCTCGCGTTGAATATGCCTGGCATATCGAATTTGAATTGAATCTTAAATTATCTATGTGATCCCGTTTTGTACGACCAAGGTTTTGACGCCATCCATCGGGCTGGTCGCGGAGTTTTGAAAGAAAGATAATTGTCCACCACGCGCTTTTTGTCGGGACTGTAAATCGTAATAAAAGAGGCTCCCCCGTGTGTGTCTTTGTGTATCTATTGCTGAAGCGCCCAGTGCCTTGGGAACGCTGTTATTTGTGTTGTGAGTAAGGTGACTAATTGGTAAGGTCTGCAGAAGAAAGGACCCCAGGGGCGCGCGCGCTCCCTTACACCACTTCTGCCTTGGAGACGTTCGACACACAGACCCGTATGTAACCTCACCTTACTTAACATTCTCTCCGCTGTGTATCGCAGTCCAATTGTTCAGTTTACATCCCCGCTGAAACCTAGTTTTTTGTCCGGAGTCTATATTAGTAATACCAGCTTCCACTGCGCTAGCTGATTCCGCGGTATAGGCAGGGGTGTACTGAACAAAGCCTTTAAATTTAAAATAAAACGCTAGAGGAACTATTAAAATGTATTTTTTTATCATAAAGATCCAAGATTTTGTTGTATAAAGTTGTAGATTCTTGATGATCCGGCGCCTAAAGTAAGTGGTCTAAGAATGAGTCACCAATCAAACCTTATTTAAACTTTTTTATTATAGGTCTTATAGTGATCTAAGCAATCCTACTAATACCTATTATAAATGTGAAAGTTTAGATGTTTGGATGTTTGTTTCTCAATCACGTCAAAACGGCTGAACGGATTGGCTGAAATTTGGGACTTTACTTTGTAGCCTGGAGGGGAACATAGGCTACTTTTTATCCCGGAAAATATCACATTCCCGCGGGATAACGTCGTGTAGTCCACGCGGGCGAAGCCTTGGGCGGAAAGCTAGTAAATAATAAACTATAATGAATTTTACAAACCATGTTGCTATATTGGAAATAACTCTTGGCAAGTAGATATTTGTAAACTACTAGCATATGGCCCTGATACGCGAATCTTACTTATGCTTAATTGCTTTCAATCAAGTAAGCCTTATTTGCCATTAATTAAATCTGATGAACAGTGTTTGCGATACGATATATAAATAAGGCGATTTATATGTTACGATTATGGACCGATATTTGACTTCTTTGGGCTGCATCATTCTTAATTTGACTTATCTAAAAATATTCTATTGGATTTGGTTTCCACCGTGTCAACCTGTAATTGAAAAAAAAATAGTACCCAGATACTCAGGCTCAGGCAGTGACACATGCTGAGAAGTAACCATTTCAACAAAATACTTACCTGTAATTACAGTGTAAACCTTTGTCTTTGTGACTGTATTTTTTGTGTTTGTGTTTCTGTATTCTTCTTTCTATAAGTACTATGTTTTTTTAATAAATAAAAATATATTAACAGTTTTCTTGCGATTTTGGATGTATCATTTATCACTTCGTATATCAAGCAACATAGTTTTAAAACAATATAAATATACAGAAATTACTCGTTTGCTTTTGTTTGAGAACTCTTATTTAGATAAAATATTATTCTAGAATTAAATAAAAAATGTTTTATGATGTAAATAGTAGCAGTTGTGTGGCAATTAAGACAAAATAACTTTATATCAAATCAAATGTATGTTTGTTTGTTCATACTTGCATAATTTATTTGTTTTGTTAAATTAAGTTATGCTAAAACTTCTTTTGTTTTATATTTATTCATGTGACGAACAAACGAACCTAATAATGGTAAAGCAAACCACACCATACACTAATGAAGGAGCCACTTGCAATACAAAATTAGCTGTCAAAATGGTCAGCAGTATGGTAAAAATATTAGTTCCTAAAATAGCCACCGGGTCAGATAAGTTTGTCGCAATATATCTATAGCAACAGGAGGCAGGGGCTTCTCAATTTTTAACAAAAGCCTTAAATCAAGAGAAGCTATAACCCATTACTTGTATATAATATCAAAATTTTCTATGGGGTTTTTTAACAAAGATTAATTTAGGGTCATGATTTTTTGTTAATAATGAAATATTTTTGTAAATCGGATCGACAGTTGTAAAAAGCATATTAAATGCAAATGTAAGCACGATCGTGACGGTCGTTCACAGTATATTAAATGGGATGGATATAACCCGCGGTCCAAGTCATGGGCTTAATGAATATCAGCATTTTATCAATTACTAGCAGATCCTCGCGGTTTTACCCGCGTGGTACCCGTTCCCGTGGGAATATCGGGATAAAATACAGCCTATGTCACTCGTGAAGAATGTAGCTTTCTAATGGTCAAAGAATTTTCAAAATAGGTCCAGTAATTTCGGAGACTATTCGATGCAAACAAACAAGCAAACAAATATTTCCTCTTTATAATATTAGTATAGATTCATTATTGTTGATACATACTCATGTAACTTACGAGTGTTTAATGCTTGTCATCACCTAGCAACACGTGACATAAGTTCCCAAATAGAGAAAGTATTGTGGATAATTATTATGAATTATTATACTGGTAGCAGGATTTCATAGAGTTATTACTTGGTGTGGTAATATAAAGGATCATCAGGTTATATTCCTTAAGTCGCAGTTATTTTCAAAGCAAAATACAAATCGGATCATTGATCTTTGGTCATAGGCGATGACAATTAGTATTTTCGGGATACTGGCTTTCCACCAGCGGCTTCGCCCGCGTGGACTACACGACGTTAGCCCGCGGGAATGTGATCTTTTTCCGGGATGAAAAGTAGCCTATGTTCCTCTACAGGCTACAAAGTATCTGTGCCCCAAATTTCAGCCAAATCCGTTCAGCCATTTTGGCGTGATTAAGCAACAAACATCCAAACATCTAAATTTTCACATTTATAATATTAGAATGACTATTACTTTTACTTTACCTGTGTTTCTAAAAAATCCCATAAATAAAAATAAAATTTGGTAACAATATTTTTGCTTTTCATTTAATCTTAGGTTTAAATTATTTGCACCTTCTTCTAAAGAATTTTTATGTTTTGCAAGCGATAACAATATAGACATAGGTATAACTTAAATTGATTTTAACAATTTTAAAAGAATGCACTTCTTTTACCGACAAACTTTTATTTTATGTCTAATCATTATATCGCTTGTCTCTTGTGCCTTGCGATTGTATTTCAAAGTTTTGACCTTTGAATCCTTTCGTTTTTTCTTCAATTACATCTCATTTAAAGGCTGATAGTCAATATAAATAGCTCTCAAAAATATTCGTTTAATCTTAACTGACTGCTGAATGAATACATATTTTAAGGGATACCATGTCAGTTTTAGGCCAAGTCCTCAATCTCGAAATGTAGGTACTGTAAGGATGGTTAGTTTATTGAGCTGGCAATATATAGGTAGGTACATAATGGGTATCGTGTGCAAACATTATTTAGAGCGACGGTTAATTGAAAGCACTGATAATAGGGAAAAGCTTTGCGTTTGTAGGTTTTGTTGACACATTCTGTGACAAGCGGCCCTCGAGGGCTCCGAGATCAATAATAAGAAAAGTGTACTAAAAAAGTATTTTTTTTTAAATTAAACTAGTTCAGGGTGCTTACCATCAACTCTTATTGCGGTTTTATTTAGGACCTAAACTGATCTGCTTCGCTTATTCGTACCACGACAGCTTAATATCAATGAATGACAGCGATTCAGTGATCGATCAATGACATTTCACAGCCGCTAAGCTGTCAGGAACTCTTATTTGACGTATAACCCGGTCGATTTAACATGACACCTGCAGGTTATACCCGTCCCTCTCACTCTCCGGGCATGACAGAATCGAGTGAGAGAGACGGGTAGAAGATAAAGGACACAAATCGTTCGGTCATTAACATTTAGCAATTCATTTGCGATCCAGTTTTTAGAAGGTCAGAGTACGAAAGAAAGCAATTCATTTTAGGAACCTATTCTGCATCGCGCTATTTTTGAATCGCTGTCTTAAAGTTGATGGTAGGCACCCAGTGCACTTCATAGATTGTAATCACGACCGGTGAGGTATAGACCTCGTTGTCATTTTTTATTCACAACGTGGTTACGCTAAGCCACATCACACCTGGCTGCCTAGCATGACCGTCATTATATCACGCGATATGATATAGCATGTTATGCTGTCTTGCTTACACCTTAGTGGGGTAAGCAAGACAGCATGACGTGCTATATCATATCGCGTGATAAAATAAAAGCCGCTCATGCTAGGCCGGCTGATGTCAAGTGATGATAAGGCTGAAGGTTCAAGCTACTCCTGGTATCCTGATATCCTGGTAAGCACTGAGGAACTAACTTAGGACCTTATCACTAACTGCTGAAACACGACAATGCTAAACACATTGTTGCTTTGGCGTCAATCTTATATAAGATGGTGGTAGCCAGCTAGGCGGACTCGAAGAAGTCTTACCACCAACCAAACGAACGTTCGGTTTGAACGTTTCACCCTCCAGAGGTATTTGTCTCCGACTATCCTACGGGTTTGAACTTAGAACTAAGGATGAAACAAAATCACATTTGCCTACATTGATTTGATTCCGATTCCGAAATAAGAGGTTCACCCGTGTACCTGTGTGACGGATATCGGGGGCCTTGCCATTGCCACGCTATCTGAAAGCAATGTTAAAACCGTACGTTAAAAACGTACCGCACACGGGCCACCGAAAAACGCCGCGACCAACCTATTTCCTGAACATGCGAATCTTATAAGAATAGGACGGGTTGTTGACAAACTTCACTCTGAAAAGGTACAGTTCGCAAGAAAGTGCAAAACAAAATGAAAATAGAAACCCCCAATTTACCAATATTATTGTAAAGTTGATTATTAAATTATTTTCATAACTTGAATTCCTGTTTTATTTAAATACTTAAACCAGTCAATAGAATCAAAATTCAATTTATTCTGTGTTATTGAAGCATAGTATTAAAGTACCCCGCAGAACAATGTATGAAAAATGGTTTCAGTTAAATATCACAAAATTTAAATTTGATTGAGATTCAAATTACCTGATTATTTTCGTAAAACCATACTTTCATTCATGAGTCCAATACTTTCCGAAAAAATCAAGTTGATGATTTGTATTTATCTGCAAATTATTCATATGTTTTGGTTTGCACGAACATCATTATTTATCGTAAGCTATGACATGATCAATTCATCAGCCCCCTGATTCACGATAAATTTCTTTCTTTGCACACCATACTGAAGTGAAGTGAAGTTAGTTTGACAGCACTTTGACAGCACTTTGAGAGCTTGACGTCACAACATGGCGGTGTCCCTATCCTATTCTTATAATAATCGCATATTAGTTTTCATAAATTTTATATGAACGCCGACGCCGTTAGTCGTCACTTGTTTCTTCTTCTAAATTTGAACGCTTTTATTTCATTTGACAAAGCTCACAAACAAATGACGCGCCACAGACACACAGATTAACAGGTCACAAACCCAAACTTTTTTATTTGTTGAATTTCTATTGCCATTGTCAGATTTTTTATGGATTTTTTTGGCGCAACGGCCAAATATAGTCTTATTGCCATAAAACAAAATTCTGCAGTGAATAAAGACCTTAAAATAAAGAGAATAAGTCGTGGGCCACACTGGAGCGGCGCGTCTTGCGTCCGCGTTGAGCGGGAAAAACAAATATATTGAGACGGACGGGGCCACACTGGCGCGTCCAACGGTCGCCGCGACCGGCCGAGGGAATAGTACGTGTTCGCGCGTCCTGCGGATCCACAGGTCGCCTCCGCGCCCCGCGGTCGCTCCAGTGTGGCCCACGCACGACTAAGGGCGTTTACTACACTGAATTTTACCGATCCGGAAAAAAACGGATGCTTGTTTTTTATTAATTAATCATTTATAATAGTAAGAATTTATTTATTTCGTGTAGTTTCAATGTTTCAAACCCTAAACTATGTTTTTTATTTCGTTGTTTTTATTAATTATCAAAATACAAGCATCCGTTTTTTTCCGGATCCGTAAAATTCAGTGTAGTGCACAAATGCCCTAAGCGTTTTAATCGCACTCGGTCAGAGCAAAATGCGTAAGGTGACTTGAGACACCACGGACGGTTCGATCATTTCGCACAGGGTGGCGTATTTCACTACTGACGTTTCAGTGGGTAGTTACACTCATTAAAGCATATTACCAGTCTTTCTACACGTGTAGCTTATTGGTCAGTTATACGCAGAGGGCTTACAGTGCTTTGCGAGTCCAGTACAACAATGCCTTTAGGGTGCTACTGGGATTACCTCGTTATTGCAGTGCTTCTAATATGTTCGCAGAGGCGCATGTCAATGGCTTTCATGCCATAATCGGAAAACGCTGTGAAGCGCTATTAGGCAGAACACGTAGTAGTCCCAATAGCATCCTGAAGGCAGTGATTGATCGATGGGACTCTTCACTGCTAGAGCATTGGTTGCGCCTGCATGCAAAGCCAACTGCACCTGCGCGTATGTAAAACGCAGTCTGTGTCTTAAATGTAAATTAACTAACATAGTTTTTAAGGATTATTGTTACTAACACTCTATGTATATTATTTGGGTCTGCTCTTATCTGCTTGCCTTAAAACGTGTTTTCTTTTGTTTTTATTCATTTTATTAAGAATTACATTTGAAACATGTATGGCGCAACTTGCAGTATATAGTAGAATTGTCTTTTGTTTTTTAACTAATATTAAAGCTTTAAGTAGAGTTCCTAAGTAATTGAAAATTGTTCACCGCTATGATCATTAGTTCGCCTATACTTAACTGTATTTATCATAACCCGTTGTGTAATTGTGATGGAAACTGATCTTAGTCATACCATGTTAAGGTCATTTTTCAATTTGACGACTCTGTATGAAATAAAACAGGGAGAAAAAAAACAACCCTTGGAGTTTCTTGCCGGTTCTTCTCCAAGGCCTCCCGCTGTAGGGTTTGCGAACCGATGGCGTAGCTTCTATGACGTTCACAAGTATTGTAAATAACAATCTAAATTGAATAAACAAATTTGAATCTTGAATCTTTGAATCTTGAATTTATTTATATTCATATTCAGCTAAAGTTTTAATTTACTCGTAAGCGCAGCCTTCCCTTACAACACGACTTTAATATTGCGATGAATAGAATAGAATAGAATAGAATAGAATAGAATAGAATAGAATAGATGGCTTCTGATGGTAGACCCACAAAACCATCAAAGACATAGAAATAAATACATAATATGCTTGATACCCCGTGGCTACTATTTAATCTGCAATAGGGGTCATAAGTGTCATAACCCACTAGTCGTAATTTCAACAGATTTACTGCACATTTATCGGTTTATTGACTGCATTATGCACACTTCCGTATGCCTCCAACGACGCATAGAGAATTAGAGACATGAAAACTGCATATTATTTCTCCTTATGTACATATTAGGTATAATTAATTTAATAAAAAATAATTTCAGTTGTTTCTGGTTCACTGTAATAATTTCAGAAAAAATTATTGCTTTATGTGTCAATAATATAATGAAAATAATTTGAAAATTGTTTTGTTGCTCTTGATTGAGTTCGAAATTACATTTGTGTGTCATTGACAAGACACTCTTCAAGACCCATACAACGTCTAAGCAAGTTTAAGTAAAAGTATTGTACTGACAACAGGGTGCCTACCATCAACTCTTATTGCGGTTTTGTTTAGGACCTAAACTGATCTGCTTCGCTTATTCGTACCACGACAGCTTAATATCAATGACAGCGATTCAGTGACCATTCAATGACATTTCACAGCCGCTAAGCTGTCAAAATCTCATACAGTGCCACAAGCTTTTCTGTTCCGGTGACAGCCGTGACAGAGGGGCCACTTGCAATACGAAATTAGCTGTTAAAACGGACTGACGTATGAAAAGTGTTTTAGTTCCAAAGATAATCACCGGAACAGAAAAGCTTGTCGCACTATATTTGACTTATAACTCGGCCAAGCTGACATGACACCTGCAGGTTATACCCGTCCCCCTCACTCTCCGGGCATGACAGAATCGAGTGAAGGAACGGGTAGAAGAAATAAGGACACAAATCGTTCGGTCATTCACATTTAGCAATTCATTTGCGATCCAGTTTTTAGAAGGTCATAGTACGAAAGAAAGCAATTCATTTTAGGAACCTATTCTGCATCGCGCTATTTTTGAATCGCTGTCTTAAAGTTGATGGTAGGCACCCTAAGCTGAAAACACATAACACATAGCTGAACCCATCACAGTAGGAGTATAAAACAAACTGACCAAGTGTTTAATACCAATTGCAGTAGTTTATGTCACTACCTCGGTGTTTGCTAAGTGCGACCCGCAAATAAATGATGCTTCATTGACAAATACAGTACAATAAGTATTTAATGTTTGTACCATAAGAGTCATTTCACTTTGATGCATCTTGCGAGCCATACCGGCTTGGCAGTATAGAGCATAACTGTAAAGGTCTCAATAAAAACAACGTAGACTGTAGTAACTAATTTGTGAATTTATTTCGTAAAAAAACTAATGTTTTAACAATCCAAGAAAACGCAGGTGTCACATCCAGTCACATCGATACAACGCGGGAAAAAGCACTATCATTTTGACAACAGCTGTCAATGTCATATTTTGATTTCCTTTTTTTTTTTTTGTAACTTAAACCATAGACATAAAGTAACTGCCTTAACATTCCGCCCACCAAGGACAGAATGTCCTTCACCGCCCACCATGACATCTGTAATGTCTCGAATTTAAACAAATTGTTTCTCTAACCTATTAAAGGCAAACAAGCAAAACATAATAAATATTAATCATTAACTGGTAAAACACAAATTTTGGATGTAGGGCGTTTTATAATAGAATTTTTACATTTTATAAGTACCACTCTGGTTATTCCATCGTTACCAGGATATTTATCCAAAACCTTGCCGAACAACCATCTTGTTGGAGGCAAGTCGTCTTCTTTTATTAAAACAATATCCCCAACTGCTGGCTCAGGAACTTTATAAACCCATTTATATCTTTGCATAAGATTGTTTAAATATTCGTTTGACCACCGACTCCAAAAGCTCTGAAGCATCGCTTGTGTAACCTGCCAGCGTCTCAAAGAATTTAGATGGGAATTTTCGTAATTTGCCTCAGGCACTGTTAGTAATGGTTCTCCTATTAAGAAGTGACCAGGTGTAATGGGAATAGGTTCTTCTGGATCATTATTAATCATCGTTAATGGCCGTGAATTTAAACAAGCTTCTATTTGGGCTAACAGTGTCGACATCTCTTCATAGGTCAACGAAGATTCTCCGATAACACGTTTTATATGATACTTTGTAGATTTTATACCTCCCTCCCACAACCCACCAAAATTGGGTGCCCTGGGCGGTATAAAATGCCAACTCGTCCCTTGCATAGCCAGAGAATCGACTACTTCTCTAACCATGCTTGATTTTTCAGCATTAAACATATCTTGTAACTCTCTTGAAGCGCCCACAAAATTTGTGCCATTGTCACTGTATAAGTTAGCACACTGGCCACGCCTTGCGACGAAGCGTTTGAAAGCTTCCAAAAAACCTCTTGATGTTAAATCACTCACAACTTCGATGTTTTTTTTTTTTTTTTTTTTTTTATTCACAACGGGGTAGCACTTAGCCTTCATCACACCTGATGTTAAGTGGTGATAAGGCTGAAGGTGGAAGCGCACTACTCCCGGAATCCTCAATCACTGAGGAACTGGCTATCTTATCTTTAACTGACGGAACACAATAATGCTGAAAACATCATTGTTATGGCGTCAGACTTAAATAAGATGGTGGTAGCTAGCCAGGCGGACTAAGAACAAGTCCTACCACCAACCAAACCGAATACAATATGTACCCCCACTGGGAATCGAACCCGGGACCTCTGGGTCTGAAATCCGTGGTATGAACCACTAGACCACAGAGGTGGTTAAAACCGCCTTAGTGACCATGCACACAAACAAGCAAATATAACCTTTATAACCTTTGTGTCCTCTACCCTTTGATGTTCTCAGCATTATAGGACCTGCATAGTCAACGCCGCTGTTTATGAAAGCCCTAGCTGGTGTGACCCTTACTGAGGGTAAAGACCCCATAAGCTGATTTTGTACTCTAGCCTTGTGGCGAATGCATGTGATACATTTGCGGATGTGTTGTTTAATCAAATTTTTACAGGCAACAATCCAATACGCTGATCTTACGTAATTAAATAATAACCGTACATCGCCATGTAATGTTTTCAGATGCGCGTCAGCAATAATCAGTCTTGACAAAGCCGATTGATGTGGCAGTATGATTGGATGTTTGACTGTCTCGTTTTCTTGTGACTGTGAAATTCTGCCACCCACTCTAAGTAATCCTTTATCGTCTAAAAAAGGAGTTAACGATAAAATTTTAGAATTTTTCGATCTGATTTGTCCAAATGATTTTAATTCCTTGATGTCTTGTGCGTATTCCGCAGCTTGAGCTAACCTTATACACGTATTTAAAGCTTCATCTAACTCCAATGCACTTAGACCGTTGCTATTGAGTAAAGTTGCGTTTCTTCTTGTAACAAACCGTCTGCAATAAGCTATGACACGAACTAACTTTTTGAGCGACGAATATTTATCTAAAATTGATTGATCTACCGTGCCTACATGAACCTTTAAGGATTTTTCTTCTTGAGTGTCATTGTTCTCCAATTTTGTGTATGTGATATTTTGTTCTCCTAAAAACCTTGGACCAAATTTCCATATATCCAGTTTAACCAGTTCTGCAGGTGTAACGCCACGGGATGCACAATCTGCAGGATTGTCCTTCGTAGACACGTGAGCCCACTGTGTAGATTCCAGAGTTGTTTGAATCTCCGCCACTCTATTGGCCACAAATGTCTTCCAATTGCTAGCATGCTTACTCAACCAGGCAAGTACTATTGTTGAGTCCGTCCAAGCTCTGATGCTACTTTTTGGAATATCTAAAACCTCAGCAATTTCTACCAATAACTTAGCCACCAAAACAGCCCCACATAATTCTAAGCGTGGAATGCTCACTTGCTTCACCGGAGCGACTCTTGTTTTGGCACTTACTAGTCCGACATGAATCTCACCTGACGCATTAATTACGCGGAGATAAACGGCAGCCGCGTATGCAACTTTGGATGCGTCTGAGAATCCATGTAGCTCTATAACCACATCGTCTGTTTGAGTGCATAACCACCTAGGAATATGAAACTCAACTAAGTGCGCTAACTCGTGACGGTAAGTATTCCAGTCATCTACTATATCCTTGGGAGGTTCTTCATCCCATCCTGTTCCTGCCATCCACAATCGCTGTATAAATATCTTTGCTTTTATGATGCAAGGTGCTATCCATCCTAATGGGTCGAACAGACGCGATACGTCTGATATAATCTTTCTTTTTGTTACAGGTGCGGATAGCGGCGGCAATTTCACCGAGTACTCAAATTCGTCATTGATTCTGTTCCAGGTAAGTCCTAATATTTTTATTATATCGTTTAGTTTTTGTTCTAAATTCCTGTTTCCCTCTTCTGTTTGTTCTGTTTCTTCTAGGTCCTTTCCAGCTTGTTTCTTTTCTTCTGTTTCCTTTTGATCTAATACCCTTATTAACTCTTCTTTGTTACTCGACCATTTTTGAAGTATAAATCCACCTTCTTTTAGAAGTTCACTCATTTCCTTAACTAGCTCTACCCCCTCTTCGACTGTTTGACATCCCGTCATGAGGTCGTCCATGTAAAATGACTTTTCTACCCTTTCTGCAGCAATTGGATATTTGTCCTTGTAATCTATAGCAACTTGGTTAAGAGCCTTTACCGCTAAGTAAGGGGCTGAAGCCGTACCGAAGGTGACGGTGAGTAATTTATAATCCTTTACTTTTTCTTCTGGATTATTTCTCCAAACTATACGTTGATAGTCACAATCTTCATTTGCCACTCTTACCATGCGATACATTTTTACAATATCCGCAACTATACAAACAGGATATCTCCTCCAGTTCATGATTAAATGTCGCAAGTCTGGTTGCAACGTAGGCCCAACCATTAAAGTATCATTTAATGAAACTCCATTTTTATTTTTGCAGGACGCATCAAACACCACTCGCACTTTAGTAGTAGACTTGTCCTCCCTTACTACTGCATGATGCGGTAAGTATACTGATTGATCTTTAGTTTTATCAGGTTCCGGTATTAACTTCATGTGATTCAACTGTAAGTATTCTTTCATTACCTCTGTATAACTTTCCTTTAACATTTTATTGGTAGCAAATTTTCTTTCTAAATTGTTTAATCGTTTTAAAGCTATTTCACGCGAGTCTCCATTCTTGCAGGAAGGCTCCTCTTCGCGGAATGGCAATTTCACCACATATCTCCCATCTACATCACGACGAGTGGTTGCCGCGAAGATGTCCTCGCATCTTTGCTCTTCTACCGTCAGCATTTTGGATGTTAATAAAGTTTCCGATTCTTCCCAAAAGAGTTTTAAATCAAATTCCTCTACACAAGAATGCAAAACTGTTAATCGGTTTTCCTCTGTACCTGTATTTACTGGGCCAGATATTATCCAACCAAAGGTGGTGCACTGTGCCACTGGCGAACCCATAGGTCCCCGTAACACACCTTCCTTTAATATCTGACAATATACCTCGGCTCCCAGTAAGATATCAATTTTGTTTGGTATGTCGAATTGCGGATCAGCCAAATAAACCTGAGATAATTCAACCCAATTATCTAAAGACACTCTTTGTGCTGGTAAATATGAAGTAATATTATTAAGAACGAATGCCTTCACCTCGATTTTAAAACTCGGATCTTGTTTAGATTTCAACGGAAGTAACACCATATATCTTGATAACACAGGAGAATTTTCCCCACCTAAACCTGATACCACATTTGTCACTCTAATTTTCTTTAATCCCAAACCTTGTACGGTGGCTTCGGTCACAAACGACGCTTGTGAGCCCTGATCTAATAACGCCCTAAATACCTGATATTGACCTGTTCTACCCTTAACCTCAACCAATGCTGTTGCTAACAACACATGATTGTTCTTACTTTTTGCACAAAAAACCATATGATTTGCCGTCTCGATTGAACGTAAATCCTGTTGTGTACTGTTACCCTTGTTAACTTTGCCCGGAACTTCTTCAAACGCTTGACCTACAATCCCTGAACCAACAGTTGAAGTGTTGACATCCCTTGGGTGGAGCAAGGAATGATGACGTTTCCTACAAACTCTACAGTTAATGGGTGTTCGGCAAAATTGTACACCGTGGTTGCTGCCTAAACAATTAAAACATATTCTATTTTTCATCACAAAATCACGTCTATTTTCGTACTCTAAATTTGCAAACTTTTTACAAAAACATAACTTGTGTTCTTCACCACAAAACTCACAAGATAATTTTTGAACATTAGTAGCGTGTAGAGCCTTAGTATGACTCACATTGTGACTGGTACGTACATTAGAAACTGACTGTTTACTGACATGTTTAGGTTCAATACATTCCAACGCACGAAATCTGTCATACAAGAAATCTTTCATTTGACTATAAGTAGGCAAACAATCAGAAGCTACAGTTTTTGAAATGTGCAGTTCCCATTCCTTACGTGTCTCGGGGTCTAGTTTTAAACTTAATAAATGTATTATAATAATGTCCCACGTAGACACATCTATACCTAAATTGGTTAAAGCACTTAGACAATCTGAGGTAGTATCAATAAATTCTTTCAAAATATTTGCTGATACAGTGGTAGCATTTCTTTGACTTAAAAACCGTTTTAAAATGTTGTGTGCAATATATTTTTTATTACTGTATCTTTGCTCTAGAAGTTTCCAACACTGTTCATAATTAGCATCGGATACCGGTGTATGTCTAATAAGCTGCTCTGCCTCTCCCGTTAGATACCCTTTCAAATATTGCAAACGTTGAACATTATCAAGAGATTGATTTTTGTGTATCATAGAAACAAATAGATCTCTGAATGTAATCCATTCTGTATATTTACCTGAAAACTTTGGAATATGAATTTCAGGCAACTTTACTTGAGATTGGGACGGATAACTTGATTTATTTTCTACCAACTCTTTGGGTATCTTAGATAAACATTTCTTTAATTCACCTTTATATTCTAAAAACCCTTCTTCCGTTCTATCATACACATCATCAACAACATAAGTCGCTGTATTTCATACTTTAGGATCAGATTGTTGTAATAATTCTTTATGACCCTTTCTAAATTCAGCCCACATCTCATGCAATGCTTCTAACCTGTTATCTATGTAATCTTTAGTTAAACGCTCCTTAGGCGATTTTTTGAAATTATTTCTAGCCTTAAAAATTCTTGTTGATAAATCGTCTTGGTAATTAATTAAAGATTCCATAGTGGGCACGTTGGTGGACACACTTGTCGTAAAATAATCGCACAACACAGTAAAAGTTAAAAAGAAAAACAACTTTGAAGATTCTACAACGATCGCTTCTCAAAAATTTTACAATACTAGGGAAAAATGGGCAATGATTCCCTGCACTCCAGTTTGTTTACTTAAAACTTAAAGTATACAGCTAATTTGTTACAATTATTTAAGTTCTAAAATCTATTGTTGAAATTATTCCAAGTCCAAAACTTGCATTTTCACTTTTCTTGATTTTCAAAGTTATGATGAACAAACAAAGACTTATATGTAGTCTTTGTGAATAAATATCAAAGTACTCACGTTTGCACTCCACTCACACACAGATTTATCACTGCAGTTGTACAAAAAACCTCTTCATCATCTGCAGGGACCTCTATTAGTGATCTCCTAGTAACGCCGAGCACACAGCACGCCAACCGCAGCGCTCCTTGCTGCCTCAGCTTGTAATCGTTGTTGCAGCTAACTCGTATCCCACGAGCTGAAAGCCTGGCTCCGACCTGCGCTTCTCCTTCCACGTACTCTGTTTGTTGCTGCTGGTACAGCCTGTAGCAATTCACCACGAGTACGGGTTCAGTGGTACAGACCTACTACCACTGTGCACTTCACCAAACAAGCTAGCCTTTTTATCCGGCTCTGATGGACCATGTAAAGGTCTCAATAAAAACAACGTAGACTGTAGTAACTAATTTGTGAATTTATTTCGTAAAAAAACTAATGTTTTAACAATCCAAGAAAACGCAGGTGTCACATCCAGTCACATCGATACAACGCGGGAAAAAGCACTATCATTTTGACAACAGCTGTCAATGTCATATTTTGATTTCCTTTTTTTTTTTTGTAACTTAAACCATAGACATAAAGTAACTGCCTTAACAATAACCTTTGCCTTTTACTTTCCAATGACCCGCAAATCGCGTGGTAGTGATAAGAAAAAGTATTGAACATGTATCGATAAATTGTTTTTTTAATGTTTATAATTAACTAGCTTTCCGCCCGCGGCTTCGCCCGCGTGGGTGGAAAACACGACGTTATCCCGCGGGGATGTAATATTTTTCCGGAATAAAAAGTAGCCTATGTTTCTCCTCAGGCTACAAAGTATCTGTGTCCCAAATTTCAGGCAAATCCGTTCAGCCGTTTGGCGTGATTGAGTAACAAACATACAAACATCTAAACTTTTACATTTATATAATAATAGCCTTCCGCCCGCGGTTTCGCCCGCGTGTACTACACGACGTTATCCCGCGGGAAGGTGATATTTTTCTGGAATAAAAAGTAGCCCATGTCCTTTCTCAGGCTCTAGACTATCTCTGTACCAAAATTCATTCAAATCGGTTCAGTAGTTTAGGTGTGATTGTGTAACACACAGACAGACAGAGACGCATCACTACATAGTATAAAACAAAGTCGCTTTCTCTGTCCCTATGTCCCTTTGTATGCTTAAATCTTTGAAACTACGCAACGGATTTTGATGCGTTTTTTTTAATAGATAGAGTGATTCAAGAGGAAGGTTTATATGTACTTTTTATCCCGATATTCCCACGGGAACGGGAACCACGCGGGTGAAACCGCGGGCGGCCGCTAGTTTATAATATAAGTAAGGAAGTAAGGATTAGTAGGAAGTAGGATTAGTTTGCGCGTTTTTTTTCTTCACAACGGGGTAGCACTTAGCCTTCATCACACTTGATGTTAAGTGGTGATGAGGCTGAAGGTGGAAGTGCACTACTCTCGGAATCCTCAATAACTGGCTTTCTTTATCTCCAACACAATTATGTTTCACGGCTTCATTCTCTGCGATTTTGTTTACAAATGTAGTTGCGCCCCCAAGCGACAGCCTTGCACGGTAGTTTAAAGTTTTTTTTTTTGTATTGGCAACACTGATTTCCCGCCAATTTATACATTCCTCCACTCTGTGGTCCCTAACTTACCTGTTTGGTTACCTGTCACATTCGAATCATTTCAGCGTTTCCGTGCTCAAGCCTTCGCACGTCTACTCTACTCGCTGCGAGATACTTTGAACATTGGGGAAGAAAAGGAAACACCATGAAGACAGTGAAGAAGAAAACGTCGTTGTGTTGTACCAGTGCATTACTGGAGTGATCCCAGGTCAGATACTATTATGTTATTGGGCTACTAAGCCACTGAAATTTGCTCGAGGAGCAAGAAAGATACTCGTTCTAAAAAGAACAACTTATGTATTTCCGGATGGTTGCAATTATTGGTCACTAAGTGATGCGTTACTGTCATACCCAGGACAGATAGGTACTGTCACGTCATTGAGCTACTTAGCCACTTAATTTGCTCACCGAGCAAGAAAATTACTAAAGAACTATGTGTTCCCGGGTTGCTGCAATTGCTAAGTGATGCGTTACTGTCATACCCAGGACAGATACCGTCACGTTATTGGGCTACTTAGCCACTGTATTTGCTTAACGAGCAAGCAAAGTACTCGTTCTTAAAAGAACTATGTTGTCCCGGAGGGCTGAAATTACTAAGTGATGCGTTACTGTCATACCCAGGACAGATACCGTCACGTTATTGGGCTACTTAGTCACTGTTTGCAACCCAGTTCAGTTGCTATATATTCGTATTCGAGAAGTCGAATCGGCGTCGCAGCTCTCGGGATTGTCACCGGTATCGCCGTACCCACTTCCGGCCGCAGCATCGCCACATCAGGACGAGGCAGCACCAACGGCCACAAAACAAGGGTTAGCATCAGTTGTCTCGACTGTTCACTGCTCTTCAGCCGAGGGAAAAAACCGTATGTAACAATATAAAGCTGAATGTCAAGGATAGACTTTTTAAAGATTAAATAGTTCCAAACTATTGTGACCTTTTAGCAGCTCCTACCCTCAATCCCGAAGCAAAAGCCGCTGTTTCAAAGCTGCTTGTCAAAGAAAAACTACAATATTGCTAAAGAAAAGCAGATTGGGATAGCTTTAAAAAAAAAAAAAAACCTGGCCATAGCCATGGAATCTATATTTATCTTTATTCTATTTGCCTTCGTGGTCAAGTGGGGTATACATCAGTTTTCAGGGTGCCACTATGCGTGAAGTACCGGGTTCGATTCCCGGTCGGATAAAGGTCGAAAACTTAATTTCGATAGTGTTGGTTTCCCAATATTTATACTAAATGACGAAGCATCCAAAAATAAAAGCCTATTAGGCTATACATAATATATTGTAAATTGATGTATGTAGCATTTTCAGTGATAGTAATTTCATAAAAACTAAAACGCTATGAAATTTGAGATTAATTTAAAGAATAAATCTAGACCTAAAATACACCTAAATAGATATGATTAGAATCAATCAGGTTTTTTGGTGAAAATGTCTCCAAAAACCGAATCCAGTTTTCAGAAATAGGTAGGTACTCCAAAACTGAAATCCTTCATGGAAAGGACACTGTCAACAAGAATCCTTAACAGTTTAAGCCACAGCATTGGAAACCAGCCTATAGGGCGAATACCATCTCCGATGCTGCAAGAGGTCACCCAGCGCCTGACGCACCCGCCAGTCACATCAAGACGTCAACATCAGGCCCCGCTATCCAGCATCCAGAACTTACCGGTAGTAGACCACGAGGTAATACGTAAGTCGCCTGCATTATTTTACTAATGCAGGGTTGGACATTAGTACATTACCGATGACCCTATAATATCATTGTAGATAAAAAAGGCAGAAAAATACTATGCAAATTTATTGCTCATTGCAATTATAGTTCCAGTGTTTAACCTATGAACTAACTTAACCTTGTATACGAAAATTATGTTCAATCTAGATAATTAAATATAAGTAAAAAAGGAAAACAATATCATTTTAAAATGTCACTTTGGGTTACTTAGTACAGAAACCAAATAGTGATAATCGCTTTATACTTAATCTCGGGCAACTAGGACTACCGCGTGACATACTCTAAGTAATTACTAAAAACTGTAACATGACGTCTAGATATAGACCTCAAAGACGCTTACATGTTTATTCCAATACATAACTCGCATTGAATAAGTACCTTTAACTTCGTTAAAAATACAATTCTTTATGAATTTCAAATTCTTCATGAATTCAATCACCTAGTTCCTTTAGTCACTATACAGTTCCGTTTGTCTATACTTAAATAATAAAATAAATTATATAATTTTTGAGATTTCGTGAACGACCACCAGTAATATATTAAAACGATTTAAGTATACCTAATTAATCCTTTTGACACTGGTTGTCTTCATGACACGTTTAGTTCACCAAGGATATACTAACTTCTCACTAACTTTTCTACTAAACAAATAGACAAAAGTGGTTTAGTATAACATAGAAAAAAGAAAATGTAAATTTCTTGCGATTTATTCTAAAAAGTATTAGGTTTTTTGGGATTATTTTACGTTTATTTTTGGGAAGTTAAATAAATGTAAATTGTAAGACTTCACAAAGTTCCTCGGGCTTATAGCGTTTACTCTTGGCCTGCCTGCCACCTATTATTCCTGGCTTGAATATTTTAAATGTTTGTGTATTATTAATTATCCTAATTATGAACAAAACATACTTATCCCAAAGATCGTAGCCGATAAACGTTCCCGTCTTAGACTCTACCGCTCGTCAGTAGAAGCAACCCCGCATACCTATGTGTAAAACAAAACAGCTATAAATATTTTATAATAATATTTTTTGGAAATATAATTGTTCGCATCTTACAAACACAAAAGATGAAAGTGAAGCTGTCTTACTTATGAGCGAAAAGTTCGGCAATAAAGAATAACTACTAAATGACAACTTGGACATTTCTGAATAATAAGATTGCAAGCCATTGTAACCAAAATTTTCTACTTAAAT
The DNA here is from genome assembly GCA_949710035.1 of Crambus lathoniellus. Taxonomy (NCBI): domain Eukaryota; kingdom Metazoa; phylum Arthropoda; class Insecta; order Lepidoptera; family Crambidae; genus Crambus; species Crambus lathoniellus. The sequence continues at coordinate 28,641,658 of OX453309.1, read as the reverse complement.
AACTTGTTAACCGGTCCAGAAGCACAGGCAGTCGACGCTTACATAATATCCTGTAAAAATACTAGTTCCATTCTCATGCTCGCGTCATGAATTATAACAATTGAATTTTATTGTTTGCATTACAAATGTGTGCGTGTTTCAGAGTTTAAATGTATATTATATAAACATATTGATATTATATACTTAAATGTAATAAATAAAAATAAAAATAATCCTATTTTAAGCATTAGTGCCATTTTCATGAAATTATTATATTATTAGACATTTTCAAATCTTGGAAGACATTGTGATTGTCTCATGTTGGACGACACTGCCGTGGTGCCATTGGTTAGAAAATTATACATTTCTGATAATATACGTATTTTGAATGAAATATTTACTTATTAGAATCTCTTTTCACATGAACACACATCTTACAAGTTATCAAGCAAGCATTACTAAAATGAAAAAAAAAAAAAAAAACCAAGAACTATAGATATTATTTAAGCCACTTTGTCACGAAACATGTATAAACAATACGATAGACGTATCAAAGCCTGGTTAGCCTATGACATCAAATATAGTAAATATATGGCCAGAACTAACAAAATATTTATTTTGAACACACAATTTTGTCAATCAATTCAAATATGGTACAATAATTTTAAATCTAATCTAATATTATTATACTCAATTTTAATGTTAAATAATACTTATGATGATCAGATCACTGAATCGAGCTATTTATGAAAGGAATATTCAGATAGACCCACAAGGCCTAAGTACCTACAACTTAACTGAGATACTAAATACATTACTTAACTATTTGGCACAAAAGGTTCCAAATGAAGATCTAGATCTTGGAAGTCAAAAAATATAATATTAAACTTTCTGTCAATAAAGGTCGTTAACTCTGATGGCTTTGTTTACTGCTCATTACAAGCAATCATTTCTTTGTGAAAGAATAAATAATCTATACCATAGCACAAACAGAAATTGTAATACAAATCCAGACCTAATTCATTCCAACCATGATAAAAAGACCTTTTTATAACACACTCTGATTTCTGTCAAGCAAAGTGCATTGAGGAATATTTAAATAAAACACCAGCTACCACTATTTTTATTCGTTACAAACAATGTTGGAAACGTCCTCATTTATAGGAAAATTCACAAGCAAACAATAGTACCTACCTGACTAAAAAATATTCTTCGTTGTAATAGTCTTCCTGTATTTACTGCACATCTGCACTGCACATTGCAAACGCCATGCGGCGACTTCCACTACCAGCAGGGCTGGTGTTAATATTAATTTAAGTGATAGGAATGCCGCTCCATGCTGGATGGAGCGAACCTTCATCCGCTTTTTCGCCTATGTTTACAATAGAGTAATTATCTAAAGCACTGATCAATTTGGTAGATCAGTATTGTTTTTATTTGATTTGTGAATTATTCTGAAAGAAAAATACAATAATTTAAGATAATAATGTAGTACCCACGTTGATGATTAAAAACCAAAGATCATAAGAAACTTGATGTTATGACAATATTTTCTTAAAACAATGTCATTACATACTTAACTTTTTACAAATTTTTATCACTTTCTCTAAACATCCTACATTTGTAAACAAAATCGCAGAGAATGAAGCCGTGAAACATAATTGAATATCAAACGAACTTACCAAGTGAAGTTCGATCACAATTATGTGAACGGCTTCATTCGACGCGATTTATATACACCCTCCCTATTCTATAATTAATAATATCAAGTATTTATTACTTACCCTTCCCTCTATTTGATAAAAATCTATAAAAAGTGCTTTAAACATAATGATTCGAATGTGACAGGTAACCAAACAGGTAAGTTAGGGACCACAGAGTGGAGGAATGTATAAATTGGCGGGAAATCAGTGTTGCCAATACAAAAAAAAAAAACTTTAAACTACCGTGCAAGGCTGTCGCTTGGGGGCGCAACTACATTTGTAAACAAAATCGCGTCGAATGAAGCCGTTCACATAATTGTGATCGAACTTCACTTGGTAAGTTCGTTTGATATTCAATTATGGAACGCAATAATACTGAAAACATCATTGTTATTTCGTAAGACTTAGCTTATGATCCCCATACAGTGGGATAATATCACTAAGAATAAAGCTTCAATCACAATTTATTGCACAATCATTACGAAACTTACACCACTGAAACACTTCCTATTATTAATAGTTCTCAAAAATTACTAACGATAGTTACCAAATTATAAACAATCTTCTTATTTAAGAATCGCTGTGAAGAAATATACTTTTCGAAGGTAATTCATCAGTGTGGAAGAGACTTAACGACCCACGGTCCACAACACAGCTATTCGTGCAATACCAACCAGAACAGAAGTATACCACCTTTTACTTTCGAACTACCTGAGACAGCAGTCAAGTGGTTTTGTGTATAGAGTGCGGTATTTTTCTACAGTTTATGGCCCACCTTCTACCCTGCTCTATATTTCAGAATAGCTGCCACTGTCGACGCTACTGCTACTAAGCTTACAATAAGGCTGTCCTTCGTCCTTTAGTCAACATTACCTACTTCAATATTGCGATCACAGCTGATGGCAGGCCACCAGGGGGCCAAGCCTGCTAACTTTAAGTCATAATCGTGTCTCAATCGTGTTTCAATTGTAGTGCTTTTCTACACACACACAAGTTACAAGAATTATGACAGTATGATGTGATGTGAATGTAGTGTGTGGTGTGGTTTGACCATCAGTAGTATTGTGAAAAAAGCACACATTTCTTGTAACTAGTGTGTAAAAAAGCACTACAATTGAACTACAATTGAAACACGATTGAGACACGATTATGACTTAACGTTAGCAAGCTCGGCCCCCTGGTATATTGCCAATAGGTGTAGAGTAGATGATCATGAAGGTATGAGGGCTGTCCTTCGTCCTTAAGCCAACATTACCTACTTCAATATTGTGATCATAGCTGATGGCAGGCCACCAGGTATATTGCTAATACGTAGGGTAAGTAGGGATCACAAATGTATGAAAATAATGGGTCCTTAATGTTAATTGGAACGAACTTAAAGTCCGATGGTCTTAGAAATGAGTTTTAAAATGTTTGGACAATTGAAACTTTAAATAACCTATAACTACTACTCGTACATAACAAAAAAAAATATCGATAAGCATTTTTGAAATTACCACATCACTTTTTTTTCTATACGTCTTGTAGACGTAGAATTATTATTATGTCACTTTGCTGTCTACGACGAGAAGAATAATTATAGGAATGGCACAGTCTTTAAAATGACTAGAATGCGAGATTTCGTATTTTCATAACCTCGCTGAGTATTATTTAACCAATTATTGCATCAAACTTTATACTTTTACTAGTGTTTGATAAAGATTATAATCTTAACGATAGCGTCATTAGACCGGAAGCTGGGGCTAGAGTCTAGACTCGCAGTCAATAAAAAATAGGAATAAACAACAGCTTATTCAGCGTACGATTGAGTACTGATAAAATAAGTTCTGTTATAGAGCGAATTTGCAGCTTTTATGATTTTACATTCATAATAAATAACAATGATTTAATAAATTAAATAAATATATAAAAATAATAAATAAAAATAATAATAAAAATAAAAATTGTTTATTATCAGACTTCAGTCCATAGTTTGTTAGTAACAATATCTTTATAATCTATGTTAGTAAAAGACATGTTTGTAAGTATTGTAAGTATTCAATTTTATTAAAGAATTGCTCGACCACAATATTGATAAAGGCAACTCACGGGGCTCTTATAACATGAAGTCCCGTGAATCTGCTGAAAAGGGCTGTATCAAATCTGTCACTTATATAAGTATACTAAGGACACGATTCCGACTTGCTTGCACTCTCCGCACCAGTGACGCAACTTTCAAGCGCATCAGTGCATAAAAATCCTCCACACTAGCATCAGCAAACATTCCCGATGCGCTACAGTAACGAGGGAGCCGGAAAAGAGCCCTAAATATATTATTGTACTGGACACGCAGAGCTCCATAGCTTTTTTCTGTGAAACTAGCCCATAGGATGCTAGTGTAAAATGTTTGGCAGAAGGCCTTAAATAGTGTGATTTTAACAGGTACCGAGCACCGAGCAAACCTATGCACTAACATATTGCCACGAACTGATAGAGCTCTGCGTTCCCTTTCAATATCATAATTATCACACAGATTTTCATTGACTATGTGTCCCAGATACTTAAACTGTGTACATACAATACAAGCTTTTATTATGTTAGTGAGAGCACCGTGTTAGTGTGAGCCCAATCTTGCAATCGTAATTTGATCAATCTCCCAGTGTTCGATTGAGCTGAAATTTTGGAAGCAGTTTTGGTTTGGAAGACGATATAAAGAGCAGTCAGCATAAAAACATGTCACGTTGAAGTGATTTTTTATAAAAAAAAAATATACATTTTTACTGAAGCTGCGTTGCGCAGAACATAATATTAAGTATGTAGGTACTCTCAATAGCAGTTCTCATTTTAAGTAAACTCATTTTGTGTATGTTCGTATGAGAAATAAATCCTAATTAGCCGCCAATACTATCACTTGCTATAAAAAGTTGATGAAAAGCCTGTTTCATTTGACATTTGATAATACTTATTATTAATTAAGAGATAAAAAATGTAAAATGATAAATTTATAATTATGTTTATTAATTAAAAGCCAGAATGTAGAATTTTTATAATATTTAATGCCGCAGCGTGAGCTGTAGGTAGTTCTTGCTGAAAAGAGGCCGTTTCAGCAAAAAACCTTATTAATTTTGTTTTATACTTACCTTGTTTTTTGTATTCTTTGTTTTTGTGGTTTTGCTGAATAGCCCATTGTCTATTTTTATTTCTTACAACATAACCTAATTACTGCTCAATATACATTTTTTTGCTACAACTGGATAAATATATATTTACTACTTATTAACTTGATAAATTTATTTTTTACTAATGATTAAACTCCTTATCTCTAGTTACCTGCTCAATACATCCGCGATGTTTGTTCAGATATTCAAGTGGCATCATCGTTAATTAAATTTTATCTTTGCCATTTGGGCTACAACAGACGTCACTTTACAAGCTTTTATTTAACTTGCCATGTTAGTTAGTTAGTTTGTTAGTTAGTGGGGGACAAATCTTGCAAGCTTAATTTGACCCACTTCCCAGTGTCCGATGGAGCTGAAATTTTGTATAGGTACAGGTTTGGTTTAGATGACTTTACAATACATAAGTACAGTCAGGACAAAAGCTTGTCCTGAAAAAGTTTTTTTTTAAATCTTATTAAATTTATTTATTTCATAATTGCCCAGCGCGGAGGACAGTCTGGATTAATGGGTGTTTAATGACTGCAAATGCAGTCGGGATCGGGACCAACTAATCCAGAAAAGTGCCCTTTTAGGTACATTGCAAATTCAAATCAAATCAAATCATTTTTACAAGCTTTTTATTAACTTGCCATGTTAGTTAGTTAGTTAGCTTGGGACAAATCTTGCAAGCTTAATTTGACCCACTTTCCAGTCTCCGATGGAGTTGAAATTTTGTATACAGGTTTGGTTTAGATGACAATACAATATTTAAGTACAGTCAGCAAAAAAGCTTGTCATGAAAATTAATTTTTTACTAAAAACTTATTTGACTGTATCGATGAGTAAGTTAACGCTGCAAAATTCGCAATGGAAAAGGAATCTTAGGTAACGTGCCTTCCGAAGCTCAGAGGACCTTTATAATAGAATGTTGATCACCCATCCCATGACATGACTGACGTTTGCAAAAGGTGTATAAAGATCAAAAGCGCAGGCTGAGCATGCTAACCATTTCGCCACGGGCTCCTAAATCAATCATCATCGAAATCCACGAAATTCACGCAGTAAATCGACGCTAAAAAGCGGAACTGCTGTAACCCACAAAATGCAAAAAGTTCACCAGAGCCGAAAAACTTTTGAGATTTCAGAAAAAAAATCATATCTCCTTAATTATTGAACCTACAAATGCCATTTTTTAAATCTAAATGTATTTTTTGATGTTTTGTCAATAAAAGTACCTAAAATATTCTAAAAGTTACTTTTAGTGTATGTTTGTGTGGGTTACAGCAATTCCACTTTTTTTTTTGTTACGCAATAACGCTGTAAATGAGACAGGTAAATGTATGGGAGACTCCATAACAAGTGTATTTCTCTAAAGCAAAATTGCTGTAACTACTAATACAACACATTTTAATTTGGCTTAATTTTGCCTTAAATGAAATATTTATGTAGCCAGGTGCACTAAATTGTTTTAACTGTCAAAGATAAAAAGGGTAGTATAAAATTAAAACGATGTAAGTATGAAATGACATTTATTTAATAACTTTTTAAAATGTTTAAGAATACAACTTAAAACTTTAAAATCACTCTTAAGTAACAATTGTAGCTTAAATTTGTAATTAAAGCACCTTTTGTTGGTTTTCTCTCAGCGGAAACATTATTATCATCTTTAGTTTTATTGTTTGTTTTTATTTTGACGTTCTTTTTGTCATTTTTTTTGCTTTTTTATTTTTCTTGCCTTCCTTATCTGTAATACATTAACCTAATTTAAATTATTATTACTTATTATGAGTAAGTAGGAAATATTTTTTGGAAGTAGGTTATTAAGTAAACTAGTGTGATGTAAAAATAATATTAGAAAATTCCCCTTGCGTGCCGGAGCTCTAAGCCATTGCACCACGAAAGTTGTCAAACGAGATGTTATGTAGAAAATAATACAAACCTTCATCTTCGATATGCAACAAGTCTGAGTTTGAATCAGTATAATCTGCGCTAGAAGCTTTGGAAGGGAATGCCTCATTCAACAACAGTTCGTCAAGATAATTTTCTGACATGTCTAGGTAAGATTAGGCTAAGCCCGCACAGCGATTAAAATTCGCGCGATTAAAAATCGCGATTTTGTAACTCATGGAATTGTATGCAGGTACACGCACTCGCGATTTAAAAATCGCGCGAATAAAAAATCGCTGTTTGCTGTAAAATAATCGCGCGTCCTAACCCTGCGGGAGGCGCGCCCCTTTTTCGAATATATTCTGTCGCTACCTACTGAAAATACAGAAGTATTTTCATTATTTTTAAGTATGTATAATTTTAATGTTTAAACTTCATACATAAATAATAGAAGATTGTAAAACAAGTGCATAAAACGTACCATTTTACCCGAGACGTATATATCCACCCGAGCCGTAGACGAGTGTTGATAGTCAATTCGAGGGTTAAATGGGTTTTATGTACGAGTTATACACTCTGCTTTTCACTTCGAGTGTGAGGAAAATAAATAACAATATTGCAATAAAGAAAAAATAAATACTTCGCCATATTGGCGGGAAGATAAGTTTTTATATGTGGCAGTGGCAGCACAGTGACTTCAGCATAGATCGTAGTCCATAATGCTCTTGAAATACTTATTTCTTAGAAAACTCATTAATTTTGCCTAGTTTTATTATTTTAGTAATTTAACATGTATTATGTACAAAATTTAAGAAACAGAATGAAACAACAAGTTCATTTAACGAAGTTTAATTTCTTGCGTGACTGTTTACCTGACGACCTTTGTCTTAGAGTTTGAGACTTAGACGAAGATTTTACTTTATGCACTAGAGCATAAAAAGCGATTTTATGCAGCCTATACCCAACATAAACACGAACTTTACGAGCATGAGAAGTGATTAAGATAACTTCAATAACATAACTATACAGGTCTCGGCATCTCTTTTCCTACACTTTTATGGCTTAATCAAAAATCTCTCAATTGTCAAACCTTGAATCTTACGGCTGATTTACTGAATCCAGTGACTGGCACCGAAATCGATGCCGATTCAGTGCTGGCGTCAGCCCTGGTATGGAGTAAAACAACTGACTACTTAATCCATTAAGTACTTAGTGCTACTGGCTTCGTGTAAACCGGCTATTATCAGCTAGACTGAAAAAATATATGGTTTAGGGTATTACCAATGTATAATTATACGTATTTTTTTAATCCCTAGTTTAAACACAACTTAATTTTAACTAGTACTTACAAAGATTTTAGGGGATGAAAGTATCTATCAATACAAACGTTTTTTCTTGTAGGGCCAGCCACGAAATCGCGAAGAAAAATCAACAATTTCATACAATTTAGTCGAGTCGATGTTGTACTTTTCTATGGAACAGCTGATTCTTCGTGGCTGCTCCCATAGTAAACGTTGTTCGTATTGACTTAATTAAATCATTAAAATAATAGGTAACCATGACTGACTGATCTATCAGCACAAAGTTCAAATCACTGAATGGATTGAGCTGAAATTTGGCTGAAAGTTATTATACTTAGGCATCCACTAAGAAAGGATTCGCCAAAATTCACCCTCTAATCTAATGGGATTAAATAAGGTTTAACTTTTGTATGGAGAATTAGTATAAAATATTAAAATAAAACACTTTGAGTAAAGAATGTTTTGTAAATAAAAAAGTTTATAGAGCACTCCGTTATTTCGAATTCAAACAAAAGCTAGTTTTAAAATATATTTTATATACTATTAAGTTTAAATATTAATGTGATTTTTACATATTAAAACGTATTGAAACACAACAATATAATTAGGTGGTAGTAATAAAATAATGCTTTACTAAATTATACATCTTCAACTATTTTCCTGCCGCCCCGCCGCCGCCGCCATCGCCACCAAGACGCCAGCGCCGCCAAGCCGCCGCCGCCGCTACCGACGACGACGCCGGGTTAATTTGACGACTTGCCTATCATTCCTATTCTACTCTCTCTGTCAAATGGTCGTAACAGACGCAAGGACCGGACAAGGGGTTTCGTCGGCTCCGAACCATTCGAACGCTGCAGATTTAGGTTATATCGCTGTACGCGGCCGACGGCGTTTATAGGAGACCATGGCCTAACTCTAGATATGGGCTCTATATAGGGTTTTTTACCATCACAATTTTCTATACTTACAGAATTGCATTGTGAATGCATAAAAATAATTTAAAATCTCAATTAAATGATAGTTTCTTGATCGATTGTTAAACATTTGTAAAAATGTTTCTTTCGGATGCGAGGGTTTCCTCACATTGATGAAGCAACGCTGGCCTATAGCGTTAACAAGAGATAGCAAAATTCGACGAGTCGTGTAAGCCTTTCGGTAGCTTAGTTGGTCAGAGCATCGGAACGGATCCCCGGAGGCGCGGGTTCGAATCCCGCCTGAAAGCTACTTATAAGGCTCGTGGTTATTTAATAAAAAAATGCTTTGTGCAATGTTGGCGGCGATCAAAGCTCGGCGGATTACATTGTTAAGAGCATCATGTCTGGGGAATTTACCCGCGCATCTAGAACAGCTCAACCCATGGTGCCCGTTAGCCTCGACCTGGACTCCGCAAATGCAGCGGTGTGGCTCAACCACATTGCATCCCAGTCTCAAACCTACAGCCAGCCGCAATGAGTCGTCATCCATGAGAGTGCCCATCTGTGGAGAAGGCAGTGCGTGTAGCCAAGCCCCAGCCTCTGGTCGTGATACTGCCCTAAGCCTAGCCATATCAGTATTACTCGACTCAAATATAAGCTCCTCGAGCGTTAACTTGGATTGGCTGGTGATTGTCATCCCAATTCCTCGAAACTTCAGGATGATCGGGAGGATCATGATTCGGGCAAAATATAGACCAGGCAGTCAAAACCTCGCCCACAAAGGGTGCCTAAAAACTATCACCATTAATGTTGAGGATTCGAGTGACTAGATTCAGGGCCCCATGCAAAGAAGCCAGAAAGGCCGGTAATGCCGTGTCTTTGCTTATTTATGAAATTGCTCAGACTAAGAATGTTGCCCTGAGGCTTCCGGGAAATGTTTTTGTAGTACCTAACTAATGAATTCACGTGCCACTTTCACCTCTTCAATAATACAAATGTCAAATTCTATAGAAAAATTAAGTTCGTCACATTTCCGCAACATGGCGAGGTTTTTTTATTTTTCTGGTCAAGCTTTACCTAATTAGACTTGCTTGAAAACTTGCAAGACTGAGGCCTCATTTCCACCTGCAAGTAAGTCTTCTGCGATAAATGTCCGACAGTCTGTCAGATAGCAACTTGCAAGTGTAAACACAATTGCAAGTTGTAGTTTACACTTGCAAGTTGCTATCTGATAGACTGTCGGACATTTATCGCAGAAGACTTACTTGCAGGTGGAAATGAGGCCTTCAGGCCTCATTCAGGCTTCCTTCAGGAAGTGGCAATCTCTTGTGTTGGAGTTTAAAACTCACTTGGGTTGATATGCCATAGGAGAAAGAAAGTAATTACCTACTTAGAAGAATTTCGTCCGTTGTCCGATCCGTGGGTCTGTTAAAGTTATACTACGCACACATGCACATATGCTACGCACAGATGCTCACAACAGTCGGTCAGCCCCATGATTTCAGATTCAGGAATTTCCCCAAAATTTTGGGAGTTCTATAATTTTCTAGGTTCTATGTTTTTTTATCAAAAGATATATCGGTAACGGTAATCTTAGAAAAGTCAAGATGTTAGAAAATATAATTAAATAAGCTATTATAGTTTTAATTACAAGCATTAGTTAAGATTTCATCATTGTCTAAAAAAGGTGTTACATTTGAGGAACGGTATTTTTTAACATTTTTCATCAAGAGTCGAAAACATAAAATGTTAATACTAACTAATAACTTGGCATTTGTCGGAGGGCCCGGTGACACATTGAAACGCATACAGTTGATTGTCATAATTTCATTTGGCATACATCATAAGGCATACTTAATATTGAAAAGCATTTTATTCCTTGGCATAAATTTCATAACGCATAATGATAATAATGCATAATAGTTGAAAGGCATAATATTAAAAAACATAATCTTCGAAATTCATATTTTCGTTTGTCATAATTTCGTAAAGCATACTTTAAAACGCATAACTTTAAAAAGCATAATTATTATTTAAAAACATTATTGTATAAAATTGTCAATATCTCGAAAACGGTGCGTCGTAGCAAAATCTGACGAAATTTTCGATACCCTTTTAACAACCCCGGAGGTATTTGAGAGACATCCAATGGTAAAAAAAACTTTTTTGACATCTGTTGGAACAAAAAATTTTTATTTTAACTATAACTTTTGAATTTAGTTCAAATTGAAGAAAACAGAGGAGCAGGGGGACGGGGGGCGCAGCCCCCCACCAAGGGGGTTCGGGGGGCGAAGCCCCCCGCCACCAAAGAAATCCTAACAGTCATTTTAGGTTAGGTTAGGTTAGAACAGTGACCAAAACGCCGCGTGAGCTGAGCGAGCGAAGCGAGCGTGCCGCGGTAGCGGCCGGCGAAGTGCCAGAAAAGACTTTTTTATTTTCACAGACCTAGCTTCAAAATAAATAAATACAAGATTATACCCCGATAAATTTATGCATTTTGAACATTATGCCTTTTAAGTATTATGACATTTAAAAGTTATACCTTTTGATAATTATGCTTATTGAAATTATGCCTTTCGATGATTATGCCTTTTAAAATTCGGGCAAAAAAAGTATGAGTTATGAAATTATGGCTTTCAACACGATGCGTTTCATGTTTATGGCAAAAAATGTTATGCGTTTCATTAGGTAACCCAGACGGCACTGATCGTCGTGGCCGGTTGGAATTTCCCATGTCATAATTTTAGTTCCAGATAATGACAGTATTGACACGCGTCAAGTTATATGGCTCGTACTCTAGAAATTAAGAGGACAAAAAGTATGAGATCATGAATGAAATATTGTAATAGTAAGTAGGTACATTCAACAATACCACCAGGTATACACCGTAAGGCTCAACGCCAGTTTTAGAATACTGCACTAAAGACCTTTTGCAACGGACTGCACTCTGGTAAATCCACCAATAGTGTCACAGATGGGCAGCTCAACCAAATGAAACACAAATAATATTTTTATAATGTTTTTAAGACAAAAGGTCATTTGGGTTGACCAGCAGCTACCTGGGATCTAAAACTTTCTAAATCTTTCTAAAGTACGAAAAGAGCATTGTCGTCTCTTTAGAATGGGCGTTATATGGGATAAAACAACAACAGATGGGTAACGGTAGTGAGTGCCCAAAGCAATAAAATTTTAAACAAAAAACAATGCCACGTTTTGTAAAATCCCAGACAACGCATGTTATTGAATCTTCGTTGGTAGAAAAAACAAATGGGCGGGGCTAAGAACGGGCAGCCCTTCTTGTCCATGCTAGCGAAAAAGTTGTATAAGTGTATATCTGGTGGTTTTGTTCATTGTACATATGTGGCGGTGGGCATGAAGTTAGCGGGGCAGCAGCCTGCGCTACGCGGCGGGCGACGGACGCGCGCGCTACTAGACGCGACGGACGGAGACGGGAAGATTCGTGGGCCGCGCCGATGCCAGCCCCGCTGCCTGCCCGCTGATTTCGTGCCCGGGGCCTAAAATCTTACCTAAGAGTAATTGAGAGTCTGTCTTCAGCTGAAACTGCTTTTCTCCAAGTCGTATCCTGGTAGGTTATAGCAGGACTAACTAGCCGAAGTAACATATCAAATGTTTTTATAGACATTCGGTAATATCCGAAAAATAGAATTTGATTGAATCAGGCGTCACTTGGCGGAAGTCCCTAACCATTGTGAAAAAACGAAATATATGTAGCTTACTTCCGCAAAAAACACAATATGCAAGATGCACCGCTCGCCCGCCCGCAAAATAATTGCACATGCACACCACGAAAACACCAGTGCACAATACCTGCATCTAGCAAGACAGCAATACACCTTGCACCGTCACCGATTAGACTACTCTACACGTGTTTCTCCCCAACCCGGGCTTTCCTCAGGAGATAGTTCGTGCTAGTTCGTGCGAAAAACCAACACCAAATGCTATGTCTATAAATGTCTTGCTAGATGCAGGTATTGTGCACTGGTGTTTTCGTGGTGTGCATGTGCAATTTTTTGCGGGCGGGCGGGCGGTGTATCTTGCATATTGTGTTTTTTGCGGAAGTAAGCTACATATATTTCGTTTTTCACAATCCGAAAAATAGTTTGTTGTACTGCCGCAGCTCTTGATATTTTAAGAAGAAAAATCCCTTCATAGGCCTCAAGCCGTATATGGGTGAACCCAATATTCATTAGATCTTTTCGTGTTTCGTTTTCTTCTTCTTAATAGCAGATAAATTAGGACTTTGGTTCTGTCATCCATTTTTACGTGTGTCACAGTCGAGAACCAGCCGACAACTGATAAACGTAGTGATTAGAGTGCTCGTCAGATAAGTCTGCGCGCGGTAAAAATCGAATACTAATCTTTTCTATAACATAAGAACAAAAAAATGCACTGTAACTAGCGCCAAAAACGCGCCAGTCACGCGCAGAGTTATCTGACAAACACTCTACATGCTCTTTGATAACTGACGAAAAAGTATGGGGTAATTTTTGACAGGAGACTGTCCTTTTTAAATCGCGCGATTTTTTATTCGCAGTGCGTGGTAGTAATAAAATTAGCGATTAAAAAATCGCGCGAATTTTTATTCGCGCGAATTTTAATCGCTGTGCGGGCTTAGCCTATTGTAATGAATGTGTCTTTTTGGTCTCATTTTCTTAAAGGTTTTGTGTTGTTTCATTTGCTGAAATATTTTTGTTTAGTTATGCAGTGATAATTAATTAAAATTCAAATGATATTTAAAATTATCCACATTAAACACCCACACACTTAATACTATTACTATCCAATGGATCAAAGGTCACAGCGAATCACGTGGAAACGATGCAGCCGACGAACTGGCCAGACGCGCATCCGGCTCGACGCCTGTTGGCCCAGAGTCGATCGCGCCCATCCCGACGAGCTGGTATGCAAATAATATCCGTGAACGCACTAAAGAATTACACCAACAGAACTGGAGCTTGCTGGATTCGTGCAGACAGGCGAAACTCGCACTGCCGCGCGTGGACGCGCGTCTATCCAGGGCCCTGGTACAACTGTGCAGACCGCAACTTCGCCTGGTAACAGGTGCCATTACCGGTCATGGACAATTTAACAGACATCTATTTAATTTAGGTGTCACCGACAGTCCCCTATGCAGAGGATGCATGGAGGAAGAAGAAACAGCTGCCCACGTACTGCTGGAATGCAGGGGGGTGGCCCCCTACCGAGCGAGGTACATCGGCTCGCCGGGCAGCGTCCAGGAAGCGATCACGAATGTGAAAGCTCTTGGAGCGTTCCTGGCTGAGCTGGGCTGGCTGGAGTGATCTGGCCGCGCACCCTCCGGACGCAAAATAGGCGCAATAGACGTCGAGTTGCGGAAACCGCCCGTAATGCTAAGAAGAAGAAGAAGAAGACAACCCACACACTTACTCATACACATACACACAAACATAGACACACGTACACACTTTTAAAATTTTAAAATATTGTTTACTTGCGTCAAGAGTTTCTTCTTCTTCAGTCTTACTTATCTTCAGTTTCAGTTCGAGTTTCTTCTTCAGTTGTATCTTCAGTTTAAATTATTATTTCTTGTTAAATTACTATTTTATTCTCCTCAATAATGTGTTCATGATTTAAAACAATTATTTCTAGTTATTACCATGATTCTTCATTCTAGGCTCATTAAGCATGTCGGGAATTACTATAATTCTCAAAAATTGTTCTGATCAACTAGTTAGTCTTGTCGTTCGCTTGAACAATAACTACAATATCCTTATTGTTGTTATCTATATCTATCCTATCTAATACTAATATTATAAAGAGGAAAGATTTGATTGTTTGTTTGTTTGCATCGAATAGGCTCCGAAACTACTGGACCGATTTCGAAAATTCTTTGACCATTAGAAAGCTACATTCTTCCCGAGTGACATAGGCTATATTTTATCCCGCTATTCCCACGGGAACGGGTATCACGCGGGTAAAACCGCGAGGATCCGCTAGTCCGTAATATTCTTAGATTCTAAAAAATAATAATGTTATAAGTAGGTAAGTAATACACAAAAAATAAGTCATTGGTTATTGTTATTGGACAAATTTGACTATTAGCTATTAAGGAAATGTTTAGTATTATTTAAATTTTTACTTTTATGCATTCACAATGCAATTTTTATTATCAAAAAATGGAAAATGAAGTATTTACAAAAAATCGACTCGTCTCACAGCTAGCTCCGATGGGATTCGAACCCCCGGGTTGGGGCGAAACACGTGTTGAGTAGTCTAATCAGTGAAGGTGCAAGGTGTATTACTGTCTCGCTAAATGCAGGTATTGTGCACTGGTATCTTCGTGGTGTGCATGTGCAATTTGTTGCGGGCGGGCGGGCGTTGTATCTTGCATGTTGTGTTTTTTGCGGAAGTACTTAACTACTTATATTTCGATACAAGAATCAATTCTCCTTCCACATTTTTTAAGTTTTGTCTTTTTAAATTGTAATGTTTCCCCTTTTTTAATAAAGTAATGTTTGATCTTC
This sequence comes from Crambus lathoniellus, assembly GCA_949710035.1. Lineage (NCBI taxonomy): Eukaryota > Metazoa > Arthropoda > Insecta > Lepidoptera > Crambidae > Crambus > Crambus lathoniellus. The sequence goes on along the minus strand of OX453309.1, from coordinate 28,626,213 downwards.
AGCATCTGGCTAGAGTGACTTTTTCCACTCACTCGATGGCGTTTAGACATCTAAAACAAAATAAGAATAAGTCAATCACACTTATACATACTCAGATTTGAAACAATCACGGAACCCTAAAATAATTAAGTAGGAACCTAGTATTCTATTCTATGAAGTCTGTACTTACATTTCATAACACCTCCAGACACGCAGCGAAATTTGGTTACCACAACTCAACACACTGTGTCAACTGTCACGGAGTGTTTAAGCAACGCGGTAAGCCGCAGCGCAGGTAGGCATAACTCGGCGAGAGCGCGGGTTTCAATGGCGGTAAATAAGTATCAACAACATTCGACAGCCGTATTAAATAGGCGTAACTGAAAATTATCTATATAACATCTAGGTGCAATTTGCAGTAAACAACGCCGACTGTCAATTTCTTATACAGTAAATGCAGTAAGTGTAGCTCGCTACTTAATTCTAATAAGCAAAAATGCTGTAACCCGCACTTTAACTGCCAGGGTCACATTATTTGCAAAAGATGAATTGGCGTAAATGAAAAATTAAAGAAAAATGCTGTTTTTTATGCTGTTTGCAGCAAATAACCAGAATTATTTCATATAAAGTAGGGAAAATTTGAACGCCGTACAAAATTTTCTATTGGTCGTAGAGCAACGGCAGTTGGACCATTCGACGCAGAAAAAAAATCTGAATCCGAATCAGCAATAAAAAAATTTTGACTGGGGTGCGGGTTACAGCAGTTCCGCTTTTTAGCGTCGAAATTATAAAGTAAACAAATTCGTAGCAGTGGGCGGGACACATAGCGCGGAGAATCGATGGCCGTTTGTGGCTGAAAGATTCTCGAATGACGACCGCGAACCGGACGACGTTCCGTGGGCAGGCCCCCTACAAGGTGGACCGACGATCTGGTCAAGGTCGCGGGAAGCCGCTGGATACGGGCAGCGCAGGACCGATCGTTGTGGAGATCCTTGGGGGAGGCCTATGCCCAGCAGTGCTCTTGAAATACTTAGTTCTTAGAAAACTCATTAATTTTGCCTAGTTTTATTAATTTAGTAATTTAACATGAATTCTGTACAAAATTGAAGAAACGGAATGAAATAGCAAGTTTAACGAAGTTTTATTGCGTGTGTGACTGTTTAGCTGGCGACCTTTGTCTTAGAGTCTGACACTTAGACGAAGATTTTACTTTATGCACTAGACTCTAGTGCATAAAGTAAAATCTAGTGACTAGGTAGAGCATAAAAAGCGATTATATATATATATATATATTATATTATATATTAATATTATTATATTCAATATTCATTCAATCGCATGTTGTGCGCGGTTGTAATTGAGATGCAAATTAATGTTATATTTTTTGTTATTATTGTAATTGTTCACATGTGTTGATTTGTGTCTTGTAACTGTGCCTAAGAATAAATAAAATAAAATAAAAATAAATAAATATTATAAGAACTTTGAACTTTGAACTTTGAACTTTGCCTATACCCAACATAAACACGAACTTTACGAGCATGAGAAGTGAAATAATATATTTAGTTTTTCACAATAATAACCTTTTTGTTTTTCGTCTTAGATCTTTTTTCGAAAGCTATGATTTTTTTCACTTTTTGAAAAAAGTTAGTGTTATTTTTATGCACCCCCTTTGCGACACCCGGACGGCCTAAAAAGTGTATATAAATAACTAATGAATAAATAAATAACTTCTTACATTCACACCAATTATCTAAGCCCATTTTAATTTCATTACGAAACCGTATCATGGAAAACTTGATAACGGATAAATATATACTTAAATACTTTTTGTTTGTAAATACATACTTAATATACATAGAAAACACCCAGACCAAGACAAATAGACATGTTCATGCACACAAATATTTGTCTTGTTCGGGAATCGAACCCGAGACCACTGGCGCAGAAGGTGGGTAGCCTACCCCTGCGCCAAATCGGTCGTCAAAAGTATATGCAAAAGAATTAGCCTTAAAAATTTAAAATGCTGCTGAAAGTCACAATTCCACGCGGACGAAGTCGGGGGCACAGCTAGTAGGAGAAGGTATTAAATATTCTTATTATATAATCTTTATTTTTTATTCCATCTTTGAACTCAGCAGTTCTGGTGCCTTGCCACGCAGTCTTGTTCGATTGCCACCATGCGTCTACACTTGTAACATTTTGGCGTGTCTGAACACCGTGTCTTTATAATACATTGTCTCTTTGATACAGTATTACCACAGCGCATGCCCAACAAAACTAGCGATGCATGATAAAGACACGGTGTTCTGACACGCCAAAATGTTACGAGTGTTTAACATTTCATCGTACATGGTTTGTGACCGTGTCAGCACAACCTAGACCGTCCACATTGAGCGTAACAAGTCTTGTACGATGACACGGAGTCCGGTCCGATGTCATGACACAAGTCTGGACGCAGCTTAACTCGTTCTTTCATTGGTAACCTGAAAGATTTTTTTAAAATCTTTTATGGGCTTGCTCTTGGCTTCACACTGAACCTTAGGATTGAGAAGAAGCCTAAGATGGAGCGAGCTTACCAGCAGCCTATTCACTCTAGCTTTAAAAATTATAGGGTTGTAGTCATTCGGGAAAACAGGCGCAGGCAGGGAATTCCATTCCTTGGCGGTGCGCATCACAAAGGAAGAAGAAAAGCGCTTGGTACGCATTCGCGGGATGTTGACCAAGTAAGGATGATAGCCCGTTGTGCATCTAGATTCTCGGTAGATAGGTAGGTCTAGATGTAGCCTACATCTACTACATCATGTAGGTAAGCGAACTGTTAACAACTAGAGAAATGTAAGCTGATTTCCAGGTTTACAAGAATGGCTCCAAAGATTATACTTAACGTGAAAGGAAATATAAAAGCGATACCTTCTTACCTTTTTTTCCACGTCTGAATCTTTTCATTTCCTCCAAATAAGATAATACGAAACTTAACTTTAACTTAAGTTACTATGAATAGACGGTTATTTTGTACTTTTTAGTCTGTTCCTATAAAAGTGGGTTTTATTAGTTTTTTAAACTACATATTTATTTTCATGTCTCATATTCGGAAAGTAACTCCGAACTTGCCTAAAATGCGGGTTGAAAGTGGTATGTGGCGGCCCTAGGGCCGTTATGAAATTTAAAAAAGGAATAGGAGGGGTCATGTCAAAATCTGTAATTGCATCTTCACACGTTCCGATCCGACAGCCGATTTGGTCTGGGAGCAGACCGAATCGGAGGTCGGATAGGAACGTGTGTAGAGTCTTTAAGTATCTCTTTGGACATTTATTTACCAAACGTATGCAGGCAAAAGCACAGAAGCCTATACAGCCATGTTTTGCTATTATATAAAATAATTAATATCGTAGAATTATTATTTTGATATATATAACATTGTTTTTTTTAAAGAATGCGTTTTTAGAAACAGATTAAACCAAATAAGGTACCTATTTGTAACATAAAAAATCAGGCTATTCATTTCATGGAATTGCATAGAGTATGGGTCAAACACCAAACAAGACTGTATGGACTTAGTTTCCCTTGCCTTCCCTAAAATAGAGAAAATGAAGCCACAGGAAAAATATTTTTAAGATTATTTCTGTTTATTTTTACTTTCCTCATATTCGAAATGAAAAGTAGAGTGTTTACTTCGGATGTATGGACCCATAACAGTCTCGAACTATCGGCGCCCTCACTTCGTTCGTGCGCCAAAACACTCGACTGTTATGGGTGCCATACAGCCCTTACTAAACAATCTACTATTTTACTTTTTAGTTTAATAAATGGCAAACTATGGATGGATTGTAATGGATTTTACAGTCCTTTCATGTGTCTGCCCACCCCTTAAACATTGAACGAACGAAACAAATGAGCCCAAACTCGAGGGGTTTCCTAGTGGTCATAAAGAAGTACCACTGGCTTTATCACTGCTCCATCATCAGACCCTCACCACCAAGTGTAGCGAATAGGTCTCATCAGAACGAAACAAATGAGCCCAAACTCAAAAGGTTTCCTAGTGGTCATTAAGGAGTGCCACTGGCTTCATCCCAGCTCCATCATAAGACCCTCACCACCAAGTGTAGCGAATAGGTCTCATCAGAACAAAACGAATGAGGCTGAACTCGAGGGGTGTCCTAGCAGCAATTAAAGAGTTCTATTGCCCACTTATTCTTTACTCCATCATCAGATCAGTTCGATGGTAGCAATTTATTGTATTGTCATCGGATTCATATAGACTTGCAAAGTTTCAAATTAATACGACTATTAGAAGTAGGTTCAAATTGAATACCAAGATTTTCTTACATTGTGACTTAGTTAGTTAGTTACAGGTGAAGCTAATAAAAGTGTGGTAAAAATAGCATGCCACATCTACACGTATTTCTAATAATCTACCCTTCGCTTGCGTAATGCTAATATTACACGGTTCAACCAAATTAATTCACTTTGGTTGAAAGTCGCAGAAATACAGGTGCACATTGACAGTGAATGATTCACTTTTACGTTTACATTGTTTAATTTGTTTGCTTCATCCAAATTGAAAGGCAAAAGTGAACTGTGTATTTCCGCCATAAGCCGCGTCCATCGATGATTCTTTTTGATGATAAGTGATAAGTAATACAATTATTAAAGAAACAGTATCTCACCTCACCACAAACAAAACAGACGCAGGCGGCCGCGGCCACAGTTATCCAAGCACAAAACTTCAGCATTGCACGCCGCTCGATCATCGCGCTCACATCGCTACTGGGCCGTTACTGTCAAAGCTAATGATACTCTAAATAGCCCACTTAATTATGTAAATTACGGATAAAGGATTGACTGAGTAGACCCAGATAATATCTTGTTGCCCAAAATATCATAAAACACCATTAATTTATATTATTAATGAGAGAAGCATTTGGAAGTATTATATTTTATTTTTATTTTGAAAATTTACTGCTAGACAATTTTATGTGAGTATAAAATAAAATAGCCGACTCGAACTTGTCCGCGACACACAATACTCACAGTATCACTCCGCGGTTCGCCGCGTTCTCCCAAGTTCGAGTTGAGTGCGAGAACGAAAACAGTGGTACGGGTATCAAGCGCAATAAACGAACAAGAAAGAGGGTAGACAGATTCGTCTGCTCCTAATACCATCCACCCGCATTAACTTTATTCAGTTACTCCGTGATCATGGCGTGTGCAACTGCGCCGAAATATCGGGAACTCGAAAAACGAAATAAACATGGTAAAAATCCCGTCTTTCATAATAGTTATCACATACATTATTCCAAGCACTGGTATTATGGACATTGGAAACAATGAAGGGTATTACCACGTACATACACCCAGACCCGAGGAAATATTGAAAAGTTCATTTTCAATATTTCCCCGACCGGGGATCGAACCCGGGACCTCTAGAGATAGCGGCACCTTTGTAACGATGCCGTTTCGTTCCGGTCTCATGGATGGTTAGATAGAACCTTCATGATGGCTGGAAACTTCATAGTTTAATTTACTGGCAATCTATAGTATAGTATTCTGGACCTGTCCATTCAAATTCAAAATTTTCGTTTCACGATCCTTGTTCAGCATTTTTGACTTAGTCCTACAAAAACCAGTTATTATATTAGTTGAAATTGTGTTGATTATAGTAATAATAAAGTGGAACCCTTGACCCTTGGAAAGGGGTAAGTTATCATAGTCATACTTACTACTACCTACCTACCTACTTTAAGCTTCAGGCTAAAGTTCAAACATCAGTTAAATATTTCAACAACATTTATTCAATAATTATTAGTTTTACAACATTCCGCCATTTTTCGTGTCCAAAAACATCATCTGCCGCTTTTTCCTTTTTCTTTTTTTAATTTCCTCTAAGGCAGCGGCACCAAAGAGGTTTTAAGAAAAACGTACCTATTTATAATTTGGCTTTAACAAAACGATATGTGAAAATATTTAAAATAATCGAATACCGCACCGTAACCATAATTAATAATTTTAATACAACTTAGAGTTCATGTTACAACAACTATACAACCAAAATATTAGTTATATCCTTTAACAATCGACGTTATTGTACGTGTACCTAACAGCTCGGCCTTCCTGCTAGACGCGAGTCCCTTCGCGTTTTATACAAAGCAAAGAAAAACATTATACTTTCAGCGAATACAAAATCAAAGAACAAATTATTTACACAAAGTACTAGGTACTTATTCAAAATATTCTTATACGAACAGCAAAAATATGAAAAATATTTATATAGGCCAGCTCATTTAATTATTATTACAATTTTCAATTCACCGTAAATAGGGTACAATACAATGCAGTTGGTCGTATTTTTTTAAAACTTATACTTACCTATTTTTAGCCATTTGTTACACTTTGTAGGTACTTACCTGACTTTCACAATTAATACCTACCTGCCATGCTCCTCAACCATTATTATGATTACAATCATTAACATCATCATTTACACAATTAAAATATGTTTATTTATACCTAGGTGCACATATTTATCAGTCACCCAATAAAATGTCTTATTCCTTAGTACCTACATTTACAAGATCACAATTTCAAAAGCAGTCGGTGCATAGACTACCGCAGAACTATTCCGTAAAATATAAGAAAAATGTGCATCCCATGCATCAAACATTTTGGTAGGTACTATTGCCCTGAAACGCTAATAAAATACATCGTTCGATTAACCAGAACATTTTTTTTTACATCTGAAACTTACATTGTATAGTACCAAATAGTCTGTCTAGAGCATCTTCAAAATGATTGTAATAATCATCATCATCATCACCAGAACTTCTATCAATGTCCTGATCTTAACTCATCTAAGGTTGAGTTTTATCCATAGCTATCATTCTCTCATAAATATTCGCCCGTCTTTGCCGACAATGGTGCATCCATAATGGCGTTTTTCTCTTTACAAGAACAACCGCGTAAGGTGATGCTGACTCCCTAACTACTACAACAATCAATAAATAATTCATCTATTTTCAATAAATTCTATTAACATAGGCACGCCGCCCGCGACCGCTTCCTGGACCATAACTAGAGATCAATAATTTAATACAAAATAATTATTACAAATGCCAAAATTTTAGTTCAATAAAATAAGTAACACCTTTGATTTGAATAGTACAATAATGTTTAACAAATTTAGAAACGAATTCCATAAACAAACAGAGTAGGCGATATATTTTACAACTTTTAACGTTGCATACCAACGTCGAAATAGTGGCGATATTATATCTTGGGACGTTTTCAAGCTACCGTTATATATCTGATACCAATGTTTCTGTTTTCATTTATATAGTTATCTCGCGCCTATTGGGACATGAGACAATGTCAATTTTATCTAAGAGAATCCAAACTATATGATGTTTGTAAATACACCACACCACCGAAGCTTTGCGCAAAAGCCCTCGCAAGAGCCTTATCTGATTTTAACACAATGTAAATCAAGTCCTTGTCTTCTTCATCTCGGGTGATTATTTCTTGGCGTGAGCCTCTTTATAGCGCATCGGCTCATCGGGGCGCTCACGCACGGTTGACTAGGTCATCGGACCTACCCCAGTCAGTACTCTTCACCGTCGTCGCGCGGTCTGCCCCGCCAGGTGAGACCCGTTTGGGAGGCCCAGCGGAGGCGACCAGCGGACGAACGACGGGCTTATGTGCGGGGGCGTGATTAAACCATGTTAACGGGCAATTCAGCAAGCCAATAATGCCATTTATTTATTGTAGTAAATGACTATTCTCCATTCTTCATCCTACTTTGTTCATAAAACAATAGTGATTGGCTGTTATCATGAGCTATAAACAAAGCCTTATAAAGCCATTTCATCCATTTTACCATAACGCCAGCGCTAACGCCAACCAACTACAGCTCCAACGTAGCTCCAGCTCCGATTCCAGCTCCAGCTCCAACTCAGGCTCCAGCTTCGTCTCCGGCTCCAGCTCCAGCTCCAGCGCCAGCTCTAGCTCCAATGCCAGCTCCAACTCAAGCTCCGGCTCCAGCTCCAGCTCCAACGCCAGCCCTAGCTTCAGTGCCAGCTCCAACTCCAACTCAGGCTCCAGCTCCAGCTCCAGCTCAAGCTCTAACGCCAGCTCTAGCTCCAGTGCCAGATCCAGGTCCAGCTCCAGCTCCAATTTCAATTCCAATTCCAATTCAGATTCCAACTCCAGCTCAGGCTCCAGCTCCAGCTCCTGCTCAAGCTATAACGCCAGCTCTAGCTCCAGTGCCAGATCCAGGTCCAGCTCCAGCTCCAATTTCAATTCCAATTCCAATTCAGATTCCAATTCCAATTCAAATCTCAATCCTAAATTAGGATTCCTAATACAATGCAACATAATGCAATCCAATTCAATCTAATTCCAAACACTATTCCAAATCTAATTTCCATTCCCATTCTAATTCCAATTTCCATTCCAATTCCAAATCCAATCCCAATCCCAAATCCAATCACAAAACCAATCATAAATCCAATTCAAATCCCAAATCCAATCCTATATCCCATCCTAAATCCAATCCCAAATCCAATCATAAATCCAATCCCAAATCCAAGCCCAAATCCAATCCCATATCCAATCCCAAATCCAATCTCAAAGCCCAAGTTAAATCTCGAATCCAATCCCGAATCAGTTCCCGAATTCAATCCTGGACCAAACCTCAGATCCGATCCCAGTTCCAATCCAGGATCTAAATCTCGAATTCAATTCCGAATCCCATCCCGAATCCAATCCCAAATGCAATCCCAAATGCAATGCCAAATCCAAATCTAATCTCAATCTAATCCTCAATCTCAATCTCACTCGCAAACGCAATCTCAACCTCAATTCTCAATCTAAATCTCAATCTCAATATCAATCCCAATCTCAATCTCAGTCACACACGCAATCGCAATCTCAATCGCAATCTCAATCTCAGTCGCAATCTCAATCTCAATCTCAATCTCAATCTCAATCTCAATCTCAATCTCAATCTCAATCTCAATCTCAATCTCAATCTCAATCTCAATCTCAATCCCAATCTGAATCTGAATCTGAATCTCAATCTCAATCTTAACCTCAAACTCAGTCGCACACACAATCGCAATCTCAATTCTCCATTTCAATCTCAATTTCTCAATCTCAATCTTAATTTAAACTTTGATCTCAATCTCTGTCGAACACGCAATCGCAATCTCAATCTCAGTCACACACACAATCGCAATCTCAATCTCAGTCGCAATCTCAATCTCAATATGAATCTCAATTTCAATCTCAATCTCAATCTCAATCTCAAATCTCAAATCGCAATTCTCAATTCTCAATCTCAAATCTCAATCTCAATTCGCAATCTCAATTCTCAATCTCAATTCTCAATTCTCAATCTCAATTCTCAATTCTCAATCTCAATTCTCAATCTCAATTCTCAATCTCAATTCTCAATCTCAATTCTCAATCTCAATTCTCAATCTCCATCTCAATCTCATGCATTTGCTTACCACCACTGTAGTCCCACTAAAGCTATGCTATGGGTCTATCCTGTTTTTACGCCCTTACCGTTGCACAAACTTGCGTCATCCGACCCCCGAGGATCTCGACGATATAGCACGCTATAAGTCCTTGCTATTGCTCAAACTTCACAATACATAACGGAAAGAACTTGTTAGCGCTTCATATTATATTTCTTATATTGTTACATAGTTGTGTATGGAATAAGTATCGTTAAAGTTATTCAAACAGACTTTCACCGCAGCCTTCTCAAGAAGTTTAAACTAATTCACACTGAAAATACCTAATGTTAATGGCTAATGACGATAGTACTGCCTACTCCATCAATTTCATAATGACCTGGAGAAAAAGGTCATACTGTCCCATTAGCCTCAAAGAACACCCATTATTCCGAATCACTTGCTATACTTATTCAAATAATTGAAATTTCGCATTTAAAAATAATGTTTGCAAGTCGAATATGTCGATCTACAAGTCGCAAAGCCACCACAAGTGAGTGATACTATGGCGTTCATACGGGCACACCTCTCATACGATTATCACATCTTAGGTGATCCACGTTTTTTTCTTTACGGCACAAAACGTGCATGTACTAACGGAAAATCATAAGACAATCAATGTCGTACACAGAACATTATTGAAATACTTACTTAAGTTTAGATAGACAATCCTTCAGCTATAATGTTTGCTTGACCAGAATTAACCCGTGCTCAAATAATATGGTTGCATTGACTCGCAACGTTCCTTTCGTAAAAACACCGGTTTGTCCTTCGTCTCACTCTTCCATAGGCTAGGGAGTCTATGGGAGTCTCGCTCCAGCCTTCACCAACTTCATCTTCTGTATCCGGTCCGGCCCTTAACCCATCATCATATATCATCATCATGACAGCTGAACGTCGCCGTCGCCTACTGATGGGCATGAACATCCCCCAAGGATCTCCACAACGATCGGTCCTGCGCTGCCCGCATCCAGCGGCTTTGCGCGACCTTGACCAGATCGTCGGTCCACCTTGTAGGGGGCCTACCCACAGAACGTCGTCCGGTACACGACACCAGCCCTTCACCTCGGGCAGCATCACATACCAGCTCTTAACCTCGAGCATCATCACAATATTAACCCTTATCCTCGGGCATCCTAATAAACCAGCTCTTAACCTCGAGCATCATCACATATTAACCCTTATCCTCGGGCATCCTAATAACCCAGCTCTTAACCTCGAGCATCATCACATATTAACCCTTATCCTCGGGCATCCTTATAACCCAGCTCTTAACCTCGAGCATCATCACATATTAACCCTTATCCTCGGGCATCCTAATAACCCAGCTCTTAACCTCGAGCATCATCACATATTAACCCTTATCCTCGGGCATCCTAATAACCCAGCTCTTAACCTCGAGCATCATCACATATTAGCCCTTGTCCTCAGGCATCATCATATACCAGCTCTTAACCTCGAGCATCATCACATTTTAGCCCTTGATTTCGGGCGTGTCGTTGCCATCATTGTCTCTGGAATTTAGAGAAACGCATAGATCAAAATGTTATAATTAAAAACCTTAACAAAAGAAAAACGGCTTTATGTAAGAAGAACCCCGGAATGAAACTCCGTCAAAAACTCTTTATCTCTCTTTAATCCAATAAAAATAAACTGCTTATTTCTTGAGACAATGCTGTCTAAACCTTCATACTAACTACTCAACACCCGCCATCTACATAATATTTTTTTTCATCCGCGCACGGCTCATTATCAAAGGCAAATTCCTTTTTGGACGGTTACAATTTTATTCTGTATTATCAATTGCCGAATTTTAACTTAATGTTTTTTTTTTACTTGCATGAATTTTACATAAATCTTTCATTTATTAAAAGCAAGATTATAGAATCCTTAACTTGTACCTAAACAGGATTCTTAACCGAAACCATAACGCAATAATAATTTTGATTTGCTGCATAACGTTATTTTTACATTTAGAATAGCTTTGAATCATAAAAGAAAACAATAAAATTAGTATGTACCTATTTCGTTATATTTGATCAACATCTTTGCATTGCCAACAATATTAAATAAAAGGTTTTTTTTGTTTTAATTAAACTATCAGGATCCTTAGGTTCATTTATTACTTTTATTACAATAAAAAAATACTATCACAAGTTGTAGCAGCTTGACAATAACTTAATTAGCAATTGTTGGAAGTTTGTAATCTGCTTGAACGGAACATAATGACAGCTGTTATATCGAACGGGAATCGAGATCTATGGTATGGTTAGATATACAGCGCTCAGCTGCAGCTGCTTTTTAGGATTCCAAATCAAAATGGTAAAAAGGAACCCTTATGGTGCGATTCAGTCTGTCTGTCACAGCTGGACATCTCGAGAACCACTAATGCCATCAACTTGAAATCTTGTTTAAGAAGACGTTTGCCAAACCATTCCGCAAATAAGAGAGAATTAAAAATATTTCATTGTTTTTTGCAACAGGTTCTGAAGAACAGAAGAAACAGCAAGAAGTTTATGTAATGATTACAGGAAAAATAAAACGATGTCTCCAAACAGCAAACCTTTTCAGAAATTATCAACAAAAACCACATTAGTTCTACTATCGGGCAAAAGATGGCGCCGACCCAAAACTGCAATAATTCTACATCGCAAATTTTTTGACGAATATATAATAGCCTCTCCGATGAAAACATCCTCACGTTTTTTTGTCATTGATTCCATTCCAAAATACTATAACACAGATTTTATTATTTATCATTAAAATCTTGTAGGCTTACAGAAAAAAAAATCAATGCAATTCATATTTCAAATCACACTAAGTACAACAATTTTCTCTTGTCAATTTTCACAATTCATTCCAATCAAATAACACCAAATGAATAATTATTGTCAAATACATAAATCATGCGATCTCAATACTTTTTCAACATAAATTGCCTTGAAACTTTACGCTAAAGTTTTATTTTGCAATAAAAACTATCTTCTTTAGCTATATAATAACATGCAACAAGTTCACTTAACTTTGGTTTTGCAGGCGTGGAAGGAAATTTTGTATATCCTTTACGTGTCCCCTTCTGAACTTTAAGCTTCAGGCTAAAGTTCAAACATCAGTTAAATATTTCAACAACATTTATTCAATAATTATTAGTTTTACAACATTCCGCCATTTTTCGTGTCCAAAAACATCATCTGCCGCTTTTTCCTTTTTCTTTTTTTAATTTCCTCTAAGGCAGCGGCACCAAAGAGGTTTTAAGAAAAACGTACCTATTTATAATTTGGCTTTAACAAAACGATATGTGAAAATATTTAAAATAATCGAATACCGCACCGTAACCATAATTAATAATTTTAATACAACTTAGAGTTCATGTTACAACAACTATACAACCAAAATATTAGTTATATCCTTTAACAATCGACGTTATTGTACGTGTACCTAACACTACTACCTAATACCTTTAGAATTTTAAGTACTAAGACTTTTTGATATTCATGTATTTTTTTATCTTGTTGTTACAGTTCCTTATTCCTACCTTCTACCTATTTCTACATAAAAGAAAATAAAACAAGTCTTGTTTATATAGGGTCAAGGGACTTGACCCTATATAAACATCTTTTATTCATCTATCTACTACCACTACATCTTGTGCGGCGATTACCGACGCTCCAGCACCTATACTGTGGCCCTGTGTCACACTGGCCACTTTGCTACACCTTTAAACCGGTGCGTACACCACTCGGCCATGGAGGTCGTGAAATTACTACTGAATTTAATGAATTTAATGAAGGCTAAGTGCTACACAGATGTGGATAAAAAAAAACCTACCCTCACACTCGAGAGAAATACCTTTCCAGCCCCCTGATTCACGAACCGTCGGAAAAGCTCCCGACCGACAGCGGAATGTAGGTATGGACTGTCTCTATCACACACTCTACACAAGGGGGCAGATATTCTCGAGTGTGTGGGAAGTAATATCTACACTCTACAGCTAGTAGCGAGACGGGTCGAATTTTTCTAATAGGTAGGGCAAAGGTACCCTTTGTGGCCACTTCAATGATTTTTTGACTTTTAAGCACTAAGACCAGTCTTAGGTATTATTAATACACAAGTTATATCATAAATTATAGATAATTTATCTACCTTTAAAGGTACATTTTTCAAATTTATAAAAGTAAAATAGCTTTTTTTATATTACACTCAATGTGTGAGACGTGCCAAATGTACCGGTTTTGGCCACTTACTGATAAGTTATTTAAATTTTTACTTTTTTGCATTCACAATGCAATTTTTATCATAGATGCAATTTTTATCAATTTTTCCATTTTTCCACTTACTGATAGTTAAACTTTTGTAAGTATTGCGAAAAATCAAAACCAAACCCAGGTAAAATCAATATATTCTAATGCGCTAGAAACCAGTTAATTGCAAAACAACAATTTGATTGTAAAAAACGAAGGTTTATAAAGTATTTCATCCAAAACAAATTTCTTAAAATTTTCATACAAAACATTTTTTCAAACAGAAAATTGAATTTATTGAAAAAAAAATCTTAGGACATAAGGAATTCTAACGATTGTTATTATTACCTAAAAATACCTTGTTTTAATAGCCTTTATCAAAAATGGCTTAAAGTTGTTTAGAAAACTTTTAGAGCAAAAAGTGGGCAAAACCGGTACCATGGCCAAAACCGGTACGACTGCCCTACTTCATTTTAATTTTTTAATAAAGAAAGAAGTCTTAACAATTAAATAAGAATGAACTCCATTTAAGTAACATTATTTAATTACGGAGACCTTTTAAATTTAAGTATTACCCTTTCCAAGGCCAAGGGTTTTTAATGGCCCATTTTTTATGTAAACAAAGCACTTGCGCGCTTGTTATCTCTTCCGACTGTAGTTACATTTATGAGTAGCTGATGTGATGACTCAAAGCGTCAAATAAAAGCTATGGGAAACTTTTACGAGATGTTTTGTTTTTATAATCGTCGTTCGGTCGATTGGTGCGGTCCATTCGAAATATTTTTTTCACTAGTTATCGGTGAAATGACATATAAAAAGTATATATATATATATTATTTAGAATCTTCATGAAAAAACCTTTGAATTAAGAGTATATACGAAATAACACAAACAAAATTTGTTCCAAAAAATTTGGTAAGTTATTACTTTCGATTTGCACATCCGGTCTGAATTCAATTTTATTTTTCCTCCGGGTCACATATTGTATTGTATTTTTACAGTTATGTAGCAATCGTGTATTTTTATTTTTCAATTATTAATTTTGTGTTTCTATATTCACCAGGTAACGATGGGGGTATTAGAAGAAAAAAAAATATTCACATAAACCTCACTTGATTCCAAAACTGAAAATAATTCACAATTATGGCAATTTAGATATTTATAAAAAAATAAAAATTCTTTTCTATTGTAAAGTTGTATATTTAATAAATACATTATGTCACATTCAAAATACATTCCAGAATTATTAGGACTTCTTTTGAGTCACTTAAGTAGACAGTAAACTTAAGCAAATTTCTTCCCCGAGGTATAGGTAGCGGAAAATTTTTCGGTGGTAATATAAGGTTCAAGATATAGTACTCACCCTAAAAATTAAAACACAAATTAGGTAAAATTATTATACACCAAATTATAAACTAATGTAATTATTATTACGTGTTATTAACTTTATATTATGATAGACTGGTGGCTCCCCCGCGGTTTTACCCGCACGTTCCCGTGGGAATATCGGGATAAAATACTGTCTAAAGTCACTTAGAAAGAGTAGGTAAGTTTTTAGTTTTCTTTCTTTCTAGTGGTAAAAGAATTTTAAAAACCGTTTTAGTCGTTTTTAGGGTTCCGTACACTCGAGGAAAAATTCGGTGAACCACCTCTTACTTCTTTTCACGTGGCTGGTGCCTCGCCATTCACGCGCAGACCCTTTTACTATTTTTTTATGTATTAAGCTAGGGTAGTACCACAGTTTAAGCAGTACAATGCATAAACAATTACGGATAGGGACTGCAACTGAACGGTGAGACGCCAGCCACACGAAAAGAAGTAAGATGTGGTTCACCGAATTTGTCCCCGACTATACCTCAAAAGGAAAAACGAAACCTTAATAGGATCACTTTGTTGTCCGTCTGTCTGTCTGTCTGTCTGTCCATCCGTCTGTCTGTCCATCCGTCTGTCTGCCAAGACCCTTTATCGCGGGAACACGTGGAGGTATCGAGTTGAAATTAAAAACATATACTAAGGTTTACGGTCCCTTGAAGCTGTGAAAAGATCAAACTTATAAGTTAACGTAAAAAAAGATATAGCCGTTTATGCCGCAAAAAACGCATATTTCGACACTCTCAATGGAATCAAAATTCATAGGGTACTTCCTGTTGACTTAGAACTTTGAAATTTGGCATGTAATATCGTCTTATACTACCAGTATGGGGAAAAATCTGAAAACTATACATTTGTAATCAAATCATTAACTGTCTGTCTTTCTGTCCGTCTGTCTGTCAAGACCCTTATCTAGGGAATGCGTGGAGGTATCGAGTTGAAATTAAAACCATATACTAAGGTCTTTAGTCCCTAGAAGCTGTGAAAAAATCAAACTTCTGAAAACTGAAAACTCTGAGAAAAATCTGAAAACTATACATTTGTAATTAAATCATAAAAAAATATACTTAGTCCGTATAGGCAAGTAATACGTTTGAAAAAAAAAATGCATTGTGAATGCAAAAAAGTAGTCAAAAATATTGTCCAATGTTGTGTAAATAATGGTACGGAATCCTCCGTGCGCGAATCCGACTCGCACTTGGCTGGTCTTTTGAGTATTTCCATTACAAACATACAAACAAACATTAACAAAGAAGTCAAATCTTTCCTCTTTACAAATGAGTAAAGATAAACACATCTTAGATTTCTGCGCGAAATGTTCATATAAATAAAACACTTTCACGGATCTTTCACGCATTTATTTCCGAACGACAAACAAAGACAATTAAAGTGGGTACTTATATTCTTTTATTAAAATAAAAAAATAGTGGGTAGTTTTCCGTGACCACGGCCCCTGGAAAGGTGCCGAAACGTCGGATAAACCAAAAAACTTATAAAAACCACTTAAAATTTAACCAAGTTGTTAAATAAATGCGTGAAAGATCCGTGAAAGTGTTTTATTTATGAGTAACTAGCGGCCGCCCGCGGTTTCACCCGCGTGGTTCCCGTTCCCGTGGGAATATCGGGATAAAAAGTACATATAAACCTTCCTCTTGAATCACTCTATCTATTTAAAAAAACGCATCTAAATCCGTTGCGTAGTTTCAAAGATTTAAGCATACAAAGGGACATAGGGACAGAGAAAGCGACTTTGTTTTATACTATGTAGTGATAGTGAAGATAAGTTTGGGAAGTCTTTGCATAGATGAAGGCGCTACTCGGAAAAAGTATGGACTTTTTGATTTAAAACTATAGAACGGTTACAGTTGTTACAAATCTGGTAATAAGATAAATATTTCTTCATACCTTTATCTAGAATCGTATAGTTTCAAAAACACGATTTTTTTTATTTTGCCTCGACACTTTTTCTTTTCGAAAAGACCTCTAAAAATACGAAAATTCAAGATTATTCTCAAATGGGGTTACTTACACTATTGGAAATTGGTTTAATTAGAGGACACCAATAATATTTAGGATCGTATAGAAGCATTTTAAAATCGCTGTAGTTTCTTAATACGAAGTGATTTTGTGTTTTTTTTGCCTAATCTGGAAAATCGGTCTCGCTCCCGCGCGCGTCGTTTTCTTATTGCTATCTCGCTTCAGCATAATTTTTCCGAGTATCGCCTTAACTTTGTCAATAAAATACGATAATATAGTAAGTGTACTTACAGCAGGTGCTGGGCACGCATTTGGGTTTAGATTCCCGAATTTCGCAAGGTACATGCCAGCCCAATTTGTTTTGAGGAAATCGCAAATCGTTTTGGTTACTACTATACGTGTTGGAGCACTTTGTTGCTCATACATAAATTCAACCTGCAAAAAATCAATATAAAAAGAGACACCATAAGTGTCATAAGTGCCATAAAGTGTAAGTCAGAGGCTTTAAACATCGTTCTATGTTTGATCGTCTTATGCGATTTATAAACCAATATTCATCAGGGTCGACTTACTCCTATCATCATCATCATCATCATTTCAGCCGTACGACGCCCACTGCTGGGCATAGGCCTCCCCCAAGGATCTCCACAACGATCGGTCCTGCGCTGCCCGCATCCAGCGGCTTCTATACAGGATAATTTTTTATCAGTGCACAAATTTTTATGATCGATACAGAATCGGTAATTGAACAACTTTCTCCTAGAAACATGGGTCGAAATACGACAAAAATTTTTGGACTTCCCATACTAAATCGATCACGTGATCAGTCCGCTTTGTATGAAGAGTCAAAATTTTTTTGTCATATTTCGACCTATGTTTCTAGGACAAATTTGTTTACCTACCCATTCCGAGTCGATCCTAAAATTTGTGCACTGATAAAAAAATTACCCTGTATAGCCTGGAGGAACTGAAATTATTAAAGGACGATACTAGAATACTTGGAAGCTACCGGGCAAAAAGCATACCTAAACTGTTACTTTATCTAAGTTTACAATATCTATGTACTAGCTTTCCGCCCGCGGCTTCGCCCGCGTGGACTTTACGACGTTATCCCGCGAGATTGCGATATTTTTTCGAAATAAAGCCTATGTTCCTCTCCAAGCAACAAAGTATCTGTGTCCCAAATTTCAGCCAAATCCGTTCAGCCGTTTTGGCGTGATTGAGTAACAAACATACATCCAAACATCTAAACGTTCACATTTATAATCTACTAGCTTTCCGCCCGCGGCTTCGCCCGCGTGGACTACACGACGTTATCCCGCAGGAATTTGATATTTTCCGGGATAAAAAGTAGCCTGTGTTCCTCTCCTGGCTACAAAGTATCTATGTCCCAAATTTCAGCCAAATCCGTTCAGTCGTTTTGGCGTGATTGAGTAACAAACATACAAACATCCAAACATCTAAACATCCAAACATCTAAACTTTCACATTTATAATATTAGTAGGATACATATAATAAAACAGAAACGGACAAAAAGTCTGTACATGAAATATAAAAAAAAATACTGCTATGTGATGTGTACAGGATATAGACCCCAAAACGATAGATATTAAAATTTTTGTCTGTTTGTCTGTTTGTCTGTTTGTCTGTTTGTATGTTCGCTTTTCACGCAAAAACTACTGGACGGATTTTTACCAAATTTTGTGTAGTAATAGCTTATAACCCGGGTCAACATATAGGGTACCTTTTATTGCGGGAAATTTAATTATTCCTACGGGAAAATACAAAAACTGATTCTTAGTAAAATAGATGGCGCCACATGATTATGAAAATACGTTATATTTAATCGCTGTCTCAATTAATAATGAATCATGTTATTTTTTTTTACCTGCTTCAAAACTTAATATAAATTAAAACCCATCCAGGCTCATATAAAATCATAAAAATAATTTCATGTTATTTACCTCATTATATCCACTAAGCAATAGATGGCGCAGGAAGTCAGTAAGATTACGATATACTTCTCACAAAAGAACATTCGAAGGATTATATTAATTAGGGTGAAAGCCCCCTCTGTTGCCACTTTAAGATGTTTTTCACTTCATTTGCATCATAACTACTAAGCAATAGATGGCGCGGGAAGTCAGTAAGATTACGATATACCTTTCACAAAAGTACATCCGAATGATTATCTATATTAAGTAGGGTGAAAGCCCCCGCTGTTGCCACTTTAATTTTTTTTCACTTCTTTCGCCTATGGTCTTAAGTAGGTATCTAAAATTGTCAAGAATGTATCTTATACTTTTCTTTAAATTTTTAAATTTACAATACAAAAAAACTACTTAAAAAATTTAACCGACTCCAAAAAGTATTTGTCAACTGAAAAGGAAAAATATAATTTATATTATAATTAAGGTAGGTACCTTTTGAGGTCGGTGCCAGTCAGTTTATTTCTTTAAATGACTATTTATTTCCTAAGTTTTAGTGTATATTGTACAATAACATACCCACGAAAACTACTAAACCGATTTTGATGAATCTTAGACTGTTCCCAAGTTAGAATACACCTAATTTAAATCAAATAGAATCATCTCGATATGCCTTTAGATTTCGAGAAATTCGTGGACTATGTATATAGTAAAAACATATAACTAAGTATTCATATACTTACGAAATTTAGTTTTATTTTAGTCAATTAAAAACCTATTTTTTAAACTTAAAATGTGCGAAGGGTACCGATTGATGTGTTTTTTGTCAATCAAATTTTAAAAGATACATCGAGAAATCAATACTTAACTAACTTAGATAAAATAAAAGAAACATCTAATTCGATGTAAACTGAAAAGCGTTTATTGAATAATATTCCTATGTCATAAAGAATTATTACTATTGTTATTATGACTTAAAAGTCATAGATAAAAAGTATATTATCAAGCAAAAGTTATTAACGAAATGTTTAAAGCTAAGTAAGCACTCGGGGCAGTGGCCAAAACTAAAGTTCTTACCCTATTGATGTAAAATTTATATTTCGCATTTCTACTCGATGCTAGATGTCGCTACAGTAAGTATAGTGCCACAAATAAATCTGAACCGGTGACAGTGGTCCTGGAGGAGCCACTAGCAATACAAAATTAACTGTCAAAATGGACTGCCGGCAGTCAACAGTATATTTAGTACCAAAAAATAACCACTGTGTGAAATAAGTTTGTCGCAATGTAGACAAAATGTCACCAATGTAGTTTTGAAAAATTTGCTCAAACGCTAAGTGGCCAGTACGTAGTTACCTACACCTACCTACCATTTTTTATGTCATTTAACCGGCTCTGGCTACTTAGGCCTTCAGCCGTAGGTACCATCCAATAAAATAAAGGAATATTAAAAATAGTTTTCTATCTAACTTATTTATTCATTTATTTACTAGGAAAGCTGACATAAGTGATGATTGATTAAAATTAAATAATAAAATGGCATATCATTACATTTTATACCTGTTACTTAAAGAAGAAATGTCTCCATATCAAAATACTAGCCTTCCGCCCGCGACTTCGCCCGCTCGGACTAAACGACGACGTTATCCCACGGGAATGTGATATTTTTCAGGGATAAAAAGTAGCCAAAGGCAGCCATTACATCCAGATCGCGATCACTGATCGTGATCTTGATCGCGATCGAGATTTACTTTGTAGATATTTTGCGATCAAGATCGCGAACCGTCAATCACCTTCGTACACAGTCAATCTGCATCGCGATCATTGATCATTGATCATTGATCCAGATTGACTGTCTAATGGCTGCCTAAGTATGTCACTTTTCAGCTGCCAAACTATTCCCATTCCAAAAGTCACGTCGATCCGTTGCACCAATTTTGACGTGAGAGACGGACAAACAAACAAACCCACTTTCACATTTATAATATTAGTATGGATACACACAATCTCTTTTACATTTTATAGTAAAAATATGATTGGCCTGATATTATGCATTACTAAGTAAGAACTTCTGTTTGAATCGTGAAAGCGCGCATATGCGCAAAACGATAATACGCGCTCTAATCGTGCCTCGTGCGATCCAAGAGCACCAAGAGAACAAATTAGATTCACGATCCATGATCCCCAATCTTAGGTCGTGGTTGGCCAATCCAAGATGGATCGTTTGGTGTGGTTCAGTCTTATGAACCTCGCGTAGAATAGATCTATTGCCCGCTAGCAAGCAACGTCGAAGAACGAAGAACGGCTGTTCAAAATAATCGTTATCATTATACACAATTTAACAAGTAGCTAAATTGAGATGATTTAGATTGAGAATATTTAAAGGGATTTAAAAGAAAATCGAGATCCAAGTGGCCCTTTTGAGTTATGAAGAAGAGAAGAGAAGTTTGTTTTTTTTGTCGCCTCTAAGGGATTGCAGACTTCAGTATTTAATTTGACATACATTTTAGCTTGATACCTCCCACGCAGACTTGAGAAAAAGTTTCTTGACAGACGGACAGATCTTTGAATGAGGGCTCAACTATGTTCATGCAGCATATGATAACAACATACCATGTTCATACCCTAGCCTGCATATTCGATATTCTTTAGACCCTTTTAGTAGAGAATAGGACTTCAAGAAGAGCGTTATGAAATCTGAGCAACAAACACACATAAACTAAACTAACACAAAAGTCACTACACCGCGCGTACGAAGTCGCGGGCAACAGCTAGTATTAAACAAGTAGGATTAACTATTGTTAACTAGAAGAAATTACTATCACGCACGACACTACTTTTCAATTGCGTTATACCACAACACTAGTGGTAGCCTAATCTGTGAACGACTATTTGAATCTGATATTATAGAATCTGTGAGTCAATGACGGCGTAGTCCCCTCAAAGGAGTTGTTATGCCGATATATTTTCTCTGTAATAAATGTTGATATTTATGTGTAATAGTGATTTTTATCTATAACACTATTGACGACTGATATTTTAGGCCACAGTGACTACAGCTGTTAACTACTAATGCAGCCCTAAACCCTCAAAAATATTTTTATACAGGTGTCCCGAAGACAATGGTTAACCCTATAACTATCGATAGGCTTCATCATGGTCCCCCTAATCTGGATATCTTTAAAAATGTCACGATTTTCAAGTTTTTAACATCTTTAGTAGTGAAAAATGGAAAATAAAGTATATAGAAAAAATCGACCCGTCTCACAACCAGCTCCGATGAAATTAAAATAATTTTTTGTAGTTTTAGAAAATAAGCCATTTACGGTTAGTTTTCCGTTTTAAATTATTGAAAAAACGTTTAAACTATTTTATAAATTTTTAATAATAATTGTGTTTACAAGATAAACTATTACCAGAGAAACAAAAATAAACAAGATCTAAAAACCTCCTCATTTGTAGAAATGGCATTATAAAAAGTAAGTAACTTTAAAATATAACTTATTATCAAAAACTACTAAAATATCAAATCTTGAAAACCGTGATATTTTTACAGAGATCAAAATTTGAGATTAGGGGGCCATGATGAAGCCTGTCGAGTTATAGGATTATCCATTGTTTTCGGGACACTATGTATATACTTGCATTGCACTTCTGAGTATTTAAGCAAAAAATAAATTAATCAACAGTGTTGGTTCTGTATTGTAAGTAAAAAAACCTGTCATGACTCAGTTAACAAAATTAAATACCTAACTAGCTCAAGAGACGGCCACATATTCCAAGACTGCTCTGCGAAGTACCGCGGCCAAACACCTAATTTACCTAATCGTATCGTCATAATGTCATTTCACTTGATTGGTAACTTACGGTAACATTATTTCCCCAATTCATTTGATTGGTAACTTACGGTAACATTATTTCCACATTTCATTTGATTAGTAGCTTACGGTAACATTATTTCCCCAATTCACTTGATTGGTAACTTAGGGTAACATTCTTTCCCAATTTCACTTGATTGGTAACTTACGGTAACATTATTTCCCCATTTCCCTTGATTGGTAACTTACGGTAACATTATTTACCCATTTCCCTTGATTGGTAACTTACGGTAACATTATTTCCCCATGGGTGTAGTATAGTGCCAGTGACGTTGGTTTTGTATGTATCTCCCCGTTTCGTCCTGGCGGTGATAACACGAACATTTTTTACATACTGAGGATTCATATAAGTCATCTTCGCTCTCTCCTGGCTGTAAACATCCTGAAAGGCATTGGCGTCAAGATAAATTTTATTATCTCTGACAGACCCGTTGGTGCAGTCGTACTGATCATACCTCCTGCTGAGTCAGACGCAGACAGAAGTCGTGGGTTCGACTCTCTTCGTGGTGTGATGAAGTGAATGACGACTCTTTAGTGCTACTCTGTTGTGGATTAAAAGTAACTTAAACAATTAAACTGATTTCAGAAAGTATATGTCAACTGAAAAGGAAAAAATAATATATTTAACGTACAATCAGGGACAGATTCGTTGAACCACCTCTTAATTATTTTCGTGTGGCTGGCCTCTCACCGTTCACTTGTGATCCCTATCCCTATTGCTTATGAATAGTATCCTAGTTTAACACATAACCAAATGGCGGGTGAATGGCGAGCCACCAGACGAAAAGACGTAAGAAGTGGCTCACCGAATTTGTCTCTGAGTGTACGTCTACGTTTTTGAGGTCGGTCGGTGTCATTTTCTAGCTTTTTTTTTGCTCCTGTCTGGCACCGACCTTAAAAAGGTAGGTACCTACTTTAAAGATATTATTTTTTCTTTTTCAATGGACAGGTACTTTTTGAACTTAGTTTAATTTTAAAATTTCTTTTCAATTTCTTAATTTTTAGTGTAGATTGTTACCATAAGATAACCATATCTCAGTAACTCTATAGAACCGATTTCAATGAAACTTGGACTGTTGGAATACACCTGACTTAAATCAAAAATAATCATCTCGATATGACTGTTTTTTGGAGAATTTCGTGGTCAAACATACAAACATTCATACATACACTTACGAAATTAAGCACACGTGCATGGAAGCCTAATTTTAATGTTACGCTATTATCAATTTTGATCCAATTTTTAACAAAATCACATACATACAAGTTAAACTGATAGCATCCTACTTTTTTGAAGTCGGTTAAAAAGAAGATAAAATAACGTAAGTAATGAACTGACAGAATCTCACCGCACTACTGAGAAACCACACGCCAGTGGTCACTGTTATCAAAATATACAACTTCTGCATTGTACGAAGTTCGTCAATCGCGCTTACTTCGCAACTGAGATTGTTACCGCATATATTATGATAATGGCTACAACAAATTCTATCTACTGATAGTTCATTTAATTATGGTTGGATATATATCTTTTTGTATTTGTTTAATGGCCCAATACCTGAATACTTCACTAATATAAAACGATTTTTATCTACACGCATGTTTTAATATTGGTTCGTATTATGAACTCGTATAAATTAAGGGGGCTTCCATACAACGAACGTGATTTTTATTCCGTTTTTTTTCGATCTTAATAACGACAACAGGTACTTACCGGGGTTACAAACGGACACCAGACAGACAGTTTAAAAAAAATAACCGGTCAAGAGCGAGTCGGACTCGCTCACCGAGGGTTTCGTACCATCATAAATTTACGTAAATATGCGCAGGAAGCTCGTCAAAGTAGGACAGAGGTACCCTTTGTGGCCACTTTAAGGACTTTTTGACTTTTAAGCACTAAATACTAAATAGTCTTAGGTATTTAAGACACCAATTATATCTTCAATTATAGATAATTTATCTACCTTTAAAGGTACATTTTTCAAATTAATAAAAGTAAAATAGTTTTTTGTATATAACACAAAATGTGTGAGAGGTGCCAAATGTACCGGTTTTGGCCACTTATTGATAGTTAAACTTTTGTAAGTATAGCGAAAAATTAAAACCAAACCCAGGTTAAATCAATATAATCTAATGCGCTAGAAACCAATCAATTGCAAAACAACAAATTAATTGTAAAAAACAAAGGTTTATAAAGTATTTCATCCAAAACAAATTTCTTAAAATTTTCATACAAAACATTTTAATAAAAATGGAAAATGGAATTTATTGGAAGAAAATCGTATGACTTATGGAATTCTAACGGTTGTTATTATTACCTTAAAATACCTTATTTTAATTGCCTTTAGCAAAAATGGCGAAAAGTTATTTAGAAAACTTTTAGAGCAAAATGTGGCCAAAACCGGTACAGTGGCCAAAACCGGGGCTTCTGCCCTACACAATTTTCGTGTCACCGTTTTTCCGTCGTGACCCTCGTACCTCGAAGTAAGACTTTCATCGAATTCTAAAAAGAGCAGAAGGATTCCTGTTAAAAAAATTGAGCCATGACCTGCAGGCTCATCACGTTACTTGCAAAATCAAAGCGATAGCAAAGATCGCGTAATTATTGCTCTAAAATCGTTAATCGAGTTAATCTACATATACAAATACAAACCTCCATAGTACGAATTTACGATTTTTAACCCTCGACGCAAAAAGAGGGGTGTTCTAAGTTTGACGTGTGTGTGTATATGTCTGTCTGTCTGTCTGAGGCAACGTAGCTCCTAAACGACTGGGCCGATTGTGATGCGATTTTTTTATTGAAAGCTAAATTAATCGAGGTGGTTCTTAGCTACGTTTTATGAAAATCCATCCGGCCATTTATGGAGATGGTTAACTGCCTGCCGAAACGGTAAAGTAAGTAGTAAACGGAAAACCGAAACGGTAAGATGCAGAGGTGGTGCTTTGACTAAAATTATGTACACTCTAGGCAAATTTAGGTGCAATAAAAAAACAAAATCGCGGCAAAAAAATTACTCTCTGTCCATACTTATATTCGTAGTGCCTAAACGGATCAAGCGATTTCAATGCGGTTTTTTTTTATTTTGAGTGTAATTTAAAAAGGATGATTTAAAAAAAAAATTAAAAAAAATTTAAAAACCCCTGAGAAAAAAAAGGCAAATAAGTAATAAAATTTGTCTCTCGGTCAGGGGACCCCCAACGTATAATACAGCCTTTCAGTACTTCTCTTTTTGTGGTTCCCCGACCGAGAGATAAATTTTATTATTTGACTTTTTTTTCTCGGGGGTTTTTACAATTTGAACATTTTATGTTTATAGAGTAATAATTGCGCGATTTTTGCTATCGCTTGGCTTTTGCAAGTTGTGCTAATATTACACGGTTCAACCAAATTGATTCACTTTGGTTGAAAGGCGCAGAAATACAGGCGCACATTGACATTGAATGATTTACTTTTACGTTTACATTGTTCAATTTGGTTGCTTCATCCAAATTGAAAGGCAAAAGTGAACCGTGTATTTCCGCCGTAACGTGATAAGCCTGCCGGTCCGTCGTGCTTCCGCCCGTTTTTTTACTGTATCCATGTCCAAATCTTCTATAGATAGAAGATGGCAAAGTAGGTAAGTATAGGATGATTTGTCTCAATAAAACGCGAATGGATTGGAATTTCTTCGTAGTTTTATTTTATTTTAAAGAAGAGACTTGTACAATTTTATCTGAATAGAATATCTGCTAAATGGCCGCCACGGGCATTTTTGCTGTGTGCAAGTTTTCCATGACACTTTCACACATTTCGCTGATAATTTCACACATTTCGCTACTTATTTCACCAATAACTTGGCGAATATTTTGTCTATATTGTATATGTTTTGTGGATCGTTAGTGTATACTTTATCTTTGACGTAGCCCCAAAGAAAGAAATCCAGTGGCATCAGACGGCAAGATCTCGGTGGCCATTTGACATCACCTCTTCTTGAAATTACGAGATTTTTCGACCTTTCGACGAGTGTTTGTAATTGATCGTGAATTTTCGTTAAATATTTGTATAATTTATATGCGCCGTTTTATTGTGAAACGCTCCACGATTAATTTTACATGTGTCAAGATGACGTTGGTCAAATTTCTACCCGCCATCTTGAATATTTCGGGAATAGCGCGAAATTCAAATCCTATACGTACTTTTGAGACACCCTTTATTATTGTCCGTAAGAGTATGATTATTATGATAGTACCTATGTATTGTAGTGTAAATAAGCACTGAATAATAATATCCGGCACATGCAGAGTTTCCAAAACGTTAGAGCATGTTAAAAGCTAAACTAAACCACAAGGTTGTAGTATTACCGTGTTATGTTAAAAGTGTACTTAAGACTGAAAGACTGTAACAGTTATATTAGATTGACACACTTTTAATAGGTACCTGAAAAACTGTATAGTGCAAGTCTACTCGTTAAAACAAACATCTATTATTACTTAGGACCCAGTAACGAAAGCTCAATAAGCTTTTTGTAAAAATGTAATTTTCATAACAAGCTTTTTTGCTGACCGTACTTATATTGTCATCTAAACCAAACTTGTATACAAAATTTCAGCTCCATCGGACACTGGGAAGTGGGTCAAATTAAGCTTGCAAGATTCGTCCTCTACTAACTAACTAACATACTAACTAACTAACTAACATGGCAAGTTAATAAGTTTTTGTTAAAACTTTGTTTTTATGACAATCTTTTTTGTACGTCTGTGAAGTTAGCATCTCAAATGTTAGCATCTCACGAATAAACTCAATATATAATGGCATCCAGCATAGTTCTACAGTTCTTGATAAGTTTTAATAATAGTTCCATTGATTAAACCATTAAAATCGCGTATTGAAAAAATGAGATGCTAACTTCGCAAATACATCATAGCATCTCATCGAATTCCAAACATCTAAGTACAAAGAAGTCAAAATCCGTTAAGTTCTATGTTCTAAACAAGTGTCAACAATAGTTCTGTCGATTTTTGTCGATTTATCTATTAAAATCGCGTATTGAAAAAATGAGATGCTAACTTCGCAAATACATCATAGCATCTCATCGAATTCTAAACATCTAAGTACACAGGAGTCAAAATCCGTTGAGTTCTACGTTCTAAACAAGTGTCAACAAATAGTTCTGTTGATTTTTTGTCGATTTATCCATTAAAAAGAGTTTTAAAAAAAATGAGATGCTAACTCTTAAAATCACTATTAAAAACTCTTTAATAGTGTGATGCTAGCCTAGAATTGAGAGTTCTGGCTCCGAAAAAGATTTAAAATGATAACCAGCAACTCTCTCTGTTAAATGCAAAAGAGTTCCGGCCTCTAGGACTATCCGATATTTTGTAATATTTTATTCGTGTAAAAACCTATTTAATAGTGAGATGCTAGCCTAATAACGAGAGTTCTGGTTTCGAAAAAGGATTCAAATGATAACCAGCAACTCTCTCTGTGAAATGCAAAAGAACTCTGGCCTCTAGGACTATCCGATATTTTGTAATATTTTATTTCTGTAAAAAACTCTTTAATAGTGAGATGCTAGCCTAATATTGAGAGTTCTGGCTCCGGAAAAGATTTAAAATGATAACCAGCAAGTCTCACTGTTAACAGCAAATGAGTTCTGGCCTCTAGGGCTGTGCAATATTTTGTAATATTTTATTCGTGTAAAAAATCTCTTTAATAGTGAGATGCTAGCCTAATATTCAGAGTTCTGGCTTCGAAAAAGGATTCAATTGATAACCAGCAACTCTCTCTGTGAAATGCAAAAGAGTTCTGGCATCTAAGACTATCCGATATTTTGTAATATTTTATTCGTGTAAAAAATCTCTTTAATAGTGAGATGCTAGCCTAATATTCAGAGTTCTGGCTTCGAAAAAGAATTCAATTGATAACCAGCAACTCTCTCTGTGAAATGCAAAAGAGTTCTGGCCTCTAGGACTATCCGATATTTTGTAATATTTTATTTGTGTAAAAAACTTTTTAATAGTGAGATGCTAGCCTAATATTGAGAGTTCTGGCTCCGGAAAAGATTTAAAATGATAACCAGCAAGTCTCTCTGTTAAATGCAAAAGAGTTCTGGCCTCTAGGGCTATCCGATGTTTTGTAAAAACTTTTTGTTTACAAAAAATCTAAATAATAGTGAGATGCTAGCCTAATATTCAGAGTTCTGGCTTCGAAAAAGGATTCAATTGATAACCAGCAACTCTCTCTGAGAAATGCAAAAGAGTTCTGGCCTCTAGGACTATCCGATATTTTGTAATATTTTATTTGTGTAAAAAACTCTTTAATAGTGAGATGCTAGCCTAATATTGAGAGTTCTGGCTCCGGAAAAGATTTAAAATGATAACCAGCAAGTCTCTCTATTAAATGCAAAAGAGTTCTGGCCTCTAGGACTATCCAATATTTTGTAATAACTTTTTGTATACAAAAAATCTAAATAATAGTGAGATGCTAGCCTAATATTCAGAGTTCTGGTTTTGAAAAAGTTTTTAAATGATAACCAGCAACTCTCTCTGTAAAATGCAAAAGAGTTCCGGCCTCTAGGACTGTGCAATATTTTGTAATATTTTATTCATGTAAAAAATCTCTTTAATAGTGAGATGCTAGCCTAATATTCAGAGTTATGGCTTCGAAAAATGATTCAATTGATAAACAGCAACTCTCTCTGTGAAATGCAAAAGAGTTCTGGCCTCTAGGACTATCCGATATTTTGTAATATTTTATTTGTGTAAAAAACTTTTTAATAGTGAGATGCTAGCCTAATATTGAGAGTTCTGGCTCCGGAAAAGTTTTAAAATGATAACTAGCAACTCTCTCTGTGAAATGCAAAAGAGTTCTGGCCTCTAGGACTATCCGATATTTTGTAAAAACTTTTTGTTTACAAAAAATCTAAATAATAGTGAGATGCTAGCCTAATATTCAGAGTTCTGGCTCCGGAAAAGATTTAAAATGATAACCAGCAAGTCTCTCTGTTAAATGCAAAAGAGTTCTGGCCTCTAGGGCTATCCGATGTTTTGTAAAAACTTTTTGTTTACAAAAAATCTAAATAATAGTGAGATGCTAGCCTAATATTCAGAGTTCTGGCTTCGAAAAAGGTTTTAAATGATAACCAGCAACTCTCTCTGTGAAATGCAAAAGAGTTCTGGCCTCTAGGACTATCCAATGTTTTGTAAAAACTTTTTGTTTAAAAAAAATCTAAATAATAGTGAGATGCTAGCCTAAAATTGAGAGTTCTGGCTCCGGAAAAGATTTAAAATGATAACCAGCAAGTCTCACTGTTAACAGCAAATGAGTTCTGGCCTCTAGGGCTGTGCAATATTTTGTAATATTTTATTCGTGTAAAAAACTCTTTAATAGTGAGATGCTAGCCTAATATTGAGAGTTCTGGCTCCGAAAAAAAAATTATAAAAATAACCAGCAAGTCTCTCCGTTAAATGCAAAAGAGTTCTGGCCTCTAGGACTGTGCAATATTTTGTAATATTTTATTCGTGTAAAAAATCTCTTTAATAGTGAGATGCTAGCCTAATATTGAGAGTTCTGGCTCCGGAAAAGATTTAAAATGATAACCAGCAAGTCTCTCTGTTAAATGCAAGAGAGATCTGGCCTCTAGGACTATCCGATATTTTGTAATAACTTTTTGTTTACAAAAAATCTAAATAATAGTGAGATGCTAGCCTAATATTCAAAATTCTGGCTTCGAAAAAGGATTCAATTGATAACTAGCAACTCTCTCTGTGAAATGCAAAAGATTTCTGGCCTCTAGGACTATCCGATATTTTGTAATATTTTATTTGTGTAAAAAACTCTTTAATAGTGAGATGCTAGCCTAATATTGAGAGTTCTGGCTCCGGAAAAGATTTAAAATGATAACCAGCAACTCTCTCTGTGAAATGCAAAAGAGTTCTGGCCTCTAGGGCTATCCGATGTTTTGTAAAAACTTTTTGTTTACAAAAAATCTAAATAATAGTGAGATGCTAGCCTAATATTCAGAGTTCTGGCTTCGAAAAAGGATTCAATTGATAACCAGCAACTCTCTCTGTGAAATGCAAAAGAGTTCTGGCCTCTAGGACTATCCGATGTTTTGTAAAAACTTTTTGTTTACAAAAAATCTAAATAATAGTGAGATGCTAGCCTAATATTCAGAGTTCTGGTTTTGAAAAAGTTTTTAAATGATAACCAGCAACTCTTTCTGTAAAATGCAAAAGAGTTCTGGCCTCTAGGACTGTGCAATATTTTGTAATATTTTATTCGTGTAAAAAATCTCTTTAATAGTGAGATGCTAGCCTAATATTCAGAGTTCTGGCTTCGAAAAATGATTCAATTGATAACTAGCAACTCTCTCTGTGAAATGTAAAAGAGTTCTGGCATCTAGGACAATCCGATATTTTGTAATATTTTATTTGTGTAAAAAACTTTTTAATAGTGAGGTGCTAGCCTAATATTGAGAGTTCTGGCTCCGGAAAAGTTTTAAAATGATAACTAGCAACTCTCTCTGTGAAATGTAAAAGAGTTCTGGCATCTAGGACAATCCGATATTTTGTAATATTTTATTTGTGTAAAAAACTTTTTAATAGTGAGATGCTAGCCTAATATTGAGAGTTCTGGCTCCGGAAAAGTTTTAAAATGATAACTAGCAACTCTCTCTGTGAAATGTAAAAGAGTTCTGGCATCTAGGACAATCCGATATTTTGTAATATTTTATTTGTGTAAAAAACTTTTTAATAGTGAGATGCTAGCCTAATATTGAGAGTTCTGGCTCCGGAAAAGATTTAAAATGATAACCAGCAAGTCTCTCTGTTAAATGCAAAAGAGTTCTGGCCTCTAGGGCTATCCGATGTTTTGTAAAAACTTTTTGTTTACAAAAAATCTAAATAATAGTGAGATGCTAGCCTAATATTCAGAGTTCTGGCTTCGAAAAAGGTTTTAAATGATAACCAGCAACTCTCTCTGTGAAATGCAAAAGAGTTCTGGCCTCTAGGACTATCCGATGTTTTGTAAAAACTTTTTGTTTAAAAAAAATCTAAATAATAGTGAGATGCTAGCCTAAAATTGAGAGTTCTGGCTCCGGAAAAGATTTAAAATGATAACCAGCAAGTCTCACTGTTAACAGCAAAAGAGTTCTGGCCTCTAGGGCTGTGCAATATTTTGTAATATTTTATTCGTGTAAAAAACTCTTTAATAGTGAGATGCTAGCCTAATATTGAGAGTTCTGGCTCCGGAAAAGATTTAAAATGATAACCAGCAACTCTCTCTATTAAATGCAAAAGAGTTCTGGCCTCTAGGACTATCCGATATTTTGTAATAACTTTTTGTTTACAAAAAATCTAAATAATAGTGAGATGCTAGCCTAATATTCAGAATTCTGGCTTCGAAAAAGGATTCAATTGATAACCAGCAACTCATTCTGTGAAATGCAAAAGAGTTCTGGCCTCTAGGACTATCCGATATTTTGGAATAACTTTTTGTTTACAAAAAATCTAAATAATAGTGAGATGCTAGCCTAATATTCAGAGTTCTGGTTTTGAAAAAGTTTCTAAATGATAACCAGCAACTCTTTCTGTAAAATGCAAAAGAGTTCCGGCCTCTAGGACTGTGCAATATTTTGTAATATTTTATTCGTGTAAAAAATCTCTTTAATAGTGAGATGCTAGCCTAATATTCAGAGTTCTGGCTTCGAAAAATAATTCAATTGATAACTAGCAACTTTCTCTGTGAAATGCAAAAGAGTTCTGGCCTCTAGGACTATCCGATATTTTGTAATAATTTATTTGTGTAAAAAACTTTTTAATAGTGAGATGCTAGCCTAATATTGAGAGTTCTGGCTCCGGAAAAGATTTAAAATGATAACTAGCAACTCTCTCTGTGAAATGCAAAAGAGTTCCGGCCTCTAGGACTGTGCAATATTTTGTAATATTTTATTCGTGTATAAAACTCTTTAATAGTGAGATGCTAGCCTAATATTGAGAGTTCTGGCTCCGAAAAAGATTTAAAATGATAACCAGCAAGTCTCTCTGTTAAATGCAAAAGAGTTCTGGCCTCTAGGACTATCCGATATTTTGTAATAACTTTTTGTTTACAAAAAATCTAAATAATAGTGAGATGCTAGCCTAATATTCAGAATTCTGGCTTCGAAAAAGGATTCAATTGATAACCAGCAACTCTCTCTGAGAAATGCAAAAGAGTTCTGGCCTCTAGGACTATCCGAAATTTTGTAATATTTTATTTGTGTAAAAAACTCTTTAATAGTGAGATGCTCCTAGAGGCCGGAACTCTTTTGCATTTTACAGAAAGAGTTGCTGGTTATCATTTGAAAACTTTGTCAAAACCAGAACTCTGAATATTAGGCTAGCATCTCACTATTATTTAGATTTTTTGTAAACAAAAAGTTATTACAAAATATCGGATAGTCCTAGAGGCCAGAACTCTTTTGCATTTAATAGAGAGAGTTGCTGGTTATCATTTTAAATCTTTTCCGGAGCCAGAACTTTCAATATTAGGCTAGCATCTCACTATTAAAGAGTTTTTTACACAAATAAAATATTACAAAATATCGGATAGTCCTAGAGGCCAGAACTCTTTTGCATTTCACAGAGAGAGTTGCTAGTTATCAATTGAATCCTTTTTCGAAGCCAGAATTCTGAATATTAGGCTAGCATCTCACTATTATTTAGATTTTTTGTAAACAAAAAGTTATTACAAAATATCGGATAGTCCTAGAGGCCAGATCTCTCTTGCATTTAACAGAGAGACTTGCTGGTTATCATTTTAAATCTTTTCCGGAGCCAGAACTCTCAATATTAGGCTAGCATCTCACTATTAAAGAGATTTTTTACACGAATAAAATATTACAAAATATTGCACAGTCCTAGAGGCCAGAACTCTTTTGCATTTAACAGAGAGACTTGCTGGTTATTATTATAATTTTTTTTCGGAGCCAGAACTCTCAATATTAGGCTAGCATCTCACTATTAAAGAGTTTTTTACACGAATAAAATATTACAAAATATTGCACAGTCCTAGAGGCCAAAACTCTTTTGCTGTTAACAGTGAGACTTGCTGGTTATCATTTTAAATCTTTTCCGGAGCCAGAACTCTCAATTTTAGGCTAGCATCTCACTATTATTTAGATTTTTTTTAAACAAAAAGTTTTTACAAAACATCGAATAGTCCTAGAGGCCAGAACTCTTTTGCATTTCACAGAGAGAGTTGCTGGTTATCATTTAAAACCTTTTTCGAAGCCAGAACTCTGAATATTAGGCTAGCATCTCACTATTATTTAGATTTTTTGTAAACAAAAAGTTTTTACAAAACATCGGATAGCCCTAGAGGCCAGAACTCTTTTGCATTTAACAGAGAGACTTGCTGGTTATCATTTTAAATCTTTTCCGGAGCCAGAACTCTCAATATTAGGCTAGCATCTCACTATTAAAAAGTTTTTTGCACAAATAAAATATTACAAAATATCGGATAGTCCTAGAGGCCAGAACTCTTTTGCATTTCACAGAGAGAGTTGCTGGTTATCAATTGAATCCTTTTTCGAAGCCAGAACTCTGAATATTAGGCTAGCATCTCACTATTAAAGAGATTTTTTACACGAATAAAATATTACAAAATATCGGATAGTCCTAGATGCCAGAACTCTTTTGCATTTCACAGAGAGAGTTGCTGGTTATCATCTGAATCGTTTTTCGAAACCAGAACTCTCGTTATTAGGCTAGCATCTCACTATTAAAGAGTTTTTTACACAAATAAAATATTACAAAATATCGGATAGTCCTAGAGGCCAGAACTCTTTTGCATTTCACAGAGAGAGTTGCTAGTTATCAATTGAATCATTTTTCGAAGCCAGAACTCTGAATATTAGGCTAGCATCTCACTATTAAAGAGATTTTTTACACGAATAAAATATTACAAAATATTGCACAGTCCTAGAGGCCAGAACTCTTTTGCATTTTACAGAAAGAGTTGCTGGTTATCATTTAAAAACTTTTTCAAAACCAGAACTCTGAATATTAGGCTAGCATCTCACTATTATTTAGATTTTTTGTAAACAAAAAGTTTTTACAAAACATCGGATAGTCCTAGAGGCCAGAACTCTTTTGCATTTCACAGAGAGAGTTGCTGGTTATCATTTAAAACCTTTTTCGAAGCCAGAACTCTGAATATTAGGCTAGCATCTCACTATTATTTAGATTTTTT
The DNA here is from genome assembly GCA_949710035.1 of Crambus lathoniellus. NCBI lineage: Eukaryota > Metazoa > Arthropoda > Insecta > Lepidoptera > Crambidae > Crambus > Crambus lathoniellus. Next base: position 28,591,112 of record OX453309.1, on the reverse strand, counting down.
GTAAACAAAAAGTTTTTACAAAACATCGGATAGCCCTAGAGGCCAGAACTCTTTTGCACTTAACAGAGAGACTTGCTGGTTATCATTTTAAATCTTTTCCGGAGCCAGAACTCTCAATATTAGGCTAGCATCTCACTATTAAAAAGTTTTTTACACAAATAAAATATTACAAAATATCGGATAGTCCTAGAGGCCAGAACTCTTTTGCATTTCACAGAGAGAGTTGCTGGTTATCAATTGAATCCTTTTTCGAAGCCAGAACTCTGAATATTAGGCTAGCATCTCACTATTAAAGAGATTTTTTACACGAATAAAATATTACAAAATATTGCACAGCCCTAGAGGCCAGAACTCATTTGCTGTTAACAGTGAGACTTGCTGGTTATCATTTTAAATCTTTTCCGGAGCCAGAACTCTCAATATTAGGCTAGCATAGCTCACTATTAAAGAGTTTTTTACAGAAATAAAATATTACAAAATATCGGATAGTCCTAGAGGCCAGAGTTCTTTTGCATTTCACAGAGAGAGTTGCTGGTTATCATTTGAATCCTTTTTCGAAACCAGAACTCTCGTTATTAGGCTAGCATCTCACTATTAAATAGGTTTTTACACGAATAAAATATTACAAAATATCGGATAGTCCTAGAGGCCGGAACTCTTTTGCATTTAACAGAGAGAGTTGCTGGTTATCATTTTAAATCTTTTTCGGAGCCAGAACTCTCAATATTAGGCTAGCATCTCACTATTAAAGAGTTTTTAATAGTGATTTTAAGAGTTAGCATCTCATTTTTTTTAAAACTCTTTTTAATGGATAAATCGACAAAAAATCAACAGAACTATTTGTTGACACTTGTTTAGAACGTAGAACTCAACGGATTTTGACTCCTGTGTACTTAGATGTTTAGAATTCGATGAGATGCTATGATGTATTTGCGAAGTTAGCATCTCATTTTTTCAATACGCGATTTTAATAGATAAATCGACAAAAATCGACAGAACTATTGTTGACACTTGTTTAGAACATAGAACTTAACGGATTTTGACTTCTTTGTACTTAGATGTTTGGAATTCGATGAGATGCTATGATGTATTTGCGAAGTTAGCATCTCATTTTTTCAATACGCGATTTTAATGGTTTAATCGATGGAACTATTATTAAAACTTATCAAGAACTGTAGAACTATGCTGGATGCCATTATATATTGAGTTTATTCGTGAGATGCTAACATTTGAGATGCTAACTTCACAGACGTCTTTTTTGTTGACTGTACTTTAATATTGTATTGTCATCCAAACCAAACCTGTATGCAAAATTTCAGCTCAATCGAACACTGGCAAGTGGGTCAAATTTAGGTTGCAAGATTTGACCCGAACGAACATACATGCAGCACGCGTACATACATACACTGCAAGTTAAATAAAAGCTTGTAATAAAAAGCTTATGACAAACATCTATTATTACTTAAGGGCAGGATCTTCCAAAAACTCTGTCATTGTCTTTTTTCTTACGTGTGAACAGTAATGAAAATAACCTCACTTTTTCATTTTTTCAATGTTTTTGTTGTTATTTTGAGCATAAATTCACTTTTTGAAAAAGTAGCCTGAGAATAGGCTACAATATGTCACTATCTATTTTTCGTGAATGAGAGATTAATAATCTAAGTATAAAACAAAAAAAATATAAACATAATGAAAATTTTCTTTGTATAGGAAAAATGTTCCGGTTCTTTTGTGTTGTGATCATGAAGTTTGACTTAACACTCTGAGGTAACTCAGTATTAAGTCGAGCTTCATGGTTGTGATGAATGAAATGTTCTTTTCTGTTCCAGTGACAGCAGCGCTGGTTGGACAGTGCAACTTGACAGTAAAATGACATTATGAACAAAACACGTTAGTTCCAGTTTTGGCCACGGCTTTGGCCATGAAGTTTGACTTAATACTCTGAGGGAACTGGAGCTCTCACCCTGAATAAAAAAGTGTCGCCAGCAAATTTGACATTTATGTATGTAGTGGCTGTCAGCTGTCTCATATGACCATACGTATTTTTTTAAAGTGTAGGTGAGACGGAAGACAGCCACTGTGTTATTTGTGGTATTCAAAAAATTGTTAGTACTGCACTCTCCAGTTACCTCAGTATTAAGTCGAGCTTCATGGCTTTGGCTGTTCCAAAGCCATCTTCTATCTCACTCGTTGCACTTGTAACAAGCCATGCTCCTTGGAAAATGGGCAACTTTGCAGTAGATTACGTCAACGTGTTCTGTTCCGGTGGCCAAAACTGGAACTAACGTGTTTTGTTCATAATGTCATTTTACTGTCAAGCTGCACTGTCCAACCAGCGCTGCTGTCACCGGCACAGAAAAGATTGTTGATCTATACACTTTACTCTTTGTTCTATATAAATAAACAATCGTGTAGTGTTGCCAGGTTAGGCGATAACTCACAAATTATGTGGAAGTAAAAATCAACGAACACTCGAAAAACAGTATAGAGGTAAATGCTTGGAACACAATTTTTGACTTTGTAACTTTGTTTGGGCTAATAAGGAGGTAAACATAGCAAAAGTCTCCGCCCGTAGCCCTTTTATCCGGGGGGGAGGGGGCGGTTTGAAGGTCTCATTTTTTTTTTCAACCCTATTTTAGGACAAACTAGTTTTTCCTAGGCCAAACTAGTTCATCGCGTTGACATTTCAGAGAGCGACTTTGCCTCGGAAGACCTGTAGATGTAGAATATGACACAAAAAAAATAACCACCATTTTAACCAATCGCGTGTTCTACAGGACTTCCGAGGCAAACTCGCTCTCTGAAATGTCAACGCGATGAACTATTTTGGCCTAGGAAAAACTAGTTTCTCCTGAAATCGGGTTTGGCCGGTAAAATATATACAGTATTATACAAAACTTTTAGCCCAAACAAAGTTCCAAAGTCAAAAATTGTGTTCCAAACATTTTTCCCTCTACATCTCTTCGTTGACTAGGCTAAACTTGATATAATATAATAAAAAAAAAATAACATTCGCCGTAATTCAATTCACATCTTAGATTTCTGCGCGAACTGTTCATTTAAATAAAACACTTTCTCGGATTTTGCACGCATTTATTTAACAACTTGGTTAAATTTGCTTGTTACAAAATAAAAAGAAAAATCTATTATTTTTGCACATTTTGGATAATTTTTTAATCTGGATGTGGCAAGTAGAGATCCGCGCCGCGCCGGCGCGCCGCCGCCGAGCTAACACGGCGCGCCGCCGCTGCCGCCGGGTCAACAAAAATTTCGCGCCGACCTCACCTCTTTGAATTTAGTATTTTTTTTATATATCAATCTGGGCAGGCATTTGACCACCATCTTATTTAAATCATAAGTCTTCCTTGAAGAGACCAAGGTTGTAGTTATCGGGGAACATATAAGCAGGCAACGCATCCCATTCGTTAGCGGTTCGCATTAGAAACGAATCTGCGAAGCGTTTAGTGCGGACAGGTGGAATGGCAACAACGTAAGGGTGATGAGCTAGCCTTTTACACGACTGCCAGGAGTGTTATGTGTTTAGGGTTATTATTATAGTGAGGGCAAATACAGTCTGTTGTACGTATACCCAATGGCATGTTGGACTCAGTCAGACACAGGTCCTGTCCCTTGCCGCGTCCAGCCCTCCCACCAAGCCTAGTAGACTTCGCGTCAGGGCTGGGTGGTTCTAACCCCTGTTCCGGCCCCCTAACGAGCTCTAAAGCTTGAGAGGGGGCCGCACAGAGGGAGGGAGCCTCCTCACAATCTTCCCATAAGGTTACCCACTCAAGGTGGGCTAACCAGATGGGGCGATCGAGAGCAGGCACCACTACCAACCAAAACCCTCACTACTTGCTCGCGGCCGTCAGTTTTAGACACAGCGACTGTGGGGGGGTCGTGCGTGGTGAGAAGCACCCCCTGTGGCCTGACGGGTGGCCCGTTTCCAGGTCCTGGCGCGGCGGGGTGATAAGCTAGCCTGCGTTTGGTTAGCTAGCTTGCGTTTGGTTACCCAACGGTGGAAAGGGGCTGGAGGAACCAGGTCGTGCAGTTGTCTAGCACACTCCCCAAAGTGTATTCTATAAAAAACCGATAGACACGCAAATTTTCGACGCTGACTGAGGCTCTAAAGTTCCGCCGTAGCTAACGTTGAGTTTTCAAGAGTTCAAGAGTTTTTGGTTTTCGATAGATTCCAGAAGTTCGTATCAGTTGGAACTTCTGGAATTAGCATAACCATCCCATATGTGACAACTGTGTACTCTATGCACGGACGAATCTACGTTTTGTATAACAAAAGCAGTTGGTCCGGCGTGAAGTACCTTAAGCCCTAGAGAAGACGCCCAGATTCTTAGCAGTACACTTTGCATTGGAATCGATGTACTCGCTAAAATTCAGGTTGGATGATTAGTTCAGGCCAAGAAGTTGCAAATTTTCGGTGCAGGTTTTCGGTTATCGGCAAGGACACCTTGGCAAGTCGGAGCCAGTTAAAACGGACCCCGTTTTAATAATGAATAAACAAGCCTGCGTTTTAGTAGCATTGAAACTGACAACATTGTCAAGGACTCTGATATATTAGAATCTGCTAAACTTAAAACTGGTCCTTTTAAAAGAAAATCAAGATATGTTACTCCAAAGACTGTCGAAAAAACATTCAAGAAGAGGATTCTTTAAAGAGGACGACCAAGTTGAGCAAGAGTGCTGGAAATATCTATCCACCGCAAGCTCTTCTGATTTAAAATGCGTCATCCTCAACTTCTGGGAAAAATAAAAAAATCATACCCATGGCTGGCTGGATTAGCGCGATATATACTGGCTATCCCGGCCACAAGCACACCAGTAAAAGAGTGGCTGGGCAAGTCTTAACTGCTAAACGATCGCGCTTGAATCCGAGCAAAATTGGTAAAATTGATGGATGTGAATGAAGCGAAAGAATGCGTCTCTGCCTACCCCAATGGGAAACAGCCAAACAGGCGTGAGTATATGTATGTATTTTAACAAATAAAGGCACTGTCAATCAAAATATAGAATTTTTACTTAACCTTTTAAAAAAAAAACTCACGCCGGCGACGCCGCGCCGCGCCGGGTACGTATATCAGCGCGCCGCCGCCGGCTTTATAGGCCACGGCGCGGATCTCTAGTGGCAAGTCGGAATACTCTTTGGTCATGTCAAGAAACGTTGCTGTTTAATTTTCTTGTTTGCTTTGTGGGTGTTTTAATACAATATTTATTGTATAATTAGTGCATATAAATACGTGATCATTGTTGGACATTACTTATGAAACCTTGGATCTCGAAAGATTTGGATTCCCGAAGGAGGAACACTGCGTCAGCGATGGATTCGTGCGATACCTCGAGCCGACTGGGAGCTTACAACATCAGTAGGAGTGTTTAATAAACATTTTCGTGACTGTGATATAGTTAAAATAAAACAACCCTTAGTTATGTACGCGTATTATTTGATTTGAAGGCGCTATAATCAGGAATTCATCTCATCTCATGCATACAAGAAATTAGGAGCAGTGGTGCGACATTGACATTTATGACGTTGCCAATCCGAGCAGCATGGCCTGTAGGAGCGCAAGCAGCCGAGAAATAATAGCGGGCCATGGCTCATTATTTTTGGTTGAGCATGACAATACATTGTATTGTTCGAGGAGCCCGTGGCGCAGTGGTTGGTTACCACGCTCAGCCTGCGATCGTTGAGGTTAAGCAACTTTCGCAATGGTCCGTCACGGGATGGGTGATCAAAAACTTTTCATCTCGAGCTCCTCCTTGCTTCGACAGGCACGTTAAGCCGTGGGCCACACTGGAGCGGCGCGTCTTGCGTCCGCGTTGAGCGGGAAAAACAAATATATCGAGGCGGACGGGAGGGGCCACACTGGCGCGTCCGGCGGTTGGCGCGACCGGCGGAGGGAATAGTACGTGTTCGCGCGTCCTGCGGATCCGCAGGTCGCCTCCGCGCCCCGCGGTCGCTCCAGTGTGGCCCACGACTAAGCCGTTGGTCCCGGCTGCATTTGCAGTCGCTATTACCAAACCAAGAACCCGCATTAGGCCCGCGTCGTGGGTCATGGGCCAGGGTCCATTTTCCATATCCATCCATAAGGAAGTCCAGAGCCTCAGCAGTGTGGACATTAAATGGCTGATGATGATGTACGAGCTGCTCTCGTACGATATTTAATTTAAAAGAAATAAATGATAAGGAACTCTTGATGAATATGAATTTATTTTGTAATAGAATTGCTAATTGATAAGAGTAAACATCGGGGCGATCGAATGCGTACTAAAGTTACAAAATGAATATTATAATAAAATGAAGTAAATGCTGATTCGACGACATGACGCCATTGTGCGGTTGTATAGACCGTACGGATGATGTATTGTTCTTTTCTATGGAAATTCTTGATTTAGTATACCTATGTTTCGTTGCTTATTAAAAGTGTAAGGAAATAGTAGATTGTATTACAAGGGAGCAAAATAATATATTTACGGCGAGGGCGCTATTTTGAATCCAGAGCGCAGTGAAGGATTCTAAAGTAGAATCCTGAACGCAGCGAGGGATTCAATATACGCCGCCCGAGGTGAAAATAATTTTGCGGCCGAGTAATACACTCTGCTTTTCATCCCCCTCTATAAGAAAAGCAGTAAAGACAACTCAAACTACCTACCTTTCTTTGTCGTTCGGATACATCATAGCGCTAGTCGGGCAAGAAAAAAAAATTGAGTTTTAAAATAAAAAAAAAAATAAAAAAAAAATATGTCCATCAGATTTCTTATAAGTATCTCCGGGGATGCCGTAGGGGGGTTGAAAAATTTGTTAGATTTTAGCTACGACTCACCGTTTACGAGATATTCTCAACTTTATAAAATTCCGTTTTTGAAAATTTCTCGGTCCCGAAAAAAGTCCCTGATTTTGTATGCCCATGAAATATAGAAAGTATGAAAAATAATTTTCATCCCATCGATTAATCGATTCGAAAAGCGATGATTGTTTATCTAATAACAGGGTCCAAAACGATTAATTTTTTACCTGTTATGACAAGAGGGTATAAATGAGATTTGAATTTTGAACATAATTAAAGAAGCATTGGTTGGAGTGTAGCAAAAGGTGTGCAGTACTTAAAAAAAAATTCAACTGATTTTGTATGCCCCATACAAAATCAGGGACTTTTTTCGGGACCGAGAAATTTTCAAAAACGGAATTTTATAAAGTTGAGAATATCTCGTAAACGGTGAGTCGTAGCTAAAATCTAACAAATTTTTCAACCCCCCTACGGCATCCCCGGAGATACTTATAAGAAATCTGATGGACATATTTTTTTTTTATTTTTTTTTTTTTATTTTAAAACTCAATTTTTTTTTCTTGCCCGACTAGCGCTATGATGTATCCGAACGACAAAGAAAGGTAGGTAGTTTGAGTTGTCTTTACTGCTTTTCTTATAGAGGGGGATGAAAAGCAGAGTGTATTACTCGGCCGCAAAATTATTTTCACCTCGGGCGGCGTATATTGAATCCCTCGCTGCGTTCAGGATTCTACTTTAGAATCCTTCACTGCGCTCTGGATTCAAAATAGCGCCCTCGCCGTAAATATATTATTTTGCTCCCTTGTAATACAATCTACTATTTCATCCTATCGATTCGAAAAGCGATGCTTGTTTATCTAATAACAGGGTCCAAAACGATTCATTGTTTACCTGTTATGACAAGAGGGAATAAATGAGATTTGAATTTTGAACAGCTTCATAACAGGGTCCAAAACGATGAGATTTGAATTTAGAACATAATTAATGAAGCATTGGTTGGAGTGTGCAGTACCATATTATTCTGTGGCAGTACTTTAAAAAAAAACAACTAATTTTGTATGGGGCCGGGACTTTTTTCGGAACCGAGAAATTTTCAAAAACGGAATTTTATAAAATTGAGACTATCTCGGAAACGGTGAGTCGTAGCTAAAATCTAACAAAATTTTCAACCCCCTTACGGCATCCCCCCACGGAGATACTTATAAGGAATCTAATGGACATATATTTTTTTTATTTAATTTTTTATCTATTTCAAAACTCAAATTTTTTTTTCTTGCCCGACTAGCGCTATGATGTATCCGAACGACAAAGAAAGGTAGGTAGTTTGAGTTGTCTTTACTGCTTTTCTTATAGAGGGGGATGAAAAGCAGAGTGTATTACTCGGCCGCAAAATTATTTTCACCTCGGGCGGCGTATATTGAATCCCTCGCTTCGTTCAGGATTCTACTTTAGAATCCCTCGCTGCGCTCGAGATTCTACTCTAGAATCCTTCACTGCGCTCTGGATTCAAAATAGCGCCCTCGCCGTAAATATATTATTTTGCTCCCTTGTAATACAATCTACTATTTCATCCCATCGATGATGATTTTTTCGGGACCGAGAAATTTTCAAAAACGGAATTTTATAAAATTGAGAATATCTCGTAAACGGTGAGTCGTAGCTAAAATCTAAAAAAAATTTCAACCCCCCTACGGCATCCCCGGAGATACTTATAAGAAATCTGATGGACATATGTTTTTTATTTTATTTTTTTTTATTTCAAAACTCAAATTTTTTTTCTTGCCCGACTAGCGCTATGATGTATCCGAACGACAGAGAAAGGTAGGTAGTTTGAGTTGTCTTTACTGCTTTTCTTATAGAGGGGGATGAAAAGCAGAGTGTATTACTCGGCCGCAAAATTATTTTCACCTCGGGTGGCGTATATTGAATCGCTCGCTGCGTTCAGGATTCTACTTTAGAATCCCTCGCTGCGCTCGAGATTCTACTCTAGAATCCTTCACTGCGCTCTGGATTCAAAATAGCGCCCTCGCCGTAAATATATTATTTTGCTCCCTTGTAATACAATCTACTAAGTATTATTGGTTTTAATAAAACGAACTAACATGAACCAGACATATTATATTTAAGACAGCAATCAGCAATTTGCAGCTGAGCGTTTCATTTATTTTAACATATTATTATAAAAAAAAAAAACATTATTACAACATCAATCTGACTTCTTAGGTTTAAATATTTCGCCATCGATATTCATTGTGACAAATCGTTCTTTGGGGTCGATCTTGTATAAATCGAGGCGTAGACTGTACTTGGCATATTTCACCGGCACAGGCATGGTGGGTGGAGGCAGTTCAATGTTACCGATGTGGAATTTACCCTGGAACATAAATACTAAATCGGTCCAGCCGTTTCAGAGATTAGCCGGAACAAACAGACAAATAAATAAAATTGGAGTGTCTGTTTGTAATATTAAAATAACCGTTTTTTACTACATGCATATGATTATATATACAGTACATATACCAAAATAACATTTTTTACAATTTTTGTCTGTCTGTCTGTCAGTTTGTTCCGGCTAATCTCTGAAACGGCTGGACCGATTTTGACGGGACTTTCACTGGCAGGTAGCTGATGTAATAAGGAGTAACTTAGGCTTTTTATCCCGATATTCCCACGGGAACGAGAACCTAGCGGGTGAAACCGCGGGCGGCCGCTAGTAATAAATAAAATCACGATTGCCAAAGTCAAGCTAAAAAGTTAATAAAAAAAGGGGGCTGTGCTGTGAAATACTTAAATTTAAGTTATTTAAATATTACTTTTTTGCATGTTGAAAATGAAAAATCGACCCGTCTCACAACTAGCTCCGATGGGACTCGAACCCACGACCTTTCGCTATCCGGGCGGCTGCTCTAACCTCTGAGCTACGGAGTCGTTACGAGAAGCGTGGAATTTATCCAATACTTCTTACGCGCTGTATGGTCAGTGTTAATTTCATCAATGTGAAGATATTACTACCCTCACACGCGAAAGAATAAAGAAAATATCTTCACATTGATGAAATTAACGCTGGCAGCGCGTAAGAAGTATTCGATAATGTACGCCTGTGAGTTTCTACTATTGTAACACCATTTTTTGCACTACCCCTGATGCTAGGGCCACACTATGTTCAACTTCGCTTGAATTGCCACTCGAGCTATCGGCATAAGGCATACGGTGTAGTGAATGCCGTAGTAAAATTATCGCTTGAATTATCGCGAAAACGTGGCTACACTGTGTTGGAATTTGGCATATTCCGATGTCTATTGGTGTATTCCCATGGTGTGGCCGCAGCATGTCAAAAAATGTTTACCGGCACGGTTATGGTGACCTATGCAGGATCAGTCGTAGTTCCTCATATTTAATAAAATGCTCACGGTTGGGTACGGACAGGACAGAATAGGCACGTTCTGACTGTGCAGGAAGGCCACCACTGCTGGCACCTTGAAGTAGTCGCAGAACTTGCTCTCGAAGTTCACGTGTATTCCTGGCTTCGTTTCCAAGTTGGTTATCTGGTAAGACAGGCGATGAAACTATCAGGACCTATAACCTTTTTGAAGTGAAAATTTCTTTAGCGGTATTGTGCACTTTTGTGATGGGTAAAAAATGTTTGACTTGCGTCAGGACACGTGACATTTCAATAGTAGTTCAGTTGTAGTGTTTTTTACACTCTAGTTACCAAATGTGTACTTTTTCACAATACTACTGATGGTCACACCACACACTACATTCACATCACATCATACTGTCATAATTCTTGTAACTAGTGTGTAAAAAAGCACTACAACTAAGTGTATATATTCTTTGCTACAACTGAACTACAATTGATACACGATTCAAGATTCAAGATTCAAATCTCTTTATTCAATTTAGATTGTTATTTACAATACTTGTGAACGTCATAGAAGCTACGCCATCGGTTCGCAAACCCTACAGCAGGAGGCCTTGGAGAAGAACCGGCAAGAAACTCCAAGGGTTGTTTTTTTCTCCCTGTCTTATTTCATACAGAGTCGTCAAATTGAAAAATGACCTTAACATGGTATGACTAAGGTCAGTTTCCATCACAATTACACAATGGGTTATGATAAATACAGTTAAGTATAGGCGAACTAATGATCATAGCGGTGAACAATTTTCAGTAACTTAGGAACTCTACTTAAAGCTTTAATATTAGTTTAAAACAAAAGACAATTCTACTATATACTGCAAGTTGCGCCATACATGTTTCAAATGTAATTCTTAATAAAATGAATAAAAACAAAAGAAAACACATTTTAAGGCAAGCAGATAAGAGCAGACCCATTCCCACTGGCAGCACCCGTTCACGAGCATGACGCATGAACCAGCCATCGCTTCGCTCAATCATATTTTAGGGAACGTAACGACCCGCCTCACACGCCACCACCGTAGAAATGTTTTTGTGAGCATGACATACTCAAACTGCCTACCTTAAATGACCGAATTAAAAGCTTAACTAATATAAACGCTAATAGTATAAAATATAGGACACCACTCACAATATCATACTAGGAACATTTGTTACGAGTGTTACGACCAAGGTGTTTTGTCGTTCAAATAATCTTTTACAGTGTAATAGCCTTTTTTGAGGAGGCCACTCTTTATATGATTCTTAAACTCTAGATATGGTAAATCCAAGATATCACTTGGGATTTTGTTATATATGTGTATACCTTGACCAACGAAAGATCCGTGCACCTTTTCTAAACGGTACCGAGGCATTACGAGCTTGTTTCTATTTCTAGTATTACGATTGTGTAAATCACCATGTTTGGTATACAAGTTAATATTGCGACGTACAAAAAGAATGCAATTTAATATAAATTGAGATGCAGCTGTCAGTATACCTATTTCCTTGAACTTGTCTCTAAGCGAAGTTTTGGAGCCTAGTTTATAGATGGCTCTGATTGCTCGTTTTTGCAAGATGAATATAGCATTAATGCCAGCCGCTAATCCCCACAAAAGAATGCCATATGACATGATGCTATGGAAATAACTAAAGTATACAGTTCTAGCAGTATCAACATCTGTTAGCTGTCGTACTTTTCTAATAGCGTAGGAAGCAGAACTAAGCTTACCAGCTAATGTTGCGATATGCGCATGCCATTGAAGTTTCGAGTCTAAAGTTACACCCAGAAAGATCGTTGATTGTACTAAATCCAGTTTTTCGTTGTTGATTAAAATTTCTACAGGTACCGTCTGTACATTTGGCAGAGAAAAAAGTACGCACTTTGTTTTCTTTGCATTAGGCTGCAAATTGTTAGAATTAAACCAACCGAGTACTTGTGACAGTGCTTTGTTTACATCGTCAAAATTGGTTTTGTTTCTGTCTATGTTAAATATTAAAGAAGTATCATCTGCAAACAACACAATATCACAGAAGTTTTTGGCAAAGAAAGGCAAATCATTAATATAAACCAAAAATAGAAAAGGGCCTAAAATAGAGCCTTGAGGTACGCCTAGTTTAATCTGAGAGCCGTTTGATTTCACTCCATTAATGTCAACTGTCTGAGTTCTGGAACTGAGATACGACAGTATTAGTTTCTGGGCATTATTTTTTACACCGTAATGATTTAGCTTCAACAGCAGCGTCCGGTGATCAACACAATCAAAAGCCTTGGATAAGTCGCAAAATATTCCAAGAGTATTTTGCGACTTTTCCCAGGCATCAAACACATGCTTTAAAAGTGCAACCCCAGCATCCGTGGTTGACTGACCCTTCATAAATCCGAATTGTTTGCTATGCATGAGATTGTTTAATGAGAAATGAGACAATAATTGCTCTAGTATTATTTTTTCAAATATTTTGCTTAAGGCGGGTAATATTGATATTGGTCTATAATTGCTTGGGTCTTCTTTGTTTCCTGATTTAAATAAAGGTATCACTTTGCTAAATTTCATTAAATCAGGAAAAATTCCTTGAGCGATACACTGATTAAATATAATAGCAAGATAAGGGGCAATAGCATGTTTTTAAGTACAGTAACAGATATGCCCCATAAATCAGTGGTAGTTTTCATTTTAAGTAAATTAAATGTTTTGATTATATCGCTCGAATTAATTTCTTTAAAATTAAATAATAAACTACACTCAGACACATGTTTTTCAAGAACCGAGACAGCAGAAGCTGGTGAAGAATTCAAATTAGAGGTGGTTACTAATGGTATATTTACAAAAAAGTTATCAAAAATATTAGCAATTTCTGTTTCAGAGTTTATTCTTGCGTTATTAATGTTAAGCGCTAGACTGTTGTCATGTTGTTTACCTTTTCCGGTTTCACGCTTAATAATATCCCAAGTTGTTTTGATTTTATTATTTGACTTTTTAATTTTATCCTTTAAAAATATAGACTTTGCTTTAGAACATGCTTTTTTGAAAATCTTAGAATATTGTTTTACATGTTCTACGAAACGAGTGCTGTGATTAGTTTCTCTTAATTTATATAGTTCATACAGCCTGTTTCTACTTTTATAAATACCTGTCGTAGCCCATTCGCAAAACTTTAACTTCTGGGTGCATTTAATCGTTTTAGACTTAAAGATATTATTGAACTCATTCGTTACTAATTCAAAAAGGGTTCCATAAAGCGCATTAGGATCATCACGCACATATGGCATCATAGAAACTTTATCAGCTACATTATTTTCAAAATTACGTAGTCGCGTTTTTGTAACGGGCCTGCATTGTACACTTTTACATTTACGATTAAGACACGATTATGAATTAACGTTAGAATTAACGATAGACACGATTAACAGACTTGGCCCCCTGATCGAAAAACTGTTATAATGTCATTAGAATACGAAGGCAAATTTCGCCACCGTTTCCAAAGTAATACTTAGCTCGGGTTAGAAAACGGGCGGCATTGAAGCCAGAAGACCTCGGTTCAAATCCAGTCCGTATTTTTATTTTTTTTTGCAAACCCCTTTTTTGTGGGAAAAAGTCTAGGGAGCCCTTTTTACTTCTGCCGGCACTCCCGGAGTGCAACTCGTTGTTTTTATCCACTACGGGGTAGTAGGTACTTAGCCTTCATCACACCAGCCGGCCTAGCATGAGCGGCTTATAACGCGCGATATGATATGGTACGGCATGCCGTCTTGCTTACACCTTAGAGGGGTAAGCAAGACAAATTGCCGTACCATATCATATCGCGCGTTATAAGCCGCTCATGCTAGGCCGGCTGGGTGCTTACCATCAACTCTTATTGCGGTTTAGTTTAGGACCAACACTGATCTGCTTCGCTTATTCGTACCACGACAGCTTAATATCAATGACAGCGATTCAGTGATCGATCAATGACATTTCACAGCCACTAAGCTGTCATGAACTCTTATTTGACTTATAAGTCAAACCTGCAGGTGTCATAACTCGGCCAAGCTAACATGACACCTGCAGGTTATACCCGTCACTCTCACCCTCCTCCGAGCATGACAGAATCGAGTGAAAGAGACGGGTAGAAAAAATAAGGATACAAATCGTTCGCTCTTTCACATTTAGCAATTCATTTGCGATCCAGTTTTTTGAAGGTCATAGTACGAAAGAAAGCAATTCATTTTAGGAACCTATTCTGCATCGCGTTTTTTTGAATCGCTGTCTTAAAGTTGATGGTAACCCTGATGTCAAGTAGTGAAAAGGCTGAAGGTGGAAGCACACTACTCCCGGAATCCTCAATCACTGAAGAACTGGCTATCTTATATCTAACTGCCGGAACACAATAATGCTGAAAACATCATTGTTATGGCGTCAGGCTTAGATAAGATGGTGGTAGCTAGCCTGTCGGACTAAGAACAAATAACTAAGAATAAAGTTCGTTTTTTGTTAATCAGGCCATTATGTAAGAAAAGCCCAATGTCGTGCTGAAGTGGTTTTTTAGTGTTCCGTAGTCAACAAGGAACCCATATAGTCTCGCCATGTCCGTCTGTCCGTCTGTCTGCCCCAGTCTAGTTCATAGACTCTTAGTACTAGAAAGCTGTAATTTGGCATGAATATACATATTAATCAAGCCGACAAAGTAGGTAGTGAAGTTAAATTTTGAAAAAATAATAATAATTAAGCAATTACAAAAATATTGCGGGTTTGTTTAGACAGATTTTTTATTAAGGCATCCGTTTGTGAATTTTAAGCTTAAAAGTGCAAAATTGGATATTTGACTGTTGTGGAAATGTAGATAATTAATTATGCCATTCAGAAATATAAAATTATTGAATAACAAATAAACAAGCAAATTATGAGCTACTTCATTGTGACTCTAGCTATCTCTTTCTAAAACGAAATATTCTTTGGCGAGAGTATGGCGCTATAGAAATGTGACGTCACATTTCTATATCGCACTCCTTGTCTAATTAGAAAGTTTGATGCTCTATATCTCTGAAAATATGCAAGATATTTGAAAACAAATACCTGTTTTGTGTTGCTACTAGTTCAATAAACATTTTAAGTCAATAAAAAAATTTCAGTCAAATACCCAATTATTTTGAAAATGGGGTGGGGATTCGGGGCAAGGCAAGTTAATATTTTCTACTAGATACAATACAAAATAGCAATGTAAATACAGAAAGTACAATCAAAATAAATTAAACTAACCACAGTGACGTTGTTTCCAACAGGCTTGAGAAATGTCCCTGTGATGTTAGTAAGGAGTTTCTGCTTCACTTAAATACAGAAAGTAAAATCATAATAAATTGAACTAACCACAGTGACGTTGTTTCCAACAGGCTTGAGAAATGTCCCAGTGATGTTAGTAAGGAGCTTCTGCTTCACTTAAATACAGAAAGTAAAATCATAATAAATTAAACTTACCACAGTGACGTTTCCAACAGGCTTGAGAAATGTCCCAGGGATGTTAGTAAGGAGCTTATGCTTCACTTAAATACAGAAAGTAAAATCATAATAAATTAAACTTACCACAGTGACGTTTCCAACAGGCTTGAGAAATGTCCCAGTGATGTTAGTAAGGAGCTTCTGCTTCACTTAAATACAGAAAGTAAAATCATAATAAATTGAACCAACCACAGTGACGTTGTTTCCAACAGGCTAAATGTCCCAGGGATGTTAGTAAGGAGCTTATGCTTCACTTAAATACAGAAAGTAAAATCATAATAAATTAAACTTACCACAGTGACTTTTCCAACAGGCTTGAGAAATGTCCCAGTGATGTTAGTAAGGAGCTTCTGCTTCACTTAAATACAGAAAGTAAAATCATAATAAATTGAACCAACCACAGTGACGTTGTTTCCAACAGGCTAAATGTCCCAGGGATGTTGGTAAGGAGTTTATGCTTCACTTAAATACAGAAAGTAAAATCATAATAAATTGAACTAACCACAGTGACGTTGTTTCCAACAGGCTTGAGAAATGTCCCAGTGATGTTAGTGAGGAGCTTCTGCTTCACTTAAATACAGAAAGTAAAATCATAATAAATTGAACTAACCACAGTGACGTTGTTTCCAACAGGCTTGAGAAATGTCCCAGTGATGTTAAAGAGGAGCTTCTGCTTCACTTAAATACAGAAAGTAAAATCATAATAAATTGAACTAACCACAGTGACGTTGTTTCCAACAGGCTTGAGAAATGTCCCAGTGATGTTAGTGAGGAGCTTCTACTTCACTTAAATACAGAAAGTAAAATCATAATAAATTGAACTAACCACAGTGACGTTGTTTCCAACAGGCTTGAGAAATGTCCCAGTGATGTTAGTGAGGAGCTTCTGCTTCACTTAAATACAGAAAGTAAAATCATAATAAATTGAACTAACCACAGTGACGTTGTTTCCAACAGGCTTGAGAAATGTCCCAGTGATGTTAGTGAGGAGCTTCTACTTCACTTAAATACAGAAAGTAAAATCATAATAAATTGAACTAACCACAGTGACGTTGTTTCCAACAGGCTTGAGAAATGTCCCAGTGATGTTAGTAAGGAGCTTCTGCTTCACTTAAATACAGAAAGTAAAATCATAATAAATTGAACTTACCACAGCGACGTTTCCAACAGGCTTGAGAAATGTCCCAGTGATGTTAGTAAGGAGCTTCTGCTTCACTTAAATACAGAAAGTAAAATCATAATAAATTGAACTAACCACAGTGACGTTGTTTCTAACAGGCTTGAGAAATGTCCCAGTGATGTTAGTGAGGAGCTTCTACTTCACTTAAATACAGAAAGTAAAATCATAATAAATTAAACTAACCACAGTGACGTTGTTTCCAACAGGCTTTAGAAATGTCCCAGTGATGTTAGTGAGGAGCTTCTGCTTCACCTTGAACGTGGACGTGGAACAATCTACCACGTATTTGGGGTTGCAGTATGAAAGCTTTGCCACTCCCCAGCTCTTCTTCTCTCTAGCCTGTGAATTTAGGTTACGGTACTTGTACTATTTAGTATTCTGTGGTTTCGGTGACTCGCCAAGGGCTCATAAAGCTGCAACGTGTCGCATCGGAAAAAAATGCAGCGCGACATAGTAACCTTTATCATAGTAAAAGTATATAAGTACGTTGACGCACGTACGTACGCATACGAACGGACTCGAGTCGAGTCCGCTTACTTATATACTTTTACTATGCTTTTATGCTTGTCAAATACTTGACACACGTCGCAGATTTTTGCGATGCGATGCGAACTCGCAGTTTTGTGGGGGAGCTCTAAGTCCTAATGGATAAGAAGGGGGCACGGATATGATATAAAAATATTATGTCATTACCATGACATATTTTTTACACAAAGAACCGTCGTCGATCGTTGTGACAAATTAATTTGGATGAAACTTTTAATAACGATACAATGGCCTGCTATCAATATTAATGAAATTCTTATGAATAAACATTTATATTTTATAATACTGTATGAATACTTACAGCACATTGAATTGTGTTGAGGCATAGTGAAAATAGAAAAATATTAAAAATACAACATAAGTGGCCGGCCATGGTGGAAATTTGCATCTAAATGTTCAAAATTGTGGTAATGCTTTCTTAATGATCATCGATGTCATTAGCATGCTTATCAATGCATCTCGTTTAGGGCTTGCAAATATTCGACAAATTTAGGTATTCGAATATTCGAATATTTTGTCTCAGACATTCGAATATTCGAATATTATTCGAAATATTATAAAGTCAAATAAAACAGGGTTTTAAGTGGTAAGAACACTCTTTTGCAATGAAATGAAAAATGCTCAGTAAGTTTTTGAGAATATTTATTGCGACAAAATGTTATAAAATCATAAAATCAAACAACTTCTAATGAACCCTGCCATCATTGAGATCATCATTCATCATTCATCATTTATCTAATTAAGTTACGTATATAAAACTTAACAATTTCTGTTAACTGGGCAGTAACTAAAATATATAAAAAATCTCTCTGAGATGCATTTGCATAAAAATAGTCCTATAATCCTTTGGGGAGGCCTATGCCCAGCAGTGGGCGTCATTCGGCTGACATGATGATGATGACGAAAAATAGTCCTTAATGGAAAAGTATACAAATGAAAATGTTACGCTAAGTAAATTGTTAGCGTAATACACATTTCTCCAATATTTTGAATCAGGGCTATAAGCAATAAAAAGAAACTATTAAAATGATTAGTTAGTTTTAACTTTCTGAATAAACCACATCAATGAGATCGTTAATTCGTCACGTCATTTGTTATCTATTAACTTGGCACTAGCTAATGTAAAAAAACATCTCTCTTTGAGATCAGTTTCATAGTTAG
Organism: Crambus lathoniellus; assembly: GCA_949710035.1. Taxonomy (NCBI): domain Eukaryota; kingdom Metazoa; phylum Arthropoda; class Insecta; order Lepidoptera; family Crambidae; genus Crambus; species Crambus lathoniellus. The sequence goes on along the minus strand of OX453309.1, from coordinate 28,572,557 downwards.
AGTTAAAATATTAAAAAAAAAATCAATGAAAACAATTAACTTAATGAAATTACTAGTACAGGACACGCCCCACAGGCATTCCCGGAGACGTGGGTTCGAATCCCACCTGAAAGCTACTTATAGGGCTCGTGGTTTTTACTATCACATTTTTCCTATAGTACAGGACAGTTACGATATACAGGTAGTAAAACAAAAAACAGTACAGAGATTTTAGGGGATGATAGTGTCCATCAATACGAACTATTTTTACTATGAGGGCTGACCACGGAATCGCGAAAAAAAAATCAGCTGTTCCATACATTTCAATCGAGTCGATGTTGTACTTTTGTATGGAACAGCTGAAATTTTTTTCGTGATTTCGTGGTCGGCCCCATAGTAAAAATTTATCGTGTTGATGAACACTATCATCCTCTAAAATCTCTGTACTGTTTTTTTTTTACTATCTGTATGCTATGAAATAAATGCAACTATTTCTTGTTTGGTTTTCTTTGGTAATGAGATCTCAAGAAACTTAATGCGTCCAGCGAATCATCTTTTAGGGAGCATCTTGGGTGATTACATAAATATTTGCATGAGGAAAATACTCTCTCACATTCTACACTTGTAGGTGGTATACAAAGCAAGAAATTATGACTTTGTTCTAAGTGAACTTGCACTTGGACCCCCTCTATGATATAAGGCCATTTGCATACAAACTGATACCTACTTCAAGTTCTACGTTATCAGAATAATTTGCAGTAGACGTAGACGAAGCTGATGAAATGGTATCAGCATTTCTTTTTTGCAGCTGTTCCTGAAGACTTTTTGCGGTATCTGTGGTTTCATGTTGATGACTCATTTGAATTAAAGGCACATTAATTAAAGGCACGCTCAAACTATCGCCCGATTAAAAATCACAAGTGCGCGTTCGCTCTAAAACACAGAATTCGATAAAATTCTCATATAAATAACAGTTTTTTAATACACTGCACTGCAATCGGACTTAAAAGTCTGCCAGCCGGTTGATGTAAACAAACAATGGCGTCGATCGAGTGGCACGAGTGGGTTGACCGAAGTGAGCGCGAGCGATCGCTTCCGAGAGTAGATCTGAGAGTTCTCGAATGACAGCGTACACTAACGAGCCTTTTTTTGATACGTTCACGCAAGATAAGTTTGATTGAATTTGACGTGTTTAAAAAAAACGAATATTCGAATATTCGTAAATATTATTCGAATATTAAAATGGGGCGAATATTCGAATTATTCGAATATTCGAATATTCGATTGCAAGCCCTAATCTCGTTATTTTGAAATGATTTAGAAATATTCGATCGTTAATATTACATTTTACATGAACAACGACTAAATTTTTTTTATTGACTATTCAGATATTATCAGGAGCGGAGGCAGGAGCGCAATGATGCAAAGATTACCATGATCTTTCCACGATTGCAATGGTTAAGTAGAGTGCGTATCATATAACTCTGCGCGCGACTGGGGCGTTCTTGGCGCTAGTTACAGTATATTTTTTCTGTTTTGGGCATAAGAAAAAGATTAGTATTCGATTTTGACCGCGCGCAGACTTATCTGGCGCGCACTCTAGTTTTTATGGTGTTCGGTCATTGGATGTGAGTTTTTTGATTTGTCTCTTGACATTGATCTTTCTCGAAAAGTAAGATGACATCTACTATAGAGCGAGCTTACCCAAAAGATACCTGTGGACGTCAAGCTTTAATACATTCAAGTTGCATGGTCTCCGAAACACAGTCGCAGGGAGGGAGTTCCACTCTTTTGCTGTGCGCATAGTTATAATGTTGTTGAGAAGAGCTTTAGTACGGAAACTGTGAAGAGAACCAGGTAGGAGTAGTAGCCCGTAGTGTGTCTTGATGTCCGATGGTAAAAAAGGGACAGTGCGGTATGATCTCATGTAGTTCTTGAGCACAGTCACCGAAGTAAAATCTGTAAAAGACCGGCAAATGCGATGTGTCAAGCTGTGAAGCTTCTTCATCATTTCAGCCGTACGACGCCCACTGCTGGGCATAGGCCTCCCCCAAAAATCTCCACAACGATCGGTCCTGCGCTGCCCGCATCCAGCGCCGCTGGACCAGCGGCTTCCCTCGACCTTGACCATATCGTCGGTGTGGAGCTTACACGTCACTTATTTCTTTTCGCCAATGAGCTTCCTAGCCCTACACACGATTATATCCAGTGCAGCACGTAAGTATTTCGCTGAGCTTTCCTAAAGGTGATTATATCCCCATATAGCCCATATTTTGTTGACGTGAGAGAAAGAGAGAATATAAACCGAGAGCGGTTGCCGAATTCGGTCACCACGCGAGCCTAAACAGATAAGTGGGAAGTAGCAACTGCAATCGCAGCCGGGACCAACGACTTGACGTGATTTCCAAAGCACGGAGGAGCTCAAGAAAATAAATTCTTGGTCACCCATCACGTGACCAACCACTGCGGAAGTTGCTTAAGGTAATATTACACACGGTTCAACCAAATTGGTTCACTTTGGTTGAAAGGCGCAGGAGTGAAAGATACTGCTGTTTACACGTACCTATCTCAGAAGTGACCCATCTAAATTATTAAGTGAACGATTAAACTCACATTGCCCATGAAAATGTCTACCAATCAGGCAGTACGCCTCTAGTGAATCATTCAATTCTTATGTTTACACGTTCAACTTTCGTTCAATCGTATTGCACGTTGAACGGCAAAAGTGAAAATATTGAGCAAGCCCTGGGTGCCTACCATCAACTCTTATTGCGGTTTTGTTTAGGAACCTAAACTGATCTGCTTCGCTTATTCGTACCACGACAGCTTAATATCAATGACAGCGATTCAGTGATCATTCAATGACATTTCACAGCCGCTGAGCTGTCATCAACTCTTATTTGACGTATAACTTGGCCAAGCTAACATGTCACCTGCAGGTTATACCCGTCCCTTTCACTCTCCTGGCATGACAGAATCGAGTGAAAGAGACGGGTAGAAGAAATAAGGACACAAATCGTTCGGTCATTCACATTGATCACGCACGATTGTGGTGACCATCGACTGTGTTCCACAGTTTATTGAAACGGAGGTTTCTCATGCAAAATTAAGTAAATTAAAACTAGTCCTACCTTATGGTAGGAGATACTGTCCGTAATCCAGGGGGGCGGGTCGCTGTCTCGCCGGCGCGCGCGCCTGACTAGTAGGTCTTCCTAACCTGACCCCCGATGGGAAACTCTTACAGCTAACACTCTTATAACTACACAATGCCCTAATAGACAGCTAAAACTTCCCGGCGCTTTTCAAAGCGAACACACACGGGTCACAAGTCCGTACCCCGACCGGAGCCCTAGTAGGTGCAAAACGAAATCACGGTCACAATACGGGTAGGTAACTGGCGCGGCACGTCGCTACCGAAACACACAAACTCGCCTCACGGCGGCATACGGCGTACTGGTCGCGATGTCGCGCGGACGGCGGTTGGCGCCGAACCCACGAATGAACGTGAATGAATGAATCACGCGCGGCGTGAACATCCCCCCGTCCCGGACAGTAGCAAACTGTCCGCCAACTCAATCTAAGGGCAGGCGAGAGAGGGTAGCGATCGCTCGCTTCAAAACAGTCCCCCACCAGGACCTCGGCAAACCTGGGCACACCATCCGACCCCGGATGAAGCTGAACAATGCGTCCTAAACGCCAGCGGAGGGGCGGCAGGTTTGGATCCTTTACCAACACGAGGTCTCCAGTCTTGGGTGGGGTCGTCCTATCCGACCACTTAACGCGTTGCTGCAAAATGTGCAAATACTCCAGATGCCAACGGCGCCAAAAACTCTGCGTAAGCTGCTGGAGCAATTCAAATCGCGAGAGCCGTCCGGAGGGCACTTCGGAATAAGGATATTCCGGCAAGGCGTTAAGCGGTCTGCCAATCAAAAAATGGCCCGGCGTAAGGGCCTCTAAATCATTCGCGTCCGAAGACAACGGACACAGCGGACGCGAGTTGAGGACCGCCTCAACCTTACAAAATACGGTCGCGAGTTCCTCAAACGTGAGGACCGTCTCCCCAATAACGCGACGAAGGTGAGTTTTAGCGGCCTTTACAGTTGCTTCAAAAATCCCTCCCCAGTGGGGGCAGGATGGCGGGGAGTACTGCCATCGTACCCCTCTGCGAGAGAGTGTGGATCCGATCTCAAAATTATTCCTATCCAAAAATTCACAAACTTCCTTTAAATACCTATCGGTGCCCTTGAAATTGGTTCCACAATCGGACCTTATTAACGACGGCATTCCGCGGCGAGACACAAAACGATTCAACGTGGCTACAAAGGCTTCTGTGGTGAGAGCACTAACCACCTCCAGGTGGATCGCTTTAGTGGCCAAACAAACAAATACACACAAGTAAGCCTTTTCCGTTCTAGAATTACGAAGCCGCGATGTCTTAACGGTAAATGGCCCCGCAAAATCCGTTCCAACTCCTGAGAAGGGCATCGATTCGTTCACTCGATCGGCAGGCAAATCACCCATCTGGGGCTGCATCGTATCGGCGCGCAAACGATAACACGGGAGACAACGAAAAATAACGGATCGGATTATTCTCCGCGCTGACAAAATCCAGAACTCTCGTTGGAGGAGCGCGGTCAAAGCATTACAACCGGCATGAGCATTCTTTACATGTCGGTCTGTAATCAACAGTCTAACTAACGGTCCATCCTTGGGGAGCAACAAAGGGTGGCGTGATCCGTACGGCAGGTTGGCATGTCTGAGCCTACCTCCGACACGCAGCAATCCGGTACTGTCCAAGAAGGGATTCAACCGCACCAAGGGTCCCTTCAACTTGGGCTTACTTGAGCGCAGGGCTTTCAGCTCCGGTTCAAACTCTCGCTGTTGCGTCACTCGCAACCAATGCAACAGAGCGTCTTGCCGCTCTTGTGGGGCGAGGACCGGAGACAACGATTTCTCCTGAGGCTGGCGACAATTTCGCACAAAGCGCCTCATCCAAGCAGTCACGCCGAGCAACTTATCAAGAGAACTGTAGCGGTCTAACAAAAACTCCATCTGCGGAGCCGCCACCGTCTCCACGGCGTGAACACGCATGCCTAGGTCTGGGACTCTGGCCACAGCCGGGGTGGCAGGCCATGAGCGCTCAGGCCGTAACAACCATGATGGACTCCACCATAGGTGGTGGTCCACTAACTCAGGCGCCTCGCAGCCGCGGGAGGCACAATCTGCGGGGTTCAGTTCGCCCGGTACGTGGCGCCAAATCAACGGGGCCTTTGAAGTCTGAATTTGTGAGACCCGGTTGGCCACAAAAACCTCAAGGGTGTGGACTGAACTCTTCAGCCAACAAAGGACGACCTGGCTGTCAGACCACGCAAATATCGACTCCAAGTCGACACCGTTTCCCAAGGTGTCGGCAACATGATTGAGTAGCCGTACTAAGAGAGTGGCGCCGGACAACTCCAACTTCGGAATGGTTAGCCTAGTCCGAAGGGGGGCGACCTTACTCTTGGCCGTAACTAAGTGTACGGCGACAACGCCTGCTGCATCCACCGTTCGGATGTAAACGGCTGCCGCGTATCCGCTTTCGGACGCGTCACAAAAGCCGTGCAGGGAGGCTTTAAACTTTCCCGAAGGCAGCATTTGCCTCGGTATACAAACCCGATTGACGTCGGGTAGGGATGACACGAACCCCACCCACTCTCGTAGGAGGCTACCAGAGAGGGGCTCATCCCATGACAATTCCGCAGCCCAGAGCTCCTGTAGGAAGCACTTCATCGAAAACACTACAGGGCTGAGCCAACCGTTCGGATCAAAGGTACGGGCTACAGTGGACAGCACCGTGCGTTTAGTCCAGACCTTTGGGTCTGGCAGTTCCAATCTATATGTGAACAAATCCGGGACTGGTCGACACTGGACTCCCAAAACAGACAGCATGTCTGGAGTCTCCGGATTTTCAAAGAGGAGCGGCTCTTGCTGGTGGTCCTTAGGCAAATCTGCCAATAGGTCCGGTGAGTTAGACAGCCACTTCCGCAACTCATAGCCACCAGCCCTCAAGAGCGCAATCAGCTCATCACGTAAGACGAGAGCCTCATCTAAGCTCGAGGCCCCCGTGCAGATATCGTCGACAAATAAGGCCCCCCCCCTCAATAAGAGCAGATGCCCGGGGATAGCGTAGCCGTTCGCGCTCTGCGAGCTCCAAAAGCGAACGGATCGCCACAAAGGGGCTCGACCGCAAACCATAAGTGTTGGTGTTCAGCTCGTAAGCCAACATCGGATCCTGGGGATCCTCACGCCAAAGGATGAGCTGGTATCGTCTATCCTCCGGGTGAATCACGGTCTGTCTGAACATCATGCGGATATCGGCCACAAAGACGACAGCGTGCCGGCGGAAGTTGGTCAAAACATCACAGACATCGTGATGCAACTTCGGCCCCGCATGCAGACACTGATTCAACGACACTCCGGTTGACGTGGGCGCTGAACCATCAAAGACCACGCGGATCTTCCCATTGGAAGTCTTCAAAACAGCGTGGTGTGGCAGGAAGTAATGTTCCACATTACGCCAGTCCAACTGCGAGATGGACATGTGCCCAAGGTCCAAATACTCCCGCATGAAGTCTATATACTTCTCCTTGAATGCGGGATCCCTGGCCATCCTACGCTCCATGGACAACAATCTCTTCTCGGCCATCGGCCGGGAGCTCCCTAAAGGAGGGCGAACCGCCAAGAAGGGCAAGCGGGTAATCAAGCGACCCGAGAGGAGGCGCCCAGTGTTGTTCTGGTAGAACAATTCGCACTCCTCGGCTAACGGATCCAACCGCTTGGCAGTGGGGGGTTCCTCCACCTCCCAAAACTTTTGGAGAACGTCGGACAAAGTAGAACCGACAATGGTCTGGCGGTCTACCGACGGGGACTCTGGTGTCTGTGGTACCTTTCCCATCACCACATGACCCAGCGACGAGGACAAGGCGACAAGATCGGCTGTCTGCAAAACTCGCTTGCTTCCACACAGTACACGACCGAGGACATCCGCACCAATCAACAAGTGTATTGGGCCCGGTCGGTGGAAGGAAGGATCAGCCAAAGCCAGTCCAGACGTCAGCTCAATCGTGGATGGCGGCACTCGCACTTGCGGGAGTGGTCCAACCACCTTATCAAAGACTATCGCTGAAGCACCGATCTTCGGCCTTGGCGCGAAGTGGGGGGAGAAGGAGAACTCAACTCGACCAATCGGATCAGGGATCCGCGAGTCTCCCACCCCCCGTACCGCTTCGTGATGCGGCACAAGCAAAAGACCCAGCTGTCGGACAAGCCACCTGGACATTATGCACCCCTGGGCACCTGAGTCCAAAAGGGCACGCACCGTGACAACATTGCCCTTAGGTCCCCGAACATTCACGGAGGCTGTTGGCAACAGCACAAACTCCGGAGGGGTGGTTGGGTCCGACAGGGGCGCCATTAAAAATTTTGGGGGGGTACTTGTCCCCCTCGCGCCTGAGTCGGCGCGCCAAATGTGGGACGCTCGTACCGGGCGAGCGGGTCCCAATCGGGTACATACTGGCCCCGACCAACAGCACTCCTAGGTGCAGGGTAATACCCGTGTGGGGCGTGCCTCGGTACATAGTACCCCAATCGAGGCCTCTCCATTAGGGGGGGGGGAGTAGCAAATAGGGCCCGTGCCCATCGCCACCGTGGCGTACTCTTGTGGTACCCCCCTACCCCCGCCCGTGGCGGGGGCGTCTCTCCTATAGTTCCCCCTCTCCGGGGGGGACTGAACGGGGGGGCTAAGCCCCGCCGAATCTCTAGGGGACCGGTTCCGGGCTGCCGGGCCCCCGCCCGTGCGCGAGGAATTCGAACCCCGGTCGCTCCCGGCGTCCTTGCGGTCCAAACAAAGGAGGGGGTGATGCCTCCCTCCGCAAAGACGACAATCCTCTGTCTGGGGACACGCCGACTGCATGTGTCCCCCCAAACACCTATAGCACCATTGGCGCTGTCTAGCAACGGCCCTCCGTCCCTCTGGGCGGAGGCCTCTAAATTTGGCACATTCGTGCACCCCGTGCCTATCTCCCCTGCAATACCTGCACCGCTCACTCGGTGCGGGGGGAGGGGACTGCTGGAAGGCAGCATATCGATTGGTCGGGCGACGGGGCTGTTCCCTCGCCGCCACCATACGACCAACACCTGGAACCGGGGCGGGCTCCAGGTGGTCCGTCACCCTACATTCGTCCTCCAAAAAACGAAGGAGGTCCGCGAAGGGCGGGAGATACGAGGCGCTGTCGCCTCCGTACCTCTGCTCGAAACGCCCCTTCATTTCAGCGGGCAATTTGGCGAGGACTATGTGCAGCAGTACAAAGGACCACTGATCCACCGGCAGGTCCAATCGCCTTAGGGAGTTGACCGCTGACAGTAGCGGGTTCAGCAACTCCCTCCGTAACAGGTGTACCCGCGTGATTCGCGGGAGGGCCAAAATCGTGGCCACGTGGGTGTCCGCCAGTAACCGGACATTCTGGTACCTGCTAACCAGAAGCTGGCGAGCCACCTGGTAGTTGTCGTCACTGATGAGCAGGTGCTGGATTACCGCGCTGGCCTCTCCTCGCAGGGAGGAGCGCAAATAGGCCAACTTCTCGCTAGGGGATAAGTCCCGTCGTGAATCCACCAAACTGTCAAACAAATTAATGAAGCCCATCCAGGCTGACAGATCCCCATTAAAAGTGGGAATCTCCAATGTAGGCAATCGGCCTAGCAACGCCGTCGGGGTAGGTTTGACCTCCCCGCTCAAAACCGGCACCCCCTTCCGAACAGCCAGGGCCCTCTCAGCCGCCTCCGTGAACTGGTCAGCCAGCTCATAGGCCTGGGCTACATCCTGCTCCAGCTGTTCCGACACGGCATCATCAGCTGGGGGGTTCTCCATATAATACGCGCGACACTCCATGGCGTGGCGCTCCAGGTCTTGCAGCCGAGCTGCCAGCCCGCCATACCGAGCTAGCAACGCGCCTACCCGGTCGGCTCGGTCTATTAATGTGACCGCACAAGCAAGCCAACGCAAAGCTCCTTGGATGCCAGCCCTGGATACGGCGGTCGGATTCGTAGGAGCCATTTATAATCCGTTGAATAAACAAGCAAACAAAGAAATATAAAAGTGGTAAACATCAACAAAAAAAACAATAGAAATAGGTCGCGTCACGATAATATAAAACACAATTAAAATTCGGACGACATACACGGACCCTACTATTTTCATAAGTTATTAGCAACTTACCAATTTCAAGGGCTAACAATATAACGGTATAAACAAAACGTATAGGATTAACGGTATGGCATAACGGCACGGCCAAGTCAACCTCGCAAATCAACTACTAAACCGTTATCAACAAACAAAAACAAAACTATTTTTAATAATAATACTCGTAATTTAATACTACTAATAATTAAAACTAGTTCCACTTTTTTAACTAGGCAAGCGGACTCGGAACAAACACTAGTATGTGGTACTAATAAACAACACTTTCGAACGAAACTATTCGTCAAATAAATCCGGACACACAAAAAAAAATATACACATCTAGGCGAGTAAACTCGTATCAAATCACTAGTATGTGGTACTAATAAACACACTTTCGAACGAACTATTCGTCAAATAAATCCGGACACACAAAAAAAAATATACACATCTAGGCGAGTAAACTCGTATCAAAACACTAGTATGTGACAACAATTATATAAGTGTCTATCTATTATCGGATCCACCAAGTGAGAAACATTCGCTTCGAGAATTTACTAGAACAATTTCTTAGTACTTCAATCGTCTCGGAATACCCTCGAGATTTCAACAAAAAAAAATAATTTTTAGGTACGCTTTTTAGGTACGCTTTTTATTTTTACTATGAAATTTTATGTAGTTAATTTTAATATGAAAATTAATTATATCAACTAAGCTCTGCTACCAAAAATATGATCACGCACGATTGTGGTGACCATCGACTGTGTTCCACAGTTTATTGAAACGGAGGTTTCTCATGCAAAATTAAGTAAATTAAAACTAGTCCTACCTTATGGTAGGAGATACTGTCCGTAATCCAGGGGGGCGGGTCGCTGTCTCGCCGGCGCGCGCGCCTGACTAGTAGGTCTTCCTAACCTGACCCCCGATGGGAAACTCTTACAGCTAACACTCTTATAACTACACAATGCCCTAATAGACAGCTAAAACTTCCCGGCGCTTTTCAAAGCGAACACACACGGGTCACAAGTCCGTACCCCGACCGGAGCCCTAGTAGGTGCAAAACGAAATCACGGTCACAATACGGGTAGGTAACTGGCGCGGCACGTCGCTACCGAAACACACAAACTCGCCTCACGGCGGCATACGGCGTACTGGTCGCGATGTCGCGCGGACGGCGGTTGGCGCCGAACCCACGAATGAACGTGAATGAATGAATCACGCGCGGCGTGAACACACATTTAGCAATTCATTTGCGATCCAGTTTTTAGAAGGTATTTATTATGGTACGAAAGAAAGCAATTCATTTTAGGAACATATTCTGCATCGCGCTATTTTTGAATCGCTGTCTTAAAGTTGATGGTATGCACCCTGGTGTTATTGTTGATCGAAAGCAAACTCAACCTTGAACATTGACATTGAATGATTCACTTTAACGTTTATATTGTTCAATTTGGTTGCTTCATCCAAATTGAAAGACATAAGTGAACCGACTCAACTATCGCAGGCCGAGAGCTCTAACCATTGCACCAAGGCTGACCAATTGCTACTGATGGATATTACATTTACTGAAATAATATTCTATATCCGGTTATTAAGGCAAAATAATGGACTTTAATCACAAACTTTTTTATTCTACCTATCTGAAATGCGATCAAGAGTTGCTCCGATTTCACGCGTGTCATTTTGTGATAACATATGGAAGAAGATGCTGATATTGTCGTGGATCGTTTTGACCGCTTTTTCCTTTTTCTTTTTTTAATTTCCTCTAAGGCAGCGGCACCAAAGAGGTTTTAAGAAAAACGTACCTATTTATAATTTGGCTTTAACAAAACGATATGTGAAAATATTTAAAATAATCGAATACCGCACCGTAACCATAATTAATAATTTTAATACAACTTAGAGTTCATGTTACAACAACTATACAACCAAAATATTAGTTATATCCTTTAACAATCGACGTTATTGTACGTGTACCTAACACTACTACCTAATACCTTTAGAATTTTAAGTACTAAGACTTTTTGATATTCATGTATTTTTTTATCTTGTTGTTACAGTTCCTTATTCCTACCTTCTACCTATTTCTACATAAAAGAAAATAAAACAAGTCTTGTTTATATAGGGTCAAGGGACTTGACCCTATATAAACATCTTTTATTCATCTATCTACTACCACTACATCTTGTGCGGCGATTACCGACGCTCCAGCACCTATACTGTGGCCCTGTGTCACACTGGCCACTTTGCTACACCTTTAAACCGGTGCGTATACCACTCGGCCATGGAGGTCGTGAAATTACTACTGAATTTAATGAATTTAATGAAGGCTAAGTGCTACACAGATGTGGATAAAAAAAAACCTACCCTCACACTCGAGAGAAATACCTTTCCAGCCCCCTGATTCACGAACCGTCGGAAAAGCTCCCGACCGACAGCGGAATGTAGGTATGGACTGTCTCTATCACACACTCTACACAAGGGGGCAGATATTCTCGAGTGTGTGGGAAGTAATATCTACACTCTACAGCTAGTAGCGAGACGGGTCGAATTTTTCTAATAGGTAGGGCAAAGGTACCCTTTGTGGCCACTTCAATGATTTTTTGACTTTTAAGCACTAAGACCAGTCTTAGGTATTATTAATACACAAGTTATATCATAAATTATAGATAATTTATCTACCTTTAAAGGTACATTTTTCAAATTTATAAAAGTAAAATAGCTTTTTTTATATTACACTCAATGTGTGAGACGTGCCAAATGTACCGGTTTTGGCCACTTACTGATAAGTTATTTAAGTTTTTACTTTTTTGCATTCACAATGCAATTTTTATCATAGATGCAATTTTTATCAATTTTTCCATTTTTCCACTTACTGATAGTTAAACTTTTGTAAGTATTGCGAAAAATCAAAACCAAACCCAGGTAAAATCAATATATTCTAATGCGCTAGAAACCAGTTAATTGCAAAACAACAATTTGATTGTAAAAAACGAAGGTTTATAAAGTATTTCATCCAAAACAAATTTCTTAAAATTTTCATACAAAACATTTTTTCAAACAGAAAATTGAATTTATTGAAAAAAAAATCTTAGGACATAAGGAATTCTAACGATTGTTATTATTACCTAAAAATACCTTGTTTTAATAGCCTTTCTCAAAAATGGCTTAAAGTTGTTTAGAAAACTTTTAGAGCAAAAAGTGGGCAAAACCGGTACCATGGCCAAAACCGGTACGACTGCCCTACTTCATTTTAATTTTTTAATAAAGAAAGAAGTCTTAACAATTAAATAAGAATGAACTCCATTTAAGTAACATTATTTAATTACGGAGACCTTTTAAATTTAAGTATTACCCTTTCCAAGGCCAAGGGTTTTTAATGGCCCATTTTTTATGTAAACAAAGCACTTGCGCGCTTGTTATCTCTTCCGACTGTAGTTACATTTATGAGTAGCTGATGTGATGACTCAAAGCGTCAAATAAAAGCTATGGGAAACTTTTACGAGATGTTTTGTTTTTATAATCGTCGTTCGGTCGATTGGTGCGGTCCATTCGAAATATTTTTTTCACTAGTTATCGGTGAAATGACATATAAAAAGTATATATATATATATTATTTAGAATCTTCATGAAAAAACCTTTGAATTAAGAGTATATACGAAATAACACAAACAAAATTTGTTCCAAAAAATTTGGTAAGTTATTACTTTCGATTTGCACATCCGGTCTGAATTCAATTTTATTTTTCCTCCGGGTCACATATTGTATTGTATTTTTACAGTTATGTAGCAATCGTGTATTTTTATTTTTCAATTATTAATTTTGTGTTTCTATATTCACCAGGTAACGATGGGGGTATTAGAAGAAAAAAAAATATTCACATAAACCTCACTTGATTCCAAAACTGAAAATAATTCACAATTATGGCAATTTAGATATTTATAAAAAAATAAAAATTCTTTTCTATTGTAAAGTTGTATATTTAATAAATACATTATGTCACATTCAAAATACATTCCAGAATTATTAGGACTTCTTTTGAGTCACTTAAGTAGACAGTAAACTTAAGCAAATTTCTTCCCCGAGGTATAGGTAGCGGAAAATTTTTCGGTGGTAATATAAGGTTCAAGATATAGTACTCACCCTAAAAATTAAAACACAAATTAGGTAAAATTATTATACACCAAATTATAAACTAATGTAATTATTATTACGTGTTATTAACTTTATATTATGATAGACTGGTGGCTCCCCCGCGGTTTTACCCGCACGTTCCCGTGGGAATATCGGGATAAAATACTGTCTAAAGTCACTTAGAAAGAGTAGGTAAGTTTTTAGTTTTCTTTCTTTCTAGTGGTAAAAGAATTTTAAAAACCGTTTTAGTCGTTTTTAGGGTTCCGTACACTCGAGGAAAAATTCGGTGAACCACCTCTTACTTCTTTTCACGTGGCTGGTGCCTCGCCATTCACGCGCAGACCCTTTTACTATTTTTTTATGTATTAAGCTAGGGTAGTACCACAGTTTAAGCAGTACAATGCATAAACAATTACGGATAGGGACTGCAACTGAACGGTGAGACGCCAGCCACACGAAAAGAAGTAAGATGTGGTTCACCGAATTTGTCCCCGACTATACCTCAAAAGGAAAAACGAAACCTTAATAGGATCACTTTGTTGTCCGTCTGTCTGTCTGTCTGTCTGTCCATCCGTCTGTCTGCCAAGACCCTTTATCGCGGGAACACGTGGAGGTATCGAGTTGAAATTAAAAACATATACTAAGGTTTACGGTCCCTTGAAGCTGTGAAAAGATCAAACTTATAAGTTAACGTAAAAAAAGATATAGCCGTTTATGCCGCAAAAAACGCATATTTCGACACTCTCAATGGAATCAAAATTCATAGGGTACTTCCTGTTGACTTAGAACTTTGAAATTTGGCATGTAATATCGTCTTATACTACCAGTATGGGGAAAAATCTGAAAACTATACATTTGTAATCAAATCATTAACTGTCTGTCTTTCTGTCCGTCTGTCTGTCAAGACCCTTATCTAGGGAATGCGTGGAGGTATCGAGTTGAAATTAAAACCATATACTAAGGTCTTTAGTCCCTAGAAGCTGTGAAAAAATCAAACTTCTGAAAACTGAAAACTCTGAGAAAAATCTGAAAACTATACATTTGTAATTAAATCATAAAAAAATATACTTAGTCCGTATAGGCAAGTAATACGTTTGAAAAAAAAAATGCATTGTGAATGCAAAAAAGTAGTCAAAAATATTGTCCAATGTTGTGTAAATAATGGTACGGAATCCTCCGTGCGCGAATCCGACTCGCACTTGGCTGGTCTTTTGAGTATTTCCATTACAAACATACAAACAAACATTAACAAAGAAGTCAAATCTTTCCTCTTTACAAATGAGTAAAGATAAACACATCTTAGATTTCTGCGCGAAATGTTCATATAAATAAAACACTTTCACGGATCTTTCACGCATTTATTTCCGAACGACAAACAAAGACAATTAAAGTGGGTACTTATATTCTTTTATTAAAATAAAAAAATAGTGGGTAGTTTTCCGTGACCACGGCCCCTGGAAAGGTGCCGAAACGTCGGATAAACCAAAAAACTTATAAAAACCACTTAAAATTTAACCAAGTTGTTAAATAAATGCGTGAAAGATCCGTGAAAGTGTTTTATTTATGAGTAACTAGCGGCCGCCCGCGGTTTCACCCGCGTGGTTCCCGTTCCCGTGGGAATATCGGGATAAAAAGTACATATAAACCTTCCTCTTGAATCACTCTATCTATTTAAAAAAACGCATCTAAATCCGTTGCGTAGTTTCAAAGATTTAAGCATACAAAGGGACATAGGGACAGAGAAAGCGACTTTGTTTTATACTATGTAGTGATAGTGAAGATAAGTTTGGGAAGTCTTTGCATAGATGAAGGCGCTACTCGGAAAAAGTATGGACTTTTTGATTTAAAACTATAGAACGGTTACAGTTGTTACAAATCTGGTAATAAGATAAATATTTCTTCATACCTTTATCTAGAATCGTATAGTTTCAAAAACACGATTTTTTTTATTTTGCCTCGACACTTTTTCTTTTCGAAAAGACCTCTAAAAATACGAAAATTCAAGATTATTCTCAAATGGGGTTACTTACACTATTGGAAATTGGTTTAATTAGAGGACACCAATAATATTTAGGATCGTATAGAAGCATTTTAAAATCGCTGTAGTTTCTTAATACGAAGTGATTTTGTGTTTTTTTTGCCTAATCTGGAAAATCGGTCTCGCTCCCGCGCGCGTCGTTTTCTTATTGCTATCTCGCTTCAGCATAATTTTTCCGAGTATCGCCTTAACTTTGTCAATAAAATACGATAATATAGTAAGTGTACTTACAGCAGGTGCTGGGCACGCATTTGGGTTTAGATTCCCGAATTTCGCAAGGTACATGCCAGCCCAATTTGTTTTGAGGAAATCGCAAATCGTTTTGGTTACTACTATACGTGTTGGAGCACTTTGTTGCTCATACATAAATTCAACCTGCAAAAAATCAATATAAAAAGAGACACCATAAGTGTCATAAGTGCCATAAAGTGTAAGTCAGAGGCTTTAAACATCGTTCTATGTTTGATCGTCTTATGCGATTTATAAACCAATATTCATCAGGGTCGACTTACTCCTATCATCATCATCATCATCATTTCAGCCGTACGACGCCCACTGCTGGGCATAGGCCTCCCCCAAGGATCTCCACAACGATCGGTCCTGCGCTGCCCGCATCCAGCGGATAATTTTTTAATTTTAATTTTTTTTTTTATTTTTTTTTTTTTTAATTTTTTACAGGATAATTTTTTATCAGTGCACAAATTTTTATGATCGATACAGAATCGGTAATTGAACAACTTTCTCCTAGAAACATGGGTCGAAATACGACAAAAATTTTTGGACTTCCCATACTAAATCGATCACGTGATCAGTCCGCTTTGTATGAAGAGTCAAAATTTTTTTGTCATATTTCGACCTATGTTTCTAGGACAAATTTGTTTACCTACCCATTCCGAGTCGATCCTAAAATTTGTGCACTGATAAAAAAATTACCCTGTATAGCCTGGAGGAACTGAAATTATTAAAGGACGATACTAGAATACTTGGAAGCTACCGGGCAAAAAGCATACCTAAACTGTTACTTTATCTAAGTTTACAATATCTATGTACTAGCTTTCCGCCCGCGGCTTCGCCCGCGTGGACTTTACGACGTTATCCCGCGAGATTGCGATATTTTTTCGAAATAAAGCCTATGTTCCTCTCCAAGCAACAAAGTATCTGTGTCCCAAATTTCAGCCAAATCCGTTCAGCCGTTTTGGCGTGATTGAGTAACAAACATACAAACATCCAAACATCTAAACGTTCACATTTATAATCTACTAGCTTTCCGCCCGCGGCTTCGCCCGCGTGGACTACACGACGTTATCCCGCAGGAATTTGATATTTTCCGGGATAAAAAGTAGCCTGTGTTCCTCTCCTGGCTACAAAGTATCTATGTCCCAAATTTCAGCCAAATCCGTTCAGTCGTTTTGGCGTGATTGAGTAACAAACATACAAACATCCAAACATCTAAACATCCAAACATCTAAACTTTCACATTTATAATATTAGTAGGATACATATAATAAAACAGAAACGGACAAAAAGTCTGTACATGAAATATAAAAAAAAAATACTGCTATGTGATGTGTACAGGATATAGACCCCAAAACGATAGATATTAAAATTTTTGTCTGTTTGTCTGTTTGTCTGTTTGTCTGTTTGTATGTTCGCTTTTCACGCAAAAACTACTGGACGGATTTTTACCAAATTTTGTGTAGTAATAGCTTATAACCCGGGTCAACATATAGGGTACCTTTTATTGCGGGAAATTTAATTATTCCTACGGGAAAATACAAAAACTGATTCTTAGTAAAATAGATGGCGCCACATGATTATGAAAATACGTTATATTTAATCGCTGTCTCAATTAATAATGAATCATGTTATTTTTTTTTACCTGCTTCAAAACTTAATATATAAATTAAAACCCATCCAGGCTCATATAAAATCATAAAAATAATTTCATGTTATTTACGTCATTATATCCACTAAGCAATAGATGGCGCAGGAAGTCAGTAAGATTACGATATACTTCTCACAAAAGAACATTCGAAGGATTATATTAATTAGGGTGAAAGCCCCCTCTGTTGCCACTTTAAGATGTTTTTCACTTCATTTGCATCATAACTACTAAGCAATAGATGGCGCGGGAAGTCAGTAAGATTACGATATACCTTTCACAAAAGTACATCCGAATGATTATCTATATTAAGTAGGGTGAAAGCCCCCGCTGTTGCCACTTTAATTTTTTTTCACTTCTTTCGCCTATGGTCTTAAGTAGGTATCTAAAATTGTCAAGAATGTATCTTATACTTTTCTTTAAATTTTTAAATTTACAATACAAAAAAACTACTTAAAAAATTTAACCGACTCCAAAAAGTATTTGTCAACTGAAAAGGAAAAATATAATTTATATTATAATTAAGGTAGGTACCTTTTGAGGTCGGTGCCAGTCAGTTTATTTCTTTAAATTACTATTTATTTCCTAAGTTTTAGTGTATATTGTACAATAACATACCCACGAAAACTACTAAACCGATTTTGATGAATCTTAGACTGTTCCCAAGTTAGAATACACCTAATTTAAATCAAATAGAATCATCTCGATATGCCTTTAGATTTCGAGAAATTCGTGGACTATGTATATAGTAAAAACATATAACTAAGTATTCATATACTTACGAAATTTAGTTTTATTTTAGTCAATTAAAAACCTATTTTTTAAACTTAAAATGTGCGAAGGGTACCGATTGATGTGTTTTTTGTCAATCAAATTTTAAAAGATACATCGAGAAATCAATACTTAACTAACTTAGATAAAATAAAAGAAACATCTAATTCGATGTAAACTGAAAAGCGTTTATTGAATAATATTCCTATGTCATAAAGAATTATTACTATTGTTATTATGACTTAAAAGTCATAGATAAAAAGTATATTATCAAGCAAAAGTTATTAACGAAATGTTTAAAGCTAAGTAAGCACTCGGGGCAGTGGCCAAAACTAAAGTTCTTACCCTATTGATGTAAAATTTATATTTCGCATTTCTACTCGATGCTAGATGTCGCTACAGTAAGTATAGTGCCACAAATAAATCTGAACCGGTGACAGTGGTCCTGGAGGAGCCACTAGCAATACAAAATTAACTGTCAAAATGGACTGCCGGCAGTCAACAGTATATTTAGTACCAAAAAATAACCACTGTGTGAAATAAGTTTGTCGCAATGTAGACAAAATGTCACCAATGTAGTTTTGAAAAATTTGCTCAAACGCTAAGTGGCCAGTACGTAGTTACCTACACCTACCTACCATTTTTTATGTCATTTAACCGGCTCTGGCTACTTAGGCCTTCAGCCGTAGGTACCATCCAATAAAATAAAGGAATATTAAAAATAGTTTTCTATCTAACTTATTTATTCATTTATTTACTAGGAAAGCTGACATAAGTGATGATTGATTAAAATTAAATAATAAAATGGCATATCATTACATTTTATACCTGTTACTTAAAGAAGAAATGTCTCCATATCAAAATACTAGCCTTCCGCCCGCGACTTCGCCCGCTCGGACTAAACGACGACGTTATCCCACGGGAATGTGATATTTTTCAGGGATAAAAAGTAGCCAAAGGCAGCCATTACATCCAGATCGCGATCACTGATCGTGATCTTGATCGCGATCGAGATTTACTTTGTAGATATTTTGCGATCAAGATCGCGAACCGTCAATCACCTTCGTACACAGTCAATCTGCATCGCGATCATTGATCATTGATCATTGATCCAGATTGACTGTCTAATGGCTGCCTAAGTATGTCACTTTTCAGCTGCCAAACTATTCCCATTCCAAAAGTCACGTCGATCCGTTGCACCAATTTTGACGTGAGAGACGGACAAACAAACAAACCCACTTTCACATTTATAATATTAGTATGGATACACACAATCTCTTTTACATTTTATAGTAAAAATATGATTGGCCTGATATTATGCATTACTAAGTAAGAACTTCTGTTTGAATCGTGAAAGCGCGCATATGCGCAAAACGATAATACGCGCTCTAATCGTGCCTCGTGCGATCCAAGAGCACCAAGAGAACAAATTAGATTCACGATCCATGATCCCCAATCTTAGGTCGTGGTTGGCCAATCCAAGATGGATCGTTTGGTGTGGTTCAGTCTTATGAACCTCGCGTAGAATAGATCTATTGCCCGCTAGCAAGCAACGTCGAAGAACGAAGAACGGCTGTTCAAAATAATCGTTATCATTATACACAATTTAACAAGTAGCTAAATTGAGATGATTTAGATTGAGAATATTTAAAGGGATTTAAAAGAAAATCGAGATCCAAGTGGCCCTTTTGAGTTATGAAGAAGAGAAGAGAAGTTTGTTTTTTTTGTCGCCTCTAAGGGATTGCAGACTTCAGTATTTAATTTGACATACATTTTAGCTTGATACCTCCCACGCAGACTTGAGAAAAAGTTTCTTGACAGACGGACAGATCTTTGAATGAGGGCTCAACTATGTTCATGCAGCATATGATAACAACATACCATGTTCATACCCTAGCCTGCATATTCGATATTCTTTAGACCCTTTTAGTAGAGAATAGGACTTCAAGAAGAGCGTTATGAAATCTGAGCAACAAACACACATAAACTAAACTAACACAAAAGTCACTACACCGCGCGTACGAAGTCGCGGGCAACAGCTAGTATTAAACAAGTAGGATTAACTATTGTTAACTAGAAGAAATTACTATCACGCACGACACTACTTTTCAATTGCGTTATACCACAACACTAGTGGTAGCCTAATCTGTGAACGACTATTTGAATCTGATATTATAGAATCTGTGAGTCAATGACGGCGTAGTCCCCTCAAAGGAGTTGTTATGCCGATATATTTTCTCTGTAATAAATGTTGATATTTATGTGTAATAGTGATTTTTATCTATAACACTATTGACGACTGATATTTTAGGCCACAGTGACTACAGCTGTTAACTACTAATGCAGCCCTAAACCCTCAAAAATATTTTTATACAGGTGTCCCGAAGACAATGGTTAACCCTATAACTATCGATAGGCTTCATCATGGTCCCCCTAATCTGGATATCTTTAAAAATGTCACGATTTTCAAGTTTTTAACATCTTTAGTAGTGAAAAATGGAAAATAAAGTATATAGAAAAAATCGACCCGTCTCACAACCAGCTCCGATGAAATTAAAATAATTTTTTGTAGTTTTAGAAAATAAGCCATTTACGGTTAGTTTTCCGTTTTAAATTATTGAAAAAACGTTTAAACTATTTTATAAATTTTTAATAATAATTGTGTTTACAAGATAAACTATTACCAGAGAAACAAAAATAAACAAGATCTAAAAACCTCCTCATTTGTAGAAATGGCATTATAAAAAGTAAGTAACTTTAAAATATAACTTATTATCAAAAACTACTAAAATATCAAATCTTGAAAACCGTGATATTTTTACAGAGATCAAAATTTGAGATTAGGGGGCCATGATGAAGCCTGTCGAGTTATAGGATTATCCATTGTTTTCGGGACACTATGTATATACTTGCATTGCACTTCTGAGTATTTAAGCAAAAAATAAATTAATCAACAGTGTTGGTTCTGTATTGTAAGTAAAAAAACCTGTCATGACTCAGTTAACAAAATTAAATACCTAACTAGCTCAAGAGACGGCCACATATTCCAAGACTGCTCTGCGAAGTACCGCGGCCAAACACCTAATTTACCTAATCGTATCGTCATAATGTCATTTCACTTGATTGGTAACTTACGGTAACATTATTTCCCCAATTCATTTGATTGGTAACTTACGGTAACATTATTTCCACATTTCATTTGATTAGTAGCTTACGGTAACATTATTTCCCCAATTCACTTGATTGGTAACTTAGGGTAACATTCTTTCCCAATTTCACTTGATTGGTAACTTACGGTAACATTATTTCCCCATTTCCCTTGATTGGTAACTTACGGTAACATTATTTACCCATTTCCCTTGATTGGTAACTTACGGTAACATTATTTCCCCATGGGTGTAGTATAGTGCCAGTGACGTTGGTTTTGTATGTATCTCCCCGTTTCGTCCTGGCGGTGATAACACGAACATTTTTTACATACTGAGGATTCATATAAGTCATCTTCGCTCTCTCCTGGCTGTAAACATCCTGAAAGGCATTGGCGTCAAGATAAATTTTATTATCTCTGACAGACCCGTTGGTGCAGTCGTACTGATCATACCTCCTGCTGAGTCAGACGCAGACAGAAGTCGTGGGTTCGACTCTCTTCGTGGTGTGATGAAGTGAATGACGACTCTTTAGTGCTACTCTGTTGTGGATTAAAAGTAACTTAAACAATTAAACTGATTTCAGAAAGTATATGTCAACTGAAAAGGAAAAAATAATATATTTAACGTACAATCAGGGACAGATTCGTTGAACCACCTCTTAATTATTTTCGTGTGGCTGGCCTCTCACCGTTCACTTGTGATCCCTATCCCTATTGCTTATGAATAGTATCCTAGTTTAACACATAACCAAATGGCGGGTGAATGGCGAGCCACCAGACGAAAAGACGTAAGAAGTGGCTCACCGAATTTGTCTCTGAGTGTACGTCTACGTTTTTGAGGTCGGTCGGTGTCATTTTCTAGCTTTTTTTTTGCTCCTGTCTGGCACCGACCTTAAAAAGGTAGGTACCTACTTTAAAGATATTATTTTTTCTTTTTCAATTGACAGGTACTTTTTGAACTTAGTTTAATTTTAAAATTTCTTTTCAATTTCTTAATTTTTAGTGTAGATTGTTACCATAAGATAACCATATCTCAGTAACTCTATAGAACCGATTTCAATGAAACTTGGACTGTTGGAATACACCTGACTTAAATCAAAAATAATCATCTCGATATGACTGTTTTTTGGAGAATTTCGTGGTCAAACATACAAACATTCATACATACACTTACGAAATTAAGCACACGTGCATGGAAGCCTAATTTTAATGTTACGCTATTATCAATTTTGATCCAATTTTTAACAAAATCACATACATACAAGTTAAACTGATAGCATCCTACTTTTTTGAAGTCGGTTAAAAAGAAGATAAAATAACGTAAGTAATGAACTGACAGAATCTCACCGCACTACTGAGAAACCACACGCCAGTGGTCACTGTTATCAAAATATACAACTTCTGCATTGTACGAAGTTCGTCAATCGCGCTTACTTCGCAACTGAGATTGTTACCGCATATATTATGATAATGGCTACAACAAATTCTATCTACTGATAGTTCATTTAATTATGGTTGGATATATATCTTTTTGTATTTGTTTAATGGCCCAATACCTGAATACTTCACTAATATAAAAACGATTTTTATCTACACGCATGTTTTAATATTGGTTCGTATTATGAACTCGTATAAATTAAGGGGGCTTCCATACAACAAACCTGATTTTTTTTCGTTTTTTTTTATCTTAATAACGACAACAGGTACTTTACCGGGGTTACAAATGGACACCAGACAGACAGTTTAAAAAAAATAACCGGTTAAAAGCGAGTCGGCCTCGCACACCGAGGGTTTCGTACCATCATAAATTTACATAAATATGCGTAGGAGGCTCGTCAAAGTACCTACACAATTTTCGTGTCTTCGTTTTTCCGTCGTGACCCTCGTACCTCGAAGTAAGACCTTCATCGAATTCTAAAAAGAGCAGAAGGATTCCCGTTAAAAAAATTGAGCCATGACCTGCAGGCTCATCACGTTACTTGCAAAATCAAAGCGATAGCAAAAATCGCGCAATTATTGCATTAAAATCGCTAATCTAGTTAATCAACATACAAATACAGACCTCCATAGTACGAATTTACGCTTTTTAACCCCCGACGCAAAAAGAGGGGTGTTCTAAGTTTGACGTGTGTGTGTATATGTCTGTCTGTCTGTCTGAGGCAACGTAGCTCCTAAACGACTGGGCCGATTGTGATGCGATTTTTTTATTGAAAGCTAAATTAATCGAGGTGGTTCTTAGCTACGTTTTATGAAAATCCATCCGGCCATTTATGGAGATGGTTAACTGCCTGCCGAAACGGTAAAGTAAGTAGTAAACGGAAAACCGAAACGGTAAGATGCAGAGGTGGTGCTTTGACTAAAATTATGTACACTCTAGGCAAATTTAGGTGCAATAAAAAAACAAAATCGCGGCAAAAAAATTACTCTCTGTCCATACTTATATTCGTAGTGCCTAAACGGATCAAGCGATTTCAATGCGGTTTTTTTTTATTTTGAGTGTAATTTAAAAAGGATGATTTAAAAAAAAAATTAAAAAAAATTTAAAAACCCCTGAGAAAAAAAAGGCAAATAAGTAATAAAATTTGTCTCTCGGTCAGGGGACCCCCAACGTATAATACAGCCTTTCAGTACTTCTCTTTTTGTGGTTCCCCGACCGAGAGATAAATTTTATTATTTGACTTTTTTTTCTCGGGGGTTTTTACAATTTGAACATTTTATGTTTATAGAGTAATAATTGCGCGATTTTTGCTATCGCTTGGCTTTTGCAAGTTGTGCTAATATTACACGGTTCAACCAAATTGATTCACTTTGGTTGAAAGGCGCAGAAATACAGGCGCACATTGACATTGAATGATTTACTTTTACGTTTACATTGTTCAATTTGGTTGCTTCATCCAAATTGAAAGGCAAAAGTGAACCGTGTATTTCCGCCGTAACGTGATAAGCCTGCCGGTCCGTCGTGCTTCCGCCCGTTTTTTTACTGTATCCATGTCCAAATCTTCTATAGATAGAAGATGGCAAAGTAGGTAAGTATAGGATGATTTGTCTCAATAAAACGCGAATGGATTGGAATTTCTTCGTAGTTTTATTTTATTTTAAAGAAGAGACTTGTACAATTTTATCTGAATAGAATATCTGCTAAATGGCCGCCACGGGCATTTTTGCTGTGTGCAAGTTTTCCATGACACTTTCACACATTTCGCTGATAATTTCACACATTTCGCTACTTATTTCACCAATAACTTGGCGAATATTTTGTCTATATTGTATATGTTTTGTGGATCGTTAGTGTATACTTTATCTTTGACGTAGCCCCAAAGAAAGAAATCCAGTGGCATCAGACGGCAAGATCTCGGTGGCCATTTGACATCACCTCTTCTTGAAATTACGAGATTTTTCGACCTTTCGACGAGTGTTTGTAATTGATCGTGAATTTTCGTTAAATATTTGTATAATTTATATGCGCCGTTTTATTGTGAAACGCTCCACGATTAATTTTACATGTGTCAAGATGACGTTGGTCAAATTTCTACCCGCCATCTTGAATATTTCGGGAATAGCGCGAAATTCAAATCCTATACGTACTTTTGAGACACCCTTTATTATTGTCCGTAAGAGTATGATTATTATGATAGTACCTATGTATTGTAGTGTAAATAAGCACTGAATAATAATATCCGGCACATGCAGAGTTTCCAAAACGTTAGAGCATGTTAAAAGCTAAACTAAACCACAAGGTTGTAGTATTACCGTGTTATGTTAAAAGTGTACTTAAGACTGAAAGACTGTAACAGTTATATTAGATTGACACACTTTTAATAGGTACCTGAAAAACTGTATAGTGCAAGTCTACTCGTTAAAACAAACATCTATTATTACTTAGGACCCAGTAACGAAAGCTCAATAAGCTTTTTGTAAAAATGTAATTTTCATAACAAGCTTTTTTGCTGACCGTACTTATATTGTCATCTAAACCAAACTTGTATACAAAATTTCAGCTCCATCGGACACTGGGAAGTGGGTCAAATTAAGCTTGCAAGATTCGTCCTCTACTAACTAACTAACATACTAACTAACTAACTAACATGGCAAGTTAATAAGTTTTTGTTAAAACTTTGTTTTTATGACAATCTTTTTTGTACGTCTGTGAAGTTAGCATCTCAAATGTTAGCATCTCACGAATAAACTCAATATATAATGGCATCCAGCATAGTTCTACAGTTCTTGATAAGTTTTAATAATAGTTCCATTGATTAAACCATTAAAATCGCGTATTGAAAAAATGAGATGCTAACTTCGCAAATACATCATAGCATCTCATCGAATTCCAAACATCTAAGTACAAAGAAGTCAAAATCCGTTAAGTTCTATGTTCTAAACAAGTGTCAACAATAGTTCTGTCGATTTTTGTCGATTTATCTATTAAAATCGCGTATTGAAAAAATGAGATGCTAACTTCGCAAATACATCATAGCATCTCATCGAATTCTAAACATCTAAGTACACAGGAGTCAAAATCCGTTGAGTTCTACGTTCTAAACAAGTGTCAACAAATAGTTCTGTTGATTTTTTGTCGATTTATCCATTAAAAAGAGTTTTAAAAAAAATGAGATGCTAACTCTTAAAATCACTATTAAAAACTCTTTAATAGTGTGATGCTAGCCTAGAATTGAGAGTTCTGGCTCCGAAAAAGATTTAAAATGATAACCAGCAACTCTCTCTGTTAAATGCAAAAGAGTTCCGGCCCCTAGGACTATCCGATATTTTGTAATATTTTATTCGTGTAAAAACCTATTTAATAGTGAGATGCTAGCCTAATAACGAGAGTTCTGGTTTCGAAAAAGGATTCAAATGATAACCAGCAACTCTCTCTGTGAAATGCAAAAGAACTCTGGCCTCTAGGACTATCCGATATTTTGTAATATTTTATTTCTGTAAAAAACTCTTTAATAGTGAGATGCTAGCCTAATATTGAGAGTTCTGGCTCCGGAAAAGATTTAAAATGATAACCAGCAAGTCTCACTGTTAACAGCAAATGAGTTCTGGCCTCTAGGGCTGTGCAATATTTTGTAATATTTTATTCGTGTAAAAAATCTCTTTAATAGTGAGATGCTAGCCTAATATTCAGAGTTCTGGCTTCGAAAAAGGATTCAATTGATAACCAGCAACTCTCTCTGTGAAATGCAAAAGAGTTCTGGCATCTAAGACTATCCGATATTTTGTAATATTTTATTCGTGTAAAAAATCTCTTTAATAGTGAGATGCTAGCCTAATATTCAGAGTTCTGGCTTCGAAAAAGAATTCAATTGATAACCAGCAACTCTCTCTGTGAAATGCAAAAGAGTTCTGGCCTCTAGGACTATCCGATATTTTGTAATATTTTATTTGTGTAAAAAACTTTTTAATAGTGAGATGCTAGCCTAATATTGAGAGTTCTGGCTCCGGAAAAGATTTAAAATGATAACCAGCAAGTCTCTCTGTTAAATGCAAAAGAGTTCTGGCCTCTAGGGCTATCCGATGTTTTGTAAAAACTTTTTGTTTACAAAAAATCTAAATAATAGTGAGATGCTAGCCTAATATTCAGAGTTCTGGCTTCGAAAAAGGATTCAATTGATAACCAGCAACTCTCTCTGAGAAATGCAAAAGAGTTCTGGCCTCTAGGACTATCCGATATTTTGTAATATTTTATTTGTGTAAAAAACTCTTTAATAGTGAGATGCTAGCCTAATATTGAGAGTTCTGGCTCCGGAAAAGATTTAAAATGATAACCAGCAAGTCTCTCTATTAAATGCAAAAGAGTTCTGGCCTCTAGGACTATCCAATATTTTGTAATAACTTTTTGTATACAAAAAATCTAAATAATAGTGAGATGCTAGCCTAATATTCAGAGTTCTGGTTTTGAAAAAGTTTTTAAATGATAACCAGCAACTCTCTCTGTAAAATGCAAAAGAGTTCCGGCCTCTAGGACTGTGCAATATTTTGTAATATTTTATTCATGTAAAAAATCTCTTTAATAGTGAGATGCTAGCCTAATATTCAGAGTTATGGCTTCGAAAAATGATTCAATTGATAAACAGCAACTCTCTCTGTGAAATGCAAAAGAGTTCTGGCCTCTAGGACTATCCGATATTTTGTAATATTTTATTTGTGTAAAAAACTTTTTAATAGTGAGATGCTAGCCTAATATTGAGAGTTCTGGCTCCGGAAAAGTTTTAAAATGATAACTAGCAACTCTCTCTGTGAAATGCAAAAGAGTTCTGGCCTCTAGGACTATCCGATATTTTGTAAAAACTTTTTGTTTACAAAAAATCTAAATAATAGTGAGATGCTAGCCTAATATTCAGAGTTCTGGCTCCGGAAAAGATTTAAAATGATAACCAGCAAGTCTCTCTGTTAAATGCAAAAGAGTTCTGGCCTCTAGGGCTATCCGATGTTTTGTAAAAACTTTTTGTTTACAAAAAATCTAAATAATAGTGAGATGCTAGCCTAATATTCAGAGTTCTGGCTTCGAAAAAGGTTTTAAATGATAACCAGCAACTCTCTCTGTGAAATGCAAAAGAGTTCTGGCCTCTAGGACTATCCAATGTTTTGTAAAAACTTTTTGTTTAAAAAAAATCTAAATAATAGTGAGATGCTAGCCTAAAATTGAGAGTTCTGGCTCCGGAAAAGATTTAAAATGATAACCAGCAAGTCTCACTGTTAACAGCAAATGAGTTCTGGCCTCTAGGGCTGTGCAATATTTTGTAATATTTTATTCGTGTAAAAAACTCTTTAATAGTGAGATGCTAGCCTAATATTGAGAGTTCTGGCTCCGAAAAAAAAATTATAAAAATAACCAGCAAGTCTCTCCGTTAAATGCAAAAGAGTTCTGGCCTCTAGGACTGTGCAATATTTTGTAATATTTTATTCGTGTAAAAAATCTCTTTAATAGTGAGATGCTAGCCTAATATTGAGAGTTCTGGCTCCGGAAAAGATTTAAAATGATAACCAGCAAGTCTCTCTGTTAAATGCAAGAGAGATCTGGCCTCTAGGACTATCCGATATTTTGTAATAACTTTTTGTTTACAAAAAATCTAAATAATAGTGAGATGCTAGCCTAATATTCAAAATTCTGGCTTCGAAAAAGGATTCAATTGATAACTAGCAACTCTCTCTGTGAAATGCAAAAGATTTCTGGCCTCTAGGACTATCCGATATTTTGTAATATTTTATTTGTGTAAAAAACTCTTTAATAGTGAGATGCTAGCCTAATATTGAGAGTTCTGGCTCCGGAAAAGATTTAAAATGATAACCAGCAACTCTCTCTGTGAAATGCAAAAGAGTTCTGGCCTCTAGGGCTATCCGATGTTTTGTAAAAACTTTTTGTTTACAAAAAATCTAAATAATAGTGAGATGCTAGCCTAATATTCAGAGTTCTGGCTTCGAAAAAGGATTCAATTGATAACCAGCAACTCTCTCTGTGAAATGCAAAAGAGTTCTGGCCTCTAGGACTATCCGATGTTTTGTAAAAACTTTTTGTTTACAAAAAATCTAAATAATAGTGAGATGCTAGCCTAATATTCAGAGTTCTGGTTTTGAAAAAGTTTTTAAATGATAACCAGCAACTCTTTCTGTAAAATGCAAAAGAGTTCTGGCCTCTAGGACTGTGCAATATTTTGTAATATTTTATTCGTGTAAAAAATCTCTTTAATAGTGAGATGCTAGCCTAATATTCAGAGTTCTGGCTTCGAAAAATGATTCAATTGATAACTAGCAACTCTCTCTGTGAAATGTAAAAGAGTTCTGGCATCTAGGACAATCCGATATTTTGTAATATTTTATTTGTGTAAAAAACTTTTTAATAGTGAGATGCTAGCCTAATATTGAGAGTTCTGGCTCCGGAAAAGTTTTAAAATGATAACTAGCAACTCTCTCTGTGAAATGTAAAAGAGTTCTGGCATCTAGGACAATCCGATATTTTGTAATATTTTATTTGTGTAAAAAACTTTTTAATAGTGAGATGCTAGCCTAATATTGAGAGTTCTGGCTCCGGAAAAGTTTTAAAATGATAACTAGCAACTCTCTCTGTGAAATGTAAAAGAGTTCTGGCATCTAGGACAATCCGATATTTTGTAATATTTTATTTGTGTAAAAAACTTTTTAATAGTGAGATGCTAGCCTAATATTGAGAGTTCTGGCTCCGGAAAAGATTTAAAATGATAACCAGCAAGTCTCTCTGTTAAATGCAAAAGAGTTCTGGCCTCTAGGGCTATCCGATGTTTTGTAAAAACTTTTTGTTTACAAAAAATCTAAATAATAGTGAGATGCTAGCCTAATATTCAGAGTTCTGGCTTCGAAAAAGGTTTTAAATGATAACCAGCAACTCTCTCTGTGAAATGCAAAAGAGTTCTGGCCTCTAGGACTATCCGATGTTTTGTAAAAACTTTTTGTTTAAAAAAAATCTAAATAATAGTGAGATGCTAGCCTAAAATTGAGAGTTCTGGCTCCGGAAAAGATTTAAAATGATAACCAGCAAGTCTCACTGTTAACAGCAAAAGAGTTCTGGCCTCTAGGGCTGTGCAATATTTTGTAATATTTTATTCGTGTAAAAAACTCTTTAATAGTGAGATGCTAGCCTAATATTGAGAGTTCTGGCTCCGGAAAAGATTTAAAATGATAACCAGCAACTCTCTCTATTAAATGCAAAAGAGTTCTGGCCTCTAGGACTATCCGATATTTTGTAATAACTTTTTGTTTACAAAAAATCTAAATAATAGTGAGATGCTAGCCTAATATTCAGAATTCTGGCTTCGAAAAAGGATTCAATTGATAACCAGCAACTCATTCTGTGAAATGCAAAAGAGTTCTGGCCTCTAGGACTATCCGATATTTTGGAATAACTTTTTGTTTACAAAAAATCTAAATAATAGTGAGATGCTAGCCTAATATTCAGAGTTCTGGTTTTGAAAAAGTTTCTAAATGATAACCAGCAACTCTTTCTGTAAAATGCAAAAGAGTTCCGGCCTCTAGGACTGTGCAATATTTTGTAATATTTTATTCGTGTAAAAAATCTCTTTAATAGTGAGATGCTAGCCTAATATTCAGAGTTCTGGCTTCGAAAAATAATTCAATTGATAACTAGCAACTTTCTCTGTGAAATGCAAAAGAGTTCTGGCCTCTAGGACTATCCGATATTTTGTAATAATTTATTTGTGTAAAAAACTTTTTAATAGTGAGATGCTAGCCTAATATTGAGAGTTCTGGCTCCGGAAAAGATTTAAAATGATAACTAGCAACTCTCTCTGTGAAATGCAAAAGAGTTCCGGCCTCTAGGACTGTGCAATATTTTGTAATATTTTATTCGTGTATAAAACTCTTTAATAGTGAGATGCTAGCCTAATATTGAGAGTTCTGGCTCCGAAAAAGATTTAAAATGATAACCAGCAAGTCTCTCTGTTAAATGCAAAAGAGTTCTGGCCTCTAGGACTATCCGATATTTTGTAATAACTTTTTGTTTACAAAAAATCTAAATAATAGTGAGATGCTAGCCTAATATTCAGAATTCTGGCTTCGAAAAAGGATTCAATTGATAACCAGCAACTCTCTCTGAGAAATGCAAAAGAGTTCTGGCCTCTAGGACTATCCGAAATTTTGTAATATTTTATTTGTGTAAAAAACTCTTTAATAGTGAGATGCTCCTAGAGGCCGGAACTCTTTTGCATTTTACAGAAAGAGTTGCTGGTTATCATTTGAAAACTTTGTCAAAACCAGAACTCTGAATATTAGGCTAGCATCTCACTATTATTTAGATTTTTTGTAAACAAAAAGTTATTACAAAATATCGGATAGTCCTAGAGGCCAGAACTCTTTTGCATTTAATAGAGAGAGTTGCTGGTTATCATTTTAAATCTTTTCCGGAGCCAGAACTTTCAATATTAGGCTAGCATCTCACTATTAAAGAGTTTTTTACACAAATAAAATATTACAAAATATCGGATAGTCCTAGAGGCCAGAACTCTTTTGCATTTCACAGAGAGAGTTGCTAGTTATCAATTGAATCCTTTTTCGAAGCCAGAATTCTGAATATTAGGCTAGCATCTCACTATTATTTAGATTTTTTGTAAACAAAAAGTTATTACAAAATATCGGATAGTCCTAGAGGCCAGATCTCTCTTGCATTTAACAGAGAGACTTGCTGGTTATCATTTTAAATCTTTTCCGGAGCCAGAACTCTCAATATTAGGCTAGCATCTCACTATTAAAGAGATTTTTTACACGAATAAAATATTACAAAATATTGCACAGTCCTAGAGGCCAGAACTCTTTTGCATTTAACAGAGAGACTTGCTGGTTATTATTATAATTTTTTTTCGGAGCCAGAACTCTCAATATTAGGCTAGCATCTCACTATTAAAGAGTTTTTTACACGAATAAAATATTACAAAATATTGCACAGTCCTAGAGGCCAAAACTCTTTTGCTGTTAACAGTGAGACTTGCTGGTTATCATTTTAAATCTTTTCCGGAGCCAGAACTCTCAATTTTAGGCTAGCATCTCACTATTATTTAGATTTTTTTTAAACAAAAAGTTTTTACAAAACATCGAATAGTCCTAGAGGCCAGAACTCTTTTGCATTTCACAGAGAGAGTTGCTGGTTATCATTTAAAACCTTTTTCGAAGCCAGAACTCTGAATATTAGGCTAGCATCTCACTATTATTTAGATTTTTTGTAAACAAAAAGTTTTTACAAAACATCGGATAGCCCTAGAGGCCAGAACTCTTTTGCATTTAACAGAGAGACTTGCTGGTTATCATTTTAAATCTTTTCCGGAGCCAGAACTCTCAATATTAGGCTAGCATCTCACTATTAAAAAGTTTTTTGCACAAATAAAATATTACAAAATATCGGATAGTCCTAGAGGCCAGAACTCTTTTGCATTTCACAGAGAGAGTTGCTGGTTATCAATTGAATCCTTTTTCGAAGCCAGAACTCTGAATATTAGGCTAGCATCTCACTATTAAAGAGATTTTTTACACGAATAAAATATTACAAAATATCGGATAGTCCTAGATGCCAGAACTCTTTTGCATTTCACAGAGAGAGTTGCTGGTTATCATCTGAATCGTTTTTCGAAACCAGAACTCTCGTTATTAGGCTAGCATCTCACTATTAAAGAGTTTTTTACACAAATAAAATATTACAAAATATCGGATAGTCCTAGAGGCCAGAACTCTTTTGCATTTCACAGAGAGAGTTGCTAGTTATCAATTGAATCATTTTTCGAAGCCAGAACTCTGAATATTAGGCTAGCATCTCACTATTAAAGAGATTTTTTACACGAATAAAATATTACAAAATATTGCACAGTCCTAGAGGCCAGAACTCTTTTGCATTTTACAGAAAGAGTTGCTGGTTATCATTTAAAAACTTTTTCAAAACCAGAACTCTGAATATTAGGCTAGCATCTCACTATTATTTAGATTTTTTGTAAACAAAAAGTTTTTACAAAACATCGGATAGTCCTAGAGGCCAGAACTCTTTTGCATTTCACAGAGAGAGTTGCTGGTTATCATTTAAAACCTTTTTCGAAGCCAGAACTCTGAATATTAGGCTAGCATCTCACTATTATTTAGATTTTTTGTAAACAAAAAGTTTTTACAAAACATCGGATAGCCCTAGAGGCCAGAACTCTTTTGCACTTAACAGAGAGACTTGCTGGTTATCATTTTAAATCTTTTCCGGAGCCAGAACTCTCAATATTAGGCTAGCATCTCACTATTAAAAAGTTTTTTACACAAATAAAATATTACAAAATATCGGATAGTCCTAGAGGCCAGAACTCTTTTGCATTTCACAGAGAGAGTTGCTGGTTATCAATTGAATCCTTTTTCGAAGCCAGAACTCTGAATATTAGGCTAGCATCTCACTATTAAAGAGATTTTTTACACGAATAAAATATTACAAAATATTGCACAGCCCTAGAGGCCAGAACTCATTTGCTGTTAACAGTGAGACTTGCTGGTTATCATTTTAAATCTTTTCCGGAGCCAGAACTCTCAATATTAGGCTAGCATAGCTCACTATTAAAGAGTTTTTTACAGAAATAAAATATTACAAAATATCGGATAGTCCTAGAGGCCAGAGTTCTTTTGCATTTCACAGAGAGAGTTGCTGGTTATCATTTGAATCCTTTTTCGAAACCAGAACTCTCGTTATTAGGCTAGCATCTCACTATTAAATAGGTTTTTACACGAATAAAATATTACAAAATATCGGATAGTCCTAGAGGCCGGAACTCTTTTGCATTTAACAGAGAGAGTTGCTGGTTATCATTTTAAATCTTTTTCGGAGCCAGAACTCTCAATATTAGGCTAGCATCTCACTATTAAAGAGTTTTTAATAGTGATTTTAAGAGTTAGCATCTCATTTTTTTTAAAACTCTTTTTAATGGATAAATCGACAAAAAATCAACAGAACTATTTGTTGACACTTGTTTAGAACGTAGAACTCAACGGATTTTGACTCCTGTGTACTTAGATGTTTAGAATTCGATGAGATGCTATGATGTATTTGCGAAGTTAGCATCTCATTTTTTCAATACGCGATTTTAATAGATAAATCGACAAAAATCGACAGAACTATTGTTGACACTTGTTTAGAACATAGAACTTAACGGATTTTGACTTCTTTGTACTTAGATGTTTGGAATTCGATGAGATGCTATGATGTATTTGCGAAGTTAGCATCTCATTTTTTCAATACGCGATTTTAATGGTTTAATCGATGGAACTATTATTAAAACTTATCAAGAACTGTAGAACTATGCTGGATGCCATTATATATTGAGTTTATTCGTGAGATGCTAACATTTGAGATGCTAACTTCACAGACGTCTTTTTTGTTGACTGTACTTTAATATTGTATTGTCATCCAAACCAAACCTGTATGCAAAATTTCAGCTCAATCGAACACTGGCAAGTGGGTCAAATTTAGGTTGCAAGATTTGACCCGAACGAACATACATGCAGCACGCGTACATACATACACTGCAAGTTAAATAAAAGCTTGTAATAAAAAGCTTATGACAAACATCTATTATTACTTAAGGGCAGGATCTTCCAAAAACTCTGTCATTGTCTTTTTTCTTACGTGTGAACAGTAATGAAAATAACCTCACTTTTTCATTTTTTCAATGTTTTTGTTGTTATTTTGAGCATAAATTCACTTTTTGAAAAAGTAGCCTGAGAATAGGCTACAATATGTCACTATCTATTTTTCGTGAATGAGAGATTAATAATCTAAGTATAAAACAAAAAAAATATAAACATAATGAAAATTTTCTTTGTATAGGAAAAATGTTCCGGTTCTTTTGTGTTGTGATCATGAAGTTTGACTTAACACTCTGAGGTAACTCAGTATTAAGTCGAGCTTCATGGTTGTGATGAATGAAATGTTCTTTTCTGTTCCAGTGACAGCAGCGCTGGTTGGACAGTGCAACTTGACAGTAAAATGACATTATGAACAAAACACGTTAGTTCCAGTTTTGGCCACGGCTTTGGCCATGAAGTTTGACTTAATACTCTGAGGGAACTGGAGCTCTCACCCTGAATAAAAAAGTGTCGCCAGCAAATTTGACATTTATGTATGTAGTGGCTGTCAGCTGTCTCATATGACCATACGTATTTTTTTAAAGTGTAGGTGAGACGGAAGACAGCCACTGTGTTATTTGTGGTATTCAAAAAATTGTTAGTACTGCACTCTCCAGTTACCTCAGTATTAAGTCGAGCTTCATGGCTTTGGCTGTTCCAAAGCCATCTTCTATCTCACTCGTTGCACTTGTAACAAGCCATGCTCCTTGGAAAATGGGCAACTTTGCAGTAGATTACGTCAACGTGTTCTGTTCCGGTGGCCAAAACTGGAACTAACGTGTTTTGTTCATAATGTCATTTTACTGTCAAGCTGCACTGTCCAACCAGCGCTGCTGTCACCGGCACAGAAAAGATTGTTGATCTATACACTTTACTCTTTGTTCTATATAAATAAACAATCGTGTAGTGTTGCCAGGTTAGGCGATAACTCACAAATTATGTGGAAGTAAAAATCAACGAACACTCGAAAAACAGTATAGAGGTAAATGCTTGGAACACAATTTTTGACTTTGTAACTTTGTTTGGGCTAATAAGGAGGTAAACATAGCAAAAGTCTCCGCCCGTAGCCCTTTTATCCGGGGGGGAGGGGGCGGTTTGAAGGTCTCATTTTTTTTTTCAACCCTATTTTAGGACAAACTAGTTTTTCCTAGGCCAAACTAGTTCATCGCGTTGACATTTCAGAGAGCGACTTTGCCTCGGAAGACCTGTAGATGTAGAATATGACACAAAAAAAATAACCACCATTTTAACCAATCGCGTGTTCTACAGGACTTCCGAGGCAAACTCGCTCTCTGAAATGTCAACGCGATGAACTATTTTGGCCTAGGAAAAACTAGTTTCTCCTGAAATCGGGTTTGGCCGGTAAAATATATACAGTATTATACAAAACTTTTAGCCCAAACAAAGTTCCAAAGTCAAAAATTGTGTTCCAAACATTTTTCCCTCTACATCTCTTCGTTGACTAGGCTAAACTTGATATAATATAATAAAAAAAAAATAACATTCGCCGTAATTCAATTCACATCTTAGATTTCTGCGCGAACTGTTCATTTAAATAAAACACTTTCTCGGATTTTGCACGCATTTATTTAACAACTTGGTTAAATTTGCTTGTTACAAAATAAAAAGAAAAATCTATTATTTTTGCACATTTTGGATAATTTTTTAATCTGGATGTGGCAAGTAGAGATCCGCGCCGCGCCGGCGCGCCGCCGCCGAGCTAACACGGCGCGCCGCCGCTGCCGCCGGGTCAACAAAAATTTCGCGCCGACCTCACCTCTTTGAATTTAGTATTTTTTTTATATATCAATCTGGGCAGGCATTTGACCACCATCTTATTTAAATCATAAGTCTTCCTTGAAGAGACCAAGGTTGTAGTTATCGGGGAACATATAAGCAGGCAACGCATCCCATTCGTTAGCGGTTCGCATTAGAAACGAATCTGCGAAGCGTTTAGTGCGGACAGGTGGAATGGCAACAACGTAAGGGTGATGAGCTAGCCTTTTACACGACTGCCAGGAGTGTTATGTGTTTAGGGTTATTATTATAGTGAGGGCAAATACAGTCTGTTGTACGTATACCCAATGGCATGTTGGACTCAGTCAGACACAGGTCCTGTCCCTTGCCGCGTCCAGCCCTCCCACCAAGCCTAGTAGACTTCGCGTCAGGGCTGGGTGGTTCTAACCCCTGTTCCGGCCCCCTAACGAGCTCTAAAGCTTGAGAGGGGGCCGCACAGAGGGAGGGAGCCTCCTCACAATCTTCCCATAAGGTTACCCACTCAAGGTGGGCTAACCAGATGGGGCGATCGAGAGCAGGCACCACTACCAACCAAAACCCTCACTACTTGCTCGCGGCCGTCAGTTTTAGACACAGCGACTGTGGGGGGGTCGTGCGTGGTGAGAAGCACCCCCTGTGGCCTGACGGGTGGCCCGTTTCCAGGTCCTGGCGCGGCGGGGTGATAAGCTAGCCTGCGTTTGGTTAGCTAGCTTGCGTTTGGTTACCCAACGGTGGAAAGGGGCTGGAGGAACCAGGTCGTGCAGTTGTCTAGCACACTCCCCAAAGTGTATTCTATAAAAAACCGATAGACACGCAAATTTTCGACGCTGACTGAGGCTCTAAAGTTCCGCCGTAGCTAACGTTGAGTTTTCAAGAGTTCAAGAGTTTTTGGTTTTCGATAGATTCCAGAAGTTCGTATCAGTTGGAACTTCTGGAATTAGCATAACCATCCCATATGTGACAACTGTGTACTCTATGCACGGACGAATCTACGTTTTGTATAACAAAAGCAGTTGGTCCGGCGTGAAGTACCTTAAGCCCTAGAGAAGACGCCCAGATTCTTAGCAGTACACTTTGCATTGGAATCGATGTACTCGCTAAAATTCAGGTTGGATGATTAGTTCAGGCCAAGAAGTTGCAAATTTTCGGTGCAGGTTTTCGGTTATCGGCAAGGACACCTTGGCAAGTCGGAGCCAGTTAAAACGGACCCCGTTTTAATAATGAATAAACAAGCCTGCGTTTTAGTAGCATTGAAACTGACAACATTGTCAAGGACTCTGATATATTAGAATCTGCTAAACTTAAAACTGGTCCTTTTAAAAGAAAATCAAGATATGTTACTCCAAAGACTGTCGAAAAAACATTCAAGAAGAGGATTCTTTAAAGAGGACGACCAAGTTGAGCAAGAGTGCTGGAAATATCTATCCACCGCAAGCTCTTCTGATTTAAAATGCGTCATCCTCAACTTCTGGGAAAAATAAAAAAATCATACCCATGGCTGGCTGGATTAGCGCGATATATACTGGCTATCCCGGCCACAAGCACACCAGTAAAAGAGTGGCTGGGCAAGTCTTAACTGCTAAACGATCGCGCTTGAATCCGAGCAAAATTGGTAAAATTGATGGATGTGAATGAAGCGAAAGAATGCGTCTCTGCCTACCCCAATGGGAAACAGCCAAACAGGCGTGAGTATATGTATGTATTTTAACAAATAAAGGCACTGTCAATCAAAATATAGAATTTTTACTTAACCTTTTAAAAAAAAAACTCACGCCGGCGACGCCGCGCCGCGCCGGGTACGTATATCAGCGCGCCGCCGCCGGCTTTATAGGCCACGGCGCGGATCTCTAGTGGCAAGTCGGAATACTCTTTGGTCATGTCAAGAAACGTTGCTGTTTAATTTTCTTGTTTGCTTTGTGGGTGTTTTAATACAATATTTATTGTATAATTAGTGCATATAAATACGTGATCATTGTTGGACATTACTTATGAAACCTTGGATCTCGAAAGATTTGGATTCCCGAAGGAGGAACACTGCGTCAGCGATGGATTCGTGCGATACCTCGAGCCGACTGGGAGCTTACAACATCAGTAGGAGTGTTTAATAAACATTTTCGTGACTGTGATATAGTTAAAATAAAACAACCCTTAGTTATGTACGCGTATTATTTGATTTGAAGGCGCTATAATCAGGAATTCATCTCATCTCATGCATACAAGAAATTAGGAGCAGTGGTGCGACATTGACATTTATGACGTTGCCAATCCGAGCAGCATGGCCTGTAGGAGCG
Source organism: Crambus lathoniellus (assembly GCA_949710035.1). Taxonomy (NCBI): domain Eukaryota; kingdom Metazoa; phylum Arthropoda; class Insecta; order Lepidoptera; family Crambidae; genus Crambus; species Crambus lathoniellus. The sequence continues at coordinate 28,534,193 of OX453309.1, read as the reverse complement.
CAAGCAGCCGAGAAATAATAGCGGGCCATGGCTCATTATTTTTGGTTGAGCATGACAATACATTGTATTGTTCGAGGAGCCCGTGGCGCAGTGGTTGGTTACCACGCTCAGCCTGCGATCGTTGAGGTTAAGCAACTTTCGCAATGGTCCGTCACGGGATGGGTGATCAAAAACTTTTCATCTCGAGCTCCTCCTTGCTTCGACAGGCACGTTAAGCCGTGGGCCACACTGGAGCGGCGCGTCTTGCGTCCGCGTTGAGCGGGAAAAACAAATATATCGAGGCGGACGGGAGGGGCCACACTGGCGCGTCCGGCGGTTGGCGCGACCGGCGGAGGGAATAGTACGTGTTCGCGCGTCCTGCGGATCCGCAGGTCGCCTCCGCGCCCCGCGGTCGCTCCAGTGTGGCCCACGACTAAGCCGTTGGTCCCGGCTGCATTTGCAGTCGCTATTACCAAACCAAGAACCCGCATTAGGCCCGCGTCGTGGGTCATGGGCCAGGGTCCATTTTCCATATCCATCCATAAGGAAGTCCAGAGCCTCAGCAGTGTGGACATTAAATGGCTGATGATGATGTACGAGCTGCTCTCGTACGATATTTAATTTAAAAGAAATAAATGATAAGGAACTCTTGATGAATATGAATTTATTTTGTAATAGAATTGCTAATTGATAAGAGTAAACATCGGGGCGATCGAATGCGTACTAAAGTTACAAAATGAATATTATAATAAAATGAAGTAAATGCTGATTCGACGACATGACGCCATTGTGCGGTTGTATAGACCGTACGGATGATGTATTGTTCTTTTCTATGGAAATTCTTGATTTAGTATACCTATGTTTCGTTGCTTATTAAAAGTGTAAGGAAATAGTAGATTGTATTACAAGGGAGCAAAATAATATATTTACGGCGAGGGCGCTATTTTGAATCCAGAGCGCAGTGAAGGATTCTAAAGTAGAATCCTGAACGCAGCGAGGGATTCAATATACGCCGCCCGAGGTGAAAATAATTTTGCGGCCGAGTAATACACTCTGCTTTTCATCCCCCTCTATAAGAAAAGCAGTAAAGACAACTCAAACTACCTACCTTTCTTTGTCGTTCGGATACATCATAGCGCTAGTCGGGCAAGAAAAAAAAATTGAGTTTTAAAATAAAAAAAAAAATAAAAAAAAAATATGTCCATCAGATTTCTTATAAGTATCTCCGGGGATGCCGTAGGGGGGTTGAAAAATTTGTTAGATTTTAGCTACGACTCACCGTTTACGAGATATTCTCAACTTTATAAAATTCCGTTTTTGAAAATTTCTCGGTCCCGAAAAAAGTCCCTGATTTTGTATGCCCATGAAATATAGAAAGTATGAAAAATAATTTTCATCCCATCGATTAATCGATTCGAAAAGCGATGATTGTTTATCTAATAACAGGGTCCAAAACGATTAATTTTTTACCTGTTATGACAAGAGGGTATAAATGAGATTTGAATTTTGAACATAATTAAAGAAGCATTGGTTGGAGTGTAGCAAAAGGTGTGCAGTACTTAAAAAAAAATTCAACTGATTTTGTATGCCCCATACAAAATCAGGGACTTTTTTCGGGACCGAGAAATTTTCAAAAACGGAATTTTATAAAGTTGAGAATATCTCGTAAACGGTGAGTCGTAGCTAAAATCTAACAAATTTTTCAACCCCCCTACGGCATCCCCGGAGATACTTATAAGAAATCTGATGGACATATTTTTTTTTTATTTTTTTTTTTTTATTTTAAAACTCAATTTTTTTTTCTTGCCCGACTAGCGCTATGATGTATCCGAACGACAAAGAAAGGTAGGTAGTTTGAGTTGTCTTTACTGCTTTTCTTATAGAGGGGGATGAAAAGCAGAGTGTATTACTCGGCCGCAAAATTATTTTCACCTCGGGCGGCGTATATTGAATCCCTCGCTGCGTTCAGGATTCTACTTTAGAATCCTTCACTGCGCTCTGGATTCAAAATAGCGCCCTCGCCGTAAATATATTATTTTGCTCCCTTGTAATACAATCTACTATTTCATCCTATCGATTCGAAAAGCGATGCTTGTTTATCTAATAACAGGGTCCAAAACGATTCATTGTTTACCTGTTATGACAAGAGGGAATAAATGAGATTTGAATTTTGAACAGCTTCATAACAGGGTCCAAAACGATGAGATTTGAATTTAGAACATAATTAATGAAGCATTGGTTGGAGTGTGCAGTACCATATTATTCTGTGGCAGTACTTTAAAAAAAAACAACTAATTTTGTATGGGGCCGGGACTTTTTTCGGAACCGAGAAATTTTCAAAAACGGAATTTTATAAAATTGAGACTATCTCGGAAACGGTGAGTCGTAGCTAAAATCTAACAAAATTTTCAACCCCCTTACGGCATCCCCCCACGGAGATACTTATAAGGAATCTAATGGACATATATTTTTTTTATTTAATTTTTTATCTATTTCAAAACTCAAATTTTTTTTTCTTGCCCGACTAGCGCTATGATGTATCCGAACGACAAAGAAAGGTAGGTAGTTTGAGTTGTCTTTACTGCTTTTCTTATAGAGGGGGATGAAAAGCAGAGTGTATTACTCGGCCGCAAAATTATTTTCACCTCGGGCGGCGTATATTGAATCCCTCGCTTCGTTCAGGATTCTACTTTAGAATCCCTCGCTGCGCTCGAGATTCTACTCTAGAATCCTTCACTGCGCTCTGGATTCAAAATAGCGCCCTCGCCGTAAATATATTATTTTGCTCCCTTGTAATACAATCTACTATTTCATCCCATCGATGATGATTTTTTCGGGACCGAGAAATTTTCAAAAACGGAATTTTATAAAATTGAGAATATCTCGTAAACGGTGAGTCGTAGCTAAAATCTAAAAAAAATTTCAACCCCCCTACGGCATCCCCGGAGATACTTATAAGAAATCTGATGGACATATGTTTTTTATTTTATTTTTTTTTATTTCAAAACTCAAATTTTTTTTCTTGCCCGACTAGCGCTATGATGTATCCGAACGACAGAGAAAGGTAGGTAGTTTGAGTTGTCTTTACTGCTTTTCTTATAGAGGGGGATGAAAAGCAGAGTGTATTACTCGGCCGCAAAATTATTTTCACCTCGGGTGGCGTATATTGAATCGCTCGCTGCGTTCAGGATTCTACTTTAGAATCCCTCGCTGCGCTCGAGATTCTACTCTAGAATCCTTCACTGCGCTCTGGATTCAAAATAGCGCCCTCGCCGTAAATATATTATTTTGCTCCCTTGTAATACAATCTACTAAGTATTATTGGTTTTAATAAAACGAACTAACATGAACCAGACATATTATATTTAAGACAGCAATCAGCAATTTGCAGCTGAGCGTTTCATTTATTTTAACATATTATTATAAAAAAAAAAAACATTATTACAACATCAATCTGACTTCTTAGGTTTAAATATTTCGCCATCGATATTCATTGTGACAAATCGTTCTTTGGGGTCGATCTTGTATAAATCGAGGCGTAGACTGTACTTGGCATATTTCACCGGCACAGGCATGGTGGGTGGAGGCAGTTCAATGTTACCGATGTGGAATTTACCCTGGAACATAAATACTAAATCGGTCCAGCCGTTTCAGAGATTAGCCGGAACAAACAGACAAATAAATAAAATTGGAGTGTCTGTTTGTAATATTAAAATAACCGTTTTTTACTACATGCATATGATTATATATACAGTACATATACCAAAATAACATTTTTTACAATTTTTGTCTGTCTGTCTGTCAGTTTGTTCCGGCTAATCTCTGAAACGGCTGGACCGATTTTGACGGGACTTTCACTGGCAGGTAGCTGATGTAATAAGGAGTAACTTAGGCTTTTTATCCCGATATTCCCACGGGAACGAGAACCTAGCGGGTGAAACCGCGGGCGGCCGCTAGTAATAAATAAAATCACGATTGCCAAAGTCAAGCTAAAAAGTTAATAAAAAAAGGGGGCTGTGCTGTGAAATACTTAAATTTAAGTTATTTAAATATTACTTTTTTGCATGTTGAAAATGAAAAATCGACCCGTCTCACAACTAGCTCCGATGGGACTCGAACCCACGACCTTTCGCTATCCGGGCGGCTGCTCTAACCTCTGAGCTACGGAGTCGTTACGAGAAGCGTGGAATTTATCCAATACTTCTTACGCGCTGTATGGTCAGTGTTAATTTCATCAATGTGAAGATATTACTACCCTCACACGCGAAAGAATAAAGAAAATATCTTCACATTGATGAAATTAACGCTGGCAGCGCGTAAGAAGTATTCGATAATGTACGCCTGTGAGTTTCTACTATTGTAACACCATTTTTTGCACTACCCCTGATGCTAGGGCCACACTATGTTCAACTTCGCTTGAATTGCCACTCGAGCTATCGGCATAAGGCATACGGTGTAGTGAATGCCGTAGTAAAATTATCGCTTGAATTATCGCGAAAACGTGGCTACACTGTGTTGGAATTTGGCATATTCCGATGTCTATTGGTGTATTCCCATGGTGTGGCCGCAGCATGTCAAAAAATGTTTACCGGCACGGTTATGGTGACCTATGCAGGATCAGTCGTAGTTCCTCATATTTAATAAAATGCTCACGGTTGGGTACGGACAGGACAGAATAGGCACGTTCTGACTGTGCAGGAAGGCCACCACTGCTGGCACCTTGAAGTAGTCGCAGAACTTGCTCTCGAAGTTCACGTGTATTCCTGGCTTCGTTTCCAAGTTGGTTATCTGGTAAGACAGGCGATGAAACTATCAGGACCTATAACCTTTTTGAAGTGAAAATTTCTTTAGCGGTATTGTGCACTTTTGTGATGGGTAAAAAATGTTTGACTTGCGTCAGGACACGTGACATTTCAATAGTAGTTCAGTTGTAGTGTTTTTTACACTCTAGTTACCAAATGTGTACTTTTTCACAATACTACTGATGGTCACACCACACACTACATTCACATCACATCATACTGTCATAATTCTTGTAACTAGTGTGTAAAAAAGCACTACAACTAAGTGTATATATTCTTTGCTACAACTGAACTACAATTGATACACGATTCAAGATTCAAGATTCAAATCTCTTTATTCAATTTAGATTGTTATTTACAATACTTGTGAACGTCATAGAAGCTACGCCATCGGTTCGCAAACCCTACAGCAGGAGGCCTTGGAGAAGAACCGGCAAGAAACTCCAAGGGTTGTTTTTTTCTCCCTGTCTTATTTCATACAGAGTCGTCAAATTGAAAAATGACCTTAACATGGTATGACTAAGGTCAGTTTCCATCACAATTACACAATGGGTTATGATAAATACAGTTAAGTATAGGCGAACTAATGATCATAGCGGTGAACAATTTTCAGTAACTTAGGAACTCTACTTAAAGCTTTAATATTAGTTTAAAACAAAAGACAATTCTACTATATACTGCAAGTTGCGCCATACATGTTTCAAATGTAATTCTTAATAAAATGAATAAAAACAAAAGAAAACACATTTTAAGGCAAGCAGATAAGAGCAGACCCATTCCCACTGGCAGCACCCGTTCACGAGCATGACGCATGAACCAGCCATCGCTTCGCTCAATCATATTTTAGGGAACGTAACGACCCGCCTCACACGCCACCACCGTAGAAATGTTTTTGTGAGCATGACATACTCAAACTGCCTACCTTAAATGACCGAATTAAAAGCTTAACTAATATAAACGCTAATAGTATAAAATATAGGACACCACTCACAATATCATACTAGGAACATTTGTTACGAGTGTTACGACCAAGGTGTTTTGTCGTTCAAATAATCTTTTACAGTGTAATAGCCTTTTTTGAGGAGGCCACTCTTTATATGATTCTTAAACTCTAGATATGGTAAATCCAAGATATCACTTGGGATTTTGTTATATATGTGTATACCTTGACCAACGAAAGATCCGTGCACCTTTTCTAAACGGTACCGAGGCATTACGAGCTTGTTTCTATTTCTAGTATTACGATTGTGTAAATCACCATGTTTGGTATACAAGTTAATATTGCGACGTACAAAAAGAATGCAATTTAATATAAATTGAGATGCAGCTGTCAGTATACCTATTTCCTTGAACTTGTCTCTAAGCGAAGTTTTGGAGCCTAGTTTATAGATGGCTCTGATTGCTCGTTTTTGCAAGATGAATATAGCATTAATGCCAGCCGCTAATCCCCACAAAAGAATGCCATATGACATGATGCTATGGAAATAACTAAAGTATACAGTTCTAGCAGTATCAACATCTGTTAGCTGTCGTACTTTTCTAATAGCGTAGGAAGCAGAACTAAGCTTACCAGCTAATGTTGCGATATGCGCATGCCATTGAAGTTTCGAGTCTAAAGTTACACCCAGAAAGATCGTTGATTGTACTAAATCCAGTTTTTCGTTGTTGATTAAAATTTCTACAGGTACCGTCTGTACATTTGGCAGAGAAAAAAGTACGCACTTTGTTTTCTTTGCATTAGGCTGCAAATTGTTAGAATTAAACCAACCGAGTACTTGTGACAGTGCTTTGTTTACATCGTCAAAATTGGTTTTGTTTCTGTCTATGTTAAATATTAAAGAAGTATCATCTGCAAACAACACAATATCACAGAAGTTTTTGGCAAAGAAAGGCAAATCATTAATATAAACCAAAAATAGAAAAGGGCCTAAAATAGAGCCTTGAGGTACGCCTAGTTTAATCTGAGAGCCGTTTGATTTCACTCCATTAATGTCAACTGTCTGAGTTCTGGAACTGAGATACGACAGTATTAGTTTCTGGGCATTATTTTTTACACCGTAATGATTTAGCTTCAACAGCAGCGTCCGGTGATCAACACAATCAAAAGCCTTGGATAAGTCGCAAAATATTCCAAGAGTATTTTGCGACTTTTCCCAGGCATCAAACACATGCTTTAAAAGTGCAACCCCAGCATCCGTGGTTGACTGACCCTTCATAAATCCGAATTGTTTGCTATGCATGAGATTGTTTAATGAGAAATGAGACAATAATTGCTCTAGTATTATTTTTTCAAATATTTTGCTTAAGGCGGGTAATATTGATATTGGTCTATAATTGCTTGGGTCTTCTTTGTTTCCTGATTTAAATAAAGGTATCACTTTGCTAAATTTCATTAAATCAGGAAAAATTCCTTGAGCGATACACTGATTAAATATAATAGCAAGATAAGGGGCAATAGCATGTTTTTAAGTACAGTAACAGATATGCCCCATAAATCAGTGGTAGTTTTCATTTTAAGTAAATTAAATGTTTTGATTATATCGCTCGAATTAATTTCTTTAAAATTAAATAATAAACTACACTCAGACACATGTTTTTCAAGAACCGAGACAGCAGAAGCTGGTGAAGAATTCAAATTAGAGGTGGTTACTAATGGTATATTTACAAAAAAGTTATCAAAAATATTAGCAATTTCTGTTTCAGAGTTTATTCTTGCGTTATTAATGTTAAGCGCTAGACTGTTGTCATGTTGTTTACCTTTTCCGGTTTCACGCTTAATAATATCCCAAGTTGTTTTGATTTTATTATTTGACTTTTTAATTTTATCCTTTAAAAATATAGACTTTGCTTTAGAACATGCTTTTTTGAAAATCTTAGAATATTGTTTTACATGTTCTACGAAACGAGTGCTGTGATTAGTTTCTCTTAATTTATATAGTTCATACAGCCTGTTTCTACTTTTATAAATACCTGTCGTAGCCCATTCGCAAAACTTTAACTTCTGGGTGCATTTAATCGTTTTAGACTTAAAGATATTATTGAACTCATTCGTTACTAATTCAAAAAGGGTTCCATAAAGCGCATTAGGATCATCACGCACATATGGCATCATAGAAACTTTATCAGCTACATTATTTTCAAAATTACGTAGTCGCGTTTTTGTAACGGGCCTGCATTGTACACTTTTACATTTACGATTAAGACACGATTATGAATTAACGTTAGAATTAACGATAGACACGATTAACAGACTTGGCCCCCTGATCGAAAAACTGTTATAATGTCATTAGAATACGAAGGCAAATTTCGCCACCGTTTCCAAAGTAATACTTAGCTCGGGTTAGAAAACGGGCGGCATTGAAGCCAGAAGACCTCGGTTCAAATCCAGTCCGTATTTTTATTTTTTTTTGCAAACCCCTTTTTTGTGGGAAAAAGTCTAGGGAGCCCTTTTTACTTCTGCCGGCACTCCCGGAGTGCAACTCGTTGTTTTTATCCACTACGGGGTAGTAGGTACTTAGCCTTCATCACACCAGCCGGCCTAGCATGAGCGGCTTATAACGCGCGATATGATATGGTACGGCATGCCGTCTTGCTTACACCTTAGAGGGGTAAGCAAGACAAATTGCCGTACCATATCATATCGCGCGTTATAAGCCGCTCATGCTAGGCCGGCTGGGTGCTTACCATCAACTCTTATTGCGGTTTAGTTTAGGACCAACACTGATCTGCTTCGCTTATTCGTACCACGACAGCTTAATATCAATGACAGCGATTCAGTGATCGATCAATGACATTTCACAGCCACTAAGCTGTCATGAACTCTTATTTGACTTATAAGTCAAACCTGCAGGTGTCATAACTCGGCCAAGCTAACATGACACCTGCAGGTTATACCCGTCACTCTCACCCTCCTCCGAGCATGACAGAATCGAGTGAAAGAGACGGGTAGAAAAAATAAGGATACAAATCGTTCGCTCTTTCACATTTAGCAATTCATTTGCGATCCAGTTTTTTGAAGGTCATAGTACGAAAGAAAGCAATTCATTTTAGGAACCTATTCTGCATCGCGTTTTTTTGAATCGCTGTCTTAAAGTTGATGGTAACCCTGATGTCAAGTAGTGAAAAGGCTGAAGGTGGAAGCACACTACTCCCGGAATCCTCAATCACTGAAGAACTGGCTATCTTATATCTAACTGCCGGAACACAATAATGCTGAAAACATCATTGTTATGGCGTCAGGCTTAGATAAGATGGTGGTAGCTAGCCTGTCGGACTAAGAACAAATAACTAAGAATAAAGTTCGTTTTTTGTTAATCAGGCCATTATGTAAGAAAAGCCCAATGTCGTGCTGAAGTGGTTTTTTAGTGTTCCGTAGTCAACAAGGAACCCATATAGTCTCGCCATGTCCGTCTGTCCGTCTGTCTGCCCCAGTCTAGTTCATAGACTCTTAGTACTAGAAAGCTGTAATTTGGCATGAATATACATATTAATCAAGCCGACAAAGTAGGTAGTGAAGTTAAATTTTGAAAAAATAATAATAATTAAGCAATTACAAAAATATTGCGGGTTTGTTTAGACAGATTTTTTATTAAGGCATCCGTTTGTGAATTTTAAGCTTAAAAGTGCAAAATTGGATATTTGACTGTTGTGGAAATGTAGATAATTAATTATGCCATTCAGAAATATAAAATTATTGAATAACAAATAAACAAGCAAATTATGAGCTACTTCATTGTGACTCTAGCTATCTCTTTCTAAAACGAAATATTCTTTGGCGAGAGTATGGCGCTATAGAAATGTGACGTCACATTTCTATATCGCACTCCTTGTCTAATTAGAAAGTTTGATGCTCTATATCTCTGAAAATATGCAAGATATTTGAAAACAAATACCTGTTTTGTGTTGCTACTAGTTCAATAAACATTTTAAGTCAATAAAAAAATTTCAGTCAAATACCCAATTATTTTGAAAATGGGGTGGGGATTCGGGGCAAGGCAAGTTAATATTTTCTACTAGATACAATACAAAATAGCAATGTAAATACAGAAAGTACAATCAAAATAAATTAAACTAACCACAGTGACGTTGTTTCCAACAGGCTTGAGAAATGTCCCTGTGATGTTAGTAAGGAGTTTCTGCTTCACTTAAATACAGAAAGTAAAATCATAATAAATTGAACTAACCACAGTGACGTTGTTTCCAACAGGCTTGAGAAATGTCCCAGTGATGTTAGTAAGGAGCTTCTGCTTCACTTAAATACAGAAAGTAAAATCATAATAAATTAAACTTACCACAGTGACGTTTCCAACAGGCTTGAGAAATGTCCCAGGGATGTTAGTAAGGAGCTTATGCTTCACTTAAATACAGAAAGTAAAATCATAATAAATTAAACTTACCACAGTGACGTTTCCAACAGGCTTGAGAAATGTCCCAGTGATGTTAGTAAGGAGCTTCTGCTTCACTTAAATACAGAAAGTAAAATCATAATAAATTGAACCAACCACAGTGACGTTGTTTCCAACAGGCTAAATGTCCCAGGGATGTTAGTAAGGAGCTTATGCTTCACTTAAATACAGAAAGTAAAATCATAATAAATTAAACTTACCACAGTGACTTTTCCAACAGGCTTGAGAAATGTCCCAGTGATGTTAGTAAGGAGCTTCTGCTTCACTTAAATACAGAAAGTAAAATCATAATAAATTGAACCAACCACAGTGACGTTGTTTCCAACAGGCTAAATGTCCCAGGGATGTTGGTAAGGAGTTTATGCTTCACTTAAATACAGAAAGTAAAATCATAATAAATTGAACTAACCACAGTGACGTTGTTTCCAACAGGCTTGAGAAATGTCCCAGTGATGTTAGTGAGGAGCTTCTGCTTCACTTAAATACAGAAAGTAAAATCATAATAAATTGAACTAACCACAGTGACGTTGTTTCCAACAGGCTTGAGAAATGTCCCAGTGATGTTAAAGAGGAGCTTCTGCTTCACTTAAATACAGAAAGTAAAATCATAATAAATTGAACTAACCACAGTGACGTTGTTTCCAACAGGCTTGAGAAATGTCCCAGTGATGTTAGTGAGGAGCTTCTACTTCACTTAAATACAGAAAGTAAAATCATAATAAATTGAACTAACCACAGTGACGTTGTTTCCAACAGGCTTGAGAAATGTCCCAGTGATGTTAGTGAGGAGCTTCTGCTTCACTTAAATACAGAAAGTAAAATCATAATAAATTGAACTAACCACAGTGACGTTGTTTCCAACAGGCTTGAGAAATGTCCCAGTGATGTTAGTGAGGAGCTTCTACTTCACTTAAATACAGAAAGTAAAATCATAATAAATTGAACTAACCACAGTGACGTTGTTTCCAACAGGCTTGAGAAATGTCCCAGTGATGTTAGTAAGGAGCTTCTGCTTCACTTAAATACAGAAAGTAAAATCATAATAAATTGAACTTACCACAGCGACGTTTCCAACAGGCTTGAGAAATGTCCCAGTGATGTTAGTAAGGAGCTTCTGCTTCACTTAAATACAGAAAGTAAAATCATAATAAATTGAACTAACCACAGTGACGTTGTTTCTAACAGGCTTGAGAAATGTCCCAGTGATGTTAGTGAGGAGCTTCTACTTCACTTAAATACAGAAAGTAAAATCATAATAAATTAAACTAACCACAGTGACGTTGTTTCCAACAGGCTTTAGAAATGTCCCAGTGATGTTAGTGAGGAGCTTCTGCTTCACCTTGAACGTGGACGTGGAACAATCTACCACGTATTTGGGGTTGCAGTATGAAAGCTTTGCCACTCCCCAGCTCTTCTTCTCTCTAGCCTGTGAATTTAGGTTACGGTACTTGTACTATTTAGTATTCTGTGGTTTCGGTGACTCGCCAAGGGCTCATAAAGCTGCAACGTGTCGCATCGGAAAAAAATGCAGCGCGACATAGTAACCTTTATCATAGTAAAAGTATATAAGTACGTTGACGCACGTACGTACGCATACGAACGGACTCGAGTCGAGTCCGCTTACTTATATACTTTTACTATGCTTTTATGCTTGTCAAATACTTGACACACGTCGCAGATTTTTGCGATGCGATGCGAACTCGCAGTTTTGTGGGGGAGCTCTAAGTCCTAATGGATAAGAAGGGGGCACGGATATGATATAAAAATATTATGTCATTACCATGACATATTTTTTACACAAAGAACCGTCGTCGATCGTTGTGACAAATTAATTTGGATGAAACTTTTAATAACGATACAATGGCCTGCTATCAATATTAATGAAATTCTTATGAATAAACATTTATATTTTATAATACTGTATGAATACTTACAGCACATTGAATTGTGTTGAGGCATAGTGAAAATAGAAAAATATTAAAAATACAACATAAGTGGCCGGCCATGGTGGAAATTTGCATCTAAATGTTCAAAATTGTGGTAATGCTTTCTTAATGATCATCGATGTCATTAGCATGCTTATCAATGCATCTCGTTTAGGGCTTGCAAATATTCGACAAATTTAGGTATTCGAATATTCGAATATTTTGTCTCAGACATTCGAATATTCGAATATTATTCGAAATATTATAAAGTCAAATAAAACAGGGTTTTAAGTGGTAAGAACACTCTTTTGCAATGAAATGAAAAATGCTCAGTAAGTTTTTGAGAATATTTATTGCGACAAAATGTTATAAAATCATAAAATCAAACAACTTCTAATGAACCCTGCCATCATTGAGATCATCATTCATCATTCATCATTTATCTAATTAAGTTACGTATATAAAACTTAACAATTTCTGTTAACTGGGCAGTAACTAAAATATATAAAAAATCTCTCTGAGATGCATTTGCATAAAAATAGTCCTATAATCCTTTGGGGAGGCCTATGCCCAGCAGTGGGCGTCATTCGGCTGACATGATGATGATGACGAAAAATAGTCCTTAATGGAAAAGTATACAAATGAAAATGTTACGCTAAGTAAATTGTTAGCGTAATACACATTTCTCCAATATTTTGAATCAGGGCTATAAGCAATAAAAAGAAACTATTAAAATGATTAGTTAGTTTTAACTTTCTGAATAAACCACATCAATGAGATCGTTAATTCGTCACGTCATTTGTTATCTATTAACTTGGCACTAGCTAATGTAAAAAAACATCTCTCTTTGAGATCAGTTTCATAGTTAGAGTTAAAATATTAAAAAAAAAATCAATGAAAACAATTAACTTAATGAAATTACTAGTACAGGACACGCCCCACAGGCATTCCCGGAGACGTGGGTTCGAATCCCACCTGAAAGCTACTTATAGGGCTCGTGGTTTTTACTATCACATTTTTCCTATAGTACAGGACAGTTACGATATACAGGTAGTAAAACAAAAAACAGTACAGAGATTTTAGGGGATGATAGTGTCCATCAATACGAACTATTTTTACTATGAGGGCTGACCACGGAATCGCGAAAAAAAAATCAGCTGTTCCATACATTTCAATCGAGTCGATGTTGTACTTTTGTATGGAACAGCTGAAATTTTTTTCGTGATTTCGTGGTCGGCCCCATAGTAAAAATTTATCGTGTTGATGAACACTATCATCCTCTAAAATCTCTGTACTGTTTTTTTTTTACTATCTGTATGCTATGAAATAAATGCAACTATTTCTTGTTTGGTTTTCTTTGGTAATGAGATCTCAAGAAACTTAATGCGTCCAGCGAATCATCTTTTAGGGAGCATCTTGGGTGATTACATAAATATTTGCATGAGGAAAATACTCTCTCACATTCTACACTTGTAGGTGGTATACAAAGCAAGAAATTATGACTTTGTTCTAAGTGAACTTGCACTTGGACCCCCTCTATGATATAAGGCCATTTGCATACAAACTGATACCTACTTCAAGTTCTACGTTATCAGAATAATTTGCAGTAGACGTAGACGAAGCTGATGAAATGGTATCAGCATTTCTTTTTTGCAGCTGTTCCTGAAGACTTTTTGCGGTATCTGTGGTTTCATGTTGATGACTCATTTGAATTAAAGGCACATTAATTAAAGGCACGCTCAAACTATCGCCCGATTAAAAATCACAAGTGCGCGTTCGCTCTAAAACACAGAATTCGATAAAATTCTCATATAAATAACAGTTTTTTAATACACTGCACTGCAATCGGACTTAAAAGTCTGCCAGCCGGTTGATGTAAACAAACAATGGCGTCGATCGAGTGGCACGAGTGGGTTGACCGAAGTGAGCGCGAGCGATCGCTTCCGAGAGTAGATCTGAGAGTTCTCGAATGACAGCGTACACTAACGAGCCTTTTTTTGATACGTTCACGCAAGATAAGTTTGATTGAATTTGACGTGTTTAAAAAAAACGAATATTCGAATATTCGTAAATATTATTCGAATATTAAAATGGGGCGAATATTCGAATTATTCGAATATTCGAATATTCGATTGCAAGCCCTAATCTCGTTATTTTGAAATGATTTAGAAATATTCGATCGTTAATATTACATTTTACATGAACAACGACTAAATTTTTTTTATTGACTATTCAGATATTATCAGGAGCGGAGGCAGGAGCGCAATGATGCAAAGATTACCATGATCTTTCCACGATTGCAATGGTTAAGTAGAGTGCGTATCATATAACTCTGCGCGCGACTGGGGCGTTCTTGGCGCTAGTTACAGTATATTTTTTCTGTTTTGGGCATAAGAAAAAGATTAGTATTCGATTTTGACCGCGCGCAGACTTATCTGGCGCGCACTCTAGTTTTTATGGTGTTCGGTCATTGGATGTGAGTTTTTTGATTTGTCTCTTGACATTGATCTTTCTCGAAAAGTAAGATGACATCTACTATAGAGCGAGCTTACCCAAAAGATACCTGTGGACGTCAAGCTTTAATACATTCAAGTTGCATGGTCTCCGAAACACAGTCGCAGGGAGGGAGTTCCACTCTTTTGCTGTGCGCATAGTTATAATGTTGTTGAGAAGAGCTTTAGTACGGAAACTGTGAAGAGAACCAGGTAGGAGTAGTAGCCCGTAGTGTGTCTTGATGTCCGATGGTAAAAAAGGGACAGTGCGGTATGATCTCATGTAGTTCTTGAGCACAGTCACCGAAGTAAAATCTGTAAAAGACCGGCAAATGCGATGTGTCAAGCTGTGAAGCTTCTTCATCATTTCAGCCGTACGACGCCCACTGCTGGGCATAGGCCTCCCCCAAAAATCTCCACAACGATCGGTCCTGCGCTGCCCGCATCCAGCGCCGCTGGACCAGCGGCTTCCCTCGACCTTGACCATATCGTCGGTGTGGAGCTTACACGTCACTTATTTCTTTTCGCCAATGAGCTTCCTAGCCCTACACACGATTATATCCAGTGCAGCACGTAAGTATTTCGCTGAGCTTTCCTAAAGGTGATTATATCCCCATATAGCCCATATTTTGTTGACGTGAGAGAAAGAGAGAATATAAACCGAGAGCGGTTGCCGAATTCGGTCACCACGCGAGCCTAAACAGATAAGTGGGAAGTAGCAACTGCAATCGCAGCCGGGACCAACGACTTGACGTGATTTCCAAAGCACGGAGGAGCTCAAGAAAATAAATTCTTGGTCACCCATCACGTGACCAACCACTGCGGAAGTTGCTTAAGGTAATATTACACACGGTTCAACCAAATTGGTTCACTTTGGTTGAAAGGCGCAGGAGTGAAAGATACTGCTGTTTACACGTACCTATCTCAGAAGTGACCCATCTAAATTATTAAGTGAACGATTAAACTCACATTGCCCATGAAAATGTCTACCAATCAGGCAGTACGCCTCTAGTGAATCATTCAATTCTTATGTTTACACGTTCAACTTTCGTTCAATCGTATTGCACGTTGAACGGCAAAAGTGAAAATATTGAGCAAGCCCTGGGTGCCTACCATCAACTCTTATTGCGGTTTTGTTTAGGAACCTAAACTGATCTGCTTCGCTTATTCGTACCACGACAGCTTAATATCAATGACAGCGATTCAGTGATCATTCAATGACATTTCACAGCCGCTGAGCTGTCATCAACTCTTATTTGACGTATAACTTGGCCAAGCTAACATGTCACCTGCAGGTTATACCCGTCCCTTTCACTCTCCTGGCATGACAGAATCGAGTGAAAGAGACGGGTAGAAGAAATAAGGACACAAATCGTTCGGTCATTCACATTGATCACGCACGATTGTGGTGACCATCGACTGTGTTCCACAGTTTATTGAAACGGAGGTTTCTCATGCAAAATTAAGTAAATTAAAACTAGTCCTACCTTATGGTAGGAGATACTGTCCGTAATCCAGGGGGGCGGGTCGCTGTCTCGCCGGCGCGCGCGCCTGACTAGTAGGTCTTCCTAACCTGACCCCCGATGGGAAACTCTTACAGCTAACACTCTTATAACTACACAATGCCCTAATAGACAGCTAAAACTTCCCGGCGCTTTTCAAAGCGAACACACACGGGTCACAAGTCCGTACCCCGACCGGAGCCCTAGTAGGTGCAAAACGAAATCACGGTCACAATACGGGTAGGTAACTGGCGCGGCACGTCGCTACCGAAACACACAAACTCGCCTCACGGCGGCATACGGCGTACTGGTCGCGATGTCGCGCGGACGGCGGTTGGCGCCGAACCCACGAATGAACGTGAATGAATGAATCACGCGCGGCGTGAACATCCCCCCGTCCCGGACAGTAGCAAACTGTCCGCCAACTCAATCTAAGGGCAGGCGAGAGAGGGTAGCGATCGCTCGCTTCAAAACAGTCCCCCACCAGGACCTCGGCAAACCTGGGCACACCATCCGACCCCGGATGAAGCTGAACAATGCGTCCTAAACGCCAGCGGAGGGGCGGCAGGTTTGGATCCTTTACCAACACGAGGTCTCCAGTCTTGGGTGGGGTCGTCCTATCCGACCACTTAACGCGTTGCTGCAAAATGTGCAAATACTCCAGATGCCAACGGCGCCAAAAACTCTGCGTAAGCTGCTGGAGCAATTCAAATCGCGAGAGCCGTCCGGAGGGCACTTCGGAATAAGGATATTCCGGCAAGGCGTTAAGCGGTCTGCCAATCAAAAAATGGCCCGGCGTAAGGGCCTCTAAATCATTCGCGTCCGAAGACAACGGACACAGCGGACGCGAGTTGAGGACCGCCTCAACCTTACAAAATACGGTCGCGAGTTCCTCAAACGTGAGGACCGTCTCCCCAATAACGCGACGAAGGTGAGTTTTAGCGGCCTTTACAGTTGCTTCAAAAATCCCTCCCCAGTGGGGGCAGGATGGCGGGGAGTACTGCCATCGTACCCCTCTGCGAGAGAGTGTGGATCCGATCTCAAAATTATTCCTATCCAAAAATTCACAAACTTCCTTTAAATACCTATCGGTGCCCTTGAAATTGGTTCCACAATCGGACCTTATTAACGACGGCATTCCGCGGCGAGACACAAAACGATTCAACGTGGCTACAAAGGCTTCTGTGGTGAGAGCACTAACCACCTCCAGGTGGATCGCTTTAGTGGCCAAACAAACAAATACACACAAGTAAGCCTTTTCCGTTCTAGAATTACGAAGCCGCGATGTCTTAACGGTAAATGGCCCCGCAAAATCCGTTCCAACTCCTGAGAAGGGCATCGATTCGTTCACTCGATCGGCAGGCAAATCACCCATCTGGGGCTGCATCGTATCGGCGCGCAAACGATAACACGGGAGACAACGAAAAATAACGGATCGGATTATTCTCCGCGCTGACAAAATCCAGAACTCTCGTTGGAGGAGCGCGGTCAAAGCATTACAACCGGCATGAGCATTCTTTACATGTCGGTCTGTAATCAACAGTCTAACTAACGGTCCATCCTTGGGGAGCAACAAAGGGTGGCGTGATCCGTACGGCAGGTTGGCATGTCTGAGCCTACCTCCGACACGCAGCAATCCGGTACTGTCCAAGAAGGGATTCAACCGCACCAAGGGTCCCTTCAACTTGGGCTTACTTGAGCGCAGGGCTTTCAGCTCCGGTTCAAACTCTCGCTGTTGCGTCACTCGCAACCAATGCAACAGAGCGTCTTGCCGCTCTTGTGGGGCGAGGACCGGAGACAACGATTTCTCCTGAGGCTGGCGACAATTTCGCACAAAGCGCCTCATCCAAGCAGTCACGCCGAGCAACTTATCAAGAGAACTGTAGCGGTCTAACAAAAACTCCATCTGCGGAGCCGCCACCGTCTCCACGGCGTGAACACGCATGCCTAGGTCTGGGACTCTGGCCACAGCCGGGGTGGCAGGCCATGAGCGCTCAGGCCGTAACAACCATGATGGACTCCACCATAGGTGGTGGTCCACTAACTCAGGCGCCTCGCAGCCGCGGGAGGCACAATCTGCGGGGTTCAGTTCGCCCGGTACGTGGCGCCAAATCAACGGGGCCTTTGAAGTCTGAATTTGTGAGACCCGGTTGGCCACAAAAACCTCAAGGGTGTGGACTGAACTCTTCAGCCAACAAAGGACGACCTGGCTGTCAGACCACGCAAATATCGACTCCAAGTCGACACCGTTTCCCAAGGTGTCGGCAACATGATTGAGTAGCCGTACTAAGAGAGTGGCGCCGGACAACTCCAACTTCGGAATGGTTAGCCTAGTCCGAAGGGGGGCGACCTTACTCTTGGCCGTAACTAAGTGTACGGCGACAACGCCTGCTGCATCCACCGTTCGGATGTAAACGGCTGCCGCGTATCCGCTTTCGGACGCGTCACAAAAGCCGTGCAGGGAGGCTTTAAACTTTCCCGAAGGCAGCATTTGCCTCGGTATACAAACCCGATTGACGTCGGGTAGGGATGACACGAACCCCACCCACTCTCGTAGGAGGCTACCAGAGAGGGGCTCATCCCATGACAATTCCGCAGCCCAGAGCTCCTGTAGGAAGCACTTCATCGAAAACACTACAGGGCTGAGCCAACCGTTCGGATCAAAGGTACGGGCTACAGTGGACAGCACCGTGCGTTTAGTCCAGACCTTTGGGTCTGGCAGTTCCAATCTATATGTGAACAAATCCGGGACTGGTCGACACTGGACTCCCAAAACAGACAGCATGTCTGGAGTCTCCGGATTTTCAAAGAGGAGCGGCTCTTGCTGGTGGTCCTTAGGCAAATCTGCCAATAGGTCCGGTGAGTTAGACAGCCACTTCCGCAACTCATAGCCACCAGCCCTCAAGAGCGCAATCAGCTCATCACGTAAGACGAGAGCCTCATCTAAGCTCGAGGCCCCCGTGCAGATATCGTCGACAAATAAGGCCCCCCCCCTCAATAAGAGCAGATGCCCGGGGATAGCGTAGCCGTTCGCGCTCTGCGAGCTCCAAAAGCGAACGGATCGCCACAAAGGGGCTCGACCGCAAACCATAAGTGTTGGTGTTCAGCTCGTAAGCCAACATCGGATCCTGGGGATCCTCACGCCAAAGGATGAGCTGGTATCGTCTATCCTCCGGGTGAATCACGGTCTGTCTGAACATCATGCGGATATCGGCCACAAAGACGACAGCGTGCCGGCGGAAGTTGGTCAAAACATCACAGACATCGTGATGCAACTTCGGCCCCGCATGCAGACACTGATTCAACGACACTCCGGTTGACGTGGGCGCTGAACCATCAAAGACCACGCGGATCTTCCCATTGGAAGTCTTCAAAACAGCGTGGTGTGGCAGGAAGTAATGTTCCACATTACGCCAGTCCAACTGCGAGATGGACATGTGCCCAAGGTCCAAATACTCCCGCATGAAGTCTATATACTTCTCCTTGAATGCGGGATCCCTGGCCATCCTACGCTCCATGGACAACAATCTCTTCTCGGCCATCGGCCGGGAGCTCCCTAAAGGAGGGCGAACCGCCAAGAAGGGCAAGCGGGTAATCAAGCGACCCGAGAGGAGGCGCCCAGTGTTGTTCTGGTAGAACAATTCGCACTCCTCGGCTAACGGATCCAACCGCTTGGCAGTGGGGGGTTCCTCCACCTCCCAAAACTTTTGGAGAACGTCGGACAAAGTAGAACCGACAATGGTCTGGCGGTCTACCGACGGGGACTCTGGTGTCTGTGGTACCTTTCCCATCACCACATGACCCAGCGACGAGGACAAGGCGACAAGATCGGCTGTCTGCAAAACTCGCTTGCTTCCACACAGTACACGACCGAGGACATCCGCACCAATCAACAAGTGTATTGGGCCCGGTCGGTGGAAGGAAGGATCAGCCAAAGCCAGTCCAGACGTCAGCTCAATCGTGGATGGCGGCACTCGCACTTGCGGGAGTGGTCCAACCACCTTATCAAAGACTATCGCTGAAGCACCGATCTTCGGCCTTGGCGCGAAGTGGGGGGAGAAGGAGAACTCAACTCGACCAATCGGATCAGGGATCCGCGAGTCTCCCACCCCCCGTACCGCTTCGTGATGCGGCACAAGCAAAAGACCCAGCTGTCGGACAAGCCACCTGGACATTATGCACCCCTGGGCACCTGAGTCCAAAAGGGCACGCACCGTGACAACATTGCCCTTAGGTCCCCGAACATTCACGGAGGCTGTTGGCAACAGCACAAACTCCGGAGGGGTGGTTGGGTCCGACAGGGGCGCCATTAAAAATTTTGGGGGGGTACTTGTCCCCCTCGCGCCTGAGTCGGCGCGCCAAATGTGGGACGCTCGTACCGGGCGAGCGGGTCCCAATCGGGTACATACTGGCCCCGACCAACAGCACTCCTAGGTGCAGGGTAATACCCGTGTGGGGCGTGCCTCGGTACATAGTACCCCAATCGAGGCCTCTCCATTAGGGGGGGGGGAGTAGCAAATAGGGCCCGTGCCCATCGCCACCGTGGCGTACTCTTGTGGTACCCCCCTACCCCCGCCCGTGGCGGGGGCGTCTCTCCTATAGTTCCCCCTCTCCGGGGGGGACTGAACGGGGGGGCTAAGCCCCGCCGAATCTCTAGGGGACCGGTTCCGGGCTGCCGGGCCCCCGCCCGTGCGCGAGGAATTCGAACCCCGGTCGCTCCCGGCGTCCTTGCGGTCCAAACAAAGGAGGGGGTGATGCCTCCCTCCGCAAAGACGACAATCCTCTGTCTGGGGACACGCCGACTGCATGTGTCCCCCCAAACACCTATAGCACCATTGGCGCTGTCTAGCAACGGCCCTCCGTCCCTCTGGGCGGAGGCCTCTAAATTTGGCACATTCGTGCACCCCGTGCCTATCTCCCCTGCAATACCTGCACCGCTCACTCGGTGCGGGGGGAGGGGACTGCTGGAAGGCAGCATATCGATTGGTCGGGCGACGGGGCTGTTCCCTCGCCGCCACCATACGACCAACACCTGGAACCGGGGCGGGCTCCAGGTGGTCCGTCACCCTACATTCGTCCTCCAAAAAACGAAGGAGGTCCGCGAAGGGCGGGAGATACGAGGCGCTGTCGCCTCCGTACCTCTGCTCGAAACGCCCCTTCATTTCAGCGGGCAATTTGGCGAGGACTATGTGCAGCAGTACAAAGGACCACTGATCCACCGGCAGGTCCAATCGCCTTAGGGAGTTGACCGCTGACAGTAGCGGGTTCAGCAACTCCCTCCGTAACAGGTGTACCCGCGTGATTCGCGGGAGGGCCAAAATCGTGGCCACGTGGGTGTCCGCCAGTAACCGGACATTCTGGTACCTGCTAACCAGAAGCTGGCGAGCCACCTGGTAGTTGTCGTCACTGATGAGCAGGTGCTGGATTACCGCGCTGGCCTCTCCTCGCAGGGAGGAGCGCAAATAGGCCAACTTCTCGCTAGGGGATAAGTCCCGTCGTGAATCCACCAAACTGTCAAACAAATTAATGAAGCCCATCCAGGCTGACAGATCCCCATTAAAAGTGGGAATCTCCAATGTAGGCAATCGGCCTAGCAACGCCGTCGGGGTAGGTTTGACCTCCCCGCTCAAAACCGGCACCCCCTTCCGAACAGCCAGGGCCCTCTCAGCCGCCTCCGTGAACTGGTCAGCCAGCTCATAGGCCTGGGCTACATCCTGCTCCAGCTGTTCCGACACGGCATCATCAGCTGGGGGGTTCTCCATATAATACGCGCGACACTCCATGGCGTGGCGCTCCAGGTCTTGCAGCCGAGCTGCCAGCCCGCCATACCGAGCTAGCAACGCGCCTACCCGGTCGGCTCGGTCTATTAATGTGACCGCACAAGCAAGCCAACGCAAAGCTCCTTGGATGCCAGCCCTGGATACGGCGGTCGGATTCGTAGGAGCCATTTATAATCCGTTGAATAAACAAGCAAACAAAGAAATATAAAAGTGGTAAACATCAACAAAAAAAACAATAGAAATAGGTCGCGTCACGATAATATAAAACACAATTAAAATTCGGACGACATACACGGACCCTACTATTTTCATAAGTTATTAGCAACTTACCAATTTCAAGGGCTAACAATATAACGGTATAAACAAAACGTATAGGATTAACGGTATGGCATAACGGCACGGCCAAGTCAACCTCGCAAATCAACTACTAAACCGTTATCAACAAACAAAAACAAAACTATTTTTAATAATAATACTCGTAATTTAATACTACTAATAATTAAAACTAGTTCCACTTTTTTAACTAGGCAAGCGGACTCGGAACAAACACTAGTATGTGGTACTAATAAACAACACTTTCGAACGAAACTATTCGTCAAATAAATCCGGACACACAAAAAAAAATATACACATCTAGGCGAGTAAACTCGTATCAAATCACTAGTATGTGGTACTAATAAACACACTTTCGAACGAACTATTCGTCAAATAAATCCGGACACACAAAAAAAAATATACACATCTAGGCGAGTAAACTCGTATCAAAACACTAGTATGTGACAACAATTATATAAGTGTCTATCTATTATCGGATCCACCAAGTGAGAAACATTCGCTTCGAGAATTTACTAGAACAATTTCTTAGTACTTCAATCGTCTCGGAATACCCTCGAGATTTCAACAAAAAAAAATAATTTTTAGGTACGCTTTTTAGGTACGCTTTTTATTTTTACTATGAAATTTTATGTAGTTAATTTTAATATGAAAATTAATTATATCAACTAAGCTCTGCTACCAAAAATATGATCACGCACGATTGTGGTGACCATCGACTGTGTTCCACAGTTTATTGAAACGGAGGTTTCTCATGCAAAATTAAGTAAATTAAAACTAGTCCTACCTTATGGTAGGAGATACTGTCCGTAATCCAGGGGGGCGGGTCGCTGTCTCGCCGGCGCGCGCGCCTGACTAGTAGGTCTTCCTAACCTGACCCCCGATGGGAAACTCTTACAGCTAACACTCTTATAACTACACAATGCCCTAATAGACAGCTAAAACTTCCCGGCGCTTTTCAAAGCGAACACACACGGGTCACAAGTCCGTACCCCGACCGGAGCCCTAGTAGGTGCAAAACGAAATCACGGTCACAATACGGGTAGGTAACTGGCGCGGCACGTCGCTACCGAAACACACAAACTCGCCTCACGGCGGCATACGGCGTACTGGTCGCGATGTCGCGCGGACGGCGGTTGGCGCCGAACCCACGAATGAACGTGAATGAATGAATCACGCGCGGCGTGAACACACATTTAGCAATTCATTTGCGATCCAGTTTTTAGAAGGTATTTATTATGGTACGAAAGAAAGCAATTCATTTTAGGAACATATTCTGCATCGCGCTATTTTTGAATCGCTGTCTTAAAGTTGATGGTATGCACCCTGGTGTTATTGTTGATCGAAAGCAAACTCAACCTTGAACATTGACATTGAATGATTCACTTTAACGTTTATATTGTTCAATTTGGTTGCTTCATCCAAATTGAAAGACATAAGTGAACCGACTCAACTATCGCAGGCCGAGAGCTCTAACCATTGCACCAAGGCTGACCAATTGCTACTGATGGATATTACATTTACTGAAATAATATTCTATATCCGGTTATTAAGGCAAAATAATGGACTTTAATCACAAACTTTTTTATTCTACCTATCTGAAATGCGATCAAGAGTTGCTCCGATTTCACGCGTGTCATTTTGTGATAACATATGGAAGAAGATGCTGATATTGTCGTGGATCGTTTTGAGCTACCTCTGTGTGTTCACTAATGCAGTTGAGTTTAAGATGCTGATCAGAGAACACGGTTTTTTTTCATCTTTTCCATGTTCTCTGATGCTGATATTGTCGTGGATCGTTTTATGCTACCTCTGTGTGTTCACTAGTGCAGTTGAGTTAAAGATGCATATCACAGAAAACTATTGTTTTTCATCTTTTCCATGTTCTGTGATGCTGATATTGTCGTGGATCGTTTTTAACTACCTCTGTGTGTTCACAAGTGCAGTTGAGTTTTACTGTTTGCTTCATTGGGGAGGGCTCAGACACACTTCTTGGATTTATGTTAATGTAACGCACTTCTCCCACTTTTTAATTCTCACTCTTGTGTTGCACCTATATAATACCACACGTTAATACCAGGAATAGTTTTAAAATACACGCCTCCTCGTTGTAGGTACGTACGACGCGACGTTCATAAATTTATTACCCCAAGCACGATACACTCTCGTTAAGGTAAGGTAAATTGTACACTATACATCAAAATTTTACCAAAGCTGCCAGATAAAGTATGGAAACTGTGTCTGTTTCCAATTTTATCTGACAACTCTTTAACAGCAATTTGGCGAATGGTTATAGTTCAATATACAATTACCGTGTAGAGTATGCGCCACATAACTTGCCGCGTGTCAATATCTGGAACTAAAATTATGGCATGGGAATAAGGCATATTTTTCCGACCGGCCACGACAATCAGCGACTTCCAACACACGCCAAGTTATGCGGCGGCGCGGACTTAAACAACAGGTTTTCACGCTTGGACCACTTATATCATTAAAACTATCATAGTGTTCTTTCATTTTCCTTGTACCAATTGTTATTGCATAGGTATCAAGGCCACAAAAACTAAAAAAATGCCTCGTTGCGTGATAATTAACTGTAATAGCCAATAATGTTTTCGGTTTGGATTTCCCGTCACTAAATTTCGGCCGTGACGGCACAGTTAGTGTTAAAAAGTCGGTTGGCACGCTTGGTTTCAATACAAAATTCATCATACTTGCGTTATCAATGTAAATCTATATCTGTGATTTTAAACCACACAAAATGCAATACTGATTTGCTGATCATATCTAGCTATGATCAGCAAATCAGTATTGCATTTTCAAAAAGTTCAAAAAGTCATTAAAAGATCTTTCTATAATAGGCGTAAATGTGTTTAATCTTACGAGAAAACCTTTTACAGCGTCACTTCCACCAAGAAAGAGCTCAAATACAATGCAACCCAAAAGAAATGGTGAATTGCACCGCCATCACAGCGCGAACCAGGAGAGGGCAACCTTACAGGAGCAATGTGACGTTCACTTCTCTTGAACCCTGGAACAACAACGTTTCTGTACGCTAAACACTTATCAATATTATTTTATTAAGTATGTTTTGCTGCTGAGCTGAGTCCCAGCCATCTCTTGCATCAATGGTAGACAGAATAGAGTAGGGTAGACGTCAGGGTGAAGTCATAGTGCACGTGACAAATTAAAATAATACGGCAAATCCCTCCTCCAATCACTGTTTGCCAAACGGCAAAGCCCTCTTCCAACCTTTTCCATCTTGTATTTGCTTTTTGTTTATTTTCTGTAGATCTGTTTGCCAAATGGCAAATCCCTCCTCCAACCACTGTTTGCCAAACGGCAAAGCCCTCTTCCAACCTTTTCCATCTTGTATTTGCTTCTTGTTTATTTTCTGTAGATCTGCCCCCTAGACAAGTGGCTTTCTATTAGCGAATTCGCCAGTCGAATTGAAAGAAAATGTATGGGATTGGCATTAGCTGTCAAGTGATATTTCAATCGCTTATGTCAATCCCATACATTTTCTTTATATTCGACTGGCGAAGTCGCTAATAGAAAGCCACTTGTCTAGGGGGGCTGTTTACCAATCGGCAAATCCCTCCTTCAACCACTCTATCTTGATCCAGTTGGCTCCACATAACCGTTGCCACCACCTTTTCCACCTTCCACATAACACCTATTCTACTGACTGCTTTTTCCTTTTTCCTTTCCTGGGATACGAGAACCATCTTGTTACGCTCTTTTGATTTCTTATATTATTTGCTTAAAAGTAAGTAATTTCCTTTGGTTGTTAAAGTGCCCATGTACAATACTTTTTCTATTTCTTTCTTTTCGGTTTTACTTTTATGTGTGTGTACTAAATATATTAATAAATACATACATTTCTGTTTTAATTTTAGATGAAAATTACATTCGAGACAAATAACTCTTTTATACCATTTAATGTCGAAAGCAAGTATTGTGAGCTATTTAAAATGAACTGGATGTCGGATTATGTTAAAATATTCACAGATATTCCGACCAAATGTCCGCTGCTACCTGTAAGTACCACCAGTAACACGATTTCAACTTTTAAAATGGCTGACTGTGAGATAAATAATTTAAAATCTACCAATCGATGCCAATTTATGAAGTTTAAAATATAACAGGGGGTTACTCTCGACGAAATCGAATTCACATCAGGATCGAAATAATGTCAATACAGTACTATGAATACCATAGCAACTGTTTTGAAAGTACCAAAATAACAGATTTATGAAGTTGATTCGATCCTAATATGAACTCGATTCCGCATAAGAAACCATAATGAATTTTTTTTACTAACGCTTGAATATAAGACCAAATAAAATTTTGTTTCCTTGACTCACTCTCTCTCCTATATATCCCACATAATGGTGGGTTATGCTTTCGATGTCACGTCTCCACTTTGATCGCTTACGCCCGAATTCTCGAACGCAAATCATCTTTGCGAGCGTCTCAAACATCATGGCATCTCTTTCATACGTTTGACATTTAAAGTGACAGGGCGATGTTTGAGACGCTCCCAAAGATAAGTAGCGTACGAGTATTCGGGCATTTGTCCCCTGGAGCTTACTCTACATGTATTCAAAGTTTTTTTGATGATTCTCAAGGTTGCAGTCGGTGAATTGTTACAACCAAATTATGTATAAATATAATATAGAATTTGATATATATATTTCTATTGCAATAAATAACAAAATCATTATAAATAATAAAATTATTGAACGATTGATACCTACTGTTTCCGATATAATGGAAGAATTCATGAATCTAGTAGCTGGCGCCTAAATTCGGCGCTTGATTTACTTTGATACCAGCCTCCTGATTCACGAACCGTCGGAAACGGAAACTGATTGAAATTCTGTGCTTTGTCTTTGTCTATTCTATAGTGAGTGACAGGGACAGGGCAGGGGGCAGGACTGGTGCCAGCGCAGCGCTCGATTGGCAAGACATATCGTTTACACGAGCCACCGCTGGGATATCGTCAGCGATATCGGTGCTAGCTCCTGGATTCATGTAAACCAGCCATAATTACTTTTATAGAGTAAAGGTCACAGCACATACATCAACTCGGAAAGGGATCGTAAACGTGTCAACTCGAGCGGTTCAGTATTCTTTGTATGAAACCCCCTACTGCAAAGCACACTAATCGGATTCGTAACGTAATCGCCTCGCCTCGGGACCAGGGGTGCGATTCTCTAACGAAGTTTCACCGTCGCTTCGTCGTTCATCTTCGATTTTTTATGTCAAATTCATAAGAAACAAGTGACGGTCAGGCGAAAAAGAACGTCGAGTTTGTTGATTGAGTTTTAGAGAATCGCACAACTGCTCACGATCCGCTTTGCGGGTCGCTCAACTTGCTATCCCCGCGCTTACCGCTAGTCGTCCACGCGCTCACGTCTCTCCGTACCCGAGCTTACGGCTCTACGCACAGTGGTCTGAAAATGAAAATGAACATATTTTTTTTTTATTAATGTCTTTTTTTTATTTTTTTTTAATATTTTTTTTACTTATCATTTTTTTCTCTCATTTTTTTTTATTTTATTTGGAACCACTGTGCGGCGAGCCGTAAGCGCGGCGTCGCCTAGCCGTAAGCGCGGCGTCGCCTAGCCGTAGCCGAGCCGACGTACCGACGCTGATCCGGTTTGGTTACGTGCTTGCGTTAGGTTGACGCCTGGTTGACGGCGCGAGGCGAAGGCGATACGGTGTCGATCCCTTTCCGAGTTGATGTAATGTGCTGTGTCCTTAAACCTTCTTTATATGTGGTCGTCCAAATCAAAGGGACCTTATTGCGGCCGGCACATACGTTTTTATTATCGTTGTTTTGTATTCGATCAACAGCAATAAAGGCGCGTAAGTGCCGAGCGCCACAAGGGCCCTTTTGATTTGGACGACCACATATTTCTATTGTTGTTCTAGGGAACCTACCATTTTATGAACATGGAGCTACCGCCTAAAAATTTCCCACTTCCGATCCCCGATGGTAGAACTCGAATCACCGTGCTATTTTATTTAACCGCTACCAAAGAAATGTTGTCGAAAACCACTTTAACATTAGTAGTGACGTAGTTATGGCATTAGCTTAATATAATAGGGGTTAAAGAATGAAATTGCCGTTTTTTTCTTTTGTACATATAACTTAACAACTTTTATGATATTAGAAATATATAATTTCTTTAATATTGCGTTACATTGAGACCGTATCGAGCAATTTTTGATAATTTAATAACCACGATATTTGATTATTTACATAGAAAAAACTTATCCCGAAAGTTACGAGTATTTTTGCTTCCAGAATTTCGTACTTTATTACTTGTAACTTAGTAAAAATAATTTTTTTTCTCTTCAAGAATGTGTCATTTAGTTCTTAAAATGTTCATAAATACGTGTGTAAAATTTTATAAAGTTACATAATATAGTCGTTGAATAAATTACAAAAACGTTAGTATGGAAAAAAAAATATTACAAAAATCTCCATACAAAACGGCAATTTGATACTTTAACCCCTAATATTATTAAAAGTTGCTAAAAACAAAAATTTGTCCACATCTTCATTTTCCACCTTTTGGTAAAAAAATACCTTTAACTATTAAAAAGGCAAGTAAGTATACCTGTATGTTATATTTATTTATGATGATGTAAACTAACTATTAGTGGTATTATGTTGTACAACACTCTTATATTATATGTTAAGTAACTTGAAATTAAAATTTTGGGCCATACAATCAGAATTTTTACTGTTTTAGCAAGTGATTAAGCAACCTATTTCTTATTCTTCTTCATCAAATGTAGGAAAATAAAGACAATGATTTACAGAAACTAACTATTTATTTAAAAATCAGTAATAAAATATCAACACCCCAGTTCAAAAATTCTGTAGCTCACAATATTTCAAATTAAAATTAATAACACAATATTTTTACTTTTCATCGAAAAGATGATTTATTTCTTTGTCCATAGTTAATTCTGTTGCATCAGGGATAGTATAATTCTAATACAACTGGCTTTCACAACTTTCTACATTTTCATAAGTACTCAAATTGTTCTCTTCCTTCAAAATAAGATCAACTGATTGCTGCTAATCAGTTCCAGTCTTGGTTTTTGCGTATATTAAGTTCTTTTTTAAACTTTATCATCCAACTATTGTAAGGTGAAGGGTCTGCCTTAACACATTCTGCTCTGAAAAAACAATTATTGCCTTATTTGTAATATTACAAATTATTACAAATTTGACGACCGATTTGGCGCAGGGGTAGGCTACCCTACTTCTGCGCCAGTGGTCTCGGGTTCGATTCCCGAACAAGACAAATATTTGTGTGCATGAACATGTCTATTTGTCTTGGTCTGGGTGTTTACTATGTATATTAAGTATGTATTTACAAACAAAAAGTATTTAAGTATATATTTATCCATCATCAAGTTTTCCATGATACAGTTTCTTAATGAAATTAACATGGGCTTAGATAATTGGTGTGAATGTAAGAAGTTATTTATTTATTTATTTATAATATATGCATATGTCGCAGGGATTTTGTCAAAGTCGTGATATTATAATTCCACTAGTGAAATTATAATTTCACGTGATATTATGAATAGACAGTACGAGACAGTATGCACACGGCTGTGAGCCTCGGAAGTCCTGTCGAACACGTGATAGGTTAGAAATTTAAAGCGATCGCGAAGCGCAGCGAAGCGATTGCCTTAAATTTCGTGGTATTTTTTTTATTGATACAAAAATACTGTCTATTTATAAATTTAACTAGTGGAATTATAATATCACATGAAATTATAATTTCACTAGTGGAAAAATAATATCTCGACTTTGACAAAATCCCTGCGACACATACATAAGTGTAGGTTTAAGTATGCCACAAATGCAAATTAATTAGTTTCCTAAAAAAGACGTGTACAACTAAATAGCGCCGACGTATACGCATTCGTAGTACAGATCGCGTCACGTAAAAAGAACGCTGGCGAAGTACCCGTGCAGCACATATATTTTTAATTTTAGCTTAAACCATCACTTTCGACGCACTAACAAGTTGATATTATTAATCTACAATAAGAATTATTCACACATAAATTGAGACCGTATCGAGCAATTTTTGATAATTTAATAACCACGATATTTGATTATTTACATAGAAAAAACTTATCCCGAAAGTTACGAGTATTTTTGCTTCCAGAATTTCGTACTTTATTACTTGTAACTTAGTAAAAATAATTTTTTTTCTCTTCAAGAATGTGTCATTTAGTTCTTAAAATGTTCATAAATACTCACACATAAATTATAAAACACAGCTTAGTAAGTGATGGTATAAGCTAAAATAAAAATATATGCGTTGCGCAGGTATTTTTACCCGTCTGCGGCGAAGCCAAAAAAGGGTTATGTATTTGACCTGTATGTATGTGTGTCCGTTTCTATGTTCCCTCGTAACTTCTAAACGGATGAACCGATTTTAATATATGATACGTCGTCAGATTCGTCTTAACGGGCCGAGTGACAATGGGACATCAAAATTTACAAAAAAACAAAATGGCGGCTTTTAGGCGATATATTCTGTGCATTGTAAAAAAATATATTTTTTAATCCCATCGAGTGGGGTATCAAAATGAGGAGGTTACAAAGACGATGACGAAAATATAAATAATTGATATGTTTTGAACTAATTTCGACTAATAAGTGTTAATTGTTTGTATGGGAAAAATAAAAAGTGTTGTTTTACTATTTTCCACGCAGTTTCTTCATAAAAACCTTACCGAGTGCTTTATAGAACATATGAAAAAAAAAATTTGCCGTTCTCGAGTTTTGCGCTTATCAACATTCATTTTTGAATTTCATATAGATATTGTTTTCTTTGGACACAGCTAGATGGCGCTGATAGTCGATTAGAACGCGCTAACGTTTGGCAAACATAAAATACTGTTAAGTGAGTGTATTTAAAATTTTAAAAACTTTAAATAAATTGAAATAACTTGAATTGAATTGTTATGTTACTACACTTACTATAATGATAGCTAGCTAGCTAGCTATACGTACGAATTGCGATGTTTAAATAAAATATAATATCTGTTTAGGTACATATATTATGACGTAATAAATATTAAATTAATTTTAATTTAAAAAAAATTGTTCGTCGAATTTCAACGAAATCGTTTTCAATTTTCATTGATAGTTAAGTTAGTCAAGAAGTTTTATTTTCTTTGGTTTATTTATTATAATATAATTAATAGGATAGGAGTTGTTTAGAATTTTGGTTTAGAAGTTTTATTTTCATTGGTTTATTTATTAGGAGGCCATAATAATAGGAGTTGTTTAGAATTTTGGTTTTTCGTGAAGTTAACGACCAAAACTCCCTACAAGAATTGACACGTCTGCGACGTCTTGCTCATGTACATAGAACATTTAACTAAAAAGACTAAAATAAAAAAAAGGAATTTAAAAAACTAAAAAACCCCGTCTGCGGTGCAAAAAAACTAAAAAGAAAAAAACAAGCAAAAAAGATCGATTGTGGATTGAATATATATGTTCTTAGTTCTTACTAAAAAATTGTATGTGTGTGTTGTCTTTTTTGCTTGTTTTTTTCTTTTTAGTTTTTTTGCACCGCAGACGGGGTTTTTTAGTTTTTTAAATTCCTTTTTTTTTACGTGACGCGATCTACGAGTATAACATATATAACCTAAACTTAACTATATCTATAACTTTAACTATATCCTAAAAAAGTATTTACATCAAAACTAAACATAAGTAGGTACAAAAGAAGTTAAGAAGTTGATACAAAATTATATTTAAACTTGTTTGGCTACTTTCTACATAAAAAGCGAGTTGCAAGACTCCTTCAATAAAATAAGACAAGGATTTCGAGAAAAAAAAGTGAGTGTAAACTCCTCTACATTTGATCGCTCATTAGAATGTCATTGTGAGCAACGGTTTTCTAATGAACTTCATACGAAATAACCCGGAACATCCTAATCTGAACCTAGGCTTTAGCATGTATGTTAAAACTTTGCCATATAATAAGTTAACTTTTATTTGACAAATGTCGACTAATGCAAAGGTAAACTTCGGGCAAAGCCAACTTTGAACAGGGTCAATTTCAATAACGTTGAAGGTCTTCAAAAACCTTAAGTTAAGAAAAACTCCTCTCGATTTGGTCACTTATTGAGAACGTGGTGAGCAAGAGTTTTCTGATGAACTTCGTGAGGAATAACCTGAGAAAGCGGCTTTCTCTCTCGTGGGGGACGTGGTGACTGGTGAACGAGGGATCCATGAAGGTGATCGGTGATACGGATAGGTCTTATCTCTCAAAATTGACGCATGTGGTTCCATGGATAATGATGTCTACTGATTCACCATTCCATATCCGGTCATTATAAACAAGGTAATAAAATATAATAAGTTAGTTTTTTGATTTAATCTTAGCAGCGATTGAGCATCGCTTCAAATTCATGAAGGTATTGTAAAATTTTGTCAGAACTTAAAAAATATGCTGAAATTCTGGTGGATCGTTTTTACCACTCTCTGTGGATTCACAAGTGCGGTGAGCTATTTTATTTTCTCCTCAGCGAGGGCTTAAACATGCTTCGCGGATTAGTGAACTTCTCTCTCTCTCCAGTTTTTCATCACTCGCATTTCATTTTGCAGCGCCACTACTACCAAGAGAGAGCTAAATTGGTATGTAACCAAAAGGATGTAGTGAATTGCACCGCAATCACGGCCAGAACTAGAAGAGGGGAACCTTACAGGACCAACATAACGAACACTTCACTTTCACCCTGGTACAACAACGTTTCCGTAAGCAAGATACCAATATTTCAATAGAATGTAGACTGATATGTTTTCGCTGTTGGGCCGTGTGAACACAAAACTCAGACTATTTAATTCTTCTATGCCTGGCCTATGATAGTCTAATTTAACCGCCTCTGTGGTCTAGTAGCACCGATTTCAGACCCAGAGGTCCCGGGTTCGATTCCCAGTGGGGGTACATATTGTATTCGGTTTGGTTGGTGGTAGGATTTGTTCTTAGTCCGCCTGGCTAGCTACCACCATCTTATCTAAGTCTGACGCCATAACAATGATGTTTTCAGCATTATTGTGTTCCGGCAGTTAGAGATAAGATAGCCAGTTCCTCAGTGATTGAGGATTCCGGGAGTAGTTCGCTTCCACCTTCAGCCTTATCACCACTTATCATCAGGTGTGAAGAAGGCTAAGTGCTACCCCGTTGTGGATAAAAAAAAAACTTAAAAGGAGACGAAGGGTCCATAGTAGCTTTAAAAATATAGTTGCATTGTTGTAAAATATAGTTGTTCTTACAATGAGTTTTCTCAAATTAAACCAGGATATGATTCAAGACAAAGTGAATTGCTCTACTGATTTCCTCATAAACCCCTGTATGGATTTGACGGACTACTGAAATAATAAAAAAAATTCTGTTCAATATTTTAGCTAAAACTTACACTGGAGACCGTAAACATAAACATACCATTTGAATTTGATTACAAATATTGTGACCTATTGAAAATTAACTGGATGGCAGAGTGGCTAGGGGTGTTTTCAGATATCCCAATCAAATGTCCTTTGATGCCTGTAAGTAACACCAATAGTTGTTTACTCTCTTTGTTGGTTATTTGTCTTTTACTTTATGTTAATGAATTTAATTGTATTTCTACCGAGTGTTTATTGATTTTTTCTTTTTTTTCAAATTTGACAATAAACACCAACATTGCAACAAACTTAAAGTTACAGATGATTAATACTAGATCGGGCCGTGCCGGCAGCTGGTACTGTGGTATAGTCAAAGGTCCGGGCCCGGACGGGCACGGTTTATGCAATAAGGGGGTACCGCAAAAAAAAATATATGGATATGAGCATGGGCTTCATTTGGCTGAAGCCCATGCTCATATACCTACGTATTTTTTTGCCGGTAGCCTCCCTGTTTACACAAAATGTATGTAACGTTTCAAAACCGTGACCCTTTCGCACTAGGTATATGCACGGCAGGCCCGGTGCCCCCTGGCTCAGTCTAAAATAATTCATCCCTTAATTTGACTTTGAATGAAGCCCTCAAAGTTTCAGTCCAACAGTAGAGTCCTTCTTCCAAACCATTTTTTGATTTATTGAACTACCTATCGGTAGTGTTTCTGATATGAAAGAAAGAAAGAAAGAAAACACATTTATTTGCACATCACATCACAAGTTCACACTACAAAAGAATACAGATAACAAAGAACACAATTAACAAACAATTAAGTACATAAAAGAAAATAAAAAATAAAATATCTATGTGATGCGCGAATCAGGACCCTGCCTCAGCATAATTGTTGTTGCTGTGTTTTTGTCAAAAATGTCACCCTACAACAACGCTGGTATTTTGGCAGGGCCTGTGCGAGCAACAAATCTCCAAAATCGATAATCTCAAGCTCCTGCGTGCTTCAGAGGACATGTTAAGCCCAAAGCCTTAAAATCCCAGCTGAATTTGCAGTCTTTAATACCCAGTAAATCAGCATTGGGCTCGCGTGATAGGTATTGGTCTATTCTCTATGATTCTATGATGATATCATCTTCAGTCATTTAAGGTCCCCACTGCTGGGGCACAGGTTTTCCTATGGATGGATAAGGAGAATAGGCCAATACCTATCACGCGAGCCCAATGCTGATTTACTAGGTATTAAAGACTGCAAATGCAGCTGGG
This sequence comes from Crambus lathoniellus, assembly GCA_949710035.1. Classification (NCBI taxonomy): domain Eukaryota; kingdom Metazoa; phylum Arthropoda; class Insecta; order Lepidoptera; family Crambidae; genus Crambus; species Crambus lathoniellus. The sequence goes on along the minus strand of OX453309.1, from coordinate 28,499,262 downwards.
ATCAACGGCTTAACATGTCTTCTGAAGCACGCAGGAGCTCGAGATGATCAATATTGGCGATTTTTTCACATTATGGTCGATTTTACCGATGTAATTAAGATGAAAAGGTCCACCTTCTCATCTTCATATTCGTTTTTGTTTTAGGGCACTCACCGTTTCTTGAACATAGAGCTACCGCCAAGAAATTTTCCGCTGCCATTACCCGATGGAATAATTCGATGCACTGCGATATTTTACAAAACTGCTAACAAAGAAATGCTGTCGAAAACCACATTAACATTAGTAGTGAAGTGACGTAAAAGTATAATAAAAGAAAACCGAAAGGATGAATCTGAGAAAAGTTTTGTTTCGATTATCAATTTTGCCACTTTTTTGTATCAAAACTATTCTTCAGCTCGTCATGCTACAGTGGCTTGTTTTTTTTTATTATAGTGTAATTTTTTTATGATGTTGTAAAATTTAAGTTGTACTCAACTCACTCACTCTAAATAATAAGAAGTGATAAACCACCCATACTTTATTGAGTTTTTCAGATTTTCATTGCTTTTTATTGGATACTAGCGCTCCACTCGCGACTTCGTCTGCATGAACCTCCTTTTTACCCGCCTAGAGAAGGAGTTTCCGAAAATTCTCTCTTAGTGCGCCCTACACTCCCCAAGGAACATACATGCCCAGCTTTTTGCGCCCAGTAGTTTCGACTGTGCGTTGTCTGTTAGTCAGTCAGTAACGCAAGAGTTTTATATTTATACATTATAACACACTCCCAATCAAAATGAAACTACTCACTTACTGAAACAAAGATAATTCCTAAGCAACCCCGAAAAGTGAAGATGTATTTTTTGAGTGAAATACCACGTTTTTACAAAAAAATAAATGAGGCATACATAATTGAACTATTTCCATAGGAAAGTGAACATTTACTTATTATTCTTATTAAGAAGGCAATGCAACTGACTATTTTCAAACATTTACTTACCTCCTACAGAAAGTCTAAAGTTTTACAACTCCTTCAATAAAAAGTGGCAAGGTTTTCGAATGAACTCCATACTAAATAACCGATATCTTTCAACTTTGCCTTATACTCAACATCAAAAGTTAACTTTGAACAGGGTCAATTTAGTTTATTTTTAACCTCCGACGCAAAAAGAGAGGGGTGTTTTACTCATTGGGATCGTGGGAGCGAGGATTTTCCAATTAACTTCGCACGAAATAGCTCGAGTAGGTATTTGCTGATGTTTGTTATCTCTCCGAGAGGAGACATGGTTATAAGGAGCGTGGAACGCTTTAGAAGTAATCTGGACAAGTCTCGTTTTCAGATTTAAATTGAGCTACTTAAGTATATAGTTCAATGGATATGACGATTACTGATTCACAATTTCATATCCGGTCGTTATACCAAGGTATTAATGTAATGACTTAATTTTTTGATTTTATCAAAACTGCGACTGAGCATGACTTTGGATTCATCATTTTGTCATAACACGAAAAGAGATGCTGACATTCTCGTGGTTGGTTTTTACCTTTCTATGTGGGCTCACAAGTGCGGTAAGTTTTATTATTTCTTCTCGGCGAGGGCTCAGTCCAACATGCTTACCGAAGATGCGAAGTTCTTTCACTTTCTGTATTTTCAAGAATCACATGACATATTCTTTTGCAGCGCCATTACCACCAGGAGAGAGCTAAAATACAATGTAACGAAAAGTATATAGTGAATTGCTCCGCTATCACTGCTAGAACCAGGAGAGGGGAACCTTACAGGACCAACATAACGACCACTTTAGTTTCACCATTGAACAACAACGTTTCCGTAAGCGAATAACCAATATTTCAATAGAATGTAGACTGGAATAGTTTTCTCTGCTGAGCTGTGTAAGCAGCGTATATGGAAACCCTTCGTGTATTCCCCAGTACTTCAGAGCTGCTGGAGCCTTTGATTTAAGCGATTGAACGCGCGGTTTGTTAAATTGAATGCTACTCTGCTTTAGGTTCTATAAAGCGGGAGACATTACAAACGCAATACTAGCGATAAGTCTAGGTTTGAATTCCTACCGCTACTCAGACTAAAATTTGGCTTATAGAACTTCTATGAAAACGAGCGAAGATAAGATAAACTTTCACGGACACTTCCACCATAACTATTAAATAACGGGGACTCTACAACAAATGTATACTTAACTTACATTATAAAATCTCGTTTTAATATCAGTTATAACGAGCGAAGATTATAGAAAGGTTGCCCTGCAGAGATGTGGTTTGGTGTAATTTTTGCCCACACCTTTTTCTTTACGTCTGCTCACCGAAGAAAGTTGTTCCTTTATTTTTCTAGTCGGGCACATTTTGAGGAAATCTCTCATTGCTCGTACCGCTTGCAATCCGAGATCGGGGGACATAGCGCAGAAATCCCTCCCGCGTGTCAGATCGCAACTAAGTACTAGTACATTACATTCTAAAGTATATTTTCTTGGGATCTGAGTAGAGGAATCATTTTTATTAATAAGTCGTGAACACTACGCCGGAAACAATACCCGAATCCAGATCGTTCGCGACTCTGAATAGCGGAATGGCTTAAGGCAACTTTCTGTGAATTAATGTTCGTAAATCCGCCCGTAGCTCCTGTACCCCGAGTGTAAGTTTTTATGTCAAGCAAACGCAAACTATTTCGATTCCGTATTTATGTCAATTTGTATGAAAACTATATAAGCGCGCTACTCGCCGCTAGAGGCGCTAATACAGTTTTCATACAAATTGACATAAATACGGAATCGAAATAGTTTGCGTTTTTTGACATAAAAACTTACACTACGGGCACAGAACTACCAGGGTTCTGAGTACTGGAAGGGTTTTCATATAGCGTGTAAGCACGAAACTCAGAATAGCGATTCCATCTCTTGCACATGGGAGATATAGATATAATAGTAGGCAAAGAGAGCATAGCTATAGGAAGAATTTTGTTGCATTGTTCTTATAAAGAGTTTTGGCAAATTAAACCAGGATGTTAATTCAAAATGAAAAGGAATTGCTTTTTAACCGATTTTCTTATTAATCCCTGAATATATTATGCATACTACGAATATACTATGTAATAATTAAGAAATTTCTACACTATGTTTTAGTTTAAAGTTACAATGGAGACCGCAAACACAAAGATACCATTTGAAATTGACAGCAAGATGTGTGACCTATTAAATATTAACTGGGCAACGGGCTGGATAAAGGAGTTTACGAATGCCCCGACCAAATGTCCTTTCATGTCTGTAAGTACAAATAGTGGTTTTTTTTTATCCACAACGGGTAGCACTTAGCCTTCATCACACCTGATGAAAAGTGCTGATACGGCTGAAGGTGGAAACGCACTACTCCCGGAATCCTCAATCACCGAGGAACTGGCTATCTTATCTTTAACTGCCGGGACACAATAATGCTGAAAACATCATTGTTGTGGCGTCAGACTTAGATAAGATGGTGGTGATGGACCAACCAAACCGAATATAATATGTAACTCCACTGGGAATCGAACCCGGGAGCCGGTCCTCCACCGCCAGCTAAAGGTTAGCTGGCACATCCATTACTGTCCGATTGAGACGATAAGTGGCTCAACTATTGGAGCTAAGTTAAACTTAACTATGTTTAGCTGGCGTTGGAAACTCGGCCCTCTATTTTTTAAGGGTTCGTTGGTTAGGCTCCCGGTGTGTGACGCCCCCGTCGGTTGTGGAGGCACCCGATTTTCTTGTATTTGGAGTTTCTTACCGGTTCTTCTCCAAGGTCTCCCACCGTAGGGTTTGCGAACCGATGGCGTAGCTTCTATGACGTTCACAAGTATTGTAAATAACATTCTAAATTGAATTAACAAGTTTGACTTTGACTTTTCAATTAAGTTGGTCGGCAGTGTGTGACCCAGCCGATTTCGGGTGCCTCCACCACGGGGGCGTCACACACCGGGGACCTAACCATACCTAACCCACGTACTTAATTGTGTCTTTTGATGTTTATCTTTCCTTGTAATGTGCCAGTAAACAGCAACATTGCAGTAGAGATAAAGTTGCCTTTGAATAAACCTTCAAAGTTACAATCCAAAAATAAATAGCTTCTGGGTTTGCCAGTCAATAGTGCTGGCATAACTTAGCGCCACTCGTTGTTGCGCTCCTTCCAACCAATCAGCACGTCGCCTTAAGTCACGCGCGCTATCTACGAGCGATCTGATTGGTCGAAAGTGCCCGCGACTCTTTCTCATTCGAGTCGCGCGCAAGTTGTGCTAGCACTAGGTTCCCAGTCATTGAATAAATAAAATAAAATAAACAATGTTTCGATTACTGAACTAGCGATACCGTTTCCGATAAAACGAAATTATAAAGAATACCTCCTCATGTTAATTTATTTGTCTTGTTCTAGGGCACCTACTATTTTATGAACATAGAGCTACCGCCGAGAAATTTTCCACTGCCGTTACCCGACGGTACAATTCGGGGTACTGCGACATTTTACAAAACTGATAACAAAGAAATATTATCGACAACCACATTAACGTTAGTGGTGACGTAACACAAGAAAAAACCTAGAGTAGGTATCGATGTAGGTACACGGGTAGAGTTTGCAATTTTTGGAATTAAATATTTTTTCATACTGCTGTCTAATTTTGTGTTTTGAGACTTAATGTTTGTGGAAATAGTGCCACAATAGTAGATTGTTGCATCGAGCGCAAAGTGAGTTATTAATGCACGAGTGTGCTCGAGCGCACGTGAGGGAGCTAAAAACAACACGAGTGCATTAATTACTCACTTAAGCAAGGTGCGTAATCTACTTTTCTTTCAACTACCAATCTACCTACCGCGATAAAATATACCTACTCAAAATGAAAACTCAAGTTAATGAAAACGGAATACGGTGCATTAATGAAAAAATGTGCAACAATGAGATTTCATTTCACATTTCTGCACTGTTTTGGTTCTAAGCAAAAAATTCGTTTTTACCTACTTTGTGATCGATTTTGTAGTGATTAATGATAACATTACTACGTATTTGAAAGGAAACATAATTATTAGGGTTACCTTTTCAAAATGGCTTATTTCTTGATGGTCATTTATTTCAGTAACAAGGAAAAACGGAATACTTATCGTATAAATATTTAAACTAAGTAACCTTTAGGGAGGACAATAAAGTTTCTGTTTTTTTTTATTTTGTAAACGCTTCATTATTGCGAGTAAGATTTTGAGAAATAAGCAGTTTTGCACCAAAACGACTTATTTTTCAAAATCTAGTAAAAAGCCTTTTTTTATATAACCTAGACGAATAAGCAGTGTCGCCAATATTTAGCAATACAATTGTTCGAATCATGTCCGGATCCACTTACAATATTAAGTATCTATCCACCATCTAAAATAATCTGTGGAACGAGATTAGAGATAAGCCTTTTTGGCTGCTGATTTACTTTGTAAAGCTGCCATTATACGCGATCCGCAATCAAAATCAATGATCGACTATAATATGTGGTCGTCCAAATCAAAAGGGACCTTGTGGCGCCCGGCACTTACGCCTTTATTGCTGTTGTTCGAATATAAAACAACGACAATAAAGACGAATGTGCCGGCCGCAATAAGGTCCCTTTTGATTTGGACGACCACATATATTCTGTGATCGCGATCCAGATTGACCGTGTAACGACAGCTTTACAAATAAAAGTAAATCTCGATCGCGATCAATGAACACGATCAGCGATCTGGATTGACTGTGTAATGGCTGCCTTTGACACGTATTGTAAAGATGCTTTCTAAAATGTTCCAGAAATAAGCATACTCTAAACGAATGATCTTAATTTCTTTTTACTATCTATTTTAATATGATCTCTATTACAAAATATTTTTTCAAAAAAGCTCTATGAAACATTTTACCCTAAGCGCTAAGGGCTTAGGTAATGCAAAAGCTTTAAAAATGTAAACGGCGAAGTTCCTTCATTTCATTTTGATTATCAATAATTTTGCGGTCTAGCAACGACGATTTCACGATCAATATATTATTGTGATCTTCAAAAGAAGTATCTTAGTACTTGAGGCTTGTCTGTTTTTTACCTTGAAATTAAATATATTTATGCAGCGCACTCGTGAGTATTTTCCTGCTTGCAGTATCATTCAAGATTCCTTATTGCTACGTTGTGATAAAAAGTGTTAAGAAAATGTGCGAAACTAAATCGAGACTAGATGGAAAAGTTGCAATAGTTACTGGTGGCAGCTCAGGCATAGGAATGGAGGCTGCAAAAAACTTGGCAACAAAAGGTGCAAGAGTTATCATCGCAAGCAGAAACGTAACCAAACTCAAGTTAGCTAAGGATCATATTCAAAAAACCACTGGCAACAGTAATGTCCATTTTCGAGTTCTGGATTTCGCTTCCTTGAAATCTGTAAGAAATTTTGCCAGTGAAACTTTAAAAAGTGAAGCACAAATCAATATTTTGATAAATAACGCTGGAGCAGTAGCCCTTCCAGACCATTTGACGGAGGATGGACTGAACCTCACGATGCAAGTCAACTATTTCGGCGCATTTTTGCTGACGTATCTCTTGCTGCCTCTGTTGAAGAAATCATCGCCAAGCAGAGTAATCATTGGAACTGCTACAGCAATGTATTTCGGCAATATCGATTTTGATCATTGGAACGACGTTGGACGATATTCTTGGATAGAAAGCCTGGCAAATTCGAAATTAGCAGATTCTTTGTTCGCTGTAGAATTGAGTAGGAGACTCCAAGGTTCTGATGTTACATCGAATAGTTTTGATCCTTTCATCGTGCGTGATACTGATATTTTTACTAATACCTCTGGTTGGATATATGATATATCAAAACATTTTATTAGTGTACTCGGGAGACCTAAAGAGGAAGTGGGCCTGGAGCTGGCTTATTTAGCTGCAGAAATTAGTTTAGACAACGTGAGTGGAGCTAATTACAAGTTTTGCAGGCAATGGATGAACCACTGGTTGGCACGGGACGAAGATTTACCAGTCCAATTATGGGAAGCTTCTAAAAGAGCTGTGAAAATAACAGCCGCAGAGAACTGGGAGTCTAATAATTTTCAAAACTAATATGTGGAATATAAGTGAGTTGGTAACTATTATAAGTAATTCTCACTCTTACTCGAACCCACGACCTTTCACTGGCCAGGCGAATGCTCTAACCACTGAGCTACGGAGTGGAGAGCATTTGCCCAGATTGTGAAAGGTCGTGGGTTCAAGTCCCATCCGAGCTAGTTGTGAGATGGGTCAGTTTTTTCTAATAATTCATTTTCAATATTAAAAATAAATTTGGTTAAAAAATAATACCTACTTAACTCTCTTCTGTTTTTGTTTCGATATTCAATCAAATAATTTACATAAACATATACCTACTATGCGATTATTATAAGAATAGGACTGTCAAAACGGCCATATTTGTTTGCGTTTCGCTTCCACTTCAGGGTGTAGGATGTGCAAGAAAAGGAACAAAGATCAAAAATGCCGTTTGACAGTCCTATTCTTATAATAATCGCATAGTATCACTCAATAATCTGATATACTGAACTGTTATTTACATTGAATAAGTAATCAAATTGTTATAGACGAATGTGACTGTTTATACAATATACATATTTACGAGTTGTGAAATCGAGAACGCAAATAAAACTATCGAATTTTGTATTATAATAAATAAATAAATATGTTTCCTTAGCTGTCACTTCATCCCAGACAAAGTAGAGAAAACAGCAATAAAGTGATATATCTTTTTAGACACTATTACAAACGAATTGAGAACATTGAACTCAAATTGATTTTAGCATCTCCAGAAAAAGCGTTTGCTTTCATGTCTATTTTTGTCATATATTCATAATGTACTTATTTGTATGGCAATATGCTTCATAATATAAAAAATATATAAAACTTAACAATTAAAAAACACGACTGCCAAAATTGGGTACCTTTTGAATTTAAGTATTCCACAATAAGGTAAGTACCCCGACTACAATGAGAGTTTGTTTTTTACTTTTTAGTTCGATGTTGGCATTTGTAATTTTAATTTGTTAAATTATAAATTTTTACTTTATTCGCTTTAGTGATTATGTATACAAAATATATATTTTTTAACTCGTCTATAATAAACGGAGTTTTCTTTCTTCCGAAGGGCCTCCAATTGTGAACTGGTGGACGAGTAAAATAGCTTTTTTGCCTTGCCAAAAAAAATATTAACCTAGCTACCTAATTACTTAAAATATATATATATATATGAATGAATATTTTGTTGCCATAGTTAAATATAAAGTTGAAATAGGTAAATGTTTAATGAAAAAATAAAAGACTATTAGAGTGGGTATATTCTTTTAGTTCAAACCAAAGAGTATAGTAATACTTAAATGTTCAAACCACCACGGCACACCACGGCCCCTGGAAAGGTAAAAAAACTATAAAAAAACAAAAACTATAAAAAAAACAAAAATATTTTAAAAACACAATTACAAATTATGTGTACAATATACGCGTGATTAAATCAGTCAAAAAGTGGTTTTATCTTATCTCTCCGTAACATCAGGAAGTTGAACGGCGGAAATGTTGTCATTAGTTCAATGTCAAATAATATTATAAAGAGGATAATGGCGCGAGGCTGTCTCGTGGTGGCGCGACTATAAACAATGGTTGATCATACATTATGGAACAAGGCATTGACCAAGGAGACAATGGCAACAGCCGCCGCGCCATTACGAGGACTCGAGGAGATTCCCAAGGTCAAACTGTAATTTCTGACCAGCTGTCGTGTGTAATTACAGTTAACATCTTCAGCCATTTAATTTTGCCCACTGCTGGGGCACCGGGGAAACGGCTTTGCTTATGGATGGATAAGGAGAATGGCCTACGCCGGCCGATATGCCTAGCCTAGTGGTCTTGGCGACTGCGAGCAGCCGGGACTAACGGTTTAACGCGCTCTCCGAAGCACGGAGGAGATATAGAAAATACTTATTTAAGGCTGGCATTTCCCAAAATAATAAATATAGATATTTTAAATTATGGATTACTCGCAAATCACAAGTATTTAAAACTTGGAAAAAATATGTTATTTTACAGTTATTTATCCAGTGCTTCCGGCCGTTATTTTTCGATTGGTGATATTTTACTATGTCAAATAAAATCCCAAACATCCGTCTAATCGTAATCCAAATATCGTATTACTTGCAGTATACTTGGTTTTAGTTAATGAAAAATATACGAAAATAATTGTCTTAATCTTTGATTAGCCGCGAGATTCCGGCCGACAAAAGTTTAGATTTTTTATTTTGATTTTTAATTGAATTTTAAGTGATTTTCGATTCGCGGGGCGCTCGCGAGTTCACAGTTCACTGCCGGCTGCCGCTGCGTCCGCGTGAAGTGTACCGCGCGCGGCCGAGCAAGCGTTAGCGTACTTATTTCGGTCGGGAATCATCGCCTTAAATCTTAAAAATGCCATAAGTTTATGATATCACCGTTTTCCTTTTTTACGTCATCATCATGTCAGCCAAACAACGCCCACTGCTGGGCATAGGCCTCCCCCAAGGAACTCCACAACGATCGGTCATGCGCTGCCCGCATCCAGCGGCTTCCCGCGACGTTGACTAGTCTGACTAGATCGTCTCGGTCCACCTTGTAGGGGGCCCGCCAACGGTCGTCCGGTACGCGGTTTTGTATGTATTACCTTAGAAAGCAACGTTATTTTTTTATCCACAACACAACAGGGTAGCACTTAGTCTTCATCACACCAGATGTTAAGTGACGATAACTGAAGGTGGAAGCTCACTATTCCCGGAACTCCGGGAACAATTACTGAGAAACTGTCTATCTTATCTCTAACCGACGGAACACAACAATGCTGAAATCATTGTTGTTAATGGCGTCAGACTTAGATAAGATAGTGGTAGCTAGCCAGGCGGACTTTAAACAAATCCTACCATCTACAAAAAGTTCTCGTCGGTAGTTGACCGCCGCGCCACCCGCCGCCCGCCCCGCCGCGAAACTATAGCAGCCGTACCGCTAATAGGCCCGCCCGCCCTAGTGTTCGACTGTAGGGCGCGCGTATCTGAAACGCACTTGCTGGCTACACCTCCCCGTTTGTTTTCGTTTTATTCGTTTTGATACTAGGAGAATAACGAATAATCACGTGCAGACTTCAATCGAACGGTAACTTCCGACTGATACCAAAGGGCTGCGCGTGAGTCGAGTCAAATACAATGGATGTCACATGATGCGCAATACAATTAGCTATTTAAGCCAGCAAATTGTTTTTCAATATCAACGATTACGCGAAAATGATTTTTGGCCAGCTTTTAGGGTGAAATACCCGTATGTGCCGCGGTCAGTTCTACTTGATCCAATCGGCAGCGTCATGCCGATTAGACGATAGGCAAGATGGTGTATGGCTAGCATTAGTAAAAATGAGATGTATCCGTGATATGCCATCAAAGCTGCCTTTTTAGATGCCACCCTTGAGATTCTATTAAGGTGGTTCGATGAGCTCAGTAGCGCCACCAATGGAAATAAATCAATTACATTTTATTAAAGGCTTAAATTAAAAGTTTCGGTTATTTTGCGCCAATAAAAGAGTAAAATGCATTTTATAAATATACTTTCAAGAACTCAAACTTAAGCAATAAGTCGTGAATCTCAATAGTGCCAAAAGTGGCCACATTTAGCAATATCGAGATCCATAACTTAATGCTCATATTTGAGGCCATGAAAAAATACTTAAAAATTGCACTTTACTCTTCTATTTGCGCAAAATAACCGAAACTTTTATTCTAAGCCCTTGATAAATCGTAAATGATTTATTTCCATTGGTGGCGCTACTGAGCTCATCGAACCACCTTAAGCACGTAAATATACCTGTCCAGCTTATTTACTAATAAATCAATGTGTGCTTTCCAGTCACACCTTTCGTCAATGGATTTAGTTTTCTTTACGTTTCCGTTTCCGCACACGAGCCACAAACGCCGCCACTTGAACATGGAAGAAGAAACAAAATTACGACAACCAGGCGTCGGCGTTCATATAAAATGTATGAAAACTACACGAAAGAGGTCGGTGGCGGGCATTTTGTGGTGGTGGCCCGTTTGCGGCATTTTCTAATTTAATGTCAATATAACGTAAACTAATATACCATACGTCCAAAGCTGTCAAATATATATTGAATTTTAGTTCCTTTATACGACCGTAAGAAGCGTTGCTCTGGTTTTTATCCAATAATAATAGAAAAAAATAGTTTATTTCATTTACATTGGATACAAAATAAATTCAGTGGTCAAATCCATCCCAGGAAGCATGTGAATTACGGGCCTGTGTCGATTAGTTCAGCTCTTCCTGAGACCAGAATACAGTAAGTTTTAAATAAACTATTTTATCTAAAGCTAATTAAATTAAAACTCTTTTTGTGTGTGTGTATGTGAGTGAGTTTTGTATTAAGAGGTGGTGTATGTGTGTAAGTAGCTAGGTAATTTCAAAAACAATAAGTACACAGAACACAATCACAAATCATTCTTAATTAATATCTTCTGTTACACAATATCCTATGGTCACCGAGTCCTTTGACTAATATCTTTTTACACTCGCTGTGAGTGAGGTTACAGATCTTAAACCTGTCATTTAGTTTATTATAGAGATAACAGAGTGAGCATTAAACTGACGTTGTGCCAATAAAGTTCTGCAGTTAGGAACGAGCAGCTTTTCATTGTCTTCTTCCTGTCTGAACAATGGGCGTGTAAGGTAAGGATCTAAGTATGTTGTTTAAGGACAGAATCACTACATAGTATAAAACAAAGTCGCTTTCTCTGTCCCTATGTCCCTTTGTATGCTTAAATCTTTGAAACTACGCAACGGATTTTGATGCGTTTTTTTTAATAGATAGAGTGATTCAAGAGAAAGGTTTATATGTACTTTTTATCTCGATATTCTCACGGGAACGGGAACCACGCGGGTGAAACCGCGGGCGGCCGCTAGTAAACTATATACAGCTGTTGCCCCCAATACGAGTATAATACAATCACAATAAGATAGGTAATTATGATAACGGTAAAATTTCGTGCTAAGCGTGCTGTTGTTAATGTTGTGAACCTAAATACGAGTATGACCCTAGCATGAAAAAGTATCGTTATATCGTAAAGTGGAAAATAAAAACGATAACTTGCATTTCTATAATATTTAATACGCAACCTCTATCATAATTTCATAATAGATAATAGGTCTTTACATATGAAATTGCCGTTTTTTTCATTTGTACATATAACTTAACTACTTTTATAATATTAGAAATATATAATTTCTTTAATATTGCGTTACATTAAGACCGTATCGAGCAACTTTTGATAATTTAATAACCACGATATTTGATTATTTACATAGAAAAAACTTATTCCGAAAGTTACGACTATTTTTGTTTCCAGAATTTCGTACTTTATTAGTTGTAACTTAGTGAAAAAAAAAGTTTTTCTCTTAACGAATGTGTCATTTAGTAGTTAAAATGTCCATAAATACGTGTGTAAAATTTTGTAAATTTACATAATATTAGTCGTTAAATAATAACAAAAACGTTAGTATGGAAAAAAAATAATTACTGAAATCTCCATACAAAACGGCAATTTCATAGGTAAAGACCTATTATTTATCTTAACTGTATCGTCAATTTGCAATTTTCGCCCACACATTGTGAACAGAAAATAAATGGCAAAAACAAACTTTCCTCATCTGTATTACATAAAATTAATACCGACTTGACCCCACAATATAATAAAATAAGTATTCAACCACTTGAGTAACAATAAAGAGATAAAACAAGTATTATAAATTATAATAAAGTGAACTTTGTAGCACGTTAACTATAATAAAATGCATTTAAGCTTTAGAATATTTTAAATAGAACTAAATGTATCAGTGATATATGTTTAGCATAATGGCCTTAATTTTTAATGAGTTTGTGACGTGTTTCATTATACACAATGAAAAATCGAACGCAAATATCAAACCACTTTTTGTCTATTCCCAGTCTTCCACGCCACTGATCTTCACAAGTCTCTTAGACTCTTCCCACAATCTTTTTGTCAAAATCGTATCATTAGCGCTCCAGTGACTGTAAAATTCGCCACAATCTCTGAAATGTTTTCCACTGCTATTCTCTAATTTCGGATCAATAGCCAAATACACAGGCATTGTAGCCACTCTATGAATGGGCCTCCCAAATATCTGCAAAGCATTATTCAACAACGTCTTCCAAAATTCACTATCCGTATTCCTGAAAAACTCTGATTTAGATATACCCGGGTCCATACTATAGATATTGACACCTGAACCCGTCACCCTTCTATCCATTTCAACAGTGGATAAAACAGTGGCTAGCTTCGCGTTACAGTAATATCCGAAGTTTGAATACCTTCCAACGTCATTGATGTGTTCCAAGTTCACATCTCCGAGGAGTAATGCTAGAGAGGAAACGTTGACAACTCTGCTGGGTGCCGAAGCTTTCATTAAGGGGAATAAGAGGAAAGTTAGAAGAAACGCTCCGAAGTAATTTACTTGCATCATCAGCTGCAGGTTGTCTTCAGTCAATTTGTCCTGGAGGCCTATAGCACCGATATTGTTTAACAAAATATCTACACGTGGTTCTGTGGCTATAATATCTCTAGAGAAGTTTCTGATTGACGATAGGGATTCATAATCCATTTGTTTTGCGACAACCTTCTCATTGCCGGATGTTTGTATTATGTCCTTTTTGGCGGTCTCCAACTTCGCGGGATTGCGGCTCGCGATGATGACCTTGGCTCCTCGCTTTGCCAAGTTCTTGGCTGCTTCCAAACCTGTGCCTGACGTAGCACCTGTCACTATCGCCACTTTGCCTTCCAAACGGACGTCCGTTTCGCAATCCTTGAATTCATCACGCACAAACATAATCACCGTACTGAAACTAGTCTGTACTGATACGAGGTAGACCAATAACTGTTTATACATCAAATCAAGCGAGGTGAATGAGTCGTTTTTGTTTTCGAGGCCAGTGAGGTAGACTTATGAAACGAAACACACTGTTGTTGCGTCTGCAAGGAATTTGTCACAGTCTACTAATTAATGCTTGATGAGTTTAAAGCCGTGACAATACTCTTTGGAATGCGTTTAGGAAACAACTGAGTGTTAACCATTAGTAGGTATAATATTTTAAAGCAAAAAATGCATGTGTTACATATAAGGAATCATTCACACAGGATACGTTATTGATGATTCGTCAAAAAAACGGTTCCTACATCATGAGTATCATGACAGATAGATGTTCACATTGCCTTCGGAAACGTGTTTTTTAATGATACGTCAAAATATCTGATTTGATTCTTGTTTATGATGTGTTGGATGGATGAATCTTGCAGCGGAGCGGATCCGTCACAAAAAAATCAGCTACGTGTCGTCGTGGGCCAATGTGATCTTTAAATGACTGTTTAAGACGTATCCGTCATATTTCACGATTCAGGATGCGTCTGAACACGGGCATCTAAAAAGCATAACTTACGACTGCCAAAAAAGTAAAAAAAAACAATTCGTAAAGTCTCGTCAAGGAAATAAAAACTTATACAGATTTTCAGACGGACGAAAACCCGCCACCTTGGGAATCCGGTCCAAATGCTCTTCATTGACATTGCATTTAGTGTCTGTCTAGTGGTTATTACTATTACCTACTATTTTTGATTTTCCTATGTAGAATGAGATTATCAAGATCTTCATTTAGGAGCATGGAGTTATGTAAATAATATTATTATCATTAATAATGTACCCAGATTAAATCAGTCACTTTTACTTATCGAAAGCAACTATTTAGTAATCCGTGTCGTAAGATAGGTGTAGGTTAGGAGATATAAGAATCTAACTAGTTATAGTGAAAAAAGTAGTAATTCATCGTATTTAAGAGAAAACCAAGCAAGGCTCGTAAAAATAATAAAATTATTTACCTTCTTAGTCTTCCAAGTTTATGAAACGCTTAAAAAAATCTTGCAATACCAAGGCAATCAGCCGTTTAAAAATAACTGTCCTACAATGTTAAACTGTTATTTAATTATTACAAAATCTCGTATGACAATGCTCCTGCGTCGGTTGGCTAACGACTTACTAGAGCACTTGGCCACAATGGATGCGAAACAGAACGTGGGACATGCAATCATACGAGTAAACCTATGGGCTACAAAGCCATGCCTTAACACCATGAACTAATGCCGATATTACACGGTTCAACCAAATTCACTTTGGTTGAAAGGAGCAGAAGTGAAAGACACTGCTGTTTACACGTATCTTAAAACTGAACTATTAGAATTATAAAGAGAACCAATCAATTCGCATTACTTGAAAATGTTTACCAATCACGTAGCACATTGAGAATGAACCACTAGTAAATGATTCACTTCTTATGTTTACAGGTTCAACTTTCGTTCAATTGCATTGACCGTTGAACGAAAAAAAGAAAAAATTTAGCTAGCTCAATTCTTTCAATGCGATTGAATGTGGTCGAGCGTTGCTATTGAATGATTTAGTTTTACGTTTACATTGTTCAATTTGGTTGCTTCATCCAAATTGAAAGTCAGAAGTGAACCGTGCAATACGGCCTTAAAGGCAGGATTACGAATGCAGAACCGACCAAAGGTAAAAATTAGTAATGCAGAACTGAGCATATAATTTTAGCAATGGAAACGGTGCGTTGTACCCCAAGAGCTATCCGATATTTTTGTAAAAAATTCAATAACAGGCAAAATTTTTGTAAACGGCCCTTAAATATAATTTTAAGAGACTATATTTTGGAATCCAACATAATATCGCATTGGAAGGTATAAAAAAAAAGTTATACCCCGAAAATGGTGCAATTCTTTCAGCAAATATGCTATCACCAATTTTATCATTAACATGTGTTTATGTTAACCATATCTAAGCACCAAAGTCGAAATCCATAAAGATATAAAACGGGAAACTAATACTTTAGGAAGAAGTCGGTTGTTTCTGATAGCATTTTTAACATAGGTGTAATGCCAATTTGAGTTTACGTAGAGAGTTTTTTTTTAAGTTTATTTGTTTTTCATTTACAAATATAGGGGGATTATATACTTTTACGAAAGATAATAATAAATGTATTCAAATGTAAAGTGAATAACACTTATACCATTTTTGCCTATTTTTTATAGATTTTTTAAAGCTTTGTATTTGTTTTTTTTTAATGTCGCTGTCATAAATATTGGTGGATTACTAATGAATTATTTATTAAACTAGATAATCTAATTTTCAATGTTAAGAAATTACTGATATAGAATTATTGTTGAGTCTCCATAGAGCGAATTAGTTTGGCTCTCGGGCTATTGGTCGGCGTTGCTATGTCTTGTTGGAACGGTTGCGCCATTACATCATCTTCCTTACTGTCGCCACACACGGGCAACAAACGCCGCCACACGCTCGGATTAGGCACACAGACGTCCTACACATTTTATCGCCGTAACTCGGATTAGGCACACATGTGTACCTCAGCATCCAATCAAAAATGCTGTTACAGTGTAATTAATACAGTTTAAATTTCGAATTCCGCCACTACAAGTTCGAGACTGACGGGTGTCACGTTGCATCAAATCTCCGAGTGTACAGGGTGCGTACCATCAACTCTTATTGCGGTTTTGTTTAGGACCTAAACTGATCTGCTTCGCTTATTCGTACCACGACTGCTTAATATCAATGACAGCGATTCAGTGATCATTCAATGACATTTCACAGCCGCTAAGCTGTCACAAACTCTTATTTGACTTATAACTCGGCCAAGCCTGCCGTCGATAAGCATAAAGGCCGCTAAATGACATTTGGCCATTTTTCACTTTTTAATGCCATAGTACTTATAAAAAAAAACTCTATCGATCTGTCCAGGAACGGTAATTCTATCTTTCACCGTTTTCAAGATATCAAAAAAGAAAAAGCCGCTAAATACAAAAAAAATATACTTTGCATCGCATAAAGGTGGCTAAACACCACTACTAGATCATAAGGCAGCTAAAGTATTTTAACGTTTGGATCGCTTGAACATTTTTACTATCAATGCTAAGCTAAAAAACAGTTATTAGTTTGCAAATAACTAAAAGGCAGCAAAGTTGATTTAGCAGCTTTTTTAGCTTGGTTGCTTTGAAGTATAATACCTTACGTAGACTTAACTAAAAGGCAGTTATAGGCTATTACTTAACTAAAAAGCAGTTAGAATCATTTAGCGGCCTTACAACGTTGTATTGTTACTACTTTTGCAATAAAAATACTTTTAAAGAAAGTCATGTTAGTCCGTACGCAAATTAAAATAAATATTTTTTTCTACGTCTTGCATAACAAAAAAGGCGTTAAATAGCAATGCATCGCTAAAAAGCGGCAAACTACACAAGCCCCTCTCACCTCTAAAAGGGATTATTCCGGCTTGTGGGGGGCGCGCCTGGGCACGACAGGCGAGCGGGCGAGGTGGCAGTTTAGTGCGAGCAAACCAAAATATCAACGAGGCAGGACGGCGCGCGGCGTCGTGGTTCGCACCAAATACTCATCAGTAGTATAAAATTGGGAAGTCTGGCGCACGGTTCCCTGGGAATGGATCTGGAGACTCTGAGAATGAAGACCTCAGAGACATGAGTGCCTGAGTACTCATGTTTTTGAAAACTGAAAACGCCGGAACTAACGCGCCTCTCACTAGGCGCTGTTTTTGGCGTTTTCACTTTTCAAAAACATGAGTACTCAGGCACTCATGTCTCTGAGGTCTTCATTCGCAGAGTCTCCAGATCCATTCCCAGGGAAACCGTGCGCCAGACTTCCCAATTTTATAATTACATAAACAGGTTCGCGCATACTTTTATTAGATCTAATATTTCATGTTTTCAGCCTTAATTGATAAATATTAAATAAACAGGATCGCCCATACTTTTATTAGATCCAATGTTTCATGTTTTCAAGCTTAATTGATAAATATTAAAAATGACTATACTCATATTTAAAAAGTGGAATTATTTCAAGTTATGTAGGTACCCAAGAATCTACCGAGCTTGTGTGGATATAACTTGAAGTAGGTGCTTGTGTCTCTGACTGAGATTTTCATTGATTGAAATACATCTTGATATTATTATGACTGTGTGTTATGACTATTTTATACATACCTACCCAGAAACCGTGCTGAAATCATTTTCTTCATATCGAGATAATAATAATAATAACACACTACCATTAGTGTAATTTTGAGGAACGTTGTTGAGATGATTGGTGAATAGGTTGTCTAATGGACTATTAATAAAAAACAAAAAATAATTATTGCTTAAAAAGTTTATTTTCTTTACACCATAAGTTTAAACATATTACATTTTTTAAAGCACATACATTAGAGTGATACATACAAGTTAACATTTCTGAACTCTCATATTTCTCATACAGACTTAAAATACTAGGACATCCTTTATCTTCTAAATTAAAAATACGATTGTTTTCGAGTATATCTTTCAACCATAATAGTTTTTCATCACCCTTGATAAATACATTCTTGTCTTTTAACAGTTTTACTATATCTGTGTAAAACTTAAACTTAGAATATGGAATAAATCCTTCTTTCCAGAATATATTTCTGTTTCTTTCTATCCAACACACTTGTCTCCTCTCTGAAACTGATAACTCATAAAACGGGTAGGGTGGTTTTAGTAAATATACTTGTGTTCTTCCATCACATAAAATTGCCATTTCTTTTAATATGAATCTGTTATGATCGGTTTTGAAGCCTTGAACATCTACAATGGCGTTCATGATAACTTGCGAACTATATTGCTAAGAGGTTTATATTCGACTAGCCTTTCGTTTATGATAAGACAATAAGCTGATGTGTTGTCAGGGATATCTTCCGAACATTCAATCTCTAATCGGACGTCAACAGGTCCAGTTTTTAAATTTTCGTTTTGCCTCGTACAATCGATAACAAATAATGGGGCTTTTTCTTTAAAATTTACCAGATTTAACAACGGGTCAGCTGGCAGGCTATAATATGACTGACGGAACTTGGTGTACATCTCGTATAAAATACTGTATCGGTTTTCTTTAAAGTTCAAATTCATGGGTTCATAGGGATAGTACTGAGAGTTCAGAAACAGAGTAACATTAGATACATTACAATGGTCAAATTCAGAACAACTGTTAAGTTTATTATTTTTTCTGCTAGTTTGTAAACCAAAAATAACATATCGTGGTTTTTCTAATTGGGAAGTAGTTTTAACAGACCATGAGTGTTTTGTTGTTTTTGGTAACAGAGGATATTCATATAAATCCCAATTTCTAAATGCCATTTTTATAGGTTTATCTTTTTCTAAATGTCGTAATAATGTAAGTCTTTCCCGATCTGATACCTTTATGTGAGGCACTCGCCATTGTATTCTTTGCAAGTGAACTTCAACGTGTACAATAGTAGGATCAGTCAACTTTAGACTATTTAAAATTATATTACTTCTGTTCAAAATGAGCTCATGCTTACAATTCATAATTATTTTATTATAATCTTCTGCAAATCCTAATAGTTTATTCAAAGGTATAACAACGTTAAAGTGACCGTTTGTTCTAAGGCCGTTCCGGTTCCAACCCCATAGCGCTGCAATCTTATTGTCTCCTTCATTCATAGATACATAAGATTTGATGGTTGTTGTGATACCAGCGTTTTTAACACGATCTATTTCAATACCATTTAGTTCGTACCTGATGTCTTGAAACAGGAACATAAAAGGGTTATTAGTAAATTCAAAATCCTTCTTGATCGGCTTTTGGTCATTCCCGTACGCTGTCGTGTACCCTTCAATGTGTATTGAACTCGCGGACGGGAGAATGTAAAGGTCTTGTTGTTGTATAGGTATGCGGATTTCATCGTTTTCTCCGAAACTGTTACTGTAGGGGCTGTATGTATGAATTTCATAACTTTCGATCGTGTTATCGAACTGAGGTAACTCCGAAATGTGCAGGATATTCATGTTTTAAGACCTAGCGCCCGAAGAAATTCTCTGTTACTTTTAGTTATTTGTATGTATTTTTTTATACGTCTGTTGACATTAACAGTCAAGGGTTTACTGATTTTTTGTACTTTTGTCTTTCCAGTTTTATCAAATATAATCATTTTGATTTACGTAGATGAATATGCACTTGAATTTGTTTGTCTCCGAAATCAATATAGTTTCCACTTTCATTGACAATTTTAAGAGTAAGAGATGATATATTTCTTTTGATTATTGGTAAGTAAATAATATTTCTAGGTGTTTCTGTATATCTATGACCGGGAAAAATTTTGGGCAAGAATTCGTGTAGTGTATGTGATGGCGTTCCATTAATGTATGATCGTTGCACGATATCACATTCTATTTTAATCACAGACGGTGAATGATCGCTGGTTTGATCATTTGATTTATATGTTTTATCTTCATCATTCCTGTTTATTTTTTCTAAATCTGGGTTAAGTGTGGTAAAGAACAACAAACCACACTCCCAGCTATCTTCAATTATTAAAGGTGGGTGAAAATATGATTCCAATCGCGGTTTATTGCCTTTGACAAGTAATGTTAGAGACATGGTGCTATACTAATTCAAAGATGAGCCAGAAAAGGTATTTATAATATCTTATGCCAAAACTTTTTGAGAAATTTAAGACAAAGATGTCCGCAATTATAAGGATGGTTCTTTTGTTCATTTTCATAATTATAATTTATCTTAGATCCCACATATTTAACAAACTCTTTCGGTGGCTTTAAATTACCATAGCTATCAAAATATTCAACATATTCTTTAATTTTAACATAGGCTACCCAATGAGTACCTGGATTTCGAGAATTATCCAGATTTATAATGCCACTTTCTAAAAGGTCGGGATGTTTGGGTAACTCGTCTCTCATAAATACTCCACGAAAATATGGAATATTTCGAGAATGGTGTATAAGATCGACATTAGTAAGAGCTCGATTAGGTAGCCTATTATTTAGTTTTTTTTATTACTTTGTTTTGACAAACAGATTCTAAATCCTTTTTTATATTTTTCTAACTGTAATCCTTTTCCAATACATACAGATTCCAATTTTTCGTTATGTCTTTTTAATTCCGAAAGTTGTTTTTTGGCGTTTTTGACATCCTCAATTACTTTAGCAATAGATGCAGCACCGCCAGCTATACTACCGACCGCAGATAGGCCAGCAAATAGAGGAACTAAAGGTAAAAAACCGCCGGTTTTCGGGATTTGAATTACACGTGGAACCTTAATAGAAGCATCGTGTTCGGAGGAGCTTTTTGAACTGGTGCCACCGTCACACTTCCGCCACCGCACCGCACGCCAAGTGAGTAGAACTCATCCTAAACACCCCCACATTCTTGACACCTGGAAATCAACAACTGTTCGGGCATCACGTTCGTTCCTACCTCGAACTTGTAAGATGTGGAATGAGCTTCCTCCAGAGGTGTTCCCTTTGTGCTATGACATGGAGTTCTTCAAAAAGCGTGTAAATAGGACCCTTAAACACAAAGGCTGGCAACGCATATACAACCCTTCTGGTGTTGTAGATGTCCATGGGCGACGATGACTACTTCCCATCACGTGGCTCGTCTGCTCGTTTGCCCCTTTTTAATATATAAAAAAAAAAAAAAAAAAAAAAAAAGCATCAGAAGTTACTTCCCGTGCAGCTGCAATTGCTAGATCTATTGCTGCTTTCTTGCATGTTGGCTTTAGGTTAGAGAGACGTCGTTTTGTGTAATTAACAACATTTTTCAAGTGCTTTTTGAAACCAGTCGAAGAGTATTTTTTAAGTGTTTTGTTTTTAGATTTCTTCATACCAGCACCGCTGCTTACTTTTGCTAGCATGGCTTTGTTTACTAAATGAGCGGCAATTTTTTCCCCAACACTTGAATCTGGTGCTGATGCTCGTTTTCTAGCCATTTTCATCAACTTCAAGTCTGCTCTGTGACGTTCTTTTAGAGTTTTGTACCTATTGTACGCAATATCGTGTTCCTTGCAATATTCGTCCAAAAGATTAATGCCTTTGTCTCCTCTAGCTAGTCTTTCACGTAATCTTGTTCCAGGACCACAATAATTATAACCAGGAAAATGAAGTTCAAGCGGCAAATTATTTATTAACCAATTTATAAGACTGTATTCTTTCATACTCTATAAGAGACTGATATCATTATAAGAATGTATTGACTTTATAAATTCACTTCACACTATATCAGATTGTTTTATCCAGCTATTTTCAATGGATGGTAGCCCTAACCATTTTACTAATATTTTCTTATTTTTTCTTCTTACAATTTTTTCTATGAGATATATGTGAGGGTGCTTAGTTTTCTGCAATTCTTGCTCATAAAATGCCCCTAATATAGGTCTGTGTCTTGAATCTTCTAATAAGTACGTCTTTGGTGTAGTTTGTTGGATTTTAATAATTTGAAATACTTCTGTTGACCAGTTTGGCGTGTAGCCTTTTTCAAAGACTCCTTTGTATTTACTAATACGAACATAGTCTCCAATTTCAAACTTAGATTTGACGGATTTGATATCTGTTTGATATAACTCTGCATATCTATTTAACAAGCTAACCTTATTTTTTTCATTGACCTCAACTGGCATACATCCGATAGTACGGTGAAAAGTATGGTTATAATTCCATATTATATTATTTAACGTATCGCCTCTCCATTCGTATTTTCCTTTTAAACTAAATTGCTTATATATTTTAGATTTAATAGTCCTGATTAGTCTTTCGACAATAGATGCTTTTTTTGATGAGAATGTGGAATAATGATTTATTGAAAAAGATTTCATAAGATTTTTAAATTTCTCGTTATAGAACTCCGTCCCGAAATCAGTTTGTAAGTTTTTGGGAATACGGCCAGATAAAAGCAATTTCCTGAAGGAATTGCATATATCATCTTTGGTTTTTTGTTTTAAAGGGTAAGCCCAAGCGTATTTCGAAAATGTGTCTATAATAATAAGAATATATCTGTAATTTGAGTTTAATTTATGAATACTCTGCATATCAATTAAGTCAGCCTGCCATAAATCATCAATATCTTTCAATATTACATTTCTTCTAGGATAATTTTTTCTGGCGTTTTTATGTATTTCGTTGACAATATCTTCTTTACTCATGATTTTTGGTCTATATCCACTACTTTTGAGTTTATGTCTAACTAAGTCTACAACTATTATTAGTACTGAGTGCGTAACTATAACTCTCGGTTTTTATGCTTTAACAATACCAGCTTCTTTTAACTCTTCTATTATTGCCAGAATTTCATTATCATGATTATTATTCCCCACATCTCTAGATGCAACCAGTATTTTCAGTCGTTCAATAAGTTCATTTGGATCGTCCCAATATACTAATTCAGTGTTTGACTTATATTTTTTTAACTTTGGCAAACTTCCTCCTTGTTTTTTATAAGGGCAATTCAAATTCAAGCCTATGTTTGGATCAGAAATAGAATTGTTTATTTCTAATAGAATAGGTTTTATTATCTCTCTGTATTTGATACTTTTGTCTCCTTTGAGTTGTCCATTTGAATCATAATCTCTTTTATGCACGTTACTGATTAAGAGCATGTCCTTATATACAAGTTTGTCTTTTTCTGAAATGAGTTTTAAATCAGGTTTCTTTTTAAGCAACAGTTCTTTTATACCTGGGGTAAGTTCATATGTTATATTATTAATTGTGACATAATATATATTCTCATTGGTTGAAATGTTTTCCGTCTTAGTAATTTTTACCAAGGAATTTCCCATAAACAACTGGTTGCCCTCATTCCTTATTCCGAATGGTACATTAACTCCTATTGCGTTATAAATGTTAGCCAAATCACCCTTCTGAAGTGAAGTGCGCTTAGAAGCAGCATCAGTATCCGCAAACGTTAGAATTTTATCTTTACTTTCATCAGAACCACTGAACTCCGCAAGATCACTATAATATTGTTCGGAATCTTCATTTTTACAAGACTGTAAACCATACGACGCGTTCAATTTATCACTAGGATACTGTTTGTTTTGACTGGGATAACCGTTTTCAATTAAGGTTGTTAATGGTTCTGTTACTGGTTTCAAGATCTTCTTCATTGCAACATCTGTTTCATCATCAATTTCTCGCATATTTCTTATTTTAGTCTTTATGGAATCGACTGATTCAATAATCTGTTTTTTAATATTTGAGTCCATTTCACCTAAAACACTACCGGTTTTTTCTATAATCGGAATAATAATGACGGTGTTTCAAATATAACGGTATTATGAGCACATTAATCCAAATGTAGAAAGTTATCGAATCCTTTTCTATATCGTCCATATTTTATTGCACAGTCCTTATTAATGACTAGAAATTGATAAGACTCTCTCCAGATAGATGCACAAATGTCTTTAAATTGGGACCATGGAATATCGCTATTTACATGTTCACTATAAATATGACGTAAATTAGTATCATCTTGCTTGAATACAATAAGTAAATTGGCGTTATCTCTTATTAATTGTTTGGGTATTTTTGAGTAAGTTTGTGTCAAGTAAAAACTGTCTATATGTTTATGACGTCCCATACAAAAATAGTTACGCATATTAGTTTGATTTTCACAAATGACATCATCGAATATTATAACAGAATTTGGTAATGCTTTACTAGGGTGTAGAACTTCTATGTCATTGCTATAAATAAAATAATTTACTTCGGGTATTTGTTTTAATATCTCGGCTAAAATACGATACTTTGGTTGAAATGAAGTTTTTGTGTAGAGGTATATATTTTTAAATTTTAAACCATTACGATGCAATAATAAGCTAAGAATAACATTGGTTTTACCACAGTTTGATGGGCCACATATAATACAGCGAATATCATTTGGTAATAGAACACAATGTCTAGGAATCGTTTTCGAATTAGAATCGATGTTAATATTAATAATCTCCAGATCATGTGGTTGTTTGACCCATTTCATTTTGTATTTTATGTAGTTGCGTGAATAATAAAAGAAAAATGCTTTAGATAAGTATAAAACCGATTATACTCTGCTGTTTCTTGTTTATTAATAAGATACAATTTTATCATCATTCGTTTATAAATTATTAATTACCATGTATGTATGTATGTATGTATGTATGTGTGTGTGTGTGTGTGTGTGTGTTTGTGCGTGTGTTGGGACCAGTTCCGTAAACGTAATGATAACAACATAGGTTTTATTGTATTTAAGTCTTTATTATACAGTACATTTCAGATCTCTTTTAGAGATAAGTCCACCTTTGCTCACATTTTTCAATTATATTTGTGTTCAATGTATTTTTAATGTGCAATAAAGAGTAGGTATAATACATTTTATTAGGCATAGACGTACTATAGTAAAATATACATTAGTCTAAATAACAAATAGGTAAATATACATTTACCTCGTAAATTAAACCTATACAATATATTATTTATAAGAAGGAGACATGGTGAGTATGTAAATATTACGTATTTATTTATTTATTGTATACCTATTAACAGATTGACACAAATTTTATACAATTAAGTCTAATAACACAAGTTTAGGTCAAACGTGAAGTCCAATTTATAATAAGTATACACAACATTTTCGATACACACTTACTGTTTTGAGAACTAAATAACTATATATTATTTATTTCAATAGATAAAAGCAACGCGCTGGTTCATAGTTCCAAGACTGTCGTGATGACTAACTCGTGATCCCATTCATTTATGTATTGTTACATAATAATAAATAGAACGCGACACCTTTCACAATATTGTTATCATGACTTTGTCGGGAATATGAATGAGCGCTATCTTAAATAAACTTTAAATGATGACTGTATAAAAATAATCTTCTAACATAATGTGTCAGAATGCCCCCAAGGTAACGTGTTAATTTGATTACTCAAAATTTGTCGTTTATCATCACTACGATTTAAAACTAACTTTTTTATTTCTTGTGAATAAATAACATGTTTAATGGATCGTATGAAACTCATATTACATCTAACATTTAAGTTATTCCTCAGAGTTTCTTTGTATTGATTTAGAGTTATACGCTTAGTTATATGTTTAGATACACCTTTCGCTTTATTTATTCGACTTTTCTCACTCTGTATACAATATAGTTTTGCCCTTAATCCTATAAATTCCTTGATAACGTCACCTCCCATTTCATCCTTAAATAGTCCAGGGATTTTAGAATTTAGTTGAGGTATACCATACATGTTTTCATTCGTAAAATTACTTGTATCAAAGAATGTTAAGTGTGATTTTATATCATTATAGAAGTCTTGAGTATTTATTAAATAAAGTAGACTGTCAGTATCTGTATAGCACAATTTCGCTTTATCACTGTATTTACGTTTAATAAAATCGTAATGAAACCGATATAAATGTTGTTTTGCATACTCTAATACAGAAAATCCTATGTAAATTGGTCTGTCAAGATTTATTTTTTCCTGTTTAAGTTGGATTGCAACGAAATTATTAGAAAATATACTAATACTATGTAAGTTAGGCCTTGAGATTAATTTCTCAGCCCCATTTTTTTTATTAGTTTTGTTTTCAACATCTCTCCACGTGGTAATCAATTTTACATCCACCTGTTTTCTTCTGTTTTCTATTGTCTTTCCAAAAACAGCGTTGTTCAATAGTTTAAAAAAATCTTTTTCGAACTGTGACTTAGATGCTTGACGTAACCGAGTGTTTAATTGAATATATTTTTCCAGAAATCTTTCTTGTCTAAACCTAACTATTCTATGAATATTACTTAAGATTAAACCATTTTTTATACATTCTTTTAGATAAACGTAGTGAATAACATAATTAAACTTGTCATATAAACTAGCGATTAATTTTTTTGTCTTACCTCCTGGGGGGGTAAATTTCTCTGGGGCAAATGGTAGATCACTATGTTTGTTGTGTAAAGAGTCTGGGTAAACCAAATCCACTTCTAAAATATAACCATACTCTGAATCATCAGACACATTAGTGACATCAAAATTTGTTATTTCTTCTTTAGACAGGAAACTAAAATCGGATACTGGCATTTTTTGCATCATGGCGTAACCGTATAAGTTATTACAATCTAGATACATGAGATAGGATGATGGTTTAGAATCGTCATAGTTAGTAAGGTATCTGTTATTTGCGTTAGCATGGCGCAAAGAGCATTGTGCTAGGCCACCACGAATTCCTCGCTCCAATAATTGATACATTTCAACATCACTAATCAAATCTAACTTTACGCCAGTATGTAAAAGCATTGCATCCCAACTTAATCCAGGTGACGTTACATAAAAAACAGGGTCTAGTCGATAATAATGCAGACTGCTTTCTCGAAACTTTTCAAATATGTCACATAATAACAATACATCAATTTTTAGATATAGGTCTGTATATTCCCCAAGAGATGCAATATTAAAAGAGTTCCAAATTGTTTGTGCTCTCAAATACTCATCGTCACTTATATGCTCTGAAGTCAGACTGTTGTAAAAATATTTTTTTGGAGGTAAACACTTCTCATCGAATTTTGCCCAACAATCTACGTAATCATAGGGATATACACCTTTTTGCTTAATCAAAGACAGCTGATTTTTACTAGGAAATACTTTTGATAAGTGATGAAAGTCATCATTAGATAAACTTTTGCTCAATACATCTAAACTGGAGCTTAAGAATTGAAATGAGTCAATAAACTTGACTTGAACAGATTTAGAATTAGGTAAATCAAAATATTTTGTGATAGTTAAATATTTTTCTTTAGTTTTTGGTATTATGTTCAAATCACCTTTATATTTTACTAATTCTTTAATAAACAAATGAGAATCGTAGTTTGTAAGATTATGAAATATTATCGGAATAAATTGTTTAGTTTGGAACATTAAATTACATTTCGAATGAGCAGGCCCGCGATACTCCGAAGTTATATGATCGTGATCATGAACTTTATCGTTACCAGTGAACGGTTCTCTACAAATGTAACAATGTGATGCTCTGAGATACTCGTTCTCTTGTTGTGTACTTAACGGCTGCATAACCTTATGAGAACGTAATATACTGTCGATAATTATGCAATCTTCAATTAACCTTTTCATAAATACTTCCGCACAATCTGAACCTCTATATGTGACATATTTGTTAAGGCTGGAATCATATGAACAACTGATATAATATGCAAAACAAGAAGGTTTATGTACTTTATATGTTTTTGTATTTTCTGTACAGTTATCAGAGTAATTACACAGCAAACTCTCAAAATCTGCATATATTACAAATTTATGTTTTTGTTGCTTTTCAAAATTTTTAAAATATAGCTGACTATTTTTTTCCGGTAATACAGATACTATCCCAGAACAACAATGAGAACTTTGCTTTGTTTCAGTCGAGAAAAACTGCAAACACTTTTCACAAAAAAAGGTTTGTCCATGGTGTCGAGTAACTTGACTACGTACAAGCCGTTTAAGATCTTTTATCAAACAGTAATGACCGCAGTTACCTTTTTCTATGTATAACAAGTTCACATGTTTATCTTTTACCTGGTTTGTTAAATATAAGGGCCCTGTTATATTGTTTTTCTTATCAATGCCATATATGGTTATACTAATAGAAGGATTATTTCTTTCAAATACTTTTATATCATTGACAGAAGGAGGAAATACCATACCCCTTGTATTTAATACCGTTGAATAATATGGGTAGGAACTTGTTCTGTTTACACATTTGTCACACGGATATAAAGCTGATACAATACTCCAAGCAAAGCAATAGTTATCATTATTCCTAATATTCAGGCAACTTTTGGTGGATTTAATTCTTTTAGGTAAATCTATAAAACTACCTCCTCTTAGCGGTGAATACTTGTTTATGTTGACCTCAAGATGACTAATAGATCTGAAAGACCAACCAGACTCAGAATGCTCAAATTCAGTTAACTTATGTTTCAAAGTATTACTTATGTTTGAATACATTTCTTTGAGATCCGTATTACCAAAAACTACCTCATACTTAGAATTAAATGATTTTATTTGCTGCCACTCTGACTTTGGTAAAACAAAATTGGCAAACAATTCAAAGTTAACTTTTAATGATTTGTGTTTATACAGTGATAAAGTTATTAATTTTTTGACTACTTCCTCAATATCATACAAGAACTGTTCAGGTGTAAAATATTTACGATTTTTGGGTACATTTATTTTATACGTGTTGATTCTATTCTTAAAAGCAGTTGCAATCAAGTCAACAGTTTCTAATTCTGTTTTTATAATACAATTTTGTTTGTGCAAGTTAGTTCTTAAATGATATACAAGTCTATTTCTATCTATCTGAATGTTACATTTCTCACAGGTAACTCTTTTATTTGGGACCGTCTCTGAAAGAAGAAGAAACATATTCATTGAGGACATATTTATTTATTTACAAGTTTACAATAATACTGTATCTAAATATACGACACGTGCTATACTTATAATTAAACACAGTTATACTCAATAATATTTATAGGTATTTGTTTTGTTAATTACTTGTCTGTCAGCATGATGTTAAGTATAGTACTATAATATAGAGTGAACATCTCCACATTTTAGACAAAGTCCCGCGTGAAAATATAGGTATTAGTAATACATCTAATAAGAGAAAATATTATGAAAAACACTTAAAAACATGAATAATAAAGAATATAATATAAAATGAATCTGGATAAACGTTCAACCGAAACAAGTCATAAAAATCAAGGATGGTTTGATGTACTAACGAACGTAGTCGGCACATCTTTAAACTGTAATTTTATTTCTTTCAAAAATTTGACCAAATGTTGCCAAGCTTCTGTATTATTGTCGCTTTTAGTTTTTAAAGTTAAAATAGACTTACGCCACCTTTGTTTCGGTTTTACGT
Source organism: Crambus lathoniellus (assembly GCA_949710035.1). NCBI lineage: Eukaryota > Metazoa > Arthropoda > Insecta > Lepidoptera > Crambidae > Crambus > Crambus lathoniellus. Next base: position 28,469,361 of record OX453309.1, on the reverse strand, counting down.
TTTCCAGTTCACTGCAAGTGTAAATTTTTAGATCAATGAAGTGGGTTCCTTGCTGATCATTTTTATGTTGTTTTGTGTAGCCGTTTGCTACCCGACGATAAATGTATGAGCATAAATCATTCGTACCGTGACCTTCATTGACTTCCTCATTATCACTGCCCATTATATCATTAGCAGTCATCCGATTACTTTTCTTTCCTTTCTTCACATTTTCGCCTGCTGCTTTGGTTCTGTGAACAATATAATAATATGTAAGTATACTTCTATATATATTTTAATTATTAATTGAATGAATTAACAAAGCATGTACCTGGGTATAATAAAAGGCAGACTTAATAGATATAATTAAAATGTTAATAATAATAATAATCTTGATCTTGCTACCGTGGGGAACTGCATTTTTGTATTTTTAAATGTTGTATTTTTTAGTGTTATACATTGTAAAAATTTAATGTTTAGAAATATAATTTTGTAAGTATTCAAAATGTAATAAAGGGAATAATAATAAAATACCTTTTCTTTCTCTCAATGCTGTCGTTGGACGTTACTGTCTCAACAGGTATTATACCTTTTTTCTCAGCTGCTGTTTTTACCGGTACAATAGCACTGGATTTGACCTCTGTCTTACGCCTGAAAGAAAAATCATAATGTTATTGATTTGAAATATTCTATAGAGCACACGTATTGAGTAGGTACTAACACAGATAATATAATACTATACTAGTACTAACTAATTTGTTTAATACGATCACAAATATTACCTCTTAGATTTCTTTGTTGTGTCAACATCAATAGACTTCCTCTTTTTTGTTTTTGCTGTACCACCATGTACAGGCGCAGCAGATGTGCTTGGTTGCGGTTCCTCAGGCAAAGCTCTCACCGGCATCGGCACTGGGACTACTTGTATCGGAGCCTTCCGAACTGTACTCGATGACGATGACGAGCTAGAGCTCGAACTTGAACTTGAACTGCTGGAATCATATTCCTCATCGGTAATAAGGTTTGACCTGAAATACACAAACAAAAACATTATAACAACTTACTGAGTTATCTATGTATGTTCACAAAAACGCACAAGAACTATTAAGATCAAGTTGATTACTCAACATTAGATTACCTATTATGAATGTGTAAAACTTTTTAGTACTAGATTGCCATTACAAAAGTGTTTGGACTACTTGAATTACCCATAGTCTGGATACTTAAGTACTCAAACACTGTAAGGAATTGATAAAACAGTAAGTACAAAAAAATTAATATAAAATGGTTACTCACATCTTTATCCCTTCAAACAACGAAAAAAATAATGAAGATATTTAACCAGCAAGACTGATCAAGTAATTGGGTTAGTCATGGTGACGGGTGATATTTATAGATTTAATTGCTTTACTTGTGTTGGACTCTATCACTTACATCAAAAGATCATCAAGATCAGCAATATGTCCAAATTTGTCTCAACTGCATCACCACACATATAAAGAAGGTGTCGTATGGAACATTGTTTACTCAAGTACCTATTTAAACACGACTTCAAAATATATGCACACGTTTGTCAGTTTAGCAACCTTATGCTACTTATAATAAGATGTAACAAATGTTAGAAATGTGTACAAATTATTGGATTCGACTGTACATCGTGATTTACTTATATCGAATGTAAACACGTTGTAAGTGTCTTTTGGCAATATTTCAAATTAAAACTTTCTTGGTTAGGCAATAACTTCCAAAATTAAGGCGTGTGGAAGTTCAGTTGGGACTATTGTCCGAAAATAAAATAGTAAGAACGGTATAGTGCTACACAACATAGGGTACCATCGACAGCACATCAGGCTACGAAAACATCAGCCTTAACGAAAGGCAAACTGTCGATGAGCTGTTGACTGTACAAAGTTATTTCATTGGAAAAATCATAAAAACTCATTTACTATTTTAACTTTATAAGAAGCGGATGTCACTTAAATTTATTGGACGCGAAATAATGGCGGTAAGTTTGAATAATATTTATTTTATAGTATTGTGCACCAATGATAATTAAACTGTAGTACATAAATATTAATCTGATTTATTTTATATTAGTTCCAGGAATCCGAAGACCTTTTCCCATTCATAACTAACCGACCATTCGATCTGAGTAAGAGTCCGGAGTTAGAAATTCAAGTCGAGGATGTTGGCGGATGTTGTGGTCCCATACGACATACAAAGAGACAAAACAAGCCTGGTTTGTACACTATAATGAAGAAGCCGTCGAAAAAAGCTGTGAAAATCATTAAAATAGAAGTTTATGACACACAAATGTTAGACAATAACGAGCAAAGTACTAGCGCACCCGAAATCTGTGTCCAGTATGTGGCCTCGAGCATCTTTGATAATGTGTATTGTGACACTAGAAAAATAATAAAAGATATACAAGACTTAATGTACAAGTAGGATATTGCAATAATAAACATATTTTATTATATATTTTTTTTGTTTTTATTTTCGAATACCTAAGTAGGTAGGTATATCTACTAACTCGTAGAGATGGCAATTACGCAGGGTATTGCGCTTAGGTACGTACGAGTCAAATCTATAGAACGCAAGATCCTCAATGTGCACCATTATGACAAATAGGATTAGATTTCTTACGTTTTAACTTGCAAATTTAACACTGAAAGTATGCACGAATGAATAAAATTGGTAAGTCTGGTGCGCGGTGGGGATTTGGAGACTATGAATGAAGACCTCAGAGACATGAGTACCAGAGTAGGTACTCATGTTTTTGAAAATTGAAAACGTTAAAACAGCACCTACAGAGGTAGACTAAATATATATTAGATTTCTTAATACCGGCGCCAGACATAGAAAAATATTTAAATAAAGACTTTGAAGACTTTGCCATGGTAAAGTAGGTACTGTAGTTTCAAATTTAACACTTTAAAGTATGCGTGAAACTGTCAATGTATAAAATTGGGAAGTCTGGCGCACGGTTTCCCTGGGAATGGATCTGGAGACTCTGAGAATGAAGACCTCAGAGACATGAGTGCCTGAGTACTCATGTTTTTGAAAAGTGAAAACGCCAAAAACAGCGCCTAGTGAGAGGCGCGCTAGTTCCGGCGTTTTCACTTTTCAAAAACATGAGTACTCAGGCACTCATGTCTCTGAGGTCTTCATTCTCAGAGTCTCCAGATCCATTCCCAGGGAACCGTGCGCCAGACTTCCCAATTTTATACTACTCTCATCAAAAAAACATTGTCCTTATGACTATGCATTAAAACCGTAGACAGATTAAAACACATTCCTAAGTATATATATTTTTTAATTTTTGTTTTATATGCCAGAAAATGTCTTGACAATATCGAGAACTTTATTTTGACACATGAATCCGTGTCAAGCCAAGTTCAATCTAACAGAACTGGCGAGCAGTAATATAATATTACACGAACCATTTGGTTGGAGCCACTGCATAACTCTAAAACTATGTATATATAAACATGTCAAATTTGGCTCATATATTAAGACTTATGAGATATATGTGCTCTAAATTCCATGGAAGCCGCTGGATGCGGGCAGCGCAGGACCGATCGTTGTGGAGATCCTTGGGGGAGGCCTATGCCCAGCAGTGGGCGTCTTACGGTTGAAATGATGATGATGATGATGAAATTCCATAGTCACATCTCAAACGGTTATTTAGATATAAACGTCCAAATATCGTAATTTTTTATCACTACACGCTACCGCGTTTAGATAATATTTATGTATCAAAACAAAGTTCTAAATATTGTCAGGACATTTTCTGCTGTATAAAACAAAAAAAATTTTTTTTTTTATGTGTACCTTATACTTACCTACTTTGCTGTTTTTTTTCTCCTATTTTGTGCCAGGTTGGACCAGTTGGGCCCGTCAAGCTCTTTCAGATCTTTGGCGACTTCATCTTTCCAGCGATACCTCGGGTGACCCACCGGGCGAAGACGTCCAGTTGGTTGCCCGAGATACGCTCTTTTTGCAGCGCGATCCTGACCCATCCTTTCAACGTGACCAAGCCAGCTAAGTCAGGGGGACTTTTATTTCTTGATGATGTTTGGTTCGGCCACCAGCTCTTCTATCTCCAGGTTGTGTCTTTGCCTCCACTCCCCGTCCTCTCCTCTTGTTGGTCCCAGAATCCTTCGTAGAATCTTTCGCTCCGCTACTAAGAGCTTATTATCTTCCTTTAACGTAAGTGTCCATGTTTCACACCCGTGATGACGGTTTTGTAGACCTGTATTTTAGTGTTTCGGTTTATCAATTTGGACACCAATATCTTGTGGACAGCTGCAGAGCATCTTAGTGCGTTGATTGTACGGATATCAATTTAATTTTCCCTTTGATTAGTGTATGTAATAGTGCGCCCAAGATATTTAAAATTTTCCACACCTTTGTAGGTGGTGCCATTCGCATGAAGGTCTTCTCGCTTGGATTTGCGGTCTTTGTATCTCTTCATGTGAAGGTATTCAGATTTCTCCCGATTGATTCTGAGACCTACTTGCTAGTAACTTTTAATGCCTGTCATTGCTTTTATTTTTGGATAAAATTATTTTTTGATGCGAACACAAACGGTCTTTTAATAATCTAATGTCTAATGATTTTAGTAGTGGTGGAGGTGGTTATTTTTTTAGCGGTCTTCAGTGGTTAGTGCATACGCCCGGACAGTGAAAGGTTGAGGGTTTGGGGTTCGCTCCGATGGGGAGCTAGTTGTGAGACGGGTCGTTCTTTTTTTAAAATACTTACTTAATTTTTCAATTATACATTTTCTTTCAAGTTTGACTTAGTTATAGAACTCGCAGTATGCATTGTTCTGTTACATACTAATTACAATGAACGTAGATGTTACAGCTGAAGATGGGTGTGAATATAAACTTAAGATTAGCCGGCTAAACATAAGTGTTTGTTTGGCGAGTGGCTAATGTTCGATAAAATGTTTATTTGCGTCAAGTTATTTCATCATTAGCCGGCTAAACTGCACATTAGCTGAAGCGAAACCGTTAAAAATGTATTTGATAGATAAACGTGTATTTAATTTAAAGTTAGGTCTGTGAAAATTAAAAAAAAAAACTTTTTTTTCGCTTCGCCGGCCGCTGCTGCCATGGCACGCTCGCTCGGCTTGAGCGGCGTTTTGGTTACTGTTCTAACCGATAGGTTATATCGGAATTTCCTACCTAATAACTGAAATTTCAGTTTCAGGAATATTCTGTGACTTGCCATAAAAAGTGAGTTTTTGGTGAAATCATTGTTAATGTTAGTTTTTAAAAAGAATTATTTGGTACTTATTTAATTTGTTTGGAATAGGTTATCATTTTTATTTTTTTATGTCTCGTGCCTGATGTATGGGATAGTATTGTGGCAATAAATTGCTTGTCATTGCAAAAACTTTGTTTTATTTTTGAAGTAAACATAATGATTTTGCAGGATTCGTAAAAAACTAATGCGGATAGTTCTAGTCTAAAACGCAGTTTTATGAAAAGGTTTAATAATTAACTGCTTTTAAGATATGTACAGTTGTATTAAAAGTTGTTAAAAAATTATGGAAGTGAAGTAAAGCAATACATACTTGGCTAAAAGGCGGCTTAGTGTAGTAGGCCGCTTTATTGTTATGGTTCAGCTGCTAAAAACTGCTTTGTAGCTATGTAAATGTTGACAACTTCCTGTCTCAAAAAGTACTTATGGCAGTTATCGATAAATCCATAACTATAAAGCAGTTATGAACCTTTAGCCGCCATTAAGTTCTGCACACTTGTAACGATCTTTAAAATTTTACAAGGTTAGAAAGGAAAATATGTATTTGGTTACATGAACATTAATATTTAACAAAATCAACCAATTTCATGGGATAGTAGAAAAAAAATCCTTTCTTTTGGTATATGGCAACATGACTAAATGTTTATAAAAAATGAGAAGCATCGGGTTAAAAATTTTGCCGCTTTATTCGGCTCTAGCTTAAAACTTGGTTTTGTCATTTAGCGGCCTTTAAGATTATAGACGGCAGAAGCTTACATGACACCTGCAGGTTATACCCGTCCCTCTCACTCTCCGGGCATGACAGAATCGAGTGAAAAAGACGGGTAGAAAAAATAAGGACACAAATCGTTCGGTCATTCACATTTAGCAATTCATTTGCGATCCAGTTTTTAGAAGGTCGTAGTACGAAAGAAAGCAATTCATTTTAGGAACCTATTCTGCATCGCGCTATTTTTGAATCGCTGTCTTATAGTTGATGGTATGCACCCAGGTTAAGCTAGATTAAGAAACAAGAGACGACTATGTATGAAAACTACAGGTTGCCTACCATCAACTCTTATTGCGGATTTGTTTAGGACCTAAACTAATCTGCTTCGCTTATTCATACCAAGACAGCTTAATTGCGATCGAGATTCTATTGCGTCAATGAGAAGCGATTCAGGGACATTTCACTGCCGCTTAGCTGTCTGCCATGAACTCTTATTTGACTTATAATTCAGTCGAGCTAACATGACACCTGCAGGTTATACCCGTCTCTCTCACTCTACGGGCATGACAGAATCGAGTGAAAGAGACGGGCAGAAGAAATAAGGACACAAATCGTTCGTTCATTCACATTCAGCAATTCATTTGCGATTCAGTTTTTAGAAGGTCATGGTACGAAATAAAACAATTCATTTTAGGAACCTATTCTGGAACAAACCAGTTTTGAATCGCTTTCTTATAGGTTGATGGTATGCATCCAGGAAAGTAATCGGTGGCTTCGTTTTTAAGAGCCAACGCGCACTTGTGATTTTTAGTCGACCGATAGTTTAGTCGGAATCGTAAGACGATCGTGATCAAACTGTCGGCCGATAGTTGGGCGATAGTTTAGTGGAATGCAGTGCGCGCACTCACATAGGGCGTTTGTGCACTACACTGAATTTTACCGATTCGGAAATAAACGGATGCTGGTATTTTAATAATTTAATCATTTATAATAGTAAGTATTTATTAATTTCGTGTAGTTTCAATGTTTCGAACCCTAAACTACACGAAATAAATAAATTCTTTTATTTATAATAATTAATTATTAAAATACAAGCATCCGTTTTTTTCCGGATCAGTAAAATTCAGTGTAGTGCACAAACACATAGTCCTTCATGCACATTACCGACCGGCCGATAGTTGTGCTGTGCGATAGTTTGATCGAACAACTATCGGCCGATAGTTGTGCTGTGCGATAGTTTGATCGGTCGATTTTTAATCGTCAGTGCACTGCCATTCAAAATACAAAATTCAAAATTCAAAATCATTTATTCATTTTAGGCTGATACAGCACTTGTGAACGTCAATGAAGCTACGCTATCGGTTCGCAAATCCTACGGCGGGAGGCCTTGTAACGAGAAGAACCGGCAAGAAACTCGCCATGGGCTTTTTTTTCTCCCTGTCATATTTCATACAGTCGTCAAATTGAAAAGTGACTTTAATATAATATGTAAAGTCACCTTTCCATCACAAATTCATCTTATATTTAAAAACAAAATAAATAACCCGGTAATCATAGCAGTAAATTATTTTCAATAACTTAGGAAATAGTCATCCAAAAGGTAGTTTCTTTAAAATACACATCAACCAAAAACGTAGCGAATAAAATAATAAATATAAATGCCAAACAAGTGTAATAAAACTTTGAATGGTTTAAGAACATAAGAGTCAATAATAAACAATGCCATACAAGCTACGATAAAACAAAACTAATAACAATAAAATATAAAAAAATCTGCATATTTTGAGACATGAAGCCAGGAGCAGACCCATCCCACTGGTGGCACCCGTTCACGAGCATGACGCTTAAACCAGCCATCGCTTCGCTCAACTATATTTTAGGGAACGTAACGACCCGCCTCACACGACTCCATACTAAATCCGAGAACGATCAAACTATCGCCCGATTAAAATCACAAGTGCGCGTTGGCTCTAAGTGGCCAGTGTGCGGATACGTACGTCCCCGCACACGAGCCTCAAAACGCCGCCACTTGAAGCTAGAAGAAGGAACAAGTGACGACTGCTGGCATCGGAGCGGAGTTTATATAAAAGAATAGAATAGAATAGAAATAATTTATTTCACACGCAGCAGTGGATGCATAAAAAAGTATCTTAGCAAGAGAAAAAAAAGAAACAAACAACTAAGAACATACATTAATGAAACAGCTTCTAAGCAGCACTGCAGTGGTGCTAAAGTCTCCGGCTCAGCGTAATGTCAGCAACAGCACGGCATTGCCATGACGCTTTTTTTCAGCCGGACGCTACTGTATGTTTGAGTGACATACCCGTCGAAACTAGAATTAATTTGGTGTTGAAAAATGGAAAATGAAGTATTTAGAAAAAATCGACCCGTCTCACAACCAGCTTCGATGGGATTCGAACCCACGACCTTTCGCTTTCCGGGGGACTGCTCTAACCACTGAGCTACGGAGTCGTTACGAGAAGCGTCGAATTTATCCAATACTTCTTACGTGCTGTATAGTCAGCGTTAGTTTCTCAATGTGGAGATATTACTACCCTCACACGCGAAAGAAATACCTTTGCAAGTTATTTTAATTTTTAGTTTTTTGCACTGACAAATGTTTTCATCGACAAGGCTAGATTCGTCACAGTATTTGCGGTGTAGAATATTGCACTCGGCCCTCTGTTTCAATAAGAACAAGAAAATGTCGGTAGTCACTCACCTTTTCATGGTTCCATTATATCTTCCCTTTGGTCGTTTTTGCGTAGGTAGTCAAAACAGTCGATCACAATTTATTTCAGAAAACTTAACAGCTTGTCTTAGAACAATTTAACCAGCCAAGAACAAACATACAAAGAAGTCACTTTTCCATGTTTTTGTGAGAATTATACAAACGTAGGTTTTCTATTACATAAACTTTACAGGAATGAACAAAATATTCATTCAATCACTGGCTCGTTTTTAGAGAAAGTCTAAGAAATAGATATACGCTGGCGCTAGTTGATACAGTCATGCATGAGAAAGGTTGTTCGATAATTGTAGCTGGAAGGTTAAAGGTTGCTTTCTTAATCACGGCACAAAAGCTGATTCATTCAATTATAGGGATGCAATGTAGCCACAAATCGCACATTATTTACATCGTTAATATTTGCACAATAGAGAGAATAGTTAGAATAATTGTCCTAGTTGAAATAATCAAACTAGGAAGTGAACTGCTAATGTTTACCTAACTGTTTTTTAATAATAATGATATTGTGTCCAAAATCAATGAACTAAGTAATGATTTTTAAAATACAAGTGTAAAGGCTAATCATACCTATTTCCTAGTCCAAATACCAGTATAGTGGTTACCAAAAATGAAGAACAACTTTCATTATTTACACTACTGTTTTATTATTTTATTATGTTTCGGCTACTGCTGTTTATGTGTCTCGGTGAGTACGTAAAATATCTGTAAGTATACATACAAAAATTATGAAATTTTGATTTTTATTCGAAAGTAGGTAGTTCTTTAAGTTAACGCTTAAATTATATACATTCTCAATGTAGTGACTGATACACGATTTCATTACACGGCTAAATTAAGAATGTAAGCAAGTGGTCAAACTTTTTCCATATGTGACTGTACCATTTATAATGCTGGAAGTAAGAATGCAGACTTCATAATGACAATGAACCTTTGCAAAAACATAAATCTAATACAAAAGGGCGATAGTTACGAAAAAAGTGTCTTATTTCTATCTCTTTTTCTTTAAGTTGGTTTCCCAGAACGGTCCGAAGAAGAGTTGGGGCACAGCCAGGCTGGAGTACTGTAACCCAAAGTACATAACCAACTGCTCTATCGTCACCTTCAAGACCGGGGATAAGTTCCTCACCAACTTGTCTTTCACCTTCCTTGTGCCCATCGGCAATAACGTCACCATCGTAAGTACCATGGACTAACTAACAAAGTGTTTCAAAAATCCTATTAACTTATGAGACAGATTAGGGTATCGGGTCGAACCGGGCGTCGGAAGATAACTGCAAGCGCGTCGACGCTCGATTTCATACAAAACAAAGAAACATTAACTAGAAATTAGTATGGCGCGGCGTCATGCCGCTTGCAGTTGCGTTTCGACGCCCAGTTCCAACTATTCTGCTAAAATACAGCAACTTACGATTTTGTTTTCATTTTGCATCTTATTAGAGAAGCTATACCGAGCAGATTGTCACGAAAAATAAAATGATCCCTAAACAGCTAACATTACAAGATAACACTTGTGGGAAAGCTGGTAATGTATAATTTGTATAGTTGGAACAGAAATAGACAGTCTTGTAAGAAATAAATACTAATAAATAAAAAATAAATTTCAGACACCATTACATACATTGCTCCAATCCTAAGCTTGTAGCATAAGCTCCTGTATTATGGCAATTGGAAACAACGACGGACCACATAAGTATCTATATCCAGACGCGAGGAAATATTGAAAAGTTCGTTTTCAACATTTACCCGACCGGGAATTAGAGATAGCGGCACCCTAAAAACCGAGGCCGAGTGCTGCGTACCAGGAAGTGGCGTGGGGTCGAAATATGGCGGCAATAATACCAAAATTTGGTGGCAATCACGAATGATTCTTCTTCTGAAGTCGTGAATATGTATGATCTTTTTTTATTGTACAATTAGATAGGCAAGCGCTTGCCCGCTATCTCGCCTGATGGTAAGCGATGATGCGATCTAGAATGAATCGTACTTGCCTAGAAGATACCTATTCACTCGCGACTTGAAGGCTCCCAGATTGTACCTATCGGGAAACACAGACTCAAGCAAGGAGTTCCATTCTTCAAATTTGAGGCCAACCGCTTAGTTCTCGTTTTTGGAACATCCACCGAAAAACAGTGGCGCTGATACGTACGTCTGGTCGTCTGATGAAAGAAGGGAGAGGCAGAATTAGGTTATACTTACTTACAATTCCACTGAACACCCACCGAAATGTATCGAATAAAAAACCGATAAGCTTGCAACCTTGCGTCTATGCTCGAGGCTTTTGAGCTTAATCTGCATACCTAGTAAATCGGTGGGGTGGGGTTTTTAGGGGTTTTTAAAAGAGAAACCGATAGGAATCGGCATGTATAGACCCTTCGCCACTGTTGCGTACACCACTCGACCATGGAAGTCGTCAGTTAATTTACCAATATGATTTACCATCAGGGCTAATTTATGTTATGTGATTTACCATTAGGGAGCAACAGTGGACTGTTCACGGGACAAAGTGAAGTTGGATTACAAGTTCTGTGTCTTCCTAAGGCAGCCGTGGCTTCTGTCGTTTCTGCAGCGTCAAGACACGAAGCTGCCCTATCCTTGCCCATACCCAGCCGTAAGTAATAAGAATGTACTTAGAGTGCGACCCACACTAACACTGTAAATATTACGAAATGCCGGAATTTTTCCCATGTTTTGATGTGTTGTCGAATCCCCAATATTTCAGCGCAGTTGCACACACCATGATCATGGAGTATCTAACTGATCCGTTAAGGCCGCTGTACACATTGGGCCAAGCCTTGGGCCAAGTATTGGGCCAATATATTGGGCATATCGAAATATCGGGGAATCCACAACAAATCAAAACATGGGAAAAATTCCCGCGTTTCGTAATATTTACATTGTTAGTGTCTTCTCACATACTTTTACAAAAGCTGGAATGCATTGGTGTAAGAGGTATGCCATTAACTTTGTTTAAAAATTATCTCTATGGCCGCAGACAAAGAGTTCGCATTGGTGAATATGTAAGTGAGGACTTGGAGGTTTCATTTGGCGTTCCTCAGGGAAGCGTTTTGGGACCTACCTTGTTCCTCATTTATATAAACGAGCTTACAGGATTGAATCTTGATGGTGGTAAAGTGATCTCGTACGCCGATGACACTGTAATTGTCTTCGAAGGATCTTCTTGGAATTCGGCTTTGATCTAGCTAACTTGGGCTTGATTAGGGTTTCTGATTGGCTACATTCAAATCTGCTTACTCTAAATGTAACCAAAACTAATTACGTTTGCTTCACCATAAACAGTAGAAGTCAACCAAATTCTAATCTTCAACTAAGGCTTCATTCATGTAAAAACATTGGTACCTTATATTGCACATGTGAAAGCATTACTAAAGTTGAATCCGTGAAATATCTTGGGATCATTGTAGACCAAAGGCTTTCGTGGCATCCACACATTGACTATGTTAACAATAGAATTAGGAAACTTGTATGGGTGTTTAAAAAACTTAGATATGTAGCATCGAAACCTATTGTTGACCGGATTTACGTTGCCCTGGCTCAAACGGTAATCACTTACTGTATAACTGTTTGGGGAGGGGCTTCTAAAACTAAATTTCTAACTGTTGAGAGAGCGCAACGATGCCTAATTAAAGTCATGCATTGCAAGCCATTCAGATATCCGACTGATGAATTATATAAGGATTGTAAATTACTAACCGTGCGGAAGCTGTATATCCTCATAGCAGTTTTGAAAATGCATAAAAATATTCCACACCAAGCAAATCTACCTCCTACGCGGAGAAAGGCAAAAGTATGTTCCATGCCCCGTATAAAAACCAGTTTTGCGCAACGGCAGTATTCAGTACTTTCTTCACACATTTATAATAAAATAAATAATTTAAATAACATTAGTAAACGAACAAATTACAACCTTAAAAAACATTTGACAGAATTGCTACTACAGCTTAATTATGATGAGGTGGAAAATATAATTTTATCAAATATATATTAACTAATTATATAACATAATCATTCACAACACACACACACACACACACACACACACACACACATTACACATACACTTATCAAGCACACGCACGTATATAGATTATTCTTTGTTTTATTTTTTAAAAATTCAATAGATTATTCTTTGTTTTATTGTTTAAAAATTCTCTTTTAGTGTTGAATAATCTCGCCAAATACAATATAATTTTTAAGGGTATGGAAGAGCGGGACCTCCTGACACACGCATCTTGAATGCTTACTGGGTTGGTCTCAACCACAAGTTACCAATGTATTTGTGATATTTGAATAAAATATTTTTGATTTTTTTTTTGATTTTTTTGATAGTGACCATGAAAGTTTAAAACGTTATTTAATGTAGATATCTTTTCTATTTTTTCTTTATTATTTTAAAAGGGCTTTTGTACATTGTACGGGTGTACAATGTACAAATACACCCCATTGTGTACAATGTACACCCCATTGTTACTATACATGTGTTACCTATCTAAGTACTTAAATAAATAAATAAAATAAATACATATTTTCTTACAATCACACCAATTATCTAAGCCCGTAGTTTAGTCGGGGTACTAAGTAATTTCTTAAGAAACTGTGTCTACGTGAACTTGATAACGGATAAATATATACTTAAATACTTTTTGTTTGTAAATACATACTTAATATTTATTTATTTATTATTATTTATTTAATATACATAGAAAACACCCAGACCAAGACAAATAGACATGTTCATGCAGACAAATATTTGTCTTGTTCGGGAATCGAACCCAAGACCTCTGGCGCAGAAGGCAGGTAGTTGACTCCTGCGCCAAATCGGTCGTCAAAGTCTAATTACTTATTTCTAATCTGGGCTGCGAAACTATAAATCAACAGTGCTTCTTCAGACCAGTGGTTGGAAAGAATACTGAGGAACACACTGATACCGAGCTTATTGATTTTCAGCTTCGCAACCAAGTTTTCTCGCTTTTTCGCAGTATTCGTTTCCGGGAACATTCCACCAAGAAAGTATTGGACATCCTCGATTTTACCGTATAAATTACAATTAGAGGAGCTTAGTGTAGATATCTGTTGCAATGTTTAGCCTTCTTACTCCAGATTCCGGATAATGTATGTGTTGAAAAATGGAAAATAAAGTATTTAGAAAAAATCGACCCATCTCACAACCAGCTCCGATGGGACTCGAACCCACGACCTTTCGCTGCTTTTTCTAAATACTTTATTTTCCATTTTTCTATGATAAAAATTGCATTGTGAATGCAAAAAAAAGTAAAAATTTTAATAAATTGCCATAGTAATTTCTTCTTTAGCGATTGTCAAATATCTGGAAAGGTATTTCTTTCGCGTGTGGCGGTAGTAATATCCTCACATTAGTGGTTAGAGCAGTCGCCCTGGTAGCGAAAGGTCGTGGGTTCGAGTCCCATCGGAGCTGGTTGTGAGATGGGTCGATTTTTTCTAAATACTTTATTTTCCATTTTTCTATAATAAAAATTGCATTGTTAATGCAAAAAAAAAGTAGAAATTTGAATAATGTATGTGTTGTTAACGATTCGGTTTACTTTCGCAGCGTACATTGTTTATGTCTAATTTGAACCTGCCGCCGACCAACAACGTGCCGCTGCCCCTGAAGAGGGGAAGATATAAATTAACCCTGGACGTGTATCGCACTGTCAACCAGGAACGGATAGCAGTCATCATTATCGAGGGGGAAATCATAAAGAACAAGAAGAAACATCATTAAAAATATATTATATATATATATAATTAAACCCCTTTGCTGAAAGCGGACACTTGTTTTATATATATATATATATATATATATATATATATATATATATAGATATCCCCTTGGGCACTTTGTGGCTCAAGCGTGCCATATAGGTAGTATTTTGTTGATCCATTTTCACTTGTTGATCCGGGCAGTATTTCTTGATCCAATGCCACATCACCGTCAATGTGTGGATCCGATCGGAGCCACAAGTGTCGCCACCAAAAATAATAATAATTACCTGTTTTTTATACAAATCCACCTTTTTCGCGTTAGAGCACTTGTTGATCCGGTTCAAATGGGCCAATCACAGCACATCATGCGTTGTGATTGGCGCTCAGGCCCGAGAGACAGAGAAAGCAGACTTTGGGGAGAGTGAATGCGTACTAAGTTAATATTTTGGAAGATAACTACAATGATTGAATCGTTTTATCCTATTCTATTTTTTACGTTTTTATTGAGTTGCTTTCTTGTTTGTACACAAATTTTGATGCTAGAGACTTGAAACTTTGAACATAGGTCAAAACTAAATGACAATACAATATTACGATGTCATTGAGCTGATCTGATGATGGAGCCGGAAGAACGCCACAGGAACTCCATGATGAAACCGTGATACCCAATCGTATTTGGGCTCGTTAGAATTGTCTTGACACGTACTCTGACGGGAGACGAGGTTCAGGGTCTGATGATGAAGCCGGAAGGCCATGCCTTAGGAACTCAATATTGAAACCATGCAACCCCATCGAGTTTGGGCTCGTTTGAATCGTCTTGACAAGTGCTCGTGGTTTACATAATAAATATGTACTTATGAATCGTCAATATTTTCCTACCACCCATTCAAGACTTTTTTAGGAGAGATTATTATTCTAATCTATACCTACTTATACAACTACTTATTACTAAATCTATACTAATATTATAAAGAGGAAATATTTGATTGTTTGTTTGCATCAAATAGGCTCCAAAACTACCTATTATCTAACTAACTTATTTATCTAACCTATCTAACCTATTATCTAACTAACTTATTTATCTAACTAAATTATTTATCTATTTACATACAATGTTGCAAACTATTTTTAATGATGGCGATGACTCGACGAGTGACGGCTCAGATTTTCTTTCAGCATCTTCGACTGATGACAGTTTTCATAGCGCTTCCCAACCTCTTGATTCCCTGATTGAGTCTGAGTTTTCAGCTACTCCAAAGAACTTCAACGTGATTCATATCAATGCTCAAAGTGTCCCCGCACACCATGCCGATCTACTAGCTACCTTTTCCAACAATCCCAATGTCCACGCAGTCTTGATTTCGGAAACGTTCTTAAAACCCTGTCTCCCTTCGGTTTCATA
This sequence comes from Crambus lathoniellus, assembly GCA_949710035.1. Lineage (NCBI taxonomy): Eukaryota > Metazoa > Arthropoda > Insecta > Lepidoptera > Crambidae > Crambus > Crambus lathoniellus. The sequence goes on along the minus strand of OX453309.1, from coordinate 28,453,509 downwards.
CTCCCTTCCTGGTTTTCATCTTATCCGGAATGACAGAACTGGCAAGGGCGGCGGAGGTGTTGCCATATACCTTAGAAGTCATTTCTCCTTCAAGATATTAAACCAATCTCCTTCTCAATATTCTCATTCCTCTGAACATCTCTTTATAGAAATCCTCCTTGGGCACCTCAAAGTTCTTCTAGGGGTTTTCTACAGTCCCCATCTTCAAATTGACTATTTCGCTAAGCTGGAGTCCCTTCTAGAGGAACTGGTCCCCACGGTTGACCACACAATCATCATGGGCGACTTCAACACCTGTTTGCTCAAACAAGATACTAGATCTTCCCGTTTATCCTCTCTTGTAAAATCCTTCAACCTCACTATTCTACCGTCTTCTTCTACTCATCACTTTCCTGGCTGTCAGCCGTCCTTGTTGGATCTTGTCATTGTATCCTCCACTGACCATGTCAGCTCCCACGGACAACTTCCTGCTGAGGCCTTCTCATATCACGACCTTATCTTCCTCTCTTATAAAATCCGTTCTCCTAAGCCTAAGCCCCGAGTGGTCATGCAGCGTAACTTCAACAAAATTGACGGTGATCACTTTATGTCGGATCTTATGGGCATAGACTGGATTGCAGTGCATGAAGCTCCAACCATTGATCTAAAACTGGAAATTTTCAACTCTCTCCTTATCCAACTCTTCGACACCCATGCTCCTCTCCGTCCAATTCGACTTAAGCATCTTCCTGCTCCTTGGCTTACTGCGGACATAAAGGCTATGATGGTACGGCGTAACGCGGCTAAAGTCAAATTCCGTAATTGTCCTTCAGATGAAACCCGTCGCCGATATAAGGAGCTACGCAATCGTTGCAGTAGGTTGTGCAGGGATGCGCAGCGTCGTCACATTCATGCATCAGTTACCAATGGTAATCCTGCTAAAGTTTGGTCTTTCCTTAACTCCCTTGGCATCGGTAAGTCTAGCTCGAGTACTCCTCACAATTTGGCCCCTGATACTCTAAACCGCCATTTCACATCCCCTTCTTCTTTTCCCTTCCATACTAAACAATCCACTCTCCAATCTCTCTCCTCTACTTCTCTACTACACCAGTCTACCTTCTCCTTTAAGCCGGTGTCTGAGCGTGAGGTTGAAAAACACATCTTGGCTATCAAGTCTAATGCAGAAGGAGTGGACGGAATTAGCCGGCGTATGATCCAACTAAGCATGGCTGGTATCATTCCCGTTCTTTGCCACATTTTCAACTTTTCGCTTAGCACCGGATTTTTCCCTAGCTGCTGGCGTCAGGCTGTAGTTATCCCTATTCCTAAAACTTCAAATCCTTCTGCCCCCTCTCATTTCCGCCCCATTTCCATTCTCCCTTTTCTTTCCAAAGTGCTCGAGCGCCTTGTCCTCCACCAGATCAGTGAGTTTGTTAACGCAAACAATCTGCTCAGTCCTTTTCAGTCTGGTTTTCGCCCAGGGCATAGCACGGTAACTGCCTTGACGAAAGTGGCCGATGATATCCGTGAGGGTATGGCAAATCAGCAGCTCACTACTCTGGTTCTTTTGGATTTCAGCAACGCATTTAACACAGTTGATTTTGACATACTCTTGGCGATGTTGAGGACTGTTTTTGGTTCAGACCTTGCTGTTGAATGGTTCCGTAGCTACCTCTTTGGCCGAAGGCAGAGTGTCCGAGTTGATGACAAATTGTCTGATTCTTGCGACATTACTGCTGGCGTACCACAGGGCGGTGTCCTTTCCCCTCTCCTTTTCTCCATCTTTATCAACTTCCTCACTCCTCTCCTTTCCTGCCAATATCACCTGTATGCTGACGACCTGCAAATCTATTCTCGCGCACCCTTTGAAGATATAGACGCCCTGATTTCTTCGCTAAATGTTGACCTTGCGATTATACACGAATGGAGTCGAACTCATGGCCTAACGGTCAATCCTAACAAGTCGCAAGCGATCATCATTGGCGGGTCAAAACAGATTGTCAAACTCAAGTCTATCCATGTGCCTTCTCTCCTATTTGACTCTGTTCCACTTCCTTACAGTGATTCTGCCAAAAACCTTGGTGTCATCTTTGACTCCACGCTTTCTTGGTCTTCTCATATTGCGGAGGTCAGTAGGAAGGTTTATGTTGCAGCTGGTGCTTTGCGAAGGTGGAAAAACCTGCTCCCTGTTAGTACCAAGATTGAACTTGCACAGTCGCTTCTCCTGCCCATTATGGACTATGCTGACGTTTGTACCATTGACCTCAATGAGGATCTCTTGGACAAGCTTCAGCGACTGCAGAACCTCTGCATTCGTTTTATATATGGCTTGCGCAAGTTCGATCATGTGTCAGAGTTCAGGGCTGAACTTGGGTGGCTGCCTGTAAGACAACGACGCGAGGGGCATGTCCTCACACTTCTGTCAAATGTACTGTATGACCCTCGTACCCCTCCCTACCTTAAAGAACGTTTCCATTATCTTGGTTTGGACCATAGTCGTTCTCTTAGATCCCAGACTGATAACCTCCTGAAATCTCCCTTTACACGTTCTGGTTATTTCAAGGAGTCTTTCACGGTGAAGTCAACCAGCCTTTGGAACAACCTTCCGCATGAGATCCGTCATTCGAAGTCACTTGCCATTTTTAAGACGAAACTGCATTCGTATCTCCTAACTAAATCCTAGTTTGCAACTATTTTTATTTGTATGAAGTATTTTATTATATTTGTAGTACTTAACTTACCTATATATGTAATGTATATGTAGTATATTTTCATAATCATTTATTTATTTTTTATGTTATTTTGCAAGTAGTTTATGTAGACTTATTTATTTGTTATTATTATTTTATTTATTTATTTTTAATTTCAAATTAGTTAATTCTTGTATGGTGCACTACCACTCGCTCTTTGTTAATTTTCCTATGCCTCAAAGGTTGTCTGGAAGAGATCGCTCTTAGCGATAAGACCGCCTTTGCCCACATAATTGTATATTACTTGTTTCTGTTGTTTATGTACCTGTATCTTTGTGTGAGCAATAAAGTGTTTATCTATCTATCTATCTATCTATCTATCTACCTTTCACCATTAGAAGGCTACAATCTTCCCGAGTGACATAGGCTATATTTTATCCCGATATTCCCACGGAAACGGGTACCACGCGGCTGAAACCGCGAGAATCCGCTAGTAGAATATTAAAAAAGAGGAAATATTAGTTTGTTTGTAATGAATAGGCTCTAAAACTACTGGATCGATTTAAAAAAACCTTTTACCATTAGAAAGTACTTTTCAAGGAGTGACATAGGCTGTACTTAATCCGTGAATTTTTGCGGGAACGGGAAATACGCGGGTGCACTGCAACGCAAGAAAAATCCCGGAATCAAATAACGTTTAAAAGCCTAAACTTAACCGCCTTAAAAATATGAAACAAAAACTAACAAACACTAAAAAATAATTATAATATTAATTCAAAGGACAAAAATGCGTGTATTTCTCACTTATCTTGGTACTTACTGAACTGTCTGATGTCGGAGCCAAGCTGAATAGGTATTAGAGGAAAATAGATATTATGTCCTACGAAAGTTACGTAAGTCCGCCCCCACCACATCACAAGCACAACACACTTCACGCTTGGGACTGGGTTCTTTTAAACCGACTTCTAAATCAAAAAGGAGGAGGTTCTCTATTCGTCTGTATGTAGGTTTTTTTTTTGTGTATGTCCACCGATTACTCGAAGACGGCTGAACCGATTGAAATGGTTCAAACGTTATTACATCAGGTTGGTTTCCAAGTTGGTCCCATTTTTGAAATTTTGAAATCGGTTCATTAGTTTTCAGGAAATCTTGAAAATACTGTCGTTTTCGTTACCACTTTATGTGAATTTAATACGTATCTTTAGGCATAACTCCTTTGTTTATAAACCGATTTAGATGATTCTTGTTTTGTTAAAAAGGGGATACCTCAAGGTATTTTAACCGACTTCGAAAAAGGAGGTTTTGAGTTTGATCACATACCTATTTACCAGAAAACACGCAAATTGCCTGCACGATGCACTAAAAAGAGTAAAATAAAAATTATTTTTATAAAAAAATAAAACCGCCTTCTAAAAAACCACATCAAAAAAGTAAGAAATAATTCCTCACCAAATAAATATACTTTGAAGTCGGGCGGGTTTTAACAAAAACAACAAAAAATTGTACATGTTTCACGCCCGACTTCAAAGTACTTACGTTATTTATTTGGTGAGGAATTATTTCTTACTTTTTTGATGTGGTTTTTTTTTAAATATGTTTATTATTTATTTTGGTTTGGCACCGAGCTTCTTTTTGATTTGGAGCCTGTGGTATAGCCTTTCATCTTTAGCTACCTAAATAACTTGAAAGAATACAACTAAGGTCCATTCGTGCATTATGGATTATGGTATTTATAAAAACATCATATAACTCCTAAATTTAAAAAAATTTGGCGTCTAAATTAACCGTCATTAAATAATAAAACTAGCGGTCCATACGTACGTACGAACAATACTTAAAGAATTATTCTCCAGCTTAGGAGGACTTAACTGGAGAACAGTTAGGACCATTAAATAATTAAATAAATTAAAATGATAATAAATAAATATCTTCTTACATTCACACGAAATGTTAAGCCCATGTAAACATTAAGAAACTGTGTCATGGAAACTTGATAGCGGATAAATAAAATAAGTTTTTGTTTTTTGTTAACGAGTTGTGCTGTAATTGTATCCCGTTATTACTAAATTTATTTTGCTAAAGCCCTTGGCCAGCCAGGGCGTCATAGTACATGGAAATCGTACCAAATAAGTGGTGTTGCCTTGCATTAAATGAGGTAGTTCTGATTTTTTTATATGTTAGTAGTGATGATATGGTAATGACAAATCCAAGTTTTCCACCTCGAAAGCCCTTCGGATCATTGTTAAATATTTAAAAATCCATAAAATTTTCGGATATTTTTCAGTTTTTGTCAATTTTTACCACCAAGGATCTGAGTTACGGCAAATGTTACTATGCACTCTTAAAAGTAGGCTAAATTTGCAATAAAAAAAGAATAATTTAGTTTTTGTAGGCCAAATAGTTTTTAAGATACGGCTATTTTAAAATTTGCAAAATCACAAAAAAGGAAGTATTACAGTTTTTTTAATTTTTCGTCAACTTTGACCCCCTAGTAGTGGGTTTATGTCAAAAGTTTTTATAAGTTATTAAAGTCCATTAAATTTCCAACAAAATGAGATTAATTATGTCAATTTACACCTGATAGTTCCTGAGACACAGCTGTTCAAAGTTATAGGAGGTAGGTAAGTAAACAATTATGTAATAGAAGGGTTTGCAAAAGGTAGTAAAGCCCTAAAGGAAGAAGGATCTGGGAGGCGTTCCCGTTCTACCCTGTTAATGACACGCAAACCTTAATCACCTTGAAAGCATACCAAAGATGTAAGGTTGTACCAGCAGATGTGGTTGCAGGAAAGCAGAACTCAAATGTTCGGCTGTTTGCAGCTACTGCAAAACTACCCCAAAAAGTGTGCTGTGGATTCAGAGGACGTGTCTGGTCCATCAAAATTATACATACAATGTACATAATTGATCCCACCACCTCCCAGATCCTCCTTCCTTTAGGGTGTACTTTATTTTGCAAATCCTTCTATTACATAATTGTTTACTTACCTCAATAACTTTGAACAGCTGTCTCAGGAACTATCAAGTGTAAGTTGATATTACTAATTGATCTCATTTTGTTGGAAATTTTATGGACTTTAATAACTAATAATTTAACTTTTGCCATAAACCCACTACTATGGGTCAAAATGTCGAAAACTAAAAAAACTGTAATACTTCCTTTTTTTGAATTTTTGCAAACCTTTAAATAGCCCTATCTTAAAAGCTATTTGACTTACAATAACCAAATTTTTCTCTTTTTATTGCAAATTTAGTCTACTTTGAAGCGTGCATAGTAACTTTTGCCGTAACACAGGTTCTTGGTGGTAAAAATTGACAAAAACTGAAAAAAAAATGAAAATTTATAGGATTTTTAAATATTTAACAATGATCCGAAGGGCTTTCGAGGTGGAAAACTTGGATTTGTCATTACTATCTCATCACTACTAACATACAAAAAAATCAGAACTACCTCATTTAACGCAAGGCAAAATGTACGATTTCCATGGACTAGTCACATGTATACCTTAATATAATATTCCATCTTTACAAATTGTAATGTGATACGCAATAAAAAATAAACCAGCTCATCACCATGAGATGATGACTACCAGATGCAAATACTTGAATAGTTTCAAAAATAAATAGAACTCATAAGACTTAACTCATCTTCATCACGTCAGCCGAACGACGCCCACTGCTGGGCATAGCCCTCCCCCAAAGGTCTCCACAACGATCGGTCCTGTGCTGCACGCATCCAGCGTCTTCCCGCAACCTTGACTAGATCGTCGGTCCACCTTGTAGGAGGCCTGCCAACGGCATGTCGTTCGGTACGCGGTCGCCATTCGAGAACCTTTCCGTCCCAACGGCCATCGGTTCTCCGCGCCATGTGTCCCGTCCACTGTCACTTCAGCGATGCAATCCTTCGAGCGATCTTGGTTGTTTTAGTTCTCCTCTGGATCTCAATATTTCTGATTCGATTGAGCAGGGAAATACTAAATCTCTCCATTGCTCGCTGGGTGACTTTGAGCCTTTTTATGAGACCCATTAGCAAAAGACCACGTCTCACTTCCATAGGTCATCACTGGCAACACACACTGGTCAAAGATCTTCGTCTTGATACATTGAGGTGTTTCGGACGCGAATATATGCCGGAGCTTCCCGAATGCTGCCCATGAAAGCTGGATTCGACAAGAGATCTCTTTCTCGAAGTTGGACTTACGTAACTGGAACTTCTGTCCCAGGTATACATATTGGTAACAACAACTCCAAGTGTAATGTTCCCAACATTAACTGGAGCAGGTGTAACATGGGCGTTGGACATGATTTTCGTCTTCTCCGTGTTTATCTTAAGACCCACTTCTTGAGAAGCATTACTGAGATCTTCGAGCATTGTGTTCAGGTCTTCCAAGGTCTCAGCCATCATCCGCAAACCGCAAGTGTGTTAGGTACCTACTCGCCATTGGTGTTGATACCGCATCCTTTTTAGTCCAGGAGCTTAAAAAATATCCTCCAACGCACCTGTGAACAGTTTCGGAGAGATTAATACCCACTCTTTGAGAACCATTACTGAGATCTTTGAGCATTGTGTTCAGGTCTCCCACTATTATTTATTCTGTGCCCAAGGTCTCAGCCATGAGAACTACATCATCCGCAAACCGCAGGTGTGTTAGGTACCTACCCGCCATTGGTGTTGATGCCTCATCCTTTTTAGTCCAGGAGCTTAAAAATATCCTCCAACGCAGCTGTGAACAGTTTCGGAGAGATAACGTATCCCTGTCTCACACCTGAACACTACGCTGTAGTTGGATAGGATTAGATCTCTGGTTCTGTAATCGGACTGATATAGAGGCGTTTGGTATAAGTACCTCAGCAACTCGATGTATTTGTAGTCTATTTAGCACCGGAGAGACGACAGCACCGCCCGCCGTCTCAGTCGAATCAAAGGTTTTCATAGTCCACGAACGCAAAGTGGCAAGTTGTACTCTTTGGTCTTCTGTGTAACATGTGGTCTATGGTACTATAGCTTTTTCGGAACACGGCTTGTTCGGGAGGTTGGAAGTTGTCAAACCTGCGAGCGAGACGATTCGTAATGAATCTCGAATATAACTTATAGATATGGTTCAGAAGCTAGATAGTTCTTCAAGAGAGTCTTATCACCCTTCTTCAAAAACAGCATCACATCGCTTTTGCCCAATGCCTTTGGCGTTTTGCCCTCAATGATGACTGAATTGAAAAGCTTCTGAATGGCTTCTTTAATATGCTCGGTATTAAATTGGCGAAGGTCGCTCGTCAAAGACTTAAATATCAGTCTATTGAGCTGCCGATAACGATGGGCATCCGCTGAGTTCTGTGACTTCATTTAGTGTCTCTGATCCATGAGTAGAAGAGTCTGGGTTATTATTTATTATTTTATTCGGACGCCAGCGAAGCCGGACGGGAGATCAGTTACCTTGATAGGAACCATTTCACCCAGTTCCCCAAGTTCCCTGCTGATGATTGCGCAAAGCTGAGAGCTGGGGGAGGCGGGTTATCGTTTACCCTACCGGCGTCGTACCCTCGAACCTACCTGTACGCTTACAGTACCTGCTGATTTGACTTATCTTTACTGCTTTATATCCTCTTCCTTAAGCTTGTCCGCTCCAAAGAGCTCCCAGCGCAGTGATGCGTACATCGGGCATTCCGCCATGAAGTGGTAGCTTGTTTCTTCTCTTTCTTTACATTGCGGACAGATTGGGTTCTCTGGTTTCTCCTGCTTCGTTTCAACAACTCTCTAGTTTTCTTCTTGTCAACCGATTTGATGAAGAACTTTGACTGTATACAGTCCTTTCTTTTCTTCCATCTTTGGTTGGTTTCTTTGATTGTTCTAATCTCGATAATGTTCTTAGTAATTCTATGTGTGATTGGCAGTCTTGGTTCAGGGCCAATGAATGGTTCATCAGCTCCTCCCCTGGCTAATTCATCGGCTTCCTCATTGCCTTTGTTACCTTCGTGTCCAGGTACCCAGGCAAATTTCCACCTCGACCAAGTGTGCAAGTTCCTGAATGCTTTTGTTTGCATTCCTTCACCAAGGCTGAGGTAGTCTCCCGTTTTGTCAAGGGCTTTGATGGCAGCATGACTGTCGCTATATATTATTATGTTCCCTACGTTATAGTTGCTTATCTCACTTTTAATCATGTTCGTACACTCTAGTATCACGAATATTTCCGCCTGGAATACGCTGGTGCATTTGCCCAGATTGAAAGTAGTTCTTATAGTGTTGGGCTTAACTATGTATACCCCAGCTCCCGATAGCTTGGTTGATTCTTTTCTTGACCCATCTGTGTAGCATACTGCGATGCTATCCAGATCGTCTTGTTCTAGGTTCCAGTCTTCTCTAGATCTGATGCTTATTCTGTACTTTTTGTCGAAGTTTTTTTAACCGACTTCAAAAATTAAAAAGGAGGAGGTTATCTATTCGTCGCGTTTATTTTTTTTCCTTTTTCATTAGGTTATTAACTAATATCATAGATAGTATTTCTTTGTAATTTTTCCTTATTTCAGCGTGACCTTTATTATTGTGCCTTCCTATCCATAGGTTAGTGCTTTTCAGCTTAAACCATTGTTCTGTAGCTTTCTTTTCAATTTCAAGATCTATTGGACTAAGGCCTAGTATCATTTCTAAGGCGCCCGTGGGAGCTGTTTTCATGGCTCCTGATACCATGATGCTAGCTAGTTTTTGTACCTTAGTGGGTTCTTTTCTGTTATATTCTAGTTCTTACCACTTCAGGTTCCATGCCCCAATTCCTACCAAACGGCTCTTCTGCACTGCATGAGAGCTGTCATTGCCTTCTTGCTAGTTTCTTTTAAAAGATTCTGGGTGGAGAGTTTCTTCAATTTGGCACGGCGGGTTTTACAGTACTTAGGTCCTACCGTGCGGACAGTATCCACCACCATGTTGTATAGATCGTCCACATCTATGCTGTTCTGAAAGGCTTCCCAGTTGTTTTGGAGCTCGAGCTGAAAGCACTCAGGGTTTTGAAATTGAGAATTTGTATTGGTCAGAGCGTGGATTTTATCAGTTGCGGTCTTTCACGCTTGACGTTGATAACCAATGTGCCTCTGACCATGCGGTGATCGCTTCCTGATCCGTTCCTGTCTTAACAGCGTTAATCACACTGACATGATTAAATAATATTATGTGAATCATAAAATCGGTCTCGTTTTTTACGTTACCGTCTGGGCTGATCCAGGTCCATTTGCGGCTTACGGGTTTCCTGGAGAAGGGTTTTATCATGTAGAAGTTCTCCCTCTCAATCGGAATAAAAGAGGCCAGCATCTGGCCTTGTCCATTCTGTTGCCCAAATCCAAAATTGTCCCACTCTCAACTCATCACCGCATCGTTGCTCCAACTTTGCATTGAAAACCCCCATCACAAACGTGTAGTGGGTTCTATAGCTATGAATGGATTTAGAAATCTTATACATAGCCTCTATTTCGAGGTCGGAGCGTAGACCTGGATGACATTCAGCGAATATCGTTTCGATATTCTGAGTATCAGGTACGCTATCCTGCTCAAGACACTTCCGATGTTGATCACCTTGTTGACAAGGGACTTGTGGACGATGAACAGAACACCACCTAGGGACTGTTGTTCGCCTTCCCGGTGGAATAGTAAGTTACCGGATTGCAGGATAATCGAGCCCTCCTCCTGTCTTCGGATCGGTCGGACTTCTGATAACCCAATGATACCCCAATGTAACTTACTAATTGCCTCTTCCAACTCCACGAGCTTCGCGTCCATCATCAATTTGCGCGTGTTGTAGATTGCCGGGTCGAATCGCCGGTGTTGGTAGCCGGATCTTACCTGGGGATTTCTTAGCACCCCATGCCCCGCCGTTACTATAGCCGCTATCGTAGCTAGGAATAGCGGGGCCGCCGGGGACTGGCGGCCGATGTATTTGTGGTGTATTAATTTTGGGAGGTTTGCCATTGCCGTGCTTAGCAAGCGGGTTGGTGATGTCAGTATGGCCTGCTGTTAAAGGGAGACGCTGCTGTTTATCTTCTGATGGCAGTTTTCCTTTTGTCGCCTCTTACGACACCTACGGAAAGAGAGAGGGGTGGTGCTATTCTTTGTATGTGCCGGCAGTACACGGGAAAAAGGCTTGCCTATATTTGAGAATCTCTCTCGATTTTCCTGGGATTTCATCTTCTGATCCTGACTTGATAAAAATAAGATCAAGTTAGAGGTACTTACTTATAAACTTTATAAGAAATAATTTTAATAATCGTCTAAATACGCAAAACTAAAGCCTAAATACGCATTATTCAGGATAACTGCAAAGATTGTCGCCAGTTCTTGATCAAATTTGAATGGGACCAAGCGACGTGATGACGTTTAAAAGGTGACGAGAAGCGTAACCTTTCAAATAAAATAGAGTTAAGTACCTTTCCAAATTGGTTCATTAACAAAAAAAATTAGAGGTGACACACATAAAAAACACATACAGTCGAATTGAGAACCTCCTCCCTAATCGCGGCACCGCGGGCACCAGGCGTTCGGTTCACATGTTTGTTTACTCAACGTGGATTTAGCAATGCAATGTATGGAGAACTGCAAATTATATATTCGGAGTCAACAAATACTGAAAGGTAGGTATACGAAAATAAGTATTATGAAACGAAGCAAACAATATTGTTTAAGCATTTCATAATTTTGGCCGCTACGCTGTCGATTAAGTTCGAAATTGCAATGATAAAAGTATCCAGTAAGTCACTTTCTCGTGGATTTAGCAATGTATTGAGAACTGCAAATATTATATATTCGGAGCCAACAATACTGAAGTGTATTCGAAAATATGTATATAAAACGGAGCAAACAAGTGTGTAAGCATTTCAGAATTTTGTCCGTTACGGAGTCGATTGAGTTCGACATTGCAATGAAAAAAATGTCCAGTATATCACTGTCTCGATGAATACGTTTGGCAACGTCGGATAGTTGAGGGCGGCGTTGCCACTCCGCGCGAAATATATGCCATAGGAGTCGAGTAATAACGCGACAAAGGTGGAGTCGACAATGCACGGGAGTCGGGCTGGATCAACCAAGTGCCCAGGTTGGTGTTTATATATATTTTACACCAATTATCTAAGCCCGTAGTTAATTTCTTAAGAAACTGTGTCTACGTGAACTTGATAACGGATAAATATATACTTATATACTTTTTGTTTGTAAATACATACTTAATATACATAGAAAACACCCAGACCAAGACAAATAGACATGTTCATGCACACAAATATTTGTCTTGTTCGGGAATCGAACCCGAGACCTCTGGCGCAGAAGGCAGGTAGTTTATCCCTGCGCCAAATCGGTCGTCGAAGTATATTCATACGAAAAATTCAGAACTGTCTGTATGTTTCTAGTGGAGTGTGCGCCAACCTCTGTTAGACAATTTATTATTATTATTAAAGCCATTTATTTCCTTGATAACGTTCAAATTACAAGTTAAGTCAATTAAATTATGTCAAATTACAATATTTTATACTAGTTTAGTTTAGTTTAGTTTATTTCATTAAAATTATTCATAACTAGCTTGCCCTGTGAGCTTGCCGGCCGCGGCTTCGCCCGCGTGGACTACACGACGTTACCCCGCGGGAATGAGACATTTTTTCGGGATAAAAAGTAGCCTATGTTCCTCTCCAGGCTATAAAGTATCTATGTCCCAAATTTCAGCCAAATACGTTCAGCCGTTTTGGCGTGATTGGGACAAACATACAAACATCCAAAGAATATAAGTTTATGGAATATACAAATACTAGCTGACCCGGCAAACGTTGTTTTGCCATATAAATTTTATTGGACACGAACTTCGTATCACCCATAGATGTAAATAATACATCTATGGTATCACCTGCCTGACACAATGTCACTTATTAAAAAAAAAGAAATCCTAAGCGGCAAAAATGTCAGTACCTCTGAGTGAGGTGAGGTGATTACATACTCTTTGACATACCTTCTCTTTGGAAGCGGCTAAGAAATGACAGTTGTGTGAAGTATGACAGTTTAACGGTTTTCTATACAAAATTAACATTTTTATTTTATAATTTTCCTGTATAAAAAGTAGCCTATGTTACTCTCCAGCTCTCAAATTATCTCCATACCGAAAATCTCGTCGATCCGTTGCTCCGTTTTGACGTGAAAGACGGACAAACAAACAAACAAACAAACAAACAAACAAACAAACAAACAAATAAACAAACAAACAAACAAACACACTTTCACATTTATAATATTAGTTTGGATACATATATATTTGCTTTGGTTTTGACAAAAAAAAACTGAAATAAAAATTGTTGATTTACATGAATGATTTTATTTCCCTTTCGATATTACGGCGTTCGAAGAAATGTACTATGGGTGATAATAAGCTTTCCGTTCAATGGCTTTTTAGTTAAATTACCCATCGGTAAAATAGTCCATTGATGATCAGTCCTAGACACCTTCGTCCTTCGTCCTAGGCAAAGCATCTTGTATTAAAGCTTTAGGTGATCATTGCTACCTTAGAGCTTCAGAGATAAGTATTTATAATTAACTCCTTAAGCTATAAGCAAGCGATTACTTACTAACGTTTAACTGCCAAAGTGAAACATATACTTAAAAGTTGTAAGAGAAGGACTGTGATTATGATTATGTTCTGTGATTTTATTAGCTAAGTTCAGGCGAAAATTTGTATTATTTACTAGCTGTTGCCCGCGACTTCGTACGCACGGTAGAGTGACTTTTGTATTTGTTTATTTTATGTGTAATCTACACATCCTTCCAGTGACCGCAAATTATATTATTATGTGTGTGTATAAGTGTAGGTCTCCAGCTTTCCGCTGGCTTTGCCTGCGAGAGCTAGACGATGTTTTCCCGTAGAAATGAGATATTTTCTCGGGGTAAAAAGTAACCTATATGCTATTCCAGACCATAATCTCAGTGCCTGTGAAAAATTTCATCCACATCCGTTCAGCTGTTTTGCCGTGACTGAGTAAAGGCGGCGGTTCGAGACAGGGAGACCGGAGATCGAGACAGGGAGACATTGACCGGCACTTGTCCTTGACCGGTTTTGTACGGGTTCGCTTGCGCGATCGAAACAGGCGACATGTCTCACGTCTCTGTCCACACAAAACCTAATGACAAGTGCCGGTTGCGGTCTCCTATCTCGATATCTGCGACCAGATATCGAGTCCAGAGTCTCCTGTCGCGGTCGCGGCGCAAACCGCTGCCTTAACAATTATCTAAACATCCAAACTTTCGCATTTATAGTACTTTATAAGATTCAAATACTTACTGCTAGTTATTAATAATAATAATAATAAATTCATCTATTTCGACTAAATTGATCACACAAAGAAAAATTAAAAGCTGGAGACTAGCATCATTGCAAAAACATATTGCAAAAAGTGGAGGCATTAAAAAAGCTGTAAGAGAACTAACAGACAAGGTCAATTGGATACCGAAGCTAAGAGACAAAACTGGAACAAATAAGACGAAACGATTTGATCTACTAGAAACAGCAACAAGCTTTTATCGTAATCTCTCATCATTTCATCATCATTTCAGCCGTACGACGCCCACTGCTGGGCATAGGCCTCCCCCAAGGATCTCCACAACGATCGGTCCTGCGCTGCCCGCATCCAGCGGCTTCCCGCGACCTTGACCAGATCGTCGGTCCACCTTGTAGGGGGCCTGCCCACGGAACGTCGTCCGGTTCGCGGTCGCCATTCGAGAACCTTTCCGCCCCAACGGCCATCGGTTCTCCGCGCTATGTGTCCCGCCCACTGCCACTTCAACTGAGCAATCCTTCGAGCGATGTCGGTCGTTTTAGTTCTCCTGCGGATCTCATCATTTCTGATTCGATCGAGCAGGGAAATACCAAACATCGCTCTCTCCATTGCTCGCTGGGTAACCTTGAGCCTTCTTATGAGACCCATAGTAAAAGACCACGTCTCGCTTCCATAAGCTTTTCACACTTCGCTCGTCCGTAACCGCGATCGGACACGTTATAGTTAACCTCCGTTACAACTCGTCCTTGTACTAGTGAAAGCTAGTTCACATAACGCAGGAACTTTTACTACATAACAGTGAATAGTGCAAAAGTGAATAAGTATTACAATTTATCAATTTCAATCAAAGACAAAGTGTAATTGAACGTTAAAGTGCCGTTTATAGCATCGGAGTACATCAGTTTTCTGCCTACCCACTTCTTACGATATTGCACCAGCTTCTTCGAAATCACCATGAATCCAGCCAGGACACCACCTAAAACTACAGGATCGCACCCTGATTTGTCCCGACTCAACGACCCGCAGAATTATAACAGCTCGTCATCGTCAATGACACTTAGAAAGAGGAAACAAAGAGAGGATGATTTTAGCGATGCCCTCGATAACTTTCGCTCTGAGATAATGTCCGAAATTAAATCTACATTAAATGATTTCTTTCGTAACCAAAACGACACACTAACAAAACTTACCGAAGATGTTAAGCATTTTTGCGACGAAATAAAAACTATTAAGGAAACCCAGGAAAAAATTACCTTAGAATTTACCAGGATGCAACCCGAGTTTAATAACCTGAAAAAAGATACGGATTCTAAAATCCTCTCCTTGGAAAAAAGTCTGGCCGAATCTACCTCAACCATTCACCATTTAAATGCTAAGTTTCAAATGAGTGAGCAGCAAGGACGTTGCAACAACCTTGAAATATCAGGTGTGCCATTAATGAAAGGCGAAAATCTCGTTAATATTATTACAACCCTTTCAGTCAAAATCGGTGTATCTTTAGATAAGTTAGACATTGACTACATCAAGCGGGTACGTCGATTTTCTACTCAAAACGGCGACAACCAGTCCTCCGCAAGCAGTTTGATTCCAAACATCATCGTACGATTCACACAACGCAAGAAAAAGCAGGACTTCTTAGCAGCGGTACGAGCCCGGAGAGGAATTACTTCCGCTGATCTTGACATCAATGGGCCCGCAAAGCCAGTGTTCGTCAATGACCATTTAACACCGCAGAATAAGTTACTGCACCGACAAGTGCGCCTCCTCGCCAAGGAAAACAACTTTAAGTTTGTGTGGTTGAATGATAGTAGAATATTTGTTCGTAAGTCCGAAACAACAAAACCTATTTTAATTAACTCCAATGAGGACCTCTCAAAAATAAAGTGACTTAAAAAAACTCATTTATTAACTAATACTACCATATCCAAATTTAGTATGTCAAAAAATATATTTCTATTTGTATGTTTCATTTATCTATATTACTCAATTCACTGCATGCTCAACATTTGTAAGCTGTGTATTTTTTTGTGGTGTTTTGTTTTGTTTCAATTATTTATACTCAAAGGTCTTATAATTTTTGTTCAGTATCACAACTCAAAAATGATAATTAGGTTTATAACACAATCTGTAGGTTGTAATTATAAGAAGAAGGTAAATGTTCTGTCAATAAATAACCACTCACTAAAGCATGTTTGTATAATTTGTCACAATAATTTTAATAATAATACCTTAACAGCTATGTCTTATAGAACACTGATAACATACATAAATTTATCTTACTTTAAATTTCACAAGAACAAATTACTATCACTATCTCATCATGTTTTACTATTTAACACATATCACTTTTTTAATTCATATAAATTAAACACAAATAAAGTCTATCTCACACCTGTCAAATATTTATCCTTATTTAAGATTTTATTGCACAACAAGTATTATGCTTTACAAAACAACTTATATTTTGTACTTATACGATCAACGTGTATTATTTTCACTCATTGTTGGTGCGGCGCTCGGCACGCTTGTAAATCTAACTACTTGTGTATATATTCACACTCCTTACTTAATTATAACAATGTGTTCTTCTAACATGATATCTATTTATTATCAGAACGTGAGGGGTCTGCGAACTAAATCACAAGATTTTTACTCGAACGTACTGAAGCATAACTATGACGTAATCTGCTTAACTGAGTCCTGGCTCATGGATGGCTTTTTCAGTTCAGAGTATTTTGACTCCCGTTATGAGGTATTTCGTTGTGATCGTGAACAAGTAATAAGCGGTTGTACGCGCGGCGGTGGCGTAATAGTTGCAGTACGACGCGCTCTCTGTCCCACACTGCACGCTGAATGGCGCGTGATCGCACCCTTCGAAGAGGTTTGTATCACGATTCCCATGACGTCCTCTGTACGCCGAGACTCGTCGACTACTGCTATGACCAACACTCCTAACTTGTTTATTATCTGTACTTATGTGCCCCACGGCCGCGCGCATGCCGAACGACTTGAAACTTTTTACAACAAAGTAAACAATATTATAGATTCACACTCTAATGATACGTTTTTGATACTGGGCGATTTTAATGTTTCAAACGCGGAATGGTATTATGATCAGGATATTGACAGCATGAACCTACATTGTAATGAAAATAATTTAGCGATTCTAACAGCAAACTTTATGAACTTTTCGTCCTTATGTCAGTTTAACTCGGAATTTAATAGCAATCATAAACTTCTAGATCTAATTTTCTGTAATACTCATTGTAGGGTAACTTCTTGTCATTTACCGCTATCTAAAGAAGACTATCGACACCACAAATCTCTCGAAATAAATTTAACCCTAAATATACCCTTGTCGCTTAAACCAAACCCTATAATTAGAAAAATGTTTTTTAAATCCGACTTTGAGTGTATTAAAAAAGAACTACTTTTAATTGACTGGGAAGAAAAATTTTCCAAATTTGAGAACGTGAACGACATGACGGCTTATTTTTATGATTACTTAAATAAATTAATTGATAAACACGTACCCAGTCGAATAATGTACTCCAATTCAAGATACCCGCCCTGGTATACAAAGTCACTCATAAAATTAGATAGAGAGAAAAGGAAATATCACAAGAAATGGAAGCTATATAACAACCTAAATGACTATAATACATTTTCTAGCTTGAGAAAACGTTTTCACAAACTAGAACGGGAAGTTCACGATAGTTACAAAGAATACGCTGAGAATATGATAAAAACTAATCCTAACTACCTCTGGACATACGTTAAAAATAAAAAATGCGGCTTTAATGACTTGCCTAATAAAATGTTATACCAGGGTGAAACGTTGTCGGAGGGAAAAGAAATTTGTGATGCGTTCAACTCATATTTTAACTCAGTTTTCATCGACACTCCTAGTCAATCATCCACCTTACCTGACGTCGCATCTAATGAAGGTTGTCTAAACATACACTCATTAGTCATCGAACCAGACACGATACTTAAGGAACTTGAAGGTATAGATGTACGTAAGGGGGCCGGATCCGATGGCATACACCCAGTGATCATATCCAAATGTGCAAACGAATTATTAAAACCCATTTCGTACATTTATAATTTCTCTCTTCGTACTGGAACATTTCCTGATATTTGGAAAAAGGCCTTAATTACACCGATTCCTAAAAACACGAAAAAAGATCAAGTAACAGAGTACAGGCCTATTTCTAAATTATGTACCCTGGGTAAGGTATTTGAAAAACTTGTAACTAAGTTCCTGGCAACTTGTTTTGCAAACATAATTTCACCAGATCAACATGGCTTTGTTAAATCCCGAAGTGTCGAATCAAATATGCTATCTTTTACAGAATTTTTACTTAGTGCTATGGAAAAAAACCTCCAGGTGGATGTCGTGTACACCGATTTCTCCAAAGCATTTGACAAAATTAATTATAACATACTTTTAGAGAAGCTTTGGAGGGCCGGTGTGCACGGCAGCCTACTGCGATGGATTGAATCTTACATAAAAAATAGGTCTCAAGCGGTTTGCATCAAAGGTCATTGCTCAGACTATTTAACAATCAAGTCTGGCGTTCCACAGGGCTCCCATCTTGGGCCTGTTTTGTTCACATTATACATTAATGATATGGGCCAACACCTGCCAAACACTCGTCAATTATTCTATGCAGATGATACCAAAATTTTTGCAGTAGTAAAATCAGTTAGTGATTGCGCTAGTATCCAATCCGATCTTAATAATCTATTCAAATACTGTCTCGATAATCAACTTTATTTAAATAATGACAAATGTTTCTCTGTCACATATACAAGAAATCGAAAACCTATTATCTATCAATACTCAATCAATAATAAAAATTTATGTCGAGTCAACACTATCCGAGACCTTGGTATTATTATGGATGACAAACTCTCATTTAATAATCACATTGACAAAGTAGTTCAAAGGTCATTAAAACTACTAGGTTTCATTAAAAGGATTGGAAAAGAATTTAAAAAGGCAACCACATTAAAAATCCTATATTTCGCTTTCGTTCGGTCCATACTTGACTTTGGTTGCACAATTTGGAACCCCTCATACGATGTTCATGTTAATAGACTGGAGCAGGTCCAACAAAAGTTTATTAAATTCTTAAATTACAAAACAAACCGCCCAAATTCTTCTTACGCCGAATCAATTGCTCATTATGGTATCTCATCTCTTAAAAATCGTCGTTCTGAATTTGACCTTTGTAACTTATTTAAAATCTTAAATAACCAAATGTTCTGCCCTGATTTATTGCAAAAGGTGAGCTTCATTGCTAAAAGTAAATATCTAACGCGCCCCTCACGAGTCAAGTCATTAAATGACAAGTATGTAAATGTTTTCGTGCCACCCACCGCAAGTAAAAATTATACACGTAATCGTTTCCTAGTAAGAAGTCTAGATAAATATAATGATACTTATTGTAATCTTGACATGGTTAATTCAGAAGTTGATATTTTCAGTAATTCATTGCCTAAATTTAAGCGTTTAATATGTGCAAACCACAAAAACAACTAGAATAATATTAGACTAAACTAGACTAGATACCATAGAAATATATAGTTGAAATTTTATTATTGTTTTAAGTGTGCCTTCTCAATCTTATTTGACTGATTTTAATAAGGGTTTTTTTTGTGTTTCTTTGTTGTAACTTATCATACACTTAATTACTAACACATTGTTGATGTTCTAACAATAATTTTTTTTTGTTAGTTATAACTATTGTCCAAATACCTATATCCTTATCGGCACTATAGGTCTATTATAGCTAGTAAGATATTAATTAAGTACTTTTGTAAAAAAATGACTGTTTGTTGCCAAAATAAAATAAAATAAAAAATAAAAATAAAATAAGTCATAACTGGCAACACAAACTGGTCAAAGACCTTAGTCTTGAGACATTGAGGAATTTTGGACGCAAATATATGCCGGAGCTTCCCAAACGCTGCCCATACGAGCTGGATTCGACGAGAGATCTCTTTCTCGAAGTTGGACTTACCTAATTGGATTTTCTGTCCTAGGTAGACATAGTGGTCAACAACTTCGAGTGTAATGTTCCCAACGTTAACTGGAGCGGATGCAACATGGGTATTGGACATGATTTTCGTCTTATCCATGTTCATCTTCAGACCCACTCTTTGGGAAGCATTGCTGAGATCTTCGAGCATTGTGTTCAGGTCTTCCAAAGTCTCAGCCATGAGAACTACATCATCGGCAAACCGCAGGTGTGTTAGGTACTCGCCATTGATGTTAATGCCGAATCCTTTCCAGTCCAGTAGCTTAAAAATATCCTCCAACGCAGCTGTGAACAGTTTCGGAGAAATGACGTCTCCCTGTCTCACAGGGAGTCACTCGTAATCTCTATGCTAGCAAAAATGTAAGAGAATCCATTGACTTGACTGGAGAGGGTAAAGTACCTGACATAATAATCAGTGAAGTGGAGAAAGCAATTGACAGTCAAAAAAGAGATATGGCCCACGGTCCGGACAATATCGAAACTTGCCCAAGTGAAGGCATTGGCATTAAAGTCATGGAAGATACTCTACTCCACCGACAAGAACCTTAAAACGAAGAAGAAGAAACGACCGCAGCGGCGCTATGCTCTGGTTTCCATACGAAAGAGATCTTCATGCTTAAAGTAGTCATAATAATAGTTATTACTTATTCTTATGGTACAGTACAGTATGCTACTTACCACTGTTACCCCAAAAATATTGCCTGGTGGTGCCAAAAGAGAAAACCTTAGCCAAAGTGACGAGTCGAGATAATCAAAAGAGGAAGTAAAATTGCTAATGTTTATTTGAATATTTTTTAATGATAACGATATTGCATTCAAAATCAATGGACTAAGTAATGATTTTTAAAATACAAGCGAATATGCCTATAATGACGATTCCCGAGTCAAAATAAGCTTTGGTTTACAACAATGAAGAACAATTTCCAGTATTTGCACGGTATTTTTATTATCTTATTATGTTGCTGCTACTGCTGTTTTTGTATTTCGGTAAGTACCTTAAATATCTGATTACCAAAGTAATGGATGGTTATGAAAAGGTACTTAGATATTAGAAAGAAAACAAGTAACTTCAAAATAAAACAATGTTAACATCGTTAAAACAATAAGAATTTGATTGAATCAGGCGTCACTTGGCGGAAGTCCCTAACCATTGTGAAAAACGAAATATATGTAGCTTACTTCCGCAAAAAACACAATATGCAAGATGCACCGCCCGCCCGCCCGCAAAAAATTGCACATGCACACCATGAAAACACCAGTGCACAATACCTGCATCTAGCAAGACAGCAATACACCTTGCACCGTCACCGATTAGACTACTTTACACGTGTTTCGCCCCAACCCGGGGCATCCTCAGGAAATAGTTCGTGCTAGTTCGTGCGAAGAACCAACACCAACCAAACAATAAGATTTGAAATTAATTCTTTAAGTAAACGCGCTAAAATTATCTTAAATTATTAAATGAAAAGACTGTCCGGATAAAAGTGTAGGAGTTGTACAGTATTGAACAGTTACCTATAGGGAAACTTTAGCCATTTGTCAACATGAAAAATGGAAAATGAAGTATTTAGAAAAAAAATACCCGTCTCACAACCAGCTCACACACACCATTTTCCATTTTTCTGTGATAAAAATTGCATTGTGAATGCAAAAAATTAAAAATTAAAATAACATTTGTCAACATTCTTAATTCAGCCGTGAAATGCAAATTGGGGGCACATGGCTGAAACACGTTATACGGCTAGAGGCAAGCAGCTCAACTTTCCTTGTAGTACAATTTATAATGCTAGAAGTAAAAATGTAAACTTCATAAGAACAATGAACCTACCCAAAAACATAAATCAATTAAAGAGAAGGGCGGTAGTTTCAATCAAGTTGCATATACTAAGTATCTCCTTTTCTCTAAGTTGGTTTCCCAGAATGGAGCAAAGAAGAGTTGGGGCACAGCCAGGTTGGAGTACTGCAACCCGAAGTACACTACCAACTGCTCCGTCGTCACCTTCAAGACCGGGGATAAGTTTCTCACCAATATGTCTTTCACCTTCCTCGTGCCTATTGGCAATAACGTCACCGTAGTAAGTACCTGAATCGCTGTAATTGATATTAAGCTGTCGTGGTACGAATAAGCGAAGCAGATCAGTTTAGGTCCTAAACAAAACCGCAATAAGAGTTGATAGTAGGCACCCTGGACAATAGAGTATACCTACTTACAGAAAACATTTAAGAAGAATAAAAAAGCCAAAAAATATTTGAGGGACAGACCGCCAGTTGCAGAAAGCTCCATTAAAGTTAATGCTTCATTAAATCTATTGCCGTCACTGTTCGTTGTCAAGGAATAAAAAGTGACAGCAATAGATTTAATGAAGCGTTAACTTTAGTGGAGCTTTCTTCGACTGGGTGAGAATCTATTGCTAAAATACAGCAAGATCTTATTGATTCTTCTTTTATTTTGCAACGAGATATTGAAGACGGGAAAAATATAACTAGATTTTCTCACTAAAATATTTTATCTGAATTTTACTCAGATGAAGTCAGACGAAGTAAGTTTCACTGTTGTTGAAATGTAAAATTAAAAAAATATAACAAGTAGAATAAGTAAACATTGTGAAAAAATAATTTTAATCTGTTTTTTAACAAGCGAATTATGAGCTCTTAAATTTTGATTATAGCTGTCTCTTCTATGGCGAGACTATAACGCTACTGACTTGGTGACGATGACGTCACAACGATGTCCTCTAACTTTGAATATATTCAAAATAAAATAGGTACTTACATGTTTTGTGTAGCTAATATTTCAAAACACACTCCATACTAATATTATAAAGAGGAAAGATTTGTATTTTTGTATGTAACGAATAAACTCAAAAAGTACTGGACCGATTTAGAAAATTCTTTCACCGGCCGCTAGTATTAAATAAATAAAAAATATTAGTAAAATAGTTGGTTAGTTGTAACCACGTTGTAACCGAAGTCTTATCAGTCTATATTTATGTAAGGTGTTTTACCATCGTTTGGTATTTGGTTTGATGGTGTCCAATATTTATTTATTTATCATCAGGGTGCAACAGTGGAGTGTTCAGGGGACAAAGTGAAATTGGATTACAAGTTTTGTGTCCTCCTGAGGCAGCCGTGGCTTCTATCGTTCCTGCAGCGTCAGGAGACGAAGCTGCCCTATCCTTGCCCATACCCAGCAGTAAGTCATGAGAAAGTCTTTATGGTGCAACCACACGACGCTACTTGCGTTCGCGTTGGCGCAATTATTTGCCCCCTCGTTCAATCGCGCGGGCAGTGCCACTCTGTTTTTCATGCCAAATACACGCAGTAATGCAAGGAGCATGGTAAATGTTGCGGCCAGTCTACGTCTTTCGCCACTGTCCACGCTATTTTCCTTTCGATTCTATGAGTGTTTGGCTGCGCTATTAAGTAGTCTTGACTTGACTGACTAAACCAGTCTCCTAGCTAGGTTAATAAAGTTTCACCATGACAAACCAGAGGGCCTAGACAAGTGGCTTTCTACTATCGATATCGCCAGTAGAATAGGGTGGCGAGAGAGAAAGCAAGTACATACTAGGAAGTATCTAGAACTGAGCCGGTATTTGATTCTGATTCAGAACTAAAGAAGATATCACAAATATACCAAGATTAGAACAACCACAAATTTTACAAATACCGGCTCAGTTCTAGATACCTCCTACTTCTGATACCTGTTACAATGCTTTGCCTTTTTAAACTAATTTAAGTATTAAAACTTCTTACTCCGGATTCCTCCGGATCCGGTTCCGGTTATTAACGATTCGGTTTACTTTCGCAGCGTTCATTGTTTATGTCTAACCTGAATCTGCCACCGACCAACGTGCCGCTGCCCTTGAAGAGGGGAAGATATAAGCTAACCATAGACATGTTCCGCGCTGCCAACCAAGATAGGATGATGACGTTCATAATCGAGGGGGTAATCATAAAGAACAAGAAGAAAAATCATTTCAAAAAAAGTTTATTTGAGCCAAATATACTGAATGTTAACCAAAATAATTCAATTTTGTGGTAACAGTTTATTTCGTAAAAATGTGAATGAATAAATTGTCTTTTCTTTTTGATTCTTGAATATTTTGATTTCACCATTGTATATGACGATTGATTAGAAATACTTATACTACAGGGTGTTAGGGGCACCGTTGCAAAAACTTTAACCATGGCTTCAGACCATCATGCTGAACAACGCACAGCAAATCGCACTCCATACACATGGCGATGTTATCGAAGCGAGAGAGTGTATTATAAATAAGTGTCACGAAGATCATCGCCGAGATCCTCTCGTTCGTGGAGAGGGCCCCTTAAAGAATTGTCAATTTGTTGATTATCTACAAATTAAAACATTTGTTAACGAGGCCAATAAAGTAAACTAAAATATGCAATAAGAATAACATACGATTTTTTTACATTAAGTACCCACTTTTGAGCTTTAAACAGTTAAAAATGAAAACTATATGTCTAATATAAGGTCTGCTGCTTTCTCCGCCATTCCTATTATAACCGAGTTTGGAAATAGTAATACTGGCGATGGGAACACACTCGCGTCGACGACGCGCAGGCCTGATACTGACTTTACTCTGAAAGAAAAGATTCATTTATTAATGTCATCATTATTTTTAACCGTAAAACGCTTAATGCTAGGTCTATCTTTACCCTAGGAAGCTTAACCTTCCACATCCACAAGCTGACTCACAGCAAATGCTGTGGATTTAGAGCAGCCTCCTCCTTTTATTTTAGAGCTATGTTTACCATTAATTTATTATTTAACCGCCTCTGTGGTCTAGTCGCCACTGGTTTCGGACCCAGAGGTCCCGGGTTTGATTCCCAGTGGGGCTACATATTGTATTCGGTTTGGTTGGTGGTTGTTGGACTTGTGTAAAGTCTGCCTGGCTAGCTACCACCATCTTATCTAAGTCTGACGCCATAACAATGATGTGTTCAGCAATATTTGTGTTCCGGCTATTAGAGAAGAGATAGCCAGTTCCTCAGTGATTGAAGATTCTGGGAGTAGAGCGCTCCAACCTCACACGGATAGGTGCTACCCCATTGTGGATAAAAACATGACTTATTGGGATGCCTTAGCAGCGATGCCAGAAGCCGACGCCATACAAGTCATGTCAAATTGTATTACATTACAACATTGTAAGCTCTACCTCATTTGGCGGCTTGGTTGTGACGCCAAGCAGCCTAAAGTCAAGTAAAAGCACTGGTGACGCTGCCATGGCGTAGGCGTTGCGATTAAAGAGCCCAAGAGCCCATAGCCGTAACAAAGCAAACACGTTTTCAGAAGCTATTGCTCATCTTCCCATAAATCCCTTAGCAGCCGATACTCTTACGACTACGGTTTTGTTTTCTTAAATTCGTCTACGAGTAGAGATCGTGTAGATTATTGCAGAAGAAGCCACTAAATAAAAGTTACAAATATTGGCTAATCAACTACTATTCCACAATTTTAGTTTTTACTCGCAACAAACTGTTTGAAATATCATGCCAAATGATCTTCCTTTTTAAGCTCTATCTCCAAAGCAACCAAAAAAAATCGGTCATCATCATCTTCTTCTCCTTATCCCAATTTTATTTGGGCGGAGCAGTCCAACCTTCTTTTCACTCTACTCTGTCACCCCTCATTCACTCCTTTCTCATTCATATCATATCATATCAAAAAGTTTGTCTGTATTGCGTAGTTCCAGCTACCCATCTAAAGCTATCTTGTGGAAGTTACCTTAATTGGTCATCCACCACTCTGCCTCCAGCGCAAGTGCCTGCGGCGTGATGGCCGGTCACCGCCACCTCTCTGATCACACACTCTAGGTATTCATCGGGAGGACTCTTCGAACTTGGCTTAAACTTACGAATTTTCTGCTCTGGAGTTGAATGGAATCTACAAATAACGAAAAAGTCCAGTTACTCTAATCTAAAACATTGGCTCATAAGTACCATAATTATCATCTTAAGTGCCTGTTTCACAATACGTTTACTTTCCAGTTTACTTGACAGTTTTGTGTGGCCTATCTGTCAAGTAACAGCTAATCAGAAGTATTTGATTGAATCAGGCGTCACTTGGCGGAAGTCCCTAACCATTGTGAAAAATAAATATATGTAGCTTTCTTCCGCAAATAATCACAAAACTTGCACCTTCACCGATCACACTACTCTACTACTCTGAGTTGCGGAAGAAAGCTACATATATTTATTTTTCACAATAGCTAATCAGAATTTACTTGGACATTGTGAAACAGGCCCTAAATATCATAAATACCCCCAGATCATTGACCCAGAACACAAGAAGTTAGACGGAGTACTGAATGAAGTGTGGAATCTAAATCAAACAGAATAATATGCGTTAATGCG
The DNA here is from genome assembly GCA_949710035.1 of Crambus lathoniellus. Taxonomy (NCBI): domain Eukaryota; kingdom Metazoa; phylum Arthropoda; class Insecta; order Lepidoptera; family Crambidae; genus Crambus; species Crambus lathoniellus. Next base: position 28,427,126 of record OX453309.1, on the reverse strand, counting down.
ATCTGTCAAACAATGTTATAGTAATATTGTAAGAGAGATGGCGCTACACGCAGTGTATAGCTCCGTCATGAAGAAATTCGAAATCGTGTAAAGGTATCCAGGTGCTCTTTCAAGTAATAGTTTGCACGCCGTCCCGCCTTCTTACTATTTCTGACGACTTGATTGTGTTCTAGTTTTTATATTTTATTTATTTATTTATTTATTTACATATTTTAGTTACCTACCAGCTTTTTAGTTGTTTTCTTACAAAACTAAAAAGAATTTTCCTAGCGATGTAGGTAATGGTGCTCCCTTCCTTACCACACCCTTACTCTGTAACTGACACTTAGATAATTATATTTTTTTACAGACTTTTACTTACAATAATATTTTCTACAAATTGTTATTGTTACATTCTGTTAGGAGTTGTTAGATTTTGTTTTTATGTTTTATGGGCTTGCTCTTGGCTTCACACTGAACCTTAGGGTTGAGAAGAAGCCTAAGATGGAGCGAGCTTACCCAGAAGTAGCCTTTTCAGTCTAGCTTTAAAAATTATAGGGTGCTCCTACACTTTAAGTCTAGATATATTATGTTTACCAAACATGAAAACATTGTCTAGCAATGTAATCAAATGTTTGTGAACATTTTGTAACAGCAGTGTGGTAGCATCGTACTATAAAGTTTCTAACCTTCTTCTACGCCGGTGATCTTGTCCTTTCTGGTCGGCTTTTGTGTAGTTCCACAAAGTCAGACACCGTTCTGGTCTCGGCCAGTGTATTTGAGCGCCAATATCTTGAAATTGCTTTGTTTTTATTAGCTGTTCTGCTCTACGAATGGCTGAAAAAAAAACAACATGACAGACAACAGAGGACTAAAGAAGGGTCATTTTTTAGTTTATGGTGCGATTCTGTCAGGATATTCCGTCGACATTTCAAATTCAAAAACTACTTAAGATTGCATTCAGAAAGTTTTGAAAAACTAAAAAAGTAACTTATATGGATAAAATATTTTTATTAAATTAAAGAAGAAGAATTTATTAAAGAAGAATTTATTTTTATAAACAAAGTTAAATCTTTCAAAGAACTCTCCACCAGCCTCTATACAAACTTTCTTGTCTAAACCAATTTTCAAAACATTTTTTCCAGTCCGCCGCAGACACTTCTTCCACGGCCTTCTCGAACGCTGATATCTTTGCTTCCGGCGATGAAAATTGTATCCCTTTCAGCTGATTTTTTATTATAAGGAATGAACGATAGAGAGATGCTTTTGAAGGTGCAAAGCCATTTTGAAGTCGATCAAATGACTCATCAGGTTTAAGCCACATTTAATCGTAGAAAATCATCGCACGAAAATGTTCTTCAATCCATTTTTAAAGTGGAGGAAAATTCGAAATTCGAACAATGGTATTTTTAATTTTAAATAGATAATTTTTTCAAAATAATTACGACATGGCCAGTGCCTTATGAAAAAAAAAACTTTTTTTGTCAGAATAGACAAAGAGAAAACATAGAATTCGAATTAAAAACATGTTAAAAACCCTTTCCTAACGATGGGCTGATGTTATAGCAGTGATTACCTCTGATCATGCATCTGATGTCTTCGAATCTATGCAAAAAGTTAGGGTCGACCACAGGAGGGACCGTGGTGCTGGAATCTTTCAGTGTGACTGTTCCTCTGCTTTTAGGCTGGATGCAACTTGCGAGGAACATAAAACCTTCCTTGGAGGAGTCGTTGTGGAATACGAATGTATCACGGAATACCTGAAAATGGACAACAGTATAATTGAAATATTTGTGGAGATGATTGCACTGAGTAAGGAAGTCTGATGGTGTATCTTCCTTCCGGGCTAGGTGTTGTTAGTCCGGGGACCAAGGTCCGACCGATGATTGACGGAAGACGTTGTATACTAAAATTTCTTTATTGCCCCCAGTACACGATGGCCGATCATGGTCGGCGACCATGACCAATACATCGTACATTGACACTTTTGAACGAACAAGTTTAAAAAGGTTCTTTCAAAAGTGTCAATGTACGATGTATTGGTCATGGTCGCCGACCATGATCGGCCATCGTGTACTGGGGGCATATGAACTACGCGAGCGCGATGTAGGTATTTCGTCCTAATCCACTCCTAATCGGAGTCTTCCTGTCATGCCTCATCATATTATGATTTCCAGTGCCGTATCGTCTGTCGGCAGAGGAGTTCTCGTGCCGTATATCGTTGTTATAATATGTCGTCTAGATGTCGCCACAAATTGTAAGACAACCTTTTTCTTTCCTATGTTATGTCATTCTTTTAGCGAAGTTGCTTATTGAACTTAAATTTTAACTTAGGTATTAAAATATTGCTAAGCAAGTATTTAAAAGGTTTTTAGGTTCTTCAAGTTCTTGTGTTTCTTCTTAAGGTGCATGTAGTCGTGAAACGATCATTTTTGAGGCCCTAAAACTCATAAATTAGCCTACTGATGAATCCAGAATTAATATATATTGAATATTGATATATAAACTTCAATCTGAGCATTTAAAAAAACATAGTCTTTAAGATACTATTAAAAAAAACATTGAAATGAAGCTGTTTTCAACTTGAAATACGCTACTGCTTCTAAACTACAAGTGATATTTTCACGTTTCTTTCAGGAAAAGATGGCTAACTTGTTTAACTTAAAACTGAGCATTTTTCGTTTTAAAGTAATACATAGTTTTGACGAAACGTGTGTTTAAGCTGGTGCGGGTAGCGGGCGGGAAAATTAGGCCACTTTTCTATGCCCAAGGTCGTTGGCGATACCACGGGCCTTAATACTCAATACCAACTAGCTTTTCGCTCGCCGCGTTGACCGCGAGAGCCGGACGATGTTTTTCATACGACTTAACCCCGCGGGAATGTGATATTTTTCCGGGATAAAAAGTAGCCTATGTTCCTCTTCACTCCAGTCATTAATAGTCAGTTTCGAAAATAGAGTATATCGTCATGTTAAACATCTAAGAAAAGAATAATTAAACATGCGTCTAAAATTTTTATAAATGCTCCAAAGTATTTTGGTTGTCGTCAATTTGACAGATATGAACAGATTTTTTTTTATTCTAATACAGTTTATCAAAAGAGATTATAGGCAATAACTAGTTAGAATAATTTTGTCTGATCATATCTCGAAAGTTTCGTTGAATTCGGAGTTCACATGTCCAAGAAATCCCCAAATATCTTTGTATGCCGATTCCAACTTCCTACAATTTCCCCATAGAAAACGGCAATTTCATAGGTAAAGACCTATTATTATAAAGAGGAAAGATTTGATTGTTTGTTTGTTTGCATCGAATAGGCTCCGAAACAACTTCAAAATTCTTTGACCATTAGAAAGCTGCATTCTTCCCGAGTGACATAGGCTATATTTTATCCCGATATTCCCACGGGAACGGGTACCACGCGGGTAAAACCGCGAGGATCTGCTAGTAATATTAGATATTAGTAGGATTAAGTAGCACGTATGTACGTATTAGTAGGTACTTATATGGAAGTAAGATTCAAATACTGCTAATCAAAAGTTAATTACTTGCAGCCCTTGCAGGGCTGATGGTTTTCTTTCTGTTACAATTTTTCGTATATTGTTGTAGAAGTCTTCAGATACTTACCTGTGGTTTGTAGTTGGATAAATCTCGCAACAACCGCTCACTAGCAGTTCCCATTGAAAACAATACAAGTGACGTCGTGTTGCTGTATTCAATGCCTGCCACAGGAGGGAATGCTAAGTAACCTGAAAGAATGCGGAACCCTATTACCTTTGATTTCATGGATGTTTTAATAAACTTTTGATTAGGAAAAGTAATGTATAACCGACTAGGTACCACAATTGAGATTGCTGTGACGACAATAGGTACCCAAAGCTTGAAATACTCTCGTTCTAGTAATCTTAAATAATACCACCTAATTCCGTGCTATCAAAATTGTGCAAGTGCTGTCTAAATTATTTTGTGGGAAATGTACATAAAGCCAGAAGCTGGCGCCGCATTTGCGCGCCTATTTATTCTATAGATACCAGCGCTGGCTTAGCATGACCTAAAAGTTTACCCGAAGCCAGCGCTCGACTGTTTGCGATCAGCGCCAGCTACTGTCTTTATGTACCTAAATCTGCCGACAAAAAGAAAACTAGAGAGCTTCTGAAACAGAGTAGGAGAAATATAAGAGCGATTGTTGGTGTACTTACTGGGCACTGCCCACTAAACAGACACCTATCAGTGATTAAACGGACAGAAGACCCTATCTGTCTATCTATAAGAAAGAGAAGAAACAAGCTACCACTTCATGGCAGAGTGCCCGATGTACGCATCACTGCGCTGGGAGCTCTTTGAAACGGACAAGCTTAAGGAAGAGGATCTAAAGAAGTTAACGATAAGTCAACTCAACAGGTACTGTAAGCGCACAGGTAGGTTCGAGGGTCCGACGCCGGTGGGGTAAATGATAACCCGCCTCCCCCCCTGATTTTTCAGCTTTTAGGGGACTTGGGGAACAGGGTGAAATGGTCCCGACCTAGGTGACTGATCACCCGTCCGGCTTCGCTGGCGTCCCCCCTATAAATAATAATAATAATAAATCTGCCATTATTTCTGTAAACGTTCTTGTTGTTTTCAAACCAAATACCTAGTACGATCATGATTAAGATTACAAAAGCGAGCTTTTCGTGCTTGGGGTACACTCTGCTAATTACCATTGTTAGTCCAAAAATATTGCCAGGCGGTGCTGAAGGAGAATACTTTAGACAAGGTGGTGCTTATTGGCTTTCTGATGCTGACGTAGATGGGCATGTTCATGTTGTCGTGGAAGTTCTTACCAACATGTTCGTTGGCCACTGTGACTTTTATTTTCAATCTGGAAAAGCAGATCTGTCAGCACATGCACATTTTTGAGAGTAACAGGTACCTATCTATCTAGAATCAACAAAATTATGTAAGACTTACGCCCGAATGCTTTCATATCTCATATAAAAAGTTAATCTATGATTTCAAACATCATCCTGATGAAATTTTATATTATTTTTATGCATTCACAATGCAATTTTGTAAGTATAGGAAAAATGTGATAGTAAAAAACCACGAGCCCTATAAGTAGCTTTCAGGCGGGACTCGAACCCGCGCCTCCGGGAATCCGGCCCGATGCTCTGACCAACTAAGCTACCGAAAGGCTGCAATATGGCTGTTTCATCTTAATCGATTGTTAAACATTTGTAAAAATGTTTCTTTCGGATGCGAGGGTTTCCTCACATTGATGAAGCAACGCTGGCCTACAGCGTAACAAGTGATAGCAAAATTCGACGAGTCGTGTAGGCCTTTCGGTTTCGGATTCCCGGAGGCACGGGTTCGAATCCCGCCTGAAAGCTACTTATAGGGCTCGTGGTTTTTTACTATCACATTTTTCCTATATCATCCTGATGCATTAAATGTCATAGGTAGGTACCTATGAAAAAGACATTTAGGGATATTGCAAAGCTCAAAAAATAATCGTCGCCGGGCGCGGCTTACGCAAGCGAGGGGTGCTGGGTGGTAGCAATTATACATTTTTCAGAAAACTCCATTTTAAAAACATTGAAATTTCTGAGTGCGGCCTACTCTATCCCCTTAAGATGATTAGAATTAGGATGGCATGTTCAAGATGCTCCCAAAGAGTTGAGAAGCATTCCAGTAAGTAGGTATTCAAGCGTAGGAAGCTGAGCTTCCACCACAGAATACTAAATAGTACAAGTATAAAAGTATTTTTTTATAATTTCTTGAATCCTGTTGCTATTTCGTCAACGCAGGGACTTTCAGACGGGATTACCTTTCTACAATATCTCTCGGTCCTATTCCTGACAGCATCAGAATCTGAGGAGTCTTGATAGCCCCAGCTGCTAATATGACCTCTTTGTTGACAAATATATTGTCCAGCTCTCTGTGGTTTCGCAATATGTAAACTGAAGATGTACTCAAATTTTCGAAACGTATCTGTAAATTATTATCATCATCATCATCATGGACGGCGGGGTGCCATGGGCGACATAATTTAACCAGGCACGAATTCAGAATTTGGTTCAGGGGGGGAGCAATCTTAGCTTCAGAGGGGCGTATTTTAGCTCATTTCACCTAGGTACTTCACCTTTCATAATGAAAGAAATAAAAAAAATAGGTAAGTAAAATGCAAGTCATGAGGGGGAGGCAATCGTATCCATTGACCTCTCCCCTGGATTCGCACCTGTCGTTTACATCTACCAATACGATTAGGTCTAGGAGGTGGGCCATGACATGACCCATATTCCTTATCCGCTCATGAAGAAAAATATGTGAAGCAGAAGGAACATTGAAATTGCTGATAATGACAATACGTAAAGTACAAAAATCACACATAACATAACACAATGTTATCAGACTATTTTCGCTTACTTACTGAAACTGCTTGAGTTTTTAAAAGTACGTGGAGATTTCTTCTCCTTAATGCAGGTCTCAGGTAAGCATCCCAGGACGAATGCCTCTTTCCTTCTTTCACTGTAGCCGTGGTTTTCCTAAACGACATGTGTTTGGTCTGCAAGGCATTGCTAGCTTGCCGGAAAGTCCTCATCAATTCATTATCTTCGTCTATCAGCTTGAGTTTCATAGGTGCCTGCAGGGTTATGATTTATTAAGTATATTTTATTGTGGAGAGGTAGGTAAATAATCTACTCTTAGGCTCGTATTCTAGAACGAAACCATAGTAAAAGTATAAATATATATACTTTTACTATGACGAAACTCAAGTGGAGATCTCTTCTCAAGTATAATTAGAAAGGTATGCAAATACATGCAACGAATAGATTCATCCCTTGCTAACTATACTTGAGATCTCTCCTCACACCTATTTTTCTATCCCTCTATCCTCTCCTTCTTTCTACCCGTTTTTCTTACCCCCGTCGCAGCACTGGAGGGCAACAAGCCTCACCAAGGGATGAGCCCAAAGGTGCTCCGTCTTCCATTACCACTACCTACATCCTTTTCGAACCCACTTCCCATTTCCCCCTTAAAAGTCTCTTGGGTTCCCTTTTTCCCAGACCCAATAGTTGAAAAAAAAAACTACTTACTTGAGAAGAGATCTCCACTTGAGTGTCGTTCTAGAATACGGGCCTTATGCCCGAATACTCGAACGCTACTTATCTTTGGGAGCGTCTCAAACATCGTCCTGTCACTTTAAATGTCAAACGTATGAAAGAGATGCCATGATGTTTGAGACGCTCCCAAAGATGATTTGCGTTCGAGTATTCGGGCGTTAATCTCGTAACGAGGAGGAGTCATTTTTGCACATTTGGCTCAATTTTTGAGGGAGTTTAGAACGCAGCATATTACCTATAACATAGCATATATATTTACTGTGATATTACGCCCCTTACTTCAAACAGATATTGTGGGTAGGCAAATGAATGTACCTCTACCCTTATAACATTTTAGATCCTAAAGTGTTATTAAAGCTATGAATATCTAAAGGTCAATTGAAGAAGTTAAATTTGAAACGATAAAATAATAAGGTAGGTATGTCTAATTAAAAAAATCTCATTCACCTTATCTCCAGGACAGACTCCGTCCATAGCGCAGTGATCGGAGTCAAACTCATTCTGGACTGTGCCAAAAGCCTTTATGAAGTAAGGCTTTAGATCCTCGAAGGTCCACCCACGGAAGCCCAGGCGCGACCAGCGCTCGAACTCTTCGGGAAGACCAAACCCATGGAGGAGGAAGTTGATCTGCCCGGAGCCGCCAAGACCTTTGCCTTTAGGGAGGAACTGTGTCTGTGAGAGAGGACAAAAGTTGACTTTGACTTTGAAAAAAATCGTTTGTTTTTTTCGAAAGCTGAAGAATACAACTGAAGGTCCATTCGTGCATATGGTATTTATAAAACATCATATAACTCTTAACTGTTGAGAAGTTTCACCTCTCATCAATAGCTCACCCTAATAACCTGAAAGAATATAACTATCGGTCCATACGTAACGATCAAAACTTAAATAATTATTCTCCAGCTCCTAACCGTTAAGGAGTTGTAGCTTCTATCACCCGCTCATCACTATGAGATGATGACTACCAGATGCAAATACTTGACTAACTTCAAAAATAAATGGAACGCCCAAGGCTAGCCTATATTTGAAAATTTCTCTCGATTTTCCAGGAATTTCATCTCCTGATCCTGACTTGGTGAAAATAAGAAATCACGTCAGAAGTATAAACTTTCGAAAAATAATAATTTTGAAAATGATCCCCACTTTGATGAAAATAAGAAGTCGTCTATATAGGTTAGACGACCGATTTGGCGTAGGGGTAGGCTACCCACCTTCTGCGCCAGTGGTCTTGGGTTCGATTCCCGAACAAGACAAATATTTGTGTGCATGAACATGTATATTTGTCTTGGTCTGGGTGTTAACTATGTATATTAAGTATGTATTTACAAAAAAAAAAAGTATTTAAGTATATATTTATCCGTTATCAAGTTTTCCATGATACAGTTTCTTAATGAAATTAAAATGGGCTTTGATATTTGGTGTGAATGTAAGAAGTTATTTATTTAATTATTTATAGGTATATACGCAAACTAAAGTGCAAAAAAACGCATTATTCAGGATAACTTTGGAACTTCTCGTCAGTTCTTGATGAAATTTGAATGGGATGGGTAACACACATAAAAAATAAAAAAACATACATCCGATTTGATAACCTCCTTCTTTTTTTTAAGTTGGTTCAAAAATCAACCCTGTATGTTGGGGGTCCCCCCGACCCCCCGACTAGCAGCTGAGAGAAAAGTTTTTTATTTATTTTTTTGTGTTTTTTGTGTTGGGGAGTTGTTTCATTGTTTTTACCGCATCATGAGAGAGATGAGTCAACGGCATATATAACTTAAATAGGTAAAGTAATTTTTTTAACCGCCTCTGTGGTCTAGTGTTTCACTTCACACCACCGATTTCAGATCAAGAGGTCCCGGGTTAGACTCCCAGTGGGGGTACATATTGTATTCGGTTTGGTTGGTGGTAGGACTTGTACTTATAGTCCGCCTGGCTAGCTACCACCATCTTATCTTAGTCTGATGCCATAACAATGATGTTTTCAGCATTATTGTGTTCCGGCAGTTAGATATAAGATAGCCAGTTCCTCAGTGATTGAGGATTCCGGGAGTAGTGCGCTTCCACCACTTAACATCAGGTGTGATGAAGGCTAAGTGCTACCCCGTTGTGGATAAAAAAAAAATAAGTAGGTAAATACTTTAGAAGTATCTGCGGCATGAAGACAATAAAAAAACTATAATAGACAAACCTGTCTCCAAAGCCCAAATGAGGAATACTTCTGCGGCGTGGTGTTCACCGACCAGTCGTTGGGCCCCTGCTGCGCCGCGGTGGGCGTAAGCGGGATCTTGGTGAAGTAGCCCATGTGGTCACCAGCTTCCACCAGCAGAACCTTGGTGGAAGGATTCTCGGTGAGGCGAGCGGCTAGCACGCAGCCTGCCGTGCCAGCTCCAACTATTTACCAGATGTATATTTGTAGTAGGTAGCTACTAACTCACTTAATTTTTGACGTGATAACGTCTAAAGCGCCCCACAGATGGATCCTGTTCGCCTGTCGGCAACTGCTTGTCAGTACATAGTTGATTTTTACTGTTAACGTTTACGAAAACTCGGATGAACTGCTCATGTCGGTAAAGCAGTCAAAGGATGTCCATAGGATGTCCTTTAACATGAAAGAGATAGTTTTCGATTACGAAAACAGTTTGCCAAACTCGTACCACAGCTAAGGGCACTGACAGGCCGTTGCCAACAGGCCGACTGATCATCTGTGGGGCTCTTTATAAATCGACAACCCACGCGGCGGCGGCGCCTGCACGCTTGAAAAAGTGTCACGTTCTGCGTGCAAGCGAGAACGCGGAACAAGCTATAGAGAAGCACGATCGGCCTAAGCATTTGGCTCTCTTCCACTCCATCGGCCGATGCGTCCGAGTCCGAAGAGAGACAGCGTCAACTTTACAGCAATACTTTTTTTAAATAATGGACAAATCATATTGCATTGTTCCTATACTAAGTAGGAAGCTTAAGAAACAACCACGGCTATTCCCACATACACCTAGACACGAAAATATATTGAAAAGCTCGTTTTCAACATTTACCCGCCGGGAATCGAACCCGGGACCACAGAGATGGCACCTTGAAAACCGGTGCGTACGCCACTCGTCCACGGAGGTCGTCCAATAAAAGTCCAAATTCCCGACGAAGGTACAAGTAGCGCCACGTACCTAAGTCTAGCGAAGACCGAAACGTTGAGGTGATGCGCAGAAGTCAAAAGTTAGGTATTTTGGGCCTTGCGCCATACCATAAACATGCGCAGCTATCCCCTCCACCTCACGGTCAGCGCTAGACATACGTGCCGCTACTAATATTTCTAGGTATAGTATCTAAGTATTCCTACTTACGCATAAACTACCAAATACAATAGAGAAAAGAAACTATTCCTCAAAGTTAGGCTTCAGTGCTTCACAGGTGGAAGTTTTGGGTCTCTACGGTACTAAAGATAATAATATCTTAGATACCAGTTACTAGTGTAACAAAACAGTTTGACCACGGGTCCGAAGTGTCTTAATTAATATTCATTTAAGTACCTATGTAGGTAAGACGAAAACAATAGAATCATGACAAAGAAAATAATAGTAGCTACCATAAAACACTTTGAGCAACATTGCTATAAATACACTGTAGGCGTTAGCAAACAAATGAACATAAATTATTAGAATTAAATATAAAATAAAACATAACATTGTTGATACTTACCGATTATGTAATCATATCGCTTATTCGGTTTCAGTATAACACTGCTGAACTCGGAAGCATATCTTTGATACATCAGATACGAAATGGCGGCAACGACCAAACTTAGAAGATATGAGTAAACACCCATTTTTATACCTGCATTTAATACTACTTATAAAAAAATGTCGATGTTAACGTGCAGCTTGTTCTAGTTGCAAGTCTTTATAAAAACTGATTTTCGTATTGTTATTTAATTCAGCACTGCTAATTGAATTAGTCAGGGGTGCGCAACTGTTTCATAAGATATGATGGCTATTCAATTATTATATAACTAACGATGTAAGCAATTAAAAACAATGCTAAGGAACTTCTTGAGGAGGAAAATATGAGTTTAACTAAAATATACTGGTAAGTATCTAATTCTTGTTAACTTTTAGTTTTATTTTTTTAGTTTTACTTTTAGACGACGACAAAATATCGCTTACTAACTAATAAAACTTCCAATAATATTAGTAGGTTTCTATACTAAATTGATTTGCCATTTCGAATATGTACTTACTTAAATACAGAAAAGATAAATAAGTCTCGATTTGTTATTAAACAGAAGGTAGTGCACCTAACCTACTACAAAAGGTTTAGAACTAATGCATAAGGACTTAAGAAGATTAGTCTAGCTGGCCGCGATGCCATGAAAATCGATACTTTCATTATTACGAGGACGACAAATCGACATCATATTATGCTTGAACAACTTCTAAATTAAACTTTTGATGTCTGGTACTATATACCAGTTGTGCTGGTATGTCAAGATTTAAATATCTCCAGTACATTCTATCATTTATTTATGAATCAAAATTGATGCATTTTTAACCGACTTCTAAATCAAAAAGGAGGAGGTTCTCTATTCGTCTGTATCACAGATAATATGTCTGTATGTTTTTTTTTTTTTTTGTGTATGTCCACCGATTACTCGAAGACGGCTGAACCGATTGAAATGGTTCAAACGTTATTACATCAGGTTGGTTTCCAAGTTGGTCCCATTTTTTGAAATTTTGAAATCGGTTCAGTAGTTTTCAGGAAATCTTGAAAATACTGTCGTTTTTGTTACCACTTTATGTGAATTTAATACTTATCTTTAGGCATAACTCCTTTGTTTATAAACCGATTTAGATGATTCTTGTTTTGTTAAAAAGGGGATACCTCAAGGTATTTTAACCGACTTCGAAAAAGGAGGTTTTGAGTTTGATCACATACCTATTTACCAGAAAACACGCAAATAGCCTGCACGATGCACTAAAAAGAGTGAAATAAAAATTATTTTTATAAAAAAATAAAACTGCCTTCTAAAAAACCACATCAAAAAAGTAAGAAATAATTCCTCACCAAATAAATAACGTAAGTACTTTGAAGTCGGGCGGGTTTTAACAAAAACAACAAAAAATTGTACATGTTTCACGCCCGACTTCAAAGTACTTACGTTATTTATTTGGTGAGGAATTATTTCTTACTTTTTTGATGTGGTTTTTTAGAAGGCGGTTTTATTTTTTTATAAAAATAATTTTATTAGTATTATTTGAAAATCTTTAAATTGTTTGTACATAATACCGCTGCAAAGTCAACTGTCTACATATTTGTTACTTTGCTAGCAATCAAATAATTGTTAAAAACAATATTCATTTCCAGCTTCATTAAATTATGAATGTTTGGAAGAACATTCAATACTAAGATTCCACAGTTAAGACTTAATTTTTTTCAGGTCTGGCATAATTCTACATAAAAGAAAAAAGATTATTTGTGGTAGTTTTTGTAAAATGTTTATTCACAAATTATTACAAATTCATGAGAAACATATTTTATTGTAGTTGAATCAACAAAGTTATAAATAATTAATCTGGGAATTGTTACATACACAAACTTTAATTGTGTATCATGAAAAAATATTTTGTACACCAAATACACTGTATCCTTGTTTAACTGAACAATTTATTATGTTAGAAACTTATAATTCTATTTCTCCTCCATCCTCTATCATCTCTCCCGTAGCAGGGACCATGACAGGAGCCTCAATGACTTGTTTGCGGCCCTTGGCATCTACAACCTCAATAGTTTCAGGCTCGACTTCCATTTCTGTTTCCTCAGCGGCTAGACGTTGTCTGAGACCAGCAGCGGGTGATCTAAAAATTAATAAGGAAGGTTGATAAAACAATTACTAGGGAAGAAAATAATGAAAAAGATGTTAAGTGAAAATAGTATATTAAAGAATAGTATAGATTGAGAAACCAGAAATAACTTTCAAAGAATTGTTATTCACCAATCTAGGATGTTATGTGTTGCTTTCTGATTTGAAATATAATTGTTTCATATTAGTTGTGCAATATTATGTTGCAACTTGAAATGCTATAGAAAACAAGGTTTAAGTCTACAATTTACACCGAATGTTATAGAGTGCCTGCCAGATAACTTTGAATGCAACTAGGTAGCTTTTGGCACTAGTCAAAGTACATTTTTCTTATTCTACGATTATGGTCAAAAATTTGCATTTAACCCAGATAAGCCTGAAACTCTTTTTTCTCATAGATTTTTAAAGTTTCTGAATATATGAAAAACCCGTTTCAAATTAATAAAGCAATGATGCTAGATTTTTTCATTTCTCAAAACCCATGTATGAGTTGGTCCGCTTAAGTGGGTTAATATCGACCATGCACACTTATCTGGAGCGCATGCTAGATATAAAATTTAAATTATTACCAGCCTTATTAATAAGCAAAGTGTCAAGTTTACACTTAGGTTTAAACAAAAAATATTGCTTAGCGATATTACTCTTTGTGTTGGTTTAACGTTTCAAAGCATCATATTCCTAAGCAAACTTTTTGATTAAACCAAGGAGTAAACTTACTATTCGTTTATTAATAAGGGGGTTAGAGTTAATTAAATTAATACCAGAGTATAAAAGACAATTCTTCTTACTTGATAAGTGAAATATCCCTTTGAACTTCTCTGACATCTCTCTGCCATTCAACTTCCCGCCCTTTCCGTAATCTCTGCATTATGTAGTTGTTGGATCTCTTCTGTCGGATCTCCTCTACTCTCTTCATGGCCTCGATGGTCTTCGACCATAATTCTCTGTTGTATTTCAGTGGTACGTGACGACGCTTCTCAAACTCAAATGACGGATCGATCGCCAACTCTTTGCCGGCTGTCTTACGGTAAGCTTTAGTCCACTTGGTTTTACGTGGGTTCTTCTTCTTTTTGAAAGCTGCATGGCATTTTGAACGACAAAATCTGAAAATCTAATAAAATTGGTTAGGTCTTGACCTTCGATCAAAAAATCTCAGCTAAGTAGTAAAATAATAAAATTTAGGTTTGGTTTTCACGTACTTTGCAGTCGTTTCTTACAAACTGGATGCCATGGCCAGGATATATCCTGGAGGAACAGAAATAACAAGTTTCTATACGCATTTTTACACGTGCTTGTTTATAATTTCACAGCACGTCAAAGAAAAATGGACGTTTGACAGATATGACAATGACAATGACGTGACGTGACGACTGTCAACAATGACACTTTATGGAACAATGTTGCCAGTGCTAATATTATTGTATGATAGAACCACAGGCTAGATAAATCACGCCTATTGTGATAAGTGATAAATTAATATTTTATAATCTAAAAAAATATTCTTGAAACTGATTTCATGCCCTAAAAATGGTGCGTGGCGTGCGCCATCTAACGATCAGTAGATAAACTTGAAGTAAAAGCAGTGTAAGAATGTTATTACTATTACCCGCTAGATGTCGCTACTATAACTTTAAGGTAGGTATACCGTAGTATCTTAAATTTTTACCGAAAGACTTTTTCTTAAGCTTACTACCTATCGATAGTAGGAAAATATTGACGATTCATAAGTAGGTACATATTTATTAGGTATGTCTAAGTGAATAAAGAATATTTTTATCTTATCTTATCTTATCTTTATGCGGTAAAGTCACAGCACAAATCACCTGTAGTAGTAAGTTGATACTTAGGTAGTTACTGTACTGTACAGTCCCCTGATCCACAAACCGTAGGAAACGGAATCTTATTCGAACTCTGTAGTTTACTTTGTCGTCTTTGTATATTCTGAACTGAGTGACAATGACAATGCATACCTACATTTCGCTGTCGGGAACGTACACTACGGTTTGTGAATAGCGGGGCCGCCCGGGGCCTCTCTGTGGTCTAGTGGTTCACACCACCGGTTACAGACCCAGAGCTCCCGGGTTCGATTCTCAGTGGAGGTAGGTATACGTACACATATTGTATTCGGTTTGGTTGGTGGTAGGACTTGTTCTTAGTCCGCCTGGCTAGATGTTTTCAGCTTTATTGTGTTTCGGCAGTTAGATAAGAAAGCTAGTTCGTCGGCGATTGTGTGCGCTTTCACCTTCAGCGTCATTATTATGAAGACCAAGTGTTACCCCATTGTCCTACTATAATATAATAAACTAGCGGCCGCCCGCGGTTTCACCCGCGTGGTTCTCGTTTCCGTGGGAATATCGGGATAAAAAGTCGCCTAAGTTATTCCTTATTACATCAGCAACCTGCCAGTGAAAGTCCCGTCAAAATCGGTCCAGCCGTTTCGGAGATTAGCCGGAACAAACAGACAGACAGACAGACAAACAGACAGACAGACAGACAAACAGACAGACAAACAGACAGACAGACAAGAATTGTAAAAAATGAAATTTTGGTGTAGGTATTTACCGTATATATAATCTTAAGCATGTAGTAAAAAGCGGTTATTTTAATATTACAAACAGACACTCCATTTTTATTTATTTGTTAGTATAGATGTAAGTATAGATGAGAAGTGAATTTTTACATGTTTGGATGTTTAATTAGATGATTGTTACTTAATCACGCCAAAACGGCTGAACGGATTTCGCAGAAATTTGGAACACAGATATACATTGTAGTCTGGAAAGGAACATAGGCTACTTGTTATCCCGGAAAAATATCACATTATAAATAAATAAATAAACATCTTTATTTTCTTCACAAACAAAGGTATTAAAGTAAAGTAACTACAATGAAGCTAATTTTCTAATTACACAAATAAAAGTACTTATAAATTACTTACAGTTAATTTAGGTAAGACTTAAACACATTTTATTTGTGAAGACTGGCGCTTGAAATAGGTTGTATAAAACTCCTCGTCATACAAGACACCAGGCCTCCACCTCTAGAACATAGGTAGGTAATTAAACAATGTACTTAGCTTAAAACTATCAATATATTTTGTCCAGATACTCGTATTTGTCTATAGATATTTATTATAGTTGTAGTTGTATGTATTAGTAGGTATGATAAAAATAAAATAAGAAAAAGAGAAATTACTTATGGAAATAAAATAAAATAAACATTCCCGCGGGATAACGTCGCGCGTCGTGTAGTCCACGCGGGCGAAACCGCGGACGGAAACCTAGTGTAGGTACATAAAAAAATCCTGTTCTTAGTGAGAAACGACGGCCCAGCTTTACAGCTGGTACGTACAGTCGCCAGCACGTCAGGTTACTACAAACTGTCAAACTTCTTTAAATAAAATTCAACCTTATGGGCGTTTGTGCACTACACTGAATTTTACCGATCCGGAAAAAACGGATGCTTGTATTTTAATAATTTAATAATTTATAATAGTAAGAATTTATTTATTTCGTGTAGTTTCAATGTTTCGAACCCTAAACTACACGAAATAAATAAATTCTATTATTTATAATAATTAATTATTAAAATACAAGCATCCGTTTTTTTCCGGATCGGTAAAATTTAGTGTAGTGCAGAAATGCCCTATCTCCAACAGAAAGAGTTCAGTTTCAATTATAAATTTCGACATTTTGTAGTAACCCGACGTGCTGGCGACCGTACAACAATTTTTTTTGTCGTATTAGTACAAGTAACGTGACTCAAAATGCTATTATAGTGCGCTAATCTTTTCTGTTCCGGTGATTATCTTAGGAACTAAAACAGTTTTCATACGACAGTCCATTTTGACAGCTAATTTCGTATTACAGTTGGCTCCTCTGTCACGACTGTCACCGGAACAGAAAAGCTTGTGGCACTGTAAACGTCCTATTGAAGTAATTTTGAAGTAATTTTTTTCGACAAAAAATACAGAATACACCTGATAGACGACATCAGCTCAGGGAAAACACACAAGGCTCTCCTCATTTACACTGACGGCTCCAAGACCTCATCGGGCACAGGGTCGGGTGTCTTCTCAGAGGACCTCAACATACAAATTGCATCCCCCTTAGGCTCATACAACACGGTCTTTCAGGCCGAGTGCATGGGCATAATAATGGCGGCTCGGGCAATCGAAACAAGAGAGGTAAAAGACCGCGACATCTTAATTCTCTCCGACAGTAAATCCGTCCTACAAGCTCTCCAGGGAAGTCGCATCACTTCGAGCCTTTTACTTGAGTGTCACCACGCCTTAAATATAGTAGGTGCACTTAATACTATTACTATCCAATGGATCAAAGGTCACAGCGGATCACGTGGAAACGATGCAGCCGACGAACTGGCCAGACGCGCATCCGGCTCCACGCCTGTTGGCCCAGAGCCGATCGCGCCCATCCCGACGAGCTGGTATGCAAATAAGATCCGTGAACGCACTACAGAATTACACCAACAGAACTGGAGCTCGCTGGATTCGTGCAGACAGGCGAAGCTCGCAATGCCGCGCGTGGACGCGCGTTTATCCAGGGCCCTGATACAACTGTGCAGACCGCAACTTCGCCTGGTAACAGGTGCCATTACTGGTCATGGACAATTTAACAGACATCTTTTTAATTTAGGTGTCACCGACAGTCCCCTATGCAGAGGATGCATGGAGGAAGAAGAAACAGCTGCCCACGTACTGCTGGAATGCAGGGGGGTGGCCCCCTACCGGGCGAGGTACCTCGGCTCGCCGGGCAGCGTCCAGGAAGCGATCACTAATGTGAAAGCTCTTGGAGCGTTCCTGGCTGAGCTGGGCTGGCTGGAGTGATCTGGCCGCGCACCCTCCGGACGCAAAATAGGCGCAATAGACGTCGAGTTGCGGAAACCGCCCGTATTGTTAAGAAGAAGAAGTTAAGATGTAGGTCATAGAGTAAGGTAATTAATTGGCGTAGGTACGTATTGTACAACTATAGGTAATGTCCCATAATATCTTTATGCAACTTGTAGCCGTATACAGACATCGTATAAACTTATACAGGGTGTTAGGGGCACCTTTAGCTAAAACTTTAACCATGGCTTCAGACCATCATGCTGAACAACGTATAGCAAGATTTTTTGTCGGAAATGAAAAAAAAAAAACACTTTTCATACAAATTTAGCAACTAATCGGGAGGACATTTTGTATGGAGAGTCAAAATATTTTTTTCATTTCCGACAAAAAATCTTGCTGTGTGTGCGTTGTTCAGCATGATGGCCTGAAGCCATGGTTAAAGTTTTTGCAAAGGTGCCCCTAAGGGCGTTTGTGCACTAGGTACCACTGAATTTTACCGATCCGGAAAAAAACGGATGCTTGTATTTTAATAATTAATCATTTATAATAGTAATTAATTAAATACAAGCATCCGTTTTTTTCCGGATCGGTAAAATTCAGTGGTAGTGCACAAACGCCCTCACACCCTGTATACGACTATTTATAGGACTACTATTACACAACTCTCAGTGGTATAATCAGTGCAGTCGTCTTAGTAACATATAGACGACTTAACCGACACTAGGTTCTATTAAAGACACGAGAATTCCTTTTACGTGACAATCGTGTTAGAGTGATAATTTGCACTTTTACTTGTTCGATTTTACGTCAATTTGAACACTTTTAAACTACTTTTTAAATCCTTCAACGCCCCAGTGAGACACAATAAATTTTCCATGGTTCTCCGGCCTTATTCGGCCGGTCAATGGGTTAATGACTGAATATGAAACTGTATATGAAAACTAGCCAAGTCAGACCTTAGGCTTCAATATGGATATAAGAAATTATATTTTAAGTGGTTATAAAAATATTTTATTTTGTTATAAATGAATGTCTCAACTTTTAACATGTTTATGTGTAAAAGTTTTTGAGTTATAGGGGGTTCAAAGTGGCTCCAAATGGTTTTATAACACGAACCATTATATACGGTGCTGCTCGCCATCGATCGCCCCAGTACAGTTAACTCGAACTTGGCTTGACACGCTACCTCAACGCAAGTCTAGATGGTGCCCGTGGCAAATTCGCTAGGTACTTATTACATCCCCCCTCCTCCCCCACAGGATTCTTATTCCTTCTTTTTCCTTTGTTTGCTGGATTCGGTGGCCCCTTCCTGCTGGTGGCCCGTGGCATTTTGCCGGCTTGCCACCCAGTAGTTACGCCACTGACACAGGGTTAACATGAAAAACTTGTTTATATGCGATTCACTTTACCCATATAATTGCGGTCATGTAGGCTGGGATTGGGAAGCAGAAACAGGACAGAATCTATTTCATGGTCAAGCGAAACAAACAAATTAAAATGGTAATTACAACCGCCTGGTGGTCTCTGTGCGCGGGTGGCTCGAGGCCGCGTAGCCGTGATAGGATTCAACAATCGATATTATAAACTCATTCATGTTCATTAAGAGGTGTAATGAGGGTACAGCGACATCTGTTGAATTTTTATTGAGTATTTTGAGATCAATGACGTGTTTTAATGGCGCTTTAGAAGTCGGTAAGGAGTCGTGAGTTATGTTGGGCTGTCCCCATTTGGGGAGCATAAAGTTATTTCAAATTCTATCGGCAACAATATAATGTCTGATATCATCGACGGATATATCGTGGGAACGGGATTGGCATTTCAAATTTTTGAGCCACTGAGAAAAATATTTAGGTACCGTCCGGGGACGCCCGCACACGAACACGAACCGCACACGAACTACAACTACAAGCGCCCGAAGAAACAAATGGCGACTATAGGGGCATCGTCGTCGGCGTTCATATAAAATTTATGAAAACTACAGGTAAGAAGTCGGTGGCGGGACGCTTCGGCGCGTTTTTCGGTGGCCCGCGTGCGGCCAGCCTTACGGACCGTTCGTGATCATCAGTATTTAAGTTTTGGCAGTTGAGCGATATCCTGCTAACATTCTTACTTCTTATTGAAAATGAAATATAAGAAAAAACGACCCATCCTCCAAGTAGACACATAAAAAAATGTCTAGGATGTCTAGGGATCAAGTAGGTATTTTAAAGTAGGCATCTTTGCGTTTAACTTTTTTGGCGTGCATAAAGTGCGTACGTGCCGAAATGGTGCAAAATATACAATCCAATACCTATTTGTTTATTTTAACAAATTCGCAAGACCCATTGACGCCTGACCGGCCGAATAGGGCCGGAGAACAGTGGAAAATCTATTGTGTCTCTTTTCTGGGGCGTTGAAGGAAACAAAGGTCTTCCCTCCCAGATTGTTGTGCCTGACAGGGCCCTCTACTCTACACCCATGAGTCATCTTTACCGCTATACATGCAACGATGACCTCCGTGGCCGAGTGGTGTACGCACCGGTTTTCAAGGTGTCGCTATATCTAGAGGTCCCGGGTTCGATACCCGGTTGGGTAAATTTTGAATTTGAATTTCAATATTTCTTCGGGTCTGGGTGTATGTGGTAATATAATACCCGTCGTCGATCCTTGGGGGAGGTCTATGCCCAGGAGTGGGCGTCGTTCGGCTGACATGATGATGATAATGATGATCTTGAGTTTTGAGCTTAGCAACATTCATTCGTATTTAGGTATACCTACCTATATAGATTTATAAAGCTGTGATTATAACGTGTGAAAGGACGAAAACGCTAACCCATCATATTTAAGCACTGACCACACACAACAGCTTAATGTTTTCGTAACCACGTACGGAGCGTCTAGCCGATGCGACGTTAAACTGTCCTATATAAAGCAGAGAGAAAATATAGCTGCCCATTAAGGGGACAATCCGATTGGTATGGGCTCTGCTTACTAGAATATCAATTTCTTAATGTTTACAAGTATCTTGGTCAAAGATACTGTACTATGGAGGATCGGATTAACAGTCTATTTAGTTTCTGCTGTTAACGTAGGTCTTTCTTTCATCTTTTATCCACAACGGGGTAGCACTCAGCCTTCATCACACCTGATGTTAAGTGGTGATAAGGCTGAAGGTGGAAGCGCACTACTCCCGGAATCCTCAATCACTGAGGAACTGGCTATCGTCTCGTAACTGCCGGAACACAATAATGCTGAAAACATCATTGTTATGGCGTCAGACTTAGATAAGATGGTGGTAGCTAGCCAGGCGGACTAAGAACAAGTCCTACCACCAACCAAACCGAATGCAATATGTACCCCCACTGGGAATTGAATCCGGGACCTCTTGGTCTGAAATCGGTGGTATGAACCACTAGACCACAGAGGCGGTATCTCCAGAGCTTCAAGGTTTTAACCGCACGTTACTCGTTCCCGTTGGAATATCGGGATAAAATATAACCTATGTCACTCAGGATAGGAATAATGAATGGAAGAATGGAGTAGAAAGCTAATGGAGAAAGAATTTCTTAAATCAGTTCCGAAATTCCAGCCAGAGAGCTCAAACAACCAAACATACTTAAAAATATTTTTTTAACAAGGTACCATACAAACATAAGCTAGAAACTGGATACTCCTTTTAATTATGTATTTAGGTACATATAAACACCTGTACCAGTAGCCTAGCATGACCGCCCAAAACGTAATTATCGCATGATATAGCGTTTTATCGACACTCAAACGTCAAAACCGCTTTTAACCGCCTCTGTGGTCTAGTGGTTCATACCAGCGATTTCAGACCAAGAGGTCCCGGGTTCGTTTCCCAGTGGGGGTACATATTGTATTCGGTTTGGTTGGTGGTAGGACTTGTTCTTAGTCCGCCTGGCTAGCTACCACCATCTTATCTAAGTCTGACGCCATAACAATGATGTTTTCAGCATTATTGTGTTCCGGCAGTTAAGATATAAGATAGCCAGTTCCTCAGTGATTGAGGATTCCGGGAGTAGTACGCTTCCACCTTCAGCCTTATCACCACTTATGATCAGGTGTGATGAAGGCTAAGTGCTACCCCGTTGTGGATAAAAAAAAACCCAATGTCTTTTGACAGTTAAATGCGATAAAGCGCTATATCATATCGCGTTTTGTCGGTCATGCATGGCTAGGGTATCAGCTCCTCCATACTTTCGGCGGCGAGTCCCACAAACCTTCGGGATGCATAACCGCATTCCCCCTACTATAAAAAAAAGGTATACCGATATTACTAACCTAATTAAAAACAAATTCATAACAATACAAGTGTGTGTGGCTACTTGGTCCATTGCATATTTATTTAATTGAAATGAGGTGTTGCTCTATTCTATATCACTGAGAATCGTCGGTATCGACTGCATTGTTTGCAGTTCGAAACTCATTCATGCGAATGAGACCAAAACAGTTCTCGGAATCGGAACGGAACGCATACTTTGAGGCTAGGCGTACATTAGACGGTCATGCAACAATATCAGTGGTCAGGGCCCCGATCGCGGTAATTTTATGACGCTTAGTCAAGTGTACAGTGCCACAATCTTTTCTGTTCCGGTGGCCAAAATGTGAAACTAACGTGTTTTTTTTAATGTCATTTTGCTGTCAAGTTGATGTCCAACCATAATGCTGCTGGCGGCTGAAGGTCTTAGAAGTCAGGGCCGGGTAAATTGCAACAAAAAAAAGAAAAACGTACATAGCGCCGCTGTCACCGGAACAGCAAAGTTTGTGCCACTGTATAGTGTGACAAGCTTTTCTGTTCCGGTGATTATCTTTGGAACTAAAACAGTTTTCATACGACAGTCCATTTTGACAGCTAATTTCGTATTGCAAGTGGCTCCTCTGTCACGGCTGTCACCAGAACAGAAAAGCTTGTGACAGTGTACGTGCAGTTGACGTGCAAAACCGTTTTTGATAACGCGCGGCTTTGACAGTGCGACAACGTTTTCTGTTCCGGTGATAACCTTTGGAACTATAAAAGAGTTTTCATACGACTGTCTATTTTGACAGCTAGTTTCGTATTGCAAGTGGTTCCTCTGTCACGGATGTCACCGGATCAGACAGGATTGTAGGACTATAGGTGACTATAGGTTTGCGTGACGTGTGCGTCGTTATGTCATTACGGCAATACGAAATCAAACGTCAAGACCCAAACGCGATGAAGACGAACTGCATAGAATTACGGCGATTGGCCCGCAGTTCGGTCCATTTTGACTGGCTAAAATAGTCAGGCAAGCTGACAGCAAAAACTACCGTCTAATGTACGTGTTAACCGGCCAAACCCGATTTTAGGACAAACTAGTTTTCCTAGGCCAAACTAGTCCATTGCGTTGACATTTCAGAGAGCGAGTTTGCATCGAGTAAGAACTAGTTTGGCCACATGTAGAGTGCTTGTTTCAGTGTCAACGGCAGCCTGTGTAGATGGAAGTAGAAAACTTATTTATATTTTTACTTTTTTGCATTCACAATTCAATTTTTAGTATTGAAAATTGAAAAAAAACATAATAAGAAAAAATCGACCCGTCTCACAACCGCTCCTATGGGACTCGAACCCACGACCTTTCGCTATCCGGGCGACTGCTTTAACCACTCCAACGACTTCGTAGCTCAGTAGTTAGAGCTATCCATAGATTTAGAACGAAAAAATTCTACATCTATGGAGCAATCTATAGTTTGCGTGACGTGTGCGTCGTTATGTCATTACGGCAATACGAAGTCAAACGTCAAGACGAAAACGTGATCAATAGAATACGCGCTGCATAGAATTACGGCGATCGGCCCGCTGTTTGATTGCTCATGCAATTCATTTAATTAAGAAAATTAGTGGATGACCTCATGGACGTCCACTAATTTTCTTAATAAAAAAAAAAGCTCCTTAAAAAAATGGCTTTGTCTCAGTGTCCGACGGAGCTTAAATCAAAATGCGCCGAGCGTCAGTCCCGCATGTCACCTCGTATGTCACAGTTGACACATGCCTGTGATTTTTATAATGCGTCTGCGCATGTGGAAAAAATCGCACGCCACCTTGTTTGCATACTGCGCCCTGGGAATGTTAAGTTGCATCGCGGTGTCAAAATGCATTCCGATGTTATAGCGATGCTTTTGACGAACTCAATTAAAATATAAACGTACTAACACTATAGTGTTTCTTGGTCTCATTTTTTCTGTTGATGACTTTTGGGTGTATAGTATACAGTACTGCAGAATATAGTATGTGGATTTGCATCGGGTCGGTGACGTTACCTGTCAACATTACAGAGGAATAGCGGGCGGGAAATATGAGATATTCTGAAAACGTATTTGTTTATAATTGCGATAGTAAATTGTGTATTTACTGGTGTTTCAAGTGAGTGGTGAGTGTTACCAAGTATTCTACAGTCTCATTTTTTAATTAGGTTAGTTGGTAGGTTAGTTAAGTATTACTTTCATTAACCATTACGAGAAAATTAAACACATTGGAAATCTGTTTACATACTAAGTACTTTTATTATGATATACCTTATATAATGTATAGGTAGGTAAGTAATTAGACTAAGATGATGATAATTTGATAGATAGATAGATAAACGTTTATTGTTGCCACACACATACCTAAACACAAGCGAATTTATACAAAAAATATACAATACTTAATTGCAGAAATATCATTGAGAAGATGAGCAGAGCATGCAGCAAAAGGCAAGCAAAAAAATAAACCATGATATTGACTTTTTTTGTTGTTTCTTCTCATGAGACACTCGTTAAATTATAACATTAGCATTCGTGACCATGCGCTGTTGAGAAAGTACCAAACGGATTGCTTTGATATTACTTCCTGCCGAAACAAAGCGGTTTATTATGAAAAACCTCATTTGTTATGGCAACAAAAAAGTGGTATCATCGATGATATCAGTCAATAGTTTTTTCTTCTATTACTTGAATGACGATCTCCGAGGTCGAGTGGTGTTCGCACCACCAGTTTCAAAGTGCCGCTATCTCTAGAGGTCCCGGGTTCGATTGCCGGTCGGCTAAATGTTGGAAACGGACTTTTCAATATTTCCTCGGGTCTGGGTGTATGTGGTAATACTTACCCGTCGTTGTTTCCAATTTCCATAATACTAGTGCTTAAGCTACTATACCTTGTTATTGGAACAATGTATGTGATGGTGTGTCCAATATTTTTTATTTTTTTTGCGTCGAACGACCGACCGTTTCCTATTGAAACAATCGCTCATCCGGCAACCTTCCGGACTACGGGGGAAGGAGGCAGTGAATCCTCATGGATACCATTACAGCCGGCTGTAGATAATGGTTATGTCGGACTCTTACCGACTAAACACTGCCTGAAAACAGCTGTTACCTGGACGGGTATTTCAGCATATCTGTGGCGACCTACTTATTGAAATTTACCCTTAAATTTCAATAAGTAGGTACCAACAAATAATTTTATTCCGGAGATGAATGATGAGGCCAGCCACGAAATCGCAAAAAACAAAATCGGCTGTTCCATTTTGGCCGAGTCGGTTTAAATATTTTTCTGTGCACCAGCAGCTGATATTATTTTCGAAATGTGTGATAAATAATGTTAAATACCTCGCAGGTTAAAAATAAAAGACTTATTGACGAAAGCTACATCGATCCATCGATTTTTTCCAAAGAGTATGAAGCCTACAGATTCTATAATAAAAAGCGAATTTTAACTAATAAAATATGTTTTCATTTAAAAAAAAAGGGAAAAATAATGCTAAATTATTTAAGGCTTGAGCACACTCGCACCTGTTCGACTAATCTCTGTATGAAATGACCACCAAGGAAGATTTAGCGATGTAAGTGTAACAAGCAGCTACGCTCATTACAGCTCGTTCATGAGCGGTTGAGCGCTGAGCAGGTGCCTCGCAGTCACAGTAGAATCGGTAATGCTCACTTCCTTGGGCACTTAGAAATCGGAGCAGTTCTCATACTTATTAACAAGGTCCGTTATTGTTAGGGATGTGTCTTGGTTTAGTATAGTTTGTCCACTATAATAGTCGAATAAGTAAGTAATTACAAGCTTTTGACAAACTTTTTATTAACTTGCCATGTTAGTTAGTTAGTGGGGGACAAATCTATTTGACCCACTTCCCAGAGTACGATGGAGCTGAAATTTTGTATACAGGTTTGGTTCAGATGACAATCTATTATATAAAATTCAAAGTCCTGACTGACTGACTGACTGACTGACTGACTGAGATATCAACGCACAGCCCAAACCGCTGAACCTAGAGACTTCAAATTTTGCACATAGATACGTTATACAGTGTAGGCATCCACTAAGAAAGGATTTTTGGAAATTGCACCCTTAAGGGGGTGAAATAGGGGATGAATGTTTGTATGAAAGTCCGTCAGTTTTGAAGTTAGGATCTTCAAATTTTGTATTTAGGCTGGCAATTGAAAATTAATATTTAACTGTGTCAGCGTTGTTGACAATTCCACCCCCGAAGGGGTGAAAAGGGGGATGAAATGTTGTATCTGGAAAGTCCATCATTAAATTTATTATTTTGGCTTATGGTCGGAAAGTAAAACAAATAAGCAAACACATATTTCGTATTTTTTCGAAAATCAACCCCTTAGAGGTTAAATGGGATAAATAAACCTAAAAATCGATATGGATGTCGTTATTGAGGTTTTATGGGATGACGATTGCAAAAATGGCATTTATTTTGATGTTTAACACGCTGAACATGATTCAACCCCTAATAGGTTGAAATAGGGGTGAAATTTTGAATGAAAAATCAGGGGGTAAAATAGACACTTCAACTTGAAACTTTGTAGGCTTACTTCTTAAAACAAATAGGCAACCCATTTCGTAATTTTCCCAAAATCAAACCCAGGGGGTAAATTAGGGGATGAGTATGTGTATGAAAGTCCGTCAAGTTTGAAGTAAGGATCTTCAACTTTTGCATTTAGGCTGGCAATTGAAAATTAATATTTTCCTGTGTCAGTGTTTTTGACAACTCCACCCCCGAAGGGGTGAAAAGGAGGATGAAATGTTGTATCTGCAAAGTCCTTTATTTAATTATTCCCTTTATTACATTTTAAATACTTACAAAATTATATTTCTAAACATTAAATTTTTACAATGTATAACACTAAAAAATATAACATTTAAAAATACAAAAATGCAGTTCCCCAACGGCAGCAAGATCAAGGTCCCGGCTACCGATGGTTAAGGATCCAGAGACAGGAACCTTCTCACTATACGGGCCGTGTCCAGAAGTACTGCCTTCTGCATCTGACTCCCGATCCATCCACCTAACGCAAGCCTCTTAAGGTGTTTATCGAGGCTCTTGGCTATCAGACCATGGGCAGATATGACTATCGGAACAATAATTGCAGAATCAATGTCCCACATGTCCACAATCTCGTGAGCTAAATCAAGATATTTGTTTTCTTTATCTTTTTCAGCTTTCACAAGGTTGTCGTCATGGGGAACAGTGACATCAACAATTATCGCGCGGCGTTCGTGTCGATCTATCAATACAATATCAGGCTTATTAGCTACAATAGTCCTGTCTGTAATGATAGATCGATCCCAATACAATGTGGCATGGCTATTTTCAAGGACCTGTTCTGGTGCATACCTGTAGTACGGCACCTCGGATGCCACAAGACAATGTTTCAGAGCAAGTTGTTGGTGTATTATCCTGGCCACTTGGTTATGTCTATGCAAATACTCGCCGTTTGCGAGACGAGAACAACCGGAGATTATATGCCTAAGGGATTCACCCGGACGATGACACGCTCGGCAAATATCCACTGTGCCATCCCTTAGGATATACTTTCGGTAGTTATTCGTCATCACAACCTCATCCATAATTGCACAGACCAAACCTTCGGTTTCACCAAAAAGATCACCGAAACGGAGCCAGGATACTGAGGCTAATAAATCTACGTCGGGCCCATGGAGAGCCCGGTAGAATCTGCCATGTAACTCCTTGCTTTGCCACACAGTGCTGCGGTCGGAAGTACTAAGTACTACAGGTTTGCGCCAGTTTTCTTTTGCTAAAAATAGAGGAGTCAGTCCATTGTCAACAGCAACTACATCTCTATGAGACCCCATATCGACTTGGAGAAAATACTCCCTAAGATTGCATATCTCGCGGTTATGCAATGTCTTAGCATTTAAGAAGCCACGACCACCGCACTTCCGCGGGATATACAATCTCATGGTCGATGAACGTGGGTGATGTATGCGGTGTGCTGTTAGCAATGTACGAACTTTTCTATCCAGGGCATCCAGTTCAGTTTGAGTCCATTTAAGTATGCCGAAGGAATACATCAGTACCGGCATGACCCATCCATTGTATGCGCGAACCTTGTTTCCGCCTGACAAAAGACTTTTAAGGACTTTTGAAAGGCGCCCCAAGAAACGCTCACGCAACGACTGTTTCATGTCAGCATCGTTGATGCCTAATGCCTGTGACATACCTAAATATTTATAGGTTTCGTTTACGGAGAGAGATCTAAGATGAATAGAATCCGAGAGTTGTATACCCGTAGATTCCATTATCTGACCACGCTTTACATGCATGACTGCACATTTGTCCACACCAAATTCCATTTTAATGGCATTACTGAAAGCTTCAGTAATCTTCAGTAACGCTGTCAAATGAGAACTGCTATGGGCAAATAGTTTCAGGTCATCCATGTACAGCAGGTGTGATATTACTTGACCATTTCTCCGTAAACGATAGCCTAACCCTGAACTCTCGAGAAGTGTACTCAGAGGGTTCAAGGCCAGACAGAACCACAATGGACTCAAACCGTCACCCTGGAAGATACCTCGCTCTATTTTTATGGGATCGCCCTGACCTAGAATCCGTCGAGATCCTGGATAGAAAAGGACCGTTCTCCATTTTCGCATGCACGATATCAAGAAAGTGCGTAGAGTTGTATTTATTTTATACAACTCCAGCACCCTCATGAGCCACGAATGCGGCACGGAATCATATGCCTTCTTATAATCTATCCAGGAAGTCGACAGGTTCTTTCGGTTTCGACGAACCTGTTGGTTAATAGCCATGTCAATGAGGAGTAGCTCCTTAGTACCACGGGCCCCATTCCTACATCCATTTTGAGAGGCGAACATAATAGAATTTTGATCAATGTGTTTATTAATCTTCGACCTCAAAATGGACGTAAGAATTTTATAAATTGTTGGTAGACAGGTGATAGGTCTATAGTTTTTGGGGTCCGCAGTACTACCAGATTTATGGAGCAGATGGGTTATGCCTGTTGTCATAAATTCTGGAAGCGATCGAGATAATAAAGCACATTGAAATTGAGATGCTAAGCAAACGTGCGAGCTAGGTAACCATTTATACCAGAAATTGTGCAGTCCGTCCGGGCCTGGAGATTTCCAGTTGGGTAAGGAACGAACTGCACAAACTACGTCTTGGTAGTCAATGGTTACTTCATTCATATCAGGTATAAGCTCACACGAACGCTCAACATCCTCCATCTACGCGCCTTCAGAGTGAGTGACAGGCACGGACCAGATGTTGTGCCAAAAAGAAATCATGGCATCATCATCCGGCCGATGCATATCAGTATCACTCTGATCCGATCGCTCCCAGGATGCATAAACACGTCGTTGATCTCTCTCGAACATGCGGTTCTGAGTAAAGCGATCGACTCGCACCCTATACCTTCGAATACGATTAGCCCATGCACAAATTTTCTGCTTCAGGAAGTCGATGCGCTCTGTGACACATGAAATATAATTTTGAGGACTAATACCAGTCCCCAAGAATGCACGTTTCACAAAGCGCATGACCCTAGGGCGCATGTTGCCCTCCCTAAAGCAGCTGAGCTTACCGATGAGTACCCTAGCCTCACTGATACGACGCTCAATCCTACACTGCCAGGCTGGTACAGCCAGGCGAGGGCGTGTTGCTGTGTCAGTATTTGGAAATTTGACATGAGCAACACGACAAGCTGTAATAGCCGCACAGTACAGGATCGAATGAGTATCAGCCAGGTCTTCACTACTATCAAAGTAATTTGGTAGTAGCAAATCTAAAGCACACATCAGCGCCCTATTTTTTTTGTGCATGGGAAAACGTGGAAGCCGAGGTCTAAGGTGAACCGAAGTCGATCGAAATTCCTGAACTACATCTTCAAGAGTACTCCTCAATATATCATTGTATTGGGGACTTACAGTAGTAACCATATCATCTCCACCATCACTATCAGCAACGCCAGCTTGCAATGTGGCCGCGGCAGAAGCTTGAGTTGCCGCCTGCGATGCAGTAGTAATGATACGGTTACGTTGCACCTCTGTACGGAGCCGATCAAGTACCGAGTCATCCAACAAGTGACCCCGTTGAATGGCTCGCACCTGATCCGACAGTCGTTGAGCCGAAACGTTGATTGATGGTTCGAGAGCCTGAAACAGAGAAAGCATCCGAACACGATACGCAGTAAGATTAGTTCCTGCCTCTGTTGCCTCAAAATATGCGCGCATGACATTTTCATTGATGGAAATTGTCCATCGCATGCGCTGCACTCCACCGGGAGCGGGGGCCCTGACCGGAGCCGTTTGCCCCAGAAGCCCCAAACTCTTCGGTGGCCGGCCCCTCCTCCGGCGTACAGGCGGTGGCGACGTCGGCGGAGAGAAGTACTCGTCACTATCACTCGACGCAACTGCAGATGTCAGCTGAACACACGGCACTGAGGCAGTTGCCGACAACTGCGAGGCGGAGCGAGGTGACGAGCCTGGAGGTGGTAGACGTGCTGCTCGGCTTCTCGTCAACATCTATTTCTTCATTCGTTATCCCATTATTGGTAGTTTGGCAATATGATGATGACTGGTGATGACATTCTCAAATGTCATAGTAAATTTTCTATTTGTTTTTGGTATTTTAGGTCTAATAAATATTAAATAACTGTGGTATTATAAACTGGATGCTATTGTTGATCGAATTATTACAGATAATATGAGAATTTCGATCTCTGAATAAAATATTAAATATAAAATGGGGAATGAATGTCCTGTCACGTTGACGCTTTCTTTTTTAATTTATTATTAAGGCTTATGGTCGGAAAGTAAAACAAATAAGCAAACACATATTTCGTATTTTTTCGAAAATCAACCCCTTAGAGGTTAAATGGGATAAATAAACCTAAAAATCGATATGGATGTCGTTATTGAGGTTTTATGGGATGACGATTGCAAAAATGGTATTTATTTTGATGTTTAACACGCTGAACATGATTCAACCCCTAATAGGTTGAAATAGGGGCAAGGTTCTGCCTCGCGCGAGGCTGCTCGCTTGGTGACGGAGGACCCGCCTAATCACGTAAAAACGGCTGATCGGATTTTTATGCAATTAAAACATAGAATACGTTTTATCCTGGTTATTGGTCCCCTAAGTATTTTCTCGAATGTCCACGCGGGCGGAAGCTAGTACAATATAAAAGTACAGTCAGCAAAAAAAATGAAATTTTTACTAAATACTTATTAAGTATTAACTTGCCATGACTAACATGGCAAGTTAGTCATGGCAATAGTTAGTGGGGGACAAATTTTGCAAGCTTAATTTGACCCTCTTCCCAGTGTCCGATGGAGTTGAATTTTTGTAGGGATATAGGTTTGGTTTAGATGACAGCACAGTCAGCAAAAAAGTTTGTCATAAAAATTTTATTATTAATAAAAACTTATTTAACAATGTCATGTATAATCAGCCTTAAAGTTAGAACCAGCAGCCTCTTGATTCACGTAGAGTCGGAAACGCTCTCGACAGCGGAATGCATACACTGTCTCTGTCACTCACTATAGAATAGACAAATGACAAAGCACAGAATTCGAATCCGATTCCGTATCCGACGGTTTGTGAATCAGGCGGCTGATAGCGTAATAACGTAATGTACACTTAAAAGTATACCATGCAATTTGAAATTACACGCACTATTAACACAGATCAAAATAGTCTACCCAACAGTACCTACATTTAGCTACATTATAAAGAAAGCGGAAAGTAAAGCAAGATTGTATGTACGCAATTTTATTTATTACTAGCGCTCCGCTCGCGACTTCGTCTGCGTAGACCCCCTTTTTACCCCCTCAGAGGAGGAAATTTCAAAAATCCTCTCTTAGTGCTCCCCTACACTCCCCAAGGAACATCACATCACATCACATCATCAGCCATTTAATGTCCCCACTGCTGGGGCACTGGCCTTCCTTATGGATGGATAAGGAGAATGGGCCATGACCCACCACGCGGGCCCAGTGCGGATTGGTGGGTATTAACGACTGCAAGTGCAGCCGGGACCAACGGCTTAACGTGCCTTCCGAAGCACGGAGGAGCTCGAGATGAAAAGTTTTTGGTCACCCAAGGAACAGCCATGCCAAATAAAATTTCAGCTTCTTGCGCCCAGTAGTTTCGGCTGTGCGTTGGCTGTCAGTAACGCAAGAGTTTTATATATAAGGTCCTTCTTAAATAGTGCACATAATTTTGAGGGGTCAATGTACTCATGCATACAAACAACTTTTACTATGGTACCATCATTAAAATCGCGAAAAAAAAACAGCTGTTCCATAGAAAATTTTAAGTTGAATAGATCAAAATGTATGGAACAGCTGATTTTTTTTTCGCGATTTCAATGTTGGTACCATAGTAAAAGTTGTTTGTATGCATGAGTACATTGACCCCATAAAATTATGGAAGGACCTTATATACAGGGTGTTTTTGAAGTCATTAGCATCCATTCGGCCCATTAAGTTCTAATAATTTTGAAGCTATGTTTTTACGTGAAAAGGGGTGGTGGACGGCGCCGGCGACAGAGCGGGCGCAGGAACGCGGGCAAAGCGGGCATGAAGCATGGGTTACATTGTTTGTTTCGGTGAATTCCGTGCCCGAACTTGAATAAATTCAAGTTATAGTAGGGCAGGCGTACCGGTTTTAGCCACTGTACCGGTTTTGGCCACTTTTTGCTCTAAAAGTTTTCTAAACAACTTTTAGCCATTTTTGATACAGGCAATTAAAATAAGGTATTTTAAGGTAATTATAACAACCGTTACAATTCCTTATTTTATAAGATTTTGTTTCAATAAATTCCATTTTCTGTTTAAAAAAATGTTTTGTATGAAAATTTTAAGAAATTTGTTTTGGATTAAATACTTTATAAACCCTTGTTTTTTATAATTAAATTGTTGTTTTGCAATTGACTGGTATCTAGCGCATTAGAATATATTGATTTTACCTGGGTTTGGTTTTGATTTTTCGCAATACTTACAAAAGTTTAACTAACAGTAAGTGGCCAAAACATTGGTACATTTGGCACCTCTCACACATTGTGTGTATTATAAAAAAAACTATTTTACTTTTATAAATTTGAAAAATGTACCTTTAAAGGTGGATAAATTGTCTATAATTTCAGATATAATTTGTGTCTTAAATACCTAAGACCATTTAGTATTTAGTGCTTAAAAGTCAAAAAATCCTTAAAGTGGCCACAAAGGGTACCTCTGCCCTACATAGAGCCCGTGGTTTGTCGATAGGCTAATGAAGTAGTTAAAGGCTTGTGTTATTTGAATATTAATTTAACCAATGTTTTTTTTATCAAATTGTTATTTTTAGTTATTTTAATTTTTATTTGCTATAGTGATCAATTACTGAGTACTTTACACAATTTTTCTAGGATTAAAAAAAAATACATCTTGGATTTGCCTTATATTTTGGTTAAAGACTCTATAAATTATCATGAGTATGTTCTTATTTTAAAAGGTTGCGTTACCGTCCTTTTGCATGCTACCCTAGGTAGGGTACAGCTAGGTACAGATTTTACTGTAATCGAAGTTATCTACAATTTGTCTTAAAATTCAGCAAAAATAAATCAATATAAAGCAGAATATGTATTATTATACAAAATTACTGTATTATTTAGTTACATACCCAATAATATTCTTTCTGCGAACTGATGAACATCAAACACTTAATTTAATCATTTGGTACGCAATTTCAACTTATAAATCTTTTGTGGACGAACCACACAAGGTTTATAAGCTTTTTCATATAGTTCTTATACACTTGTAATAAGGGTGTTTTTGCCATTTGTTATATGTAAGTTTTAAAACGTCGTTTATAATCCGGGGTCTGTCATATTATAGCCTCTGGGTGACAAGTGACTTTTGACTTCTTTTGTTTTCGATAAGGTTAGGTACCTACAATGATTTTAGCCCACATACTGTGAGGAAGCTTTTAAAAATGCTATCCTTGAAACGGCCCTGTTTTTAAGGCGCTACTCGGAAAAATATGGACTTTTTGATTTAAAACTATAGGACGGTTACAGTTGTTACAAATCTGGTAATAAGATATATATTTCTTCATACCTTTATCTAGAATCGTATAGTTTCAAAAACACGATTTTATGATTTTGCCTCGACACTTTTTCTTTTCGAAAAAACCTCTAAAAAATACGTAAAGTGAAGATTATTCTTAAATGGGGTTACTTACACTATTGGAAATTGGTTTAATTAGTGGACACCAATAATATTGAGGGTCGTATAGAAGCATTTATTTTTAAATCGCTGTAGTTTTTTAATACGAAGTGATTTTGTGTTTTTTTTGCCTAATCTGCAAAATCAGTCTCGCTCCCGCGCGCGTCGTTTTCTCATTGCTATCTCGCTTCAGCACCTTTCGCTTTCCGGGCGACTGCAGCAGTCGCCCGGAAAGCGAAAGGTCGTGGGTTCGAGTCCCATCGGAGCTAGTTGTGAGACGGGTCGATTTTTTCTAAATACTTCATTTTCCATTTTTGTATTTTTTGCTATTAAGTATTATGAAGTAAAAATATTTGTATTTTGTAATGAATAAACTCAAAGACGCTAAGACCGATTTCAAATTTTTTTTTTACTATTAGAAAGCTTCATGTCATTCTTCCTGAGATGCTACATTTTATCCCAATATTCCCACGGGAACGGGTACCACGCGCGCCGTTGAAACTGCCGCGGAGAGGTGATGGTAGAGTACCTAAAGAAGGCCTGGAAAATGAATGAAATCCAAAACATTGAATATTGAATTCACGGACGGTGTAGGTTTTAGATAGAAACACGCTCATTATCTAATAACAGACGAAAGTCGTGATATTCCCATGTTATAATACTCTACAATAGGTAAACAAGTACATATAGGTATAACAACATAGTACGGGAACAAGCTCGTAAAGAGAGGAGCACTGCGATAGACGTAGTTTTCCGTCTCTTTAGGACAACCACTGGGCGAATGGCGCTTTATAGTAAGTAACTGTTTATTTATTGTATATAACCGGCAACCCTGGCCGGATAGTTTGTTTTCATAGTGCTCTGTGTTTTGTTGCTCAACATCAATTGAATTTGACGACGTACGTACGAAAAACTGTTTTCATATCGTGAAGTATCCTTCCGCCTATAAGTGGAAGTGTTTGCAGAGCGAGGCAACTTATTATTGTCCAGAAATAAGCCATAAACAAGTGGCATTTATCTACCCTCGACTTCAATAACAGTGAAGTACCGTCAACATTTGCTATTTTTCTAGTTGTCAGAATCGATTTGACGGGCGATTACCCCAAACGTCAACAGCAGTGTTGCCAGGTTCGGGAAATTACCCCATTTGAGGTTCAAATAAGTGGTTACTGGAAAGAACTTTTTTTTTTTTTTTTTTTTTTTTTTTTTTTATAACATTTTAAAATGAATTGTTCCGCATGCTGTGGTGTTATCGGAAAAGAAGATGATAACATTCGTTGTACACTTGAGCTTTGCAGTAAATACTATCATATCTTCTGTGCTGGTGGGAGTAACTCGCTGGAATCTCGTGATTCTTGGACATGTCCAGAGTGTCGCTGTGCAGCCAAACGCGGAGGTGACAATTCTTTAACACCAGTAGGGGCTATGAAAAAAATACGAGACCCCAATATCACACACCGTCGGAAACTTCCTTCGCCATGTACCGTTAATGATAGTTTTGATACAAACCAGCTTCAGACAGATGTTATTCAAAGTCTACGCGAGGAAATAATATCGTTGAAAGATCAAGTTCGGGTTGCTGTGAGTCTAATAGTTGGATACGAGTCGAAGATGGTGTTATTTGCAGAGGAGATAAAAGAACTTAACAAGAAGCTTGATCCTGTATTTAAATCCGGAATTGCTCCTTATGGACTCCAATCATCTCCTGATGTAGCAGTTTTACAGGTTCCATCTCAGGTTCCAATCACAAGCCAGTATGATGAGGCATCTTCCCTAGATACTCAAAGTGCTCCCACACTCGTTGAAAGTAATAAAGCTCCCACGAAACGTAAGAACAAAATGCAAAAAGGCTTCAAGCAGCCATCAAATATAATATGTCCGTCCCCTCAAATCGCAACTTCCAGACCCCAGCGGGCTGCAACTGTCACCAACTTGGAACATCCATCTTCCGATATGGAGCAGTCAAACAAAGTGAACAATAAAGAGAATAAACAACCAGTTTCTCTTTGTGGTACAGCAGATGCCGTGAAAACATCGCTTAGAGCAGTCGAACCACGAAAGTTTATACATCTGTGGAATATGGAGTCAGAAATAGACGAAATCAAAGACTATCTCCGTGAGCTATGCCCTAAAGCTACGTGCACAGTGCAAGAACTTAGGCCGAGAGGAGACTACAAATCGTATAAAATAGGTGTCCCACTTGATGTGTTTGATGTATGCTTTTCGACTGAGGTGTGGCCAGTAAATGCCCGGATTAAAGTGTGGATTCCACATAATAGTCTTAAAGGGCCGGCAAGAACCCTCGATGAATTGAAATCCACCGATGCTTCCCACGATCAGACATTTCGTAACGACCAACGCTTCACGTCTTAATCTGCTCTACCAAAATGTACGCGGCTTGAAAACTAAACTACGAACTTGGCGCAATAATCTGGCTTCTACCAAACATCATATTGTTGCTGTCACGGAAACATTTTTAGATCATTCAGTGGACGACTCTGAACTCGCATCGGGTGACTGGAGTATACTTCGAAGAGACAGAGCCACACGATGTGGTGGCGTTGCACTCGTTGCGAGGGCTCCTGTAGTTTTGCATCGACTGCGTGACTTGGAAACGGATACCGGAGAAGATCTTTGGGCCGTTTTCACATGGCATGGTCGTAGCTTCTACATCTGTGTAGCCTACATTAATCCAAGAGCTAGTGATGGTGACTTTATGAAACTGTTTTGTAAAATTGAGGAAAATGTTATAAAGATAAAAGGACCTGTAATAGTATTAGGTGATTTTAATTTAAACAGTGCATCTGTTAGCATTCATAATTATTTTTGTTATTTTTTATCGTATTGTAGTTTGGTAGAGAGAAATGTTGTGGAAAATATGTATGGAGGTATGTTAGATGTGGTGTTGGTACAGGAGAGGGATGTTGTACGCGATGTACGAGTTGTCGCGACAGATGGAATAGTTTCCCCCGACGCGTATCACCCGCCATTGGACATCGAGGTTACAACCGACACAGGTCCTCATGCAACAAGCACCTTAAAACCAACTAATATTGATCCCTCAAAAGATTGGAACTTCAAAAAGTGTGATTATATTCGCTTATTTGAGTTGATTGCAGAAACTTCTTGGGATCCAATTTTGGAGACTGAAGACGTAACTAATGCAACAAACCTTTTCTACAAAGTTCTGTACGGTTATTTTGACGAATGTATTCCCAAAAAGAATCGCACTAAACGTACTGGTAGGCGTTATCCTGTTTGGTTCACTGCAGACATAGTAAGGGATGTACAGCGGAAATCTAAACTGCATTCGTCGTGGAAAAGATCAAGATGTGAAATAACATATCAGCATTTTTCTAACCTACGAGCTGACCTAAAATCTCGAATTTCTTTAGCCTATCACTTCTATATGAGACGTATTGAACAAAACATACAGGACAATCCGAATGAATTTTGGCGTCATATTTCTAGTCTGCGTAGTAAGGGTGGCTTTGAACCCAGTATCAAGTCTAATGATCAGATGCTTTCAGGCGTTGAAGCAGCAGAAGCTTTCGCTAACTTCTTCTCTAGTGTGTTCTTAACGAATATTCCTTCGCTCGATATAAATAGATCCTATAATGCTGACAATAGTTGTGACAGCAATTATGTTGGTATTAGTCCTTTCACGACCGAAGATGTTTTGCATGGCATCAACAGGTTGAAGCCTGGCAGTGCTGTTGGGCCGGATAGCGTTCCATCAACAATTATTAAAGAGGCAAAGAAATATCTCTGCATCCCCCTTTGTCACATATTCAATATTGCTTTATCAACGGGTAAATATCCACCACAATGGAAATTGACTAGGGTTAGTCCAATACCAAAGGGGTCGGACAAGTCGAAAGTTGAAGACTTCCGCCCAATAGCAGTTCTCTCCGCACCAGCTAAAGTATTGGAAAGTGTTCTCCTAGAACAAATCTTTGCCCAAGTAAATACGTTTCTCTGCAATGAACAGCATGGGTTTAGACCGAAAAGATCAGTTGAAACTAATTTGTTAACTGTAGTGGATTTCATTTCGATTAGTTTGGATCGCGGTTACCAAGTAGATGTTCTTTATTTCGACTTCCGGAAGGCGTTCGATAGGGTTGATAATGACCTTTTGCTGGCAAAGCTTGCGAAAATAGGTTTCAGCCCAACTCTTCTTCTTCTGCTTGCAGACTATCTTCGAGACCGTCAACAATATGTCAAACTGGGTTTGTACGAGTCTCGGTCCTATCACACGCGTTCTGGCGTAAGTCAAGGGTCCATTCTTGGTCCTATCTTGTTTCTGCTAATGGTGAATGATCTCCCTACAGTTCTCAATTTCGCGCGTTGTCTTTTGTATGCTGACGACCTTAAACTCTACCTAGAGGTCAAGTCAGTGGATGATTGTGTAAGGTTACAGAGTGATGTCGATGCGATATACCAATGGAGTTTGGTCAATGGTATGGAATTTAATGCGGATAAATGTCATGCGATGACTTTTGGGAGGATTCGGCACCCGGTAACTTTCGACTACAACATCAACGGTCAAACAATACGTGAACTCACTAACATAAAGGATTTGGGTGTAGTATTTGACAGAAAGTTAACGTTTCATGACCATATAATAACTCTAGCAAAAGAATCTTATCGGCGTTTGGGATTTGTTCTTAGAAACTCAAAAGATTTTGAAAGTGTCCCAGCCATAAAACTTATTTTCACTGCCTTGGTGCGCAGTAAGTTGGAGAGTTCTATGTGTGTGTGGAATCCTCATGAACACTCGTATGTGCTTATGTTAGAGAAGGTACAGAAAGCTTTTCTCAGATTTTTGTACAAACGTATGAATGGGTACTACCCCTTTATGTACCCGACTAAATTTCTTCTAGGAAGTCTTGGATACAACTCCTTGGAAGTTAGGCGAATGAGGCACCAACTCGTGTTTATGTGCAAAATTCTTAGAGGTAAAATAGATGCCTCCGACTTGCATGATGAACTGTGTAGACTCTTTGCACCTAATAATTTCCATCGCAGTAGACGGCATCAGCTGCTTGTTCCGCCACCGTGCCGTACCGTGGCTCGTGCAAACTCGCCCATACCGCGCTCCCTTTCCGCGCTCAACTCTCTCCTTGCTGACAACCCTGAATTTGACCTGTTTGCGGATGGATGGCAGGTAATTTTGTCGGAATGTTTGCGTTTTTGTGAGTGTTTTTGAATGAAATGTGATAATTGGTTACTTTTGTTGTTTAAATGTTTTTTTTTTTTTTTTTTTTTTTGTTTTTAATTACCTAGTGTGTGTTCTTTAATTATTGTAATTGGTAAACCGTTATAATTAAAGTAAAAAAAAAAAAAAAAAAAAAAAAAAAAAATATTAGGAACAAAATAAGAATAAGAATTGTTTATTCAATTTTGGCTGTAACAAGCACTTGTAAATGTCAAAGAACCGGCAAGATACTTATTCAAGGGCTGTTTTTCCCCTGTATTTTTGTAGTGTCGTTTAAGATTTTCCATCAAAATTTTGTCCATTCAAAATTTTTGTATTACATTTGTAATATGTACTTAAAAAGAAACTATTACTACTATCAAGTATAATGAAATTACAATATCTTTTATTCATCAATCACTTTCATCATCATCATCATACTCAGTGAAGGATCTAGAATTTGAACAGTAACACAGCTAGCTCTAACAAAATTAATGTTACGTAATTTTGTAAGTGTTGTGTTAGTGTTGTCATTTAATTAACCTGCTTTTACTAGTGTAGGTATTTTGATGATTAGATTAATCGCTACCTTATGAACACGTCGAATTAAAAACGCACACAGAAGTAGCAGCATTTGGAATGCTTTAAACTAATCATTTCTTAGTTTGTCGTGTATCTCTTATACTGATTAAAAATCAATGACTTTACAAGTAAAGTAGTAGGACAAGTCCTATTGGGTGGGGGGACTATTAGACGATCAATCCTTTCCGTGAACTTGGTTAGATTGATTGTGTCTCTAAGGTGTTGATGATTGATGCCAGTTTGAAATGGATGACATTTTATCCCGAAAGTCAGTTTTTTGTCATCAATCTGACACACATTTAACTGACGCCATATTTATAGTCCAATACATTTACAAATTGATCACTGGCTTGTGGACTATGCAATCTAGTGGACTGTCTCTATTTACACGGTGCCAATATTGGACTGGGCATAATGTAAGGACGGGCTTACTGTACCAAAAGTGTAAAGTTTTGTATCAGTCCCCGACAGCTAGTTACCGCACCGCAACCGGCTCCCGTAACTTTTCTAATGTCTCCCAGTTTCTCGCATACTAATTGTGTAATAAATATCGTTATTAGTTTTACTAAACGAGCTCTTTTACGGTTGCTGTATT
Organism: Crambus lathoniellus; assembly: GCA_949710035.1. Taxonomy (NCBI): domain Eukaryota; kingdom Metazoa; phylum Arthropoda; class Insecta; order Lepidoptera; family Crambidae; genus Crambus; species Crambus lathoniellus. The sequence goes on along the minus strand of OX453309.1, from coordinate 28,386,481 downwards.
CAAGTCAATAGCAGCAATTTTAATGGCGTTGTGTTTCATAAAACATCATTACCTATAGGTTAAAGCAAGCTACAACGTGGAATCTCGAAGTAAATGTTTTATTCGTGAATTATTTAACAGTAATGAGATTGAAAAATGGAAAATAAAGTATTTAGAAAAAATCGACCCGTCTCACAACCATATATTATATTTTCCATTTTTCAACCAATGCAAAAAAGTAAACATTTAAATAACTAGTAATGAGATTATTGTGGATATCCGCCCAACTAGCAAAACATAGCTGTATAAAGGTCGTGGCGACGACGTTTCCTTGTTGCCATTTGGTGTTCATGACTGGTCCTATTTCAGTGTAAGAAACGTTTATATCAGTATGGAGAGGGCCTCTGTTAAAGAACGTTTTAGTGATATACCTAGGTTGAGATTGTATTGCTGCTGTAAAAAAAGGGCTAATTTGTTACATATCCTAATTCCTATCCTACTAATATTATAAAATGTGAAAGTTAAGATGTTTGGATGTTTAGTTGTTTGGATGTTTGTTACAGAATCACGCCAAAACGGCTGAACGGATTTGGCTGAAATTTGGGACACATTTGTAGTATAGAGAGGAACATTTTATTGCGGAAAAATATCACATTTCAAAATATCGGGTCAACGTCGGCGTCGTGTAGTCCACGCGGGCGAAGCCGCGGGCGGAAAGCTAGTTTATTATATTATGTGTGTTCTTTGTGACTTGTTGATGTTACCAACTTGTTGTTTAACTTTAACGCTTCCATAACGAGCGAGTATCATCAGATATTGTTCAATATCACTTGCGCTTGCAATTTTATTAAACGGCGAAATAAATAAATAAATAACTTCTTACATTCACACCATATCATTATCTAAGCCCATGTTAATTTCATTAAGAAACTGTGTCATGGAAAACTTGATAATTTTATTGATATTCTAATCAACATCTTGACATTGTTGCAGTGTCATCAACTCTGTGTGGTGCGACATTTTATTAGGTGGCTCAGTCGTGGATGGTCAAGGTCAGTCTTTTTTCGCATCTGCCACAAGTATAACGTGACTCTGGTGGCGAAGTGGCAGCACGTCTCAGCCGTTATCGAGCCAGGCTGTGTCATGTTCCACCAGTCCCTTGGATATATCACGTCGCTATTCTGGTGTAATTTCTGCGCGTTCTTCCCAACAATTCGCGTCTATGTGAAAAGCTTCCATGTCTCGTTTACAAGAGTCCCGGCATAGGGCGGCCGACTGGTCTTCTAGCGTCAGCAATTTTTCCGAGCATGATTGAATGATGAATTTCTCAGGACCCATACGGTAGACGTACCTATATTATTGGTGTTTTTTTAGCCCCTCGTAATGTTTTTGTTATTTAACCAAATAAATATAATTTAGTTAGAAAATATTTTTCAGACTCCGATTTACAACAAAACAGTGTTGCGGTTGCTGTAATATAGCCATTTTTGTTATAATGGGTGTATTGAAATACTTATATAGAGCAGAAAGGTCCTGTAAAGATGTCACAGTGATCCGATATGTGTCTTAACTTGTTGTAACTAGTGATATGATATCTGAAACTCGCATAATACGTAAATACCTACCAACTTTTGAGTGGTAATAAGGCTCCAGTTATTATGATTTTAACGCAAGAGTTAACGGAAGCGGCTTTAACGCAAATTTGGTGTATATTCGTTGTAATGAGAGCTAATATATAGCGGTTTAGCTCTGATAGTGCCTATTTAAACACCCGAGTTATATTAGTTATTTGGGAGCCATAATGTTACAACTTTGCTTCATAATATGACTAATGTTACCAAGTTTGGAGATTTAAAATAGTGATTCTTTGAATTAAAAGCTTTTGTTGAAAATAACTTTAATAAGAAAGACATGAAGCCAAAGAATGCCAAAGAAAGCCAAGTACAGAAACTTTCATCTTTCAAAATAATAAGTTATTCAATACATATCTAGTATTTGGGATACTTTTTAACTGTAAACATCAAGTCGACACTCGTATTTTATTCGCCAGTTTATTCTTGTAACTCGTTATGTAAAAAAACAACTATAAACACCTCATGTGACAGTAAAGTCAACATGTACCTACACCAAATCTATAAACGACTAAATAGCTTTCTTTAAATACAAAGATCTAAATACAAACACGTCTTATTTTAACCGCAGAATGAAACGTCTAGCGGAGCTTACAATTGTAGGATTATCGTCGCGTTTGACATGGCTGTGATTAAATCCGAGGTGGTCAAAGGATGGTATCAAAGAAAACCGCGCGAGCACGTGTCAATCTTGCATTTTTCGTTCAGTTTCAAAATAAATGAAAAAAATAATAAGAGACAAGGGGAGATTATAGCAGTCGGTCGCCGGTAGCTCAGTTGAGTACCGAACGCAAACCCGCGTGCCCGCTCCCGCGCAGTCGGCCATTTTCTCCGTTTCGTTTTCGAATCTCGAACTCCATATTTGACAGTCCAATTTTCTTTTTTTTTCGTATTGTGTGTGCTGTGTGATAGTGGTGGTGTTTTGTGAGGTTGATTGAGACATTTTTCTTTTTTAATTCCTACTCACAGAAGTGGTAGATTGGTTAAGAAGTTACCATTCGGCGCGAATGCGAAATGCGCGGTTGTTCAGGCAAGTATTTTCCATTACTTTTCAATATTTATGATAATGAGGTATCGTTGATTCTAAGAAACAAAGCATAAAGTATAATTGATCTGTCTAATAAGTCGTTGTTAGTACCAATATTTATTAAATAAGCTTGTCGGTCTCTTCCGAGTAAAAAAAATACATGTTTCTTGTCAGTTCTTGAACAATTACATGTGCTTAGGAATTTGTGTCAAATAATAAAAAAAAAATTAACACACCAGTCACCAACGTCCAACATCTCCTTAGTAAAGTTGAAAAAATTATGTTTCTTTACTTTAACGAAACAGCAAAAATCATGTTATCCTTAAACGAAACTTATTTTAGTGACTGCTATTGCTTTAAGTGTTTATTTATAAACCTAATAACAGAACAGCGGTGGGGCTATCCCCACTACTAGGGCTAGGCTGCTACAAGCACTTTTGAATGACAAGGAAGTAACAGCCTGTCAAGTATAACTTGGCGATCAAATGGCGTCGCCATCGTACTTGTATTGTGCCTCTTTTTATGTCAAATTAATGAAAATTGAGCTTTATCGTCAAGGCCCAAATAAGTTTCTTTTTGTACCACTCCCAACTTATAGGAACTTGACGCCAGCAATTTGAATTGTTTTTTTTTTATAATATGTCACCGGAAAATAACAAGAACCGTATATTTATAATTTTCCTAGGAACATTATAAATTATAAATTATGGAAGTCCTGTAGAACACGTGTTGATTATTTTTTTTAGGAAATTTATAAATTTACGGATTTTATTATTTTCCGGTGACATATACAACTCTATGGAGATAATCGTACCAGTAGCCCTAGCACAAAAAACTGTCGTTGTAGGTAGTAACCGTTAGCGTAATCGTATTATTTTATATGGAAACCTGGGCAGTACCTATGCCTCTTTCAGTTGTTTAAGGACAAAAAGTTGGTGTCGAGTAAGCTTCACAGCCTAGCACATCGCTGTAGAGTTGTTTGTCGGTTTTTTTATAGACTGTACTTCGGGGAATGTGCTCATGAATTACAGAGCTCATACCGCCTTCCCCTTTTTACCACCGAACATCCAGGCGCACTGCAAACTACCACCCCTACCCGGCCTAGCATGAGCGGCTTTTATCACGCGATATGATGGTCATGCTAGGCAGGTTGGTCTCTACTCGCAGATCCCGCACTAAACGCTTCTCAAGTTGTTTATCATGCGGACGGACGGCAAAAGAATGGAACGCCCTCTCTGCGTTTTCCAAAACATACAACCTAAATGTTTTCAAGATTAGAGTGCATAGGCATCTTCTGGGTTAGCTTGCTCCATCAAAGATGTCTTGCTCCTCGAGTAAAATTGACATTAAGAGCGAACCCATAATATAATAAAAATAAATAAAAAGGAACTGAAATTCTCTACATATTTGAGGACAGCACTTTGACAGCTTTCGAAGGACGGTATAATTAATAGTTTACTTTTCAATTATCCTATCGACAGTTTTTCATGCTAGGGGTAGGTACTGTTAAGCTGCCTTTCACACTTTCCGCGAGTAAAAATCACAGCTAATAATACTTATACTAAAGTTTAAATTTAATCTCCTCCCTACATTTCTAGATAGAGGAAGTTGAATTGATGAAATAAATTAAAACATAAGTGAACGTAGGTTATCCCATTTTATTTAGTTGTAATTTAGTTAGGTACATTTATTGAACAAAAGCAAACCATATTTTCATCATAAAAATATTATACTAGAGATTTCTACAGAGATTAAGAACAACAGCTTATTAATTATGTTGCTTTTATTTTAATATAAAAAAAGTTCTACAACTCGTAAAAATCAATAGAAGTTTTAACACTGTAGTAGGCCGTGCATTCCTAATGAGCGGTACTTACCTACAGGCTTTTTAGTCCTAGCGGTACACCCCGAAATTCAGTAAAATAATAATAAATAATAATAATAAATAATAAATAACTTCTTACATTCACACCAATTATCTAAGCCCATTATAATTTCATTAAGAAACTGTATCATGGAAAACTTGATAACGGATAAATATATAAGGTCCTTTTTTAATTAGTGCACATAATTTTAAGGGGTCAATGTACTCACGCATACAAACAACTTTTACTATGGTACCAACATTGAAAACGCGAAAAAAAATTCAGCTGTTCCATAGAAAATTTAAAATCGAATAGATCAAAATGTATGGAACAGCTGATTTTTTTTTCGCGATTTCAATGTTGGTACCATAGTAAAAGTTGTTTGTATGCATGAGTACATTGACCCCTTAAAATTATGTGCACTATTTAAGAAGGACCTTATATACTTAAATACTTTTTGTTTGTAAATACATACTTAATATACATAGAAAACGCCCAGACCAAGACAAATAGACATGTTCATGCACACAAATATTTGTCTTGTTCGGGAATCGAACCCGAGACCACTGGCGCAGAAGGTGGGTTGCCTGCCTACCTCTGCGCCAAATCGGTCGTCAAATAAAATGAAGCATGAAAATCGGAACGATTGATCTTTAGGCCATAAGAATCAACTTGACCCGTAACACGAAAAAAAACAAAAACGGAGAGGAGTTATGACGTCATCTTTTATTTGTATATTTTTATACGACCGATTTGGCGCAGGGGTAGGCTACCTGCCTTCTGCGCCAGAGGTCTCGGGTTCGATTCCCGAACAAGACAAATATTTGTGTGCATGAACATGTCTATTTGTCTTGGTCTGGGTGTTTTCTATGTATATTAAGTATGTATTTACAAACAAAAAGTATTTAAGTATAGATTTATCCGTTATCAAGTTTTCCATGACACAGTTTCTCGATAAAATTTACATGGGCTTAGATAATTGGTGTGATTGTAAAAAGTCATTTATTTATTTATTTGTATATGGTTTTTTTTGTTCTGAAACCTATCGTGTGTGGTATTTAATGAAAAGGCTTACTAAGCCGATCCTAAAACTATATCACATCATTATATTTCAGTCACTTGTTTTAAATTAAAATAAAAATCATTTTCAAAACATACCAAGTTTGGGCTCCTCCACATATGATACGGTTGAAATGGTAGGTACTTACCTACAATCGAACAAACTTGGTATGTTTTGAAAATGATTTTTATTTTAATTTAAAACGAGTGACTTAAATATAATGATGTGATATAATTTGAGAATCGGCTTAGTAAGCCCTTTCATTAGATACCACACACGATAGGTTTCACAACAAAAAAAAAATACCGTTCTCGCACACGAGCCATAAACGCCGCCTCCGCCACTTGAAGCTAGAAGAAGAAACAAGTGAAAACTACTGGCGTCGGCGTTCATATCAAACGTATAAAAACTACACGAAAGAAGTCGGCGGCGTTTTTCAGTGGCCAGTGTGCGGCGACGCTTATTTATTATGTATTTGATATTGGAACAGTAGAGTAGGTACTTACCTACTGACGCAATGTCAAAGTCACATCAAAACCCATCCCACTAAACAACCACAGTTTAATTGCCTCGTACTCCATTCAGACCGTCGATAAACAGTCATGTCCAAAGATTTCCCTGCAGCGCTATTAATTTGAGCCGGCGGCCAAACAAATGTGTCTAGATGACAATCATTAAGAAGCGGCTTGACAAATATTAGGCTTGGCTTTCTTCTTGTAACGCATACTTAGATGAGACACAGTAAAGTTACACCCAGTACTTCATTTCTGATATGGAGTACAATATTTTTTCGCCATTTTTATGAGCACAATCCAATGATTCTGATCTGACAATTATGCAGCTGTCTAATATTAGTATATATTCTAAGCTTAGACCATTTATGTTTATTCCACTTAAGTCAGTTTTATTTATTAATCTTCTACACATTGCTTTCCTTGACTTCATATCTAGTCACTCAGCATTCCCCAGTGTCTTTCAATACTACATCTTTCCACTAATGATCAGAGATACCACTATGAAGCACTGACATAATTATGGAATTATGTCAGTGCTACCTGGTTCAAGCTTCCTCGCAAGCACCAATTGTGAATTAAGCAAGACAGCTTATGGCGCTGATCCACCTCAGTATCTTTATTTCAGAAATCTCTCATCATCATCCAAATTCTCTAGAGCTAGAGCACAAATAATAACATTTGTGATAGATATGTAAATAAAATATACCTACTAAATATCAGAAGCAAATAGGTAGTTGCTTCGACCGCATGCCTAGTCATAGGCCTCTGATCAAGTGCTTTCATCGCATAAACATTAGCTTCTGTCAAGATCAAACCCAAGCTTACAGGTTTCACTTTCGTTTTCAGATTCATTAACCGTTAAGCGACAATGCGGCAAATAACTGTTCGACGTACCTAACTAAAACCCTTTCTTCTATGTTATCGCCGTCTGCGTATTTGACATACTGACATGTATATCCTGTGACACAATTTCGCGAGCGTAAAGTGAACAAAATATTTGACTTTAACGATTTGTCGGTTATTGTCACTATTATTCTGTTACGCGTAGAAGACAATAAGCAGTTTTGTCCGCGAAATATTTCTATTGCAGCTTTCATTTTGACATTGCAAGAACTAAAATGAATTCTTTAAAGATTCCTTGACAATGGAACATATGTGACTCATTCATTATGTATGTGTCGAATCTCACGTTTATGTTTAATAACAGTTTTTAGCGTTGGCAAGTTTAAAAACATGTAGGTACCATCGACAAAACATAAAATTAACAGTTTTAGTCATCCACATAAATGTAAGTATGTACTACACAACATGACTAAAGTGTAGCATGTAAAACTTGATGTTCCGGTGACTGTGGCACAGATTGCAGTGACTCTACAGAATTTTGGACTTCACGCACATTCGACCAGATACGTCATTCACGAACATTCAGAAACATACGATAACATATATCAGAAACATACGAATATGAAATATCAATAATATGGATGGATAAACATCGCAAAGCTTTATAATTGAGGAAGTACATACAACGTGTTAATGAATAAGCGCAAAACCTCTGAGGTGGTGATTGAGCTCATGAACATGAACAACTTTTATCACGGGGCCAACTCTGCAACTCAGCAAAAAAAATCAGCTGATTCATACAAGTTGTCAATACCTACTCGACCAAAATTTATGGAACAGCTGATTTAGTAAAAGTTGTTCAATCACCATCTAAGAGGTTTGCGCTTATTCATTAACACGTTGTATATAACAGTCCCAATATGAACTATTTACTATCTTGATTTTGGAACCATATAAAACATAATTAATTTAAAACAGCGGCGGCGCGGCCGGCTCGGGCAGCGTCGAGAACAAACAATACTAACTTAGTTAATTCTTCGAATCACATAATAAAATTAATTAAATCATGGGACAATCAATTAAAATAAAAGTTCTTTAATATTCATTAATGACGAAACTATAGGAAAACTGATTTCCAATAACATCGTATTGGTATTCAATATGTTGGTGGGCCGCTTTGATCTCGCCGCCCGACTACTATGCCGATACCGCAGCGCGTGTACAATCGGCGATATGTTATATTATATGTTACATATTTTAAACTCGACAGAACGGAATGAAAATGTTTCTTAGTGACTATTGATCCACAAACCAATGTGGATTATCCATACTAACTAATGTTTTAAAAAGAAAATATTTGTATTTTTGTTTGTAACGAATAAACTCAAAAAATCCTTTCATCATTAGAAAGCTACTTTGTTCCCGAGTGACATTTTGGTAAGTATAAAAAAAAACCATCCTTTTTAATATTCAGAAATTTCCAATTATTTTCACATAAAAATAAGCGGATTAACATTTTTAATTTTATTATTATAATAAAATTATTCTAACAATTCAAAAACTTTCTACATTACTTAAAACATTATTTTCAATCCTCGTGCAAGTAAAATAAATTCATTAGACAAATTGGAATTTTTAGTAGCCTCATAATTATTAATTTCATGGTTAGTAAAACTACAAAGTTCCTTATAAAGTATCAATTAATTTTAGCGGTAACAAGCCGTAACTGTCAGCCGGCGCATAAGGAAGCTGTTTAGATCACAAAACTGTTCGTAATCCCTAGGGATTACAGTGTGGGGGTCCTAGCTCACAAAAATAACTATACACTTCAAACACTAACACCTTATTCTGTACTACAATAAGGTTCAAACTACTGTAGCAGATTGCATTAAACAAAGTTGGAACATAGTTTTTTAAGGGCAATGACATTGTACTATGGGAATTTATTTTATTGAAATGTGGAAGAAGAAATTGATGGTAATAAACGTGTTATTTATCGGTCACTAGGTGTTTGGAGATGATTGGATGGCCTTTTGAATTAGGTCTATATTTCTTGGATGAATATGAGACCTTGAGTTAGATGGTGTTTAGTGTTATGGTGCTACGTAAATCGTGCCACCTGGGTGGGTCGGAGATTTGACGGAGGTGTTAGGACGGAATCACTTGAACGCTTTTCTAGTCGTAGTTATGGGAAAGTAAAAGTGTTTAGTTAACTGAAAGTTGATATATTGGATCACTTTAACCGCCTCTGTGGTTACAGATCCAGATGTCGCAAGTTCGATTGCCAGTGGGGCTACATTATTGTATTCGGTTTGGTTGGTAGTAGGACTTGTTCTTAGTCTGCCTAGCTAGCTACCACCATCTTATCTAAGACTGACACCATAACTTATTGTGTTCCGGCAGTTAGAGATAAGATAGCCAGTTCCTCAGTGATTGAGGGTTCCGGAAGTAGCTCGCTTCCACCTTCAGCCTTATCACCACTTAACATCAATGAAGGCTATGTGCTAAACCGTTGTATATTAAAGAAAATGCACCAAGCACCTACAACAAAGCAGCCTATATTAATCGAATTCTTGAAAGCGTAGTAAAGAGTATGCGGATGAGTCAAGAAGCACAATACACCACATCTCAGCGATCTCCGTCGGTAGATATAACACCTAATACCTACTAACTTGAGCTAAGTATTTATTAATTTTGTACATCAATTGTAAATACTAACTTAAGGGCACGATCTTCCAAATTATCGAAAACAACCAATTTTTGATTCAAAAGTAAAAGTTTGGAAAATCCTGCCCTTAAAAAGGCTTGTTAAGTTGAGTTGACGTTGTCTGATGAGTTATGGGAAGTAATTCAATATATCAACTAGGAATGATGCTCAGCACACGAAATATTGCAAACTAATCGCGGAAATAGAAAAAAAAGAGACAACAGACAGTGCCATCTTACGGGTAAATTCGGCGGAACAGTTCAAATCTAATCATTTATGTATTGTGAAACACAGGTAATGAAGAAATCCTAAGTTATACACATTGTTCATACAGAGGGTTTCTGCCATGGCATTGCTGTTGCTGGGTAAAGTGTTTATATATAGCTTCAACCATTACTGTTATCGTTGTTGCATCTAATAAGCTCCTAAAACCCCCATATGTATGAGAATGTGACCTATTCGTGCACCACGTGGGCAGGCATCACGACACCCGCCATACGATTGGCACGTCTCCACGCGAGCCGCTGCGGCCAAATGGCTGCGCGATTTATATTGACAACATGCTGTTTTTTTACCGCTCCGTCAATGAGTCAATGGACACGCGTCTTTTTATAGTCTGTCTCCACAGACCAAGTGACTGGTAGAATTCGGACTAACATTGACATATAGGTTGACGGTTAAACCGCTGTTTAGTATCTGTCTTGTTTAGTTGGTGTTAAGCGTTTTATATTGACGACAGCGTAGATTCAGAGGAAACCATTCTAGGCCGCACTAGAGGCAAATCTTGCGGATTGAAATATTTCTACTCAGATTTAGTATATCTTTGAGATCTTTCTTGATTGCAAGTTTGTTTGAGTTGAAAGAAAAGTAAAGGAATAAAATACATTTAATTTTGACAGTTATGTTAGATGATGATGTTTTTAATCACTGAGTGCGTAGCATCGTTATAATTATGAATTATTTAGAGCATATCGACTTGTACAAACAGTCGTGGAAAAAATGGTTTCCTTGTACTATAGATATACATTTTACTTTGACTTCCACAAACATGGAAAACGAGTACCTAGGACTAAAACTATTCAAAAGTCACAAATGCTAATAGTAATAAGTTGTGCAAACGCAATATGACTTTCTTCAATATAATCTCTTGGTTTTTCTCTCAGCTTGTCCTACGTAGAACCAGTCTCGTTGCATATTAATTAAAATTGTGCTTTAATTAAAACTTGCCAAGATACAAGCGCCATAAAACGTAACCCAACAAAATTATGTCCATAACTTGATGTTTATTGACACCTCATTGGGCATTTAATTTAGAAGTTCCTGGGTTAAAGATTACTATGATAATTTTGTTTCAAAGATAAAGTTGAGAGGTTCAGTTTAAGTATAAGAAATCCATGAATAAATTATGTTAATTAATTGTAAGGTGTTTTATAGATCTGTCAAGTATAGTTCTTTATGTTGGATTTGATGAAACTTATATCTGACTGAATTTCACCAAAATAAAATACCTAACTGTGGTTATGTGAAAACTGTTAAAGTAAAATAAGAAATACTAGTGCAAGAAGCAAGCCTTGTAAAAAATATGCAAAACGATATTGATGAAAAGAAACATGATGCACCTATCGATTGAGCTTTTGAATTATCATCTCATCAACTGGCATCTTCCATTCACATACTTCGGAGAAAACAATTTATAAATTCAACATGGCCACGCGTCAAGTGTGGACAGATTAAAATCATCAGCGCTATCATTTGCTGCGTTTATAAAACCAACAGTATGGGAGATGGGGGCATTTTTAACGAGGCGAGCCTTAATACAATATTCATGGAGTCGCCCCGAGAGGATGTGTGTAATCACGATTCTGCATAAACTGGTAACATCGACAGGGCTGTCTGAAGACATCGATAATGATTAATGCATGGTAAACAAATAAGCGATAAGCGCTGACAGCTAAGAGCACTTAAGTGAAAAGGTTGAGAGAAATCAGATCAGGGTGCCTACCATCAACTCTTATTGCGGTTTTGTTTAGGAACCTAAACTGATCTGCTTCGCTTATTCGTACCACGACAGCTTAATATCAATGACAGCGATTCAGTGATCATTCAATGACATTTCACAGCCGCTGAGCTGTCATCAACTCTTATTTGACGTATAACTTGGCCAAGCTAACATGCCACCTGCAGGTTATACCCGTCCCTTTCACTCTCCTGGCATGATAGAATCGAGTGAAAGAGACGGGTAGAAGAAATAAGGACACAAATCGTTCGGTCATTCACATTTAGCAATTCATTTGCGATCCAGTTTTTAGAAGGTCATGGTACGAAAGAAAGCGATTCATTTTAGGAACCTATTCTGCATCGCGCTATTTTTGAATCGCTGTCTTAAAGTTGATGGTATGCACCCAGTTTAGTTTGAGACGATGGAACATTTGACATTTATCATTGTAAGTTTCAGAGTGAAGTTATAATATTCTGTATATGATCAGTCTGACAGTCGATTGCGAAATATGGGCATAGGCACCAGTGCACCACAGTAAATACGTATTTTTATTGAATGCAGTTTTGTTTATAATGACATTATTTATCAGTGTTGTTTTTCCTACTCGCCCAACTTTACTTAAACTAGACAATGATCTGATAGTAAAGAATTTACAGAAAACTTAAATACCTACCATGCTGTTTAAAAAATGCCTAAAATAGTCAATAGAAATTTTAAGAGTTTTGCATAGTTGGTGTTGAAATTCAACCAAAGCTTAACGATTTCTCTAAACAGCTCCAAATTAGCTACCAGAATCGATATCCATTCATATTCAAATCCATGATTTACTGTATTTACAGTGGCTACAAATTTATCCTCGCCTTCCTATTTTCGCAACGCTATGGACATTGTAGCCACTTAACCAAATATGCCGCTACCGACGTCTTTGAAAACCCCTTTCGTAAATTTTAAACCAAATTTAGAATTGCGGTTGATCAAATAAGCTCAGTTTCGTTTTTCATCTCTATCTCCAAGCAGTAGGAATTGTTCAAGAACATTTTTGTTTGATTGCAAGTGCGAAATTCATCATGTGTTAGCAAATTAGCATGGGTCAACACGAAAGCGAACCTGTAGGATATTGAACTCTAACTAGCGGGATTAAAGATCAGGATTTAACTTGTGGCTTATTCGGCTTACACAATAAACATAAGTGAAACATTGTGTCGCCTGAGTGTATGACAGCAATATTTATGAATGTAAATTAGAATAATTGATGGCGAATTAACTAAGAATTATCGTTATGTCAGCAGATAGATAAAACGTTAGGCTCATCTTTATGAGTTCTGGTTTCCAATTTATGGCTTAGGGCTTATGAAACGAGTTAATTAAATTGTAGGATGGTTTATTGGGAATATTGGCTTACTCTAACCTGAATATTAAAGTACAACTTTAAATGATTAATGAGGAAAATCTCATGTTTATTGAGAATGTTAAAATACCATTGCTTAAAATGTCCTGCGAAATTCTTAGCCTGGCTAAAACTACTGACAATTGATTGTAGTTGTTATACCTATTAAGTAGGTATGATTTTTTTAAGAAATAAGAGCAGTAATAAAACACTTTTGCTTTATTTGATTGAATCAGGCGTCACTTGGCGGGAGTTCCCACCCATTGTAAAACAAGAGATACGTCATGTAGCTTACTTCCGCAAAAAATATGCAAGACGCAATGCCCGCCAGCAAAATAGTGCACATATGCACAACACGAAACTAATGCACAATACCTGCAGATGCAGATAGCAAGATAGTGACAAACACTACACCTTCACCGATTAGTCTACTCTAAACGTGTGTCTTGCTCTACCCGTGTATTTTGCTTTTCAAATCAATTCTAAATCATTTATATGGTCCTAGCTGTTACTAGAATAAGAAAACGCAAAGACGCTTTACCATCACTACTACGCAAAGACCTTGTAAAGAGAAGTATCTGCAAACTCAGTGGATTTTAAAAGTGTGTTACACAATCACGCAACAAATAAACAGCATGCAAAACCAAATTCCGCAGTCACTTTTGATCTCGATATTTCCTCAGCAAAAATAGGACACGACCACGGGTAAAGCTAATATCATAAGTGGGATATACTGATGTGCCAAGTGCCAACCCTGTATTATAGTGTTAAACGCGGACCCCGACACCGGCCGCTATAATTACGGCTCGTAAGCGCCGAATCACCCGCACCAGTTTGTTTTACCCGTTACACGTGGAATATGCGTTATTGGTGCAAACTGTTTGAATAGAGCGGCAAATTACTGATCAAATCTGCGATCTTGCTTACAACGTAGTGGTTTTGCTCTTCTTAAGCATTTCTTTTATTTTTCGAAATTAGGTTGGGTACAGTTCTTTGACCTTTTTTGCATTGCAAAATGTTTGTTCTATATTTTTCATCATTGCTATTTTCAGAGTCCCTAACACTTTTGTCACGTTCGACAGCAATGGAGATGGAATATTAAATTGTTTATACTGAGTCTGATGATCGTAGGTACTTATTAAGTAGATGCTCAGTAGGTACAAATACTTATCATTGTATTCATAGTATTAAACGGCCTCGACAACCGCCGGTATAATTAGGTACCGATCGTTGTGGAGATCCTTGGGGCCTATGCCCAGCAGTGGGCGTCGTCCGGCTGACGTGATGATGATGATGATGATGATATTTTTTGCGTTAAACTAAGTTATAAAATATTCGAATTCGAGTTTCGTCCGAGTAAAACGACGGATGGCGACGACTTGCTGCTTAGTAGCGAAATATACTTTTTTCTAGTATAAAAAATATCGTAGAACAACATCATTGCAAATGCAAAAGCTAAAACGTATTTGCACAAGGTATCTATTTTTCGATAAACTAGCATAACCTATTTGTTGCGATCAAACATATTTATTCACTTTAGTGTTTTCAAAGACCAATCTAAATTGGTCCTTGTGTGAAGACTACTTATCATCTAATTGCTTATTAAATGCGAGTACATGACAAAGATCACAGAACTCTGGCTGATTACTGTCTAGCAAATTGCTTGGCACAAATCCAATCTATAAAACCGCAAAGTGTAAAATATTTTTACGTTTTAATCTCCAAATAAACTCAATCACGTCGTCAATGTATAAGATTCTAGGAAATACCTACTATCTTGATATTACAGAAATAACTTAAAGAGTTGTGCTGTTTTGTAATGTTACAGAAATAAAGTTACTAATTTATTACGTCTCGTCGATGAGTTAGCTATTATTATTCTTTATTAGATCATTTACTGTTTCTACTATGTTATTAGTACCACACGAAGGTTTAGATACCATCTGCAACTACACTAAATTTTAAAACGCGGATCCCTATACAACATGCTAATTGCTAAGCCACAAAGACATTATTTTTGCTACTTTTCGTACTTGGGTTCATATAGTTACCATCAATCCGTCAACTATAAAGTCCCGTGCTTCGTTAAAAATGCAAAGCCAAACAAACCTTTTCAACCACATATTTTGTGGTTTAGTGGTTCACATCACCGATTTCAGACCCAGTGGTCCCGGGTTTCGTCTTCCAGTGGGGGTCCAAGAAATTCCATTATTTTAATACGTATTTCAAATTTTTTGGGAAGTTTTAAAGGTTAGGTCACATATTTCCAGTAGCTAAGGAAAAGACTTATATGATCTGAGAAAAAGACCGATGAATTATATTCACGTTTTTGTTTAATATTTTATATTTCGACGATATTCTGTGTATTTATACGTTTAAGATAAAACTTTGCACCTTAAGAAAAGACAAAAAAACAATTCTATGCCCAGATTATAGTCTATTACTATACTTACACTATTGTCTGTCTACTTAACGTTTTTAGGCCTTTGAATTTAGTAGGTATATTTTATTATAAAACAATACTACCAGACGTGATTGAGTAACAAACGTCCAAACATAGGTACATCCATACTATCGAATTTATAAAATTAGTGAGATCATCAATCATCTTCCTGAATTTATCCCAATTCTATTTGGTGTCAGCGCAGTACGTCCATTTCTATTCCCTGCCACTCCACTCTAAATTCAAAATTCAAAATCATTTATTTATTTTAGGCTGATACAGCACTTGTGAACGTCAATGAAGCTACGCTATCGGTTCGCAAATCCTACGGCGGGAGGCCTTATAACGAGAAGAACCGGCAAGAAACTCGCCAAGGGCTTTTTTTTCTCCCTGTCATATTTCATACAGAGTCGTCAAATTGGTAAAGTAGAAAGTGTCTATTCCCTGCCATCTCATTATTTACTTCTTTCTCGTTCTATGCATCTTTTTCGCAGTCACCATCTTCTCCTCCATCCATCAACATTCATATGTACATCACCTTTCTTTTTTTATTCCTTATTCTTGTTAGTCAGTAAGTAGTTTTGTTTTTCTTTCCCTCTTTTCTTCTCTTTTGTTTATGTGCATTTATTTCTGTGATGCAAATAAATGATTTTATTTTATCTTTTATCTTTCTAGTTACATGCCTATCATCCCTTCTTATAACATGTCCATACTAAGCCAAACGGTTTCCTTTCAACTTTTCTGTCACTGGAGCTACTTTCAAACTTCCTCTCACATACTCATTTCTAACTTATCCTTTCGCGTTACTCTATGCATTCACCTTGAAATTTTCTTTCATCTGTGCTTTTGCAATTTTTAACATTCCGATCCATATCTACATGACGACTAGTCTTATCATGCACTCATAGATTTTGCCCCAATAGAGGTAGGTTCTAATTAATTACAACTGTAGCAAGTAATTGAGATTAAGATTATTATACTACCTTTAATCTTTGGATAAAATTATTTTATATTCTGCTTGGTATCATGAATTTTTTGCCTATTTGTATTATAATAAAGGCCATTACCGCACAAAAAATTTGGCGCAGGTGTAATAAACACAAATTAAATTATCAATTTAACATTTTGTTAACACGCTTTAGGTGAATAAGAAATAATATTAACACATACTAAATATAATAATATGGATATTGAAATATGATACTTCAGCGAATGTCATGGATTGGCGTGAATAGATTATTTTGCTCTAAGAAGTTGACCAATGGTATGATTGTAGTTTGCATATTAAGTGGATCGGACCGTTCGTTAGTACTTTCAATTTCTTAGTTCTTAGGACTTGACTTTTTGTCAATTTTCCATCGACCGCGTGGATTTCGCTTATATCGCACTCTTGGTTGCAACACTCCTTAGGGATCATTTAAATATTTGCCACTTAAAGTAGCCCATATTCTCCAGGGTCTAATTTATCTCTATGCTTTATCAAAAAGAAATATAATTGTAGCTTACTGCGGATATAAACACAACATGCAAGATGCACCGCCCGCCCGCAAAAAATTGCACATGCAAACCTCGAAGCTATCAGTGCACGATACCTGCAGCTGCAGATAGCAAGACACACCTTGCACCTTCACGTGTTTCGCCCCAACCCGGGACATCCTCAGGAGTTGTCGGATCGTGTGAAATCCATCACCGAAACGGGCGGGAGATGCATCTTGCATGTTGTGTGTTTTTACGGCAGTAAGCTGCATACATGTATTTATTTTTTCACTATGGGTAGAGAAATCCGCCAAGTGTCGCTTGAATACAATACCTACTATATCTCTATGCTACTCGTATTATTGTTATGAATTTTGGTTTATAAATTAATATTAATTAAAGGTAAAAAACTTCATAGATTATTTTCACATTTAATATTAGTATGTATTTCGAATGGAGTGATTTTAGGAATTATCCTGAGTGTTAAATAGAGTACATGTTCAAAGCATAATACCACAACTTAGTCCAACCATAATTTTCAGATTAGGCTTTGACGATAATGATCGGGCTATAATCCCTCAGAATAGAGCCGTCTGGCAGCACTTGAGAAACTAGATGAACTGACGTCTACTAAAGTCTGTTTATTGACACATCCTACTACTAATAAAACTTGTTGAATAAGGTTGGTCATAATACATTGCGAGAAACAAGGCAAAATTTTAAATTTAAATCAATATTTTTTTTCTTTTATTTTACTATCTACCCTACTTTTAATTATAAGTATTTGTTTGTTTGTTTTTTTTTTGTTTTTCAAAGCTGTGAATTGTTGTAAATTATATACGATGTCATATAACTACCAGTGGATCACAAGATCCACAGGTGCACACTCTTTATTGTCAATATGTGGATAATGTCGTGGGTTACAATATTGTCCTTCTTGATGTGGTATGTAATACCAGATGTGTAAAATTTTAAATTTAGATTTTATATTGTAACTGTTTGTTGTCCCGCAATAAATAAAATAAAATAAAAATAATAAATGCGAAAGTTTGTGAGTATGGATGTATGGATGTTTCTTACTCTTTCACGCAAAAACTTTTGAACGGAATTGGATGAAATTTGCAACAGAGATAGATTAGAGGGTGAAATAACATATAGAATACTTTTTATCTCGATTTTCCTACGGGAACGGGAACCATGCGGGTGAAGCCGCGGGCGGCCGATAGTTATTATTATAATTTGGTATTTCCCTGCGCGATCGAATATGAAATGATGAGATCCGCAGGAGAACTGAAACAACCGACATCGCTCGAAGGATTGCCCAGTTGGCACAAGTGGCAGTGGGGACACATAGCGCGGAAAACCACAGATCAATTGTTTTGTAGTAGTGCGGAAAACCGATGGCTCTTATGGCGGCTCACATTGTGGCAAGAGTCGTGTCGTGCGGCATGGCAACAACAGTGGTAGACTGTCGCAGCTTGCTATCCAAACACGATGGATTCCATGTGATATTTTTGACATTGGTCACCACATGCCGCATGCCGCAAATGTTGGTTAAGTAGCATACCATACCACAAGATGACGTATGTAGCATGTTCGGCGTATATGAGCCTTTTAATCGCAACAATTTGCGAAAGATTCATTCTACGAATAAGACTTATCGCGAAAGCAACCTTTTACGATAGAGTTATTATAAGAAAGGTATACTCTGCGAAGAAGATTTGCCGCGTGTTTTGCTCGGCAACGCGTCGACTCGTCGGCGTCGGCGCGCTGACGGTACTCAAGGCGACGACGAGACATGACGAGACGGCCGGCGCGGCGAGGCGAGGCGCTCATATCTAATACCCATATCTCAAAAACTCAAAAACTGAACTGATTTTGATAAAACTTGGACAATTCCCTTTGTTCCTTAATGTAAGTCAAAAATAATCATCTCGATTTGACTTTTAGTTTTTGAGAAATTCGTGGACAAACATACACTTACGAAATTTAGCATACGTGCTTGGAAGCCTAAATTTAACACTACATAACACACTATACTTAAAATATATCAAATTTCAACTATATCACATACAGTATACAGGTCAAACTCTTTCCCCCTTATTCCAAAACGTGGATTAAAATAGTCCTGGTTTAAAACTGGTACTAAACTGGTGCTGTCACTTACATTTTCCAAATCTGAAATTGTATAGATTCACAAACTGATTAAACAAAGTTATAGACCATTTATTATGCAGTAAACTTGACTATTTAGCTTAAGAACATCACCCAATTCATTGATAATGTCATATTTGCATATCCCTTCTATAAAACCTCAGTATTTATTGTGCTTGACGAATCGAGGTTCAGTCATTACATGTTTGACCTAAGCTTACGATAGTCTTAAATATTCTATCGAAAATATTTCTATGAAGTTGCGAAAATGCAAACATGGATTGAATGGTGCCGTAGCGCATTGAAATACATAATTATGTTCATTATTAAATAGTACTTACTCTCTTTTTACAAGCTTCTTATTAACTTGCCATGGTTAGTTAGTATGTTAGTTAGTGGGGGACAAATCTTGCAAGCTTAATTTGACCGACTTCCCAGTGTCCGATGGAGCTGAAATTTTGTATACAGGTTTGGTTCAGATGACAATACAATATTAAAGTACAGTCAGCAAAAAAGCTTGTCATAAAAATGAAATTTTCACTATAAACTTGTTATTCCTATATAGTAAATATTTATTAAAAAATATTTGTTTTGATTAAACAATTAGTTAAAATTTCAAAAAGTTATCAAATTAGCTTTGGCTTAAAATAGTGTTGTGCTATTTCAATGTTATTCCTACTGTGTTAAGCTGATTCCTCTCCTTGTCATAAATCAAATTTATACGTAGAAAAAGGTAGGTACATAAATATGGTAGGCTTGTCACATTTCCTAATCAAATTACAAGCTGTTTTGTAATTAAACTTAGCTACTCTCATAACTATATAATTTATACTAATTGTATATGAGTTTCAATTATGAATATTTCTTACTTCGGCAATACTTTATATACTCACTTATGGTTCAAAATAGGTTTTATTAAAATGTGTATAAAGGTAGTTTAGTGTCTGTAAATGTTATGTCCATAGTAATAATCGTTTATAGTTTGCAAATTTTAGTGTTTATGAGAATACGCTATTTGAAGTAACGGTCCCTTTAATTTAATATTATGATTGTTTTGTAATACAGAAATGTATGTATTATAGGTAGCGTGAATGTATCATCGGGCTTGGCAAAGTTACTAATACTAAAGTACCTACATATATTTAGTTTTAGAGGTGTTGAGAGAAAGTAAGCTTTTATCCAGCCAAGAATAGAATTCGCCTTAGATAAGCCAATATCAGCACATCTTCTGACGAGTTCCCAGCTTGATCCTTGAAAAATGAGAGCAGTATCATCTGCAATTACATCAACAGTTCACCATTGTGTAAGCGCATTTTGCAAAGCTCATTGATGTACACAACCAAGAACGTAAGACCTCTTAGACATTTTTGGCTTCTTCTCAACCCTAAGGTTCAGTCGAGTTCCCAGCTTGATCCTTGAAAAATGAGAGCAGTATCATCTGCAAACATCAACAGTTCACCATTGTGTAAGCGCATTTTGCAAAGCTCATTGATATACACAACCAAGAACGTAGGACCTCTTAGACATTTTTGGCTTCTTCTCAATCCTAAGGTTCAGTGTGAAGCTAAGATTGCTCTTAGCTTGCGCCCATAAGACATAAAAATAAATATAAAAAATACATATTATGGGATTTGCATTGTGAATACCAAAAAGAAAAAAATTAATTAACTATCAATTAAATGACAATTACTCCACTTAAAAGGGTTAACTGTGATCTTTGGGGCACAGCTGATGTGAACATCTTACTTATAAATTACAAAACATCAATAAAATAGTTATTAAATATAATAAAATAGTCATCGGAAATTGAAGCGATGACATTTAAGATAGAGAAGAACACATAAATTTTTCGACCGGTGTTATTTAAAAAACGCCCCAGATCGCAGCGGCAAAAGAATGAAAGAGAACAGGAATATTAACAATGAATAATCAAATTCCATATAAATAGGCGACATTATTAATCAAAATTAATTTGCATACGACACACTGTTTCCCAGTACAGATTCCTTTGAATCTTTGGATAGATAAGAAGAACAATTAATATCAGCGTTCGAGGAAAAAAAGGGAAATCTTGAAACATGGCTGCCGAGGTAAAAATGTGGTTGGTTGATGATTAAATATAATGACACTTGTCCAACTGGTCGCGTACGCAGCGCCGAAAGACAAAATGTCGCAGACGATAATGTATGTATGTCTATCGCAGTTACATATACTTCATTTAACCTTATATAAATTTTATTATGAAATCAATATTTCAAAATCAAGATTTGATTCTATGCTATATTTCTAAGATCAGTCTTTTCAGCCAGACTATTTGAGGATGATCTGCTTTTTTCGAGTTTAAGTGCGCAGTAGGTATTTCGTATGTATTATGTTTCTAGCTTGGTTACGTTTGAATTCTAAGTTCATCTAAATGTATGTAATCATTGTCATCACGCTCTTTCACCTTACCGATTTGGGTAAATTCGTTTAGTACAGTTCAGACTTACAGGCCAACCGTGGGCGTCACTTGTGCTTATAATAGTCATAAATCACAATTTTAGTACTGCGACTGCGATTCTCTCAAATGCATTTATATCATTATGAGCTAATTACGTCTTCAATCTAGGTGGTATTCCTTGAAAGGTTTCTCGTTCATCGTTTTTCTGTTGCAATATGCCGCCATTTTGAATTCAAGTGCTTGTCTGCGCTTTTTTGGTGACCCCCGATGATTGCAAACAGCCAATCAGAGCGGGGGATATTCAGTCAGCTCACACCTCGACCAACCAGCCATGTTTTATTACGAAATACTGTCATCGGTTGGCCAAATTTATTGTTTCCTTTATTTACAAAAATAGGCTCTTTAATGCTTAATTAGCATAAGATTGACATTAATGTAGTAGTTTAGTGAAAGTCCAGTTGAATGCGTCAGGGTTGTCACTAGAAGTCGTTACAACTTTGAATTAATATGAAAGATTTTTTATAATGATAATCGATTTACATACAAATGGTGCATACAGAACGCCGTTGTGGACACTGTCAAGCAATGTTTATTTCATAGATGAGACTTAACATATTCTGTAGTTAATTCGTCATTAATAGACAGAATTGAGTGATTTGTTATATTTAACAGAATGAAGTGTCAAATATCATTTACATAGGTAGCTGTTCCCTATTAATATTAATTTTTAAATTAAGAAGCATATGACTAATAATTTGAATAAATATTTGCTTTGAACAGATATTTTAAAACCAATAGTGAGAGCTCTCGAAAGCACATATAGATATTAAGTAAAAAATAATATAAACTGCTTTGCATTCAGATTTCATTTTTATTTGGACTTTCTCGAAATTATCGTTATTGCCAAATTCTAAGTAAAAAGTATCTTTATGCGTAAAAAAATTTAATTTACAATTAAGTTACAATTTAATGTGCTAAATTTTTTCATTTCCTTATTCATTAAAAATAATTAGCCTAGAAGACATCTTATATTAGAGCACATGCATATTCTTAGAGTCTCTTGCCTGCACAATGCCACTTTTTGTAGCGCTGTCGACGTGCGTTTCTGTCGATATAGACGCGATACGCACGCAAGTCTCGATTTATATAGATATTAAGTAAAAAATAATATAAATTGCTTTGCATTCAGATTTCATTTTTATTTGGACTTTCTCGAAATTATCGTTATTGCCAAATTCTAATTAAAAAGTATCTTTATGCGTAAAAAAATTTAAATATGGACTTAAGTTACAATTTAATGTGCAAAATTTTTTCATTTCCTTATTCATTAAAAATAATTAGCCTAGAAGACATCTTATATTAGAGCACATGCATATTCTTAGAGTCTCTTGCCTGCACAATGCCACTTTTTGTAGCGCCGTCGACGTGCGTTACTGTCGATATAGACGCGATACGCACGCAAGTCTCGATGTAGCAAGTCGATACATAAGTGTGCTGCAAAAAATCGCGCCGTTAAAAAGCGCGCTGTCGACCCGCGTGTGTATCGATACAGACGCAAACCAACTGCTCTGCAGGAAAAAAGTGTGCCGCCAACGTGTGATTTTTTACAGCGCTAAAAAATGAAGAAGATAAGCTGGACTGAGATGGTTGGAAATGAAGTGGTATTGAAAAGGGTAAATGAATAACGTCCGATATTAAAAATCATAAAAGACAAGATGTAGAATGATCGGCCACTTGATAAGACATGACAAATTTATTACAAACATTATAGAAGGAAACATAGAGGGAAAGAGAGGAAGAGGAAGGCCAAGAAGAGCCTACACGGAACAGATCAATGAAAATGTGAACGTCGTGTCTTATCAAGAAGCCAAGGAACTGGCTTTGGACAGAAACAAATGGAGGAAGCTACACAGACAAGAGCGTGGCTCTTAAATTAAGAAGAAGAAAAAAATCGTGGTGTGCATAGGCTCTAACATTGGCAACCCTGAGGAAAGGTGTGGATCTCGTCAGAGGAGTTATTACGGGACCGCTGGCACCCAAACCGTTTTCCCTGTTACAGCCATCCGACTGTCACACTTGTAACTATTTGTAACAAGATCTGATTGTAGGTCAAAGGGTATCAGTTTCTTTAAAAGCTTGAACAAGATGTGCTACAAAGCGAGATTCGTGATCAATATCAGTAAAACAAGTAAGTTAGGTACTTTCTGGTTAGATTTTGTTTCTATTTTTTACATTATAATGTGAATGGAATTTGATATTGACTCCTTGGATCTAGGTACTTTTTTTATCCACAACGGGGTAGCACTTAGCCTTCATCACATCTGATGTTATGTGGTGATAAGGCTGAAGGTGGAAACGCACTATTCCCGGAATCCTCAATCACTGAGGAACTGGCTATATTTTCTCTAATTCTCTATCATTGTTATGGCGTCAGACTTAAATAAGACGGTGGTAGCTAGCCAAGCGGACTAAGAAGCTTGTTCTTACGACCAACCAAACCGAATACAATATGTACCCCCACTGTGAATCGAACCCGCGACCTCTAAGTCAGAAATCAGTGGTGCGAACCACTAGACCACTGTAAATTAGGTTTAGGTTATGTAACTCATTATCATTAGGATCACTATAAAATACGCTATCAGGCCAGTCAAAATCTCAATGACAATCGAAATGCGACTGTTCAATTTAATTCCAGCCAACTAATAAATTAACAACGGTAACTTTATTCATTCGCCACCGTTCTAACATTTACAATTCAATGGAACCGAATACGATAGCTATAAGGTGTCGATCGAATCGAATAATCGATGCAGAAAAATCGATACATCGTCACGATTGAGTCGTATGGAATGCGGTGTCCGATTACAATGCCGTGTTTACACGTTAAAAAGAAATTTTTACCATAAATTTAGTAAATTGCGATTGATATAACCTCTAGCATGTTTTAGGTAGCTGGATTTGGTGGATATTGTAATTTTATGTATCTGCTGATCTTTTACTAAATTGAAAATATTCCTTTTCTAGGTTTTTTATTGAAATGAACGCTTATGCCTACTTACTTCATACGATTGAAACCTACATGGAAATACATCTTAGTTATCTTATTATAAGAAAGAAATTTAAAAGCTGTTTCTAAGCTGTTTAGGTATCATCATCAAATAAAAGTGCTCACTAAATGGTGATCATTAAAATATATTAATTATTACAGATTGCAACGCAGTTCTCGTTCTCTTTTCAATTACCTACCACAAATGGTCTGTTGTTAGAAATAATTCGGAAGTTCTCATGGTGATTCGACAAAAATGAGTCAACAGTTTATAAAAATATAGGTCCTCACATAAACAAACGTCACCACAACAACCATAACCTGTTCAGTAGGTACTTCTAGTGTAAGTTTGACAATGTTTAGAGTTCTATTTATGACGTTATTTCTTTACCATTACGTCTGCCAAGATTTAACTAAAACGCGGTAGTAACGTTTGCACATTTACTAACTTACACTCAGCCCTCTGCTCGTGATTCTGTTGCTGAATCATCAACAAATTTTCCGCTCATAAATTAGTGAAACACTTACTTGGATCAATATTCTATTCATTCTAGCTAGGCTGACTGGCAAGCTATTCAAAAGGATTATTTTATAATAGGTACTTATTTAGCATAACAGAGCAGCTTCGCCAGACTTACAATAAATTATGATTAATTTTGGCCTCAATTCTTATTAACCGTGAAATTCCAGATTTAATGTTTGATAAAAAAATACATGTCTCGGAATGTGATCTTTGCTCAAGTAAGCTAATCCGATGATTTGTTTCGACTGCATGTGCGAGACGAATGAGTTTATTCCGTATGGATCCTTTAAATGCTTCATGTAAGTATACCGATTCAGAAAGATTTGATTCAACGACAATTGGTTCAAATTACTTGCTTTGCTCACAAGGGTGTGAAACACATTTCGTTGGTCGCAAAAACTCTATAATGATGTTTTGAGTACATCTAGTGGTTAACAAACTTTTATGTGAAAGGAAAATAAAATTACGAGGATTATAGGGTTCATTACTCTTGTATTTTATTCACTATATTACTGCTTCAAAACTTCAAGGGTGAAATAAATATAATTATTAAGGAAACTTCCGGATAAAAAACCTAGAATAGTGCTTGAAAATTGTTTTAAAACCACTATAACTGTAGCATAATCTGTAATATAAAATGATACAGACGACATCCAGACACAATAAACATATAGTAATGAGTCCATAAAATATGTCGATCTGTCTGTAGATCGCCGACACGGCGGAGACTTGCCAACCACACGTCGGGAAAACACGACTGTAAGCCAGAGTCCACACGAGTCACACATTGGGGCGCCAAAAATGAGCATCCACTGCTACACACAATATTGAGTTGATGTTATGATACTGATATAATTTTGAACTCATCACACAAACTAAGCGCTATTTTGTTATCCGTTCATTAAGAAAAACGGGGCAAATTACCAAGTGTTAAAATCATGTAAATATCAAACCCAAATCGTAAGACGCTATTGAAAATTATATAATTTAAACTTATTTGTACTTTCTGTGTTCATTTTATCA
This sequence comes from Crambus lathoniellus, assembly GCA_949710035.1. Taxonomy (NCBI): domain Eukaryota; kingdom Metazoa; phylum Arthropoda; class Insecta; order Lepidoptera; family Crambidae; genus Crambus; species Crambus lathoniellus. The sequence goes on along the minus strand of OX453309.1, from coordinate 28,360,363 downwards.
TCACTAATGTGTTATGCATATTTTATTATATAAAATGAATCTCTAATTCGAACACCAATATGCACTTTACCTTACGGACGAATCATGGTCGTCGTCTTTATCAAATGCATTTTCACTACAAGTTTTTGCATTTCCACCAATTATTACATTTTGGGCTTTAACTTCTAAGCAATTGGGTTCAAATTTAGTATATAGTCATCGTGGAAAAATAAAGACAGTCTTCAGTGACAATAAACTTGTCAACAAATTGCTGTCGTGAAAATTAAGTTTTTCATCAACGCCTCTGCTGTCTCGTCTACTGTGCGGTTCGTCTGGAGGACTTTCCAATGATAAATTGTCATTGTTTATTGGTTTTATAGAACTATAAAGAACTGAATAATGATTGCATTATGTCTCATATATATTTTAACTGGAAAATGCTGGATATGTGTAATCTTCATGTGTTTGTCTCCTCAATAAAGCGTGGACTTTATCTGAAATTTTCAGAATGTTGTAGGTATCAGCCAGCTGTATAATAATAATAATAAATAATAAATAACTTCTTACATTCACACCAATTATCTAAGCCTATTTTAATTTCATTACGAAACTGTATCATGGAAAACTTGATAACGGATAAATATATACTTAAATACTTTTTGTTTGTAAATACATACTTAATATACATAGTAAACACCCAGACCAAGACAAAATAAACATGTTCATGCACACAAATATTTGTCTTGTTCGGGAATCGAACCCGAGACCACTGGCGCAGAAGGTGGGTAGCCTACCCCTGCGCCAAATCGGTCGTCGAATATCTTATATCTTATATATATCTTATGTTGTTAAATGCAGTACAGCCACAAGAAAATAGGTGACTAATTTTTTTCTGTTTTACCAATAAGGGCTCATTCACATTAGGTCGCTATCAGTGCAGCAGCAGCGCAACAACCGCGCTGCTTTACATATTTAAGTCGCGCTGAAGCCGCACTGATTTCGACCTAATGTGAATGAGCCCTAACAACAGTCCTGGTGATTATGACATGACTGGAGGAGGTTTTTACCTCGCAGTGGACGTACCTATTGCTGAAAATTAATGATTGCGAAGTTAATGAATCCTTATTAGTTCTGGCAGCACTGTTGATTTATAATATAAATGTTTTATGCATATTTTCCTTTTTTAAATTAAACAACGGATAAAGTAACAATAAACAGAATTATGTCAATTTGATTACGCTATGTGAAAATTAAATACCTATTCATATTCAGTGATAATATTAATAACAATATGTTGTTATTAATATTGTCACTGAATATGAATAGGTATTTAATTGAGAATTAGGTATTTATTTAAGATGCGCCAGTCTTGCTATGGCAAGACTGGCGCATCTCAGTGTCATATGAGAAGACACATAAATCGTCTCCCGACAGACATAAAAGCAAGATTACAGGCTAATTGAAATGAATTGCTCTTTAAAAATATACGTGGCGTCTCCAAAAACTGTGAGATTAGCAGATTTTTCCGAAATCTCAGATGAATTATGGCTTTGACCAATTTTAACGACCATTTCGAGTTATTGTTGTCGCGACCGGGGTAATGGGGGTTTAAGAGGATATAAATGTCGAATTTGAAGTTTGTGGCCTTTTAATGGGTATCCTACATGTTTGATTGCTACTTAAATCTGTTTGTCGGTTTCAACGTTATTAGCTTTTTTGTGGCCATTTTATTTACTCTTCAGTAGACGCGTATCTTTTTAATTACCTCTTCTTTAACTTTTATTACCAGTCAAAATATTTAGAAGTGAGTATTTTATTACAAATGGCTGACATGCTTTTTGAAAACTGTGTTTTATAAAAAAGAAATCTTTAATAAAATGGTCATGTACGCGGTATTCTCAATGTAGTAGGTACGGGTAAGGTTACTGTGAATTTTTGACAAGATTATGATAACGCGAACGTACGATATTAACTAAATTAAATGGTAACTACTTAATAGACATTCTTTGAAAATATTACTGAAATATTTCCCTTCCAATTAAAAGCAGGCAAATTGTATCGACGTCTTGAATACTTAAGGACTAGGTAACAGTGTTCTTGTTTTCTAGAATTGATCTCCCTGATACATTTAAACATGAAGTTTAATAAATTACGCAACTTCTAATGCTGCAAGGCCGCTCTCAGTGGGCTGGAGTACATTTTCCATAAAATCCGTATCCCAGATGCCAAAGCAACTAATTATTATTCGATCAAACTATTAAACGTTACGCCTTCCACTAGAATTCCTATTGTAAATCTTGTTTTACCTCCAACTCTATTTGAAACTGCTGCATTGCTAACACAATCTATTATTGCAGCTAATTAATTGGTTTAATTGGAGTTTATCAAAAGGTTAGGGTGCTTATTTTTGTAGGTATTTCGGATTGGATTGTCAGTTTTAAGTGAATTAGAGCACGGGTCTTATTATGTATTATTTGCAGATGGGCAAAACGTATTTTAGTTTTGTTTATTCCTCACTGTTTAAACTCATAATAAAAATAAACGCTATCGAGTCAACCTTAAATAGGACTATTTAAGATTGACTCGATAGCATCTCAAATGCTTTTGCTCACAGATGAAAGATAATTTAAGTTAAAAGGTAATAATATTTTGTATCTAAATCAGAGCAGCGCCACCTTCGGTCGTCTAAGGAACTAAAACTCAATAGGCAGCACTTTAATAGCTTTGGCAGCATTTTGACGGATGGTGGAGCTAGTTAAAGTGCTCGTCAGATAAGTCTGCGCGTGGATAACATAAGAACAAAAAAATGCACTGTAACTAGCGCCAAAAAACGCGCCAGTCACGCGCAGAGTTATCTGACACACACTCTACTCATATTACGATTACCATAAAAAGAGCTTTGGTATTATTTTCTTTTTTTGCATTTACAATGACGTTTTATTTTTCAATGTGATAGTTTATTGTACTGGAGTTACTGATGATGAAGACTTTAGCGCTGTGCGATGAATGAAACATGAGCATGTCATCTTTCAGACAATTATAATTTCTCTTGATTTCTTCAAAAGTTGTTTTTATTCAATACTGTTCTTATCAAACTTTGTTTGTCTTGTGGCTCGCGCTTGCACCACTCGTCGGCAATTTTGACCGTCTTGACATAGTTCTCGCAGCATCTGAGAAAACACTACAGCTCATACCAATTACATTACTTCTTGACCACACAAGACGACGAATTATATAATTTGACGCCTTATTCTTCCACTTATTGATAAGCTTCATTTGATTAATGCCACTTAGAGTTTGGGTAAAAATTATTGATAAAAGGGACTTTTTTTTTTTTTTTTTATCCTCAACGGGGTAGCATTTTACAATAATCTAATGTTATTGTTATGCCAGCATTACCGAACCTTCATTTATTTAATTTTTTTGAACTAAACTGTCAATGTATCAAATTCAATCGAAAGTTTTATTTGTTTTTGAATTGGAAAGTTCTTTAGCGGCGTTATGCACTTTTGTGATGGGAAAAAAATGTTTCGCGTCAGGACACGTGACCTGATCGAAAAACTGTTGCAATGTCATTAGAATACGAAGGCAAATTTCGACATCGTTTCCAAAACTTTAATAGTTCAAGTTAGAAAACGGGCGGCATTGAAGCCAGAAGACCTCGGTTAAATTTTTTCCTTTTTTTTGCCAAATTCCTTTTTTTTTGAGAAAAAGTCTAGGGAGCCCTTTTCACTTTTGCCGGCACGCCCGAGGAATACTTTAGTTTAATTTTTACATTAAAAGAATATTGTAGACTTATAAACTTTGTTATTGTTGATCGAAGATTATAAATTATTGATTACGTAATTAGCTTAAACAGTGACACAGTCAGATTCATTCATCACTCGCCTGAAGCATAAATAGGCGCTAAACAGTACACAAATCATATTTATTTAATTGTGCCGGGGCGATATCTCATAACAGTGCCGGATTTATGTCCTAAAGGAATGTTACAAAAGATTTATTCGAGCGTAACTAACTGTGGTAGATAAAACAGCTGGTTTCGTTTTAAAATTATTGTCAAAACTTATTTGATGTTGGAGTTGGGGTAATTTTCTATAATTTTCATTCCTTCACTCCCTATAAGGCTTCTTATGGAGCAAATTCTGAAGTAGTTCGCCAAATATTATAAGCCGCCCGCAGTTTCACCCGCAATCAGATTATTTTCTGTGCTCGTTTTTTTGACATTTAAACGATACCAGAACTAGACTACTAGGTCTATAATTATTAGCGTGTATCATACTGATGTTTTTTTATTTATTTAAAATGTTTTCCAAAATATTATAAAACAAGTTTTTATAAATAATAATAATAATAAAATACGCTTTATTGCACACAAAAATAAATATCTATAGAAGAAAAACAGTTACAACAGACAAAAGTATACAAAAGGCGGCCTTATTGCTTAACAGCAATCTCTTCCAGACAACCTTAGGTGGAAAGAAAGAAATAAATAAAAGTGGAGTATAGGGGAGTCGGTGCGCTATGGAAAGAATTTTAAGAAGGAAATATAAATAAATTATGATAAACTACTTAGTAAAATATAATTTATAAGCAATGAAAGGGATAAATACAACATATAAATGATAGTTAACACTGAGGACCAGAAGAAAGGAAATAACGACGAACTTCATTGCGAAAGGATCCCAGAGTTTGGGCTTTCCTGATACCTTCAGGTAATGAGTTCCACAGACGAACAGCGTGTACGGAAAAGGAGTAGGAAAAGAAGTCGGTAGAGTGCCGTGGAATTTCTAGAGTGAGATTAGTTGTAGAACGCAAAGTACACTGCGAAGACGAGGAATGAAAGGAGAAACAGCTTTTAAGGTAAGGTGGGGACGTTGGTAGAAAAAGAACAGAGTAGAGGAGCGTAAGAGTGTGTAAGTCCCTGCGCCGGCGAATTGGGAGCCAATTAAGTTTGGACCGGAAGTGAGACACATGGTCATATTTGCGGAGGTTAAAAATAAATCTGATACAGACATTCTGCAGTCGCTCAAGTTTACCAAGTAACTCCTCCGATAGATCAGTGTAACAGACATCAGCGTAGTCAATAATAGATAGCAGGAGAGATTGCGCCAAAGTGGTTTTGGTGGTAATAGGCAAAAAATTACGGAGGCGGTTAAGAGATCCGTATGCAGCGAAAATCTTTTTCCTAAGTTCATGAACCTGTGGCCTCCAAGAAAAATGCTGGTCAAAAATAACGCCAAGGTTTTTTACAGTTTCCGAGTACGGAATAACAGTGCCATCTAAAGAAACTGAGGGAAGCTGTTCAAAGTCGATCCTCGAAACGTAATAAGAATTACCAATAATTATGCACTGACTTTTAGCCGTGTTTACAGCAAGACCAAAGGATTTACTCCAACTACCGATCAGCGCTAAATCTGAGTTGACGACTGCAATTGCACGTGATAGTTCAGATAAAGGTGCTTGATTGTATATTTGCAAGTCATCCGCATATAAGTGGTAGGAACTGGAAATAGAATCAGTGATGGTATTAATAAATATTGAAAAAAGGAGTGGAGATATGACACCACCCTGGGGAACACCGGCATTGATGTCACTCCACTCCGAGAACGAATCTCCAGTGCGGACGCGCTGCCTTCGTCCTAACAGGTAACTTTGAAACCAGTCAATTGCAGTAGGAGATATGTTAAGAGAACGTAAAACACCAAGAAGAATGTCAAAATCGACGGAGTTGAAAGCGTTACTAAAGTCCAATAAAGTCAATACAGTGAGTTGTCGATTTTCCATCCCCCGGCGAATGTCATCTGAGATCTTAGTTAGGGCTGTGGAAGTGCTATGGCCTTTCCGGAAACCAGACTGATAGGGATTAAGGAGATGGTTGAAATGGAGATAACCAGTAAACTGGTGGTGAATCAGCTTTTCTAGGACTTTGGAGAGGAAAGGTAATATGGAAATAGGCCGGAAATCGGTAAGGAGCATTGGTTTGGATTTTTTGGGAAGAGGGATAACATTGGAGTCCTTCCAGGAGGCAGGAAAAACACCGGTTGTAATGGACGTATTAAGAATATGGGAAATTATAGGAACTAGTACATCAAGGATGGGAAGGATCATTTTTCGGCTAATACAATCAGCACCTACAGCAGAAGATTTAATTGACAGAATTGTTCTCTTAACATCACAGTCCGCAAATTGTTGAAGAATAAAAGGATCACAGTCTTGGATTGGCAAATTTGAAAGATTTTGCAAGGTATTGGCTTTGACATTGCCATCGATAGGAGTCGAAGAAGTGAAGTGACTGTTAAGTTGGTTGAAATCTACATTGTTAAGGAAATTATCTGTATGAGCTTTGCCAATCCCAAGAGTTCTTAAGAATTTCCATACTCTCGCTGGGTCTTCATTTTCAACAGAGTTATGTATGTGGCGCCTTTGAGCGTCCCTAACTACCGTATTGCACCGGTTTCTGGCTCGGTGATATTTTTCCTCATTACGTTTCGTAGGATCGAGCTTGAACCAAATCTTTTTATTTTGAATTATCTTGAATTTTCCAAAGTTATAGGACATAAAATTTTCTAATTAGACAAGGAGAGAACGACTATCTTTATGGCGTCTCACCAAGTCAGTAGCGTCATAGTCTTGCGATATAAGATTTCGTTTTAGAAAGAGCCAGCTATAGTAAAAATAAATCAGCTTATTATTCACTTGTTAAAATAGATTCAATTTATTTTTTACATTCGTATTCTTAAGAGTTATGTTTTTTATCTTCATCAATAAGCATCTACATTTCAACAAAAGTGAAATGCCCCATTTAAACGCTTCTAGAAATATTAGGTAGGTAGGTATAATCGTATAAAAGACTATTTAATTAAACAACGAAAAAGCTGAATCTGTACACACATTCATACTTATAGGCCAATCTCACACTGTGTGTCCTGCTTATGACCTGCGATTTTTCTCGTGTCTTAAAGCGGTCGTAATGTAAATTTTGAATGAGGGTACTATCTAGAACGTTGTTTATGATCTTGAGTTTCAATTGAGGTAACAGCGTCTAATACCGTTGTCTTAAAAGCTGCACCAATTTCATTAATAGGTATAGACAATATTTTAGAAACATCATTCATAGCCATTGGCACCCACTGCTGCACTCAAGGTTATTATAACATCCTACTAATATTATAAATGCGAAAGTTTAGATGTTTGGATGTTTAGATGTTTGGATGTTTGGATGTTTGTTACTCAATCACGCCATAACGGCTGAACGGATTTGGATGAAATTTGGAACACAGATATAGCCTGGAGAAAAACATAGGCTACTTTTTATCCCGGAAAAAATCACATTCCCGCGGGATAACGTCATGTAGTTCACGCGGGCGAAGCCGCGGGCGGAAAGCTAGTCGTAAATATATTCAAAATTCTACAAATTTAAATGTATGGATTCACTGCTGTTGTTGCTAGCTACAATGCGAGGCTCTTCCATTACTACTTATAACCTCTTTATCTTCTGTTTATTTTATTGATTCTACCGAAATTTTAGTAAAAAGAGCTTTTATATCACAAAACGTCTCAGTGTAAGGATCGCCTAAAGCTCAGGGGTTAAAAGCCAAGCAGAGGCCGGATCCATCCATATTTCAATCAGGGCCGATTCACTGACATTTATTTACATGTGCCGCATCTATTTTAGATTGAGTAAATCTGTGTTCTTATTTGGGATTCGGCGTTTCGTGTTGATGTTAAGCAATCAATCCTATTTGCTTGTGAAGTTCCCGTTAGACTTTACCACTATAGATTTAGAGATTAGATTAGCTTGTTTAATTAGCTAGTTAGTTTTGGATGTAATGTTGTTATCAAAGCTTCTTGTGATACTTACTTGATTGGTGGGGTTACGTTTTGCTGTGGTTTCTTTTGAAATCTGCCTGCTGTAAAAGCTTAGTGTTATTGATCCTGCTACTAGCAATATCACTGTTTATGTTTTTGTAAGCAGTCTAAAATTCTAAATAGGTTATAAGTTGTACTTAAACTTTTTAATAAGTAAATTGATAATATTACTAATAATTATTACTTCATCATCATCATCATGCCAGCCAAACGACGCCCACTGCTGGACATAGGCCTCCCCCAAGGATCACCACAACGATCGGTCCTGCGATGCCCGCATCCATCAGTTATTACTTGTTGACTTGCAATTATTTATTAATCAGCTCAAAATACTAATAAAATAAATAATTTAAAAAAACTAATATAAAATTAAAGATCTGTAATAGATTGACACACTATTGAGAGCGAAATAAAATGTAAATAAATAATTAAACACGGTAATCTGTTGATATAAACAGAGACTCTCTAAACACTAATTTACAAAACCTTCCTGCCTCGAAATTGCTTCAAATATTGTTCATATTTTATGACACTATTGGATTGGATCCCATTGGATTCAATTATAACATTTCAAACTAATAACATTCATGTTTTGTGTTCTCATAATTTCCACTTTCACCTAATTTACTACCGGTCCAAAAGGTCTTATGCGCCATTACTTTAGTGTATTACTGGGTGGTCTTACTGAGTGTTGGTATGACTAAATTAACTCCTTCTTATACTGAAAATGCAATAAACAATGTGATTAACTCCCACCGATGAGCTGCAGAATTTATTGAGTGAATCGTGTCGGTGTTACATGTGATACCATTTGATGGCTTTAAACAAGACGAAAAATAAGTTGTTAGAAATATATTTAGATATTTTCAAGTTGTATAGCCCTTGCTTAACTCGTACATTAACTTGATATTGAACTTGATTAAGACTTGATGATTGAAACGACTCACGTAAATAAACACTTGATTTTATTGATATTTTGTAAAGTGTGTGCACACTAAGAAAGACAGCTTAGAACTAATTATAAAATAAATAACATCATTAATTCGTTTTTACACCTGCAGTCTATGGGTTGAGTACACACAGAGGACGCTTTCAGCCCTGCGCGTCCAATATAATAACGGGTTCAGGATGCTGATGGGGCTGCCTCGGTGTACTGCAGCGCGTCAGCGATGTTCACTGAGGCTCGCATAGACAGTTTCCCGGTAGTGTTACGCAAGCGGATTGCCTCCGCGTGGCGCCGCGTCCGAGACAGCTCCAACAGCCTCCTGGCGGCGATAGGGAGTCGCTATTGCTGTCCTATCTTGAGACACTGGAACAGCGTCCATATCGGCTCGAGGCCTGCGATTGTCAATGTTAAGTAGGTTGTGTACATGCACGCACAGCCTACTTAATAATGACTAAGTTTATCTCATTGTTCCATTTTAAGTACCTAACTCTTATCGATTAACTAACCCTAGCTTAAGGCTTGAGCACACCAAACGCGGGTCAGGAGCAGAGCAGGTCAGTAGAAGCGCGGGAGTCGGCGGGAGTCGGTACACTGAACGCAGCAACAGTTTCAAAGCAGTTGCAACGCGGGCCCGTGTTCAAACCGCGTTCAGTGTGACGGGTTAGGCAGGCAGTAGGCATTATACAACTCTCGTCAACTGCTTTCGACGCGCTGCGCTGCACTGCGAACGCCCTGCCTCGGTGTGTCATGCTAACATGGCCGCCATAGTGCGTTTGTGCACTACCACTGAATTTTACCGATCCGGAAAAAAACGGATGCTTGTATTTAATTAATTACTAATATAAATGATTAATTATTAAAATACAAGCATCCGATTTTTTCCGGATCGGTAAAATTCAGTGTAGTGCACAAACGCCCATAGTTATACAACAGCGCGGGCCCGCGCTCAAACTGCTCTGCGCCGCGCCTGCGCTGCTTCTGCCCCGCTCCCGCGCCGTTTGTAGTCCGGCAATAGCAGTGCGGCTCGGCGCGGTGCAGAGCGGTTTGAGCGCTGGTCCGCGTTCAAATTTATTGTGACGTAGTTCATAGAGTTTCTTGTATTACAACTTGCGCGGGCCCGCATTCAAACAACGCTGCTTCTGACCTGCGTTTGGTGTGCTCAAGCCTTTATAAGTATTTTTGTTGTAAACACTAACCCACTATATTGAAAGCATTTTTTCTAAAATAAAGATTTATTATTATTGTTAATATTAATTGTGACGAATTGACTCATCAAGGTTTTGCTAAGTAGATTTTGTATTAAATGCAAAGTATTATTTTTTTAAACGATTGGTACGGTTTGTGGAAAAAGTAATATAATTATGTAGCTTAAGTACTTCCGCAAAAACACAACATGCAAGATGCATCGCCCTCCCGCCAGCAAAACACAAATTGCACATGCACAAAACTATCAGTGCACAATAGGTACATGCACCTGCAGATATACTGCGACACACCTTCACCGATTAATCGAAATCTAGCACCGAAACTATTTAGTCGGTGTTGGATTTCGCACGATTTAACAGCTCTTGAGGATGTCCCGGGTTGGGGTGAAACACAAGTAGAGTAGTCTAATCGGTGAAGTTGCAAAGTGTGTCGCTGCAGTCTGGAGGTATTGTGCAATAATTTAGTGGTGTGCGTGTCGTGTTTTTTGCGAAAGTAAGCTACATATATTTCTTTTTTCACAATGGGTCCCTATCTTCCGCCAAGTGACACCTGATTCAATTAAAACTTCTACAAAAGTTAAAGTCTGAAGATACAATTTTAAGCTGGAATTTTCCTACATGAAAATATAGCCAATACAGCTGCGTCCCAAAATTTTAAAAATCATGAATTAAACACTAATTGACATTCCGTTTGTTGAACTTTCGGAAATGAGTAAATATTAATGAATAATGGAATATTTTTTTCAAATATATATTTCAAGCGAAAAAATCGGAGCGAAGAATCAAAAAATATCTTTTTTGGATTTGACCCCAACCAATTCCTTGAACTTAAAAGTCACATGCGCAGCGCTTACTTTAAATTTTAACGATGTTTACAATACCGCTAATTCTGTTACTGGACATCTTCAAATCTGTGTATTAAAACGTCAGAATGCTCTCGGATCAAAAGGAGTTCTATCTATATAAAGTGTTGCATTTCGGTGGCCCTCCGGCATTTCCTATTTGGTTTTGCAATAAATCTTTTCGTGGAAAATGCAGGTGAACGGGCAAGTTTTGTAACACCAGGAAAAAAAATGGGGCTTTACATTTTAGACGATCATCTCCATCTATCACTTGAGTGTAAACACTTCAGTGTTTTTCAGTGTTGTATGTGAATCCTGACAGTAAATAAATTGTCCGTTGCGACTTCGAATTTCGAAATAAAAAAGTAAAATTGATGGAATAGGATTTGCAAGCAAACACGCAAGATGATAATTGAATAGTCAAATGATAATAATTAAATACTATGGGCGTTTGTGCACTACACTGAATTAAAATTCAAACGTCTTTTAGTAACTATCGGTTGAAGACTTATGCGCCATCAAGGGTGAACGAAAAGTATCATCTTCTTGGCTAAATTGCTGGGGCTATAGGAACGGTTCAATCCGTTTATATAATTTTGCTAATCGCTTATGCCGGTGTAATATCCCTATTCCAATGATTATTTTAACGCCTTGATTATTGCGGTAATAGGTGATATGCTTATTTAAAGGACCGGTATGCAATCTATTCTACCGAAAAATCGTCAACTTCGTGGATAAATAGCGCACGTTTTATTATCACTTTTGAATTTATTTAAGTGTTACTTTATGTTGTTTTCCAGACTTTTCGACATCTTTTCAGAAGCCGTGGTAAAGGGTGACTCGTGGTGTGACCACGGCCTATGTAAGTTATATCTAATAGTTGTTTTACTACTAACAGTGCGCGCAGAAACATACGATGTGTTCCTTGCTTATCCTCAAATGCCGAGCATATTCCGTCAAATGGACCCCCTTTGAGATCTACCCACGTCAGTGCAAACTTAAATGTAACATGCAACTTTGAGACACGGAAATGCTTGCAACTATTGGTAACATAATTTGGTATTCGAATCTTGAAGCAGTATATTCATTATAGTGTTCAGTAAGTTCATGCATATAGACTAACCCCAACAGATGAGTACAACGTAGAATATATTAATTAGATCATTTATTTCTGCGATGGACGAAAACGAACTCGCACCTAGTCAAAATCGATGTAGGATTAAGGAATAAATATGTCATTTTAGTCGCATATGAATCCGAAGAGAAAATCTGCAAGTACTTAATTGCTTTTTCAATATCGTATCCATATTTGATTAAATATCTAAGATACTCGATTGGATTATACACCTCAATGATACAAGCCATTTTACTTCAACTAACGTCACTATTTGTTGAAAGTAAATCAAAACATTCATCACTTTAAAACTTACCGCTCAAACGGTGAAATTAGCATCACATAAAATTTTCCAAAAGTGCTAATTTCTATATAATGGCATCATAAACACTTGTGTCGAAATCAAAGTTGCGCAGACGCAACAAATCCAAACACTAGTCATGAATAACACAAACAACGCAGCTTTGGTACATGACAGAACTGAGTTCAGCTCAATTAAGAGTTTATTGAAGTCAATATGTAAACTTTAAATTTCGTAACACCAAATGCTAATATTGGAACGGAAGGTGCATCCAATATTGAACCTTAAAATAATGCATCAGAATGCAATGCAAACACGCGAAGATCCGTTGAAAGGATTAACTAATTGATGTCAGGATGTTTTACACTTCCTTTGGGTGTATGTAGAGGTTTCAGCTAACAAGCAATTAATTATCATATTTACTTAAATCCCATCAGAATCTTAAGACAGGTGCATTGAGAACAATTTGTGTTCTCATATTTGTGGCTTACTAGGATAAGTTTGTTTACTTCACCAGCAGATGTTCCATTAAAAAAATATTTTGAATATATGGACGAATGTACAGAAAGCTAATAAAATTTACTTTTGAATATACTGACCCTAATTATTGGTAAGTAGTAGACTTGTATAAATTGTTTCAAAAGATTAACTATCATGTATAACAGAAATGTCACTTTGTAATGACATGCAGAGAATCTGACACACTTATGGGCTACGAAGATTTTTATCGACAAAAAGATAGAATCATTGAATTAAGCTATTCTATAATATCTTACAAGATGGAAAGCCAATTGGGAACGGGAATTATTATTCTAGAAGCCAAGCCAAGGTGATGACACTAACGGTTTAGGAATATAAATAAGCCTAGACGATCGTAAATATCGAATAGAAGTAGAAAATGAAAGCCTAACTTTAATCGAATATAAATATACTAGCTTTCCGCCCGCGGCTTCGCCCGCGTGGACCTCGCGACGTTATCCCGCGGGAATGTGACATTTTTCCAGGATAAAAAGTAGCCTATGTTCCTCTCCAGGCTACAAAGTATCTATGTTCCAAATTTCAGCCAAATCCGTTCAGCCGCTTTGGCGTGATTGAGTAACAAACATCCAAACATCCAAACATCCAAACATCTAAACTTTCACATTTATAATATTAGTAGGATAATTCTTGGTTTATATATTAAATCTATACTATACTATACTATACAAGAAAGATTTGACTGTTTGTTTGTATGTTTGAATTGAATAGGCTCCGAAACTACAGGACCGATTTAGAAAATTCTTTGACCAGAAAGCTACATTCTTCCTAGGCTATATTTTATCCCGATATTCCCACTGAAACGGGTACCACGAGGGTAAAACCGCGAGGATCCGCTAGAATACAATATATAAATATAATGTAAGAAATAAACGGAGAAAATATAATCTTACCCAAATGTGCTCTATAACACTAACTTCCGGTTCCTCAAAAATATACGAATTATTTCTACCCAGATTTGCCTTGCCACAATTCAATTTATGGGTCACTTCTCAATGAAGCCTTTGTTTGATGCAGTAGTTTATGTCTTTAACATTTCATTAGTGACTAAAATTTATAAATTTATAACTAAGTACTCAATCAAAATCTTAAAACCAATAAAGCCAAAATCTGCGTGCGCATCGCAAGAAATGCACCACAAACTTTTACTAAAATACTACTATTTTAAGCAAATCTAATATAGGTACATTGACTGGGCTATACGGGCAAAGCCCGGATGCGCTCGTTCAATAAATACCAACATCAATATGAACTGAACAAACATTCGGCCGATATTAATGTATTTGTTCAGACATTGTACAAATAGTTGCATATCTAGGGCCGTAAGCTTGCCTTATTTGGTTAATAAAATAGATGCGAGCTTGCAAAACATCGACAACTACTGACAGTTACCTATACGTAATCAACTTAAGAGTTTCCGTAAAAGGTGATCTTGTAGCTTTGTAATCTTATTCCTAATCAAAACGTGCTTTTGAGATAGACATTTTAAAGACATAATTCAGGGCGTGTTTTTGGTTAACTTATTTATTTACTTTAGCTTTCAGGGCTCTTATAAATAAATATGAGCCGATGGGGTCAAATCCCCGCTTCAGAGGAGGACTGTGATTGCGGAGCCCCAACTCAGACCATGGCGCACTTGCTTCAGTGCCCATTGTGCCCCAACTCCTGCACCATGGACGACCTAATAGAGGGCAATGAGTTGGCAAAATAGCGGTCGCTAACTACTGGTCCGCCAAAATATAGAGAACTACTGTGACACGCAAAGAAGAAGAAGGGCTCTTAGTAAATGAAAACGCCAAAACTGCCTATTTACTATTAGCTGTCATTTGAAACATCGAAGATTTTTCGCATTGAAAATTCCAATATGTATTATAGAACGTATATGTGATGGGAGGACTGTTTCGAAAACACGATTAGAAAAATTTTGCTCGATAGAAAAAATCATGAAGTTACCTCTAAAATTTCATATAAATGCACATTACGACCGTGTTTTACAATAATAATTCCTATAAAATCACAATCACATAGGTATTTACCTTTTCTATTTTGTGACTGTTTTAGATTTTAAAAAAACTGAACATTTTTATTAACTTTTTGACAAAAATGTGAATTTTGCTTACGATTTTTAGTTTCAAGCTCGTTGATTCCTTAGTGATTTTTCGCTGACCGCCTAACCCCCCTTAATAAATAACAATCAGTACCAAGATTTTCAGTGTCAAAACAGATTGATTAAAAGAAAACGCCACAAATATTTTCTTGCTTCATCTTTTATGACATTGCGATTTTCTGTCGTTACTTTTTAGTGCTTTTTTGTCACGAGTCTACTCCTAAATTACGAATTGTAAATACATAATTTGCTTGATTTTAAAGATAGTACCTACTAATTTGTACATTAATAGGAAGGTACTCGATTCGAGCAGAAAATATTCTAAGGCAATGTGAAATAAACAAAATATTGATTATAATAAATAAATTTAGCCTGCAAATGATTATCTACTTTATACTTAAATGACGCCAGACAGCCCGAGTCACTAAACCCAAATATAAATGTGTAGCAACCATTCAAAATTCATTTAGTCTGTCAGGGAGTCCGCTAAATCTTTCGCTAATTAACTTGAAATGGAAAAGTCAACACATTCTAGTAGTTAAATGGATTGCACGTCGATAAATAAAGATTTGCTTTAACAAATCCTACCTTAAGTCGGTACAGTGGTGTAGGCGAATCCATAAAACTATTATTTTATTGGAAATGACAGAGCTGTCATATTAGGTAAATTCAATGATACGTCTGGCACTCGCTTGTTAAGTGCCACCTAACCCAAAACTAAAGCAGCTATTTCTTAAATGTTAACTCTGAATTTGGATACATCGTCATCTAATTTATTCAAAACAAATTGAATTAGGTTTATTTTAAAAACGACTGAGAAAACCAGCAAAGTCTTTTATTTGGTGACGAGATTTTGTTGTCAAGAAAACTAATTACATTCGTGCAAATTTCCTGACTGCTTTCTATCAATTTATATCCTTCAATGACATTTCTTAGTACTAACACTTAATATTCATAGCAGGGATATAAATTGTTGCGTTTCTGCGATTCCTAACAGCTGGATTAAGGTCGAAGGGTGGCATTATCATAATGACAACTATATTGACAAGCATTTTATTCGCTCTTGTCTTGTCTGGTAGTTTTAGGGATGGGTGTAAATTTGGTACATTCTCAAAATTGTGATCATGTGCCAATGTTGATATTTAAGTAAGCGTCTACGCATCATTTTTAAAAATTGTTTTGGACACAAATTGTTTTATAAATAATAAAGAAAACGAAAGTGAAATAAGATACAGCTTTTACATGAAATGACCCAGAAGGTTTTTAAAATCGAGACTTCAAAATAGTATATCTGAATGAAAAGAAATTTCAAAAAGTTCTACTTTAATTGGCCATTGACGTAATAAAATTACTGTAAATATAAAATCCTAAAAAAATGAAAACACCTTATAAGTACTCGCGATACTGTCAGAGTATCGGTTTCCATATCACGTTCCAAAACAATTTGCAAAGCGTACTTAATTCCCTCATCCCGTTGTAAAGCATTGGCTGAATGACGAATGAGAAAAGGAAAGACATCGTTTAAATCGACACTTAATAAGCGATTTGTATGAGCAGTATTGCTTATCGAATGAGCCAACACTCGAGACGCACCGTCGAAGTCGCAACGCGTGTGTTATACTAAAGTATCTGTTCCGACTGATATTTTTATAACATTACACTCTCGACCCTAAAACAAAGGAATAGGAACTATGGCGTTAGTTTCTTGTTTTTTTCAGAAGCGTTTTAAGTTTGCTTTTGTTTGACGGTGGCGCCAGAATGTAAGTCGTACGCGTGGTTACGGGTCTACTACATATCGTTATGACCAGAAAATGACCACTATGGCTTTTGCATTACGGATATGACTATCACTATGTGACGGTATGGCAAATGACTTCCTTACTGTTCTTCATGGGTGACCGATGGGTGTTGCACTTTGAGTTGTGAAAGTTAGTTTCAAAGTAAGTTGGGTAGGAAAAATAATGTTTTCAAAGTCAAGTTTTACATTACAAGTTTTTCCGAGGCTTCGATTGCATTAAATTTGGGGTAACGGAGTTCACTCTTTAGAACTTTTTTATAAACAATATTTGTTACTATTTCTTCATAAAAACTTTAGGCCACTGCCACTGTTTGGAATTCCCTTACGGGAGAATTTTTTAGCGGATGCCTAAGTTATAAAAGCTTCTTGCGTGCCAAATTTAAGCACAATCCGATTGGTTTGCACAGCTGTGAGTATTATATTATAAATCAGTCAGTAACGGTTGCCTTTTTACACGACTGCCCAAAAAAGTGTATTGTGCTTAGGGTTAATGTATTATGAAAAGAATACCGCAACCAAGCATTTAAGCACGATTCCGTAGAAACTCCACGTCAGCCTTCAAACCAGACTTCAAAACAAACGGTTGAATGATATTCCAATAACGCGTTCAAAATGCTACGAAAAGCCTGTTATAATTAATTTCCATAGCTGGAGCGGTTTCGAACGGTGTTTAACGTCGCAAGCGAAGCGTGTGCGTGCGCAAGGTGGTCTCATATTTGCGCACCCATTGACGGCCAAACGCGTCCGCCCAATATACAGGGTGTAACGGGATGACAAGAGCAAGTTTACTGAACTGAATGTACTGTACAAATTAACTTTACTCCTATTAAAGAGTCCAATAGCGCGGCTACACACTACCCTTTCAGTGTATGCATTGTGGACAGAATAAAGACACATTAACCTTTCAGCCTACTAGTACTTAATAATGAGATATATCCAAAAATAATGCACCTACTTACTTTGCATTTTTCACGTTAGACTTTTAATCAATAGATTAGATATCTATAAACATTTTTCTAGACACACCAAATTATAATGACATGGCATAGGATGTCAAATATGTAGAAGATGTACGTATTTCACGATTGACAGATACTACTCTTTTTTAATTAAATGAATTTTTATTCGGTTTTTGGTTGGCCATTACTTCATGTTGACGACCAGGTTATACTTGCATCTGAGGGGGAGTAGCAGGAGATGTGGTCCGTTATGAGTGAAGATTTTGTGAGAAAAGGGATGAAAGTAAATTTAATGTATCTCTGTCGAAAGTGATGGTGTTTGAGCGAGATGACGAAATGACAGACTGTACGGTAATGATAAGCTGTTGGAAAGTGAAACAAGTTTATTCTGAAGGGATGGAAAGTGTGAGGAAGACATAGAGAGACGAGTGAAGAAAGGGAATTCAGTGAATGGCGCTATACACTCGGGCATGAAAAGCCAAATCGTATCTGGAAAGGCGCGAATGGCTATTTATAACGGATTGCTGGTGCCGACACTGATGTATGGAAGTGAGTCTTGGGTATGGCAGAAGAAGCATGAAAGCATAATAAGTGCGGTAGAAATGCGATCGTTGAGGAAAATATGTGGAGTCAAATTGAGTGATAGAGGCGAATCACGAAAGAGATATATTGTGCGAATGTAGAAGGATCGGTTGCGCAAATGCGTCCCAGAAAAACCTACAGGGATCAAAGAGGAGGTTTAATAAAAAAGGCTGATGTACGCAGTGACAAAAATCGCCGGGCATGTACGAAAAAATTTATGGATCTTAGCAGATGGCGATCTATAATTTCTGCCTACCCCTGTGGGAAACAGGCGTGAGTATATGTTTGTATGCATTACTTCAAACTTCATTACTAATTTGCAGTAACGGAGTAAGGTGCATTTAAAAAAAATATTTTTATAAAAAAATTAAACCGCCTTCAAAAAAACCACATCAAAAAAGTAAGAAATAATTCCTCACCAAATAAATAACGTAAGTACTTTGAAGTCGGGCGTGAAACATGTAGGTACAATTTTTTGTTGTTTTTGTTAAAACCCGCCCGACTTCAAAGTACTTACGTTATTAATTTGGTGAGGAATTATTTCTTACTTTTTTGATGTGGTTTTTTTGAAGGCGGTTTTATTTTTTTATAAAAATAATTTTTATTTCACTCTTTTTAGTGCATCGTGCAGGCAATTTACGTGTTTTCTGGTAAATAGGTATGTGATCAAACTGAAAACCTCCTTTTTCGAAGTCGGTTAAAATACCGTGAGGCATCCCCTTAACAAAACAAGAATTATCTAAATCGGTTTATAAACAAAGGAGTTATGCCTAAAGATACCTATTAAATTCACATAAAGTGGTAACGAAAACGACAGTATTTTCAAGATTTCCTGAAAACTACTGAACCGATTTCAAAATTTCAAAAAATGGGACCAACTTGGAAACCAACCTGATGTAATAACGTTTGAACCATTTCAATCGGTTCAGCCGTCTTCGAGTAATCGGTGGACATACACAAAAAAAAAAAACATACATACAGACGAATAGAGAACCTCCTCCTTTTTGAGTTAGAAGTCGGTTAAAAATATCGACTGCTAAGTAAAACCCAAGTCTAAAGTATATCATAAGTACCTACTCAATAAATACAAACAAAGTTCAACAAACAAAAGTGTGGCGTACCGTATATGCATACAAAGTATGCATGCCATGCACTACTTTTACTTTTGTTCCTACTTAATATAAATTAGTAAATATTAGATTATACTAGGTGATTGAAACCGAAAAATGGCATCTATTACCACTATCAAACAACTCCTCCAAATAAAGCAGCTTTTTGTTTGATTGCTCATTAGTAAAACTGATTGCTTAACTCTTCATCACACGTTTTTCTTGTTTTACACTTTGTCAATAATTGCTTTAAAAATATATGTGGGATTGTTTAATAAAAGTATTACGTTTCACAATCTATTCAAGTTTAAAGCTAAGTACATACATTCTAAAATCAGTGAAGCAATTTTTATTCCATCATCATCATCATCAGCCTGTATTCGTTCACTGCTGGACATAGGCCTCTGCAAATTCACCTCACTGAGATCGGTCCTCAGCTCTTCGCATCCAGCCCCCGGCTGCCACCTTTTGCAGGTCGTCACTCCACCTGGTAGCAGGGCGCTCTACGCTACATTTTCCTAAATGCGGTTCCAACGGCCGTCGGTTTTTGAGCGATGTGACCAGCCCACTAGTAGTAGTGGTCGAATGCCTGAGAATCGGGCCCCTGAAGTAGTTCAGGGGCCCGATTCTCAGGCATTCGAACTTTTTCAGTGTCGTAATTCGTATATCGAACATTTTGTTAGTGGTTTCTATTGAAAAGTTAGAACGTTTCAAACAAACTAAACTGTCCCACATGTCAACAAATTCATTTTTACAGCTAAGTTCGTATACGAACATCGATTGGTCTGTACCACTCGTAGCGTTCGACTGCTTTTTGATCGAACTTTTTCGATTGTGAAATTCTGACAATACAAACTGTGTTATATTTGAATTTCGAGCTTATAAAAGTGAACTTTTCTCGATTGCCTGGGAATCGGCCCCCAGATTGCTAATTCTTTGAGCTATGTCGGTGACTTTAGTTTCTTGTCGGATAACTTCGTTCCTGATGTTATCCTCCAGAGAAACGCCGAGCGTAGCTCTATTCATTGCTCGCTGTGCGACTTTAAATTTGTGAACTATTCCTATAGTGAGTGTCCATGTTTCGGCTCCTTAAGGCGATTCTCGGAAAAATCGTGCTGAAGCGAGATAGCAATGAGAAAACGACGCGCGCGGGAGCGAGACCGATTTTGCAGATTAGGCAAAAAGAACACAAAATCACTTCGTATTAAAAAACTATAGCGATTTTTTTAAAATGCTTCTACACGATCTTAAATATTATTTTTGTCCACTAATTAAACCAATTTCCAATAGTATTTGTAACCCCATTTAGGAATAATCTTGAATTTTCGTATTTTTTAGAGGTCTTTTCGAAAATAAAAGTGTCGAGGCAAAATCATAAAATCGTGTTTCTGAAACTATACGAATCTAGATAAAAGGTATGAAGAAATATATATCTTATTACCAGATTTGTAACAACTCTAACCGTCCTATGGTTTAATATCAAAAAGTCCATATTTTTCCGAGTAGCGCCTTAAGTGATTACGAGTAGGACGCACTGGTCAAAGACTTTAATCTTACGATGCGAAGACTCGACGAAGTTCGCTGAATGCTGCCCATCCCAGCTGAATTCTTCTAAGTATAAGTTTATCTTTCTTTACTTATTTGCAAGATTTGCCCGAGGTAAACGTATTCTTAGACAATTTTGATAGGTTGAGCACCATTGACAGTAATCTGTCGCGGGTCTATTAGGGATTAAACATGGTTTTCTTTTGTCAATGTTCATACCGAGACCGATTAGTTTTGAAGCATCAGCTAAGCTGGACAACATTAGTAGAAGTTTTTGCAGCGGCTCCGCCATTAGGACAATATTATCGGCAAATCGTAGGTGAGAGACGTATTTGTCATTAATAATGCACAGCCCTTTCCAGTCCATCGTCTTAAACATATTTTTCAAGGTGCTCGTGAACAGTTTTGGAGATATTACATCCCCTGTCTCACTCCCCTTGAGGGATAGGTTAAGTTTTTAGGTTCTGTACTTGGACACTTGTTAGAATAGTAAATATATAAGAAATATATAGTGTAAATAATATAACAATGATAGTTACTTTAACTGTATTGCTCCATACGAGAAATACTTGACAACTAAAATATCATTTCTCTATATACCTACTCAGGTCTTCTATCCGATTCATTATCTTTAAAATACCTTGTAGTTTAACCATAAATATATAACGATCAATATCAAAATCTAACACACTCATAGAGACTCATTGTCATTAAAGACATCACCTGGATATAACATCAAACAAAAGCATCGTTGCAGAGATTCCAGGAAGAAAAGCTCAGGTTTCTAAGCAGTAGATTTTTACCTATTACTTTTTTAATTGACTATGATGGTTGATAACAATCTGAACAAGAACTTTTAATGTAATTCGTTAGTAAATGACGCACCTAATTTATATTTTTTAAACCGCATTGGACCCATTCTCTTTAACCATCCATAAAGAAGGTCTGTGCCTACAGAAGTGGGGATATTGAAATGGTTGAAAATAGTGAAATCAATTTGAAATGAAACTGGAAGGCACACACTTACAATTTAAGTACTTATTTATATTAAATAGGTGAAAGTCTCCAACATGTTACTGGCAAATCTATTACTCAAGTACGCGTTCGCACTGCGCGACGTCAAGACCACAAGACCACCCTCGGATATATCTGCGAAAGTGTAAATAAAAGGTGTTTATGAAATATTCGCAGAAGGATATATCTATCATTACTACGTTATGGACAGTGTCTAGACATGCACGCGATGATGTGTCGTCGGCGGTACGTGCTGCGAATCGAGTGCGTATCCATACATCCAACTTAATATTATAAATATGAGGGGTTGGATGAATATATAATGTTTGTTTCTTAATCACATCAGAAGAGCAGGATGGATCTGGAGTAAATTTAAAGATGAGAAAGATTTCTAGAGTAGAGATAGTTTGGATCAACGCAGCCTTTTATCCCGATAATCACATAGAAATGAAACCCAAAACTACGAGTGGAGTAAAACCACGAGGCGCAACTTATATTATAGGTAATGCGAAAATAGCTTTATCTGTTTATACCTTTTCTCGCTTAAACACTGGACCAATTTTGATGATGAAATCCAAGAATTTGTGCGCTTCCACCTTCAGCCCTAACATCACTTAACATCAGGTAAGTATAATGAAGGCTAAGTGCTACCCCGTTGTAAATAAAAAAATAACATTAATAGACTTAGAAGAGATTCCTCACAAATGCGATTAACACAAGCTAGCACTCCGCCCGTAACTTCGTCCGGATGTTATTCGGATCATAACACAACGTTATGCGGACGGTGTCTAGACACGCGCTCAATGATTATGTTGTCGTCGGTACGTGCGACGAATCGAGAGGTTATGATTGATATTTAAATATGATATTAAGTAACTGGATATTTTATTACGGAAACGCTTGCTGTATCTAGAATATACTTAGCTAGATAGACGTCTCATAAACGGGATTTACACGGGTCGATTTCTCGGCATAATAATCTAGTCGTATCGCTTGTAAAAATCTGATGGAACCTCATCTATTTAAGCATACTTTTTGTTTGGTGATAGGATTGTTCAAAGTCCTCCTTGCTAGCTACCACAATCTTATCTAAATCTGGCGCCATAACAACGATGTTTTTAGCATTGTTGTGTTCCGACAGCTAGAGATAAGATAGAAAGTTTCTTAGTAATTGAGGATTCCGGAAGTAGTGCGCTTCCACCTTATCACCATCACCATCAGTCTTATCACCACTTAACATCAGGTGTGATGAAGGCTAAGACCTTTATGGATAAAAAAATCTTTTAGGAATGACAGTAGTAGTAGTAGTACAAACTTCCTCCAGGAAGACCCTGGATGCACTAGTTTGATGACATAAAGAACACTGCTGGAAAAAATGACTACAGGTCGCTCAAAACCATTACGAGTGATGCATATAAAGGAGGGAAGCCTAGAGAGTCGAAACGGGCTGAAAAGAGAGGGAGACAGATCAGGAATGACTTGAAGAAAGTAAGCTCGTAAGCTAAAACCGTTCCTTTTTCAATATTTTAATAGCATATTCGGTAGCGGTAGCAAAAAACGGACAACGAGCGACCACGACCAGCCCTTGTAAAATCGTACACCAAAATTATATAACTAGTTAGCTGAATGTTTTTAAACTGATTTACTAAGTTCCTCTGTAAAGGTCTCTAAAACTTTTGATTCAAATCTTTTTATTAAAATTAAGGCACTTCACAATCATTACGACGATACAGTGACAGTCATTAAAAACTCTTTAACAGTAAAATAAGCACATTTCATAAGATAACTATGATAAAATTATAATTCAAATATAATATTACACAATATTGTAACTTATAGAAGGGATAGAACTTATAGAAGGAGGCCTATGCCCAGTAGTGGGCGTCGTTCGGCTGACATGATGATGATTCTAACTTGCTTTGGCTTCAAGCAATCAACACAAGAAACACATACTTTTCAGACGATACTTCGTATTAATTAGTATTAATCAAGTAATTAACTCTATACTTTAATGCCTCAAGGAACTATTAAGAATAATGACTCTATCACTGTTTTATAGACACTAAAACACTGTCGTAAACATTATCGTGTAATAAACTAGACATATAATTATAAATAAAATAATTATAATTGAGTTAGCACTAGCTTAAGACTCATTTTATCAAAGCTAAATGAGTAGACTTCTCTGCATCGTTATGAATAGAGACACAACATTTGGCAAATCTTGTCAAAGATGTAACTTATATTTCACTATTTTGAAATAATAATTTAGGTGGATAGCTAGATAGATAAACAGTTTATTTTGCTACAACACACAAAGATACATAATATTAAAAAAAAAAAAAACTGACTAACAATGAAGTAAAGGCAGAACACATGGCAAAAGAGATTAATCGATATAGTGTAGATTTGTCCGATGCCAAAGCACCGATTTTCAGCAATTACTCAGAGATTAATGCTGGTAGTAGGTATATACAACGACAGCGTTGCATCTATGGGGCACGACGAATCTATACTGAATTAAAATAATTCTAATTAATGCGGAAACAAATTTGCCAGTTCGCTACCTTTACAAGCTTGAACCACTGTACCCGTACTGGGGAAAATCCTAGAACGATTAGTTTTACTGTGCGCGCCTCAGATACTAACAAGTGTCTCGGACTGCCAGCACGGCTTCACCGTGGGACGGTCCACGGTGTCGGCCCTCGGCACCATCCTTGGCGTAGCCAAAAATAGTCCCGAACGCTACGTGCAGGCTGTATTTTTGGACATTTCAGGCGCCTTCGACAATGCCTGGTGGCCGATGATTCTCGACAAGGTGAGAAGGCTGGACGTGCCACCCAACATTTATAAAATGCTGGTTAGCTACTTCACCGGACGCCGTGTCGGGTTGATCGTCGGACACAGGGCATTGTGGAAGGAGGCAACGATGGGTTGCCCGCAGGGATCGGTGCTGGGGCCGGCGCTGTGGAACGTTCTCATGAACGACCTCCTTGAGTCCCCGATGCCGGAGGGTGTCAGCATGGTGGCTTATGCGGACGACATGACTCTGCTGATTGAGGCGAAATCGCGCGCGGCCATCGAGGCCAAAGCTGTAATAGCACTCGGTACCATCTGGGAGTGGGGGGTTCTGAACCGGTTGGAGTTTTCGCCTGCAAAGTCGTTAACTATGACAATCAGAGGGAAGCTCCAACGCCCCCCAACATTAAGACTCGGTTCCGACTCCATCAGCAGCGTCCAAGCAGCTACCGTACTGGGGGTGGAACTCGACTCCAGGCTGCTGTTTAGCGGACACGCGCAGCGTATTGTGGAGCGCGCAGCCAAATGCTTCGGGAAGATGTCGAGAGTCTCGGCGTCTTCTTGGGGCATTCGTTTCCCTGGCCTTCGCCTACTCTATCAGGGCACATTCGTGGCCACGGTGACGTACGCTGCTGCCTGCTGGCACGGGCGGCTGGGGGTACAATCTGTCGCGGGAGTTGTGCTGAGGGGCCAGCGTCCGGCACTGATACTTCTGACTAAGGCGTACAGATCCGTGAGCACCGCGGCTCTGCCGGTCCTGGCGGGGGTGCTGCCGGCGGATCTGGAGGTCATCCGTGCTGGCAGAACGGAGGCTGCGCGGAAGTCCGCGACGAGAGATGAGTTACGGGCGCGGAAGCAGGAGATCCGCAACGAGGTGATGGAAGAATGGCAGCGGAGATGGTCTGATGGGACGAAGGGCAGGGAGCTGCAGCAATTCTTCCCCTCGGTGTCTGCGCGGTTGGCGTATCACTGGGTCACCCCGGACTACGCCACCTCGCAGATCCTGACGGGACACGGATGCTTCCGCAAGCGGCTCCATGGTATGAAACTTTGCGGGAGTGGCGTTTGCGAATGTGGTGAGGAGGAGGAGGACCGCGATCACGCGCTGTGGCGGTGCAGCCTTTACGCCGACATAAGGGAGAGCATGATAAGCGGGTTAGTGCTGCAAGCGTACGGCCCAGTCTGGCACGGCGATCTCGTCTCCTCGGAGGCGAACTATCGAAGGCTGCAGGAGTTTGCCCACGCATGGCACAGACGGAGGGAGCGCTGGAGCGAGGACTGCTAGTACAGTAGAACCATGCCCCTAACGGGGAGAAATGGTCGGGGGCATATGGAAACAGATAAAAAATGAACTTGTAGAGAGTCAAGCATTGCGACGCGGAGTAATCCCGCGTGCATCTCTCGCGATTCGGCCATTATAACCAAACCGGTTGGCATGGCCATGGGCAGGTGGTGGGTTATGTACCAATTTTCATTATTAGCATTGGTGTAGAGATAAACTGGAAACCACAGTGTTTGAAGTACTTTGAAGTGGCTTACCGCATATAAATGTCTTTATTATTGCGAAAAATATCTCTCAATCTCCTTTGTGCTTTCGGAAATTTTGAAACTATAAGTATTTAATTTGAGAAGTTTTTTTTATCAGCGAATTTCAAGGAAGGTCGTAATCATCCCTCGATCCAATCGTCATTATGATGATGGATGATTTTTTTTTCTTCCTATGTTTTGCCAATTTTTTCATTATAACTTGCATAGAATTTTAGTCAACTTTAATCTTCATTATACCTCAAGAAAAGGTCTTCAGATAAGCCAATTTATTCAAATGCACCATTAAATTTATCTTTACTACATAAAGTGTCGGGTAAATGTACATTTAAATATTTCCATTGATATAATCGAGTCATATTACAGTTATAAAACTTTACTTTAAAAAGGAAATGTGCATTTTAACGAAGTTTATCGCTAGTAAAATCAATTTTCAAGTCTCGATACGAAAGCTGATGATATATCGTGAATCGATTTTGATTATTTTACGATCGATTTTAGGGACATGATGATTTTATAGCGCTATAAAGTAGACAAAGATCTCACCGAGAAAGGCTTGAAATTAAATTATAAATATTACGTAATGTTTTGGAGATATAAACTTCGAATTAAGATAAATACGAATATCCACGAGTACCTATGTTTCAATGTATTAAATGTTTTGTGGATAAGTTTTTGATCGTTGTTAAGAGAGGACTGATTTAACAGTGTATAAGTGTACTTAAGTTCTTCTTGTAATTTAAATGTTTCTATAAAGGTTGTAAATGCATTCGCAAACATTTTATTGAATTTATTAGTAAACCAATTAAAAAGTTACCGAGACGTTCCGTGGGCAGGCCCCCTACAAGATGGACCGACCGACGACGCGGCGAGACGGCCGGCTGTGAAATGTCGCTGAATCGCTTGTCATTGACGCAATAGAATCTCTATCGCAATTAAGCTGTCGTGGTACGAATAAGCGAAGCAGATCAGTTTGGATAACGGACCCTGCACAGGCGAGATGCAACCTTTGGCGTAAAAAAATAACTCCACCGACGCCGTATGTTCCACTTTCCGAGAGTCTCCCTCCTGGACATGGATTGTCTTGGCCGATATGGAAGTCTTTAAATAGGCTTCGGACTCAGGTCGGCCGGAGCAAAGACAACATGTTCCGATGGGGACTCTCGGATGGCTCTAATATGGATTGTATTTGTGGTGACACTCAAACGATGTCGCGTGCAGGTTTCAGGGCATGCGGGGCACGATATAAGATGGTATCGTGCCCCGCATGCCCTGAAACCTGCACGCGGGAGGATTTAATGCGTGCCACGGATAGTGCCGTGAACGTGGCCAAATTCTGGACTGCAACAATATAGTGTTTGCCATCGAAACGCTAAGAAGAAGAAGTTTGGGTCCTAAACAAATCCGGTATAAGAGTTGATGGTAGGCAGCCAGGTCGCAGGAAGCCGTTGGATGCTGGCAGCGCTGCTGGACCGTCGTTGTAGAGATCCTTGGGGGAGGCCTATGCCTAGCAGTGGGCGTCATTCGGCTGACATGATGATGCTGATGGATGTCTAAATTGTCATAAAACGCACCCAACATAACATTTTTTGAAATAACAATAAAAGATAGTAAACTCACTTTGTATTTTGTCGCAATAATTTTGTGTTTTACTCCTTATCGACCGTACTATTACACAGATCAAACAAATTAATATTTTCTTTCCTTTTTCAGGTTTCGTGTAAGCAGCGATGAAGGAAAGAATATCAGGTATGTTTCTTGTAAGAGTGATTTTAACAACATTATATTTAGGCTTGGAAGAAAGATCGAGACGTAAGAGTTTCGATTCCAAAAAAAAAATGATTTTCCAAAAAAGGTGTACACCACACTTTTATTATGTTTTTGCGTGCTGAACTGAAAAGTACCTAAATATTCTCTTTCATATAATTTTGTTTTTCAAATCTTATACTACCTTAGACAAAGCTAGAAAAAAACATCGTGAAGCGAATTTTTCTCTTATAAATCTTAGCTCAAAACCTCGAGGAATGGAAGGAAGGTGGATAGGCCTTTGCCCTGCAGCAGTGGGACAATTCAGGCTGAAAAAAATATATATCTTAGTAACAGCATACTCATAAACTACTAACTCCTAAGAATTTTATTTATTGAAATTAGAAGTAACTTCTCAAAGCACAACCCATGCTAATTACTTTTCCTTTGATTCAATTTTCCTGATGAAGCAACGTTGCGAATGAAATAAAACTTTGTTTTTCTTTATTGAGAATCAATACTACCCCAGAAACGCCTCGAATGGTGTGCCACTGGCTACGTATATAACTAGTCTAACACTACACTTTATAAGTCTGTATAGTCTACACTAATCCTGCGCTGAGCTCATCGAACGGTCGTCGTGTCACCCTAGCCGCGATTCGTCTGATTTACTTTGTATTAACATACCGTTATTTAACGCATTAGGGTGACCAAGCGTGATATTAAGGGATTTTACTTTTTAAAATAGTTTCTGAGCGTCTACTTGTAACATTTTTGTTTTTATACTTAAGCTTTTATCCTCGGTAACATTTGTTTATTTTTCTAAACTTTTTTCTTTTAAAAATTTGTGTGTGAATTTTAGTGAGGTAATCAATGGTATCTACGTATCCCATATTAGGTATGTAAATTGATAATACCAAAGAACGGATTTTTTAAGTAGTCTAATGTGAAAGTAAGAAGAAGCTGAATTAAATTTTCTCAACCCAATTTAATAGTAATTACCTAGTGCTATAAAACAGTAATAAACATGAAACTATTTGAACCAATTAAAAGTTTAAAGAACTTATCCAGTCTTTTAAAACATTAATGGTGTTACTAAGACATTGACATAAAAGCATTCCTTTTTGATCCAACTTTACGACTTTTCAATGGATTGTCTGAAACGCATACCTGAAACATTATCTTTGAAATCTACGATTTTTACACCCGAAAATAGGTATAGTAGATTGTATTTATTTTAAAATAAGGGTGTAAGTTGCTTGTTTATGGATTTGTCAACAACGTCTATAATTTTGGTGGAACTGTCAAGAATTGTGTCAAACGTCACTTAGACAGTTAGTCTCTGTCTAATTTTGTCTTTGACAACCGTTGATGTGTTTTTGAATGGGTCTTTTGTAGAGCTTTCAGTGGTATGAATGGAATTTAAGATTCCTCGGTTCCAGATTTGGGTAATAAATTTTCGGTACGGATTTTTTTAATGGTTTGGACAGGAGGCGTAAAGGATTCATCTAAATATGATATTAATTTTCATGCTGAGTACATTTCATGTAACTAGAATTTTTTAAAGCCGAATAACAATGTTTGGTAGAACGATTTTAAGTGAACATAGACATTAAAACAATCGTAACGTAAGTTTAACACTTTATTTGTTCTTTTTCACGCTAATGCTACGGATCGGATCGGATAAGATTCTGTATCGTGGCATCATAAACACAATCACTTTTTGTATTAATAATATTCACACATATAATATTTTTCTCATAATAAAATTCCGAGTCGTGGGTGGTTCTCATCAAGATATTTGTTATAATTTCTATAAAATATGATAAAACTAAATTAAATGACGCAATAAATAAGAAATATTAACATATTATTGTAGGTATACCGTTGACGCGGATCCTGCTAGTGGATTATTGAAATAAAATTTGCATTAATTCTGTCTTAATTATTTCACTCATCATAGGCATGGCTGGCGCCATTAGAAGTGGGGTGTGGTGTCACTATCAGCGATGATTTATTTAATTATGTTTTTTTAAATACCTATAAACGAATGCCACCGCGTACCGTACCGGATGACGTTCCGTGGGCAGGCCCCCTACAAGGTGGACCGACGATCTGGTCAAGATCGCGGGAAGCCGCTGGATGCGGGCAGCGCAGGACCGATCGTTGTGGAGATACTTGGGGGAGGCCTATGCCCAGCAGTGGGCGTCGTTCGGCTGACATGATGTGACGAATGCGCCAAGCAGTTAGTCGGCTTTGAAAAATTAATGATGTATTTGCCTGATTATGTTTTTGCCTGATCTGTTACCGGTCCGCGACCTCAGCGCAGAAGGCAGGTTATACGTAATCATAATCATATTATATCATATTATAATCATAGTCATAAATTCTTTATTTGTCAGTACGTACCACTGCGCCAAATAGGTAGTCGGTTTTAAGAAATCTATAGGTACTTATGTAAAAACTCTTGCGTTACTGACTGACTGACAGACAACGCACCAGCCGAAACTACTGAGCGCAAGAAGTTGAAATTAGGTATGTTTTTTCCTTGAGGACTGTAGGAGAGCACTAGTTAGGATTTTCGAAAGTTCAAACCATGCGGATAAAACTGCGTGGAGCCGCTATGACAAATAAATCAAAAACTACTGGACTAAAGAATCTTACGATATGGAGATCTTTGCACACTTCTTTGAAACTTTTTTTTCAGAACAAGAAAAGAGAATAGGTACGTAATAGTCTAAGATTAATATTATGTTATCAAAATTGTAAAAGAGTTCATTTACTTTCAAAATTATTTGTCTTCTACTTCCACGCTTACAGTAAAGCACCACCTCAAGAATACTTAATATTTAATGCGTTCACATTCTCAGTAACAATTAACATTAATTGGCGATTGGTAAAGGTTGTTACTATGTTGACAACTTCAGGTCAAACTAATGACGAAAACGCTATTATACAGATTTTATTTAAAGCGGAAAAAAAGATAATTATTTATGGTATTTTTATCAGGTCTAGATTAGGCTTTGGTTGTCAAGCAAAATGGTTAATAAAAAAATTATTACTGGTAAGAACCTGTCAGTCTTGCTCATATTTTACTTTTTGCTACTCTTATTAATACTAGAATACTGAAAACAGCGTTGTTATGCCGTCAAACTCAAGCAAATAATTTAAGCTGGTGGTAAATGGCCAGTGAACTTAGAGCAAGCCCTACCACCAACCAAACCGAAAATAATTTGTCCCCCCACTGGGTTTAATCACTTCTACAGGGCCCCAAGTCTGCTAATTTTAATTAAATAAGATTCTATTGATATTCAATTGAGACTCAATTACGATTCCATTACGATTAAAACAAATTAGGTATTCTGTAAAAACTTGTACGTCAGCTCAATAGAATCGCAAATGAATCGTAATGGAGTCTCAGTTGGATAGTTAATGGTGTTGCCTTCTAAAATCTACTAAGAGACTAAAGAATGACCGGTAGTTTTCATAAAAATAAAGGTTTTTGTATCATTTAAGATAATCAAATAGAATTAAAATTGCCCGCGATGAAGGGCATTGTTAGTAAAACATGACACAATGATAATAAAACACTTTTATTCAAAAACGGTGGCTGTAACCCAATTGTAATTGAGAGTCCTGTCAAACAAATGTCAAATGAGAGTAGAATACCGATTAACTCCACAATCGAGCTACGATTGTAATACGATTGAAGAGCAAACTAGCAAATATTCCGATGGCAGTTCAGTCATATACCATTGGTCTTAAGTTGGTAGCAGAATACCAAAAGTTATGTCAAAAACCGCTATTGAGATCCAATTAAGATTCAATTGAACCATTTGTAAATTAGCAGACTTGGGGCCCAGGTGATCTGTGGGTTTGATACTGGTGGTGTGAACCACTAGACCACAGACGTTTGCCCAGACCTCCCGACCACTTACGCAGTTGCAAGGATCACAAATATCACAATCAAATGACGAAATTGGTACTTCGTTTTAAAGTGCGTTTCATAGTTAATTTCTAAAATTTAACAAATTATTAATCTGTGTTGACCTCGAGGGATTTTTTTTAACAATAATAATAATAGGTGGTCACATAGAAAATTGCTTAGTCGAGCAACCAGCTCTTTTGCTATGCTTAGAAAAAATAAGAAATTCCAAAACGGTGAACAATTAGGTAACATAGGTAACCTTTGAACGTGTTGAGACTTTGAGAGATACTGAAAAATTTTAATATTTAAAAAATTTAAAATGGCCTTATTGTGATTGCAAAAAAGTAAAAACTTAGATAAATGTTAATATATTTTATGAAATTTTGTAAGCATGACAATAAGTTAAGCAAAGTCGCTGTGTAGTATTTTTTTAAATAGCAAACTAATTATCCTTTAACCATGAGACATTAAGGCCTATCGTCACAGCCGCCAGTCTCGATTTCATTGATGATTTCTTGCATATTAATCGTCGATTATAATCGTATGATGGGTCCACTAGTAGTCGGGTGGCTGAAGAAAAATTGGTTTTGATATTATTAAAGTCTGCAAATTTTTAATATATTATTAGAAAATGTCGTAGAGTTAAACTCCAAAAAATTATGAAAAACTAAAACTTGCTTTAGATAATAGTTACATATTTATATAGAAGTGTAAAAAAATAGTGAATATAGAATTAAAATGGAAAGTATGGATAGCATCTTGTATAAAATGTTTATATGTTAGTGCTATTAAGATTTTATAAACCTCATGTACTAGGGACATACCTTAACTGAAAAATGCTTTTAATTTGGTAGTTATTGATTTAAAATATCCTGATATTGATAAAATATAATCTAAAAGTACCATCTTACTGGTATGTAAAATGTTATAAAATTAAACATTATGCGTAAATAAATATATATTTTTTTTGTTATGGTGTGGCCAATATTGAATTAAAATTTGTAAAGTTGATGGTACTATATCACAACAATGTAATGAATAACTACACAAAAGATTATAAGTGTAACTTTCCAGCTTTCTATTGAGCGATGTATAAAAATAATTTATTTCCGAACGCTTTGCTAGATAAAAGGGCGCGCGCGCGAGACTCGCGACGACCGACGACGCGGCCGCGCGATTTGCGAAGTGCGAACTAGTGTATTTTTTACGAATACCTTACTTTCATAATAGGTACTTACTTACATAATTTTTCACAGTCTGTTCCTCTTTATATTATAAAAAAATTAATAACCAATAAAAATTATAAAATATCTACCTACGTATTTTTTATTTTATTGCCACTACTGAGTGGCAAATAAAATAAAAAATACTGGGTAGATATTTGATACCTACCTACCTACAAAAATCTTATGTTTTTGTAGGTAGGTAGGTGTACGTTTCTACCTACCTTTATTAAGGTGCTACTCGGTAAAATATGGACTTTCTGATATAAAACTATAGGACGGTTAGAGATGTTAGAAATCTGGTAATAAGGAAGGTATATATTTCTTCATACCTTTACCTAGATTCGTATAGTTTCAGAAACACGGTTTTATGATTTTGCCTCGACACTTTTTATTTTCGAAAAGACCTCTAAAAATACGAAAATTCAAGATTATTCTTAAATGGGGTTACAAATACTATTGGAAAATGGTTTAATTAGTGGACACTAATAATATTTAGAATCGTGTAGAAGCATAAAAAAAAATCGCTTTAGTTTTTTAATACGAAGTGATTTTGTGTACTTACCTATTTTTTGTCTAATCTGCAAAATCGGTCTCGCTCCCGCGCGCGTCGTTTTCTCATTGCTATCTCGCTTCAGCACGATTTTTCCGCGTATCGCCTTATACTACCTTGTTGTTAAAGTATTTTCCATCAGGGGGCATGGCAGTGTCTCCCGCCAAGTCGTGCAGTGAAGACCAACACGGCCGGCCGTACACCCTTTTCTCGAAGCAACTCAACGTATTTTCGAGCACTTGTTAGGGACTACCTAAATTTTATATTACACTAGTTTTCCGCTCGCAGCTTCGCCCGCGTGGACTGCACGAGACGTTATCCCGCGGGAATGTGATATTTTTCCGGGATAAAAGTAGCCTATGTTCCTCTCCAGGGTACAAAGTATCTGTGTTCCAAATTTCAGCCAAATCCGTTCAGCCGTTTTGGCGTGATTGAGTAACAATCATCTAAACTTTCACATTTATAATATTAGTAGGATATATAGTAATATTATTTATAGGATTACATTGGTTACGTTATGTAGACGGCGTATAATTCAAACTACAAGTTTCTACCTTTAACGGTTTTTAAGGTTTATCAAAGTTTCGGTATTTCGCCACTAATTCACTGCCTTATTGATCATCAATAAAAATTAAGTTCAAAAACTAAAACCCGACTACTGAAAAATGACGCTTTAAAAAGTATGAAACAAGAAAATATTCTCATCTGAAATTGCCGTGGTCGTATGCCACTTTTCCCTAGAATGAAAATATTGTTTTGTTATAGTACCTACGACTAGGCATACGACCACGGCAATTTCAGATGAGAATATTTTCTTGTTTCATACTTTTTAAAGCGTCATTTTTCAGTAGTCGGGTTTTAGTTTTTGAACTTCATTTTTATTTATATTATTTTGGGGTCATAATTTTGCGCTGTGTAGTGCCGGCACATAAAAATAATAGCACTACCCCCTCTCTTCTCGAGGGGGTGTCGTAAGAGGCGACAGAGGGAAAACTGCCATCAAGAGAGGGGCAGCAGCTTCTCCATGTAACAGCAGGACATACTGCGATCGCCAATACTTGGCAGGCCAAGCGTGGCAATTATGGCAACCCCCCTTCCCCCCCTCCCCCAAATGGTTTTACACCAAAAAAATCAGCCCCCAGTCCACGGCGGTCCCGCTATTCCTAGCTACTAGCGGCTATGGTAACGGCGGGCAGGGGGTGCTGAGAATCCCCGGGTAAGACCAGGCTACCAACACAGATGACTTGACCTGGCAACCTACAACACGAGCATATTGCGGACTGACTCGAAGCTCATAGAGTTGGAAGAGGTTGTTAGTAGATAAGTTACACTTCATGTGTCGAGGTCGGAGCGTATACGCTACCCGATACTCAGAATATCGAAACGGTATTCGCTAAATGTCATACAAGTATACGCTCCGACCTCGACACATGACGATGACGAAGTGGAGTCTATGTATGAGGAGGTTTCTAAACCTATGCATAGCTATAAAACCCACTACACGGTTGTGGTGGGAGATTTCAATGCTAAGTTGGGGCAACGTTGCAGTGATGAGTTGAGAGAGGGGCAATTTGGATTTGGGCAACGGAACGATAGCGGCCAGATGTTGGCAGACTTCATGGAGACGGAGAACCTCTTTATGATGAACTCCTTCTTCAGGAAGCCCGTAACCGGCAAATGGACCTGGATCAGCCCGGACGGTAATGTCAAAAACGAGATCGATTTTAAAATGTCGACCAAGAAGCACATCCTCTATGATGTCAGTGTGATTACCGCTGTTAAGACAGTAAGCGATCACCGATATGGTCAGAGGCACATTGAATATCAATGTTAAGCTTGAAAGATCGCGGCTGATAAAATCCACGCTCCGACCAATACCGGCTCAAATTTAAAACAATGGCTCTCAAGCAGCTTAAAAACAAGAAGGCGGCAGGCGGGCACAACAGAGCTTCTGAGAGCGGGCGGAAAGCCGGTATTTCCCTGCTCGATCGAATCAGAAACGATGAGATTCACAGGAGAACTAAAACAACGACATCGCTCGAAGGATTGTACCGTTGAAGTGGCAGTGGGCGGAACAGATAGGGGCGGAAAGGTTCTCGAATAGCAATCGCGTACCGGTTCCGTGGGCAGGCCCCCTACAAGGTGGACCGACGATCTGGTCAAAGTCGCAAGAAGCCGCTGGATGCGGGCAGCGCAGGATCGATTGTTGTGGAGTTCCTTGGGGGAGGCCTATGCCCAGCAGTGGGCGTCGTTCGGCGATATGATGATGATGAATTTCGTGATAAAGTCAAAATTCGATTTATGCAAGCAAAGCTGCAAGCAACAACTAATAAAATATATATTTTTGAAACGAGCTCACCAAGAGCTTTTATTTGATACCACACACGATATTCTGCTCAAAAAAAGTTTTTAGTTCACAACTTTATGTCTTCTAGAGGGCGCCATATTCAATTTCATGAGACGTGACATAGCCTATAACCAGCAGACAATCAAGACGCTTCTAACGATACCTCAATTGTGAATATATGATCAGCCGTTTAGAAGTTATGCGGGAACAGATGAACATACATACAAACATATATACATACATACATACATACCGGTCAAACTCATAACCCTCCTTTTTTTGCTTTGCCGTAGTCGGGTAAAAAAGATAGACCACTTCCATCGAATATTTTAATATGGAGCATATTATGCCTAAAGTTGCAGGTACCTACCTAAAATGTCATGGTTTCGTGTCGTGTACAACTGTGAGACATGCCAATAGACAGACAAACTAATTACAAACAAAAATACTTACTCATTGACAAAATGTCGTGCAGGATAGGTACTTATTTTATACCTAAAGTTGTTTATAATACACATTCAAACTAAAATATCTTAGAAAATATGTCTCTCACGACATTTTGTCAAAGAATATTTGTTGTTTGTAATTAACATCTCTGTCAATTGGCATATAAATATTTCACAGTCATTTACGAAAACACGACATTTTAGGTAATCGCAACTTTACGTATACCTTTAAAGTAAGTACCTATGTCGAAAAAGGGTAGTAGTAATAAACCGATCGACTAAAATACTTTTTTACCGACAAAAATACTAGGTGAGCGACTTAGGGCGACTTTCATCACTGATATTTAAACGTGATTAACGCTAAACGTGTTTAATACTTAGTTCTGCCTCTGTCATCTGTTTGAATGTGACAGGGACAGAAATACGTTTTAAACACGTTTAGCGTTAATCGCGTTTAAATATCATTGGTGAAATCGGGCCTTAGTCGCCAATCTAATCTAACCTTAACCTATTTTTCCGTAACTAAACTTAGTATTTTAGTCGGTAAATTAAGTAATTTTTAGTCGGTCTGTTTATTATATTCCGTCGAAAAATATTCCTCTTACGACATTTTGCTAAAGAATATTTTGTCGTTGGTAATTAGTTTTTCTGTCGGTCGATTGGCATGTCTCACAATTTTACATAAAAACACGATATTTTTATATAAGTACTAGCTGACCCGGCAGACGTTGTCCTGCATTTTATTCAACTTTTACCCTACTTCTACCCTGCACCTACCCTACACCTACCTTACACTTACCCTACACCAACCCTATAACAACTCTACATCTACTCTACACCTACCATACACCTACCCTACATCTACCCTACCTACACCTTCATATTTATATTCTTTAACTTTATTTCTTTCTTTTATAAAGATATTATATATTTTTCTGACTTAGCAGGGTATTTGGTGAGGAGGGGATGCAGAAAAGGAAAAATTGGAACAAAGGGGTTTAAAACCCTTTTAACCAGAATAAAAGTATAAGCACTAAATAAAAGCCAGTAGATAGCAACAAAAACTCATATATTTTAAAAATATCAAAAAATTCATCAAAAATCAAGTTTTGAACCAACCAACCAACTTTTGAAGTACAAAACAAGAAACATATTTTTTTGTGTACAGTCAAGAGTGCGTCAAGCTTGACAATTTAGACATTGTACCGTTTTTATTTAGTTTCAATTAATTATTTTTTATTTCTGTAGGTAAATATAAACGGATCTTTACTACAGAATATATAGTACCCTTTACTCGAACTTGGCCTGTACAGCTATACACTTCCGTGCGCAGAAAACATCACAAGATTGTATGAAAATCGTCATCAGATCGTCAGTAGGTAGAGTACCTACGTTTAATATGAACCGTCGATCACGCATAACATAGGTACCTACTTAGGTATCTACGTAGGTAACCTATAAGCATGCGAAGTTAAACTATGCTAACTATATACAGGGTTAATTTTTAAACACCATCAAAATTTTTAAACTCGTCTCAGAATCGGTAAGTGAACAACTTTCTCCTAGAAACATGAATTGAAATACGACAAAAATTTTAGGACTTCCTATACTAAATCGATCGCGTGATCTGTCTGATTTGTATGAAGAGTCAAAAAATTTATGTCATATTTCGACCCATGTTTCTAGGAGAAAGTTGTTTACTTACAGATTCTGAGACGAGCTTAAAAATTTGGATGGTGTTCAAAAATTAACCCTGTATTGTATAGGTATGCTAACCTAAAAAAATCAAACGGTCAATGCCTCGAGATTTCACTGTCACCAAGTCACTGTTTAAATACAATCCGCAAATAATACACTGTTCATCAGCCATATTTTTGAAAAAACGAAATGTCCACCCGTAAAAAATTTGTTTAAAATGAATAATCGCCGCACGGGCGCAGCGGTCGGGCGACGGGGAGAGGGGGTCGTCGCCGCCGCGTCGTTCGCGTAAGGTCGTTTGTGCACTACCACTGAATTTTACCGATCCGGAAAAAAACGGATGCTTGTATTTAATTAATTACTAATATAAATGATTAATTATTAAAATACAAGCATCCGTTTTTTTCCGGATCGGTAAAATTCAGTGGTAGTGCACAAACGCCCTTAGTGTATATATTCTTTGGCGTCGGTCGGTGCGCTTCCGAGCCGCCCGCCGGCCGCCCCGCCCCGCGCTAGTTTGAAAATTTGGTGCATTTTATAATTTTTTTTAAAGCCGATCGAGAAACTTTATAATCTTTTGTTATATAGCTTCGTTGATTGGTATGAAAACGTAGACACAACTTTAGAGATTTTAGTTTAATATCAGTCCTACTGCGATATAAAATGCAATTAACTCACGCAAACGGAAATTTTACACTTATAATTTTTTAATAGCTAGTTTATATAACATCATAGTGCTAATTTTATAAATTAAAAAGCATTTTAATTCTATACTCGAAAAATTAAGATCATCTTTTTGTTTACCTGGTTCGTCGATATCTAACATTTATAACAACTGTTTAATATGAAGCTACCAACACTTAATGACAGCTGAAAGCTGAATATTCCATTTT
The DNA here is from genome assembly GCA_949710035.1 of Crambus lathoniellus. Classification (NCBI taxonomy): domain Eukaryota; kingdom Metazoa; phylum Arthropoda; class Insecta; order Lepidoptera; family Crambidae; genus Crambus; species Crambus lathoniellus. The sequence continues at coordinate 28,321,275 of OX453309.1, read as the reverse complement.
AGATCAATATTAATATGAATTTATGAGAATACCTAAAGTATACCTACCATAAGTTCGAAAGTGTTATAACTTTTTATAAATATGTATATTAACATATACCTGATACATATTGTTGACATATCATCAACTCTAATATTATTACAACTAAATGGTTATTTACGACTCCTACCTACGCCCCGACTATAGTCCCCACTCGTCGAGACGTCTACGGCACCGGTTCCGTTGACCTGCTATTATTTAATGATATTTCCCACCGAAAATGTCATAAAGACGACTTAATGAACACTCTACATGAATGGAGTGGCAGAGATTCTATTTTATTAGGTTACCTTTTCGGCGTTGAAAATATGGATGCCTATTACGTAGCGTTTGCATTTTTTAATAGTTGATACAATACTACGATAAATGAAATTCAGATTTCACATGTCATTCCTACTCCTTCCTACTCCACAACTATCTTGGAAACTATTAGGCTATTAATTAATATCTAAAGTCATTTAGAATCTTTTTTCCATCAATACCAACAATTTCGCGATTCGGTAGTTGGCCACATGGAAGAGACTTTTTAACCACCTACTTACATGGTCTTTTTTTAGTATTTCGTACAAAAACAGTTTAATCGAACAGTGTCAGCACATAATTTTACTGGTGCCATAACACGCTACTTAACCTGTCAAAAGTATTTGTCAACCATTTCCGAAATTAAAAGCATTTTTTACGAGCGTTCCACACCACGCAATGAATATTCTATTTCTAATCAAAAAGGTGTAATATCGTTAACGTAGAATTCATTACTTGTTACTATGTTCTTAGATACCAAGTGCATACAGCTAAAAGCAATTTAGATAATTTTAACCATTTTACGTATTTATGACAATATTAAGTGTGCATTAAAGTAAGTAATGGCGACAAATTATATTTTATCGTTAATTGTGATAATTTAAATACATTGTGAAATATAGGGATTTAGGTAGCTTGCGGAATACATGTATCTCTTTTTTAACTGCCAAAAGTAACTGACTATTACTTAAGTTAATTACATCCACATCTAAATAAATAGTTTGTGTACCTACCCGCAAGTGGGGTAAAAAACCCAAATAAAAACGGCGTTTAAAACCCTTTTCCTCCCGCAAAACAACCTCAAGTTGCCAAAAAAACTTCAGTAAACATCCATCTTGGTAGTTAGAAACCCATAAATTGTCCAAAATAATTGCTGCCGATTGAGATATAAGTTCAAACGTTTTATTTTCAACTGTTGCTGAAACAATTTCAACTTTATCATCTACCACATTAGAGATATACGATTCCACATTCGTAAATGTGAATTGACCATATTGGAGTCTTTTATCATCTGCCGCATCTCTCCTTCATTCAACTTTGTACCCTGTTATGTTAAATTAAGATCGCCGTCTATAGTTTTGGCCTGCCTCGTTGGGTTGTGTGTGTTGTTAGAATATGTGCTTTCTTCCGTTAGTCTCAAGTTCTCATTTTGAAGAAAGCTAATCAAATTTACTTGCCACAGGGCGGTCTCACACGTCGTGATCTAAGGACTCGGTAATCATAAATCGAGGCTCCCTAATAGTCAGTTCTCGCATAGCCTTAAGGTTTTAAGGGTGAGTGAACCTTAAAAGAGTTGTTCCGCTGCATTTTTGCACATGGTTAATTTTAAAATTTACTTTCTTTTGAAATGCTGAACAGAATGAGATATTACTTATAATTTACTTTTCTCCGACTCAACGTTATGTTACAAGTTACAAAGTTAAATACCTAGAGTATTTCTTTCTGTTGTGAATTCTTTAGTACCTACTGTTTTAATGTTGAAATGAGAAAATATTGGCAACTTCGAAAAAAATATGCTAATGAAAAATTTGTTAACCAATCCATGTTCATAAAACAGTAACTTTACTGTAGTTTACTGTTACTGCAGTTAGGTACAGTAAAGTAATAGCAAACTTGGTGTTATTTAAATTTTAACTTTTTTGCATTCAAAATGCAATCTTAATTATTGAAAAAATGGAAAATAAAGTATTTTAGAAAAAATCGACCCGTCTCACACTTAGCTCAGTGGTCAGAGCAGTCGCCCGAACTTGAGTGTTGTTATTATTTAATTTTCCCTTATTTATTTTTTCTTTTATCCTATAACAAATTGGCATTATAGCTACTGTTCTGCATTTAAATCTGTCTAACAAAGATCCATTTCTCGCTACTATGCTCATTGAAAACACTTTAAAAGGTCGTAAAGTCTAAAAGGCTATTCATTGCCTGTTCATATTCCAAACAGCTAATAGACCATTCCATACTTATACATATTATAAATGAGGAAGTGTGCTTGTTTGTACATCTCTCACGTCATAACGGAATACTGTATCTACGTGATTTTTATATGGGAATTTTTTGGGAACTGGAGAGTGACATAGGCTACTTTTTATCCCGGAAAAATATCACATTCCCGCGGGATAACTTTAAGACTTTAATCTGCACTTGATTAGGTACTTTTCTTAACGCAGAAAACTGAATGTTTGACTATTTAGCAGGCAAAAGTGTGTCGGTTCGTTGACATTATTATCTTAGCTCTAATTTGTACCAACAAACTGTCACTATTTTATCTTCGTCGTAAAAAAATCGTAAAATCTGATACGCTGAGCCACGCGCACATTTCATCAATAAAATTAGTCCACAATTTAAATTACGATGCGTTCTGAAAAAAATGACGTTTATTACTTAATGCATAAGGTTGTGTGGTCTGCGAATGGATGTTTGATTTGGGGTTTTTTATCTAATGGTGAAATTTGATAGGAATGCTAGAATTTGTCAAATTGCTGTATTGATAATATTATTTTGTTGATTGATAAGTTTAATCATTATGGGGTTTAGAGAGGAAATAAAAACTGTTGTGTTTTTTTGTCATAATATAACATTTTTCTTTATTTTATATATCTATATTTATAAAGAAGAAAGATTTGATGTTTTGTTTGTTTTTAATAATAATAATAACATTTTATTATTCGCTTCAAAATGCAGAAAGCTTAATTATTCATGAGTGACACTGACTTTTTGACTACCAGCAAGTACAATAGGGTATTTTACTGTTGTTGAAATGTAGATATTTAATGAGGAAGTTAAAAAATATAACGTTTAAGAATACCAAATGTGAAAATATAATTTGAATTTGTTTTATAAAAAAAGGATGAAATAAAAATAAAATTTTAAATTTTTTAGAACCCCCGATAAGTACATAAAAAAGTCAAAAAATAAAACTTCTCTCTCGGTCGGGGAACCACAATAATAGAAGTACTAAAAGTACCCTTTATATGTTGGGGGTCCCCCGACCGAGAGAGATATTTTTTTACTTTTTTGGGTTTTTTTGTGTCGGGGTTTTTAAATTTTTAAATTGTATTTATCTATGTGTTATACTTCGCTTATTAAACTAATAATAGTGACTGTAATAAATTCACCAATAAGTAGATAGCATTTTGATTCACAAAAAAATAACCGCAACGAACTTGTACTATCTTTAACCCTCCATAAGGAAGGCTAGTGTCTTAGCAATAGAAACATAAAGAAGTCTAAAATAATTATAAAATTTTCTCTACTGCATTTATGATTGTATTAAATAATAAATAGTTTATTAAACCAACAAACTCCATAGACGATCAACCAGGAACGCTCGTAAAGTTGCCCAGTTCCCACCGCGAGGCGTTACTAAAGGCCCATAAAAACAGGCACTTGCCCTTTAATAGTCGTCAATCTATCAAAAAACACCTAAGATTGTTTTAAAATAGAGGTGGTTTGTTTATCGATGTTTTGACACCTGGGGTCGAACGATAAAATTAAATCGATTGTTAATCACTGTTTAGGTTTCCGGCGTAATTTTTATTAATTAATTAAGAAGCAGAGGGATCACAAAGCAGCTCTCCGTTTTTTTCGTTTCTGACACATATTTTGGTTTTCAATTAGGTATTTTGTTTTCTTAGATGCTTTGGGTTTTTTGGTCCGGGCTGTGGTCTGTCATCTCTCACTGTCACTGTCTTACAGCAATATTTACGAACCATGATTTGTTAAGTAATTATGGGGAGGGGGGTGGCTTTGATTCAAAATACTAAATTCATTAAAATTAGAGACGACTTACAAGACCTGGGTTGTAACGTTGAGTCCTAATGTGTAGTTAGTCTTTGGCACATGCAACAAATAAATAATTAGTATAATCACAGATAATATAATACTATGTTTAATCAATACCTATGATTTTCGTTGACATTGATGCGCAAGTTTCAATGAATATAGAGTATTTACAATATTGTCATTTACCTTTTGAAAAAGCTGATGGTATGTTTCTTGCGCGACCGTTCTTCTTATCAGTTAAAAGATAGCAGTAGGGCAAAACTGACGTTTCAAAAGTGCTTTTTCAAAGTAGATTTGAAGAAAATATACTTACCTAATAATCAATTTTATTTATTTCAGAGGACCTAATTGTTTGATGCTTTAAGATGTTAAACATGTCGATACCGATGTTTGGATGACACTTAGCGTCCCTATTCTAGAGACGAGATCATAAATCACGTTACGGGGAAACGTAAACTTGTGTGGACAGAAAACAATTTGTATCGGTTACACATCGCGTACGTTATGGTCGATGTAACGTAAAACGCTATAGCCACTCGATTAAAACAAAATATTTGCGAGATTAGTTACCCTGAGTTACATTAAAGGGGTTCGTCGATTTTTGTTCGACGGTTTGCCTAGTGCCCCCGACGCAATTAAGTTTTTTTTTTTAAATAGCGCCGCACGATAAACTTACATAGATCGATTAGGGATATTTATGCAAACAAAAAAATGTATGATCAATATTAGTCCTAAAGCGTTATCTGTAAAATACCCTTTTTAAATTTAATTACCATGGAATCTTTTTTTGCAAATAACTTTGTAACGTGACACTTGAGGAATATGGTCACCTTAGTTTTTTTTGTTTATTTAAGTGTCTTCAAGCGATATATGCGGGAATTATCGTGCGCCGCCATTTTGAAAAAATAAATTATAAGGTGGACCTTGACTAAGCCAAAATCTTCGAACCCCTTTCTGAACAAATTAATGCATGGGCAAACGAAAAAAATACAAATAAGGATAGGTAGCTTACAATCAACTTTGTGAAAAATAATTGCTCGGCTGCAACTTCACCAGAAAAAAAGACTGCATTTGTAGGATTTTGCACTAGGATAGTCTTTGTCTAAAACCCAAGGCGTGTTTGATGAATTTTCTCGTAAAGTTTATTAAATTTACAGTTGTAATATTTTAGTTGGTTTAGTAAGTTACTAAGTAAACTAACAGGATTATATTGTTCAATTTGTCAGTCCTTTAAATCATTTTCATCTTAAAATACAATATAAAGACATTTCCTGTAACGGTTACGGTAAATTTATTCATAGAAGTGTCGAATTCATCTTGTTCTTGCTTGTTTAGTATTAGAATAGGCACACTATGGATAATTTTAGGATTAACTCATATTTACGAGACAATAAGCGGGATAATTGAATAGATGTGAAAACGAGCGTCATATTTCATTGAAAAACAGGTATTGATGCATTATTGGGAGAAATTATCAATGAATTTGCGAATTTATGCAGGTCCGTGGCCGCCGACAACAAAAAATGTAACGGGATGTAAAATTTACCTTTTCCATGCAAGACGCTATAATTTGTAACAATTTTATTCTTCTTCTTATTCGTCGGGTCAATAGCCCAAATAGTTTTTGAAATTGAAATTTGCTCTTCCCAGTATCGGGAATTAACTATTACTCATTCCTATATTAAAGGTTGACCTTTTAAATTCACTATCAATTAAAAGGTATTTTTAATAAGTCAGCATGTATAAAGACTTAAATTAAAAACCACTCTGTAATATTTATCCGCGATCACTTTAACAGCTATAACTCATGTTAGGCACTATAAGTGGTTTTATATAATTTGATTCCTTCGTTTAATAGTCGTAATTTGTGATATTAAATTCAGATTTATATCACTTTCACTGAGGAGTGTGCCGTAAGTCGTATAATAAAATGATTGAAGAGGTAGGAGGCCGATTAAGGATTATTGGATGTTTTGATTGGTTATTTAGGCATCGGCATAATCAATTTGTTTAAAATTACAATTCTCGCTGTTACTACTTTGATGTTTTTTGCTATTGGCAATGTTAGCATCTCGGTCTATAATGTCTTGAAATTAAGGCTCAAACAAACTGAGCTTATGTGATGCCACGTGTGTGATGTTACATCCGTCAGAAGACATCGGTTTTCATAGTAAATGTATGCACTAGAAGCACACTTATGTGTGTGACGTGTTATAAGATAAGTGTACTTCTAGTGCATTTACTATGAAAGCAGATGTCTTCTGACGGACGTAACATCACATACGTAGCATCACATCACATAAGCTCATTCTCTAACGTCCGATCATTCTCACGATCTCTCCTCAGTTTTGGACGTAAGCACTATTATATATTCTGTGATTTTTTCAGCTTCTTAGACAGCATGGCCTCTCTTTCATACCTTTGACATTCAAAGCGACAGGGCGATGTTTGAGACTGACACCCGTTTGCACTAAACTTAAAAATCGCCTAAGTCTTTTCCTAGCTAACTTAAGACATTCCTAACAGAAAATTGCTTTGCACTAACCTAAGGACATTCTTAAATGCACTTTTGGCTATTCTTAACTTACGGGCCCAATATCGAGCGCCTAAGGCTTAAAAATACCTATATCAGTGATTATTGTCTGTGGAATTGTGAGCAAAGAGTAGTGCGACAAGCTTTTCTGTTCCGGTGATTATCTTTGGAACTAAAACAGTTTTCATACGACAGTCCATTTTGACAGCTAATTTCGTATTGCAAGTGACTCCTGTCTCACGGCTGTCACCGGAACAGAAAAGCTTGTGGCTTTTGTATTCTTGTTTGCTAGATAGAGACACAACACATGTGACATACGTCATTCATCATTTATTTAAAAAAAACATTACAGATCGACAATCTTTTCTGTTCCCATGACAGCGGCGCTTATGTTTAGCAGCAAAACATGAAAGTATTAGCAAAATGACATTAAAAACAAAACTCGTTAGTTCTAGTTTTGGCCACCGGAACAGAAAAGGTTGCGCACTGTATTTATGTTTTTCCTGACAGTTGAGCTCAGTTGCTTTTTCTTTTCTCGCTGAATTACTCCTACCAAATAAAATACACAACGCCTTAGCTTTTGTCTCCTTTTAACTTACGAAGGAATCAATGAGAAGTTTCAACGAAAAAAATATCCATTGACCTATTTTACCTCGCCAGGTTTAAAATCCATAAACAATTAATATTTGAATTCATTCATTCATTCTTTTAGCAAGGTGATGACTAATTTACGACGTAGTCTGTCAGTGCAAACAAAAATTTTAGCTCGGCTGTTTTATGCTGTTTCTTAAGCTAAGATGTATCTTATCTATGACAAGCTCAACCCGAGTTTAGTGCAAACGGGCATGAGACGCTTCAAAGTTAGGTAACTAGCGTTCGAACAGTCTAGCGTAATTCATTTTATTATTAGAATGCTATAAATAGTTATAAAACCCTAGATGGCTGTCACATCAATTGAATTGAAAGTTACTTTATTGCTTGAATATACGAGAGATTAATATAAATTAATTATATATAGAAATGAATGTTGCTAAGCGCTAAACTCAAGAACGGCTGGACCGATTCGGCAAAATCAATTGAATTGAAAGTTACTCTATTGCTAGAATATACGAGATATTAATATATTAATAATTATCTATATATATAGAAATGAATGTTGCTAAAGCGCTAAAACTCAAGAACGGCTGTTCGGGGTTTTTTTTTCATTATGTTCATTGAGGCACACGGTAAGTTTGTAGGGAGAAAAAACATAAAAATTGCGTGGAAATAGTAAAAACAACATTTTTTTCCCATACAAACCAGTTGCCAAATATTAGACGTAAATCGTCAAGTCAAGTCAATCTCTAAACTAAACAAAACCTTTGTAGATTTTTTAGTAATGTACTTAATACCTATCACATTCTCGCGGGATAAGTAGTCGTGTAGTAAACGCGGACGAAGCCGCGGGCGGAAGGCTTGTTTCTAAGATATAACATATCTCACATCTGTAGGCAATCAACACTTCCTGATCAAGGCACATAATATATGTTGTTTACGATAGATTAGATTCAGATAGAGATAGATTGGCCAAGAAATATAATAGTTTTATCACTTCGACTTCAACGTTGCTCAATAAATTTCTGAGTCAAATTATTTCCGGTGAGAACAGGTGACGATTTTTTTTATGGACAATTTAAGTTTGAATTGATAACGAAGACGGTAAAGATAATCACGTCGTAATATTGTACTTAAATATATAATTTTTCATACAAAATGTATCATTGGATTATGAATGGAAATAACACTCAAATGATCTTATCTACTTCTAAAATGCAATAAAAAGATTTAAATGATTACATAATGGAAGACATTTTAATCATAATTTTAACATAGTCTCGTAAATTAACGACGGATATATTTTAATGTCGATGGAACTAAAAAAGTTTCCCATTATTTAAACGACTTCTATATTTTTTATGTGTGACAATAACTTCAAACAATATGAAGTTATGTATTTAACTCAGTCTTTTAGCTTATGACTATGGATAGTTTTGTTCTCGGAATGTATGAAAATAACTCAGACTCGTGTAAAATATTCGCATTTAAATTCATGTTACTTCTTCTAACAGACATTCGGTACTGCATAGCGCACAATGAGACAATCAAGTCCTACTTCAGCGATGTAACGAGCAATGTAAGTTCAGATAACAATGAAAGGAAATGTCATAACGTCATGTTTATGCCAGACAGAACCAAATCAGCGCAGAGGCACTAAATTTCCAGATAACGTATAAAGCTAGGCGCGTGAGCCGTAAAAGTTATGTGATACATTTGCCGGACAGCGTCCCAACAGAATAATTCAAACTGTCCATAACACTCCAAGCTTTGTCATAATATCGGGGGTTGTAAATAAGACTGATGCTGTCGTATAGTTTATTTAATTTAACGACTTTCTGCACATCTGCATAACTAAGTTACGATTGTAGCTGTAGTAAAAAATCTGCAACTAGTTTCTAGAAAGCATTCAGAAACTATGAAACGAAGGAAACTTATTGAAGTATCAACTTTGAATATGTTTAAAATACCAACTTCGCCCAAAGGTTTTGCTCTGTACTGTGCCATCGATGACCCTTTTCGTGAGAGTATCGAGATACAATATAGTATATTAGTCACTCAGATATAATGTAGCTGTCTCCTGGTGAATAAAATTCAGTAGTCTTTATTGTTACTTAAAAATCGTTATTTATAAATTACATGTTCATATTAAAATCCATAAATATAATTTCTACTTATAACTTAGGATAATATATTGAAGCCTAATGTCTGACTTGGCTAGTTTTTATATACGATTTATATATAATAGCCTTCGCAAGCTCTAAAGCCGAAGTTCTTATTGTATTCTTCCGAAAATTTGGCTTGCTGGTAGACTAGTAACTAGACATGAACATAGGGCTCTTCCATGACTGTTTTAGTAGGTCTTAATTATAATTCGTATAATAATATAAGAACTAGCCAGGTCAGACCTTAGGCTTCAATATAGTATTCTAAGTTATAAGAAGAAATTATATTTTAAGTTGTTATAAAAAAAGTATGTTATAAATTTTCAGGACCTTATAATAAACACATCTTAGATTTCTTTTTGCAAATAATTTTAATAAACGGAGATCGTCCCCCTTCGTGTAGTTTTCTTGCCAGTTCTTTCTCCGAAGGGCTCCAACTTTTGTGAACAATCAGTAACTTTTTGCTTTGCTATAAATAATTATTATCCAAATTACTTAAACAAATCAAAGTATTAAATTAAGAAATCATTTTGTTATAATTAAATATAATGTTAAAATAATCAATACCTAACCGTATCCTGTTTCCGAACGAAAAACAAAGACAATTAGAGTGGGTATATTCTTTTATTAAAATCAAAAAATAGTGGGTAGTTTTCCGTGACCACGGCTCCTGGAAAGGTGCCGAAACGTCGGATAAACCAAAAAATCTCAAAAAACAACTAAAATTAACCAAGTTGTTGAATAAATTGCGTGAAAAAAATCCGTGAAAGTGTTTTATTTATAAGGACCTTTAAACTTGGCACCCATATTTCCTAATATTAAAGTTGGCTCTCACTTCACATATTTAATGTTTTTGATGAGATATGTATAATTTCATTTTCATATTAAAATCCATAACAGAAAGCGAGTACACATTGACACATCCTTAATTCCATATGAATTATCTCGCCGACCTAGACCACACACGAGCTTTCGACAATATGATCTATAACTAAGGTTGTAGAATAAGCGTGGGCCCGATTGCTGCCTTGCGGCACTCTTGCGTGGTAGCGGCCGTGATTATGACTCACAACGTTTTATCGGAGGGTTCGTTCGTAAATCCTGAGGTATATTGCTAGGATTTGTCACCTGATGAAGCTTAAGCCCTTGGTGACAATGGAGGATAAGCTAAGGATGGTGTTTGTGAAGACTATTTTCTATCGCTATGATTATGACATTCATTTCAAATATTAATATGCGTATTGTTGAATATGAAAAGGTCTGTCTGCGGTTGAGCAGTTGTTTTCGTGGAGTTCTATTTTCGAGGTTTATTTAAGAAACTTACTTATAGACAGATAGACAGTCTCAAGTTTGATTCCTTTTTCTTTGTGTTTTTTTTTTAATTATTTGTAAAAACAATTATTTGAGGCTCTAAACATCGATAACAAAATTATGTCCTAATCATTTCACTACTACACACAAGCAAAACATTTCCTGTCAAAAATTTCTAGACGAATTTTATTTAACTAAAATATGTCAATATGCGCTTATATGTAATTTTTTTGTTTTAAGAAACTATTAATTTATTTGAAAAGCGTTATTATATTCCAGATATGCAAATTAAAAAAACGGATGTGTGTTCTATGTGAATACGTTTAGGTACGTAACGGGATATATTTTTTAAATAAAATATTTTTGAAAATATTCTTTCGCCTATTGTAATGAATTATTTAATTCTTTAGCTATCCAGTGGTCTAATTAAATTATGGATGTAGGTAGACGATAGATTTGGAACTATAATGCAAAACGGTATCCTCCCATTTTGTTATCATTACGTTTTAAGGAGGCACCCTATGATAGCAAATCAAAGACGTATTCACGTCAGAATTATGATCTTACATAAATCAGTGAAGTTTCCACTATTAGGCATCTAAACGTATACTATACTAGTATAGTATTATGTTATCTGTGGTATACAGCAAAAAGCATATATTAACATTAATAAACTAAACAAAGTTTGTCAATGGTATAAACATATTGGCAGTCCATCAGAAATAACTTGTTTTTGTATATTCTGAAATTAATTTTCGAAAATAAAATTATGCCTTCTAATAAGTAATGTTCGTTTTCGTTCTTCAGAGATGAGATTAGATTACAATTGAACAACTTAAGTTACAGTAGTTCTCATTTTCTGAGACAGGTAAGACTGTGAATTTACTATAAAAGTGTCGACTCTTGAAAGTTTAGGGTCAACTCGGATTGAATTTTATGTAGGTCTCGTTATTATACTTAGGTTTAATGGCTGTAAATCTTGTGTAAATACAGAAATAATTTATAAGAAGATTTGTTCTGGTAAGTAGACTCGAGTTTAAGGTTTCAAATGATTTGAAACCTAAAACTCTCTGCAAATCATATGCTTTTGTTTTTGCATCTTCTATATTACTAAGATTTATTTTGCTTTAGTAGGTACTTTTATTTGGTTGAAGGAAATAAACTTGGAAGATACACTCACGGACAAATTTGGTGAAGCATTTCTTACTTCTTTACGTGTGGTCGGTGCCTCTTTACTTTGGATATGTATTAAGGCGGTACCCAGACCGAAAGTGGTGGCCGCGGTGAATTTTATTTAAGGCCCGTGGTATCGCCAACGACCTTGGGCATAGAAAAGTGGCCTAATTTTCCCGCCCGCTACCCGCACCAAAACAGCTTAAACACACGTTTCGTCAAAACTATGTATTATTTTAAAACGAAAAATGCTCAGTTTTAAGTTAAACAAGTTAGCAATCTTTTGCTGAAAGAAACGTGAAAATATCACTTGTAGTTTAGAAGCAGTAGCGTATTTCAAGTTGAAAACAGCTTCATTTCAATGTTTTTTTTTTAAGTATCTTAAAGACTATGTTTTTTTTAAATGCTCAGCCGGCCTAGCATGAGCGGCTTATAACGCGCGATATGATATGGTACGGCATGCCGTCTTGCTTACCCCAGTAAGGTGTTGTCTTGCTTACTCCAGTAAGGTGTAAGCAAGACGGCATGCCGTACCATATCATATCGCGCGTTATAAGCCGCTCATGCTAGGCCGGCAGATTGAAGTTTATATATCAATATCCTACTAATATTATAAATGTGAAAGTTTGGATGTTTGGATGTTTGGATGTTTGGATGTTTGGATGTTTGTTACTCAATCACGCCAAAACGGCTGAACGGATTTGGCTGAAATTTGGAACACAGATACTTTGTAGCCTGGAGAGGAACATAGGCTACTTTTTATCCCGGAAAAATGTCACATTCCTGCGGGATAACGTCGTGTAGTCCACGCGGGCGAAGCCGCGGGCGGAAAACTAGTTTAATATATATTAATTCTGGATTCATCAGTAGGCTAATTTATGAGTTTTAGGGCCTCAAATTTGATAGTTTCACGACTACATGCACCTTAATATTTTAATTCTAATACACAATTTTAATAAAACTTTACATGGAATTTTCAGGGCCCATAATCTAGTATTTTTAGACGATATCTTTGCATTCCCTCGTAGTCACTGCTAGAAGTATATAGCAAAATTGCTAAAAGTGGCCGTTTTTGACACATTTGCTATCTACTTCTACGAATGACAATGAGGGAATGTAGCGATACCTTCTAAAAATACTAGACTATGGCCCTAAAACATCTATGAAAGTTTAATAAAAAATATTTTCTATTAGTATCTTATTAAATAAAAACCTCTGAGCACGTCACTTTCGGTCAGGGTACCGCCTTAAACTAAAGTAGAACAACGCATAAATAAAGTAGAAAATAAGTAAGAAGTGGTTCACTAAATTCGCCCCTGACTGTACATACAATGGTCACAATAGTTAAAATTTCCTGAGTTTAATGTTTATTTAAAACTGTGGATGGCCCGGAAGATACTTCTAAGTCTGTTTAAGCGTGAGTAGCCGTTAAACAAAGCAATAAAACATTTTATTTTATTCACAGACAATGCGATGCTGAGAATTGTTTGAACGTTATTTGGACATGAAATGGCATGGGATAGCTATTTTCAGAATTCAATGTTTGTGATGTAGGCTGTAAAATTAATATTCAGCAGGACAGTACAGAAAAAACGAATATTTTGCATTGTTTTCTTTAAAAACATTCGAAAACTTCAGTAAGTCATGTGAACGGTGTTAGCAAATTTCAAAATTTATTGCAATTTTGTTAGTTGCTTTCATGTAATTTACACACAGCAAAGTATGTATTTATTTAGAAATTGTAACAGCCTAATTATCTCGGAATCAGGGGGGGCAATTGCGTAAGGTAATCGTATTAATTTGACAGTTCATATCGTATTCAATCGGCTGCAATTTGTATGGGATGACATTTATTATGATACGATATGAACTGTCAAAATGAATACGATTGACTTTACGCAACTCCATTGCAGATGACATAAGTAGCTTAAGCCCCTGAGAAACAAAGACGGGTATTACCACGTATAAGTACGAGAAAATATTTAAAAGTTCGTTTTCATCATTTACCCGTCCGGGAATCGAATCTGGGACCTCAGAGATAGCGGCGCCTTGAAAACCGGTGCGTACACCACTCAGTCACGTAAGTCATCCAACGTTGTTCGTCAAAAATTAATGTTTAGTACTTAATCATAATCTTTACAAACACTCGATCCTCGGTCGGGTAAATATTGAAATCAAATTTTTCAATATTTCCTCGGGTCTGGGTGTATGTGGTAATACCGGTCGTTGTTTCCAATTTCCATAATACTAGTGCATAAGCTACTACACTTTGGTATTGGAACAATGTATGTGATAGTGTCCAATATTTATTCTTTATTTACTGTCAGTATTTTATGGCGTTAAAACCAACATCACTGAATTGCAATATTCTACCATTGTGCGTTAGCGTACGTAGTGGGTTAAATGCGACTTATATGAAAAGCAATAAATAGTTCTTAAAAAAGATGTTAGGTAGAGTTCTTAGGAATAAACATTATTTTCAGTTCTCATGCTCGTAAAGTTCGTCTTTATGTTGGGTATAGGCTGCATAAAATCGCTTTTTATATGCTCTAGTGCATAAAGTAAAATGTTTGTCTAAGGTCCGGTTGCTCGAAACTTGGTTAGGGTTAAATTATGGTTAAAGTAAAATTAACCGGCGGTCAAATTTAAAAAGCGTTGTTGAAGAAGCGGTTACTCTAACGAGCAGTCAAATTACACATTTAATGGCGGTCAAAATAACCGACAGGGTGGGGGTGGTTTAAATCTTGACATTAGAAAGTAACGGAAGGTTAATGAAATAGTACAGACAACACTTTTAACCCAACTTATTTTTCTTTGACCGAGGTCAAAATTGACAACGGTTAAATTTTAACTTTAACTTTACTGTAATGTACGAGCAACCGGACCTAAGTCTCAGACTCTAACGCCCGAATTCTCGTACGCAAATCATCTTTGGGAGCGTCTCAAACATCATGGCATCTCTTTCATACGTTTGACATTTAAAGTGACAGGGCGATGTGTGAGACGCTCCCAAAGATAAGTAGCGTACGAGTATTCGGGCATAAGACAAAGGTCGTCAGGTAAACAGTCACACACGAAATTAAACTTCGTTAAATAAACTTGTTATTTCATTCGGTTTCTTTTTTGTACACAATCCATGTTAAATTACTAAATTAATAAAACTAGGCAAAATTAATGAGTTTTGTAAGAAATAAGTATTTCAAGAGCATTATGGACTACGATCTATGCTAAGTCAATGTGCTGCCGCTTCCACGTATAAAAAAAAAAAGAAAAAGAAAGTTTTCCCGCCAATATGGCGAAGTCTTTATTTTTTCTTTTTTGCAATATTGTTTTTTATTTTCCTCACACTCGAAGTGAAAAGCAGAGTGAACTCGTTCATAAAACCCATTTTACCCTAGAATTAATTTTAGATTTCATACTACTGTTATTGAGCCAGATTTTCAAACTGGCTGGTTTATAGACGCTATTAATAATACAGACAGTGACACAGAAGAAAGTAGAATGATTACCTCCCACTCTCTACATCACAATGGTAAATATTTGATTACCATCTGCAGGGTACACAGTCATGAAGGGACGCTGTATTAATGACGTGACTCCACGCTGTTTTACCTGCGTAGTTCCTGTTTCCATGGGAAAAGCAGGAATTAAATATGCCAGTCGGTGTGCCTAAAACTGACGGCGGAGAGCAAGTAGTGAGGGGTTTTAGTTGGTAGTGGTGCCTGCGCCCCGATCGCGGTAATCTTATGACGCATTAGTCAGGTGTACGTGCAGTTGACGTTCACGCGACGTGCAATACCGTTTTTGATAACGCGCGGCGTTAACAGTGCGACAACGTTTTCTGTTCCGGTAACAATCTTTAGAACTAAAACAGTTTTCATTCGACAGTCTATTGTGACAACTAATTTCGTATTGCAAATGACTCCTCTGTCACGGATGTCACCGGAACAGACAGGATTGTGGGACTATAGGTTTGCGTGACGTGTGCGTCGTTATGTCATTAGGGCAATACGAAGTCAAACGTCATGACGCAAACGTGGTCAAGACGCGCTGCATAGAATTACCGCGATCAGAGCGCTGCTCACGATCGCCCCATCTGGTCAGCCCACCTAGAGTAGGTTACCTTATGGGGAGATTGTGAGGAGACTTCCTCGTGAGGGGGGCGGAGCAGGGGTAAGAACCGCCTAGACCTGACGCGAAGACTATTAGGCTTGGATGGAAGGCTGGGCGTGGCGAGGGACTGGCCCTGTGTCTGATTGAGTCCAACATGCCGTTTGGTATACGTAAAGACTGTATTTGCCCTCATTACAATAAAAAAAAAGAAAGGTCGTCTTACTGACAAAAAGTACATTTGTGAAGAAAATTCAAGTCCCTTAGCCCAATAGTTTCTATGCATTGAACTTACAGTTAGCCAGATACTTTTGTATATGATTTGAGTTCGCAAGTTGACCCTATTCACAGTTGGTCTATTTCCTCAATGGATTAGTCACCGGGGAATATATTCACGGCCCTTATCAGACTACTCAATACCAGTTCTTTACGTCGGCGTCGTCGCGTAACTTTATGTTTATGATCGACTATTTATATTTGAAGTTCTTTAGCTGCTATTTTATTACTGCCATCAAAAAATATAACCTAAGTTAGTAAATATAACTGCAATCTTCGATCAACAATAGTACTAGATGAAGGCTCACGAACTAAATGAAAACTTTATATGGCCAGACTGACTTTTTTTAACCGAAAAAAAAGGTTACGAATGTTACGATCTTACATTATATAAAACGTTTTTGAAAAAAATGTAACCGCCTTCAAAACGTATCTTCAAACAAAAATTAACAAACACTAAAAAACGAAAAAAATAATAAGATTTTTTAATTTAAAGGAAGATGATACGTGACTTTTTCTAATTTATCTTAGTACTTACTGGACTGTTTGAAGTCGGTGCCATCTTATACGTATTGAGGTAATTACGTCCTACACCTCACGCTTGGGACCGGGTTTTTTTATATGTTAGTTATTTCACTCAGTATATTTCGTTCTTATTCTTTTTGGCTTGGCACCGACTTCAAACAGTCCAGTAAGTACTAAGATAAATTAGAAAAAGTCACGTATCATCTTCCTTTAAATTAAAAAATCTTATTATTTTTTTCGTTTTTTAATGTTTGTTAATTTTTGTTTGAAGATACGGTTTGAAGGCAGTTACATTTTTATTCAAAAACGTTTTATTTTTCGATTTTTAGTGAAGTAGCTTAAGAAACTACATGGTGATTATGATAAATTGTTGTAAATATCCTATCCGTTACGGAATTCAGCTTTCCATCTTTAGCTACTTAGATAACTTGAAGGAATACAACTGAAGGTCCATTCGTGCATATTTTATATGGTATTTATAAAACATCATAATATAACTCCTAACTGTTGAGGAGTTTCACCTCTCATCAGCAGCTCACCCTAATAACCTAAAAGAATATAACTATTGGCCCATACGTACGATTAATACTTAAAGAAATATTCTCCAGCTCCTAACCGTTAAGGAGTTGTAGCTTCCATCACCAGCTCATCACTATGAGATGATGACTACCAGATGCAAATACTTGACTAACTTCAAAAATAAATTGATCGCAAAAGGCTTGCCTATATTTGAGAATTTCTCTCAATTTTCCTGGAATTTGATCCCCTGGTCCTGACTTGGTGAAAGTAAGATCAGGTCAGAAGTACCAACTTTGTAAAAAAAATATATTTTGAAAATGATCCCCAATTTGATGAAACTATGAAATCGTCCATATACCCAAATAAAGTCTGAATACACATTATTTCGGATAACTCCTGAACTTCTGGCCAGTTCTTGATAAAATTTGAATGGCACCACACGAAAAGCGTCACCTTTTAAATAAAAAAAGAATTATCCAAATCGGTTCATTAACTAAAAAGTTCTGAGGTAACACACATAAAAAATAAAAAAAATATAAAAAAATATACAGTCGAATTGATAACCTCCTCCTTTTTTTGAAGTCGGTTAAAAATGACAAGAAGCGTTCCAAGTTTGAAATACCTTAGTATTATTCAAACTGTCAAAATAATCTACTTATAATTATACTCTCAAATGGGCTTATGAGGCTTGGACATATCTGTCACTCCAAGTATGTATCTAGAACTAGGTTTATTGTTGATGGAAGACTGCAATCCAATAAAATGAGATGTAAATATAAGATTAGTCTAAATACACTTTTATAATCCCGCAAATGTTTTGATTATGGTTGTATTCGATATCAAGGTAATGTAGATTTAATTATTGCTAGAAAGTTACTTGGAGGTGGAATAATAAAATAAAGTTAATGATGTTGCGAAAATATCTTTGTTTTGTACTTACTACTAATGTTAATAATGTTTGCGGATTCATGATTGAAGATATTGTCCGAGTGTCTGGGTTTTTGTGAGAGGATAATGTTGAATGCAAGGATTTGTGTTTTTTTTCTTTTAATTATTATCTTAATACTTGCGTCTAAATATTCTTTTGTTTAATTGGAATTGAATGACGTCTTTAATTAATGTTATTGGTGTAACCATTTTTATTAAAGTCAATAAACAAAATAAATAAATAATAAAATAGCTACCATGTTATTACATCTTATATTGGTTATAATATAGATCAGAGGAACATTATTAGTCACCCTTATGTTCGCATCTTAAAATACAACATTTGAATTCTATTGTTTTTCTCGCACATGTGAGCACGTTTCATGTATCAGCTTTAATTTGGATATATTATCTCAACGTCAACAATTATTGAGAAGTAAACCAAACAAACTTTCTCTGACAATTAAATTTTGATTTCATCACTGCTTTAAACTAATCAAAATCAACAGTTAAACCGTTAAACACATAAACTAAACCGAAAACTGCTCAGCCTCAATTTCCTCTAACCAAATAAAGCTTTCACATCAGTAGGGGGCAACCAACAAACGCATAGCCGACGATACAGGAAGACTGGATGGAGATATTTCGGATGCAATAAATAACGACCAACATCGACCCAGTGGAGCAGAAAACGATGCAATTAGATTAATCATGGTTAAACGTGTTCAGCTGTCGCCGCACAATGAAGAGATAGAGCTAAAGTGCTACATACACGATAAGATCAAAAAAAGGCTGAATTAAGGCGCTACTCGGAAAAAGTATGGACTCTTTGATATAAAACTATAGGACGGTTAGAGTTGTTATAAATCTGGTAATAAGATATATATTTCTTCATACCTTTATCTAGAATCGTATAGTTTCAAAAACACGATTTTATGATTTTGCCTCGACACTTTTTATTTTCGAAAATACCTCTAAAAAAACGTTTTTAAAAAAAAAATGTAACCGCCTTCAAAACGGATCTTCAAACAAAAATTAACAAACACTAAAAAACGAAAAAAATAATAAGATTTTTTAATTCAAAGGACGATGATACGTGACTTTTTCTAATTTATCTTGGTACTTACTGAACTGTTTGAAGTCGGTGCCGTCTTATACATATTGATTTGGAATTGACTCCGCGCGATCTTGAGTACTTAATAACTAGTTAAGAATAATAAAAATGGTACCATTTTAAAGGTTAAACTGTTAACTTTAAATTGATACCAAATTCATTTAAATCACATCGGTATTTAAGGAGCTATCCCGGATTAAGTGAAGGAGTAAGGAAAAAGATATGTTTCAATTGTTTGATACGTCGCGAGTTGCGGCCTATTGACCCCCTATAAAAGCACGTGTTATCGGATTTTCTTTATCAGTCGGCTTTCACACGTTGACCGGTACACATCTCCGCTATTTTGACCCTTGAACTTGGACGACAATGGATACTACACCTACAGAAGCAGCGCAAATCGTCGCCCTATTGCAAGAAGGGCTCAGCCAGCGGGCTGTAGCACGTCGGCTCCACATAAGACAGTCCTGTGTTTCGAAAGTTTATAAACGCTTTCGGGAGACTGGTGGCTTTTTCCCGAGACCAAGATCTGGACGGCGCTGGTGCACATCGGAGAGGGATGACCGTTTTATCGTGTCAACCTCTCTCCGAAATCGGCATTTGACTGGTGTCGACGTCCAACAGGAGCTCCGAAATATTCGTGGGGTAGCTGCCAGCGAGTGGACAGTTCGTCGAAGACTTAAGCAAGCTAATATGACTCCAAAAAGGCCTGCCACAGGCCTGATACTGACGGCATGTCACCGACAAGCTCGCCTTCAATTTGCTCGCTCCCATCTTGATTGGGAGGTTGAGCAATGGAGGCGAGTCCTGTTCTCCGACGAGTGCAGAATGTGTTTGCACGGCAGCGACCGAAGGGGTCGGGTCTACATGCGGCCTGGGGAGCGATTTGCGCAGTGCTGTTTCGCTGAGACGGTGGCTTATGGGGGCGGTTCTTGTATGATGTGGGCCGGCATTTCCTTTGACGGTAAAACGGAGCTTGTTTTCGTTCCTGGCGGGAGACGAG
Source organism: Crambus lathoniellus (assembly GCA_949710035.1). Classification (NCBI taxonomy): domain Eukaryota; kingdom Metazoa; phylum Arthropoda; class Insecta; order Lepidoptera; family Crambidae; genus Crambus; species Crambus lathoniellus. The sequence continues at coordinate 28,300,906 of OX453309.1, read as the reverse complement.
GAGGCGGTCTAACTTCAGACCGCTACATTTCCGATATTCTGCTGGAACATGTCGTTCCCTATGCGGGATATATCGGTGATGACTTCCTCCTTATGCACGATAACGCTCGTTGTCACACTTCCCGTGCCACAACTGAATACCTCGAAGAATTCGGTATCGCCACATTGGACTGGCCAGCGCTCAGCCCGGACTTGAATCCCATTGAGCACGTGTGGGATGAACTGAAGAGGAGGGTTCGTTCCAGAAATCCTGCTCCTTCAAGTTTGAATGAGCTGAAATGTGCTTTGATAGAGGAGTGGGAAGGTATCCCGCAAGAATCGATACAGAGGCTGATTAGGTCAATGAAGAACCGTCTTCGAGCAGTTATTAGGGCGAGAGGAGGGAACACTAAATATTAAAACTTGATTTTAAGGACAAATAAAAATTTTATTAGTAAATTTTTTTGTTTTCTTTATTTATTATTTCTTCATATTCCTTATGTTTTCCTTACTCCTTCACCTTATCCGGGATATCTCCTTAAATACTGATGTGATTTAAATGAATTTGGTATCAATTTAAAGTTAACAGTTTAACCTTTAAAATGGTACCATTTTTATTACTCTTAACTAGTTATTAAGTACTCAAGATCGCGCAGAGTCAATTCCAAGTAAGTGATTCCATACTTTTGCTCGCGAGTGTAGTTAAATAGCTTAAAGTTCAAGCATTGCTATCCAATACAATTGTGTAATCTGTTGGTCAAAAGAGTCCAAAAAATCTTGCTCGCACTTCGATAGTATTGTTTATTCGACAACCCTATTTATGAATTTAACCAAGCCCTGTTTATTAAGTGATACATGATAATTAACGATCCTTACCTCGATTAATAAGCCGAATCGTTTAAGTGGCGACGTAGATTATCCAGCGCGAGTGTCGTCTTATTGTGTCTCGTTTATTCCGGGAGTAGTGCGCCATGCGGCGTCTACGCTCGATTTGTACACTCGCTATGCTGGTGACACTTCAAGAGAGTGACATGTTTGAAAATAATAGATGAGCTGCGCTACACGGGCAACTAAAATTGCGCAACTCCTGACAATACCAGTCAGCTATGACGTCACGTCCACAATATTTTATTGAATCAGGTGTCACTTGGCGGAAGTCCCTAACCATTGTGAAAAACCAAAAAGAAAAAAATTGCATTTTTTTGCGGGCGGGCAGGCGGTGCATCTTGCAAGTTGTTTTTTTGAGGAAGTAAGCTACATATTTCGTTTTTCACACTAATTTAGGAATATGTCAAAGCCTGTTACTGAGATACGGCCACACAATACCACGAAAGTCTCTCTCTCTCTCTGTTGTCTCCAGATTGCTTCACTTTATTGGTCCAGATTAATCCATTACAGTTGCCAAGCAATTATTGCCAAAAATATTTATCGTGTAAGCACAGCTTTAGTCATAGGGCACCCGCGTCATAGAAACTTTAATTTTGTCCTGTGCTCTTGTTCTCATGTAAACGTTTAAAACGATACTAACAGAATCAGAATTCTAGATGATGATTCAAAGTCGTTGTGTGGTGTGCCTTAACTTAAGCATTATATTATAAGATCTTGATATGAATTTAAAGTATCAGTTAATTCTGGAGACTTGTTTGATTGTACATCGTAATTTATTTTTATTTAATTTTGGATAGGTACTTACTTTTAGGTGTCATAATTTTTTGTTCCCCTATTTGTCATCGGAAGCTTTGGAATAACAAATTTAGGAACTGCTCCAATACAATTTCTAATTCAAAATCATTCAGAAATGCACTACAAACGTAGTGTTATTATTTATGTGCTCTTTCGGAGCTCAACTCAAATATATGTTCGTGTTGTTATTCAAAATGTTCTCCCTTTGATATTCACCTCACTTCAATCCTTTTATTATGTTTGTCTTATAACATTACATCATCCTTCCGTTTATTTCATTCCTTTACATTTAATCTCGATATCTGACACAACACTAGCCTTTCACCCACGGCTTCACCCGCGTGTACGACGACGATATCCCGCGGGAATGTATTTTATGAATGTACTATTCCCATAAGTACCAAAAATCACGTTGATCCGTTGCTCCGTTTTGACGTGAATGTTGAACAAACAAACAAACAAATAAACAAACTTTCACATTAAAATATTATAGAAAATAGTAACGTATTTTAGAAGCGTTCCTATTCTCATTTATTTATCTATTGTTCATTGTTCATGATGACCTAATATGGTTATATACCTAAGTGACATATGAACAGAACAGGGTACCTACCCAAGCGTTACTAATGAATAAAACCTTTAGGTAAACTAATAAGGACATTGACTGCATTTTCACACTTATACCGATTTACTGTACTTATCCCTTTCAGACCCATGAAGAAACTAAAGGGGGCAGAGTAAAAATAAATAGATATTCATAATCGTTGCGGATCTGAGAATACATAAATAATACATTTTCAGTGCCATTATGTTGTTTTCAGGGTTTTTCAGGTGGCGCACAATTGTATCAACGTGGGCCCAATTAGTTGATAATAAATAACTGTAAATATTTTAAGTAATTGGATTTTTGCAGTTTATTTCTATTGATTTGAGGCAAATATGGATGACCGATCTGGTAAGTCAGTGGTCGGACCTTGATAAACCTCAACATCCAGTGGAGTGTTAACAAGGATTTTTTTTAATCCAAACAGTTTTTCGAATAAATCTTCATCAAAGTAGTATTACAAATATTCCGCAGGTAACTTGGGTGGTTCGCCACTTGCTTTCCTTGAGACTGAATGGTAGACTTCCCGGGGAATCTTTTTTTGGCCCATTTACCGTCACTTTGACTGGGGGCTGTTCTCAAAGAGGAGAGTGGAACATCATCAAATGAGTCAAAATCTTCTTCATTTTGCTCCCAAACCTCATCGCATCAGGTTGCTCCAAGAATTCCGTAATCACATCATCTTCGAGGCTAAGTAATGATTTCGACATGTCAATGGATGCAGTTGGGCCCAAAGTGATACAATTGTGACTGTTATCTTCACCGCCACTTTTACTTGATAATTACCTAAAAATACAGTCAAGTTAACTCTGAAACACGTAAAGCAATCCATAATTAACAATAAATTACAACAATAACACAAAAATCGCATATATTAAAGTTATATTAATAACTCACACGCAGCGAGGCCCCAAACAACACCAACGGCAAAATGAAGGAGTTTAAAACTTGCACTTCGCGACGCTTCATATAATATGATATAATGGATAGAGCATATCCGTCACAATCGTGCGGCCGTGGGCCCGATCACTTACGTTTTGAAATACCGCGAAAATTTTACTTCAACTGAACGTCACAATTGTGTTTGGCTGGGTTGAAAGGGATACCTATATATTGATAACATAATTATTAAAATTGAAAATGCTCTAGAATAGAGCATTCGCCCGGACAATGAAAGATCGTGAAGTTGAGTCCCATTAAAACTAGTTATGAGACGGGTTGATTTTTCTAATACTTCATTTTCAATAATAAAAACTGCATTGCGAATGCACACCAGTTTTTTTTTAATTATTTATAATGTTATTAATTCTGAATGTACGCTGCACCGCCTCACATTTCGAGACGGATGTTCATGATCTTGCATTATCTGGTAGAAGTTATTTCTTTAGTATTTACCTATTTTTCTGGTTTTATCAAACTTAAGCATTATCAACTAGGTATTATATATTCTGTGGCATTATCTCGTAAAGCTCAGATAAAATGAATATTTTCTCACACCTTAGTAAGATTTGTAATGCAAATTTCTGCAATTTAAGCATCAAGGAGGAATTGGAGCGTAAATTGCATATCACACTTAATCTCGATAACGAATAGCTAATAATCACCTTCGCTATCGTAGTCGAGCAAAATCTGTCTTGTTCGCAGCCGTAACGAATAAATCGTTAAGGCATTCGAATGATAGATATTAATCGAGACGATCAATCTCGATTATCGCCAGCGATTCGCAGAAACGATTTAGCATTAAACATTTGTTCAGACGAGGCTAAAGAGACGTGTGTAATAACGAACCTTCCTTCAGCATTAGCTTTTTCTAGAATTTTTATTATTGTACCTTTTTGTCTAGAAACGACATAATTATTTTGTAAATGCGTTGCTTCTATTAAAGCTGATGAGTTTTTTTCGCCCGTTTTTCTTGTCAGTTAAAATATGTCCTTAACGTGTGGTGGTGGTGGTGGTAGGTCAAAAATGTTGGACGATTCAAAAGCATTAATTTTATTAAATCGATGTGATTAAAAAGTTTTGGACTTTGACTATGAACCACGTAAGCTTAACGGATTAAATGTGAGAACAAGTGCCAAATAAATAACGTTTTACAGTAATTCGATAACGTGAGTACAATAAGCAAATTTTTTAAAATGTGTTTTAACAGAAATAAAAAAAAATGGACACATTAAATATTGTATTGATCGTATTACTATTAAATTCTAACTTTACTGATATCACGTTAAATAAAAAACAAACGAACCATACATCAGTTGAAAAATAGAAAATGAAGTATTTTGAAAAAATCGACCCGTCTCACAACCAGCTCCGATGGGACTCGAACCCACGACCTTTCGCTATCCGGGCGACTGTTCTAACCACTGAGATACGGAGTCGTTAGAGCAGTGGTAAGAGAAGTCACCCGGATAGCGAAAGGTCGTGGGTTCGAGTCCCATCGGAGCTGGTTGTGAGACGGGTCGATTTTTTCAAAATACTTCATTTTCCATTTTTCAATAATAAAAATTGCATTGTGAATGCAAAAAAGTAAAAATTTAAATAACATACCGCCGTTGTGCGTGCAAAATTTTCGGGTTTTAATGGAGTTTTAATCGTTATTTCAATACACACATACTGTAAAAACAGCTATGTGTTAAATGCAATATTTAAGGAGTTAGTGGAGTTACGGAAAGTAGCTATGTGACATTCATACATCAAAAGTTCCATGTTAACTCGCTTAGTGTACATAGCTTGCGAAAATTGCGCCCGATATGTGCAGTTTGTTTTACTGCACATAGCGAGTTTTTTGGTCAAGTTCAGACTCACTGGATCACGAAACTCTTAAATAAATCGCTCTATGTGTCAAATTTGCCTATTATGTTTAATTAAGGTATTATTAATAATGTTATATCTTCAAAAGTAATCTGAAACTACGTAAATTTTATATGTGTATTAAAGTAGACATAAATTATTTAGATACTCTGATTATTTTTCAGGAAAATCTGTTTTTTGTGTCTCCTGTAAAGTATGTAAAAAACACATAGCGACTTCAGCACGCGCAACGACGATACATCAGTTGCTGTAAAGCACATAAAGGTTCTTTAACTGTTAATATAGTTAATATATCCCCAAAACTATTCCAAAAGGCATGGGATCGAGACAAATTATCATTGGAGCTTGCATTGTTATGAAGATAAGACGTTACAGAACCAAGTCTGTTATCGCGTTAAGGAGAATTACTGTTTTGCAGTCATTACTGTATTAATAAAGTAAAATTATGGTCGACCTAAAATTTTGAAATGTTACAGTTCCTGAATTTATTATAATGATTGTGATTCATATATTCGGTAGTGCTTGTCTAATAAAATGGCGAGACTTTACACTCAGTCAAGTCAAGATAACACCATAATTGATGTTCCTGTCCAAATTTATACCGTAACCAAATAGAATCGTGACCGTTGAGTGGTTGCCGCAATCGACACCATTTTGTATGCATTATTTGGTTAAGGACCTAGCGATTTGATTTGACACGGTCCCATAATTTTGATAATGCGTACTTAGGAAACCACTGCAAGTTCATCTAGCAACTGTATCTCAGAATATTATATTTAAACTTTTAGAACTACATCATCTACTCTGAGACGTTATGCTGATTTGCACAGTAATTCTTCCATATCATCAGCCATTTCCCCAATTACTCTTTCATATTCATAAAATAGGTATGTATATTCTGTTCAAAGTATACGACGAGTTAGGTCTAGTGGTTTATGTGTTAGACTGGTCACATTACGCCGGTGCGGTCGTGGTTTTTAGATTCCCTCTTCACCTTTGCGAATTTAGCAAGAATTGGTGGACTTCATAGAATTGTTGGTCCTCAGAATTGTATTCCCAGACAGCTGTGGCTGTGGCGAAAGTCTGGCACTCCGATTGGCAAAGGTGTTGATTTGGTGTGCCATTTGTTTATCGCGGTGATGATACTTTAAATATTAAAACTGGTGCCGACAGATCCATCGAAAGACAGGGCTTGGAAAATATTGGTTGAGGAATATACCTAGGCATCTAACTTCTTATTCAGTGAGGATGACATGTTTGGCTTCGTTGTAAATCTTTACGCACTTAACCGACAAACCAAATCAAGTCAAATTATAGTTAGCAGGTTATTTATAAAGAAAATAAGTACGAGTTTTATCTATCGCAAATAAAAGTGCTTAAAGTAAAAATGATACACAAATTCATGAATAAGTAGCTGTGTAGGTAAACAAAATGTAGCTATAAACTATAAAATGTAAAAATCAGTCTTCGAAATTAGCACATTGTGGTAATGATTTAAAAGCTTATGTAGTTTCAAAAATAGAGTGAATAAGTTAAGTTGGTTAAATAAAGTCGGTCCTGGCATTACGTAAATTAAGTCCCTCCTAACCGACTAACGGCCGGTTTCTGAAACGAAAATTAAAATTAGCTAACAGACTGTCACAATTAATTCCCAATTAAAAGCACCTTGGATTTCTGAAACGAAAATTATCTTACAATTAGGTTTTGTATGGGCACTGACAGACTGTCAACAGTCTGTAGACAGCCTGTCACATTTTTCTTTCAGAAACCCAAACTACAATTTTATTAATGGTTGATTACGTAATTTTAGTTTTAATTTGCGTTTCAGGAACCGGCAGTAACTCGTATAAATAGGTATAACTTGTAATATCACAAGCATCGTAATGTACCAACCAATAGGTCGCGATTTTATCGGCGTTCGATTACGGCTTAATGGCTAGCGGCAGATAAATGTGGCAAAGCTTGTTAAGAAGTTAGCCCATATATCACGCATGAGTTCAGATTTAAGTTGCATCTCCTGGGAGTTATGGGTTGGGGACCATAGGTATCGCGGTCAAGTACCGACTGGTGGGTTGAATACTGACACACGGTCGGCATGACTGGTAAACATTAGTGAATTGTAAAACAATATCCCACCAAAAACATTTTCATGTGATGATCATGCCAAGAGGAGACCATATGGCTCGCATGTCGCAAAGGTTACCAGATGAAATGTAGAGCCGAGCTTCTAATTCTGCACGACTTAAGTCTATAAGCCCTTATCTCACAAAATTTACTACTAAGTCAAAATATGTGGCTCTGCCGTTTATTTAATAATTTACAAAACAAACACCTACCTACCTTACCTTACGTACATGTGACTATAGTGAAAAAGCCAAGCCAAAAGTAAATTCCTAAGTTTAAGGAGTTGGCGGGCAAAAGTTCCAAGTTTTAGAATTTTTTGTTGTTTGTGTACTAATATTAGCTCACATACCAAATTAATTTTAGCTTTCTAGGACTTCAGGAAGTCTATTTATAGACTTATAAGAGACTTCCTGAACTTGACGATCATCAGTGAATGACAAAATCAGAGTTTTGTAGACACCAATATAATCTAAAGTAAGAGCTACGCATGCGAAACTTTAGCCCCCTTACTCCAAAACGTGGATTAAAGTTAGACCTGGTTTAAAAACTGATGTTAATTCTATCTTTCATTTGGAAAATGAAAGTGACAGCACCAGCTTAGTACCAGTTTTAAGCCAGGACTATTGTAGTCAACGTTTTGGAATAAGAATGTAGATAAACACATCTTAGATTTCTGCGCGAACTGTCCATATAAATGAAACACTTTCACGGATTTTTTCGCGCAATTTATTCAACAACTTGGTTAAATTTTAGTTGTTTTTTGAGATTTTTTGGTTTATCCGACGTTTCGGCACCTTTCCAGGGGCCGTGAAAACTACCCACTATTTTTTGATTTTAATAAAAGAATATACCCACTCTAATTGTCTTTGTTTTTCGTTCGGAAACATATTTAATTATAACAAAAATGATTTATTAATTTAATATTTAGATTTGTTTAAGTAATTTGGATAATAATTATTTATAGCAAAGCAAAAAGTTACTGACTCGACCACCAGTTCACAAAAATTGGAGCCCTTCGGAGAAAGAACTGGCAAGAAAACTACACGAAGGGGGACGATCTCCGTTTATTAAAATTATTTGCATAAAGAACTAACCGTATCTTTAGTTCTTGCAGTGTGTGGTTTGGGTTGAGTGAGACTTTACTTGATGGATTATAGGGTCCCAAGCTGGTGGTATCTTCCAACCATCTTCTCTATTGAAATTTGGGTATTTGCTAATTTCAATAGCCTCGCGCATCAATCTGGGAAAGTATCTTGGTTCTATTGTTGGTTAGTATTGTTGTCCATTCGTGAAGTATCTGTGTGTTGCTCTTAAGAGGTCGATATTTGTCGTAGTATTATAACTGCAATGCTAGGCTGAGTTTCCATGCTTTTATACAATCTAACGGTCGCGTAAGCTTCTTATCGGGTATGACGCCCAGAATTATGGTAGATACCACGGTATATGGCAGAATTAGAAGCAACATCGTATGATTTTTATTTTTGAAGATTTATCACTAGCATTGTATTCACTAATTTAATTTGATAAATAAATGTGATTTGTCTGTTACTCTACTTAAAAATAAAATAAATAATGTTGTATGTAGGTAAGTACCTACTGAATCTGCACTTAGCTGCTTAATATAATAATGTAGGTATATCAGGATGAATGTAACGAACGTTTTTTTAACATTCCATAAAAGTTATTATATTTATAACTAATTATCAACGCGTTACCCAAAATAATTAATATTGAAATGTTTTAGGGCTAAGGAAATATATTTTTATTCTGTACTGGGACCGTGTGAAACTCCTGTCTCTATCTATTTGCAAGAAATAACTTAGTCCCACGTGTGGGAACATTATCTAACCGTCGCTCGTCGCCGCACTGACGACTACCGGCGGCGGCGCCGGGGTCGGCGTTCATATAAAATATTTGAAAACTTCAGGAAAGGGGTCGGTAGCGAATGGCGACGGCGTTTTTAGTGGTAGCGACGCTTACTGCTTCCTCCGTTTTATCAGATCGGATACAAATAACTTTATGACAATTTAACAATTACAGGAATTCCTCGCTTAAGGCGATTAGCTAAGAGTTCACGGCATTGTTACATCATCATTTGAACAAAGCTTGCTACCACAAGATATATTAAGCGTAACTTTACCCTAACTTTCATTCCTTTCATTTGCCATATTACTGTTCATTTAAGGAGATCGTTTACCACTGTTATCCTTCACAGCATTATCAAAGGAAAATAACTGTAATGCAATACGTATTAACAGCGTAAATGGCATCAACTTGTGGCCAAACTGTTATAAATCATGTCACAATTATCGCCAACCAAACTTGCTTTCTATGTTATAAATGTCGCAGTAAATGCAAGTCACTAAATCTTATAGAGCATTTATGATAAACCTTTCTCGGGTTACTTCGATCTATGATGACGTATGATCTATACTCTATACCTAAGTCATATTTCGTTAAATAATAGTGGATAGCAAAAATGTGGAAATGATTCATTTAATCCAATTATTTAATTTAACTCGCTGAAAGTAACATGAAGATGATTCGATTTTTTTTTTATATAAAACTGGACTTGACTTAAAATTGTCCTCCCTCTTGTTTATTAACAGGATGTGGTCTAAGATGTTGCATGCTTGCCCAGGAGATGCCTGTTCGTTCACTCTGGCCTTGAAGATACCAACGTTGTAGTTATCAGGGAAGACATAGGCAGGCAACGCATTCCATTCCTTAGCTGTTCGCATAAGAAACGAATCTGCGAAGCGTTTAGTGCGGACAGGTGGAGTGTCAACAACGTAAGGGTGATAAGCTGACCTGCGTCTGGTTACCCGATGGTGGAAAGGGGCTGCGGGAACAAGGTCGTGCAGTTCTCTCGCACACTCCCCAAAGTGTATTCTATAAAATCATCATTTCAGCCGTACGACGCCCACTACTGGGCATAGGCCTCCGCCAAGGATCTCCACAACGATCGGTCCTGCGCTGCCCGTTAGATTATCATACTAATACATTATTATAAATTATTATATGTATAGATGTGATAGTCTTTATTTGACTGTTCATCTTTCACGTCAAAACGGTGCAACGGATCGACGTGATTTTTTGGTGGGAGCTAGTGAGTGACATAGGCTACATTTAATACCGGAAAAATATCACATTCCCGCGGGATAACGCTGTGTATAACGCCGGGCGGAAGGCTAGTATTTTCTTATGACTTACGGCCTTTACAATCAATTAGATAATAAGTTTAGAAATAGTTTATTATATGAATAATTTGAGCGAGGTAGAGTCTTTTACGAGCGAAATTTTTACAGAATCCTCGCGTTTCCTAAGAGTTAGTTTCACAATAGTTTTGAGTTTAAGCTTGAACTGTCATAAGTCAATCATCGAATGGAAGTCAGCTCTTGACAGGCGTACCGTGGCTTCCAAGATTATCTGCCGTGGATGCCGATAAGTTTGAGCCGACAATACCGCGTATATCAACTGCTTTATGGCAACCGTACCATTGTAGTGGCTCGGTGGCGCTTAAGTTCGAGCAAGGCTCATGAACTTGTATGTAAGTGGGATGAGAATCAGAGGATTTGGTATACGACTTTTTCGGTAACACTATTGAGAAATTTTGCCATATCTCTTTACCATTTATTGGGAGAAGCTTGTGTCTCAATTTGTGAGAACATAAAATCGACTGATGATAATGATTCAAAAGATTTGTTTCAAAATGCATCGATCAAAGAATTTAGAACTAAAAAATTATAGTACATGGAAAGTCCGAGGAATGTGGGGCTTTTACAGAAATAAATATACATTTTCGCCTGTTTTACAGACTCTAAACTTCATCTGAGATTGATGGATTTGCAAAATCTGAATATTTGAAGATTGTCAATTATCGTGAGGGAAATACCCAATGGGGCTACATCTTGGTTTATAAATTAAACTTTAGGTATTAATAATAAGCTCTCCTTGTCTAGAATATCCGCTTGTGACGCAACCAATCTCGCTGAAGTAAACTATAAGTAAATAATCCACTTGGGTTAGTTCATTCATATTCTAAATTAGCAAAGCTGCTTCATTGATATCTGTATCAACAATGGTAGCTCAACATGACTTTGTTGCACCAAAGTTTCATTGAAAACAATAAAATTTGCGTAAAATGGTAAAATCAACAAACGAGGACTTAAACCAGGCTGGTTTTAGCTCTCTTTAGCTTATGTATTTAGAATCCAATGAAACTGGCCTGATTATATTGTTCGCTACGAATCCCACCCACTTCATTGAGTATCATGATGTAGGATTAGAAACCATCCAAAGTTGCAAAGATCCTATGGAAACAGGCCAAATAAAAGGCAGGCAGGATTATACACACTTTATTGGTAGTCATTTCAAGAGCGTCTACAGCAAATTATTATGTATTATGATGGAGTGTATTTTATGTTCTACGATAATTTAAGGGGTAATTCTGAACCCGACCTTTAAGTAGGATTAGGGGAACTTGGATCTGTGCCACTTTCGTATGATAAATAATGGTTTCCATTTTGTTACTATGAGGTAGGTACTCTGCCAAACTAATAGAAGATAATCAATATTCGTAATAAATAATCCTAGGTAGCTCATTCATAAACTTGACATAATCAAACAAAACATAATTATCTTCCTTACCAAAAAATGCATTGCAGACGAGTGAAATCACCATCAATGTGGAAGTATTTTGCAAACTTATTTTATTACAGCAACATTCTGGATGCTCGACCTATTACCTAATTAACAAAGTAAACAGGTAATAAGAACAACAGAGTAGAGAGTAGTATAAATTGGCGGGAATACAGTTTTGCTAAAACAAAAAAAAAATACTTCTAAAAACCGTGCAAGGCTGATGCGTGGGGGCGCTTCTACTAAATGTTAACCAGACATCGCGTCTAATGAAGCTGTGAAACATAATAACAACACAAGTTTTTAAGTTGCCTCGATCACGCACCGCACCAAACAAACGTCATCAATTGCCATATTTTACCAAAGTCTTTGAGACAATGTCTTTTATCTTATCTTAGTGTGGACACTGTGGACAGAACCACAAAATTGTAGTCGTAAACTAGTCAGCCCTGACCAGAACACATGTCTGTACTAATCTTCTATTAATCTGTGTCTGGATTAGTGCGTCTACAGGTATTCTGAGAACAATATTAGCTATTGTTTCATAATATTGTGCGTGGATATGCATGATTCTTGTTGTTAAATTAAGGAAGGTATTATTTGGATTTCTTTTTTTCCTAATAATAGATTCATATACAGTGGATCACCCACTTCCGATTATAATGTTTGATGTCTTATCTTTAACAGCTTCTACTGTTTAATAAAATGCTTGTGCTAGCTGATGCTATTTAGTGATCGTCTAGTAAAATAATAAAATTTTAAAATAGCAATAATTTGTTAAATAGTCAGGTGGAAGATATAATAGGTAAGCTGTTTAAAATAGTAACTAGGGCAGAAGCCCCGGTTTTTGCCACTGCCTCGGTTTTAGCCACTTATATACGATTACTATAAACGCCATTTTCTGTTTTAAAATTTTAAAAATTTTAAGTTTATGGATGAAAACCTTTGTTTTTTACAATTAAATTATGGTTTTGCAATTTTATTGATTGGTTTCTAGTACATTAGAATTATCGATTTAACCTGGGTTTGGTTTTGATTTTTCGCTATACTTACAAAAGTTTGACTATCAATAAGTGGCCAAACTGGGGCATTTGGCACCTTTCGCATATTTTTTTAAAAAGAATAAACTATTAATTTTATTAAATTTGAAAGATGCACTTTTAAAGACAGATGAATTCTCTATATAATTTAAGATAGAACTTGTCTCTTACATACTTAAGACCATTTAGCACTTAGTGCTTCAAAGTGAAAAAATCCTTAAAGTAGCCACAAAGGGGTCTCATGCCCTATTTTTTACTTTACTTACTTTTTACTTTCTATACTAAAAACGCATGATCTAAAGAGGTTAGCAGCCTGAGCACAACCCGAGGCGTTTGCAAAAATAATAACTCTATAGCCGTGTCGATAGCGTGAGGGGTTCGCGTGAGGAGCGATAACTGTTGTACTCGCCGGCTACTAATCTCGCAAATTATATTCATAATGAACCTTTTTGGCGGTAACTTTCACTTACATGTGCCATTGCCACACACATGATTTATCTGGAGCAGGGACGGTGGACTAATTCGAACTAAAGCTACGAAAAACTTGCGAAAAGGTATCGATATATCGGCACGTTGATAAATGATTGACTGAAATGTAACTTGTTTTTGAGATAAAATAAACTTGCTCTGGATTAATGGTTTTAGTTGTGGCCTATGGATGCTGTTAAACATTTTATTGACTACTAGCGCTCCGCTAGCGACTTCGTCTGCGTGGACTACCTTTTTTACCCCTTAGAGAGGGAATTTCCAAAAATCCTCTCTAAATGCTCCCATACACTTCCTAAGGAACATACATGGCAAATTTCAGAATCTGGTGCCCAGTAGTTTCGGCTGTACGTTGTCTGTCTGTCAGTCAGTAACGCAAGAGTTTTATATAGGTATACAGATTGGATATTTCTTGTACTATATTAGACAAGCGGCCGCCCGTGGTTTCACCCGCGTGGTTCCCATCCCCGTGGAAATATCGGGATAAAAAGTAGGGTAGAGGTACCCTTTGTGGCCACTTTAAGGATTTTTTTACTTTTAAGCACTAAGTACTAAATGGTCTTAAGTATTTAATACACAAATTATATCTTAAATTATAGATACTTTATCTACCTTTAAAGGTACTTTTTTCAAATATAAAAAAGTAAAATAGTTTTTTTTATATTACACACAATGTGTGTGAGAGGTGCCAAATGTACCGGTTTTGGCCACTTACTGATAGTTAAACTTTTGTAAGTATTGCGAAAAATCAAAACGAAACCCAGGTAAAATCAATATATTCTAATGCGCTAGAAACCAGTCAAATGCAAAACAATAATTTGATTGTAAAAAACAAAGGTTTATAAAGTACTTAGGTATTTCATCCAGAACAAATTTCTTAAAATTTTCATACAAACTATTTTTTCTAATAGAAAATAGAATTTTTTGAAAAAAAAAATCTTATGACATAAGGAATTCTAACGGTTGTTATTATTACCTTAAAATACCTTATTTTGATTGCCTTTATCAAAAATGGCTAAAAGTTGTTTAGAAAACTTTTAGAGCAAAAAGTGGCCAAAACCGGTACGCCTGCCCTACTTATCCTATGTTTTAATACAGGCTATCTACTATCTGTTTGCCAAATTTCAACCAAATCCTTAAAGTATTTTTTGCGTGAAAGAGTAACAAACATCCATACATCCACCATAGATACAAACTTTCACATTTACAGTATAATATTAGTAGGACAAGTTAAGAGATTTAAATGTGTTTTAAATATAAATCTATCGAAATAGCACATAAAGCAAGTTTTGCCCCGACTTGGGTCCTATACTGTGCACTGCTAATAAAGCTTTTTTGCTATATTCATCATAATATTGTCTTGACATTATAAATATATCTCTCGTTCGCAATTTCATGTCTTTTATTTTCCCAGGTAAGGTAAGTAAATAACCCAAAAGAAAGATTTGTAGTTCCAATTTTCTATTTAACAATAAAAAAAAACATCTTAATCCTACTACAGTAGTTCCTGAGTTTACCGTTGATACAAACTTCATAGCATTAAAATATTTCGTAGACTAAAAGTCTGTTAGATTTCATGGTGTTAACGAAAGAATAAAGATGTAAGCGATGTTAACATTCATTCATAAAGTCACATAAGTAATAAAAATAAAAAAGTTTACCCCATACCGTTCTATTTTCAAAGCCATTCTTATTCGAAAACCTTTTGATATCGTTTCTGGTTGGTACACACGGTACGAGCTTTGATCTCGGTAGGTGGCCAGCAATAAATTGTACCATAGTGACAAATCGCCGAATGCGTGATCTATGGTGTGTGTACTTTTTAATTCAAATATTTTCTTCTTCCATTTGATTGTTAGTTTAGTTGTATGACTTTGTTAACAATACTGTCTTCTATGTCAGGTCTTTCAATACGTTGACGAATTAACTTAGATTTGAAAATAAACTTACTTATGAAAACAAAAAACAAAGGAATTAATAAGGAACAAAGGATTTAATTGAAGAAAAGATTAAAAATTTTCAATTTTTAACCGCCTCTGTGGTCTAGTGGTTCACACCACCGATTTCAAACCAAGAGGTCCCGGGTTTGATTCCCAGTGGGGGTACATATTGTATTCGGTTTGGTTGGTGGTAGGACTTGTTCTTAGTGCGACTGGCTAGCTACCACCATCTTATCTAAGTCTGACGCCATAACATTGATGTTTTCAGCATTATTGTGTTCCGGCAGTTAGAGATAAGATAGCCAGTTCCTCAGTGATTGAGGATTCCGGGAGTAGTGCGCTTCCACCTTCAGCCTTATCACCACTTAACATCAGGTGTGATGAAGGCTAAGTGCTACCCCATTGTGGATAAAAAAATATAATTAATTAAATTATTATTTTAAAATTTGCTAACTTTGACGCCCTCCATGGCCGAGTGGTGTACCGGGAATGGAACACCGGTTTTCAAGGTGCCGCTATCTCTAGCGGTCTCGTGTTCGATTCCCGGTCGGGTAAAATATTGAAAACGAACTTTTCAATATTTAATCGGGACTGGGAATAATGCAATACCCGTCGTTATTTCCAATTTCCATAATACCAATACTCAAGCTGCTATATTTTGGTATTAGAACAATATTTGATATGCTGTCCAATATTTATACATAGACTAAGCGTAACATGCTCCTTCTCATAATCATTTAATGATATTTTATTTGCCAAACATCATGGTAATAAAAGGTGGTTATAACAATCATGTATTAAACAAGACATGTTTTGCAAAATTGGCATACAAATGTTGATATTTGATTGGTCATTACGGTTGCGGGACACATGGCGTGGAGAACCGATGGCCGTTGGGACGGAAAGGTTCTCGATGGCGACCGCGTACCGGACGACGTTCCGTGGGCGGGCCCCCTACAAGGTGGACCGAACGATCTAGTCATGGTCGCGTGAAGCCGCTGGATGCGGGCAGCGCAGGACCGATCGTTGTGGAGGCCTATGTCCAGCAGTGGGCGTCATGCGGCTGAAATGATGATGATGAGGAAATGTTGCGTTTTGACCTCTTTCTTCTGCTATGCGGTTTCCCTGTTTATTAGTTGCAACTTAATAACGCGTTGCCCTTTAACGGTAGTTCGTCGTATTTTCATAACATGTAGTGCCTAAAATTGTAGTAGTCAGCGGCAGTCGCCGTTCCAGAAAACGAAGTTCGGGGTTCTAAACCTTTTGTTAAGTAATTTTAATTTAATTATGCGACAATGTTTTTAAGAAAACGTATTTTCTTTCCGTAATAATATAAAAAAAAGTTCATGAAGAAACATAGGTTTTAGAAATAGAGTAATAATTTACCTATAAGGCTGACTAATTAGCGTATTGTTGATTTGTTTTTAAAAAATCTGTAGGTTTGCAAAACTTGTAAAAGGTTTAATTTAAAATAAGTTTTTTAGTAAAAATTTCATTTTCATGGCAAGCTTTTTGCTGGCTGTACTTAAATATTGTATTGTCATCTAAACCAAACCTGTATACAAAATTTCAGCCCCATTGGACACTGGGAAGTGGGTCAAATTAAGCTTGCAAGATTTTTCCCCCACTAACTACCAAACTAGTATGGCAAGTTAATAAAAGCTTGTAAAATAATTGAAATCAAAAAGAACTAGCAATAATCCATAGTAATATTATAAATGTGTTTGTTTGTTTGTCCGTCTTTCACGTCAAAACAGAGCAACGGGTCGACATTGATTTTTGGTATGGTATGACTGAATTGGTATTGGTATGGTATGACTGTATGACAAAATGTAGCTACATTTTGTCTCGGAAAAATATCACGTTCCGGCGGGATAGTCTCATGTAGTACACTAGTAAGGCTAGTAAAAATATAATTAATCCTTAAAAAAACGGAAATAGCGGAAATGATTTTTATATGTGATTAAAGGATTGTTTGTATCACGGGTGAATAAACAATCTAAAAAAAAGGAAACTGAAAAAGGTTGGAAATTATTTAAATTTTTACTTTTTGCATTCACAATGCAATTTTAATTATTGAAAAATTTAAAATGAAGTATTTAGAAAAAATCGACCCGTCTCACAACGACTCCGTAGCTCAGTGGTTAGAGCAGTCGGCCGGATAGCGAATGGTAGCGGGTTCATGTTCCATCGGAGCTGGCTGTGAGGCGGGTCGATCTTTTTCTAAATACTTTATTTTAAAGTTTTCAAGGTTGAGAACCCCTGCAAAGCTGCTTGGGCGCCGGCGCGTGAGGATTTAGAAATCGTTATTTCAGAAATAAATACAAATTGCTGTGGCAACAGTAAACATAAACACCGGTTTTTGTTTATTCTGCTGATCTCGAACGAGCTGGGACTTAAGACTTGAGACTCGGCTAATTAAGGACGCAACTTAGTCACCACCAAGTGTTTTGTTATGCCGATATTACACGGTTTAACCAAATTCATTCACTTTGGTTGAAAGGCGCCGAAGTTAAAGATACTGCTGTTTACACATATCTTTAAAAATGAACTGTCTAAATTACAAAGTGAACCATTTAATTCGCATTGCTTGATAATGTCTACCAATCAGGTAGCACATTGAGAATGAACAACTAGTGAATCATTCAATTCTTTATAGTTTACACGTTTAACTTTCTTTGTATATTAAGTACTAGCTTTCCGCCCGCGGCTTCGCCCGCGTGGACTACACAAAGTTATCCCGCGGGAATGTGATATTCTTCCGGGATAAAAAGTAGCCTATGTTCCTCTCCAGACTACAAAGTATCTGTGTCCCAAATTTCAGCCAAATCCGTTTAGCCGTTTTGGCGTGATTGAGTAACAAACATCCAAACATCCAAACATCCAAACATCTAAACTTTCACATTTATAATATTAGTAGGATGTATTTACAAACAAAAAGTATTTAAGTATATATTTATCCGTTAACAAGTTTTCCATGATACAGTTTCTTAATGAAATTAAAATGGGCTTAGATAATTGGTGTGAATGTAAGAAGTTATTTATTATTATTATTATTAACTTTCGTTCAATTGCATTGAACGTGTTGAACGCAAAAGTGAAAATGTTGAGCAAGCTCAATTCTTCCAACGCGATAGAATGTGGTTGAACGTTGCCATTGAATAATTCACTTTTACGTTTACATTGATCAATTTGGTTGCTTCATCCGAATTGAAAGGCAGAAGTGAACCGTATAATACCGCCATTAGAGAGCAGGAAACCACTAACGTTAGTTACCTAGTTACTTTTATAGCAGTCAACAAGAAATGCTATGCTAAGTATCAAGCATTTATGGATTTTAGTTTTTAATACTAAGTCATTGACAAATCGTCAAAAACACGTTACGTCTAACGAACGTACACGTTGCATATGTAATCGCGTTTTTTCACGATTTGTCAAAATATCAGTGCCCGTAGTGTAAGTTTTTATGTCAAAAAACGCAAACTATTTCGATTCCGTATTTATGTCAATTTGTATGAAAACTGTATTAGCGCCTCTAGCGGCGAGTAGCGCGCTTTTATAGTTTTCATACAAATTGACATAAATACGGAATCGAAATAGTTTGCGTTTGCTTGACATAAAAACTTACACTAGGGGTAGAATTGATGTTGACAATCGTTTCGTGGTTACTCAGTGATCTTGTCAGTTAAAAAAGTCTTCAATGGGCGGTAGGAAAATGCTGATGATATATTACGTCTATGTGAATAAATGAATATTTTATTTTATTTTGATTCAGAGTAAAAATCTTGGATGATTTTTGCAACGGTTCTGTCACATGAAATTCAGTGTTTTGATAACGTGATTTTCCAAAGGCGATACTTATGTGGTTTACGACGTAGGTATCCGTTAATTTTCACGATTCGTGATGCTTGTGACACAAGCATTACTTACTGCCATACCTACTGCCACCAAAAAAATATCGAATCCGGAAAAAAGTAGGTATATTCCTCACACGTCCGTCATCGTGTGAATGAGCACTTAGGCACTTAGGCGCTTGTGCATTTATTTTTAAGTTAGAATTTAGAATAGAAATCGTTAAAAAAGAAATTTTTTAACTCTTTGACATGTAGAAAAAAGCCTAACTGCATTTTTGTGTTCGGTCTATTTACTTCGCATAAATCGCATTATTATGCACACAAAGTTAAATAGAACAAGAACTCGAGGAAAGAGGTTTGTCCATTACTGGACTTGTTGAAATTTTGTTTGCAATAAGGAATAGGTGCAATGGATGTGCATTTTAGATTTTCTGTTGCGCAAATTCCAGGAATCACGGCAAAATCCTACAGAACTTATATTATTATCCATGGACCAACCTTCCGCCCGCGGCTTCGCCCGCGTGGACTACACACGTTATCCCGCGGGGTTGTAATGTTTTTCAGGGATAAAAGTAGCATATGTCACTCTCCAACTCCCAAACTATTTTGATGCTGCGGCCACACTATGGGAATAGGCCAATAGACATCGGGATATGCCAAATTCCAAAACAGTGTAGCCACGTCTTCGCGATAATTAAAGCGATAATTTTACTACGGCATTCACTACACCGTATGCCTTATGCCGATAGCTCGAGTGGCGATTATCGCGTGAATTGTCTCGCGACAATTCAAGCGAAGTTGAACATCGGCATATCCCCATAGTGTGGCCCCAGCATCATACCAAAACGTCGATCCGTTGCTCCGTTTGGACGTGAAAGACGGACAAACAGACACACTTTCACATTTATAATATTAGTATGGATTTTAAGTACTTTAAAATCGGACTCACTCACTATAACCTACATGTGTGAATGTTTGACCAAACACGCAATTTGAAATACAATTTATTTCTATTGTAAACAGTATACTTAGTCAATTATTATTAGTAAAATAATGCAATGTATTGAAAATGAAATATTAGAAAAAATCGACCTGTGGGACGGGTTTTGTTTTCTAATATTTTATTTTCAGTAATAAAAATTACACTGTCAATGCAAAAAAGTTAAAATAAAATGCTATTTGTTTCAAATTTTTACCATGATTTTAGCTTGCGTGTTCAATAAACGCGTTTTTTATTAGAGCATCTTTCATTCTTGATGTACCTAGGTACTTTCCACTATGCAAGCGAAAAACACATAATGTTCTTAATGCACCCTAATTTTATGACACACGGGGACTCGACAATAAATCTAAACAATATGGTAAAATTTAACAGCATTTTACGTAATAATTGCTTAATATGTCCCAACGTAAGTTAAAAATCTTAATTTTAGTAATCTTATTGCACTTTTGCATTACAACGCCATTTTTTCTAACGAGACATCCAATACCGCGACTTTCACAGTATAACGAGCGTTTACAGCTGGTAATATTTTTAAAACATAATAAGTAATAAAAAGAAAGAAGTAGTAAAATAAATAAATACTTAATTACCGTCGCCACACACGAGCCACAAGTGGCGGCGTAGCCACAAGCGACAGCGACAAACGCCGCCACTTGAAGATAGAAGAAGAAACAAGTGACAACTAGCGGTTATGTATCATACTAACTACGGTTGCTTCGACTATGGTCGAAATAACTACGGCCGATTCACATATTTTCATAATGACTATTGAACAACTCAACTACTGGTCATTTCACCTACGGTTGATTCAACTACAGTTGATTCAACTAACGGACGATTGTTCTAATGTTCATTTCACCTACTGGTTGTTTCGACTATGGACGACTCGTCTACAACAAGCCGTTTAGATAAGGTTTTTTTTTTCAAATTTAATTTTTGGATTAACAAAAAAAAATATTTCCAAAAATTTGCAAAAAAAATAATAGGTGCGAGGAGCAAAGCGACGAGCATGTTAGGTTAACATGAAGAAAACTCGCGAGCCGAGCGAGCGAAGCGAGCGTGCCGCGGTAGCGGCCGGCGCAGCGCCAGAACCGACTTCATTCCCTCCCCCTACCCCCCACTTTAATATGAAATGGGAATATGTACAAAGTCGTTTCTGGCGCTTTGCCGGCCGCTACCGCGGCACGCTCGCTTCGCTCGCTCGGCTCGCGCTGTTGGTTTATGTAAACCTAACATGCTCGTCGCTTCGCTCCTCGCACCTATCAGGAGTACGTGGCTCACTATTTTATCCTACTAATATTATAAATGTGAAAGTTTAGATGTTTGGATGTTTAGATGTTTGGATGTTTGTTACTCAATCACGCCAAAACAGCTGAACGGATTTGGCTGAAATTTGGGACACAGATACTTTGTAGCCTGGAGAGGAACATAGGCTACTTTTTATCCTGGAAAAGTATCACATTCCCGCGGGATAACGTCGTGTAGTCCACGCGGGCGAAGCCGCGGGCGGAAAGTTAGTACTTAATAAACTAAAAGTAGGTGAGTTGACCGTAGGTGAAATGACCAGTAGTTCAATCAACCGTAGGTGAAATAACCGTAGGTGAGATGACCAGTAGTGATTTCGTCCATTAGGTATTTTAAAAATAGGTGTAACGACCAGTAGCTATTTTGAACAGTAGGTCTTTTGCCCGTAGTTGTTTCGACCATAGTCGAAACGACCGTAGTTATTATGATACATACCCCAACTAGCGGCGCCCGCGCCGGTCGGCGTCAACGGTGTGCGACGAGTCATACAGGGTTAATTTGAAACCATTGGCCAAAAGGCATTGCCTAAAATTGACGTCTTTTTTGTCTCGCGGCCATCAACAAAATGTTCGAATATCAATTCTTGATAGGATAACAAACAATGTTTGCTAAGAGAGTATAGATGTAAACTCGAGCAGAACCAAGTTAGAACCATCCGTCCGTACTTATATAGAACATTTTAAAAAACCGCAAATGTAACTTTGTCATTCATAAAAACACTATGAAACACAAATTGAAGTTCTAGGTAGTCTCACTCGGCTCGGCCCGAGTTTACAGGTATATGTACTTACGTTGCAAATATTGTCTGTAGTGCTGCCAACAAATTATATTTTAATGTTTGGTTGATGGCCGCAAGAAATAAAAAGGACGCCATCTGCCATACAGAAATGGTCATTATCCTTTTTAAGGTCGACTCAGAATCGATAAGTGAACAACTTTCTCCTAGAGACATGGGTCGAAATACGACAAAAATTTTTGGACTTTCCATACTAAATCGATCACGTGACAAGTATTATTTGTATGGAAAGTAAAAAAAAAATTACATATTTCGACCCACTTACCGATTCTGAGTCGAACTTAAAAAAATTGGCCACTGGTTTCAAAATTACCCTGTATAAAATGTATGAAAACTAAGATCGGCGTTTTGTGGTTGGTGGCCCGTATAATAATAATAATAAATAAATAAAATAAAATATCTTTATTTCTTTAAAAAGGTATACAAACTTAAGCTAGAAATTGGGTACTCCTTTTAGGTATGTATTATAATACCTGTACCAGGAGTATCCGCTCCTCCATACCTTACATTACTTAATTAGGTACCTATTTAAAAGATAATTAACTATTGAAAAACAAATTGATTACAATTGTTTGTGTGCGCGCGCGTATATGGGTGTGAGTTAGAGTGTGTGTGTGTGTGTGTGTGTGTGTGTGTGTGTGTGTGTGTGAGTGTGTGCGTATGTGAGAGTGTTAGCATGATTTATTTAGCGTTCCTCAGTAGGCCCGGTGGTGGTGGTGGTGGCCCGTATGTGGCCAGCTTTAAACTGCACAAGCATAGTGATATCGGAGTGGGCAGTAACTTTATATGGTACTAAAGCAGAGACATTAGTGTGAAGCCCTGAAACTCGATGCAGCTGTAAAAATAGTTAGTACTTATCGATTAAGTTCGATTAAACGGCCGCAGTAAAACGAATAATTTGCAGCATCTGTCTGTAATAGTGCTAATAATAAAATTATAGCGAATATTGTTTGTTTTGGATTTGTGTAAAAGTGAAACTAGTGTTATAAAAGTAACGGGAAAGTCATATTACGGTTACCAGTAAACAGGTGCTGTACTTTCGATTCTAAGAATTAGTACGGGCAGGTACAAAATTTGCAGGTTTGGATTGGTCCAGGTCAAAATGAGTAAAAATATACGTCAAAATTATAGTTAATTTCACTAAACATTTCATGGGGATAAAAACAATTGAATGAATTGAATAAGAACAATTGAAACTTCTACAATACCTAAACTCAAAAGTTCACTCTCGAAGAGTAACCTAAGTATATTTTATTCTAGGTAAAAGACAGGTTATTTCAATTTACTTGAAAGTTACTCAGTGAAAAATCCTGGGTTCGAATCCCGGTGGTTAGCTAGGTACCTTGGAGGATGGTTTTTTTCTTCGCTAGGTATTTGTTTTCAACTGGCTGTTTGATAAAAAATATGTTTTAGGATATATATTGTTCGGTAACAAAAATGAATAATTATGTAATAAGTCATAAAAATTATAAAAACTTATAAAAATCACTCAGGACGATTATTTATTAAAGTATAGTATAACAAAAAATTAAACGACAATACATAGCACGTTTTGTTAAAGGATAGTTAAAATAAGGTAAGACAAAAACTGAAAGATGAAACCTTTAAATACTTTAAAAAGTAGTAGGAGTACATTACAATGTAAAATTTATATTACATGCCATAGGGTGTAAAATTATACAGCTGCTGAGGACTGGTTCTCGTTAACAATAGTGCCAATTACAGTCCTCAAAAGCAGGTACTTACTTAGCTCAGCTTAAGTTGTAATGGGACTTCAAAATGCTATTGTCATTTTGAGGACGGCCGAAATAGCACCGCGCCCGACGTCAACTCTCGTCGCAAGCGCAGGTCGAACGCACTTAAAAGCTCCCATAGCGATCAACTAATCTCAAAGCTAAATTGCTAAGATTATAATACTAATTTTTAGCAAAAAAATACTAACTTGACTCTGTCTTCCAGCCTGACATGAGCAAATCGTTTTATTTTTATTTTAATCGACTTCTAAATCAAAAAGGAGGAGGTTCTCTATTCGTCTGTATGTATGTTTTTTTTTTGTGTATGTCCACCGATTACTCGAAGACGGCTGAACCGATTGAAATAGTTCAAACGTTATTACATCAGGTTGGTTTCCAAGTTGGTCCCATTTTTTGAAATTTTGAAATCGGTTTAGTAGTTTTCAGGAAATCTTGAAAATACTGTCGTTTTCGTTACCACTTTATGTGAATTTAATACGTAAGTACCTTATAAACCGATTTAGATGATTCTTGTTTTATTAAAAAGGGGATACCTCAAGGTATTTTAACCGACTTCGAAAAAGGAGGTTTTCAGTTTGATCACATACCTATTTACCAGAAAACACGTAAATTGCCTGCACGATGCACTAAAAAGAGTGAAATAAAAATTATTTTTATAAAAAAATAAAACCGCCTTCAAAAAAACCACATCAAAAAAGTAAGAAATAATTCCTCACCAAATTAATAACGTATGTACTTTGAAGTCGGGCGGGTTTTAACAAAAACAACAAAAAATTGTACAATCAGCAAACCCACCAGGTATACACTAAACACACTTTATCGCTTGCATGGACAAGAAGGGCTGCCCATCTTTGGTCCCGCCCCATTTGTTTTTTCTACCAAAAAACGGATCAATGACAAGCGTAGTCTATGTTTTCACTAATGGCGTCATTGTTTCTTTTAAAATTTTATTGCTCTGTGAACCATCTGTTGTTTGTTATTATAATCTTTCATAAGCTCTTTCTTTTGAAAAAGTTTTAGATCCCAAGGTGGCTGGTCAACCCAAATGACCTTTTGTTTAAAAACAATGCGTGTAGGGTTTGGACCGCCCATCTGTGACACTATTGGTATATTTACCAGATGGCAGTCCACTCCGTTGCAAAAGGTCTTTAGTGCAGTATACTAAAACTGCTGTTGACCCTTACGGTGTATACCTGGTGGATTTTCTGAATGTACATGTTTCACGCCCGACTTCAAAGTACTTACGTTATTAATTTGGTGAGGAATTATTTCTTACTTTTTTGATGTGGTTTTTTTGAAGGCGGTTTTATTTTTTTATAAAAATAATTTTTCAAGTGTAAAAATTGTCTTTTTACCGACTTCCAAAAAAAGGAGGGAGGTACTCAATTCAACCCGTATTTTTTTTATTTTTTTTTTTGTTTGATGTATGTATACCGATTACTCTGGCGTTAGTGATCCGATTTTAATAGTTGTTTTTTTGTTCGATTGGGTATACTTTCGATTTGGTCCCATATAAGTTTCATTGAGATCCGATAACAATCTTCGGAGATATGGGGCCTGATGTCATGGGAGTCATGAATTATTAGCAGAAAGTATAATGTCATCCATGTAAGTAACCGTTAGGTTTTTGTTCGGGCTGAATAGTTTGTTCTTCAAAATAGCGTCAATAAAGTGACACGCGGAAACTAATTATATACTAATTATGTCATAGTATAATGGGTATATGGGTTTCACTTCCAGGACCTCGATTGGTGATGTGGGTTATCACCGCGTTTTGCGATCGTTGCGGTTAAGCAACGTTTGCAAGGGCTGGTCGTAGGACTAAATGAAAAATTACTATCTATACTATTTACCAATTTCAATATTTCTTTTTATTTAAAAGAGTATACTCCTGTTTTGGTCTCATTATAACCAAGTCAGGATCTGATGGTAGAATCCAGGGGAACGAGGTAAACCCGAAGATAGATTAGGTGTTTTATGTATTTTCTAAAAATTTTCAAGCACTTGCATATGATAGCCATCAGCTCATCATCATGAGCTGGTGATGGAAGATACAACTCCTCAATGGTTAGGAGTTGGAGGATAATTCTTGAATTATTGTTGATAAGTAAAAAAATATAGTTGTAATCTTTCAGGTTATTTAGGTGAGCTGATGATGGAAGGTAAAACTCCTTAGGAGTTAAAGCATGTTTGGTTACGTACCACCGAGACCTTAAGTTGTATTCTTTCAAGTTTTTTAGGTTAGCAGATGGTGGATGGTGCATAACAAACAACAGAACATTAAAAGAAAAAATAATTTTGTGTTCTGTGTGCATAACAGTTATAACAGAGTAAGAGATGGTGATTCTCACAGGACATAGTAGAGAAAATGTGTCCGTCCGTGTTCTGTGGTGATTCTTGTCCGAGATATGGGTTTTAGTAGCTGCTCATTGCGCTACGCTTGCTCACTTTGCGGTTTCTTTTGGTAGCGTTCTTATACTAAAAATGGAAAAATAAAAATTTTTATAAAAAAAATAAACCGCCTTCAAAAAAACTGCAAACAAATTTCGCTTCCCAAAAACACGTAAAAATGAAAAATAAATTAAATCATTCAATTCAAAGGACGAAAGTCCGGGAATTTTTCTAATTAATCTTGGAACTTACTGATCTGATTGAAGTCGGTGACAAGCCCAAAGTAACAAGAATAAATACTTAGTGAAAGAATAACACACAAAACCTACTCATGCACGGAGTGGTGTGAATTGTATAGCCTATCAAATACATAATATTACATGGCTTGGCACCGACTTCAATCAGATCAGTAAGTTCCAAGATTAATTAGAAAAATTCCCGGACTTTCGTCCTTTGAATTGAATGATTTAATTTATTCTCATTATGAAAAACTGTAGATATTGAATAAGTACTACAATATTAAATAGGCTAAGGTGTCCATTTTCATAAGAATGTATGTCCAGTTTTCCTTAATTTAAAATTTAATAGGGGGGTTTTCTTTTTGTAAAACACAATCCGATCCATATTACCTACAAACTTTTGAAAATGAAAATGTCAATACTATGTGGTGATTTAATTGAAAAATATAAAACATATAGTATTAGTGCTGTATTTTCCTGAGTGCAGCTTACAAAACTTCTTATTATTATTTTTACATGTAAGTATAAAAAGAAATGGCAAGAACGCTTTGATCTCGCGTCCGATTAAATTGAGCATGTGCACAGACAGACATAACCGCTATATCTATCATCGCTACATCTAAATACATCATAAAAACCCAAGGGAAAATCAGGTCATCATTTACGCATTTCACAATAGTGAACAAGTTAGCTGTTCGATTTTATTTCACCGATCAATCACAGCACTAATGCTCGATGCTTTATAGTCGCTCGCTCGGTGGCCGCGAGCTTTTCAGCAAACTTGCCAAGTTCAATAGCAAGAACGATACGCACCTAAGCCAGTAGAAGTCTCACGCGCCTCCCGAGTACACGCGTGACTGACCATAGATTATATCGATATGTAAACATCGATTGACGTTAAACGTTCTGTGACATTCGAATTTCAACGTGGTGTTCGATCTCTGTGGATTTTTCTTTTTTTTTCTTCTTTTTTTGTGTGCGGAATTTGATTTTGATTTTCGAATTTTGAGTGCGTTTTTGTGTGGTGTTGTGGTTTTCGCCATGTGGTGCCAGTGCTGGGACTAACGTTGTTTTGTGCGTAGCCGGTGAGTACTTTCTTTATTTGAGTCAAATTACTACCTTAGGTTTTCGCACAGATTCCTTTAGTAACTCTGAGGAGCATGTAAAGACATTTCTTTTCTATTAACCACCGATAGATTTCACGCACGTTTAAATCCTAAAGTCCATTATAAGTTTTAAAATGTTTTTACAAATAAATTTAATAAAAGAAAATGATGAAATATCGACAAGAGTTAAATCATCCAATAAATTATATTTTTTATATAAATAGTATTTATTTTTAAACCACTCGCTACAATACAGAGATAGAACATTAAATTGTTTACTCTCACAAAAGACGTGTGGGTACAAATGAACTACGACTCGATAGGTTCAAGAGTAAAGTGTGTATAAATCAAGTTGCGGTGCGCCTGCGCAGCCGCCCCGCGCTGAAATGTTGATGACTCGGTACCGGGGGCAAGTTGTGCTGTGCCACAAGGTGCAAAAGCTAGCGGTAACGTAGGCTTTTGAAATTACCAAAAGTTAGCTAGAAATACAACGGAGTGTATTTATTTTTCATTAAACAAATAATAAGTTATTTAGAAAAGTATTTATTAAGTTATTTATTTAAGTAATATTATAATTAGTGTATATCGTAAAGGGTTAAGTCCACAACCTTAAAAGAGGTAAACCTAGATCAACAAGAATATTGTAAAGTGGGTGACTCAAAGTGCATAAAATAAACAAAATTAAGATTCAACTAAAAAAATATATGTTTATTTGCTGACTGTTTCAAGCGCGAAAACTATTAAATAAATAATGTTTAGACTTATTTGTTAATTAGTTTTCGGGAAATACTGTATAGGTAAGCTTTCTTGCACAAAATCGGTCAGTTAAAAATTGAAAAATTTTAATTAAGTCTCTAGAGGTTCAAGTGCTCTTGTTTTCATTAGCTCTATCGTATTTTCCTGTTTTCGAAGTATGAACGGAAATTATTAATAACACCTATCAATTTGCAAAAAAGCTCTTAGCTAAAACTAATTAACTGTACATACCTACTTAAAATTAAATGAAGTGAATTACCAAACCATTTAATAATCTGAATACTTAAAAATAATTTAAATTAAGTAGGTAACTTTATTTGCATTTGTTTAGTTTTATTTTCATAAGCTTTATACCCATATTTTTTATCATCCACACACACACACATAATATATAATGCTCTTTGTAGGTATGCATTTTATTTAAATCTGGTAACTAAACAGAAATCAAGTAAAAGCTGTCTAGAGCTTTGTAAGCTCGAAAAAGGAATTTGTTTTGTCACCTTCAGTTTTAAAATTCTTTATATGCTGTAGATTAATAAGGTAAACACAATGCTCGAAGATCTCGGTAATGCTTCGCAAAGAGTGGGTCTTAAGATGAACATGGACAAGACGAAAATCATGTCCAATGCCCATGTTGCACCCGCTCCAGTTAATGTTGGGAACATTACACTCGAAGTTGTTGACCACTATGTTTACCTAGGACAGACGGTCCAGTTAGGTAAGTCCAACTTTGAGAAAGAGATCTCTCGTCGAATCCAGCTCGGATGGGCAGCGTTTGGGAAGCTCCGACATATATTCGCGTCCGAAATACCTCAATGTCTCAAGACGAAAGTCTTTGACCAGTGTGTGTTGCCAGTAATGACCTATGGAAGTGAGACGTGGTCTTTTACTATGGGTCTCATAAGAAGGCTCAAAGTCACCCAGCGAGCAATGGAGAGAGCGATGCTTGGTATTTCCCTGCTCGATCGAATCAGAAATGATGAAATCCGCAGGAGAACTAAAACAACCGACATCGCTCGAAGGATTGCATCATTGAAGTGGCAGTGGGCGGGACACATAGCGCGGAGAACCGATGGCCGTTGGGGCGGAAAGGTTCTTGAATGGCGACCGCGTGCCGGACGACGTTCCGTGGGCAGGCCCCCTACAAGGTGGACCGACGATCTGGTCAAGGTCGCGGAAAGCCGCTGGATGCGGGCAGCGCAGGACCGATCGTTGTGGAGATCCTTGGGGGAGGCCTATGCCCAGCAGTGGGCGTCGTTCGGCTGACATGATGAATAAGGTCTGATTTCCTTTGTAACTTCAAAGTGACAATTTCTATTGATGTCTTTTGTCACATAGTGCATGACGTTATTGAAATTCCATTTAGATCTGAGTTTTAGTGAACTTTTAAATGTATGGGAATTGTAAAGGAAACAAAGCATTTTCGTGGTCGACTCTACATATAAAACTGCTTCTAATCTGACAGTAGCACATCTCGGCCGCGAAACTGAAGCTGAAGATTCATGGCGGAACGGAGGTGCCACCGGCGCATCTAAAAACGCTACTTCTCATAACTTACTCCACCTTACTAGGATTATGTTCGTCCTAACGTAGCGACAAGCTTATGTGTGGTTTGACAAATTAGTAGAACTTATTATGTCTTCTTAACTATGGGTATTAACAGCTTTATCGCTAGAAATTGTTATGATCTCTGACTTCTGTTTCATTCAGTTCTATTATTGGTTAAAATTCGTTGCAGAGGGGTAGGTCAGTTATTTTTTTTTCTGGTTATGGAAACTGAACAAGATATCTATGTAAGCTTTATATCTTGGTAATTGGTATTAGTTAAACATTTATTAGTTATATTAACACGCAAATTCATTTGCGTGAACTTTGCATTTCTTTAATTTTAGGTGATTTTAGTACATTAAAAGTATTTTTATCCTGTCAGTAAATTTTCTCTCCACTAAATTTTATTCAAATATGTGAACCTTAAGGCGCTACTTGCCGTCCACTAGCGCCGCCATCGCCAATTCATTTATTTTAATTATACGTAAACCAGATCAATATTTGAAAAAAGAAAACAACCAGGCCCTCTTAAATTGTCTCCTAATATTTTTTTAATAACCCTCTAATATTTTTTATTCTTTGTACTAGTTTTAAAATGGTTTCAAACCAAAAGTGGCCACTTTTCCTTTTTTTAAATATTGATCTGGTTTACGTATAATAAAAATAAATAAATTGGCGGCGCTAGTGGACGGCAAGTAGCGCCTTAAGGGTGTGGGTTCGAAACTATCTGAGATTGGTTGGGAACTGTACCCCGAGTGTAAGTTTTTATGTCAAGCAAACGCAAACTATTTCGAATGCGTATTAATGTCAATTTGTATGAAAACTATATAAGCGCGCTACTCGCCGCTAGAGGCGCTAATACAGTTTTCATACAAATTGACATTAATACGCATTCGAAATAGTTTGCGTTTTTTGACATAAAAACTTACACTACGGGCACTGATTGTTTTTTCTTTGTCTAAATATGAGATGAAAGCAATTTATTTTTTATTTTATTTTATTTATTAGAACACCAACGTTATAATCATCAATAATTTATTATACAAGGACTTATTCCATAAACAAAATAACTGAATTTCATTAGAATTATAGGTGAAGACTGCATGCAATTCTATAGGACAAAAGATAATAATAGCAAATTTAACCACACAGTTCTTACGTAAAGAGTCACAAGTTATTAGTTGTGATAAAAAAACACCACGAGCTTTCACCATAAAATAGAATGTATTTTTGACTGAATAAAGGTAGCTTTATTTTAAATTAACCGTAAAGACTAGGAAATTACTTAAACATAATAATTATTATTTTAAAGTTTGAAGTATATGATCACCTATTGTTTTGTTTATCAGGTTTCATAAATCAATTCTCTGAACTTCATTCTCTTCTCCTCATCTTTTCCCAAACTATTTGATGAGAACCACACATGTTTCCTGTGTTTTAGGGTTCGTTAAAGACTGTCTCCTTTTAATTTAATACACAAGTAAGTAAGAAAAATTGCATTGTGAATGCATTAAAATAATTTGAAATATCAACCTAGATAAGTATCTTATTTGAAAATTAAGTGTAGCATTCTAGAATTTTTATAAAATAAAACGTTTGATAACATTATTTCAGAAAGTAGGTATAGGATTAGAGCGAAATAGACAGATTTATTTTTCATTTAATTAATCTGTTTTGTCTATTAATTATGAAACTGTAAGTAATTTGAGTTTTTAGTTTTTTGCATTCACAATGCAATTTCTATTACTGAAAAATGGAAAATGAAGTATTTAGAAAAAGTTCTCTATCGGAGTTTCCCATCGGAGCTGATTGTGAGACGGGTCGATTTTTTCTAAACACTCCATTTTTCATATGAAACTGTAATTTAAATAAGATATTATTCAGTTATCTGTAGCCCTAGCACGAAAAACTGTTACCGTGATCGTATTATTTTGTATAAAAAATATAGATTATAGTTTACTAATCGATTACCATAACTATAGTTTTTCATGATAAGGTACCGAAGACACAATAAATTAGTCGTACCAAATTAAAGAAGCCTTGGACCACACCTGCCGGCCTAGCATGAGCGGCTTATAACACGCGATATGATATGGTACGGCAAGTTGTCTTGCTTACCCCACTAAGGTGTAAGCAAGACGGGATGCCGTACCATATCATATCGCGTGGTAAAAGCCGCTCATGCTAGCCCAGCTGGCCCTATACCGTTACCTGTTATTGTATCGCAATATTAAAGTAGAATAACGTAAAAAAACAATTCATCCAATAATGCTTTAACTTTGAACACCTAAATAAGGCACTGATGCGAATGTTGTTGTTAGGTATTTTCTTTATCACAACGGTGCTAAAACAAAAGCTAATTTATACTTTTATTATATTAGACAGGATACTACCATTTGGATACAACTATTTGTCGTAATAATTATATTTAAAGAAGGCACAGTTATGTAATCAAGGTATTACAAAAAAACCCGTTTTAATCCTGAAGAATGATTGGCTCACAAAATTAAACACGAAGAAATCAAGACGAGACGGACGAGTATACAAGACGACGAGTATAATCATCTGAAGTATAAAATACTGTTTATTGTTTCTATCTTTGTTACTGACATAGAGTATAGTGTGAAAAATATAAAGATTTAACCAATAATCTGCTGACTAGAAATTCCTCAAGTTTAATTGCTAACTATTATATTTACATAACATAATAGTACGGAACCCTCATCGACGATCAACTCTCTCTTACCCATTGCATTTACACCCTAAATTTATGTTTTATTAAGTGTCATGAAGTGTTTGGCATTATTGTTAACACTTTCTTTCAATTTGGTTTGAATGTATTCCACACTCTCTTTCTGTTGATATATTTATCTGTTATAACTGAGAATGGTATTGACTGCGAGGAATTTTGAGAGTGCAGGCTTAAAAAATAAAAATAATTATTTCTACATCCCAATACTATTCATTTAACATTCGTATTGGTATACATGGTAATTTTTTTATCACCTCGGATAATTTTAGAGATAAATCTGTAATATAGTCTATGTTTTGAGTTGTGGTTCTGACGTCTGGCAACCCCGGGCCGGGCTGCCTTTCTATTTGTATTTGACATACTGCGGTGACA
The DNA here is from genome assembly GCA_949710035.1 of Crambus lathoniellus. Lineage (NCBI taxonomy): Eukaryota > Metazoa > Arthropoda > Insecta > Lepidoptera > Crambidae > Crambus > Crambus lathoniellus. The sequence continues at coordinate 28,267,723 of OX453309.1, read as the reverse complement.
AAGGAGGAGTGTTAAGATTGCATCGTTAAATAAATAAGTGATCTCCCATAAAAATCTTTTAATTATTAACACTACATGGCGCAGCCGAACTGAAGAACCTGCCGACCATAAGATTTGATGGTGTTCCCCGAAGAAACTCAAGGTTACGAAAGTTGCGAAGAAGATACAATGTCGGGCGTGGAATACCGCATGCCGGCACCGCTCAACCTCGACAATTTGGATGATCTATATCCACAATGGAAGCGATTTCTCAACAGTTTCAAGATTTTCCTGTCTGCTGCTGGGCTTAATAGGGTAGCAGAGTCCAGAAAAGCTGCAATTTTTCTGAATTGCATAGGACAATCTGCTCAAGAACTGTATGAAAACACCTTGAAAGGCTCGGTTGATACTGAAAAACTTGATGAGGTAATAGAGATCTTTGAAGAACATTTTAAACCTAAAACTAATGAGATCATCAATACGTTTCACTTTAACAAGAGAATTCAAGAAGAGGGAGAAAATTTTGATGCATTTTACACAGATCTAAGAAAAATTGCACAGAATTGCAACTTTGACGTGTTTAAAGACAGAATGCTAAGGGACAAAATAATATATGGCATTAGAGACGTCCAAATTCAACAGAAACTCTTGATGAAGAAAAACCTGACTCTACAGGAAGCTGTGGAAACGTGTCGGACCTCAGAACTGGCTAAGAAACAAGTGAAGGTCATCGCAGGTCAAGGTCTACCAGTTACAGAAGTAGATGGAATCGGCATCCAGCATAGGAAATCATTTCCCTACAGCGCTGACCAACAACAGTCAAAAGCTAAGTATAAAGCATCAAGTAATAGTACATACCTGTGTAAAAAATGTAACAAACGTCATGGACCTAGAAATTGCCCTGCTTTTGGCAAAACCTGTTCTCTGTGTAAAAAAATTAATCATTTTGCTGTAGGTTGTAAATCTAAGAATTCAGTACATTACATAGAATCGAACGAGGAAATAGAAAATCCCGAGGACTTATGACTCGTACGGGTTTGTAACCTCATTGAAAGTAATAATAGGGAATGGACTGAAGTAATAAATATACAGTCAAAATATGTAACTTTTAAGTGTGACTCGGGGGCACAGATTAATGTTTTGTCTTTAAAAGATCTTAAAAATATTGTCGATGATGAAAATCCTGAATGGTCTGAGACAAAAATAATATTAGAAGTTTTTGGGGGATCACACATTAAGCCTGTCGGCAAAAGAATATTAACTATTTTGAAAAATGATGAGGCTTTTAAGACTGAATTTATAATTGTTGATAAAAATGTTCGACCTATATTGGGTTTACCGACTTTGATAGAACTTAAACTTTTGAATATTAATCATAATAATAATGTTAATGCAATAAAAACTAATATAAATACTAGTAAAAACAGCTTAATAGAAAAGTATTATGAACTATTTCAGGGTGTCGGTCAATTTAAGAAGCCGTTGGAACTGCACATCCAGACAGGAGTAGACCCAGTTGTGAGACCACCGAGGCGAGTCCCTAATGCACTTTTGACTCGGTTGCGAGAAAAATTAAAATCACTGGAAGACAGACAAATTATCTCCAAGGTCGAACATCCTAAGAGCTTTGTAAGTAATCTAGTAGTTATTGAAAAAAAAGATGGATCATTAAGAATCTGTCTCGATCCAAAAGATCTTAATAATGTTTTACTTAGAGAATATCATCTGATCCCTACTTTAGAGGAAATTTTACCTAAGATATCGAATAAGAAATTTTTCTCCGTATTAGACTTATCTGAAGGATTTTATAATATTAAACTGGATAATAATTCTAGTGAACTCTGTACGTTTAATAGTCCGTTTGGTTGTTACAAATTTAATAGACTTCCCTTTGGTTTATCGGTGGCCCCAGAAATTTTCCAAAAATATAATGAAAATGCTTTTGGTGATATACCTGGAGTAATTATCTATTGTGATGATTTGCTAATATGTGCTGAAACAGAATCTGAGCATGATGCAATATTAGATAAAGTTTTTAAAAGAGCAAAATTGTGCAATGTTCGCTTTAATAAAAATAAGTTTCAATTTAAGTTAAGAGAAGTAAAATATTTTGGACACATTTTTTCTGAAGCAGGTATGAAAATTGATCCTAACAGAGTAGAAGCTATATTAAATATTAATTGCCCGAAAGATAAAAAAGAACTTCAAATATTTCTTGGAATGGTGAACTACCTAAGACAGTTTGTTCCTAACCTTGCTAATATTGCATCACCTCTTCAACTCTTATTGAAAAAGAATGTTGACTGGATATGGACTAATGTGCATGACACAGCTTTTAAAAACATAAAAAGCAAAATCAGTAAAGCACCTGTTTTACAGAATTTTAACCCTAATTTACCTATTGTAATTCAATGTGATGCCTCCAAAGATGGTTTAGGTTGCTGTTTGTTACAGAATGATAAGCCAGTTTGTTTTGCATCTAGAAGTCTCACTAGTAGTGAACAAAATTTTTCACAAATAGAAAAAGAACTTTTGAGTGTTGTTTGGTCGACTAGAAAATTTCATTATTACATTTATGGACAACAATGTACAATATTAAATGATCATAAACCTTTAGAATCTCTGTTGAAAAAATCTATTCATGATGTTCCATCTCCACGATTACAAAGATTAAAATTAAAATTATTAAAGTATGACTTGACCTTTAAATATTTAAAAGGAAAATTGATGTTTATCGCAGACTTGTTGTCTAGATCCTATCTAAAATGTGATGATGTTGATGAATCGTACATGTATGAAGTAATCCACTGCGTGGGTCTGGCAAAATACCTTCAGTGTACAAAGGCGACCAAACAAAAGTTAATATTGGAAACAAACAATGATTCAGAACTTAAAAAATTAATGGATTATACTAAAAATGGTTGGCCTAATAATGTAAAACATATTCTGGATGAGGTACGTTATTATTATAAATTAAGATCGGATATTTCAATTGATGAAAATCTGTTATTCTTACGTGATAAGCTAATAATACCTAAAAGTATGAGGATGGAAATTTTGAAAATGTTACATGAGGGACACCTCGGCATAAGCAAAATGAAAAGTTTTGCACGAGGAATGTATTACTGGCCTAAAATTGATCTACACATTGAACAGTTTGTAAGAAAATGTTTTGTTTGTCAAATGTATCAAAATAAAAATGTTAAAGAACCGCTAATGTCCCATGACATTCCAGATTTGCCATTTTCAAAACTTGGAATTGATATCATGGATTTTAAAAGCAAAAGTTATTTAGTAATATATGATTATTTCTCAAAATGGCTTGATGTACAGTTGCTCAATAGTAAGAGCGCAAAAAGTATTAATAATGTATTAATTGGTATTTTTTGTAATTTTGGTACTCCAAATGAGATTGTGTCTGATCACATTCCATTTGACTCCAAGGAATGTAAGGACTTTGCTTCAGAATGGGGATTTAAGTTTACATTTTCCAGTCCTAAATATCCTCAGTCAAATGGAATGGCAGAGAGGGCAGTCCAGATTGCTAAGAAAATGTTGAAAAAATGTTACGAAGATAAGACTGATTTCAGGGTAGCTTTGTTACATTATAGAACTGCACCAGTCTGTGGTACAAAATTTTCACCAGCACAATTGGCAATGAACAGAAATTTAAGAACTAAATTACCTGTTTGTTATAATTATTTAAAGCCAAAGCTAAATAAAAATGTAAATTTAGAATTTGAAAAGGGGCAAAATAGAAATTTAAGGTATTATAATTTAAATACAAGAGTTAAGGATGATTTTTATGTTGGACAAAATATATTGTTTCTTAAAGATCCTAGTATCAATAAGTGGTTATCTGGTACTATAGCTAATAAGAATGGTTTGAGGTCATATGACATTATTGCCAGTAATGGTGTTACATACACAAGAACTTCTTATCATGTTCGACCTTGCTAGATTTTTTTTTCTGTCCGTTTGGATATTCATGGATGTGCAGTTGCAAAAAAAAAAAACGAACATTTATTTTAACACATTATTTTTTGTTGTAAGTACTTAGTATAGTATTATATTATCTGTAGTTGTAAGCTATATTTTTTGTTTGATTTGTGTCAAAATAATTTTGGCTTTGTTCAAAGAGAATGTTAATCTCAAAGAAAATATCATTATCTGTAGTTGTAAGCTATATTTTTTGTTTGATTTGTGTCAAAATAATTTTGGCTTTGTTCAAAGAGAATGTTAATCTCAAAGAAAATATCATTTTGTTTGTTGTAAAGGGGGAAAGAAAAACAAGTAGTAGCTATTTAATTTTACTTTATTTACTTAAAAAAAAAAAATTGTAAAAAGGGATAGATGTAATATAGTCTATGTTTTGAGTTGTGGTTCTGACGTCTGGCAACCCCGGGCCGGGCTGCCTTTCTATTTGTATTTGACATACTGCGGTGACAAAGGAGGAGTGTTAAGATTGCATCGTTAAATAAATAAGTGATCTCCCATAAAAATCTTTTAATTATTAACACTACAAAATCTACTCATGAAAACAAACTACTTTTATTATGGGACCAACACTGAAATCGCGAAAGAAAAATCAGCTGTTCCATACAAAAGTGCAAAAATAATTAATCAAAATGTATGGAAAAGCTGATTTTGTTTTCGCGATTAATTTCAGTTTTGGTCCCATAATAAAAGTTGTTTGTTTTCATGAGTAGAATAATTCCTGAAATTGGTTAAATTCGGCAGAGAGTGAGACTGGATACTATTATTCCTAAAATTTTAATTCCGAAATTTAAAACACGAACTAAAGCTTTTAGAGAATGCCTTATGGTTTGAGTACGCTATTTAGGCCGCCCTTTATATTAGTGGAATTAAGTTTTATTTAAATAAAATAAATATTTTTCCTACAACACCCAACACTGGTGTGTTACTAGCGATTAGCTAATACTCCCGTTAGCATCAACTATAGCTATAGCAAGAGTTGCCCAATCAAGTAAGTAATATGGACTTAAATCTCGCGTCGCCGCAGAACCTTCTACGGCCGGATACGAATAAATGAATTCAAGTGTTATGGTTACCGAATGACAAGTGTGATAGCGCGGATATCTAAATTAAATATTTAATTAACTGAAATCGGGTTAATGGATCGATAGCTGCTTTGGATGTATTAACACGATCAGCTAGAATTATTCCAATCGTTTTCTCGTGATATTCACTCTCGATTCTTACATATCGAATAAGCAATTTTGAACCAAATCGATGTTATGCAAAGTGGATTAGATAGAGAACTTGAAACCAATTGATCAATGATACATTAATACTTCATGTTTTCAATATTTGAATTTTCAGATTGAATTCTTTAATTTTTCAGTAAAACATTTGATTTAAGCAAAAAGGCACTAGCTTAACATTGTGTTATTTTTGTCCTACGGTTGTTAATGAAAAAAAGTGTTAAAAGTAAAGTGTAGGACTGAGAAAACTTACCACTAACTTTGTAGGACAATGTGGCCATTTCATTATAGAAATATTTACTAAGCATACCAAAAATTAGCTGGATATTGATAATTTTTATGACCTGACATGTTCAGATTGGAGGACGCAACAACCAAACCATCCATTTTGTGGGCCAATTGTTTTTCCAAGTTCATTATCCAGTTATTATCTCAATATTCAAATGAAAAGCTTACTGTTATTGCACAAATCGTCATGTTTAAACTTGCACATTACAATAGATACCACTATCGCGAATTTTCACAAAGGAAAAACTTGGGCGTCTCGTTGAAAGGAATCAACTCACGAATATTCAGCCTGTAATTAATCACTGAAAAAAACATACGAGCAAATCAAATCAAATCAAATCACGCAACATCTTCGTTGTACTTTAACTTGGATAATATTATAGCTTTTTTAAGAATGGTCCTTCACATTTTCACTTCCTAATGTTGTTACATGTTTAAAATATTGTATATGTGTTTTTTTTACATTAGTTCGTAACCTACAAAATTATCTATATATATAAAATTCAAAGTCCTGACTGACTGACTGACTGACTGACTGAGATATCAACGCACAGCCCAAACCGCTGAACCTAGAGACTTCAAATTTTGCACATTAGGTATGTTATACAGTGTAGGCATCCACTAAGAAAGGATTTTTGGAAATTCCACCCCTAAGGGGGTGAAATAGAGGATGAATGTTTGTATGAAAGTCCGTCAGTTTTGAAGTTAGGATCTTCAAACATTGTATTTAGGCTGGCAATTGAAAATTAATATTTTTCTGTGTCAGCGTTTTTGACAATTCCACCCCCGAAGGGGTGAAAAGGGGGATGAAATGTTGTATCTGAACAGTCCTTAATTTAATTTATTATTTAGGCTTATGGTCGGAAAGTAAAACAAATAAGCAAAAACATGTTTCTTTTTTTTTCGAAAATCAACCCCTTGGAGGTTAAATGGGATAAATAAACCTAAAAATCGATATGGATGTCGTTATTGAGGTTTTATGGGATGACGATTCCAAAAATTGCATTTATTTTGATGTTTAAAGCGCTGAACATGATTCAACCCCTAAAAGGTTGCAATAGGGGTGAAATTTTGAAAGAAAAATCAGGGGGTAAAATAGACATTTCAACTTGAAACTTTATAGGCTTACTTCTTAAAACAAAGAGGCAACCCATTTCGTAATTTTCCCAAAATCAAACCCAGGGGGTAAAATAGGGGATGAATATGTGTATAAAAGTCCGTCAGGTTCAACCCCTAAAAGGTTGAAATAGGGGTGAAGTTTTGAATGAAAAATCAGGGGGTAAAATAGACATTTCAACTTGAAACTTTGTAGGCTTACTTCTTAAAACATACAGGCAACCCATTTCGTAGTTTTCCGAAAATCAAACCCAGGGGGTAAATAGGGTATAGAAACCTAAATCATCAAAAGTTCTTGGTACCTAAGCTACTCAGAACTAACTTTTTGACTGTGAAACAGACACTTATTATGTACTAGCTTCCGCCCGCGACTTCGTCCGCGTGGACATTCGAGAAAATACTTAGGGGACCACCGCCGCACGTGGCAAACGTTCTGCCTCGCGCGAGGCTGCTCGCTTGGTGAGGGAGGACCCGCCTAATCACGTAAAAACAGCTGATCAGATTTTTATGAAATTAAAACAGATTTTTTTTATCCTGGTTATTGGTCCCCTAAGTATTTTCTCGAATGTCCACGCGGACGAAGTCGCGGGCGGAAGCTAGCATTTTATAGAGTTTAAATTAAGTAATTCAGAATGTCCGTCAGATAAAGGCTTAACTTGCTCTAGTAATTATAAAAATTTAGGAATAGTCAATTTAAATGGATGCAGGAACTGAAATATTAGTGTTTCATGAATTCAATACGTATTTATCACTTTAAATGTATAAGGGATCCAACTGAATAACACAGCTAGATAGCAATATGCCAGTAGTGATAGTTTAGTGAATCTATAACGATGCAAATTTGAAATCATTTAACGTCTAGACACAGACAATGATGCTATTAACGACAAACATCGACACAGAATGAGGCTAAAGTGAATTGTGTGACATCTAGTACTGCTTCGATTGTAAAAGCGTTTTGATCATACGACCCGTTGTCTGGCTGTACATTTACGTCTTATTGACCGATTTACGTTCATACAATATGAAAATACATTTGAGATTGGTTGTCAGTTGCTTTATAGGTTGCCTTCAGAGATAAGACCACTATTTATTTTGTCATTTATGAGGTTGCGGTACACCACCGTACAGGGAAACACAGCGTTGATAGTTGTAAGCTCCCCGTACAGGATGGCCAATCACGTTGGCCGACCATGATGGGCCATCGTGTACCTACAGGGTGCCTACCATCAACTCTTATTGCGGTTTTGTTTAGGACCTAAACTGATCTGCTTCGCTTATTCGTACCACGACAGCTTAATATCAATGACAGCGATTCAGTGATCATTCAATGACATTTCACAGCCGCTGAGCTGTCATCAACTCTTATTTGACTTATAACTCGGCCAAGCTTACATGACACCTGCAGGTTATACCCGTCCCTTTCACTCTCCGGGCATGACAGAATCGAGTGAAAGAGACGGGTAGAAGAAAAAAGGACACAAATTGTTCGGTCATTCACATTTAGCAATTCATTTGCGATCCAGTTTTTAGAAGGTCAGAGTACGAAAGAAAGCAATTCATTTTAGGAACCTATTCTGCATCGCGCTATTTTTAAATCGCTGTCTTAAAGTTGATGGTAGGCACCCAGGGCCTTATCTCTGAAGCCAACCTATAAAGCGACTGACCACCAATCTCAAGTGTATTTTCATAATATTGTCATCATCGGCCATCCTGTACTGGGCTTTAGACTTGTACTACCTATTTAGTATTCTGTGGTTTTAGTGAAATGAACACTAACGGCCAGAATTAATAACCTATCCACAGATAGGGATAGGTGCGATCCAGATTAGTTGCTAGGCAACACCTAGCAACACCCTAGCAACTGTCGTTAATTCTATGTTAATATCAAGCGTTGCATAGCAACTAATATGGATCGCACCTATCCCTATCAGTGGATAGGTTGTTAATTCTGGCCGTAAAACGATCTATCATTTGTATGATGTTGATGACGAGGAGCCCGTGGCGCAGTGGTTAGCACGCTCGGCCTGCGATCGTTGAAGTTAAGCAACTTTCGCAATGGTCGGTCACGGGATGGGTGACCAAAAACTTTCATCTCGTGCTTTTCCGTGCTTTGGAAAGTCTCGGCGCATTTGCAGTCGGTAATAACCACCAATCCGCATAGGGCCTGCGTGGTGGCTCATGGTCCATTCTCCTTATCCATCTTAAGGAAAGCCAGTGCCCCAGCAGTGGGGACATTAAATGAATGGCTGATGATGATGTTGACATAATAGGTTATAATAATTTGTACCCATATTACGGGTACCCACTTGATGTGTGTCGAAATTCGTCGTTAAGTGTAGATTAGATACTTCGTGACACCATCCCGTCTCAAGAAATAAATTTAGTAACATCTTTCAAAACTATTATACCTATACTAGCGGATTCTCGCTGTTTTACCCTCGTGGTACCCGTTCCCGTGGGAATATCGGGTCAAAATATAGCCTATGTCACTCGGGAAGAATGTATCTTTCTAATGGTCTAAGAATTTTCTAAATCGGTCCAGTAGTTTCGGAGCCTATTCGATGCAAACAAACAAACAAACAATCAAATCTTTCCTCTTTATAATATAAGTATAGACGAGTATGATTTATAAACTAGTGTGTTTAAATAAAATAAAAAAAACAATCTCAATATTATAAACTAAAAAAGCTTTTTGGGTTTTATGCAGGCATTCAATGGCTTGTCCAATTCACACAAGCACATGTTAATTAATAAATATGAACTGGAAGTTCGAAAATCGAAAGTCGGTTCTGGGTTCGACCTTTAGCCGGAACAATAAATTACTTTTTTTGACTTTATTCTGTGTATTGTTTACTTAGTAACAGACTGGGTTCGGCGTACCCCAGGGAAGCGCGTGGGGTCCAAACTTATAATATTTGCATGCTTTTTGACGTCTCGTTTAGTATCGATGGTACGACAAGTGGTTAGTCGGATTTAAGTTTCCGAATATTCAACAACTATGTACCTGTGTAGGTATCTTTTTAAATATAAATATTTTAGGTACTTATGAACTCGATATATTAAGCTAAAATTAAATTACCATACAGTAAAAGAAAATTAATCAGTACACTATGTTCATTACCACAACACAATAAAAACACTGCAAAATGTTGAAAATGTTATTAGTAAAAACAATATCAGAAAATAATTATTTATGATTTACAATAATGTAAAATACCTATTTGGTAATAGATAAACTGTTTTATTTTAAGCTTGTGATCGCTTTCTAAACGTTGAAAATATTTTTTAATGTTTGTATATTTATTACTTTGCCTTTTATTTTTTCCTTTGGACAAATATTTATTTATTTTGTTAAAAAAATCTTATCAAAAAATCTACGCTCATGTATTCGTAAGGCGCGCTTACACGGGCAACTAAAATTACGCAATTCCTTTCAATCCCCGCCAAATATGACGGGCGATGGCAAAATGTCAAAATGTAGCAACTTGTGGCTGTGATACGGTAACACAATTCCACAAAATATGCAGCATCATCGCTCCATCGAATTGCCCCAGATTGATTTATTACAGTTGCCAGGCAATTATTGCCAAAGGAATTGCCCGTGTACGCGCGCTTTATACAGTAACACGACTTTCGGTAATTAGTATGATATTTACAACTTAAAACGAAAGGAACGAAGTAGCGCGAAGAAGATATTGTCATTATGTTCTCAAGCGACGACGTAATGTGAAAGTCATAAGTCTGGCGGCTGAACCCTCGAGGGCTGACTGTACAACCTAAGTTGTACCATCAATATAGATCTTATCACCTTGGTAATAAGGCACAGGGTAATCCACTTGTCACTTTTCACATGTTGTGTAATGTACCAAACTCATTGAGATAATGAAGACGGTAAATTGCGTTTTCGTTAGTCATACCTACCTTTTGAGATGGTCTGTTCTCTATGTTATGCTTTTGTTAATGGGTTAAAGGAATAGTTAAGGTTCTTTTGGCGGCACATTGTATTTCTATAAAGTTTTAAGCCGTTTAAAATCACGTGGTGTTTAATTTATCAGCAGGGACACTTTTTTATGTATTCGTAAGATGAATGGCTTTTTGTTCAAATCAATAACAGTATTATTTTAATAATAAAAAAGTTATTTTAAAAATTAAACCGACTTAAGTCTTTCCCCTAAGTTGGAACCTGATTTGAATCAAAAATAATCATTTCGATATGACTTTTAGTTTCGAGAAATTAGTGGACAACATAGGTACAAACAAACAAACATAGATACACTTACAAAACTCAGCACATGTGCTTGGAAGCCTAAATAAATCGCTATACTCAAATAGTAAACAATTCCAAATATATCACATACCTAATACCTATGTCAAACTGATAACCTTCTTTTATAAAGTCGGTTAATAAACCTTAACTTACTTACAACTAAATTACTGCTTGCATATAAGTATTTTAACATAATGCGTAGGCGAAAGTTAACTTTGCGCGCTTTAAACTAACTCCTATAAACATTTAAAACTGGTACTGAAATTACTACTCTGTATTAACATTAAATCAAAGATAGAGTTGAATTTAATTTTCTAAACATTATAAAACTAGAATTTGAATTCATTATGTACACAATTGTCTAGTCCTTTAAATAGATTTAAGAATATCGCAAGGGTAACGATACACCAAGCTCGAAGCAAAAATTTTCCTCAACAGCCGAGAAAGAAGTAAATATCAATCAACCGACAAACATTCTCAAGAGCTCTCAAACACTAGAAGGTGCAGGAAAAGAAGGTAAAAAAAACCGCAAGTACTTTATGCAAGCACGCACCAAACTCGATAATCCCAACAGTACGGGTCTTACGTTAACAAACTGACGATAATTTTTTCCCCTGGCAACAATACCCAGGGATTCTTTTTCTCGGAATCATCGGTGTTTTGGACTTCACTCATTGTTTTCTAAGAAATGGGAGCGGTTCATACAACAATGGCGTAAAGCCATTCAATGGTTACCGCAAATAGGGTAATGTGGTGCAGATGTAACAATGGACTATATAATGTGGTCCAGTTCGTACCTTCATCGAAATCAAAATTATTTCCCATAAGATTTTCTCAAAAGAAGCGAAAGTGATGGCACGTTTAGTCTTGTAGCTTTTGAGTTATGTTTTTTATGACGATCTACCAGGAGCAAAAAAACACTTATAAAAGGTTTTTCTTCCAACTATGCTTTAATTTCATGACAATCACACTAAAACCTCAGTACAAAGCGAGACTTTAATGCTCTAGAGCAATAACAATGTATGCATTATTTCACAGTTTTTTTTTAATCGCACCAAAAAGTGCCAATCTCAATGGATTAGGTCTATTCAGCCAGCCGATATCAATACTTTTTTTTACGTACGTATTATCCTACTTGTTCCAAATTTAAAAAAATGATTGCTGCTAACTCTGATTTAAAAATGAAAGAAATTTAAAAAAGTGATTTGGCGGGAACTTTTGGAAACGATAAAGTGTGATACTATCTGATTTAGAGTGCTTTGGCTTCGAACTAAAATGGAATCATCTAGCGACACATTAATTCCAGAAAACATTCTAAATGAAGCCGACAGTGTTATAGAAACTTCTATTTTAACTGTTTGATATGAATTTCGTTTATCTACTATTCCTATAGGTAATAGTTGAAAGAAAAGCAGATTATGCACTTCGCCTTAAGTAATTAATTACTTTGTGCTCGATGCAATAATCTACTATTATTTACTCGTAATAAAAGGAATATTAACTATCAAAATTAGGCGCATTTGCCATTGCACAAAATGTTTTTTATCAATGAAAGAGCTAGCCCCCAAATTTTGTGGGCTTCTATTATTTACTTGATTTACTAAACCATATTTAAAGCCTCCGTTGAATCTAAAATCACAGAATCAGACAATCTCCAAACAAAGTGGTTAATAGTAATCCTGAAGTATACAAATTGGTTACGTGAACTAACTTGTGTAATATAATGTAATATTACAGGTTCTTAATGCAATCTAATGGATCCATCAGTGGGTTAAGTGGCCACTGAAGAAAACAATACTTTCGCTGACGGTTTACATAAAGCTAAATTGAATGTTGCAAATGTTACGTACATTTTAGATAATAATGTTATGGAATTTAATTTTACAATGAATGAAGATAATTTATAGGTGCTGTCATTGAGATATAAGATTATAGATTGGTAAACGCAACCACTATTTGAAATAAGGTTTGTGAAGGCTAAACGAGATCAATGAAAATGCTCTGCTCGTGTTAAAAATGGTATTGCAGGTTGAATAAAAATTAACATTACTTGCTTTTGCAGTAGAATAAAATGATTTTTTTGTATACACAACGGGGTAGCACTTAGCCTTCATCACACACCTGATGTTAAGTGGTTATAAGGCTGAAGTATTGTAAATAACAATCTAAATTGAATAAACAAATTTGAATCTTGAATCTTGAAGGTAGTGCACTACTCCCGGAATCTTCTTTCACTAAGGAACTAGCCATCTTATCTCTCACTACCGGAACATAATAATTATATCATTGTTATGGCGTCCGACTTAGATAAGATGGTGATAGCTAGCCAGGTGGACTAAGAACAAGTCCTACCACCAACCAAACCCAATACATTAGGTATGTACGTACCCCCACTGGGAATCGACCCGGTACCTCTGGGTCTATAACCGGTGGAGTGAACCACTTCACGACACAGGCGGTTGTTTGTTTGTCAGTTTGTTGTGATAAAGTAACTGAAGTAGGTATGTTGTGTATGCCGTTTTATAAAGTACTAAACTTTTTGATTCTATGAGTTCTCGAAAATTTCCTAATTTCTGCTCCAGAAAAGAAAGTTCTTAATAATCATTAATAACAAGAGCCAATTTACTTACTTCTTGTTATCTCGACTCCACTTTCAAAATTTTCTAATTATTCCTAAGTTAAAGTGCTTTAGACGATAATCGTTATTGAAACGGTATTGTCTAAAGAAAGCGTCAATTTTCAATCTTTCTGTAATATCTCGTGATAAAGTGCATCTTGCCTTGAAGCAAACTTTCTAATATTAGTTTCTATAGGACCTTAGTCTGAATAAATGCCTAGAGACATGTAATAATCAAATCTAATCATGAATATACCTAGAAAGTATAAGCAAGTAAGTAAGGAATTTACGTATTTTGACACTTCAAAATGATGGCGCCACAAAAATGAAATAAAAAATGTATCCGTTACCAAATGTCAACAAAAGTATCCCAAAAAGACTTAACAAAAGCGTCTTATACAAAAAGTCAAGTGTAATACACCCTTGTTAAAACCCTGCTTAGCCATGGGATCCCATAAAGAGAGACAATATTTTACAATATTGTTTTATTACAATTCTCACCAAAAATATCTCTTCTATCCAAGCGTGAGTAACTTTTAGACAATAAGCACAATAAAAATTAATTCATCATTATCAAACGGATATAAATAAGACAATTTTCGAGAGAAATAACCGTCTAGCTGTTTATAAAACACGCATTTCAGCGCCCAAAAGCTTCGAGTAGTCGAGACGAGAGTTTGTCGCCACTCAAGGCGTCTCTTCAAACATTCGCCACACTGTCATTAATTGTTTATTTATGCACAGTTTCATGTCCAGTGACGTTTAGAGTGTTTTTCTCGCCTCAATACGTATCGTCGCCGTAATTACTCGACGTAACGCAGACTATTTTACGTTTACTAACTGTCATAATTATATTTGCCTGCACAATGCCATCACACTCGTGCCAAGATACAATCCGCCCCAGAGACATCTTTCTCAACAATTACAAAGAGAAGAGTGGCAGCTTATGACATCTGACATGCACCAGATCACAAAGGAACTTGTAAAAATTAAATGGTGTTTTATCTTTGGCTTTGACAGCAATGATTGATCGCTTTCAGCGTGGAAAATGCATCACGAACAACAGAGGCAACCGCCCTTCGTGAGTTGTATAAATTGAAAACTTTGTTGTGAGTTTTGAATGAAGCGCTACAAATTCTATTCATGCCGTTGTCAAAGACAACAATATTTAGGACATAAGCAACTCGCATCTTAAGTACGCACTTAACAACGTTGGAATACCTACATTGTTGCAACGTTAAAGTTTGTTTGGTTGTGAAGGCAAATGTTTTGATAAGTCTGATAATCACAACAACATTCTTTCATGTCAAATAACTGAATTATTTGTCCAACATACCGTAGTGAAATCATTAAACAAATTTTGCCAATTAGTACCAAATGCCTAATATATTTACTCTGGCCATAAATTCATTATCGGTAATGACCGCGTGTCTAGAATATCATTACAATTGTGATAATATTTGTCCACACCAAATAACGGAGAACCAATAGACATGCTATGGGCACTTTTACTTTAGCAAATATGACGGTTGCTATTTAAAGAAACAGCGGTTTAATAGCATATTTCCCCTTACGTGTTAAAAAAGCAGTAACGGCGAAAAAAATAAACATCAAAATATTTTTATCTGTGTAAGCCCTCTCGAGCATTTTGAATATTCAAACATGGCTACCGGTTCGAAATCTAGTCGATATCGGAAGAATTTCGTCAACGCATTCGAAAGTCTTTCTACTCATGAACGTTTAATTATAATTATTACTTCTTGTGTTTTATTAATACGCTGAGCCGAGTGCGCCACTTTCGAACTATGAAACTAACAATAGAACTGACAATGTTAAATCTTTGTCGCCGATAGTCTTGAAACCTAATTTGTTAAAATGCTTTTGCAAATCATACTAAAATATTATTGGTCATAGTTAGAAAACGCTTGTATTTGTTTTATATAGAATAAACTTTGAAAAGTTATATCGTGGATACTTGGAGGTTAAAAGAAAGGAGACTTGCATTTTTTGTAGTTAAAACCTAGTAAGTAGGTACAAGCTTTTATTTAAACAAAAGACGGTGTTAGTTAATGTCTTCGGTATGGCAATTCTTATGGTAAACTCAGTGGCGCCAATGAGTGTCCTTGACTCGGTGGCAATACTCGAAACCACTCCACATAGAAATATGCAGGTAAAGAACTGCTCGGAACTGTATTACGATACTGATACGTGGAAAGAATAACTTTTTGACAAACTGTTTGTTTTGGTTCAGCGTAAAGGGCAGGCTACACTGGGGATAAAAAGCGAAGCGAATTGCCTTCGTTCCGCGTCTTTTCATACCTTATGTATTACACCTTGTTACACTGCAGCCTGCTAGACTCAGTAGCCCTACCACGAAACCTGTCGTTATAGTAACCGTTATCGTGATCTTATCTTGTATGAAAATCAGAGCACCGCCTCTTTCGGTAGTGTAAGGAACTGAAATTCAACACATGTTTGATTGATTTGGCGTCTTACTTAGCGACGTTCATAGGTGTCTATCTAATTTAGGTACCTAACGCCCGAATACTCGAACGCTAGGTACTTGCCTAACTTTGGGAGCGTCTCAAGCATGGCCCCGTCGCTTTAAATGTCAACCGTATGAAAGAGATGACATGATGTTTGAGATGCTCCCAAATTTGATTTGCGTTCGAGAATTCGGGCGTAAGTATTTTTAATTTCAAATTGGTGTGTATTTAAAAGAAACTACCTTTTAGATGTCTAGTTGTCTAGTCCTAAGTTTTTGAAATTTATTTACTGCTATGATTACCGGGTTTTTTATTGTGATGGAAAGTGACCTTACATATATTATGTTAAAGTCGCTTTTCAATTTGACAACTCTGTATGAAATATGACAGGGAGAAAAAAAATAGCCCTTGGCGAGTTTCTTGCTGGTTCTCTCTTTACAAGGATACGCCGTAGGATTTGCGAACCCATGGCGTAGCTTCATTGACATTCACAAGTGCTGTATCAGCCTAAAATGAAAAAAATATTAGAATTGAATTGAATTGAATATTTTTCAAAATAAGAACTTTAACGCCCGAATTCTCAAACGCAAATCATCTTTGGGAGCGTCTCAAACATCATGGCATCTCTTTCATACGTTTGACATTTAAAGTGACAGGGCGATGTTTGAGACGCTCCCAAAGATAAGTAGCGTATGAGTATTCGGGCATTAGTCAAGTCAAAACTCCAAGGGATCATCATGTCCCGGTAGGCGATAGATCACCGATGGAATTTGCGTGGGCGTCGTCTATAGCTTGTTTTCTTTGAATTTTCGCCTCATTAAGTGTTTGTATACACGCATTGGATACGTCGTCAGCCGCACGATAAATGCTTACCCAAAAACGACGACTCATATGGGAAAATTGTTAGAATGACTCGATTGTATTTAGGTTGTAAAACGCTTTCTATTCTATTACAGCGCTAAATTATTGTATAAGGGGCATTTATTATAGGTATTACTTATCTTTATATTACTTATATCATTTACGGCTGTTACGCTTAATGTAAGTTTTCACTATTTTCAACTATTTAAATTATACCGTGGATAATAATATGACATTTACAGCTTTACCTTTCCCGACTTTCAAAAGGTAATTAAATTTCAAAGTATACATTTCAGTTGTGTGAAAGTAAATGAATTCTTGGGTTACCACGACATGTAGAGTTCTTCAATTGATTTTTAACTTAATGTCCAATACGTTAAGTTCAGGATCAAACTGTAAAACTTTCTTCTTAGTTTAATTAGTTGTACCGAAAAGCGTTAATTATAGAAGTTAGAATCAAATAAACTTTCTTCTTTTTCTTCTTGAAGGTTCCCAAACTTATTTTGTCTACTGCCCACTTTAAAAATAAATTAGTTTTTAGCGCCCCCATTTTTTTTACTTAAAGACCACTATAACGTCAAATGAAATAATTATTGTGAGTAATATCAGCGGAGACTAAACATTCATTCTAAACGAGGCTTTTATTATAACCAGCAAGAGTTAACTTGAGTTTGAGACCTGCCGGCCTAGCATGAGCGGCTGTTATCGACTATTGAAGCATGATAAGAGCCTATATCTCGCTTACACCTTAGAAGGGTAAGCAAGACAGCATGACGTGATCATATCGCGTGATATAATGATGGTCATGCTAGGCCGGCTGAGCGCAGTTAGGTAGGTAGTACACAAAGGCGCTCAGCACGGGTAGCCTCTACAAAACGCCCCCATTTTTTTCTGGCTCTCTTACCGCCCGAAAGGAGGCGTTATCGAAAAAGTCTGTCTAGCTAGATAGACAAATAGGGAAAATAAATAATTGGTGTAGTTCTGATCACCCATTAACCAACCAGTAAACTTTAGAACCTTCCAATATTTTTAACTGACAAGAAGAACGGGGCATGAGACACGTTTGAAATTAAGTTTTTTTTTTTTATCCACAACGGGGTAGCACTTAGCCTTCATCACACCTGATGTTAAGTTGTGATAAGGCTGAAGGTGGAAGCGCACTACTACCGGAATCCTCAATCACTGAGGAACTGGCTATCTTATCTCTTACTGTCGGAACACAATAATGCTGAAAACATCATTGTTATGGCGTCAAACTTAGATAAGATGGTGGTAGCTAGCCAGGCAGACTAAGAACAAGTCCTACCACCAACCAAACCGAATACAATATGTACCCCCACTGGGAATCGAACCCGGGACCTCTTAATCTGAAAACGGTGGTGTGAACCACTAGACCACAGAGGCGGTTAAGGTTAAGTAATGCTATTACCACTGTTGAACTATATAGTTAAGTACATATTTTGAGACCATAATGACGTACACATTTTTTTCTAATATATAAGGTTCTTGCATACATGAGATTTTTACACAAATTTTTACACAAAAATAATAGACGCGCCGCGGCACAACATGCCTCGCTACAAAAATAATTTGTTACAAATAAGTTCCAAATTAGCATTGCACAGTTCAGGTCCCTACCCGATGTCAATCAAAATCTTTAATAAGTTGCCGGAGCATTTAAAGGCTGAAACGAAAATTAGCATTTTCATTCGCTCCTTAAAAAAACTGCTAGTAGAAAAGGCTTACTATTCCATTAAGGAATATTTTGAGGAAAAAATTTTTTAAATGTCTGCCCCTCTCCTGTTCGTTGCAGTGCCTTTCGAGGTGCATGTGAAAATTGGTGCTTGCATGTTTTGTTTAGCTACTAAGTAACATGTAACGCAATTTGTTAATAAAGAATAAAGAATAAAGAATAAAGATTTTATATTATTTTTATGCACTCACAATGCAATTTTGTAAGTATAGGAAAAATGTGTGATAGTAAAAAACCACGAGCCATATAAGTAGCTTTCAGGCAGGATTCGAACCCGCGCCTCCGGGAATCCGGCCCAATGCTCTGACCAACTAAGCTACCGAAAGGCTTACACGACTCGTCGAATTTTGCTATCACTTGTTACGCTGTAGGCCAGCGTTGCTTCATCAATGTGAGGAAACCCTCGCATCCGAAAGAAACATTTTTACAAATGTTTAACAATCGATTAAGATGAAACAGCCATATTGAGATTTTATATTATTTTTATGCACTCACAATGCAATTTTGTAAGTATAGGAAAAATGTGTGATAGTAGAAAACCACGAGCCATATAAGTAGCTTTCAGGCAGGATTCGAACCCGCGCCTCCGGGAATCCGGCCCGATGCTCTGACCAACTAAGCTACCAAAAATTTTAAATATAAAATTTATAAATTTACTATCATACATTTTTCCTATACTTACAAAATTGCATTGTGAGTGCATAAAAATAATATAAAATCTCAATATGGCTGTTTCATCTTAATCGATTGTTAAACATTTGTAAAAATGTTTCTTTCGGATGCGAGGGTTTCCTCACATTGATGAAGCAACGCTGGCCTACAGCGTAACAAGTGATAGCAAAATTCGACGAGTCGTGTAAGCCTTTCGGTAGCTTAGTTGGTCAGAGCATCGGGCCGGATTCCCGGAGGCGCGGGTTCGAATCCTGCCTGAAAGCTACTTATATGGCTCGTGGTTTTTTACTATCACACATTTTTCCTATTCTTGCATACATTTTGAACTATTCGAATTAAAATTTTCTATGGAACAGCTGATTTTTTTTTCGCGTTTTCAATGGTGGTACTATAGTAAAAGTTGTTTGTATGCGTAAGTACATTGACCCCTTAAAGTTATTTGCACTATTTCAGAAGGACCTTATATACAAGAGAGTTATCATATACCAATAGGAAATTGTTAACAAAAGGTACCGATGATGATGATGTTTCTTACCTTGCCTTTTTAATATTATTAAATAGTAACTTTACTTTGCTTAGCTAGACTTTTGATTTGAGTGTGGTTGACGAAAGCTGACGGCTGAAACGTAAAATGTGTTTGAAGAAAGCCTCTGGTTGTTATCAGTGACAGTGGCACTGCCATCTGCGGTCTGCTGCTCGGTTTAATAATGACACATGAAGATATTAGAAGTCAGAATACTGAACAAACAATCATGTTTTTGAAGTAAAAACTTCTTTAGTTAGCGGCGTTGTGCACTTTTTGTGATGGGTAAAAAATGTTAATAAACTCGTGTCAGGACACGTGACCGTCACATCGAAAATTCGTAAGACGGACACGTGACCTGATTGAAAAACAGTTACAATCTCATTCGAATACGAAGGCAAATTTCGCCACCGTTTCCAAAGTTGTAATAGCTCAGCTTAGAAAACGGGCGGCATTGAAGCCAGAAGACTTCGGTTCAAATCCAGTCCGTATTTTGTTCCTTTTTTTTGTCAAGTTCCTTTTTTTTAAGTCTAGGGAGCCCTTTTCACTTCTGCCGGCACTCCGGGAGTGCAAACCGTTGTTTTTCCGTTTATCCACAACGGAGTAGCACTTAGCCTTCATCACACCGGATGTTTAGTGGTGATAAGGCTGAAGGTGTAAGCGCACTACTCCCAGAATCCTGTCACCGAGGAACTGGCTGACTGAGGATCTATAATGCTAACACAACACGGTTCAACCAACTTGATTTACTTTGGTTGAAAGGAACAGAAATATAGGCGCACATTGACATTGAATGATTAACTTTTACGTTAACATTGTTCAATTTGGTTGCTTCATCCAAATTGAAAGGCAGAAGTGAACCGTGTATTTGCGCTATCACTGACGGAACACAATAATGCAATGCTGAAAACATCATTGTTGTGGCGTCGGACTTAGATAAGATAGTGGTAGATAGCAAGGCGGACTAAGAACAAGTCTTACCATTAACCCAACCGAATACAATATGTTCCCACACTGGGAATCGAACCTCACTAGACCAGAGGTTGTTGAATGTGGCATTTGAAACAAAAGCGAAAAAGATCTGGTTTCGCCAGGCTTAATATATTAAGCCCTGAGAAACTTAAGAACTTTAGTGCATCTTCTGCAACATTTGAGACTATGCATCACACTTAATACCCGCTGGAGAGGACAGCCGGCCAAGAGATGAACAGATGACATCCGTTAGCAAATTGGCACACACTGGATGCACTTGGCAGCAGTCCGCTAGGCACAGAAAATGAGAGAGGTGGCCTCTGTCCGAATATGGGCGCTACAAGAGCTGCTATAGATAGTTATAGAAACAAACAAAAGCACAACATACTATTATACTATATAGAAAATCAATAGTTTCGAAAGTTGTACTTTCCACACTCGTAAGATATTTAATTTATATTCGACACTAAAGTTTGATATCATTCTCCCTGTTAACTTATGCACCTACACGCTCCGAAGTGTAAATCTCGATTACGCGTCAGATATTTATGATGAATCGACATTTCATCATGTTTATCTACCGATATATGAAATAACCCCTGTAATTTCCGCGTTGACAGAATGGGAAGTATTTACTATCTTACTGATTTAAACATCTGGTATATTATAAATGTGGTGTGTTTTGTTTGTTTGTCCGTCTTTTACGTCAAACGTCCGTTTTGACGTGATCGACGTGATTTTTATAGAGAGATAGCGTGGGAGCTGGAGAGAGACATAATGTTACTTTTTATCCTGGAAAAATGTCACCTTCCCGCGGGATAACGTCGTGTAGTCCACGCGGGCGAAGCCGCAGGTGGAAGGTTGCTAACATTATAAATAGATAAAAAAATATCTGTGATGTTAGCAGACACTTCAATTTCTCCAAAAGCTGATGACTTGGTTTTCATTTTAACCAATTCATCATCATTGTCATCAGCCATATAATGTCCCCACTGCTGGGGCACGGTCTTCCTTATGGATGGATAAGGAGAATATCCTAACCAATTCATTTCCATTACCTATTTTTAATGATTCTTATTTGTAAAGTACCCGTGCTTATAAACTAGGTATCGTACCTTTGATTCAGGAAAAATAAATACAGATAGTAAATGCTTAAATATTAGATTTAAACTTGCGTCGAATGTATCACTCGTCAAAACGACTTATGCACCTTGGCTCGCTTGAACTCTTTTACTGCATATTTTAAGAACAATAGGTATGAGCGTGAAGTTTTCCCGGCTAAGACGTTTATAAAGATTTTAATAGTATTTAGTGCTTTCTTAAGGAGGTAAGGAGCAAAAGTTGCGCACTGAATCATATGTGAAATACGACTTGCTAAGACTTTTATTGCTGTACGCTGCTGCTTCGGAATAGGCTATTGTTTGAACAGCTTACTTTGTTCTTTGCGACTCAATAATATCATGCGGCAACTAAACTAGAACAGGACTTCATAAATTTACTCAAGTGCAATTGCTACTGCGCTTATTACGAGCAAATGAAATTATTGCTTAGTCGCAGTTGTCATAATTAAACGCCATTCCAACACAAAGGAGATAGTTAAAGTTATATTAAGGCAAGTTGACTTATGCGATTGCCTAATGTTCTGCTGTGTGGATTTTAGAATTTGTGTGTTGTTGGTATGTGCTTCAGTTGGATTTATACTTATGTTGCATAAAACTATTATAAAGAGGAAATAGTTAATAAAGAAATGTTTTGTTGGTTTTAACACACTTGTAAATAATCTCGAAATCGGCGTATCACTGCATAATTACTGATACCTTTAAATATTTCCAAAAGTTTAATGACTAGATCAATATTATGTGGTGCTGCTGGATATTTATTATGTGTATCTCTAATGACTCATTATTCTTTAAATTCACATTTAAAACTTTAACCAAAATAATTGAACTCACATTAAGAGCCCTTAACATTCTTAACAACACATATGTACATGTAAGTGACTGGGCCAAGGATGTAATAACATTTTTAACCTTGACAATGCAGACGGACGGAAAAGCATTGAAACCATTTGTACCTACAGCGATAGTCAAAATTGACCATTTCTGCGAAACCGTCTCGTGTGCGCAATTCACATACCACTGTGCACTTAGCGGTTCATTGTTGTTTCTGTACAGTGGACAACGTATTAGGCTGAGCGAATTCCTTGCTTATTTAACCTTACAACGTTGGCATAAGGGTGGTGCGTCAAAATGTAAGAATGCTGGAATCCGTTAAGCAAATTTTTTTGTTGTCACTAAGATACGGACTGTTGAAATTGCGAAATGATGTTTGTTGGAAAGCAATTTGACATCCTAACTGTAGTAAAAAATAAAGTAAATAAATAATTTTAGTAGTTACCTTTATATTTCAAGGTTTTCATCAAATACGGTATTTTACTGATTTTTTTTTATTTCTTTAAAACGTTTTTCGAAATATTAGCTACACAAAACAAGTTTTTATTTTGAATTATCTTGAATATTTTCAAAGATATAGGACTTCAAACTTTATAATTAGACAAGGACAGGACGCTATCTTTGTGACGTCAGTGCGTTAGTAGCGTCATAGTCACGCCTTAGAAGATTTTGTTTTAGAAAGAGACAGCTATAGTCAAAATCAAACAGACTATAATTCTTTTATTATAAAACAGATTCAAATTATATTTTCACATTTGGTATTCTTAATTGCAATATTTATTAACGTCATCATTAAATATCTTCATTTCAACAACAGTGATAAGGACAGGGTTGAAATGAAAGCAAGAGGACTGTAAAAGTGATATAATGAAAGAATAATATGATAATTTACCTTAGAAAACAAGCTCACTCGACAACTTCAGAAAACCAATACTGACAGATAGAAAACTGACAATAACACCAAGAATTTTGACTTAAAACTTCCTGAAAAATAAACTAAACTAATACAGCAAGGAGGTGCGCAACATCCTCCCCTCCGTGCAGCACTGCACCAAGCTATGTGGTAATCCGTACCAGCTTCTTGGAGGGGCGGCGTAACACACCCCCAGCCGTGGCAACATCGACCACCCTGGTTACACCGTCCTTGCCCGGGTAAAGCTTAACTACTCGACCACGAGGCCACGAGCCTCGGGGCAGCGTCCCATCCACTATAACAACCACGTCATCCACCTTGATTTCAACGTCTTGGATTCCTTGATTTTGCTGGCGTGGTTGCATAGTCGGCAGCACCTCCCGCACCCACCGATTCCAGAAGTGGTCAGCCAGTCGTAAAGCTTTTCGCCACTCAGCGCGTCCGGCCAGGTCGCTGTCATCAAAGGATCCAGAAAGTTGTTGATTAGAGGACGTGCCAAGCAGGAAGTGGAACGGTGTTAAGGTGGTTGGGTCATCGGGGTCCGTGGATACGTGTGAGAGAGGACGGGAATTTACGATGGCTTCGGCTTCTCCCAAAACGGTCCTTAGGGTTTCCTCTTTCGGGTGTCTTTCGTTGAGGGTGGCCTGCAAGGCTACCTTGACGGTTCGCACCAACCTTTCCCAACATCCGCCAAAATGTGGTGCAGCCGCCGGAATAAATTTCCATTTGATGCTCCTGGTGGCTGCGAACTCTAGCACGTCAGTGGAGTAGAAGTCTTTCAATATTCTGTTGGCTCCGACAAAGGCAGTCCCGTTGTCGGAAAAGATGGTGTTTGGTGTTCCTCGTCGAGCGATGAAGCGCCTTAGGCCCATAATAGCGGAGTCAGCCGTAAGGCTGTGGACCATTTCCAGATGCATGGCTCTTGTTGTAAGGCATGTGAAAAGTGCAACATAGCGTTTTTCGTGCCGGCGTCCGATGGCCACGGTAACAGGTCCAAAATAGTCTACGCCGGTGTAAGTGAAAGGTCTCTGATGGTGAGCTAGCCGTTGTCGTGGAAGGTCGCCCATTGGTGGTTTCATCGGTTGAGCTTTTCGGATCCTGCTCAACAGGCACTGCCTTGCAACATTTCTGACTGTAACTCGAAGTTTTAGAAGCCAAAATCTCTGCCGCAACTCATTTACCACTGACTCATGATTTGCATGTCCAACCCGTCTGTGGTAAAATTGCACCAGCATTCGCACAACTCTGTGGCCGCCGTCGAGCAAAATTGGGAAACGTGAATCTGGGTCAATATCTTCCACAGCTTTTATTCTCCCACTGAGGTGCAGCAATTTGTCATCTCCTACTTTAGGTGATAGCTTTGCGATCCGACTGGTTGGTGGAATGGCTTTGGAGTTCAGGACGTTGTGGAATTCGACAGGGAAGCTCTCGAGCTGGGTCTGCTGCAGAATTTGTGTTTCGGCCGTTATAATTAGTTCAGCGTTCAAGGGATCCAGGATGGTGGATGAAGTTGAAGGATAGGCGCTCTTGGCTTGCCTGTAAGATTTTGAATTTGGATGAGATGCCAAAAGACTCCGAAACTTGGCTACAGCTTGATGAACCCGTGCAGTAGCCCGCAACAATCGCGTCCAGTCACTGAAACATTCGAAGTTTGCAGTTAATGGTGTGGGCAGACCGACGACAGTGGTAGTGAGTGCCACCATCTCGATCGATCGGGGTCCCATCAATTTGGTGGATTTAAGTTCCTCCCGAACTGATGTGAGTCCCGACGGCTCTTTGGGCCAGTCCTCTGCGGACTTGAGAAGAAATGATGGCCCAGCAAACCAACGTGACGTCGTAGATAATGCGACATGACGCGGACGCGTGGCATCGTCTGCAACGTTCAAATCGGTTGGCACCCACTTCCAGTCTGTGACATTAGAGTTTTCAATAATTTCTCCAACTCTGTGGGCGACAAACGGTTTTAGCGTTCGTGCGTCGTTGCGTAACCATCCCAGGACAGTCATGGAGTCAGTCCAAAAGAATGTGCGCGACGGTTTTTTTTTGTGACTGTCTGTGATGGTTAGAGCAAGTCGCGAGGCAATCGTGGCGGCCTGGAGCTCCAAACGGGGTATAGACATTGGTTTTAACGGAGAAACCCTCGCCTTACTTGAAATCAGAACGAGACGTATTGAGCTATTTTTGTATATGAGACGCCAATATGCAACACAAGCGTATGCGTGTTCGCTGGCGTCAGCAAAGACGTGCAACTCGCGATGTAATGGTTCTGAATTCATGTTAGACGCGTACCATCGTGGAATTTTAATAGACGCCACGTTGTTAACCGCTTTGAACCACTCAATCCACCTTGCCGCTTCGTTGAGTGAGAATTCAGTATCCCAACCGATATTAGACCTCCACGCTTGTTGGAAGAGTATACGACCGTTGATTATGACCGGTCCTAGCAAACCTAAGGGGTCGTATATACGCATCAAGTGCGAAAGGACCTTTCGCTTCGTGAGCGGTTGAGATATTGAATCCCCAAGCCCAATGCGAAAACCTAACAAGTCAGTAAGAGGCTGCCATGCGATCCCTAGTGCTCTGACACTACTGAGATTTGAGCCAAGGTCAATTTCCGATGGCATAGCGCGTAATTCTTTTGGAATAAATTTTAATGCGGTCGGCTCGTTAGATATCCATGCTCGCATTTCGAAACAAGCAGCACTGTGGACGTAAACGATATCCGCTGCTAACTGAGCAGCTTCAGTGGCGTCATCTAGTGAGTCTATGTAATCATCCATATAATGACTACACAAGATCGCGTCAACTGCTTTAGGATGCGAGTGGGCATACTCCTCAGCATTTTTGTTTTTAACATACTGGGCTACAAAGGGGCTACAGCATGCGCCGAAAATTACGGCCGTCATCCTAAACTCTTTTATAGGTTGGCTCCTATTTGGTCTCCATAAATACCGAAGGGCGTCTCTGTCCTCTTCCCTAATTTGGACCTGAGGAAACATCTCCCTAATATCTGCTGCCAAAGCAACACTTCCCTCCCGGAAACGAAACAAAATTTTTAACAAAGATTGGAGCAGATCTGGGCCAGGAAGCAACAAAGAGTTTAGGCTAACTCCGTCATTCATGGCTGCAGCGTCATGGACCACTCGAAGTTTGCGCTTCTGGGGGTGGTAGACGCCAAAATGTGGGAGGTAGAAACGTAAGTTTTTACTTATCTTTCTATCTCCTTTACCGGCGTAATACGTCTCAGAAGCGCATTCTTCCGCATAATTTTTTTTCACCATATTAGACATGAAACCTTCGTAGGCCTTAGCAAAGTCGTTGTCTTTGGCCATACGCCTTTCTAGACTTAAGAAACGTGACATTGCTTGAGGATAGCTGTCGGGAATTCGTCGTATGTCGTCACGCCAAGGTAGGCCGACCTCGAACCGACCAGAGGGTAAACGTTTCGTGGTTGATTCTAAAATTTCGATCGCGCGCTGATCCTTCTTACAATGTGGCGTTTCTTTTTTTGAGATTCCTAACGAGTCTAGCTTATACTGTTCTCTTACTAAAAACTCTACATTGTCGTTTGTTGACGAGCTAAAAGTTGCGTGGTTGACAAAATCGATCAATTTTGTTTTGCTAGACGAAACACCATATAAAGTCCAACCCAGAGCTGTTAGACAAGCTACCGGTTCGCTCTTTTTACCTACCCGTACAGCTAAGTTGATAGAGAGATGCCAATGATCAGCTCCGATTAAAACCGTTGGAGTTGCGTTTTCATAAGCAAAATTTTCGTCTAAGTCCACTAAATGAGGAAGTGACTGAATTGTCTCTCGTATAATAGTTTGAGGACGTAACGAAAGAGAATGCATCGCTCTAGCCTTCTTAACGAAAAATGAGTCGTGTGTTTTCTTACCTTTAATGTGAAAATCGACATACGATACCAAACAAGTGCGCTCGAGACCACCAACGCCATTAATTGTGATAGCTTGTTGTGGTCCTGTCGCGCCTATCTGCTCAGCAATACTGGCGTCGATCAACGTCGCAGTGCTCCCATCATCAAGGAGCGCGTACACATCGCAACATCCTGCGGGACCAGAAACAGTAACCGGGAGAATTTTGAGGTAACAACGAGGTCGAAGCGTTGAAATGGTACTCGGTTGTTCGCTATCGGTAGAAGTGGTCGACACCACTACCTTGTCATCATCCGATTGGGTGACGAGTGACACTGGTTGACAATTTTGACCGACAGTGTCAGCAGTTTGAACGATTGTGGAATTGATTAATGCTGGAGGTGAGTTTTGATGTAGCAGTCGGTGATGACGTAGAGTGCACCCATCTACGGCGCATGGTTTCACTTTGCATGTTTTCCATTGGTGCGAAGCGCGCTTAAGACATCTATAACAAACTTTTGCCTCACGCAACCAATTCCATCTCTCTGCGACAGATAGCGATTTGAAATTCTTACATTCCTTGATGTTATGGTTTTTCTTGCAAAAACAACATTCTTTTTGTGTGTCGTCGCCCTTAGCTAGTTGCGTATTAGTACTATGAACATTTTCGCGTTTGTGAGGCTTGTCATTAGCGAGATGTTGTTGCTGGCTGATATTTGACTCGGGTGACAATCCAAACTTTATATACTGATTTAGCTCACGGTTTAAAAAGTCCGACAATATTTCTAGCTTAGGGCGTCCGGACATGTCTGTCATCGCGAAATCAGTCCACCTAATTTTTGTTGTCGGGTTTAATTTCCCAAGGACGGTGTGGAATAATTCCGGAGAGTGTAAATACTCTGCTTGTTTTAATAATTTAATTATAGAAATAGAGTTACGTACCCGATTGGAGAATACTCCGAGTTCTTTTAAATCGTTACCCAAACGTGGAAGATTCCTAAGAGAATTGACTTCCTTGAAAACGATGAGCTCGGGGCGCGCGAAGTTATCTTCCAGTGCGCGCATGATATCCTCCGGATTTTCGGCTGACAGCAGCATCGTTGCGACGGCATCTCGCGCGGGACCTCGAAGCGCATTTTGAAGTCGTGATATATTTTCTAAAGCAGAAAAATTTTGTTTAGAATTATCGTAAACGCGTTTGAAATGTAGCCATTCTATGGAATTTCCAGAGAATAGCCCCAGTTCTACTTTCTTTGTGCCGTGGGCATGTGCGAGAGCTTTCGCTGCTGCAGCAGTGTCAGCAACTGCTTGAAATAAGTTGTGATTAATCGATGTAGGCGGTGGTGCTAAAATAGCCGCCTCGGGGTGATCTGCTTGTTGCTGTCGATTGCGCGAGTTAATAAAGGGTGCAGCTGCCCATGTGCTCGTTGGCGGTGCCAGACGTGCGGGTGATGGAACTAGAGGATGTTCACATTCTTCTGCGGATATGCCGTTATTAACTAAAGCTTGTTCGTTTTCTACCCAAAGTTTAGTTCTATCTACGCTCACCCGGGTGGAGCTACGGTGACTCACACGGCTGTTGCTACGACTGCTCTCAGCAGCGTCAGCATCGATGGCAGCCAACTCCGCACGCAGTTCGCACTCCTGCAGTTGTTGTTGTAGGGACGCAAGCTCTCGGTCGCGCTCACGCTCACGAGCGGCAAGCTCCTGTTTTTGCTGGAGACGATGGCGTAAGGCAAGTGCCTCCGCTGCAGCCTTTTGCGCTTTTACTGTCGCAGATGACCGCGATGATTTTGTTTTTGTAGACAGGTCTGATGGAGCTCTGCTAGAGTGGGACCTCTGCTGCTCAGCAACAGAGGGCTGCATTGACTCTCTAACCTTATCGCAGTTAGTCGCAGCAGGTTTCGAAGACTGGTCTTTGACCATGCTTCGGGTAAACATTTTATATGAACGTGAAACGACGACAAATATGTAAACACAGCGAAGCGAAGCTGTTATTAATCTATGTGTAAACAAAATAAACGTGATATATGGGTGACAGACGTTCAAAAAAATTTTACGAACAAAAAAGGCTGATTATGATGGGAGAAGGACCAAATGATAAGGACAGGGTTGAAATGAAAGCAAGAGGACTGTAAAAGTGATATAATGAAAGAATAATATGATAATTTACCTTAGAAAACAAGCTCACTCGACAACTTCAGAAAACCAATACTGACAGATAGAAAACTGACAATAACACCAAGAATTTTGACTTAAAACTTCCTGAAAAATAAACTAAACTAATACAGCAAGGAGGTGCGCAACAAACAGTAAAATACCCTATTATAAAAAACAGCGCTTTTCGTGAATCACATAACATGGCAACAAATTACTTTCTATACAATCTCATCTAAAAAGTAGTAGTGCCAATTGTGGCCTTATTTTTTGATAAAGCAAAAAATTTGACATCCTGTCTGTAGTAAAAAATTGGGTAATTACCTAAATACTTATCTTTTAATTACAAGGTTTTATACGTAGGTAGGAAGCTACTAGTTTCAGCTACTTTTTAACCGACTTCAAAAAAAAGATTTTTTTTTTTTTTAATGTTTGTTACCTCATAACTTTGTCAATTATAAACCGATTTTAGAAATTATTTTTGGGTTTGAAAGCATATAGTTACAAATTGGTCCCATTGTTATACGGTCAGGATCTGATGATGGCATCCTGGAGAAATCAAGGGAACTCTTCAAATATTATAGGCACACCTATAGCGATTTTGCTATTTTCTTAAGTAACTCGTGCATTTGCTTTCGGTAAGCACCATTTGGTGAAGAGTAACTGATGATGAAGACCACATATGGCCATCCAAAACATTAATTAAATACTAAATATGTTACGGGCGCAATACGATTCCTTTAAGGTTCATAAGTAATTTTCAAGTATTTGCGACTGGTAGTCATTATCTCACGATGATGAGCTGGTGATGGAAGGTAATTGTTAGGAGTTGGAGGATAATTCTTTAAATATCGTTGATACGTAAATATTTGTAGTTGTTACCTTTCAGGTTATTTAGTTAAGCTGATGATGGAAGGTAAAACTCTTTAACGCTTAGGAGTTAAAGTATGTTTTTAAGTACTACAAGCGCAAATAGAACTTTAGGTTGTATTCTTTCAAGTAATTTAGGTTAGCTGATGGTGGAAGGAAACTGCATAACAGTTAAGAGTTGGAGGGTGGTGCTTGTCTGAGTGTTCTAATTTAGATATGGGCTATAGTCGTTGCACATTGAGCTACCCTTGCTCATTATGCGGTTTCTTATAGTAGATTTCTTACACTAAAAAAGGAAAAATAAACAAAATTTTTCAAAAAAATTAAACCGCCTTCAAAACAAAACTGCAAACAAAAACTCATTTCCCAAAAACACGTAAAAGTGAAAAATAAATTGAATCATTCAATTCAAAGTACGAAAGTGCGGGACTTTTTCTAATTAATCTTGAACTTACTGATCTGATTGAAGTCGGTGTCAAGCCGAAAGTAACAAGAACGAATACTTAAAATTCATTTTCATTTCATTTCAAAATAGTGAAACAATAATACACAATATCTCATGCGCAGAGTGGTGTAAATTGTAACCTATCAAATACATATTAATATTAATATCTATTTGGCTTGACACCGACTTCAATCAGATCAGTAAGTTCAAGATTAATTAGAAAAAGTCCCGCACTTTCGTACTTTGAATTGAATGATTCAATTTATTTTTCACTTTTACGTGTTTTTGGGAAATGAGTTTTTGTTTGCAGTTTTGTTTTGAAGGCGGTTTAATTTTTTTGAAAAATTTTGTTTTCGTGCTACTTTTCGTGAATCACTTAACATGTGTAATAAAATAATAGGTTTTACCTTTACCTATGTAATTGGAGGTTTTTTCTGACGCACCTTTGACGTCATAACTTCTATATTATAAAATAAAAAGCAATTATTTAATATTACATGACATTATGACTATATCTAGCAAGTTTTGATTCAGTAAAATCATTTCTCGAAACACTTGTATCATTAATTTACTTAGTGTCTATAGATATGTACTTACTTACGTAAAAATTTCATAACGTTAACTTTCTTGATTGTTCTATAAACTCAAAAAACGTTAGTATCGAAAAAGAAATTTCTATAAAAATCTCCATACAAATCTCCAGATTCATAGTTGATGAAATGACTTATTATAACAAATTAAAGAATCCATAACAATTCTCGTCTAAAAAGTGTAGTGCCATGGTGGCCTTATTTTTTGAAAAAGCTAAAAATACCTTAATTAAATATCAATCCGTTCTCGGAAGTTGCTGGGCGGTCTATACAACCTAATTAGCATTCATGTGATAACAAACGCATTGTGCTTTATAAAAAGTAGGTTAACATTATGTTACAAGAAATATTTGACCAAGATCTCAACGAACAATTTCGGATATTTCTTTGGTTCAAATAAAGTAAAGAAACTTAAGTTAAAGCTCCCCAAACTCTATGCCACATACAATGGGGAGGAAAACTAACTTTTCTTCACGACAGAGGGCGTATGTGTGAATTGTCCTTTATTTGACTTTAAATATTAATATAAGCTGTCAAAATGTATGGGATTTGAGCCCGATGTGTTTCAGTATATATTTGAATCATGAGTAATAAATAACACGGCCGACTTCTGTGCACCTCGCACTAAGACGTATCACTGAATAACGGTATAATGACAAAAATAAAAGTTTATTACGAAAAAAAACACGCTTAGATAATGTTTGTTTCGTTAATACGACACAAACAAATTCTAAGCGTGTTTTTGACCAAGCTGAAATTAGCAATGAATTGCTCGAGTGCACGGTTAAATCGGCCGTGTTATAAATCTAGGTATATCCCCTGATATGTCCGGCCATTTTTTCAAATCGGCGGGTATCTGTCATGGGAATGGCGCGGGGTGACGTAAGGTCAACAGATGCGGCCATTTCAAAAAAAGCCTTATGACTAGAACAACATGCAGAATAAGCATTGTAGCTTACGTTCCAATTGTTTTCTATTTTGAAATTTACTTACTAAAAATAATTAAAAAGTTCGCACAGGTTTCTATCACTTGTCATTTGGATTCCTACCTTGTAAGTTATGACAAGCACACCCGCATTGATTCCGCGTTCGGTTAAAGGTTACAGGCGGTTCCCACGTTAGTGCGTGTACAATGTGAGTTTACTCTACGAGTTAGTGTCGCGAGAGTGTCACGCTGCCACTGCTGAGACCATAGAGCTATGAAGAGAAAGGTACCTACTAGTAGGTAGGTACTTTGGTGATTAAAAATATTTCGTCCAAAAACACAATGTGTGTCGACCAAATTTAAAATTAGACTTCGCTGTTTTTTTGGTTGACTTTCACTTGTTTGTTATGTATCTATATATATAAAAATGAATCCCTATTTCCCTTGGTCACGTCATCACGCATGAACGGCTGGACCGATTTGGCTAATTTTGGTCTTGAAATGTTCGTGGAAGTCCAAGGAAGGTTTTAACGGTGAGGAAATAGGGGAAGGAGGGGTAGAGTAGAAGTAGGGTAGGGTAAAGGTAGGGTAGGGTAAGGGTAGGGTAGGGTAGGGGTAGGGTAGGGGTAGGGTAGGGGTAGGGTAGGGGTGGGGTAGGGTAGGGTGGGGGTAGTGTAGGGTGGGGGTAGGGGTAGGGTAGGGTAGGGGTAGAGTACGGGTAGGGTAGGGTGGAGTAGGGGGTAGGGCCACGGGAACGAAGTCGCGCTGTGTCAGCTAGTTTTACATAAAAATTTAGTGTTCTAATGCGAAATGAATGTGAAGTAAAGGCGGAATATCCTTACAGAGTCACACCGAGATGAAAATATAAATAGCCTCTGTTTTCTTATTATCTATTTGTTGCATTACAAAGATGAAAATAAGATACTCAGTTTCTCAGTGATGGAGGATTCAGGGAGTAGTGCGCTTCCACCATCAGCCTTAACACCATTTAACATCAGGTGTGATGAGGCTTAGTGCTACCCCGTAGTAGATACAAAAAGAAGAAGAAAATTAAACTATTGGACCTGATAATTGCTATTTATGTCTATGGTTGCCCCCTCGTGACACTTGTGGCTGTTTATATCGTCAATAGTTGTGGACAATCATCGATGTTTGGATATCCTTGAGATTGTTGCAGCGTGTAACCGATTAATTACGTAAGGTGCATCTCACCCTGCAAAAGTTGCATAAGTCTCGAATAATACCATGAAAAATGGTAGTGAAATATATAGATGGCTAATTTAAGTATTGCCTTTGCTTAGGTGATAAGGTCTTGATAAGCTAACCGATAGGTTTTTTCAATCGTATACTCTCACAGCGATTCACTTGATTGGCATCTGGGCAAATTTCCAGCGATGTGAAGAAAGACTTCCCGACACCTCTGGCATCACCAGGGGCTAGCTTTCAGCAAAAACTTTGTATGAACTTTTTATATTGGCAAATGTAAAAGTTTTCTCATATTGTTATTAGTTGTACAAATTAGAAATAGAAATAGAAATAGAAAGCGTTACCATAAAAATTACAACTAACAAAATGCAGTACAATCAATAATAAATAATAAATTACGGTACTAAAAAGGTCCCCGCTCAGCTACGTAAAGCCGTGACGCTGATTTTCAGCGGATACCTCATTTAGTGAGGCTCGCGAAGCGCTAATCATCTATTCTAATACAAATAATCGGTAAAATACAAATAAAAAAAAACTTTAAATAATTAATTAAATTAAAATTAATTAAAATCCATCGTTAACAAATAAAATAATAATAAAAAAACAGAACTAACACTCAGGCAATTAATCATCAAATTAGTAACTAAAGTAGTAGTTACTAATATTAGCCACCCCACAGATGCGCCTTTTTTGTTTGTGACATAAATTAGCAACCTCACTTTTTTCGACTTAGTATGGATAAGCCTGGTATTTTATTTCTTTGTTTTTATCGACTTTCTTTAAATAAACTGACTTTTACTATCATTGGTGTTATACACATGGTCTGTACTTAAAAATTACGCGTTTTTTGTCAATATTTGAGACAAATCAACGAGAAGGCGTATCCATACTATCCTGTCGTTAAAAAAATGCCTGTCTGTGAGATGGCTAAAATTAGCCGTCACAGACAGCAACTTTTTAGGGGTAGAGGCCTCACAGACGAGAGGTTATTAAACGTCAAACATTTATTTCAAGCTTTTTATTAACTTGCCATGTTAGTAGTTAGTTAGTGGGGGACAAATCTTGCAAGCTTAATTTGACCCACTTCCCAGAGTCAGAAATTTTGTATACAGGTTTGGTTTAGATGACAATACAATATTAAAGTACAGTCAGCAAAAAAGCTTGTCATGAAAATTAAATTTGTACTAAAACTTATTTTAATGTTTGACCGATCTATGCATCTTACACATAACTGGCCATGGACCATCCATCTTGGACAATGGCCTTAATTTTTCTTGTTTTAGGTACTATTGAGTCACATTTACCTCATTACCAAAGACAATTTCGTATAAACCCAATAGGTGACTTCTTGCTTAATGCTTAGCAAAATTGCGTGTTTGATTATTGATAAAGCTAATTAGTTGCATAATTTAACAAACCCTTTGTTATGAAGGTATTAAAAGGCAAAATTAACTTTTATTGTAGCCATAAAAGGCTTTACGAATATGACACTTTATTAAATCGTAAATAATAAATTCAATGTAGGTAGTTAAATAGCTGCATAACAAATTATGTAACATAGATAATAATTGCCTAAGTTGTTTTGGAGACATGTACTTAATTACAAAACTAACATCTTTGGCACTCAAAATACAGAAATGGGCATAATAATATATAATGGTTGGTGATGATGATTAGCTCTCCAAAATTGAGAATCCACATAATGAAAACGTTTAAGAGGCCGGCGCGACCCGTCACCTCCCCATACTAACGTAAAATCAAACAAAAAAATTACATCAAGAAAGTAAGAAATAATTCCTCACCAAATAAATAACGTAAGTACTTTGAAGTCGGGCGTGAAACATGTACAATTTTTTGTTGTTTTGTTAAAACCTGCCCGACTTCAAAGTACTTACGTTATTTATTTGGTGAGGAATTATTTCTTACTTTTTTGATGTGATATTTATTTTTATTTTTATTTTTTTTATAAAAATAATTTTTATTTCACTCTTTTTAGTGCACCGTGCAGGCAATTTACGTGTATTCTGGTAAATAGGTATGTGATCGAACTGAAAACCTCCTTTTTTGAAGTCGGTTAAAATACCATACCTTTTAGTAAAACAAGAATCATTTAAATCCTACTAATATTATAAATGTGAAAGTTTAGATGTTTGGATGTTTGGATGTTTGGATGTTTGTTACTCAATCACGCGAAAACGGCTGAACGGATTTGGCTGAAATTTGGAACATAGATACTTTGTAGCCTGGAGAGGAACATAGGCTACTTTTTATCCCGGAAAAATATTACATTCCCGCGGGATAACGTCGTGTAGTTCACGCGGGCGAAGCCGCGGGCGGAAAGCTAGTCGGTTTATAAACAAAGGAGTTATGCCTAAAGATACGTATTAAATTCACATAAAGTGGTAACGAAAACGACAGTATTTTCAAGATTTCCTAAAAACTACTGAACCGACTTCAAAATTTCATAAAATGGGACCAACTTGGAAACCAACCTGATGTAATAACGTTTCAATCATTTCAATCGGTCCATCTTCGAGTAATCGGTGGACATAGGTACACAAAAAAAAAAACATACATACAGACGAATAGAGAACCTCCTCCTTTTTGATTTAGAAGTCGGTTAATGATTTATAATTAGAGCATATTTTCTGCACTTGTGATGGTATTCGGATTAAGACAGTATTTATCTAGGTTTCCATTTAAAATAAATGCCAATATCACAGTTTTGTATGAAAAAATGTACCTAATTAGCATTATTTTTTATTGGGTAAATATTTTGGTTGTTTTAATAGAAACCTAGATAAATATTGTCTTGATCCAAAAACATCACAAGTACAGTCAATCATTTTAAATTGTTTTTTGTATTATTTTGGCCTGTATGGGAGCATGACGTTACGCGGGCCTCCGTTACTGTTTTATTGTCGTGGGTTCAAGACAGTTCGAGTCCCATCGGAGCTAGTTGTGAGACGGGTCGATTTTTTCCAAATTTTCATTGCAATTTGCATTATGAATGCAAAACAGTAAAAATATTTTCAAATTCATTAAGGCGATGATTCCCGACCGAAATAGGCACGCTAACGCTTGCTCGGCGGGACGCCGATACACTTCACGCGGACGCAGCGGCAGCCGGCAGTGAACTTTGAACTCGCGAGCGCCCCGCGAATCAAAAATCACTTAAAATTCAATTAAAAATAAAATACTTAATAATTTTTTTAAACTTATGACAGCCGGAATCCCTCGGCTATTCAAAGACAATTATTTTCGTATATTTTTCATTAGCTAAAACCAAGTATACTGCAAGTAGTAGGATATTTGGATTACGACAATGGAGACAGATGTTTGGGATATTATTTGACACAGGAAAATATCACCAATCAAAAAAAAATGGCCGGAAGCACTAGATAAATAACTGAAAAATAACATATATTTTTTCCAAATTTTAAGTACCTACTTGTGATTTGCGAGTAATCCATATTTTAAAATACCCTATTTTGGGGTATGCCAGCCTTAAGGCTGTAATTCAAACTCGTTGATATTGACACTGATCCTCACTGACCTTTAAAGTTTTGACACTTAATTTAAAACAAATTATGAGCAAAATGGGTCATAATTTAATTAATTCGACCGTACGAGAGCTTTACTACAAAACAATAGCAAGTTGGGCGGGCTTCACTTACAAATAAAACGCAACAAAATCTTATTGATATTCGGGTCCTCAACCTTCTTATGTAATGCTAATATGGCCCGTCCATCTGTCCGTATGTCACTTTGTCTTGTTCTCGTATTTGCATGCAAATTAACGGTTTGTGAGTGGGATTTCACTGCTTTGTTGCGCAGGAGTTTAAGGATGGCAGGATAATGAGAACAGTTCGTTTTGTTGTGAAGTTCGCGTCAGTTGTGACAAGCCTCTCAGGTTCAATGTTAATGAGAATTGTGGTTAAATAAATGTTTGCTTTTTAATTTTTATATTTTTTGTTTGGGTTAGCGTTGAAGCGACTTTGTTCTACATTCTAGAATACTTGACATCCAAATCTAATTGAAATAGTTAATTGTAGGTATATGTTTAGTTTAATGCTTATCTTAATGTTGTCAAATAC
The DNA here is from genome assembly GCA_949710035.1 of Crambus lathoniellus. Lineage (NCBI taxonomy): Eukaryota > Metazoa > Arthropoda > Insecta > Lepidoptera > Crambidae > Crambus > Crambus lathoniellus. The sequence goes on along the minus strand of OX453309.1, from coordinate 28,229,931 downwards.
GTTGATTATCACTTATGATGTACTTATACAATCGGACAATATTTTATAGGAGCACTTTATTCCCAAACCATGCCCATAGTACCCCAATGTCCTGCCCGCGTGCCCTTCATCTTGTACATGCGAATACCTTTATAACGCCACTGAAAGTGCAGTAAGAGTGGCGCAGTACTTACTGGGCTGATAAGATTCAAAGCTATGTTAATTGACAGCGCAGGACCGATCGTTGTGGGGATCCTTGGGGGAGGCCTATGCCTAGCAGTGGGCGTCGTTCGGCTGACATGATGAATTGACCCGCTAAGAAGAAGAATAATTTTCGTTACCTTTCTATGAAATAAAATTATTTTTATAAAAAAATAAAACCGCCTTCTAAAAAACCACATCAAAAAAGTAAGAAATAATTCCTCACCAAATAAATAACGTAAGTACTTTGAAGTCGGGCGTGAAACATGTAAATTTTTTTGTTGTTTTTGTTAAAACCCGCCCGACTTCAAAGTACTTACGTTATTTATTTGGTGAGGAATTATTTCTTACTTTTTTGATGTGGTTTTTTAGAAGGCGGTTTTATTTTTTTATAAAAATAATTTTTATTTCACTCTTTTTAGTGCATCGTGCAGGCAATTTACGTGTTTTCTGGTAAATAGGTATGTGATTAAACTCAAAACCTCCTTTTTCGAAGTCGGTTAAAATACCTTGAGGTATCCCCTTTTTAACAAAACAAGAATCATCTAAATCGGTTTATAAACAAAGGAGTTATGCCTAAAGATACGTATTAAATTCACATAAAGTGGTAACGAAAACGACAGTATTTTCAAGATTTCCTGAAAACTACTGAACCGATTTCAAAATTTCAAAAAATGGGACCAACTTGGAAACCAACCTGATGTAATAACGTTTGAACCATTTCAATCGGTTCAGCCGTCTTCGAGTAATCGGTGGACATACACAAAAAAAAAAAAAAACATACATACAGACGAATAGAGAACCTCCTCCTTTTTGATTTAGAAGTCGGTTAAAAATAAATTCACTTAGACATACACTAATTATGTACTAAACTTATTAGTCGTCAACATTTTCACGAATCATCAAAAAGTCTATGCTAAACTATAGTTTTCGCACGCTCACTTCCAGCGGGACATGGAAGTAAATTAAGGAAGTAGATATAATTTTAACTTTGAATCTCAGATACTACTTTCTTATTGAATAGAGAAGAAGTACATGCTTACTTATCAGTTGCATAGATCTTCTCTACTTTTAAACTAATTCTAAGAACCTCTTAAAAATATTATACTTCATGCTTCGTCCTCAAGATTAGCTTGATTTAACACTTGTAGTACGCCCTAGTAATCGCCAATTTCACACTATATTGAGAATATACCTACTTATAAATTAAAAAAGTAATAAAAGAAAATTATTATTTTTTAAATTTCAAAAGTGGGTAGTCAACACCGATCTGGCTCAAGCGCCCATCATAGCTGTCATTCGCTTTCTAGTGCGTCGCCGATTCACATCTAGTTTTTAAATTGTGTTAAAAAAGTTGTTAGTTGTTGTTAAAAGTGATTATTTAGGATGCCCAAACGCAAAAAAGATAACTGTGAACACATTAAACGAAAAATTATAAGATTGGAGAGAAAGTTGGAGCGAAAAAAGAAGCACCACCACCGGTGAGATTTATCTTGTTCTGAGTTATCGGAACAATTCTATCGCTCGTCGTCCTTATCTTAAGGTACGTTATGTATTTTTATACATTTATAAGTCACTGGCCTTGACATATTATATTGCATATTGAAGTTCAGTGACCTGGTTTTCTAACGTTTCGCAAAAAATGCAAACGATAATTACGTTCAACGATAAAACGGTTTGACTATTTAACTACCTACTTATTACTAAGTTTGTAAAATAAATACTTTCAATAAAGTGTAACAAAATTATTAATTAATTTTAAGGTTATAATTGAACATAAATGCATTAGTTCGTCACAGACTTTTACAAGTTCTCGTATAAGTAGATTTCAAACAGTTTGCGGGCAGTACTTTCTATGAACTGGGACTGCTTCTTACTGAAAATAATTCACATAAGTGACTAAGCTAAAAAAGAGCTTTGTACTCTAAAGTATTATGCTTATTATGATGTGTCGATTTTCAATAGTTTGGGGACAGTACTTTTCTTTTGAACTGGTACTGTTAAACAGTTTGCGGGCAGTACTTTCTTTGAACTGGGACTGCTTCTTACTGAAAATAATTTACATAAGTGACTAAGCTAAAAAACAGCTATGTACTCTAAAGTATTATGCTTATTATGATGTGTCGATTTTCAATAGTTTGCGGACAGTACTTTTTTTCGAACTGGGACTGTCTCTTACGAAATTTAATTGCATACCTAAGGTTAAGCAATACATAATCTCAAATAATGATAACATAATCATCATTATATACACTGCAGTCACTGGGTCCTACAAACAGTACAACGGGACTGTTATAAGGTACTACTAAGTGTAGTTTGCGGACAGTACGTGTTGTTATAACTGGGGACTGTTTTTTACAATATTATACTGACATGCTAAAATTGTATGAACATGAGGCTTACTCTGTCCCTTACATACGACCAAGAGGTCATAGTTGACCTCGACGCACCATGTTCTAAGGGTTAACCTGAAGGACAATTAGAACAAGTACTTGGAACCAATCCCCAGTACATCCCAGTCTGAAAACATTACAAATATACAGGATGGTCATTCGTCGACTGAGGCTCCGAAGCGTGATCTACCTTCAGATCAAACGTCTGCTCTTGAAACAGAAAACATACACTTAGATAGTGAAGTATTAGAAATATTAGGTACTGACCCTACTTCAGTCAGGAGTGCTGGAGTTTTCCAGCACTGGGTCACAACAGGTATTAACAAAGAATTGCGTAAAGAACTCGTAAGTACATAACCCCAGAAAATTGCAAATTGATTGACCCACTTGAGCTTGATCCTAAGATTAAAGCAGCTGTTTCAGATATTATTGCTAAACACAATAAGGCCATTCAACTGAAACAGAAGGAATCGACTGCTGGAAACACTTGTCTGGTAAAATCTATACTATTATATTGTCTGCAAATGAGAAAAATACAGCCTTGCTAAAACACTTATGGATTTGGCAAAAATTATGTGTGATTGTCAACATTCTAATTCAATTTACAATTTTTTTTCTGAATGCCGTGAAGATGGATCTAAGGGATTCTCTTCAAAAAATCAAAATTGATAAACAATTATTCAGCGAAAACTTAAGGGAAAACAAAAAATCAGCTAAAGCTATTAACAAGTCTAGCACAGACCCAAAGCAATCAACGACACAAAAGTTTCCTAATAAGTAAGTTATACAGTTCTTCGTGAAATTTAAACTGGAAGGGTCCGGGTCCTAGTCGCAGGCCGACGGGCCCTCCCAGGACGAAGGAGCCTGCAACGACTTCGACGCGTAGACGGCTCATCAACTTATCGAAGCAGTCGCAGTATCCGTGGCAGAGACAGAACAACAGCCGACGCTAAATACGTTAACGCATGCAGGTCGTTTATCATTATTCTATAAAGAATTTTTAATGATTACCAAGGACCCACTGGTTCTTTTTCATAAAAAGGATATAAGATTCCCTTCAATCGAAAGCCGATGCAACCTGTATCACCGTCAACCCAAAAATGTAGTGAAAAGGAAAAGGCTCTTTTCATACACGAAATAAAAAATTTGCTGTCTCTGCAATTTCAGAGATCTCTGAATCTGATCAATATCTATCAACTATTTTTTAGTACCCAAGCCAAATGGGAAAATGCGCTTCATCTTAAACTTATCACTACATAAATATATTGACTCAAGACATTTTACACTCAAGGATTTAAGAACAGTAATAAAATTGATACCGAGAGATTGTAACCGTGCACAGTAGACCTGAAAGACATACTTTTTGTTAAAAATTCACAAGGAAGACCAAAAATATCTAAGATACCAATTTGATCAAAAAGCATATGAATTTAATGTCTTATTATTTGGTTTAAACACAGCTCCTTTTTTCACTAAAGTCATCATGAAACCGGTCATGAAATACTCATGATTATATGGTTACCTGTTAACAATATATTTGGATGACCTCTGTCTACTATAAGGGTCTTAAAAACTTACAAGATACCGTAAAGTTGCTTACAAGCTTAGGTTTCATTATAAATACTGATAAAAGTAATTTTATACCTTCTCAGTCTTGTAAGTTCTTAGAATATAGTTTAAACTAAAAGAAATTCTAGGTCACTTTGCCAAAATTAAATTTGCAATACAAAAGTTTTCTAACTTAAAAAGGTGTAAAATTAGAGAATTTGTTAGTTTTATTGGACTGTTAATATCCGCCTGTCCCGCCGTGAAATGCAGCTGGTTGTATACTAAATTATTTGAAATATGTATAATTAGTACATGGATATACCTTGTTACTTGGAACGATTTCTATTGGTGGAGCCGCACCAAAATAAAAATAGACAAGTATGACCTGGAAGTTTTTCAGGTGCCTCAACTACGGGGTGGGGAATTGCATGTGGAGACGACAGAGCTAGTGGTTTATGGAGTGTAAAAGAAAGTAGCAGACAATAAATTATTTAGGAATTCTTGCTGCGTTTATTGGTTAAGATACTAACTGTCAAGTACTTCTACGAACTGACAATACCACGGTAATTTCCTACGTAAACCGTATGGGTGATATACACTCCCCACACCTGACAGAGATCGCAAAAGACCTCTGGCAATGGCGTAAACGTAAAAATCTTTACGTTTTTGCATCTTATATTCGATCTTCAGATAATACTATGCAGGCAGACCAAGAATGGCAGCTAGCTGATTATGCCTTTCAACAAATTGATGAAAAGTTTCATAGATATTTTCATTGATACGCTAGTCGTTAAAAATAATTAATGTCCAAGATATATATCCATGGCATAAGGATCCGGATGCATACGCCGTAAATGTTTTTTTTTCAGTGTCGTGGTCGAAATTTAATTTTAATGTTTTTCCTCCTTTCAGAATGATGCCTAAATGTTTAAGAAAGATTATCTCTGACAATGCCACAGATATAATAGTTGTTCCATTTTGGTCCACATAAACGTGGTATCCACTATTTAAAAGTCTTTTAATAAGTAAACAATTCGTTTTCAAAGCAGATTCAAACCTAATTTTGTCTACAAATTCCAGCCGCAAACAAATGCGCAACTCCATTGCCCTGGTGATGGTGATGATACGAAGAGGCGTCAAATAATTTTCTCTGGACGTCATGCTTAACCCCTTTTTTGGATAACTCGTATAAACAATACGAAGTTTGCTATTAAAAGTGGTTTATTTATTGTCAACAAAATAAACTAAACTTATACGAAAGTATCAATTCCCGATATACAAAATCATCTTTTTTTTGCATCAGCTTTAAACAGTGGCGCTCAGTATGGCACAATTAACTGTTATCATTCTGCTTTGGCTTTAATAACTAAAATTGATATATCACTAAATCAAGAAATAAAAAGATTTATTAAAGGAGTTTTTCGTACCAGACCTCCATCCCCTAAATTTAATGAAGTCTGGAATTTAGCACAGATTTTAAATTGTCTTGAAAAGTGGTTTGCTAACGAAAGTTAGAATCTGGAAAATATATATATATAAAAAAAAAATACATTGCTCGTTATACCATTCTATAACGAAAAGCCAAGTATTTGTCCTGCAAGAGTTTTGATTACTTACCTTGAAATAAAAATGTTTCTCTGTCCTGATTCCGACAATTTATTTATTAGTTACCGAAAGCCATATAAGCCTGTTACGTCACAAACCTTATTCAAATGGATAAAAAATACGTTACATTTAAGTGGAATTGATATTTCTACGTTCACTGCGCATAATACCCGGTATGCTGCTACGTCAGCTGCGCAAAATTTAGGTTTTAGCATAGACCAGATTATAAAACTGCAGGTTGGTTTTCAGAATCACATACGTTTGCCAAATTTTATAACAGGCCAGTAAACAGCAATTGTGATAAAAAATTTGGCACCACTGTTTTGAGTGCTTAATCAAAATATCTTATCGTTTATTTCATAAGCGATGTTGATTTTTTATGTAACAAATAATACTTTTTTATTGCTTTTTGTTTCTATGTTGAGAAAATAAAGAAGCAAGATAGTATAAGTTAAGTTATAATTTCAATCTATATTATTCAGTAGCCTATATATTACAATTTTTGCATATTTTTCGAACACTTAGTCTCTAAACGTCTACAAGTGTTAAATCAAGCTAATCTTGAGGACGAAGCATGAAGTATAATTAGAGATTAAACGAACTTACCTGAAGTGAAGTTCTATCTTAATTATACGAAGGCTTCGTCCGAAGAGATTAGCTTCCCTCCCTCCCAAAAGTTATTAACTACTCCCCTATATGATTCGAAAAATATAATACTCTAAACTAAATGACAGCTATGATGGGCGCTTGAGCCAGATCGGTGTTGACTACCCACTTTTGAAATTTAAAAAATAATAATTTTCTTTTATTACTTTTTTAATTTATAAGTAGGTATATTCTCAATATAGTGTGAAATTGGCGATTACTAGGGCGTACTACAAGTGTTAAATCAAGCTAATCTCTTCGGACGAAGCCTTCGTATAATTAAGATAGAACTTCACTTCAGGTAAGTTCGTTTAATCTCTAATTATTTATCTTTGTGTGACCTAACTTACGCAAAAGTAACGCAATGCAAAATGAAGCTGTGATATAATTTGCTCCTCGTTAGAACATATTCAAGTGTTATAAACGACAACATTCAGACCCTAGGATGAGTCAGGACGTCTAGACTCCATTGTGTAGGCATATTTAAATATCTCTAACTTAGTTTTGAATGAGATTTGAAATTACAGAGTTGCGAGAAAATTAGACATTAAATAAGCAAGCAGCGTTTATTCAGTTTTCAAAATTAACTGTTAGTATTAAGAATGTTATGGATGATTCACGTTACACCGTGGCGGGGCCGAGCCGGGTCCCGTCCGAGGCCCGGCCGAGACACGGTCAAATATGTATATTATATGTATGTACTTTTGTATGAAGTAATTCATGGTTGGCCATCCATGCTACATGGTACAATGCGTCGAAATGTCAGTGGGTATTATATTGTTTCCGGCTCGGCCGGTGCACGTAAACGACACGGCCCGGGACCCGGCCCGGCTCTGACGGACCGTGAATCGCTCTTTACTTATAGCAAGCAAATGACTAAAATAAGTAAAACCATTTTTCGCCATTTCCTTCTTTACGAACGTCGTGGTTCTTGGGGTTCGTTGCGACTAGATACTGCTGGGATTCATTTAAAGTTTAGGTATACCAAAAATGGCATCTTTATGCCACTTCCGCGTATATACCTTGATATATATATAGGAAGCACCTATACTCCATCTGTCTCAAGCGTGTCCTTGATTACTCTGGCCACATTGCCAGGAAAAAATGCGACAACCTAAAGAAATTATTAGTGACAGGAAAAGTCGAAGGCAAAAAGGTCAGTTCCAACCAGATTCGCAACATTGTCGACATCTTCAGTCTTTGACGCACTGCATGCCGCCAGTGACAGGGGACGATGGAAGTCCATCATCAAAGAAATGCTGCTGGGTGGTCACGACCCTCAGACATGAATACGACGCGAGGAGGGGGATGCCTAGTTCAATTGAATTTCCGCATTTTCATAGCTATTGTTTTCAGGAAGCGCAGTATGTAGTCGATGCAAACCAAGTAACCAGTCATTTCTACCCCATTACAACGCAAATAACAAAAAAGGTGTATTAATACTACAAACAGAAGAACCAAATACTGTATTATTACTAATACAAAACAAAACAAGTATTTATCCGTGTACCAACGGTCTACATCCCATTCTCAGGCGTAAATTGCACCGGTATAACACAAAGAAGTTTATATTTAATCACTTAATCAGCATAATGAGAAGTTATGGGCATTCTCATTGGTTGTTCCACAATGTTCGATGGCAATGGAAGCCATAATGTGCATGTTGCACTATTGTGGCAGAGTGTAGGCGTGGTTATAGCTTCAAAGCATTGTAAATAGAATAATTTGTTGGCTGTATATAAATATAATGACCTTATTAAAGCAATTAGCATATGTATTAAACTAGACGTAAGGACGACTTCTCGCACTGATAAGTAAATTAATTATATATTTTTTTAAGTTAGGTAAGTACCTTCTTCTTGATGAAGTTCAGACAAATGTTGCAAAATGTTTTGCATTTTCCTTCATACGATGATTCAATACTTTAAAACCTTAAGGACGCCGTAAACCCGGAAATAATTCCTTGATCCATTGTAAACTAGGTTGTAGTGGCATAGTACCTTTAAAAGGCATTGAAATCACTGGCCTAGGTCTCGTTGCATCAGGAAATCGTACCCTGGGCCCCGATCGCGATATTTCTATGACGCATTAGTCAAGTGTTCGTGCAGTTGAAGTGCAGTTGACGTGCAAAACCGTTTTTGATAACGCGCGCCTTTGTCAGTGCGACAACGTTTTCTGTTCCGGTGATAATCTTTGGAACTAAAGCAGTTTTCATACGACAGTCTATTTTGACAGCTAATTTCGTATTGCAAGTGGTTCCTCTGTCACGGATGTCACCGGATCAGACAGGATTGTAGGACTATAGGTATGCGTGACGTGTGCGTCGTTATGTCATTACGGCAATACGAAGTCAAACGTCAAGACCCAAACGCGTTGAAGACGCGCTGCATAGAATTACGGCAATTGGCCCGCAGTACACGTGACCGTCAGATCGAAAATTCGTAAGACGGACACGTGACCTGATTAAAAAACTGTTACAATGTCATTTGAATACGAAGTTTCCCACCGTTTCCAGAGGTGTAATAGCTCAGGCTAGAAAACGGGCGGCATTGAAGCCAGAAGACCTCTGTTCAAATCTATACTGTTTTTTTTCCTTTTTTGTCAAATTTCTTTTTTTTGTAAAAAAAAGTCTAGGGAGCCCTTTTCACTTCTGCCGGCACTGCCGGAGGGTTTAAATCAATTCAAATTTAAATCTACTTCAAACTAAAGTAAACGCATTTCACATCTGAAAAAGATCCTGTTATCTTTCTAACTATCCTATTTCTTTCTATTACTTCTTTATGAAGTTCAGACAAATGTTGCAAAATGTTTTGCATTTTCCATCATACGATGATTCAATACTTAAACTTTAAGGACGCCGTAAACCCGGCAATATTTCCTTGAGCCACTGTAAACTAGGTTGTAGTGGCATGTACCTTTAAAAAGGCATTGAAATCACTGGTTTAGGTCCCGTTGCATCAGGAAATCGTACCAGAATCTGCTTCCTATTGCTTTGGATCTGCATAAGACTGGAATTGATAGATGTGACTGACGGCTTCCGCGCTTCAAAGGCAATTGGGTGGCCTTTAGGAACGGTCAAGTTTAAGTCAAGTGCAAAGTATTTGTGACACTATTCAGTGGTGGATTTACGAATTTACCGCCTGTAGGCTTCCTCTTGTAAATTTGCCAATCGGGGAGGGGGGCAGTCAAGAGCTTTATGAATTACCAGGTGTGCCCGCGACTTTGTCCGCGTTGATAAGTAACTTTCGGCAGCATTTTATTTTCTAGGCTAATAAGATATTTTTGCCGACGTCATCACACAAAAACTTTCATCTCTTACTTTTACCTCTTTCAGGGTTAAATTCTTACAAATTTTGATTATGATATATTGATTTATATCTAATCAAAAGCCTAAAAAATAAGTTTCAAGCTTCTAAATTGACGTTATTTTCATATAAACTTTCATCCCCTATTTCAACCCCTTATAGCCCTTCTTACAAGCTTTTTATTAACTTGCCATGTTAGTTAGTTAGTTAGTTAGTGGGGGACAAATCTTGCAAGCTAAATTTGACCCAGTTCCCAATATCCGATTGACCTGAAACTTTGCATACAGGTTTGATTTGGATGACAAAACAATATTAAAATACAGTCAACAAAAAAGCTTGTCATAAAAACGAAGTTTTTACATAAAACTTATTGTGCATTAAAAATAAGCCTATGTCCTTTCTCAGGTTCCTAGGTCTAGACTATCTCTGTACCAAACTTCATTCAAATCGGTTCAGCTGTCATAGACTTTTCGGTCGATGGTAGGTTGCTTGGTTACCGTTATTGTGTGTGTGAAAATTTTACCTATGAATTTTACTTTAAGAAAGTAATATCTTAAATAATTAAATAAATATTCATAAAAGGTTCAGTGCAAGTTTTATTCTGCGACAACTGGCGACCGTGACAGGACCTGGGGGCCGATTCTCAGGCAATCGAGAAAAGTTCACTTTTATAAGCTCGAAATTCAAATATAACACAGTTTTTGTATTGTCAGAATTTCACGATCGAAAAAGTTCGAGCGAAAACCAGTCGAACGCTACGAGTGGTAGAAACCAATAGATGTTCGTATACGAACTTAACTGTCAAAATGAATTTGTTGACATGTGGGACAGCTTAATTTGTTGGGCCCGATTCTCAGGCATTCGAACTTTTTCAGTGTGGTAATTCGTATGTCGAACATTTTGTTTGTGGTTTCTATTGAAAAGTTAGAACGTTTCAAACAAACTAAGCTGTCTCACATGTCAACAAATTCATTTTGACAGTTAAGTTCGTATACGAACATCTATTGGTTTTTACCATTCGTAGCGTTCGACTGGTTTTCGATCGAACTTTTTCGATTGTGAATTTCTGACAATACAAAAACTGTGTTATATTTGAATTTCGAGCTATAAATGTGAACTTTTCTCGATTGCCTGAGAATCGGCCCCCTGAGCCAGAAACTGGCCAAGTCACTAAACGTACGTTACTCTCAGTAGCTCAAAGGGTTTTTGATCCATTAGGTTTTTGTTGTCCATTTACTATTATACCGAAAATGTTTTTGCAGAAAGCATGGATACAGAAACTGAAATGGGATGATGAGTTACCAATAGACTTAATTAAACAATATCAAGAATGGCTGAAGGATATAAATTTAATCAACGAAATAAAAATACCTAGACACGGTCAGGCAGGACAGTCAAGGTGCCTAACCGTTTTGGTGACGTCTCATGTTAACCTTCCGGTTCTTCCCCCTTCGGAGTATGTCATAGACTTTTCGGTCGATGGTTGGTTGCTTGGTTACTGTGTGTGTGAAAATTTTACCTATGAAATTTACTTTAAGAAAATAATATCTTAAAGAATTAAATAAATATTCATAAAAGGTTCAGTGCAAGTTTTATTCTGCGACATCAGTGGTTTAGGCGTGATTGCGTAACACACAGACAGACAGAGCTACTTTCGCATCTATAATATTACCGTACTGACCGTACTGACTACTGTACTGACCGGCCCTATTCGGCCGGTCAGGCGTCAATGGGTTAAACTTATTGCAATTTATAAGCTATTTGCAGTTAAATACTGTAAATCGTTAATTTTAATATATTTGTGTGTTTTATTTGCAAAATACTTAGTTAGCCTATAAAATTAAAATGCTCTCGAAAGTCAATATTACACGCGGACGAAGTCGCAGGCACAGCTTATATTCGTTTGGTAGTTTTGTTTAGTCATAACATCATTGATGTTCCGATGACTGTGATATGACACTCCCTTCCATTGTTAAGAGGTAAGTACTTTATTTAAGCAAGAAAGTTCGAATATTTCGACTCATGATTGCAAATCCTTTGCTTACCTGATTTATTGGATCCTGTGACAAATCCCTTCCGTTGTGTAAGTCTGGCCGCACACGGGCCACTGAAAAACGCCGCTGCCACCGACCTCATTCCGTTTTCATACATTTTATATGAACGCCGACGCCCGGTTATTCTTCTTCTAGCTTCAAGTGGCGGCGTTTGCTCGTATGTGGGGGGACGGTAAAATTTCTTTCAATAAAAATTGCAGGTCAATGCCCCCGTCTTCTTTTATAGTAAATACTAGGTAGGTACAACCGGCAAAACAACCAGGTATTCACTGTAAGGTTCAACGCCAGTTTTAGTATACTGCACTAACCACTCACACGTCCAAGCTCGATAGCTGTCACTGCCCTTACGCGTCCACTCGCGAAATTTTCGCAAAATTTTCTCAAATTGCGAATTTGCAATTCGCAATGTGCCGCTTTATAGCTTAATATCTAGCAAACTAATACTGCTAATATCAAAATAAAAATATGTGTGTCATCTGGTAAATCTACCAATAGTGTCAAAGATGGGCAGTTCAATCACAAATGATATTTTTTGTAATGTTTTTAGACAAAAGGTCATTTGGGTTGACCAGCTACCTGGGATCTAAAACTTTCGAAAGTAATAAAACAACAGCAGATGGTTATGGTAGTGAGTGACGATTGCGATAAAATTTTAAGAATGACACCGTTTGTAAAATCCTAGACAACGCTTGTCATTGAACCTTCAGTTTCGTTGGTAGAAAAAAACCAAAGGGGGCGGGGCCAAGGAGCAGTCCATGTTATCCATGCAAACGAAAAAATTTTATAAGTGTATACCTAGTTGTTCTGCTGATCGTACTTATGTCACGCCACGCATTCCACTATTAAAATAACCAACATGGTTGGTGGCATGTAATATTAAATATCTCTTGTCTATTAGGTATATTTTACTCAAAATCATTCCTCAATTTCAATGTTACGTGATAAATAACTAATCTAATGTGATAGGGTAAACAGTAAGATAAAAAACATACAAACGGCTTAAAGTAAGTTTCAATTAGAACTTAGTTCGAACCATGTTTTCGGTGCTTTAAACTTAAATAGCTTCATACATTCAAAGTTGCACATTGTTTACAAAGCAAACACAATTCGTAACTATAAATAGTAAACTTTAGTTTCCTTTTAGTACTTTAGTACCATTTGAAATATTTATCCGGAAAGTAGCAAAGCAATAATAATTACAAAATTATTTCTTGTCACATATTTCACGGTTTGTTTACTATTATTCTGGTACCGGTAACTATAATTCTAAATTTTAACATGCAGTAGTACTAGAGGCTTAAAAACGCCGTCAAATAAATAACTCTGAACCCGTTTCGTGAGCTAACCTAGTTTCGACTGTAAATGCTAATTGTTAAGACATGTTTTTGCTGTTGTGACCGTAAATACATTATTTATGACCCATTTTTGGTATTGAAGTGTATCAATCTGATGTATTGATCTGATGTATGACTTCGAGCTAGAAATTTCTGGAAAATATATTTGCCTGAAGTGTATTTTTGTATTAAAATTCCATCAATAAGACTTAATTATAATGACTATAAGATCAAGTCCTCTATAAAGGCTTTCGGCTGGCAGTGGTCCAAAATTCCAAAGAAGCCCTTACAAAGAAATTTTAACCAAATAAGTAAATAATGTCTATACTAAGCAAATAATTCTCTCCCCACAGAAAATACGAGCAAATTTACTCGAGTCAGTACACGGAAAGATTTTTTTTGACTATGCGACAAATTCGAAAACCGGCGCACAAATCCCTAATGCTAATATTACACGGTTCAACCAAATTTATTAACTTTGGTTGAAAGGCGCAGAAATACAGGCGCACATTGACATTGAATGATTCACGTTTACGTTTACATTGTTCAATTTGGTTGCTTCATCCAAATTGAAAGGCAAAAGTGAACCGTGTATTTCCGCCATAGGTAATTAGATATATATCTAAAATCCCTAAATATTTATCTCAACAAATAAACTTACAAACTTTCCAATTAACAATATTAGTAGAATACCCGTCTCTGACCTACATCCCCATTTCCCAAGACCACGCTATAAACTCGTAACTTTACAACGGCTAATTAAAGGCGCCCACATAATGACAACACAATAAAATCATCAATTGCACCGAAGTGATCCGCTGGTGATCTCCCGTGCTCTGTGTGATCCCCGGTGATTTGTGATCGTAAAACACTCCGCACTAATCGGTGTTTCATTTATTAAAGGAGCCGCACTTTTAGTACTTTATATAAACTTTTAATGTCCTTTTTATAGGCATGTTCTTTAGTGTCGTGACATGCATTTAATGATGGAACAAAACGAAGCTTTTATAGATGTAAAAACCAGTAGTACCTAAAACCGAATTGAGACTTATAAAACTTTGTTTATAAGGGTTGGTTGACTTGCAAAATAAGAAAGAGAATATACGAAGTTAAAAAAATAATATACTTAGATTGTTTATTTTTTTCATTTTAGTAATTTTTTTCTGGAGATGGTCCCGGGTCTAATCTATTTTATGCCACAAAAAATACAATTATTTATGGCCATTCATAGGCCTTTTTGTATCGCTGATTATCCCGAGCTTCACCTGCGTCTAATGCCATTAATTAGCGCGCTATTTAATTTAATTCGCAGGTGTAGCCGGGTTTTAGCGCACTAATTTGATACAATGAGCGCGCTAAGACGCGCAATGCGCATGCGCCGAGGCGTCACGCAGGTAAAGCCCCGGCATTATGTTATCTTTTTTTTTTCGTAACAACTTGTGCACATCATAGCTCTGAAATGCAACCACGAGAGCCGACAGACCAACTCGTTTCACCTATGGAGACACCATACTTCGAATTGGTACTTTTTAAAACTTCACATTTCCCTGATCGTTTTGTTTTCGCAACAATGAAGCCTCAAATGAAGTTGCAACCACTGAGAGCAGGCAGACCGATATCATTCACATTATGGGACTAATCTACAACCGATAAAAGTAAATCTACCCGTATCCATGATCGTTATGAAAACTCCCGTAAATAAAAAAATAAAAAAAATACCTCTATCATCATCATCATCATCATATCAGCCGAACGACGCCCACTGCTGGGCATAGGCCTCCCCCAAGGATCTCCACAACGATCGGTCCTGCGCTGCCCGCATCCAGCGGCTTCCCGCGACCTTGAACAGATCGTCGGTCCACCTTGTAGGGGGCCTGCCCACGGAACGTCGTCCGGTACCCGGTCGCCATTAGAGAACCTTTCCGCCCCAACTGCCACTTCAATGATGCAATCCTTCAAGCGATGTCAGTTGTTTTAGTTCTCCTGCGGATCTCATCATTTCTGATTCGATCGAGCAGGGAAATACCAAGCATAGCTCTCTCCATTGCTCGCTGGGTGACTTTGAGCCTTCTTATGAGACCCATAGTAAAAGACCACGTCTCACTTCCATAGGTGGCAACACACACTGGTCAAAGACTTTCGTCTTAAGACATTGAGGTATTTCGGTATACAAATCTACAAAATGCATATAAATTTCCAGTTCTCCTTAACAAAAATCGAAACGTTTCGGAGATAATATTATAGTTATGTTTTAATGCCTCGTTCACACTTTAACAATTTGTTTAGCACTCCGGAATTCTGTGAGAACCTGAGTAATTATTGGGGAGTGTGAAATTTGGTGATATGCCGACACAATGCCATTCAAATCTACGATCTTTAGACGCAGGCACATCGATAGCCGGAACGATGTTTTGATTTATAAAACACACACATACACACACACACTCGTACCATTTATACAATACTAGCTTTCCGCCCGCGGCTTCGACGGCGTGGACTACACGACGTTATAAATAAAAAATAAAAATCATTTATTTTCAGACCAAGGAGTCCATAGGTACATTTTATAGCAAACAATATAATCTTTAAAATTTATAAAATTAATATCCCGCGAGAATGTATTATTTATCCGGGATAAAAAGTAGCCTATGTTCCTTTCCAGGCTACGTTCAAAGTATATGTGTCCCAAATTTCAGCCTAATCCGTTCAGCCGTTTTTGCGTGACTGAGTAACAAACATCACTTTCGCCTTAATAATATTGGTAGGAAGATTTTTGTTATTTTACCCGCCCATTAAGAACCTAGAACCTCCGAAGACGTAAGGAGCCCTATCTAGCGCAGTGGTTAGCGCGCTCAGCCTGCGAACCTTGAAGTTAAGCCACTTTCGCAATTGTGGATTACGGGGTGGGTGACCTAAATGTTTCTATCTCAAGCTTCTCCGTGCTTCAGAAGGCACTTTAAGTCGTTAGTTCTGACTACATTAAAATTTGCAGTCGTTAATACAAACTATCCGCATGGTGGGTCATGCACTCATTGCCCTTACTATATCTATTCATAAGAAAGGTCTGTGCCATCATATGGCTCATACATAATGATGATGACCAATGTATAAAGAAATTTGCATTATAGAAAAAATTTGATAGTAAAAAGCCACAAGCCCTATAATTAGCTTTCAGGCGGGATAGCTACTTATAGGGCCCGTGGCTTTTTACTTTCACATTTTTCCTATTCTTACAAAATTGCATTGTGAATGTATAAAAATAATTTAAAATCTTAAGTTTGCATTAATTAGTCTAATTTCAAGTTAAGACTGTGTCTGACATCACTCTAAGCTAACTCTAGTTAATCCATGTGAACGAAGTCGCATAAGGCCGCTAGTCTCAAGCATAAATAATAAGCAATAGTTATCTAACTTGACTACTTCAATTTTCTAGTTAGTTTCCTATTAAGTATACAAATTGAATCCTGGATCTTGACAGACAGCGTAGGCAATGCAAACACCGTATATAATGATGTTCAAACATTGATTAATAGTTTATTTACTGCATTTACTAGTAATTTCATGCTTGTTGCACTATAGCTATGAGCGATCGCGCGGTATTTGCGATATATGCGATATTATTGGGCATACGCACGAAAAGTCTTAAGATTTAGGACGCTATTAAACTGTCAAAGAAATGTGACTACATAATAAATTATTAAATACCTACCACCAGCCTAGCCATCTGTCGGTTAAGCACCTTGTGAATAAGTGTTTGATTGCACTAGGTAAAAAAATCTACTTTTTGAAATCTATACTTACCTATGTCTTTCTCGTAAGTGCCATCTTTCATTTATAAATATTAAGATATGGGGCCAGAAAAATCTGCTGTTCCATTAGAAAAGTCCCACGTGCTGAACCTAGTTTTTGGCCAGAAACACAGGGTTGACCTAGTTTAGGCTCCAGATCGCACACTCGGGACAGTTATTAATGTTTTCTGTAATTATTTAGATCCAACGATTAAGATACTGTACAGTTTTTGTGTGATAAATAAATATATTTATTTTAATTTTTAGTATAGTATTATATGATCTGAGTGCTGAACCCAGTTGTGATTGGGTTCAGCACGTGAAACTTTTCTAACCAATTTAAAATTAAATTAATTAAACATTTTCCACAAACAAATAACAACAAATAAATCAAAGAAAAACAATTGAAAGACACAGTAAGTAGGTAATTAATCAATGCGGGCTTCGCCTTTGGCAAAAATACAACCATTTAGCCTGAATAGCTCCCCAATTGTCTGCGAATACGTCGCAGTCAGCCTGGTGACACAGGAGTGCATTGAGACCGGTGGTATTTAGTAATCTGTGGTTATGATGGTTTATGGTGTTTCTGTTAGAGCAAGTAATAACATTTGGCTAAATTCAGCATCTAATTAAGCATACATTGCTGGTTTTGATTGCATCACTTGCTACAAATGAGCTCAAAGAAAGCAATGTATGCTTAATTAGATGCTGAATTTAGACAAGTGTAATAAGCCTTTTAGGTTTAGCTGGTTTTTGATACATAATCTAGTCTAGCCGTAAAGCTCAGCTGTCTAGCCGTAATGCCTATGAATGGGTAATCTGCCGCATAAACAAGTGAAAGGGTGTCACTTGAATAAAATTCAGAGAAATGTCTGGGATGTAGTTGTTAATGGTAGGTACTCGTAAAGACGAAGATGGGCCTGATGGGGGAGTGGTAATGATTATGTCTGCCAAGCCAGGGATTGTGAGTTAGATCCCTAAGCATTTTTGCCCTATAACCAAAGCTTAATTTATTTAATAGCATTTGGTGTTTGTCTGTAATAGATTGTGCAATTAGATAATAAGTTTATAGCTCTGTTTTTTTTTTCAAGTAAGTATCTGACAAACCAATAATCTTATATCTCAAAAAGCCTGGGTAAACGTTTTATTAAGGTTTTGGTGGTAATTGATTGTTGTGTAAAAGCGTTTGACAACACTTTTTAGGTCTATAAGTTTTATACAGCTAAAACGACCTATTAAGAATAAATAAAGGTTTACTTCGCGACTTTATATAGCTGTTATAAGGCAGATGTTGTAGCAATAGCAATTAACATGAGTAATTGAAAAATGGAAAATGAAGTATTTAGAAAAAATCGACCCGTCTCACAACCAGCTCCAATGGGACTCGAACCCACGACCTTTCGCTATCCGGGCGACTGCTCTAACCACTGAGCTACGGAGTCGTTCTACTCCGTAGCTCAGTGGTTAGAGCAGTCGCCATTTCACTTCATTTTCCATTTTTCAACCATAAAAATTGCATTGTGAATGCAAAAAAGTAAAAATTTAAATAACATGAGTAATTGTTCCGTGTCTGGATGTTCATTATCTACCAATATCTTTGAGTACCTTGTGACGACTTTTTTATGAAGGAGTCAAAAGCTAACTGTCTTCGCCACGCGACTGACGCTACTTGTTCGCGTCTTTTTGACAGAGCTTAATAATATATGAACTAGCGCTCCACTCGCGACTTCGTCTACGTAGAGACCCTTTTTTACTCCCTTAGAGGGGGAATTTCCAAAAAAATCCTCTCTTACATGCCAAATTTCAGCTTCTGGCGCCCAGTAGTTTCAGCTGTGCATTGTCTGTCAGTCAGTCAGTAACCCAAGAGTTTTATTATACTTACAGGATATTTTTTTTTTTATCGAATCAGAATCGATAAGTGAACAACTTTCTCCTAGAGACATGGGTCGAAATACGACAAAAATTTTAGGACTTCCCATACTAATTCGATCACGTGATCAGTCCGATTTGTATGAAAGGTCAAAAAATTTTTGTCATATTTCGACCTATGTTTCTAGGAGAAAGTTGTTCACTTGCCGATTCTGAGTCGATCCTAAAAATTTGTGCACTGATAAAAAAATTATCCTGTATATATATAAACAGAAGATAACCGTAATGAAGGTCGAAGGGATCAGTCAAGAGACAAGTCTATGGTGCTCCCTACACTTTTTATTAAACAGTGGGTAAGTAATTGTGATGATGTTCGACAGCATTATACACGGTATTTTTTTTTTATCACCTCGGACATTTTCAGGGATTATTCTACTCATACCCAAAACATATGAGACCAAAACTGAAATCGCGAAAAAAAATCAGCTGTTCCATACAAAAGTGCAAGAATATTCATCAAAATGTATCGAACAGCTGAATTTTTTTCGGGTTTCAGTTTTGGTCCCACAATAAAAGTTGTTTGTTTTCATGAGTAGAATAATGCTATAATATAAATATGAAATTTTCGTTACCATGTAAAAAATTACCGTGTATAACGACTAATGCAGAATTTTTACCCACCTTTGAGTTAACAAGTGGTAGTCGTAGGAAAAATCGGAACAGCTCCGTAGTAGACTTTCTGACGGTTTTTTTAACCCTTTCAAATCTGGTCGAAAGGTCTATTAAACGTGGTTGCATTGTGAATGGATAAAATTAAGTAAAAATCTTAAAGTGGTAGGAACTCCATCTTAAGTTATAGAAGGACTTGTTCTCCGTTCAGTGTTTGGAATAACACTCTCGAGAGACGTGGGAAGCGTAGGTACTTCAAGTGCGCGTAAACCCTTCACAGGTTCCAATACTGTGAACGAACACAGAAAATATCTTCTTCAAACATAAATAAAGGAATTACAGTAACTAACTTATCTCAAAGTTCAATTATTAGGAAAACGTCAGTTGACCTACTGTTAAAAAAATTTAACATATTTTTTTAATTATGAAAATCGGCGCAGAATTGACGGAGAAATCGGTGAAAATACTTACAAAGAAAGGGCGTTTGTGCACTACCACTGAATTTTACCGATCCGGCGGTCCGTTTTTTTCCGGACCGGCGTGGCATGAAAAACACGGATGGTAGCTTGTGCACTTGTCCGGTTTTTTACTGGCCGGGGCAGCGCAGTGATCTCTTTGAAACTACACTCTACGGACGCGTTTTAAACGAGAGAAATAATGAGTTCCTTGGAACGTCGGCAATTACTTGCTTTATTGCTTTATGTACGAAGACGTAGAAGACAGAAAGAATTTTGGGTTCATCCTCTTATCAGTGAAAGGTGTCAGGGTACCCTGACAGGGTCATTTACCGAAATCACAATTAATTGAGGCAGGATGAAAAATTATTTTTTAACTACTATCGAATGTCTACAGCTAGCTATGTAACAAAAAAAAGTTTCATTAAAATCCGCTTAGTAGTTTTTGCGTGAAACACGGACAAAAGACAGACAGACAGGCAAACAAAAATTTCAAAAACCATATTTTTGGTGCTAGATATATTACGTGTTATTGGTGAGAAATAATATTAATAATAATAAATAAATAACTTCTTACATTCACACCAATTATCTAAGCCCATTTTAATTTCATTAAGAAACTGTATCATGGAAAACTTGATAACGGATAAATATATACTTACTTAAATACTTTTTGTTTGTAAATACATACATATTATACATAGTTAAAACCCAGACCAAGACAAATAGACATGTTCATGCACACAAATATTTGTCTTGTTCGGGAATCGAACCCGAGACCACTTGCGCAGAAGGTGGGTAGCCTACTCCTGCGCCAAATCGGTCGTCAATCGAGAAAGGCGCTTGAATTTATTTTGGCGTGCGTTAATTTATTTGCGATAACTCCTAAGATATTCATTTAAATTATATGGTGTAAAAGAGTAAAATAATGTGCATGAAATGCTTAAAGCAACTAACGTATTTAGATTGATAAGGGTTAATACTGTATCCGTTTAAATAGCTTTCCAAATTACCGCATTGTTCGTAACCATTTTTTAAGAGATAATATGGCTATAATATGCTATCCTTAAAAGATAGACATATGCTATCGCGGACTTTTTTGTAGATCTATAGAAGAGGAATATTCCAACATGCATTATTTTTTTTTAACCTCGAAAGGATTAGGCAGCGTTTTTGCAGAAAGCTCCCGGGCGGCTTGCCGTTTGCCGGCACTTTCGACAATTATCGTTATATTTCTACCAATTTACACAAAACTTTCATAAATTATATATTAAAACTTTCCTGAAGAACCACGCTACCTATTAGTGAAAACCGCATGAAAATCTGTTTCGTAGTTTTAAAGATTTAAGCATATATAGGGCCAGACAGACGGGAAGCGAAGTGATATATGATTAAAATACAACCATCCGTTTTTTTCCGGACGGTAAAATTCAGTGTAGTGCACAAGCGCGCATATGTTTTTCATTGCCGTCATCTCGGAACGGAAAAAAACGGTCCGGAATGGGGAAAAGTAAAATGACGGACGGTAAAATTCAGTGTGGTGCACAAGCGCTCATATGTTTTTCATAGCTGCCATATCGGTCCGTAAAAAACCGGACCGCCGGATCGGTAAAATTCAGTTTAGTGCACAAACGCCCAAAGAGTCGAACGTATAAAAATGTTTAGAATCGATTCTACTCTCGATTCTGAACAAACTATTTTCTCAATTTTGTTAAAAGTATTAACACGTTGTATATAAAACTAATGCTATACTGACTGACTGACAGAAAACGCACAGCGGAAACTACTGGGCGCAAGAAACAGAAAATTTCTGCCATCTTCTTCATTTTTGCCTTGGCATGTATGTTCTTTATGTTTTGTTTTTTATGTTGCGGCTCTTTGTGGCGCTCAAAGGAGGAGGCCTATGTTCAGCAGTGGACTCATAGTAGCTGATGATGATGATGATGATGATGATGATGTATGTTCCTTGGGGAGTGCAGGGGAGCGCTAAGAGAGGATTTTTGCACACGAAGTCGCGAGCGGAGCGCTAATAACAATATTTTCTACTGAAGCAAATTTATTTCATACAAATACTTATCAAGCCCCTTTACTAAAGACCTTCGCGCTGTCATAGCACAACAAGACACCTTATTAATCCAATTAATTTATTTAACTATGACGTCTAATACTTACTATATTGACGTAATAAAATTGTTGCATTCGATCTTTAAGACCAATTCTTATGCATATCAGATAATAGAGTATTACCTGACGCACGACAAATTATTTATAATACTTGTCGTGTATCGTTTTGTATTATTTGTATTATTTTAAGCTAATATTTTATTATTTTATAAACTCATCATTTAAACGTTACGTTTTATTAAGCGCTGCCCGAACTACCCGAAATAAGTTTGTTACCGTTTATGCCAAACGTGGAAACTAGTATAAAGTTTATCTACGGAAAATTTTGTCAAAAACCGTTCAAAACATGTAAAAGTTTGTAGTTACGTTCTACGTAAAAGTCGAAAATTGTAACACATATAATTTTAATACACAACCCGTAAAAACAGGATTGAGAATTTTTTTACTGGTGTTGGAAACAGTAATTTTAACATTGAGAAGATAAAAAAATTATAAGTACCCTAGACCTCGACTTTTCTTTTTGTAAAAACAAACATAGATTTTATCTCACTCACATAAAGTAAAAAATATTATTACGACCGATTCTAAGATGATAATAAAAGTGGTAATTTCCGGCGAGGCACAATTTCCTTGCAGTAAGAAAATATAAACTGTGCTAAAACACAAATTTACCCATCTATAAACCACATGTTTAAACATATATTTAATTCTTAATGAAGTCGTCCGGACTGCATTAAATTAACCATATTATTTTTATTTATTCTCACTAATACAATCGTCGGTCTCTGGATACTATTAAACTGCAGTAAAGTCATTCTTCCAGCATTTAAACAGCAAATTGGACTATAAAAAGTCATGGGCGAATTGTGAAATCGAAAAGGGCAGAGAAATAAAAATTATAAAAAAGTAAAAGCCATAAAAACATTTCGCTGCCGTAAAAGTTAAAATAAACCATAAGCCACCCATGACGAATTCCTGCTGCCGCCATAAAAGTGACCCACAACAATGCATTATTTACCATTATATCGGCAACGCGACAGGACGCCTAATTACAAACATAAATATGGAAGGAACGTAGGTGTAAAAGCCACAGGTTATATGTTTGATGATACCACCGAAAAGCTAGCGTCGGACCTCGACGGCAACTATGAAATGCGTGAACCAATATTGACCGTTGCGTAAGCCACGCGTTCCCACGGTGTCCTGCATGATGTTTCTCATGTTATGGGGAATAAACCACGGTCGGTTGTAACGTTGTAACTTTAGAGGCGCCTGGACCCTCATGAGATGCGCAAACAAATTGAAGCCCAAATATTGGACTGATTATTCGGGTGCTCGGTGTTGCTGTAAGGGTACAAAAGCGGCTTTTAACTCACAAAGGACGTGGTAATTGAATTGGATTTTTGTGTAATCGCTATCCACTTTTGATCCTCGTTTAACATCTTCATAGGATTTAGGTCTACCGCGGGGTTGAAGCAGCGTTTTGTAGATGTAATTCTTTTTGCTTGTCTGTTCTTTATTTTTGGGTATTTTTCTAATAACTTTGACTCATCATATAAAGTTTTAAATACATTGCATCCCAAAGACATTTCTACATAATGCAGATTACAATTAAATGGCATTGATGGTTGTTGATGCAATTTTCTTCCAACCGTTCGAAAGCAGTCACTGAGCAAGTCACATTCATCACATCTAGTCACTTTATCGGCAGATTTACGGCCGCATTACACTCGACATTTGCATTTAACTATAATTATAACAAATCATAATGTTTGAACTGCATTAGTGTTCGGGTTTGGCCGCCTTGTCAAGTGATATTTTGTTAAATGGACTTGGATCTAATTCAATGTCTACACCATTTTCAATTCACCGGGTTTCGTATCAAAACTGCAATTTGTCTAGCATTTAATGCTTACACATCTTCTCTTTTGGATTATCAACTTTATTTCTCCTCGTTAAAGTCTATGTTGATTTATACAGTAACGTTGTGAAGCTATTAAATCCGAGTCTAATGTTGTAAGTCGATTATGAAAGTGTTTGATATCTCGATATGTTATTATTTGTAGTGAACAGTCGTTAGCGAATAATTTATTATTTAGATGTATTATTGAATGTGTATTACTACTACTACGACTAATAAGTTATGATAAACAATAAGCAAGTGCATTAGTTATCAGCTTACACGTGTACGATATATCCGAGCGAGGAGACTAACAAATGGTTACAACACTCAGTCCAGCTGTAGACAATTTGTTAGAGTATGAGCTTTAGACTGATCAATTTCAATATTGATCCGAAAAAGACTAGAAGATCATGATGGAACGAGATTCATTACGGTTTCTTCATTATTACTAACTCCCTAATTTATACAGTTCTAGGAAATGCTATGAACGAATACCTATTAAAGAAGTTCGTGAAAATATCAAATCACAATCCAAAATTCATCCTACTACTCCACTTAAATATATCACTCGTCATCTCGTCATTATTATCATGAAGGTGGTAGCACACAATCTATCTTTTTAGTGGTCTTCCCCAAACAGTACACGCAAAAATCTAAGATGAGATTTTTCCTAACAGACTTGATCTCAATAATAAGTAATTACTTTTTGCAAGTAAACATCAAATTATCCAACCATACTTTAATAATCGACAATATATTTGCAAACACATCACTAGCCGAGTGAGTAAGTAAGGAACCCCGCTGGGTGGTTTGTTGCCCTGTCGGCGCATGCGCATTGATCAACTATGAACGAACACGTAACCTGAGTCCTGAGAACTGAGTCTAGAGGAAACCCTTATGATTCATACTCAATTAACCTTTAAGGACCTATGATAAGACGATGTTGGTTTAAAGGTAGCAGAAAATTGAATATTTTGATAAGTACCCAAATAATTATGTTTTTTGAAAAATGTGGGATTTAATACTACACAGATTACAAACTTAACTCGCATAGTTTACTTAAATAAGCACAGTAATATTTTACCTTCTTTAAAAGGAGAATATATTTTTAACTCAGAATTGTTTTATTTTCAGATACACTACGAAGACTGCTCAACCTCAGTAGAGGTGCAAAATTAAGAAGGTAATATTGAAGTTGTTTTGTTGTTAGAAATCAATTTAGATATTTATGTATTAAAAGTAGTATAATTTAGTATAGCAAGCGATCGATCCATTATTGGCAAAAGAATTAAAAGTCATATCGATGATAATAAATCTATATTTGATACTAATAAAAATGCTATAAAAATTATTGCCAATATATACTATTACCAAGTCCTCCAACGCAAGCAATATCTCGGCATTGTAATTTTTCTATTATCGATTACTTGTTTGCTTTTACACTAATAAATTTATTCGAGTCATCTTGAATTGTTTCTTCTTTTGCATTCTCACCAAATATAGTTGTTAACATACCAATTTGTAGTGACAAACGACGTGACAAGAAAGTGTCTGGTGTTAATTTGTCCCTTAGTTGTATCATCCGCCTTTTCATTATGAAAGACAGTAACGCTTTCTTGTACATCTCAATTTAGACGATCAAATGGCTCTTTAATCTTGGCGCTTTCTTTTTAACATCAAACGACAATAAACAAACACAATGAGTAAATTAATGGGTCTGTGACAAAGACGGCTTTCTTATTGGTTTCATCATTGAATTGATTGCAGAATACTTTGAACTTGCTTAAATGGTAAGTTAATAAATTACTATTCAAATTATCTTACAAATTAAACATAGTAGCAAAGTAACAGAATTTTTGGTAAGACGTTATTTGAATATTTATTTTCGCCGTTACAATAATAAATATTTAAAAAATATCTGCACTTACCTTTTAATTTTTATTATCTCACTTCTAATGAAGGACGGAAAATCTCAGAATGATAAGGTTCTGTTCATCAATATCTTGTACAACCCTAGTGAAAGTTGCAAGTCAAACGCATTGAGCCACTGCACCCCCATATTCTACGCCAAAAATTCAAACTATAATAAAGCATAGGTATAGCGAAATTTTACTTCGTGCTCTCAATAAATCCTGATTTCCATTATGTCACATTACAAGTCATTGCCCCAGCTCACTCAATGCGTTGTCATGTCATGACTCTCAAGAATTATTGGAAACGAATTGCTGATGCTATCTCTTGTATCAGTGTCATTTCATGAATTTATTGATACGTATGGGGTCTTTATTGAGATTCGCGAGGTGACCTAGAAAGTGGAGATTGATGTGTTTTCATCAATTGTTGGTTCATGGCGTCGTATTACCACTGTTTCAGTTGTAAGTTGCATATTTGTATTCAGTGGTTTCTACATAAATAGGGTCAAAAGTCTTAACATGACATATTTGTTACAGAGTTATGTTTGATTCTGTCAGTGATTTACTAGATAATAAAGTAAATCACTTGGATGATAATGGTAGTTTTGCGCCATTTAAGGCACCGCAACCACTGTACTGTACATAAAGCGTAAAGACACTTATTGAATCATTGATCTCGTTTATAGCTTCTATTTTAAACTGATAAATGATAAGATCTAGATTTTACAATCTATTCTCGGTATGATAAACCAATTTTGTATTTGTGACATATTAATTTACGAGTATTTCGAAACTTTATTTAAGTCGGTTGGTATATATAAAATAAGATACAAAAAACTAGAATTAGGTATATGTACAACCAGGGACAAATTTGGTGAAACACCTCTTAAGTACTTCTTTTCGTGTGGCTTTCATCTCACCGTTCAATTTGTAAACCCTAGTTTAATGTCATAACGAAATTGTAAGAGTCTGCGCGTGAATGCCGAGGCACTAGCCACACGAAAAGAAGTGAGGAGTGGTTTACTGAATTTGTCCCTGACTGTTCTGTAAAAATACATACATAGTGTATTTAATTATTCGTTTTCCTCTTTTACATTCTAAATTATGGTACTCTCTTAGATTACTCTAGCGGCACGGCTGGCGGTGTTAGTCTATAACACAGATACTAAACGTATGTACACTTTGGAAACAAAACTACTGTATATCAATAACGTTAATAAAGAGGCTGAAAAGATCGAAATTTGAAAGAGTCGTGGTTAGATATCTATTAAACCTATGTAAGTATTGATATCAATTGTTAAGTCTTGTTATATTATTTTTTTATTGATGTTTCAGCCCTTTTGCGATACTTAGGACGAAATCATATCTGGATCCTGAAAAAATAATCCGCAAAAATATTTTCTATGTATAACAACGTGTTAAAGTCTAAAAACTAATTAGGTACATTATGCCGACTCAATAATGTTCAGCACTATCACAATTCACAACACATGTCAAGTGGCAGTTAATCTAAGTCAAATAACAATAATGAAGTCTTGACACAAACGGAATCTCCATCAGTGAATGCGAGCCCTTGACATTGTACCGACTGATCTATAAAACAGGACGCCACTTAACTCCACTCAAGTGGTGTTGGAGAAATGATCATTTGATGTGCACGCCGCCTTATTTCTCCAGTCACTGCTAAGGTCAATGGTGTAGGATTCTTGATAGGCGCAAATTAGTAGGAATGGTGTTGTCATTGACAATTTTCTGGGGAAAATTGTAGCTAGAAATAATTGAGATCTGAAATAATCGGTATATATTTGAATGTTACATAATATTTCGAAAAGTTAGTCAATCATGTTTTGATATCAGACAAAATTAAAATGTGTTTCAATAATAACAATTAGCTTGTTATACACTAAATAGAAAAAAGAGGTATTGCACCTCAAACTATAGAAGTTTATAATAAATAGTTCCCTATATCATTAGAAAGAAAACTGCTTGTAACTTAATTGAAAGTAACAAATTGCTTTCAAGACCGCCATTTACTGAGTTACCTTTTAATAACACTGAATGTGCTCTGATTTACTTAACTATCGCGTTAATTACGAAAGAATTTATAGCCGATCATTAAAATGATAAATATTCAGTAGAAAGGCTGACAATCACATTTGTCATCACGGATTCTGGTTAAGGAATCTTAAGGTTTTTCTGTGAAATGAATGTCACGCACGATAATGTTTTTAACGAATTCTCTTTACAGACTGTTATACCAACATGTTTTATCTATTTGGATTGGAATTCGTTCATTAACTTCTTTTATCAGTAACTAGTTAGGTAATACGAATTACTTATACGTAGGTGCCAGTTATGCTTTTTTGAGATTAAAAATGGAATACTGATCTTCAGCTGTCCCGAAAAATAAATATTTGCCAGACAACCCAGTTAATTTAACCGTTGTTTAAAGGTTGGTTGGTTAACGTGATTGGTATTCGTATGGCTTAACCAACAGCTAATTTAACAGACTGTTGGTGAACTCGATCCTTAACAGTTACTTTATATATTGATGTAATAGTTGTCAGTCATATGCGTAAGTGTTCACTTTTAGAAAACTAACAGATTACCTATATTGTTAATGCAAGCTTCTTCACCTACACCGTTTTATTCACTAACCGTATCAACCGCATTTAATTTTTTCAAAATTCATCACCTACCTCTTTTAACGTCTTTCATCGCGTAATCAGCAATTTAACCTTGGCACACAAATATATTATATCCTACCGTTGATTACCGAGTAGTGTTAACGCAAATAATTTTACGATCAAATAAATCGCAGGAACACCGGCGGAGCCGTTGAAAGAATCGTTACGGTCGTTTTGTTAAGTGAATCGATTCTCGGTATCGATTGAGATTTGTTTATGCGATTGAAGAAATCACGCAAGGAACATTATGAATTGTTTTTTTTTATCCACAACGGCGTAGCATTAATTAATTGTATTAACATTTTTGCCGGGGTTCCTCATAAAGAAGCAACATTCGGAAAATTTGGATCTCAACAAAAATTAAGGTGAAAATTGAAATGAAATTTTATTTATTCAATTTAGGATGTCACAAAAACTTTATGAATGTCAAAGAAACATTGCCATAGGTTCGCAAACTTCTACGACGACGGTAGACTTTTGTTACGATAAGAACCGGCAAGAAACTCGTCAATGGCTGTTTTTCTGCCCCCTGATTCACGAACCGTCGGAAACGGAATCGGATTCGAATTCTGTGTTTTGTCTTTGTCTATTCGATATTGAGTGACAGAGACGGCATACATTCTGCTGTCGTGAGCGTTTCCGACGGTTCGTGAACCAGGGGGCTGGTGTCCTAAATATTCTTTTGTCGTGATAACGAACATGATGATGCTGGGTAGTGGTGTCATCGAAAACCTTTTACTCTTCTATAATGGAAAAATTTCCTGTACTTTCATAGACACTCTTACAACACCCAAGGCGAAAGGAATTTTTTTAAGTTTTTACTAAATTTCTAGCTAAAATTATATTTTCAAAATGTGCACCACTGTTACAAAGTAAAGCTCAACCTGCGATTTCCTACATCATTTTTATAAACAATAAAATATATTTTCATAAAACCTGCACTGCAGCAAATCGCACGGCATCTCGCCCGGTGGTCGTGCGCAACCGCCATGTTGCATCGTCACACGCGCAGTTTTTACAACTTGATTTTATGTCCGCTCCCGTATTTATGGGGTGGCGACGTTTCCGGGTCATTCGAGAGGTCCCAACTCGACGCGTAGCAAATGCTATTCTTACTTTATGCTATTGTTACTTTATTTTATTCGGACATTATTATTTTCTTTTCCTTATTTCTTCTTGCTTATACAGCCTTAGCGAAAGCTTCCGTTTTATAATCGTCGTTTATGCTACTTGAATGAAATAGCTGGTCAACATTCCTGACATTCTCATCCATACTAATATAATAAATGTGAAAGTGTGTTTGTTTGTTTGTTTATTTGTTTGTTTGTTTGTTTGTTTGTCCTTCTTTCACGTCAAAACGGAGCAACGGATCGACGTGATATTTGGTATGGGGATAGTTTGGGAGCTGGAGAGTAACATAGGCTACTTATTATTCCGGAAAATTGAGTAAAAATTGTAATTTTCTATGAAAAGTCGTTTATCTGTCGTACCATCGATACAAAACTGTCATTTCTTCCATTGCCGTTTCCAAAGAGTATGTAATCACTGACGTCCGCGCGGTCAAAATCGAATACTAATCTTTTCCATAAGCTTAGAATAAAAAAATGTACTGTAACTAGCGCCAAAAATGCCCAAGTCATCTGACACTCACTCTACTTCACAGAGTAATTTTTTATATGTAGGAAATAGAGACCAAGCTTGGGCCCCTTTATTGGTAGTGTGTAACTAGCGCTATCTGTTGTCTGGTGTAGGCAACTTTTGGTGTAAGTATAAATAAACACACATAAGATGTTGGTGAACAAAAATATATGGCAAAACAACGTTTGCCGGGTCAGCTAGTATGCTATAATAATTACTTTACAAGCTTCGATCAACAATAGTATAGATGAAGGCTCACGAACTAAATGAAAACTTTTCGTGGCACAGACTGACTTTTTTTTAAACGGAGAATAAAGGTTACGAATGTTACGATCTTACATTATAAATGACAGGGACCGTTCCAAGGTTGAAATACCTTAGTATTATTGACACTGTCAAAATAATCTACTTATAATAATTATACTCAAGCAAATAAATTCTATTTCTATTTCTCTCAAGTGCCATATCTGTAACTCCAACTATGTATCTAGAACTAGGTGTTATTGTTGATCGAAGTATACAAGTTATTGGTCTAACAGCTATAGGCGCAGGTGAATTTACCGTAGAGACACCTCAAAAGATAAATCATAAAATTATGCGGTAAAATATATGCGGATACTAGTTGAACTTAATATTATATGTCCAAGATTAACTATCAATAAAAAGCAAGAAACTAGTTCAAAATAGCTTAAGTTCAAATATTAAATTTAGATGCATAACCTCTTAATAAATCTTAGTGCTGCAAAAACCTGTGCAATTCCGATTCTTGCATTACAGTGTGGTATTAACTATAAATCATACACAGTCGGTTCACCTGTGTCCGCTCAGATTAGAGTTGTTCGGATATCGATAATTTGGCATGCGAATTTTATCGACATTTGCTAATTATTTTTTATGTTAGCTTAATTTCACGTAACTCAAGTTAAAAATTATTATTATTATTATTTATTACATTGCATGTCACAAGTACATAGGTAGATGGAATTTTTTTAAAATGTGTGGGTATTATATCAGCAAAAATAAGTAGGTTCTGATGAAAACTCCTTTGTATGGTATAGATTTATTCACTTTTCTGTCATCTTCCTAATTTTAGGGCCTGTTTCAAAATGTCTAAGTAAGTTTTCATCAGCTGTTATTTGACAGATAGTCCATATAAAACTGCCAATTAAACTGGAAAGTATCTCCTAATCAGACATTGTGAAACAGGCACTTCATCTCTATTTTTTGGTTATTAGTTACTGTTAGAAATTTATATTTGTCAACGCTGGATTGAGCTGCTTTTTCTTTAATTAATTTGATTTAATTAAAAAAAAATATTTAGACGCTGCGGAGAAACAAAGTTAGTCCCGCGGGATAAAAGGTTTATTTTAAGTACATGCATTCCATTGCATTTTCATATTTATCTAATTTTTGTTGCTGATATAATAGCCAAAATCAATTCATTAATAATATTTTTATGTATATGTCCGTGTCGCTATATTTAAAATATGTACCTCCCCAAAGCTTGAAGATTAGTACTATTGGTACTGTCGTCAGTTTTCAATATTTTATCGACAATCGAACATCGATACAGATACGACTCGTAAGATACGCATCGGGGAGTGCCGGGTAGATATTGCACGTCTCAGATACGCGCCAGAAACGGACTGTTCACTACAAATGGCTATTTAAATTATTATTTTAGAGCAGATTTTGAATTAATTCAGTGAAACGAACATTATTTAGCTTTTACTTGACTTTTCTTGCGTGAAATTCCTTGTCCTGGTTCATCATTTAAAGGCACAATGAATTTTATGATCCGAATGACGGGTACATGGGAGATAACCGCATTCAAACAAATATCTCTATTTTTCACTTTCAAATAATAACTGCCGTTTCCAATTATCTATCCCCAGTAAGGGATAGGCATACTAGAGCTTAGTTGCCTAGGTAATTTTGTTAGTTGGTCCAAACTGTTGTTACAGTTGCTTAAACGTATCAAATATCCGTATCTAGGATTGATTTTTGGGTCTGGCCCTAAAGTAAGATCAAATATGACTATACAGCGCGTAAGAAGTATTGGATAAATTCGACGCTTCTCGTAACGACTCCGTAGCTCAGTGGTTAGAGCAGTCGCCCGGAAAGCGAAAGGTCGTGGGTTCGAGTCCCATCGGAGCTAGATGTGAGACGGGTCGATTTTTTCTAAATACTTCATTTTCCATTTTTCTATTATAAAAATTGCATTGTGAATGCAAAAAACTAAAAATTAAAATAACTAAGCTCAAATAGTTATTTAAAAACAAATTGTGGATAAGTTTTCTAGAAAGATTCAAATATGGTCGGTCCTCGTGGAATTCGCCACGAATTTACCATTCCCATATCCTGCACTAAAATATTTGCAACAAAGTAAACTTCTGGAGACCGTGATCCCCGGGCTAACAACACCGCCCGGAAGGAAGACATTCCTTTAAATCTTCCTTACCTAGCGCTGCACCATCTCTATGTACTCGCTCTTCGTAAGTTCAACTATTTCTATGCAAAAAGAATATCTAAATGGGTTCGGCGACATGGCGCGAAGAGCTAACATACACACAGAAAGACGAACAGACAATGATATTAAATACACATTTTTAAATAGTAGTATGGATACAGATTATTCATTAACACTTTTGTACCTTATAATACTGCTAATCTGTATCTCGATCGCAGTCCCAACTCTCGCTCAATGTCTCAATTAAGCTCTTTATTAGCCAATTTGCTGTAAAATATACGATAAAGATAAAAAAACACAGCTTAAGCTTCCATTTCGAGTTTAACTTAATAAATGCATTTATTTTACTGTTTGCGATCTGGCTTTGATAATCCCTGGCGTCTTGCTAGTAGACTAGCGATATAGGTACATATAGTAAAAAAGAAGCCACTTCAATAAAGATTATTTTTATTTATTCATTTATTCACAACGGGGTAGCACTTAACCTTCATCACACCTGATGATAAGTGGTGATAAGGCTGAAGGTGGAAGTGCACTACTCCCGGAATCCTCAATAACTGAGGAACTGGCTATCTTATCTCTAACTGCCGGAACACAATAATGCTGAAAACATCATTGTTATGGCGTCAGACTTAGATAAGGTCTTAGATAAAGACTTATGGTGGTAGCTAGCCAGGTGGACTAAGAACAAGTCCTACCACCAACCAAACCGAATACAATATGTACCCCCACTGGGAATCGAACCCGGGACCTCTGGGTCTGAAATCGGTGGTATGAACCACTAGACCACAGAGGCGGTTAAATTATTTTGCTATGTGGCGTCTGATAGATGGTTATTATCATATATCATAGCCATTTTCATGCCTTTCACCATCGGCCGTGGACGTGCTTTTCTTGTGAATTGTTCTAGATAAAGGTCCATAAACCCATTACACGGCTGCAATGCGTATTGGTGCGTTTTAATCACTGCAATTGAAGCCGGGACTAACGGCTTTATGTGTGTCGTAGACAAATCATTGAACAGGGCTGATCGAGATCTGCATAGGCACATAACGATTCGCAATTTCTTTGCCTGTCTAATATCCGCCATATCATTGAAAGAAATGGCACATCGTGATGTGCACCAAGCCAACGATATGGCCACGATATACATGTATTTCTTCTTAAGGAGCAGCTTCGAGAGTTTATTTTTACAGAACATTACGAAATTGGCATGCCGACACCTAGGCTACTTTTTATCCCGGAAAAATATCACATTCCCGCGGGATAGCGTTGTGTAGCCCACGCGGGCGAAGCCTAGAAAGCTAGTTATCGCATATTATTTAACGACCACAATACTCGTGTCACTGTATAAATAAGCAATGAAGTGGATGCAATTAATTCAAGGTAACCGTACCCTTGCCCCGGTCAAATGGTTCACTTTACTGTGCCATAAAATGGACCGTAAAACTCAGATGCGTTTGCGTCGAGGTGTTACAGTCGCGTGAAGGGATTGTAGGTTAAAGTTTGCATGTATATTTAATAGGTACCTATAGTATTTAGTTTTTTCTTATCATTTTATGTGTTAACTAGCTTTTTCCTGCTTATTTGCTTCCGTCAAATTCGGGGTAACGTAGCTCACTCTATGGAAATTCTCTATTAAAAATATTTTTTGCTTTTTCCTCATACAGACGTTGGTCCCGTTCCCTTAGGTGAATTTTTAGATTCTAGAATTCCTTCTTAGCGGGCGGATGCTGATACGTTATTTAATTACCGACTGCGTGGCAAATTTCAGCGGAATTGGTTCAACGGTTTGCGCTGTCAATAACAATAACCATTGCCTAAAAAAGCGCTGGTATTGATACTGACTGATTTAACTGAAGTTAAGAAAAGATTAAATGTTTAGTTATATGTCTGCGTTGAAATCATTTCATTTCATTTCAAAATCTTTGTAGCTTATTATAAAACTCTTTACTTTTCCGTCAAACAAAATCTGCGAGTCTGAACTTAACGCAAATAAGCTGCCACAGTCTGTATGCAGCTGATCGCAGACCAAATTAAATCTAAGTAGTAATTAGACCTTCTTAGGTTTGTAAATCGTGACTCTCATTTTACTGCCATACTAGACAGATGGAAAGACAAGCTGAGAGGGACGGCTTATTAATATAACCAATGAGAATAAGCGGAAAGTGATTATGCCAAGATTATGACTTATGCCCGAATACTCGTACGCTACTTATCTTTGGGAGCTTCTCACACATCGCCTTTCACTTTAAATGCCAAACGTATGAATGAGATGCCATGATGTTTGAGACGTTCCCAAAGATGATTTGCGTTCGAGAATTCGGGCGACAAGCCTATAGGTACACAAAGTTCATTCATGGTACAAGTTTTTAAGGCGCTACTCGGAAAAAGTATGGACTCTTTGATATAAAACTATAGGACGGTTAGAGTGGTTATAAATCTGGTAATAAGATATATATTTCTTCATACCTTTATCTAGAATCGTATTGTTTCAGAAACACGATTTTATGATTTTGGCTCGACTCTAAAAACCTCTTAAAAATAAGAAATATCAAGATTATTCTGAAATGGGGATACATATACTATTGAAAACTGGTTTCATTAGTGGACACCAATAATATTTAGGATCGTATAGAAGCATTTTTTTAAAATTGCTATAGTTTTTGAATACGAAGTGATTTTGTGGCTTTTTTTGCGTAATTGGCAAAATCGGTCTCGCTCCCGCGCGCGTCGTTTTCTCATTATTATCTCGCTTTAGCATAATTTTTCAGAGTATCGCCTTAAATATTCTACGGATTCGAAAACTCTATTTATTTAATTATAAGTAAGTGAATAAGTCGTTATCGAAAATGTATTTTGTTTAACCATAACGTGGTAGCACTTAGCCTTCATCACACCTGATGTTAAGTGGTGATAAGGTGAAGGTGCAAGCGCACTACTTTCGAAATCCTCAGTCACTGAAGAACTGGCTATCTTATCTCTAACTGCCTAAAAACATCATTGTTATGGCGTCTGACTTAGATAAGATGGTGTTAGCTGGCCAGGCGGACTAAGAACAAGACCTACCACCAACCAAACCAAATACAATATGTACTTCTCTGAGAATCGAACCCGAGACCTCTGGGTCTGAAATCGGTGGTGTGAACCACTAGACAAGAGGCGGTTGCGTGATCATTTGAGTGGGTCACCTAATCTAGATAGCAAGATACAAAAAAAAAATACGATTGTCAGTTAGAAT
Source organism: Crambus lathoniellus (assembly GCA_949710035.1). Taxonomy (NCBI): domain Eukaryota; kingdom Metazoa; phylum Arthropoda; class Insecta; order Lepidoptera; family Crambidae; genus Crambus; species Crambus lathoniellus. Next base: position 28,194,110 of record OX453309.1, on the reverse strand, counting down.
AACCGAAATAAGAGATTCATAGTACGTATGTGACCAATCCCAAAATCTATTCATAGCAAACCGTCTGTAAGTTTCTTAGCTATTACTTCAACCTATTTTGCTGACCAATACTTAAGCGATAGATGGGAATTGGAAATCATGGGTTAACTTTTGTCGTGAAACCAATTTTGGATCAGGTTATTGGGATGCAATGCGTGTTCATAAATGAAACAAATAATTTCTCGTGCTAAATCCATCAAATGGCCATTAACATTTAGTGGTGAGATTCGATACTTGCCGATCGGTTTACATCGCTGTACTTGGTGCCTACCATCAATTATAATTTATAAGACATCGGTTACACGCTAATTCTGTACCCCTAGTGTAAGTTTTTATGTCAAAAAACGCAAACTATCGTGAGTCCGTATTTATGTCAATTTGTATGAAAACTGTATCAGCGCCTCTAGCGGCGAGTAGCGCGCTTATGCAGTTTTCATACAAATTGACATAAATACGTACTCGCGATAGTTTGCGTTTGCTCAAGCAAACGCAAACATGTTATGTCAACATAAAAACTTACACTAGGGGTACAGGCGTCAGTACAGTCTCCTGTCAGTTTTCTGTCATTCTTAATCAGTCTAGACCTCAGTCTGTCAGTCTGAATGGTTACACGATAATTCTCTCGTCATTCTGACCAGAATGATGGACTGAACTGACGCCAGAATTAGCGTGTAACCGATGTCTAACGGTCGGTCCACATAGCAGCGACTTTTGGTCGATAGCGACTCGCTTGCGATGTCAAAATCATGTGTGGACGTGAATTTAGCAGCGATTTATTGTCGCTGGCGACTTATGATCGATACTAATCACAAGTCGCCAGCGAGTCGCCATCGATCAAAGTCGCTGCGTGTGTACCGACCATAAGAAAGCGATTCAAAACAGAGGGCTTACTCTGAAACGCAAAACCCGAAACTTCGTTATACCTGTCCCTCTCACGCTCTAGTCATGACAGAATCGGGCGGGGCTAACCGAAGTTTCGGATTAGCGTTTCAGAGTAGGCCCTCTGGTGCGTTCCAGAATAGATTCCTAAATTAAATTGCTTTACTTCGCACCATGACCTTCCAAAAACTAAATCGCAAATGAATGGCTGAATGTAAATGAACGAACGATTTGTATTCTTATTCTTCTTCTACCCGTCTCTTTCACTCGATTCTGTCTTGCCCGGAGAGTAAGAGGGATGGTATGGTCGGATGGGTATAACCTGCAGGTGTCATGTTAGCTCAACCGAGTTATAAGTCAAATAAAAGTTCATAACAGCTAAGCGGCTGTGAAATGTCGCTGAATCGCTTGTCAATGACGCAATAGAAAAGCGGGCCGATCGCCGTGCGCGTCTTGATCACGTTTGCGTCTCTTGACGTTTGACTTCGTATTGCCGTAATGACATAACGACGCACACGTCACGCAAACCTATAGTCCCACAATCCTGTCTGTTCCGGTGACATCCGTGACAAAGGAGCCACTTGCAATACGAAATTAGCTGTCAAAATAGACTGTCGTATGAAAACTGTTTTAGTTCCAAAGAATATCACCGGAACAGAAAACGTTGTCGCACTGTCAACGCCACGCGTTATCAAAAACGGTTTTGCACGTCAACTGCACGTACACCTAAATAATGCGGCATAGGATTACCGCGATCGGGGCTTGTCGTGGTACGAATAAGCGAAGCAGATCAGTTTAGGTCCTAAACAAATCCGCAATAAGAGTTAATGGTAGGCACAGTATCTGAGGTAGGCACCCTTATCTACTTCGCTAAAAACAAAACTAATGTAAATCGAGTAAAAGACTATGTCTCGATTGGCAGTAGCATCATTTTAAAAACATCCTCCTGCCATACTTTAACACCTAATATACAAGTCGGCGTTAGTAGTCCTAAATTAGCCATAATTTGCGTAGTGATTATACGCTGTTAGCAGCCCGTTGCCGCTAAACACGGGTCATTATGGTTTTTTTTTTCTTTTTTTTTCTTCGCTAAATTGAGGCGTGTAGGTGGCCTTCTTGGAGGTTTCCGAGATATATTCTTGTTTGCAAACTTGTGTGCGGTGGTAGCATAAAGTTATTAGAACATTTGGGAAGATATTTTTTTTGTTAAATGCATTCACAGTGCAATTTTTATTATAGAGAATGAAGTGTTAGGCAGTTATTAACTAGTAATATTTGGGAAATTGTTAGGAACCTACATTAAGACAAAGAGTTTGGTCTGAAGAAATCTAGAATTGTTTTAAAGAAACCTCGACATTACAAAAATTACAAAAATTACTTGAATTATGGAAAATGAATGGAGCGTACCTAATTACACAAACTCCACTAAAAGCGGAATTCAAAGTTCCTTTTAATCTTTTTTCTTTTTTTTTTTCTTTAATATAAAACTGGGCAGGCATTTGACCACCATCTTGTTTGTTAACAGGATGTATGTGGCCTAAGATTGCATGCTTGTCCAGGAGATGCCTGTTCACTCTGGCCTTGAAGATACCAAGGTTGTAGTTATCGGGGAACACATAGTGAACATATCTGCTCTATGCATCATAACCAATGTTTTAAATCTGTCTACTCTACTAGTTTTTACGAAAGAATAAGTATTTCGTAATATCTTGTAAGTTAGAAGTCTACTCACTCGCAAAGCATTTCCACCAATGATGACGAGGTGCCTTTCTTTCTTAAACTGTATATCGTGTCGTAGTTATAGATATGTATCTACCTATATACCTTGAGGTGCTGCTGTGTTTACATACTCTAAAATTGGAATAAAAATAAAAGTAAGTTTGTACCTAAACACATCTTAGATTTCTGACCGAACCGACCGTGACCACGGCCCCTGGAAAGGTGCCGAAACGTCGGATAAACCAAAAAATCTCAAAAAACAACTAAAATTTAACCAAGTTGTTGAATAAATTGCGTGAAAAAATCCGTGAAAGTGTTTTATTTATAAGTTTGTACCTATTTCATAATCTATATTGCTTACTCAAAAAATATATTTTGTTATTTGTAAATCCAACGCAACATGCGTGATTTTTATTAATTTATATTTGAAAAGATGCCGACATCCTCGATTAAAAGTCTCGATTCTCTACTTACAGGCGATAACGGTGCAGTGTCCGTTGTTGGGCAATATGTTCAAACATGATCGTTTTAATTTGCAGCCTGTCGGTGCGCTCATAAAATTATGCTTTATCAATATAAAAATGCAGAAGCGTATTATATCCTTATGAGGTGAGCGCAGTACAGACGCGGGGTAAAGTGGTTGAAGTATAATATACAATATATTTTTTAGGATGCTTCCGAGACGTCCCAACTAGGTACTTAGGTAAAAAGATATGGTTTTTAATCACATTTTGCAGTTTTCATGATCTTTGTCATTCAAATCTGTAACCTAGCACACTTATTGTCACTTAATATCAGTCACCCAACTAGCCACAGGCGTTTATAATAGTAGTTTATGTGACTGTCGCATAAGGAGGGGTATTAAAACACGAGTGGGAGTTTAAAAAACGAGCCTTGGCGAGTTTTTTAATAGTATTTCACGAGTGTTTTAATACCGAGTTATGTGCAGTCTCATACATACACTACTTTATCTACACTCATTACATTTATTATATATTTCAAAAATAAAGCAAATCAATATTAATTATAAAATGTGAATTGGTGCCAAACCCCACTCATAGGAGTCTATACGGTCTATTCCTTCTAAATTCAAAATTCTAATTTAAAAACGTTTCTGATTGTTGCCGGCTAAAGAAGAGCTTGAAAAAGTTGGAAGTCAGGGCCGGTAAATCCTACGGTTGCCATGGAGACTGTAAATTTAAGAAATATAAGTGTTTTATAATGAGTGACAGCTGTATCCGGGTGTTGCATAATGGTCATTATGAAACACCCGGATATAGCAGCTTTATTTTTTTAAGTTGACTATGGCATAAAGTGTATCAGTATACGTTCAGGCATGTGTTCGTAATTCGAAAATTATTACATGAGTGTTAGATAAAATTCACTTTGCCATTTCAATCGAAGGGCGAATACCAAGCAATATACTATACCACTACTTTTCCACACGCTAAATCCTTTTTCTTTCCTCTTGTATCTCAATGGCCCTGTCACCATATTAATAATTTAGCCACAGCCATTCCCAAATAAGGTAGCCTTCTTTCGCGCCTGCACGATGTTGTGACAATCCGTGAAGTATCGCCGCCGGGCGCCCCGGCTTGCTCGTCACACCGCGCTGTCACACGCTACTCTGCGATTACATTGCAATTACTCATTTCAATAAAAATATGAGGTGTCAAATTGAGTACAGTAAGAGGCGAAGTCTGGGAAATATGAAAAACAGGCCATAAATCACAGTGCGGCTCCTACTGACGGCGGTGAGAGTATTCTGGGTATTCCCCCTTCCTGACCCCTCATCTAGTCCTTGTCATTGTCACTGGATGGGGTCAGGAAGCGGATAGGTAAGTCCCACCTCACATAACCACCGGCACCGCCCGCACACACCCTACGCGGGCGGGACAGGTGTAAACGCATTCCCCTCATTGTAAAAAAAAATTAGGACCCATCCCTAAGGTAAGCAAGTGCTCTTTTAATTCTGTAAAAGCTTCTGCCAAGTAGAACTCGTGGATGGGATTTAAATAATGTAGATTGATCCCCCATCCAGTTACCTTTGAGTCGAATTAGCGAAGCCTTCGAGATATGTTAAAAGCTTCTACAAGGCAAAGTTATTAAGCTGTTTCGAATTTTTTTGTCTTGTGTCAGTCGATGAACAAAATACCGAAGTATATTCATTGAACCACTATTTTCTGACTAAATCCTTAATTTTGACACAGCCCCTCCCAAATAAGGCAGCCTACTTTCGCGCTGTTGTGACAAGCCGTGACGTATCGCCGGTTCACGCGTTGCGCCGTTTCGTTTCACGCTACTCTGTAATTACGACTTTATGAGCGCATATTTTACTCGCATCATTCAGCTGAGGTGTCGAATTGGTGTAGGCTTTGAGTAAGTGCAGTCACGTGATAAAATAATTGCAAGACGAATGTAAAAAATTGTATGCACATTCGGTTGTCAAGGACAAAATTTACAGCTTATGCAGTTTTTAAGACCCGTTATATTTCGAGACCCACAGCCATATCATATTAAGATACTTTCAAACTTCAAACTTCAAACTTTTATTTGCAGACTAAGTGTTACATAGTTCTTAAATTATAAAAGTAGTACTTTCAACTTAGACACCTTGTACAGGTATGGCAAATTAAAACTACTTATTAACTTAAATATTGTATAATATTACTTACTTTCTATTATAATATGAGATAATAGTTTTATTTATTTTATATTCTGATTTTTTGTCTTCATAATACACAACGGCTGCTTTGCTAACTTCATTTATGTAATAATTTTATAGACCCGTTTGACTCGCATAACAAAATTTGATAAGATTTGACAAGACACTATTATGTAGCCCAACTGCTCGTATCAAAAGGACACAATTAGTTGAGACAGGATAGGGTTTATAGTCAATTACTAATAATATATTGCGGATTGAAACTTACTCAATGGTGTATGACACGAAAATTATGCGGGTAGCCGCAATTGCGGCGCCAACAATTTATTGACGAATTCGGTCCAATTTAAAACTATTTGTAGGGAAAATTACAATGTACGAACTCGCTAATTTTATCAGTTATGGCGTCAACTGGACACTTGAGTGGCGATATCTAATGGCTAGCTATTCATCAATGGCTACCACGGCCGTCAGTCAAGCACCTACAACAATAATTTTATTCATGAATTCCACCCATAAATGCATAGGACCTCACTAGTCCGCGACAATTAATAAACACAAACCATCAGCAAGACAACATCGACCTAATCTTCGTGCATTTACGATACAAAATTGATAATCAAACAGTAATGATAGTTCGTGAAAGAATTTGCATAGACCAACACTCAATTCATAGGATTAAGTCCCCACTTTGTCAGGCTTCCGATAGGTCGGTTAGGCTGGACAGGTATAAAGTAGACTGATTTTAATTTAAAATTCACTGAGATCATGAACGACAATAACGTTGAGAAGTGATTGTGTATAAATATTACCTACCTTATCTTTATGGGAATAAATTATGTTAACGCCTAGTAATAAGACCTTAAGTAATCGGTGTGTCATGATTTAACAGCAGAACAAACAAGGCTAGATAATTTTAAGAATAAGCATGCCCAAAGAAACCATAAAATCGCTTCGATACTTATTATTATTATATGGTGGCATCAGATCCGCACGTACTCTACTCGTCAACTACCACCACCGCACTACAGCATTCAGGGGTAGTTTTCGTTTCCATATTACATATTCATTTAATCTGTGCACACCGGTACAAAAGCTACAAAGTGTTGGAATGACCTACCACCTACGCTTAGAGCTCTTAAATCTACTCTAACATTTAAAGATAAATTTCGCTCATATCTCTTTTTTTTATACTGGTACTAGCTGACCCGGCAAACGTTGTTTTGCCATATAAATTTTATTGGACACGAACTTCGTATCAGCTGCCTGACACAATGTCACTTATTAAAAAAAAGAAATCCTAAGCGGCAAAAATGTCAGTGATTACATACTCTTTGACATACCTTCTCTTTGGAAGAGGCTAAGAAATGACAGTTGTGTGAAGTATGACGGTTTACCGGTTTTCTATACAAAATTACCATTTTTATTGTATAATTTTCCTGGATAAAAAGTAGCCTATGTTACTCTCCAGCTCTCAAATTATCTCCATACCGAAAATCTCGTTGATCCGTTGCTCCGTTTTGACGTGAAAGACGGACAAACAAACAAACAAACAAACAAATAAACAAACAAACAAACACACTTTCACAATTATAATATTAGTATGGATAAAGGTATACCTTAGCAAGGTAAGACTTCTTCTTATCGAGTCGATAGTAAACTAAAAACCTAAACAGTGACGGACCGAAATTCGGCTTCGCGGATCGCAGCATTGGTATTCCTGCGTACAGCTGGTTAGACACGCAGGGGCCACGATGTCAGATGTTCCATCGTATGAGGAACAGCACCACACCTACACGCTTAGTCCAAGAATCCCCACCTTGACAGGTTGTCTTTACTGAGGCGGACCATCGTCCGGAGTCTATTGAGATTTCCAGGCAGGCCATAGTATTATTATTATTATTTATAGGGGGGACGCCAGCGAAGCCGGACGGGTGATCAGTCACCTAGGTCGGGACCATTTCACCCAGTTCCCCAAGTCCCCTAAAAGCTGAAAAATCAGGGGGGGAGGCGGGTTATCATTTACCCCACCGGCGTCGGACCCTCGAACCTACCTGTGCGCTTACAGTACCTGTTGAGTTGACTTATCGTTAACTTCTTTAGATCCTCTTCCTTAAGCTTGTCCGTTCCAAAGAGCTCCCAGCGCAGTGATGCGTACATCGGGCACTCTGCCATGAAGTGGTAGCTTGTTTCTTCTCTTTCTTTGCATTGCGGACAGATAGAGTCTTCTGTCCGTTTAATCACTGATAGGTGTCTGTTTAGTGGGCAGTGCCCAGTGAGTACACCTACAATCGTTCTTATATTTCTCCTACTCTGTTTCAGAAGTTCTCTAGTTTTCTTTTTGTCAACCGATTTCAGGCCATAGTAACTCGAGTGTCCAGGCGGGAGGGTCTCAGACAGTGGAACAAAGAGTGTAACCATGGCAATGAACTACCACGAGGTGTCTGCCGGCTGGATCCCGCTAGATCCGGAGTCAGCTGGTAGTGTCACGCGGGTTGCAGCCGCAGACTTATAACTCTATTAGATTGTTTTTATTATTGATTCTTTATTGCACATAATAAGATACACAAATAGCGGACTAAATGCCCTTAGGCATTCTCTACCAGTCAACCGGAAAGGATGTAGAGAAAGGTTATGGCGGCACATAACAACGCACAGCTCAAACTACTGGATGGATCGAAGTAAAATTTGGCACGCAGATATAATAATGACGAAGACGTCCGCTCAGAGCAATTTGTAAAATTTTACGTCAAACTAAGGGGATGAAACGAGGGTTTGCATTCTCTGAATATCACGCGAGCGAAGCCGCGGGTAAAAGCTAGTATTTATATATTTATTTATATTTATCGAAACATCGATCCACCCTGTTTTGACCTATCTCTAATCAACTTCGCTTGCGGCGTTTCCAACCGTTCAACTTCGGACGAGCCCTTAACGTTTTGTAGCGATGCAGTCGCGATCCTGTAGCACGTTAGTAGCTACCTATACAGACGATGCGGTCGCTAGCTGTGAGCCCTCGCCCACATAACCACGATTCAGTCGCGATGCAATCGCGATACTGTCGCGCTTCTGTCGCAATGCAAACACGATTTAGTAACGGCACAAAAATGCCTTTGAAAGAGCAAGAAAGAGCCCTCGTCCACGGCGACTTTTTGTCGCTACAAAAAGACGCCGTGGCCGAGGGCCCGAGTTCGAGTATTTGGGAATTATTTATGTAAATACTTACAAAAATAAATATCAAACGCCAGCCGCCTCTTCCCATTCATAGATCTATAACAGTTCCCAATACGGAAGAGTCCAGTTTGCAGTCACCGTAATGGCTCCTAGCTACGGGGTCACTGATAATCGAACTCTAACGACCTTCACTGACTTACATCACCTGACGGGTCACTGTGTTCTCATCTTCATTCCTCTGTAGCAACTGTAGTGATATCTTGATACTGAATTTTGGTGACAAGTAATTAATTAACTAATACTGATAATATTGAAAATGAAGTGTTTAAAAAAATCGGCCCATCTCACAACTTGCTCGGGTAGGAATCGAATACACGATCTTTCACTGTCCGAACGAATCCTCTAAACAATTAAGCATTCGCCCGGAGAGTGAAAGGTCGTGGGTTCGATTCCCATCGCCTAGATAACGCCAAGGTCAAGGTCGCCGCTAACTTAAAGTCCGAGCGCGTTTGTTGCAGCCGGACGGCCGTAAAAATCAAAAAAATGCCTCTTTGCGTGATAGAAAAATAACTGCAATAGACCAAAACAAAAACTGCCAACAAAAACTCACCTCCTAAAAACACTTAAATTTAAAAAAGAATGAATCATTCCATTCAAAGGATGAAAGGGCGGGACTTTAGCTAACTAATCTTGGAATTTCCTTAATATTACATTACTTAACCGCCTCTGTGGTCTAGTGGTTCACACCACCGATTTCAGACCAAGAGGTCCCGGGTTCGATTCCCAGTGGGGGTACATATTGTATTCGGTTTGGTTGGTGGTAGGACTTGTTCTTAGTCCGCCTGGCTAGCTACCACCATATTATCTAAGTCTGACGCCATAACAATGATGTTTTCAGCATTATTGTGTTCCGGCAGTTAGAGATAAGATAGCCAGTTCCTCAGTTATTGAGGATTCCGCGAGTAGTGCACTTCCATCTTAAGCCTTATCACCACTTAACATCAGGTGTGATGAAGGCTAAGTGCTACCCCGTTGTGGAAAAAAAAAACATTCCTTAATAAGAGAACATTAATGGGCCGAATGGATGCCAATTACTTTAAAATCACCCTGTATTAAGATATCCTGTTGAAACTGTAATCAAGCATATTTCGATTCTGATAAATCCTAACTGAAATTTGATGAATAAATCTGTTTGGATTTGTCCTAAGACACAGACTTTTACGATTAGACTGCACTTAGTTAAGTCCTAAGCTAATAAAACCAGTTAGAAGTCCAATTCCATGTTACCTCGCCGAATTCTTGATCGATCTAGATAGCTCAGTACGGCACAGTTTACAGAACCGCTCTAGTTATTCACATTGTAACCTCACAAGGACGCTGGTTCTTTGATTAATTACTACCAGAATGGTAATGTCAGAAACTGGCCCGACATTGTGCTGTTCGATTGGGGAGATAAGCTTCTTTGTACTGATAATGAGTTGTTGACAAGATTAATCAAGGGGTGGAGACTGGTCACTGATCTTGGAAAGACATTTGGAATTGTGTGTAAATTAGTGATTTCTTTGGATAATATTTTAGTATATTATGTGTATGTTATATATTTTGTACTACTTATAAGTAATTATTGTAATTAGTACGTACGTAACGATATGTTTTTTTGTAATGTCGTTACCTAAGAAACGCTGGCTAGTTCTTCTTGTCAGTTAGAAAAGTCTTGAACGGACCGGTAGGAAAATTTTGACGATTCATATCTAAGTGAATTAATTATGTTTTTATTTATTTATTTGTACATACTATTTGCTGCAGGTGAATTTGATATTTCGAAGAGTCTAGTTGAAAAGAAGCGAATGCTGGGAAAAGAGCTAAAAGATTTCAACGTTATTAACGTTGGTCGAACACAATATGGTACTTACCTACCTAAATAGGTTTTTGAAATAGAGATGTCGTAGTATCAACAATTTCTGAATAATATTGTTTTGTAAAAATTATCCAATTTTTATTTAATTGTGAATGGGTAATTTTCTTGACGTGATAACGTCTTATAAATCGATGAGCGCCCGGCTGCATCCACGAAAAAGCATGACGCAATAGTCACGTTCCGCCTAGGCTGGCCTAGGTAATGGTATAGAGAGCTAACTTCTGAAGCATTAAATTATCAATCTTTTCCCCGCGACAATTGGTCTTAAATTAATTGGTCGCACAACAATCACTACATAATAAAAAACCGGTCAAGAGCGAGTCGGACTCGCAAAAAAATTTCAGATTTATATCTATGCAAACTTCGGATATAAGGGACGGTATTTTGTTTTACATTTTTCATCAAAAGTCAAAAACTATGCGGCATAACAAAAAAAGAAAAAATGTTGAAGAATGTGCAAGCAGCGCTCTTTCATATGATATCCTATATGTCGTAGTAGCCCTACTTCGAATTTTTAAAACCTTCTTTCAGTCTCTGTTGCAAAAAAATAAAAATATTTTATTTCGCTCTTATTTGCAAAATAGTTGGGCACACGTCATCCAAAACTATTTCAAAATTTCAAGTTGATAGCATTAGTAGTTCTCGAGATGTCCAGTAGTGACAGACAGATTGAGTCTCACCATAAGGGTTTCTTTTTACAAGCTTTTTTAGTTAGTTAGTTTGTTTGTTAGTTAGTGGGGGACAAATCTTGCAAGCTAAATTTGACCCACTTCCCAGTGTCCAATGGAGCTGAAATTTTGTACTTATACAGGTTTGGTTTAGATGACAAATACCATATTTAAGTACAGTCAGCAAAAAGCATGTCACAAGCTTTTTCTTAACTTGCCATGTTAGTTAGTTAGTTAGTTTGTTAGTTAGTGGGGGACAAATCTTGCAAGCTTAATTTGACCCACTTCCCATTGTCCGATGGAGCTGAAATTTTATATACAGGTTTGGTTTAGATGACAATAAAATATTTTAGTACATTCAGCAAAAAAAGCTTGTCATAAAAATGAAATTTTTACTAAAAACTTATTACCATTTAGGTACGGAAACCCTAAAAAACAAAGTCCCTCTCCGCCTCTGTCTGTCAACGGATTTTGATGCAGTTTTCACAGTTATTTAGAAAATCTTTTTTCCTGTTCGATATCTTTAATTTTTATTTCATAAAATTATTTAAAGTTTATAAGTAGCTAATTAGGTATTGCATAATGTTGTTTGGTTTGATTTACTCTAAAACCAATATCCTTTACATTAAATCAAGTATCGCGGTACCTATTCTGTTATGATTAATTAACTATATTACCAACAGGAATCACTATTAATTTGAGCATTAAACCATAAATAATATCTATGAAGCAATCAAAGGTAACGTAATATATTCTGGCGACCACCGGTGGTAATTAAAATAAATTTAATTCAATTTACATAATATCTTGTACATTATTAATGCACATAAGTCGGGACTAACCTCGTAAGTATTTAAATTAGCGGGATTGAAAGCCTTGTTTTAGTTACCTGTTAGTTTGTTGATAGGATCTGTATCCTACCCACAATCCTCTCTGCCTATCATATACTCAAATACTCGAATGCTACTTAGCTTTGAGAGGACTTAGGTAAACACCATGTTTTCTCTTTCATACGTTTGAGATATCCCTAAAGCGACAGGAAAGCAAAGAAAATTGCGTTTGTATTCGAGTGTTCTGATTATAGTATGTTAGGTAAGTACACAGTTTGTTCAATCAAGAAGTATCGCGAATTTTGAATTTCCACGGGCTACATAGTACCTACTTATGTAGGTATTATATTCGATTTTCGATTTACTGAGTTTATAGTATAGTATATATAGTATAGTTTATAATGACGTGGAAACCAAAGCTCTATCATCCGAATGGAAGCAAAAATAATAGCTGTAAAATATTAACTAACAATTCAAACTGGCCGTACTTAGCAGCATAAGTGTATGAGAACCAACATAGAGCCACAAAAACATTGAGTAGGGCAGAAGACCTCTTTGTGGCCACTTTAAGTATTTTTTCACTTTGAACCACTAACTGTCGCACTCAGAGACGTCAATTAACTTTAATTGGCATTAACTTATCATTCCTACTTTATTCAATACTAGACATAAAAAAGAGACAGATATAGATTTAATTGTCATTAAAAGCTAATTGACGTCTCTGAGTACGGCAGTAAGTTTAGCACTTAGGTATTTAATACAAAAATTATTATTGAAAAAACCGTATGACATGAGGAATTGTAACGATTTTTATTATTACCTTTAAATACCTTATTTTAAATTGCCATTGACAAAAATCACAAACAGTTACGTAGAAAACTTTTAGAGCAAAAAGTGGCCAAAACCGGGCAGTTGCCAAAACCGGAGCTTCTGCCCTAGAAAGCCCGCGGAAATTCAAAATTCGCGATATTTTAACTGACCTCGTACATCATTTTATATGTCCCTAGTGCTGGGGGCTTGGAGCACTGGCACATACCTATCAATATAAGACGAATATAAACTGTACTAACGGCTAAACGTTATTCCCGAAGCAGGGAGGGAGGCTGAACGCGGAGCCCATGCATGTCTTACAGTCAAAAATACAACATAATTAATATATTCTCCAGATTTCTGCAAAGAAGATTATGTAGTACCTACGTTTAAGATGGCTGAATTTTTTGCTTTCCGCTACTCTGTAAGTACTTACCTATGTTTATGGAAATCATTTTATATTCCTAATCGTAGTCAAATATTTATCTTTCGTAGTGGAAAACCAAACTCTTATCTAACGAATAGTATAATTCAATCAATCGCTATAACATTTTGGAACTAGGTACAAGATACTGCTGTATAATTACGATATTTTAATAGCGTCTATAACGTTCTTGTTATTCTATGCAATTTATTATTTGCGTGTAATCTAAACGCGAAGTTATTTAACAGGACATAAACAGTCACAATGGGACTGACCACCCTACTTATGAAGTTAGGTAAACATAGCATTTTTTTAATTCTAGTTATTTATGCCATTTTATTGCTGTGTTGATTGCACTCTGGTTTCTTCTTTATAACTTTAATTTATAATTTAATAATAATATTAATATTTTGGACAATCACACCAAATATCTAGCTTGACACACCTAGTTGAAAACACCCAGACCAAGACAAATAGACATGTTCATGCTCACAAATATTTGTCTTGTTCGGGAATCGAACCCGAGACTTCGGCGCAGAAAGCAGGTATCTGTACCCCTGCGCCATTCAGCATTTAATAAAGCTTGATAATTTACCATTACAGGGTACCATCAAATCTTATTGCGGATTTGTTTAGGACCTAACAATAGAGAAGGCTGTGCCTAAACTGATCTGCTTCGCTGTACCACGACAGTTTAATTGCGATCGAGATTATATTGCGTCAATGACAAGCGATTCAGCGACATGTCACAGCCGCTTACAGTGCCAGAATCTTTTCTGTTCCGGTGGCCAAAATGTGAAACTAACGTGTTTTTTTTAAATGCCACTTGCTCTCAAGTTGATTTCCAACCATAGCGCTGCTGGCGGATGAAGGTCTTAAAAGTCAGGGCCGGTTAAATTGCTACAAAAAAAGAAAAGAGTACTTACATAGCGCCGCTGTCATCAGAACAGAAAAGTTTGTGCCACTGTAGCTTTCATGAACTCTTTTTGACTAATAACTCGGTCGATCTAACATGACACCTGCAGGTTATACCCGTCCCTCTCACTCTCCGGGCATGACAGAATCGAGTGAAAAAGACGGGTAGAAGAAATAAGGACACAAATCGTTCGTTCATTGACATTCAGCAATTCATTTGCGATTCAGTTTTTAGACAGTCATGGTACGAAATAAAGCAATTCATTTTAGGAACTTCTGGAACGCACCAGTTTTGAATCGCTTTCTTAAAGTTTATGGTAGGCATTCAGTTCTTTTTAATTTTTTCATATTAATTTAATATACAGGTTGGAACCTTAATTTGACTTAGCCGTATAGCCGGAGATAATCCCAGAAGTGTCTCTATTTTGCCTAAGTTCGTAGTCACCGTACTGATTTACAAATTACATGCACACCGGCGCCGGCGCCTGCGCCGCTTGAATGACGCCGCTATCACGCCAACCATATTACACCAAAGTTCCTGCTCAATCATATACTTGTTAGCGTTTAGCAATATGGTCATTAAGCTGTAGTCGACTGTCATAGCAAGAGCGTAGTGGAAGACTACAAGTATTTGCAAGGCAGAATTCCGTATTAAGGTCACAGCACATACATCAACTCGGAAAGGGATCATAAACGTATCAACTCGAGCGGTTCAGTATTCTTTGTATGAAACCCCCTACTGCAAAGCACACTAATCGGAATCGTAACGTAATCGCCTCGCCTCGGGACCAGCTCACGAACCGCTTTGCGGGTCGCTCAACTTGCTATCCCCGCGCTTACCGCTAGTCGTCCACGCGCTCACGTCTCTCCGTACTCGAGCTTACGGCTCTACGCACAGTGGTCTGAAAATGAAAATGAACATCCATTTTTTTTAAGTACTTTTTTTATTTTATTTTTTTATTTTTTCTCTCATTCTTTTTTTTTATATATATGGAACCACTGTGCGGCGAGCCGTAAGCGCGGCGTCGCCTAGCCGTAAGCGCGGCGTCGCCTAGCCGTAGCCGAGCCGACGTACCGACGCTGATACGGTTTGGTTACGTGCTTGCGTTAGGTTGACGCCTGGTTGACGGCGAGGCGAAGGCGATACGGTGTCGATCCCTTTCCGAGTTGATGTAATGTGCTGTGTCCTTTAAGAGTAACAAAACGCCCTTTAAAGACTTCAGCTTCCAAATCAAAATAAGTACCAAATTTTTTGTCCTGTAGTGGAAGACTATTTTGTAAGGCAGAACCCCTTAATAAGTGTAACAAAACGCCCTCTACTTCAGCTTCAGCTAAAAGTGACGCTTATAAGTACCAAATTTTTTGTGAAATCAAACTGATCTTTATATTTTTTCCTTAGAGGCATGATTTTTTTTTTATCCACAACGGGGTAGCACTTAGCCTTCATCACACCTGCTGTTAAGTGGTGATAAGGCTGAAGATGGAAGCGCACTACTCCCGGAATCCTCAATCACTGAGGAACGGGCTATCTTATCTCTAACTGCCGGAACACAATAATGCTGAAAACATCATTGTTATGGCGCCAGACTTAGATAAGATGGTGGTAAACTTGGACATTACCAACTATGTAATGTCGTAAGTAAGTAGGTATATAACAACCACTTCGTTGCTTGCATTCGAAGTGATATAACTACACTGATCTGAGATCGGCATCCGCTGGCGCGCCGACGGCGGCGTCAGTAGTAATGAAGTGACGAATGACATTAGCGCTGTCACCTTGGTGGATGCCAGTAGGTTTATTGTATAATTAAATCTATACAAATGTTATAAAGCTGATGAGTTTGTTTGTTTGAACGCTCTAATCTCAAGAACTACTGGACCGAAACAAAATTCGTTGACCATTTGAAAGCTACATTCTTCCCGAGTGACGTAGGCTATATTTAATCCCGATATTCCTACGACAACGAGTACCACGCGAGTAAAACCGCGAGGATCCACTAGTCTAGAATATAAATTAACAACTAGAAAAGAATAGTACCTACTGTCTAAGGTAAGCTAGGTATCTGAGTATACTTTATCATGCCTATACAATATCAATTTTGCATAAAAAAATATTTTGAAAAGATTCTCGTTCATAATCATAATTAAATCTTGCTAATAATGATTTTAGCAGGCTCCCATCTCTGCATAGTCCTGCATAGTCCTAACTAGTCAAGTGACTCCCGCGCGTAAGACCCGCAGTCAAGTGACCCCCGTGCGTAAGACCCGCAGTCAAGTCAAGACCCGCGGTCTTACCCGCGTTGGTCTCGTTCCCGAGTGAATATATAGTGGGATAAAATATAGACTTTGTTATTCGGGAATAATGTAGGTAGCTTTTAACTGGTGTAATATTGTTATAGATTATCATAACAAATCTGATATTTACATCATATGCCACAGGTTGCTTAAAATTGCAAATTTTCCGCCGGCTATAAGTAACCGGCACATGTCGTATAATTCAATAAACCGATTAAGTTGGATCAATGTAAACATAAGTAGTGGCGACGGGACGGAAAGCGGCTGTCGGGCGCCAGACGTGGTTGTAAGGTTTTCATATTCAAGGACATCTATATGTTGCAGGCAGGATACTTAGCTAAGTATGGTAGCATGAACCCTTTGAAAGTCCTGTAGAACACGTGATAGGTTAGAAATTTAAGGCGATCGCGAATCGCATCGATGCCATCGCCTTAAATTTCGTGGTTATATTTTTTTTCCTTCCCGACCCGTGGTTCACCTGACAACTCCGTCAACTTATGGGAAGATAAAATAGCTTACGGAAAAAATGATTGGCCTAGGCGTAAAATGGCGGATTCAACCATTTGGCTCATCATCATGTCAGCCGAACGACGCCCACTGCTGGGCATAGGCCTCCCCCAAGGATCTCCACAACGATCGGTCCTGCGCTGCCCGCATCCAGCGGCTTCCCGCGATCTTGACCAGATCGTCGGTCCACCTTGTAGGGGGCCTGCCCACGGAACGTCGTCCGGTACGCGGTCGCCATTCGAGAACCTTTCCGCCCCAACGGCCATCGGTTCTCCGCGCTATGTGTCCCGCCCACTGCCACTTCAATGATGCAATCCTTCGAGCTATGTCGGTTGTTTTAGTTCTCCTGCGGATCTCATCATTTCTGATTCGATCGAGCAGGGAAATACCAAGCATCGCTCTCTCCATTGCTCGCTGGGTGACTTTGAGCCTTCTTATGAGACCCATAGTAAAAGACCACGTCTCACTTCCATAGGTCATTACTGGCAACACACACTGGTCAAAGACTTTCGTCTTGAGACATTGAGGTATTACCATTTGGCTGCGACATTTAAATTCTTGCGTTACTGACTGACTGACGGACAACGCACAGCCGAAACTACTAAGCGCAAGATGCTGAAATTTGGCATGTATGTTCCTTGGGGAGTGTAGGGGAGAACTAAGAAAGATTCAAAGATTCAAATTTGTTTATTCAATTTAGATTGTTATTTACAATACTTGTGAACGTCATAGAAGCTACGCCATCGGTTCGCAATCCCTACAGCGGGAGGCCTTGGAGAAGAACCGGCAAGAAACTCCAAGGGTTGTTTTTTTCTCACTGTTTTATTTCATACAGAGTCGTCAAATTGAAAAATGACCTTAACATGGTATGACTAAGGTTAGTTTCCATCACAATTACACAATGAGTTATGATAAATACAGTTAAGTATAGGCGAACTAATGATCATAGCGGTGAACAATTTTCAATTACTTAGGGACTCTACTTAAAGCTTTAATATTAGTTAAAAACAAAAGACAATTCTACTATATACTGCAAGTTGCGCCATACATGTTTCAAATTTTAATTCTTAATAAAATGAATAAAAACAAAAGAAAACACGTTTTAAGGCAAGCAGATAAGAGCAGACCCATTCCCACTGGCAGCGCCCGTTCACGAGCATGACGCATGAACCAGCCATCACTTCGCCCAACCATATTTTAGGGAACGTTACGACGAGAGTAAAGAATTTTTGGAAATTCTCCCTCTAAGGGGGTGAAAAGGGGGTCCAAGCAGACGAAGTCGCGAGCAGAGTGTTAGTACCTACTAAATATAGAATTAATCCTGTTAGGAATCGTGCCCTCCATCATCCCGTAATACGGTATTTTACTGTTTTTTTTTTATTTCTTTAAAATGTTTTTCGAAATATTAGCTACACAAAACAAGTTTTCATTTTGAATTATCTTGAATATTTTCAAAGATATAGGACTTCAAACTTTATAATTAGACAAGGACAGGACGCTAACTTAGTGACGTCAGTGGGTTAGTAGCGTCATAGTCACGCCATAGAAGATTTCGTTTTAGAAGGAGACAGCTATAGTCAAAATCAAACAGTCTATAATTCTTTTATTATAAAACAGATTCAATTTATTTTTTCACATTTGGTATTCTTAATTGCAATATTTTTTAACGTCATCATTAAATATCTACATTTCAACAACAGTAAAATACCCTATTATAAGTACAACGTGTTAATTAAATAGTGCCAAAGTTCAGAGTCAACCAGCCCAGCTTATTTTCATGATAAAATTATAATATTATTTTGTAAGGATTATTTTAGAAAAAAGGTAAGTACATATTATTTGCTTTTTTTGGTTTTCTATTATATTATTAGCAGGTAGGTAATTACGCGCAATTTGCGATATTGCCGCTTCACCGCCGCCCGCTAAGAAGCGATGTCCGTCGCTGCTAGGTATAGTTACAAATATTATAAATGCGAATTTTTGGATGTAGAATGTTTGAATATTTGCGATTCAATCACGACGAAAGTACATGTACAAGAATGAAATAAAATAAAATAGTCGTTTATTTTAATTTACGACCTTATTGTTGTTTAAATAACAAGAGGTAATAAAACATTGTATTGAACTAATAACTGGTTAAAGTTGTAGTTTTAATAGTAATTCTGTTATTATCGACAAAGCAATTATTGTTATGCAATCCTATTTTTTCTAAATAAACCACTTACATAGTTATAAATAACTTAGATATATAAGTATTAAAAAGTGAATAAATAGTAGATTGTATTACAAGGGAGCAAAATAATATATTTACGGCGAGGG
This sequence comes from Crambus lathoniellus, assembly GCA_949710035.1. NCBI lineage: Eukaryota > Metazoa > Arthropoda > Insecta > Lepidoptera > Crambidae > Crambus > Crambus lathoniellus. The sequence continues at coordinate 28,174,948 of OX453309.1, read as the reverse complement.
CGCTATTTTGAATCCTGAACGCAGCGAGGGATTCAATATACGCCGCCCGAGGTGAAAATAATTTTGCGGCCGAGTAATACACTCTGCTTTTCATCCCCCTCTTTAAGAAAAGCAGTAAAGACAACTCAAACTACCTACCTTTCTTTGTCGTTCGGATACATCGTAGCGCTAGTCGGGCAAGAAAAAAAATTTGAGTTTTAAAAAAAAAATATGTCCGTCAGATTCCTTATAAGTATCTCCGGGGTTGCGGTAGGGGGGTTGAAAATTTTGTTAGATTTTAGCTACGACTCACCGTTTACGAGATATTCTCAATTTTATAAAATTCCGTTTTTGAAAATTTCTCGGTCCCGAAAAAAGTCCCGGCCCCATACAAAATCAGTTGCTTGTTTTTTAAGTACTGCACACCCTTTGCTACACTCCAACCAATGCTTCTTTAATTATGTTCTAAATTCAAATCTCATTGTTTTGGACCCTGTTATGAAGCTGTTCAAAATTCAAATCTCATTTATTCCCTCTTGTCATAACAGGTAAAAAATGAATCGTTTTGGACCCTGTTATTAGATAAAAAATCATCGCTTTTCGAATCGATGGGATGAAAACAAGTTTTATTTCCATGTGCTCGCCAAATTTTAAAAACTGGCGCACAATCACCCACTTGCAGGAAGCTCCATTAAAGTTAATGCTTCATTAAGTCTATTGCTGTCACTTTTTATTTCTTGACAACGAAAAGTGACAGCAATAGACTTAATGAAGCATTAACTTTAATGGAGCTTCCTGCAAGTGGGTGTTAGTCAAACTGTTTGACTCGCCCGCTATTGTTTCTCGGCTGCTTGCGCTGTTACAAGTGCAACGAGTAAGATAGAAGATGGCTTTGACTCTACATATCGCTACAGTCTGATTTTTAACTTGTGTGCGTTCATTTTAACCTTATTAAATTACATAGAAAGTAATGTATGAAACATACACCCAATAGGTATGTAATTAATAAGTATCCAATCCATATAGTTACGCGCTTGTCTACTAGATTTTTGTTGTTTGTATTGGATAAACTTATAAAGTACCGAACCGATTTTGTAAATTCTTTCACCATTAGAAAGCTATATAGTTCCTGAGTATCACAGGCTATATTTTATCTTGACATGCCCATGGGAAACGGGTACTACTCAGGGAAACCACGGAGAGCAGCAGTAGTCAAGAGCTTTATCATCTATCAGGATTTACGTAACATTAACAATCCTTACTGCCTTTTATACTTATCACTACATAGTATAAAACAAAGTCGCTTTCTCTGTCCCTATGTCCCTTTGTATGCTTAAATCTTTGAAACTACGCAACGGATTTTGATGCGTTTTTTTTTAATAGATAGAGTGATTCAAGAGGAAGGTTTATATGTACTTTTTATCCCGATATTCCCACGGGAACGGGAACCACGCGGGTGAAACCGCGGGTGGCCGCTAGTAATAATTATAAACGAAAGTTTGTATATGTGGATGTTTGTCAAAAAATACTAAACAGATTTGGCTGTTTGGCACACATATAGTAGATAGCCTGGATTAAAGCATAGAATACTTTTTATCCCGGCTTTTTTACGAGAACGGGAACCACGCGGTTGAAACCGCGGGCGGCCGCTAGTTAACAAATATATGTGAAATATGCCGCCCCCTAAAATCTGCTGTCGGCTTTAGCATACTCAGTATACTGGTAAATCCACCAAAGACTAGTCGTGTAATAAAAAATGCTGCAATTTCTATTCCACCTAACACCGTTAAGCACCCCAATGACTTAATCAAAGCCCGTAAATCAAGCTCGATAGCGCTTAAAGTGCTAATCTGTGTAAACGGTCCTGGTAAAGTTGCGAAAGGTTAGATATTTACACGCTCCACTGCGGTTTTGATTTCAACTGTACTTGTTAGTGGAGTTCATGTGAATGCGCGCATAAGAAAGAAAGAAAAGACATTTATTTGCACATCACATCACAAGTTCACACTACAAAAGAATACAGATAACAAAGAACACAATTAACAAACAATTAAGTACATAAAAAAAAATATCTATGTGATACGCCAATCAGGACCCTGCCTCAGCATATGTTGTTGCTGGGTGTCAAAAATGTCACCCAACAACAACGCTGGTATTCTGGCAGGCCCTGTGCGAGCAACACCAGACGCCACCAAAAAGACAAAAACAAAAATAATAAGCAAAAACCGTTTCTAACTAAACACACTCAACAAAAAATAATAAAATAAAAAATAAAGTGGCAACTATACGGCAGTATAGTTTAGTGCCTTTTGCCTCATAATCATAATAGTATGGAATTCATAGTAAGTAAGTAGAGTTGTTTAGCAGTGTAAATTTTAAACTTCTTTAGTTCTAAACTTCCGCCCACGGCTTCGCTCGCGTACTTGACGACTTTATCCCGCGATTCCCGCGGGAGTGTGATATTTTTTCGGGATAAAAAGTAGCATATGTCACTTGCCAGCATCCAAACTATCCCCAAACCATGTTATTGTTGATCGAAGGTTAAATACCTATTTAGTGTCTGTTAAATTGATAAAAGTTTTATTTGATTGAATCAGGCGTCACTTGGCGGAAGGTCCTAACCATTGTGAAAAATAAATATATGTAGCTTTCTTCCGCAAATAATCACAAAACTTGCACCTTCACCGATCACACTACTCTACACGTGTTTCGCCCCAACCGAATTCGGTGCTGGATTGCATACGGACAAGCATCTCCTGAGGATGTCCCGGGTTGGGGCAAAACTCGTATAGAGTAGTGTGATCGGTGAAGGTGCAAGTTTTGTGATTATTTGCGGAAGAAAGCTACATATATTTATTTTTCACAATGATAAAAGTTTTATTATTTCGATGATTAGTAGCTATGCAGTCACGAGCAATAATATGTTAACAACATAGAACTATGTCATATTACAATATTTAAAGACTTTTGTGGCACAGATAATATTTTTGTTTCGGAACGCTTCAAATGTGACAAAGTTCTATAGGTATTGTTAACATACTCGTGTCGTGACTGTACGCGCAAAAACATAAGGAGTGAATAACGTTAATTACTTAAGTGACGTTTACGTCGCTTAAGTGATACGTGTGTAGTGTACTAGAGCTAACTAGTTCTTTGGGATTCTTTGGGATTTGGGATGGGAGAACAGCAGCACTCACGTGCGAACTGCACAGGCCACGCGCATGGCATTAATAATATTTTTGTACTGATTCAATTTTATAATTTTAGTTTCTTTTAAATTTAAGTAACACACTAAAATAGAAAGCTGTACGTTTTGTATATTATACTATACTATGATGGTAGATAGGGGTTCGCGGTAGTTTGAAAAATTTTAAAGGGGTTTGTAAAGCTTTAAAAGTTTGAGTACCTATGTAAGCGCCAGATCTACGGGAACGAAAACCACGAATGCAAATCGTAGGAAACCTAGTTGTACATTATTATTACATTATAAGTACCATAAGTACAAATAATGTTACCTTTACTGTTTTAATATCTAAAAATATTTCGTAGCTTTAAAATTTAAATCATGTTTTCTTATGAATAGTTGTCAACCAACATTAAAAAGAAGACCTAATTTAATTTTTACAGAATGTTTTATTAGCAACCTCTCTATTAAATCGATAGCACAGAATATATAATAGTACTAGGATAGTAAGACCACTACTGATTTTACTTTTACAACCACGACCACGTAATTATGTTGTCACATAATTATACTTACTGAGCTGATAAGACTAGTCTCATGCACTAATACCAAATATAATTGCTTAGCCTTATCTCCCTTGATAAGATACAAAGTAGGAAACCAAATGTTCTCTCTGATCAACCTATATGAGGTAGGAATGGAATACCCTGCCTGCGTCTATATTCCCGAATGACTACAACCCTAAATTTTTTAAAGCTAGAGTGAATTGGCTGCTTCTGGGTAAGCTCGCTCCATCTTAGGCTTCTTCTCAACCCTAAGGTTCAGTGTGAAGCCAAGAGCAAGCCCATTATACATAAAAAAGAAAAAAAAAAGGTAATATTGTGGCTATTCTATTATTAAAATATCGTTTTTTCCGGTGTCCATTCTTCGGGCAATCTTGGGTTCGGGTAAAAATGCTTTGTCTCATCAAAGTCTCATCAGACATTAAAAAAAGTACCTTCAGAATCACAGGCTAAAAGTACTAAACTAATAATCGCGCTTAGTTAAGCTTTTAGCACCTCTAATTAGTTCTCTGATTTGAACTAAGAAAAAGAAGCTCGTTTGTCAGTCATTCATTACTTATATAGGGTCCTTCTAAAATTGTGCACGAAATTTTAAGGGGTCAATGTACTCATGCATACAAACAACTTTTACTTTGGTACCAACATTGAATTCGAGAAAAAAAATCAGCTGTTCCATAGAAAATTGGAAATCGAATAAATCAAAATGTAAGGAACAGCTGATTTTTTTTTCGCGATTTCAATGTTTGGTACCATAATAAAAGTAGTTGTATGCATGAGGACTGTGACCCCTTAAAATCTCGTGCACTATTTTAGAGGGACCCTAATATAATCTATCAAGACATAATTTGTAGTTATATCACCTACAAATTAGTTTCAGTTTTGTATCTTGTCAAAAATAAAGGAATGGATCCTTTCAGGGTTCCTTTCATTTAGATTACTTTCACTTCATGTCCCATAACTCTGTGACGCCCTTTAGGTATATAGGGTTAGCCCATACAATAAATACCTTATAGACTAACATACATATTGTATTACATTATATTATATTAATAAACGACTTTCGGCATCGGTGGCGTTTGGCAGCGTTCCTTGGAAGCGCCGGTAAACCACGCCTTGCGGCCAGAAGTCCTCCTTCAAGTTATTTAGCTCCAAAAACAAAGAAAAATAGATAACTCAAGTTCAGTAGGTATGCCTTTATGTGAAAGAGTATTATTATTATTATTATATTGTACAAAATTGGCCCTTAGTTTTGCCATTTCAGCTTAGCTCTAGGGTGCCAATAATATGATGGGTGCTCTAGGGTAACAATAAGGGCAGTTTACCCCACCTAGAGCCACAGAATATATAATAGTACTAACGTCTAGAGCTTTGGATTCAGTACCTACCACATGCGACAACCTTATAATGTAATATATTTAAAAAATTGTTAAATAATAAATATAAATAAAAAAAGCTTTATTGCACACAAAGAAAGAAACAATAACACAAAGAGACATAGTTATGAGAAAACAGACAACAGGCGGCCTTATTGCTAAATAGCAATCTCTTCCAGGCAACCTTGGGCGAAAGAAAAAAATAAATCAAAAGAACAGAGGGGAGAGGGTGCATAAAAAGGATAGAATAAGTCTAGAATGACAAATAGAGAAAAATAAGATAATACATAAACTTTAATGAGTAAGGGAGAGGAAATGACTTCTAACTTGATCTCCAAAGGATTTTAGAGTCTGAGCCTTTCTGATACCTTCAGGAAGCGCGTTCCACAAACGGACTGTATGGAAAGAGAAAGAGTAGGAAAAAAGTCGGAAGAATGACGTGGAATTTCAAGGGTGAGGTTAGATGAGGAACGCAAAGTACATGACGTAGATGAAGAGTGAAAGGAGAAGCAGTCTTTAAGATAAGGAGGGGAAGTAGGCATGAAAAGGATAGAATAGAGAAGTTTAAGTGTGTGTAAGTCCCTGTTTGTTTGTTGTTCCAAGAGGCTGAACTATCGAATCATTCTGTATCATGATATTCTTGATAGACCGTGTATCGAATACTAATGCATACTATTACGATAGTTAGGGTGCGTTCACAAGTAATTGGGCATGTTATGAAACCTGAGATACCATTTATGGTTTATAAATTAAACTAAGTGGGTCTATATTGGTAATATACTAAACGATATGTTTTAGTTTGCTTAAGCGGTTGGTTTCAGATAATGTGGAGGAGATAATTATGGAGTGTTAATATTAAGTGTAAATTAAGTATACCTAGACTAGATATATTAGAGTTAAACGCGAATTAATTTGTTTTTATCACACTTAAATTGCGTTTTTTTTACTGAAACTCAAAATTTTTGCAATCACGCAATTTCTTTTCTCGTTCTTACTTAAGGCGCATGGAGTCTTGAAACGATCATTTTTGAGGCCCTAAAACTCATAAATTAGCCTACTGATGAATCCAGAATAAATATTTATATTAAATATTGATATATAAACTTCAATCTGAGCATTTAAAAAAAGCATAGTCTTTAAGATACTATTAAAAAACACATTGAAATGAAGCTGTTTAAACTTGAAATACGCTACTGCTTCTAAACTACAAGTGTTATTAACACGTTTCTTTTAGGAAAAGATTGCTAACTTGTTTAACTTAAAACTGAGCATTTTTCGTTCTAAAACCCTACTTAATATATATATTAATATTATAAATGTGAAAGTTTAGATGTTTGGATGTTTGTATGTTTGTTACTCAATCACGCCAAAACGGCTGAACGGATTTGGCTGAAATTTGGGACACAGATACTTTGTAGCCTGGAGAGGAACATAGGCTACTTTTTATCCCGGAAAAATATCACATTCTCGCGGGATAACGTCGTGTAGTCCACGCAGGCAAAACCGCGGGCCGAAAGCTAGTAATATATAGTTTTGACGATACGTGTGTTGAAGCTGTTTTGGTGCGGGTAGCGGGGCGGGGAATTTGGCCACGCTTCTATGCCCAAGGTCGTTGGCGATACCACGGGCCTTAACTAGGGCTTAGGTAGGTAGTACCTATAAGCGTTTTTCAAACTCGTTAAATAAGTAGAACTAACTATAAATCTGTCGCGGTTTTCTTTAGCCAGTGAGTGCAACTCTCACTTTTAAGGCCCGTGGTATCGCCAACTATACCTTGGGCATAGAAGCGTGGCCTAATTTTCCCGCCCCGCTACCCGCACCAAAACAGCTTCAACACACGTTTCGTCAAAACTATGTGTTATTTTAGAACGAAAAATGTTCAGTTTTAAGTTAAACAAGTTAGCAATCTTTTCCTGAAAGAAACGTGAAAATATCACTTGTAGCTGAGAAGCATTAGCGTATTTCAAGTTGAAAACAGCTTTATTTCAATGTTTTTATTTTAATAGTATCTTAAAGACTATGTTTTTTTCAAATGCTCGGATTGAAGTTTAATATCAATATTTAATATATATTCATTCTGGATTCATCAGTAGGCTAATTTATGAGTTACATGCCCGAATACACGTACGCTACTTATCTTTGGGAGCGTCTCAAACATCGCACTGTCACTTTAAATGTCAAACGTATGAAAGAGATGCCATGATGTTTGAGACGCTCCCAAAGATGATTTGGGTTCGAGAATTCGGGCGTTAGGGCCTCAAAAATGATCGTTTCACGGCTCCATACGCCTTAATAGCAATATTGAAGGACGGGCTATTACTGGCTATAGTGTCATCTCCCTTATAACATTACTTTGATATTACAATAGCACGTCATGGCAAGATTCCTGAGGCGTGGACAAGAATATGTAATAACTATCGAAGCGACCTTATTTTTAATTACTTTTCTATCACACCGTGAGCCATTTTAAATTCGATACCTACTATTCTTATTCGTTCGCCTACCTATAATGACTTTACGTCAGTACCATTCATTAATAAAAATGAAGTATTAGAGAAAAAGAAAAATTGATTTGAACTATCAATTATTTCATCTTTATCGATTATTATCAACTATCTTGGTATTCTTTCTATATTCTTAGTGTGAGGGTAGTAATATCTTCACATTGATGAAATCATTGGTATTGGATAAAATCGACGCTTCTCGTAACGACTCCGTAGCTCAGTGGTTAGAGCATTCGCCCGTACAGTAAAAGGTCGTGGGTTCGAGTCCCATCGGGGCTAATAGTTGTGAGACGGGTCGATTTTTTCTAATAAGTACTTCATTTTCAATATTAAAAATTTCATTGTAAATGCAAAAAAGTAAAAATTATTAGTACCATATACATTTATAGGTAGTCGTTCCATTTCATCGAATGAAACTTGTCTAGGCCCAATGATCGGCGCTGACGGCAGCCGTTGAATATTGATGAATGTTTCTGCATAAACCATCCCGCTCGTTAGTACTACAGGTACTACCTATCTCATTGACACTACCTTATTGCTTACCTGGAACTTGAAAGGTGAACATTGCCTTCTAACTTAAGTCATTAAAAAATACTTGACAAGTACTTCAATAAAATTCCTCTAAAATCCAAACGAATTTTATTTAAACCATTGAGTTACATTTAACTCAATGATTGTAACTCTAAAATGCTTCTTTATTACGACCTACACCACAAACATGTTGATGTTTTCTCCAAAAAATAAACGAATGCTTAAAAGTATCAATATTTAGAGACCGTTTGCTACACAATCCTCTTAAACTCAACAGGCACACATTTGATCACGCAAACAATTTTTTTTATGAAATGTCGCGAGTATATGCATTGAATACCAGTAAACTAATAAATATTTTAAAATAAACCTCACTAATTATTCTAAGTTCGTATAAATGAGATAAATAGACTAACATCTATTTAAATCACACAACAAACTTAATCGAGACTAATGGAATCAACAAGTATAAAAACCAGTATTTTAACAAAATATTTAGTCCAACTCAAATTGATGGGGGGTCATAAAAATATTTAAGTAATTATATCTTATTAATTATGCAGAGATACGATTAAAAGTAGTCTATTTAAATAATTTAGTAATTAGCGGATGTTGTTACATTTGATTAAAAGTTTACATCATCTTCGCTACAAATAGTATAAAATCTGTTTTAAATATAATCTTCCTAGTATTTGATTAATGGCTGATTTTCATGGAGTGACTGGGGCGCCGAAATTGATGACAGTCCAGCCACTGCGCTGGCTTCGTGTTTTAGTTGTACAGAATCTGCCCCCCTGATGTTTTATCTCAGGAGCGCGGGTGAGTCACGCTTGTGTGTGTAAAGGCTAGAGTGGTAGAGTACTAACTATACTAATGTAGACATCATTGGTAGAGTAAATAGGTACTGAAATTTGATAGAGTAGAGTAGCTAGCACCGCGGGCAAGCTTCTCTACCGCTCTACTCTACCGTTTACTCTACCCGAAAATGTACAGCCACACTGTCTTTGCCTGCGTAAGCTCGGGAGCGCTCAGTTTTGGCCGAGTGACCGAGTCGCCGGCCGATGCATACAGAAGTGCGTGTCTATACGCATTACAACTACAAGTATGGCTTACCCGCGCTCGTGAGATAGAACAAAACAACTGTATACGGTTGCGCTGCAGCAGCGTCTACACGAAGCGCTGACGTCAGCCTATGAGCAGACGTCTGAATTTAGGCGCCTTAATTCGGATCCAGTAAGTAGTGTTACTGGCTTCATGTGAACCGGCCGTTATAAAATAATTCTGAATGACAATCAGTCATTTGTACCTACTTACCTCATTTTTATTTTTATTTGTTTTTACACACAACGTTGTAGCCCTTAGCCTTCATCACACCTGATGTTAAGTGATGATAAGGCTGAAGATGGAAGCGCACTACTACCGGAATCCTCAATCACTGAGGAACTGGTTGTCTTATCTCTAACTGCAAGAACTATAATGCTGAAAACATCATTGCTATGGCGTCAGACTTAGATAAGATGACAATAAGTCATTCCTGAAAATAAGCTAGTTAAAATCGAAGAGATGTAAAATTAGATATATTTTGAGTTAAATACACTCCTTTTTTGGGCAGTCGTGTAGAAAACAGCTGCAGTTTAAAATAAATAGGTAACTTTACAACGTCCGCAACTTTTATGTGTCAACAAGACACTCATTGGTCAAGGTTCAACATTTTTTATAACGCGAGATAAATTTTACAAGTATGCTTAAAGAAGGTTTAGCTTTACGAGCGCCCATTAAAGTTCTCATTAACTGAACGACCAATCATAAATCAAGAATCACTCGAGGCGCGACACTTTCGACCAATAAGATGCGAGCACAGATAAAAAAATGTTTTATACATTTAGGAATCACGTAGTGAATGTGGAAATAACACCGCTGTAGGCAAACAATCAATTTAGAATTAAGAAACAGATGTTAATGATAACTTGAAAAAAAGAGTTCAACGGTTACTGGTTTGAATCACGAGTCGTTATTACTAACCTTAAGTATTATCTAAATAATTAATATTTTTTAAGAAGGTATTTAAAACACAGTAACAAATTAAGAGGGCCCTTCCCGTCATTGTTGACAAGAAGTTGACAAGCTTGTTGTTTCATCCAGCGCAATGACAGTGAGTGAGTGAGCTAGTTAGAACGCGATAACTTTGAAGTTTGAACGACAAATAGTGTGCAGAAACTTATTCCAGGAAATACGTATTTTTCAGTGCCTTACAAGTTTATGAAATAAATGTGTGTCATTTAGAATCTCCATTACATTTGCAAGGTTCCTATCATAATATTTTCTTTGCTTTTAAAATTTATGAGAAGTGATGAACGCCCAAAGATCAGGTAAAATTTGTCAGATATTTGGAGGCTTAGGTATACCAAATTTGTTTCTTCAAATTTTTATTTTTTATTTCGATAGAAACCTAGATATAGTGCACAAGATACCTATTAGTTCAAAAGCTTCAAAGAAAGATTTGTTACAAATTACAACGCCATAATCACGTTTTTTTTGACGACCGATTAGGCGCAGGGGTAGTCTACCCACCTTCTGCGCCAGAGGTCTCGGGTTCGATTCCCGAACAAGACAAATATTTGTGTGCATGAACATGTCTATTTGTCTTGGTCTGGGTGTTTACTATGTATATTAAGTACTTATGTATTTACAAACAAAAAGTATTTAAGTATATATTTATCCGTTATCAAGTTTTCCATGATACAGTTTCTTAATGAAATTAACATGGGCTTAGATAATTGGTGTGATTGTAAGAAGTTATTTATTTATTTATTTATTATTTATTTAAGAGCGTTTGTATGAAAAGTAAGTCGGATTGGCCGTCTCCTTAAAGCCAATTACAAACCCTCACATACGAGTATAATCTTAATCTTAAACAGATATCCCATAAACCCATATCACACTTAAAACGATTCCCAGTACAAACAATACAAAAGTTTAACATGTTTCTGTTCAAAAAAGTCCTGACCAATAGTTTGCATATTAGATGCCGTGCTGGTAGAAAATAGCTGATAGTAGTCGTGCTCGGTAATATCAAAGAATAATACACTACTTACTACTATACCTACCTGACGTAGGTTATGCTACTGTTATACACCACAAAATTTTAATTAGCATAAATATTTTAGGGGATGTTAGTGCCCATCAATATGAACAACTTTCACTATGAGGCCAACCATGGAATCGCGAAAAAAAAATCAGCTGTTCCATACATTTCAGTCGACTCGATGTTGTACTTTTGTATGGAACAGCTGATTTTTTTTTCGCGATTCCATGGTTGGCCCCATAGTGAAAGTTGTTCATATTGATGGGCACTAACATCCCCTAAAATATTTATGCTAATTAAAATTTAGTGGTGTATATTTGCAAAGAGCAACTTTTTTTACACGTGGGTAGAAAATTATGATCCACTTAATTAATAAAACGCAAAATATTATTACTATATTTGCATTTAATTTGAATATCAATGGAAGTGCACTTAATGCGCAGTTCAAGAACAATATTACCGGCCCCGGCCCTATGACATCTCGACGTCAAGACTGCAAGTATTTATGCACATAAATCAATGCAAGTGTCATTAAACACAAACAGCGACCAATCGTAAATCAGCATTATTGTCCTGCACCAATCAAGTGATCGAGACAATAAACCTTGGATTACGTTGTGGAGCGAAGCGTAAAGTTGAAGACGAAGAATTAAATGTATAAATAATAGGGGTTAAAGAATGAAATTGCCGTTTTTTTCTTTTGTACATATAATTTAACAACTTTTATGATATTAGAAATATATAATTGATTTAATATTGCGTTATATTAAGACCGTATCGAGCAACTTTTGATAATTTAATAACCACGATATTTGATTATTTACATAGAAAAAACTTATGCCGAAAGTTACGACTATTTTTGTTTCCAGAATTTCGTACTTTATTAGTTGTAACTTAGTAAATTTTTTTTTTTTCTCTTAACGAATATGTCATTTAGTAGTTAAAATGTACATAAATACGTGTGTAAAATTTTGTAAAGTTACATAATATTAGTCGTTGAATAAATTACAAAAACGTTAGTATGGAAAAAAAAATAATTACAAAAATCTCCATACAAAACGGTAGTTTGATACTTTAACCCCTAATACTTGTACTATTTAGTATTCTGTGGTATACATCATAAGCTTGAGATGTGCACTCATTTGTTCACGATGGCAAAATGATTTCCGAATGCAAGCATGGGTATGAGATCTACTTGGTTACATCTTTAACAAATGTGCAACAAACAAATAAGCCCGGTTTTTGTCTTTTTTTATCCACAACGGGACAAACACAATTGAACTTTTTATAAATGTTTCAACTAAGTAATAGTAATTTTATAAAAAAATACTAAATGTAAATATTTTCAAAATTGCTTTCTTCGGGATGGGGCTATTACATATCATTTCAGGTATATTTTACAAATAATGATTCAACCGCATCATTTCTGGAGGAGCCCAGACTTGGTATGTTTTAAAAATTATTTTGATTTTAATTTATAACAAGTGACTGAAATACAGGGTGTTAGGGGCACCTTTGCAAAAACTTTTACCATGGCTTCAGGCCATCATGCTGATCAACGCACAGCAAGATTTTTTGTCGGAAATGAAAAAAATATTTCGACTCTCCATACAAAATGTCCCGATTAGTTGCTAAATTTGTATGAAAAGTTGATTTTTTTTTAATTTCCGTCAAAAATTCTTGCTGTACGTTGTTCAGCATGATGGTCTGAAGCCATGGTTAAAGTTTATGCAACGGTGCCCCTAACACCCTGTATAATGATGTGATATATTTTTAGAATAGGCTTATAAAGCCCTTTTCATTTCAGAACAAAAAAAATATTGTTTCCCATACAAATAAAAGATGACGTTATAATAAAAATAACTCATCTCCTTTTTTGTTTTTTTGGTTTCGTGCTACGGGTCAAATTGATTCATGTGGACTAAAGATCAATAGATCCGATTTTCATGCTTTTAACACTATTTGCAGCATTTTACTGAATTTCGGTGTACCGCTAGGACTATGAGCTGAGCCAAGCCAAATTTAGATTCCCATCCCCACAAAATTCAGGTTTTATGTGTAAAGCTGCTTTTCAAGAATGAAGAGCCTAATTGTCTAAAGGAGGTTCACTTCTACCTTTCAATTTGGATGAAGCAACCAAATTGAACAATGTAAACGTAAAAGTGAATCATTCAATGTTAATGTGCAGAATGTACGTGCACCTTTCAAGCAAAGTGAACCAATTTGGTTGAACCGTGCAAATTTTGTTTAACTCAACTTCTTTCGCGATCACTTAAAGTGACATCCATTTCTTGTTTTTGAAAGCGTTGAAAAAAATATTCGTATTCCTGCAGCAATTGGTTTATGCAATATCTATTCGCGATGGATATTCAAGTTTCACAATGAAGAGGCAGATCAATGTTTGTAACGTTTTGTGAATCATCATGTCAGCCGAACGACGCCCACTGCTGGACATAGGCCTCCCCCAAGGATCTCCACAACGATCGGTCCTGCGCTGCCCGCATCCAGCGGCACGTCTCGTGAATAAAGCAAGAAAAATATTTTTCATCTTGAAACACCAAAATAATGTCACACACTTAATTTCCGCTTTAGCTTATGATTATATCGTATCCCTTAATCGTTGCAAATCGATGCAAATGAAACATGTAATTAAATTCCTCGCTGCGCCCACATCATAATATTAATTGACAACAAAAGTACTACGATCAACATGTGTACATACAAGATTTTATCCTCTCATGATGTCCAGGAGCTAATGTTTCCAACACAACATTGTTAGAAATTGCCGTAACAGTGGCCCGCCCGCGACTTTGGTCACAGGAATTTAGTTAAGTCGCGCCACTATTATCTGTGGTATTCTGTGGTCGCGCTTCGTATAAGTCATTTTAATTTGACGCAACAACATGGTCCTTCTCCAAGGCCTAATCTATATCTATGCTATCTATGGTTTAGTGATTTTGAACAGACAAAAAATTTTAGCAAGACAAGCCAAGGTTACTTTTTCAATTATTAGTATATCAACGGTGTCGAAAGTAGATTATAGAATACTAGCTTTCCGCCCGCGGCTTCGACTACACGACGTTATCCCGCAGGAATGTGATGCTTTTCCGGGATAAAAAGCCTATTTTCCTCTCTAACCAAACATCTAAACTTTCACATTTATAATATTAAAGTAGAATAATAAATTTGCAACTAGCTTGGGTTGACCTAAATATATCCGATTTATGGTTGTAATAAAAGCAAATAGACGTAAGTAATTATAGTTTTATTGAAGGAATATTAAAGAGTTCGTTTACTGCTATTTAATATACATAAACACCATAATATTCCATAGTATGGCAAAGTTCCTACATCTAACCAGCTTTACCTGCTGCATAGGTGTCAAAAACAATATTATATTACCATAGTTTTAAAAAATAATTCTATTTCGGCCAGTAGTGGTATCAATTTCTATTTAAAGAACTGAATACCTACGTCATCATCACACTTTTAATATTATCACCCAATAAATCAAAAAGATTTTGATCAAAATGCTTCGTATCGCCACATCTGCTCAATTAGCAAGATAATTATAAATATTCATTAGTTTATTAGCTAATCTTATGATATATCTCTTTATTAAAAGAAGATTTATCATAGCAACCAAATGTGTTATTGGAACTGCTGCTCTAACCCTGATGTCGTAAAAACAATCGCACTTACTGAGTTTGATAGGATAAATGCGGTTAGATAGCTGGATTTTCAACCCTTCAACGTCCGGACGGCCGAACGGGGCCAAACTGAAACTCTACCTTATTCTTATAGAAATAAGGCAGCAATTACTATACAATTTGCTGATCCATTTCGGCCGCTCCGGCGGTCCAAAAAAGGCACTTAATCACTGCCCGTTTTCTATCGTTCGAATTTCATCTTTTAGAGTTTTACGAACAATATTGCATTGCATCAAAGTATTCTTTATTCTCAGTAATTTCTAGCACAGAAGATTTTTTCTTCGTTCCTCAGTCAATCTTTTCAATCATTCTTCTAGTTGTTTTTGCTATCCAGTCATGAGTGTCATGACATTATTTTTTCCAAACATGCTTTTGATTAGCTTGGAACGCAACATACCAGAGACTACTGATAGATTTTTCATAACGGGGTAGCATTTAGCCTTCATCACACCTGATGTTTAGTGTTAATAAGGCTGAAGGTGGAAGAGCACTACTCCCTGAATCCTCAATCACTGAGGAACTGGCTATCTTATCTCTAACTGCCGGAACACAATAATGCTGTAAACATCATTGTTATAGCGCCAGATTTAGATAAGTTGATGGTAGCTAGCCAGGCGGACTAAGAACAAGTCCTACCACCAACCAAACCGAATACAATATGTACCGCCACTGGGAATCAAACCCGGGACCTCTTAGTCTGAAATCGGTGGTTTAAAGTACTAGACCACAGAGGCAGTTAAAACTAACAAATTAAAAAATAATCACAAACTAAACATCTTTAAAATGCTATTTAAAAGCATGATTCATTTTCATACAAAGACAAAATTAGTATCCTTGAAGCGAAACCTATTCACGCGGTAACATGCAAATTTGTCAAGCTTGTTGCCCTATGACAAATTGTCTCATGTAAATGACAAATTGTTCGATACGTCCCACCGCTTTGTCTTGTAGAACTAAAAGGAACAAAACTAAATTAAAGAGATAAGTTTTGTATCAGTGATATTGTTGGCAGTTAGCTAATTGGAGTCGTTTATTGACAAGAAATATGTAGATCTAGCAAAAAGTGTCGAGTGAATGAGAAATTGCGTAGACTGGCCACCTGGGGAGACTTATCAATTAAATCAAATCAAATATTTATTTTTATTCACATAGACAATATACATGTACAGTCACTAGCAAATATGTATACAACATAGAATTTCACATTGAAGCGTTCCAAAAGAAAACGATCAGTGTCATAGAAGTCATTCAGTCCTATGTTGTATACATATTATTGCTCGTGACTATACTAATGAATCGTAAACTTTTATCTACCGCCCATTCAAGACTTTTTTAACTGACAAGAAGAACAGCAATATACAGGCATATACTTATATACACGCAATAAATATAGCCAAACACGAGTGTAACCTGAACAAAAGTCAAAACTTAGCGCGGTCTGGCTCCACTGAAAGCGTAGCCGTGTTAAAAGAAGTTTGTGCCGCTCTACCGAATTTTGGTTCTGATTATACACATCACATCATGTGACATCATCATGGGTGATTTTAATACCAATCTCAGCCTTGTATCCAGTATCCATATCTCAACTGGATACCCTATGTATCCAGTATAGTATAGTACTCCAGTATCCAGTATTCATACTGGATCCTGGGTGCCTACCATCAACTTTATGACAGCGATTCAAAAATAGCGCGATGCAGAATAGGTTCCTAAAATGAATTGCTTTCTTTCGTACTCTGATCTTCTAAAAACTGGATCGCAAATGAATTGTTAAATGTGAATGACCGAACGATTTGTGTCCTTATTTCTTCTACCCGTCTCTTTCATTCGATTCTGTCATGCCCGGAGAGTGAAAGGGACGAGTATAACCTGCAGGTGTCATGTTACCTTGGCCGAGTTATAAGTCAAATAAGAGTTGATGACAGCTCAGCGGCTGTGAAATGTCATTGAATGATCACTGAATCGCTGTCATTGATATTAAGCTGTCGTGGTACGAATAAGCGAAGCAGATCAGTTTAGGTCCTAAACAAAACCGCAATAAGAGTTGATGGTAGGCACCCTGGACATAATTAAATCGGCCAGCATTCATGCCCTGCTACGCAAACCACTCACCATAACCTTGATGGTGATCATACAATGCTCGACTGAATTTTCAGATCCAAGAAGTTCGCTCGGTTTGCAAATTGCTTCTTTGAAGTTATGTTGCAGATGTATACGCGGCCTTATACTTTTAGATGATGATTGAACACCTTTTTGCTATGTGGCCAGAATTAAAGGTGAACCTATACAAAAATAAATTCGAAAAAAAAATTCGTTTGAAAATAAGTATGTCTAAAGACATTGCACGAAGTATCTTTTGACGACCGATTTGGCGCAGGGGTAGGCTGCTACCCACCTTCTGCGCCAGAGGTCTCGGGTTCGATTCCTGAACAAGACAAATATTTGTGTGCATGAGCTTGAGCATATTGTGTATTTGTCTTGGTCTGGGTGTTTACTATGTATATTAAGTATGTATTTACAAAAAAAGTATTTAAGTATATATCTATCCGTTATCAAGTTTTCCATGATACAGTTTTATAATGAAATTAACATGGGCTTAGATAATTGGTGTGATTGTAAGAAGTTATTTATTTATTTATTGATCTCACGAGGTTTTATTGCCAGAATTTGAAACGGATATACTTTATTAGCAAGCCAAACAATAGCTATGTTTATTAATAATAAGTTGATTTTTTATCCGATAATCACGTGTAAACGTAATTACCGTCTTGTTTTGTAGGTCTAGGGAGAATTTTAAACTGGACTCTGTCTGCGGATGTCCCTAATGAAATAAGTGAGTTTTCTCTACTTTAATTGATAAACTAACAGTTTTTTTATCCACAAAATGCAACGAACAAAGGTACGATAAAGGTGAAAAAATAAAAAATAAATCTTATAAAACTGTACATTTAATTTTGTCCTTTCTAGCTTTACTTACAATCAACCTACTTAACGTCATTGTAAAAAATTATGCATTGGCATCTTTCATTAGTAACCTCGTATCAAAAACTAATATGTATTAAGAATTATCAATTAAGTTTTTAATATGTTTTGCATTAATTAATAAATCTCTGAGGAGATAGAGTCCGACAGTCCATTAGCTATATCGGAATTCGCCAATAACCATTACTTTGACGCCGTGAAATATAGTCTCTTGAATTGCTTAGCCAACTAAAATTATCTTCGTATTAGTTTATTTATATAATAATTCATGATGATGTGTCTAGACGACCCGTAGCCGTAGCAAGAAAACGTATGGTAATCGTAATACGTGACGTTATGGTAATCGTAATAGAAACTATACTATCCGTCAAAAGCTGTCAAAGTGCTATTGTCAAATATCTGTTGAATTTTAGTTCCAACGACCGAAAGAAACGCTGCTCTGGGGGCCTACTCTGAAACGCAAATCCGAAACTTCGATTAGTCCCGTCCCTCTCACTCTCGAGTCATGACGGAATCGAGTGATAGGGGCGGTGCTAACCGAAGTTTTGGATTTGCGTTTCAGAGTACGGTCCCTGGTTCAAACAATAAAATAAACTAAGAACTCAAAACATTAAGTTTTATAGTAAAAATTTCCATTTTCATGACAAGCTTTTTTTCTAACTGTACTTAATATTGTATTGTCATCTAAACCAAACCTGTATGCAAAATTTCAGCTCCATCGGACACTGGGAAGTGGGTCAAATGAAGCTTGTAAGATTTGTCCTCCACCATAGATTAATAACTCTTCGCTTCGCTTACGCTAGATCGATAGTCTTCATACTAAAGCTACGTCAAAAGTGAAGCAAATAATCAGATTTATGTGTGTGCGAGCATTACGTGCCTACGTGCGCCGACCAGCCCCGACACGCACACAAACAAAACTTTGATGTTAACAAAACGGGACGTTCGTGTAAAGTCGGGGGCCGACTGAGCCAAATTGGCTCAGTTTGAATTGCTTCATTTTCTTAGGCCTACTCGGTTTCTAGGCGTTATTATTCTAAGTCCTCCACTAACTAACTGATCTTTAGTTACTCGTACCTTGCCATGTTAGTTATTTATAACTAACATGGCAAGTTTGTTAAAAAAGCCCAGTCGGAAAAAATTTGACTTTTTAATTTAAAACTATAGGACGGTTAGAGATGTTACAAATCTGATAATAAGATATATATTTCTTCATACCTTTATCTAGAATCGTATAGTTTCAGAAACACGATTTTATGATTTTGCCTCGACACTTTTAATTTTCGAAAAGACCTCTAAAAAATACGAAAATTCAAGATTATTCTTAAATGGGGTTACTCACAATATTTTAAATTGGTTTAATTAGTGGACACCAATAATATTTAGGATCGTGTAGAAGCATTTTTTTAAAATCGCTATAGGGTGAAAATCATTTAAAATGACCATTGTGACAAAAATGAAACAAAAATGATACAGTTACAAAAATGAAACCCGTAACAAAAAATAACAAAGATGAAATATTAGGGTCTTTTCACAAGTCACATAAAACTGATTTATTTTTTCCAGGAACAATAAAAAGCATTATTTTTATTTTAAAAAATCACTTAAAATAGCAAAAAAAAATGTAACTTTCATGAACGCAAAGGCTTCATTCATTGGTAGCTGGTTGGTAAAATCAATGTCAATGACACTTGTAGGGCGTTTGTGCACTACCACTGAATTTTACCGATCCGGAAAAAAACGGATGCTTGTATTTAATTAATTACTAATATAAATGATTAATTACTAAAATACAAGCATCCGTTTTTTTCCGGATCGGTAAAATTCAGTGGTAGTGCACAAACGCCCATACTCTGTCACAGAATAGATATAAGTACTACCAGTCACGATCAATAATATGTAAACAAAAACATTTATGAGCAGTCTGTTCTTTCAGCCTGTGTCTACAAGGACGCTGTCATTCGGCTGCTGACATCGGCATTCTAAAAAGAAAAATATTGAAAAATTGCATTGTGAATGCAAAAAAGTAAAAATTTAAATAAGAAAAATATTGTTAGTAAAATCAAAATGGACAAATAACCAAACAGCACAATAACAACAGGGATACTACGTAATTAAAGTCTTGAAATACACAAAAACACAGATTAAACACATAACCCTCATTTTGGACATCACCGTGGTTGGGTACAAAAAATCAGTCTTGTGAATGCGGCTTTTGTTCATTTTTGTTATATCATTTTTGTTACGTGAGAAAAAAACCTGCGGACCCATAACAAAAATGAACAACATTACTACTTGGAATAGAATCGAAAATATTTTAAGCCAAATAAGAACGTCATGAGTGAAAGCTGTTTGCATTTCAATAAAGGTTGAAAACAAACCGTCTTTAGAATCGATTAAATATATAAGTATTTTCATACCTGCATATTTTGGTAGAGACAACAAAAATGATGAATCAAAATTGTAATTTTCGCTAGGAAACAGAAAACCACGCGTTCACTCACTTTTTCATGCGATGACAAAATGACCGACACATAATCACTTCTGGCATCTGATTGGCTCCTTAGAGAGCAAGTGTTGCCCTTTGGTAAACAACAAATAATACTAAATTAGATCGTTAGAAAAATGAATAACGAAAATGAACACATTATTGGACATTTATTTGAGAACAAAAATTTATTTATAGAAATAAGAAAATAAAATAGTTCAACCCGATATCAGCGACAAATCACATGTCTTAAACAAAAAATAATCATTTGTTTGAATACTGTTTTTTATTATATTTATTTAGGTGTACTTTGTAACGCTAGTCACGAAGAGGACAAATTATTTTGTATGGAGAAAATCCGGACTCGGAGCGAATATAGGAGTATATTTATTAAATACTGATAAGGTACATTGAAATTTATATATACTTATTTAGGTAATGTTTCATTCTACTAACATGAGTACTCATTGTTTTTTTTTTAATAATATTTTGTAAAATATCGCGCGTGGACAAATTTTGATGTCAAAATGGTCATTTTAAATGATTTTCACCCTATAGTTTTTTAATACGAAGTGATTTTGTGTTTTTTTGCCTAATCTGCAAAATCGGTCTCGATCCCGCGCACGTCGTTTTCTCATTGCTATCTCGCTTCAGCACAATTTTTCCAAGTATCGCCTTAACTTGCCATGTTAGTTATTTAAATAACTAACATGGCAAGTTAATAAAAAGCTTGTAAAATAGGGGCAACTGGGCTTTTTTCATACAAACGTGCTCACTTTAGCGTCTCATAGATGAGTATCTTTTTGCATCTCTGCAATGATTTTTACGTCAATAAAGAGATCAAACGCCCAATTGGGTATTTGTCGAAATGTAGATATATTTAATTATGTCATTCAGAAATATAACATTATTGAATAACAAATGTGAAAAAAGAAATTCAATCTGTATTATAACAAGCGAATTATGAGCTAATTAATTGTGACTCTAGCTATCTCTTTCTAAAACGAAATTTTCTATGGCGAGAGTATTGCGCTATAGAAATGGGACGTCACATTTCTTCAGCGCCCTCCTTGTCTAATTAGAAAGTTTGATGCTCTACATCACTGAAAATATGCAAGACATTTGAAAATAAATACGTATGTTGTGTTCCTACTAATTCAATAAATATTTTAAGTCACTAAAAAAAATTCTGTCAAGTACCCAGTCAAAATCTCGTTTTCAAAAATTGCCAAAAACCACTCAAAATGGAAAAGCAATAAACCGAACTTCACGCTCTATCTAACGTTATTTAACGTTATTACGAATGTTGAGATGCAATGTGATAATACGCACAGTTACTTACACCACAGACATACATGATCAATTTTTAAACACTGCACAAATTTTTAAGATCGACTCAGAATCGGCAAGTGAACAATTCTCTCCAAGAAACATGGATCAAAATATATAAAAATTTTTTACTCTCTTGATACAAATCAGACTGATGCCTACGTGATCAAATTAGTAAGGGAATTCCTAAACATTTTGTCGATTATGAGTCGTTCTTAAAAACTCGTCATGATTAAAAACTAGTATCCAACAAAACCGCAACGTATTTCGTAAATATGCGAAATATAACATAGTTTGTTCGACAAATACGTCAAGTGAATCCCCAAACAGTGTTAATTAATTACACTTGGTAATTAATCAAATGAGTATACCGATGACTCGATTGTTTCGGTATCCACAAATATTGCGTCAATTTTTTTCCGCACATCGATATCCGCCTTTAGATATCCGTATTGACATTATTGTCATCAAAGTCAAAAATACTGTAGAAAATAAAAAAACCACGGGTTGCACTCCGGCCTCTAGTTGCACTCTAGTGCCGGCAGAAGTGAAAAGGGCTCTATAGACTTAAAAAAAAAAAAGGAATTCGGCAATAAAAAAAACGGACTAGATTTGAACCGAGGTCTTCTGCCGCCCGTTTTCTAAGCTGAGCTATCACAACATTGGAAACGGTGGCGAAATTTGGCTTCGTATTCTAATGACATTGTAACAGTTTTTCGTTCAGGTGACGTGTCTGTCTTACGAATTTTCGATCTGACGGTCACGTGTCCTGACGCGACTTTAACATTTTTTACCCATCACAAAAAGTGCACAGCGCCGCTAAAGAAGTGTTCACTTCAAAAAATCGCTTTACGGTACCATTCAGAACTTTAAAGGGCCGATATTATACTTATTCATTATCATCAGCCATTTAATCTCCCCACTTTAGTGGCACTGGCATTAATTATGGATGGATAAGGAGTATGGGCCATGACATGACCCACTACGCGGGCCCAGTGCAGATTGGTGGGTTTTAACGTCTGCAAGTGCAGCCGGGACCAACGGCTTAACGTGCCTTCCGAAGTATAGAGGAGCTTGAGATGTAAAGTTTTTGGTCACCCATCCCGTGATCGACCATTGCGAAAGTTGCTTACTTATTTATTTATTTATGTTAGTTAGTTAGATAGTTTGTTAGTTAGTGGGGGACAAATCTTGTAAGCTTAATTTGACCCACTTCCCAGTGTCCGATAGAGCTGAAATTTTGTATAAGTACAGGTTTGGTTTAGATGACAATACAATATTAAAGTACAGTCAGCAAAAAAGCTTGTCATAAAAATGAAATTTTTACTAAAATCTTGTTACTCTATCACTTTATTTAAATTTGCACTATCAGTATTTAAAAATTTTGGAGTTAACTCAAGTTAGGAATTTGTAAAATGCAGACAATTAATCACTTTCGTTAGAACTGTTTATCAAACGAATACCTGGAGGTTGTTAAAAGGTAATTATCTATGATAATAATACTTATTGCCCACAATCCAACAAACGACAGTAAAAGTACCTATTTATGGGCTTGTATTATCTCATCTATCAAAAATTGTGTTCAAGAACTTGAAGGCGCTACTCTGAAAAAGTATAGACTTTTTGATTTAAAACTATAGGTCGGTTACAATTGTTACAAATCTGGTAATAAGATATATATTTCTTCATACCTTTATCTAGATTCGTATAGTTTCAAAAACACGATTTTATGATTTTGCCTCGACACTTTTTCTTTTCGAAAAGACCTCTCAAAAAGACGAAAATTCAAGATTATTCTTAAATGGGGTTACTTACAATATTTTAAATTGGTTTAATTAGTGGACACCAATAATATTTAGGATCGTATAGAAGCATTTTTTTAAAATAGCTGTAGTTTTTAATACGAAATGATTTTGTGTTTTTTTTGCCTAATCTGCAAAACCGGTCTCGCTCCCGCGCGCGTCGTTTTCCCGTTGCTATCTCGCTTCAGCATAATTTTTTCGGGTTCGGACCGAACACATGCGTGATCATTTCGCTGAGACAGGGTCACAAAGTAACTACGCGGGCGGGCGGTCGCCCTAGCAGAGAGTCCGCTTAGAACAAAGTGCCATTTTCGTCACGCACACATAGACGTCACATATACAGGCAAAATGGGACAGTTTGGGACAGTACTCAGTCGCGAGTATCGCAAAGAGGTCAGTGATCGCAAGTTCCAAAGAGCATTTAATTGATCACTTCACGTCCGCGCCGCTACGTGTCACTGTGACACTTATATACCAATTTTACTATTAATTAACAAAAATTAATAACCAATATTATTACAGTTGCAGTGTATTTGGTTGTCTAAATACGACTAAAAACTGTGCATACACGTTCTTTAAATTTCCAAACGATATTGAAAGGTAAGGTAAGTCAAACTGTTTTCTCTTGTTGGTAGGTGAGTATACCTAGGTACTTTTGGGACTAGCCGCTTTGATAACGACGATGAACCATACACATTCATCTTATAGTTAGCTGGTTGTGGTAAAACGCCAGTAATTGGGTTCTATGGTCCTTATTTAGATGTTATAGTATTCTCAAAACTTCTTGGCGGTTCAGCGAACACAGCCACAAGTCATGTTGACGAATTTTCAAGTAAAAGTTGTCGTTGCATTTTCTTTTATTTTAGCAGTGTTATGAAATCCTACTTACATTTTAGAGACTTCAGTCATTAAACCCCAAATAACATTTTACTTGCAGTATTTTTTTTTCATCTAAGCGCACGGCAGTGTGCCAGCCAAGTTCAGGAAAGGACGCCAATCAATAAATCCCAAATAACATTTCACTTGCAGTAAAGTTTTCTTTATCTAGGCGCACGGCAGTGTGCTTGCCAAGTTTGGGAGAGAACGCCAGTCATTATACTTACCCCAAATAACATTTTACTTGCAGTAAAGTTTTTTTTGACGCACGGCAGTGTGCCAGCCAAGTTCAGGAGAAAACGAACCACGCACGATTATGCGTATACCTATTTATTTTAACGTCTTAATCGTAGGAGTGCCATAGGCTATTTTCGTTGCAAAACTAACTAGTTCATTTTAAAAATCAAATGATTTTTTTTTCAGACGAACCTTATGGATAAGTTTAATTGATCGAGAAGATGTACGCAACAAATGGTCAACATATCTTCGAGTTTGTGAGGCCCATTTCGAAACCAATTCTATAATCAAGACATCGAACCGAACTGTCCTGAAAAAGGTTCCCAAACTTTTGCTACCTGTCAAAAAAAATTTAAATGAAGAATCGCAAGCAACTGTGGAGACTAATGAATCTTGTACACAATATGAAAAAGTTAAATGTGACTCAAATTCACAAATAGCAACTCACGTTTCTGCAAATTCTCCCAGAAAAAGAAAGCTGAAAAACGACATTCTTGAGTGCAAGAAAAGACTATGAAGAACAGCTGCGCCAGAAACAAATATGAACCTGTTTACATCTCGATAGCGTAGCTTCTATGACGTTCACAACTATTGTAAAAACCAATCTAAATTGAATAAACAAATTTGACTTTGACTATTAAACTACTTATGTTTTTTTATTTACCTATATACGATAAAAACACAACATAGGTATTTAAATACACTTTCTTGTTTTCAAAATAGTTACCACTATTGCTTGATACAGTTCTTGCGTTATAAAGGTTTTTAAATTTTTGTAGATGACAAGTTATAAATTCAACATTTAAGAAAATATTAATTATTTGAAGTTCTTGAACGAAAAAATTTATGGAACTTGTAACCCATTTAGATTTCAACTATTTTTCGCTGAACTTGGCACCTTTTTTACCTTTATGTTTTCATCGAACTTACTTACTGCCTTTTTCACGTTTATGTTTTTAGTGGGATAACTATCACACCATATTTATATCTTGTACATAGAGTACATTATAACATATAGGAATGGAATACATTACAACATAATAGGTACGGTATAGGTACAATAGGATCTTGTCTTCGTCGTGTGTGGCGTCGGGACTTTAAATGGATATTAGATGCTCTGTTTACCATCTAAGCAGCATCTAAGGCATGTAAACTTGTTACGATGTATGTATAAACGAATTTATTTATGTATGATTGTTAACTTTTACTACTTACTCCTTTTTAAATTCAGAATCAATACAGAAGCAACCCTAGTGAGTCAGACAAGGATAGGTATAGATTTTCAAAAATGGTGGGAGCGGTCCTTCTGTAAACTCTTTATTTTGTGACAGGGTCGTTTGTTGGCTGCACACATCTCCTACATCAACACTTTTCTTTCCATTTTCTTGCTGTCTTTATCTCTGTACCTATTCTTGCCCTGTCTATAAAAACTACCGTGTATAAACACGGTAGTTTTTTTATCATCCCGGATAATTTCAGGGATTATTCTACTTATGAAACAACTTTTATAATGGGACCAAAACTGAAATCGCGAAATTAAAAATCAGCTGTTCCAATATTATCGCACCTTTGTATGGAACAGCTAATTTTATTTTCGCGAATCAGTTTTGGCCCCATAATAAAAGTTGTTTGTTTTCATGGGTAGAATAAACACATTATCCGAGATGATACAAAAATTACCTTGTAAGTATATTTTATATGTGTCAATCAATATATTTTTTTTCTTTCTTTATTTGATGCCATGCTCAGTGGCTCTCATCGGTCAATGCAACTGCGCCATAGACTGTCAAGCTGTTAAATCTAATGTCCGTCAATCATTCATAATCGTATTTACATACCTATTAAAAGATTGTCTCATCATTGTAGTATTTCAATGTTTTCCTCGTGTAGATCCTTATCGTCCAGATAATAAAGTGATTATAACAGAGCCGTGACTTCACTGGCGCCTCACACCTCTGGCGCGTCACTGCGTTATCGATAGCGCCTCTACGAATGTATATCGAGTTATTCATCGATAAGCTGGGAAGTTAGTGTAACTGGATCGGGGATTGAAATTGCGCAGTCGAAACAAAAGCAATGCAGGGGCCCGATTCTCAGGCATTC
Source organism: Crambus lathoniellus (assembly GCA_949710035.1). Classification (NCBI taxonomy): domain Eukaryota; kingdom Metazoa; phylum Arthropoda; class Insecta; order Lepidoptera; family Crambidae; genus Crambus; species Crambus lathoniellus. The sequence goes on along the minus strand of OX453309.1, from coordinate 28,148,202 downwards.
GATTTTTTTCAGTGTGGTAATTCGTATGTCGAACATTTTGTTTGTGGTTTCTATTGAAAAGTTAGAACGTTTCAAACAAACTAAGCTGTCCCACATGTCAACAAATTCATTTTTACAGCTAAGTTCGTATACGAACATCTATTGGTCTGGTACCACTCGTAGCGTTCGACTGGTTTTCGATCAAACTTTTTCGATTGTGAAATTCTGACAATACAAAAACTGTGTTATATTTGAATTTCGAGCTTATAAATGTGAACTTTTCTCGATTGCGTGAGAATCGGCCCCCTGGAATTTAGTAACGAACACGATTGATGTGCGACATTACGTCATAGCCTTCCCCCTACAATAAAATAATTTAAATATGGAATCAATAAATCGTTATTATTAACTAAACATTTTCCGTGATAGTTAGATACTTCTGGCACCATTTATTATACCTACCTAAGCAAATAAATTCATAAAATCCATGATGGCAGCCGCATTATTCAGTCAGCCAAACGACGTTTATCCTCAGGATGAGCTGATTGGCTGCTTCATTGGCAACAGGAGAGTGGGTGGAGTTTGCACATGCGTTGTTATGGGGGGAGTATTCGCTGGGGGCCCTTTTTGGTAGTGGGAGAATAATATCGGTGTAAAGAGAATATTTGAGGATGAATAGTCGTGTGATGCAGTGACGTGACAAGACTATTACTTCCTAATAGTTAGAGTGTTCAGTACACCCCTGCCTAGACCCGCGGAACCGGCATGGCGCAGTGGAAGGTTATCATGAGTATAGACTCCGGACAAAACTTGGTTTCAGCCGGGATGTAACTGAACAATTGAACTGCGATACACAGCGACTTAATGTGAAGTAAGGTGATTTTACATACGGTTCTGTGGTGTCGAAAGTCTCCTGGGCAGCGGAGAGAGGGGGCGCGCCCCCTGGTAGTCCTTCTTCTTCTGCAGACCTTACCAATTCGTCACCTTACTCACAAAACAAACACCACACAGGGTCCCAAAACACTGGGCGTCCCAACAATACACCATAACACACGCGGGGCTGGCTTATTAAGATATATTGTCCCGACAACAACGCGTGGTGGAAGGTTATCTTTCAAAGCACCGCGACCGGCCACTCGTCAAGATGGCGTCAAAATCTTGGTCGTACAAAACGGGATCAAATCGATAATTTAAGATTCAATTCAGGCTCGATATGCCAGGCATATTCAACGCGAGCGGTTTTTTGACAATTCAGCCAAAATTAATCCGACATTTTTTCTACAAGAATTCCAATCAAGAAGCACTGTCAACTTCAAGTGACAGCTAATGTCAATTTGACGTGACATTAGAGATGCGTTCAGAAACGTCGATCTTTTCCGAACATCCCCCCGCCCCGGACCGTTAAGAACGGTACGTCAATCTACGGGTAATCGGGAGAGCCCACTAACTGCTCTCTTCAAAACCGAATCTCGAACCAAAACCTCAGCAAAACGAGGAACTCCGTCAGTTCCGGGGTAGAGTTTAACAATGCGCCCACTTCGCCAACATAGGGGCGGCAGGTTAGCATCCTTAATCAACACGAGGTCGCCAGTCTGGGGTGGGGTGGTTTTATCTGTCCACTTCACGCGCTGTTGTAGGATATGCAAATACTCCATCGACCAACGTGCCCAGAAGTTTTGGGACATCTGTCTCAAAAGTTGGTATCGCGACAAACGATGGGATCCTACATCCTGAATCGGATATTCAGGCAAAGCCAAAAGGGGCTGTCCGATCAAGAAATGACCTGGGGTCAACGCTTCCAGGTCTTTCGGGTCCGAAGACAACGGGCACAAGGGTCGCGAGTTGAGGACGGCCTCAATTTTACAAAATACCGTATCAAGTTCCTCAAACGTGAGAATAGTTTCTCCAATCACGCGACGCAAGTGTGTCTTGGCAGCCTTTACACAAGCTTCAAAAATTCCTCCCCAGGTCGGACAAGCTGGAGGGCTAAACTTCCAGATTATCCCACGCCGGGAGAGGGTGGTTCCAATGTCTAGTTTATTATCAACAAAAAACTTAACTACTTCCTTAAGATAATTACACGTTCCCTTATAATTAGTACCACAATCGGAACGTATCAATGTCGGCAGTCCTCTACGGGAAACAAATCTGCTCAAGGCGGCGACAAAGGCTTCGGTAGACAATTCCGAGACAATTTCCAAATGGACAGCCTTGGTGGACAAACACACAAACACGCACAAGTACGCCTTATAGGTTTTAGCATTACGCAGTCTCGAAGCCTTTACAGTAAAGGGACCGGCGAAGTCGGTGGCGACTCCGGCAAAAGCTCTACATTCCGTGACGCGATCAGCAGGCAAATCACCCATCTGGGGCTGCATGGTCGCGGCCTTCAATCGATAACAAGGCAGGCAACGGAAAACCACAGTGCGAATGGCTCGACGAGCAGACAAAATCCAAAATTCACGCTGCAAAATGGCCAACAAAGCATTACAGCCAGCATGTTGTGCATTCACATGGCGATCTGTTATTATCAGTTGAGTCAAATGTCCGGCTTTAGGTAACAAAAGGGGGTGACGAGCTCCATACGGCAGGTTCGCATTTCGAAGTCTTCCGCCGACTCGCAAAAGCCCACTCTCGTCCAGGAAGGGATTTAATCGCGATACCGCGCCCTTCAACTTGCGACGGCCTAAACGCAAAATTTCAATCTCGGACTCAAAACTATCAGCTTGTACTCTCCGGACCCAAAACAAGAGCGCGTCCCTACGCTCGTCCGGAGTGAGAACCGACGAATCACGCCTCGCGCGTGGGTTTCTGCAATTGTACACAAAACGTCTGATCCAAGCGGTAACACCAAGCAGCTTCTGTAAGGAGCTGTACCGATCCAACAACAAATCCTTTTCCCCGGCGGGGTTAGTCTCCAGGACGCATGCCCGCATATCAGGAACGGCTACGTTCGACAACGCTGGAGAGGGCGGCCACTCCGACTCAGGCCGCATCAACCACTGTGGGCCCCACCAGAGGGGGTGGTTAATTAGGGTTGGGGCTACACAACCCCGAGACGCACAATCCGCGGGATTCATGGTTCCCGGCACGTGTCTCCAAATCAACTCGATGTCGGAATTACAAATCTGCGACACTCGATTGGCCACAAACACGTCCAAGGTGTGCGCCGGAGCCTTCAACCAACAAAGGACGACCTGACTGTCCGTCCAAGCATAAACCTCTTGTATCTTAATAGATCGACCTAATGTGAGCCATACGTGGTTCAACAAACGCATTAGGAGGGCAGCTCCACACAATTCCAACCTCGGGATCGTATGACGAGTCCGAAGGGGAGCGACTTTGCTTTTCGCTATCACCAGATGCACAGCAACAACTCCGTCAACAGTAACGGTGCGGAGGTACACGGCCGCAGCAAATCCACGTTCGGAGGCATCGGAGAAGCCGTGAAGAGTAACTTTACAATTTTCAGAAGGGAGGAATAGCCTCGGCAAATGCACTTCATTAATCTCGGGGAGGGATGAAACGAAGCTCGACCAATCTCGGAGTAACTCGTCCGAGAGGGGTTCATCCCACGACACACCCGAAGCCCATAACCGTTGCAAGAAACACTTGGCCATAAACAGCACGGGGCAAATCCACCCATTGGGGTCAAAGGTACGTGCGACAGTAGACAATACTAAACGCTTGGTCCAGACTTTCGGTGGTCGTAAATCCACACAATAAGTGAACGTGTCAGAGACCGGTTTGTACTGTACGCCAAGGACGGTCACCACATGGGGATTATCAACATTTTCGAATAGGTGGGGGTCCTGCTGGTGCTCTTAGGGCAAACCTACCAGTACATCAGGCGAGTTGGATATCCATTTCCTCAACTCGTAACCTCCCGACTTCAAAAGGGCGGTGAGTTCGTCTCTCAGGACAATCGCCTCTGAGACAGATGAGGCGCCCGTGCAAATGTCATCCACATAGACGTCACTGGCCAAAATGGCGGAGGCGCGAGGGTATCTCAAGCGCTCCTTCTCGGCCAACTCCAACAAAGAACGAATCGCAACAAACGGGCTCGAAGCCAAACCGTACGTATTCGTATTCAATTCATAAATCAACAAGGGGTCCCTAGGACTCTCTCTCCACAAAATCAATTGGTACCTCCTATCCTCTGGATGGATGACCGTTTGTCTAAACATCATCCGGATGTCAGTCATAAATACAATTTGGTGCCGCCGGAAGTTGGTCAAAATGTCTGAGATCTCCGTGTGCAGCTTGGGACCTACATGCAGACACTGGTTCAAGGACGCTCCAGTAGAGGTGGGAGCCGAACCGTCAAAGACCACCCGAATCTTTCCGGATTTCAAAACGGCGTGGTGCGGCAAAAAGAAGTGCTCAACGGAGCGCCAATCCAAATCGCTCACGGACATGTGCCCTAACTCCTCATACTCCCGCATGAATTCAACATACTTCTGGCGGAAGACCGGATCCTTGCTCATGCGACGCTCCATCGCCACTAGCCTACGTTCCGCTAGCGGTCGGGATTCGCCCAGAGGAGGTCGGCCGGCACGAAAGGGGAGACGGGTGATCAAACGACCAGAGCGGAGGCGACCAGTGTTATTCTGGTAATACAACTCGCATTCATCCGCTACTGGGTCGACCCGCGGGGCTGGTGGAGGTTCCTCAACCTCCCAAAACTTCTGCACCACTTCGGAGAGAGACACATTAAAAACAAGACCGCGATCCTCATCAAGGGAATCCAAAACGCGGCGAGCAGGGCCCATCACAACTGTACCGAGTGTCGTCTGCAGAGCTACCAAGCCATCTGGCTGCAAAACTCGCTTCCCCGTCAACAAAACTCGCCCCAGGACATCGGCTCCAAGGAGAGCATCAATCGGGCCTGGGCGGAAGAAATTTGGATCGGCGAGTGGGGAATCAGACACCAAAGACAACATACTCGGTCCCAAGTCAACTGAAGGTTGACGGCCAACAACTGTGTCCAACACAATCGCCGAGGTCTTAATGCCTGGCGTGGACTTATTACGTGATGTAAATGTGAAGTCAACATGCCCTAACAACCCGGGGACTTTCACATCGCCAACACCTCTCACGCCTTCCGTGTGGGGGTGCACCTTGAGGCCCAACCGCCTAACTAACCAAGATGACACAACACACCCCTGAGCACCGGAATCCAACAAGGCGCGAACTTCCACAAGGTCGCCATTCAATCCCCTGACAAGCACAGAGGCCGTGGGCAACAAAACGGTCTCTGGAGGGTATTCGGCGAGCGGCGGCGAGAATCGGTGCCTAGCACCCACCGTGTACGTCGCACCATAGTCGCGGGGGCACGGTGACCGATTTTCAGAAGGGGGGTCCCGGGGACCCCCGGCTGTGCGAGGCTCAACACGTTGCGGGGGGCTTCTACGACCTCCGGCAACGCTCGCATAACTCATCCCCATCCTTGGGGATCGGTTTCCCATGGGGGGGTCCCTGGGACCCCCGCCCGTTTGAGGCTCCAAACGTGGCGGAGAGCGTCTGGGGCCACTCTGGTGGCCACTAGAACTGCTGCGGGATGCAAACACCGCGGGGGGTCCGAGACCCCCACCCATACGAGGTGATCCTACAGCGACGCGCTGCGGCGCTCCGCCGCCCTCTGGGCTGTTCATGCAGAGGAAGGGATGGTGGTTGCCCTTACAAAAGCGGCATGGGTGCGCTTGGGTACATTCGCGCTGCATGTGCAGGCCCAAGCACGAGTAGCACCATGTCCGTTGTCGCGCGATCGCTCGACGGCCTTGGACACGCTGGTCGAGGAACTTATCACAACGGGTCGTGCTGTGACCCGGTTCCCGACAGTACAAGCAGCGGGCGGTCTCCTGGACGGCGGCATAGCGGCCGGGCGCGCGAGGGGCCATACGCCCCCTACGGGGGGGTCCGGTGGGGGACCTACTCTGTGGCACAGGTCGTTCGGGTCCCATAGGACCGGCCAGAGAGGAATTATCTGCCAGTCTACTCTCTCCTTCCAGGAACGTCAAGAGGTCCGAGAAGGGTGGCAGATAAGTCGCACTATCCCCACCATACTGCTGCTCAAAACGGACCTTAACAGAGTCCGGCAACTTTCCCAGGACAATGTGCAGTAACAAAAACGACCACTGCTCCACTGGGAGTTTTAAGTTTTTTAATGCGTTGTAGGCAACCAACAGCGGATTCAACAAAGCCACTCTCAAGTGCATCACGCTGGCAACGCGGGGTAAATTCAAAATGGCGGCAACATGGTTGTCCGCCAGACGTCGTACGTTCTGGTACCGACGGGCAATCAAATCCCTAGCAATAGGGTAGTTTTCATCCGAGTGGGCCAAATGTTGAACCGATTCAAGGGCCTCCCCTTCCAACACGGATAACAAGTAAACCAACTTCTGGCCCTGGGTCAAATCGTCCCGGGCATGTACGAGACTATCAAAAATATTAATAAAGCCCTCCCAGTCCTCTAGACGACCAGCAAAACGCCTTAAATCTAAGGGGGCCAATCTAGCAAATAGAGGGGGCATACTCTTAGATGTGACCGGGGACGGGCACGGTTCATTCTCTCTTGCCACTTGCAAAGGTCGAGCCACCTGGGTAATTCTGTCCGCAAAATCATAACACTGGTCCACATCCAAACCGACTTCTTGTCGCATTTCCACATCGGCCTCAACAGTCTTTTCCAAAATAAGGCATACTGTTCATCAACAACAGCCAAACGTATGGGCAGATCTACGTATCTGTTCAACAAGGCCTCCGTCCTATCCGGTCGATCCAACAATGCAACCGCAGAAGCTAACCACCGTAACTCAGAACGTATTTTGGCTTTAGCAGAGGAGGCCGTCATTGTAACGTCACAAATTTATCAACAAAAACAACAAATTCAAAATATTCACTATAACACAAAATCTCCAATATTTGGAGGTTATTAATAACCACAAAATTCCAATATTACAACAACAAAGTACTTATAATGACACAAACTCTTAAATATTTGCAGGTTATCAGAAAACAACAAAACTCAAGTATATAATTATAACTCTAACTCTCAAGAGGTTATAACTTAGACACAAACTAACTTTGGCTTTATAAGTCAAAGGTTATTCAGTTCAAACAAATCACTGACTATTGAAATTCACTTGGATATCAACATACAACAAGTTGATTTTAATTATTTCAAAGCACAAGTTTCAATAAGTTTCAATGTGTAAATAATGTCTTAAATCATTTAAGTTTCACTAAGTATTGAGTGCAAACTTATTAAGTACCCAAGCCTTTTTAGGACAACTTTTTATTAGCTATTATTTAGCAACAACTTGTCAATATTCACAACTCAAATTTGCTAACAAAACTAAATAATAATTATCATGAACAAAGAAAGGCATCTGTTTACATTTTGGAACTTCAATACATGACAATTAATTACAAGACATGGAACCAATAACAGAAGGAATGCCCTTTACTTTTCAAATGCAAGTTAATTACCATTTACAAGTACAAATTAATCCAGTCCGGACCAGATGGTCATCAAAACGGCACTGATTAATAGACAAAGTTTTGGCGTGGGCCTCTCAGGCCTTCAAACTACGCTACTGCTGCCAAGCAATGTTCAGTACACCCCTGCCTAGACCCGCGGAACCGGCATGGCGCAGTGGAAGGTTATCATGAGTATAGACTCCGGACAAAACTTGGTTTCAGCCGGGATGTAACTGAACAATTGAACTGCGATACACAGCGACTTAATGTGAAGTAAGGTGATTTTACATACGGTTCTGTGGTGTCGAAAGTCTCCTGGGCAGCGGAGAGAGGGGGCGCGCCCCCTGGTAGTTCTTCTTCTTCTGCAGACCTTACCAATTCGTCACCTTACTCACAAAACAAACACCACACAGGGTCCCAAAAAACTGGGCGTCCCAACAATACACCATAACACACGCGGGGCTGGCTTATTAAGATATATTGTCCCGACAACAACGCGTGGTGGAAGGTTATCTTTCAAAGCACCGCGACCGGCCACTCGTCAAGATGGCGTCAAAATCTTGGTCGTACAAAACGGGATCAAATCGATAATTTAAGATTCAATTCAGGCTCGATATGCCAGGCATATTCAACGCGAGCGGTTTTTTGACAATTCAGCCAAAATTAATCCGACATTTTTTCTACAAGAATTCCAATCAAGAAGCACTGTCAACTTCAAGTGACAGCTAATGTCAATTTGACGTGACATTAGAGATGCGTTCAGAAACGTCGATCTTTTCCGAACATAGAGTGAGAAAGATATTTTATGTTTTTTAGATTTCAATGTTGATTCTATAAACTAAAATGCTGCAGCTATTGTAGCAACAGAAGATTAAAAGTAATGGTTGTCAAATCATGCTGAATTAAATAGTTGAAATCATTGCTTCCTTGATGGGCTTGGTGGCGCAGTGCGCTCGTTCGGCCTACAATTGAAGCGAATGTGCAATTTTCGCTTTGTTTACTCTCTAACTGCCAGAATTAACATTTTTTCACAGATAGGGATAGGTGCGATCCAGATTAGTTGCTAGGCAACACCTAGCAACACCCTGGCAACTGTTGTTAATTCTATGTTAATATCAAGCATTGCATAGCAACTAATCTGGATCGCACATATCCCTATCTGTGGATAGGTTATTAATTCTGGCCCTAGGCCATTTTAAATTGTCTCGAGCTCTTCTATACTTTTCAAAGCTCGCCAGTTAGCCCCACAACATCTGCATTGGGTTTGCGTGGTGAGTCATGGCCTTCTAATCCACTCATAAAGAAAGCGTGAGCCCTAGTAGTGAAGACATTAAAAAATGGCTGACGATGAACTTTTGTTGTTTCCAGGTGTGCGATGATTTCGCGACGGTGGTAGAACCCAGGAGGGCGGCCGGATGCGGCCCGCGCGCGCCCGTCCGCCCGCCGCGTCCGTCACCTAGCCGCCGCGCCGCGTCGCGACTATGCGCATGGCAAGCGCCCTGCCCACTCTGCTCGCGGTGAGTAGCATGCAGGTGCCACTCTATGTGATCTACCCGCCTCCGTCACTTAGCTGCCCGCGACTATGCGCATGGCAAGCGCCCTGCCCACTCTGCTCGCGGTCAGTAGCATGCAGGTGACACTCTATGTGATCTACCCGCCTCCGTCACTTAGCTGCCCGCGACTATGCACATGGCAAGCGCCCTGCCCACTCTGCTCGCGGTCAGTAGCATGCAGGTGACACTCTATGTGATCTACCCGCCTCCGTCACTTAGCTGCCCGCGACTATGCACATGGCAAGCGCCCTGCCCACTCTGCTCGCGGTCAGTAGCATGCAGGTGACACTCTATGTGATCTACCCGCCTCCGTCACTTAGCTGCCCGCGACTATGCGCATGGCAAGCGCCCTGCCCACTCTGCTCGCGGTCAGTAGCATGCAGGTGACACTCTATGTGATCTACCCGCCTCCGTCACTTAGCTGCCCGCGACTATGCACATGGCAAGCGCCCTGCCCACTCTGCTCGCGGTCAGTAGCATGCAGGTGACACTCTATGTGATCTACCCGCCTCCGTCACTTAGCTGCCCGCGACTATGCACATGGCAAGCGCCCTGCCCACTCTGCTCGCGGTCAGTAGCATGCAGGTGACACTCTATGTGATCTACCCGCCTCCGTCACTTAGCTGCCCGCGACTATGCGCATGGCAAGCGCCCTGCCCACTCTGCTCGCGGTGAGTAGCATGCAGGTGACACTCTATGTGATCTACCCGCCTCCGTCACTTAGCTGCCCGCGACTATGCGCATGGCAAGCGCCCTGACCACTCTGCTCATGGTGAGTAGCATGCAGGTAACACTCTATGTGATCTACCCACCTCCGTCACTTAGCTGCCCGCGACTATGCGCATGGCAAGCGCCCTGCCCACTCTGCTCGCGGTGAGTAGCATGCAGGTGACACTCTATGTGATCTACCCGCCTCCGTCATTTAGCTGCCCGCATCTATGCGCATGGCAAGCGCCCTGCCTACTCTGCTCGCGGTGAGTAGCATGCAGGTGACACTCTATGTGATCTACCCGCCTCCGTCACTTAGCTGCCCGCAACTATGCGCATGGCAAGCGCCCTGCCCACTCTGCTCACGGTGAGTAGCATGCAGGTGACACTCTATGTGATCTACCCGCCTCCGTCATTTAGCTGCCCGCATCTATGCGCATGGCAAGCGCCCTGCCTACTCTGCTCGCGGTGAGTAGCATGAAGGTCATGGCAAGCGCCCTGCCTACTCTGCTCGCGGTGAGTAGCATGAAGGTGACACTCTATGTGATCCGCCCGCCTCCGTCACCTAGCCGCCGCGCCGCGTCGCAAGTGCCCTGCCCACTCTGCTTGCGGTAAGTAAGCTGACACTCTATGTGATCCGCCCGCCTCCGTCACCTAGCCGCCGCGCCGCGCCGCAAGCGCCCTGCCCACTCTGCTCGCGGTGAGTAAGGTGACACTCTATGTGATCTGCCCGCCTCCGTCACCTAGCCGCCGCGCCGCGTCGCAAGTGCCCTGCCCACTCTGCTCGCGGTAAGTAAGCTGACACTCTATGTGATCCGCCCGCCTCCGTCACCTAGCCGCCGCGCCGCGCCGCAAGCGCCCTGCCCACCCTGCTCGCGGTGAGTAAGGTGACACTCTATGTGATCCGCCCGCCTCCGTCACCTAGCCGCCGCGCCGCGTCGCAAGTGCCCTGCCCACTCTGCTCGCGCTGAGTAAGGTGACACTCTATGTGATCCGCCCGCCTCCGTCACCTAGCCGCCACGCCGCGTCGCGCGCGACTATGCGAATGGCAAGCGCCCTGGGCCCCGATCACGGTAATCCTATGACGCATTAGTCAAGTGTACGTGCAGTTGACGTGCAAAACCGTTTTTGATAACGCGCGTCTTTGACAGTGCGACAACGTTTTCTGTTCCGGTGCTAATCTTTGGAACTAAAACAGTTTTCATACGACAGTCTATTTTGACAGCTAATTTCGTATTGCAAGTGGTTCCTCTGTCACGGATGTCACCGGATCAGACAGGATTGTGGGACTATAGGTTTGCGTGACGTGTGCGTCGTTATGTCATTACGGCAATACGAAGTCAAACGTCAAGACGCAAATGTGATCAAGACGCGCTGCATAGAATTACGGCGATCGGCCCGCTGCCCACTCTGCTCGCGATGAGCAGCATGCAGGTGGCACTCTGATCTGTCTCTGCAGAGGTCAACTAAGCGACCTGCTTCATCGCAGCTATGCGCGTGGCAAGAATACTCTGTTCAGGGCGCTACGCTTTACTCGCAGTGAAAAGAATGCAGACTAAACTCTATCTGACTCTATCTGAGTGCCTTTTCACTGCAACTAGGTGCAACGCCGCGTCTTATGCTAAAAATTATAAAAAAAACCTACTGCAGTGAGTACCTATCTAATATGCAGCTATGTAATAAAACTAAAGTGACCAACACCTGACCAAATCCTACGAAGATCTAAGCTACATTTTTCTTTACAAAACAAATATATTAAGTCCCAAAACAGCTTAATATGAGACGATCCTTCAGTGTTCGCACATCATCATCATCATGTCAGCCGAACGACGCCCACAGCTGGGCATAGGCCTCCCCCAAGGATCTCCACAACGATCGGTCCTGCGCTGCCCGCATCCAGCGGCTTCCCGCGATCTTGACCAGATCGTCGGTCCACCTTGTAAGGGGCCTGCCCACGGAACGTTCGTCCGGTGTTCGCACAAATTAAGAAAATCGTTATCATTTGCATCTGAAATATTTTCGGTTTCATTTGCTAGTTTAGTTTGAAATAACACTCCCTTTAAAATGATGTTAATAATTTAGATTTTGCCACGTAATATTCCATGCATCTTTTGGTAAATACCAAATGGTTTATTTCATTAAATGAGATGATGTTTGTAGATTTTGTGGTGATAAAGTGTTTATTAGACCGAGAGCTACACTATCTGTAAAGTGAGTAATGTGTCTTCGTTTGTTGTTCAGGTAAAAATTTGTATTATCATCAATTATTTCTATTGTTATTTATCTAGATATAATTTTAATAAGCGGATTTGGTTTGATATGAAAGTCCTATCCAGTCCGCGCAATGGTGTCACCGTTGTAATGTCTCCTTTTTATTACCACTTTATCACCGATTGAGTCAGAACTGACTGAAACCAACCCAAACCTTACAATATAAATCACGTTTACTATCTCCGAGACTATGACTACGAAATGTTATGAAGTAAACTGTCCAATTAAGGCATGAATTCAAATGTAATAGGTTATCGCATCTACAGCATAATTACCTATCATTATTGTTCTGGTAACACAGACGAAGGGCGTTTGTGCACTACCACTGAATTTTACCGATCCGGAAAAAAACGGATGCTTGTATTTAATTAATTACTAATTTAAATGATTAATTATTAAAATACAAGCATCCGATTTTTTCCGGATCGGTAAAATTCAGTGGTAGTGCACAAACGCCCTTACTGTTTGCGTAACATTCGGTAACCAATCGGTAAGTATTGCTAAACTGGCGACAGCTTGCACAGATGCTTGGTATGATCCTTTATTTGTGCAAAGATATGCAAAGAGGTATTAACTTACGAGTAAAAATTAAGAATAAGTAGAAAAATAGAAACATTGAGATAGAATCATGGATAACGTACAATTTAAAAGAAAGAACCACGACTTAAAGTTATGTGTTTGTTATGATATGATAAGCATTTTGGTAAACATTTTGTTCTATTATAATTTATAAGAAATCTTTGTAAACAAGCTGGGAAGTGGCGAGTCTTTCCCTTAACAAGTATCTAAGATTACTCAATGGGAAGACTCGGCGCAAAATAATGTTATTACGATTTCAGGAATAAATGATTTTTACTTTTACTTTTTTTAATTAATACTATGCCGAAAATCTTAAAGAAGTACCTAAGCGAATATAAACTTAAGAATATAATAAGTTTGTTCGTAAACGCAAATTATAAACGATATCTATATAGCAGTACAAGGCATAATATATCTATGAATATGTACAAAAATTCCTTACGCATTACATTTAATTATATCTGAAACAACAGCTAATTTCACGAAAAAGCTTTTTTATCATTCTGACTGAAAAGAAAAGATTTATTTCCGCTAAATCGATGCGACATTCCAACCAAATAGTTCATTAGTCGAATGCCTACGATCACGGCTGTACGCTTCAGTCTGCTACGAACCATTGCCAACACTAGTCGCATTTAAAAAAGTTAAACGTCTAGTCTACGCTCTGTGAAAGAAGCGCGCGAAAAAAAAAACAAAATGGAACCGTGATTTGAAAAGTGACAGTTTTGCAAACCAAAAATTTTTAAAAAAAGTGTCGCAATGAAATATTGTTTTCAATTTGTTAATTATTGTGTTAATTGATTTCGTTGCACATAAAGTGACCCGAATGTAACATTTTCAAATGAACGGCAGTGTTGACCTCAAATTTTATGTATGATTTATTCAAGTCCTTGGATAAATTTATTTTTGCTTATAGCAATTAGAATGGTAAGTGGTACAATTTTATGTTTGTTACGTGGAAAAATGACATGTGACGACATGACGTCTCCGCTTGATATTCAAATGATCGGTTCATTTAATTAAATGTTGATTTAATTGCTTCATCTATAAAGAAGCCGGTTATCTTATCGCTTTTTTTCATTAACAGTTTTCTAGTAAAGTTAATAATCGGACGTAAGAAGTGACATCAATGCCAGACAGTACCTACCTACTTCCTATGTCGCTAACGAAATGCATTGAATGCGTTGCACGTAAAAGGGTTTATCATACATTGTGCTCAAAATGTATTTTCGGCGAATTAAGGGTCTATGTCGCATCATAAAGCGAAATCGCAAAAAATATTAGATAAAATATTTTTTACACATAGACCCTTTTAACGCATTCAATTTATAAACATGTCACTTGAAAAAATAAATGTTTAAAATAAACCATTTTTAAGGAATCAACCAAATTTTCGCACGTAATGTTGATTGAAATAAATTTTGTTCATCGTCATCCAGCTTCGAATAGTTGGGAGAACGAAATACTTACCAAACTAAAAACTTTAATCTTAATAAGTTAGTGTCAAAAAGCATCTCACTTATTTATTTTAAACTTCTCCTTCTTCACTCAAATTCATTACAGAGTTTGGAAAAAATTACATAAGCGCTTCTACAGCTTGACTGTTAGCTTAATATCGGAACTGCTTGTAAATTATTCAAAAAAGGCACTTTTTCATAATATAAACACAAACAAAAGACGATAAATAAGTGATAAAACATTATGAGCCGAATCTACCATTTTAGGAAATTGTTACACCTATGATGTACAGTTAATGGTTCACCAGGTCATACAAACCCAGCAAACTCCTATACTTTCCACCCTTAACAAAGTAAAATATAGAATCTAAAAAAATTAGGAAAATAATTGACATCCTACAAACATTATAAAGTTAAATGCAAAACATAGCATAGATGTTGGTTTCTCGATAACGTGAGAACGGCTGAACAGATCTGAGTTAAATTAAGCACAAAGACAGCTGAAATCTGGAATTACACCATTTATTCTGGCATTCCCACGGGAATGGGAAACCAGCGAGTAGAATCACGATTGGTGCCGATTGTACGTGTAATAAATAATGGCACTTATCAAGGCTGTATAAAGAGCAAAACGTTAAGTTATAAAGCTTTGTAACCTATAAAAGCTCTCGTGCGAATGTTTGTATTGGCTATAAAATATTAAAATCTAGAGCTCAGTTAACACAAACACTGAGCGGTTGCAAGGAATCAACGCGGAAGTACAGGAAAGTATACACCCGATGTTATAGTAAGTTAATAACAACAAGCATTCGCTACCATTTTGTGTTGGCTAAATATGGTGACGCAGCGGTCTAAATTCTAAAACTCAGCCTAAAATTGTTCAGCCAATACCTACGCGAAACTTAAGAGCTGGTTATGAAAACCGTACAATATGAAAGTGTAAGATTTTTTGGATTAGGTACTAACATAAAAGGACAATGGGTAACAGCGTACCCAGACACGATAATAGTTAAAGCATCAGTTATTTCGGTTTTATTGCCCTCATAAAGTAAATACGTACTTTTATAACTTTAAAAAAGTAAGGCTGTAAAAGATATATTAATTGAACGTTCGATAAAAATGCCCTTTTTTCATACATTTGTGTTGAACTTTCTTGATTATATTAATGATATGATAATTATGATATTAATGATATGATACAATGAGGACATTAAAAAGCGACGTAAGCAGTTCATGATGCTACACAGTCCATTATTTTTTGGGTACGGAGTCCATACGAAATTACCCATTATCCTTTAGCATAACGCTGCCTTACCTTAATTTTGTAAGAAATAAAATTACACTAAGTATAAAATAAAAGTTTAACCCTAAAAATATAAACGAGGGTAAACACTTTTCTACGAACTTTTTTCTTTGGTGTCAGAAGTTTAACAGCTCGTCATAAGTTAAAAGCAAAAGTGTCGATGAGTAGGTATTATTGAATACTTTTGCATCCTTCGTAGCTCCGTCCGTAACGCCTCCGTAGCTCAGCGGTCGGAAGAATCGTCCCGGTCAGTGAAAGGTCGCAGATTCGATTTAATAATTCTACTGATAATAATAAAACACTTTATTGCACAAAAGATACAATAAAATAGAGACAGTACAAAAGGCGGCGTTACTGCTTAGTAGCAATCTCTTCCAGGCATCTTCTGAGCTAGTTAAGAGAGAGAAGAGATTTTTTACAAGCTTTTTATTAACTTGCCATGTTAGTTAGTTAATTAGTGGGGGACAAATCTTGCAAGCTTAATTTGACCCACTTCCCAGTGTCCGATGGAGCTGAGCTTTTTGTATACAGGTTTGGTTTAGATGACAATACAATATTTAATTACAGTCAGCAAAAAAGCTTGTCATGAAAATGAAATTTTTACTAAAAACTTATTTCTAGTACTTACTTACCTATTTTACAAATATAATTTGTGAAAATATCTGTTGACTATATATTTGTTTTCATTAATGTTTAATAATTGTTGTAATTTTTATTTAGATATATTTGTACATTAATTATTATGTTTATTAAATTTTTTTTTGCTGATTATTTTAACTGATTTGGTTATAATGTTTGTCTTTAATTAAACAATACATTTGCACACCGTCGAAGGTTAAATGTGGCGTTCTAATACCTTGTAAGATCTAATGAATGTACCCATATTTTGCAAATAAATAATTTTGATTGATTGATTGCTTATTGATTGTAAGACATAATATGATCAGTTCACATTTAATCAATATAAATAAATACATAAATATTATTGTAATACTGGTTTAGATTTAATTGTTGTTCGTATTCTGTCTTGTTAAAAACAATTAAATTAATTTTATTGGTACGATAGAGTCATTAAGTTGCGAAAATAGGTATAGTTAAAGTTACTTACTTAATTGACAATACAAGGGAATTATTTGAAAGAAAATAAATTGGCTAAGGACATAGACCTAGATTAGCAGAACTTAAGGCGATACTCGGAAAAATATGTTCTGGAGCGAGATAGCAATGAGAAAACGACACACGCGGGAGCGAGACCGATTTTGCAGATTAGGCAAAAAAAACACAAAATCAAATTATATTTACTTTTTTGCATTCACAATGCAATTTTTATTATTGAAAATGAAATATTAGAAAAAACCGACCCATCCTCCAAGTAGCTCCGCCGGGAATCGAACCCGGGACCTTTCACTGTCCGGGCGACTGCTCTGACCGCTGAGCTACGGAGTCGTTAGAGGAAACGTCGAATCTTTCTAATACTTCTTACGCGCTGTGCGCCAGCGCTTTATTTCATCAATGTAAAGATATTACTACCTTCAACACTCGAATGAAATACCAAGTAGTAATATCTTTGAATACTTATTTCTTGAAATACTTATTTCCTAAAAAACTCACTAATTTTGCCTAGTTTTATTAATTTAGTAAGTCATTTAACATGGATTATGTACAAAATTTAAGAAACAGAATAAAATAACAAGTTTATTTAACGAAGTTTAATTGCGTGTGTGAACTGTGTGACTGTTTACCTGACGACCTTTGTCTTAAGGCCCGTGGTATCGCCAACGACCTTGGCCATAGAAAAGTGGCCTAATTTTCCCGCCCGCTACCCGCACTAAAACAGCTTAAACACACGTTTCGTCAAAACTATGTATTATTTTAAAACGAAAAATGCCTAGTTTTAAGTTAAACAAGTTAGCAATCTCTTCCTGAAAGAAACGTGAAAATACCACTTGTAGTTTAGAAGCAGTAGCGTATTTTAAGTTGAAAACAGCTTCATTTCAATGTTTTCTTTTTAGTAGTATCTTAAAGACTATGTTTTTTTTGCTCAGATTGAAGTTTATATATCAATATTTAATATATATTAATTCTGGATTCATCAGTAGGCTAATTTATGAGTTTTAGGGCCTCAAAAATTATCGTTTCACGACTACATGCACCTTAAGTCTGAGACTTAAACGAAGATTTTACTTTATGCACTAGAGCATAAAACGCGATTTTATGCAGCCTATAGGTACCCAACATAAACACGAACTTTACGAGCATGAGAAGTGAAAAAGATATTTTCGATATTTAAATAGTAGGATTCATATACTTACTTAACGTTTTTTGATAATAATGTAGTAAATCAAAAGCAAAGAATTCGATTCATTGAAACTTAAGCTCTAAAGCTCAGTTGCTCTTAAGTTCAACTACAGAAGTAAAACTGAAAAATACTTTCATATTGAATTCTGGAAAATCTATTGAGGTAATTTGTAACTATCAATGTCTAGGATTAAGTTTTAATTTGGTTACATAAATTTAGGTATACATTCGGTCTAAATATATTAAGTTGATAGTAAAAATTATTCTCTGCAAAGAAAGTGATAAGTACCTACTCTACGTTAGCAAATTGTTTTATAAATGTACCTACTGTTGAAAACACAGAACACGGAAAGATTTTTTGAAAATTATCACAATAGGGGACTGTACTGTTATTGATATTCAATATTTAATAGCGACATTAAAAAAAAATAACACTGAAGTAGGTACCTATAACAAAAGTGTAAAAAAAGTTCAATCTATTTAATAGCAAGCAAGTAATGAGCTGCTGAATACGGTATTTTACTGATTTTTTTTTATTTCTTTAAAATGTTTTTCGAAATATTAGCTACACAAAACAAGTTTTCATTTTGAATTATCTTGAATATTTTCAAAGATATAGGACTTCAAACTTTATAATTAGACAAGGACAGGACGCTATCTTAGTGACGTCAGTGGGTTAGTAGCGTCATAGTCACGCCATAGAAGAATTCGTTTTAGAAAGAGACAGCTATAGTCAAAATCAAACAGACTATAATTCTGTTATTATAAAACAGATTCAAATTATTTTTTCACATTTGGTATTCTTAATTGCAATATTTTTTAACGTCATCATTAAATATCTACATTGCAACAACAGTAAAATACCCTATTGTGATTAACCATGACTTTAGCTATATCTTTCTAAAACGAAATTTTATATGGCGGAAGCATGGCTTGTACTATTATTTATTCTGTGGTATGGCGACATGGCGCTACCTACGTGTGACGTCACATGTGAGTAGCGCTTTCCTTGATGCTCTATATCTCTGAAAATATTGTTTACCTAAAATATTAGAAAATAAATACCTGTGTGGTGTTGCTGATATTTACAAAAAACATTTTAAATAAATAAAAAAACAGTCAGGTCCCGTATTGCACTACATGCAATAAAAAGAACGGGGTTATTTCTCATTATTCCTCGCCCCATATAGCTATTACAATAATTCAAAGAGCCTGTTTTAATTGGCATTAGTACTTACTTATTGGTATGTATTACTAGCGAAAATGACACTTATCACGAGCATTAAAAGGGTGTTAATGGTGTGCACTCTAGTCCACTTAACGTGTGGTTACCAATACAAGGAAGTGCAATAATCGGCACACACAATAATCGGCCGATTCTTGATTTACGACGCGATTTGAGGCTCGCTCCTCGGCTTAACTTCGCATACGTAGGTTTACTAACGATTTCTGACGTGTTTGCGAAACAAAACGTATATTTGCTATAACTATTTCACCTACGTTGTATCTGAGATAATTTGTACGTATATCCATATTAATCCATACTAATATTATAAATGTGAAAGTGTGTTTGTTTGTTTGTTTATTTGTTTATTTGTTTGTTTGTTTGTTTATTTGTTTGTCCGTCTTTCACGTCAAAACGGAGCAACGGATCGACTCGATTTTTCGTATGGGGTTAGTTTGGGAGCTGGAGAATAGCATAGGCTACTTTTTATTCCGGAAAATTATAAAAGTCTTTCACGTCAAAACGGAGCAACGGATCGACTCGATTTTTGGTATGGGGTTAGTTTGGGAGCTGGAGAATAGCATAGGCTACTTTTTATTCCGGAAAATTATAAAATAAAAATGATTATTTTGTATACAAAATCGATAAACTGTCGTACTATACAAAACTGTCATTTCTTCCATAGCCGCTTCCAAAGAGGTATGTCAAAGAGTATTGTAATCACTGACGTTTTAGCCGCTTTGGATTACCAACTTTTTAATAAGTGACATTTGTGGCAGGCAGTGTATAAAACTTCTTCGCGATTATATATTTTCATTCGTCTATCTATCTATACAACGTTTGCCGGGTCAGCTAGTTTGTTATATTTCACCTACGTTGTATCTGAGATAATTTGTAAGCTAAGGCATACTCGTCTTAGATTTTTTGAAGTGAAAACTTCTTTAGCGGCCTTAAGCACTTTTTGTGATGGGTAAAAAATGTTAAACTCGCGTCAGGACACGTGACCGTCAGATCGAAAATTCGTAATAGAGCAAGAGCCCACGACGGCTAGACCTTCGTTATTTTATAAAAGCTGAAAGTTTTTCTGTGCATGCCCCCTATACAGGTAAGAACGACCAGCGACTATAGAGTTTGGGTTGTGGTTACTTTAGCAGGTAACAGGGTGCCTATCATCAACTTTAAGACAGCGATTCAAAAATAGCGCGATGCAGAATAGGTTCCTAAAATTAATTGCTTTCTTTCGTACTCTGACCTTCTAAAAACTGGATCGCAAATGAATTGCTAAATGTGAATGACCGAACGATTTGTGTCCTTATTTCTTCTACCCGTCTCTTTCACTCGATTCTGTCATGCCCGGAGAGTGAAAGGGACGGGTATAACCTGGAGGTGTCATCTTAACTTGGCTGAGTTATAAGTCAAATAAGAGTTGATGACAGCTCAGCGGCTGTGAAATGTCATTGAATGATTACTGAATCGCTGTCATTGATATTAAGCTGTCGTGGTACGAATAAGCGAAGCAGATCAGTTTAGGTTCCTAAACAAAACCGCAATAAGAGTTGATGGTAGGCATCCTGAAAGTTTTTCTTTGCATGCCCCCTATACAGGTAAGAACGACCAGCGACTATAGAGTTTGGGTTGTGGTTACTTTGGCAGGTAACAGGTGGTAAAGGTGTATAAAATAGTACCTAAAATTCGTTAAAGTATAAAGCTCAATTTTTTTTTATATTTTCTTCGGGATAACTCTAGAAATCTCGTCATCCATTGCCGGACACTTATGACAGTTGCTACCCCCTGCCAGACACCCCTAAACTTTAATAAATTATACTTTCGTTATAGTATAAAAGCTAAATTTTATATAATGTTACTTGGGGCCCTATAAAAAAACTCTCAATAGCCGGAGTTTTAATGGTTTTTGTCGAATTCCTTTTTTTTTTTGTTTAAAAGTCTACGGAGCCCTTTTCATTTCTGCCGGCCCTTTATTACCACTTTAAGTACTTACACGTAACAAAATTTGCCTAAGAGTTATAAAAAGTTAGTTAAGAAATAACAATAAAGTGAGTAAAATATAATAAATATAAAGTCTGCCATAAAAATCGCCTCTTCTGATTTCAGCCAATATAAATAACAACTAATATCTCCACATTTAAGATTATAAAACTAATTTTATGAATTCACAATGCTAATATGCCTAAGATTATTTTTTATATCTACTTATAAGAAAGATCTCTAACCTCGCAAGTCGATTTAGACTGGCAGTTGCGTTTGGGCGTTTGTGCACTACACTGAATTTTACCGATCCGGAAAAGAACGGATGCTTGTATTTTAATAATTATTCATTTTTAATAGTAAGAATTTATTTATTTCGTGTAGTTTTAATGTTTCAAACCCTAAACTACACGAAATAAATAAATTATTACTATTATCGGTAAAATTCAGTATAGTGCACAAACGCCCTTTGCGTGCGATTCCGTCCGAAACTTCTTGCGAGATGGCAACATAAAAGGGAGTAGGGAAAATCAAATTCATAAAATTACGATACTGACTATAAAGTTGTTTAGTAATTTTATTGTCTTATATTGAGTGAGAGTTGTGTTTCCATATTTTTACAAGAAATAATGAATATCAGCTACCTCAGTAAAAGCTAAGCGTCGCCGCACAGGGGCCACTGAAAAACGCCGCCACCGACCACTTTTCTGTAGTTTTTATACATTTTATATGAACGCTGAAGCACCTGCTTCAACTACCTAGTTTTCACTTGTTTCTTCTTCTAGCTTTAAGTGGCGGCGTTTGTAGCTCGTCTGTAGAGACGGTAATTCATTGTGTACTGTACTGTACTGTAACTGATTACGAATTAGTTGATAACTCAAAAAAATGTAAATCCATTTTCCGAATGAACCAGATTTGTTATTATTTATCAATAAGTTTTTAGTAAAAAAATCATTTTTATAACAAGCTTTTTTGCTGACTATACCTACTTTAATACTGTATTGTCATCTAAACCAAACTTGCATACAAAATTTCAGCCCCATCGGACACTGGGAAGTGGGTCAAATTAAGCTTGCAAGATTTGACCCGAACGGACATACATGCATACATATCATACACTACAAGTTACATAAAAGCTTGTAACAAATACATCAAAACCATTGTACAACTACTTTTTTTTAAACCACAGTCACGGAAATGCTAATAACATTGGTATTTAATCCGATAATACGTAGTTCGAATTCCGAGACAAATCGCAAAATTTCGGACGAAATGAGTTATTGAAGAGTTCAAAACTGGATTCTTTAATTCGACCAGGGTGCCTACCATCAACTCTTATTGCGGTTTTGTTTAGGAACCTAAACTGATCTGCTTCGCTTATTCGTACCACGACAGCTTAATATCAATGACAGCGATTCAGTGATCATTCAATGACATTTCACAGCCGCTGAGCTGTCATCAACTCTTATTTGACTTATAACTCGGCAAAGTTAACATGACACCTGCAGGTTATACCCGTGCCTTTCACTCTCCGGGCATGACAGAATCGAGTGAAAGAGACGGGTAGAAGAAATAAGGACACAAATCGTTCGGTCATTCACATTTAGCAATTCATTTGCGATCCAGTTATTAGAAGGTCAGAGTACGAAAGAAAGCAATTCATTTTAGGAACCTATTCTGCATCGCGCTAATTTTGAATCGCTGTCTTAAAGTTGATGGTAGGCACCCAGAATATCAAGATTAACTTTGAATGTCTTGAATAGCAACAGACTAGTGAATAGCAACAGCCTATTACTAAGAACTGGAACCAGATCGAACTGGAGCTAACTTACGTACGTCCGGGGGCACCGGGCTACCATTCTATCTGCTCGGAGGTTCATTGTCAAAGGCGCAGACATATACCTCTGTTGTGATTAAATTGTTACTGCTTCTTGATCTTAGAACTATACAGTGTAATTTTTTTTACACGACTGCCCATAAGGAGTGTAATGTATTTAAGGTTTATGTAAGTATTTGTGTATGTACATACATACATAGTTTGTTTATTCCACCATAACGTTTGTAAGAAATTTATTCATATTTATTTGTTTACATAGGATAAAGATCGAAATGTCCTTAGATTGTTGGATTCTATAAACTTATTATTTCAATGAATTTAATTAAAGAGGCTTGCAGGGTATACTGCTGCCGACGGTGAAAATATCCGCGATAGTTTTCCTGATCACCGTATAAACTTTCTGTCCGAAATATACTAATTATCAGATAGCACCATCCTTTAAAATGCTGATGAGTTTTTTTCGCCTGTTTTTCTTGTCTGTTAAAAGATGTCCATAACACGTGGAAAGTAAAAAAATTTTGGACGATTCATTAGCATTAATTTTATTTAATCTATATGAATAAAAAAAATTGACTTTAGCACGATATGTCAAAATCTACCAGGAAAATTTAGGGTTAACTCCCATAGTGTTAATTTTTCAGACATGTAAGTGAATTACCCAAATTGTTACCGTTGTCAAAATATCTATTTATTGTTTCACAGGTAAATGGAATGTATTTATACCTTTCGCGAACGATAACGAATGATATCAGAAATATTTTCGCGATATTAGGTACTGATGTATCATCATCATCATCATCATGTCAGCCGAACGACGCCCACTGCTGGGCATAGGCCTCCCCCAATAATACCTTGATAATAATATTCTTGACAGATAAGTACACCCGCCTTTATTATGCATAGGAATGTAGATCTGTATAAATATATAACCCCATTATCTTTTAATCTAGCTATTATTACTTTTATCTATACTAATATTACCTATAAAGCTTAAGATTTTGTTTGTTTGTTTGAATCAAACTATAATTTTAGCCTACCGGCAAAAGGTGATACCTCTATGGCTGCTGATTCGGCTTGTTGTTGGCAGTTTTTGGAGAGACTTTGTACCGATCCGGAACTACAGGCGGACGTCTGGGTAGGTGAGGGGAGGCTTGGTAGCTCGGCCCACCTTGTTTGCCTCTCTGGACTTGAGTTCTGGGTAGGCTTCTTGAGTTTAACGGGCGCGTTGCATGTGCATAAGGCCGGGTTGAGTACGACGTTGACGGTTGTGGTTCGAACGATCTCTTGATTTGCAATCCGGATCGCACTGCAGTCTGATTTGCTTTAATCTTATCCCCTAAGTTTTCGCCAAATAAAAAAGAGTCCCGTTTTACCCCCTCCACTATATTTAAGAATTTCTTGTCTAGACTGAATGTTATTAATTTCCTTCTAGCTAAGGTGTTTTGACAGTGCAGGTCTAATAACACTTGTCCCAACTTCTGAAAGTTTCTTTATTATATCAGTTTTATCCATTTCACCATCAATAAGGGTTGACATCAAAATCGTAATAGCTGATATACCCTTTCCGAGATGATTTTGAGCTTTTTCAAGACGGGAATCTCTTTTTTTGGTTGATTCCGTCAAAACAGAAGCAATTTCTTGGTTAAGAACGGGAGCCTTAAGTAATTTGAATATAACATCACGCTACGACCAACAGAAGCGGAGCATTTCTCAATCTAGGCTGTATGTTTTAGCAGGTTTTTTCCGTTTTCTCAAATATTAACTGCGTGGCACAGCTATGAGTGATATTTTGTACCTACCTTAATCTCTAAATTATCCATCATCACAAAACAAATAATGGATAGAAAAAAAGTATCCCGCCTGCAAGCTATTTGCAGGGCT
Source organism: Crambus lathoniellus (assembly GCA_949710035.1). Taxonomy (NCBI): domain Eukaryota; kingdom Metazoa; phylum Arthropoda; class Insecta; order Lepidoptera; family Crambidae; genus Crambus; species Crambus lathoniellus. The sequence goes on along the minus strand of OX453309.1, from coordinate 28,123,643 downwards.
GGTGGTTTTTTTACAATCTCAATTTTGCCTTTAAACTAATCTAGGTTTAAAGGTACATCTCCCAAATAAAAAAATGATTTTTTTCTAGAATGTGCGAAAGGTGCCAAATGTCCCGGTTTGTGTCACTAAGTCACTAATTGATTACTGAACCTTTGGAATTATAGAGAAAAATCAATACTAAACCCAGGTTAAATCATTGTATTCTTATGTGCTGGAACCCAAACAGTTACTATACAATAATTTAACTGCAATAAACAAAGGTTTATAATAACTTTCGTCCAAGGCAATTAAAATTTTCATAGAAAAAACATTTATAACACAAAATGGCGTTTATTGAAAAACAAAATGTATGTCAAGGAATTCTAACGATTGTTATTTTCACCTTAAACTGCCAAAAATAAACAAAAGTTATTAAGATAACTTTTATAGCAAAAAATCCAATTTGTAACAATCTGTCGTTTGTTTGTACATATTTTTTGTCTAAATCTTAAAAAGCAAACGATAAAAATCCATAATTAATTAATAAATTACCAATATTACCTACACACGTTGCGTGTGTAGACAACATATAATAAGTTAAAACATATGGGTAAAACATACTTAAACAGGCATAAATCTTTCAACGTTTTGGTACATTTGCATTTTCGGTAAATGATTCAAACACATCAAAATGTGGGTGTTGTTCAGTAATACCGAGATTAATTGATGAAATATTGTTGACTTCAAACAAAGGGCAATATGTCATACAACTTTCATATTACCTAAATAATTACTCGAGGAATCCCTTTTATGAGTCAGATTTTGAAATTTTACTGAGCTTCTTATTTTGGCATTATAAGTGAAAGATTTTTAATGATACATTAAGCACTGTATCAATAAAATTCTATATGCAGAAGTAAGTTTATTCTTGGTGTTTTAGATTGAAACAGTAACACCTTCCATTTCAGGAGCATTCCATGAAAACATCAACTTTTGTCCCGCATGTAAACGTATAGCAGCACCAAGAAAGATATTTTGAAAACAGTGAAATAAGTTTTTAGTAAAAATTTCATTTTTATGGCAAGTTTTTTTGCTGACTGTACTATAATATTGTATTGTCATCTGAACCAAACCTGCATACAAAATTTCAGCTCCATCGGACACTGGGAAGTGGGTCAAATTAAGCTTGCAAGATTTGTCCCCCACTAACTAACTAACTAACATGGCAAGTTAATAAAAAGTTTGTAAAAAGATACTGATGGAATGTAATGCGAAATGAAATATTCTGATATCAATAGCAGTCCTTTTAGCTAATCAGAAGTATACTAAAGCATCGCCTTTCGTATGCGACATTTTGGTGGAATGTTCCTTCATAACATTGATGTTGAACAACGGTGAGCATTAAATCAAGTTAGTTGATAGACTGACAGGATAACTTATAGTAGAGCTCTGTAGCTTTTTTGTGCTTATGCTTTTCAAATATTGTTACTTGAACTGTATCCACAATAAATATATAAATAAAGTAAAGATAGGGTGGATTATTGAAGTGAAAACTTCTTTTTGTGATGGGTAAAAAATGTTAAACTCGCGTCAGGATCACGTGACCGTCAGCTCGTAAGACGGACACGTGACCTGATCGAAAAACTGTTACAATTCATTAGAATACGAAGGCAAATTTCGCCATCGTTTCGTCTTACGAATTTCGATCTGACGGTCACGTGTCCTGACACTCCTGACGCGAGTTTAACGTTTTTTTTTCATCACAAAAAGTGCACAACGCCGCGCCGCTAAAGAAGTTTTCACTTCAAAAAAACAGCCCAACTTCCTCAGTATCCAGACGAGCGTGTCGAACATTCCATACAATGTTTGATCAAACCCTTATCGTGGCCAAACAGGAAATGGATCCGAGATGAGGTGGTGGAGCGTCACAGCGCAAACACCAAACGTGTTTGTACAAACATTTTACCTAACATTGGCCCTTGCCTTTGACGCTGGCCGATTGTCCGCAAACAATTCCCTGAAGGTTCGATGGAGAATTTGAGATCATAAAGACAGTGTTATCGAATTTTTGTCTTACGTTAGTAGGTATGTCTTTTTTAGAACAAAACTCTTTCTTGTGACGTAATGTTGATCACCACACGTAGGTACACTCGGTTTTATTTCGCATACTTAGTTGCCGTTAGTTACTTACTACGCTGGCTCAGCGACCCGAAGTGGATCTTGGCCTCCGACATTCAATTCAATTCAATTTGACGACTCTGTATGAAATATGACAGGGAGAAAAAAGTCCTTGTCGAGTTTCTTGCCGGTTCTTCTCGTTACAAGGCCTCCCGCCGTACGATTTGCGAACCGATAGCGTAGCTTCATCGACGTTCACAAGTGCTGTATCAGCCTAAAATGAAAAATTGATTTTGAATTTTGAATGTTGAATTTTGAATTTTGACATTAAGGCGAGGATTCCCGACCGAAATAGGCACGCTAACGCTTGCTCGGCCGGGCTCGATACACTTCACGCGGACGCAGCGGCAGCCGGCAGTGAACTGTGAACTCGCGGGCGCCCCGCGAATCGAAAATCACTTAAAATTCAATTAAAATTAACTAATAAAAAATTCAAAATTATGACGGCCGGAATCCCTTGGCTAATCGAAGACACTCATTTTCGTATATTTTTCACTAACTAAAACCAAGTACTTATACTGCAAGTATATTTGGATTACGATTAGACGGATGTTTGGGATTTTATTTGACACAGTAAAATATCACCAATCGAAAAAAACAGCCGGAAGCACTAGATAAATAACTGTAAAATAACATATATTTTTTCAAAGTTTTAAGTACTTGTGATTTGCGAGTAATCCATAATTTAAAATACCCTATTTTGAGGAATCGCAGCCTTAAAGGGCGCCATTCCTTCCTGTTTTGTTATTATTAATTATTCCTGTTATTATTATTATATTCTGTGTTTCAATTTGTGTTACCTATAGGTAACACAGATACATCAAATGACCCTCAAAAACGTTTATACGGTTTGACTGCGGAACCAATCGAAAGTGATTCTCAAACAATTTTTTGCGCTATTATATTAATATATTAATAACACATGAGCACAGAATATATAATAGTACTTAGGTACATGAGTATCTTGACTCATGTGTTTAGACTTGCTTATGCTAGCAGTGAGAGGATCGGTTTAAAAGTAAATTTATGTAGCTTTCTTCCGCAAAAAATATTTATTTATTTATAATTATTGTGTCTATGACAGAGACAGGCTTTTAAATTATTATTTATTTATTATTGAATCAGAATCTAAACTATCAGCGACTGTGAGTTGTACGAAAGGTGAACAGGTATAAACGATCCAGTTAACGACTTTATCTTTTAACAAATCTATTAGGATTACATGGAATATTGCTTGCAATAGGTTTATAATTGTGCAAGTAATCAAAATTAATTGGGTAGTGTTAAGTTGCTTAAATAATATATAACAATGTTACTAATAGTACCTAAGTAATTAAAAATCATTTATTAATAAAAGAAAATACCTTTAAAAACTATTAAAATACAATAATACTAATTAATAAAAGTGAGCAAGCAAAGACGACGACGATATATTTGAAAAGAGCTTTTACGAATTTCATAAAGACACAAAAAATTGCAATGATCAATGACACAATAGTGTAAGTACTTTCTTCAGTAGCATTCGACAACTATTCAACACATACATTATACACAGAAATAAGATGTCAGAAACGTACATTTACACCTCAGACTCTAACTTGAAATGCCACTGATTTATCTCAAATCATGTCACAATACAATATGACCCATGTTTCTTCGACGATAAGATTTACCCACGGCAGCTGTATTGTTTTTGCCACCAAACTGTGAATTTTGCAAGTAATTTATGGAGCTTGCATAAGGTTGTGAACTAAGGTATCGCTTACGGTGATTAACTGGCAGGTAACAAGTTCATTGTGGACTGGTAACGTGTCTATTATGCGCCCATTTACGAAACAAATACCTACTTATTGTGACACATAGGGAAATAGTACCTAAATACAATTTATGCAGAGTTACGACAGTTTATTTTATTGAAAAATGGAAAATGAAGTATTTCGAAAAAATCGATCCGTCTCACAACCAGCTAAAATAGATATTATGAATTATAAACAAAAATCATGACAAACAAATTGGTTAATTTACAGTAAATAAAAAAAGACTTCTATACTTTTTTAACCTAAATCTTACTTAAGGTGGTTTGATGAGCTCAGTAGCGCCACCAATGGAAATAAATCATTTACGATTTATCAAGGGCTTAGAATAAAAGTTTCGGTTATTTTGCGCAAATAGAAGAGTAAAATGCAATTTTTTATTGTTTTTTCATGGCCTCAAATATGAGCATTCAGTTATGGATCTCGATATTGCTAAATGTGGCCACTTTTGGCACTATTGAGATTCACGACTTATTGCGTAAGTTTGAGTTCTTAAAAGTATATTTATAAAATGCATTTCACTCTTTTATTTGCGCAAAATAACCGAAACTTTTAATCTAAGCCTTTAATAAAATGTAATTGATTTATTTCCATTGGTGGCGCTACTGAGCTCATCGAACCACCTTAATATAACTCTCCTAATGCTACGTATGGTATCATGACTGAGATCAACTTTGCTTTGATATTCTCTATAAAATGACATGGCCCGCGATAGAAAGCTGTGAAAAAAGTTTCGCTTATGCTAGTAAAAGCTTAATAAGTCTTTTATTTATTTATTTATTTTATTTAGGTTCACCAGTGTTTGCTTACGTTGAAACATTTTGACTTAATACTACACAATAGGTACTTAAACTAAACGTAACAAACTTTTAAGGTAAACACAGCATGCACAATAAAAAAGAGAACACTTAAATCTAATAATTAGTAGTCTTATTTAGTTTCAGCTTGATCTTGAAATTTTCTTTAAATATCTTAGGACTCAACGTAACAATGCACTAAATCTGACGATTGCAATAGTTGTTTACTACTAGCCCGCGGCTTTGCCCGCGTTGACTAGGTTCACGACGTTATCTCGAAGGAGTGTGATGTTTTTCCGGGATGAAAAGTAGCTTATGTCACTCGCCAGCCCCCCCTAGCATGACCAACAAAATTCGATGTGATATGATAAGTTATCCGGTTTAACTGTCAAAAGACTATGGATTTTGACGTTTGAATGTCGATAAGTCGCTCTATCATTCGATACATATCACGTTTTGGGTGGTCATGCTAGGCTTACAGCTCCCAAACTATCTCCATATCACGTCGACCCGTTGCTCCGTTTTGACGTGAAAGACGGACAAACAAACAAACACACTTTTACATTTATAATTTAAATATGGATAGAATCGATAGGCAAAATCGAAAAAATTTCAAACAAGCTTAGAAAAATCATAATTAAAAGACGATAAACTGAACTCAGCAAAACGAATAAAAACCCACAATTAGCGAATAATGTTAAAACGTGTAAGTATACGTTTAAATGCTTCCTGTGAACGGTATGACGATAACTCGCAAACATCAAACTCTTTGAAACATTATTTAAATAGGCATTAAATACCAAAGCAGTAATCATAATAGATCATTGTCATATCTCGCCTAGCGCATATGCAGACATGATGCTAATTTATGTAGTCGTCGAGTCTTTTTGATAATCATTGATTTATGAGACATCGCAATCTGGAAGGATTAAACGGTAACCTCTTTTAACATTTTAGCTTTCGAATTAATTTATATGAACTTTAAAAGCTTTTAGCATGTGTAATTAGTGCAGTTTCTCTAGAGCTTACGCCATTTTTGCTGCACTATTTGCTTTTTATCAAAGATTCCAGTTTATTTCTCGAGAACATAAAAATATCTATTAAGTATCTACCTAGTTTATATCTATAAAGAGGTAATATGTGATGGATCTATTTATAAATTATTATATCCATTCCCATCCCCTTTTGAAAATAGCTAAATATATTCTAATCTAAAGTTTCAGAATCACGAACATATAACAATATGACAGACTTTTTGTAAGATAAGATAAAAATATTCTTTATTCACTTAGACATAATAAATATGTACTTATGAATCGTCAATATTTTCCTACCACCCATTCAAGTAATAAAAGCCTTTCCTTAATACTAGAAGAATATGCTTCATAACTTGTAAATTTAAAGCTTCTAACGATAAGGTTTTCAATAAAAGATAAAAGATCCACATAAATATCGCCCTAACCTTAGCTTAAAAGCTTATTTGTTAAATTAAACTAGGCATGCAAACATATTCACAGGAAACATTTAAGAAACGTTTCTCATGGAAAATTATCACTATCGAAACATTAGTGATAAGAGTTCCATTATTGTTATATAACAAGTAGGTACATAGACTATAACAAAGAATAGTTTACTTTTTGACAACAAACTGCCTTAATATTTACGTGCAAGCACCGAGAACCGTCCGCCGTCAATGATTAATTTTGCAAGTGGTAGAACCACAAAAGACCTCAACTGTCGTCCCTTCTCAGATTAATGAGAACGACACGTCTCGTTCGCGAAGTGTATAATCTGTGACAATGTCAAGAGGACGTCCAGACAAGTCCAAGCGTGAGGAATCAGACGTCAAATAACGGCTGAGCCGATTACCATGGATGCTACGGGGACAGGCAGGACTGACTCCTTGAGAGGTTTGAAGATCTTCCTGTTCGAATATTGACACTAAGTTAATATTTATAAAATTGACGATGTTCTGTTTTTAAGTGCAAGCCACCAAAAGCTATAGGTTTACTTGCACGCATCTATAGGTACTAATATTATAAAGAGTAAAGATTTGTATGTTTGGAACGAATAAACTCAAAAACTACTAGACCGATTTCAATATTTTTTTCACCCTCAGAATGCTACATTATCTCTTATTAACATAAGCTATATTTTATCCCGGGAACGAGTACCAGGATCCAAGAGTTTTATATATTTCGACTAATAGACACTTTCTTTTCTTTAAATACTGAACTTTAAATACCAATTAATCTAAATATTAAAGAATTTCCAAGATCCATTAGCTTGTCATGTTATACTGATAACATACTCGTACATCTTACCTAACTGTATCTTTCTTGTTAACAAATGAGATCTCTTTTAACTACCTCACCAATTGCCATTGAAACATAACAAAATTAGATGTGGTCATTACTTCTAGCAAGTCTGACTAATAATGTCTAACTATCGAACGAATTACTGCTCGACTATGATTTTTACAGCATCCATCATAGTACTATATTATAAATGCGAAATGCGAAGTCGCAGGCGAAACGCTAGTAGGCTTTTATTTTATTATCTTGTTTAAGAATTTAATTTTAATACTTCTTATTTATTTTAAAAGCAATATTGCAAAAGCTGCTTATGATCAGCACTTGTGGATAATTGCAACTGCATAATCCCTTCCGACAGTCGTTCGTTTTCTTAACACGTTAACCAATGGTTTGAGTATTTCATATTTAACATTTAATTTAACTCCGAATAATAATTGTGATTAGCTTTGAAGTTTCCTTTCTGACTTATTATTTATAACGAAGCAGATTATGAGGATTTACATGCTGCAAAATTTTGACTTAGGTACTAAAAATTTGTAGCAAACAAAATTAGTAAAGTTTTTTACCTGTATGCTCGCGAAATTTGATAAAACAAATTAAGTTTGGACAAATTTGGGTTAATGTGTGCACGTCCCGAGCTTATTCTATTTTACAAACTTTTTATTAACTTGCCATGTTAGTTAGTTAGTAGTTTGTTAGTTAGTGGGGGACAAATCTTGCAAGCTTTATTTGACCCACTTCCCAGTGTCCGATGGAGCTGAAATTTTCTATACAGGTTTGGTTTAGATGACAATACCATATTAAAGTACAGTCAGCAAAACAGGTTGTCATGAAAATGATTTTTTTACAAAAAACTTGTTATATTACTTGTTATGTAATATAACAAAGAGTAAAGTTAAAATACTGTCAAACACAATGTTTGCAAATAATCTTATAGTCAGACAACTCAAGAATGAAGCAAGTTAGTTTCATATATTACAAGAGACACAAATAGTTTAAAATAATTTACAAAAATGATTATTTATTCACGGAAAACAGAGTAATACATAAGATTTGTTTAAATTTATAAAGTTCGTCTGTCTTGCCAACATTGGGCATGTGAAAATTAGGTACAGAGTTGTGAATATTGATATTAAAGTTTATACTAAACAATTTTATAAATAGATATTAGTTAAGTATGTCACATTATTAAAACCATTTATCACATTATTATAAAATTATGTCAACTAATTAGTTCGTTATTTATATCAATTTATAGTCTAGAACTTTATACCTAGATATTATGTCATATCTTAAAATTAACATAGTGCATCTTCTTGATACTTGTATCCAGCAGCGAATACTGCAGCTACTATCAATATGCTTTAGTAGTAACGTGCACTAATATGCAAAAAAAATTAAAACTAAATAAATTATACAAACACTCCGCCCTAGCATTCAACTGAACCCAAAGTGGCCGTGAAAGCAAAATACAAGAAAGTTCAGATACCACAGACAACTTAAACACTAACCAGGGCTCAGACCCCGATAAGTTCCGAATAAAGTTAATGGAGTGCGAAGCACTGCGCACGCGACACTCGAACCGATACACTAAAAGCTTGCCACCGATAATGTTGTAGCACCGAAGATTTATTTCCTTTAGCATCAAATGCTCTGATTAATGACCTTAAGATATTTGAAGTAACTGGTTTATAATTATTAGGATTCGGCACTTTAAAAGAAATAATGGAAGATATAAGCTCCGCTGTCTGTCGCTATGTGTGTCACGATCTTTTTTACTTACTTTTTACTAAAACATAACAATCATAATAAAACAAAGCCTGATATTGAATTGACCTAGAATAACGCAATGTGACATTATTGCAAAGGCGTTTATAAACAGTCAACAAGCTATTCAAAAACCCCTACTAGGCATATTTTAAGATTTTTTTGGAAGCAAAACAGCATCGCATCGGCCATAAAAAAGCTAATCAAATTTATGTCAGACTCTCTTGTTAGTAAAAGTGTATGGATTAAGGAAACACTTGTCGTTACCTTATAAGGAGCGAAAGCGACAAGCTGATAATATAATGTGGTTTTCTATTCCACGTTTCCTTTTTCCAAAACTGTCATCTCTTAAAAAGGTATTTGTATTGTGTCTTTTAAAAAGCTTATGTAACTGCCCTTAGAACGGGTGTCCCAAAAGTAGGTATAGGCACAGCGGTGACACTCCGTGTACGTGAGAGTTCGATCGCCGGTGACATTTTACCGGCGCTAGGGTTGATACCGAAATGGAAAACGACTTATACCTACCAAAGGAGATTATACATAGGATGTTATAATAATGTAAACTTGTGTAAGAACATTTAGGTTATGAAAGACACGTTCAATATTCAATCAACTTTTATTTATTAAATATCTTTACAAATGGGAAATAATAAAACTTCCGACAAAATAAAATATGAACGACAGATAATAAAATACTTAAATAAAAAACCGAGCAGCGTTATATTTTGTTTGCGAAAAATTTACTAAACTAGCGACAATTTACGATTCGAGTCGAAAATACTTTATTAGAATATGTTCAGGAATGCGTATATCTCGGTAAAAAAGTATCATTTTCTTCATCTAGAAATCAAGATGAACTAAAAAGACGAACTAACATCACATGGAACAAGTTTTGAGGAACAAAGACATTTTATAATGAAAACTTCCGATGAGACGCAAAAAGAAAATTCTAGATTCGTGTCTCCTACCCTGTCTCACATACGGCTGCCAAAGCTGGATATATAATAACAACACAAACAATAAAATACAGGTATGCCAAAGGTCTATGGAACGTAGTATATTGAACATAAAAAGAAAATACAGAATTAAAAAACTAAAAAAACCCGTCTGCGGTGCAAAAAACTAAAAAGAAAAAAACAAGCAAAAAAAGATCGATTGTGGATTGAATATGTTCCGCCTGCTTCCAAGAATTCTCTTACTTAAAATTTGTATTAAGTACCTAATATATATAACGCTGCATACAATTTACTAGTAAGAAAGAACTAAGAACATATTCAATCCACAATCGATCTTTTTTTGCTTGTTTTTTTCTTTTTAGTTTTTTGCACCGCAGACGGGTTTTTTTAGTTTTTTAAATTCGTTTTTTTTTATTTTAAGATTTTTAGTTAAATGTTCTATGTACATGAGCAACTTCACGAAAAACCAAAATTCTAAACAACTCCTGTTATTATCGCCTCCTAATAAATAATAAACCACAGAAAATAAAACTTCTAAACCAAAATTCTAAACAACTCCTATATGCAATAATAAACCAAAGAAAATAAAACTTCGTGACTAAGGTCCGGTTGCTCGTACATTTAACTTTTGTCAAAATTGACAAAAGTAAAATTTAACTGTTGTCAATTTTGACATCGGTAAAAGAAAAATACGTTGGTTATGGGTTAAAAGTGTTGTCTGTACTATTTTATTAACCTTCCCTTAATTACTAATGTCAAAATTCAAACCACCCCCACCCTGTCGGTTATTTTGACCGCCGTTAAATCTGTAATTTGACTGCTCGTTAAAGTAACCGCTGCTTCAACAACGCTTTTTAAATTTGACCGCCGGTTAATTTTACTTTAACCATAATTTAACCCTATAGTTAACGTAACCAAGCTTCGAGCAACCGGACCTTAGTTAACTATCAATTAAAACAATTTCGTTAAAATTCGACGAACAACTTATTTAAATTAAAATTAATAAAATAAAATATCACGTCATTCATTTAACATCGCAATTCGGCCAATTCGCATCTATCTATCATTATTGTATCACAACACAACCAAGGACAAGGAATTTATATTATAAATTCCTTGATCACAACAATCAACAACTCAAGTTATTTCAATTTATTTAAAGTTTTAAATACACTCACATAACAGTATTTTATGTTTGCCAAACGTTAGCGCGTACTAATCGACTATCAGCGCCATCTAGCTGTGACCAAAGAAAACCTATATAAAATTAAAAAATGAATGTTGATAAGCGCAAAACTCGAGAACGGTTAGGCCAATTCGGCTAATTTTTTTTTCATATGTTCTATAAAGCACGCGGGAAGGTTTTTTATGAAGAAACTGCGTGAAAAATAGTAAAACAACACTTTTTATTTTTCCCATAAAAACAATTAGCACTTATTAGTCGAAATTAGTTCAAAACATATCACTTATTTATATTTTCGTCATCGTCTTTGTAACCTCCTCATTTTGATACCCCACTCGATGGGATAAAAAAATATTTTTTTTACAATGCACAGAATATATCGCCTAAAAGCCGCCATTTTGTTTTTTTGTTAATTTTGATGTCCCATTGTCACTCGGCCCGTTAAGACGAATCTGACGACGTATCATTTATTAAAATCGGTTCATCCGTTTAGAAGTTACGAGGGAACATAGAAACGGACACACATACATACAGGTCAAATACATAACGCTTTTTTGGCTTCGCCGCAGACGGGTAAAAATAAATGTAGACATAAGAAAATCTACAAATGTAATCGACGCCTTAAAACATTGCAAAAAACTTAAATGGAGGTGGGCAGGCCACATAGCACGGATGGACAAAGAAATATGGACACAAAGAGTAACTATTTGGACAGGACCAACTAATAAAAGGAAAAGAGGTAGACCAAAAGAAAGATGGCTTGATAATAAATAAGCTACTAACAATGGGACACATATCCAAGTGTCCGAATAAAATACTAAATCGTCAAAAGAAAATACCTACTAAGTTAGCGACAAAAATACTGAGTGAGTGAATCAATAATCGCCCAAATAAAAATTAGTCCTCTTAATAATTATTTATTATCGACTGAATTTTAACAACTTTCGCATTTTTTGGCTTCCTAGTAGTTCCTATTTGAATGTATGAAGATTGCGCCAGCCCTCGGCCAAGGCATTCACCGACTGCCTATTCCCCGCCCCGCGCGCCTCTCACGGCCCCCGCTCACATCGAGACACCCACACATAGCCGCAAGCGATTTTACGTGCACACATGCTTAAGTGTCGTTTCTTTTCGCGTTAGTGTATATATTCTTTGGTATAGGATGATTTGTCTCAATAAAACGCGAATGGATTGGAATTTCTTCGTAGTTTTATTTAATTTTAAAGAAGAGACTTGTACAATTTTACCTGAATAGAATCCTACTAATATTATAAATGTGAAAGTTTAGATGTTTGGATGTTTGGATGTTTGTTACTCAATCACGCCAAAACGGCTGAACGGATTAGGCTGAAATTTGGAACACAGATACTTTGTAGCCTGGAGAGGAACATAGGCCACTTTTTATCCCGGAAAAATGTCACATTCCCGCGGGATAACGTCGTGTAGTCCACGCGGGCGAAGCCGCGGGCGGAAAACTAGTATCTAATAAATGGCTGCCTCGGGCATTTTTGCTGTGTGCAAGTTTTTCATGACACTTTCACACATTTCGCTGCTAATTTCACACATTTCTCTACTTATTTCACCAATAACTCGGCGATTATTTTGTCTATATTGTCTATGTTTTTGTGGATCGTTGTTGTAGACTTTATCTTTGACGTAGCCCCAAAGAAAGAAATCCAGTGGCATCAGATGGCGAGATCTCGGTGGCCATTTGACATCACCTCTTCTTGAAATTACGAGATTTTTCGATCTTTCGACGAGTGTTTGTAATTGATCGTGAATTTTCGTTAAATATTTGTATAACTTCTATGCGCTGTTTTATTCTGAAACGCTCCACGATTAATTTTACATGTGTCAAGATGACGTATGTCAAATTTCAACCCACCATCTTGAATATTTCGGAAATAGCGCGAAATTCAAATCCTATACGTACTTTTGAGACACCCGTTAGAAAGTTAAAAGAAATATTAGTGTATTTTAATACTTTAAAGAAAGTTTGAGGTTACATAAATAGATGCATGAGTAAAAGGATTTATTGTCTGAATCAGGATCTACAGAATATTACAAATAATGAGAAATACTGCTTTTCGTTTAACAATAAAACGCAGTAGACGGCAAATGTCCGTTAGTTATACATTTAACGCCTTCTGAAATCGTCCATTACTTATGATTTATTGCGAGAGACGTATTATTTCTCCCTCATTTATAAAATTGCATTACCTATTGTGTTTAGAGGATTCGCCTTTATTGTAAGGAAAGTTCATTACAACTTTTGTCGGCATTACAAATATAATTTCAACTGAATTATTTGTTTGTATTACATTGTACCTTAAGAAGGAAGAGTCCAGCATCGCTTTACTTTATATAAATAAATATTGTTAATACCTAACCAACTTTATGTTTGTACCATATTTCTGAAACTCAGTCTAAAACACTGAACTTATGACGGTGCACGGTGGTTCGTTAAATTATTAATAAATGGTAGATACACTAATCTAAATATTATCCTAGCTAAGCAAAGTGATCTAAGAATAGAGTTTGAAATAAATTAATAGAATTACAAATGCTTTAAACTCATATTCGATATAAGTACATTACAAGTTGAAGTCCTTCGCATAAAAATCAGCACTGCTACCGTTTTCCCAATTGACCCTCGTAATATTATCAAAACGAAAAAGACATTCAACACATTCTTACACTTCTTTTTATCTTCATGCAACACATTCTTGCACGCCACTTCGAAACGTTTACTATCACATAACTGTTTCACGTTAAGTTTCTTATTATCACCATATTTATCTTAATCTCCATTCGACGTTTCTGCATTAACATCCACGTTAATTCCATTCATCGGTACACAGACCTTTACGGCTCGAATCCGGTCCATATTCCCTCATTCGTCAGGGAGGTAATCTACCATTCGCATGCGCCTGAAGCCAATCTCCATTTTTATGACACCTAGTGTCGGTATACGAATCGTTAGCTGATTGCTATATCAATAAATTAACTAAATCCCGCTTTCCGCTATTTACAAGTTTGTCTTCAAGATCTGAATTGGGCTCACTCAATTTTGGGTCCTAATTCACAAGCTCATAAGTTTCAACTTCGAATGTGGTATTATCTAAATTTTTTGCTGCTTTGTTTCATAATCGATTCTCTCGTAATTCCCGAGCGTTTCCATTCATCATTAACTCTTCCAGTATAACTACCGTAACAGGTCTGATTTTACGCGCCGCAGGTTTATTGGTTTTATTGGCGATTGATATCCAATAGTTATGTTCTTTTAATAAAGCGCCGGCCTTTATGTTCTTCTTTATCTTGAATACAAATGGGCTTATTAGGTATGTTTTTAAAAGATGCCACAAAGGTTTTTTTTATATTTTGTCTCCATCTGAATGGTTTTAAATCTAATTAATTAGTTCCTATGAATTCTACGGCTGTGCATCTCATTTGAATTTACATTTCGTGGGAAATTATGTTGTTTTGATATAATTTAAAATGCCGATTCTATCGCGGAATGCATCAAGTATGCATGACAAATTTTCTTAATAATTTCACCTTAAACTGTTTTAATGGTCAATACTATACTTCCTATGTACCTTTAACGTTACAGCAAATCGAATTCATAATCATAAAAATCTGCTGTTCATAAATACAGATTTCAAAGGTTTTGCCAAAACATCTAATGAAAAATACATTACATTTTTCTGAACAAAAAATCTGGACGTAAAAACATAAATAGTTTTGCTCTCATTTTTTAAAGTTATAAAAATGCAAATGAGTCGAATCCACTATTAAAATTTTTTCAAACAATAGTTCACCCTCCATGAATAAGATATCAAAATCTTCCCATAAAAATACCACCGTTTCCAATTTTAGTATTATATCCTCGATTTTACAACCTAAGAGCAAGTCTCGTGTTAAGCCAACAATATATGACCTCGGAATATTGTTTTGATACGTGTTTATCGTTAACAAGTCGATGTAGGGGCTTATCCTTTGCTGTACTAATACTCCGGTCTATTTTAACATGAACTACATCGTAAAACTAGGGAATTGGCTTTTTACAACTATTTACATCGTGTACGTCTTCATTAGGTTGGTTATCGTTTTCACTATTAAACTGATACATTAATTAATACTGACTTATATTTATATTTATAAAAATACATATTAAATTTACAGTCGCACTGTAGCAATAAAATATTATATCAATAAACTAGAAAATATAATATATTTGAAGAGAGCTCTCTCCGTCGTGGGTTGAAACAAAAGCAAATATATTTTCTTGCACGCTACTATAAATAAATAAATATATTTATGACAAAATATCTTGCAAAAGTGAATGCAAGAATCAAATTTTGTATTGCTGTCCTTTTGTCAATTTATACAAAACTGCCGTTACTGATTGACAGACAACGCACAGCTTAAACTGTTGAGCGTCAGAAGCTGAAATTTTTGCATGTATGTTCCTTGGGGAGTGTAGGGAAACACCGAGAGGATTTTTGGAAACTCCCCGCTCTTAGGGGGTAAAAAACTTTTGGGAATATCTCGATTTCACGGGGACAAAGTCGCGGGTGGAGCGCTAGCTCCCAATAAAATCATCACTAATTTATGCAGCAGTATTTCTACACCGCTACTTACCTCGAATAGAATGTTATAGGCCTTCTAGTTTTTATGTTACTTTAATCTCTTTATTACTACTCCATAAGGGTACGAAGAAGTACTCTATCTTATTTTATAGTGCCACTGTTTTGCTTACAAATGTAGGTACACGGATTATCGTGATAAACAACATTAAATTTTTAAGTTGATATTTTTATGAGTTTCTATTTATGATCCATGCTCTCAAAACCATATAGGGCTTGAAATTTTGTGTCGTACAGTCTGCAGCTGATCATGTTTTACAAAGTTATAACAATCTCGTAAAATTATGGCATTCCCTTTATTATGACTATCCCTTCTTAGACGTTCGGATCACAATGAAAATGAAAAATGACATGTTATAAGTCATTTTTAATTTTCATTGTGATCTTTGTGATTGTAATATCGCGCTGACTCTTATTAAAAATCCCGACCGCAGAAACAATTGAAGAACTTCATATATCGGCCCCGTGCGTCTATTAGCATTTTAAAAATTAAGAAAGACTTTTAAAAATTTGAAACTTATGAGACGGCCGGAATATTGCCTATTCAAAGACAATTTACCTATGTGTTTTCGTATATTTTTAGTTAACTAAAACCAAGTATAATGCAAGTAATAGGATTTTTGAATTATGATTAGACGGATGCTTGAAATTAAAAGGGAATAAAAATAAATAACATTTACATTATGTAATTCAGTATAATAAAAGCGAAAGGCTTCTAGTAATAGGAATAAAGTCAAACTCCATAACCATCCATACAGTGCTTCAACGGTCGATTGAACAATTTAAACAATAAAATTATAAATAAAGATAACCGCAACCAACTAATAGGAGTCATCATTCTCCACACACTCAATGTTCCCACGAGTGCTGATCTTCAAGGAGCTAGGTTTAATGAAGTATTTAGAAAAAATCGACCCGTCTCACAACTAGCTCCGATGGGACTCGAACCCACGACCTTTCGCTTTCCGGGCGACTGCTCTCGAGTCCCATCGGAGCTAGTTGTGAGACAGGTCGATTTTTTCTAAATACTTCATTTTCCATTTTTCAGTAATAAAAATTGCATTGTGAATGCAAAAAACTAAAAATTTAAATAAGAGCTAAGTTTAGTTAGTAAACACTTATAAATAGACGGGTTAAAGTTTTGAGTGCCTGACTGAACAAAATATCAAACATAAATAAATAAATAAATGCAAGAATCAGTGGCATTATTTAAACTAATATTATAAAGAGAAAAGATTTGATTGTTTGTTTGTTTGCTTGGATCGAATAGGCTCCGAAACTACTGGACCGATTTAGAAAATTCTTTCACTATTAGAAAGATACATTCTTCCCGAGTGATATAGGCTATATTTTATCCTGATATTCCCACTGAAACGGGTACCACGCGGGTGAAACCGCGAAGATCCGCTAGTTATAAATAAAGGAAAACAAACTGATCAACTAAACAAAGTCCGTAAAAATCATTACAGGGTGATCTATATTAAAGACAATTAATGAGTTTGAAATGACACCTTAATTCAATAAAAAATACTTATAAATCACTCATGTTATGTTATAGCTTTAACTATCGAAGTCATAGGGCGATATTACACGGTTTACTTCTGCCTTTAAATTAAAAAGTAAAAGTGAATTATTCAATGTCAATATTAATTTCACTTTTGCGTTCAACGTTCAATGCAAGTGAACGAAAGTTGAAAGTGTAAACAAGGTGTAAACATATAAAAATTGAATTGTCTTTTTCTGTCCGCTATTTATGTTTAGGACTTGCCTGGTCATGTGATTTTTTTAGGTCTTCTCATTACGTGTCCATACAACTTTAGACGTAATTCGGACAACTTCTCTTCGATTGGTCGAACTTTGAAACTTCCCCGGTACTGGTGGTGTGTACCACTTGACTACAGAGGCGGTTAAAGGATAGTTTTTGATGACCCATTCCATCACAAATCGCACTGAATGATGGCTAACTGCCACTATAGTTATGTTATCGACGATGCATTTTGCTACTGCACCTTCTAGCTCCTCTTGTGTGACCCGCGCTACATCACTCTCTTTGCCTAGCCTTATCCCATTTTATTTGGGGTCGGCTCTCTTCGCCATTCTTCCCCATACGATACGGTTCTGAGTCGTCACATTATTAACTTGGGCTTTCTTCAGGTCGTTGTTGATTACGGATATCCAAGTTTGAAGTGGTCTCCTTGGCTTTCTCGGTCCGGTATTTATGCTTAGGACTTGCCTGGTCATGTGATTTTCAGATCTTCTCATTACGTGTCTGTGGGGAACTAATATACTTTTCATCAAGTAACATTATATATTTACATTAAAATATTTATAATAAATATTGTTCACAAGCATCGCCGCGGTATACGCTAACATAGCAGCTGGAATGTGCACGGTCAGCATTAAACGCATAATCAATGCATAACTATCCATATATAGATCGGGAGCGCAGTCCGCGCCCGACCGGCCGTCAGTCTGCATCTATGCTTTCCACGAGACACCCGTGTCGCCTGCGCGCGCGCCGCTTGCTCTTACGTGTTTATAATATAATAAACAACAGTAAACTATTGTTACTAAACTCTTCGTCTTTCGCTTCTCATCCTCCTATATCTGGTGACCACCTTGTTTTGCACGCACGCTTACGCTATGAGTAGTGGGAGTGATACGGCGGAAACTCAAGTCAACGTGAACACGCGGCGTCGACCGCAGCGCAAAATGGCGGAAAGTGACGAACCATACGACGAAAAGGCAACCGCATTGCCACCGATGCCTATGCCGATCAAGATCCCACCGTTTTGGCCAGAAAAACCTGCTATATGGTTCGCCCAGGTGGAAGGGCAGTTTGCCATCTCACGAATAGATGATCCTGCAACCAAATTTTATTTAATTTTGGGCAATCTCGACCGACAGTACGCCGCAGAGGTGGAAGATATACTTACTGGTCCACCGGATTATGAAACACTCAAAACAGAGTTGATAAAACGCCTGTCGGTGTCCAGAGAAAATAAGGTAAAACAGTTACTTATGCACGAGGAACTGGGCAGCCGCAAACCGTCGCAATTTCTACGTCACCTACAGGATTTAGCCGGACCGAGAGTTCCAGACGATTTTTTAAGGACAATTTGGACTAGTCGCCTACCAGCCAGCATGCAGCCCATTATCGCCTCGCAGCCTACACTCTCAGTGAGTGCGCTAGCTGAACTTGCCGATCGTGTCCATGACATTGCGCCCCAGGTGCACCAGGTCACGGCTGTAGCATCATCAGCATCATCACCACTGGAAAACTTGACGCGTCAGATGGCAGAGCTTACCAAACAAGTCAGTGCCTTGACCAGCAGGGTGAACAGCGACAGAGGACGATCTCGTGAACGGCGGTATGACCGATAGCGTAGCCGATCTTCGTCACGTCGTTCAGAATCCAGCAGTAGGAAGTTTCCAACCTGTTGGTATCATTACAAGTTTGGTACCAAAGCAAGAAAATGCCTGAAACCCTGTGACTTTGTGGCGGGAAACGCGACGGGCAATCATCAGTGATGGCGACCAGTGATTGCCAAGGCTCCTCAGGTCGCTTATTCGTTACCGACCCGGATTTAAAAGTGCAGTTTTTAGTGGATACGGGCAGTGATGTTTGCGTGTACCCGAGATCAAAAGTTCGCGAGTGTCATAATAAAACCACGTACCAGTTAAGTGCCGCTAACGGTTCAACTATCGACACGTACGGTTTTATTGAATTAAAATTAAATTTAGGTTTGCGTCGTGATTTACCGTGGCGGTTTGTTATAGCCGACGTCACGAAAGCCATAATAGGGGTAGATTTTCTTTCCCATTATCGCATAATTGTTGATGTTCGTAACCGTAAACTTGTCGATGGTTTAACTAATGTTAGTAGTGTAGCCGCTATAGCAAAAAAATCTGATTGTCTGTTAGTCTCGAGTGTAAAGGTGCAGACTGGTGGAAATAGTAAGTACCATGCAATTTTAGCTGAATTTCCTGAAATCACACGTCCAGCTGGTACTCATATCCCAGTTAAACATTACACTAAACACTACATACGAACCACTCCCGGCCCTCCAGTGTCGTGCTCCCCACGACGCCTTGCCCCGGATAAACTCCGAATTGCCAAAAAAGAATTCGAAGCTATGCTTTCTTCTGGTACTGCTAGACCTTCTGATAGTCCCTGGGCGTCTCCCTTGCACCTTGTTCCTAAGAAGGACAATGGATGGCGTCCTTGTGGAGACTATAGGTTATTAAATGCTCGTACAATCCCAGACAAATATCCTATTCGGCACATACAAGATTTTTCACACCATCTTTCAGGCTGTAAAATATTTTCTACTATAGATATGGTTAAAGCGTATAATCAACTGCCAATTGCTGAAGAGGATATTTCGAAAACTGCGATCACCACACCGTTTGGCTTGTATGAGTTTCCATATATGACATTTGGGTTACGAAATGCAAGCCAAACCTTTCAACGATTTGTCGATGAGATGACTCGAGGGCTAGAGTTTTGTTATCCTTACTTGGATGACTATTTAGTATTCTCAAGGACGCCAGCTGAACACGAAGACCATTTACGTCAGCTTTTCAGTCGTATGAGAGATTACGGCGTTCTCATCAATACCGCAAAATGTGTTTTTGGTGTTTCAGAGATAAACTTTTTAGGGTATCACATCTCGGAGCATGGGACTGAACCGCTCTCCAGTAAGGTACAAGCCATTTCAGACTTCCCCACCCCAAAAACCGTCCGAGAACTCAGACGATTTCTGGGCATGATCAATTTTTATAGAAGGTTCATACCCAAAGCGGCTCAGTTCCAAGCCCCGTTACATGCTCTTTTAGTAGGTAAACTCAAACCAAACCATCCCATAAATCTCTGTGGAGATACCCTGCTGGCATTTCAGAACTGTAAAAATAGTCTGTCAGAAGCAGCATTTTTTTTAGCTCATCCTGATCCCAATGCTAAGTTAGGACTTGTCACTGACGCCTCCGACAAGGCGATAGGTGCAGTATTACAGCAATTTAGGGATGGGGGCTGGCAACCTTTAGCATTTTTCACTAGAAAGCTGAGTCCCTCTCAAATCAAGTACTCACCATACGATAGAGAACTTCTCGCTATCTATGAGAGCATTAAATATTTTCGTCACATGCTAGAGGCTGCCAACTTTACCATTTATACTGACCATCGACCACTTTGCTATGCATTTCATGAGCGCAAAGCCAATTGTTCTCCTCGACAATTCAGACATTTAGATTTCATTTCACAATTTACATCTGATATTCAACACATTTCGGGTAAAGAGAACGTCGTTGCTGACACCCTCTCTAGGGTAGAAGAGCTTCAAGCGCCAGTTGATTGGAGTATGCTCAAGCAGTCACAATCGTCAGATTCAGAGCTCGTAGAATATCTCACAGGTGAAAATTCTCTTCGTCTTAAGAAAATGACAGTCCCTGGTAGTTCTGTTGAATTGTATTGTGACATCAGTACAGCGACCCCCAGGCCATTCGTCCCGAAAGATCTTCGGAGACATGTATTTGACTGCCTTCATTCGCTGAGTCATCCCGGAGCCAATGCGACTGCCAAACTTGTGGCACAACGCTTTGTCTGGCCTCGTATGCGAAAGGAGTGCCGTGAATGGTCTAGGTCGTGTTTAACATGTCAGCGTGTGAAGATAAGTCGACACGTTCACTCACCGCTGGGAACGCTCGACTTACCTTCAGAGCGTTTTAAATACGTACACATAGACCTCATCGGGCCACTCCCGCCTGCTGGAAACTATCGGTACTGCTTGACAGCCGTCGATCGCTTCACGCGATGGCCGGAAGCTGTCCCCCTTACCGATATCACAGCAGAAACGGTAGCCAAGGCGTTTGTCACAAGTTGGGTATCGCGGTTCGGTTGTCCTGCAAACATCGTCACTGATCGAGGCAGACAATTCGATTCCGCTCTATTTCAGCAGCTTTCCAAGTTCATTGGATTCCAACACCGGATGACCACAGCATACCATCCACAGTGCAACGGCCTGGTCGAGCGATTTCATCGCCAGCTCAAGGCAGCAATAACATGTCATGCCGATTCTAACTGGACTGAATCATTGCCGCTTGTGCTGCTCGGTATAAGGAGTGCTTACAAAGATGACCTTCATGGCTCTTCCGCTGAGTATTTGTACGGAGAACCACTACGCCTTCCCGGTGAATTTTTCGGTGACAGTACTCCGTGCTATACCACCGACATATCAGACTTCTTAGCTCGGATGAAAAACTTTGCTCAGAACATCCAACCAATACCTACTCAGCACCATTCTCATCAAAAAACATTCGTGTTTAAAGATCTCGCTACCTGTAGTCATGTTTTCCTTCGTGAAGATATACTACGGGGTGCACTTCAACCCGCATACACTGGGCCACACGAAGTTTTGAAGAGAGGTGCCAAATTCTTTAAACTAAAAATAAAAGACAAAGATGTCACTGTATCTGTAGACCGCCTTAAGCCGGCTTACATACTAAATGACAACATTTCTTTTCCACATAGTACCGTTATTCCCCAGGTTCCTCCGGAACCCGAATATCCTCAACCACATTTGTCATCCCAGGTCAAAAAGACTCGTTCCGGGCGGCATGTCCATTTTCCAGACTATTATCGTCCGTAGACACGGCCTCTGGAGGGGAGTGATGTGGGGAACTAATATACTTTTCATCAAGTAACATTATATATTTACATTAAAATATTTATAATAAATATTGTTCACAAGCATCGCCGCGGTATACGCTAACATAGCAGCTGGAATGTGCACGGTCAGCATTAAACGCATAATCAATGCATAACTATCCATATATAGATCGGGAGCGCAGTCCGCGCCCGACCGGCCGTCAGTCTGCATCTATGCTTTCCACGAGACACCCGTGTCGCCTGCGCGCGCGCCGCTTGCTCTTACGTGTTTATAATATAATAAACAACAGTAAACTATTGTTACTAAACTCTTCGTCTTTCGCTTCTCATCCTCCTATATGTCCATCCATACCAGTTCAGACGTAGGTAATTTGAATAACTTCTCTTCGATTGGTCGGACTTTGAAACTTCCCCGGCACTAGACTACAGAGGCGGTTAAACGATAATTTTTAATTACCTATTCCATCACAAATCGCACTGAATGATGGCTAACTGCCACTATAGTTATCGACGTTGCATTTTGCTTCTAGCTCCTCTTGTGTGACCTGCGCTACATAATTTAAACGAATGTAATCCAATAGGCAAACATTTGGATTCCTCTGGTTTCACAATGGATCCACCATTGTTTCACCCGCTTTAGCGATTGATTGAAATATGTGGGTCGTGGCGGTCTGCCATAACACAACAAACTGATACAATACCGCGTAAATTGACACAGTACTGCAAAACAACGTGGAGGTAAATAGGTAAGACGAATTAGACCTGTAGGTCTAGCACAACTTAGCGCGACTCTTTGTCGCGCTCTTTTCAACCAATCAGCACGTCGCCTTAAGTTACGCCCGCTATCTACGAGCGATCTGATTGGTTGAAAGTGCCCGCGACTCTTTCTCACTCGAGTCGCGCTCAAGTTGTGCTAGCCCTACTGCGCGTGTTAGTATTTCTGTAGAAAGTAATTCTACTAAAGATTCATTTATTTAAATTATTTTTTGTGGAACAAGCATATTATTTACTTAATCATAAAGCAATTCAATTTTTATTTTACACAATATTTGGATCTCGTCTTAAACCAAACGCTACAAATAAATTATGTACTTAGTTTATTAGCGGTGTTCTTTTACAAGCTTTTATGTCCTTTCCATTGTAGGATTGTAGGATCATGTAGGACCATTGTAGGATCTGAAAAGTTCCAGTCAAACCTGGAAAACCGATTCGCTACCGTGGAAACCGCAAATGCTGTTGACGTAAACCAGGCCCTCGAAAATATGGTCGGTATCCTCAGGGAGGAAGGTAAGAGATTTTGCCAAATTCAGCGAAAAGGTAAAAAGTTGAAGTTTTCCGCAGAAACCCTAAATCTCATGAAGAAACGACGTGAAGACCCAAACATCACTTCGTCCGAACAACGGACTCTTAACAAGAAGATTGGATAACTGGTACGCCGTGATCTCCGATGCTCTAATACTCGTTCAATCGAACGAGCAATCGAGCAAAACCGGGGGTCCAAAGTGTTTTTCCAGCCTCTTGGCAGAAGCCACTTGACGAAGTTGATGACGGACAGTGGAGTAATCGTCTCTTCAAAGCCGGAGGTTCTGTCGGAAATTGAAAACTTTTACAGGCAATTATACGCTTCACACGCATCTCGACCTGATCCCGAAAATGAGGATACCAGAGCCATATTGACACGCCACTTTACCGAAGACTTGCCAGAAATCAGCCTGAGCGAAATTGAGAGGGCTCTAAGACAGCTTAAAAATGGAAAAGCCCCCGGGGAGGACGGTGTTACATCTGAACTCCTTAAAGCAGGTGGCAAGCCTTTATTAAAGGAGCTCCAAAACATTTTTAACATCGTTCTCTTTGATGGGAGAACTCCAGAAACGTGGAGTAGGAGTGTCGTCGTGCTGTTCTTCAAAAAAGGAGACAAAACCTTACTCAAGAACTATCGACCTATTTCACTCCTAAACCACGTCTATAAGCTGTTTTCTAGAGTCATCACAAACCGCCTTGCGCGAAGATTCGACGAATTTCAACCCCCGGAGCAGGCTGGTTTTCGAGGAGGATATGGCACCGTAGATCACATTTTCACAGTGCGGCAGATTATACAGAAGACCGAAGAGTATAATCAGCCCCTGTGCTTGGCATTTGTGGACTATGAGAAGGCATTTGACTCTATCGAGACCTGGGCTGTTCTGGAATCCTTGCAACGTTGCCAAGTCGATTGGCGGTATATCCAAGTGTTGAGAAGTCTCTACAATGCCGCTACAATGGCCATCCAAGTACAGAATCAGCAGACTAAACATATTCCCATGCATCGAGGCGTGAGACAAGGGGATGTGATATCCCCGAAACTGTTCACAAATGCTTTGGAGGATATGTTTAAAACGCTGGACTGGAAAGGACGTGGCGTAAACATCAACGGCGAATACATCTCACACTTGCGATTTGCGGATGACATCGTCATTGTGGCCGAAACGTTGCAGGACCTTCAACACATGCTGAACGGCCTAGCTGATTCTTCTCAACGCATCGGTCTTCGGATGAACTTGGACAAAACCAAGTTAATGTTCAACGAACATATTACTCCGGAACCGATTGCAGTACAAGGTTGTACTCTCGAAGTTGTGACGGAGTATGTATACCTCGGGCAAATTCTGCAGTTAGGTAAAAACAACTTTGAGAAGGAAGCCAACAGAAGAATACAGCTGGGCTGGGCAGCATATGGGAAGCTTCGTCGGGTCTTTACGTCGCCTATTCCTCAAAGTCTAAAGACAAAAGTCTTCGACCAGTGCGTCCTACCTGTTATGACATACGGAGCCGAAACGTGGACACTCACGGCAGGGCTGGTTCACAAATTCAAAGTCGCTCAGCGAGCTATGGAAAGGGCTATGCTCGGAGTTTCTTTAAAGGATAGAATCCGGAACGTGGTAATCCGACAGAGAACCAAAGTAATCGACATAGCCCACCGGATTAGCAAACTGAAGTGGCAGTGGGCCGGCCATATAAGCCGCAGGACCGATAACCGCTGGGGTAAGCGAGTTCTAGAGTGGAGACCGCGAATCGGCAAACGTAGTGTAGGACGCCCTCAGACTAGGTGGAGCGACGATCTTTGCAGGGTGGCTGGCAAGAGCTGGATGAGAGCAGCCACTGATCGTGCTCGATGGCGTACTCTTGGAGAGGCCTATGTCCAGCAGTGGACGTTAATAGGCTGATGATGATGATGATGATGTCCTTTCGGTTCAAATCTTGCAAGCTAAATTTGACTCAGTGTCCGATTGAGCTAACACTTTGCTTAAAGGTTTGTTTTGGATGACAATACGATTTTAAGTACAGTCACTAAATTTTTTTTTTCCGTAAACTTATTTTGTTCAGTTTTCTTAAAATAAAACCTACGTGTTGATTTTCAAATTCGTAACTATTGAAAACCTTCTGTAATTTTTATTGATTTTTGTCTTACTCCTGTGTAACATTATATTTTTTATTTGATTTAGTTTCTTCTAGCGTAATTTTTATCAAACTCTGAAACAAGATCGAATCAAAACACCTTCTGCATTTAAATTACAGCTACCGACTGGCTGTTTTGACGCATGTAATTCAAACTTTGTTTTGTCTAATACACGAACGCAATGCAATACTTTTACTACTGAAATTAAATTCAATCAATCTTAATCCTTATTGCTTAGTCACTACGTATTGGTCATTGATACGTGTGCAGATTCGAACAGTAGAAATAATTTTGCAACCCTGTGAGAACCTATGAGCTAAGAAACAGAAACTTAAGGTGGATTCAAAACAAATGACTGTAGGGAAATTTTCTATTCATATCGATGTACAATCAAAAAGCAAGTTTGATGGAATCCTTAAATCCAATATAATCATTCTGCCTAATTACTGAAATAAAGCTTATGCACACCGCCTTTGACGCGCATTTATAGTCTCTAAAAAGAAACAATAAATGCGCCAGAATGTACAATTACTTACTATTAAATAATCCATTTTAAAATCGAGTTGGCTAGCCAATAGCGACATCTTTATGTTTTCTCGAATATGTAGGTACTTATCTAGTAAGTATGAAAGTAAGCATTTACTGGGTCTAACCGTACCACACAATTTTACAATAAAGATGCAATTAAAAAGAAATACACAGAAAACAGATAAAAGCAAACTTATTGACATAGTCTGGGGCGATAATGAGCCAATCAAGACCAGCAACCAAATAATAGTGCTGGTATTCTGGAGAGCCTGTAAGAGGTGACATACACAATGACAAAAATAACAAATTGTTTAAAAAAGTCTCAAAATCTTATTTGAGAATCTTACAATATATAATTTAAAAATATTATAGTATAGTGATCTTAAAAGCTTTATCGCACTCATAATACAACCCTGAGAATCCTAAAAAGTTGCAGTACTTATAGTATGTATTCTTTACAATTAAATGTCCATGTTTTCATTTGCAGGTGCTGTGTGGTGCAGTGGCGGGCGCTGGCGAGTTGGTTGGCAACGTGAGCCGCGTGCGCCGCTCGCCGCAACCTTACCATCCGCACCGTGTCATGTCAGTATCAAACACTTGCGACCTATATTGTTTTCCTCTTTGTTAAGAATTTTCAAATTCGGCCTTACGAGCTGGCCACGAACATGCGCGCTTGCGACGTCGCGCGCTTGCAACAGACGTCTAATCAAATACTGTGCCCGTAGTGTAAGTTTTTATGTCAAAAAACGCAAACTATTTCGAATGCGTATTAATGTCAATTTGTATGAAAACTATATAAGCGCGCTACTCGCCGCTAGAGGCGCTAATACAGTTTTCATACAAATTGACATTAATACGCATTCGAAATAGTTTGCTTTTTTTGACATAAAAACTTACACTACGGGCACTGTACCCCTAGTGTAAGTTTTTATGTCAAAAAACGCAAACTATCGTGAGTGCGTATTTATGTCAATTTGTATGAAAACTGTATCAGCGCCTCTAGCGGCGAGTAGCGCGCTTATGCAGTTTTCATACAAATTGACATAAATACGTACTCGAAATAGTTTGCGTTTGCTTGACATAA
Organism: Crambus lathoniellus; assembly: GCA_949710035.1. NCBI lineage: Eukaryota > Metazoa > Arthropoda > Insecta > Lepidoptera > Crambidae > Crambus > Crambus lathoniellus. The sequence continues at coordinate 28,096,290 of OX453309.1, read as the reverse complement.
AAACTTACACTCGGGGTACAGATGTGCAATTCACTCGTCGTTGTCGCCGCCGCACATGTTTGTGGCCAATCCGTAATAGTTTTTTATTGTTATTTATATTTTAATGTGCGCCTGTATTTTTGCGTCTTTCAACCAAAGTGAATCAATTGGGTTGAACCGAGTAGGTAACATAAGCATTAGACGTTTTTGACCAATGTGTATAACCGAACCACATTTCTGTGATGAAGCAGAAAATGAGTTAACATAGTTTGCGAATACAGAAGAATCAAAGAATCCCCGAGCAACATCAATTCTGTGCCCGTAGTGTAAGTTTTTATGTCAAAAAACGCAAACTATTTCGAATGCGTATTAATGTCAATTTGTATGAAAACTGTATTAGCGCCTCTAGCGGCGAGTAGCGCGCTTATATAGTTTTCATACAAATTGACATTAATACGCATTCGAAATAGTTTGCGTTTGCTTGACATAAAAACTTACACTCGGGGTACAGATCGTTTTATTCCTTTGATGTACTCACGAAAAACGATGAATATACTTAACTAACCAAGTTGATAATTGATATTATTATTAAACTTTTATCATCATTGAATGATTCGCCACAAAAATATTCTCAAGCTAATCGGTCAATAAATGATTTCAGGACCGACGAGGAGCTGGACGCGACGGTGGCGTGGAAGCGCTCGCACTGGCGCGAGATGCAGAGCATCATGAGGACAGAGGGCTCCAAGAAGGAGTTCGTGGAGTGCTGTCCGTCGATAGGCGAGATGGTCGCCAAGAAGGGCGGGAGGACCTTCAGCGGCCTCTACGTAGAACTTTACGAGGACGGCGAGAACAAGCAGAGGCTCTACGAGCTCTCCTGCGCGCCAGAAGTAGTGGACAAGCCGTGTCGTTTCGTAGACGCGCGGCTCTACAACCAGTCTCGGTGCGTTCAAATATATTCGTACTCATACGCGTTAGTGCGGTACACGACAGCCACCGAGATGCCCTATCAAAAGACGAAAGGACACATCTCAGTGCCGGGCTCCGGGGGCTGGTCGATGGACTATGTGAAAGTGCGCGCTGGCTGCGAATGCCAGGTCACGTCCAAGAGAAACAGAGCACACAAGAAGAGGATGGAGAGGCACCGGCAGAGGAGGAAAAACAGAAGGCTAGAAGAGGACGAAGAGACCTGACCGTGGCTTAGTACTAGTGCAATCCAGTGGGACATTGAACAAATTACGTGGAGTCTTCCCAATGTAGTATTAAGAGAACGATTGGTCTAGCATCTGATGGAATTTCATAAACAATGACGAAGTCTTTAATTCAATCAGACGCCCAAGGGTGTTCTTAACAAACATCAGATGTTAGATCATTCGTATCGTCGTGCATGTTACCGATGCCATCAAGCTCGAACTTGTTGTATGAACTATCGGTTGATGTATTTCAATGTATTTATTTACGAAATTTGTCTATTTAATTACGCTTCTTGTCTTAGTCTTGCGTAGTTAGTCATATTTGATATTATGGAATCACAACATGAACAGTGCCTCGTGAAATTTAGTGGCTTTTAGCTTTAGGTCGTTAGATAGATGACATTGTCAATTAAAATTAGATTTCCAATAAAGATTCCTTTAACTACAAACCGAACTCGTTTGTACCTAGAAACAAAGCTGAACTACCGTATTTTCTTGTTAAAACAATCCTAAAATACGTATTTAAAAATAGTTACCGTAAGTGTTCGAGGTGCATAGCTAGCTTCTGCTGATGTCTTCGCCTTGTTTCTTACTTCTCTGTTTATGTTTAAGTTGCTTTCGATGAACAGACTGTGATGTCCAAAGCAATATTACGTGAACTTTTTAGCTGGTTCTGTTTCATTTAGACCTTTCCTATAAACAACATCTGACTTCTGTCTAATAAAGGTAACATAGTGTTCTTAGGGTTCTGTTGTATTATTGGTCAGCACTAAGTCCTGAATGAGTGGTTCCATTGACAAAATGCTCTCTTCTCCCGATTAAAATTTAAGAATATTTATTCAAAGTTTACGAATTATAATTTTTTGTTATTATTTTTAACAGTACTTACTTCATAGGCATAAGTGCATCGAGTCAAAGATCTGTATTATTTTCTATTTTGTAATACTTTTATTGTATTTAAATTTAGTTATTTTAAGAATTGATTCATTTATTTATACTGTTTAATACGAGGTATTGCGATATTCAGTATGAATATCAGTTGTACGTAGATATCGCTTCCATATAAATTTATTGATGTATATAATAACGCAATAGTATTGTGGACTGAGATTATTTTGTGCATTTAGATGTGTAATAATAATAACAAAACGAAAATATTTTTATACCGTAAATAATGTAATAGGACTCGAAGTTTACTGGTGACAAGACGTAGCAAAAATACAGCAGCGCCATCTAGTGGTGAGTAGTAAAGCTTGGTACTCTGTAAGAAAGTTGTAGTCCAAAGAAAACTAGATGTCGCTAGTAGACAAATATTTTAACAGTGCCATGATTCAGTCTGTTTTTATTGTAGGTTAGCAGATAGTTATATTACAGTTTCTTTTGTAAATTTATGAAGTTATATGCAACCAGTAAAAATTTGAGCAGCATATTCCCTACATAATTTTGTCGAGGTGTCTACCTAACCTACCTATGTACTTACCAAAATAACAGCTGATTTGATTCCATCATTTTAGTAATACATTTATAATTTTATTTTAATGTTGTTAGTCCGAGATCATCACAAAATGTAAATTTTATATTGTTGACGTCAAAACAGCCTTAAATAAAATAAAATGCGGAAGTAGCAAAAATGGTTTTATTGTCTTTTACATCACTATCAGTCTTAAAGCTAGGACAGTTCCTTATGTAGGCATGTCATACACAACATTATTCTAAATATAATTATTTATGGGAAGAAAATAAGAATAATTGCTATTCTATAATACATTAACACTTAATTAATTTATTTTACATGGCATCATGATCTGAAACAATAGAAAACCAGATGAATAGCATGCAGGATGCAATCTACAACTACCTTTGATAAACATACAAGTACCTAAATGATAAACACAATGAACGTTTTTGTATTTAACTGTGATCTGTGTATTTAACCCACCATTTTCAAACCAGTGTGCGGTGCGGTGCGTGGTGGTGGTTCAATCAAACTATGAGCTAACTGACTATTGCTATAAAAATCTTAAAGGCACTTTCCATACTTGTTTATACTGTCCAACCATAGCTTATCTGACTATAAAACTTCTACAAGATTTCTGAGATTCTTTTTCCTTTTGCTGGCTATGTTTTATAAGTATTTGCTGTTTTTTTTGTATAGTTAGAACGATTACAGCCAACTTGCATACATAAATTATGAAGTTATTAGGTAGGTACTTTCTGTTTAATATATTAATGTCGTGGACACCAAATCACGATAAAAACAATATGCCAAGTTATTTTTGTGGCAATATATCTTAAGTCGTGTCATTTAACCGTGTACGCGACTGGGGCGTTTTGGCGCTAGTTACAGTACCCTAGTGTACGTTTTTATGTTAAGCAAACGCAAACTATCGCGATTCCGTATTTATGTCAATTTGTATGAAAACTGTATCAGCGCCTCTAGCGGCGAGTAGCGCGCTTATACAGTTTTCATATAAATTGACATAAATACGGTCTCGCGATAGTCTGCGTTTGCTTGACATAAAAACTTACACTAGGGGTACAGTGACGCAAGCTTTTCTGTTCCGGTGACAGCCGTGACAGAGGAGCCACTTGAAATTCGAAATTAGCTGTCAAAATGGACTGTCGTATGAAAACTGTTTTAGTTCCAAAGATTATCACCGGAACAGAAAAGGTTGTCGCACTGTCAAAGCTGCGCGTTATCAAAAATGGTTTTGCACGTCGACTGCACGTACCATGAAGCTCGACTTAATGCTGAGGTAACTGGAGAGTGTAGTACGAACAATTTTTTGTGACCACAAATTACACAGCGGCTGTCTTCCGTCTCACCTACACTTTAAAAAAATACGTATGGTCATATGAGACAACTGACAGCCACTACATACTAATGTCAAATGTGCTGGTGTTCACTTTTTTATTCAGGGTGAGAACTCCAGTTACCTCAGTATTAAGTCGAGCTTCATGGCACGTACACTTGACTAATGCGTCATAGAATTACCGCGATCGGGGCCCTGCCCTGTACCTATAACAATTCTAATTACCCAAGAAGTACGTAGTCAGCGACATGACCGCGAACCCAACGGCGACCGCCACGAACTGAACCATGCCTGCGCTGCGCTTGCGCTCGTGCCACAGCGCCCTCTCGCGGGGGAGGACCTCACTCACTGTCACGTACAGCAAGGTGCCCGCTGCTAGTGCCTGAAGAAAAATAGGAGAGGAAAATTAGACATCAGAGAATTGTAGCAACTTCAATTACGGAAACCTGAAAATTAGCAACCTGAAAGATACGGGTTAAATTATAAACATGGCTTTGTGTCGAAATATGAGTCGTCCGGAGACTGGGCCCACTTTCTACTAGGCCAATGGGCCCAGACGCTGAATTGCATTTTTTTATTTATTTTTCCGTCAACTGGGCCCACGTTTTGTATGCACAAAAGATCTATTGTTTAAATCGAATTTTAGAACAGTTCGAAGAAAAAGCATTTGAAATAAAAGAGATTTTTAAGAAAATCATTTATGTTTATACATGGATCTGCCTCGTAACAAAATTTAACATTAAAGTACAGAAATCTTGGACTATTCAGAATGGTTTGTAGAATACCTACGTATTAAAGGTTTAGACCGATCATCTACTGCTAGATAAATTAATTTATTTAGTAGTCGCGGTGGACGATCGGCTGAAAGAGCTGGTACACACTGGGCGTTAGCGTTAGCGTTGGCGTTGCATTTTGTATGCAAATCTGTACAGCGCCTCTAGCGGGCAGTAGCAGAACTACAGATTCTCATACAAAATATCTCGCGTACGCTCACCAAACGCTCGCCGAGCGCCCAGTGTGTACAGGGGGTAAGACTAGGTAGGTACCTATGTAAATCACACACACGCTCGCGCATAGATCAGCAGCGCACAAGCAAGGCAACCGACCACGATGCAAACTAAATAATGCTTTTGTAGGTGCTAATAAAATTATATAGGTATTATTTATTACATACCGGTAGATAGTTATAAAAGCGCCAGACGAACCTTGCCGTCCCTATTTCAGACTCTTAAAAATACTTCCATTACCGTGCATCTATATTTTAGAAGTGAGTGTTTTTACACACCAGCATTTAAATAATTTTAAGAAGTCCAAGGATTTAACGAGTCGAATTAATAGAGATCCTAACAGGCTAGTAATAGAATCAGTGTCTAGAACAAGATGCAATCTAAATAATTGTTATGCGATGTCCATTACTATTTATAATCACATACCAAATGACATTAAATGCTTACCGACGACTAAATTTAAAAGGGCCTTGCGTCAATGGCTGCTCGAAAATACTTTTTACTCGGTGGGTGAATTTTTAAGAAGTTAATAGGTACGGTTAGAATATACTTAATAATTTATATCGATGTGGTCGATGCATTGACATAATAATTTTTGCATGCTGTAGTACTATGGCTAAATAGGTTTTAAGCGACATTTTCTTTTATTTTGACCATCTGTATTATGTACCCTATTTATGGCAAATAAAATATTTGTATTTGTATTTGTATTTGAAGCCTTAATGGCCGTTTTCACCAAAACTTATGAATCGCCTAAGTCTTTGCTTAACTACCACCCGATCCCGAACAAGTTAACTCGGCACCTGAGTGTAAGCGAGACGGAAATACACAGTTCACTTTTGCCTTTCAATTTGGATAAAGCAACCAAATTGAAAATGTGAACGTAAAAGTGAATCATTCAATGGCAATGTGCGCCCTGTATCTCTGCACGTTTCAACTTTGGTTGAAATTAATTTGATTTAGCCGTGTAATATTAGCGTAAGCGACGTTTTCGAGCCATAAGTCTCACCTGCATAATAGGTATAGCGACGGAGTCCCTCACAGCAGTCATAGCATCCAAGCTGGCCCCAATTCCGATCCCAATCACGGAGCCCCCGCTGAACAGCACCACACACACTATGTGCGCACATAGTCTGCCCGGTGCGCTTGCGCAGAGTTCAGCGCCCAGGCAGAAGCCGACCACAAACTTGTGGGAGGCTACCGCTGCTAAGAGGAGAAGGACCTGAAACAACATAAATAAATAACTTCTTACAATCACACCAATTATTATCTAAACCAATGTTAATTTCATTAAGAAACTGTATCATGAAAAACTTGATAACAGATAGATTTAAACATAAATACTTTTTGTTTGTAAATACATACTTAATATACATAGTAAACACCCAGACCAAGACAAATAGACGTGTTCATGCACACAAATATTTGTTTTGTTCGGGAATCGAACCCGAGACCTCTGGCGCAGAAGGTGGGTGTAGCCTACCCCTCCGCCAAATCGGTCGTCAAATAAACATGAATACTTAGTTTGTTAAATAGGTAGGTTAAATAGGTAGTTAAGAATATTTTGTTCTGTGAAGATGATTAGGTGCGCGTGCACACAAGGGTCACGCGACAGCCACAAAACGCTGGTACAAAGCTGTCGACAGCAGACAAAAGCCGCGATTTGAAGCGTGTGGCAACCACATTGTAACGTGTGCGTTGAGTTTATAGAGGGTTATTGTTTTTGAAACATCCTGTATAAATATATGAAAAATGCCGCTGTATATATACAGCTGCGTTTTATGACTGCCACGTGGCACTTGTCCCTTGTGATCCATGAACAAGTTAAAAGACCGGCTTTTGTTAGGTTGGAGAAACCATTTTTGCAATTGGGATGTCGATCACGGAGATTTCAGAAGACCCTGCCTGTTGTCCGTCTCCTTAAGATCTCAAAGTCGATACTTGCCACAGAATAATAATAAAAGTACCCTTGCGAGTTGCGATACACACAAGATAAAAAGATGTAAAAAGGAAACAGTCAAATTCTGATTAATAATCCACTGAATTCATTCAAAGAAACTCTGTTCTATTTTTACCACACTTTTATTAGCTTCATCTGTAACTAACTAAGTCACAATGTAAGAAAATATTGGAATTCAATTTTAACCTACTTCTAATGGTCGTATTGATTTGAAACTTCGCAAGTCTATCTGAATCCGATGACAATAAAATAACTTGCTACTATCGAGCTGATCTGATGATGGAGTCAAGAGGTGGGCAATAGAACTCTTCAATGGCTGCTAGGAAACCCCTCAAGCTTAGGCTCATTATTTTTTTTGTTCTGATGAGACCTATTCGCTACACTTGATGGTGATGGTCCGATGATGGAGCAGGGAAGAAGCCAGTGGCACATCTTAATGACCACTAGGAAACCCCTCGAGTTTGGGCTCCGTTGTTTCGTTCTGATAAGACTTATATGCTACACTGCTGCTGGTCCGGTTGTTCGAAGCTTGGTTAGGGTTAAATTATGGTTAAAGTAAAATTAACCAGCGGTCAAATTTAAAAAGCGTTGTTGAAGAAGCGGTTACTTTAACGAGCAGTCAAATTACACATTTAACGGCGGTCAAAATAACCGACAGGGTGGGGGTGGTTTAAATTTTGACATTAGTAATTAAGGGAAGGTTAATAAAATAGTACAGACAACACTTTTGACCCTAAGATAAACAACGTATTTTTCTTTTACCGATGTCAAAATTGACAACAGTTAAATTTTAACTTTTGTCAATTTTGACAAAAGTTAAATGTACGAGCAACCGGACCTTAGTGGTGAAGGTCTGATGATGGAGCAGGGAGGAAGCCAGTGGCACTGCTTAATGACCAATAGGAAACACCACGAATTCTGGCTCATTTGTTTCGTTCTGATGAGACCTATTCGCTATACTTGATAGTGAGGGTCTAATGATGGAGCAGGAAGGAAGTCAGTGGCACTCCTTAATAGCCACTAGGAAACCCATCGAGTTTGGGCTCATTTGTTTCGTTCTGATGAGACCTATTCGCTACACTTGGTGGTGAGGGTCTGATGATGGAGCAGGAAGGAAGTCAGTAGTACTCTTTAATGCCCACTAAGAAACCTCTCGAGTTTGGGCTCATTTGTTTCGTTCTGATGAGACCTATTCGCTACACTTGGTCGTGAAAGTCTGATAATGGAACAGGGAGGAAGTCAAAGGCACTCCTTAATGGCCACTAGGACACCCCTCGAGTTTGGGCTCATTTGTTACGATCTGATCAGACCTATACGCTACACTTGGTGGTGAGGGTCTGATGATGGAGCAGGAAGGAAGTCAGTAGTACTCTTTAATGCCCACTAAGAAACCTCTCGAGTTTGGGCTCATTTGTTTCGTTCTGATGAGACCTATTCGCTACACTTGGTCGTGAAAGTCTGATAATGGAACAGGGAGGAAGTCAAAGGCACTCCTTAATGGCCACTAGGACACCCCTCGAGTTTGGGCTCATTTGTTACGATCTGATCAGACCTATACGCTACACTTGGTGGTGAGGGTCTGATGATGGAGCAGGTAGGAAGTAATGGTTCGGCTAGCGCATCCAGTAACTAAGAGCTTCCAATTGAATTTGTAAAACTAAATACATTACATACAACGCCTTTGAGTTAATAATGTTTACGGTGTGGGCAGACACATGAATGTTCAGTGAAATCCATTACCATCCATCCATGGCTTGCCATTTATTAAACTAAAAAGTAAAAAATAAATATTTAGTTTAAAAAAATTAAAAAACACACTTTTATAGAAATAGACTAAAAAGTACAAAATAACCGTCTATTCAGTAACTGAAATTTGACCCACTTCCCAGTGTCCGATGGAGTTGCAATTTTGTATACATGTTTGGTTCAGATGAAAATACAATATTAAAGTACAGTCAGCATAAAAGCTTGTCATAAAAATATTTTTTTTACTAAAAACTTATTTACAAGCTTTTTATTAAGTTGCCATGTTAGTTAGTATGTTAGTTAGTTAGTGGGGAAAAATATTGCCAGCTTAATTTGACCCACTTTCCAGTGTCTGGTGTATCTGAAATTTTGTATACAGGTTTGGTTTAGATGACAATACAATATTAAAGTACAGTCAGCAAAAAAGCTTGTAATAAAAATGAAATTTTTACTAAAACTTATCTCAAATTATATTCAGTAGACCTTATTTTAATTTTTAGTTTTTTGCATTCACAATGCAATTTTTATTAAAGAAAAATGGAAAATGAAGTATTTAGAAAAAATCGACCCGTCTCACAATGTGAGACGGGTCGATTTTTTCTAAATACTTCATTTTCCATTTTTCTTCAGTAGACCTACCTACTTAATATGATTTGAGATAAGTTTTACTGAGTGAATGAGAATGAAGAAAGAGTAATCATAGAATACACACTTATGTTACAATCGTTGGAAAATTATATTTACTGTCAAAATTCTACACTTGGTGTGTAATTTTCGCTATCTTTAATGTTATCGATGTGTCTGTTATTTGTAATTCACGCGTATTGCATTGATAAATAAATTTGTTATCTTTGATGGTGTAAAGAAAACAGTATTGCGCTATGAACAAAACTACTACAGTAATCCTTACCAAAATAATGTCGAAGTTTGTAATGTTGTTACTTTAATAATGTACCTTGAAGATGAAACACAAAGAACGGGTATTTAATGGTAGGCGTTCTTGACAGATGGAAAATCATTTACCTATTTTAAATTATCAACTTTAAAATTTCTTAGAATTTTTGGGCTCCTAGTCCAAACACGTTAAAGTATCGACTTTTCCTCGAGAATTTCATCAAATTAATTTAATTCTCGGTGTTGTTTCTTTACAATTATGATCCAGGTATCTGCCAAAACTTAAAGTATGAACTTACAAACAAACACATTAGTTAGCCACTTTTTGTTTATTTGTGTGCGAGAGGCTACACCGGTTCTAGTACTAAAGACGTAACATTATGCTCGTTCTATCTATAAGAAAAAAAAACTAAAAATCTTTCCGTGTTCTGTGACTTTAGCCTTCTGTACTAAATCTGTTGTCAATAATTAGTAAATAAACCTGTAACATTTTCATGAGCTTGTGATTTTACGACTTAATTTGTTCCGCTATAGCATAAGTAGATAAGCAGTTAGCTCAGCCTACAGTTATATTGTTACTAAGGGATAAAGCTTTTACCTTAAGCGAAATAGTTTTATCTTTTGCATGGATTTATATAATGCGCTTAGGTAGGGCAGAGGTACCCTTTGTGGCCACTTTAAGGAATTTTTGACTTTTAAGCACTAAGTACTAAATGGTCTTAGGTATTTAAGACACAAATTATATCTTAAATTATAGATAATTTATCTAGCTTTAAAGGTACATTTTTCAATGTTTTAAAAGTGAAATAGTTTTTTGTATATAATACAAAATGTGTAAGAGGTGCCAAATGTACCGGTTTTGGCCACTTACTGATAGTTAAACTTTTGTAAGTATTGCGAAAAATCAAAACCAAACCCAGGTAAAATCAATATATTTTAATTGCCTTTATCAGAAATGGCTAAAAGTTGTTTAGAAAACTTTTAGAGCAAAAAGTGGCCAAAACCGGTACAGTGGCCAAAACCGGTACGCCTGCCCTAATTGCAACTGAAATATGTTGACAAAAATCTATAAATTCGATAAAAATCCAATTTCGTCTTCCGTCACATTGATTATTGTAATTATATACATACAATACAACTAAGATTATTTTAAAGTATATCAATTTGGAATTATCTATCAGTTATAATCTCAAGGACTTCCTTAGTAGATGTAGGTCAAATCATACAAATCTACAATTTATTGTAATAACTGGAACACTCTGTAAGCCTACAAGTTGTTTTGTATAAATAAATATAAAATATAAAAATATAAATATAAACTAAAACCGAAGTGGAAATAAGGCTAGAAAGCATAGATCTCTAGCAGAATAGATATTCTTGATGCATTACATTAAAAAAAAATTATGAGACTGGTACTATGCGATTATATGATAAGTACCTAGATCTTATTAGACTTTACGTTTGTCCACATCAAAAAAATTATTACTTAAATAAAGTAAGCTTGATGGATGTAAGTAATGCAGAAAATATACGTTTCTTTTCTACTTATGTCTGCAGAAACCACATTTTTCAAGTCAACAATGTTTTAAACACATGGAAAAGCCTTCCTATTGTCTTTACTAGGCTTAGCAGGATTTGTATTCCTTTTAGGTATATCAATATCACTTATTTTTAACCGACTTCAAAAAAAGGAGGAGGTTATCAATTCGACTGTATATTTTTTTTTTATTTTTTTTTTTTATTTTTTATGTGTGTTACCTCAGAACTTTTTAGTTAATGAACCGATTTGGATAATTCTTTTTTTATTTAAAAGGTGATGCTTCTCGTGTGGTCCCATTGAAGTCGGTGCCAAGCCAAAAAGAATAAGAACGAAATATACTAAGTGAAATAACTAACATATAAAAAAAAACTCGGTCCCAAGCGTGAGGTGTAGGACGTAATTACCTCAATACGTATAAGACGGCACCGACTTCAAACAGTTCAGTAAGTACCAAGATAAATTAGAAAAAGTCACGTATCATCGTCCTTTGAATTAAAAAATCTTATTATTTTTTTCGTTTTTTAGTGTTTGTTAAATTTGTTTGAAGATCCGTTTTGAAGGCGGTAACATTTTTTTTTTTCAAAAACGTTTTTTTCCTTTTCAGTTGGCAGGTAGGTATAATACTTTTTGAAGTCGGTTTTCTTGAAACGACTTTTACTTGAACCAAGGTGCTCCTTACAGAACACGGTTTTTTTATTCTTTCCATGTTCTGTGGTGCTCCTCTTAAACAAAGCCTCAATCAAGCTTAACCAATAACATTAATCAACAATATCCATTTTGATTTACAATACCTACAAATAGGACAGTTCCAACATTGTATCCTCGTGAACTTTACGAAAGTCGAGGTCAAATAAAATGGCAACGCACCGTAACCTTGTCATACAATATAACAGACGGAACTTGCACTAAGTACTAGGTTATCGAGTGAGCCACATTGTTAGGGAGATAATACAGAAATTAAAAGCACTGTCCAGACACAATGTAATATATGTATTAATATATTCTACTCAAAAAAATAGAGACCACTGCGCTTTTTTCATACAATTGTGCTCGCTCACTTCATTTTATTTATATTTTATCACGCTCATTTTATTTAGAAAATTCCATTTCTGTTTCTGATTCAGTAAATTCCACGTAAGAAACTCAGTTTACCAACTGATTTGTTGTCTATTGTCTACCGATATTACTATTTGTAATGGCGACAAAATAACATCTATTGCCTAGAAACTATTACAAAGTAAACCTATAAAACGGGCAATTGGTAGCCTATCTGATAATGAAGATAATAATTGATAATTATGAAGCATTAATGATACTCACATTCCGGTGTGGACTAGATCGCATCATCCTAATGGTATCGTTATGGAGCGAAAATCAAAATAGTTTCTAAATATTTCAATAATTATTTGCATGTTGTAAAGGTAATTACTTCATAATGTAATTACTATTACATCAGTCCATTTACCATTATCAGCTGTTATTGCACCATTGAAGTAATAATACCTTATCAACATCATTGTAAAGTGTCCACTGAAGGGGTTCGGCTTGGGCCTTCCTTATGGATAAATAAGGAGTATTATCATCATCATCATAATGTTACCGGCCAAACCCGATTTTAGGACAAACTAGGTTTTCCTAGGCCAAATTAGTTAATCGCGTTGACGTTTCAGAGAGCGAGCCTCGGAAGTTCTGTAGAACACGTGATGCCTTTAATTTCGTGGTTTTTTTTTTGTGAAATAATCCCGGTTTATCCTATATCGCCTAAAGGATGATGAACTGATTTGGATTAGGAAAAACTAGTTTGTCCTAAAATCGGTTGGTTTTTGCCTACATATTAATATGTATACATATATAATTCTTCTGTACGTGTGTTTGTCACCTAACTCCGCCACTCCACACGGCTGGACCGATTTGGAAATTTTGTATGTACGAGTATGTATATTTCAATGGTTGCTGTCGGTAGGCGCTAGGCGGTACGAAGTTCGCCGAGTCAGTCAAAAAATGGAGCCACAGATCGCCATATATTTTGGTATGTGTATAGTTTGGGAGCTGGAGAGTGACATAGGCTTTTTATCCCGAAAAAATATCACGTTCCCGTGGGATAACGTCGAGTAGTCCATGGCGGAGCCCTGGCGGAAGTCTTAGTTAGTATTACCACAGATAATGAATGAAGCCGTTCACATAATTGTGATCGAACTTCACTTGGTAAGTTCGTTTGATATTCAATAATACTATACTAGTAGTATTACCTACATATTAATCTAAAAGTTCATTGTGGTCCCTAATAATCTTAAACTTGAAAATTGAATGTAACGATGTGTTTGTAAATCACATAAACAACATCTGCCGGTTAAAATTTGAAATTGCCGTATTTTTTCTTTTGAGCATATGACTTAACAACTTTTATAATATTAGAAATATATAATTTCTTTAATATTGCGTTACAATAAGACCGTATCGAGCAGCTTTTGATAGTTTAATAACCACGATATTTGTGTGCTACATCACGGCGCGGCCCACTCTGAAAACCGCAATTCTGACTACATGGTCATTTTGTCCTATTTCGTCCTATTTCTGTCCCAAATTTTCAGAATTCGTCGTAAAGGGGACGAAAAGATATAAGCGATTTAAATGGTCCATGCCAAAGCAAACCTTCATTAGGGCACGGACAGGCTATATTTATTGAACCATAACACCTAGCCAGGATCTGATTAGTATAACATTTTGTCCCTTTTTATAGAACCCGCAATGCCTGGAATCAAAACGAAATGAAGCGCCGTTCAAAAGATATAAAGGAATGATATGGTCCATGCCATAATTAACCTACATTATGGCGCGGACTTTTTAACCAGGTCACCTAGAGAAAATCTGCTTATTGGAAACGATTCGTGTACATTCGCCCCAATTCGTCCTAAAAGCCACAGAATTCGTCGTTCTTTGGTTTAGATAATCGGAATTAAAATTTTGTTTTTATAGTACAGGAGCTGACTTCCTATTTAGTGACGATGTTTGTAACTTGTTCTTGTTTTGCGTGTTTGTGTTAGAATAATTAAGTGTATTAGTAACACAAAAGTATAACGTAAAGTAATACGTAACTTTTATGCATTTTCGAAACTCAAAACCTTAATTTTTAAGTCATAAACAAAAATATTTTCTTAAGAGATATTTTGATCCTGGGCTCCTAGACTATATCAAAAACATGTACAGTCGCGTACAAAATAATTTCGATAGAGGTCATGTATGAAGTTGCATTTCAATGTTATATTGCTCTTCTTTCGAAATTATTAATATTTGGAGGTGGGGCTCCCACCGTGGGAGTGAAGTGAATAGTGGAGTGGGGATTGGGGGGAAAAAAGGGTTTGTTTGTATGAAACTTTTCTTCCTTCAATGCAATAGCTAGGTACTTGAAACATTGTACACTCGACAGCATATCAGGTTAAATAGTTGAACTGCTATAACAGCTTTTATTACGTAGGGCATAAAGGCGGTCTCAAGTTCAACATGTATAGTCTGATGTGCCGCCGTGTGTACATATACAGGGTTATTTGTTATTCATTTAAAACATCTCGTGGGGTTAATCAGACCATCAAACTGAACAACTTTCATTATGAGACAGATATTAGATTGGAACAGCAGATTTTTTTTCACCGTAGAGTTAGTCCCATAGTGAAAGTTGTTTAGAATGATGGGTAGAACACCAGGGTTTCGGTTTTAAAACCAATAAAAATTCAGCCCGTATAAGTTTTATCATTATAATTAGAAAAATATTATTAGGTAGGTTACATGACACTTTTTTTATAAAATAGTAACGTTTTTTTATAATAATTGTATATTCATAGATACCTCCTTGTCACCAAATCACATTTATTTATTGCAAAATCACAGTAAAATCACTTTGAAAAAATGTTTTATTTTGGGAAATATAGTTGATGAATTGCGGCACACAATATATTGCGGCACACCTCACCAGTGTTGCCAGTATGATTTCCCAAAAAAGGACGGATGGCTTCTGAAAAGGTACGGTTTTTAACTTCAAGGTACGGTTTTATTTTACCAAAACCGAATTTTAATGTACAAACAATTAACTATTTCAAAGTCACTGGGTGGCGAGAAGCGAAGCGCAAGCGAGAGTTATTAGAAAGAAAAACAGGGTAAATAAATTTATGGTAAACCACGGAACGGAAAACTTTAACAGTACAGGATGGCCGATTATGTTGGCCGACCATGATGGCCCATCGTGTACAGGGCGAGTTTGCGTTGCTCGCAGACGGCAATCACACACAAATCGGCCCTGTACACGTTGCCCGATCATGGTCGGCAAGAAAAGCTCCCAGTACAGAATGGCCGATCCCATTGGCCGACCATGATGGACGATCGTGTACAAGTACAGAGCCAGTTTGCTTGTGATTGCCGTTGCAAATGCACACAAATTGCCCCCTAACCCCTGAGGCCCTGACGGAATCGAGTTGAGATGAAAATCGAACCGTTTTATAGATTTTAGTTATTTCGTACTGCTTTATAGATTTAAGGTCAAAAATCCCACCTTCGATCACAACAAAGCTGGTTGTGATCGAAGGTGTGATTTTAGACCTTAAATCTATAAAACAGTAGACCTATATCGATTTCATTTAGTTCGGTATTCAATCACTACTTACTCCATTGGCGCTATACAGTCGTTACTAGAATGGTGATTTTTTTTTATCTTGATTCAATTTTGATCTCAACTCGATTCTGTCAGGGGTTAAGTAAGGGGTACCCTGTACATTTCGAGTGAATTTTACATTTGTATACTACACAGTTTTCAATATCAGATTAATAGGACATGTCATATAAAAAATATGTAATTTTTATAGTGGCAGTAAGTACCTACTTTTGCGCTACCCAGTATATTACTATAATAATATTCTTTTTACCGAATAGACTACAAAAGGTTGCAAATTATTTAAAAATCCGCTAGAACGGCAACACTGCACGTATGACAAGAACACTCTCTTTTTTTGGTTGGGTGTTTATGGCTTGGTTAAGAGCCGTTTAGACCAGACAACATGTTTCAAACACATGTTTTGCAACATCTACCTGTCTTGTCCATTTTGCTTCATGTTTTGTGTCGGCTTAAACGCGGCTTTAGGGTGTTTCCCACGAACAACGACACGACACGATTTACAAATTGCGCGACAGTGTTGTCAGCACTATTTTCCAATAAAAGACGGTTCAGTTCACAGCATTGAGCATACATAAAGACAAATCGACCAACTTAACAGCGAATTGCTGACAGATACGGCAAACTGTGAACTGCAGTTGCCATGCAACAAAATAGCACCTACAGTTTACGGTTTGATGGTAAATGGTACAGAAAACTGTACTTTTTGGTACGTTCTGGCAACACTGTTAGTAAATCGTCTCGTGTCGTTGTTCGTGTGTAAACGCCCTTACAAGCCCTCAACTTTATTCCGTTCCGTAATGCGCATTCTGTTCATGTTTCGATTGCAAAACTTAATGTTCACAGAGACTGTTCGTGCATTCCTCAATCTACGAAAAGTTCGTGCAAAAGGATGTAGTCGCAAAGAGCCGCAAGATAGGACGCTTAATGTTTGAAAAATTAAAAGGAAGTATTTAGAAAAAAATCTACCCTTCTCACAACCAGCTCCGATGGTTCGGGTCGATTTTTTCTAAATAGGTACTTCATTTTCAATTTTTCAATAATAAAAATTGCATTGTAAATGCAAAACAATAAAAATTTAAATAACTCGCTTAATGTTTTACAATTGGAACACTGCGTATTACGGAACGGAATAGTTTTAATTAATTTTTACTGTACGCTTTTGTACGTGACTGTACTTATATAAAAAAACTAAATATCTCCTAAACCAAAGGACGACGAATTCTGTGGCTTTTAGGACGAATTGGGACGAATGTACACGAATCGTTTCCAATAAGCAGATTTTCTCTAGGTGACCTGGTTAAAAAGTCCGCGCCATAATGTAGGTTAATTATGGCATGGACCAAATCATTCCTTTATATCTTTTGAACGGCGCTTCATTTCGTTTTGATTCCAGGCATTGCGGGTTCTATAAAAAAGGGACAAAATGTTATACTAATCAGATCCTAGCTAGGTGTTATGGTTCAATAAATATAGCCTGTCCGTGCCATAATGAAGGTTTGCTTTGGCATGGACCATTTAAATCGCTTATATCTTTTCGTCCCCTTTACGACGAATTCTGAAAATTTGGGACAGAAATAGGACGAAATAGGACAAAATGACCATGAAGTCAGAATTGCGGTTTTCAGAGTGGGCCGCGCCGTGATGTAGCACACACGATATTTGATTATGTATAACATGAAAAAAATATTTCGAAAATTACGGTTGTTTTCAGAATTTCGTTCTTTATTAATTGGTGAAATTCTTTTTGCTCTTATCGAATGTGTCATTTAAAATATCGATAAATACGTGTGTAAAATTTTGTAACGTAAAATAATATTAGTCGTTAAAGAAATTAGAAAAATGTTAAGTATTAGTACGGGAAAAAAAGTTGTTAGAAAATCTCCATATATATCTCTAGCTTTAAAGGTACGTTTTTCAATTTTTATAAAGTTAACTAAATAGTTTTTTGTATATAATACAAAATGTGTGAGCGGTGCCAAATGTACCGGTTTTGGCCACTTACAGATAGTTAAACTTTTGTAAGTATTGCGAATAATCAAAACCAAACCCAGGTAAAATCAATATATTCTAATGCGCTAGAAACCAGTCAATTGGAAAACAACAATTTAATTGTAAAAAACAAAGGTTTATAAAGTATTTCATCCAAAACAAATTTCTTAAAATTTTCATACAAAACATTTTTTCAACCAGAGAATGGAATTTATTGAAAACAATTCTTATGACATAAGGAATTCTAACGGTTGTTATTATTACCTAAAAATACCATATTTTAATTATTTTTATCAAAAATGGCTAAAAGTTGTTTAGAAAACTTTTAGAGCAAAAAGTGGCCAAAACCGGTACAGTGGCCAAAACCGGTACGCCTGCCCTACTTAAATAAAGGATACATATAAATAAGGATACTTACTGACGACACAAACATTACCGTCCACCACTATCACATGCGCGTGAGTTGATAAAAACCTAATTATAGTTATTTATTGATAAAGAAATAAATAAACACTACCTTTGTTTCTTTCTTTCGAAACTCTTCGATATAATATCGGACCTATCAAACAGGTGTTAAGTCGTACCTACTACCTTACACAATTACATGTTTTATATTTCATAACAGGATAACAATATAATCTTTATTCAATGTTATATTATATAACATTGACTATAGATTGAATGAAACAGCTGATGTTCTATGGAATTGTAAAACTATTTCAATACTGTAGGTACCTAACACTAATTCGCTTTGAAAAGAACCTTTCTAAATTATAAGCCATGATTATTTCTCAAAATTTAACTTACAAGAATGTCAAACTTTAGTTGTTGAATGAAGTAACCGACATCCATTTTCCCGCACATCATTGCTCAAGTCATTCTACTAGCGGGGCGTCTATATAAATCATGGTCACAGCATTGGTTTATTAAAGCTATACATAATGATCCTACTATGCTATCTATAAATCCTACTAACAATATAAATGCGAAAGTTTGTGAGTATGAATGTATGTTTGTTACTCTTCACGAAAAATCTACTGAACGGATCTAGATGAAATTTGAAATAGCGATAGATTTTAACCGCCTCTGTGGTTTAGTGTTTCATACCACCGATTTCAGACCCAGAGGTCCCGGGTTCGATTCCCAGAGCGGGTACATATTGTATTCGGTTTGGTTGGTGGTAGGGCTTGTGCTTAGTCCGCCTGGCTAGTTGCCACTATCTTATCTGAGTCTGACTCCATAACAATGATGTTTTCAGCATTATTGTGTTCCGGCAGTTAGAGATAAGATGGCCAGTTCCTCAGTGATTGCGGATTCAAGGAGTAGTGCGCTTCCACCTACAGCCTTATCACCACTTATCATCAGGTGTGATGAAGGCTAAGTGCTACCCCGTTGTGGATAAAAAAAATATAGGCTGGAATAACACATAAGTAGGATACTTTTTATCGATTTTAATAAAGAGATAATCGACGAAACTCACCTGCGAAGAGTTTTCTTGCAGACCAATAGCCAGCCCTTCCAGAACGCTGTGCACAAACAAAGCGCACAGCAGTCCAATCACCCCCGAAGAGCTTTTGTTACAAGGAGCTGTGTGGCTCACGTGACACATCCTTGTATTCCCGGCGTCTCCGCAACACCTGTCCACCATCTCGTCATCCTGCCTCACACTCCTCTCTTGGTTCAGCAAACTAGTCCCCTCGTTACTCCCATAACTGTGACGGTGAGGGTCGTTCCCCGGACCGTAGACTAACAGATGCACGAACTCATCAACCAAGTACACTATGAAGAATCCAACACAAAACACCAGCTCGGAGTAATTTGGAAACTTTTCTCTGGCTTCTGGCAGCATATGTCCCAAAGAAGTGGCAAACAGCACTCCACCGCCAAAACAGAGCAAGCAGGATATCAATAGAGGGTGTCTCTGTCTCGCCCCTTCTGAAAAACATGCTGGAATCATACCAGCTATGAAACTCCCCAACCCCAATGTTAACATAGATATCGCCTTAGCCGTTATCACCTCCATGGTTTCTATTCACTTTAACACTGCGATCGGAAGTAAACTATTTACACACACACACCTTTATCGTAATCTAAATAAATATATTTTTCTAGTGCACGTGTTTAATCTACGTATTTATTATTAGAATTTAAGTTACATATTTTACGTCTGCGCTACTGCACGCGAGACGTGTGAATGAGGTAAAGTAATCAGTTACAGTAAATACTGTGATAGAACTCTCGCAGTTTACAATCTCAAAGTCAAAGTAATAAGGATCATATTTGACTGTAATTTGTAAAATATAAAATGGAGTAACAAACTTACAAGATCTGGCATTGAGTAATTATAGTATGACAACAGAGGTATAACTAAGTTGGTTTTATAACAAAGAATGATATCAGTGTTGGGCGGTAGAGAAATAAAAATTAGTAGGTACGCTTATCAAATATACTTAATGTTGGTGGCTAATTATACTTATTCAATTATAGGTGTTTGGTTTGTTTATTTTGATATCTTGGGACAAAGAAGGACGCGTGCATTTTTTTAGATAGCAACAGATTTTCATATTCAAAAGGTATATGAAAGTTGAAAACCAGCGTCAGTTTTTAAAAACTGACATTATGCTGAACTAGATCCCTTTTGGTACAATCGAGGGACTATCTTTCTTTTTTTATATTGTCTACCTATAGTTTTTTTTGTTTGTGTTTGTGTGTTAAGAAGTTGTCTGGTTTTTTTAATTATTTGTCCCTCGGCTGTGCTGAATAAACGTTTTTGATTTGATTTGATTTGTATGGCACATAAGAATAAAATGCAAAACGCGTACAAATGCAGTCGAATACAGTCCTTGATTCTATTCCGGCCACACGCATAATAGGTATTACTTATGGTATTTTTATTGTCCTTGTAAAATTACAAATGATAATGTTGACATATTTCTATAATTAAACCATAAACAACAAACGATTGCTGGCAATATTAATGATCAATTTTCATTGGTAAAAAATGAAATTGTATTATATTTATATTATATTATATTGACATAGGTATAACATTGGTTAAAATAGATTAATTAATTGTTCTTTTTGTCACTACAAAAGTGCGAAATTGATACAATAGGATAGCACGTCATTACGCTAAGGGCTGATTTTTCAATCCTCAGATAATAGTAACTAACCAAAATAAATCTCAATTTCCTAACAAGAGAAATATGAATGGCAAATGCTTTTCCATTTGGAGGTTTTCAGTTCATTTTACAACGATTTCAGACGAATAATTTTTATCCAGGCATTGAAAAATCAGCCCTTACATAGGTATTACAAAATTAGTAGGTTATGTACGCTTATCTTACTTTGATTGCGCACTTATTGTGATCGTAATAAGAGTGATTTTCAAATTAAAGCTGATGATTATGTTGTCGGCGACGACCTCCTGACAATTATTTCCTTAGCATAATTGTGACATAAGTTTATATAATATTAGGGGTTAAAGTATCAAATTGCCGTTTTGTATGGAGATTTTTGTACAATTTTTTTTTCTCATACTAACGTTTTTGTAGTTTATTCAACGACTAATATTATGTAACTTTATAAAATTTTATACACGTATTTATGAACATCTTAACTACTAAAGGACATATTCGTTAAGAGCAAAAAAAATATTTTTACTAAGTTACAACTAATAAAGTACGAAATTCTGGAAACAAAAATAGTCGTAACTTTCGAGGTAAGTTTTTTCTATGTAAATAATCAAATATCGTGGTTAATAAATTATCAAAAGCTGCTCGATACGGTCTTAATGTAATGCAATATTAAAGAAATTATGTATTTCTAATATCATAAAAGTTGCTAAGTTACATGTACAAAAGAAAAAAACGGCAATTTCATTCTTTAACCCCTATTATTATCAATATGACATCAGCTGTATAATTCTTTGGTTTCTCAATAACATTATCTAATTAATAATTTTTAAATTGATTGTTTAGATTATTTACTTAGGTATATACAAAGTTTGCATGCTATTTTCATTGGCAAAACATGTGTTTCACAAAAAAACTGTAACCATGCTTTAAGCAAATAAAGAAATTCTATTCTATTCTCCGTGGCCGAGTGGTGTACGCAACGGTTGTCAAGGTGCCGCTATCTCTGAGGTCCCGGGTTCGATTCATGGTTGGGTGAATATTTTAATAGATTTTTCAATAGGTATTTTCTTTTGTCTGGGTATATGTGGTAAACAAACAAAACTATCGACACTATTACCATTCTCACCTTTCATTTGACATGAACGGTAGTAGGTAAGTTTAATCAGTGACTAATGTACAAACTCCAAACATCTTTTAAGGTTTTGCAAACATACTTATGTGTTTCCCCTTGGACAATCTGTATGATTCATTAAGCATGACACACTGAAGATAATGGTTAATGTTTTGACAGTTAAATGCCACAATTATATGATAAATAATCCTATTAAAATTATAATGTATTGTATTTTTCTGATGCTTTATTGTGTTCCAGACTAGTTATTTACCTAAGCATATACAGCTGCATTATCATGCTTAACAAATTGACAACAACGTTTTTGTCGTCGTTAAAAAACAGAAGTTAACAGGAATATACTAAACTAACTTATTTATCATTTGACAAAACAAAATCTTTTACAAACTAGGTAGTGCTAGAAAACTCTAAAATAAAAATAGAAATTATGAAGAAAACCCTTTATTATTTTTAATTTAGTTCTTCAACGATTACTCTGATGCCCGAGCTTCACCTGCGTCTAATGCCATTTACTAGCGCGCTATTTGATATAATACGCAGGTGTAGCCGGGTCTTAGCGCACTAATTTGAATTAGCGCGCTAAGACGCGCATGCCGTTATTGACGCCGTTAATCGTCACGCAGGTTAAGCTCCAACCATAAAGTTAATATACCGATAGGTATATTAACATAACGAACATATTATTCTACAATACGCAGCCTCCTTTACAACATAACTAGGCCTACTTGAGTATTGAGTACTTACTTGTTTAGTTTGACATAAGTCTTGAAATTCTCAAATTTTACACACAACGTATACAAATCCTACAGTATCTATAGATGGACATGTCTACTCCTTGATTTCTTCCTTTAAATGATGTGAGTACCAGGAGTCCATAATCATCATCATTATCTACATTCTCATCTAACGGTTAAGTCTTCTATTTAATTGTGTCTGAAATATAAATAATAAAGCCGAATACAAGACGTGGTTGTCCAACATTTTGCCTTAGTCGGACGCTCAAACATTAAACTACATATTTTTAACATGCCTTTCGCCCTCGGCTTCGCACGCTTGGAGTTCTCGACGTTATCCTGTCGATGTGATGTTTTCCGGGATAAAAAGTAGCCTTTGTCACTTTCCAGCTCCCAAACTCCCCATACCATAAACCACGTCGATAAGTTTTGCCGTGAAAGAAGGACAAACAATCAAACACACTTTCACATTTATAATATTAGTATGGAATGGATTAAGTACTAGATGACCTTCACAGTTTTAAAGGTTTATATGTGAACTAGCTGACCCAGCGCGACTTCGTTCCCGTGGCCCTACCCCCTACTCCACCCTTCCCTACCCGTACTCTACCCCTACCCTACCCCTACCCTACCCCTACCCCTACCCTACCCCTACCCCTACCCTACCCCTACCCTACCCCTACCCCTACCCTACCCTACCCTACCCCTACCCCTACCCTACCCCTACCCTACCCCTACCCTACCCTACCTATACCCTACCCTACTTCTACTCTACCCCCACTTACCCCCTCCTCCCCTATTTTCTCACCGTAAGAACCTTCCTTGGACTTCCACGAACATTTCAAGACCAAAATTAGCCAAATCGGTCCAGCCGTTCACGCGTGATGTCGTGACCAAGGGAAATAGGGATTCATTTTTATATATATAGATGATAAAATATGCAAGGTGGGCTGTTTACAATCACTTTACTGCTATCAAGAACGTAGAGAAGATCTTTTTACAGATCTACTTTTCAATCTAAAAAAAAGTAAATCATCAATGACATGTTGACACGAGGTTGCCAGTCAAGTCAAATAATTTTGACTGAACAGAAGCAGAAATAAATATTGTAAAAATGAACGAGTTATTGCAAAAGCATGGTTGTTCCAATGTCTTTTCTTTACCAGAAGGACTTAAAGAACTTATGAGTGATATTACTCGAGAAGTAAGCAAAACAAACAAAATTACGAAAACATTTTAAAAAGTGGTTGGCGCAGCTATGTCAGTTCTGATCTGGCCTAAAATCGCACGGTGTTTTTTAATTTTGTTGGTTTCGTAGAGGAGCACTAAGAGAATAAGGGAAGAGCCATCGACAGATGAGCAGTAGTGTCTTGTGAATACTGTGGAATAGACCATACTAAAGTTCCGCCTGCCTAGCGTGGTGAATCCCCTATGGTAGACGATAAGTAGCCATGCATCTGATAAGATGACGATCATCCTGTCAAGTCAAGTCAAGTTAGTACATCTCATTAACACATTCCAGGTTCTACGTGAACAACCGGAAAAGATATTCGATTTCATAACCAACTACTTGTCCGTATTGCTTATCACGAGGGAACACGGTGTGCTAGCCATGAAGATCCTGGAAGATCTGTGCGACTGCAAGCCATCAGTGTCGGAGCACCTGATGCAGTTGGGCATGGAGAGACGGGAGGCTGATGTTTTGGCTCAGGTCATCAAGGAGGAGATTGAAGGAGTCGACACAGCTCCAGGGAAAGGTCAGCGTATGAGTTCAATAGTTTAAGAACTTTGACGCCACATTAACGATGTTTTCAGGATTGTCGTGTTCCGGCAGTTAGAGATATGATAACCAGTTCCTCAGTGATTGATGATCCCGGGAGTAGTGCGCTTCCACCTTCAGCCTTATCACCACTTAGCATCAGGTGCGATGAAGCAAGGATAACGTAATTTTGTAATCCAGATATCGGTTTTAGATGGTAGTATTTTAATGCTATTAAGTTTGGTTATTTGGCTGGTTAATGGTTTGTTGTAGAACAAGTAAGGGAAGCATACATCGTAAAGAAGATACTCGCCAGATCTGTGCTAGACGAGGATATGACTACCCGAGTGTGCCAGATTGCTAGAAACGCCTATAGGGACTACTGGTACAGAAAGAAATTGTTGGAAAAGGTGTGTTTTAGCTATTTTGTAAAAATAGTGAGACTAAAATTTCAAACATGTTTTATATTATGGTGATGTCATCGCAGGACCAATCGTTGTCCTTGGGGGAGGTCTATGCCCAGCAGTGGGCGTCGTTCGGCTGACATGATGATGATGATGATGAATGTCAGTATTACCAAAATTCTGTTATGTATGTAGTCAGTACTATCAGCACTCGATATTTATTACAAAAGCCCGTGGCGCAGTGGTAAGCGTGCTCGGTCTGTGATCGTTGAGGTTAAGCAACTTTCGCACTGGTCGATCACGGGATGGGTGACCAAAAACTTTTCATCTCGAGCTCCTCCGTTGCAGTCGTTAATATCCACCAATCTCCAATGGGCCCTAATGGTGGGCCATGGCCAATTCTTCTTATCCATCTTTAAGGAAGGCCAGTGCCCCAGCAGTGGGGACATTAAATGGCTGATGATGATGATGATTAATATAATATAACAGGCTGAAACAGCGTAGTAATTATATACGCTTCCAACTATTTCATGGGTTGATATTGAAGTCATGTAAACCCCTGAAAATTGCGATAGTTTTTGGTATAGAACAATGTAATTAGTTATAGTACATTACAGCCGAGGACAGGTAAGTAAGAAATTACACTGTCGAGGATGGTTTGAAGCACGAGCCGCAGGCGAGGGCTTTAATCATTCGAGGCAAGGTAATTTGCTTACCGTACAAGGCTTGTATAGTGCTTTTCGCAAGAAATACGAGGAAATAAAAAACTGTTTAACTTAATAAAATTTATTAAAATTATATGACACATGTTCCGGCAATTTTTAAATGTAAATGTTATTTTTTCCCGGGCACACTTTGTATAAATCGCCCATTATAATATTATTTTAATGATGTATCATTAAAATAGGTACGCTAACAACACAGATTCCGAAAACGTATGCGCCTTTTTTTCACTTTTCCAAATCAGATCGTAGGTTTTCATGTAATTATCTTTCTTTTGATTTTGCTGGCAGTACGTTTTCTGTTATTAATTTTGCTTCTGCTCTCAAATTTGGTGAAGTAGGTACATACAATGTCTGTATCTGTTTCATTGTCAGAACTCATTTTGATAATTTATTACACAATATAAACTGTATTGATATCAAATCAACCGCTGAAAATCATTCTCGCCGTTTTTTTTTAATATTGGCTTGTGAGGCCTTTTGGAACGGTCATACAGCCTATTGATACTTACTACTTGCTATGCTACTAAAATGCGCAACTTCAGTACCCGCTTCTGGGCGGTAGATGGCGCTGTACATATTTCCCATACAAAATTACTCGTAGAGGATATTTTGTCTATGATAAATCTCATTTTGTTTTTTCGATAGATGTTCGTGCTAAAGGTACACAGCGCTTGTGGTACAATGCGATGTAATATACTCTGTGCGCACCGTTTTTTTTTAAAAATAACCTAATTATGGTATATAATTTACCTATATAATAATAATAATAATGTGGCTGTATGGTGCAAATGTCCCTTTGCTTTTTCTGTTTTTATACACAGGAATAACGAAAGAAAAAATAAAGAAAAAAGTTGGTAATGAATTTTAGTACTTACTTACTGCACTGATTTTAGTGCAGTAAGTAAGTACTGAAATTCATTACTGCAGTGATTTTCAAATTTAGAATGTTTACCTCGGAAAAGTGCCACGTACTGCATTCTTTTCTCAAATATAATATTAACATTTCAGAGCATAAGTGTGAAATAGTAGATTGTTTAGCAAGGACTGTATGGCACCCATAACAGTCGAGAGTTTTGGCGCACGAACGAAGTGAGGGCGCCGATAGTACGAGACTGTTATGGGTCCATACACCCGAAGTAAACACTCTACTTTTCATTTCGAATATGAGGATAGTAAAAATAAACAGAAATAATCTTAAAAATATTTTTCCTATGGCCGCGGAATTTTCGAAAGACTATAACTTTTTGTTCATTCTCTCTATTTTAGGGAAGGCAAGGGAAACTAAGTCTATACAGTCTTGTTTGGTGTTTGACCCATACTCTATGCAATTCCATGAAATGAATAGCCTGATTTTTTATGTTACAAATACCTTATTTGGTTTAATCTGTTTCTAAAAACGCATTCTTTAAAAAAACAATGTTATATATCAAAATAATAATTCTACGATATTAATTATTTTATATAATAGCAAAACATGGCTGTATGTACAGGCTTCTGTGCCTTTGCCTGCATACCTTTGGTAAATAAATGTCCAAAGAGGTAAGACTCTACACACGTTCCTATCCGACCTCCGATCCGATTCGGTCTGCTCCCAGACCAAATCGGAAGTGTGTAGCGCAGATTTGCTCTGGGAGCACACCAAATCGGTTGTCGGATCGGAACGTGTGTAGATGCTATTACAGATTTTGACATGACCCCTCCTATTCCTATTTTAAATTTCATAACGGCCCTAGGGCCGCCACATACCACTTTCAACCGGCATTTTAGGCAAGTTAGGAGTTACTTTCAGAATATGAGACATGAAATAGTACATTACAGCCGAGGACAGGTAGTAAGAAATTACATTGTCGAGGATGGTTTGAAGCACGAGCCGCAGGCGAGGGCTTTAATCATTCGAGGCAAGGTAATTTGCTTACCGTACAAGGCTTGTATAGTGCTTTTCTCAAGAAATGCGAGGAAATAAAAAAAACTGTTTAACTAAATAATATTTATTAAAATTTTTAACACACATGTTCGTGCAATTATTAAATGTAAATGTTATTGTTTTCCCGGGCACACTTATGTATAAATCGCTCATAATAATATTATTTTAATGATGTATCATTAAAATACGCCAACAACACAGATTCCGAAAACGTATGCGCCTTTTTTTCACTTTTCCAAATCAGATCGTAGGTTTTCATATATCTTTCTTTTGATTTTGCTGGCAGTAAGTTTTCTGTTATTAATTTTGCTTCTGCTCTCAAATGTGGTGGAGTAGGTACATACAATGTCTGTATATGTTTCATTGGCAGAACTCATCTTGATAATTTATTACACAATATAAACTGTATTGATATCTAATCAACCGCTGAAAATCATTCCCGCCGTTTTTTAATATTGGTTTGTGATGCCATGTCGAACGGTCATACAGCCTAGTGATACTTACTAGTTACTTGCTACTAAAATGCGCAACTTCAATACCCGCTTCTGGGCGGTAGATGGCGCTGTATATATTTCCCATACAAAATTACTCGTAAAGGATATTTTGTCTGTGATAAATCTCATTTTGTTTTTTCGATTGATGTTCGTGCTAAGCATGAAGCTCGACTTAATACTGAGGTAAGCAGTATTAAGTCGAGTTTCATGGTGCTAAGGGTACATAGCGCTTGTGGTACAATACGAAGTAATATATTCTGTGCGCACCGTATTTAAAAAAAAGTTAACCTAATTATGATATAATAATACGAGGGTGGATTGGAAAGTTCCTGGCCTGACTATGAAAAAAAAGCTAGGAGTTTGATTTCTTTTTATTTTTCGACGTACTCTCCCTGGAGCTCAACGCATTTCTTCCATCTGGTTTGTAACGCTTGTTTACCAGTTTTATAAAAAGATTCCTACAACCCTTCAAAATAGTCGTTTACGGCGCCTTTCACCTCTTCATTCGTTGAAAACTTCTGATCTCCCAAGTGTTTTTTTCAAATTTGGGAAGAGATGGAAGTCAGAGGGTGCCAAATCAGGCGAATAGGGCGGATGAGGTAATAATTCGTAGCGACAGTAACGAATGGTGGCCATGGATTCAAGCGACGTGTGAACACGCGTTATCCTGGAGAAACAACACCCTTTTCCGCAGCAAACCTGGTCGTTTCACTTTGATTACTTGTCGTAAACGACTTAGCAGGTTACAGTAGTAAACTGAGTTTATCGTATGTCCTTTTTCCAAGTAATCCATCAGAAGAACAGCCTTAGAATCCCAAAATACCGAAGCCATAACTTTATTTGCGGACAAAATTGTCTTCGCCTTTTTTGGTGTAGGGGATCCCGATCTTTTCCATTGTTTCGATTGCTGCTTAGACTCTAGAGTACAGTGCTGAACCCATGTTTCAGCCATGGTAACCAATCTCTCATGAAACTCTTGGGGATCAGCCTCATACAACTCTAAAGAGTCGCGTGACATCGTTAATCGTGTGCGTTTTTGTTCGACTGAAAACAGTTTTGGAACCCATCTCGCCGACACCTTGTGAAACTTCAGTTCGTTGCCTATAATATTTTGTGCACGTTCATAAGAGATGCCCACAATCTCTGCTAGCTCCCTGATCTTCAATCTGCGGTCACCCAGAATTAAATCACAAATTATCCCGACGTTTTCTGAATTGGTTGATGTTAAAGGGCGGCCACTGCGAGGGTCATCTTCAATGCTGTGGCGCACACGTTTAAAGTCAGCTACCCGGTTTTTGATCGTGGAATATGATGGGCCAGATTCCCCTAATGTTGCTACCATATCTTCGTAGATTTCTTTTGGAGTCAACCCCTTCTTAGGCAAATACTTAATGACCGAACGTGCTCAATTTTTTCCATTTTGAAATTTTTCAAAAACTAGACTCGTTTAAAACCGTACAAAATCTGAACCACTCACAGTACAGACATGACAATTCGTGCAATGACAGCTGAATAATGTACCTATGTAATGATGTCAGTTAGCAAAAAGATTTGTAACTCCTTCTAGGTCAGGCCAGAAACTTTTCAACCCGCCCTCGTAATGTGGCTGTATGGTGCAAATGTCCCTTTGCTTTTTCTGTTTTTATACACAGGAAGAACTAAAGAAAAAATAAAGAAAAAAAGTTGGTAGTACCATAGAAAATCACTGCAGTAATGAATTTCAGTACTTATTTACTGCACTAAAATCAGTGCAGTAAGTAAGTACTGAAATTCATTACTGCAGTGATTTTCAAATTTAGAATGTTTACCTCGGAAAAGTGCCACGTACTGCATTCTTTTCTCAAATATAATATTAACATTTCAGAGCATAAGTGTGAAATAGTTATTTGTTATACAAGAGAGCAAAATCATTTTTCGCTGCGAGTGCTGAATTTAAATCACGAACTAGCGAAGTAGTCTAAAATTGAATCACGAGCGTAGCGAGTGATTCAAATATAGACTACTGAGCATAGTGAGTGATTTAAAGGCACGAGACATCAGAAAATTTTGCTCTCGTGTTAAACATACAACTTTTCACCTCTACCAGCGAGAAAAGTGTTACAGGTCAGAAAAACAACATTGAATGCAACATTTAACAATAAAGAAAACATCAAAATTACAAAATTAATAATTAAGAGTAAAATTGGTGCAATTATGCAAGTTGAAGGTAACTGTTTGCATTGCGTTCAAAAACTGCACTGCATGTAATTTTTATAAAAACCAAACATGATATTAGTAAGCGATATAATGTTCACTTCTATTTATTTAAAATATTGCGTGTTTAATAAAAAGCAATAGTAGTACAATCGTATTTATATAATTTGTTAATAGAATTCATTAATTTTTCTTATTTTATATTATATCATGCATGCGACCTCATTTCGTCTATACTCTTTATTTCGAACCTTTGGTATCCGTGTATTTATTTTTTAAGCTTTATATTTCATGTCCATCGACATAAAGCTATCTATCTATCCTTTTTGCTCATATTAATTTTAAAAGTCTCATCCTTGTCACTCTATTTCTTTTTTCTTAATTATTTCAAAAGTTGGTGTAAGAAATTAAAAAAGCACTTTGCCTCACGCTCGCAGCAAAAATCGATTTTGCTGCGAGTTTTAAGGCGCCAAAAGCGCCCTTTTCGAGCTGGAGAGGTGAAATAGTTATTTGTTATACAAGTGAGCAAAATCATTTTTCGCTGCGAGTGTTGAATTTAAATCACGACTAGCGAAGTAGTCTAAAATTGAATCACGAGCGTAGCGAGTGATTCAAATATAGACTACTGAGCTCAGTGAGTGATTTAAAGGCACGAGACATCAGAAAATTTTGCTCTCGTGTTAAACATACAACTTTTCACCTCTACCAGCGAGAAAAGTGTTACAGGTCAGAAAAACAACATTGAAGGCAACATTTATAAAGAAAACAACAAAATTACAAAATTAATAATAACTGTTTGCATTGCGTTCAAAAACTGCACTGCATGTAATTTTTATGAAAACCAAACATGATATTAGTAAGCGGTTTAATGTTCACTTCATATTATTATTTATTTTAAATATTGCGTGTTTAATAAAAAGCAATAGTAGTACAATCGTATTTATATAATTTGTTATTAGAATTCATAAATTTTTCTTTTTTATATTTATATCATGCATGCGACCTCATTTCGTCCATACTCTTTATTTCGAACCTTTGGTATCCGTGTATTTATTTTTTAAGCTTTATATTTCATGTCCATCGACATAAAGCTATCTATCTATCCTTTTTGCTCATACTAATTTTAAAAATCTCATCCTTGTCACTCTATTTCTTTTTTCTTAATTATTTCAAAAATTGGTGTAAGAAATTAAAAAAACACTTTGCCTCACGCTCGCAGCAAAAGTCGATTTTGCTGCGAGTTTTTAGGCGCCGAAAGCGCCCTTTTCGAGCTGGAGAGGTGAAAAAGTACTTATCTGTAACTTTCTCCAGTTTGTTATATTTTGCAGAGTTTGAAAGTGGAACCGGATGAGCCTTGGGAAATAGCAGCTCAACATACCTTGGAACTGTACAAGAAGACCAAACCGTCTTTCGGAGAATTGACCAGAGCCACTGTCAAAATCCAGGTAAACATTTTTTTAATAACTTTTTAAACTTTCGTGGTCATTAACACTGTAAATATTTCGAAAACGTTATTTTTACCATGTTTTGATTTCAGTAAAAATCCCGTTTTTCGTAATATTTTATTAATAGTTTTAAATTACAAGCTTTCAAAATTTAGAAATTGAATGATCATGAGTTTATTGTTTGAAAAGTACATTACATACACATTTTTATTTTATTATGGTTCAAGAAATGAATTTCTGGTAACTTTCAGGCGGCTTATAGAGGCTATTACGTACGAAGGAATCTACTGGGTCACCTAAAACCTAAACCACCGAAGAAAAGTCCGAAGAGAGATACTTTTGGGCCGCCCGTGGATATTGCTGGCTCAAGGGAGATAGACCTTGGTCCTATTATAGTAAGTAAGGGTTTACAGTAATTATAATGCAGAGATCTTCATGGCCTTACCAAACAAGAAGGTATAAAAATATTTGATTTACTCTCTTGAATTAGTACCTTACCATTTTGGATGATAAATATTTTAGATGATCAAAATGGTGAAAGACGACTAGCCGAAACTTGATTGACATAGAATTATCTCGAAATGCGGATCTAACGTTCATAGTTAATACCTGATAAGTTTTGTCATCTCAGGAAGGACCTGGCTTCTGAGACACAAGTTTACTTAAATTCCGAAGCCAGGGTTTTTATTAATATGTTATCTGGTAACTGATGCAATCTGATCGGGCCGGATTCCCGGAGGCGCGGGTTCGAATCCCGCCTGAAAGCTACTTATAGGGCTCGTGGTTTTTTACTATCACATTTTTCCTATACTGATGCAATAAAGATTTTTTCATTTCATTTTCAATAAATGTTGCCTCCATTAATCCTCAGGATATTAAGCCCCAAGAAGAGGATGTTAACGCCATGTTTGACGAGTACGCTGGAGAGAAACTGGGTCTGCACTACGACCCCATGAAGACTATTACCCACGTGGAAGACGCTGACCACCTCTACGACGCTACAGCAGCGCGGTCCAGCAAGGTGCTTGGTGGACAGGTGATGAATATATCATGCTAGGTAAAATTTTGGCCATGCCGAAACTCAAGATTCGAATTCGTGTTCGTGATATCGGAATCTCTAAATTATACAGGGTGTTAGGGGCACCGTTGCAAAAACTTTAACCATGGCTTCAGGCCATCATGCTTAACAACGCACAGCAAGATTTTTTGTCGACGAAAAAATCGACTTTTCATACAAATTTAGCAACTAATCGGGACATTTTGTATGGAGAGTCGAAATATTTTTTTCATTTCCGACAAATATATTAATAGAGTCAAACATTATCTTCTTGAAGGAAAACTAACTTTCAAGCTGGATTTAAGTACATACTTGCAGGGCTGGTGGTTTTTTCTATCACAATTTTTCATTTAGGTACTTACAAAATAGCATTGTGAATGCATAAAAGAACTATCTTCTTGGTCTTAATATTAGTCATTATCTGATTCAAGGGTCTGCCATTTTCCACCAAGAGCCTGATAGATGCCAAATCCAAGGACGGCACCAGTCGAAGCCGCATCCTGAGTCAAAGTCAAAGTAACAACTTACTGTTCATTAATTTATATATTTCTCACTCATGCTCTGAAGTGTTACCTCAGTTACACTCGCGGCTCGCGGCTCGCGGCTCCTCTTGTGGCCCGGCTTTAGTCTCACGCGAGCCGGCAACGAGACGAGCTTATGTTGACACTCTCGCGGCGTGCTCATTTGTTATTGACCTTTCAACGATGACGGATGTTTCAACGATGACGGATGTTTCAACGATGGTGGTAGATAACATATTGTAACAGCATCAACTCTGAAGTTTAGTGAGCTTTTACTACTACGCACAATTTAACAATACAGATCATTTGCCAATGAAAACACAACCAGCATGGTCAAACGTTTGTAATTTAATGAAACGCCAACGCGAGTGTGAACACCGACACCGCGCTCGCATCCCCCGCGACCGCTCTTGATGCGAGTCCGGAGGGTCACGAGACGAGACGCGAGACGAGCCACGAGCGCTTGTTTATATTCGCGTCTTGCGGCTCGTCTCGCGGCTCGCAAAGAGCATGTAATCACTACTGGTGGCTCGCGCGAGAGTGTATAGTCCCACACTCCTGTCTGTTCCGGTGACAGCCATGACAGTGGAGCCACTTGCAATACGAAATTAGCTGTCAAAATGGACTGTCGTATGAAAACTGTTTTAGTTCCAAAGATTATCACCGGAACAGAAAAGCTTGTTGCACTATTACTGAGGTAATTGAGGTATAACTGCAGTAAACATTCCATTTGAAAAAAGAATGCAGGGCGTTTCACATTTCCGAGGTGAAGTCTTAATTTGAAATGCAGTGCGGAAATGAATTTCAATACTTTGTGCGGGAAGCATGGCGGGAAGTAGTATTCCAAATTCAAAACGGTAGAACGCATCAGCTAGCAATGAGCTAGCATTATTTTTTTATAAAACTTTATGATTGCATGACTGGTCGTTTTACATGGCCGCATGAACCAATTTAAAAATCTCATTTTTACTAATAAAACTGAATTTCCTCGCCTGGATGCAATTGCTAGCTTCCCGTTCTCGTCTGTAATATACTATACGTTAACCTAATCTTCATATTTTATTAAATTAACAGCTGCTCAGCGAAGTTCTATCAGAGATTCTTTGTCGCGCAGTCGAAACGCAAGCGTTGTTTCAACCCAATCACAAGCTCGATCCATGCATAAGATATCATTCCTCCAGGTATACATATTATTCATATTACTTACGGCCAGTCCCAAATACATTTCCTTGATAAGAGATAGGTCTCTCTTCGATATGTTAGGAAGCGACTCTTGTTATTTTGGAATGAAGAAAAAGATGCAAGGAACTAAATTATTACTGTACCCGTCTTTGTTTGAGAATAGGTTATTGGGACCGGCAGTTGTTCGGCTAATTGACACCATGAGTCAATTAACACATACCAAGCTCAAGTTCTTAATTGCACCATGTTAAAACATGTTAACAATTATTAAATCCTTACTTATTTGATGTAAAAGTGTGTTTGTTTATTTGTTTGTTGGTTTGTCCGTCTTTCACGTCAAAACGGATCGACGTGGTTTTTAGTATGGGGATAGTTTGGGAGCTGGAGAGTCACAAAGGCTTCTTTTTTATCCCGGAAAACATTACATTCCCGCGGGATAACGTCGTGTAAATGTAGTCCACGCGGGCGGAAGTCTAGTAATTTCATAAAGCTGTTACTTTAGTTGAATAAAGGTTGTTTTAGGGCTAAAGTTTCCACGCCGGCCCGGCCCAATGGGGCCACACAACAGTGGAAAATCTTTTGTCTCCTATTCCCGGGCTTGAAGGATTAAAATTCTTTATAGAAGTAATTTCTAAGAAGTAGGTACATTTTGTTAATTCCAAAAGATTTTCCTTTCTTGTTAGGTGGCTGTTTGCATGGGAATATACATTCACCAATCTGTAAAGCTGTATAAAAACTTCACTATGCCATGTTGTGTTTAATTAAAGGTGGTTAAACCAGGAACAATCATTCCCCATAATAAGAGTTAATCATAAATGTAATAAGATATTAATAGGCATTTGACTGTTATTTCTCATTAGGCACCACCGGAAGTTATTCCAGACGATATCAATGAAGAAAATGAAGCAGGAGCTGCAGAACTGAAAGAAAAGGTGGCTGAAAACGAAGAAGGGGGAGTAGAAGCAGTTGCTGAAGTTATTGAAGGAGCCGAGGCTATTGAGGGGGCTGAGGCTGCCGAAGGGGCTGAAACTGACCAAGCTCAAGAAGTGCCAGAAGACTTGCCAGCAGGTAAAACTGTAGAGAATATAAATTAAGAAGGGAAACATGTCATGGCTCGCAAATTTTTCAGGAGATTAGAGATTTTCTAAAAATGTAAATGTTCCTCTTCTGCCGTCATGTAAAAATTTGGTGCCCTATACTTTTTAAACTATTGTACTTACATATTCCGTTTCTTGACTGTTATGTCTGTCTTGCCATAAAGAATCGATATCCATCAATGATGTTAAATGAGAAAAGAGGTGACATGTTCCCTTTCTTAATCTATGTGATTGTGTAAGTAGGAAACTTTTTAGTTTTGACAGACACAAACTTCAATACAAAAATCATCGTATAATAAATGTCGTTACCTCAGAAAAAGCTGGCAAGTTTATTGCGCCTGTTATTCTTGCCGGTCGGTTTATAAAGTGTTGAATAGGCAATGGGAAAATGTAAACGATTCACGAACTAAAAGTGACGTTATATTGATCTGACTTTGTTATAGATGAACCTGGTGATGATGAAGTCAGCGCTCCTACTATATCCGCTCCTTCTTCAGCCCCCGTGACAGCTGATGATACTGACGTGGAAGATGGTGGTACACCCCTGGATACGACAATAGAGGAGGACGCAGAATAGACGGAAATGGCATGGATGGCATATACATTTCTTATACACCTTCCAGTATTTCAAACCAACTACCTCCGATATAAAGACACCGTTTATGTAACCAAGGAATAAGGGTCGTGTATGTTATTTAAGTTTTTTTTCTTTTAATACAGTGCATATAAAATGACTAACTTTTGGCTTATTCTATAAATGTTTAACTAGTTTAATTTCTTACTTTTTTGTTTGTAACTGATATTCAAAATTACGTGTTATGTCTTACTATACTTTTGATTCAGTACATTATTAATATTTGTTACGAATTTTATTGTTTTTATTATATTGTTACTTCGATCAACAATACCACTAGATAACCCGTTGGAGTATAAAAAATGTCGAAGGTGCGCTCTTATTTCATATCGATTCCTGTAATTTTTGACGCATGGTCGTAATCTTTTTCTCCATTTAAAAAAAGTCATTCGGTGCCATATTTGCGTTGTGATTTAGTGTCGACTTGTCGACCCACACGTACCACAACCGCAACTTTTTGCAGTTGCGTTGTGGTTGCGTTGTGATTGTGCGACAAAATGTCGTTGTCGCTAGTAGTTGTGATGTGGATGTGGCCGGCCGCTAGTTCGCTGCTTCGTCGTTGGTAGTTGCGTTGTGGCCGGTATCACCCACGCGGTCGATAATGACTGCAAAATGTGGTACGTGTGAATTGACTATTCATTTCCAATACAAAATGCACCCCGCCCACGTGGTGTGGTTGTGATTGTGGTTCGTGTTATGTAATACTTCCATGGGTTCGTGATGTAATACTTCCATGGGTTCGTGTGGGTTGAGCCTTAGTTTGTAAAGGAGGCGTAAGCTTGTGGTATTGTTGATCGAATTTATAATCAAGCAATTAACAATTATCATAATTTTCAAGCATGTTCATCATTTTAAATAATGACACGGGTAGAGATCGATCGCATACCTACATGAACATTAACCTTCGGTTCGGGGACTTGGCTCCCCTGGTGGCTCCCTTGGTGGAGTCAAGGTAACATTTTTGTGGCCTTGGCTCCCCAAGACGGAGACTAATTTTATAGCGTACTTGACTTTACCCCCCTTTAGCCCCCTTGATTTTAAAATTGTTTTTAAACATATTGAAAACTCAATAAAGTATTTTAAAAATCGACCAGTCTCAATTAACGAAATACGTTGTAAGACGGGTCGATTTTTTTCTAATAATTCATTTTCCATATTTTCAATAATAAAAATTATAATGTGAATATTATTTGAAATTTTAAACAGTTAGTCATTTATTTGAAAAAAATACCATGTCATTAGGGGAGCCATGTCCTCGAAGGGGAACATTTACTGTAGGCATATCACTATCCACGATGCTATCGAGACAGTCCTAAAGGATTTTGGCGTAACCGCCATGCTTGGTAGTATTCATCAAAACTTGATTTAACCTGTGGCGTATATACGACACAGCCTACTAGATTTTTCACAATACTACAAAAAAATTTCGGATAATATAATTATTCATAAAAATGGAAGATTTATTAGATAGACAAATACGAAGCAGCTGTAGACTGGCCTTACCAGAAGGACTGAAAGAACTCATGTGCGATATATCGAGGGAGGTAAGTTCGAAGGGAGAATCGATGGGGTAAGTATATGAGCTTCTGTCAAAAATGGTATAAAAAAATTACTTATTGTACAAGGCCTTTTTGAAAGCACTTTAACGCAACGTATTATGTTTATGTTATTTTTGATGCCAACAAGGTCTAAGAATACTGCTGCAGCTGAGAAAAAACATATGCTTTCCGTACATTTTGGTTGAGTTGGTATTGTATGTAAGTAAGTACTTTTATATGGAAAGCTGTTTTTTTTCGCGATTTTGCGAAGATTCTCTTCCATCCTCTTCGATCATGATCGAAGTCCATCCCCATCGATTTCGGCATTGACCTTTTAGTGGGGAATACTGTGCATTACTCTGAAACTATTGGTAGATGAGGTACCCATTTAGTTCGAATATAAATTCTGGTCTTTTTTCGGACAATCTCCTTAGTACCAATCTTGTAGTGGCTAAACTTAAATTATCGCAGCTTAGTGAGTTTACCTAGTTTAACAGCTGAAATTGAGCCTTTACATAGGTTTTCAGAGTTGCTTTTAGTACGGTTACCTAAACACGGTAAATTAATTTAGCAATTTATTATTGTCGTTAATGATAAGAGCAATATCTATTTCATTTCAAGTTCAATAGTCATTAACTTACAACTTATATCTGGGGCCCGATTCTCAGGCATTCAAACTTTTTCAGTGTGGTAATTCGTATGTCGAACATTTTGTTTGTGGTTTCTATTGAAAAGTTAGAACGTTTCAAACAAATTAAGCTGTCCCACATGTCAACAAATTCATTTTGACAGCTAAGTTCGTATACGAACATCTATTGGTTTCTACCATGAAGCTCGACTTAATACTGAGGTAACTGGAGAGTGCAGTACGAACAATTTTTTGAATACCACAAATAACACAGTGGCTGTCTTCCGTCTCACCTACACTTTAAAAAAAATACGTATGGTCATATGAGACAGCTGACAGCCACTACATACATAAATGTCAAATTTGCTGGCGACACTTTTTTATTCAGGGTGAGAGCTCCAGTTACCTCAGAGTATTAAGTCAAACTTCATGGTTTCTACCACTCGTAGCGTTCGACTGGTTTTCGATCGAACTTTTTCGATTGTGAAATTCTGACAATACAAAAACTGTGTTAAATTTGAATTTCGAGCTTATAAAAGTGAACTTTTCTCGATTGCCTGGGAAACGGCCCCCTGATAGTTTTAAATACATTTATTTAGTAATTGGATTCATTAAAAAAGTGCGTATCACAGCTATAATAATAATTATACTATTACATGTATTAGTTATTCGTAATATCCCGCTTCTAGGTATTGCGAGCCCAGCCGCAGAACCTCTACGACTTCATCGCTAACTATCTCTCAGTGTTGTTGGTATCGCGGGAGCACCTGTCCATTGCTCATCATGTATGCGACACCGTCTGCGCAATATCTTGTTACAAACAATTGGAAGATGAACTTCGGGTTTTAGGCTTAGAATCCGACAAAATTTCTGATGTGAGGGAAATTATCATGGAACACTTTTGCACTGATGAAGGTTGGTTTAAAACATATTTTTGCTAACTAATTTTAAAAACTACTACTAATAGAAGATGACAAAATTTCTGTAGTAGTTTGAGCACTAGAATTATGGAAATTGGAAACAACTACGGGTTACCACATACACCCAGACACGAGTAAATATTGATAAGTTCGATTTCAATATTTACCCGACCGGAATCAAAGCCGGGACCTTAAACCCGGCGAGCATGACCCAGGGTATCTCATACCCTGTTACATTTTCAAAGACGTGTATTTTTTAAGTTTCTCGTCTGACAACACTAGCGCGCTCAGTAGCTGGAGGAAGGGGCTCGCAGGGCAGGATAGTGGCATGATCGCAGTGTGGATACCGGTTGCGATATTAGTGCGCATACCTGTTGGGGGGTATGACACACCATGACAGCGATTAGTCAAATTTTTACCAAAATATTCATTATATTTTTTTTACGAAGAGGATCTCATTATCTCTTCATTTTAAGTGAATTAAATTCCAAAGAATAATTTTATGTATAATAATAAATTTTTGTAAAGCTATAGCAATTTTGTTAAGAGTTGTTACTTTGACTACATAG
This sequence comes from Crambus lathoniellus, assembly GCA_949710035.1. Classification (NCBI taxonomy): domain Eukaryota; kingdom Metazoa; phylum Arthropoda; class Insecta; order Lepidoptera; family Crambidae; genus Crambus; species Crambus lathoniellus. Next base: position 28,056,413 of record OX453309.1, on the reverse strand, counting down.
TTTATGAAAAACGAGATTAAATAAAAATTATTGTAAAATTCTGAACTCGATTTATTTAATTTCCTATTAAAGAACATTATACTTATTACAAAATCAAACCATTTAAGTTTATAAAATAACAATAAGAACTAATTTGTGGTACATTAACTTAAGGGTATGTCAAACCCTGCCTCATGCTTGATGTAACTTTATTTCACCTCATGCTCGCCGGGTTAAAGATAGCGACACCTTGAAAACCGGTCGTCAAATATATAATGACTAAAAAAGTAGATAAAATATAAAACCAACCGATTAAAGGACTTTCCCTTCAGAGCCATGTGACATGAATCATCATATGAAAAGTATTCAGGCTAAGTAGACATCCAAAAAATCAAAGCTGATATATTTCCAGACCGATATTTAGCACCCAATAATATGTATTTTCTTCAGCGTCCCAAGCCGAACTGATGAAGAAATTGGTGGAAGAGTTCGATATGAGTGAGGAACAGATAAACGCAGTAAATAAAGCGCTTCACAACGCGTTTAAAAGGCACCTGATCAACAATACCACTTACTACGAGGTACCAAAAGCATGTGAAAGTTGGCTAGGGTATTTTTTTATTTATTTTTTCTACTATGGGGTAGCACTTGTCTTTGCCTTCATTACACCTGATGTTAAGTGGTGTTATGACTTATGACTAAAGTGCACTACTCCCGGAATCCTCTATCAATGAGGAACTAGGTATCATCATTACCAGCCATTTCCTGTCCCATGATGCTTTGGTGGGTGTTAACGCAAACGCTTTCGGATTTTGGACCCAACAGTACTGTACAGTACAGTACGTACAGTCAGCGTCAAATTGATAGAAGCGCCTAGAGTAGTCAAAGAGATCTGAAAAACATAAACGCAATTTGATCTAAGCAGTTCGTATCATCATATTGTTGTAAGCGCGCAAATGAGTGCCTAGATATTTTGAACACCTTGCGCGATTACAACAATATGATGATTCGAACTGCTTAGACAATTTGTCTAGATCAAATTGGTTTTATATTTTCAGATCTTTTTGACTACTCTAGACGCTTATATCAATTTGACGCTGACTGTACCTTCCGAAGCAAGGACCTAAGCATAGATAAGACACTATATATAGACCTAAGGTTACAAACTATGAAACAAACAAACGATATTCTTATAAAAGTACCCAAAGATCTTACCAATGAACTTAGTTACTTCAGAAAGTATAGGAAAATTTACTATTATCTATATCTACTTATGTAGCAATATTAATTTTACTCCTAGAAGTAAGTATACTTAGTTAGTTTAATTCTCCTGAAACAACAAAAATAAAATTATCACAAATTTTTCTATACACCAACAAAACATGATTGTCTTTGGTATTTGTATTAGACACCTATTTTTCAGTCATCGACAGATAGTGATATGGATGAAGTAGATTTGGCAGCAAAGCACACATTGAAAATATTCCGGAAGACTGACGTTTCCAACGAGCAATTCACACGTGCCGTCGATAACGTTAAGGTTTGTGCAAAAGCTTATCATATACTTATATCTCTTATAAGTTCGACAGTTTCTACGTATTTAATGCTAATACTACAACATAAAACATGACAAACATTAATTTTACCTTTAATGCAGGCCTTAAAATAAAGTATCTGTCTTATTGGAATATATTTAGGTATCGTTCCATAAAAACAAAATTTGTTCAATGGTTCAGTTATACCTACAGAAAGACAGACGGAGACGGATTACCATTGCATTTAATATTGCAATGATACAGCCGCCATCAGATATATCGTAGAGGGCGAGGTAACTTTTTTTTTATAGTGAGTGGAATGCCTTTACGCATACCCCGCCCACGTACGGTGTGTGCGGGCGGTGGTTATGTGGGACTCGCCTATCCGCTTCCTGACCCCCCATCCAGTGACATGGACTCGATGGTGGGTCAGTAAGGGGGAATACCCACTAAACCCTTCACTACTTGCTCTCACCGCGCCGTCAGTAGGAGCCGCACTGTGGAGGGTCCGATGTGGCAATATCCTCCTGCGAAGCGGGCGAGGTACCTACTCAAATATTTCGGATCAGCATTAAATTTCAATAACTTTGGAATTCGGAACACTCAATGAGGTAACAATATCAGAGAGCATAGATCGTCTGAGATACCTCCACACCACCTTCACACAGTCAGGGTCTAAACATTTGTGGAAAATATACCTGAAGTCGGTAACATATAGTTTACTTATTACCACTTTTACGTTTACGTTTTACGTTTACTTAACCATTACTTAACCATTAACCACCTAGCATAGGTCTGACAGATAGTCTGACTGACTCCGACGAATTTATAATCGTGAATATTATTGCTGCCGAGCTCCGTATAAACTTGTTCGTCCGTGTACCTTTTCCTCGCGCCCCCCAGTGCTGCACAACCGCTTGTTGCAGTCGGATGTTTGCGCGTTTGTCTCAGGTAAGTAAAAAACTGTCGCCGGGTAGAAAAATTTCGGAAAAACTGTAAGCTTAGGTCCTGAAATTTCGTTTAACTTTTGTTTTATTTGAGATTTTTTTTTAAGTTTATTTTTTGTTTTTTGATTACTAAATATTAAAAAAAATTACAAAGAAGTACCTACTTATGTGATTATTATAATAGACCTCATTTTCCTACTATGTTTATAAGTATAGTGTTGGTCACTTAATTGAGAATTTATTTTAAATGTGGATTTTTGTGTGCGTTTCTTATTTTAATAAATAGTTTAATATGTTCCTAACAGACTTTACATTATAAACTAAAACTTATCTCACACAGTTTTACAAACGAGAATCATTTAGCTCCGGAGTTTCACAGACGTATGATAGGTGGTAGTGAGACGATAACAGATGCTAGGTAGTTAAGGGTTAAATAACCGACATCGCTCGAAGGATTGCTCAGCTGAAGTGGCACTGGGCGGGACACATAGCGTGGAGAACTGATGGCCTTTGGGCGGAAAGGTTCTCGAATTGCGACCGCGTACCGGAGGACGTTCCGTGGGCAGGCCCCTTACAAGGTGGACCGACGACCTGGTCAAGGTCGCGGGAAGCCGCTGGATGCGGGCAGCGCAGGACAGATCGGTGAAGAGATCCTTGGGGGAGCATTTTACTTACTATAGCCTATTATATTATCTGTGCTATAGCTCGACTCAACTAACCTATATTTTCAGGCATCGTATCGAGCTTTCGGAGTGACTCGTCACGATTCTAAAGTCAATGAATCAAAAGCGGAAGAAGAGTCCAATGAGACGGAATCGGATAAACCGAGAAATATACACTTCCACAATAAAGTACGTGACAGTTTATTAGATATTTTTCCTCAGACAAATAATAGTTAACTAATATACCGTCCTTTATCAAGACAAAAGCCCAAAATGGTAAGAAAGTGACACAAATTTGAAACTTTAATAAAACGAAACTGTAATGTAATAAAGTTACAAATTTTAATCAATTCCAGGAAGATCCTAAATACTGCGAGCCATTTACTACTAAGAGTAAGTTTCCTGTCATCGCAGTAGTTAATGAATATAAAATATGACAGATAAATTTGCCAAAACAAATTACATTTTTGACACAATTTTTATAGACCCACATACTGTCTCTTTCAACCTTTTTTGGGGTCTAAGATGTGATGAAAATCTTCTTTACATATGCTATTATAACACGGCTCAACCAAATTGATACACTTGGTTGAAAGGCGCAGAAATACAGGCGTAAATTGACATTGGACGATTCTCTTAAACGTTTGGTTGCTTCATCCAAATTGAAAGGCCGTGCACCGTGTATTTCCGCTATTACAGCAAGCATTTTCACTTCCACAACTGACCTTCTTTCCAGAACTATCCACAGTATCCTCAAGTACCCTGGCCGGGTCCTACATGCACTTGCCAAAGTTCGTGCCGTACTCAGTACACGAGTCGAACCTGCCACCGGTGCGTGAAACTTCTGCAGAGCAACAAGCTGACAAACCTCAGGTAAGTATTTGTATGAACATCAGAGTCTTTAAGTACCTAATTGTATTGTTTACTGCAGATCATTAGTTCACACGCCTGACTGTACCTTTACCTTAGTACCTTTTAACCGCCTCTGTGGTCTAGTGGTTCATACCACTGATTTCAGACCAAGAGGTCCCGGGTTCGATTCCCACTGTATTTACATATTGTATTCGGTTTTGTTGGTGGTAAGACTTGTTCTTAGTCCGCCTGGCTAGCTACCACCATCTTATCTAAGTCTGACGCCATAACAACGATATTTTCATCATAATTGTGTTCCGGCAGTTAGAGATAAAATAGCCAGTTCCTCAGCGATTGAGGATTCCGCGAGGGTAATGCTTCCACCTTCAGCCTTATCACCACTTAACATCAGATGTGATGAAGGCTAAGTGCTTGCCTGATTGTACCTTATTTTTTTACTTGTCTTATAAATGCGAAAGTTTGGATGTTTGTTACTTGAGAACGGTGAAACGGCTGAACAGATCCGGATGAAGTTTGATACAGAAATAAGTTATGGTCTAGAATAACATACCTACAGTACAGTTTAAGCAATCTGCTTATTCTGTGCCTACAGGCTATTTTAATTTTTAGTTTTTTGCATTCACAATGCAATTTTTATTATTGAAAAATGGAAAACGAAGTATTTAGAAAAAATCGACCCGACCCGTTGTGAGATGGGTCGATTATATTCTCATTATTATTTAAAAAAAAATTTGCATTCACAATGCAATTTTTACTATTGAAAAATGGAAAATGAAGTATATACCAGTGATCGTCCCATCGGAACTGGTTTGTGAGACGGGTCGATTTTTTCAAAATACTTTATTTTCCATTTTTCAATTCCCATTATTTTTCAGAATCATGAAACTAAGGCACATCACGATGCTAAGATCAGCTTCCAATACCCAGAAGTCGAGGACCATGCTGAAATGGCTGATATTGAAACAGACAGTGAAGTTGAAGAAGTAACAAGTTTGAATTCCCAGGACAGCCACAATAGGGAGGTGGTAGAGACTTTTGGAAATTACGACCATGCAGATTTCAATGAGGAAATTGATCAATATGCTATGGGTGACTAAAAACACAATACAATAGGGGACTGGATTGGTTTTTTTTTTTTAATTTATTTCAAATGTTGAAAAATTGAAAATAAAGTATTTGGAAAAAATCGACCCGTCCCACAACCAGCTCCGATGGGACTCGAACCCACGACCTTTCGCTATCCGGGCGACTGCTCTAACCACTGAGCTACGGAGTCGTTACGAGAAGCGTCGAATTTATCAAATACTTCTTACACGCTGTATAGCCAGCGTTAATTTCATCAATGTGAAGATATTACTACCTCCACACGCGAAAGAAATACCTTTCCAGATATTTGACAATCGCTAATGAAGAAATTACTATGGCAAGTTAACGACGACGACGGGACGGGTTGATTTTTTCCAAATACTTTATTTTCAATTTTTCAACCATAAAAATTGCATTGTGAATGCAATAAAGTAAAAATTTAAATAACTATTTAAAATGTTTTAGATATATTATCAGAAACACAACACAAGTATTTATTTTCAAACCAGGAACCAGGCGGATCCTCGCTGTTTTACTCGCGTGGTACCCGTTTCCGTGGGAGTATCGGGATAAAATATAGCCTATGTTAATCAGGGATAATGTAGCATTTAAAAGAATGTGAAAGAATTTTTAAATCGATCCAGTAGTTTTTGAGTCCAGTCATTACTTACATACAAATCTTTCTTATGCGGGATAAGACAAAGGGAATCTTGTAAGCCTCTGTTTCAATAACACAAAATACTCCCTCTGCCATGTATCTCCATACTTATTAGAACTATGTCTGTTAGTAAAAAAACACCCAGAGTATTTTACAAAATGTAACCTATTAAAAACGAACTTAAGAAATTCTAGGCAAAATAAATTAGTCATACCAAAATGTAATTTACGCCTAAGAATTTCAAAGATATTGTTACTTATTATATGAAGACAACTAAAAAGTTTTGAATTTTCCTACGTACGGTGGTGGTACGGTCCCTGACTGACACACAAAAGTTTGAATTTAGCTGAACTTAAATAGAGATTTTAAATTATTTTTATGCATTCACAATGCAATTCTGTAAGTATAGGAAAAATGAGATAGTAAAAAACCAAGAGCCCTGTAAGCTACTTACGCTCGTGTTTTTTACTATCACATTTTTCCTATCCTGAACTTAAGTAATTGTAAATAATATTTATGTTAGCCATGTAAAAACCTTTCAACATACAAAAGGTTTTTAGTTGTTTTGTAATCATATCTGTGTGAAATAATTGTTTTTTCGACTAAATAAAAGTATCGTCATAGATATGTGAAGTCAATTAACTACCCATCGTCATCATAATTAGGTATTATCATATATTTGATATTGTATTTGTATTATTTATTCTTCTCGATTTCCTCGTTTGTGATAAGTATTATGTGGGTAAAAAACCTAAAAAAAATGAGTTTTTTGTGTGATTGCAGTATAAATGGTATTTTATTTTTTTATTAAATTAAGTCAAAATAAAAAGCAAGCTATTTTATCAATATTTATTCAAATACAGGTCTATTAATTATAAATTCTCTACACCAATATACATTTATTTATTTTTGGTTGTAATAATATACACACTTACGACGAGTCATGATGAATCTTAAAAACTAATTACGTGTGGGATAAAACAGTGCTAAATTAATCTAATTATGTATTAAATGCTTTCATTTCGTTATCGATATAAAAATAATATTTCAATAGCTGTAATAAGCCGTAAGTAGGTATGTACTTAAGCATAACAACGTAAACCTTAAAAACAACGAATTTAAAAATAACAAAATAGTCAATGGAAATACGAGTACTTAAGGAAATATTAAATACTAACATTAAAATATATAAATAAAATAACGGTAATTATACAAAAAATAGAGTATTTTGATATTCCTCCATAGAACAAGAACATATGGAACTTAAAATAGTATCTATCTATACATTATATTAATATAAACTTAAAAATAAGTTAGTCGAAATCACAGCTGCAGATCTCAATAGTTAGTGAAAAGAAATACTGTTTGTATGTAAAACTGTTATGCTATTTTTGAAAGTCCTAGCCTTCGATCCTACCTCATCAAGACTTTCGTTCTAGCACCATTTTTTCTCTTTTTAATAAAAAAAATACTGTGTGGATTCTCTATTGCAACCCCATAGACCCAATAAACAACTCAGTTAAACGAAAATTCTGGAAATCAAGTAAGTATTAGTAGAAATCGATCCGTCTCACAAACAAGCTCCGATGGGACTGTCCGGGCGAACGCTGACAGTAAAAAATAAACGCGACGAATAGATAACCTCCTCCTTTTCAATTTTTGAAGTCGGTTAAAAAGGTCGTTGGTTAGAGTCCCAACGGTGCAAGTTGTGAGGCGGGTCGATTTTTTTTCAATAATACTTTATTTTCACTAATCAAAAATTGCATTATAAAAAATAATTTGCAAAAAAGTAAAAATAGTCTGAAAATATTGAACATTAGGTATTTAATAAAATTTATTCGACAATAAAACCCCTCTCAATATATTTATTAATGCTTCGTAGCTTCTAGTCATTCAACTCATTAATATGGTTAAATATTATTTCAGTGTGTTTTAAATAACCAATTAAATCAAATCAATAATATCTGATCTGATTGATTTTCTATAACAGTATTTTGACTTAGGTATATCACCCCTTGAGAATCACACAGCGTAAATTAGAATCAGATATAATAAACATAATCGACAATTGCATTGTGCCCATAACTATTTTATATACGAGTTATACTTATACGTAAACTTATCGCTATATTAATTATGTAACAAAAACCAGAACTGGGGGCCAAGTCTGCTAACGTTAAATCGTAATCCTGTCTTAATCGTGTTCGGTGTTTCAATTGTAGTGATTTTTTACACACTAGATACAGGAAATGTTTACTTTTTTCACAATACTACTGATGGTCAGACCATTAGGTACATACACTACATTCACATCACATCATACTGTCATAACTCTTGTAACTAGTGTGTAAAAAGCACTACAATTGAAACACGATTGAGACACGATTATGACTTGACGTTAGCAGACTTTGCCCCCTGAACTCAAACCAATGAATGCTGAAACGTAGACATTTTTGCGCGTCGAAACTATTGTCTAATAAATACCTAGAATTTAACATAAACGAATTTTCAAAATCGATATTTTAAATTTAATGTATTTACGAGTACTTTCGTCATAAATACTGCAAAAGCTGCCTTATAAATTTCTCAGTTAAAATAAACAAGAATAAATTGTTTTACAGACTAGTCAAAAAGTCACTAAAACAAAACAAATTCGTAAAATTGTTCGGAAATATCTAAAAATCTTATATACACTTAACTATTATAAAACTAATAATTTACGTAATTTAAATTTATAACAACTGTTAAAGAAACGCTCTAAAATATACATAATAACGTACTATAAAAATAAACAAATTTCAAAATAAATCAAATGAGTCAAACATAAAATAAATCATGATTTTGAGCGAATAAATTTAGAGATCTCGTAAATTATGCTTTGGTATGTTCCAAATAGGCTTTATTAACGTAACGTTTTAAAATACTAGGAAGAGTAGGTACCTCTACATTTTGAGCCTGATTTGCGAACATATAAACATTTTGTAAGAGAAGAAGTCACAAAAGTTTATTGTTTTAAATTCAAGCTCTTCAAAATGTCAGATAGAATCAGTGAGCAGCAGCCTAATTACGTAGGAAACACATCTGAAATTGCTTTCATTTTGATCGATGTACTTATATCCATCGCTGGCTTTAAGCTAATCGTTGAAGTAGCTTTGCATTGTTAGTGGCAATGATTGTAAAAAATCAAATTGGAAGCAATTGTGATACAGTAAAGTCAATTTTGTAAGCACCTGTTCACTGACCACATTATTATAAAAACCTATAAGGATTATAATGTTACTTTTCTTTTGCGTAAAAGAAAGAAACAGAGTAAGTCACTCGAGCTTCGGAAGTGGCAACACTTCCGCTAGATAGTGTCCACTCCGCCACCCATCAGTTTATTGCCGTATTCACTCAGCAACTGGAAAGAATAATTAAAAATTAACATAGGTAACAACAGGAATTATTTAATTTGTAGGATGTTGCAAAATTTGGATATTCAAAGTGTCATAGTAAGTAACTACCGATGGATGCCGGTAGCAAGGGAAATCTCGTCTGAAATCTTTTCCTGCACCTTTTGAGGTGGTAGAAAATAAAAGTGCTTCCAATATTCAGCTATCGGTCCTTGTAGTCGCAAGAGTCGTTTAACGGAGCATAGCACAGCTATATGGAGACCAGCATAGCGTCTACTGGGTGCCTACCATCAACTTTAAGACAGCGATTTAGAAATAGCGCGATGCAGAATAGGTTCCTAAAATGAATAGCTTTCTTTCGTACTCTGGCCTTCTAAAAACTGGATCGCAAATGAATTGCTAAATGTGAATGACCGAACAATTTGTGTCCTTATTTCTTCTACCCGTCTCTTTCACTCGATTCTGTCATGCCCGGAGAGTGAAAGGGACGGGTATAACCTGCAGGTGTCATGTTAGCTTGGCCGAGTTATAAGTCAAAGAGTTGATGACAGCTCAGCGGCTGTGAAATGTCATTGAATTATCACTGAATCGCTGTCATTGATATTAAGCTGTCGTGGTACGAATAAGCGAAGCAGATCAGTTTAGGTCCTATACGCGAACGCAATAAGAGTTGATGGTAGGCACCCTGAAATCTTTGGCGCATAGTGCGTTCTGTATGTTGTTACGTTAGTAATATTATAGTATTCTTTGATGTTGTGCTACTTTCTTTGGTCAATAGTGGTCATGCGTGCCGTCATGAACTCGCTGCATGCGCTTGACATACCACCAGGGGACCAAGTCTGCTAACGTTAAATCATAATCGAGTTTCAATTGTAGTTCAATTGTTGTGCTTTTTACACACTGAATACAATAATTATGACAGTATGATGTGCTGTGAATGTAGTGTGTGTTGTGACCATCAGTAGTATTGTGAAAAAAAGTATACACTTTCTGGTAACTAGTGTGTAAAAAGCACTACAATTTTATTGAAACACGATTGAGACACGATTATGACTTAACGATAACAGACTTGGCTCCCAGTTTTAGCTATGGGTAAGCTTTCAAGGGACTGCCCCCTAACTCCTGACGGAATCGAGTTGAGATCAAAATCGAATCAAGATCGAATATCACCATTCTTATAACTATTGTAGCGCTAATCGAGTAGGGTGGAGCCCGCCACTAGAGGTGTACTGTTTTATAGATTAGGTCAAAATGACACATTTGCTCACCAAAAAGTAGCTTGTTGCAGATCGAGAGTTTTGTTTGGAATTGTTTTCGTTTCTTTTGACATAATATGTATATGTTTTCGCTTCTATCGATTTTATGGTGTCAGTGATACGTGGGTACAACTGTATAGTCCCACACGCCTGACTGTTCCGGTGAAAGACGTGACAGAGGAGCCACTTGCAATACAAAATTAGCTGTCAAAATGGACTTTAGTATTAAAATGTTCTAGTTCCAAAGATTATCACCGGAACAGATATGCTTGTCGCACTATAACGGCGGATTTCGATTTCATTTAGTTCGGTATTCGACCACTACTCGATTGGCGCTGCAATCGTTATCCAGATGATTTTCGACCATGCTTAAATTTTTCTCGATTCCGTCAGGAGTAAACCCCCAGAAATCCTCACCTTATAGAGGAAGATGTAGTGATGCCTGTTGGAGAGCGAGTGCGGTCGCTGCGCGCGCAGCTCGCGCACGACGCGCGGCAGGTCGGCGGCGCCGGCCGCCAGCGCGCGCGCGCTCACATCCGCCGCCACCAGCACGGCCGGGGACTCACCTTATAGAGGAAGATGTAGTGATGCCTGTTGGAGAGCGAGTGCGGTCGCTGCGCGCGCAGCTCGCGCACGACGCGCGGCAGGTCGGCGGCGCCGGCCGCCAGCGCGCGCGCGCTCACATCCGCCGCCACCAGCACGGCCGGGGACTCACCTTATAGAGGAAGATGTAGTGATGCCTGTTGGAGAGCGAGTGCGGTCGCTGCGCGCGCAGCTCGCGCACGACGCGCGGCAGGTCGGCGGCGCCGGCCGCCAGCGCGCGCGCGCTCACATCCGCCGCCACCAGCACGGCCGGGGACTCACCTTATAGAGGAAGATGTAGTGATGCCTGTTGGAGAGCGAGTGCGGTCGCTGCGCGCGCAGCTCGCGCACGACGCGCGGCAGGTCGGCGGCGCCGGCCGCCAGCGCGCGCGCGCTCACATCCGCCGCCACCAGCACGGCCGGGGACTCACCTTATAGAGGAAGATGTAGTGATGCCTGTTGGAGAGCGAGTGCGGTCGCTGCGCGCGCAGCTCGCGCACGACGCGCGGCAGGTCGGCGGCGCCGGCCGCCAGCGCGCGCGCGCTCACATCCGCCGCCACCAGCACGGCCGGGGACTCACCTTATAGAGGAAGATGTAGTGATGCCTGTTGGAGAGCGAGTGCGGTCGCTGCGCGCGCAGCTCGCGCACGACGCGCGGCAGGTCGGCGGCGCCGGCCGCCAGCGCGCGCGCGCTCACATCCGCCGCCACCAGCACGGCCGGGGACTCACCTTATAGAGGAAGATGTAGTGATGCCTGTTGGAGAGCGAGTGCGGTCGCTGCGCGCGCAGCTCGCGCACGACGCGCGGCAGGTCGGCGGCGCCGGCCGCCAGCGCGCGCGCGCTCACATCCGCCGCCACCAGCACGGCCGCACGCCCCGCGCCTGACGCGCACACCACTACACACGGCCGCACGCCTGGGGGACATAATGATTACCACAACATGCTATGATAGCTATGATACTCCTATTTATTGCTGGCTTCTCATGACGCGTGATATCACAAGTCGCACCGCGCCAGCTCCAGTCTAAGGGCACATCAGGTCGTAATTACTGCGGCAGCAGCGCGACAGCAACGCTGCACTGGCTTCTCATTCACATTATAGCGGCTGTCGGGCTGTTCCAGAACAGGGCATCTTTCCATGTTTAAGTAGCGTGGCTTCAGCGCGACTTTTGCGCGAATATCGCAGAGCTGCTGACGCGCGACTAATGCCTAAGCCGTGGGCCACACTGGAGCGACCGCGGGGCGCGGAGGCGACCTGCGCATCCGCAGGACGCGCGAACACGTACAATTCCCTCCGCCGGTCGCGGCAACCGCCGGACGCGCCAGTGTGGCCCCTCCCGTCCATCTCAATATATTTGTTCTTCCCGCTCAACGCGGACGCAAGACGCGCCGCTCCAGTGTGGCCCACGACTAAACGTGAAGGCGCTCTAAGCGCAGTTTGAATGTAGTGGCTCGATGTGGTGTGGGCTGGCGCGTGATCGCGCGACTTTATGAAATCACGCGTCGTGAAAGAACGGGTGGTGCGGACTCGCCATGTGGCGAGTGCTGGCTCGTGCAAATCGGATCGACATGGCGCCACTTGCGATATCACGTGCCGTGAGAGGCCAACATAACAGAGTGGGTAGGTAGTGTGGTAGTGGTATGACATAGACCCCCTAATTCACAAACATTTGGAGAAGTTTCCAAGAGCGGAATGCATTGTCACTGTCACTACCTTCACAAAGAATTCGATTCCGTTGCCGAAAGGTTGTACAACAGGAAGTAGGGATTCCCTTTTGGCTGGCCAAATCCAAGTCTTTTCATACTTGAGTTACACCACGAAATACGAAGTTCCGAACTCTGTGTTTCTTTTTTGGCAGACCTAGACGAGCCAGAGCTAACAGAAGATTCTCTCAATATCCTCGGGCGGGAGACTTAATTTAAATAGGCTTTGGAAATACATAAACATCAGAATAAATAAAAGAAACATGAATACATTTTTCCGCTTTTTTCGTTAAATGGCAGATTCTGGAAATGGCAGATTCTGTAAATGGCAGAAGTACAGACCCAAACAACATCCTAATCCTTGATATCTCTTTCGAACTTTCATCCACTTATCTCCTTTCAAAAATTAATTTCACTTTAAATACCCTTAGAGCTGGTACACACTGGGCGTTAGCGTTAGCGTTGGTGTTGCATTTTGTATGCAAATCTGTACAGCGCCTCTAGCGGGCAGTAGCAGAACTACAGATTCTCATACAAAATATCTCGCGTACGCTCACCAAACGCTCGCCAAGCGCCCAGTGTGTACAGGGGGTTATCCAGATTCCAACAACTCTTCTCAACAAGAAAATATGATAAAAATATACCCCAATTTGAATAGCTACATAACTCCTCACCTTCAACCTCCGAAGCAGCCTTCATCCTCCCGAGAGTGCCGTTGGTGGCCTGTACCCGCCGCAACATCTCCTCGGCTTTAGCGGGGGAGTACACGTTCACTCCGTTGCCAGAGCTGGCTTCGTCACTGCGGAGCTTCGACAGGTTGTTAAACGACGAGCGGTTCTGGTCGCCGTATATCACTTCTACTCCTTGAACACACATTAAGGAATCATCAAGAAGGTACATTGATAAATATAAAATCGGACAGCATCCCATACACTAACCGTGGTATGTGGTATGTAGCTACACACTGTAAAATTTAGCACGGATTCTAAGATGGCTCATTCGTGGAAAGAAGAATAAGGAATAAGTTCTAATTTTCTAGCATAAGCTGCATTAAAAAATGTCTAATGCTGTTTTTCTGGAGTTTTATCTGATAGCGTACTTTTTGCTGTGCACGAATGTGCTGTCATAGGGCCCATGCTAACTATTGTAAAAGGGATATGGGCACGGACAAATCACAAATACTTAGGTTCATATGGCAACACATACTAAAACACAAATGTTTATCCTGGGTGGGATCCAAACCCAAGTGCCCTGGCTCAATAATCTGGCAAATGGCAGTTTTGTGAAATTGCTATATATTTAGTGGTGGTACCTTTAAGTAAATTATTAAATCGGAAGACTGTATTTCTATTCAAGTAAAAACATTGCCTAGTGTAAGCCTATGCCCAGCAGTGGGCGTCGTTCGGCTGACATGATGATGATGATGAAAAACATCTAACTTTTCTATATAAAAAAGTTAGCTCAGAAGAATCTAAGAATATTAATAGTCTTTATTTAGGTAATAAACTATCATACCGTCTTCATCATACTCTTTGGCAGTCTGCGAGACCTTCATGTAGCTCCTCATCTCCGACAAGAAGTCTATCACCGAGTCGTAATCATCCGGGACTCCCTTCGCCGGCCAGAAGTACCAGAGGTGAGTGACCTCTCTCCAGGTCCTGGTAGCCAGGTTGATCAGCTGGACGCTCGAGATGGCGTACTTGTCGCGCTGCTCTCGCTTCTTCAGGATGATCTGGAAGTCGCCAAAGGTCCGCTTGTTGTCCGAGATCTCTGAAGGCGGGAGGTACTCGTAGCATTTCTCCTGAAAATTTAGTAAGGATGCTGTAATGAATTAAAGAGTATGCTAAAGCTGTAAGTGTAAAGCTATAAAAACGAATAAAAAACCGGAGCATGAAATCCAGAGAATCCCATAATACATATCAGCATCACACTCATCACAGAATCTAGTAAGCTCCTTTTGTTTTAATTTGATTTTATTGATCGAGTCGCCTAAGTGCTAGAGTTATGTTCCACGTCCAGAACTTTATTTTTTTCCAATTGATGTAAAACTTATACCTGTTCACCTACTGCCCAGTCTATGTAAATACATACAACACCTACCTACCTACTTATAAAGTGAACAGACGTTGACTGCTAGAGACTTATTTAGCTAAGTCCCGCTCGGGGCAATTCAACTAGTTGGCTTATGGGCCTTTATTAATGGGCCTTGGTCCAACTATGTTATACTTAGGTAAGTACCTACTATTTATGGTCCAATTATAATAACACAGCACCTTTTTTTATTTTACAACGGTTTTGATACTCATACCCTTGACCAGTTAAGTTTTCGTTACTTAAGAAAGATCTATTGTGATTGATTTCTTAATCAAAAGAGACTCACCACGCCGTTCTCCATGTACTCCGTGAGCATGACGATGAGCCTGGAGTTCTGTTCCCAGATCATGCGCCAAAAGTCGACCACGGTGTTCGGCAGCGGCGCCTGGCACGCGATGTAGTAGTTGCGGATGTTTCCAGGACCCTGGGAAAAGAACACTTTGTAGAGGCAGGATGCTTCGTCATATATTCAGCGAAAAGGGAAGTACTTCCTCCGAGCTAGGTGTCTGTGCTCTGAGAAGCACTGTAACCGCGATTCATGTTTCCATAATATATAGTTTTATGGAATCCATACAATTCTTCAGTTCTGTCTTGACGTAGTGTGTGATGTCAGGCTTGCACGTCGATGTTTACATTCGTACTTTTCGCTGATCCTGCATTTCCTCGGTACTCAACGTCTTGCTTAATGTAACGATGTGATTGCGACGCTACAACATTTTAATATTTATAATAAACAATCCATAATAAACAACAACACTAAACAACAACAACAACAATAAAGATGCTTTTTTAGGGTTTTTTTAAATTATTTGGGCAAAATAAAAAATGTAATAGGTACCAGTCCTAGATACATCTATTTTTTTGTGTTTGTTTATTTGTTTTCAGTCTATAATTTATTCCGACGAAAAAGGAATCTGACGAATGTGTCCTATAAATACAGCTAGGAAAAAAACATGAAAAAAAAATTTTCTAAATTTATTCTAAACACGTCAAATTACCTAGGTACCCCTTGTTTGGATTGATAAAAAAAATCACGGTATATACTCCGTAGGAAGGTCTTTGCTACCCTCTTTAAAAGCAGAGCGGCAGCACGTTGGAGTAGCGAATCTTGTCTTCACACCCTAGAGGTACCTCGTCAGGAAGCTCTCATCGATCACAGAGCTAACAGACTTCACCTCCATAGCAAAGTTATGGATTGACGATGACTATGTTGAAATGCTTGTTAACTCTTGGACAAACTTACCGCTACGTAGTTGCCGTTTATAAGTATATACCTACTCCGTAGGGGGGTCTCTTCCTACCCTCTTTAAAAGCAGCGGCAGCACGTTGTTGGAGTAGCGATTCTTGTCTTCGCACCCTAGAGGTACCTCGTCAGGAAGCTCTCACTGATCCCAGAGCTAATAGACTCCACCTCTATAGCAAAGTTATGGATTAACGATGACTATGTTGAAATGACGTCTACTAACTCTTGGACAAACTTACCGCCACATAGTTGGCGTTTATATACTCCGTGGTGGGGTCGTTCCCTATCCTCTTGAGCGGGACCCTGGTGTCCGGCAGCGGCAGCACATTGGAGTACCGGTTCTTGTCTTCACAACCTGGAGGCACCTCATCAGGGCGGACGGTGACCGACGGAATTTCTGCGAATTCGGCGCTCATGGACTCGATGTCCATCGCGAAGTTGGCCAGAGCTGCGTACTGCATGGGGTGGGATGTGACCTGAGGACGAGAAAGATAAAAAAAGTTTTTTTTTAACCACAATGGGGTAGTATGTACCTAGCTTTCATAAAGCTGAGGTACTGAGATTTTAATCCCTCAAAAAACGTAAATAGCGGAAATGCCTTTTTTTTGTATGTGATTAAAGGATTGTTTGTATCACCGGTGAACAAACAATCCCAGAGCATTATTATGTATGTGTTAGTATGTGTGTGCTACTGTGCACTCTTTGAAAAAATTACTTCGAAGTTTTAGGTGGGATTTTTCTGCCTGGTTAGTAAGTATCTTTGCGCAGTGATGCATTATTTGCAATTGCAACAATAAATAAATATGAGTGATGAAAATACGTGTAAGTAGAGTTCATTGCTAGATGCTTACATTAGCAGCGCATGCATTTTTAATAATCAAACAGGTGTTGCTTGCTACTCATCTGAAACAGCGTTTTGATCCGCTCGACTTACTTGAACAAAACTTTACGATTAGAGCAATGTCATTGTGTGACGTCATCCTGCAAATTCAACTCTTGATACTGAATCAACTACTCACCTCATCATCATAAGCTGGGTTCCCATAGCTACGCTTGCTGGCCCGCAGCCTATGGTTTCCCTTCCTATGACCGACGCTGACGCTGTCCAGGCTATAAGCATCCAGGGACACTGGAGTACAGCGCTGGGCGTACACTCCCCTACGACCTCGGCGACGCACCACCAACTGGAAAGGAGAATAGGTAATAGATCTCAAAATCACCTTAAATATGTTAATATTACACGGTTCAACCAAATTAATTCACTTTGGTTGAAAGGCGCAGAAATACAGGCGCACAATGACATTGAATGATTCAATTTTACATTAACATTGTTTAATTTGGTTGCTTCATCTAAATTGAAAAGCAAAAGTGAACCATGTATTTCCACCACCATGCTGAGGATGGGGCCTAGTTGGCGACATGCTGTTTTTTTTCTTTTTCATGTTTTTTGTGTATTAGGAACTGTTTTTTCATCCCATCGATTCGAAAAGCGATGGTTGTTTATCTAATAACAGGGTCCAAAACGATTCATTTTTTACCTGTTATGACAAGAGGGTATAAATGAGATTTGAATTTTGAATAGCTTCATAACAGGGTCCAAAACGATGAGATTTGAATTTAGAACATAATTAAGGAAGCATTGGTTGGAGTGTAGCAAAGGGTGTGCAGTACTTAAAAAAAAATTCAACTGATTTTGTATGGGGCCGGGACTTTTTTCGGGACCGAGAAATTGTCAAAAACGGAATTTTATAAAATTGAGAATATATCGTAAACGGTGAGTCGTAGCTAAAATCTAACAAAATTTTTAACCCCCCTACGGAATCCCCGGAGATACTTATAAGAAATCTGATGGACATATATTTTTTTTATTTTTTTTTTATTTCAAAACTCAATTATTTTTTCTTGCCCGACTAGCGCTATGATGTATCCGAACGACAAAGAAAGGTAGGTAGTTTGAGTTGTCTTTACTGCTTTTCTCATAGAGTGGGATGAAAAGCAGAGTGTATTACGCGGCCGCAAAATTATTTTCACCTCGGGCGGCGTATATTGAATCCCTCGCTGCGTTCAGGATTATACTTTAGAATCCCTCGCTGCGCTCGAGATTCTACTCTAGAATCCTTCACTGCGCTCTGGATTCAAAATAGCGCCCTCGCCGTAAATATATTATTTTGCTCCCTTGTAATACAATCTACTATTGTGTGTCGTCAATAAAATGTTTTTCTTTCTTTCTTTCTAGATCGAAATAATTAAACAAAATAAAAAATCCTTTATTTACCATGCTAACATTTCAACTTAAAACCTGATTTAGAAAGAATCTAGAAAATAGAAAGTAGGTAACTACCTTATACTTTCTAGATCAAAAAATCTCTAAATCCTAAACTAACAAAAATTAACAGCCTAATTAAATAGTTACATATTTTTCTGATTCGGATTTGTGATTCGAAAATTTGATCTTCACTTCACACATCTGCAACACTTAAAAAAAACATCTGCTTCGGCACTTTATGGGGTGACAAAAAACTCCACTTAACTGTACGTAAGTTTTAGAAGAAGAGTTTTCGTTTTCAAGTTTTAAATTAAACACTTTGTCCATATTTAACAATATGAATACTATTTGACTACGGATCTTCAAGAACCAAAGCAAAGTTTATTTTTGTAACTTATTGCAAAATGTTCGTTTGCAATTAATTTTAAGTATAGCAAAGAGAAAGAGTGGACCATGAAAAAGGAATATTATAAGTCATTTACTCTTATTAATTTATTATTATAGAGTTATAATTATAGTTGTTAGAGTGAAATAGGTAATTTAAATACCTACAGTAACGATATTGTGTGATTAAAACTTATTTAATGAAAAATACTCTTTGCAAGGGATCGCAAAGTAAAACAATACTTGCCTAATATTTTTTTTTATCTTATATACATATAGGTTGAAATTATTTCATGACAAGCGGCCACCCGCGATTTCACCCGCGTTGTTCCCGTTCCCATGGGAACATCGGGATAAAAAGTATCCTATGTGTTATTCCAGCCTATAATCTATCTCTGTTGCAATTTTATCCCGTTCCGTTCAGTAGTTCTTGCGTGAAAGACTAACAAACATCCGCACAAACTATCGCATTTATAATATTAGTAGATTCTAGCGGAGCCCGATAGCAATGAGAAAACGACGCGCGCGGGAGCGAGACCGATTTTGCCGATTACGCAAAAAAAACACAAAATCACTTCGTATTAAAAAACTATAGCAATTTTTAAAAAATGCTTCTATACGATCCTAAATATTATTGGTGACCACTAATTAAACCAATTTTCAATAGTATATGTAACCCCATTTAAGAATAATCTTGATATTTCGTATTTTTAGATGTATTTTCGAAAAGAAAAAGTGTCCAGGCAAAATCATAAAATCGTGTTTCTGAAACTATACTATTCTAGATTTTTTTTTTATCCACAACGGGGTAGCACTTAGCCTTCATCACACCTGATGTTAAGTGGTGATAAGGCTGAAGATGGAAGCGCACTACTCCCGGAATCCTCAATCACTGAGGAACTGGCTATCTTATCTCTAACTGCCGGAACACAATAATGCTGAAAACATCATTGTTATGGCGTCAGACTTAGATAAGATGGTGGTAGCTAGCCAGGCGGACTAAGAACAAGTCCTACCACCAACCAAACCGAATACAATATGTACCCCCCACTGGGAATCGAACCCGGGACCTCTTGGTCTGAAATCGGTGGTGTGAACCACTAGACCACAGAGGCGGTTGAAGAGATAAAGGTATGAAGAAATATATATTATCTTATTACCAGATTTATAACAACTCTAACTGTCCTATAGTTTTATATCAAAAAGTCCATACTTTTTCCGAGTAGCGCCTTAAAATAATAGTCAATTTTGAAAATGAAAAATGCCTTTTAAAAACTTTAAACTTATGACGGCCGGTATCCCTCGCCTATTGAAAGCACGAATTTTCGTATATTTTTCATTAACTAAAACCACGTACCTATAATGCAAGTAATAGGATATTTGAATAACGATTAGACGGATATTAGAAATTGAAATTTGCAATAGTAATTATAAGCTTACTATCGTTATATATGGTCGAAGTTTGAAACTAATAACTTGTTCAATGGAGTGTACAAATTCACATAATCTATCACATGAAGCGTCATTTAGCTGTATTACAAAATATCTTCAAAATATCTTCTTACGCGATAAAAACTAATAAACAAGCTAATCACGAATTTATTTCATTACAAGTACAACATAGTAAGAAAAGAAACCCATTGACTACTTCTTACAAAATAATGTGTCGTGTCGATTAATAAGGCCATATCGATAATTCTAAGCGGAAACTGAGACATTCTGTCACAGCAGCGTTTTAGACCTTCGTCCGTCTCTGGGTAGGGTTGTCGACGAAGTTCGGCTGGGTTATGATTAAAGTCCATTCGCTTAGATTAGATAGTGTCGCCCTTTTATCGCGCCCCGTCTGGGCACGTGCCGCTTCTTGTCAAACGATGCCGCCGCATAAACAAAAGAAGCCGCGTGCGGCGTACACCAGCAAATGGAATTGGATTTTGGGATTCGGTATTTATTAAATTATATTATCTTAAATAACCTTTGTTTATTATAAATACAGGTGGTAACGACGGTTGTGACTTGTGACAATTCGAGCGATGATGAGTAATCATAATAATCATATAAAAATTAATAAATATTATTATTTGTGAATCACTTATTTAACTTCCTTTTATATAAAAAAATTCAAATTTTCATTCAAATTGACTTTGGCACCAAACTTGCAATGCCGTGCCGACCGACACTATCTAACCGAACGGACTTTAAATGACCTCACTAACAATAAAAAATCCCCTTAATCAATGTATACTTTTTTCAACTTTTATTATTGAAAATGAAGTAAGTACATATTAGAAAAAAATGACCCGTCTCATAATTAGCTTTTAACGACTCCTTAGCTCAGTGGTTCTTTCGCCCATACAGTGAGAGGTCGTGGGTTTGAGGACCATCGGGGTTGATTTTTTCTGATACTTCATTTTCAATACATAGCAAAAAGTGACATTGATGTCTCTCAAAGATTCTTATAACTTGAATGATGAATTTTGGCATAGACCAAGGAGTATCTCTTGCGAGAAAGACAATAGTTGCTTTTATTACATATCTTTGAAAAGATCCTGGAGTGCAATTTGACGAAGAACACAATAATAATAATAATTTCATGAATCTATGAATAGATTCTAATACCAAACCAAAGAAAGGATTCTAATACCAAAACCACCATATAAAACCATATTAAAAGAAGAATTCAAACAAGAAATAAATAATTTGAGCTAACAAAATAGAAACAGAATGTTAGAAATCCAAGAACTTAATATAAAAATTAATCATCTAGAAAAAGAAAACAGTCTACTGAAAACCCAGATGGAACACTTAGAAAATAAATTTATTCATACCACAGAAAAGACGTATTACCCTGAAAATCCAGACAACTCTCGTAAGAAGATAGTACTCTACGGATTAGAGGAGTATTATAAAGAGCCTGAAAGCTGTTTACTCGACCGGATACAGGAAGTGTTTTGGAACTTGATGGGTATAGACTTGACTGAATATGTGGATGACTTAGATAGAATGGGCCGTTACAATAAAAATAGTAAACGACCGCTAGTAATAGAATTTATTAACAAAAGAATAGTAAAATATATAATTGAAAATAGCTACTCTTTCAAACAAAGTGGATTGACAGTCTCGGAATTCTTAAATAAGTCTAGCTTAATAAAAAGAAAGTTATTGCGAGAAGAAATGCTCTCGGCTCGTAAAAGGGGGCTCCATGCAGTGTTGCGCAACAATCAATTATATATCGAAGGCAAACTTGTCAATGTTGAAGATATGCATCGTACCCAGTCCTTTTCCACGCCTCTGATAAGTAAAAATCAAGGAAGAAATACTGATAATTTGACACAGAATGATCGTGAGAGCTTTGGAAATAATCACACCTTTCGAAAATAAAGAGCTAATTAAAATCTTATACCAAAATATGCAAAGTGTATATAATAAGAAAGATACGTTAGAAGCCTTTTTAGATAAATACCCTACTTTCAATGCCTTATGTATTTCTGAGACATGGTTGACGGAACAAAAACTTAAGATGTTACATTTTGATGGATACTTAGTTGCAGCATCATTTTGCAGAAAAAATCACTTAGGAGGAGGACTCTGTATACTGCTACAGGAACATTTTAAATATAAAGAGATAACAGATATCACTAACATGTCAATCGAATATGTGCTAGAAGCGACAGCAATTGAGTTATGTGATGAAAATACTTTGGTTGTTTTGTTGTACTGGAATGGAAAAGAGGAAAGCGTTTTCTATTCACAACTAAAGTTAATTTTGAGTTATATAACTAAAAAGTTTTTAAAACATAGAGTAGTTTTAGGTGGAGATTTTAATGTAGACATACTAAAGAAAAACAAAAAAACGTCAGAATTTTTAGATTTAATGCTTGAATACAAATTAATCCAACATATAAATAAACCAACTAGGAAAAAAGCATGCTTAGACCATATCTTCACTAACTTTAATGATGAATATATGTACACTTGCGTCGAAGAGCATGGCTTTTCAGATCACGCAGGAACAGTCATAAACATAAAAAAACAGACAAAAACAAAACAAAATAATTGGTTTATAGAAAAACGATTTTATAATAAAAAAGAAATTATTAACTTCAAATTGGAACTGAGCTTATTGAACTGGAATGAAATAATTAATCCTTGCATAAATGTAAATGAAAACTATAGTAATTTTCATGACATTCTAATGAAGATATTAATAAGTGCATACCAAAACGTAAAGTTAAATTAAAATCTAAATCAAAAAAGTACTGGTTAACTGTAGGTTTAAAAAAATCTTGTAAAAATAAAAGGTTGCTTAAAATACTTGCTACAAAATCTAATAATTTAATCCTTAAGCAACATTATAAAAAATATGAAAAAACTAGTAAACTGCTCAAAAAGAATACATTATAAAAACAAAATAAAAATGTCAATTAATAAGGTAAAAACCATGTGGAATGTAGTAAATGAAAGAACTAACAAAATAAAAAAAAAGTCGAAATGTAATATAGAATTAAATATAAATAATACATTAATTTCAGACCCTACATTGGTTACAAATGCATTTAATAACTTTTTTGTATCTATTGGCCAGCCCGACTCAGAGCGGCAACGCGGAGATACTGGTAGTCCTCCCCAAACAGCTGGTTGTGCCCGCGGCCGCCCCGTGCTACACCCCTCGGAAAACTCTATGTTCCTTAGCCCGGTCGACTGCCGCGAGGTCAATAGAATCATAAAAAACTTAAAAAATAAAAAAAGTTGCGGTATTGACGAGTTGCCACCTAGTTTATTTAGAGAATGTGCTGATGAATTGACTTTACCTTTCTGTTTGTTGATAAATCAGTCGTTTAGCGAAGGTATTTTCCCAGAATTACTTAAAACCACTCTCATAAAACCAATTCACAAGAAAATGATAAAAAAGATACTAGCAACTATAGACCAATTGCCATACCACCAACAGCATCAAAAATTCTGGAAAAAGCAATGTGTGACCGAGTGCTAAAGTTTTGCGAAAAATATAACATTTTTGATGACTCACAAAATGGCTTCCGGAAAAACCGCTCCACAATATTAGCAGTATATAAATATATGAAAGAAGTTGTCTCATTATTAAATAATAAACATTATGGAATAGGTATCCTTCTCGATATGTCCAAAGCATATGATCGCGTACAACATAATATCTTGCTTAGCAAACTATATGATATAGGTATCCGCGGAAATGCTTATAAGTGGTTCGCATCGTATTTGAAGGATAGGCGCCAGCTCGTTGAAATCGAATATTTTGACAACGATATTATCACACGCGTGCGCTCCGATTGTAGAATAGTAAATGCTTTCATTCCTCAGGGTAGTGTAGTCGGGTGCCTCTTATTTATAGTCTACATTAATGACCTCCCGAAGATCATGGAGGAGCCCTGTATTCTATTCGCCGACGACATTTCCTTATTAACATCGTGTGACAGTAACATAAATATCAATGAAAATATTAACGACTTACTAACTAAAACATCAGACTGGCTAGAAGTACATAATTTAAAAATAAATTTAAGTAAAACTAAAATAATAACTTTTCATCCCTCGCAAAAAACAACTTTAAACATAAATTGTAATTTTAATGGTACAGAATTGGAATGTGTAGAAGAATTTTCATTATTAGGTATAGTTATAGATAAACATATAAATTGGAAAGCCCACATACAAAAAATTAAATCAAAACTGTCTAGCTTTACATATGCGCTCCGTGAGGTAAAAAAAACCACTGACATTGAAACAGCACTAGTTATGTACCACGCCTACGGTCATGCTTGGCTATCCTACGGAGTGGTCCTGTGGGGTAACAGTACGGATGCGGCGTTGCTACTTACTCTACAAAAGAAGTTGATCCGTATCATAGCCAACATTGAAGAGACGGAGAGCTGTAAACCCTATTTTCAAAAATATCAGATACTTCCCCTGCCATGCTTATATATTTTGGAAGTTTGCAAATTTGTTCGCAAACATATGGACTTTTATATTAAACGTCAAGACATACCTTCTAAGTATCCAACACGGTACAAAAACAAATTAATAATTCCCAGTTCTAGGCTTAAACTAACATCTAATAGTACTTTTCACTCTTCAATAAACATATATAATAAATTGCCAGAATCAATAATTAACGAAAATAAATACCCCATATTCATAAACATGTTGAAAAAATATTTACTATTTAAATGTTATTATAGCATAAATGAATATAAAACTGATAAAACCAACAAATAATTAATTAATTTCAATTCATTCATTATTCAAGTAACATTGTTAATATCAAATTGTACTTAGCCTATGTTAGTAACCATAATTAAATGACATTAATAATCATTATTATTAATAATTAATACAATAATAATAATAATTCAAAAAGTCTCGTCTAACATTATAATCTACACAACTTTATTTTGTTTTTATTTTATTTATTTTGTTTGTTTAATTTAATTTCATTGTTTATATAGCTTTCTGATATATTAAAGCGTTTCCTCTCTTTTATCACCATTTTTGCGTGCCCGACAGGGTCCATAATGCTCTAAAATAAATATGTATCATCCTCTGTACCCACATTATGGTTTGCAAATAAAGTATTGAGTATTGAGTATTGAGTAAACAAACACGAATCGTATTTTGTTTAACTAATTACGATAGTAAAAAAAATCGTTTGGTATTAGAAAGGAATAGTTACCTAGATCATTTCATGAGAGAAAAGTTTTTTACTGAAAACTTTTAATAAATTTTAAATAAATAGGCATCGTTTTTTTATAACTGAGTGTGATTTTGACATAAATTATGATGATTATTGTTGCGCCTGACTATTTTAATTGTGTTTATAATTAACAAAAGGCAATCTGAAAAAGAGATCTATTCTTAAAATTCAGGGATATTAATTTTCAGTTGCCAAGAAATCCGAAAAAAAATATTTTGACAACCCTACACCACTAGACGTAGTATGTTATCAGCGGTGTGTCGGCAGCATATTCGTCAGCTCATCACATCAAGCCCGCACTGTTTATACGAACGACATAACGAACTTTATGAGAGCCCATGACGCCATTGTTAGGCTGTATCCAGTACAACCAACCGCTAATCAACGTTGACATCCTGTTGAATGTAATTAATGCTCGATTTATTGACAACTTAAGGCGCTTGCAAAAGTAATAACTGCAACGGCCAACTGCTACGGCCAAGGTAGCATTTACTATATTATTCTCCGGCCCCATTCGGCCGGTCCGGAATGAAGAAATGATGTTTTTTTTAAAGGATATTTAAAAGTTATTTTCGAAAATATAATTACGTAATGCCTACCTAATGCCCTGCCTTATCTTTAGTGTAATTATACTAAAAAAGCTCCAAGCTTTATTTTAATGTACTTATTATTTAAATACTAGCTAGGTAATTATAGTTAAAGTTATACACTTTTTATCTGCAAGTTTATAAAAATAACACATCATTCTATAACCCTATTTCGAGAATGTGTCGGTTTTACAACGAGATATCCACTAGTAATTCTGATATTGATATTTTCAATCCCAAATTCGGTTTATTTAAATCTCTATTAATCGAAAAATTTGTTGATCAACATAAAAAGTATTATTTACCCTGTTTTCTAATTATTTTGTACATCATTTCCTAAATGTTTTGCCTATTTATAAGTTCCGTTAAATGATTTCTTTCTTTAGCATTAGTCATAGCTAATTAGCATAGATAGAGGAGCCCGTGGCGCAGTGGATAACGCGCTTGGCCTGCGATCGTTGAGGTTAAGCAACGTTCGCAATGGTCGGTCACGGGATGGGTGAACAGAAACTTTTCATCTCGAGCTCTTCCGTGCTTCGGAAGGCACGTTAAGCCGTTGGTCCCGGCTGCACTTGCAGTCGCTAACACCCACTAATCCGCACTGAGCCCGCGTGGTGGGTCATGGCTCATTCTCCTTATTCATCCATAAGGAAGGCCAGTGCCCCAGCAGTGGGGACATTAAATGGCTAATGATGAATTAGCATAGCATTAGTTTCATTAGTCTTTACTATAAACTTTTACAATGATGTGTCAACATGTAAGATTACAATCTAGTACAGATCTAGCTATACCTACTTTAAGTTGATATTGTTATATTGATTGTTATCTGTTTTGTAGACCATATAAATAAATAAAATAAATAAATTTTCTATCGAGAAAATTATATGCAATCGTGTATTTGAGTAACATAGTCACTAGTGTTAGTCCTAAAGTTTGCTGCATCTTAATTTGAAATTCAGTTTTTCATTAATATTGTATGTAAAGCAATCTGATTTTCGTTGGCCTATAGCGGGCCCTTAAGTAGAAATGGACAGGGTTTAATATTGAATAAGAGCTGTTGCTTCAGAGTTCGTATGAAGATATATAGGCAAGTGTTTATTTGGAAGTCCGTGATTTCAGCGTTTATAAGGTAACATAAACTAGAATTAATAAATATAAAGATCTCAAAAACATAATTTCTTATAGTATACTTACATGTACTAAATCAGAACAATATTATTAGTAGGGAAGAGATGCATCCGATACCGATGCCGATACCGATATATCGGCGAAACTTTGGGTTTGCCGATATATCGGCATCGGCGATATTTTTCTTGCCGATACAACGATACTTTTCAAATATCGCGCTTTAAAAAATTAATGTAAACGCGCATCTTTTTGATCTAGTTCGTTGCAAACGAGGCACGGACCTATGCTCGGGGTTCGGGGAGACCCCGCGCTTTATTCAGTGTATTGTCTCTCTCACACGCTTTGTCCCCGCGTTGCCGCGTAACCCATTTCGCTAGACACTTTTGTTGGCTTTTAACTATCGCGCGCAGTATTTTTTCGATACCTACTAAATAAAATACAGAATTACGTAATTAATTAGTTTATGTGTGTATATCGTTTATTACTCTTTGGTTGAATTAAATAAACAGCAAGATTATGTCAACTTCAAAACACAAAAGTGCTATATGGAATAATTTTGAAATTTCCACTTTTGATAGTTCCAAAGCAATATGTTTATATTGTAAAGAAAATGTGTCCCGTGGCATAAATTCTAAAAATTATAATACATCAAACTTGTGGATTCACATGAAGAGGCACCATTCAAGCGAATTGGACACCGCTTTAGCGTCAAAAACAACTATCCAGAAAACAAAATGTGATGACGAATTGTCGTCATCACATTTTGTTTTCTGGATAGTTGTTTTTGGACCATTGGGTCCACAACCTAAAATACAAGCAAACTTTAACCAAACTTGTGTTTTATATATTTTACCAAAATTTAATTTTAATTCTCTAAGCTTTCGTATTGATATCGGTATCGGTATCAGAAATCGACGATATTTTTATAACAATATCGGTATCGGTATCGTATCAGCAAAAAGGCGTATCGATGCATCCCTAATTATTAGTTTAAGATTCAGAATTGTTATAAAAAATAACAGAGATTCCGTAACACAGTTTCTTAATGAAAACTACTATGAGTTAGGCAATTGGTGTGATTGTAAGAAATTTATTTACTATTATTATTTGTTATTGTGTTTCGTATCTAATGTATAACTTCACTAGCGGATCCTCGCGGTTTCACCCGCGTGGTACCCGTTCCCGTTGGGATAAAATATAGCCTATGTCACTCGGGAAGAATGTAGCTTTCTAATGGTCAAAGATTTTTTAAAATCGGTCCAGTAGTTTCGGGGCCTATTCGATGCAAACAAACAATCAAATCTTTCCTCTTTATAATATTAATATACCTAGATTATATATATACAGGGTAAATTTTTAATCAGTGCACAAATTTTTAAGATCGGCTCAGAATCGGTAAGTGAACACCTTTCTCCTAGAAACATAGGTCGAAATATTATGACAAAAATTTTTTGACTCTTCATACAAATCGGGCTGATCACGTGATCGATTTAGTATGGGAAGTCCAAAAATTTTTGTCGTATTTCGACCCATGTTTCTAGGAGAAAGTTGTTCACTTACCGATTCTGAGTTGATCCTAAAAATTTGTGCACTGGTCAAAAAATGTTCCTGTATAAGTTACCAATGAACTGTAGGTATGCTTGAAGCCTCTGTTTATTGAATTGAATTCGGTCTAGATTGCAGTATTAATGCAAATTGCAAACCTTTGTAGAAAAAAATTAATTATCTGCTCACGCTTCTTGAAATTGAAACTTAAAAAGTAACTTACACAAAATTCTCACAAGATTTTGACATTTGACTAATTCAAGTATAAGTTATGGCCTCCAGGCGTTGGTTAAGTGTCATTTTACACTTGATTGCCACTTAGGTCCGTATGTGCGGTGAGAAAAGTGCGAGTGTAGGACCTAGCGAAACACTTGGGGTTAATTTATGAGGTGCCCTATTCCAAGCGCGTTTCCATTATACCACGTAACTAATTGAACCCACATTTCATGTTAATGTTTTAATGTGAAATAAATATTTGACTATTTGAGACTTGAATGGGAAAGCTAGTTTCGGGTTATTTAAATTTTACTTTTTTGCTTTCACAATGCATTTTTTATTTTTGAAAAATGGAATAGTAAGTATTTAGAAAAAATCCACCCGTATCACAACTAGCTCCGATGGGACTATAGTTGTGAGACGGGTCGATTTTTTCTAAATACTTACTTCATTTTCTATTTTTCAAGCTAGTTTTAATTTCTTTTTTTATGGATCTTCTTATTCTCCTCTCTGAATTGAGCAATAACTATTTAAAATTGATAGGGCTGGCAGAAAAAGTATTTAATAGCTGCGAGTGCTTAACAAATATTTGGGGGAAAAAATAAGTGGGAAGCTGTTGTGAGTGGAGTGATTGATTTTTAATATAAAAAATAACACTTTCATTGTTAATCCCTAAACTTATGGACATGAAGATTATACAGAATTTGATTTTAATTACATAACAAAATGACATAAATGAGTCTGTCGTGTCGTAATTAAAGGTTGAAAGAAAATGCCATGCCTATTTAAGTCAACTATTTATTTTTCCTAAAAAAGATGATAATTACCTTATACGAAAGATGCATATTGATTTTCAGTCAGCTTTATGCTTTGTGTGTAAATCTATAATTTGAACACTGACAAGAAAAATACGCTTTGAATTCTTCGATTAACAATAACACCTAGATCTAGATACATAGTTGGAGTGACAAACATGGCCGAGCTATAACTACGCCCACTTGAGCTTATATTTATAAGTAGGTACCTAGTTCCTGTAATTTTTGACGTAAGATCGGAAACGGTGCAATAGAAAGTTTTGATTTAGTTCGTGAGCCTTTATTAATCGAAGTTTTAATTCCATAAAATATTGATTCGTCTAATAAAATCGTGCATAGTGTTCAATGGAAACGCGCCCCAAAGGTCCGTCATCGAGTGAGCTTTGTTTACAATTTCCGTTGTAAAAACATCCTACGCCGATACTAGCGACACCTACAGCTTAGCAGAACTGGAGCGGAGAATGGGTCCACGAAAGTACGGGCGTGAAATCTGTTCATTGAGAGCCTGAAAGTCTATTAGGATCTGAGCTGAAAGTTGACGCATAACTTTTTAGCAAACTTTAGGTTCATCACAAATCACTCACGGTTTTTCGGATGACACAAACACGAGTGAGTTATATTTACCACTTGATCATTTAAAAATAATTTTGCGTCATAGTCATTACTAAGGCAAAAAGAAGCGGAGTTAAACTGCTTTTTCATATATTTAGCCTTAGAGGCTAAAGTGCATGAAAACACACCTTTCAGCCTTAGAGGCTGAGCCAGGTCTATTCTGCTTGTCACCGCAATGGGTAAAGTCTCAATAGCCGGAAATCCTTCGTTGAGGATCCATCTTCAATCGCGATCACATGATCCGCGATCCAGGATCGTGGATCATAGATTGTGAATAGAATTTGTTCACTTGGATCGCGCGAGGTACGTGAATGAATATGGATCATATGGATCTTTCATCGGACATCGGACCGAAGCGATATTTTTGTCACTGTTTGTCGTTGCCTCGATAGAAAGACGCCTAAAGGCGAATATATCGCGATGGTTCGATGTCCATTGAAAAAACGTCCGTTACCAAGCGGCCTTATTGTCATGGGCTCTTGAAATCTAAACCGCCTCTGTGGTCTAGTGGTTCACACCGCTGATTTCAGACTCAGAGGTCCCGGGTTCGATTCCCAGAGGGGGATCATATTGTATTCGGTTTGGTTGGTGGTAGGTCTTGTTATTAGTCCGCCTGGCTAGCTACCACCTTCTTATCTAAGTCTGACGCCATAACAATGATGTCTTGTGCTACTTGTAATGAAGGCTAAGTGCTACCCCGCCCGTTGTCGATAAAAAAATTGGCGTCCCTACCCGTACTTTCGGTCGGCATGCGCGAAATCGCCGCGTGCGCAGGGCGCGGGTTGGCGCGCGGCCGGCCCGCTCCGCCACTAGCCCTCATGACGTACTACGGTATACACGCCTACACCTAGCTCTAAATTAACGATTCATTTAGTTATTTATATTAGACTAGGATACTAATAAAAAACATAGTATTAAAAAAGGTTATAATTTAAAATAATGTAAGGTGTAAAATTTAAATTCAGTGAAAACTTCGGGCGAGCTTTTGGTAAGTTTCAATTTCTTTAATTGAAAATTATTATTACTTCATTAATTTTTTTATTCACTTTCAAACTCCAAATAAGTAAGTTGTAAACTGAACAATTTTTAAATGAAGTATTATTTTGAAAAATTCGTCCCGTCTCACAGCCAGCTCCGATGGGACTCGAACCCACCTTTCGCTATTCGGGCGACTGCTCTAAGCACTGAGCTACGGAGTCGTTACGAGAAGCGTCGAATATCCAATACTTCTTACGCGCTGTATAGCCAGCGTTAATTTCATCAATGTGAAGATATTTATTTCTAAAAATACTTTAATTTTTCAATAATAAAAATTGCATTGTGAATGCTAAAAAGTAAAAATTTAAATAAGTTGTAAACTTTTTGTTTATATTTTATATTATCAAATATAGGTAAGTACATTTTTTATTTTACTTATGGCTGACTTTTCAATCCTCAGATAATAGTTAACAGTAAGTTAAATTAATAACCAATCAAAATAAATGTCAATCTCAAAACATGAGAGATATGAATGACAATTGCTTTTCAATTTGGAGGTATTAAACGATATCAGACAGAAGAAAAATTATTATCCAGGCATTGAAAATTCGGCCCTTAGCCCAATGAACTTGAAACAATTACCTACTACAAATTAAATGTCTAATTTCATTGTATTTCAAGAATTTTAGTTACTTACCGTTACCGCTGACCTTGTCTCTATCATCATTATAAAAACTTTTTAGAAAGTTTTATAGAAAACCATTTAGCTTATACCATGTAAAATGGAAAATGAAGTATTTAGAAAAAATCGACCCATCTCACAACCAGCTCCGATGGGACCATCGGAGCTGGTTGTGAGATGGGTCGATTTTTTCTAAATACTTCATTTTCCATTTTTCAACCATAAAAATTGCATTGTGAATGCAAAAAAAGTAAAAATTTAAATAACTTATACCATGTAGCTTAGCTTTCTATACTGAAGTGGGTACAAAGTATAAAAGCTTTTAAATACACTGGACGTATTTTTTCAAACACAGATAAGGTGTAGGTAGATAAAATGAGCTTCAAATATTTTCTGTGCAAAATTCGAGTTCGAGATAATGGTGTCGTTAACTTTATCTAAGCACAAATTCTTATGAATAAGGACTTTTAAAACTTCTCCTTTTTTAATTATTTTTTATTATAAGATTCAATCAATAAATAACTAATACCTACTTACTTAGAGAAAATAACGGTCATAACATTTTGCCTTTGCGGTGATCCTGTGAGTCTCAAGGTCCTAGGTTCAAAAGTAACGAAAGTTGAAATTCTGCAATACTGGCATCGTCAAAACTATAAAGATCGTACTAAAGTGTCATGTCTGTTAAATTTCTTGACAAATGACGATTAAACGATAAAGCACAGAATTCGGTAGGCTGATCTTATTTCTTTACAATAAGGTAAGTAACTACAATCTATCAGAGTTTGATACATTATATCAGATATCACTAACCTACCTATATTTTTAGATATTTTTATCACACGAAATATTTTACTAGAATGAGAAATACTTTACAGGAACTTTTTCGAACGTCAAAAACTAAACCAACCGGGGAAGTCCCGTGGCATAACCTAGCAAAGTTTATACACACACATAGGAGGAGACTCACGACTACAGTTGCAGTCGGGAATAATTCCGAATCTTTCCCGTGGAATACTTACGAAATATTCCGAAGTATTACGAAACATTCGGAATATTTCGATCGTCGAAAAATACGGGAGTAGGTAACGATAAAAAGGCAGCAATCGGTAAAAAGCAGTAGAAAGCAGTTGACACTTATTTTGAAACACCTTCCTAGCTAGAAAAAAGTCAATCATAGTAAAAGTAAGTATGGATAGATAGATATCTTACTATCTAGGTAGGTACCTCTTAAATAAAATTTCTGTAGATGTTTTAAGTGTTGAAGAAAGTAGGTACCTCCCTACGTACGGTAGGTACGTATTATTTAAGCAAATTTTTAATGTTCTTGAATTGCTTGAAACTGTTGAAAACATATTTTTAATCTATGATATAAAGGTAAGCTGATGAGAATCGGCTTGTACCTATGTACCCTTCGCTACGCCACTGCTAGGTAGGTACAAACCTCGGCACCGAGAAGCCGTCTTCTATTAGAGTAGCAAGTGCCGAGGCTTATCATCACTTCACTATCACTAGGTAGGTAGGTACATAGTATAAAATAAAGTCGCTCTATGCATCTGTCTGTCTGTTTCTAAGCTTTCTTCTTTTAAACCACGCAACGGATTTTGATGCAGCTTTCACTGTCATTTAGAAAATTTAATTCCAACGGTTTATAAATACATACAAAACATTCTAATTACTTACGTATTTATGTACTTTATAGAGAAAATTACATGTTTTTTGGTGAAGCCGTAAAAAACGATTTTTCGAGCGCTTACATTGCGAACGCTGAACCTTATGAGATGCATCAAAATAATTTACTACGGAATTGTATATCATTAAAAGGCCAACAAAAAAGTCCGCAACAGCGTCATATGTCTATATCCTAAGGTTGACTCACAGTAACCATTTTTATCTTTAAGTAATTTAAAAATATTACTTTATTTGCACAGCTAATTTCTCCTATAATCGTAATTAATCCTTATCCAAATAAGTTACCTTGGCCATTTAATGTAGGTAAATCAAAATTGTCCTTTACCCTATATCATTTAAATGAATACTTTAGAAGTTAAATTACTGTAACTGTCGAAACACCAACAAATTGTTCAAAAGAAGCCGGGCCGGGTCGGTAGTACCTAATAAAGTAATATCAAGAATAAAAATTAGTTTTAGTTCTATGCTAACAGTACTTATCTACTTTTGTTGTTAATTTCGCCTTACATAGCTAAGGAATAAAATAAACATTCAAATTTACTTACGCTAAGTAACAACCAATTCAACAACAATCCATCACTGAGCAAATAAGTAAGTACTTCGTTTTTAAAGAAACAACGTTTACTTTATAAATTTTAATCGTAAATCGAAATATTGCGAATTATTCCGAAACATTATGAATCTTTCTCGGCGGGGACGGGGCGCGGGCGAAAACTTCTCCGGGGGGCCCGCCCGCCAGTCCCCGCCCCGCTGCGCGCCCCGCCCGCCGCGCCGAGCGCCACTAGACTAGACTAGAATTTATTCTGGCTCACTCATCTGTCTGTGGCGCCCGCCGCGGCTTGTGGCCGCGGCGCGAACGAGTTGTTCGTTCGTTCGTCCGTTCGCCTCGGTCGGGCGGGACTCGGGCATACGATATTTTCTAGCAAGATTGACCTAAGATAAAAAGAATTGTCAATATTTTTAATCTAATCTATTTTGAAATATTCTGATGGAAAGAAACTTTCTGAGAAGTATTCCGTAATTATTCCGAATCTTTCAGAAGTTTTGCAACTGTACTCACGACGAAGACTTACGAGACTTACGAAACAGATAAGGGTCAGAGTGACCCTTATCTGTTTCGTAACGCTTTTTCGGACAAAGCTTTCTGCTGTTTGTTATACGGTGTAATTTTTATGTTCTAGTATTACTTTACGTAGTATTTTATTTTCTAAAAGCACTAAAAGTTACAATCCAAAGCATATTCTAAATATAATTACTATATCTATCTATACAATATTATAAAGAAGAGACGACATTGACCGAAAGCTTTGATTGTTTGTTTGTTTGAATTGAATAGGCTACGAAATTACTGGACCGATTTAGAAAATTCTTTGACCATTAGAAAGTTACATTCTTCCCGAGTGATATTGGTTATAATTTATCCCGATATTCCCACGGGAACGGGTACCACGCGGGTAAAACCGCAAGGATCCGCTAGTATTGTTTATACATATACGCGATGTTTTGTTCCAAAATGAATTAATTTGCACGCTGCCTTATTTAATTACAGAATGAGTTTAATTAAAAAAAAACAACTAACTATTTAAATGTTTTTATAAGTACCTTACCTACGATTAACTATTTTATATCTCAATTAAAACTACTTAACTTAGAAAAAGTATAACTTAGGTAATTATTTTGACTACCGATTTGGCGCAGGGGTAGGCTACCCACCTTCTGCACCAAGTGGTCTCAGGTCCCGAACGACACAAATATTTGTGTCCATGAACATGTCTATTTGTCTTGGTCTGGGTGTTTACTATGTATATTAAGTATGTATTTACAAACAAAAAGTATTTAAGTATATATTTATCCGTTATCAAGTTTTCCATGATACAGTTTCTTAATGAAATTAAAATGGGCTTAGATAATTGGTGTGAATGTAAGAAGTCATTTATTTATTTATTTATTTATTATTGAAAACCATCGTTACAGTCGTTCGCTAGTTATTTAATAATATTTTTCAGACTGTAAAAAAATGTTGAAAAAAAACAAAATAGTCTCACAACTGGCACGGACGGGACTCGTACCCACTATCTTTGGCGCTCTAGTTCACTACTCTTCCAGCAGAGATTAGTTATACAGGATATTTTTTTTATCAGTGCACAAATTTTTAAGATCGCCTCAGAATCGATAAGTGAAAAACTTTCTCATAGAAACATGGGTCGAAATACGACAAAATTTTTTTGAAATTCCCATACTAAATCGATCACGTGATCAGTACGATATGTATGAAGAGTCAAACAATTTTTGTCATATTCCGACCTATGTTTCTAGGAGAAAGTTGTTCACTTACCGATTATGAGTGGATCCTAAAAATTTGTGCACTGATAAAAACTTATCCTGTATAATGTAATAAGATTAAGGTTTCAAAGCTTTGTAAAAAATACTGCTCTCCTAATTGACATAAATTGTGTATTTTTTAATAATAAATATAAGAATTTGATTGAATCAGTGGCCTGTTTAACCAAATGTAAATTGTATTTACAGGCTACAAGTCTACAAGTTTCTGTTTAACCAACATTTACAAGTTACAAGTTTACCATGGTGGAAAATTTACAAATTTGTAAATTGTAGATACAATTCTACATATTTCTGTTTAACCAACATTTACAAGTTACTGGTGACAATTTACAAATTTGTAAGGAAAACCGTTTCGTTAAACGAAGAATTGTAATTACAACTCTA
This sequence comes from Crambus lathoniellus, assembly GCA_949710035.1. Classification (NCBI taxonomy): domain Eukaryota; kingdom Metazoa; phylum Arthropoda; class Insecta; order Lepidoptera; family Crambidae; genus Crambus; species Crambus lathoniellus. The sequence continues at coordinate 28,020,046 of OX453309.1, read as the reverse complement.
CAAATATGTAAATTGTAGCACGATTTCTACAGGCGGACTCACCCTGTGTCAGAACTTTACAATTGTTTGCACCAGCCGAATAAGTAAAGAAATTAAATTGTTATTTACATAAAAATGCTTCTAGCCACTAGTAGTGAAAAAATTGAATTATTATTAAAGTTTTCCATGACTTTCTTTTTATTTAAAACCTCAGTAGGTACTTACCTAGTACTCTTCAAACAAAATTTTAAATAAATATTTTTATTAGAAAAAAACAGAGTAGCAAGTGGCGCAGTGGTAAACGCATTCGGCCTACAATCGTTGAAGTTAAGCAACTTTTGCTATGGTTGGTCACGGGATGGGTGACCAAAATTTTATTATCTCAAGCTCCTCGGTACTTCGGAGGTACTTTAAGCCGTTAGTCCCGGCTGCGTTTGCCGTCGTTAATACCCATCAATCCGCTTTGGGCCCACGTGGTGGGTCATGGCCCATTCTCCATATCCATCCATAAGGAAGGTCTTTACCCCCATCAGTTATTACTTACGGGACTTAAAATGGCTGATGATGATTAAAATTCTATTGTTTTTAATCTACCATCTTCAAAAATTTACAACTTGTAAATTGTATTTTACAACTAAAAATATGTAAATACAAATATGTAAATTGTAATCTACAGGCGTTTTCTACAATTGTAGACTTTGGTTAAACAGCATTAGACTTACAAATATGTAAGATTTTTAGTTGTAGAATTCTTACATATTTGTAATGTTGGTTAAACAGCACTTGTATTACAAGTCTACAAATTTGTAGCTTTCTTACATAATTGTAGACTTGTAAAAATGGTTAAACAGGGCCCTGGCGTCACTTGGCGGAAGTCCCTAACCATTGCGAAAAACCAACACCAAAAAAAGTTTTTTGGTGTTGGTTTTTCGCACGAACTAGCACGAACTATCTCCTAAGGATGCCCCGGGTTGGGGCGAAACACGTGTAGAGTAGTCTAATCGGTGACGGTGCAAGGTGTATTGCTGTCTTGCTAGATGCAGGTATTGTGCACTGGTGTTTTTGTGGTATGCATGTTTGCGGGCGGGCGGGCGGTGCATTTTGTGTTTTTTTGTTTGCGGAAGTTAGCTACATAATATATTTCGTTTTTCACAATAATAAATATAAGACACCATCACATACATTCCTAAACCAAATGACGGGTATTACCAGACCTGAGGAAATAATGAAAAGTTAGTTTTCAATATTTACCCGACCGGGAATCGAACCCGGGACCTCTGGCGATAGAGACACCTTGAAAACCGGTGCGTACACCATTCGGCCACGGAGGTTGCCTAAATTGTATTATAAAATATAAGTTATTATGAAGCAATTTTTAAAGGTTTCAGAGCTTCATAAAAAAATTAAAACGCCTACCTATTTAATTACGCGTTTAATCTAAATACCCAACTGAAAATTTTACATTGATTAACATACATCTGTTAAAGTTATTTGATACTAGCAAATCCTCGCGGTTTCACTCGCGTGGTACCCGTTCCCGTGGGAATATCAGGATAAAATATAGCCTATGTCACTCGCGAAGAATGTAGCTTTCTAATGGTAAAAGAATTTTCTACATCGGTCCAGTAGTTTCGGAGCCTATTCGCTGCAAACAAACAAACAATCAAATCTTTCCTCTTTATAATATTAGTATAGAAAAATGGAAAATAAAGTATTTAGAAAAAATCGACCCGTCTCACAACCAGCTCCGATGGGACTCGAACCCACGACCTTTCGCAATCCGGGCGACTGCTCTAACCACTGAGCTACGGAGTCGCTACGAGAAGCGTCGAATTTATCAAATACTTCTTACACGCTGTATAGCCAGCGTTAATTTCATCAATGTGAGGATATTACTATCCCCACAGTATAGATATAGATTATGAAGCAATTTTTAAAGGTTTCAGAGCTTCATAAAAAAATTAAAACGCCTACCTATTTAATTACGCGATTAATCTAAATACCCAACTGAAAATTTTGCATTGACAAACTTACATCTGTTTGATACTAGCGGATCCTCGCGGTTTCACTCGCGTGGTACCCGTTCCCGTGGGAATATCCGGATAAAATATAGCCTATGTCACTCGGGAAGAACGTAGCTTTCTAATGGTCAAAGAATTTTCGAAATCGGTCCGGTAGTTTCGGAGCCTATTCGATGCAAACAAACAAACAATCAAATCTTTTCTCTTTATAATATTAGTATAGAAGTATAGACAACATAGCCTCAGGTTTAAAGTTTACGTTTTAAAAACTGCGGTCAGTCTCCCGAAGGCCTTATGCCACCCTGGGCCAAAGATAAGGCCTTAATTGACCGACACATTAAGTTCGTGGTTCGCGCAGTTCGCGTTACTGATAGCCGAGTGCCTGTTATACTTAGGCCGTTAATATTGGTTGGCCATATATTGTTTCATCAAGCTTTAAGGCGATACTCGGAGAAATTATGCTAAAGCGAGATAGCAATGAGAAAACGACGCGCGCGGGAGCGAGACCGATTTTGCAGATTACGCAAAAAAAACACAAATTCACTTGGTATTAAAAAACTTTTGCGTTTTTAAAAAAATGCTTCTATACGATCCTAAATATTATTGGTGTGCACTAATTAAACTAATTTCCAATAGTGTAAGTAACCCTATTTAAGAATAATCTTGATATTTCGTATTTTTAGAGGTATTTTCGAAAATAAAAAGTGTCGAGGCAAAATCATAAAAACGTGTTTTTGAAACTATTCGATCTTCGATAGATAAAAAGAAATACATATCTTTTTACCAGATTTATAACAACTCTAACCGTCTAATAGTTTTATATCCAAAAGTCCATACTTTTTCCGAGTAGCGCCTTAACCCATTAACTGTAAGATTTCATATTAGTTTTCAATGTGCCCGAGGTCCCGGATTTAATTCCCTTTCGGGTAAATATTGAAAACGGACTTTTCATTGTGTATTTTACTCGGGTCTGGGCGGTCTGGGTGTATGTGGTAATACCTGCCGTTGTTTCCAATTTCCATAACACTAGTGCTTAAACTACTGCAGTTTGGTATTGCAGCATTGTATGTTATTGTGTCCAATATTTATTTATTTATTTATTTACTCGAAAACTTTTAAATTGTGCAAATATAAAAATATATAGCTTCTGCAAAAATTCCTAGAACACTAAACGGAACTCTTTGAAACCCTGAGCACAGGTACAACAAGGCCATAACTGACCGAGATTGAGATATTTCAGTTTTCGCTACCGCCGCGGTAGCAAACTGTCTACGACACTCCGACCGATTGTCTAGATACTGTCTACTTAGGTATTTATCTGCGTTCGTTAGTCATAGATTGTTTCAAACTTTTTTTTACTTATAGCTTACTTAAATAAGATTTCATATTCAAACTATTTATCTCCTTAAAGGCTTCACTCCCACAGAGCACAAGAAAATATGCATCACGCATTATTCGTAGCCCTGGTGGAATTCCCCCGGTTGGGATTTGACAGGTAATATGTGGAGAGTGTTTGCAATTTTGAGCATAGAGTTTTTCTACACTTGCTCTACACGTCTTTCTCGTGTTCTGGAGGCTAGCCTGAGCCCAGATAAGGCCATAACTGACGACATTCAGATAATTCAGTTCCCGCTAATAAATATAATTATTATATATAGCGCAGTTCATAAATAGCGCAGTGTCTGGTGCCTACTTAGGTATTTATCTGCGTTGGTTAACCATAGACTGTTTCATTTTTTTTATACTTATTCAAACAACTTATCTACTCTAAGGCTTCCATGCCTCACAGCACAAGAAAGAGATAGACAAGGAATATGTCATGCATCTTAAAATATATTAATATATGGTGGGTTGGCAATTCAGAGGTTCTAAAGGTATTTCTACGCTTGCAAAGCCTTACTAATTCTTTGGCCGTTTTCACCAAAACTTATGAATCGCCAGTTTGTGCTTAACTACTACCCGAACAAGTTAACTCGGCACCTGGCTCGAAAACGTGACGCCCGCCCGGCCGAATGGGGCCAAATTGAAATGCTGCCTGAAAGATTTGATTGTTTGTTTGTTTGTTTGCATCGAATAAGCTCCGTAACTACTGGATCGAGTTTAAAAATTCTTTGGCCATTAGAAAGCAACATTCCTGAGTGACATAGGCTATATTTTATCCCGATATTCCCACGGGAACGGGTACCACGCGGGTAAAATCGCGAGGATCCGCTAGTTTTTTTATAGAAATAACGCAGCATTTACAATACCATTCTCTGGCCCTTTTCGGCCGGTCCGGCGTCCTTGGGTAGCAAAGACTTAGGCGATGCATGAGTTATGGTGAAAACGACAAGTTATTTCTTTCTCGCCACCCTGAGCCCAGATAAGGCCGTAACTGACCGACATTCAGTTATTATATCAGTTCTCGCTACAGATAGCGCAGTGTCTGGTATCTCGTGTAGGGTTCAGGTTTCGCGCGCAAGAATTTTTATCGCGACAATAACGGACATGAATTGGGCTCCTGATTGTTTTATATCATTTTACCTGTGGAGAGATATGGTTCATTAAAACGACCGACAGTAACGGACAAAGCTTCTAATATGTTAAATTCTCAGTATGAGTGCGTGAGTGAGAGTAATATGGTTTGTCGGTCTGTGAGCTTTTCACTTCTAAAAAAGTTGTAGCATTTGTTAGGCAAGTTACATTTTCTGCGGACGGATAAATGATATACTAGAATTAAAAAAAGCCCGATTTTAAATTATAAAATATTTTACCGAGCGGTCCCCTGACTGCAATGAGAAAGTACTTAAAGAGATTATTTTTCCCTTGGCGGGACACTCTGTAACGAGAAGGACCGGCAAGAAACTCGACAAGGGCTTTTTCTTTTAGTATAATTATTTATATATTTAATATATAAAAATCTCGTGTCACCGCATTTGTTATCGAATTCCTCCGAAACGGCATGACCGATTTTTATGAATTTTTTTGTGTATTTTTGGTAGGTCTGAAAAAATAGGTCGCAGGCTATTTTTTATCCCAAAATCCCGAGTTAAGCCCCGGGCGCAGCTAGTATATTTAAATTATGTAGTGCTCAGCATCTCTATAAGATTAAATTATTATAATCAAAAGTCGAGCATTTACATTGTTGCTCCATGACGTCACGTCCGGCGTTACAATGGGCAGTTAGGTAAGCAACAATTTCGGGAATTTAATTCTTGGAAAATCGTAATGATTCGCTGAATAAAGTACTTACCGTTATATTCGTACGAGTATTATAGAAAAGTTTTTATTTTCTAGAAGTAACTATACTTTAATTTCAACTGTTTCTGATTGTTGCGAATGTTAATCTATACTTTTATAGTAATATGATAGAAAGGAATAATTTGATTTTGTGTTTGTTTGTTCGTATGTTTGTAATGGATGAGCCCAAAAACTACTGGACCGAAATTAAAAATTCTTTCACCATAAGGCGCCTTCCTCACCGTTTCTGTACCGAATTTGTACAGATTCTTTACCGAGTCTTTTCGATACAGTAGGCCTACTCTCATTCAACGGAAAACGAAACTTCGTCAGCCCTGCAGCTTTTACTCGATTCTGTCATGAGTGATAGAGAGTGATAGAGACGGGTATAACGAAGTTTCGTTTTTCATTGAATTAGAATAGGCCTACCCACAGATTCGGTACAGAAACGAAAACACACCGAGCCGGCAAGGAAGGCTTCTAGAAAGCAACATTCTTCCAGGGTGGCTTAGGCCATAATTTATACCGATATTCTTACGGGAACGGCCAACGGGTAGAGTACCACGCGGGTAAAACCACCTGAACCCTAATAATAGAATTCTTAGTAACAAAATAAACCTAATAGGACGTTAATTGAACATTTCAGGTCATCTACTAAATTGCAGCTCGCAGTCCTGCTTCGAAACAACATTAAAAAGGTACCTTTTCCTTCTGTTTTTTTTTTTACATATGACAGTGTTTATTAATTACAGTTAAATAAAAACTCTTTATATATAAAAGTTTTTTATAAGATCTAAAGTCCGTTAGTAATTGTTAATCTAAATTCTAAAATTAATTGTCAACTATTATTCTTAGGGTCTGTTTCATAATATCTAACACTCGTATCTATAAGTAACTCTTACTTAATTAATATTGTCGTTTTTATACAATAAACAAGAATTTCAATGAAATAAGAACTTTCAAAACTATCTTGGCCAAGTATTCTTGCTTTTGAAAGTTCATATTTTATTTAAATTTTTGTTTATTGTATAAAAACGACAATTTTAAATATCTACTTTAGACATTACTTGACTTGACTATAGATACGAGTGTAAGTAAGTTCTCAGTAACTGTTACTTAATAGTCCATCCATACAAAACTATCAGTTAAATTGGAAAGCTCGTATCTCCTAATCGGACATTGTGAACAGGCACTTATTAACTAAGTACACCGCAGTCACCACAATTATAGTTTAAATCTTTAGAGAAGTCAAATGTATGAGAATAATAACCAAATCATAGTGATTTATTTACTTTAAACTGATGTTTCCTTTTCATGCCATTGCAGGAATCGATCCCGCACCCACTTCTAATCTACAACGTTCTCCAGAGTAGTGAACATAATTTATCGTGAGTCTTAACAATGGATATTATGCACATTACTTTGGATATGTTGTTAGAATTAACGTCGTGGGGTGATGAAGAAAAAGCTGTCAAGATTTCAAAACTCAAGTCAAAAGAAAATATGAAGAATTAAGAAGAAATTTTAAGATCTTGTAAGAATTTGTTTTTTATTTCGATCGTGTTTCGTTTTTTTGTGTTGATAGTAGCTGTTTACAATGTATCTCTGTCAGACTGAGGAACCCAGGTAAGTAAAGTTACTTGATTGTGTGATTTTTGTACGCAATTTGTATGTTTTATTAACTCTTTATATCACAGTGTGACAATACTGTCACAATCCAAGTTATTCCTCATAAATCCTTATACATTAATTTTATTCCCTTTTAATGTAGTGTAGCGCATCTGTAACATATTGATCTATGCATTTTAGTGCAATATTCATCTCATGCAGTATCAAAATTCGCACAAAATTCACTTCACGACAATTTGTGACATTTGTTCGTGGGTGATGATTGTAAAATTCGTAAAAAATATTACAAAGTACACGAATCGCTCATCAGTGCTATACATTAGTAGAAAGGTCTATTATTTTTGGTTATTTATTATTAGTATGCATAATATTTGATAACTCAAGAGTTAGTATCGAATAATCTTAGTGTCATTTCTGGTTATACATTGCTTGGGTGATAACGTTCCTTGAGTGTAGTAGGTACAAGGAGCATTATTTTTCTTTGCCAAGACAACTTTTCCAAAAGTAGAATCTGAGCACTATATTACAGGATATTATTTTTACCAGAGCACAAATTTTTAAGATCGGCTCAGAATCGGTAAGTGAACAACTTTCTCCTAGAAACATGGGTCGAAATATGACAAAAATGTTTGGACTTCTCATACTAAATCGATCACGTGATCAGTCCAATTTGTATGAAGAGTCAAAATTTTTTTGTTAGTTTTCGACCTGTCTCTAGGAGAAAGTTGTTCACTTACCGATTCTAAGTCGATCGTAAAATTTGGGCACTGATAAAAAAAATACCCTGTATTTTGAGGCTAGTAAAGACGGTTTTGATGGATATAACGACATCATTTCCGTTTCCATTGGTTTTTTTTTTCTGATATTGAGTTACCTTTAGAAGAGAATTTAAGGAGTTCCATACAACACATAGGAACAGGCACCTAGCCTATAGTACCGTAAAACGGGGTGAATAGAACGGCTGGGGTAAATAGACACAAAATTAAAACGGGTTTTTCATACTATTTCCATAGACATTTAATTTGTTAAAAAAATTAACCTAGTTATTTTTATTTTTTTGCATTCACAATGCAATTTTTATTATTGAAAAATGGAAAATGAAGTATTAAGAAAAAAAAAATTACCCGTCTCACAACCAGCTCCGATGGGACTCGAACCCACGACCTTTCGACTGACGACTCCGTAGCTCAGTGGTTAGAGCAGTCGCCCGGAAAGCGAAAGGTCGTGGGTTCGAGTCCCATCGGAGCTGGTTGTGAGACGGGTCGATTTTTTCTAAATACTTTATTTTCCATTTTTCAAAATTGACCTACTTTTTTAAATAAAGGGCAGATTAAGATTTTTTTTTATAAAATGGTTAAGGAAATAGTATTAAAAAACCCGTTTTAATTTTGTGTCTTTTCACCCCAGCATTTCAATTCACCCCGTTTTACTCGGTACAATGTAACATTTTTGTCACACTCCCCTTTTAGACGTTTTTCTACATTTCTAATAATTGTAAAAAAGCAAAACAAAAAAATTACGTCTCAATGTAATGGACATACAAAAATCTACCATGAAATCAGATATTTGAGAAAATATACGCAGTTGAGTTATTGTAATAAAAATATAGAATCTTCTACAAGGATATAAAATAACATACCTACTTAAAAGTAACGTTAACTATTTACTTGACGAATCAATGTATTAGTCATTAATAAATGCTACTCGTATCATTCATATCTACAGGGTGGAAAAAATGTATGGGCCCTAGATGAAAACTGCCTTATTTAGTGAGATTTTCATATATTCATCTCTTTTGGCCGCCACTTCTGTAGTCACCTCTATAGAGCTAGTTAAAATATCACCTACACATTTTCTTCTCTGAAATAAATTATCTGTTGAGTGAATTATGATTAAATTACTTACCAGCAATCCAATGAGAAGCACCAGTGCTATTACTCCAATAGTGCTGACTGCGATGGCCACAGCAGCTCCTGAACCAGAGTCATCTTCCCCAGACACCCTGGGAACAGCTTCCGTGGTCATGTCACCAGCGTAACTCGTCAGGTCTTCCAAGTCATTCACCGACTTCGAACCTACTTCAGTCGTAGACTCCATAGTTGTCTCCTCTTCAGCCATAGTTGTACTTTCTTCTATTTTAGCACTTGTTTGAGTTGTTACACTTATAACTTTTTCAGTAGTGACAACTTTAACTGTCGTAACTGCGACTGGTGTAGTTATTTTTGCTGTAGTTGTTTCTGAAGCTACTGTTGTTTCTTCCTCTGTTGTAGTCTTAGGTTCCTGCGTTATCACTTCATTGCTATCACTGTTTTCCCCTGATGTACAATCTGTTTCGCCAGAGTCTGTAGGCGCTTGTGATATTTCAGTACTAAACGAGATTTCAGTTGAAGTAGGCATTTCTCTGTCAGTGTTAATTTCTGTTATAATTTCAGTTACTATTGATGTGGTCTCTACCGGAGCTTGAGTAATCAACTTGACAGTAGTTGTTGTTGGTTCTGTTGATACAGCTTTTGCTGTAGTTGTTTGTATCTCAGTTGTAGATTCTTCGGTAGTCGTTTGTGTTACGGCCTCAGTTGTATCAGTGTTTTGTTCTGTAATAGTTTCCATAATTTGTGAAGAAACTTCCATCGGAGGAGGTGTTTCTGGAAATACCGTTGTTGTTTCTTCAGCAGAGTTTGTTGTAGTAAATTTAGGTCGGTACGTTGTGATAGGACTTTCATCAGTAGTAGTCATTACAGTACGTGTAGGTATTACAGGGTGCCACGTTACTTTAGTAGGAGATTCAGTCCACTTATCCATGTCGCTTTCAGTGGATTGTTCAGTTGGAACATAAGAAAATCGAATGGTAGTTATTTCGTAGTCTGTAGTAGTCTGTGGCTGCTGTTGTTTCGCGGTGACTACCTCATTTTTCTGATCTGAACTTTGAACGGTATCATCTACTGGTGTTGTTACACCAACAGGTAATTTTGTAATCGATTCAAAACCAGTTGACTTTGCAGCATCAACCGGAGGAATTGTTTCTTGAGAAGTTTTTAGACTTTCCTCTGTTATAGATTTTTCAGATTCAGTAGCGGACACCCAAGTAGGCCTTGAATATTTTATTGTATTCAGAGCTAAGTCGGCATCTTTAGCAGCAATTTTACCAGCGCTTATAGTTTCAACACTATTTTTCTGTGAAATATTGCTTTCTGCGGGCTGTTTTTCATACTTCACTTCAGTTGACTTGGGTTCAGTTACAACATCTACTGTTGGTAAAGTAGGAGGAATTGGCCGCCACGGTAGCCGATTTTGGTCAACATCTGCGACTGTCTTCGACACAATATCGTTGTTCATAGGACTTGTGATTGCTGTAGTAGAGGTGGTGGTTGCTTCTTTCTTTTCTAAAATAAATAATTAAAAGTTTATTTTTTGTTATGAACGGTATCACTAAGTGATTTTTAAGAACACAAGATTTTAATTCTGTAGAAATATTCTGTAATACCTATCTTTCTTTAAATCTATTTGAACCTAAATGGTAAAATAATGTGAACATTGTTATAAAAAGACGAGCCTTACCCACTACTTCTCCAACTTTCTGTAACTCGTTCTCGTCTATGGTCTTCTGCGTAGATGCCGTTGCATTCACCACAGGACTAGCCAGCGATGGTGGACTCCTCAGGCTAGCCAGCGCCCACGCCGTCAGCGTCGGAGGTATCTCCAGGTCACCTAAACCAGTCTGTTCAGCCGATGTTGCAGTAGATGTTGCGAACTTTGTTGAACCTCTCTTCCACAGAGAAGGAATGCTATTGTCTGATATAGAAGGTGAATGAACTACCTTCTTCACACCGCTTATATCACTCTGCAAAACAGGATCAATATCGGACGAGACGGTAGTCAATGCTGTTTTGTTTTGGTTGATAGGTCGTGGCGTGGTAAACTTATCAGATATGTCGAAGTGTTCGGAATATATTGTAGTCGGTCGAGATGGTCGAGTCACTCTCGTGACATTTCGTCTCGGAGCCATCCAGATAGGCTTTATTTTGGGTGTGGTGTGATGGAATCTGCGAGTTTGTGTTCTACTAATGTAATTTGGAGTACTAGTTTCGGGTCGAGACGTCACACTATTGGGAGAATGTTTTGAATCCGACAAGTTGAGACGTTTAGAGTAGCTACGATTCCTTGTAAAACTACTGGAGTATACTTTGACAGAGTTTTCTGTGCTTGAAACAACATTTTGAGTTGAAACAGGCAATGGACTGGCTGAACTAAAAACAGATGGAATCAGGCTTGCTGGCAAATAATTGGAAGATAATGTGGAAATCTTTTCAGAAATTGGATCTGGGTACGCAGGTTTCGTAGCTACCGGTATTATAGTAGCTTCCGTAGCTTGAATAGAGGCCAGTTCTTCTTCCGCTGAAGTACGGACGGTAGGTTCAGAAGGTAACGTATCGTTGTCACAATCATCGTCATTTAAGTGATTTATCGCGTAGGTTTCTGTTGATAAAACAGACATCTCATAGTATATACTTGTACCCTGTACGTCAGATAGCTCTTTATTAGCACTTCCAGCCTCTTCATTATCTAAAAGTCTAATTTCTTTGGTATTCTTAATTATCACCGTTGATCTGTTAGTTGGTGTATTGTTACCTAATCTTTCTAGACCAGTGTTTTCTTTGACTATTTTATAGACATTGGTCGCATTCGATGGCGGAGCTTTTGTTTCTATGGAAGCTAATTTACTCTCTATACTTTTAGATATTTCACGAAACTTTTTATCAAAAAAGTCATTTTTAGGTGTAGTCAGTACACTATCAAAGTCAAAGAAACTTTCAGATTTGTATAAATCATGTTCTTTTGTTTCGTAGGTAGATTCTCTAGGAAAATATGTGGAGAATTCTCCAAATGGTTCGTGCCCGAATTCCTGCTTGCCTTTCTTTTCTCGACTGTCATGTTTATTATAAGGACTAAATTCATCATTGTAACTAGGTATAGTAAAAAAGTTACTATCAAACAGTTTACTAGACGTATACTTTTCTAAAGATTTATCTTCCTCTTCATCGTCATCTTCATATTCTTCCTCTTCACTATCTATCTTTACTGACTGCGACTTTATTGGAGCTGGAGTAGTGGTAGTAGTTGTAGAAGTAGAGCTTGATATTATGTCTGGTAATTTAGTACTTTTATATTTTCGCATGCTATCTATGATTTGCGCCGGTTTTTTTACCTCCGGCGTCGGTGTCACTATAATCACATCAGGCTTTTCTGTTGTGCTCTTGACTCGTCTTAAAGGTGATGATGTGGAAGTTTTAGCATGAGCATGAAACCTCACCCTTCCTCTATCTTTATATTTAGCATTCTTCTCCGTATGTTCTTCAGATACGTCTTTTGGGTTTAGTTCATTTAGAGATGTGTCAGGAGACTTGGCATTGTTTCTTGCAAGCCAAGTAGTGTTGTTAACTCTACCGTATCTGGTGTTTCTCTCGTTCTTCAAAGCAGTTGAATTCGTGTCGTTAGGTAAAGCATTACTAAGAACTGGGCTACTCAAGAGTAGTAAGTTTATTACTAATGCTGCACCTGAAATTAAACAAAATGTCATATTTAAGTAGCTATATTTATTATAAAACTATGAAAAGAATAACGAGGAAACACTTCAAATACTCCAATTTAAACAAAAGGTATGTCACAAACTTACCGAAGCATATTCTAACTGGTGACTCCATGGTCATTTCATTTTGTTGGTGGATAAGCAGGTATTCACATCTGTTCCACTAGTGTCATGGCGCCCTCTATAAACAAAAGAAACATAGGTTTTAATTAATTACTTGTTTACTCTAAGTTACAAGATAAGACTAAATATTTCTAAAGACCTTACTACCATCAGCTATTATCGCAATTTTGAAATAATGTTGATTAAAAGACCCTAAGTAATAAAGAGCTGAAAGTAATCTGCAAATATTGCTTTAATGGGCTAATTGATTTGTTTCATATTACGAATTAATAATAAAGTCATTTTTAAGTTTTTAATTATTATTGCTCACGATAATTCCACAATAGTTAGTCCGGAAAGGTTAAATCAAGCACGTAACTTTTCAACTTTGCCGTCAGTTCCTCAATCATCGTAACAACGTACTAGCAATCACTACCACATGGTGTCAGTCAAGTCATAGGTGTTGCACCATATTGTGCACCGGCGCATTCCCACGGACTATCGTTACATTATCGCTGCATCTTTACTTCAATACTGCAATCAGTGACAACATACTGGTGATAGGCCAAATGTTAGCATGAACAGTAGTCGGTGCGATGGTTACGCTAATATTATTGAAGATTTGTTTCCCAGTTTTTTACTGAAATCAATCAATACTTCCTTATTAAAATCCGTTCGGTACGTTAACTTTATTTATTTATTTAAAGTATCTTGAAACTTTTTTGACATGTAGTTTTTGCGTATTTATTTTCTTTTCCCATACTTTGGCACTTTTACTTCGTTATGTATTTCTTCATGGGATTTTTTTGTTTATAATGGTGGTATTGTTTGAGTATGAAATTAAAACATCCTAATGCCTCTGTGGTCAAGTGGTTCACACCACCGATTTCAGACCAAGAGGTCCCGGGTTCGATTCCCAGTGGGGGTACATACCTATTGTATTCGGTTTGGTTGGTGGTAGGACTTGTTCTTAGTCTACCTGGCTAGCTACCACCATATTTTCTAAGTCTGACGCCATAACAATGTTTATTTCAGCATTATTGTGTTCCGGCATTTAGAGATAAGATAGCCAGTTCCTCGGCGATTTAGGATTCCGGGAGTAGTGCGCTTCCACCTTCAGCTTTATCACCACTTAACATCAGGTCTGATGAAGGCTAAGCGCTAACCCGTTCTGGATAAAAAAAAACATTTTGACTTACTTTAATCTAGTTTGTGTCATAATTCATGGATACTCAAACAATCTTTATCAAACCTACTGACCTAGTGAGGCCACTAATGCGTGAAATAAGTAGTGCAGTTGTTTGGCACCTCTAATTTGAACAGAGCAGGATCGCTATTCGGTCGTTAGGCTGATTGGGGAATGCAGGTCACGGCATACACTAATCAGTCAGTGAAACATGAGGCCAACCAAGAAGTAGGACGAAAAAGATTTTTCAATACCATATAAAAGTGATAGGTAGTGTTTGTAAGTGTCAGGGGTCAGGGGGCCGATTCTCAGGCAATCGAGAAAAGTTCACTTTTATAAGCTCGAAATTCAAATATAGCACAGTTTGTGTATTGTCAGAATTTCACAATCGAAAAAGTTCGATCGAAAACCAGTCGAACGCAACGAGTGGTACGGACCAATCGATGTTCGTATACGAACTTAGCTGTCAAAATGAATTTGTTGACATGTGGGTGTTAGCTTTTGTCTATTTCCGGTATAATTTCTGCCTTAATGGTTAGTTTTTGACTATTTCCAGTGTAACTCCCGCCTTATTGAATAGCTTTTGACTATTTCCGGTTTAATTCCCGCCATTTTAACGCCGCCATGTTTGCAACACGAATGCTGAGCGGGCATTCCTCGTTCGATCGTCGTCGGAGGTAGTCGACTGCACAGCTGTTACATCTATGAGTGTGTTAAACATCCAGTTATTGTGAAAGACGTGATTTGTTAAAATAAATGGAATTGTGAATGATATTGGGCTATATTCTGTTTACCCTTCTGAAATCTTTTAGTTCAGAAGTGGGATAGTAACACGAATATTTCTTAATATTCTGACACGTCCACTATTATCAAACTTCTTGACGTAAAGTGTTAATTAAATAAAATACGGTCAGATTTTAATATGCCGTCTGGTGATTCACCGAAACGTGGCCGCAAGCGAGTGCGTAGTAAATGCACTCGAAAGAGGCGGTCACGGCCTCCGGATTCATGTTCGCACTCTAGTTCTTCCAGCAGTCGAGGATCGAGGGCCCCTCGGTCACGGCAGCATTCGAGAGCCAAGCGATCTCTCCGGAGCTTGCCGCGTGTGGCAAGGAAGCAGCCGCGGAGAACGCACTCGCAGTCGTCGTCATCCTCGTCAACCGTTGGTCGGCGGAACTCGCCAGCTGAGGGGCGACGTCGCAGGCCGCCAACATCACATGAGAAGAACCAGAAGGGCCGACATCATACTGATGGAAATCGGAGCAGAAAAAGGAGCCGTATAGCAACTGTGAGTGATTATACGAACATTAGGGATTTAAGTGAAACGCGAAATAATACTCAGAATAATAATACATTTGGTACTTTTTCTATTAACGATGTAATGGAGTTGATTAAATCATTGCCGTCGTCTTCTTCGCAATCTTCAAATCATTTCTCCATGAACAGTAATGCTGTGCCAGAATTTGATCCTGCTAATAAAGAACAGAACATTGAATCCTGGATAAATAAGGTTGAGGAATGTTCTGTTCTCTATAAATGGACTGAAACGCAGCTGATTCATTATGCCCTGCCAAAATTAGTAGGTGTCGCTAAAGTTTGGTATCAAGGGTTGCCTTCTTTAAATTTTTCTTGGATAGAATGGAAAAATAAATTGATCAAAACATTTCCGACGGTACAAAATTATGCTCAACTATTGCATGAGATGCTTGAACGAAAAGTTAGGCATAATGAATCACTGGAAACTTATTTTTATCATAAAATAAATCTCTTAAACCGTTGTGATATATCAGGCAAGCGTGCAGTAGACTGCATAATTTATGGGTTAGACGATAGGGGGATGCGATTAGGCGCCCAAGCTGCAAATTATTTGCAACCAGAGGACTTGTTGACATATTTTAAATCCATCAAGACCGATGATCCAACAGACAGACGACTACCATCTTTCCGGAAGCGCCCTTATCAGAATGACAATAATAAATCGTTTACCATTAAATGCTTTAATTGTTCAGAGACTGGACACCCTAGTTTTAAATGTCCAAAACCCCTACTTACGTGCGGTATTTGTAAGAGAATAGGTCACCAAAGTAGCAATTGTAGGAGATTGAGAAATAATAATCAGGAAGAAAAGAAAATGAATGAAAACGAGAAATCTGTATTAGAAATTAAATTAGCAGATCAGTCTGATGAGAAGTTTATTTTACCTATTTATGTGAACGGTATATTGAAAAAGTGTTACGTTGATTTAGGGAGCCAGTGCACATTAATTAGATATACTGACTTTAAAGAATTGAATTTAAAATGCGATTCCTCTGATCTACCAGCTCTCAAGGGATTCGGAAACTCTCATATAAAACCGTTAGGTAAATCAATTATTAACTTAAAAGTACAGTCTGTAGTAGCTGAAGTAGATGTTTTAATTGTACCTGATGAGCTATTAAAACACGCGGTATTGCTAGGTCATACATTTACTGAGCAAGCTGGTATAATAATTGTAAAAACTGATTCACAACTCATTTTACAAAAGGAGCCCTCAGTAGAAGGTAATGTAGACACCTACGATAAGCTTAGTTTAAATATACACAACGACACAACAATTACATGTATGAGCACTATACCTATAGAAACCTGTAACAAGTTAACATGTCAAGTGTATGTTAAAGAAACTATTAGAAATATACAGTCAGACAGATATTTTATTTTACCTGGGGTATATAGTATTACGAACGGAAGGGGTTGTGTATTAGCAATGAATCTGTCTGAAAATCCAATTAAATTGCAAAAGGGCACATTACTAACGAGAGGCTATGTTTACAAACAAAGCTGTTACGCTGGTATTGAAGTTAAACGTTTAGAGCAAGGTGAAACAAATAATTCTTTAGTAGAACAACTGAATACTGATAGTGACATGAGAAGCTGCGATAGGGACACATTGGAAGCCTTACTTCTTAAATATAAGGAATGTTTTTCGTTTAGCTTGGCTGATTTAGGTCTTACTAATTTAAATGAAATGCATATTAGCTTAAACGACCAAACGCCTGTAGTATACAGACCGTATAGATTGGCATTTTCTGAGAGACAAAAGGTAAAAGAAATGGTGAAAGATATGTTAGATTGTGGTATTGTTACCGAATCTACATCTTCCTATGCTAGCCCCATCTTATTAGTCCAGAAAAAGACTGGAGATCAACGCCTTTGCGTTGATTATAGGGCTTTAAATGCCAAAACCGTAAAAGAACATTATCCTTTACCCAGAGTTGAAGACCAGATTGATCAATTAGGGGGGTATAAATACTTTATTACTTTGGATCTAGCATCTGGTTATTACCAGATTCCTATTGCTGCTTCATCACAAGATAAGACAGCATTCGTTACGCCTGATGGCCAGTATCAATTCACTAGAATGCCTTTTGGGTTAGCCAATGCACCAGCAGTGTTTCAGAAAACTGTTAATAAAATGCTAAAAGATGTCAGAAATCAGGAAGCTTTCGCGTTTATGGATGATATCATTATTCCCGCTCATAGCATAGATCAGGGTATGCAAAGGCTAGAAACCGTTTTAAAGCTAATTAAAGAAGCAGGCCTAACATTAAAAATTTCAAAATGTCATTTTTTTCGTACAAATATTGAATATTTAGGGTTTGAGATTAGTAAAGAAGGGGTAAGGCCGGGACGTAGGAAGACAGAAGCAGTTGAAAATTTTAAGTGCCCTACTAATCAGCACGAAGTAAGACAATTTATTGGGTTGGCAAGTTTCTTTCGCAGATTTGTTAAAAATTTTGCTGTAATTGCTAGTCCCATAACTAGACTTTTAAAAAATAATGTGAAATGGGAATGGGGACCTACACAAAATGAAGCGTTCCTCACTCTCAAATCAGAATTAGTTAAGAGACCTATATTGGCATTGTACAATCCCAGTGCAAAAACCGAGTTGCACACGGATGCTTCGAAATATGGCATAGCCGGTATTTTAATGCAAAGAGATGATGAAGGAAGGTTGAGAGTTATTTCGTATTATAGTAGGCAGACCACTCAAGAGGAGCAAAAATACCATTCTTTTGAATTAGAAACGTTGGCGGTTGTTGCTTCCTTAAACCGATTTAGAGTCTATGTGTTAGGTGTTAAATTTACGATTGTGACAGATTGCAGTGCATTGCGAACCACTCTTTCAAAGAGGGATATAATTCCGCGTATTGGGCGATGGTGGTTGCAATTACAGGAATACGATTGTAACATTGAATACAGACCCGGAAACCGTATGAATCACGTTGATGCTTTGAGCAGGAACGCTATTCCAGTCACACTGGAACCCGAGCCTGTGTTTGAAGTATTAGGCATAGAGACAGAAGATTTGTTGACAACAATTCAAAGTATAGATGAGGAAATATTAAAAATTAAAAATACATTAGAAAATCCAGAAACCGCTAATATAGTAGAAATAAGTAAAAATTATAGCTTGAAAAATGGTAAAGTCTATAGGATTGTTGACAACCAATTGAAGTGGGTAGTTCCTAAGGGGGTGAGATGGCAATTATTAAAGCGCAATCATGATGAATTAGGACATTTTGGTATCGAAAAGACATTAGATAAATTAAAGTCTCTTTATTGGTTCCCTGGGATGAATAAATTTGTAAAGAAGTATGTTGGTTCGTGTCTAGAGTGCTCTTACCATAAAATTCCGGCTGGTAAAAAACAGGGAATGCTCCATCCAATACCAAAAATAGATCAGCCATTCCACACAATACATATCGATCATTTGGGACCATTTGTCAAAAGTAAATCAAAAAATACCTATCTGCTAGTTATTGTTGATGCTTACACTAAGTTTGTAACATTAAATGCGGTTAAAAACACGAAGTCAAGGTCATCGATAAAAGTTTTAAATAATTATTTTAGTTTATTTGGGGTTCCAAAAAGAGTTATAAGTGACAGAGGAACGTCATTTACTAGTAAAGTTTTTAAAGAATTTATTAACAAATTTGGTATAAGACATGTTTTGAATTCTGTCGCGACTCCTAGAGCCAATGGCCAGGTGGAGCGGTATAACCGCACAATTTTAGCCTCATTGTCTGTGAAGAATCATAATTGTAAGGAAAATGAGTGGGACATACATTTAGAGGAAATACAATTAGGACTAAACACAACTATAAACAAAGGTATAGGTAAAAGTCCAGCAGAGGTGTTATTTGGTACTCGTCTACAGACAAAAGGGGATGGAATCGTTGCATCACTACTTGATGGACAAGGGGGTAGTACGGATACAGTAGAAGAAATTAGAGAAGGCGTTAATCTAAAAGTTAATAAAGAGCAACTGCGGCAAAAGGAAAGATATGACAAAAGTAGGTTGATGGCTAGAAAATACAAAGTTGGTGATTTAGTTAGAATTGAGAGAGACATTGGAACTAATGATGGGAAGTCAAAAAAATTACTCCCCAAGTTACAAGGGCCCTATAGAATTATTAAAGCATTAGATAAGGATAGGTATGTAGTAGAGGACACACCACTAACACGGAAACATAATAGGAAATATGAAAGTGTTATTGCAGTAGATAAGATACACCCATGGTTAACTTTCATGAGGGACTATTCTATTGATTCTGACGATTATAACTCGGATATAGACAATGAAAGGAATGATAGGTCAAATGAATTAACTTTTGATACTGATAGGGCAAGAGATGATGAAATTAATGATAGTAAGTCAGAGGGAAACATTGGGGAATGAAATAATAATAAAAAAAAAATAATGTTAAAACATAAGTTACATTTGGTTATAAAGTGATATGTTTGATTATTGCTATTACAACGGTATTAATGAGATAATGATTATATTTTAAGTAAATGTGCTACCATAGTCATTTAATTTTATATTGAGAATTGAAAAGGGAGACTTTAAAAGGAAGTTGATTGTTACATTGTATATAATTATATTATGAATTGTTTAAGTTAATGTATGAATGAAAACCATTTATGAATATTGAAATTCACGAAGGATAATGAGGTGATTTATTATGCTTCATATTTAATTATATCTGATTAAATTAGACTGGTATAGAACATACAATTTTAATATGAAAGTTTAGTTAATTTAGTAAATGATATTTAATGTTGTTGTTCTGATGTTTAAGATTATGATTTTGATTGGAATTAATGATTTAGATTGGAAAAATCATACAAATGAGTCTTTTGACAACCAAGGAATATGTTTCTATAACTGGATTTGTTTAGTGCATAGGAAAAAGATATGTACTTAAGGAATTATTTTTGCACAATGAGGCTAATGGCCAGTGAGGCCAGTGAGGCCAGTGAATGTGATAAAAATAATGGATAATGTTTTGCGCAAGGAGGCTTTCACGCCATTGAATGCGCTTACAATAATTTAAGTGAATAACGCAAGGAGGCTTTCACGCCATTGAATGCGCTTACAATAATTTAAGTAATAACGCAAGGAGGCTTTCACGCCATTGAATGCGCTTACAATTTAAGTTAATAACGCAAGGAGGTTGTAAGGCCAAGGAATGCGTTTAGGTTAAATAGTGTTAAAATTGATGGAACAATTTTTTTTAAAGATGGCCGAACAAAAAAAAATATACTTAATTGTATTATAGTTATAATAATTCATGTAAGGGAAAATTATACATTTAAGAATATATTATCATTTAATTTCATTTAAGCAAATTGGAATTGTAATTTCAAGAAGTAAATAAATGTAATTATGGAGTACAACTGTCACGAGGACGTGAAGGACAGGAAGGCCGACTGTTAGCTTTTGTCTATTTCCGGTATAATTTCTGCCTTAATGGTTAGTTTTTGACTATTTCCAGTGTAACTCCCGCCTTATTGAATAGCTTTTGACTATTTCCGGTTTAATTCCCGCCATTTTAACGCCGCCATGTTTGCAACACGAATGCTGAGCGGGCATTCCTCGTTCGATCGTCGTCGGAGGTAGTCGACTGCACAGCTGTTACATCTATGAGTGTGTTAAACATCCAGTTATTGTGAAAGACGTGATTTGTTAAAATAAATGGAATTGTGAATGATATTGGGCTATATTCTGTTTACCCTTCTGAAATCTTTTATGGGACTGTTTAGTTTGGTTGAAACGTTGAAACTTTTCAATAGAAACCACAAACAAAATGTTCGACATACGAATTACCACACTGAAAAAGTTCGAATGCCTGAGAATCGGGCCCCTGGTATTGTACCTGGTTTTGCAAAACCTAGAGGTTACACGGTGTGGTAGCCGCACACCACGCGGTGTAAGTACTTTAGTACTTGATATTAGAAAAACTACTCTAATTTTAATATTATGTATATATATGTATATATATATATTTTGTATATATCTTTACATTTAAAACTACCTACAAAGTCGTGCTCTTTTCTCAAGGATCAAGTGCACACTCAAAATAAGCCATAAGATCAAGATTGCTAACATTAAAGGAAAAATCCAGAATTAGAAACCTAAATTGTAATGCGAGTTTCGTTTTAAATTGCCGTAACCATTCCATTACTATGTTAGTTAGGACAAAAAAAAACAATACAATATTAAAGAGGTAGTGGTTGTAAATGTCTGGGATAGTGTTGCAATAAAGTGGTTACACGGTGTGGTAGCGTAGCGACGGAAAATCGTGATAGAATGCGCTTGGGCACGCTCGGTGCATGCTAGGGGCGGGACGCATGAATAATCGTATTAATTGTCGATATATCGACATGTGATCTGGAAGAATTATTTAATTAAAATACAGAGCGTGCTATTCTATTTGTGGGTATAATTAGTTTTATATTTGACAAAGTAATAAGTAGTAGTTAATATTAAATTTGAAATCGTACATGTTCACTAAAACTGGAACTAATAAATTATCTTATTTGCAGATATTACTTAACCGTATTATCTTTGATTGAAGTATTGTGAAAGGTTAATTTTGAATACTCGCAGATTTCTTGCAATCGCTAACCGACATCAGGTTATTCATTTATTTGTTTTATTTTTACTCAATTACTTCTTTGTTGCAGATCAAGATAAAAATTAAATCGCTTGTAATTCTTTTGTATCATAGGTAACATAACTTTAAAGTAGTAAAGTTACTGCTGTTTTTTTAAGGATCTTCATCACGTTGAATGATGAGTGAATGCTAAAGATGTAATCTCTCTAGTCCCGAAATCCTCAACCTCTAAGCAAAGGTCATAGATATTGACAGACTTATTTAGTAAGGAGGTAGTCAGCCAGGACTTAGAACAAATCCTACCACCAACTGATACTACTAATAATAGGTCTTTTACCTATGAAATAGGAGATTTTTTCTGGCGCACCTTTGACGTCATAACTTCAATATTACAAAAAAATATTTAATATTACATGAAGTTATGACTACCTATATCTAGCAAGTTTTGATTTAGTACAATCAGGATATTTATTTATTTAGTTTGAAAAAGAAAAGAACTAATAATAATTCAGTCAATAAATATTTTTTTCTCGAAACTCTTGTATCATTAGTTAACTTAGTGTCTATATAGATAGTTAACTTAGTGTCTTTAGGTATGTACGTAAAAGTTTCATAACGTTAGTTTTCTTGATTGTGAAATACACTCAGAAAACGTAAAAAGAAATTTCTTTTAAAATCTCCATACAAATCTCGAATTTCATAGGTAAAGACCTATTACTATATACTATCGACAACGGACTCCATGTCCACGACACGTCCCTAGTTCAGTCAATGAAATTACGTGTAGCACCGCGCGTGTCCCGCATGCAAGGATCTCCTTACCCGCTCACATTGAGCACTTGGAGTTAAGGCGATACTCGGAAAAATTATACTAAAAGGAGATAGCAATGAGAAAACGAGGCGCGCGGGAGCGAGACCGATTTTGCAGATTACGCAATAAAAACACAAAATCACTTCGTATTAAAAAACTATAGCGATTTTACAAAAATGCTTCTATATGATCCTAAATATTATAGGCGTGCACTAATTAAACTAATTTCCAATAGTATGTATCCCCATTTAAGAATAATCTTGATATTTCGTATTTTTAGAGGTATTTTCGAAAATAAAAAGTGTCGAGGCAAAATCATAAAATCGTGTTTTTGAAACTATACGATCCTAGATAAAGGTATGAAGAAATATATATCTTATTATCAGATTTGTAACATCTCTAACCGTCCTATAGTTTTAAGTCAAAAAGTCCATTTTTTTCCGAGTAGCGCCTTAAATTGCTTACAACAATCCATATGCCACGAGCACGACCACCTTCATACGGAAACAAATTGAATGTTGCATCTTTGAACTCGGAAAAATATTTCAGAACAACAACACTAATCATTTTATCATTTTGATTTTGTTTGACCTTTTGAACGCCAATAACAACTTTAGTTGCAAAGCTTGAGACTCCAACGACAACGAAAAAAAAGTCCTGCTATTTTTAAAACAGTATTTTTTTGTTGTATTAGCCATAGCCATACTGACTGTTATTTAAGTTTTAAATTTTCTTCAAATACATTCTAAAACGAATTTTGTGTACATATTAAAATTGTAGTACGTATATAGTAATATTAGTTAGTAGGTATTTTTATACCCCCTCTTTATTACCTACTTTACCCGGGTGGTACCCGCGTTCCCGTGGGAATATCAAGATAAAATATAGCCTATAATGTCACTCGGGAAGAATGTATCTTTCTAAATTGTCGAAGAATTTTCTAAATCGGTTCAGTAGTTTCGGAGCCTATCTTTCCTCTTTATAATATTAGTATAAGTATAAATAATGTCAAAGATTACACAAACATAGTTTAATAGCCCAATAACGTATGCAGGACCACACTCGACTAATCGCAACCAGTATTATAAACGCACGCGCAGCCCCTTACAAGGTGTGGTACAAATTGTCACTGATGTAACTCTGCCAAGGTCTTAGAAAACTTAATTGAGGACAGTTAATACTCTTCGGATGACGAGGTATTTTATTTACTACTATAGGACCATAAATAGCGACCATCTGTGACCCGTTTTAAAAATTTTAGTTTTCATGTAATTTTTGAAGTGAAAACTTCTTTAGGACGGGGTTGTGCACTTTTTGTGATGGGTAAAAATAGTTAAACTCGCGTATTACGTGACCATCAGATCGTCAGATCGAAAATTCATAAGACGGACACATGACCTGATCGAAAAACTGTTACAATGTGATTAGAATACGAAGGCAAATTGAGCCACCGTTTCCAAATAGCTTATAAACAAGAGTAACGGGACTCAACGCGACATTTATTATGAAGTACATATTATTATGTACTTACAGCTTGTCGTTTCGGCTGTGTTGCTACAACCGTGGTCACAAGCAGACTCGTAAAATAAAGAAATAACCGTGGTCAGTCTGCTTGTGACCACGGTTGTAGCAACACAGCCGAAACGTCAAGCTGTAAGTACATAATAATATATTATGTACTTCATAATAAATGTCGCGTTGGGTCCCGTTACTCTTGTTTATAATTATAATGGAACGCGGAAGTTTAAAATCTTACATGTGATAGCTTAGTTAGAAAACGAGCGGCATTGAAGCCAAAAAACCTCTGATCAAATCTAGTCCATATTTTTTTCTTTTTTTTTTGTCAAATTCCTTTTTTTTGTGAAAAAGAGCCCTTTTCACTTCTGCCGGCACTCCGGGAGTGCAACCCGTGATTTTTTTTCCCGTTTTCCTTCTCTTTACTTTCTTGTATTCAGTTTTCGCTATAGTGTCTCAAATTGCGATTGCCATTATTTCCGCGATAAAAATCGTCAAATCTTACGACGCACGCGCATTTGCTCGTTCCGGTCTGAAAGCGTGCCCGCTCCTCTCGACTCGCTGTACTAAGCTTATGTTATACTGTTACTTTATTTTTTAACTAGATTGTGCTTTATGATTGTTTTGTATGTTAATTATCTTTTTAATTATACTATACGCCTTACTATTAATAGCTATAGTTTAGAAGTTTTATTTTGAATATTTTACTATGTAGGTATTAAATGCAAAGATGTTATTTATATTCTAACTAGCTTTCCGCCCGCGGCTTCGCCCGCGTGGACTGCACAACGTTATCCCGCGGGAATGTGATGTTTTTCCGGGATAAAAAGTAGCCTATGTTCCTCTCCAGGCTACAAAGTGTATGTGTCCTAAATTTCAGCCAAATCCGTTCAGCTGTTTTGGCGTGATTGAGTAACAAACATACAAACATCCAAACATCTAAACATCCAAACCTCTAAACTTTCACATTTATAATATTAAGTAGGAAAGTAGGATAATAGGATACGTATTTGATCAAAATGATTAGAAAATCACTTAAACCTCAACTAAAACAATAGGTACAGGCATATAATGACAAGAACTTTAAAACCGAAATACATCATGCATATTTACAGAACTACTCAGTTACTACTCATTCGACTAACTCAGATGGTCTTAAAATAAGCTTTGATCAGACACTTACTATTTATCAAGGTTTTCCTGTCAAAAACCTGCAGAAATTACGAGGTTATTTCTAAAGGCCTCCATAGCTACCTATAAAGAGTGACATGACAAAACACGGCAGCACAAATAGTTTTTGCACATACTGGTAACTCAAAACTATTTGTAGGGCAATGACATTATCTGTATCTTTTACATAGTATTATATTATCTGTGCTTTTACTTAACCAAATCACGCAATAGAAATAAACAAAAATAAATGTATCAAATAAAAAAACAACAATCATCAATCAATCACAACTTCGAAATAAGAGATTGGTTCCGCTCACAAATTATATTGGTTTCGCTCTAGCTCATATTGTACTACGGAACAGAGGTAGGTAAGTATAAGTTATGAACCCAAATAAAAAAAAAAAAACAATATCTCCCTACCTAAACAAAAACTTTACAGAGCTGTAAATAATAGTACATTACAGCCGAGGACAGGTAAGTAAGAAATTACATTGTCGAGGATGGTTTGAAGCACGAGCCGCAGGCGAGGGCTTTAATCATTCGAGGCAAGGTAATTTGCTTACCGTACAAGGCTTGTATAGTGCTTTTCGCAAGAAATGCGAGGAAATAAAAAAACTGTTTAACTAAATGAAATTTATTAAAACTATGACAACACATGTTCGGGCAATTATTAAAATGTACTTAAATGTTATTGTTTTTCCGGGCACACTTATGTATAAATCGCCCATATTAATATTATTTTAATAATGTATCATTAAAATACGCCAACAACACAGATTCCGAAAACGTATGCGCCTTTTTTTCACTTTTCCAAATCAGATCGTAGGTTTTCATATATCTTTCTTTTGATTTTGCTGGCAGTAAGTTTTCTGTTATTAATTTTGCTTCTGCTCTCAAATTTGGTGGAGTAGGTACTTACAATGTCTGTATATGTTTCATTGGCAGAACTCATTTTAATAATTTATTACACAATATAAACTGTATTGATATCAAATCAACCGCTGAAAATCATTCCTGCCATTTTTTTTTATATTGGCTTGTGAGACCATGTGGAACGGCCTATTGATACTTACTGCTTGCTACTAAAATGCGCAACTTCAATACCCGCTTCTGGGCGGTAGATGGCGCTGTACATATTTCCCATACAAAATTACTCGTAAAGGATATTTTGTCTATGATAAATCTCATTTTGTTTTTTCGATTGATGTTCGTGCTAAGGGTACATTGCGCTTGCGGTACAATACGAAGTAATATAATCTATGCGCACCGTATTTAAAAAAAAGTTAACCTAATTATGTTATAATAATAATAATGTGGCTGTATGGTGCAAATGTCCCTTTGCTTTTTCTGTTTTTATACACAGGAATAACGAAAGAAAAAATAAAGAAAAAAAGTTGGTAGTACCATTGCAGATCACTGCAGTAATGAATTTCAGTACTTACTTACTGCACTAAAATCAGTGCAGTAAGTAAGTACTGAAATTCATTACTGCAGTGATTTTCAAATTTAGAATGTTTACCTCGGAAAAGTGCCACGTACTGAATTCTTTTCTCAAATATAATATTAACATTTCATAGCATAAGTGTGAAAATTAAATTAACAATTTGCTTCAATCGAATAACAAAAATAATAAAAAAATGTAATAGAAAACGTGCAAAAAATTCATCAGCCCTGCAAAAAGATTTTCGGGTGAGACTGTTGGTTTTATTCTCCTAGGGCCTGCACATTATTATCTCTTCTATCAAGAAAAACGAAAATCATCTGCACTTTTTCAGCTACAGACTTCTTTATTACTCAAACCGCTTTATGTTTAACTGTGTTTTAATCTTCACAATCAATGATAATAATTAACCATGCACTTTTTTGTGCATCGTCGCTGTTATTGTACTAAAAACTAAGTTTACGAACCCCGCAGATATTTTCACGCAATCGGCTAACGTTTTACTTTCAACGGTATAATTTTGTCGTGTTTTTCGTCGCTAATTTTAGCGACAGAACTCATTGAGTTTTTGTCGCGGATTAAGGCGTCGACTGCTTAGTTTAACAATAGTCATGACGCGTAAAAGAACGATTAGTAGTGGTGAGCAATAGTTTTTGTATTGTAATCTGTGGGGTAATAGTTCCGGATCCGTTTTATATAAAAATGTATTTTATATTCACGCAAAACGCGAAGCTAAATTAGTAAGCACTTTAGTTCAAACTAGCGGATCCTCGCGGTTTCACCCGCGTGGCACTCGTTCCCGTGGGAATATCGGGATATATATGCGGACAGAATGTAGCTTTCTAATGGTCAAAGAATTTTCCAAATCGGTCCAGTAGTTTCGGAGCCTATTCGATGCAAAAAAAACAATCAAAGCTTACCTCTTTATAATACGAGTATTAGTAGATTATTTCAAACAAAACGAGTTTTATTTATATAATCAGAATCTGGATTCTATCGTCATTTAACATAAAAAGCGAACACACAATACGCGACATATACAAATAGATTCAAAAAATTAAGTTACATGTAGGTAAGTACAGACCTTGGGATAAACTTTCGCTAATTAATTCACTAAAAACGTACTTCATACTTATCATCATCATCTTTGTGTTTTTAAACAACTGTGACTATCTCAGCTTCTCAAATCAAAGCCCTTTATGACTAATGCCCGAGCTTCACCTGCGTCTAATGCCATTAATTAGCGGCGCTATTTGATATAATCCGCAGGTGTAGCCGGGTCTTAGCGCACTAATTTGATACAATGAGCGCGCTAAGACGCGCATGCCGTTATTAACGCCGTTAGGAGTCACGCAGGTAAAGCCCTGGCATTACAATAACAAAGCAATATTGAAACCAGAAGTTAATAATAAGCGTCTGCGATTTTTTTGCCGACATTTGACCAACAAACCATTAATTTGTAACAAAACGTCAAACATGTAATGAAACTAATTAACTATCAAATTTGTTTTCGCAAAATGAACCTTGAACGCCCCGGCTGAGTTCAACGCACCGTTTTACGATTATTTTAATGCAATCGCAAATCAATTGCACAATTGCATTGACATAAATTTAATATTACAGCGTCTTTTAAATGCGCTCAACAATAAATTGTTCTTGGAAAAATCTTTATTCTATTTTGATACAAAGCTTTGCAAATAAAAACACCTAGCTGAGCTGTTAAAGCAATATCTAAGTAATGTTGAGATCAAGATGGTTTTATGAATGCACAATTTGATATATCTATCTTTTAACCTATTAAATGTTGATAAGATATTCCAACTGAAATAAATACGTAATGTTGTCACTGGCGTTATCATACTCCTTTTTAGGGTTCCGTACGTACCCAAAGGGTAGATACGGGACCCATTACTAAGAATCCACTGTCCGTCTGTCTGTCACCAGACTGTATCTCATGAACCGGTATAGCTAGACAGTTGAAATTTTCACAGATGATGTATTTCTGTTGCCGCTATAACAATAAATACTAAAATCAGAATAAAATAAATATTTAAGTGGGGCTCCCATACAACAAACGTGACTTTTGCTCGTTGCTTGTTGTTAATGGTAGGTACGGAACCATTTGTGCGCAAGTCCGACTCGCACTTGGCTGGTTTCTTTTTATTTTTTGAAGCCTTTGAAAATCTGAAACAAAGGATTTTTTTATAATTCATATACCTTTGTTTCAGGTGTATGCTTACTACTACTTATTTCTTATTCATTTGTTTACGTGACGATTCTAATACTTTTCGCAAGTTGTTCATGCTTGCTGCACTGACATTATAAACATTTCGAAAGAAACAAAAGCCTATCAGTAAAGTATATTCTAAAAAAGATTTATATCCGTTCTAAAAACGCTATAATCTAGTATTTCGGTGTAAGAGTGAAATGATATGGTAATCAGTATGTGGCAGAGCGTGACAGGTATTGTTTTCTGCCCATTGTCTAGTTGAGCTCTCTGTCGGATGCTCGTTAGTCTGGAAGTCTGAAGATCTATAGTTCTCTTATGTGTTAAGAGGATTGTGTAGCAAACGGTCTCTATACAAACGACGATAACGTTTTGCACCCTCTAAACCTTAAGGCACTACACGGAAAAATATGAACTCTGTGATATAAAACTTTAGGACGGTTAGAGTTGTTACAAATCTGGTAATAAGATATATATTTCTTCACACCTTTATCTAGAATCGTATAGTTTCAGAAACACGATTTTATGATTTTACCTCGACACTTTTTATTTTCGAAAAGACCTCTAAAATATACAAAAATTTAAGATTATTCTTAAATGGGGTTACAAATACTATTGGAAATTGGTTTAATTAGTGGACACCAATAATATTTAGGATCGTGTATAAGCATTTTTAAAAATAGCTATAGTTTTTTAATACGAAGTGATTTTAGGTTTTTTTTTGTCTAATCTGCAAGATCGGTCTCGCTCCCGCGCGCGTCTATTTCTCATTGCTATCTCGCTTCAGCACGATTTTTCCGACTATCGCCTTAACATACAGCAATGATTCGGTATATTATTGAAATGCATAAGAACTAGGACTGTACAATTTGATTTTTTTTTATATTTAAGTACTTACATAGATTTTGAAATATTTGCACTTTAGTGATTTCTCAAAAAAGTGCCAATCTTTTCAATTCTACAATGAATATTTAAAAAAAAACAAAACGTACAGCTGTTCTTATGCATTTCAACAACATACCGAATCATTGCTGTATGTTAAGGCTTAGAGGGTGGAAAACGATTTCGCTGTTTGTATGGAGAACGTTTGCTACACAACCCTCTTAAAGACTTTTTGTTGAAATCTAGGATGTATGGAAGTAGTGCGTCGTTTATTTATTAATACGGTTAGTGATAAATATGCGTTTGATGTATACCTACGGTCAAGCGATAAGCCTTTACTTGCACATCAAGTCTAACCAGAGTTGTATTAAAAGCACTCCAATTATAATTATTATTAGTAATTACAATTATTATTAGTAATTACAGTTATTATTAGTAATTAAACGATATTATAATCTCCTTTATTACATTTAAAATACATACAAAATTATATTTCTAAACATTAAATTTTTACAATGTATAACACTAAAAAATATAACATTTAAAAATACAAAAAATATTATAATTATTATTAGTAATTGCACGATACGGGTTGATCACATAACCAATTTGGCAATGAGTCTGAATATACCTGGGTCAAGAAGAAGAGGAAGACCGAAATCAAGATGGACAGATATCATTGCCAAAGATCTCAATGACTGCAATGTTTCCGACACAGATGCGTCGAATAGAGCGAAGTGGAAGAAAATGACATGTAAAGCAGACCCCACTATCAGATGGGAATAATAATGCTGAGGAGAGAGAGAGAGAGACACGATACGGGTTGAAGTTTAACATTAACATTTGAAGTGGAACGATAGGAACCTAATATAGTAGCCAACTATCTCCTAAGAGACTCGTAATAGGTCCTTTTTACAAGCTTTTTATTAACTTGCCATGTAAGTTAGTTAGTTTGTTAGTTAGTGGGGGACAAATCTTGCAAGCGTAAATTGACCCACTTCCCAGTGTCCGGTGGAGCTGAAATTTTGTATACAGGTTTGGTTTAGATGACAATACAATATTAAAGTACAGTCAGCAAAAAAAGCTTGTCATAAAAATGAAATTTTTACTAAAAACTTATTATTAGGTTGCTTTCTTGTTTGTACGCAAATTTTGCAAACGATTTTATACTAGCTTCCCAATGAGCTAGAGACTTGAAACTTTGAACATAGGTCAGAACTGGATGACAATGCAATATTACGGTGTCATTGAGCTGATATGATGATGGAGCCGAAAGAACGCCACAGGAACTCCATGATGAAACCATGCTACTCCATCGTATTTTGGCTCGTTAAAATGGTCTTGCCACGTACTCTGATGGAAGATGAGGTTCAGGGTCTGATGATGAAGCCGGAAGGCCATGCCATAGGAACTCAATATTAAAACCATGCAAGCCCATCGAGTTTGGGCTCGTTTGAATCGTCTTGACGAGTACTCTATTGGAAAATATTTCTAGTCTGTTTTAAAAACGTGGTTTTAAATAAATAAAATTTTAAATGAAGAGATCATTTTTATGGTCTTACTTTGTTTTCAAGCCCAAACTCAATGTTGTAGGTATAATGTTTTCAATGCCAACTTTCGTTAGACCATGTAAATTATAATATAAGTGTACTGTTAAGGTAGCAGTAGTACAATTAGACACGGCTTGTAGCCCAAACCGACTGAAAGTGAAACCCACACCATGATTTACACAGATAACATAATAACAGCTTCGGAAACACTCTCACTGTGTCTTGGCACGCTAATAGCAGTGGCCAGTAGTGATATAG
The DNA here is from genome assembly GCA_949710035.1 of Crambus lathoniellus. Classification (NCBI taxonomy): domain Eukaryota; kingdom Metazoa; phylum Arthropoda; class Insecta; order Lepidoptera; family Crambidae; genus Crambus; species Crambus lathoniellus. The sequence continues at coordinate 27,988,526 of OX453309.1, read as the reverse complement.
TAATCATAAATATACTATGAACTAGAACAATTACATTACATACCATAATAATGTATTAGGTGCAATTTAAGGGCCAAACCAAGGGCAGAGGTACCCTTTGTGGCCACTTTAAGGATTTTTTTGACTTTTAAGCACTAAGTACTAAATGGTTTTAGGTATTAAAAAGACAAATTATATCTTAAATTATAGATAATTTATCTACTTACCTTTTTCAAAATAAAAGAAGCAAAATAGTTTTTTGTATACTTCTTCACACAAAACTACATTCTTTACACAAAATGTGTGGGAGGTGCCAAATGTACCGGTTTTGGCCACTTATTGATAGTTAAACTTTTGTAAGTATAGCGAAAAATCAAAACCAAACCCAGGTTAAATCAATATTTTCTAATGCACTAGAAACCAATCAATTGTAAAACAACAATTTAATTGTAAAAAGCAAAGGTTTGTAAAGTATTTCATACAAAACAAATTTCTTAAAATTTTCATACAAAACATTTTTTAAAACAGACAATGGGATTTATTGAAAAAAAAAATTGACTTATGGAAATCTAACGGTTGTTATTATTACCTTAAAATACCTTATTTTAATTGCCTTTAGCAAAAATGGCGGAAAGTTGTTTAGAAAACTTTTAGAGCAAAAAGTGGCCAAAACCGGGGCATCTGCTACTCTTTTTGGAGTGGGACATACTGTAACGAACTATGTTTCTTACCGCCGGTTTCTGAAACGCCAATCAAAATTAAAATTAGCTAACAGACTGTCAACAGACTGTCACAATTAATTCCTAATTAAAAGCACCTTGGGTTTCTGAAACGAAAATTATCTCATAATTAGGTTTAGATTTGTATGGGCACTGACTGACTGTTAACAGACTGTTGACAGTCTGTCACATTTTTCTTTCAGAAACCCAAACTACAATTAATTGGAGATTAATCGGGAATTAAGTAATTTTAATATTGATTGGCGTTTCAGAAACCGGCGGTTAATGTCTTATTCTTGTACCTTCTGTCCACTAGTGGCCTCCCAAGGTGTTGTCGACACTGGCCTCCTTTATAAGCCTCCTTTATATAAGTTTTTAATTGTCTATTTTTGATACATTTTGTTTTACTTTTTAATGTCAAATGGTAATAAAAGATTTGTATGAATCGCAAACGTTGATTTTATTTCACAACAACGTTTTTTGGTGTCAGAAGTTTAAAAATGCTCACTAGGAGCCAAAAATATAGTGCCGGGAAGTGCAGTGGTGATAAAAGCAGTTCCGCAAGATCGTCAGTCACCGTTCAAGCACGTGTCCTCGCGGCGGAGGCCCAACACCTACGTCGTATCACGGACCTAGAACGTGCTGTGGCTGAGGCTGAGCACCGTGCTCATGTCGCCTCATTGGAAGCGTCGAGCAGGGGCAGCCGGCGATCAAGTCATAGCCCACGGGTTCAAGATTGGTTAGACCAAGGAGATGGTAACAACTCTTTTATTTCTTCTTTTCCGCCTCAGACGGAAACGTCGCACTCACCCATCCCTGCGTCCGTGCCCTATCTGGCACCTGAGGACGTGATGGTAGAGCCTTTAGACGTCGTCTCGTCTGCTTTAGGGCAGGAAGGAGGTGTTAGTTACAGCATCCACAATCCGCTGACCATCCAATTGCGACCTGCTGTCATTTCTCAGCCCCCAAAGACCGCTTTGTCCTATGGTCGAAATGTAGTGCAACCCTGCATAACTACGAGTGCTTATAACTCCTCTGCTTATTTCAGTGCACCTGTATATACCTTTGCGCCACAAGGCAGAGCCTTTCCTACCGCCACGTCCGCTCCACGACCTGGACCCACGTGTGCGGAGGCCCGGCCTGGCAGCTCCTGGAAGGGTCCAGTTCAAGCTGAAGCGGAGACACTCGCACACTCACATTCATGTGTAGGGATAGGCACACACTTAAATGCCAATCATAATTATTGTTATAGTGACAAAAATAAAAACTTTAATAGTCATAACGACACTTTACAACTGGCAGAAGCTGTAGCGAGCATCGCCGCTGCTGCAGCCTCCCGAGCGCCAGCAAGGGTAAGTGTCACAAACCTTCCTATTTTCGACGGTAAGCCCACAGACTGGCTTATATTTAAAAGGGTGTATGACTCCACTAGCGCTTTGCACTCGTCTGCAGAGAACTTGGCTAGGATTGGTGCCGCCTTGCGTGGGCCCGCCCGCGACGCTGTTGCCGTCCTGCTGGCGGCCGCGTGGGACCCGCGCGAAGTTGTGCGCGCCCTAGAGGTCGAGTTTGCGAGGCCCGAGCGCATCATCCTGGCTGAGCTAGCTAGCGTCAGAGCGCTGCCCAGGATCTCTCACAACGAGACTGCAAAGGAGATAAATGCTTTCGCATGTAGGGTTCGTCACTGCATCGAAGTGGTACGGCTCCTCAACGTGCCGGAGTATTTAGCTTCCCCCGAGTTGTCCAACGAGATCGTGGGGAAAATAACTAATTCGCTGCGATCTCGGTGGGGGGATTTCGCCTATAGAAGAGAGGGGGACCCTGTAAAGAAGTTTCACCTTGAACTCTTGTCAGAGTTTCTGATGCATGAGGCTAATTTAAAATCTAGGTATGATTTTTTTGATTCTGCCAAACGTGACATACGTGATTTAAATGTCAAGCCTGTCAGGTGTCATACCGTAACTAACGTCTCTTTGCCTTCATCGACAAATAAAGTATCTAATAAGGTTTGTTTATATTGCAAAAAAGTAGGTCATCTCATTTTACACTGCAAAGCTTTTGAAGCAATTTCTATTGATGAAAGGTGGAAATGGGTAACCGAAAAGAAAGTTTGCTATAAATGTTTTGTTAAGGGTAATCATTTTTACCGTAAATGTAAAAAGTTCTTGTGTGCAAATTCGGATTGTCTCAGTAAGGGCACTCACCACACCTTACTTCATAGGGATGCCACTTTAGCAACCGTGACCAACATCGATAGTACATTGCCCCAAGAGAGCGGCTTGATGGATGGTACGGCCCCTAAGGCAACCATTGCCACCGCGGACAGTGTCGTAGTTGCTCATAACAGCACTCCACAGTCGCCGCAACGGCCTTTGTTAAAAGTGGTGCCGGTCAGTGTGTCCGGCCCAAAAGGTATAGTTAGTACGTTTGCACTGCTCGACGATGGCTCCACTGCAACTCTGGTTGATTCATCAATCGCTGATGCAGTGGGTGCAACAGGCAATCGGTCTCGTCTTCGGGTAAATACAGTAGGCGGATTGTCGAAAGATACCGACGTCACGTTCGTGTCTCTCGAACTCCGTGGCTGTCATAGCTCACAACCGTTTAAATTGGAATCTGTGAGGTCCATACCAAATCTGTCTTTAGCTACTCAATCTGTAAAATCTAAGGACTTGCTTTCTTACAGCTATCTGTCTGATTTAGTTGAGGAGTTAATGTATGATGAAGCCAAGCCGATGCTGCTGATTGGCATTGACAACTGGCACCTGACTGTGCCTCATACGGTCAGGCGTGGTGGTCAGTCCCAGCCAGTAGCAGCGCTGACGTCACTTGGATGGGTCCTTTTCGGGTGCATCAAATCCAGATCATCACCGGTGGAGTTTATACACCACCTTCACGCGAGCGATACTGCTTCTATGGATCATCAGTTGAATGAATATTTCCGCATCGACTCTATAGGCATATCCAAGAAGGAGTACCGTTCTAGTGATGACGAAAGAGCTATCAGCATTTTAAATCAAACAACCCGTCGATTGCCGAGTGGCAGATTTGAAACAGGGCTTGTTTGGCGAGCCGATGTTGACAATGTACCGAACAGCCGCGACCACGCTTTATCTCGCTTTATTAGTTTAGAGAGAAAAATGAGGAAGGACAAAGTTTACGCTGATGCTTCCGTAATCGTTCCGTAATCCAAAAGGGTTACGCAGAGCTCTGTACCGAACCGCCAAACAGCGCCAGCGTAGCTTGGTATCTTCCCCATTTTGGGGTATTTCACCCCCAGAAGCGAAAGCTTCGTGTAGTACACGATGCTGCAGCAACGTCGTCAGGTGTGAGCTTAAATTCACTTCTTTTACCTGGTCCTGACCTGCTGCAGCCTCTTTTAGGTATTTTAATGAAGTTTAGAGCGCTTTTAGGCCGTTCAAATCAAAATTCCAAAACGTCAAATAGCTCTGGGTCTGTGTCTTCGTCTCTTTCAAAATTTCCATTGTTAGATGCAGAAGAGCTAGGGAAGGCTGAGCGGAATCTCTTGTTGCACTCCCAATTACAACACTTCAAAGAAGAGTACACCGCGACGTTGAAAGGCGGCCCACTCCCTAAGGCGGGTAAACTCCATAGTTTCACCATCTTCATCGACGACAATGGACTGATGCGGCTCAAGGGCAGAATATCTGCGGCCCAAGACGTTGACATTGATAAGGACCCAATTGTGCTTTTTGGAAAACATCATACCGTCAAGTTGCTCATTCAGTTCTACCACAATAGATTAGCTCATGGTGGGAGCAACATTGTTATAAATGAGCTTCGTCAACGTTTTTATATTGTGGGAATCCGTTGCGCAGTGAAGTCTGTTTTACGAACCTGCCGCCAATGCACATTTAAAAAGAAAACTCCTTCCAGCCCACCAACCGGTGACCTCCCCGCAGAGCGCCTAAGTCACCATGTGAGACCGTTTACCAACGTCGGCATAGATTATTTTGGTCCAGTCACAGTATCTGTAGGAAGGAGGTCGGAAAAGCGTTACGTAGCTTGGTTCACCTGTTTATCGGTGCGAGCGGTGCATTTAGAAGTGGTGAACAGCTTGAGCACGGATTCGGCGATTATGGCATTAAGGCGATTCATTGCCAGGAGAGGGAGTCCGAATACCATATTCTCAGATAACGGGACCGCTTTCGTGGGTGCCAACCGCGAGCTGCGGAGGTTGAGTGAGGAGCCAGTACAGGAATTCGCCGCCAATGCTTCAATTCGACGGAAGTTCATCCCTCCTGCTGCACCGTTCATGGGCGGGTGCTGGGAACGCCTTGTGCGGAGTGTGAAAACCACCTTAGCCGCGACGTTAAAGGAAAGATCCCCAACGGAAGAAACCCTGAGTACCTTTCTGCTGGAAGCCGAGGCAATTGTAAACTCTAGGCCGTTGACACACGTGGACACTGACCCAGAAGCAGAGCAGGCAATCACGCCTTTCCATTTTTTAATTGGCTCTTCGTCACCATACTCGCCCCTCGCTAGGGTAGATGATGCAGATTTAATTCGTCGCATCGGTTGGCGTAGAGGTCTGCGTTTGGCTGACCACTTCTGGGCCCGTTGGTTAAGGGAATATTTTCCTTCACTTGTCCCGAGGGCTGCCACGCCGCCGGTTTCAAATTTATGCGTTGGGGACTTGGTTCTCATCGCAGATGGTAACCTTCCGCGAGGTGTATGGCCGCGCGGCCGGATTATTCGCGTTTTGCCCGGATCGGATGGGGTCGTTCGGGTAGCCGATGTGGGTACAACACATGGGGTTCTCCGACGACCCACCAAAAAGTTAATTTATTTATCATCCGCTTAAGCACATCGGCCTCTTTACCGGGAAGGTTGCCACCAGGTTAGTGGTCGGCTGAACACCGACATCAACTTCTTCTTTACAGTAGTGCATCACCGCACCGGGGGGGAGGATGTTGTCGACACTGGCCTCCTTTATAAGCCTCCTTTATATAAGTTTTTAATTGTCTATTTTTGATACATTTTGTTTTACTTTTTAATGTCAAATGGTAATAAAAGATTTGTATGAATCGCAAACGTTGATTTTATTTCACAACACAAGGGTTTAGGTTTAACATATTTATTTCTCTAAAAGAATACATTATTCACTTATAAGAGAAATACAAAATAATTAAAGTAAAAAAATTATATTAAAAAAACCTTTTATTTAAAATCAAGCTTTTATTCAAATGTCCTAAAAAGAATAAAATAAACTTTGTATCAAGTCAAATCCAACAAATTTATTACATTAAACAATTTATTTGTTTTTCATGTCTCATATTCTGAAAGTAACTCCTAACTTGCCTAAAATGCGGGTTGAAAGTGGTATGTGGCGGCCCTAGGGCCGTTATGAAATTTAAAAAAGGAATAGGAGGGGTCATGTCAAAATCTGTAAGAATCTCTTTGGACATTTATTTACCAAAGGTATGCAGGCAAAGTCACATAGCCTTTACAGCCTGTTTTGCTATTATATAAAATAATTAATATCGTAGAATTATTAATTTAATATCTAATACTTACATTGTTTTTTTTAAAGAATGCGTTATTAGAAACAGTTAAACATGAGTTGTTTGTAACATAAAAAATCGGGCTATTAATTTCATGGAATTGCATAGAGTACGGGTCAAACACTAAACTAGGCTGTATGGACTTAGTTTCCCTTGCCTTCCCTAAAATAGAGAAAATGAACAAAAAAGTTATAGTCTTTCGAAAATTCCACGGCCATAGCAAAAATATTTTTTAGATAATTTCTGTTTATTCTTACTTTCCTCATATTCAAAATGAAAAGTAGAGTGTTTACTTCGGGCGTATGGACCCATAACAGTCTCGAACTATCAGCGCCCTCACTTCGTTCGTGCGCCAAAACACTCGACTGTTATGGGTGCCATACATCCCTTGCTAAACAATCTACTATTAAAAGCTTGTCGCTTTATTTAATTTCATATGTCAAATATAAGTTAAAGCATTTGTGTTTAGTGCAAGCCCAGTAACAATAAAATCTCGCGACAAGCTTTTAAAACATATAAATTGTTTAATGTAATAAGTTTGTTGGATTTGACTTGATACACAGTTTATTTTATTATTTTTAGGACATTTGAATAAAAGCTTGATTTTAAATAAAAGGTTTTTTTAAATATAATTTATTGTTGTATTTTTAGTTATTGGACATGTTTCAGTTTTTCAGAAAAAAAATCAGCTGTTCTATACATTTTGATCTATTCGATTTAAAGTTTTCTATGGAACAGCTGATTTTTTTTTTCGCGTTTCCAATGTTGGTACCATAGTAATAACTCTTTGTATGCGTGAGTACATTGACCCCTAAAATTATGTGCACTATTTAGGAAGGACCTTATATATATTTTACCACCAAATAGAGATTGTAGATTCTTACTAGACACACACATAAGTATTCATTAAATACAAGGCATATTCACATAGGTATAAGAGAAGGTAGCACTGTATTACGAACAAGAATAGAAAACACAAATTAGACTCAATAAGACAAAAAGTTCCAAATAAAAATGTGTGTGTGCCGTGCCGCAGCAGTACCTACTCAATGGTCGCAGCTCAGCGTCATATTACTTGTCTTGCAACGCAAGCAAACGCTGATTTTCAGTTGTAAATTTTAGTAAGTATTTAAAAAATAAATACTAAAGAACAAGACACATTTAAGTTTCTATCAAAGTTGATAAACATAGTACTTACATAAAGAAAAAAAGGATATTTCTTTTCTGTAGGTAGACTATGGTTGTATTAACTTGGAGCCATCTGTCGTTGACTTTAGTGAACTATTTATGTGCAACTAGCGGCCGCCCGCGGTTTCACCCGCGTGGTTCCCGTTCCCGTGGGAATATCGGGATAAAAAGTACATATAAACCTTCCTCTTGAATCACTCTATCTATTAAAAAAAACGCATCATAATCCGTTGCGTAGTTTCAAAGATTTAAACATACAAAGGGACATAGGGACAGAGAAAGCGACTTTGTTTTATACTATGTAGTGATATACTATGTAGTGAAGTGACACCTAGTAGGGTCTGATTAAAGCAACTTCGCGTTTTTTGCTTCTTTTTAAAGTTCGTTCGTTAGTTCTTATAGCCGCTACACACGTCCAGACCAGACCTAACCGCCGATTTGGTGCGGACGAACTTTGCTGTAAAGCAAATATAGGTAATCCGTGCTACACACGTTCGTACCAAATCAAAATCAAATCAAATCAAAAAATCAAAAAAGCTACACCAAATCTGGCCTTGGCGAAGGCTTTGTATCACATCACTGGACAAGGCCTTGTATCACATCACTTTTTCTTATCAAATACCCACAGAAATCACCTGGATTTGCCAATGCAACGGGCTTGTAAAGAAAAAGACCTATAAACAAAAAAAAGGTCTTGGATTTGAAAAAAATTTAACGGTAGGTACCTGTCACAAAAGAATGACGAAAAATTCTTCAAAACCATTTCGAGTGGCCTGTAACTGACAGGGAAACTTTTAATTAAATGTAAATTTTTTAAGTAAGTAATTGAGAAAAAGCCTAAGTATAGGGACTTTAAATTAATGTTTTAATAGAAATAATAATAATTTTCAATTCTCATGCTCTAAAAGTACGCAAATATAGCCCTACGAAGCGGGACTAAATAACCACTTTAGTCCTTAGGGAGTAAAATGTAATCCTAATTTCTTGTATGCATGAGATGAGATGAATTCCTGATTATAGCGCCTTAAAATCAAATAATACGCGTACATAACTAAGGGTTGTTTTATTTTAACTATATCACAGTCACGATGTTGTAAGCTCCCAGTCGGCTCGAGGTATCGCACGAATCCATCGCTGACGCAGTGTTCCTCCTTCGGGAATCCAAATCTTTCGAGATCCAAGGTTTCATAAGTAATTTCCAACAATGATCACGTATTTATATGCACTAATTATACAATAGATATTGTATTAAAACACCCAAACAGCAATCAAGAAAATCAAACAGCAACGTTTCTTGACATGACCAAAGAGTATTCCGACTTGCCACATCCAGATAAAAAAAATATCCAAAATGTGCAAAAATAATAATTTTTCTTTTTATTTTGTAACAAGCAAATTTAAACAAGTTGTTAAATAAATGCGTGCAAAATCCGAGAAAGTGTTTTATTTAAATGAACAGTTCGCGCAGAAATCTAAGATGTGAATTGAATTACGGCGAAAGTTATTTTTTTTTAATATATTATATCAAGTTAAGCCTAGTCAACGAAGAGATATAGAGGGAAATGTTTGGAACACAATTTTTGACTTTGGAACTTTGTTTGGGCTAAAAGTTTTTTAAAATACTGTATATATTTTACCGGCCAAACCAGATTTCAGGACAAACTAGTTTTTCCTAGGCCAAACTAGTTCATCGCGTTGACATTTCAGAGAGCGAGTTTGCCTCGGAAGTCCTGTAGAACACGTGATTGGTTAAAATGGTGGTTATTTCTTTTGTGTCATGTTCTACATCTACAGGTCTTCCGAGGCAAAGTCGCTCTCTGAAATGTCAACGCGATGAACTAGTTTGTCCTAAAATCGGGTTGAAAAAAAAATGAGACCTTCAAACCGCCCTTCCCCCCCCCCCCCCCCCCCCCGATTAAGGGCTACGGGCGGGGACTTTTGCTATGTTTACCTCCTTATTAGCCCAAACAAAGTTACAAAGTCAAAGATTGTGTTCCAAGCATTTACCTCTATACTGTTTTTTTGAGTGTTCGTTGATTTTTACTTCCACATAATTTGAGAGTTATCGCCTAACCTGGCAGCACTACACGATTGTTTGTTTATATAGAACAAAGAGTAAAGTGTATAGATCAACAATCTTTTCTGTTCCGGTGACAGCAGCGCTGGTTGGACAGTGCTACTTGACAGTAAAATAACATTATGAACAAAACACGTTAGTTCCAGTTTTGGCCACCGGAACAGAACACGTTGACGTAATCGACTGCAACGTTGCCGCTTTTCCAAGGAGCATGGCTTGTTACAAGTGCAACGAGTGAGATAGAAGATGGCTTTGGTCAAGCACGTGTCAAGTAACCATCACAACAAAACAAGAATATAGTACTTGAAAATTTGCAAGAATTCTGAATTGATAACTATACTGATTATATATTTAATTGCATTGTCATCGGAACTAAAGGTAAATTCCAAATTTCAGCTCAATCGGACATTGGAAAGTGGGTCAAATTTAGCTCGCAAGATTTGACGAACGGACATGCATACATACATACACTGCAAGTTAAATAAAAGCTTGTAAAAACAAAACAGTTACTCCTGTCATACATAATATAACATTATAAAACACACGAAAATAGAACTTTAATTCATACATTTACATAACCTAACTATAAATAATAACACAATTATATAATTAAAAAGGTAAGTACCTGTAATCCGGAATCGGTAGCAAGTCTGTAGCAAAATCGACACAAATTTCGACGCACTTACTCATTCACTATAGCGCGTATAATATTAAACTAATGTGATAAAACTAATTTTTCACAGTTTTTATTTCTTCTAATCGTTATAAACAGCAAAGCAAGGTTGATGATGATGATGATGATGCTATTAACTATACGAATGGCTCAGGAGTTCTGTGCTGAGTCAGGGCCCTTTAACGTCACACCATTATGTTTGTCTGTTTGTCTTTATGCGTTTTTATTTTTTATTTTGTTATCTGTATCTTTTATTGATTGTCATTCTTTGTTATTTGTCTGTATACGCTGATGTACACGGGTAGAGTAAACGATAGAGTAGAGCGGTAGAGTAGCTTGCCCGCGGTGCTAGCTACTCTAGGTACTCTACAACATTCCAGTACCTACTTTACTCTACCAACTTTACTTGATGGATTATAGGGTCCCAAGCTGGTGGTATCTTCCAACCATCTTCTCTATTGGAATATACCACCTGCTTGGGACCCTATAATCCATCAAGTAAAGTCTCAACCCAAACCACACACTGCAAGAACTAAAGATACGGTTAGTTCTTTTTGCAAATAATTTTAATAAACGGAGATCGTCCCCCTTCGTGTAGTTTTCTTGCCAGTTCTTTCTCCGAAGGGCTCCAACTTTTGTGAACTGGTGGTCGAGTCAGTAACTTTTTGTTTTGCTATAAATAATTATTATCCAAATTACTTAAACAAATCAAAATATTAAATTAATAAATCATTTTTGTTATACCAAATAATCGTGATACCAAATAAACGTTATGCTAAACGAAATTCTGCGAAATTCTAATTATGCTAAAGGTAAATTACCATATGAAATTATGCCATCTGAATAGTATGCCATTGTAAATTCGGACAAACATTCGGCTAATCAATAATTATGCTAAATATGTTTTCTGCCTTACAACTATTCGTCAAAAGAAGATTATGCCAAGTATGTTATGCCAAATAAGTTTCGGAGGATCGAGATTCTGCCAGATAGATGGAACCCCTTTCTTTCCATTGAAGGATCGAGAGTTCGTGACGAAGAAACTTTTATTGTTGATCAAAGCGAAGGAATTAAAATAAATTTGGTCGCGGAAATAAATCTGGATGAATGTAAAATAGGGCTGAATTCGATCATCGATCTAAAAGTCAACTTATATATAAAGTCGCGGGCGACAGCTAGTAATTTATCTGTTTATCGCAAACATTGTAGTTTGAACGGTGTTATCAATGATCGCAGACAGTGAAACCTGAGTGGCGAACGCCCACCATTACGTATAATTAGTTGGAAAATTAACTATGTCGTTTGTGCAAACAGCTTGGTACGCCTTTGCCTTGTTTTTGTTTTTTACTGGTGAACTTTATATTTCCCCTAGCCTCAAAGGTTGTCTGGAAGAAATCTCTCTTAGCGATAAGACCACCTTTGCCCACATAAGTGTTGTGCATGTCTCTTTGATGATGTTTTTGTATTGTAATTCTTTGTGTGTGCAATAAAGCGTTTTATCTATCTATAATAAAAAAATATATAAAATACGCTTTATTGCACACAAAAGAAATATCTATAAACGAAAAACAGTTACAACAAAAGAAGAAAGTATACAAAAGGCGGTCTTATTGCTTAACAGCAATCTCTTCCAGACAACCTTAGGTGGAAAGAAAGAAATAAATAAAAGTGGAGTATAGGGGAGTGGGTGCGCTATGGAAAGAATTTTAAGAAGGAAATATAAATAAATTATGATAAACTACTTAGTAAAATATAATTTATAAGCAATGAAAGGGATAAATACAACATATAAATGATAGTTAACACTGAGGACCAGAAGAAAGGAAATAACTACGAACTCCATTGCGAAAGGATCCCAGAGTTTGGGCTTTCCTGATACCTTCAGGTAATGAGTTCCACAGACGAACAACGTGTACGGAAAAGGAGTAGGAAAAGAAGTCGGTAGAGTGCCGTGTCGGTAGAGAGTCGCTATCTATCTATCTACCAGCTGGTGATGACGTTGATGTTGTCAAGCTTTTGCAATGTGCATTAGGGGAAAGAACTGTTTTTTTTTATTTTTTCCGGCCTTTCGTAGACAGACTACGTGATCTTTGCTTATACCTTACACAGAAAGAGGTTTATGAGTGTTCTGTGGTATCTATTAATTTGCTTCCAGTTTTGCTTTCTATGAATGACTTTGCCGTAAGTAGTTTAGTTTATTGCACTACCGCCCGAATTCTCAAACGCAAATCATCTTTGGGAGCGTCTCAAACATCATGGCATCTCTTTTATACGTTTGACATTTAAAGTGACAGGGCGATGTGTGAGACGCTCCCAAAGATAAGTAGCGTACGAGTATTCAGGCATACGGTACATAATCGATTTTATGATCACTGATATAATTGCATTTTTTAAAATGAGTTAACAGTTAACTCATTTTACTGGTCGTTGTAGCAAATAGATCTCCTTATAGGAGGTGAAAATCTATCGATGATTGGTTCCTTCCAATTTACTCCATAATAACATTTCAACAAGCTCACGAACCAGAACAGTTTCCACTCCAAAGGCCAAGCTCAGCATCAATAACAACAACTACAAGATGGCGAAAGTACCCATACAGATATCACACCAAAAAGGTCCAAACACAATAGATCTTTTCCGACACCGTGACATTGCCAAAAATGGCCGAAATAGGTAACTATTATAATTCGACCTTGTTAACGTACTAGTTTACTAAATGTTTAGTAAAAAATAACTTGAGTTTTCTCTTTAATTGTGCCAACAATTAAATGTAGGTAATGCACTCTAATCTGTGTTGTAATCAACTACCTAATTCATCGTGTTAAAAAAATACTCAGGGTCGTCAATAAAATTGTTTACCAGTTTTTAAAATGTACTTAATGTAACACTATTTTACTTAAATTCTTAATTGAACGATCACTATAAAAGTGTAGTACGAAGCTAGAGGAATATAATTTTCGTAATCGCTAAAAAGTTGATGTTAACATCCGATCTTGGTTATTCAACATTGTATTTTTTAGAGATGCCGACGATACTTGATTGCTTAAAATTTAAAATAAACCTTATTTATATCACATCGGCGCGGGGCGTATCGATATTAATTTTAATACCTACTTATTTTTTATTGATTGTCTAAATAAAAAAAATACAATCAAATACAAAACACATAGCAAACGCAGAGCATAGTGTTCTAAAAGAAAAGGAAGAGATCACTCGAAATAATTTTTGGATGTTCTATTTTAAAGACAACTAATGCCCGAATATTCGTACGCTACTTATCTTTGGGAGCGTCTCAAACATCGCCCTGTCACTTTAAATGTCAAACGTATGAAAGAGATGCCATGATGCTTGAGACGCTCCCAAAAATGATTTGCGTACGAGAATTCGGGCGTAAGAAAGTGAGAACTATCGAAATTAAGGAAGTCTTTGAATTCGTTCAGTCGCATAATGCCAAATTCGCAAAATGGCAATCGAGTCATAATTGGACAAATTCGCAAAATGGCATATTCGTAAAAGGACAAATTCGCGAAATAGCATATTCGTAAAAGGACAAATTCACAAAAAGACTAATTCGCAAAAGGACAAATTCGCGAAATGACAAATTTTTACCAACGCATGCGGTATCGTGAACAATATATACGTACGATATTATTATAAATGAAATGCAAACAAACATTGAAAAAATCATTTTAATTTTTACAAAAATAATCACAGGTCGTTATAATTAGAGAAAAAGTCTTAAATCAAAACCTAGTATAGTATTATATTATCTGTGATCAAAACACAAAAAGTCACAAAAATACGATAAGTAGGTACGATATCCAAAAAATGTTTTAAATATGAATTGTTCATACTGAAAGGGACAATTATAATAGCATTTGATAATAAATTATACTTTGAAAAAAAAAAAAAATTTAACAGAAATTTTCTTATCATTTTAATAATCTTAAGATTAAAAAAAACTGGTAGATTATTATTAAAACGCCATCTAGTTATATAATGAGAAACTACGTGGTTAGTGAATGCCGACATATATTAGATAGGGTAAAAATTGCTGGGTATTTTCCTTATTTACATTTATAGTTTATTTATGCACTCAGCACAAATAAACTATACTTAATACTTATTGTCTACAATCGTTATGGATATTTTACAATACAATTTATGCAGTCAATGCGAAACGGAACGAGTCAAAGAAAAATTAATGAAATAATGTAGGTAGTTTCGTATTTTTGTGAGTTAACGTTAAAGTCACTGTTACTGTTCTGCATTGTTTGTTTCTGGATTTGGTAGTATTAGTGGTTATTTGACGAGATAATGGAAGAAGATATTTTAATTTTTGAAAAAAATCAAAAGGGCAATGGGGTTGGATCTTAAAACAAGTCGCCTTCTTTGAGGTTAATTAAGGCTGTGGAGGTGTTTTTGGGCTTCGCATAAAATGCTTTAAAGCAAATTTAGCTGCCGGAAATGAGTCATTTTTTTAAATTAATTTTATATATTTTTTTTACGTCAATGTTTGTTTGCATTTCGCGAATTTGTCCTTTTACGAATATGCCATTTTGCGAATTTGTCCAATTATGACTCGATTGCCATTTTGCGAATTTGGCATTATGCGACTGAACGTTTGAATTCGCCGTCTATTTTTAAAATAACTATGACTTATTCCCATAGCAAATTACACCACTTTACCCTTGTTATCAAAGAAAGCAGCTCTAAGTAGACGCGGCCGGCGGCAGTGCAATACCCATTAGAGCCGAGCTTGATGCGCTTACGCAAGCTTCCGCTCGACAAACCGTCATTTCCTTATTAGGTCTATGTGGACAGCTCCTTCGATTGTACTTACTATGCTGCACTTTCTCGGCACGTGTTGGAATGTTTATTAACCTTCATCTTTCCATACTCAAAATGTTTAATCCTTATTCATTTTTAAAGCACTTTTGGAATCGTCAGTTTTGCCTTACTACCCATTCAAGACTGAAATCAAAGCTTCATCAGCTTTAGCAAAATGAAAACATACTTACTACCATTTTTATTGAGATCTTTGAGCCTCCAAGGTTTACTTAAAGAAAAATCGTTTCTTGTTTTAAAGCCTATGAACGCCAGACTTGCGTTATTTTAGAAGCTTAAAGTTTCTCAGCGCTTGCTTCCAACACAGGTAGAAACGGTGGGTAACTATGAAGTTTGAGTCTTCGTGATGGCTTTGGCAGGTATCAGGCTGCAAAGGTATATAAAATACCACCTTAATTTTGTCAAATCATAAAACGAAATTTTCAGTTAGTTTGTTAGGCCGCCCGCCGGGCTTGCTTAGGTCGTGGCCATAATTAAATAATCTTGCAAATTCATGAAGTAACCGCGCGTTCAGTTGCCCATATCGAGAAACGATTTCTTATTATTGATCTGCCCAAGCCGCATCATGATGTGGCCAATAGACAGTGAAACTTTTCATGAAATGAGACCATTTCATGAAATTCTCGATCATTTCATGTAGTGAGTAAATCTACGATATGGCCACGACATATATTTAATCATCGCAAAACAAGCCCGGCGGCTTAACCGCCTTAAGGTTTGGTATGTAGAGACCTTTAGAGGTAAAGTCATCAATTTCCGGAGACTCTGATAATATCCATGTAATTATTTAATCAATACCTGCAGATCGAATTACTTTCATTAACAGATAAGTATTTGAACTTAACAGCATTAATAAAAATAGTTTGGTTGCGTCGTCGAAGTCAAACAACTTTGAGTAGACTTTACGGTTTTTAGTTCCAGCTCAGATTTGCTTTTACACAAGCACGGAAACTTAATTAGTCGCCAAGTAACTTAATTAAACGCTCGCAAGGGCTGGATATCAAATAAAGTCTCGACCAGGGGGCCGATTCTCAGGCAATCGAAAAAAGTTCACTTTTATAAGCTCGAAATTCAAATATAACACAGTTTGTGTATTGTCAAAATTTCACAATCGAAAATGTTCGATCGAAAAGCAGTCGAACGCTACGAGTGGTACAGACCAATCGATGTTCGTATACGAACTTATTTGACAAAATGAATTTGTTGAGATGTGGGACAGTTTAGTTTGTTTGAAACGTTCTAACTTTTCAATAGAAACCACAAACAAAATGTTCGACATACGAATTACCACACTGAAAAAGTTCGAATGCCCTGAAAAAGTTCGAATGCCTGAGAATCGGGCCCCTGACGTGCAGAATATAGGATCTTAGAAATTGACAAGCTCCAAACACCTACGTCTACGTCGTGTTATCTTTAGTGATTTTTCTGCCAGCATTCACTTTTTAATGAAGACTAAACCCTGACTGAAGACCTATTGTTTTTTTTAAGTTCAAAGTTCTTTATTGTATCATGTTGTTATAAAGATGTTACAATACATATAGACACAAACATGACCCTGCTATGTTTGTTGCTAGTGAGTAAGGACTATTTATAATTTTAAACATTATTTATAAGGATAAGTTAACTTTGCTTAACTTTTGTATAGACTTTAAACGTACACGGACGCTAGCGCGGTTTCATATAAAATTAACGCGCTCTGTCGTACGCGTAACGCAGCGCAAGCCCTAAAGGGCGCCATAGACGACGATAAGCCTGCTTGTATCAAAAATTCAATGTATGCTTCAAGTAAACTTGTCATGCAGTTGCCACACGCCATCAAGCTTGCCGCTTCAAGCGTCAAGCAAGCTTGACGGCAGGCTTGATCGTGTATGGCAGCCCTAAGAGCGTTATCCATTAGAATTCTTTATTAGCAACAAGCTGACCCGGCAAACGTTGTTTTGCCATATAATAGTGTACCCGGTCACCAACATCTTGTGTGTGTGTTTATACACCAGAAGTTGCCTACACCAGACAACAGATAGCGCTAGTTACACACTACCAATAAAGGGGCCCGAGCTTGGTCTCTATTTCCTACATATAAAAAATTACTCTGTGAAGTAGAGTGAGTGTCAGATAACTTTGCGCGACTGGGGCATTTTTGGCGCTAGTTACAGTACATTTTTTTATTCTAAGCTTAAAGAAAAGATTAGTATTCGATTTTGACCGCGCAGACGTCAGTGATACTCTTTGGAAACGGCAATGGAAGAAATGACAGTTTTGTATCGAAGGTACGACAGTTAAACGATTTTTCATAGAAAATTACAATTTTTACTCAATTTTCCGGAATACTAAGTAGCCTATGTTACTCTCCAGCACCCAAACTATCCCCATACCAACTATCACGTCGATCCGTTGCTCCGTTTTGGCGTGAAAGAAGGACAAACAAACAAACAAACAAACAAATAAACAAACAAACAAACACACTTTCACAATTATAATATTAGTATGGATAACTGAGGTTTCAATCTTTATAATACTATAGAGGCCGGCCGCGGTTTCACCCGCGTGGTACCCGTTCCCGTGGGAATATCGGGATAAAATATAGCCTATGTCACTCGGGAAGACTGTAGCTTTCTAACGGTGAAAGAATTTTCTAAATCGGTCCAGTACTTTTAGAGTTTATTCGTTACATACAAAAATACAATTCTTTCCTCTTTATAATATTAAGTAAGTATATTAGTATAGATAGTATAGATATAGATATCAATTGCAAAAAGTTTAGCTTTCTGTCGGTCACCCCGCATTCCAAGATTTTTAAGTTTTTTGCGTAAATATAGTTTGAATCGCCTTTGTTCTTCTATTAACCTAATATTTTGAACCCACAAACCCAAGACCACTGCCGTCCCATATTCTGTTTTTGATTATGTTTTGATTAGAGCAGTAACCCACTTTCATGCTCATTATGCGACAGCAAACAATCTTGATGTTCGTAATCATGAACTTACTCGCAGTAATCATTTCGGCTTGAACTCGCAGGAACTTTGAGATTTGGGTCAGGAAAGTCTAGTTACTTTTAAACTGATGAGAAATCAAATTATACAGAACTTTTTCAACAAATCCTGCTGCTAAATTTAAATGTATTTTTGGTATATTAATTTAAAACTTAAAGCCTGTGTTGAAAACTATCATTCGTTTTACTATCATCAACGACTCGAATCTAAACTTCAGATAGTTTAGTTACCATCCGTTCTCTTCTCTTCTTCTCTCTTCTCTTCAGAGAGTTCAGAAACCATCCGTTCTCTTCCGTTCCGCTCAGTGGTCATTTTTGGAACTAAACATTTTTCATACTGCTGACAGTCCATTTTTACTGCGATTGCGAGTGGTTCCTTCACCACCGCTATCACCGGATCAGATATTATGTGTGTGATTTATAAGTATGTATAACACCTACTGTTGTCCTGTTGATCGAAAGTTTAGTTATACTTAGTATTACCACAGTTTAAGCAATGTGGTATTACTTATTTGGTAAATTTGACAGTTTTACTGACGTCTATAAAACCATTTGAGTGCGTGCCAAATAACTTTATGCGCATCTGGCGCGCTTTTGACGCTAGTTACAGTACATCTTTTTTATAGGATAACTAGCTTTCCGCCCGCGGCTTCGCCCGCGTGAACTACATGACGTTATCCCGCGGGAATGTGATTTCTTCCGGGATAAAAAGTAGCCTATGTTCCTCTCCAGGCTACAAAGTATCTGTGTTCCAAATTTCAGCCAAATCCGTTCAGCCGTTATGGCGTGATTGAGTAACAAACATCCAAACATCCAAACATCCAAACATCCAAACATCTAAACTTTCGCATTTATAATATTAGTAGGATGGATCGTATACTTAGGTACCTAAATAAAATAATAGTTTTAGACCGCGCGCAGATTTATCTGGCGCGCACTCTAGTAAGTAAAAAGGATAGTATTTACATTTATTGAAACCTTGTACTAACCAACAATACGCTCAGCCCTGATAAGAGAAAAAATAACAAAAAACCATAACGACGCACAAATATTGGTTCGTGTGCGCGCGTCGCGTGGCGCAGAGGAATGGTGAAAGCGCCTTCGCTGGACCGCAACGCTCTGGTAGCGCACGGGGTTGGCTTGGCGCGCATTTCTTCTCGGCAGCCATCTTTCTTTTCATTTGTTTCGAATGCGTTCGATATTTATTTGAAAACGCGTATCATGTTCGATGCTAGTCTAAATAAGTTTATGGTTTGATGTGAATTTGAAAATGCATGTGGGATGATGGGAACGCGACAGCGTCGTCACAGCAGGAGTATAGTCCCACACTTCTGTCTGTTCCGGTGACAGCCGTGACAGAGGAGCCACTTGCAATACGAAATTAGCTGTCAAAATAGACTGTCGTATGAAAACTGTTTTAGTTCCAAAGATTATCACCGGAACAGAAAAGCTTGTCGCACTATAAAGTAGTTTTTTTTACCCTGTGGCGTGGTGAGTGGTGTTTCCATGGAGCTCGACTTAATTCTGAGGTAACTGGAGAGTGCAGTACTAACACTTTTTTGTGACCACAAATTACACGGTGACTGTCTTCCGTCTCACCTACACTTTGAAAAGATACGTATGGTCATATGAGACAACTGACAGCCACTCCATACTAAATGTCAAATTTGCTGGGTACACTTTTTTATTCAGGGTGAGAACTCCAGTTACCTCAGAATTAAGTCGAGCTCCATGGGTGTTCCTGTGGTATTGCTTTTGTAAGCTCATCACTCATAGTCATTGAAACCTCAACTCTTATGTAAACGTTACGTTTAACTTTTCCGAAATACTTAAGTATTATTTTGGAAAAATCTTTTTAACCTGAAGGGAAAAAATAATTCAGATAGACACAGAGAAAAATGCCGAGTAGCACTTGCCTTCCGAAAATTTTCTTCGCACGAGTTTGTAAAAATAAAAATTTTGTATTAAGTTAGTAAATTCGTAAATAAGTAGGTATAGCAAAACATATTACCTTTTTCTTCACCTCAGCCCTTAGCACTCATGTTCTGCAACAAAAAATAAAATAATTAAAAATCTGGAAGAATTAGGTTTATAACTTATTTTCTTTAAAAAACATGTATCATAAGTGCTTAATGTTAGTTATTTAGTGAAACGAATTACTATTTATTTGCGGTTTCCTGTAAGTTTTTACGTCATCTTCGCATCAAAATTTTCAACTGATGTTATAAGTACCTAACTTCTTTTTGCGGTTTTGCTAACATTTAGCTAATGTCTCACCGCGAACACACTCAATAAAATTATACAAACTAAATCTTGCAATTTCCTTAAACGACAGACTGGGACGTAATAACCTTACTTTCTCGTTCTAACATTATATGTTTTTGAGATTTTATATTATTTTTATGCACTCACAATGCAATTTTGTAAGTATAGGAAAAATGTGTGATAGTAAAAAACGACGAGCCATATAAGTAGCTTTCAGGCGGGATTCGAACCCGCGCCTCCGGGAATCCGGCCCGATGCTCTGACCAACTAAGCTACCGAAAGGCTTACACGACTCGTCGAATTTTGCTATCACTTGTTACGCTGTAGGCCAGCGTTGCTTCATCAATGTGAGGAAACCCTCGCATCCGAAAGAAACATTTTTACAAATGTTTAACAATCGATTAAGATGAAACAGCCATATTGAGATTTTATATTTTTTACTATCACACATTTTTCCTATACTTATATGTTTTTATTTAACAGAAAGAGACAGAGAATAATCTCTATTAAGTGATAGTAGTCCTCAAAAGTGAATTCAATGAAAGTTTTTCTTAAACAGTGAAAACTGCATAAAAGGAATGCAACTAATTAAATTAATTTATTTTTACGGTTCTACTTTTTATTACTTTTTTTACTACTGAAAGCTTCAAACCTTTGGAATGTAATGATTGGCTACGGAACCGTAACCACATTTGCGTAGCTCTAAAAGTGCCCATAAGACATAAGCTAGTAAAGTACAACTACTTAGTAGCTAGACCTAAATCTAATGTCTTATGTAAAACGTTTAATTATCCTACTATTATATTATATGACTTTGACGACCGATTTGGCGCAGGGGTATACTACCCGCCTTCTGCGCCAGAGGTCTCGGGTTCGATTCCCGAACAAGACAAATATTTGTGTGCATGAACATGTCTATTTGTCTTTGTCTGGGTGTTTTCTATGTAGGTATATTAAGTATGTATTTACGAACAAAAAGTATTTAAGTATATATTTATCCGTTATCAAGTTCACGTAGACACAGTTTCTTAAGAAAATTACTATGGGCTTATTATTATTAATTATTAATATTATAAATGTGAAAGTTTAGATGTTTGAATGTTTGTTACTCAATCACGCCAAAACGGCTGAACGTATTTGGTTGGGACACAGATATTTTGTAGCCTGGAGAAGAACATAAGCTACATAAAAAAATTCTAATGCTGATTTTATTGAGTTTTATTTCAAAAGCAAAAAGAACTTCTTCCTTTGCACGAATAAGCTGACGTGACCCATGCTACATTGAACAAAGAAAAAATTACTGATGTTTGGACGTTCAATCAAGTTGATATGCCTAACGCAGACATTGAATATATCTGCTTAAAAGGGGGGTTAGGCGGTCAGCGAAAATTACTATGGAATCAACGAGCTCGAAACTAAAAATCGTAAGCGAAATTCACACTTTTTACAAAAAGTTGATAAAAATATTTAGTTTTTTTAAAAAACAGTCAAGAAATAGAAAAGGTAAATACCTATGTTTTTGTGATTTTATAGGAATTATTATTGTAAAACTCGCTCGTAATTTGCGTTTATATGAAATTTTAGAGGTAACTTCAGGATTTTTTTCTAACGAGCAAAATTTTTCCAATCGTGTTTTCGAAACAGTTCTCCCATCACATATACGTTCTATAATACATATTGGAAATTTCAATGCGGAAAATCTTCAATGTTTCAAATGACAACTAATAGAAATAGGCAATTTTGGCGTTTTCACTTACTAAGAGCCCTTAAAGTTATTGTTTGTCTTTAACTTTTAACCGCCTCTGTGGTCTAGTGGTTCATACCACCGATTTCAGACCCAGAGGTCCCGGGTTCGATTCCCAGTGGGGGTACATATTGTATTCGGTTTGGTTGGTGGTAGGACTTGTTCTTAGTCCGCCTGGCTAGCTACCACCATCTTATCGAAGTCTGACGCCATAACAATGATGTTTTCAGCGTTATTGTGTTCCGCCAGTTAGAGATAAGATAGCCAGTTCCTCAGTTATTGAGGATTCCGGGAGTACCTTCCACCTTCAGCCTTATCACCACTTATCATCAGGTGTGATGAAGGCTAAGTGCTACCCCGTTGTGAATAAATAAATAAAATAAACGATCTCACGATGACTGTACAAAGTAATTTGGCCGTTATACAAAACCAATCGCGTGAATAATGGCCGAGCTTTGCGTGTTTGATTCGAATGTCAACACTGACCAATTACCAATCATTCACCCTTTTTAACCAAGTTAAAATTGACCTCCAAGAGCTACTACATGATTTACCAACAGAGATCTTTGTAAAACGGTCGGAAAATGCCTTCTTTTTAAAAAAAAAAACTTGGATAAATTTGTAGTTTATGGTCTAGGTTATAAGTTTCAAAATTGAACTGAAAGGTCACAGGGGTGACTGACCCCTACTGGACTAAGTTCATCAATATCATCATTATATAATTATTGTATGTTAATATTACAGATATATTCAAAAGGGGTGGACAGTGTCAGTCATTATACCTTGGATTTTTCCATGCAATCAAGGATTCAACAATCAAATATTTCAGTGCGTATTGTCTTGTTTATAGACTTTATAGTACCTATCTTCTGTAGTAATTAAAACATGGAGAAGGGCAATCTCCTTTTGAACTTAGCGTAAACTAGGTATTTAATTTTCATCTGCAATGTTATTAATAAAAATTTGATTGACAAATAGCTAAGCGATATAACGTCAATACCACAAATTATCGTCAAACAAGTAACCGTCATGTTAATTTATACGAGAAAACAGGATTTTGACTTGTGAAATAACGATAAATTACCTACATAAACAAGCCATCATCGGCAACAAAACTTGGTAAACAACGTTCAATTTTCATACAATCGTGTTCACTTTAGCGTCTTATAGAATCAACTATTTTTATTGCATCTCTGCCTGATAAGAGAACCCTTATAGTTTTGCCATGTCCGTCTTTCTGTCCCCAGCCTAGCTCATAGACTCTTAGTACTAGAAAGCTGTAAGTTGGCATGAATATACACATTAATCACGTCGGAAAGAGGTGAAGTAGAATTTTAGAAGAAAAAAGCTTTTGGGTAACGTGTAAAACTTTATACGACGTCAACAGTACTATTGTTTTAGTGAGCTTACCTGCCGGGCAATGTCCATCACTGTTCGAGGCAGTTAAACAATGCCGTAAAGCGCTTTAAGCTGTTTTTATGTAATTACTGCCATCAGGCTAATTGTAACGTATCACGGTAGCCGATGACCCTCGGTTTTATTTGAGGGACAGATAGTACAAAATGATGGTTATTTTCGTCTCTGTTGTTTGATTGAATGAAAAAATATAAAAACTACTATGAGACTTTAGCGGTCACATTATTAAAAATATTTTTTAGGGAATGGTTGAATTTTTCCTAAAATACAGATAGAGCAGACCTAGGTGTTATTGTTGACCGAAGTAGAGCATCTAAAATATTTATTTTTAAAAATTACACATTTATTTTTGCTTATTAAACAACTTACCACTGGGAAGGTGATTAGCACAATCCTATCGAGTTTTTACTAAAATTTACACTGGCACTGTAACTTTCTTATTCTAGTAACTTATTCAAATTAAAAACGGTGTAAGTATCTATTGTCACTGAACTAGAGTGACCTAAAACTATTTTCGAACCATCTTTGTTCAAATACAAAACAACTAACAACACTGTTCTTACTTTGTAAACGGTCAAACAATTTCTGCGGATACTCGGTCTCTTTGCTATTTAATGAATGAGAACTTTATTTAGATCACGAAACCTTTCTTCAATTCATTAATTTGAGCAATCATAAAAATATAAACACTGCGAAATCTAAGAAATCAAGGCTTCCTACGTGAGCGAAGCAAAACGGCTCAAATTGTCTTGATTTCGAGACAATAGTTGATAATAATTACTGTTGCCACATAATTTATAAATAAACGTTTATTTCTGAATTTCTGGTAATCGACGTTTATTTCGTAAATAATCTAATGACTCTTGTTAGGCCAATCAAATATTTCTTTTGTGAGATTGTGGGATAATTCACAACCAGTTAAGAATATCTCTGATTCAAAGTTTACTATTTCATAACGTTTCTTGTCTGTTAAAAGACGGGTGCTAGGAAACAATATTGGAAAAAAAAATATATTTTATAAATATTGGATACCATCACATACATTGTTCCAATACCAAAGTATAGTAGCTTAAGCACTAGTATTATGGAAATTGGAAACAACAACGGGTATTTTTAACCGACTTCTAAATCAAAAAAGGAGGAGGTTCTCTATTCGTCTGTATGTAGGTTTTTTTTTGTTTTTTTTTTGTTTATGTCCACCGATTACTCGAAGACGGATGGACCGATTGAAATGATAGAAACGTTATTACATCAGGTTGGTTTCCAAGTTGGTCCCATTTTTTGAAATTTTGAAATCGGTTCAGAAGTTTTCAGGAAATCTTGAAAATACTGTCGTTTTCGTTACCACTTTATGTGAATTTAAGACGTATCTTTAGGCATAACTCCTTTGCTTATAAACCGATTTAGATGATTCTTATTTTGTTAAAAAGGGGATACCTCAAGGTAATTTAACCGACTTCAAAAAAGGTTTTTTCAGTTTGATCACATACCTATTTACCAGAATACAAGTAAATTGCCTGCACGATGCACTAAAAAGAGTAAAATAAAAATTATTTTTATAAAAAAATTAAACCGCCTTCAAAAAAATCACATCAAAAAAGTAAGAAATAATTCCTCACCAAATAAATAACGTAAGTACTTTGAAGTCGGGCGGGTTTTAACAAAAACAACAAAAAATCGTACATGTTTCACGCCCGACTTCAAAGTACTTACGTTATTTATTTGGTTGAGGAATTATTTCTTACTTTTTTGATGTGATTTTTTTGAAGGCGGTTTTTACCACATACACCCAGACCCGAGGAAATAAGTATTAAAAAGTTCGCTTCCAATATTTACCTGACCGGGATCGAACTCGGAACCTCTAGAGATAGTGGCACCTTGAAAACATTGTGCGTACACCACTCGGCCACGGAGGTCGTCGTGGAATGTTGAATCTTAGTCGATTGTTAAACATTTGTTAAAAATGTTTCTTTCGAGTACGAGGGTGTCCTCATATTGTTGAAGCAACGCAGGCCTACAGTGTCAAAAAGTGATAGATAAATTCGACGAATCTTGTAAGCCTTTCGGTAGCTTAGTTGTTCAGAGGTCAGAGCATATTGGTCCGAATTCCCAGGGACCCTGGTTAGAATCCTGTCTGAAAGCTACTTCCAGGGCTGGTGGGTTTTACTATCACAAAATTTCCCATTAATGCTGGACAATTCATAAGAACTTGTGATAAGAACTTTATGAAGAAAAATACGTTAACTTCGCTATTAATGTACTTAATCAAAGTTCCTTCGAATTCCATATTTACGGTTTTAAACCAAGGTGTGTTTTTTACTTCTTATAGATCAGAGCAACGCATTATGGTTGCTTTGTTAAAATTATCTTTAAAACACTTTGATAAGACCAGAAGACCACAACTGTGTGATGGAAGTATACTGTCCGATACGAACCTTAGGTCGGTTGAAAAATTTAATTTCTTGTCTGTACCTAATGCGCCGATTCCCCAAAGTAGGGTATTTCAAATTATGGATTACTCGCAAATCACATATACTTAAAACTTGGAAAAAATATATGTTATTTTACAGTTATTTATCTAGTGCTTCCGGCCGTTTTTTTTTAATTGGTGATATTTTACTGTGTCAAATAAAATCCCAAACATCCGTCTAATTGTAATCCAAATATCGTATTACTTGCAGTATACTTGGTTTTAGTTAATAAAAAATTTACGAAAATGATTGTCTTTGAGTAGCCGAGGGATTCCGGCCGTCATAATTTTAAATTTCTTATTAGTTAATTTTTAATTGAATTTTAAGTGATTTTCGATTCGCGGGGCGCTCGCGAGTTCACAGTTCACTGCCGGCTGCCGATGCGTCCGCGTGAAGTGTATCGAGCGCGGCCGAGCAAGCGTTAGCGTGCCTATTGCGGTAGGGAATCCTTGCCTTAACCCATAACACAAGTCATTACAGTTTGGGGCTAGGCTTATTGATGTAACTGCCACAAAATATTTGTTTATTTCAAGTCATGTGATCTTGTGCATGTGGCACATCACATCGGTCCTAACTACAGGTATTTTTCTTAGAAAAGTATTTATCAATTCCTCTCAAATCACCAGGGCACCATAAAACGCTAAATGGTGCCGTAACATTTCTAGTCGCAGCCAGGGATTGCAACATCGCAGCAATTACTCCAACAGCTCACAAAGGCTCAATTCTAATGTCCCAAGATTAGAGTTCAAATTCGTCTACTAACTTTATTTATATAAATATGAACTTTAGGAAATGTAACTGGTTGGACAAACCGATTTGCGGAGTGCATCACGCCTCGTGCAATATACGAGGAACATATTTCTTCATAAATAACTACATGTTACTATATTTTGAGACGGATGGTGTTCTTACCTACTTTTGAATTTTCTATTTAAGTTACTAGCTCATACTACTAACATTTTATTGGGTGGACAGATCATATTTTAATTTCAC
This sequence comes from Crambus lathoniellus, assembly GCA_949710035.1. Classification (NCBI taxonomy): domain Eukaryota; kingdom Metazoa; phylum Arthropoda; class Insecta; order Lepidoptera; family Crambidae; genus Crambus; species Crambus lathoniellus. The sequence continues at coordinate 27,961,642 of OX453309.1, read as the reverse complement.
AATTTTACTATTTACTCTCGTTTCTGGGGACTTACTTAAAGTCAAATTCAAATTTGTTTATTCAATTCATATTGATTTTACCGAGACGAGAGGACATTAAAGTTTCATCCTACTAATGTCATCTTTACCCACTAATATTATAAAGGGAAAGATTTGATTGTTTGTTTGTTTGTTTGCATCGCATAGGCTTCGAAACTATAGGCTCGAAAATTCTTTGACCATTAGGAAGCTACATTGATCCCGAGTGACATAGGCTATACTTTATCCCGATATTCCCACGGCAACGGGTACCACGCGGGTAAAACCGGGACGATCCTCTAGTAAAGTAATAAATTTACGTCACAACTCCCATTATCCATAATTCGTGTAGATCTTCATTTCCAAGGCGGCCGGCCCTGAGGGCCTACTCTAAAACGCAAAACCCGAAACTTCGGTATACCCGCCCCTCTCACTCTCTAGTCGGGACAAAATCGAGTGAAAAAGGCGGGGCTAACCGAAGTTTCGGATTAGCGTTTCAGAGTACGGTCCCAGCATCCAGCGCGGGCACGCAGGCCATTATGGCGTCTGTCGAAATAACCAGTGCGCCGGCGCCGATAACTTTTGCAACATCCGCCGATGAGTCATGACCTGAGATACAACCTCCATGCTTTTTGGTGCGTAAGTTTTGTTTTGTTTTAAAGTATACAAACTTAACTTTTGTGTATTTTATGTTGTAGGTACGAGTTGCAAAACCTTTTTTTTTTTGTAAAACATGTTATTAGAATTTTCCGCACTTGTGTCACTTGATAAATAAGATACTGGACTAAACATTCATAGCCGTTTTCACCAAAACTTATGAATCGCCAAAGTCTTTGCTTAACTACTACCCGAACAAGTTAACTCGGTACCTGAGTGTAAGCGACGTTTTCGAGTCGTTCTGGTTTACTAGTGGCTCCTCGCGGTTTTACCCGCGTGATATCCGTTCCCGTGGGAATATAGGAATAAAATATAGCCTTTGTCACTCGGAAAGAATGTAGCTTTCTACTGATTAAATTATTTTCAAAATCGGTCAAGAATTTTTTGAGTAGCCAAACTCTCGCTGGAGCTGCTTATTTCTTTATAAAGAGTGATGAAATCTCTCAGTAAAGCCAAGCCAACTCTAATGTTCCTTACTATGATTTCTTTATTGATATTGACTTGGACGTTGAACATTCTTACATGTTGGTGGTCACAACACAAGTCAACGACCAAGTCACATAAAACCTAACTATATCAAGAAATCACGGTAAGGGATATTAGAGTTGGCTTGGCTTTACGGAGAGATGTCATCAATTATTATAATAAAATAAGTAGCTCGAGCGAGAGTTGGCCAGCTTTTTTACATGATGATTTTGGTGAGACAACTATTTTATTAATTCCAAATATCACGCACCTCCAAAGCGTACCATATACGTTAAAAGGAACAATTAGTTTTTATTCATCTATGAGCTTCAAAATACATTAAATTGCATTGATCACTTCAACCCGGAATTGAACCCAGGGCCAGCCAGCCACTCCTCTCGTGCGACCTTATCACAAGTAGATCACGAGATCGGAAGTGCCTTGTCGAATTAATATTGTAGTGTGGCAAACTCAAAAGAACAATACTTAACGTGTCATACATGTAATATTATGTGACCGTGTTTGGGTATGGGCGACAGTAACTACAGCTGCAATCTATATTATCCTATAGTTCCTGTCAACGGGGATTGACAGGAATTTTACAAAATTTTCTAACTTCCAAAGTTCATTTCCGAAAAATTTACATTCCTCAAGATGAAATATTCGCATCACAAAAAAATTTAACAAAGTAAAATGAACAAAATAGCCCTTTAGTGGAATGGCTAGCAATAGCTACTTTATTTAGCATCAAGGGTCGCGGGTTCGAATTAGCCCAGTCGAAGTGAAGAACGTCATTTTAAAGTTCATTCGATATTCAGTTGGTCGACTAAAAGCGTCCAAAACATAAGTGTGTCGATAAAGAATTCTTTCGAGTTCATCGGTTTAATTTTTACCACACTTTTATATTAGCTTCACTTGTAAATATAAGTCACAATGTAAGAAAATCTTGAAATTCAATTTTAACCTACTTCTAATTGTCGTATTGATGTAAAACTTTGCAAGTCTATATGAATCCGATGACAATACAATAATTTGCTACCATCGAGCTGATCTGATGATGGAGTCAAGTGGTGGGCAATAGAACTCTTCAATGACCACTAGGAAACCCCTCGAGTTTGGGCTCCGTTGTTTCGTTCTGATGAGACTTATTCACTATACTTGGTGGTGAGGGTCTGATGATGGAGCAGGGAGGAAGCCAGTGGCACTCCTTAATGACCAATAGGAAACACCTCGAGTTCTGGCTCATTTGTTTCGTTCTGATGAGACCTATTTGCTACACTTGGTGGTGAGGGTCTGATGATGGAGCAGGAAGGAAGCCAGTGACCCTCCTTAATGACCAATAGGAAACCCCTCGAGTTTGGGCTCATTTGTTTCGTTTTGATTAGACCTATTCGTTACACTTGGTGGTGAGGGTCTGATGATGGAGCTGGGAGGAAGCCAGTGAAACTCCTTAATGACCACAAGAAAACCCCTCGAGTTTGGGCTCATTTGTTTCGTTCTGATGAAACCTATTCTCTACACTTGGTGGTGGGAGTCTGATGATGCAGCAGGGAGAAAGCAAGTGGCAATCCTTAATGGCCAATAGGAAACCTTTTGAGTTTGGGGCTCATTTGCTTCGTTCTGATGGGACCTATTCGCTACACTTGGTGGTGAGGGTCTGATGATGGAGCAGGAAGGAAGTCAGTGGCACTCTTTAATGAGGAAACCGCTCGAGTTTGGGCTCGTTTATTTCGTTCTAATGAGATCTATTCGCTGTACTTGGTGTGAGGGTCTGATGATGGAACAAGGAGAAAGTCAGTGGCACTCTCTAATGGCCACTAGGAAAGCCCTCGAGTTTGGGCCCATTTGGGCTCATTTCCGGTAACTAATAGACTCCACTTGAATTTGTAAAACTAAATGCAGCGCAGGACCGATCGTTGTGGAGATCCTTGGGGGAGACCCAGCGTCGTTCGGCTGACATGATGAAATACATACAACCACGCCTTTTTTCCCTTACGGGGCATTGAGTTATAATGTTTACGGGGTGAAAAGAAAAGAGACATGAATGGACTGTGAAATCCATTATCATCCATGGCTTGCCATTTATTAAACTAAAAAGTAAAAATAAATATGTTGTTTAAAAAACTAAAAAACACACTTTTATTTTTATTAGTAACAGACTAAAAAAGTACAAAATAACCGTCTATTCAGTGACTGAAATTAAAAAGCGTGGTGCGCCCTTTGCAAAGCATGCATTTCTAGTACTTACCTAAGATTGACAACGCGCACCACGCTTTTTAATTTCAGTCACTGAATAGACGGTTATTTTGTACTTTTTAGTCTGTTACTAATAAAAATAAAAGTGTGTTTTTTTGTTTTTTAAACTACATATTTTCATTTTCATTTTCATCGATCAAGTGTCTTTTGCGATCAAGTTTCGGACCTCCATCACCACCATTTTGTACCATATTCTATGAAATTTATTGTCTTATCTTATCTAGCCACACTGATATCTTAAACGCAACACCGACAAAACTTGTTCTTACCCTAATTATTATCCCGATGAAGTCCCGACAAAATCTATGAGATATCAAATACGCTGTTCCATTATCTATGTGAGGTCCCAGTCTGGAGTAAGTAGACTGCAGCAGGGCAAATGTTTGCTGCGTCACTGTTTCTTGACTTTGCCAAGTTCAAGTTTAGTCATACTTTAAGGGCAGGATCATCCAAAAACTCTGTCTTTGTCTTTTTCTTTATGTGTGAAGAGTAATGAAAATCACCTCACTTTTTCATTTTTTCAATGTTTTTGTTGTTAGTTCACTTTTTGAAAAAGTAGCCTGAGAATAATCTACTAAATGTCATTACCTATTTTACTATATATTATTCGTGAATTAGAGATTCATAATCTAAGTATAAACCAAAAAAATGAAAAATAATTAAAAAATTTTATAGTCGAGATACATATACGAATATCGTGTTTCTAGCCACAAAATAATCAAGATCGTTGAAACTTCAACATATATTTTTATCTGCTCAAAATAAAGAATATTTGATTGTTTACTTTTGAATCAAAAATAGGTTGATTTCGATCATTTGGAAGATCGTGCCCTTAAGAGAAATAATTAATTGAGCCACAAAAAAATACAAAATAATATTGCACGTGAAATACTGAAATGGACATTTTGCGTGCATTTCAGTATTTTAGGTGCTTACTTCGTATTAGTGTTTCATAATTTAATGTTTCTCATGCAGACATAATAAAATATAATATTAAAAAGAAATTATCGTGTTATGTATCGATTGAGTTTTAGTTTGAATTAAATAATTTAACAAGGACTGAAGAGATGAGACAGCATAAATAACTTGTAAATTATTTCAATGACCGCATTAACCTTACTGATTGCGTTGAGGTTATTGTAACCTGTTGTCGTAGTCATACATTATATGTATAACTTGACAACTTTGATATCGTCTAAATATGACTTGGTAAAACCCCTTTTTGTTGTTAAGTGATCATTTATTAACTGAATCGTGAACAAGAATTTTTTGTTCAAAGTGTGTTCTGTGTTCGCCATGAATGTTGTTTTTACCCGACTGCGACAGAAGGAGGGTATGTTTTTCGAGAGTATGTATGTATTTAGATTTATATGTTCCCTGCTACAGCCTAAACAGTTTGAAGGATTTTAACGTAGGTGTCGTTACATTCATATAGAATTAGATAGCACGAGTGACACAGGGTAGATACTACACTATAGTAGTTTGAAGTCAACCCAAGCAATGTAGAGAACTGTCTCTATTTACACGATGCCAATATTAGATTGGCTTAGTGTATTGTCTCAAGTGGATCCGTGTAAATGCAGCATTGAGACTTCAAATGTCCATAAACTTACCTAATTGCGATAAAAAAATATCTCAGTTATTTTCCTCGTGGTCATGAGCAATGAAAAAGAAAAAATAAGCAAAAAGAAAATGAACCATTATGCCACGAGTTAGGCAAAATACTTGCATTCATTACAGACAATTACATTACCAAGTTTAGTAAAATTTCTTGATAAATCGAGGCCAACAAGGCAAAAAAACATCGTTACTAAATATAGTTTGTATTGTATAATACGACTTCCACTTGTTTGGTCTATATAAGTAAATACATAATCTGTTGCCAAAAAGAGATGAATAAAACCTTGAACTTTTTGCTGTTGGAGATGTATCACATTGAGATATTCCACTTTGATCCATCAAGTTGCTCCTTTGTAATACTACTAATATTATAATTGCGAAAGTTTCTGAGTATGGATGTATGGATGTTTGTTACTCTTTCACGCAAGAACTACTGAACGGATCTGGATGAAATTTGCAACAGAGATAGATTATAGGCTGGAATAACACATAGGATACTTTTTATCCCGATATTCCAACGAGAGCGGGAACCACGCGGGTAAAACCGTGGGCGGCCGCTAATAAATAATAATGCATCGAATATAATTTTTTTTTATTTGACAGCAGCAATATTTGCTCGCTTTGTCAAAGGTCCGTAGCTGTTGAATGACCTATAATCTTCCTAAAACATTGTCGTCAAGTGAAGACAGTGCTTTCGGCGTGTAGTGCAAACACAAACAAAGCTTCTTTTACTATACTTCTTTAGAAACAAGTTGTGGCGTGTCTTCCTTTACTGTTGCGCCATCTCTACAGTGGTGATGGTGACCCTCATCGCTAAACAGTTCTTTAAAAGTCAAACACCAGTATTGTACGTCTATACCAGTTTCAGAAGTTCAACTAGGTGGAACACAGTGGAACCATCCACCACAACTTGTTTTATTTCGTAACCTGCTGCGCCGGAGCTGTTATGTGCAATCAAACTCTAGTAAAAAATGGACACAAAAATAGTCTTTATTAGGTACTTGTGTTCATACTCAGATGTTGACTACGAATATGACTCCTATCTATTGTAATTAAGCTGATGATTCTGTTTGTTTGCCGGTTGACGTTGTTCTCTCAACTCTCAAAGTAAGTACCTAGGCCACTAAATATCTGATTGACACACTTTTATGAAGATAATAAGATGTCTTATTTATTCCTAGCATTGACTTTGGTTATATTGTGCACTTTAGGTACCTACCACTGCACATTTTCGCGACAAAATAATAAATTAATTTCAGGCATTATTTTAGGCTTGAAAAAATTACCATCACATACCGCAATCTTGCTGGCTTGCCTAGTGTGTGAGTTGAACTATGTTTTCCCATGGGAATAAAATTTTCCCGGGGTAATAAGTAGCCTACATGCTATTCGAGAGCAATATCTATATCTGTGCCCATCCTGATCCGTTCGGCCGTTTCTCCATAAGTGAGTAACAATCATCCAAACATCTATTTACACAACTGCCCAAAAAAAGGAGTGTATTGCGTTTGTGTTTATTTATTGTATTTATGTAAGTAAGTATGTGTGTTTGTATGTGAGTTCTGTTACCTATCCCGTAACTTCTTTAGACATGTTACATCACCCCGAGTGACACTGGCTGTGTGTTTTTTTTTTACTATAAAAGCCCAAATAGTACCTACACATAGAGGCTTTCATCCATAAAAATATTCACTAAACAATTTTCTTTATACGTGATAATTGTGGTTAAATATAATTAAAGATAGAAAAATGTACCTACAGTTTCGTAGCGCTATCGATCATGATTATGACAGGCTGACACCATGACAGGCCCAACTCTCGCTGAACTTTTCGAAAATTTTAATCAGTGACACCCTTTAAACTAGGCTATAATACTTACTCAAACACACCGATCAGAAAGGCGACAGACATCCGTGTCTTCTGTTATGAGTCATAGCAAAAGAAATGCAGTTAATTTGTACTAGATCTATTTGTGAGGCGTGCCCAATTTACAATGGCAGCGAAATAATGAACTCAAATCTTACAAGGCTTGGCGTGATGCACTGATTCAAGTACCTAACAATAACAAACTTCTTAAATGACTGAAGCTTTATAACGAAACAATGCTGTAGTGAAGTAAAATGTTTTTAGTGGTAGCACTTAGCCTTCATCACATCAGGGGGCCAAGCCTGCTAACGTTAAGTCATAATCGTGTCTCAATCGTGTTTCAATTGTAGTACAATTGTAGTGCTTTTTTACACACTAGTTACAAGAAATGTGTACTTTTTTCACCATACTACTGATGGTCACACCACACACTACATTTACATCACATCATACTGTCATAATTCTTGTAACTAGTGTGTAAAACAGCACTACAATTGAACTACAATTGAAACACGATTGAGACACGAATATGACTTAACGTTAGCAGGATTGGCCCCCTGGGTGGTAAGTGGTGATAAGGCTGAAGGTGGAAGCGCACTACTCCCGGCAACATCGATCACTGAGAGACTGGCTCTCTAATCTCTAACTGCCGGAACACAATAATGCTGAAAACATATAAGAATTCTTATGGCGTCAGACATATATAAGATGCTGGTAAATGGAAAATGAAGTATTTAGAAATAATCGACCCGTCTCACAACCAGCTCCAATGGGACTCGAACCCACGACCTTTCGCTATCCGGGCGACTGCTCTAACCACTGAGCTACGGAGTCGTTACGAGAAGCGTCGAATTTATCAAATACTTCTTACACGCTGTATAGCCAGCGTTTGCATGCAATTTTTATAACTGAAAAATGGTAAATGAAGTATTTAGAAAAAATCGACCCGTCTCACAATCAGCTCCGATGGGAGCCCCATCCCATCGGAGCTGATTGTGAGACGGGTCGATTTTTCTAAATACTTCATTTACCATTTTTCAACCAAAGTATAGTCAACAAAAAAGCTTGTCATAAAAATGATTTTTTTACAAAAAAAACTTAGTTTAATCTCCTAAAAAGACAAAGGAATGGGTAATCCCAAACCACGTCAACACTTATCTTTTTTCCTTTCTTTACTATCAATTGCTCAATTTGGCGACCGTTGTCTCGCAAGAGCACCGCGCGTGGCGTGTGCGGAGAGAAATCATCACCAGACATGCATATTCATAATTCTATAGCTTTCTCCCTCCAGCATTTGCGCACATTTGCAGGCAACTGTTTACTGTGATGCTGAAATTGTAACATCAATACCCTATTTAGTAAGTACGTACTATTAATTTTCTACTAAATAAATGATGCTTCTGAATAAGGATGATTACCAGTAAGCAGGTAACTTTACCTTCTCTGTGTAAAATAATTGTATTAGTGAAAAAATTACCCCACTATAAGTAATGTGTATTACCACAGATAATATAATACTATGTATTACAGACATTTTAATACAAGGTACAAGCCCTCCATGATTACTGTAAGGAAGTTTTAATTGTTCTTGCTAAACATTTCCAGACATACTATTCCTATTTTCGCTGTCTGTTTGTTTGTCCTCAGTTTCGGAATAGGTACTTTCGATTCTTTCTAAATATTTTGTTAAAATCTATAATTAGGTATTGCAAATCAGTGAAGCGATGCCTCACACTGCTCCTAATATTCAAAGTTCATCTAAGTAATGGACACCATATTATATAGTTGCTGAAATTTAGACAGTCATAATGAGCCATTTAATGTCTCCACAATGAGGCATAAGCGTTCCTTACGGATGGATGAGAATGAGCCATGATCCATACGCAACCCGGGCCTAAAGATAGCGGGCCAGATGTATTTATGCCGAGACAGTAGGGTATTCATTATAGCCCCACACTAGAGTTTTTTCTTGTAATTATGTCTATTTTGTGTAAAAAGTTTTAACGATTCCATTTAATTTTTGCATTATGTCTACCTATATCTAAACTGTGTGTCAATAAATGTATTTTCACGTATTGGTGGATGCAACGGAGCACGAGAATCGCTTGATCATAAGTGTTTGGTGTCACTTCCTTTGACTGACTATTGCAATAAATAAATAAATATTGGACACCATCACCAAAGAATACTATAATATTACTAACGTACCATCACTTAGGTACATTGTTCCGATACCAAATTTAGTACCTTGAGCACTTCTATTCTGGAAATTGGAAACAACGACGGGTAGGTATTACCACATTCTACACTCAGACAAGAGGAAATATTGAAAAATTAGTTTTCAATATTTACCCGACCGGGAATTGAACCCGTGACCTCCAGAGGTAGTGGCACCTTGAAAACCTGTGCGTACACCACTGGGCTAAGGAGATAGTAAAACAATAGGTTTTTTTTAAATCCACAACGGGGTAGCACTTAGCCTTCAACACACCTGATGTTAAGTGGTGATAAGACTGAAGGTGGAAGCGCACTACTCCCGGAATCCTCAACCACTGAGGAACACTATCTTATATCTAACTGCTGGAACACAATAATGCTGAAAACATCATTTTTATGGCGTCAGACTTAGATAAGATGGTGGTAGCTAGCCAGGCGGACTAGGAGCAAGTCCTACCACCAACCAAACCGAATACAATATGTACCCCCACTGGGAATTGAACCCGGGACCTCTTGGTTTGAAATCAGTCGCGTGAACCACTAGACCACAGAGGCGGTCAAAATCTGTGCTAAAACTAAAACGTAGTGACTATACACACTCTTTGGATAAACCTGTCATATTTTGACGGATGCAGCGTTGGCTTCTAGAGAGGCCTTGGGTACGTTAGTAATATTATAGTATTCTTTGCCTTGGGTATTCTATTATATTTTAAAAATGTTTGCGGTTCGCAACGCAATGGAACAGGACAAAAATACGTTTATTCAAGCGAAGGAGAGGGACACCATGCCAGCATCTATCGATGCAAGAGCCCTTCACTAGCGGGAAATACACCCCCTACGGATGCCTAATGGCAAAGTCTAGTGTGCTTGCGCAGCTGTGGCAGCCAAGTCTGAGGCATAAGCTTTCCTTACGGATGGATGAGAATGGGCCATGGTCCATATCATAATCCAACATAAGTTTTTGGTTTCCCATCCCTTTACTGACCATTGCAATATTTGCATAGCTAATCTTAATGATCGCAGGCCGAGCGCGCTAAACACTGCGCCACGGGCTTCAGTAGGTAGGTTCGTAGCCCTGCATGCATTTTGAAAGGGAACACAGGCAATAAATCTATTGTATCTCAACAAGAGTACTGTCGGCGAGCGGCGCGGGCGCAAGGTTACAGCATACTATCCGAAACAACAATAGCCACTCGTTTTAAGGTCATCTTCATCGGAGATGAGCCGGGTCAAATTATTGTAAGAATTTTGATTACCCATGTGGCGTGGGGTAGGATACCTGCCTTCTGCGCCAGAGGTCTTTTGGTCGATTCCAGAACAAGACAAATATTTGTGTGCATGAACATGTCTATTTGTCTTGGTCTGGGTGTTTTCTATGTACATTACAAAAAAGTATAAACCTAAGTATATATTTACAACACAGTTTCTAAATGAAAACTAACCTCCTACTTATGAGCTATATAATTGGTGTGATTGTAAGAAATTATTATTACTTTGCAGCCTGATGGGGCAGTGACGCTGGTCATATTGTCTATTGAGCTAGAAGACCGGGTTGATCACCCGGGAAAAATTAAGCCTGCTTGTCGATTTGAACAGAATGTTCTTTGGTGAGTGTGCTCAAAAACTACATGACATGAGCTCACACCTTCCCCTTTTTACAAGCTTTTTATTAACTTGCCATGTTAGTTAGTTTGTTAGTTAGTGGGGGACAAATCTTGCAAGCTTAATTTGACCCACTTCTCAGTGTTCGATGGAGCTGAAATTTTGTATAACAGGTTTGGTTTAGATGACAATACAATATGCAAACAGACAGCAAAAAAGCTTGTCATAAAAATGAAATTTTGACTAAAAACTTATTACCATCGGACATCCAGAGCCCGTCCTGCGTCCATGTTTCCAAGAACATTCTCTTAGTATTACTCTAGAGTAAACAGGCTTCCTCTGGATGAGCTCGCTTCGTCGAAGATTGCATCTTCCCCTCGAGCAAGATTAATATCAAGAACGAACCCATATACCATACCTATGACTATACGGACCTATTCCATGGCAATTAGTGTGTAAAATTGAGAACATACCTACATTGTGGCGAAAGAGAAGTCGAGACGGCATGACGTGATGTATGAGGCCTCCATTTTGAATAGGTACATTTGTGTCTATTATACTCGACAGCATACCGAGCTTTACACTCATTACACTATCACCACAGATTACTAAATAGTTACTAGTCTATCACTCTAATCTATACTTAATATTATAAAGCTGAAGAGTTTGGGTGCGTAATGAATGATATAATTTCATTTGGTATAATTTCATTTCAATAACGTTCATATGACATAATAAACGTTTGTCATAACAACACTTCAACTAATTTCATTTTACATAATGTTTATTTCATATAATCATCATTTTATATAATATCATTTAACATAACGCTCATTTTATATAAAACTCATTTGCTATAACGGTCATTTGATATAATTTTATTTCATATAATCATCATATGTAATAATTTCATTTGATATAATTTTGTTTTATATAATTATCAATTTAGTCAATTAAATGTATAATGTTGGCAAAGGAGCAGAGGGCACGGAGGGCACAGTGCACTCGAAAGGGGGGCTCGGGGGGCGAAGCCCCCCGCCATAAAAAGCCACAACCGTGACAAAACAATTTATAATAGGTTAGGTTAGGTTAGGTTAGAACTGTGAACAAAACAAAGAAATAGTTATTCGTTGATTATACTAAATGAACGTTATATGAAATGATGTTATGTTATATAACCATTATGTGTTTTAAATATTATATAATGTAAGTGTTGTAGTAAATATTTATTATATGAAACGTTTTTATATCAAATGTTCATTATACGGTTTAAAATTATATATTTTGAATTTATATAATTCGTTGATTATACAAAATGAACGTTATATGAAATGATTTTATGTAATGTGTTGTTATATTAAGTGAGTATTATACGAAATGTTGTTATATCATATATTACACACCCGAAGAGTTTGTATGTTTGTTTTGTTCTGAAACTTCTGGACCGATTTAAAAAATTCTTTGACCATTAGAAAGCTAAGTACATTCTTCCCGAGTGCCATAGGCTATATTTTACCCTGATATTCCCACGGGAACGGATACCACTCGGGTAAAACCGCAAGGATTTGCTAGTAAAATATATAAAGCTGAAGTAACTACTGGACCGAATTGAAAAATTATTTTTGTGTTGGATAGTCCATTTATCGAGGATAGCTAATAGACTTACGCTACGACGAACAGAAGCGGAGCATTAATGAAAAATGTTGCAAATACGGGAAAAAATATTTCGTTTTAGTAGGTTTTTTCTTTTCCTCAAATTAACGCATATGAAACTGCGGGACACCGCTAGTTCTTAGTAAGGGCATGCCAAACGTCAACATGTAAGGCTTTTTGTCAGCCGTTTTGTATTGTTACATGACTAACGCCCGAATTCTCGAACGCAAATCAAATTTGGGAGCGTCTCAAACTAGAGGTTTGCACCGGAGCGAAATTTCGAGAACCGATTGAATTCTCCGGTGATTGGGCAATCTCCGGTGAAAAACCGGAGAATCACCGGAGATTTTTGTTTTTTTTTACATACATATTTAATTAATTTACTTATATATGTTTCTACGTATTATACGTTCGTACGTATATATATTACTACGTATTAATATACAATATATTAACATTGAACAGCATTAACAGCAACTCAATGTTATAAACATTAAAAATCCAAGATGGCTGCCGACTTTTTAGTTTTTGGGCCAATTTTGATGAAACTCGTTTTTTGGTACTATTTTGACCAGAAAACAGCTACGCGATGTTAATAATATAAAAATCCAAGATGGCGGCTAACTTTTTTGTAAGTGGTCCGATTTTAATGAAACTTGGTTTTTGGTACTATTTTGACTAGAAAACAGCAACGCAATATTAAAAATACTAAAAAATCCAAGATGGCGGCCAACTTCTTTGTTTCTGGGCCGATTTTGATAAAACTTGGTTTTTAGTACTATTTTGACAAGAAAACAGCAACGCAATGTTAAAATCATTTAAAATCCAAGATGGCGGCCAACTTTTTAGTTTTTGGGCCAAGTTTGATGAAACTCAATTTTTGGTACTACTTTGACCAGAAAACAGCTACGCGATGTTAAAAATATAAAAAATCCAAGATGGCGGCCAACTTTTTTGTGAGTGGTCCGGTTTTAGTGAAATTTGGTTTTTGGTACTATTTTGACAAGAAAACAGCAACGCAATGTTAAAAATACAAAAAAATCCAAGATGGCGGCCAACTTTTTTGTTTGTGGGCCGATTTTGATAAAACTTGGTTTTTGGTACTGTTTTGACAAGAAAACTGCAACGCAATGTTAGAATCATTTAAAATCCAAGATGGCGGCCAACTTTTTAGTTTTTGGGCCAAGTTTGATGAAACTCGGTTTTTGGTACTATTTTGACCAGAAAACAGCTACGCGATGTTAAAAATATAAAAAAACCAAGATGGCGGCCAACTTTTTTGTTAGTGGTCCGATTTTAATGAAACTTGGTTTTTGGTACTATTTTGACAAGAAAATAGCAACGCAATGTTAAAAATACTAAAAAATCTAAGATGGCGGCCAACTTTTTTGTTTGTGGTCCGATTTTGATAAAACTTGGTTTTTGGTACTGTTTTGACAAGAAAACAGCAACGCAATGTTAAAATCATTTAAAATCCAAGATGGCGGCCAACTTTTTAGTTTTTGGGCCAAGTTTGATGAAACTCGGTTTTTGGTACTATTTAGACCAGAAAACAGCTACGCGATGTTAAAGGTATAAAAAATCCAACATGGCGGCCAACTTTTTAGTTTTTGGGCCAATTTTGATGCACCTATGTTTTTGATACTATTTTGTCAAGAAAACACCAACGCAATGTTAAAATTGACAAGCTGAAACTAAATAAAAGCTTGTAAAATAAAACATATTTAGATAATGCCCTTGCCCCTAATGTGCCACCCCTAAAAAAATATTTTATTTTATTTCACAATACCTTCGAGGTCGTAAAAGATCCACCTTCTCATTTTAAATTTGTGACAATCTTTCCGTACTTACGTAAATACATATACAGGCGTCGGTTTCGCTCAACTTCAAGGGCGTCGGCCTACTGTATGGAAAAGTTGCTGTTTTCTTGTCAAAATAGTACCAAAAACCGTGTTTCATCAAAATCGTGCTTAGTACACCCAAAAACCCTTTACATGACACCAATATCACAAAATTAAAAAAAGTGGACAGTCGCCGTTTTGAGTTCATAAAATAATATCAAAATCGTGCTTAGCACACCCAAAAACCCCTTACATGACACCAATATCACAAAATAAAAAGTGGTTGGCTGCCATTTTGAATCCCAAAAATCACATCAAAATCGTGCTTAGCACACCCAAAAACCCGTTACATGACACCAATATCATAAAATAAAAAAAGTGGTCGGCCGCCATTTTGAATTTCAAAAATCACTTCAAAATCGTGCTTAGCACACCCAAAAACCCGTTACGTGACACTAATATCACAAAATAAAAAAAAGTGGTCGGCTGCCATTTTGAAGTCATTCAAATTAAAAAAAAATAATTAAACAGCCTTCAAACAAAAACTGCCGACATAAACTCACTTCCCAAAAAAACGTAAAAATAAAAAATAAATTGAACCATTCCATTCAAAGGACTAAATGGTGGGAGTTGGACTTTATCTAATTAATCTTGGAACTTACTGATCTCATTGAAGTCGGTGCCAAGCCGTTACCTACCTATTGTTTTGTATTTCACACCACTACGCGCATGAGATATTTTGTTTTATTGTTTCACTAAATATTTTGTTCTTGTTACTTTCGGCTTGACACCGACTTCAATCAGTTTATTAAGTTCCAAGCAAGATTAATTAGATAAAGTCCCACCATTTAGTCCTATGAATGGAATGATTCAATATATTTTTTATTTTTACGTTTTTTGGGAAGTGAGTTTTTGTTGGCAGTTTTTGTTTGATGGCGGTTTAATTTTTTTTTAATTTGTTTATTTTTCCATTTTTAGTGTATGAAATCTAATAAATAAGCGTCGCACTATGTGCAACGTTTAAAACTGTAGCCCATATCTAAATTAGAACATTAAGACAAGCACCAACCTCCAACTTTTAACTGTTATTCAGTTAACCCTTCCGCCATCAGCTAACCTAAATAACTTAAAAGAATATAACTAAAAGGTCTATTCGTGAATATGGTACTTAAAAACATGCTTTAACTCCTAAGCGTTAAGGAGTTTTACCTTCCATCATCAGCTCACCTAAATTACCTGAAAGAATACAACTAAAAATCTTAACGTATCAACGATATTTAAAGAATTATCCTCTAAATCCTAACCAATGAGGAGTTGTACCTTCCATCACCAGCTCATCAGCATGAGATGATGACTACCAGATGCAAATACTTAAAAAACTTTAGAAAATCCATAAAACACGTAACCTACGTATAAAATTTGCGGGTTTTCTCGATTTCCCCTGGATTCCACCATCAGATCCTAACTTGGTAACATTGTGACCACCTCAGGAGTTTACTCTTTCGAATAAAAAAAGAATCATTGAAATTGGTCAATAGTTCGCGGAGATATTGACTAGTAAAGCAGGAACTACCAGCCGAAAACGGTGTTTTTTCAGGATTGTGAAAAAAATACTGAACTGACTACTTTTATTTTTTCATGGGACCACACATACATTATTTTCTTTCAGATAAAAAAAGAATTAATAAAATCGGTTAACAACTGGCGAAGTTATGGTAAAACATACATAAAAAAAACAGTCGACTTGAGAACCTCCTCCTTTTTTTGTAGTCGGCTAAAAATCAATCCCTCCCTCGTCCGGCGTCGTCGCTTCGCGTCCGTTAATAATAAAATAATTGTTGTTAAGTCTGTCATTCATTTGTGTAAATTTTATTACATAATAAAATAAGATGCGCCGATCACCGGAGATCAATCGGTTAATTACCGATTGATTCAATCGAGTACTTTCACCGGTGAATCACCGGTTATTCTCCGGTAGTCGCTGCTCCGGTGCAAACCTCTATCTCAAACATCATGGCATCTCTTTTATACGTTTGACATTTAAAGCGACAGGGCCATGCTTGAGACGCTCCCAAAGTTAAGTAGCGTTCGAGTATTCGGGCATAATTGGGTCTTGTTGTTGTTTTTTATATGTCAACCATAAACTTATTATACTCTAGGGTATAAATAAGTTTATGATGTCAACACGAATGATGTGAATTAGTTTGAAAAACCTAAACGTCGTGTTGTCCACTCGGGGGAAGCTGTGGGCGGAAGGCTGGTATGACTATATAAAAAAATGTTATAGAGGTATTACCGAAGGTTACTACCGAAGAGCCAGTGTGACGGGACGTCCTCGTCGGCCAGTGGTACACTAGCCGGAACGTCGGAAGTCACCGCCCAGTATTTAATTTGAAGATAATAGATGAATAAAAAGATGATGTTTATAGGGACTTGACTTTTATTTATAAAGGTAGTAATAAAGAAACGTATAGGAGGAATAGGAAGCATAGGAACTGTAACAAAATGATAAAAAATACATGAATAACAAAAAGTAGGTAGGTAAGTAGGTAGTAATGGATATGATGATAAAAACTTACCCCTTTCCAAGGGTCAAGGGTTCCACTTATTTAATACTATGACAAACAATTGAAACTGGTATAAAAAAACTGGGAATGCTCCGAGAGCTCTGTATGGTTTGGTGATTTTAGTAGAACTGAATCAAAAATGATGAACAGGACACGTGAGACGAAGATTTTGAATTCGAATTGAAAGAACAGGATAGGATTCGATAAAATTAATGGCCAGTATGTAGAACTAGATGGAGTTTCCAGTCATCATAGAGTTTTTAACCATCCATAATGACTGGTACGAATCGACATCGTTACAGTGCAGTCAAAGAAATAAAGTCTTTCGCAGTCCTTTTTCAGCTTTGAAAATTATGTTTTTTTTTCCACACTTTTCTAAATTATTAGCTGTGTACAAAACTTCCTAATTTAAAGACTTTCGGAATACTTAGATTCGTTTTGCCAATTTTGTTGTTTTGGGCAGTTTTGGGCATTTAGTCACGTCAGTCAGTATCTCCGTTTTCAAGTTTGGTTAAGTGGGTATATCAATCTACTCAAATTTCGTAACAATTTTGTCTCCCTTGCGACACCAGATGAAAGAGAAAACAGTGCTGCAGCGCCATCATAATGATATTTTCTCTGCGCGGGCGCTTATTTTGAATCGCGTCGTTTCTACGGAGATCGTTAAGTAAATTGTAGCGGCTACCGCTAACATGATGGTCGTACAAATCGGTCTGATAGAAACTATACTTGGTGGTTATAATTTCTGATTATAGAAACCTGGTTGATGATATGATTTACTTGTTCATTCTTATGTTTCTTTAAAAAACATAGTTTAACGGCCAGAATTAATAACCTATCTACAGATAGGGATAGGTGCGATCCAGATTAGTTGCTATGCAACGCTTGATATTAACATAGAATTAACGACATTTTCCAGGGTGTTGCTAGGTGTTGCCTAGCAACTAATCTGGATTGCACCTATCCCTATCTGTGGATAGGTTATTAATTCTGGCCGTAAGTCGACCTTGTTTTGAAACTGAAGTCTTTTAGCTACTTAATTTAATTAGATATGTTTTGTATAACTAACTACTTGTGCCAATCGGCACAAGAACCACAAAAAAAGTCCTAGTTGATGTAAGTAATACGTACGTACCTAATTGCAGGAAATTAACATACTCACCACAAAATTTTAATTAGACAAACATTTTAGGGGTGAATGAGTCCATCAATACGAACAACTTTTACTATGGCCAGCCAAAAGTACAAATGTAAAGGTATAATATATTCCATATTTATGGAACAGCTGATTTTTTTAGCGATTTCGTGGCTGATTCCATAGTGAAAATGGTCGTTTTGATGGGCACATTCATCCCCTAAAAGGCTTGTACTAATTTAAATCTTGCGGTGTATATTATTGTTGATAAGAGATGTTCTATGATGTACTATGTAGATTCAGTTCAGGATAGTTTGGGACTGGGGGCCAAGCCTGCTAACGTTAAGTCACAATCGTGTCTCGATAGTGTTAGTTACATACAATGTTAAATTAAGGTGGTTCGATGAGCTCAGTAGCGCCACCAATAGAAATAAATTATTTACGATTAATCAAGGGCTTAGAATAAAAGTTTCGGTTATTTCGCGCAAATAGAAGAGTAAATGCAATTTTTAATTGTTTTTCATGGCCTCAAATATGAGCATTAAGTTATGGATCTCGATATTGCTAAATGTGGCCACTTTTGGCACTATTGAGATTCACGACTTATTGCGTAAGTTTAAAGTTCTTAAAAGTATACTTATAAAATGCATTTTGCTCTTTTATTTGCGCAAAATAACCGAAACTTTTAATGTAAGCCTTTAATAAATGTAATTTGTTTATTTCCTGTGGTGGCGCTACTGAGCTCATCGAACCACCTTAAGATGATAGATAATTATCGATAGAGACAAAATGTAGTTACTATGTTCCATTCTATTGCATAGTCTCCAACTGGTGTGGCTTCTAAAAAGTACTGCTATAAATACAATTGACTTCATTGTGTCACAAATAATCATGCTGTTTTCAACCATTTGCAAATAACTTAAACTGCTTTGCATTCGTCGATGACAAAGTTTGCGAAACTATTTACAACGTTAGCAAACCGTTTAGAACCAACAAAACAGATGAAAGGAGAACGTTGGTTTTAATAATATAGTCTATTTGCATAATACATCACAAAGTTGATAATATAGATATAAAAAATTAAATCAGTGGGGCTTACAATGGGACTTTTTCAGAGATGAAATTCTATGACCTTAACACTGTGCCGAAAGTCGATAGATAGTTTCGGAAACATTGTTATTATACCTCCGGAAAGTTTTGTAATGCCGGTGAAGCCATCGTACTTGCTAAATAACAAGATGGCTGACTCATTTATAATGATCAAGTTGGCAGATCGATTGAACGATACGCAGTGGAACAAATTGGACGATACTCCACTGCGTATGTCAAGGTCTTAACTAAGAGTTTGTTTTTCTTTGTAGATATCATAAATGATACTTTGAAAGCAGTATTTAATAGTTTTTATACCTACTTAGAAGTTTATATTACAGATTAGAATATTGTTTTTATCTACTACGGGTAAGCACTTAGCCTTGATCACACCTGATCTGATGACTAAAAGCGGAAGCGCACTACTCCCGGAATTCTTAATCACTGAGGAACTGGCTAGCGTATCTCTACCGGAACACAATAATGTTGAAAACATCATTGTTATGGCGTCAGACTTAGATAAGATGGTGGTAGCTAGATAGGCGGACTAAGAACAAGTCCTACCACCAACTACAGTATGAACCCTTTTGTTAATCGAACCCGGAACTTCTAGGTCTAAAACTGGTGGTGTGGACCACTAAACCATAGAAGCGGTTAAAATATATAAAAATAAGTAAAGGCAACAATTTTTATTATGTTTTAGGCCTCAAATTCAAACTTTTGCTGTCGCTAGATTATTTGCAGGAGGAAGACAGAGTCAGAATGACTTAAACCAGGCCTCCAGTCCAAGTTTTATAATAAGGGATATAGAATCTAGTACTTAAACTGGTTATGTAAACTAAATGCCTTTATAGATACCGACAGGTTGCCGGCAACTAGAATACGCTTTTCCTAGCACAACCTAAAGATTTATTTATTGAAAACTTATCCCACATAAATCGGCATGAAATTATATTTTATTGTGTTATTTGAGGTAAAGGATGATAGTTGGAACCTATTATTTTACTTTTTGTACACAACTGTAAATATTATACAAATATAAAAGAAAAAATAGTTTTATAATCTAGTTAGACCGTTTTAGTATTTCCGATTACACTGGAAGAAGCGGCCATTCAAACATGCCAGATAATAATGCCAAATAATTAAGCTTGCAAGATTTGTCCCCCACTAACTAACAAACTAATGCCCGAATACTCGTACGCTACTTATCTTTGGGAGCGTCTCAAACATCGCCCTGTCACTTTAAATGTCAAACGTATGAAAGAGATGGTATGATGTTTGAGACGCTCCCAAAGATGATTTGCGTTCGAGAATTCGGGCGTGAATAGCATGGCAAGTTAATAAAAAGCTTGTAAAAAGTACCTACTAGTTAACTAAGGCAAGTAGAGGTAATTAATTTGCATGACAGTTTCTGAATAAGGTACTCTCCATCCAACTCGTTATAAGTCACAATCACAAACAAACAATCACCCACGCAAACCTCCCATTATACTATTTAACTACAGAGTGGAGGTGTCAACGCGTATTTTAAAGGCGCAAAAACTCACCCATTTGTAAAGCAGCCTTAATTTCCCAACAATTACACAAATTACTGACAAGCATCGTTGACTAACGAGCCCTTAAAACAAAAGACTTCAACGCGCCTCTAAGTTAAACAAAAACAATCTGTAACCTCTAAATAATACGATTGAGATTTGAATTGGCGATAGAGATGTGATAAGTCTTAGCAACTATTATGGTCGCGCTGGGAGCAAAAACGTTTAGTTCCCAATAGATAGTGTTGTGCAAATCCAAGTAAGTCAGTTGAAGCAATTTAGAGTAGTTGATATCGGCGACAATGTACTGACTGACCGGTCGTTAAAATGATATTTATAGAATGGTATGCGGATTTTTCACGAGAGCACTAAATTGGTATTCTCTGGTGGTTAAAAGTCTGTTTGGTTCCACACGAGTTCCAATGCTTTGGAATATTGAAACTATTTATTTTCTATTTTTGTGTCTCGTTATTAAGTGATGTTATTTAAAATAATATGACAATAATAAATCCCACACCAGTAGCAAAAGCGTCAAAGCTAATCATGATGCTGAATATGATGCTTCTTCCGAAGCACGGAAGAGCTCAAAATATTTAATTTTGTTCACCCATCCCGTTACCGACCATTACAAGAGTTGTTTTACCTTAAGGCGACGATTCCCGACCGAAATAGGCACGCTAACGCTTGCTCGGCCGCGCGCGGTACACTTCACGCGGACGCAGCGGCAGCCGGCAGTGAACTGTGAACTCACGAGCGCCGCGCGAATCGAAAATCACGTAAAATTCAATTAAAAATGAAATAATAAAAAAAATTAAACTTATGACGGCCGGAATCCCTCGGGTATTCAAAGACAATTATTTTCGTATATTTTTCATTAACTAAAACCAAGTATGTGCAAGTAATAGGATATTAGACGGATGTTTGGGATTTTGTTTGACACAGTAAACACCAATCGAAAAAAAACGGCCGGAAGCACTAGATAAATAACTGTAAAATGACATATATTTTTTCCAAATTTCAAGTACCTACTTGTGATTTGCGAGTAAAATACCCTATTTTGGGGATTCCCAGCCTTAACGATCGCAGACAAAGAGCGCTAACCACTGCGCCATGGCTTCTCGAAAACTAACTAAACCTACTCTACATTTAGGTACTAATCTATGAGTCACTCTAATGACATTAATGACTAAGATTAGTAACTAAGTAGTGGAAACTAGGTCTTATTTCATTGTTTTTTCTGAATTATCCATTCGTTTCTGTTTTTTTTCGCATTGAATCGTTTGGACTTCTTTACTTCTTAGTTCTTACTTTACATTTTATTGTTTCGTCTTGTTATGCTTGTAATGAGCAATACTGCATTGCAGAGTGTCGAAATCACTAAAAACTTGCAGATTGGCATTACTGATGTTTCTGCATCTCGAGAAACAAATTAACAAGAAGAAACAAGTCAGAAAGAGCATGTTCATTATTATGTTTTCCACACAATAACATTATTTTCAAATACCTACATAGGCATCAATCGCTAAAAACAATAAACCTTATGTTTCATTACTCAGTGAGTAGTAGCGATAAGTGCCATTTAAAAATCTGTCAAAATATAATCTTAATTTTTGTAAAGAAATATATATTAACTCTGTATTTGTATTTCTCTTTTTGAGGTCTATATTTTTGTACTTGAAAGAAATTAATTTGTACAGTCTAAACACCATGCCATAAGAAACAATGAAAACAATGTATTCCCATTTTTTAAAACGTGTTAATTGTCAACGAGTACATTTGACATTGAAAAAACACGTGGGAGGGTACACTGACCAACACATTAACGTTACCATCAGAGGAACTTCAGTCTTGCGTGTACGTAATAAGTGCTTATCTTACGTGAGCACCATAAGTCATCTGTACAACCGGTCTGAGAGGTGACCCACTGCACCCGAAACCCAGTGAGTGAATCATGCCAGGATCGCTCGAGATAACTGTACAAACTCCTTGGAACAAGAGTCAAGACTAATGAACGGGCAATAATAGTACCTATTGTACGTATTGTAGTAAGAATGTAGCAAAACTTAGCGGGTGACCGTAAAATGCTAATTTATGCAGTTTTTAGAGTTCCTTAGCCGAATGGCAAAAAACGGAACCCTAGACACTTCCAAAGTGGTAAAATATGTGTGTGGGTGTGTGTGTGCCCCCCCCCCCCCTCTAACTTTTAAAATATGAAAGTTAAAAATCTAATAAACAATATATGTTATAATTATATAACATATATTGTTTATTAGATTTTTAACTTATTGAGAGAGACCTATTAAGGTCTTATTTATTGAGAGAGACCTATTAAGGTCTCTCTCAATAAACACTTTCAACGAAAATTGGTTTGAACGAGACATAGTAGTTTTTGAGATAATATAACACATTTTCAAAAACCGCGAATATTACTTTGTCATTCATACAAACACTATAGAAAAACAAAGTAATTTTTTGCTAGCGCAATATTATTGTGGTATTTTGGCTAGGAACGGTAGAGAAGCGGTACGCTAAGTGGTTACGGAACCCTTCATGGGTGAGTCTGAATCGCACTTGGCAGTTTTTTTTTAAATAGATTACTGAAAAGGAAAAGAAAGCGCGGTTTATATTTTTCGATCTTTTTGTTTGTGATTTATAACCTTAGGTATCTATGACGTTTGTATAGGTAGGTATGCTATAAATTGTTTACAGTAATTTGTACCAAATAAACACTCCATCAATGTGATATTTTGCTTCTCAGCAGTTATTGAAAATCGACTGGTAGTATCATTAAATAGGTACCAATTCATTTTATTTGTATTATCTGCTTTACCTTTTTTAAATACTCGACACTCTCTTTGTGTAGAATTATTCTTTAGATATTCAAAATTCTATCCTGAAATTGGACACAAATAGTTTTATTCACCTTGCCACGTCCTTCCCGAGGCGTGGTTGCCTTCGATAAGGTGAATTAAGTACTATCCAGTAACAGCTGATTACAGAAAGTGTTTAGTCGGTAAGAGTCCGACATAACCCTTACAGCCATGGCTGTAATGGTATCCATGAGGATTCACTGCCTCCTTCCCCCGTTGTCCGAAAGGTTGCCGGACGTGCGATTATTTCAATAGGAAATGGTCGGACGATCGACGCAAAAAAAAACAAATAAATGCTTGCCATGCATAACATTTAAGGGCGCGTCTTAAATGTAATGCATTCGAAAATATATACCGTACCTGCTAAGCTTGAAATGCTATTGGCAGTCCATTAAAAATAAATAAAGTAAGTAATCACTTTTTTTATAAATCCCAGCAGCTTTGAACACAAATCGAAACCACTCGAACATAAGATTACTCATACAATTTCGTGGCACCTTCACGGGCCGTGGCTCTGTTTTTGTCCATCCGCCTATTTCGTACAAGGCGGCGCTCGGCTGCCTCGAAGATGGTGAAAAAAATTGCTTTTTCATCTTCAGCGACCTAATTAATTTATCTCGTTCGATGCACAAGAATGCACAAGTCATTATGTTAAAGTCACTTTTCAATTTGACGACTCTGTATGAAATATGACAGAGAGAAAAAAATAGCCCTTGGCGAGTTTCTTGCCGGTTCTTCTCGTTACAGGGCCTCCCGCCGTAGGATTTGCGAACCGATAGCGTAGCTTCATTGACAATCACAAGTGCTGTATCAGCCTAAAATGAATAAATGATTTTGCTTTTGATTTTGAATGAAAAAGAAGGAATTAAACCAGTTTTCACGGATTAAAACGGGTCATCATCATCAGTCGAAATACGCCCACTGCTGGGCATAGGTTTTCCCCAAAGATCTCTACAGTGATTGGTCCTGTGTTGCCCGCATCCATAAGTATGACGTAGGAAATAAAGTTTCGTTTATTGTTTCATGTTTTTGGATGATTCATCAAACAGACTACGTGAAAAATTAAGATACAGTTACAAGCAAATATTATGTTCATGGCTTAGGAAAACATTTAACAAAGAAACATAGCGAACCAATTAATGTCTACAAATCTGCATGAAGGCGTTACGAAAGGTTCCCACAGTTGTGATATGGACGCTTTTTAAGTTGATTTTTTACGGTTTTTTTGTAACAGAAAACATTGTTTACAATCTTTAAATGGAATATTGTATTTTTAAAATGAATACGGAAAAGTGTTTCAAAGCTTTCAGGTCGTGTAGCTTAGACAATGGCCTTGGAAAGAAAGTGGATTGAGTCTGTGGTTTTCACGGGTCACTCTACCGGTGTCTATGGTTCCGTCTATAGAGGCCGATCAATGAAGGTCGAACGGTGTTTTTTCTCAAGCCCACGCAGTGTCCGCATTCTAACAGCTCCACTATAGCATGTGTTCTGTTCATACAACAACAGTAAGTAGCAGAAAAAATTAACGCACACATTTACTTTTAATCAATGGTAGTGAAAACGCCTCCGTAGCTCAGCGGTCAGAGCGGTCACCCACCCGGATAGCGAAAGGTCGCAGGGTCGATTCCTCCAAGAGCTAGTTATGAGGCAGGTCGTTATATTCTAGTAGGTATTCAAAATATTTGGAAATTGTAGTTAATAAATAATTTTTTTGAGGCCTGAATGACATAGATAGACGTAGCACCTCAGACAGAGCAAGAACTGCAACAAAATATCATCATCATCATCATTTCAGCTGAACGACGCCCACTGCTGGGCATAGGCCTCCCCCAAGGATCTCCACAACGATCGGTCCTGCGCTGCCCGCATCTAGCGGCGCACCGCGACCGCCACCAGATCGTCGGTACTCCTTGTAGGGGGCCTGCCCACGGAACGTCGTCCGGTTCGCGAAACAAAATATACAACGTGTTAATACAAAATAGTTTGTTCAGAATCGACAATAGAATTGATTCCACGCATTTTTGACACGGGTTAAGTTTTTCAAAAAAAATAATTCATTTTTTGCCGCTTAAGGTTGACTTCCGAGCATCGCGGCCGATCGCAGCCGCGCGCGTTCGATCGCGTGCGACTGACGCGCGCGGCTGATGCGACAATAGTCAGTGTATGAAAATGTATGGCGCCGCTTCCGAGGTATGCGACAGACGCGTGCGGCCGACGACAGACGTCCGGCCATACGCGGCCGTAACTATAATGAAAACTTATTTGTATTGTATAGATACTAGCTTATCAAGACTAAAATCCATATTGTTTCTGACTTCACGCGTAAAAAAAGGAATTGCAGTCTCTTGAATCTCGGTGGGGTCGAAAACGCTTCGTACCGCCACAATGTCTGGTTTAGTATGAGGTCTAAAACGCCGCGTACCGCACCAATGGAAAGAATAGCTAATTCAGTGCCGCAGTGAGCGTGTTACAGAAAGGGCGTTTGTGTACTACACTGAATTTTACCGTCCGGCCGGCGGTCCGTTTTTTTACGGACCGGCGGCGGCGGCGTGGCATGAAACTAATACTTCCATGGGAAAGTGACAGGAAAGTGAGTATCTATACCTACAATACAAAGAAGTTTTCATTATAGTTACGGCCGTGTGCGGCCGACGTCTGTCGTCGGCCGCACGCGTCTGTCGCATACCTCGGAAGCGGCGCCATACATTTTCATACACTGACTATTGAATTGATATCCATAGATAATATTAGAATTTTTTGTAAAGTAAAATAAACATAAAATTTTTTTGGGATTTTTTTTCTATTTTATTTACGTTCTAAACACTTAACCTGACCACCTCCTGCTCGTTTTGCAGTTTGTTTCAAAACATCTTATATTACTTTTTCGATGACACCGATTATGTTAGCAGATAATAAATATGTACAAATAAATAAATAAACAATAATTGTATATGAATCTTACCGAAAAAATTTATTCACTTTTTGAAGTAAAGAATATTTTCACGCACATTTCTTCCCAAGTTGTCAATAAGCGAAAGGTGTTACATAGAACCCATCTAAGTGTTTTAAGAAATGCACAGATAAACAAACTACTTAAGTTATTAACAAACGTCAGCGGAAAGTGTAATGCAATTATCCAGGCCACTTGCACAGATTCACTGCAGTCACATGACGAGACACCTGGTTAGAAACGTCATACAAATTGCGCGTAACTGCTGTAATATCTCCACAATTTATCAGACACAAGACAGCATATAAAACGTAACAGGTGCACTTTGAATTTGGCTCTTATATCTAAAGAGATAAGGACATGCTCAAGAACCAAATGTGAATATTGATAGATTGTCGACTGCTCCTGAATGAGATGGAAAATAAATTAAAACTAACACAATGTGGCATTTTTCCCATTGCTCAAAAGCATGGATTTATACTGTCATTTGTTTCTATTAGATTCACTCTATAAATAATATTGAAATATATTTTATGTCTGCCCAACCACGAAACCAATTAGATAGATTGGACTTTGAAGAAGGGAGTAAGCTCTATGTGGCGATAATTTTGAGTTTTCATTGAGTGATAAAACTCATAAAGCGAAGCGAGAGCAGAAAATATGGATTTTCTATATAAGTGTATTTCAAAGGGGTCAATTGGTTTGAGCTTACGCACTGAGAGTTTTTATAAACTCGATAATGTAATGTTTTCTATACAAGTGTTCAATCAAGTCCTTTTTAAAATCTAAAATTTAATAGACGACCTCCGCGGTCTTCGAGTAGGTAGATAGATAGATAGATAGATAAGATCATTTATTTGCATCACAAACATAACATGCACATAAACAAGAGAAAAGGAAGGAGAAGCAAACCAACTACTTACTGACTAACAAAGCAGGTATATAATTAAGCAGGTATATGAGTGCATGTTTGTCACAGCGACGCAAAGAGGCAAAAGCTCAGCGTATATTTTGCCCCGAAAGAACAAAACACTGGTTTTCAGCTTTCGCCCGTAGAAAAACGCGAGGGGACGCATTAACAAAATCGGACGCCCTTTTATTAATTTAAAAATATCATCTTTTTAACAAAATTGATTAAAAAATAATAAAATATAAGTAATTAAATTTGATAAAATTGAAATTGAATTGAAAAATTGAATTAGTAAGTAAAAATGTAAATTTTCTAAATAATAAAAAAAAAACAAATAATAATAAGCCATTTAGTGTAATATAAATAAAATATATTATCATGCCTTGAATAAATAAAATAATTTAAATAGAGTAATTCTTGAATAATAATAGATTGATAGATAGAGTACGCGCTGGCTTTCAAGGTGCTGCATCACAGAGTTTCCAAGTTCGATAGCCGGTCAGGTAAATGTATATACCTACATACAAACTTTTTATATTTTCTCGTATCTGGGTGAATGTGGTATTGCCCGTCGTTGTTTCCAATTGCTATAACACTGAAGCTACAGCTATTAACTTTGGAATTGGAGCAATGTGTGAGATAGGTCCAATATTTATGTATTTTTTTACAACTGACCAAAACCAAAGTTTTAACCCCTCATAATTGTGGGCAGTACACATCGCGCGGAGAACCGATGGCCGTTGGGGCGGAGAGGTTCTCGAATGGCGACCGCGTACCCGAAAACATTTCGTGGGCAGGCCCCGTACAAGGTGGACCGACGAATGGTCAAGGTCGCGGGAAGCCGCTGGATGCGGGCAGCGCAGGACCTATCGTTATGGAGATCGTTGGGGGAGGCCTATGCCCAGCAGTGGGCGTCGTTCGGCTGACATTGATGATGATGATTCATTGTCATAGGTGCCTACCGAAACAGTCAATCAGTTGTAGCTGACCTCTCAAAGTTGAAACTAATCGCGCTCTATTGATGCACACACGTTATCGAGTGTTTGGTACGAGCCGGCACCGCTACATCTGGCCAGATAGCGATACGGACAATCCTAACAACAGACCAAAACGTTCAATATTAAACCTACAATCCTATATGTATGGGCTGAGTGTCGAATTAGAAATGCACGAGACGACAGACCAAAACGTAAAGGTATAAACAAACCTTTTCAGTACGTTGTTAGAGTCGATTTTACAATGCAGGTGCTCTGTATAATGCTGCAGATTAACAACAAACCAACCGCACAAGTTTATACCAGCCATCCGTCTGCACATATATTTTAAGTTGATTATGCAGTGCATGTGTAGTGTGTTACTGTACAGACTATTTTATTAACTGGGGTCAGTTTGTCCGTTTGACCGGTGAAGGACTTGATGTCACACTATTATCTGATCTAAATATGACTTTTGAAGATGGTTAGACAATATTTGTGTGTTAACCAAACCCTATGTTTATTACTTTAGAACTTTAGCATATCTAGGGTTGTAAGTTTGATTTGTTGCTTTTTTTCAAATGTTACGCTTTTATGTTTAAATAACTTAACAACCTTAACAACAACAACTTAAATACTAAAACTAACATTCAAAAACGTATAGCTGAAATACAAAAGTTTGCACCAATAAAATATGAAAGTGTAAAGCAAATATCACAAAGTAGTGGTCACCAAGAACACTTACTGATCCCTCATGTGAACTTTAATAAATTATTCGCACGCATTTCTCCGTAAATGATGAAATTCAAAGTATTGTTTTCTTGTTACATAAAGATTTACAACAACCATATGACAGGCATGTAGTAGTGTAGTATACATGCCTGTCATATGGTATATAGGCTATGTATACTCGTTTTAAGTAATGGCTTTATTGCATTGTGTTGAATAAAGATTCATTACTCGATTTGGTCCTCAATAGAGCTGTCATTGCCCTCGATATGAATCTGCCTGAACGATTCTGTTTATCTTGCTTACCTCATTTGTAGGAATTTCGTTGTACATTTAAGTACATTTACTATGTAATCTAGACTCTTGACTAACATATTGTCTCTATTTTAGCCTTAAGGTAGAGCCAAGAGGATGACCATAAAGATGGGGTTGAATTTTTAAACTACATCATCCTACTAATATTATAAATGTTAAAGTTTAGATGTTTGGATGTTTGTCACTCAATCAAGCCAAAACGGCTGAACGGATTTGCCTGAAATTTGGGACACAGATACTTTGTAGCCTGGAGAGGAACATAGGCTACTTTTTATCCCGGAAAAATATCACATTCCCGCAGGATAACATCGTGCAGTCCACGCGGGCGAAGCCGCGGGCGGAAAGCTAGTAAGTACTATATAGTTTTGAGTTTAAGTTTATCTCAGCATAAAGTGAATTATTTAATAAAGTAATGCTGATTCAATATTGTGACCTAGGATAGGCGCATTTGT
The DNA here is from genome assembly GCA_949710035.1 of Crambus lathoniellus. Classification (NCBI taxonomy): domain Eukaryota; kingdom Metazoa; phylum Arthropoda; class Insecta; order Lepidoptera; family Crambidae; genus Crambus; species Crambus lathoniellus. The sequence continues at coordinate 27,931,921 of OX453309.1, read as the reverse complement.
TTGTTTCCCAATTCTTCACCCAAACAATCATTTTAATTTCAACCCTTACAATATATTTGTTTACCAAAATCTATTAGTCTGAAAAATGGAAAATGAAGTGTCAATTATCAGTAAGTATTTACTTCATTTTCCATTTTTCAGTAACAAAAATTGCATTGTGAATGCAAAAAACTAAAAATTAAAATCTATTAGTCTTTCGAATTTATCTAGATAAAAAAAAACCAGATGTATAATATCTACCTAACCCAACCTTCGATAAATACGCAGTTATAGGTATACAAAATCTCTTACTCCTTCGAATGTATCTAGATTTAAAAACCCAATCTTCGAGAAATGCGCAGTAGATAATATATTATGACCTCTGTTTATCTTAAATTTGAGTCAATACGAATAGGTACACTTGTGACGTAAGTGAGGGGTTTCACGTATACGTTTATAGTTTGCGAGAAGTGCCAAGAAAAGCATCCTTGTTCATTTAATTTCCTGTGCCAATATATACAATTTACCTAAACTAATATTTTAACCTGAAAGGTGTTTGTTTGATCGTCTTATATCGGTACAGATAAATATTATAAAGATGGGACCGTTACGTATACTTATTAGAAAATATTTAAGTATTAAGTAAAATAAGTTAGGTACCCTTTAGATTTATATTTTTTAATTTCATTAACTTTCTTTTCGTTCGGAGACTCGTCGTGACCCCACAATCAAGCCGACTTTTCGGTTTTGTGGGTCAATATGTATATAGAAACCATTGCAACCCTTGTTTTTAATAAACAAATAAAAATAAAAATAAAACCATTGGCAAGGCCACAGGTTTATTTACCGTAAAATAATTAAAAAAATGTTAAAAGATTTTGATCGAGAATAAATCGAGAAATAAGTCCACGTAGTTATGATTAATTCTTAATACCTTCATTCACACATATACTATGATCTAGCCGTAATAATGATGTTAACAAGTCGTAGTCGTGATTTGTGCATTCAAAGCACGCAGCCCATAATGCAACCTTGAGGGACAACTGACTTAAGGCCTTACATGCAAATGGAAAAAAAACGTATTGTATGAAAGCCATCAATCAACGTTAAAAACAAGGTCTAGGACTAGAGTGAAATACATGCAGGTATTTGCGGGTACTTGTGCGTATCAACGTAGGTACCTTTATACGTGACTCTTTCTAAATTTTTTCCTGTCTCTATACTTACTAGTTCAGTGTTAGTTATCGTAAAACAATTACCTACTATAAGATTCTGTTTATTTAAACTATTTTCATCTGACAAAACTAAAATAAATAAATGCGTCTTAAAAAACTATTCATCTCATACAAGCTAGGTATATCTCTAGACTTTGTCAAAATGAATGTGTCAGCCGTAAGTGTAAGTATTTAAAACGGAGTTTAGTTAATTTTATAATTCCTCGCGCTTCATAAGTCTTTTTTGGGGATGTTTCTAAAAAAGACATCAACGTCATCACAATTACAAAACCTTAATATTCAAGGGCTTATTTTGAATGAAGAGATAATTTTGTTGGAAGGATTTTTAAATACGTACCTCCCTACTGAACTCAAGTGAAAAATTTGATATATTGTACCTGATTTACTAAAAATACAAGATATATAAAATACTTGCGTTTTTGTTTTTAATTTAGAAAAGTATTTAATATAATAATTACAACGTAGGTACTCATTACTAACTTAACACTGCTTAACAGTTTTTCTTTTGAATAACTGCATCAAACAATTTTGACGGATAGAAAAGGCCATAAAAAGCACCCTTTATTGATTTTACACGAACTTACACTTAAAATAATTGGCTAGATTACATTTTAATTACCTAAATAAATCTGCGAAAACGAAATGTTTTGTCACAAAACATATCAGTGCGTCCTCCCCACATCTCATTACGCTCTCTACGCATGAGTTACGTTTACGTCCACCCAATGTCGCAGGAATTTAATACCGGCGCGTGCGTCTACACTTTCGAATACATTTATAAGCCACATCATGTAAATATTATTTCTTAAATGCATCATTAGGAGTTTCAAATGATTTCGTGGTTGAATTGTGTTGAAAGTGTGCGTTTTGGCCACTTTCTAAGTAGTTAACAGAGCCCACAAAACATAATATTATCTTATCAACGTTGTTGTTTTTCGTGTTACATAGATTAAATAATAGTGATAATAGTGGTATGTAAGTTGGAATGGAGTATAATAATCACAAAATTAAGAGCTGCTTGGTACAGCCACAGGGTAAAAAAAACTACTATAGCTACTCATGTGGTACAGCTTTGCTGTAATGTCATTTGATGACAGATGACGAGTCCATTAAACTTGTATGATTAACGATGATGCAGTGGAAAGAGATGGAAAAACAGCAGAAATATTATGTAAAGTTACAGATTGCACGACGGCTGTCACTCCTAAAGAAAAACATGGAATACAAAATTATCAGGAAATGGGTAGGAGCACAGCCTTCTCTATCGTGTACAGTGGCACAATCTTTTCTGTTCCGGTGGCAGCGGGGCGCTATGAACAGTTTTCTTTTTTTTGTAGCAATTTTACCTGCCCTGACTTCTAAGACCTTCAGCCACCAGCAACGCTATGGTTGGACATCAACTTGACAGCAAAATGACATTAAAAAAAACACGCTAGTTTCACATTTTGGCCACCGGAACAGAAAAGTTTGTGGCACTGTAGAAGACGATAGAGACGGCTGTGGTAGGAGCCTATAATTATGTACTGACATTTGCAAACTGCAGTACTTATATCGTATTATAATATAAACCTTAACTATTAGGTATTAATTCATATATACCTAGTAGCAAAAAACAATAGTATCGCGACCTTCAAACATTTCAAAAACACAGCTTATTACACAAGACAGCGAACAATACTGAAGGAAAGATTCTACCCGAAACAATGGGCTACTAAAGATAGCAGATTACACTTGTTGAGACGACTCGAAAAGATATGAGAAGCAAATTCCAGCTCCAAAATAAATATACGTACTTACCAAATTTATCCACCCAAAATTACCAAATCCAAATGCTCTATGTAAATATTTCTGCGGTGGTGTCGTGTAAGGCGGGGGTCGTTCGTTACGTTCCCTAAAATATGGTTGAGTGAAGCGATGGCTGGTTCATGCGTCATGCTCGTGAACGGGTGCCATCAGTGGGATGGGTCTGCCCCTGACTGCTTGTCTCAAAATAGGCTGTCTTTATTTTAATTTTCAATGTTATTAATTTAATTTATCGAGGCTGGCTTTATGGCACTGCTTATTATTGACTCTTTTTTTTGTATTCTTAAGCTATTCAAAGTTTTATAATTGAGGTTTAGTATGTAGTAATTTATTTTAATATATATCTATTCCCTACTAAATACTTATCTAGTTGGTTGGTATCTCTTTTTTTTTAGTCTAAAAACCTTTTTAAATGTCTAGTGCCTAAAGCTGAGCGCAGACTTTAGTCGCGATAGTTTTAAGACATACCTACTAATGGCGCGCTCTCGCTTGCACGCGGAACGTGACACTATTCGTGCGTACAGCCGCTGCATTCATCGATTTGTAAGCCATTATCACGTCACAATTGCGAAAGTTTGGATGGATGTTTCTTACTCAATCACGCCAGAACGGCGTAACTGAACTAGTTTGGATGAAATTTGGCACAGTAATAGGTTATGGTCTAAACTAGCCTATAGGCCACTTTTCACTTGGGATATTATCACATTCCCAAGACAAAACATAGCTCACGCTGGCAAAAACGCCAGCGGAAATCTAAAAATAAAGAAAACTTTTAACATAGTTAGTTAGTTTAACAAAAACAAAAAAACTCTTTAATGTTGGAGGCATAATTCGAGTTACTTTGCGAGAATTTCAAATCTACTATCCCACTAATATTATAGTTTGATATTTGTTACTCAATCACGCCAAAACGGCTCAACGGATTTGCTGAAATTTGGGACATAGATACATTGTACCCTGGAAAGGAACATAGACTACTTTTTATCCTGGAAAATATCACAGTCGTGTAGTCTAAAGCTAGTACTCTTTAAATTTCTTAACTGACATTCAAATTTAAGAATAACAAGTGCCTTCCGTGCCGATATAGATAAAAACCAAAACACGGAAACGGTCATAGATTAGCGACAGCCATCTCGATTATCTATCGATGCTGTTGGCCCGATCGATTGGACTCGATTGCGCAAGCGCTTGCCCAATGAGCGCCGCGCAATTGGTTGGGCATGCTTTGGAAATTTACCATGTGTCAAGACTTTTTTTTATTTTTAAGGGGTATTGAATATGCCAACCCCATCGTAGTTTCCCAATACATGTACTTAACACAAACATTAAATATTATTTTAGTTTGTTATTTAAATTTTTACTTTTTTGCATTCACAATGCAATTTTTATGGTTGAAAAATGGAAAATGAAGTAAGGCGCTACTCGGAAAAATATGAACTTTTTGATTTAAAACTATAGGACGGTTACAGTTGTTACAAATCTGGTAATAAGATATATATTTCTTCATACCTTTATCTAGAATCGTATAGTTTCAAAAACACGATTTTATGATTTTGCCTCGACACTTTTTCTTTTCGAAAAGACCTCTAAAAATACGAAAAGTGAAGATTATTCTTAAATGGAGTTACTTACACTATTGGAAATTGGTTTAATTAGTGGACACCGATAATATTGAGGATCGTATAGAAGCATTTTTTTTTAAATCGCTTTAGTTTTTTAATACGAAGTGATTCTGTGTTTTTTTTGCCTAATCTGCAAAATCGGTCTCGCTCCCGCGCGCGTCGTTTTCTCATTGCTATCTCGCTTCAGCACATTTTTTCCGAGTATCGCCTTAAGTATTTAGAAAAAATCCCATCGGAGCTGGTTGTGAGACGGGTCGATTTTTTCTGAAAACTTCATTTTCCATTTTTCATTATTTTAGTTTTTTTTTACATAGACGCATCTTTGATTATAGATTAAACTAACTAAGATTTATGAAGTCTTCGATTTACCCTCCGATAAGATACTTTGGATCATCTTCGTCTTAATAGATTCAGATGGTAAAATTTTATAAAGACGTCTTTCTTATCCTTGTTTCATAATGATTAATAGCTACTCTTATCTGTAGTCGAGGCTTGTGCAGACCGCTCTAACTAATGTGATTTTTGGGTCTGCATCTTGACCGTTGGAGTGGAGCAAAGAAGTGTCTTCGTTTACTTATTTTACACGACCGGAAGCGGAGCAAAGAAGTGTCTTCGTGTACTTATTTTACACGACCGGAAGCGGAGCAAAGAAGTGTCTTCGTGTACTTATTTTACACGACCGAAAGCAGAGCAAAGAAGTGTCTTCGTGTAGGTACTTATTTCACACAACCGGCGGAATCAGCTCTACAGTACCGAGTTCTGTCGGTCAGAAGAAAGTTCCTGCAATGTCTCGCACTCTACAATCATGATACGGGAGATAGTAGAAGCCTCGTCAATAAAGACATAAGAAGACGGGTATGAAGACCTTTTTGATAGAGGCTTCTAAATTACTTATAAATAAAAACACCCTACTCCACCCTAGCTCTGGAAGGTACTTACCGCTTCTAAGTAGGCAGTTTATATGCCTCCCGCACGAATTACCTAATTGATCTCGCATCCGATGAACGACCCTTGAAACTTTTCCTTACCACCAATCATCATCACCAAACACATTTAGCACCGCAATCAATCCTCTGTTTCATAGTGTACCTACCTATTATTATATCAACACACTCCAATTCGTATCTCCCATTGTTACCGCTCCGTGTTACCCAAGAACATTTTTAGATCACATTCCTCGTAATAATTATGAACAGTTATATTGAATGGAAAAGCAATAAGTTTTCGTGTCGACCACGTAACCATTGCATCTTTACGACACAAAGAGAGATGCAAAACTAATGTAATTGATTCAACGCAATCCAATTCAATAGCAGTGAACGTGCGAGCAGTGAAGCTGCTCTTCAAACTAATTTAAGTAGCTCTTCTAGCTACGTTAATTAGTTTGAAGAGCAGCTAGGCCTTACCATAAAAATTTGCAGCCTCACAGAAAAGAAGTTAAGAGGAAACCTAGATAAATACTGTCTTAGGGCGCGTACAATCACAAGTACAGAAAATAATGCTCTAATTTCAAATAATCACGTCAGTCTCCCATACTAACGTAATACCAAAATAATTTAAATTGACTGTACTTGTGACGTTTATTTGGATTAAAATAATACCTACTTACATAGGTTTATAATAAAAAAAAAAATATCTACCCAATAAAAAATAATCCCAATGACATGTTTCATACAAAACTGCAATTTGCATTTATTTTTAGTTGGGTATTTAGGATTATTTATTACAAGTTACAACTAATACTTATAAACTGATAATACGTAAAAATAATACCACTTTTAATCAACCCATTACGGTTAAATCAACCCGTATTGATGTTGATGTGTAACTTATTTGTAGTTCCCATAGCTGACCTTACTTAGTACCTACACTTTATAAAATTTCCAAAGGGAACTAATCGAGAGTAGCAGTATAATAGAGTCGCAATTACGTACAATTCAGTTCTATTGACAGAGCCCACTGCCAGGTGTACCAAACCTCAGCGAAGTTTTATGTTAATTATTTCTAGGACTGGTTTTGTACGCCACGTGTATGTAAATTTCATTCCGATTTGAAGATATTATTGCGTTCAAATTATGTCACTGAGTGTATATTATATAAACATTGATTTTGTTGTCATACATTTTCAGTAAGTATTCATTCTTTCCGAGCTGATTTTTTTCCGTTCTAATCTAAATAAAAATTAATCGCCGAGTGTTTCTCGCTTAGAGAAATTAAATGAAATTATAAAATGATGAAAGATACATACCTACAGATAAATCGAGACCCAAAGTTGGTTATTGAATAAATTTTGTCCTGTTAATCCTATACGTAGGTAGTGTAGGTATTCGTAGGAATATATAAATATGCTGTTTGCACCCGTGGTCCGAGCGATTGAAACCGCGGCGCGGGCTACTAGTAAATAATAATGATGATTATTTGTCGATTTTAAGATTGTTACGGTATTCACAACTACAATTGAATAGTTAATCTCTGTTTACATATTATTACCTAATTGAAAATTAATATCTCGTAAAAGACGTTATTTAATTGCAATTAAGTAGTGATTATACAGCACGAGGTTTCCCACGATTACTTACAAAAGAACTTTGTTGTTCTTAGATTTATTCTCCTTAATTATATGGTTTGCAAACTTAAAACTGCATTCTATAGAAACGTATGTAAAATAAAAAATAAAATAAAAAAAGCCTTTACTACCACAAATTTCCATTTTGAAATAAATCTGTTTAAACAATAATATTTAAATGATAATTTACCAAATAAGTAAGTATTTAATCTAATTTAAATTTTATTATTTTCATGCAATATTCAAATTAATATATAAAAATTTATTAAAATTATTATTTTTTTTTTTAATTATATAAGATTTTATTTACTTTATTCAAATACATGCAACTATAATGTATATATATATTTATTTATTTTATATTTATATTTGTGGAAGTCGCCTCTTGGCGCAGGCCTCCCCCAGCTTCCTCCAGTGCTCTCTTTGCCTTGCTTGTCTTCTCCAGTCGGGTCCGGCTATTTCTTTAAAAACATCCTCCCATCTCTTTCTCTCTCGAGATCGTATCTCTCATTCGATATAAACGTATGTAAAAGACATTAAAACACAATATTATTTATCACAGATTTAAAACAAGTAAAGAAATAATACCTACCTATGAAATACTTTCAGGTTGACAACTCCTTCATTTTAGGTATTTTATTCTAATGATAATGGCACATGTTCGACCTTTACAACTAACTTTTAAAAGGTTTTTATGTGTACATACAATTTAATGTAAATATTTTACAGGGGCCTTACTGGGAACTGTCAAAAAAATTGTAATAACAATATTGTTAGCGAGATGGCACTATTCGATGTGTATAGCTACGTCCTGCAATCAACATTAGGTACTATAACATTGTTTGACAGGTCGTAGTAAGGCCCCAGATTTTAACCGCCTCTGTGGTCTAAGGTTCACACCACCGATTTCAGACCAAGAAGTCCCGGGTTCGATTTCCAGTGGTATTGTTTCCATATTGTATTCGGTTGGTTGGTGGTAGGACTTGTTCTTAGTCCGCCTGGCTAGCTACCACCACCTTATCTAAGTCTGACGCCATAACAATGATGTTTCACCATTATTGTGTTCCGGCAGTTATTAGAGATAAGTTAGCCAGTTCCTCAGTGATCAAGGATTCCGGGAGTAGTGCGCTTCCACCTTCAGCCTTATCACCACTTAACATCAGGTATGATGAAGGCTAAGTGCTACCCCATAGTGGATATAAAAAAGATCAAAGTTATATTATCAAAATAATCAATCGAATTCTGTTCCATGTCGGTGACACAATAGGGTATTTAAATTGTCTCTGTACCTATAGGTATTATTTAAATCTTTCGCGAGACGTCCTTTCGTAGGTACTAATTAATGGCAAGCTTATCAATTTCCTTGCCGTTTCTTCTCCTCCATGGTATTTATCGAAACCGGTCGTCATAACAAATACGTAGGTGTAGATAAAACAAATTAAGTACTTACATAACTTTAATGAGAAATCATAATATTTTCTACTTAAAGTTTTCATAAACACATTATATTTCTCATCAATCGTGATGTTGTACAATCACCGTTCCGTAAATACTTTTGTATGGCAATCATAAAAGCTCCATTGATCGGAAAAATAATACGGTCTGAGTAAATTCTGCACAAAAAGTATTTTGTCGGTTCCACCGCATCGACGATTGGATCTCTCGCTATAATTAGAATAGGCCCCCGACTGGTCTGCAAAGCAACAGGAAAACTTAAACATTGTAAACATATTTTTTGTGTTTGGATGTTTTTTAAAACATCATTATTGCTATAGCACTAAAAGCTCGAAAAAAACAGTCATAAACTTGTCATATCTCAAGACTTTTACACAAACCTACACGTAGGTACCTACTAAAAGATTTGTGGACAGAAAACAAAGACTTTTAATCAGCAACGAAAATTCATTTCCATTTATTTTTATTACATGTTTATAGTTTAATGGATAAGTAGATAATTTTCTTATATTTAAAACTTTATTTGACGTCAAAAAATAACGATTAATGAATCTGTAGTTTTTGATAATTCTTAAAGAAATATATAGGAAACTCAATGTGAAATAGGTAAGTAATACAGTACTGCAACAATTTCATAGCAAAGTTATGATAATCGAAGGCCCTTAAACTTTTCATCAGGAAAACTCTATTTACAATTAAGTTAAGTAATTAATAAAACAGTACGCTATCAAGGCCGTCTTCCGTAATCTTATACTCGCCAGTATCCGCTAGAAGCAACCAATTGGACACTATGCTTTCTCTATAATTGAACACGTTTTTTTTCGTGACAGATTGCACATTGATTGCATCAGTAACGGAATAAAGAGATCGGTTTAAATCTACTAAGATTGAATACAACCTATCAACTGCTGACCTCATTTGTCAAGGTCTAGCTGCACTGTGATCTTAATTTTGATCGGTCGTTTGAATGCAGTTGGCAGTTCGTATACAACGCTCACAATAGTAATGTGCACAGAAAACTACAGACCGTTCACCATGAGATGTCCCCTGCCTTGGAAATTGGCAGCATTGCCTACGGTGTAGCCAACAATAGGTATAATGTACCTTTTACCCCCCAATAGCTAATCTTGCATTGCTTGATGGAACACTTCACACTATAACAATCTGACAACAACAGCTGATCGGTCTGTGCATGAAAGACTATGTGAGCGCGCGCCCGGATTCAACTAAACTATCGACTCGCCCGATTAAAAATTACATGTGCGCGTTGGCTCTTAAAGCTAGGAGTATTCTAGACTTCTTGAAAGCCTCTAGGCTAAAAGAGTTACTTTATCGAGGTGGCGAGTCACAGCAGTTGCACTTGGAAAACGCTCAAATTATTTACATAGTAAGGGCTCTCTAGGCCATCATGAAAACCTTGGTATATGATGCCGACTATACTAGGATGCTGCGGAGCGTAGGCGGAATGTTCTAATTAGTGTAACGGTGCGCGGAGGCGATCTGCGGAACAGCATCGCCACGGACCATGAAACGGCAGCCGCTAATGCGCACCATGTGACGTGACTAACTACCGCAACCGTATGTGAAACGTGGAGATGAGATCAAGGAGGAAAATCGAGGAGCAAGATGTACGATGGAGCGAGCTTACCGAGAAGATACCTGTGCACTCTAATCTTGAAATCATTCGGGTTGTATGTTTTGGGAAACACAGACACAGACGCTCATGAAATTCATAAGCACAGTCCCCGAAGTACCTACAGTCTATAAAAAACCGACAGACAGGCGACTCTACGGCAACGTTGGTATTTCCAGGGTGTGTAGCTTACTCAACAGGTGTAAAATGAAGTTGAGTTGAAAAATGGAGGACGGTCGCGCAGTCAAGTGAGCAATACCAGCCGGCCTAGCATGAAACGCGCGATATGATATGGTACGGCATGCCGTCTTTCTTACACCTTAGTGGAGTAAGCAGGACAACTTGCCGTACCATATCATATCGCGCGCTATAAGCCGCTCATGCTAGGCCGGCTGGGACCGTACTCTGAAAAGCACATACGAAAATCCGGTTAGCCCCGTCCCTTACACTCGATTATGTCATGACTGGAGTGTGAGAGGGTTTTGCGTTTCAAAATATGCCCTCTGGGCCGGCCTGCGATCTGGCCGCTGGGCAGACGAAGTGGCTAAAGTTCTACGGGGGCTGATGCTGCCCGACTGGGAGGAGGTTGCGCTATGCAGGGAGTAGAGGTGCCTTATGTTGTCGGAGGCCAAGATCCACTTCGGGGTCAGTGCGCCATCGCAGCAAGTGAGTTGAAAAAAACCAAGACGCTAAAAAAAGGAGAACATGTAGGTATGACATATCAAACAGTCCCATGGTTCGAGGTATGAAAATTTCATTTCTATAGATACACATTAATTAACATGAGATAGAAGTAGGTAAACCACTGCAATAAATTGCAATGAAATAATTATAATGCAAAAACAATAAATTGCACACACAACCGTGGTGTCAGTTACAAAAGGTAAATCGACTATTGCTATTGCGAAATTATAGATTTACGAGTATTTATGCAGACTATCATAATGAATTAGATATTCGGCTGATTGCAATTGCGCCATTTATGAATCGACTAAGACCTAAATCATAAGAAACCATTTAGTTTAACTGTTAACCGTGACAGAAGCATTTCATCAACAAACATTCGATACGCAGCAGGAGTCGAATCTCCTGACCCCATGTTTCGAATGCGGCCGTTTTACCAATGAGCCCGATCGCGTTATTTCATCATATTTCTTTTATTAGGATATCTGGAGTCATCTTCTTCTTTCGTGTCGATGGTTGTATGACTTTAAACAACCGCAGTAGGCTCAGTATCAGACCACAGGCAAAGAATATATACACTATGCCACAGGACGTCAAGTGTAGTGGCAGCCCTATTTTTCAATCCAGGCCATCCTGTCTGACTTGCCAATTATAAATTCAAATATTAATCAGCAAACACTAGCAACCCACCCCGGCTTCACACGGGTGGAATGTAGATTCTCGGCGTGTATTATTCTATATATTTAATATTAAATAACAAATAATCTATACTAATATTATAAAGAGGAAGATTTGATTGTTTGTTTGCATCGAATAGGCTCCGAAACTACTAAACCGATTTAGAAAATTCTTTCACCATTAGAAAGCTACATTCTTCCCGAGTGACATAGGCTATATTTTATCACGATATTCCCACGGGAACGGGCACCACGCGGGTGAAACCGCGAGGATCCGCTAGTAATTAATAATTTGATACTCTTGTGTTAACTGACTGACTGACAGACAACGCACAGCCGAAACTACTGGACTCAAGAAGCTGAAATTTAGCAAGTATATTCCTTGGGGAATCCCACCCCCTAAGGGGGTAAAAAAGTTCGTCAGAGTTTGTATGAAACCTTTGTGAATTCGTATCTCAATTCAACGGGGACGAAGTCGCATGCGAAGCGCTAGACTAATATATAAAATTCTCGAGTCACAGTTTTTGTAACCCAACTCCTCGGAAACGACTTGACCGATTTTGATGAAATTTTGTGTCATTGGTCTGAGAATAGGTCGTATACTATGCTCTAATTCGAGGCGCATTTAGTACTTACATATAAACACTCTGTAGTCTTGAAACACAGTTTAATTATTTTTACTATTATGCATTCACAATGCAGTTTTTAGTACTTATTGAAAATTAAGTATTAGAAAAATAGACACACATACATGGCGCCACATACCAGTAAAATAGATGTTATTTTATAGATCAATGATGCTCTCTATAATGATAATTAATATAATTAATTATAATTTTAATTGCTGAGGCGTTGAAGTCTTTTATATGCAGAATTTACAAAAATAAGGACCGTAGCAGGTGGCAATCCATAGTCTCTGCCTACCCCCGTGGGAGACAGGTGTGAGTGTATGTATATATACAATACATAATACCATATATTATATGGCTTATGGCAAAGGAAACCAAACAACTGCTGTATATTGCACATTTTAACAGTTTATATGAAAAACCTATGCAGTAAAAAATTGGCAGTTGAAAAACTTCGCAACTATACTTACTGGTATGCACCATGCAGTATATTATGTAGTTGCGAAGTTTTTCAGGGAAGTTTAAACCAGAGCTTTTCAAACTTTTTTTACTGTGACGTCTTTGGGAATAACCAATTTATTTAAACAATACGCTTTATTTAAAATTTATATTTGATAAATCAATTGAAGAATGCTAAAAGATCCAAAGCAGATTGTTTATCACTCGAAAACTTTTGTTGGACACTGGTTACTAAACAATGCAGAGCAAAACAAAAAGTTAATGCTTAGGTAAATAAATCTTTTCTTTCTTTTTAAAGTTACAAAATCGAAATTAATTAAAATTTCTTATCAGAAGTTCAAATTCTATGTATTTCGTTCAGTAATCATCAAAACAAATTGTTATAAATAATTTATGATACTTATTCAAGTTTTTACTAAATATACGCTACGTGTACGTGTACGTACTTAAAAGTGTCATAAATATCTGTTCAAGAATTCAATACGAGCGACGATATAATGAGCATTCCTTTATTAACACAAACAGGCCGTAAAACTTTCAAAACACGTGCGTTTAAAACGTAAAGAGCATTGTTTACAAAATAAAAACGTGTTCTACGCTACGCCTTTGACAATAGTAAATTACGTACAAAAGTTTTGCAATACCCGCACTTTTCATTGACATTGACCAGTTTCGACATTCCGGAGCTGGCGATCACCAAAACTCGTATATCAACAATTTTTTAATTTCCCTAGCGACAAAAGCGCGCCAACAAAAAGAGGTGAACGCGCTCGAAAAATAAAAGGTTTAATAAAAACAAATGCACGTGTTTACCTGCGCTGCGGCTAGGTCCGGTTCAGTCCACAAACAAAACACCTCACTTGCACAATCCACAAAGAGTCGGTCACTTAAAAATTGAGAGTAGTTACTTGGTATTATAGGTATAATAACTCGATTCTTGATTTAGCAGTCACTGTAATTACGCGTGCGGAGCGACGGGCGCGCGCTAGGCAACTGACGGCCGGCTGTCCGGCAGCGGGCATCGTTGTCAGGCTGAGATAATGATTGCATACATACAGCCACACTGGCGTGTTAGAAAACGTATAAATCGCATGGATGCTGTGTTTGCCAATAAATTATAGGTAGCCTTGATACGGCAGAAAGCGCGCCGCTCGATGGCGTGCGTCCGATGCATGAGTGCAGTTCTCGATACCCCAGAACGGTCATTAAGAGAGCGGTAGAAAATAACAAGCATAGTAAACACTGGCAAATATCTCCAATGTAGACTTGATATTCATAACTTTGATCTAGCTAGTTAGAAGCACTTTTTAGAGTGTTCACAGAGTTTTCACAGACACACACACACACTCACGGCATGCATGCAGAAACAATTATTTTCTTTTTCATAGTTATATTATTTTTCCCCAAATGTTTCTCCTGTTTGTACTTCATCCGAACCGTCCGCTATAACTGTTTTACAATCGCAAATTGGTCCCTGCGATTCAGGCCTAGAGTCTTGTGCAGAGACCGCTGTGAAACTTAATTATAAGGTTCCTTAATGTTTTCTTTAGACAATCCTGTTTTGATAATTCATGTAATGGAACATTTTGCATTTAAATAAATTATTTAATTTATCTAAGAACATTGACATCATTGATCCGTAGTATAAATGCATTTTCATTTCAAATAGTTAGTTAACGTGAAGGAATGCTGTACTCAATATCTCGAACCCGTTGCTTACCTACTCGTCAATTACCTTAAGGCGATAATCGGAAAAATTATGCTTAAGCGAGATAGCAATGAGAAAACGACGCGCGCGGGAGCGAGACCGATTTAGCCGATTACGCAAAAAAAAACACAAAATCATTTTGCGATTTTTAAAAAATGCTTCTATACTTACGACCCTAAATATTATTGGTGTCCACTAATTAAACCAATTTTCAATAGTATATGTATCCCCATTTAAGAATAATCTTGATATTGCTTATTTTTTAGAGGTATTTTCGAAAATAAAAAGTGTCGAGCCAAAATCATAAAATCGTGTTTCTGAAACTATACGATTCTAGTTAAAGGTATAAAGAAATATATATCTTATTACCAGATTTATAAAAACTCTAACCATCATATAGTTTTATATCAAAGAGTCCATACATTTTCCGAGTAGCGCCTTAATACGCAGCCCAGTAGCTTAAAAAGACACAAACAGAAGCATTAGATTGAAGTCAGTATCCGTTTTAACCGCCTCTGTGGTCTAGTGGTTCACACCACCGATTTCAGACACAGAGGTCCCGGGTTCTATTCCCAGTGGGGGTACATATTGTATTCGGTTCGGTTGGTGGTAGGACTTGTTCTTAGTCCGCCTGGCTAGCTACCACCATCTTATCTAAGTCTGACGCCATAACAATGATGTTTCCAGCATTATTGTGTTCCGGCAGTTAGAGATAAGATCAAGTCAGTTCCTCAGTGATTGAGGATTCCGGGAGTAGTGCGTTTCTACGTTCAGCCTTATCACTACTTAACATCAGGTGTGATGAAGGCTAAGTGCTACCCCGTTGTGAATTAAAAAAAACACCTTCAATGTGAACTGAAGTCCCCGGTTTGATTCCCAAAAAATTCTATATTGAATCTCGTCTGGGTGTTGGTCGCCAGCCCGTTTATTTCTGATTTTCACAACACATGCTATAACTTCTAACTTACTGACCTACTTAGGTACTTAATTACTTTTGGTTTTTTTTTACCTTAAACCATATCTTTTAAAGCGAAATGTTACATAAATAGGCTGTAAGTACGTACCCCTCTTTTACAATTGGGCTATGCGGATTTTATTTTAAGGCAGTAGTTTCATACATACTAGGTACTTATAATTTTGCGTTAAAATGAAGATTACCTACTTTAACGTCAGTCCAACGTTGCGGTTTCCCAACATCGCAACGAAGCTGCGTAGCGAAACCATCCGAACATCATCTGTGACGCAACACCATAAAATTCATTACAGATGGTTCACTTCAAATCGATCTGACATAATGAAATAATTTCAAACGCCTGCGAAGCATCTACGAAAATATTTTACTATATTCTGTTAGTAAAAAAAACTTGTGATAATCAATTTCGTAATCGACGAGAAACGCGGTGCCCCTACCGGGTATAAACGGAACTAAAATTTCCCATACATTCAGGGCATTCACGGATTTACCTGATGCAACTTTGATGCAACCTTTGAGTATTCAAAACGATGCAACGAATACCGATAACAAGATGGTTGTGCTCTCAGATCATAATACTATACTAGGTTTGTGCTTGTCCTTCTGTACAAAGCAGAAAAGCAAAACTGTTATTCATTTTTCTTTTTAACATTTTACTATGTTTCTTCGGAAAAGCCTAGCTTTCAAACCTCCATAAAATGTCGCCATCGAATAAAGAACAAATTTCAATGCTTCTTTCTTATTGTATCTTCTTTTTATTCCTGAAATTTTGTGACAAAAAAAATATTCAAAGGTTAGGTCATTTCATACGCATAGACGATCAAAGAGCATGTAATCACTACGTTTAAGAGACGGGTCTTTCCATAAAGTTAATATACCTATCGCATAGATGTATTATTCCTGTAGATGGAGCATAAGAAAATGAACAATTCCTTCTATAATCGACTCTCGTCTCTCAAACGGCGACATGTCGTGTGTTAAAAAGAGATAACAATAGCACAACGTGTGCGTCTTAGTGAGCTGCGCGCCACTTGAAAGTAAACGTCATGTTTGTTTGTTAACCAGCTGGTTAACAAATGCTTCAGAAAGAAAAGCTTTTTTTGTACAAAAATATAGAAAGATTTGATGGTGTGGTGCGGTAAATCTGTTGTTTGTTAAGAATGGCCTGTACTGTTCCCGGTTATTCAAGCAGAGTGAGTGTTTTGAAAGAGAATAATGAACACATATCATTTCAGAGGTAAGTCACACTCATTGTTTTGTGTTTTTGCGAACACATTTTTATAGCTTACTGGTCCGTATTTGCAAAAACTAAATCGCTGTACGTGTATATACAGTTTAACATTGACTTGGATGAAGAAAATCGGGTGTATTTAGGCTAAAAATATATAATTTAAAGCCAATTGGGATTTTTTGACATTTGACCAACCTGATAGTGTTGTAGTCCGATTTTATTATGTAATATCGATAAAAAATGGTAGTGTTAACAATTTTGTATTTAAACTTAATTTTTCTCAATTCTAAACAGATTTCCCACCGCCGCGCCGCCGTCGATGTAAAGGAAACGTAAATAAGAAACGTAAGAAAAGGCGACGATTGGAGACCTTCGCAACAAACAAGAATATGCTCGATGCACTTATTGTGTTGATGCATAAATTGTGGATTTATACTTAAAAAATTGAATACATTAAAAGTATAAAAATTAGCGTGAAACCTGTATTTTTTTACTTGATATCATTCAGTAGATTTTTTAATTTAATAAATTGATTAGAAATCTCGTTCAGTTTTACGACTACACCTCCTAGTATAAATAGTATAATGAGTCACACCAATGATTTTTGTTATCAGCATATCTAAAAAATATGTTACTCGAGAAAGAAGAACATGTTTTTATTTTTTTCCTATCTTTAAAAATGACTGAGATATTGAACGTTAAAGTACGGCCTCCGTGAAAAATTCGGGTGAGCCAATGGAATTAACGTGTGACGTCACATCGCGATTGAGAGTTGGCGCTTCCGTATTTCTCCTTTTTAGAGTTGCGCTCTCACGGTTCCGCAATAAATTTATTAATTTTTCTTATAATCTATCAATGATCAATTTTATATTGAGCCCATGTGAAAAAACACCTTCAAAAACATAAGTAGTTTTTTCGTGGTTAATAAATTAAATCAACTTTCGTAATGGCGGGCGGTATTTTGTCAATATGAATAGCAACCGTCAAACTTCGATCAACAATAACACGAAGCCGTCAAATGGACAGTAGGTGACAGTTTTAGAGTGCGGCTGCGCGCGGTCGAAATCGAATACTAATCATTTACCATAACCTTAGAACGAAGAAAATGTACTGTAACTAGCACCAAAAATGCACCAGTTGCGCGAAGATTGCGCACGGACGGACTCTATGTAGGTACAGTTGGACGGAAATAACCCGCAGCAGCCGCAATCGGAGATGTCACTGCGACATGACGTCATCGCAATAGCGCACAAGGAAAGCAAATTTACAAAAGCTGGTGAAACTTTACAACGCTGTAACTTTGGAAATCCTGGACAGATTTCGATGTAACAAGAACTGTTATTACTTGCACGAGTACGCGCATTAAATGCAGTAATTTTTATAGTCATATTTTGATGTGTTGGTGTGACTCATTATCATCATTATCATATTAATGTCCTCACTGCTGGGCCTTCCCTGTGCAAGAAAACACCACAGGTAGAACGGGCCATTAGTGCCATAACCCACCACGCGAAGCCAATGCGGATTGGTGGGTGAGGGTGCCAACGACTGCTAATGCAACCGGGACCAACGGCTTAACGTGCCTTCCGAAGCACAGAGGAGACCGAGATAATAAAGTTTTGGTCACCATTCAGATGTGTTCCAACCGCAACGAATGTTGCTTAACGTCAACGACCGGATGCAGAATCCGCGTACCAATGAGCCATCGATCTCAAGTATAATTATAGTACCTAATTCATATTTGGCACTGATTCAAAATTAAAGGGCTTGCTTAGACCATGAAGCTGTACAACTTTCTCTTTGGACCATAGCATACGTCAAAATATAAAAAAAAATATTCTGCCACACTAGATCGATCAGCTGAGCGTGCGCTTTTGTCTGGAGGGAAGAAATTTTTGCCATATTCGACCTATGCTGAAGTTTCATAGCATAAACTAAATTCTAAGGCCGTGAGCACTTTGGACACGATTAGTACTAAAGACTGACAGAAAAGCGGATTATGAACCACCTAATTACATTAAGTCTAGCCGCATTGAAAATCGCGAAGCGCTCTATTCAATGCGGCGTACTTTCGATCAGCCGTATTGAATACGGCGTATCTTGAATCCGCCGCATTACAATGCGGTGCTGTTTTCCAATACAGCTAGTTGCTATGTAATACGGTGAAATATACAATACGCCTGCGATATATACATATGCATTGTAATTTTATGTATCGCATTGCATTCAAATTATTTTTAAATCTTTTATCGATAACTTGTTATAAAAAATTATATTTAAAAAAACCTTTTATTTAAAATCAAGCTTTTATTCAAATGTCCTAAAAATAATAAAATAAACTGTGTATCAAGTCAAATCCAACAAACTTATTACATTAAACAATTTATATGTTTTAAAAGCTTGTCGCTTTAATTTCATATGTCAAATATAAGTTAAAGCATTTGTGTTTAGTGCAAGCCCAGTAACAATAAAATCTCGCGACAAGCTTTTAAAACATATAAATTGTTTAATGTAATAAGTTTGTTGGATTTGACTTGATACACAGTTTATTTTATTATTTTTAGGACATTTGAATAAAAGCTTGATTTTAAATAAAAGGTTTTTTTAAATATAATTTATTTTTGTATTTTTAGTTATTGGACATGTTTCAGTTTTTCAGAAAAAAAATCAGCTGTTCTATACATTTTCATCTATTCGAATTAAAGTTTTCTATGGAACAGCTGATATTTTTTTTCGCGTTTCCAATGTTGGTACCATAGTAATAACTCTTTGTATGCGTGAGTACATTGACCCCTTAAAATTATGTGCACTATTTAGGAAGGACCTTATATATATTTTACCACCAAATAGAGATTGTAGATTCTTACTATAGACACACACATAAGTATTCATTAAATACAAGGCATATTCACATAGGTATAAGAGAAGGTAGCACTGTTTTACGAACAAGAATAGAAAACACAAATTAGACTCAATAAGACAAAAAGTTCCAAATAAAAATGTGTGTGTGCCGTGCCGCAGCAGTACCTACTCAATGGTCGCAGCTCAGCGTCATATTACTTGTCTTGCAACGCAAGCAAACGCTGATTTTCAGTTGTAAATTTTAGTAAGTATTTAAAAAATAAATACTAAAGAACAAGACACATTTAAGTTTCTATCAAAGTTGATAAACATAGTACTTACATAAAGAAAAAAAGGATATTTCTTTTCTGTAGGTAGACTATGGTTGTATTAACTTGGAGCCATCTGTCGTTGACTTTAGTGAACTATTTATGTGCAACTAGCGGCCGCCCGCGGTTTCACCCGCGTGGTTCCCGTTCCCGTGGGAATATCGGGATAAAAAGTACATATAAACCTTCCTCTTGAATCACTCTATCTATTAAAAAAAACGCATCAAAATCCGTTGCGTAGTTTCAAAGATTTAAGCATACAAAGGGACATAGGGACAGAGAAAGCGACTTTGTTTTATACTATGTAGTGATATACTATGTAGTGAAGTGACACCTAGTAGGGTCTGATTAAAGCAACTTCGCGTTTTTTGCTTCTTTTTAAAGTTCGTTCGTTAGTTCTTATAGCCGCTACACACGTCCAGACCAGACCTAACCGCCGATTTGGTGCGGACGAACTTTGCTGTAAAGCAAATATAGGTAATCCGTGCTACACACGTTCGTACCAAATCAAAATCAAATCAAATCAAAAAATCAAAAAAGCTACACCAAATCTGGCCTTGGCGAAGGCTTTGTATCACATCACTGGACAAGGCCTTGTATCACATCACTTTTTCTTATCAAATACCCACAGAAATCACCTGGATTTGCCAATGCAACGGGCTTGTAAAGAAAAAGACCTATAAACAAAAAAAAGGTCTTGGATTTGAAAAAAATTTAACGGTAGGTACCTGTCACAAAAGAATGACGAAAAATTCTTCAAAACCATTTCGAGTGGCCTGTAACTGACAGGGAAACTTTTAATTAAATGTAAATTTTTTAAGTAAGTAATTGAGAAAAAGCCTAAGTATAGGGACTTTAAATTAATGTTTTAATAGAAATAATAATAATTTTCAATTCTCATGCTCTAAAAGTACGCAAATATAGCCCTACGAAGCGGGACTAAATAACCACTTTAGTCCTTAGGGAGTAAAATGTAATCCTAATTTCTTGTATGCATGAGATGAGATGAATTCCTGATTATAGCGCCTTAAAATCAAATAATACGCGTACATAACTAAGGGTTGTTTTATTTTAACTATATCACAGTCACGATGTTGTAAGCTCCCAGTCGGCTCGAGGTATCGCACGAATCCATCGCTGACGCAGTGTTCCTCCTTCGGGAATCCAAATCTTTCGAGATCCAAGGTTTCATAAGTAATTTCCAACAATGATCACGTATTTATATGCACTAATTATACAATAGATATTGTATTAAAACACCCAAACAGCAATCAAGAAAATCAAACAGCAACGTTTCTTGACATGACCAAAGAGTATTCCGACTTGCCACATCCAGATAAAAAAATATCCAAAATGTGCAAAAATAATAATTTTTCTTTTTATTTTGTAACAAGCAAATTTAAACAAGTTGTTAAATAAATGCGTGCAAAATCCGAGAAAGTGTTTTATTTAAATGAACAGTTCGCGCAGAAATCTAAGATGTGAATTGAATTACGGCGAAAGTTATTTTTTTTTTATATATTATATCAAGTTAAGCCTAGTCAACGAAGAGATATAGAGGGAAATGTTTGGAACACAATTTTTGACTTTGGAACTTTGTTTGGGCTAAAAATACTGTATATATTTTACCGGCCAAACCAGATTTCAGGACAAACTAGTTTTTCCTAGGCCAAACTAGTTCATCGCGTTGACATTTCAGAGAGCGAGTTTGCCTCGGAAGTCCTGTAGAACACGTGATTGGTTAAAATGGTTGTTATTTTTTTTTGTGTCATGTCCTAAAATCGGGTTGAAAAAAAAATGAGACCTTCAAACCGCCCCCCCCCCCCCCCCCCCCCCCCGGATTAAGGGCTACGGGCGGGGACTTTTGCTATGTTTACCTCCTTATTAGCCCAAACAAAGTTACAAAGTCAAAGATTGTGTTCCAAGCATTTACCTCTATACTGTTTTTTGAGTGTTCGTTGATTTTTACTTCCACATAATTTGAGAGTTATCGCCTAACCTGGCAACACTACACGATTGTTTGTTTACACAGCCATCTCTATCGTACGATAGAGACGGCTGTGTTTGTTTATATAGAACAAAGGGTAAAGTGTATAGATCAACAATCTTTTCTGTTCCGGTGACAGCAGCGCTGGTTGGACAGTGCTACTTGACAGTAAAATAACATTATGAACAAAACACGTTAGTTCCAGTTTTGGCCACCGGAACAGAACACGTTGACGTAATCGACTGCAACGTTGCCGCTTTTCCAAGGAGCATGGCTTGTTACAAGTGCAACGAGTGAGATAGAAGATGGCTTTGGTCAAGCACGTGTCAAGTAACCATCACAACAAAACAAGAATATAGTACTTGAAAATTTGCAAGAATTCTGAATTGATAACTATACTGATTATATATTTAATTGCATTGTCATCGGAACTAAAGGTAAATTCCAAATTTCAGCTCAATCGGACATTGGAAAGTGGGTCAAATTTAGCTCGCAAGATTTGACGAACGGACATGCATACATACATACACTGCAAGTTAAATAAAAGCTTGTAAAAAACCACAGCACTATCATTGCATCATCATCATCTAGCATTGCATAGTCAAAATGGAGACATTCACTAATTACGACGCAACAGATTGACATGTATGTCTCTTTCTATCTTACGACAATTTGATAGTGTTAGAAGGGGTAAAGGATGGGTGAGTTATAGCTTATTTTTGTGATCCATCTACAGGAATAATACATCTATGACCTATCGCATAGATGTATTATTCCTGTAGATGAAGCATAAGAAAATGAACAATTCCTTCTATAATCGACTCTCGTCTCTCAAACGGCGACATGTCGTGTGTTAAAAAGAGATAACAATAGCACAACGTGTGCGTCTTAGTGAGCTGCGCGCCACTTGAAAGTAAACGTCATGTTTGTTTGTTAACCAGCTGGTTAACAAATGCTTCAGAAAGAAAAGCTTTTTTTGTACAAAAATATAGAAAGATTTGATGGTGTGGTGCGGTAAATCTGTTGTTTGTTAAGAATGGCCTGTACTGTTCCCGGTTATTCAAGCAGAGTGAGTGTTTTGAAAGAGAATAATGAACACATATCATTTCAGAGGTAAGTCACACTCATTGTTTTGTGTTTTTGCGAACACATTTTTATAGCTTACTGGTCCGTATTTGCAAAAACTAAATCGCTGTACGTGTATATACAGTTTAACATTGACTTGGATGAAGAAAATCGGGTGTATTTAGGCTAAAAATATATAATTTAAAGCCAATTGGGATTTTTTGACATTTGACCAACCTGATAGTGTTGTAGTCCGATTTTATTATGTAATATCGATAAAAAATGGTAGTGTTAACAATTTTGTATTTAAACTTAATTTTTCTCAATTCTAAACAGATTTCCCACCGCCGCGCCGCCGTCGATGTAAAGGAAACGTAAATAAGAAACGTAAGAAAAGGCGACGATTGGAGACCTTCGCAACAAACAAGAATATGCTCGATGCACTTATTGTGTTGATGCATAAATTGTGGATTTATACTTAAAAAATTGAATACATTAAAAGTATAAAAATTAGCGTGAAACCTGTATTTTTTTACTTGATATCATTCAGTAGATTTTTTAATTTAATAAATTGATTAGAAATCTCGTTCAGTTTTACGACTACACCTCCTAGTATAAATAGTATAATGAGTCACACCAATGATTTTTGTTATCAGCATATCTAAAAAATATGTTACTCGAGAAAGAAGAACATGTTTTTATTTTTTTCCTATCTTTAAAAATGACTGAGATATTGAACGTTAAAGTACGGCCTCCGTGAAAAATTCGGGTGAGCCAATGGAATTAACGTGTGACGTCACATCGCGATTGAGAGTTGGCGCTTCCGTATTTCTCCTTTTTAGAGTTGCGCTCTCACGGTTCCGCAATAAATTTATTAATTTTTCTTATAGTCTATCAATGATCAATTTTATATTGAGCCCATGTGAAAAAACACCTTCAAAAACATAAGTAGTTTTTTCGTGGTTAATAAATTAAATCAACTTTCGTAATGGCGGGCGGTATTTTGTCAATATGAATAGCAACCGTCAAACTTCGATCAACAATAACACGAAGCCGTCAAATGGACAGTAGGTGACAGTTTTAGAGTGCGGCTGCGCGCGGTCGAAATCGAATACTAATCATTTACCATAACCTTAGAACGAAGAAAATGTACTGTAACTAGCACCAAAAATGCACCAGTTGCGCGAAGATTGCGCACGGACGGACTCTATGTAGGTACAGTTGGACGGAAATAACCCGCAGCAGCCGCAATCGGAGATGTCACTGCGACATGACGTCATCGCAATAGCGCACAAGGAAAGCAAATTTACAAAAGCTGGTGAAACTTTACAACGCTGTAACTTTGGAAATCCTGGACAGATTTCGATGAAACAAGAACTGTTATTACTTGCACGAGTACGCGCATTAAATGCAGTAATTTTTATAGTCATATTTTGATGTGTTGGTGTGACTCATTATCATCATTATCATATTAATGTCCTCACTGCTGGGCCTTCCCTGTGCAAGAAAACACCACAGGTAGAACGGGCCATTAGTGCCATAACCCACCACGCGAAGCCAATGCGGATTGGTGGGTGAGGGTGCCAACGACTGCTAATGCAACCGGGACCAACGGCTTAACGTGCCTTCCGAAGCACAGAGGAGACCGAGATAATAAAGTTTTGGTCACCATTCAGATGTGTTCCAACCGCAACGAATGTTGCTTAACGTCAACGACCGGATGCAGAATCCGCGTACCAATGAGCCATCGATCTCAAGTATAATTATAGTACCTAATTCATATTTGGCACTGATTCAAAATTAAAGGGCTTGCTTAGACCATGAAGCTGTACAACTTTCTCTTTGGACCATAGCATACGTCAAAATATAAAAAAAAATATTCTGCCACACTAGATCGATCAGCTGAGCGTGCGCTTTTGTCTGGAGGGAAGAAATTTTTGCCATATTCGACCTATGCTGAAGTTTCATAGCATAAACTAAATTCTAAGGCCGTGAGCACTTTGGACACGATTAGTACTAAAGACTGACAGAAAAGCGGATTATGAACCGCCTAATTACATTAAGTCTAGCCGCATTGAAAATCGCGAAGCGCTCTATTCAATGCGGCGTACTTTCGATCAGCCGTATTGAATACGGCGTATCTTGAATCCGCCGCATTACAATGCGGTGCTGTTTTCCAATACAGCTAGTTGCTATGTAATACGGTGAAATATACAATACGCCTGCGATATATACATATGCATTGTAATTTTATGTATCGCATTGCATTCAAATTATTTTTAAATCTTTTATCGATAACTTGTTATAAAAAAACCACAGCACTATCATTGCATCATCATCATCTAGCATTGCATCAAAAAGCTTAGACTAAATACTGAGGTAACCAGAGTATTAAGTCAAACTTCATGCATTGCATAGTCAAAATGGAGACATTCACTAATTACGACGCAACAGATTGACATGTATGTCTCTTTCTATCTTACGACAATTTGATAGTGTTAGAAGGGGTAAAGGATGGGTGAGTTATAGCTTATTTTTGTGATCCATCTACAGGAATAATACATCTATGACCTATCGGAATTAACTTTATGGGTCTTTCATAGAAAAAAAGTAAATTATCGTTTTGTATGGAAGTTATACTAAAACGGAATACCAACCACATAGCTGAAATTATGACGTACAGGGTTCCCAACATAATAACCGAAATAGTGATGTACCAGTCGTGGGATTTTTTATCGATGGCGATATTAAAAAATATCAGGATTCCATTTCTATCATTTTGCAAACTTTAGGGTCTAATTAATGCCTTACTTACGCTAACGTTAATTCTCGGTTTAAATTAAACAAGAGTTATGTGACAATAAAATTTTCATTCAAAAAGTTAAACCAAGTTTAACAAGAATTTCACGTTGGCGCAAATGGGGCTAAAAGTAAACTCCATTATTAAAGTCAAAGTCTAATTTAATCGAACTTATAATATATATACATGCATTTGGCAATAAAGATACTATTAAAAACCTGTTTTCTTTTCCGAGGGGCTGCAGGTGCTATTTTTGCAGTTGTAGTTGAAGGTTCTGGAATATTCACAAGAAACATGTTAATATAGCATAGCATGTAAATGAATAAATAATGTAAATCATACAAACCGACTTAAAAAATTCACGTAGGTACGTAATTAATACGTATTTAAGTATACGTACCTAAGTAAGTACTTTGAAGTCAGGCGTGAAACAAGTATTTACAATTTTTTGTTTTTGTTTAGACCCGCCCGACTGCATGCACGAATGCACTAAAAAAGAGCCACAATGCCGTGCGGGTGTACAGACACTATCTAACCGAACGGACTTTACTTCATTATGCAATAAGCATTTCAAAATTGGACCAACTTGGGAAAAAACCTGATGTTATAACGTTTGAATCATTTAAATCGGTTCAACCGACTTCGAGTAATCAGTGTACATACTTAAAAAAAACGCGACGAATAGATAACCTTCTCCTTTTCAATTCTTGAAGTGGGTTAAAAAATTATCGATTGTCGATAAAATAATGTCAAGCACTATTTATCAGGTTATCTTCTCAATTTTTTAAATTTTAATAGAAAACTTTTAAATCACGTAATCCTTAATGTAATGGCTATAACAAAATGTGAATGTATGCTTACCTTTCTTCATTAAATGGAAATTTGGCCATGAATATTCGCTTTTGGCCTTCTGACCGGCCGGCTCGTAAACCACAATATATTTCACAAGTTTTGTAATACATCTCTCAACAGATCACACGGGACCACGAAAACGTACAATTAAGGCGAAATTTCGCGAGTAATTCACAAAATGCACAAATTCACACAATAATACTAAAATCAAGCTTCGTTTACAAACAGTCAACAAGACAAGAATGTCAAACTGTCAGTCAGAGTGAGTGAGAGTCAAATAGGTGAAAGCAAGACAGCGATATTTCTGGTACAAACTTCATACAACACTTTTTTGTATGGAAGTTGCGCCAGACTGTAGACGATGTTACTTACGTTTCGCGTTAGTGTATATATTCTTTGCTTACGTAGAGTCTACATAGTCTATCGTGGACACTCTACATTGTCTACATCTCTACCTTTTTACAAGCTTTTATTTAACTTGCAGTGTATGTATGTATGTATGCATGTATGTCCGTTCGGGTCAAATCTTGCGAGCTAAATTTGACCCACTTTCCAATGTCCGATTGAGCTGAAATTTGGAATTCACCTTTGGTTCCGATGACAATGCAATTAAATATATAATCAGTATAGTTATCAATTCAGAATTCTTGCAAATTTTCAAGTTCTATATTCTTGTTTTGTTGTGATGGTTACTTGACACATTGTCAATGTACCATAAAGTTATAATCAGCGAGCATTCAGCGAGCGAAATCTTCATAGAGTGCGTGTCAGATAACTCTGCGAGTGGGGCGTTTTTGGCACTAGTTACAGTACATTATTTTGTTCTAAGCTTATGGAAAATATTAGTATTTGATTTTGACCCTGCGTAAACTTATCTGGCGCACACTCTTAATTCAACTAGTAATAGAACACACGTCCCAACCCGACACCCGATTTGAATTGGTTATTTGAGAAAGAACATGAGTTAGGAGGCAAAAAAACCGTCTGTTAAAAACACATACCAAGCAGTAAAAATGTTTGATGCAGTTTTGAAAAGTATGCTACGAGTATAATATAATATACTATTTGAGATTATCAAATTATTATTATTTCTATTAAAACATTAATTTAAAGTCCCTGGACCTAGGCTTTTTCTCAATTACTCGATTAAAAAAAATCGACATTTAATTAAAAATGAAGTTTCCCTGTCAGTTACCGGCCACTCGAAATAGTTTTGAAGAATTTTTCGTCATTCTTTTGTGACAGGTACGGTCAAATTTTTTTCAAATCCAAGACATTTTTTTGTTAATAGGTCTTTTTCTTTACAAGCCCATTGCATTGGCAAATCCAGGTGATTTCTGTGGGTACAAGGCCTTGTCCAGTGATGAGATACAAAGCCTTGGCCAAGGCCAGATTTGGTGCAGCTTTTTTTATTTGATTTGATTTGGTATGAACGTGTGTAGCGCGGATTATATTTGCTTTACAGCAAAGTTCGTCCGCACCAAATCGGCGGTTAGGTCTGGTCTGGACGTGTGTAGCCTATCAGACCCTACTAGGTGTCACTCATGTGTCACTTTGCACCATGTAATACTTCCATGCTTTGCACATAAATAGTTCACTAAAGTATACGACAGATGGCTCCAGTTAATACAAGCATTAGTCTACCTACAGAAAAGAAAAATCCTTTTTTTAACCGACTTCAAAAAAAGGCGGGAGTTCTCAGTTCGGTTGATTTTTTTTTTTTTTTTTTTTTTTTAATGTTTGTTACCTCATAACTTTGTCAATTATAAACCGATTTTAGAAATTATTTTTTGGTTTGAAAGCATATAGTTACAAATTGGTCCCATTGTTATACGGTCAGGATCTGATGATGGCATCCTGGAGAAATCAAGGGAACTCTTCAAATATTATAGGCACACCTATAGCGATTTTGGTATTTTCTTAAGTAACTCGTGCATTTGCTTTCGGTAAGCACCATTTGGTGAAGAGTAACTGATGATGAAGACCACATATGGCCATCGAAAACATTAATTAAATACTAAATATGTTACGGGCGCAATACGATTCCTTTAAGGTTCATAAGTAATTTTCAAGTATTTGCGACTGGTAGTCATCATCTCACGATGATGAGCTGGTGATGGAAGGTACAACTCCTCAATAGTTAGGAGTTGGAGGATAATTCTTTAAATATCGTTGATACGTAAATATTTGTAGTTGTTACCTTTCAGGTTATTTAGTTAAGCTGATGATGGAAGGTAAAACTCTTTAACGCTTAGGAGTTAAAGTATGTTTTTAAGTACTACAAGCGCAAATAGAAGTAGGTTTAGGTTGTATTCTTTCAAGTAATTTAGGTTAGCTGATGGTGGAAGGAAACTGCATAACAGTTAAGAGTTGGAGGGTGGTGCTTGTCTGAGTTCTAATTTAGATATGGACTATAGTCGTTGCACATTGAGCTACCCTTGCTCATTATGCGGTTTCTTATAGTAGATTTCTTACACTAAAAAAGGAAAAATAAACAAAATTTTTCAAAAAAAAATTAAACCTCCTTCAAAACAAAACTGCAAACAAAAACTCATTTCCCAAAAACACGTAAAAGTGAAAAATAAATTGAATCATTCACGTTATTTAAATTTTTACTTTTTTGCATTCACAATGCAATTTTTATCATAGTCCCATCGGAGCTGGTTGTGAGATGGGTCGATTTTTTCTAAATACTTTATTTTCCATTGAATTATTCAATTCAAAGTACGAAAGTGCGGGACTTTTTCTAATTAATCTTGAACTTACTGATCTGATTGAAGTCGGTGTCAAGCCAAATAGATATTAATATGTATTTGATAGGTTACAATTTACAGTTTAACCATAACTAATATTAAAAATAAGCTTAAAAGATACTTTTTGACTAACTTAATTGATAACGCGTAGTCAAATGTTGTTACCCATTTCCTCATGTATTATGTTGTAAACATTGTAAAAAATTATATTTAAAACGTGATGTTAAAAAAAATTGTTAAGTAAGTATAGTTAAATTATTTTCTAGTTAGACAATGTGAATGCAGTCGCATAATGACAAACCTTAGTGGTTTAAAAAATGCGATTTAAACTAAGTAAATAATGTATATTTTTAAAATGGTAATAAAGGAAAAAAAAAATGTATATATTTTTGAAATACTTACTAAAATTTACAGCTGAAAATCGGCGTTTGCTTGCGTTGCAAGACAAGTAATATGACGCTGAGCTGCGACCATTGAGTACTGCTGCGGCACACACACACATTTTTATTTGGAACTTTTTGTCTTATTGGGTCTAATTTGTGTTTTCTATTCTTGTTCATAATACAGTGCTTTTATACCTTTGTAAATATGCCTTGTATTTAATGAATATGGTGTGTGTCTGTAGTAAGACTCTACAAACTCTTTTTGGTGGTAAAATATATTTGTGTGTTTGCAGACTTGATGCAGTTGAAGAGCTAGACTGTAATAAATTAACTGGCAAACGACCATGCAATAATGATGCATTAAATGAAATGAAGCGACTTACAAACACGTCCAATAATAACTAAAAATACAAAAATAAATTATATTTAAAAAAACCTTTTATTTAAAATCAAGCTTTTATTCAAATGTCCTAAAAAGAATAAAATAAATTTTGTATCAAGTCAAAACCAACAAATTTATTACATTAAACAATCTACTTATATGTTTTAAAAGCTTGTCGCGAGATTTTATTGTTACTGGGCTACTTGCACTAAACACAAATGCTTTTACTTATATTTGACATATGAAATTAAAGCGACAAGCTTTTAAAACATATAGATTGTTTAATGTAATAAATTTGTTGGTTTTGACTAGATACAAAATTTATTTTATTCTTTTTAGGACATTTGAATAAAAGCTTGATTTTAAATAAAAGGTTTTTTTAAATATAATTTTTTTACCTATAGGTCGCAGTTTTTCGCACTCGCAATATAAATTAGTAGATAGTTTATTTTATTTTATTTTATTTTAAAAATCGCTGTGCAGGCCATGGACAAGTTAAGGCGACTGTATAGATCAATTACCTACCCAATATTTTATTTCCCCGATATTTATTACTTATCTTCCCATTCGCGTTAATTTCCATTTGCTTTATTTTCCATACCATACTGCGACCAAATAGATAATTTTCTCACGCGAGCTAATTTCTACTCGTTCTTTTCGCTACACGCGTCTTTGCCGATGCATTTTTTTACCAATTCGGATCATTCAGCATGATTCAGCACGTTACAGATTTGATTGAGAGCTGCAGGCTTCGATCATATCGAAGGCTGCAAGCTACTTTTATGGACAGGAATATTTTTATTTACCAAAAATGTTGTGCAACAACCTCAATATGACTTCTGTAATATAATAACCATGTCGCATATCTCTCAATTCCCAATGAGAAGATAACACTAAAAATGTATTTCAATAAAAATAACATTATCAGTTTTAAAATACCTCTAATATTACAATGACATGCAAGCCAGATGGGCATTTACGGAGAAATATCATCAGTGTAATTAAATCGAATAAAAGTTTTCGCATTAATAAGCAATTTATCATTGTTGACTGAAAAAAAGACTTTACCGACGACACGAAAAATGGAAATTCGATCATCATTGCAATGAGGTCGACATGCGAGTCACAAATCACAATGCACAGAACAGATTTCATATGCGGAAATATGTAAATAGTGCATAGTGTATATCGATCGTGTATAATATAGTCAAATTGTCATAGATTCAAGATTCAAGATTCAAACTTTTCAAGATTCAAATTTGTTTATTCAATTTAGATTGTTATTTACAATACTTGTGAACGTCATAGAAGCTACGCCATCGGTTCGCAAACCCTACAGCGGGAGACCTTGGAGAAGAACCGGCAAGAAACTCCAAGGGTTGTTTTTTTCTCCCTGTTTTATTTCATACAGAGTCGTCAAATTGAAAAATGACCAATACATGGTATGACTAAGGTCAGTTTCCATCACAATTACACAATGAGTTATGATAAATACAGTTAAGTATAGGCGAACTAATGATCATAGCGGTGAACAATTTTCAATTACTTAGGAACTCTACTTTAAAGCTTTAATATTAGTTAAAAACAAAAGACAATTCTACTATATACTGCAAGTTGCGCCATACATGTTTCAAATGTATATCTTAATAAAATGAATAAAAAAAAAAGAAAACACATTTTAAGGCAAGCAGATAAGAGCAGACCCATTCCCACTGGCAGCACCCGTTCACGAGCATGACGCATGAACCAGCCATCGCTTCGCTCAACCATATTTTAGGGAACGTAACGACCCGCCTCACACGCCACCACCGTAGAAATGTTTTAGTGAGCATAGTATGTTTTCATAATAAGGTGAAATGAAATAAAATAAATAAAATATTACGTCCTCTGTGGTGATTCCCCGCAGGCGGCTTATGGCTGTAACACACCAAAAAGTGTCGCAGACGTGCTGCATTGCATCTGCGTGCGTCATGATTTTGTAATATTTGAACTTGTACGCGTAGATTCACACCGACCGACAGTGTTGCATCGCAATGCGTCTGCGACACCGTATCTCGTATGCTGTATAACGACCAAATTATCGACCAGTGAAAATGAGCCATAATGCATGTAGATAAAGTACAGTACGATTCCATCTTATTGGCGGTCGTGAAGTTACCAACACCACCTATCCAACCAGAGTACCTACCTACCTATGTATTATCAGTATTATCCAACCTGCATGCCGAATGCCGATGCCTTTAAATTTCTAAACTTATTCATAACTAGTATACTACCCGAGGCAATATTTAGGATCATCAATAAAAACATATCTTTCTCCACGCAATCGGTTATTAACAACCTAGGCTATAAAATAAAATCCAGCCCCATGATTCACAAACCGTAGGGATCGGAATCAGATTCGAATTCTTTGTTTAATATTTGACTTTTCTATAGTGAGTGACCGAGACGGCGCATACATTGCGCTGTCGGGAGCATTTCCGATAGTGTGTGAATCAGGAGGCCGATGTCTAAGGTTCAATAATTAAATGATAACAACAAAACTTGCATTCCAATATCATTTATTCACACTTCATTTCACATTTCGCACAAAAGTACGTTATAAACCTACAATAAATAAACGGGTGACTACAGTATCGCACCATTGATCAATTAAATTATACATCATGTTGGCAATCAATAATAAAATAATGTCAAATAAACGATCAACCGTGGTAACTTCATGAATATTATTACAATATTCACACCAAATTAAATTAAAGCCTGACCAGAAAAATAAAAAACCTCGTCATGTTGCGGAACATAATTTTTCTATAGAATTTGACATTTGTAAAAATGCCCTATGTCCAGCAGTGGGCATCGTTCGGCTGACATGATGATGATGAAAAATGAAGAGGCGAAAGTGGCGTCTCAAGCCAGGTTTTTCATTTTTCCGGTCCTATCGGGTTTAAGCACAGGGGGTCTACCGGCTAAACAATATAGATATGGGCATGACCTTAATTTGACATTTGAAGCCCATATTTTGTTCTTATATGGGCACAATATGGGCTTCTAATGTCAAATGAAGCTCATGTCCATACCCATTATTTTTAGCCGGTAGTCCCCCAGGTCCAAGACAAGTTTTGTCGCATCGCAACCTTTCCGCGACAGCGCAAGTTTCTGCATTACTTATAGTGTGGCCTGGCCTCGCACTCGACTCACGAGGAAAATAGTAAGCGAAATGCTGAGAAACACTGTTGACGCGATATTCATCATGCTCCTTGGGCCCGTGAATCTTTCATGTTTTTGGCGCGATACAAAGTAGGAACAACGTCAGCGTAAGTGTGCGAACTCGAGGAGCCTAGTTTGACCATACCGATTATAAGATAATAGGGTATTTGACTGTTTTTTTTTATTGACTTAAATATTTATTGAAAAATATTATAAATAGGTATTTATTTTCAAATATCTTGCATATTTTCAGCGATATAAAGCATCAAACTTTCTAATTAGACAAGGAGAGCGCTACAAGCCAGTGACGTCACATGCTAGTAGCGTAGCGCCATACTCTCGCCATAGAAGATAGTCACAATTAAGTAGCTCATACTTCGCTTGTCATACATAATGCAAATTGAATTTCTTTTTTACATTTGTTATTCAATAATGTTATATTTCTGAATGTCATAATTAAAAATCTACATTTCATCAACAGTCAAATACCCTATTGTGAACGTGATCTCACATACAATGTGACGCTCTGACGTGAGGCGAGATGCGACAAAACTTTGTCGTAGTTCGCTTGAATCCAAATAACCCATATCTAGGGCGGTTAAAACTAAACGCAATCTATGTGTAAAACATAACCTAAGTATCACTAATTTCAATTAGCAAATATGAATATAAAACATCACTGCTTAATTTGCTTACTTATAAATAAATCTTAACGATACAAAATATAAACGTTTCATTTCAAAAATGTGCAAAAATAGTACCTAGATTGTCAGAAATATGGTTGAATATTATATTATCCTAGTATTGTCGTAATTACAAATATAATAAATATTGTAAAAGGTACATTTATGTCAAAATCGTAAAATATTTCATTATTACGTATACAGATCTATATAAATATTCGAGATGGATACAAAAATTATACACAATTTATCAAAATTTATACACAGTAAATGTATCAAAATGTACTGGTGTACAAGCACTGGTTAAGGCACCTACAATATGTAAGTATATAATGTACTACTTAATTTATTTTAATAAGAGGCCGATCAATAAGTAAATAATACATCATCATAAAATAGTTTATTTTTCCTTATACCATTATGAAAATGAGTAATTCTTATGATCAGAGTTTCTTTTTGTCACTTTCACATGCAAAAACATGACATACACACTCATAAATAATCTCGAGGCGAGTAAGAATGGATAGATAAATACAAATAAAACAATAAATCAGACCTTTTTGAATTTAGCAACACAATTACTCAAGCATTTACTTAAAATTCAACTTATATGTTTATTTATTTTCTATTGACTGGCCAATTAGAACACCAATGTTAAAATTTACTAATTAAACTCTTTAAGAACTATGTATTTACCTATTCTTCAATTGTTTCTTTACATTAACTTCATCTCTTAACTACAATTAAAGAGATTTTAACTATTATGAAAAACGGCATTTTCACCATGTTTTAATTTCTTGTCCAGTCCCCGATATTCTGTATATTCAGTTACTCCGTGATCATGGCGTGTGCAACTGCGCCGAAATATCTCGACAACAAATTTTAAAAACATGGTAAAAATCCCGTTTTTCTTAATTGTATTAGTGAAAATCAAAGTTTAAAATCTTATTAAAAAAAGGTTAACTCATTCTGATTTTGTGTCAGTTGTTGGTTTCGTATACAACTTTACAGTGATAAGCAAACGATCTGTATGTAACTTTTAATTTCAAAAAGTTTTGATTACAATACAAATGAAACAACATTTTTAATGCAGCTTATCGGAAGGAAAAGATATAAAGATTCAAGTGCAATATGATGTGCAATAAGACTTAATACGATTTTAGTTCAAGTGATTGTGTTTTATAGTTCTTTGAACGTAAAACCCTTTACACCTAATTCGGTGGATAACCCACATTTGTACTGGAAGGGTGAATGGGGAATGTAAATAGTAACTAAAAGTTGGTTAGTACCAAAATAAATTAAGTTTTAAAGATTTAATCATTAAAATTAATCATAGCACAATATGATTCAATTAACATACAAGTTCCTAAATCTAAATACAATTTTACAGAAATGTCAATTTTGCAATTTCTGTCATTTGTAGATCTCACTGAGATTCGATCATTTGTCGTGGTTCGTTACATAAAGTACAGTGCCACAAACTTTTCTGTTCCGGTGGCCAAAATGTGAAACTAGCTTTTTTTTAATGTCATTTTGCTGTCAAGTTGATGTCCAACCATAGCGCTGCTGGCGGCTGAAGGTCGTAGAAGTCAGGGCCGGTTAAATTGCTACAAAAAAAGAAAACCGTTCATAGCGCCGCTGTCACCGGAACAGAAAAGATTGTGTCACTGTACTGACACTGACATCAGTTTTTGTATGTAAAACTGTGAGTGTGGCTGATCACACTAACTGACAGGCCGTAGGGACAATCCGTTTTCATTGCTGCTAAGAACTGTCTTCTTTTGTTTGTCCGTTACCGAGAGGGTAAAATTTTATCGTGAATTTGACAATAATTAATAACCCTTCTTTTGTAATGTCAATTGTATAAAAATAGTGATTACTGTCTAATTAGTTTCCGTAATATATAAAAATTTAAGAAATAGGATCACTCCAATATTATCCTACGCGTCGTAATTGCGTCATAACATAATTGAACCGCATGGATAAAATGGCAGTTTATCACTGGTCACGTTAAACACTTCTTAAAAATGTCCAGACAGTTTTGGTGACATATAATAGGTCTTTACTTATGAAATTGCCGTTTTTGATGGGGAAATTGTAGAAAGTTGGAATTGTAATAGATATTTGGGGATTTCTTGGACATGTAAACTCCGAATGCAACGAAACTTTAGAGATATGATCAGACAACATGAATGTAACTATTGCCTATAATTTCATTTAAAAAAACTGCCTTAGATTAAAAAAAATCTATACGAAGCAGTCAAATTGACGACAACCAAAGAGGGGTACTTTGAAGCATTTATAAAAATTTTAGACGCCTGTTTAGTTATTTTTTTAGATGAATATCATTACGACATACCTACTCTATTTTCGAAAATGACTATTAATGTTGATATATTAATGATAATAATAAAAAATTTGAGATCAATGAATTTCTGCCAGTGGGAATGGGTCTGCTCTTATCTTCTTGCCTTAAAATGTGTTTTCTTTTGTTTTTATTCATTTTATTAAGAATTACATTTGAAACATGTATGGCGCAACTTGCAGTATATAGTAGAATTGTCTTTTGTTTTAAACTAATATTAAAGCTTTAAGTAGAGTTCCTAAGTAACTGAAACTTGTTCACCGCTATGATCATTAGTTCGCCTATACTTAACTGTATTTATCATAACCCATTGTGTAATTGTGATGGAAACTGACCTTAGTCATACCATGTTAAGGTCATTTTTCAATTTGACGACTCTGTATGAAATAAGACAGGGAGAAAAAAACAACCCTTGGAGTTTCTTGCCGGTTCTTCTCCAAGGCCTCCCGCTGTAGGGTTTGCGAACCGATGGCGTAGCTTCTATGACGTTCACAAGTATTGTAAATAACAATCTAAATTGAATAAAGAGATTTGAATCTTGAATCTTGAATCTTGAATCTTGAATCTTTTATCAATTAATGAAATCAAAAACAACCAAAACGGCAATTTAATAGGTATACCTCGAGGCAAACTTCTTGAACCATCATGGCGGGCAAGCAACCAATCACAACTCGTAAAACGGGTTTTAGCGAATTGTGATTGGTCGCCGCCCCACCACGATGGTTCAAGAAGTTTGCCCCACACCGTAAAGACCTATTATTTTTTTAACTATACGACTAAACGTACTTGTAACATAGAGGCGTCAACACGACGCATACGCATTGTTAGATACTAGTCTACGAGTACAATGTGAGCACGACAGCGTGGTTATCGCGCACGAGCAGCAGAGGCCCGTTTCTCAAAAGCTTGTAGCTTGTTATACAAGTGGAAGTCCCTTTCTAACAAAAGCTGTCAAAAAGTGACATCCGCTTGTATTACAAATTACAAGCTTTTGAGAAACAGGCGGTCGGCGTAAGCTACATATATTTCGTTTTTCACAATGGTTAGGGACTTCCGCCAAGTGATGCCTGATTCCAAAAAGCTTAGACTACATACTGAGGTAACTGGAGAGTGCAATACTAACACTTTTTTGTGGCACTGTGGCTGTCTTCCGTCTCACCTACACTTTGAAAAAATACGTATTATGAGTACGTCATATGAGACAACCGACAGCCACTACGTACTAAATGTCAAATTTGCTGGGCACACTTTTTTATTCAGGGTGAAAACTCCAGTTACCTTTGTATTTAGTTTAAGCTCTTTGCCTGATTCAATAAAATATTATTTTTTAACTAAACGTACTTGTAACATAGAGGCGTCAACACGACGCATATTGTTATGCCCCGTTTAGATACTCGCCGAGTACAGACGAATAGGCACGAATGCGAGTATGTAAACAACTTATTCGGGTATGTTCGGTAATCGCCACGAATACTCGTTCGTTTTCCGTGCAGTGTCGGTTTTTTGACGCGGATCAAAAGATTATTCGTCTCTACTCGTGCGCGGTGTTTACATATTCGTTACTGTTCAGTTGACTCGTGAACTTTGTCGCAGGCGGCGTTTCAAGCAATTAGCAATGGATTGGACAAACGAAAATATTTTAAAATTTATAGAACTTTATCAAGGAGAACCCGTTATATGGGATCTTTTCTTTTTTCTTTTGTAAGACTATACAAATTAATTAGACACAACGCCGTAGCAGCAAGTCGCACGTCGTCCATGTTGAAAAGTTCTATGTTTACTGAATATAGACGATTATCTAAACGGGTCTTTCGTGGTGCTATTCGTGCACGAATTGTTCGGCGAGAAATTCGCCGGATTATTCGGCCGAGTATCTAAACGTTGCATTAGATACTAGTCTACGAGTAGAAGGTGAGCACGGCGGCGTGGTTGCGGCGCACGAGCAGCAGGGGCCCGTTTCTCAAAAGCTTGTAGCTTGTTATACAAGTAGAAGTCCCTTTCTAACAAAAGCTGTCAAAAAGTGACATCCGCTTGTATTACAAATTACAAGCTTTTGAGAAACAGGCGGTCGGCGTAAGCTACATATATTTCGTTTTTCACAATGCTTAGGGACTTCCGCCAAGTGATGCCTGATTCCAAAAAGCTTAGACTACATACTGAGGTAACTGGAGAGTGCAGTACTAACACTTTTTTGTGGCACTGTGGCTGTCTTCTCACCTACAATTTGAAAAAATACGTATGGTCATATGAGACAACCGACAGCCACTACGTACTAAATGTCAAATTTGCTGGGCACACTTTTTTATTCAGGGTGAAAACTCTAGTTACCTCAGTATTTGATCAGCCTCAGCCTGATGCAATCAAATGTCAAATTTTTTTAAAAAACGAATGGCGGCGGTGGCGATGGCGTGCAGCCACGCGGTGTACAGCGGCGGGGGGACCACCAGCGGCGGGGTCCCGCATATTGTCGGTACTAGGCTTCTCAAAGCTGAACTTTGTCTTCAAAATGAAACTTAAAGCCCAACAGAAAGCTCAGATATTCGACCAATGCGTCCTTCCCGTTCTTTCTTACGGAGCTGAAACCTGGGTTACCATCCAGGACACCATACACAAACTGAGGGTGGCGCAAAGGGCAATGGAGAGGAAGTTAGTAGGTGTTACTCTGAGGGACCGGAAGTCGAACAAGTGGCTTAGAAAACAGAGTAAAGTCACTGACATCGGCCACTGAGTGGCAAGACTGAAGTGGGAATATGCCGGCCACATTGCTAGAAAGCAGCAATCTTGGTGCAAGCGACTACTAGATTGGAGACCATGGGACCAAAAAAGACCACGAGGGATGCCACAAATGCGATGGAAGGATGACATCAAGAAGGTGGCGGGCAGCAACTGGACCCTAACTGCCCAAAACAGAGATAGATGGAAACAGTTGAAGGAGGCCTACACCAAGCTATTGGTTGAAGATGGCTAGAGAGAGAGAGAGAGAGAGGTTACGAGTAGAAGGTGAGCACGGCGGCGTGGTTGCCGCGCACGAGCAGCGGCGGGGGGACCACCAGCGGCGGGGGGACCACCAGCGGCGGGGGGACCACCAGCGGCGGGGGGACCACCAGCGGCGGGGGCCCGCACATTGTGGTACCAGGCTACGAGTAGAAGGTGAGCACGGCGGCGTGGTTGCCGCGCACGAGCAGCGGCGGGGGGACCACCAGCGGCGGGGGCCCGCACATTGTGGTACCAGGCTACGAGTAGAAGGTGAGCACGGCGGCGTGGTTGCCGCGCACGACCAGCGGCGGGGGGACCACCAGCGGCGGGGGGACCACCAGCGGCGGGGGGACCACCAGCGGCGGGGGCCCGCACATTGTGGTACCAGGCTACGAGTAGAAGGTGAGCACGGCGGCGTGGTTGCCGCGCACGACCAGCGGCGGGGGGACCACCAGCGGCGGGGGGACCACCAGCGGCGGGGGCCCGCACATTGTGGTACCAGGCTACGAGTAGAAGGTGAGCACGGCGGCGTGGTTGCCGCGCACGACCAGCGGCGGGGGGACCACCGGCGGCGGGGGGACCACCAGCGGCGGGGGCCCGCACATTGTGGTACCAGGCTACGAGTAGAAGGTGAGCACGGCGGCGTGGTTGCCGCGCACGACCAGCGGCGGGGGGACCACCAGCGGCGGGGGGACCACCAGCGGCGGGGTCCCGCACATTGTGGTACCAGGCTACGAGTAGAAGGTGAGCACGGCGGCGTGGTTGCCGCGCACGACCAGCGGCGGGGGGACCACCAGCGGCGGGGGGACCACCAGCGGCGGGGGCCCGCACATTGTGGTACCAGGCTA
Source organism: Crambus lathoniellus (assembly GCA_949710035.1). Lineage (NCBI taxonomy): Eukaryota > Metazoa > Arthropoda > Insecta > Lepidoptera > Crambidae > Crambus > Crambus lathoniellus. The sequence goes on along the minus strand of OX453309.1, from coordinate 27,891,793 downwards.
CGAGTAGAAGGTGAGCACGGCGGCGTGGTTGCCGCGCACGACCAGCGGCGGGGGGACCACCAGCGGCGGGGGGACCACCAGCGGCGGGGTCCCGCACATTGTGGTACCAGGCTACGAGTAGAAGGTGAGCACGGCGGCGTGGTTGCCGCGCACGACCAGCGGCGGGGGGACCACCAGCGGCGGGGGGACCACCAGCGGCGGGGGCCCGCACATTGTGGTACCAGGCTACGAGTAGAAGGTGAGCACGGCGGCGTGGTTGCCGCGCACGACCAGCGGCGGGGGGACCACCAGCGGCGGGGGGACCACCAGCGGCGGGGGCCCGCACATTGTGGTACCAGGCTACGAGTAGAAGGTGAGCACGGCGGCGTGGTTGCCGCGCACGAGCAGCAGCCGGTCGGCGGCGGTGGCGATGGCGTGCAGCCACGCGGTGTACAGCGGCGGGGGGACCACCGGCGGCGGGGGGACCACCAGCGGCGGGGGGACCACCGGCGGCGGGGGCCCGCACATTGTGGTACCAGGCTACGAGTAGAAGGTGAGCACGGCGGCGTGGTTGCCGCGCACGAGCAGCGGCGGGGGGACCACCAGCGGCGGGGGCCCGCACATTGTGGTACCAGGCTACGAGTAGAAGGTGAGCACGGCGGCGTGGTTGCCGCGCACGACCAGCGGCGGGGGGACCACCAGCGGCGGGGGGACCACCAGCGGCGGGGGGACCACCAGCGGCGGGGGCCCGCACATTGTGGTACCAGGCTACGAGTAGAAGGTGAGCACGGCGGCGTGGTTGCCGCGCACGACCAGCGGCGGGGGGACCACCAGCGGCGGGGGGACCACCAGCGGCGGGGGCCCGCACATTGTGGTACCAGGCTACGAGTAGAAGGTGAGCACGGCGGCGTGGTTGCCGCGCACGACCAGCGGCGGGGGGACCACCGGCGGCGGGGGGACCACCAGCGGCGGGGGCCCGCACATTGTGGTACCAGGCTACGAGTAGAAGGTGAGCACGGCGGCGTGGTTGCCGCGCACGACCAGCGGCGGGGGGACCACCAGCGGCGGGGGGACCACCAGCGGCGGGGTCCCGCACATTGTGGTACCAGGCTACGAGTAGAAGGTGAGCACGGCGGCGTGGTTGCCGCGCACGACCAGCGGCGGGGGGACCACCAGCGGCGGGGGGACCACCAGCGGCGGGGGCCCGCACATTGTGGTACCAGGCTACGAGTAGAAGGTGAGCACGGCGGCGTGGTTGCCGCGCACGACCAGCGGCGGGGGGACCACCAGCGGCGGGGGGACCACCAGCGGCGGGGTCCCGCACATTGTGGTACCAGGCTACGAGTAGAAGGTGAGCACGGCGGCGTGGTTGCCGCGCACGACCAGCGGCGGGGGGACCACCAGCGGCGGGGGGACCACCAGCGGCGGGGGCCCGCACATTGTGGTACCAGGCTACGAGTAGAAGGTGAGCACGGCGGCGTGGTTGCCGCGCACGACCAGCGGCGGGGGGACCACCAGCGGCGGGGGGACCACCAGCGGCGGGGGCCCGCACATTGTGGTACCAGGCTACGAGTAGAAGGTGAGCACGGCGGCGTGGTTGCCGCGCACGAGCAGCAGCCGGTCGGCGGCGGTGGCGATGGCGTGCAGCCACGCGGTGTACAGCGGCGGGGGGACCACCGGCGGCGGGGGGACCACCAGCGGCGGGGGGACCACCGGCGGCGGGGGCCCGCACATTGTGGTACCAGGCTACGAGTAGAAGGTGAGCACGGCGGCGTGGTTGCCGCGCACGAGCAGCAGCCGGTCGGCGGCGGTGGCGATGGCGTGCAGCCACGCGGTGTACAGCGGCGGGGGGACGACCCCGCGCCGGCGCGGCAGCGGCAGGGTCACGCATACGAGCCGCGCGCCCGCCGAGTGCGTGGTGATTAGCTCGCGTAGCCGGAGGTGGCGGTAGGTGCGGTCGCGCGCCGCTAGCAGGTCCGCGCTCGTGATGCCGTCTGGGGAATAAGGACTCGAGTCACAGACAAGTCGGAGACACATCACTACATAGTATAAAACAGAGTCGCTTTCTCTGTCCCTATGTCCCTTTGTATGCTTAAATCTTTGAAACTACGCAACGGATTTTGATGCGTTTTTTTTTAATAGATAGAGTGATTCAAGAGGAAGGTTTATATGTACTTTTTATCCCTTTTCCCGATACTCCCACGGGAACGGGAACCACGCGGATGAAACCGTGGGCGGCCGCTAGTAAATTATAAAGGGTGACTTAAAAGTAGGTATAGTATTTGAATTTCGCGCTATTTCCGAAATATTCAAGATACAAGGACGTACCCAGGGGGGGGGGTCCAGGCGGTCTGGACCCCCCCCGAAAGTGTCCATTAATCCGCGGGATGGGCGTGAATGTGATATTTTCGGAATAAAAAGAAGCCTATGTTCCACTCCAGGCTACTAAGTATCTGTGTCCCAAATTTCAGCCAAATCCGTTCAGCCGTTTTGGCATGATTGAGCAACAAACATCTAAACATCTAAGCTACCCCCCCCCCCCAACGAACCCCCCCCCCGACAAAAATCCTGGGTACGTGCTTGTCAAGATAGCTGGTTGAAATTTGACATACGTCATCTTGACACATGTAAAATTAATCGTGGAGCGTTTCGCAATAAAACAGCGCATAGAAGTTATACAAATATTTAACGAAAATTCACGATCAGTTACAAACACTCGTCGAAAGGTCGAAAAATCTCGTAATTGCAAGAAGAGGTAATGTCAAATGGCCACCGAGATCTTGCCATCTGATGCCACTGGATTTCTTTCTTTGGGGCTACGTGAAAGATAAAGTCTACGCCAACGATCCACAAAACATAGACAATATAGACAAAATATTCGCCGAGTTATTGGTGAAATAAGTAGCGAAATGTGTGAAATTAGCAGCGAAATGTATGAAAGTGTCATGAAAAACTTGCACACAGCAAAAATACCCGTAGCGGCCATTTAGCAGATATTCTATTCAGATAAAATTGTACAAGTCTCTTATTTAAAATAAAATAAAACTACGAAGAAATTCCAATCCATTCGCGTTTTATTGAGACAAATCATCCTATACCTACTTTTGGGACACCCGTTAGAAGGTAAAAGGATAGAGTTTGGGCTGTTTGTCCGCGTACAATCCGGTCCGATATATTGTATATTAGCCCGAGAGCCAAACTAATTCGCTCTATGGAGACTCAACAATAATTCTATATCAGTAATTTCTTAACATTGAAAATTAGATTATCTAGTTTAATAAATAATTCATTAGTAATCCACCAATATTTATGACAGCGACATTAAAAAAAAACAAATACAAAGCTTTAAAAAATCTATAAAAAATAAGCAAAAATGGTATAAGTGTTATTCACTTTACATTTGAATACATTTATTATTATCTTTCGTAAAAGTATATAATCCCCCTATATTTGTAAATGAAAAACAAATAAACTTTAAAAAAAACTCTCTACGTAAACTCAAATTGGCATTACACCTATGTTAAAAATGCTATCAGAAACAACCGACTTCTTCCTAAAGTATTAGTTTCCCGTTTTATATCTTTATGGATTTCGACTTTGGTGCTTAGATATGGTTAACATAAACACATGTTAACGATAAAATTGGTGATAGCATATTTGCTGAAAGAATTGCACCATTTTCAGGGTAAAACTTTTTTTTTATACCTTCCAATGCGATATTATGTTGGATTCCAAAATATAGTCTCTTAAAATTATATTTAAGGGCCGTTTACAAAAATTTGGCCTGTTATTGAATTTTTTACAAAAATATCAGATAGCTCTTGGGGTATATCTCATCCTTTGATGTATAGTCCGTTCGGTTAGATAATGTCGGTACACCGCACGGCATTGTGGCTCTTGCTATAAAATGCAGATATAATACACTCAAGTTGAATACTAAAGTCAATTTTAATGAAAATTAGGATATTTTTATATAAAAGGAAGTTAAATAAGTTATTTAGAAACAATAATAATAATTATTATTAATTTTTATATGATTATTATGATTACTCATCATCGTTCGAATTGTCACAAGTCACATAATTTAATAAATGCCGAATTCTAAAATCCAATTCCATTTGCGGGGGTATACGCCGCACGCGGCTTCTTTTGTTTATGCGGCGGCATCCTTTGACAAGAAGCGGCACGGCACGTGCCAAGACGGCGCGATAAAAGAGCGACACTATCTAAGCGAATGGACTTTATATCTTAGACTAAGTTTTGTGACGAAATAAATTGATTATATTATTATCACAGTATAATTGCCATACCACAATCGTCCTTGTCGTCATCGATCCTGAAGGGCGCGATCAGTTTCTCGAAGTAGGCGAGCGTGGAGTCGCGCGGCTTCTTGGTGATGTCCGGGATCATCTTCAGCGCCGAGTAGTATATGCGGAACTTGGACAGGAGCGACGCCATACTAACGAGGAAATGGAACTTCTTCTTCTCATCGAGTCGATAGCAAACTAACCTAAACAGCGTCGGACCAGAATTCGGCTACGCGGATCGCAGCGTTTTGGTAGCCTCCTTCTTGCATGCAGCTGGTTAGACACGCAGGGCACGATGTCAGATTTTCCATCGTCTGTAGAACAGCACCACACCTACACGCTAAGTCCGCGTCGACCAAGAAAAGGAATGGAACTCATAACATGATAAAACATTGTCATACCACTATCGTCCTTGTCGTCATCAATCCTGAATGGCGCGATCAGTTTCTCGAAGTAGGCGAGCGTGGAGTCGCGCGGCTTCTTGGTGATGTCCGGGATCATCTTCAGCGCCGAGTAGTCTATGCGGAACTTGGACAGGAGCGACGCCATACTGACGGGGAAATGGAACACATAACATGATCAAAACATTGGAAAAAAATAAGTTGAAGTTGAAATAGCTCGCTAAGCTGCTCTAGTTTGCTGATATAAATTTGCCCGCGCCGAGAATAGGCTATCTATGACCCACCACGCGGGCCCAATGTGAATAAGAGTTAACGTGCCTTCTGAAGCACGGAAGAGCTCAAGGTAGTAAATTATTGGTCATCTATCCCGTAATCGAAAGTTGCGAAAGTTGTTTAACTTCTACGATCGCAGGCCGAATCCCCTTATAGGGGACCGGACCGCGCAGCGTCTCGCGCGATGTTCACAGAAGTCATGAATCGGATTAAACTATTTTTGTAAGTAATTTATTTAAATTAAGTCGGTAATTACTTTTTCAACACACTTGCTCATAAAGTGAGCCTTATTACATCGATATAAGGGCCATAAACCGAACTATAACCCACGCGTGCATAATAATATTACAGTACTAGTTGCGTAATAGAATTATCCCTACCAAGTTAAGTAAGTACCTAACTGCAAATTATATGCGAGTAAACAGAGACTTTTCAATTTAACCGGATAATACAGTATCCCTACAAAGTTAAGTTAGTACCTTACAGCAAGTTATATGCGAGTCAACAGAGCATTTTCAATTTCAGCGGGTAATAGATACAGTTCTTTTTTTGTAACAACAAAGAGGTTTTATACGGCTGAAAATCCATTTACGTTTTTAGAATAAATAAATGTGTCCCTAATTAAGACAAAAAACATAATTAAATATATTATTATCAAATTATTTATAATTCACAATAATTTGTTATAAAACATTTGCATTTTATCCCTATTATTATACTTAATTATTTTGAAGTAGGCTGTATGGCTGTATGTAATCAATCACCTCACATTTGGCGCGTGCAAAAAAAAAACTTGCGCGCTTTTTCCCTTAGTTAATATTAGGTTAATACAATATGTATGCAATAAATGTTTGTTTTTCCTCGCAAGTGTGTTGAAAAAGTGCGTATGAAACTCGTGAGCAACTTACTCACTAGACACTCGGCTGATTTACGCCCTCGCCTGCGGCTCGGGCTGCAACCCACAGCCTCGTGTATAATGAGCAACCTAAGCTCACTTGTATCATAATATACTATTAATTTTAGTCTCTGTAATCCAGAATCTAAACCGTAGTGCTCACTTATAATATTTTAAGTGCTATGCACGCCGATATTGTGGTGCATATCAGATTTTTTTTTGTATGTAGTTATAAGTAGTATAAGTCATAATATGTACCATGTGGCAGTGCTCAATAAATAAAAATAAAAAAAATAAAAAAGTTGTACTCACTTCCTCTCCTCGAGCTCGAGCTCCGTGTTCTTGTTGGCGAGCGTGAACACGCGCAGCGGGCACGACGCCCACGCGCGACGCGTCGACAGGATGTACGGCAGCAGTAGCGTCAAACCTAACGCAAAAAAAAATAGTTTTTAGTAAAAAAATCATTTTCATGACAAGCTTTTTTGCTGACTGTACTTAAACATTGTATTGTCATCTAAACCAAACCTGTATACAAAATTTGAGCTCCATCGGACACTGGGAAGTGGGTCAAATTAAGCTTGCAAGATTTGTCCCCACTAACTAACATACTTTAGTTTGGCAAGTTAATAAAAAGTGTGTAATGTGCAAGTCTTATTACTGTCTTTACTTGAACTATTAATGAAACAGGGGGGCTACCGGCTTCGATCAACATTAGTACTAGATGAAGGCTCACGAACTAAATCAAAACTATCTATGGCACCTTTAAACGGAGAAAAAAGGTTAATAATGTTACGATCTTACATCATCGTATGCACCTACTACACCTCTGAAGCTTGGGGATGAAGGAAGAATTAATCTAGACCTTATAGCTACTATAGTTATAAGGCACAATATCCCACCTCCGTCATCATACAAATCGACAGTGCAGGCCTGCCACATCCGCCTCCTAAAGCTTGGTGAAGTAGGAAGAATTAAACTATATCCAATTGCTATAGTAATAAGGTGCAATATCTCACCTCCGTTATCATATAGACACCACACGGCGATAGTGCCGGCTTGCCGCTTGGTGAACTGTTCTACAGATGTGAATGAAAAAGCCCTATTCGCCGCTCCTCCGCCACCTAAAGCTTGGCGATGAAGGAAGAATTAATCTCGACCTTATAGCTACAGTTATAAGGCATAATATCTCACCCCCGTCATCATACAGCCACCACGCATCGACAGTGCCGGCCTGTCACTTGATGAACTGTTCTACAGATGTGAATGAAGAAACTCCATTCGTTGCTCCTCCACCGCCTAAAGCTTGGCCATGAAGGAAGAATTAATGTCGACCTTTTAACTACAGCAATAAAGCACAATATCTCACCTCCGTCGTCATAGAGCCACCACACATCGACAGTGCCGGCCTGTCGCTTGGTGAACTGTTCTACAGATGTGAATGAAGAAACTCCATTCGTTGCTCCTCCACCGCCTAAAGCTTGGCCATGAAGGAAGAATTAATGTCGACCTTATAACTACAGCAATAAGGCACAATATCTCACCTCCGTCATCATAGAGCCACCACACATCGACAGTGCCGGCCTGCCGCTTGGTGAACTGTTCTACAGATGTGAATGAAGAAGCCCTACGCGCCGGTCCGCCTCCGCCTAGGGCTCGGCGTACTGCGCCGCTCAGCCCTGACCTGACGAGGTGAATTAAAAACTTTAAACTTACACTATTTACGAGATAAGTAGCATATTGACTGATACTAAAGCAAGTAAAAAAGGAAGTGAGAGAAGCTTGGTCGGTAGAAGCATTTCATCGGATTCGGGATTGCAAAGATGGCGACAGCGACACAAAGACACGTTTACCACTATGATTGCGATATAGTTTAAACCGCCCCTGTGGTCTAGTGGTTCATACCACCGATTTCAGACCAAGAGGTCCCGGGTTCGATTCCCAGTGGGGGTACATATTCTATTCGGTTTGGTGGGTGGTAGGACTTGTTCTTAGTCCGCCGCACTGCCACTATCTTATTTAAGTCAGACGCCATAACAATGGTGTTTGCAGCATTATTGTGTTCCGGCAGTTACAGATAAGATAGCCAGTTCCTCAGTGATTGAGGATTCCGGGTGTTCAGTACACCCCTGCCTAGACCGCGGAGTCAGCATTGGCGCAGTGGAAGGCTATCATGAGTATAGACTCCGGACAAATCTTGGTTTCAGCCGGGATGTAACTGAACAATAGGACTGCGATACACAGTGGAGAGAATGTTAAGTAAGGTGATTTCACATACGGTTCTGTGGTGTCGAAAATCTCCTCGGCTGCGGCGAGACGGGGCGCGCGCCCCAGGTATCTTCTTCTGCAGACCTTACCAATTAGTGACCTCACTCACAACACAAATAACAGCGTTCACAAGACACTGGGCGTTTCAACAATAGATACACAAAGACACACACGGGGGAGCCTCTTTTATTATGATTTACAGTCCCGACAACAAGCGCGTGTGGTAGAAAAGGTTATCTTTCAAAGCATCCGCGACCGGCCACTCCAGAGATGGCATCAAAACCTTGGTCGTACAAAACGGGATCACATAGATAATTTTAGATGGATTCAAACTCGATATGCCAGGCACATTCAACGCGAGCGACCTTTAACAAAATCAGCAAAATTAATCCGACATTTTCCCAAGAAGAATTCCAATCAAGAGTCACTGTCAACTTCAAGTGACAGCTAATGTCAATTTGACGTGACATTAGAGTTGCGTTCAGAAACGTCGATCTTTTCCGAACATCCCCCCGCCCCGGACCGTTAAGAACGGTACGTCAATCTACGGGTAATCGGGAGAGCCCACTAACTGCTCTCTCCAAAACCGAATCTCGAACCAAAACCTCAGCAAAACGAGGAACTCCGTCAGTTCCGGGGTAGAGTTTAACAATGCGCCCCCTTCGCCAACATAGGGGCGGCAGGTTAGCATCCTTAATCAACACGAGGTCGCCAGTCTGGGGTGGGGTGGTTTTATCTGTCCACTTCACGCGCTGTTGTAGGATATGCAAATACTCCATCGACCAACGTGCCCAGAAGTTTTGGGACATCTGTTTCAAAAGTTGGTATCGCGACAAACGATGGGATCCTACATCCTGAATCGGATATTCAGGCAACGCCAAAAGGGGCTGTCCGATCAAGAAATGACCTGGCGTCAACGCTTCCAGGTCATTCGGGTCCGAAGACAACGGGCACAAGGGTCGCGAGTTGAGGACGGCCTCAATTTTACAAAATACCGTATCAAGTTCCTCAAACGTGAGAATAGTTTCTCCAATCACGCGACGCAAGTGTGTCTTGGCAGCCTTTACACAAGCTTCAAAAATTCCTCCCCAGGTCGGACAAGCTGGAGGGCTAAACTTCCAGATTATCCCACGCCGGGAGAGGGTGGTTCCAATGTCTATTTTATTATCAACAAAAAACTTAACTACTTCCTTAAGATAATTACACGTTCCCTTATAATTAGTACCACAATCGGAACGTATCAATGACGGCAGTCCTCTACGGGAAACAAATCTGCTCAAGGCGGCGACAAAGGCTTCGGTAGACAATTCCGAGACAATTTCCAAGTGGACAGCCTTGGTGGACAAACACACAAACACGCACAAGTACGCCTTATAGGTTTTAGCATTACGCAGTCTCGAAGCCTTTACAGTAAAGGGACCGGCGAAGTCGGTGGCGACTCCGGCAAAAGCTCTACATTCCGTGACGCGATCAGCAGGCAAATCACCCATCTGGGGCTGCATGGTCGCGGCCTTCAATCGATAACAAGGCAGGCAACGGAAAACCACAGTGCGAATGGCTCGACGAGCAGACAAAATCCAAAATTCACGCTGCAAAATGGCCAACAAAGCATTACAGCCAGCATGTTGTGCATTCACATGGCGATCTGTTATTATCAGTTGAGTCAAATGTCCGGCTTTTGGTAACAAAAGGGGGTGACGAGCTCCATACGGCAGGTTCGCATTTCGAAGTCTTCCGCCGACTCGCAAAAGCCCACTCTCGTCCAGGAAGGGATTCAATCGCGATACCGCGCCCTTCAACTTGCGACGGCCTAAACGCAAAATTTCAATCTCGGACTCAAAACTATCAGCTTGTACTCTCCGGACCCAAAACAAGAGCGCGTCCCTACGCTCGTCCGGAGTGAGAACCGACGAATCACGCCTCGCGCGTGGGTTTCTGCAATTGTACACAAAACGTCTGATCCAAGCGGTAACACCAAGCAGCTTCTGTAAGGAGCTGTACCGATCCAACAACAAATCCTTTTCCCCGGCGGGGTTAGTCTCCAGGACGCATGCCCGCATATCAGGAACGGCTACGTTCGACAACGCTGGAGAGGGCGGCCACTCCGACTCAGGCCGCATCAACCACTGTGGGCCCCACCAGAGGGGGTGGTTAAGTAGGGTTGGGGCTACACAACCCCGAGACGCACAATCCGCGGGATTCATGGTTCCCGGCACGTGTCTCCAAATCAACTCGATGTCGGAATTACAAATCTGCGACACTCGATTGGCCACAAACACGTCCAAGGTGTGCGCCGGAGCCTTCAACCAACAAAGGACGACCTGACTGTCCGTCCAAGCATAAACCTCTTGTATCTTAATAGATCGACCTAATGTGAGCCGTACGTGGTTCAACAAACGCATTAGGAGGGCAGCTCCACACAATTCCAACCTCGGGATCGTATGACGAGTCCGAAGGGGAGCGACTTTGCTTTTCGCTATCACCAGATGCACAGCAACAACTCCGTCAACAGTAACGGTGCGGAGGTACACGGCCGCAGCAAATCCACGTTCGGAGGCATCGGAAAAGCCGTGAAGAGTAACTTTACAATTTTCAGAAGGGAGGAATAGCCTCGGCAAATGCACTTCATTAATCTCGGGGAGGGATGAAACGAAGCTCGACCAATCTCGGAGTAACTCGTCCGAGAGGGGTTCATCCCACGACACACCCGAAGCCCATAACCGTTGCAAGAAACACTTGGCCATAAACAGCACGGGGCAAATCCACCCATTGGGGTCAAAGGTACGTGCGACAGTAGACAATACTAAACGCTTGGTCCAGACTTTCGGTGGTCGTAAATCCACACAATAAGTGAACGTGTCAGAGACCGGTTTGTACTGTACGCCAAGGACGGTCACCACATGGGGATTATCAACATTTTCGAATAGGTGGGGGTCCTGCTGGTGCTCTTCGGGCAAACCTACCAGTACATCAGGCGAGTTGGATATCCATTTCCTCAACTCGTAACCTCCCGACTTCAAAAGGGCGGTGAGTTCGTCTCTCAGGACAATCGCCTCTGAGACAGATGAGGCGCCCGTGCAAATGTCATCCACATAGACGTCACTGGCCAAAATGGCGGAGGCGCGAGGGTATCTCAAGCGCTCCTTCTCGGCCAACTCCAACAAGAACGAATCGCAACAAACGGGCTCGAAGCCAAACCGTACGTATTCGTATTCAATTCATAAATCAACAAGGGGTCCCTAGGACTCTCTCTCCACAAAATCAATTGGTACCTCCTATCCTCTGGATGGATGACCGTTTGTCTGAACATCATCCGGATGTCAGTCATAAATACAATTTGGTGCCGCCGGAAGTTGGTCAAAATGTCTGAGATCTCCGTGTGCAGCTTGGGACCTACATGCAGACACTGGTTCAAGGACGCTCCAGTAGAGGTGGGAGCCGAACCGTCAAAGACCACCCGAATCTTTCCGGATTTCAAAACGGCGTGGTGCGGCAAAAAGAAGTGCTCAACGGAGCGCCAATCCAAATCGCTCACGGACATGTGCCCTAACTCCTCATACTCCCGCATGAATTCAACATACTTCTGGCGGAAGACCGGATCCTTGCTCATGCGACGCTCCATCGCCACTAGCCTACGTTCCGCTAGCGGTCGGGATTCGCCCAGAGGAGGTCGGCCGGCACGAAAGGGGAGACGGGTGATCAAACGACCAGAGCGGAGGCGACCAGTGTTATTCTGGTAATACAACTCGCATTCATCCGCTACTGGGTCTACCCGCGGGGCTGGTGGAGGTTCCTCAACCTCCCAAAACTTCTGCACCACTTCGGAGAGAGACACATTAAAAACAAGACCGCGATCCTCATCAAGGGAATCCAAAACGCGGCGAGCAGGGCCCATCACAACTGTACCGAGTGTCGCCTGCAGAGCTACCAAGCCATCTGGCTGCAAAACTCGCTTCCCCGTCAACAAAACTCGCCCCAGGACATCGGCTCCAAGGAGAGCATCAATCGGGCCTGGGCGGAAGAAATTTGGATCGGCGAGTGGGGAATCAGACACCAAAGACAACATACTCGGTCCCAAGTCAACTGAAGGTTGACGGCCAACAACTGTGTCCAACACAATCGCCGAGGTCTTAATGCCTGGCGTGGACTTATTACGTGATGTAAATGTGAAGTCAACATGCCCTAACAACCCGGGGACTTTCACATCGCCAACACCTCTCACGCCTTCCGTGTGGGGGTGCACCTTGAGGCCCAACCGCCTAACTAACCAAGATGACACAACACACCCCTGAGCACCGGAATCCAACAAGGCGCGAACTTCCACAAGGTCGCCATTCAATCCCCTGACAAGCACAGAGGCCGTGGGCAACAAAACGGTCTCTGGAGGGGTGGCTACAATCGACCGTAAACACGTTGATTGCTAGTATGTGGGGTCCCCGGACGTCCCCCCATGGTAAGGGGGTCGCTCATAGCGATCCAGTGGGTCCCAATCTCCCACATACTGCCTACGTCCAATTCGCCCGGTATCAGGCGGGTTATATCTCCCGGCCCCTTGAAGACGGGGCGGGCGCCGCTCCAAACGCGGGTATTCGGCGAGCGGCGGCGAGAATCGGTGCCTATCATCCACCGTGTACGTCGCCCCATAGTCGCGGGGGCACGGTGACCGATTTTCAGAGGGGGGGTCCCGGGGACCCCCGGCTGTGCGAGGCTCAACACGTTGCGGGGGGCTTCTACGACCTCCCGCAACGCTCGCAAAATCGAACCCCCTAGTTGGGGACCGATTTCCCATGGGGGGGTCCGTGGGACCCCCGCCCGTGCGAGGCTCAAAACGTCGCGGGGGGCCTCTACGACCTCCGGCAACGCCCGCATAACTCATCCCCATCCTTGGGGATCGGTTTCCCATTGGGGGGTCCCTGGGACCCCCGCCCGTGCGAGGCTCAAAACGTCGCGGGGGGCCTCTACGACCTCCGGCAACGCTCGCATAACTCATCCCCATCCTTGGGGATCGGTTTCCCATTGGGGGGTCCCTGGGACCCCCGCCCGTTTGAGGCTCCAAACGTGGCGGAGAGCGTCTGGGGCCACTCTGGTGGCCACTAGAACTGCTGCGGGATTCAAACACCGCGGGGGGTCCGAGACCCCCACCCATACGCGGTGATCCTGCAGCGACGCGCTGCGGCGCTCCGCCGCCCTCTGGGCTGTTCATGCAGAGGAGGGGATGGTGGTTGCCCTTACAAAAGCGGCATGGGTGCGCTTGGGTACATTCGCGCTGCATGTGCAGGCCCAAGCACGAGTAGCACCATGTCCGTTGTCGCGCGATCGCTCGACGGCCTTGGACGCGCTGGTCGAGGAACTTATCACAACGGGTCGTGCTGTGACCCGGTTCCCGACAATACAAGCAGCGGGCGGTCTCCTGGACGGCGGCATAGCGGCCGGGCGCGCGAGGGGCCATACGCCCCCTACGGGGGGGTCCGGTGGGGGATCTACTCTGTGGCACAGGTCGTTCGGGTCCCATAGGACCGGCCAGAGAGGAATTATCTGCCAGTCTACTTTCTCCTTCCAGGAACGTCAAGAGGTCCGAGAAGGGTGGCAGATAAGTCGCACTATCCCCACCATACTGCTGCTCAAAACGGACCTTAACAGAGTCCGGCAACTTTCCCAGGACAAGGTGCAGTAACAAAAACGACCACTGCTCCACTGGGAGTTTTAAGTTTTTCAATGCGTTGTAGGCAACCAACAGCGGATTCAACAAAGCCACTCTCAAGTGCATCACGCTGGCAACGCGGGGTAAATTCAAAATGGCGGCAACATGGTTGTCCGCCAGACGTCGTACGTTCTGGTACCGACGGGCAATCAAATCCCTAGCAATAGGGTAGTTTTCATCCGAGGGGGCCAAATGTTGCACCGATTCAAGGGCCTCCCCCTCCAAGACGGATAACAAATAAGCCAACTTTTGGCCCTGGGTCAAATCATCCCGGGCATGTACCAGACTATCAAAAATATTAATAAAGCCCTCCCAGTCCTCTAGACGACCAGCAAAACGCCTTAGGTCTAAGGGGGCCAATCTAGCAAAGAGAGGGGGCATACTCTTAGATGTGACCGGGGACGGGCTCGGTTCATTCTCTCTTGCCACTTGCAAAGGTCGAGCTACCTGGGTAATTCTGTCCGCAAAATCATAACACTGGTCCACATCCAAATCGACTTCTTGTCGCATTTCCACATCGGCCTCAACAGTCCTTTCCAAAAATAAGGCATACTGTTCATCAACAACAGCCAAACGTACGGGCAGATCTACGTATCTGTTCAACAAGGCCTCCGTCCTATCAGGTCGCTCCAACAATGCGACTGCAGACGCTAACCACCGTAACTCAGAACGTATTTTGGCTTTAGCAGAGGAGGCCGTCATTGTAACGTCACAAATTTATCAACAAAAACAACAAATTCAAAATATTCACTATAACACAAAATCTCCAATATTTGGAGGTTATTACTAACCACAAAATTCCAATATTACAACAACAAAGTATTTATAATGACACAAACTCTTAAATATCTGGAGGTTATCAGAAAACAACAAAACTCACTGACTATTGAAATTCACTCAAATCACTGACTATTGAAATTCACTTGGATATCAACACAACATACTGTTACACAACAACAAGTTAATTTTAATTATTTCAAAGCACAAGTTTCAATGAGTTTCAATGTGTAAACAATGTCCCAAATCATTTAAGCTTCACTAAGTATTGAGTGCAAACTTATTAGCTAACCTTTTATTAGCTATTATTTTAGCAACAAACTTGTCAATATTCACAACTCAAATTTGCTAACAAAACTGAATAATAATTATTATGAGCAAAGAAAGGCATCTGTTTACAATTTGGAACTTCAATACATGACTTCAATACATTAATTACAAGACATGGAACCAATAACAAAGGAATGCCCTTTACTTTTCAAATGCAAGTTAATTACCATTTACAAGTACAAATTAATCTAGTCCGGACCAGATGGTCATCAAACGGCACTGATTAATAGACAAAATTTTGGCGTGGGCCTCTCAGGCCTTCAAGCTACGCTCTTGCTACCAAGAAATGTTCAGTACACCCCTGCCTAGACCGCGGAGTCAGCATTGGCGCAGTGGAAGGCTATCATGAGTATAGACTCCGGACAAATCTTGGTTTCAGCCGGGATGTAACTGAACAATAGGACTGCGATACACAGTGGAGAGAATGTTAAGTAAGGTGATTTCACATACGGTTCTGTGGTGTCGAAAATCTCCTCGGCTGCGGCGAGACGGGGCGCGCGCCCCAGGTATCTTCTTCTTCTGCAGACCTTACCAATTAGTGACCTCACTCACAACACAAATAACAGCGTTCACAAGACACTGGGCGTTTCAACAATAGATACACAAAGACACACACGGGGGAGCCTCTTTTATTATGATTTACAGTCCCGACAACAAGCGCGTGTGGTAGAAAAGGTTATCTTTCAAAGCATCCGCGACCGGCCACTCCAGAGATGGCATCAAAACCTTGGTCGTACAAAACGGGATCACATAGATAATTTTAGATGGATTCAAACTCGATATGCCAGGCACATTCAACGCGAGCGACCTTTAACAAAATCAGCAAAATTAATCCGACATTTTCCCAAGAAGAATTCCAATCAAGAGTCACTGTCAACTTCAAGTGACAGCTAATGTCAATTTGACGTGACATTAGAGTTGCGTTCAGAAACGTCGATCTTTTCCGAACACCGGGACTAGTGCGCTTCCACCTTCACCCTTATCACCACTTAACATCCTGATGCACTTAGCCTTCATCACACCTGTGTGATAAAGGCTAAGTGCTACCCCGTTGTGGATAAAAAAAACATGAAATAATAATCAAATATCCAGTTCATACTTCTCTTTGTCCACAGTTTTGGTCGCGAGGAGCGGCGGCGCGGCGCCGGGGTCGGGCGACACCAGCCGCGGCGCGCCCACCGACACGTCCGACAGGCTACTGCCTGCACAACGGGCACGCTACTATACTACTGCGGTACTGAGTGTGCGCCAGCAGGGTTAGCATGGCTTCAACGACATAGGGTACATTCCAATTCAGACCAAAATCAATTTCAGCGCTGACAGCGATAACAGACGTACCGTTTATCGCGCTTATGACAGTTGGGACCTCGATCGGACGTTCGTGATCGCGCTCATAACGCTCACTGAATAACCTCAAATTCCGACTACTTTATTATATTAGAATTTAACGGAAGATGATAATGTTGAAGAAACATTGACGCTGAGCACGTATCTTCTACTCGCCGATTCCGACTCGCACTTGGATATGGGTTTTTAACTATTTTTTTATAAAAAGAATACACCTGCTGAAGTAAATATAAACAAACAACTGTCAGTTTTGACAGGACGCTCACAGTGATTATGGTTCGGAGCATGGGCGGCGTAAGCACGAGATGGCGGATGTTATGACGTAATCAGTGACGTCACACGGGATGTCGTTGTCGCGCTCACGGTGATTCGGTACGCAAATCATCGCGATGACAGCGCTGACAGCGTGACTCGGAATGCACCCATAATTTGTCGCGTTACTTTCGACCAACCAGATCGCTCGTAAATACCGCGCCTGACTTAAGGACTTAGCCCACTTATACCGCACCGCTCCCATCCCACCCAACTAATGTATTAGCAGTCAGCTCTGTAGATGCACTTTAGCTAGCGGCAGGCTCGCTTACCGCGCGCTGTCTGCTATTGTATATTGTTACTATAAAGTGCATCTACATCGAACGATATTAAGTCCATATTTGGCTGCTCATACTTTGGTTGGGTAGGAGCGGTGCGGTATAAGTGGGCTCCGATTAGTTGGAAGGAGCGCGACAGTCGCGACAAACTATGTCGTTGAAGTCATACTAGCCCTGCAGATAACTATGCGCGCGGCTGGGGCATTTTTAACGCTAGTTACAGGACACTTTTTTGTAAGGTTATGGTGAAAGATTAGTAGTGTAAACTGCTCTTATTGTTGGCACCCATCTTATAATTGGCACCCTAAAGTTAAGCTCAAATGGCAAAACAAAGGCCTATTGACGACGTAAACCGCACGTCATGCGCACGCTTTCGTCAATTGATGATTGCAAGACGGAGGCTTGCATCTTGCGTAGAAACAATCAAAACTGTGTCCACGGAGCGGCAACGGTCCGCGCGCACTGCATGACGAACGCATGACGAGAGGCTGACGCGACGTTACTTCTCCGTGTACACAGTTTTGATTGTTTCTACCTTCGATCAAATAAACCCTAGATACAGAATTCCATACTAAATGCGCTTGAAAAAGTGATTCCAACAGCGCTGTCATTAGTAGTTATACTTATAGATATTTAAATTCCGAATACAGCCGTCACCACATTTGATATTCGACCCTAAGCAACAGTAATTGGATTTAAATTCGGTCGGCATGGTAGTACTTACGATCTTATTACATGGAAAGCTCAGATGGTCGGCCGACACGCTAGAACAGCGAATCGTATTTCGTCATGTCTGCATCTCTGTCTTACTAACGCAAATAGAAGAAACGGTTGCGCGGCAAGAAATATTGCAATATTTTAGTATAAATAATGAAATTATGATAGTTTCAGTACATGTTTGACTTTAAATTAATTGTGCAATTATACTTACGTTCAATACTGACTGAAAATATGATATTACATCTCTTTTTTTCCTTTTTTCGATTTGTTTTTGCGCATATTCTCAGCACATTTAGGCGTCGTTTCGCCGGGCGGTCAAATGACTACCGAGAGCGATCTAATGCTCCCTTTCGAATGGAGCATTCGTTGGCGGCTTCACTTTCTGTGCGTTTACGCTGTATCTAGGGTTTATATGATCGAAGGTTTTTACGCAAGATGCAAGCATTCGTCTTGCAATAGTTAATTGACGAAAGCGTGCGCATGTCGTGCGGTTTACGTGAACAATAGGCCTAAGGGTCAATTTGGTCAATAAAATTACTATTTCACATTCAAATGCATACTGAACTTGAGTTATCATTTTTTTCCTTGTGTTTCGAGTTAAACTTTAACTGCCAACAATTAGGGCAGTTTACCCTATTTTATTTGGACCGCGTGCAGACTTATCTGACGCGCTCTTTATCTACTCTATCGCGAACATAGACACGTACAGTCGGGGACTGTCGCGTCTTACCACTGGCTACTTATTTGCGTATATGTTGAGTTTAGTTGCTCTGGAGCAAGCGCTGGTGTCTCACTGTTTACGTAAACCCAAACCCTGATTGGTTTTTCATTGTACTACTTTAATGAAATGCTTAACCAGACAGTGAGAGAGTCTATATATAAAATGCGAGGTGCCAGCCACACGAAAAGAAGTATGGATTGGTAACGCGCGAGAGTTTCCGAGTGTACAGTCTTTGCATGCAATTTTGTATACCAGCATAGACCGCAGATCACACGAAAGAAATTTGAAGTAGTAAGTTGGCGAGACGCAGGGGGCGCCCTTTAGCTCAAAATACCACAAGTACTCATCTCTATCCTTGCATAATTTTTAATTTCTATTCGTTGTAATGCCACATGCAATTTTTTTATTTCACACTTAATCCAGCACGGATAGCGTGATGAACTAGAGAAAGGTTTTGTATGTATCGAAACGTCAAAAATGACATTTATTCCCCTCAGGCGCCAGAGGTATGCTTCTCAAATAGCCCATTTCTGATTTCTCATTTTGACTACTTCTCTATGTGACTACTTCGCCATCGGCCCACTTGGCCAAACAGCCTATTTCGCATTCTGTCTATTTCTCGAACTACCTACTTCGCAAACCGTCTACTTTTTCTGTAACGTCATTGTTCGGACTGTAAAGGTGTGAACAAACCAACGCGTTCAATTTGCGGCCGCGGTGGCGATCAGATAGAGCAATAGCCCGTGTAGTGACAAGTTCAAACACGTGCGTCCGGGGCGGCTCGAAATGCAGCGTTCGCACGCGCGATCACTGGGCGGCCGCGTTCAGTTGATGTTGATACGAATTTGAACGCTGCACGCAATTAATTATTATTAATTATTATTGTCAATTGAACAATTATGATCATGACGCAAAAATAACATAAAATACGACATTTTGCAGTCTCATATCTCACAAACAAGTAATCTCCGCGCTCTGAGAGTGGTGTCATTGGAAAGGGGAGATCAAAATCTACATTATCCATACAATGAATCTATAAAAAGCCTGCCGCGGAATACTAATATCAACCCTTTATTTATTTCAAATGAGCTGGTAAGTACCTCTTCGTCTTCAATAACTGCTGCTAGTAGAATAATTTTAGGTTCGATTTCACTTTCGCTTTCTTCCATTATCACTCAATTCAATAGGAGTATATGTTAGTATGAGGACGCAAACTGGACTGAACGCGTAGATCGCGTGTTTGGTGTGTAGCCTTGCACGCGCAGTGATCGCCACCGCGACCGCGAACGCGTTGGTTTATTCGGACCTTTAGAATCGTATACAAACCTATTGTTCGGCTGTCAATTAGAGACTTTCGAGGTAGACAAAACTCTTCACGGGTTTGTCATGCTACGCGTGCTGTACTAAATGTATGACATGTTCCCTCTAATCTCTTTCTAGTGTTCTGTAAACAGTCGCAGGTCAATTTTAACTACAAAAGCTACTTTCAACATAAACATCGCATCGAGTCGTCGGTCTACGCTGATCTTATATTAATTCAACCGCATGCATTTTTCTTAGTCTTGAAGATTACTAGTACCTTATTTTGGTTCTCCTCTTTTTAAGATAACAAGCACAGAATATGTTTCATGCTTTGTCGAAGACTCAAAAGAGAAATAGGAAGGAAACCATTGTAGATAAATTCAGCAAAAGAAACTTCCATTTTTGAAATCCCTTTACAAAGCACACTATTGAAATTACGTGCACGTATAAGGCAAACCCAGTTTCAAATATAAGAATAAACCCCGTTAAAATTGTTAGTCATACATTAAACTACCCTTCACCAAAACAAAAGATAAAAACAAATGAAACATGTGAACAATATTATAAAAAACAAAGATGGCTGCCGCAAGCTACTCACCGACTGAGTGCGTGTTCAGGCTCTCAGTAGACTTGGACTCCTTGAAGTTGTCTCCCATAGACCCTGGGGAAATGCTCCCGTTACAATTCCTTCATCTCACGAAGACAAATGAAGACAAAGAAATTAACCGATTTGAAACCTTATCACACGGCTTTAAGAGCTGTGTTTGGGCTTCGTGAGAAAAAAGAACTGTACCATGATGGAATGATCAAACATGTATTAAATACAAACGCGTTTTAGTTTTGAAAAGCTAATGAGAAGAGTTATAGTCACATTTTACATGTAAAAGCTCACACTTGAAAAATATTGATGTGGTTCAGAACCAGCTTTATAAAGGCTGTATACTTTAATGTTTATGTGTGCAATATGACTAAATATTTCTTAATTTTTAAGTAGGTAATTCCATAATAGTTATTTTTTATGTGAAACAAACAGCATTTCTAAATTACATTTGTGAAAGAGACACATAGTTTTTTGATAGAAGGAAGATTTATGTATATCGAAGAAACTGAATGGAGAAAAGTAAAAATATGACGTCTGAAAAAAAGTTGTGTTAATTTTATGTAAACTTTACGTTATTGAAATAATGAAGTGAATATACATATTTATGTTTGATAGTTAGCTTACAAAACAAATTCAAAAAGTTCATCTAAAATAAATACTTACATTGGAATCAAAATGACAACGAATAAAACACTTGAAAGAGTTAACAAAACAATTGAAAATCCTACAAAATAACCCCTAAATCTAAGGTGCATATAGAATGAAACACACAACCGTGAAACTGTGCCCTAAAGGCGTGTACTCACGTGACATGGCGGAGACATCTTTAGCGTTGACGTCCTGCAGGTAGGCCAGTAGGTCGTCGTCGAGCGCGTCGCCGGCCAGCTGACCGCCTTCAACCCGCAGTAGGGCGATTGCCATGTGCATGTCTAGAGCTTTGCTACACACAACAGTATACAAAGTTAACATGTCTCTGTACGCTGGTTTCAACAGTTCGGCATCGGCAGGTCAGGGGCCCTACCGGCGAACTTTCCGATAATCGGAACGATGCCGGGAATCAACTTAAAACATAAATTACGTAGAACCTAATTTTTTTATTGTACTATTTGCCGAAGTTATTTGGAAGATATCTATGTTCTTGGGACATCATGAATCGTTGTTTGCCATTTTGGCCTGATTGAAGCTCGATTTATCGTCTTAATTTGAAGCCCGGCAGATTTTATTTTCGGAGCGTTCGCCGGTACGGCCCCAGTACAGAATTCCCTCTTCCTACATGGTTTCGTGACAATAACTTATAAATTGTAATATTCAGTCAACAGATAACGCGCTGTTAGTCAGCATTCATTTCATCAATATGAAGTTATTACTACCCTCACATTCGAAAGAAATTATTTGACAATCGATAAAGATGAAATAATTGCTATTTCAAATTACTTTTCTTTTTTGCATTCACAATGCAATTTCTATGATTGAAAATGAAGCATTACATCTTCATCTCAGAGCATTCGCCGGAAAATTGTGTTCGATTTTTTCTAATAAGTAGTTCATTTTCAATATTTTCCATTTTTTCAATAATAAAAATTGCATTGTGAATGCAGAAAAGTAAAAATAATTTGTAATTTTCACGCAATCTACACTCGCTTTAATCTCATGTCAAGAATAACAGACAAATCAATAAATATTTCGACATTGAAAGATGATCTTTGCGTCACAACATTTTTGTCATGACTATTGTGATAGTGGTAGCAATATAAAAGGTGAAAGTTTTTCATGCCATCCGAAGAGAAAGTACCTGCTCGAAAAAATGAAGATAGTAAACTTGAGTCAAAGAAACATTCCCTTATTTTTAAAAAGAAAAAAAACTGATAATTTATGTTAATTTGTCAAGAAAGTCGGTGAAATAGAGCCAGGCTGTTACCAGTGTGTATTATGGTAACATTCATGCATCATACAGAATTAAATCTGAAGAACATGGTGATCATACTCACTGCATCAGTTCTACATAGGCGACGAGGTCAGACCGGTCGCAGGTCTGCCAGTCCTCCTTGAAGCCCATCATCAGGATGTTGGGCCGCAGCTTGCCCAGCCCGCTAGCCTGCCCGCGGTCCAATGTTATATTATTGTTTATCGAGTTAAAATTACAGTTTTATTTAAAGGCCCCCATATACGGTACGTTTGATCTGTACGATCCGTCGTTTCAGAAACGACGAATCGACAGTGTATGTCAAGATCGTGAACGTTTTACTTAATCGAAGACGATATCGTAGATTGATCAACGGAAATCCATGCAATGATGAATATCGAAACGATAATCGACAGTGTATTGACTCGTGTTCCGTTTCAAATAAGTAAATGATCGATCGTAACGACCATCGTAAGCGATATCGTAACGATGCATCGCGTACCGTATATTGATCGATCGTTACGACTAGAGTTGTAAAGTGACCGTCACGTTATAAATGACTGACCGAAAATTACGGTCACATTGGTAATTTATCATATCTGACCGTCACTTACGGTCATTTATTGTCAGTAACGTCAAATTCATTTTATTCGTACACATTACTCATTAAAAGTCGTAGAACAATACAATCCCAGTTTAAGTACATTTTAAAGACTTTTTAGCTTGCTCGCACGCTGCCCGCGAGAGAAAGCTCTCACAAACACAATTTTGATCCTTATTGTTAGCAGCGAAATGAGCAGAACCATTTTCTTAAACATTTTTGTTCGCTACTTAACTGAATGGTGCGGTTATTAGACGTCGTCGCTCACAGCGCGATTGCACTGTGAAATAATTATCTATCTATATATATAAAATTCAAAGTCCTGACTGACTGACTGACTGAGATATCAACGCACAGCCCAAACCGCTGAACCTAGAGACTTCAAATTTTGCACATAGATACGTTATATAATGTAGGCAACCAATAAGAAAGGATTTTTGGAAATTCCACCCCTAAGGGGGTAAAATAGGGGATGAATGTTTGTATGGAAGTCCGTAAGTTTTGAAGTTAGGATCTTCAAATTTTGTATTTAGGCTGGCAATTGAGCTGAACTATCACAAATTGACATCAACAAACTTTTGTACCATGTTCTATGAAATAAATCATTATCTTATCTTATCTTATTGAAAATTAAATTAACATTGTCAGCGTTTTTTGGCAATTCTACCCGCGAAGGGGTGAAAAGGGGGATGAAATATTGTATCTGGAAAGTCCTTCATTAAATTTATTATTTAGGCTAATGGTCGGTAAGTAAAACAATAAGCGAACACATATTTCGTATTTTTCGAAAATCAACCCCTTAGCGGTTAAATGGGATAAATAAACCTAAAAATCGATATGAATGTCGTTATTGATGTTTTATGGGATGACGATTGCAAAAATGGCATTTATTTTGATGTTTAACACGCTGAACATGATTCAACCCCTAAAAGGTTGAAATAGGGGTGAAATTTTGAATGAAAAACCAGGGGGTAAAACAGACGTTTCATCTTGAAACTTTGTAGGCTTACTTCTTAAAACAAATAGGCAACCCATTTCGTAATTTTCCGAAAATCAAACCTAGGGGGTAAAGGTCCTTATTGAATTCTACAAATAAACTAGCTTCCGCCCGCGACTTTGTCCGCGTGGACATTCGAGAAAATACTTAGGGGACCAATAACCAAGATAAAAAGTATTCTATGTTTTGAATTTCATAAAAATCCGATTAGCCGTTTTTACGTCATTAGGCGGGTCCTATGACCTATCTCACCAAGTGAGTAGCCTCGTGCGAGGCCCGCCGCACGTGGCAAACGTTCTGCCTCGCGCGAGGCTGCTCGCTTGGTGAGGGAGTAGTAGGGTATTTTCTCGAAAGTTCACGCGGACGAAGTCGCGGGCGGAAGCTAGTTTAAATATAAAAACAAAAAATAAATAATACATCTTAGATGTAAAACGACGAATTCAACTCTTACAACAAACACTTCCAACCTCCCGAACAAGCCAGACTCCGAAAAGGCTATAGTACTGTAGACCACATTCATACGCTGCGGCAAGTTATACAGAAGACCGAAGAGTATAACTTGCCACTTTGCTTGGCGTTCGTGGACTATGAGAAAGCCTTTGATTCGATCGAGACCTGGGCAGTGCTGTCTCTTCAGAGGTGCCAAATAGACTACAGGTATATCGAGGTGCTAAGGTATTTATACCAAAACAGATTACAGAACCTGAGCTCTAATCCTATCTAACTACAGCGAGGTGTGAGACAGGAAAACGTCATTTCTCAGAAACTGTTTACTGCTGCGTTGGAGAATATTTTAAAGCTCCTGGACTGGAAAGGATGCGGCATCAACATCAATATCAAGTACCTAACACACCTGCGGTTTGCCGATGATGTAGTTCTCATGGCTGAGATCTTGGAAGACCTAAAAACAATGCTCGAAGATCTCAGTAATGCTTCTCAAAGAGTTGGTCTGAAGATGAACATGGATAAGACGAAAATCATATCCAATGCCCTGTTGCACCCGCTCCAGTTAATGTTGGGAACATTACACTCGAAGTTGTTGACCACTGTGTCTACCTGGGGCAGACAATCCAATTGGGTGAGTCCAACTGCGAGAAAGATATCTTTCGTCGAATCCAGCTCGGATGGGCAGCGTTTGGGAAGCGCCGGCATATATTCGCGTACAAAATTCCTCAATGTCTCAAGACTAAGTTCTTTGACCAGTGTGTATTGCCAGTTATGACTTATGGAAGCGAGACGTGGTCTTTTACTATGGGTCTCATAAGAAGGCTCAAAGTCACCCAGCGAGCAATGGAGAGAGCGATGCTTGGTATTTCCCTGCTCGATCGAATCAGAAATGATGAGATCCGAAGGAGAACTAAAATAACCGACATTGCTCGAAGGATTGCATCATTGAAGTTGCAGTGGGCGGGACACAAGGTGGACCGACAATCTGGTCAAGGTCGCGGGAAGCCGCTCGATGCGGGCAGCGCAGGACAGGACCGATCGTTTTGGATATCCTTGGGGGAGGCCTGTGCCCAGCAGTGGGCGTCGTACGGCTGAAATGATGATGATGATGATAATGAAAGTATTTAGACATAAACGAAATAATTTTCTAAAAATTTGCCTTCAAGTCAAGTCGGAGAGTGGGGCAAGTGCCCCACCTTGCACCTTCCTGGGTACATCCATGCTAATCAATATGTTACCTTTGTAATTTTACACGAAAAAAATAGTCACAGTTAAAAACAGTACTGTAAATTATATTTGACGAATCTGACAATAAATTACCAATGTGACCGGTCATTTATAATAAATGACGGTCACTTATCGTATGTGACGGTCACTTTACAACTCTAGTTACGACCGATCGTTTTCCAAAAATTCCCTCTCTTAGTGTCCTACACTCCCCAAGAAACATACATGCCAAATTTCAGCTTCTTGCGCAAAGTAGTTTTGGTTGTGCGTTGTCTGTCAGTCAGCCAGTAACGCAAGAGTTTTATATATATAATTTTTAAGTGTCACTTTCAAATATTGACGTATCAGTAAAGGACTTAGCCCACTTATACCGCACCGCTCCCACCCAACCAATGTATGAGTAGTCAAATATGGACTTAATGTCGTGCTCTGTAGACGCACTTTAGCTTGCGGCAGGTTCGCTTACCGCGCGCTGTCTGCTATTGTATATAGTTAAGTACTGTAAAGTGCATCTACAGTGAACGGTATTAAGTCCACATTTGGCTGCTCATACTTTGGTTGGGTGGGAGCGGTGCGGTATAAGTGGGCTATACCTTGACAGTCCGGTCCCTATTCCGAGAAAACATAATATATTAGCTCACCTGCATTAGAGCGCTGGCGCCGTCTTTGAAGGTAGCGTCGTCGACGAAGCAGTAGAAGGCCTTGATCTTGCGGCGCTAGTTGTTGTACACAATGTATATTTTAAGATATAGCTCACCTGCATTAGAGCGCTGGCCCCGTCCTTGAACGGCGCGTCGTCGACGAGGCAGTAGAAGGCCTTGATCTTGCGTCGCGCGAACCAGTGACCTTTGTCCCTATACACAATATATACTAACATATAGCTCACCTGCATTAGAGCGCTGGCCCCGTCCTTGAACGGCGCGTCATCGACGAGGCAGTAGAAGGCCTTGATCTTGCGTCGCGCGAACCAGTGACCTTTGTCCCTATACACAATATATACTAACATATAGCTCACCTGCATTAGAGCGCTGGCCCCGTCCTTGAACGGCGCGTCATCGACGAGGCAGTAGAAGGCCTTGATCTTGCGGCGCGCGAACCAGTGACCTTTGTCCCTATACACAATATATACTAACATATAGCTCACCTGCATTAGAGCGCTGGCCCCGTCCTTGAACGGCGCGTCATCGACGAGGCAGTAGAAGGCCTTGATCTTGCGTCGCGCGAACCAGTGACCTTTGTCCCTATACACAATATATACTAACATATAGCTCACCTGCATTAGAGCGCTGGCCCCGTCCTTGAACGGCGCGTCATCGACGAGGCAGTAGAAGGCCTTGATCTTGCGGCGCGCGAACCAGTGACCTTTGTCCCTATACACAATATATACTAACATATAGCTCACCTGCATTAGAGCGCTGGCCCCGTCCTTGAACGGCGCGTCATCGACGAGGCAGTAGAAGGCCTTGATCTTGCGGCGCGCGAACCAGTGACCTTTGTCCCTATACACAATATATACTAACATATAGCTCACCTGCATTAGAGCGCTGGCCCCGTCCTTGAACGGCGCGTCATCGACGAGGCAGTAGAAGGCCTTGATCTTGCGTCGCGCGAACCAGTGACCTTTGTCCCTATACACAATATATACTAACATATAGCTCACCTGCATTAGAGCGCTGGCCCCGTCCTTGAACGGCGCGTCATCGACGAGGCAGTAGAAGGCCTTGATCTTGCGGCGCGCGAACCAGTGACCTTTGTCCCTATACACAATATATACTAACATATAGCTCACCTGCATTAGAGCGCTGGCCCCGTCCTTGAACGGCGCGTCATCGACGAGGCAGTAGAAGGCCTTGATCTTGCGGCGCGCGAACCAGTGACCTTTGTCCCTATACACAATATATACTAACATATAGCTCACCTGCATTAGAGCGCTGGCCCCGTCCTTGAACGGCGCGTCATCGACGAGGCAGTAGAAGGCCTTGATCTTGCGGCGCGCGAACCAGTGACCTTTGTCCCTATACACAATATATACTAACATATAGCTCACCTGCATTAGAGCGCTGGCCCCGTCCTTGAACGGCGCGTCATCGACGAGGCAGTAGAAGGCCTTGATCTTGCGGCGCGCGAACCAGTGACCTTTGTCCCTATACACAATATATACTAACATATAGCTCACCTGCATTAGAGCGCTGGCCCCGTCCTTGAACGGCGCGTCATCGACGAGGCAGTAGAAGGCCTTGATCTTGCGGCGCGCGAACCAGTGACCTTTGTCCCTATACACAATATATACTAACATATAGCTCACCTGCATTAGAGCGCTGGCCCCGTCCTTGAACGGCGCGTCATCGACGAGGCAGTAGAAGGCCTTGATCTTGCGGCGCGCGAACCAGTGACCTTTGTCCCTATACACAATATATACTAACATATAGCTCACCTGCATTAGAGCGCTGGCCCCGTCCTTGAACGGCGCGTCATCGACGAGGCAGTAGAAGGCCTTGATCTTGCGGCGCGCGAACCAGTGACCTTTGTCCCTATACACAATATATACTAACATATAGCTCACCTGCATTAGAGCGCTGGCCCCGTCCTTGAACGGCGCGTCATCGACGAGGCAGTAGAAGGCCTTGATCTTGCGGCGCGCGAACCAGTGACCTTTGTCCCTATACACAATATATACTAACATATAGCTCACCTGCATTAGAGCGCTGGCCCCGTCCTTGAACGGCGCGTCATCGACGAGGCAGTAGAAGGCCTTGATCTTGCGGCGCGCGAACCACGCGTACGCGCGTGACGTCAGCGCTTCGCGCGCGCGGTGCGACGCTTGACCCTATACACAATGTATATTTTAACCTCTACCAAGTAGTAGTAGAGTCTACCCCCTGGACTAAAATAGTCCTGGTTTAAAGCTGGTACTAAACTGGTGATGTCACTTTCGTTTTCCAAATGAAAGACAGAATTAGAATCAGTTTTAAACCAGGGGCCCGGCGAACTTTCCGACAATCGGAACGATGCCGGGCTTCAACTTCAAACATAAATTACGAAGTACCGAATTTCTTATTGTACTATTTGCTGAAGTTATTTGGAAGATATCGATGTTCCTGGGACATCATGAATCGTCGTTTGCCATTTTGACCTGATTGGGACTCGATTTATCTGTTTTAATTTGAAGCCCGGCAGATTTCTGATTATCGGAGCATTCGCCGGTACGGCCCCGGGTCTAACTTAAGTCCACGTTTTGGAATAAGGGGGCTAGAGTCCCTGTGGCCTCAAATGAGTACGTAGACTCAAAAAAATTGACTTATTATTATGATGATTATTATCATTATAGAACTTTTAAAAATTATAATAAATTATTTCTCTAAACAAATTAGAGCAGTAACAAACAATCAGCAATCAGCGTAAACATTTTTTTTTCTTTTTTTTTGACAGTGAACGCACGAACTTTACTCGTGCAAACACGCCCGTATGATCCAAACCTTACAGGTGATTAGGTGCGCGCAGACTGGATGCGAGTTAGCAATACGTATACGTACGTCTTTTCGTCCGACCTCTTTCGTACATAACGTATTCGCATCCAAAGTGAGCAAAGGCTTTAGATGGTAGCAGTGCTGCACTTTTCAATTTCATATTCCAATACAGAGTTTACAGTCGCCAGTAGCATAGCATTTAAAAAATATTTGAGTAATCGTTACTGACATGGATTTCAACGGAGACACACTATTAAAATACGAGTTACTACTAGCAATAATATCGATGGATCGATCTAATTCATAGCGACATATCAACTTTTATGAAATAAAATGCGCATAATAATTTACATTATATCAATAACCAAAAATACAAGCAGAATACTGCCAAGTTTAGGACTCCAGTCTCCCACAGACTTTAAATGTTATTATTATCTGTATCAAATGTATTTGCGCTATGTTTATGTTTGTGGAGAGAAATAAATAAAATTAATTACAAACATATTTAATACAACGACAAACACTTACTTGTAAAATATGTCCACAGAGCATCAGTGACAGTCCTTTGGTAAGTAAATAGCTGAAGTCCGTTAGGATCGGCCTCTCTGCTGGGAATCCGGTTAGCACCAATATCTGTGGTCTGCAAACATAAGTCATCATGTCAGCCGAACGACGCCCACTGCTGGGCATAGGCCAAACATAAGTAATACTTAATTATTTTTCTGACGTGACGTCTTATAAATCGATTAACGCTATAGCACGCACGAAAAAGTGTCACGTTCCGCGTGCAAGCGAGAGCACGGAACAAGCGATAAAGAGGCACGATCGGCCTAAGCGTTCGGCTTGTGACGCATTTTCCACTCCATCGGCCGTTTTGCCGAGTAGAAGAGAGATATCGGCATATTGTAAGCACGTAAAATTATTGTCCGTAAGCCGACTCTACAGACAACAATATTTTTTTTTAAGTTGCTAAATGTAGGCAATTTTTTGAGCTTTGAACTGGTCTTGTCTTAAGTCTAAAGGCTCTCTCTACACACCAAAGCCACTGTCATGAGCTTTTTATACAATTATCATTAAATATCAGAATTTTCCTGTAAATCAGCGTAAATTTACATATATTATTTAAAATAAAACTCAAGTAGAAATTCACGCGCACAGAAAATACAACTATCCTAAGCGAGCTTCGACTAAAGTTTGCCGAAGCCGACGAAAAGTTCGCGTCTCAGTTCCAAAAGGTCGCATCCCATTCTCATCGTGCGCAGATTATACCTGTAATTCTTGACATGTTCGGCGATCCGGTTGAGCTGGTGCATGCCGGCCAGAGCTGTGTACGTATATACGTGTGTACGTATTGTACGTCTGTACGTATATAGGCTAATAGCAGGCGTCCGTCACTCGCTCAAGGACGCGAGATAAGTGCCTACCGCTTGGCGTATATCTCGGGATACAATTAAAGCGTGGCGCCCGCCGTACGCCCGCCCGAGCGCGATAGAATATATGCGATAGAAAGAGATGCAACGACTAGCCGTTCGTAATAAGAGCCGTACAAGCTGAATTCTACTTTATCGTGTTGAAGTTAGAGTTACCATTTGTTTTTACAGTCGTTAATACCCCCTAATCCGTATTTGACCCGCGTGGTGGGTCATGGGCCATGGCTCATTGTCCGTATCCAGGAGGGCCAGTGCCCAGATTTTTTTTTTTCAAATTTCAAAAAAAAATATATAAGTAAAAAAAAAAGTTGCTATTAGTTTAAATGGTTTCGCGGAGTGCAGCACCGAACAAGGACATAGTCCAAGGACAGAAGACTATTATTTATTCTGTGCTAATGGTACCTGTAGTTCTTGACATGTTCGGTGATCCGGTTGAGCTGGTGCACGCCGGCCAGAGCCGTCTTGTATGTCTGCGCCTGCGTCGTAGAGCCCCAGTTCACGTCTGACAACAACACATGAGGATAACTTACAAAATTAAGGGTGATGATGATACGTTATGAGAGAATATATGAAATGTGTTAGAAATAGTGGGCAGGGCTCAAAGTATGTCAAATTACTTCCATAGTAGGTACTCTTTTTCTAATTCGATTTGTGTAAAATCTCCATTCCAAAACAGTGATCAGCGTGGCAAGACGCAGGATTTTAAATTATTCTTTCTAAAATGAAATTTTCTAAGGCGAGAGTATGGCACTACTAGCATGTGACGTCACTGGCTGGCAGCGCTCTCCTTGTCTAATTAGAAAGTTTAATGCTCTATATCACAGAAAATATGCAAGATATTTGAAAATAAAAACCTATGTTGTGTTTTTTATATTATTATTTTTTTCCTATTTTTACTATCACATTTTTCCTATGTTGTGTTGCTAATATTTCAATAAACATTTTAAGGGCCCAGAAATAATAATCAATCCGCAGACAGGGATATGCATGCATGATCCAGATTAGTTGCTATGCAACGCTTGATATTAACATAGAATTAACGACAGTCGACAGGGTGTTGCTAGGTGTTGCCTAGCAACTAATCTGGATCATATCTGTGGATAGGATATTAATTCTGGCCGTATGTCAATAAAAAAAATCTGTCAAATACACTATTGAGATGCGTTTGAAATCTGTATATGGGTGTGACGGTAACATGCATGGTTCTTTACTTTGGATTTTAGATTTTCAACTTTGACCTTTGCTGATGACTTACCCGGCTTCCTGTAAGACACGAGCAGATAGAGTGCGAGCAGGCACGCGATGGTGATGAGCGCGGTGATCCACGATATCACGAACATGATCGCCACGCACAGTATCGCGCCGACCAATGACAACCACATATTGTACAGCTGAAACGAACAGAAATACTCGTGTAGTGCTAGCGAAACTTAGCGCGACTCGAGTGAGAAACAGTCGCAGGCACTTTCGACCGATCAAGGGCCCTACCGGCGAACTTTCTGATAATCGGAAATATGCCGGGCTTAAGGCGATACTCGGAAAAATTATGCTAAAGCGAGATAGCAATGAGAAAACGACGCGCGCGGGAGCGAGACCGATTTTGCCGATTACGCAAAAAAAACACAAAATCACTTCGTATTCAAAAACTATAGCGAGTTTAAAAAAAGCCTTCTATACGATCCTAAATATTATTGGTGTCCACTAATTAAACCAATTTTCAATAGTATATGTATCCTCATTTAAGAATAATCTTGATATTTCTTATTTTTTAGAGGTATTTTCGAAAATAAAAAGTGTCGAGCCAAAATCATAAAATCGTGTTTCTGAAACTATACGATTCTAGATAAAGGTATGAAGAAATATATATCTTATTACAAGGTTTGTAACAACTGTAACCGTCCTATAGTTTTAAATCATAAAGTCCATACTTTTTCCGAGTAGCGCCTTAAGAAGTACGTAATTTTTTATTGTACTATTTGCCGAAGATATTTGGAAGATATCGATGTTCCTGGGACATCATGAATTGTTGTTTGACATTTTGGCCTGATTGGGGCTCGATTTATGTTTTAATTTGAAGCCCGGCAGATTTCCGATTATCGGAGCGTTCGCCGGTACTGATCGCTCGTAGATAGCGTGCGTGACTTAAGGCGGTACCCTGACCAAAAGTGGCGTCCACAGAGGTTTTTATATAATAAGTTGCTGATAGAAAATACAGAAATACTCGTCTGTAGTGCTAGCACAACTTAGCGCAACTCGAGTGAGAAAGAGGCGCGGGCACTTTCGACCAATCACATCGCTCGTAGATAGCGTGCGTGACTTAAGGCGGTACCCTGACCGAAAGTGGCGTCCTCAGAGGTTTTTATATAATAAGTTGCTGATAGAAAGTACAGAAATACTCGTCTGTAGTGCTAGCAAAGCTGATACTCATGAACAGGCATTGAGTCGCATAACAGACCTGGAAATTAGTCTCTCTCTTGCCCAGAAAACAGTATTAGATTTAGAAAAAGAAAATAGAAGTATTATAGAAGATAAGCACTCTCAAAGCCTGTTTAATGAGTTGATGCAATGTAATTCTGCAGCAAATGACAATTCAACTTTGGAAGGTCTTAACTATGTTGATAAACCATTGTTTAATAATAATAACGTCTGCCAGTTTAGTAGCGGGAAGAAATTAAAAAAATACATTAAAATTAATAGATACATAAGAAAAACTCAAAAGTTAATGAAAAAACAAAATTATTATAATAAGTATAGTCACATAAAGCAAGAACGTAAGCAACTTTTAGAACAATTAAATATGATAAACATGGAAACATGTAATAAGAACAAAGAAAGTGAATTATTAGGTAGTCAATTATGTTATAAGATTGACAATTTAGAACTTTCACTTAGGGAAATGTACTCCAACTTGTGTGAGTTTTCTAAAAAACAATTGAATAATCAAAAAATGGCTGCATATAATATGGTTGACTTTTGTAATTTTAATTCAGACCGGTTCGAATCATTAGGGAAAAAATGCAGATGCAGTTGTAACACAGTATGCAATGACTTCTGTCAAAAGGAGTCATTAGGCCAAGCGGCTCAGGAGGTCTATTTACCAACCAAACCTGAAGTCTCTAACATTTGTGATAGTTTATTATTAAATAATAAAAGTAAATCCCCCACTAAAACTACTGACACCAAAACAATTATGTTCAGTGATGAGATTGGGAAGAATTTAGGCCAATTTTTACAGAAAGATTCAAAGGAAAATGTTATTAATTATTGCATGCCTGGTTCCAGTATAAACGAGATCATGAAAATAGTTGTTAAAAAATCCTTAAGTGAAAACACAAACTTGATAATTTTAATTGGGAACAGGGATAATTTAAATAAAAACCAGTTAATATCCTATTGCAACACATTATGTTCATTAAATGTAAGGAAGGTTGTTATGTTTACATTTCCCTACAGTAAAAGTTTTTCACCGTTAGAAAATAAAATAAGGTATAATCTAAACTTAACTATGAACACATTAGCCTGTCATAATAAAGAGTTGCATATTATTGATATCAATATGTTGCTGAATAATGTATACTTGACTAAAGATAAATATTATCTGCCTAATTATCTTAAGCGACAAATAGCGGTATCGCTATCATTTTATTTTAAACAATTAGCCAACAACTTGGCTAGTATAACCTCTGCTTCTATTGAGCAGTTTAACTTTGATACTTCTAATGTAACTTTGGAATCTGTTCCAAATAATTCGATTCTTTTGAATCCAAATACTGACATGGTTAATTTAAATTACCATTAGAGACAACGGAGGCATACTCTAGCCCAGTATTGACAAGAGGAAGGCCTAAATGTTTAAAAATAGTACACCAGAATATCCAAGGCTTTTCTGCTGGCAAAGACCTAGAAATAAGTTTATTTTTAAATTGTGAAAATATTGATGTGTTATGTGTTACTGAACATTGGTTAAAAGAATATGAATTATTGTTAAATTTGGATAATTATAGTGTTGTAAGTTCATTTAATAGAAAAACTACAATAAGGGGGGGTTCTTTAATAATTTTACCTAATAACACACAATATAAAGAGCGAAAGGATATAGTATCCCTCTCTGTTGAACGAATTTGTGAGATATCATGCGTGGAACTTGAACAAATAATTATAATCTGTGTATATAGCCCCCCTGGAGCAAATTACACAGTCTTTGAGTCCACTATGGAGGATGTTTTGAAAATATGCTGTCGTAAGAATAAAAAAATTGTAGTTTGTGGAGATTTTAATATAGACATCTTAGATATTAAATTAGCACAACTCTCCAGTAAATTCCTTAATCTTTTTAAATCATTTAATTTGCTTCACACTTTTAATGAACCGACGCGAATTACGCCAACATCGGCTACTTGCTTAGATAACATCTTTTCCAACTGTAACTTAATTGAGAAATCGGTAATTAATATTATTAAATCCGACCACAGTGGACAACTAGCTTCTTTTGAGCACTATAATGTTATTCCTAAACGCGAAGTAATTTGCAGGCCAATACCGAAACGTGGTATTAATAAATTTAGAAATAATGTACAAGATAAAATTCAATGTTTGCCAGCTTCTGCTGACGCTAATAACTCTTATCAATCATTATTTGATATTGTTGAAAAAGAATTTAGTAACAATTTTAAACAAAAAGTTATAAAGTGTAATGATCGTAAGAAGTTTAGTGACTGGGCCACACCTGGTATTTATAATAGCAGAAGAAAGTTATTTGAACTCTATGCACAAAAAACGACTTCCTGTGATCCTAGCTTCATTGAATATGTCAAGAAATATTCAATAACATTTAGGAAAGTATGTGCTTTGGCAAAATCTAGGTATATTTCAAATAAAATTAAATCATCTGAAAATAAAATAAAAGCTACCTGGAGTATTATAAACCAAGAAACTGGCAAAACAAAAAGCAAAATTAATTCATTTAACTTAAAAATTAGTGATCAGACTTTTGAATCAGATATTGAGGTGGCTAGTGCTTTTGAAGGTTTCTTTGCTCGAATACCGTTAGAAACTACTAGCAGACTTAATTCTTGCCCCAACACCGCTGTCTCTCTTATGGAATCTAGTGTGAACAAGTGCCAGGAAACATTTAGTTTTAGCTATGTCACTACCGAAGATATTATTAAAGCATTCAAAGCAATAAATATTAAGAAAACAGAAGATCTCTGGGGCATATCTACAAGTATCATCAAATCAATAATTGATGTGATAGCTCCATCATTAGCAATAATTTTTAACCAATGTATAAGTGAAGGGATCTTTCCTAATTTAATGAAGAATAGTAAAATTATTCCTCTGTTTAAAGCTGGTGACAAAAGTGACCCAGCAAATTTTAGACCTATATCCATACTACCAGCAATAAGTAAAATATTTGAGAAATTAATTTATGCTCAACTTTTAGAATATTTTAAATTAAATAGTATACTGCATGAGAAACAGTTTGGTTTTTCAAAAGGTAAAAGTACAACTGATGCTGGGGTTGCATTTCTAAAACATGTACTTGATGCCTGGGAGGACAAGCAGGATGTAATCGCTATTTTTTGTGACCTTTCCAAGGCATTCGATTGTGTTGATCACCAAACACTATTAAGGAAGTTAAAACATTATGGTGTTTCTGAAATGTCAGTAAGCCTTATGCATTCATATCTGTATGAAAGAACTCAGAAGGTAGTTATTAATAAAACTGAGTCTACCGGAGCTCCCATTACTATGGGCGTACCCCAAGGATCAATATTAGGCCCGCTGTTGTTTTTAATATACATAAATGACCTTCCTTACTACGCGAAGAATTTATGTGAGACGGTGCTATTTGCCGATGATACATCTCTAGTCTTTAAAGTAGATAGAGGTGATGACTGTTCTGACGAAGTAAATAGTACTCTTTCAAAAGTGTCACATTGGTTTAATAGTAATAATTTATCATTAAACTCAAAGAAAACTAAGTGTTTAAAATTTTCGTTACCTAATGTAAGACAAGTTGATTTTCATATCAGACTAGACGGCGATACGGTCGAATTCATTAACAATACAAAATTTCTAGGTATTATATTAGACTCGCGACTACAATGGGATCCTCATATCGAAGCCTTGGCGAGTAGACTCAGTTCGGCTGCATTCGCAGTTAAGAAAATAAGGCTCTTAACCGATATTAAAACGGCTAGAATAGTCTATTTTAGTTATTTTCATAGTGTTATGTCCTACGGCCTTTTGTTGTGGGGCTCAGCCGCTAACATCCAAAGTATATTCGTGCTCCAAAAAAGGGCTATTCGCGCCATTTATAACCTCCGATCGAGAGATTCTTTAAGAGATCTATTTAAAGAAATAAACATTTTAACTGTTGCAGGACATTACATCTATGAAAATATAATTTATGTGAAAAAGTATTATAATACATTTGTAAAGCAGAGCGATATTCATCGCTTTAACACAAGAAATAAAGATAAACTTGTCGTTCCCAAGTTTAGGCTAGAAAAATCCAGAGCCTCATTTCTGGGGAAAAGCATAGCCTTTTTTAATAAAGTTCCACAGCATGAACGAGTTCGATGACATATGACAAACTCGCTGTCAGTCAAGTATGACTTAAGTCAAAGCCGCTGTCAGTCAAGTTCTTGTAACGCCAAGTCCGTTTTTCGTCTTATTACAGTTTTAGTCAAATTCTCTTTTCGTCAAGTCTTCAATTGGTCAAATTACTTCTACGTTATACTTGTTGTGTACAGTCAAGAAGTCAAGAGAAAGAACGCATTCAATTTATATATCTTTATTTTATCCAAGTCAATTTATTCAAACATTCAGTAACCGTAATTTTGCCTGTCATTAGTTCATCTATGATCTTTTCTTCTTTTTACTTTCGTCTCGCGGTTTTTACTTTCTGAGCCCCTAGTGTAAGTTTTTATGTCAAGCAAACGCAAACTATTTCGATTCCGTATTTATGTCAATTTGTATGAAAACTATATAAGCGCACTACTCGCCGCTAGAGGCGCTAATACAGTTTTCATACAAATTGACATAAATACGGAATCGAAATAGTTTGCGTTTTTTGACATAAAAACTTACACTACGGGCACTGAACTTTTAACTTAATTTCGTAAAATTTCGACTCCTTTTTTAAGATATAGATAAGTAGTACCTAAGTTTAGTAATAAAAATAAGTTTTGCTTTCATTGACTTTCAATTTTAGCCTACTATGCCTTGCTTCTAATGATTTTTTTGTTCTATGGCGTTCTTGTGCTCAACACCAATAATCGTCTTTGATCTTTTTTATCCATTGGTTTGTAAAATAATCTACAAAAAAATTCAACTAGATTCGAACGAGGACAGCTGTAAGAACATTACAGTTTTGTTAATAATTATACACGTTGTAGGCATAAATGAAATTTGACCAATTGAAGACTTGACGAAAAGAGAATTTGACTAAAACTGAAATTAGACAAAAAAAGGATTTGGCGTTACAAGAACTTGACTGACAGCGAGTTTGACGTATGTCATACTTGACTGACAGCGAGTTTGTCATATGTCATCGAACTCAATTGAACTACCATTGCATAAATTTAAATGTTACATTAAAGAGTCGCTGATGAGCAAAGGATACTATAAAGTAGACGATTATTTGAATGACCGCAATGCATGGTCATGATGTAACACATAACATAATCACTGTTTAATATGATGTATTTTTATACTAAGCAATTGTTGTATTAGTAACGATATGTTTTTTTTTTGTAAATGTCGTTACCTAACTAAGAAACGCTGGCAAGTTTCTTGCGCCCATTCTTCTTGTCAGTTAAAAAAGTCTTGAATGGGTGGTAGGAAAATATTGACGATTCATAAGTACATATTTATTATGTCTAAGTGAATAAAGAATATTTTTATCTTATCTTATCTTATCTTAGCGTGACTCGAGTGAGAAAGAGTCGCGGGCACTTTCAATCCAATCAGATCGCTCGTAGATAGCGTGCGTGACTTAAGGTCAAGGAAATTCAACCAAGGAAACTGGAGATAGTAGTACTAATTAAGACTTTTTTGTAAACTGTGGCTGACTTCCATCTCACCTACACTTTGATTTGAAACAAAACGTATGGTCTTATGAGACAACAGACAGCCACTACGTAGTTAAATGACAAATTTTCTGGGTACCCTTTTTTATTCAGGTTTACCATCAACCAAACATTCAAATATAATTTGTTGGCAGCACTACAGACAATATTTGCAAAGGAAGTTTACCTGTAAACTCAGTCGGAACCGAGTGAGACTAGCTAGAACTTAACTTTGTTTTTCATAGTGTTCGTATAAATGATAAAGTTACATTTGCGGTTTTTAAAAATGTTCTATATACGGACGGATGGTTCTAACTTGGTTCTGCCTGAGTTTACAGCTATACTTCTTGGCAAATATTGTTTTCACCACTCCAGCTCGAAAAGAGCGCTTTTGTCGCCTAAAAACTCGCAGCAAAATCGATTTTTGCTGCGAGCGTGAGGCAAAGTGCTTTTTTAATTTCTTACACCAACTTTTGAAATAATTAAGAAAAAAGAAATAGAGTGACAAGGATGAAACTTTTAAAATTAATATGAGCAAAAAGGATAGATAGATAGCTTTATGTCGATGGACATGAAATATAAAGCTTAAAAAAGAAATACACGGATACCAAAGGTTCGAATAAAGAGTATGGACGAAATGAGCTCGCATGCATGATATAAATATAAAATAAGAAAAATTAATGAATTCTAATAACAAATTATATAAATACGATTGTACTACTATTGCTTTTCATTAAACACGCAATATTTAAAATAAATAATATGAAGTGAACATTAATATCGCTTACTAATATCATGTTTGGTTTTCATAAAAATTACTTGCAGTGCAGTTTTTGAACGCAATGCAAACAGTTACCTTCAACTTGCATAATTGCACCAATTTTACTCTTAATTATTAATTTTGATGTTTTCTTTATTGTTAAATGTTGCCTTCAATGTTGTTTTTCTGACCTGTAACACTTTTCTCGCTGGTAGAGGTGAAAAGTTGTATGTTAAACACGAGAGCAAAATTTTCTGATGTCTCGTGCCTTTAAATCACTCACTGTGCTCAGTAGTCTATATTTGAATAAATTCAGCACTCGCAGCGAAAAATGATTTTGCTCTCTTGTATAACAAATAACTATTGTTATACTATCAAGAATTGATATTCAAACATTTTGTTGATGGCCGCGAGACAAAAAGCATTGCAAATTTTAGGCAATGCTTTTTGTCATACGCGACGCCATATCATAAAGACGCTAAATATGACCAAGATCGACGGTGTCCTATTGTTTCAAATGTGAAGAATCACTAAGGGGCGTTGTGTTTTGTTAACCGACACTGTGTAACTTGTTCCTAATAATCTATTTAGTGCTTATTTATTACTTTATATTGTTTCTAGGCTTTCTGTTGTAATATATCTAACGTACTCCTGTAATTTTGATTTTGCTCTTAAGAAAAATCCTACTTCCTACTATATAATATTATAAATGTGAAAGTTTAGATGTTTGTATGTTTGTTACTCAATCACGCCAAAACAGCTGGACGGATTTGGCTGAAATTTGGGACACAGATACTTTGTAGTCTGGAGAGGAACATAGGCTACTTTTTATCCCGGAAAAATATCACATTCCCGCGGGATAACATCGTGTATTCCACGCGGGCGAAGCCGCGGGCGGAAAGCTAACCGCCTCTGTTGTCTAGTGGTTCTCACCACCCAGGACCCAGAGGTCCCGGGTTCGATTGCCAGTGGGGGTACATATTGTATTCGGTTTTGTTTCCACCTTCAGCCTTATCACCAGTTAACATCAGGTGTGATGAAGGCTAAGTGCTACCCCGTTGTGGATAAAAAAATGGTATTAATACTAATACATAATGCGGCACTCACATGGAATGTGGGTCGCCAGCCGACGGGGCGGGCCAGCGAGGCGTGGAACGTGGAGAAGTTGATCAGCGCGTACGCCGCCAGGAAGAAGTTGGAGATCAGCGGCGCGATTTGGTTCAGCCCGCCTGCGACACACAATGAAGAATGTTAATAGGTATGCTTGTATGTATACGAATACACAAATATAAAAAAAAATGATTATTTCTTAAATGATTTACATTGTTTCAATTTCAAGTTTAAAGACACAATAAAACTTGTTTAACATAGAATTGAAATTGGTGACTACTGTTGCCTGTAGTAAGATAAACCTGTGTTACAAGCAACGGCCCCTTACATAATTAAGACATTGTTGCCTAGTGTAGTTTGTGTGTGGGTATTCTGAAATTACTTAGTAACAAAATGAAAAGGAAAGAAAAATTATAGTAAGAAAGTATATTCAAATTCAAAATCAAAATCATTTATTCATTTTAGGCTGATACAGCACTTGTGAACGTCAATGAAACTACGCTATCGGTTCGCAAATCCTACGACGGGAGGCCTTGTAACGAGAAGAACCGGCAAGAAACTCCCCAAGGGCTATTTTTTTCTCCCTGTCATATTTCATACAGAGTCGTCAAATTGAAAAGTGACTTTAACATAATATAATATGTAAAGTCACTTTCCATCACAAATTAATCTTAAGTTTAAAAACAAAATAAAAAACCCGGTAATCATAGCAGTAAATAATTTTCAATAACTAAGAAATAGACATCCAAAAGGTAGTTTCTTTAAAATACACACCAACCAAAAACGTAGCAAATAAAATAATAAATATAAATGCCATATATATTGTAATAACCAGCTGGGTGTAGATTTTCGATTTTAGAATTTGTTGTAGTCAAAAAAACCTAGTACTTTTGATTTTCAGGCATTTAAACTTTCGATAAATGTCGAGTCCTGCTAACAACTTACAACATATTATAGAACTTCCGACTATCAACTATTGGACAGTTGTCCCTCGGCTATCAACACCCTAGCCCGGAAAGTAGACATACCATAAGGCCGTTTGTCCACGACATCCGTCTCGCCGGATCCGTCTAGACGGACCGAAGAAGCGGTTCATATATTTGTATACACGGCTAATTTTAATTAGCATAAATATTTTAGGGGATGTTAGTGCCCATCAATATGAACAACTTTCATTATGGAGCCAACCATGGAATCGCGAAAAAAAAATCAGCTGTTCCATACAAAAGTACAACATCGAGTCGACTGAAATGTATGGAACAGCTGGTTTTTTTTTCGCGATTCCATGGTTGGTCCCATAGTGAAAGTTGTTCATATTGATGGGCACTAACATCCCCTAAAATATTTATGCTAATTAAAATTTAGCCGTGTATATGTCCACTCGAGCCCCGGCGTCCGAGTTCAGTCATCCATTTTTTTGACGGGCTCCGGGAATGTG
This sequence comes from Crambus lathoniellus, assembly GCA_949710035.1. Classification (NCBI taxonomy): domain Eukaryota; kingdom Metazoa; phylum Arthropoda; class Insecta; order Lepidoptera; family Crambidae; genus Crambus; species Crambus lathoniellus. The sequence continues at coordinate 27,850,129 of OX453309.1, read as the reverse complement.
GCTAGATCGGATGTACCGCTACATCGAATCCGGTTTGAAGTGTGAGCGTAGATTCCATCTGAACTGTTTCACTCACACGCACAACCTCTCAGTATGGTTAGTGAGTAGGCAGTGATTAGTTTTTAAAATAATTGTGTTATGAATATTTGCCTTACGCTCGCCTAGAACACAGGATTTCCTAGTTCAGGCAAAAATGTAATATGTTTTTATCCCTAAGTATAATGTGTGTTCTTCAAAATGTATGATAAGAAATTATTCACGATAAATTATTATTTATTATGAAGTGGCTCGTCTTTATTCGGACGCAATGAATAAACGTATTCCCGTGTCCATCCGTCTAAGTCAAAACACCAGCTTCCGTCGTCCGAGAAAAAATCGGACCGGATCGTCCTTGGACAAACGGCCTTAGCCGTGGGCCACACTGGGGGGCTACCGCGTAATTTTATGGATATGAACTTCATACGTTTTTTTGAACTTTAAGTCAATTTTATAATAAAAATAGCCACTATCAGTTCCTTGTTTTCTGACGTCGGGTATAACGATAGCTAGCTAGCAACGTTCAACAGAACAAAGCAGCAAAAATCTATCAAGATAAGGATTTCAAATGACAGTTGAAGCCCATACCCATATCCATATTTCTTAGCCGGTAGCCACACTGGAGCGGCGCGTCTTGCGTCCGCGTCGAGCGGGAAAAACAAATATATTGAGACGGACGGGAGGGGCCACACTGGCGCGTCCGGCGGTCGCCGCGATCAGCGGAGGGAATAATACTTGTTCGCGCGTCCTGCGAATCCGCAGGTCGCCTCCGCGCCCCGCGGTCTTTTCAGTGTGGCCCACGACTTGTTGGTCTTCCTTTAACCGATGCGCCATCTCTACATACACTTTAAATGACATACCACATTGTGATATCACAAGAATGTTGCGTTTTGCGAATATGGTGCATAAAGCCGCCTGTCAGAATATTTTTTTTTGGAGCCCAGTGTAATTTTTTGCCTTTTTGAAAATATGATGTTTGGAGAATGTTGCGTATTGTGAATTTGGTCTTATAAGATTATGATATTTTAAGGACATGATGTTATGAGAATATCGTATTTTGTGAATGTAGTGTTTTACGAATGTGGTCTTTTGAGAATATGATATTCAGCGACGGAGGGATCTGTATGAATAAATGCGTACCCATGAGTATGAAGGCGGTGGCGATGACGAAGGTGAGCGCGTACCCGCGCACGGGCTCGTTGTTGGCGCCGTAGCCCTTCGCGAAGAACTCCAGGTACGGGTACAGCTTGTCCTGGCATAGCGCCTGCGATTACAAACATTGTGTTAATCCTACTTAATAGAACTAGCAGACGTACTCTAATTCAACGAAAAACGAAACTTCGTTACACCCATCCCTCTCACTCTCCGGGCATGACAGAATCGAGTGAAAGCGGCAGGGCTAACGAAGTTTCGTTTTTCGTGGAATGAGAGTAGGCCTATAGGTGTTATTGTTGATCGAAGACATAATGCCTGTTTCACAATGTCCGATTAGGAGATACTTTCCAGTTTACTTGACAGTTTTGTATGGCCTATCTGTCAAGTAACACAGCTAATCAGAACTTACTTGGACATTGTGAAACAGGCCCTTAAGATTAAATAACAAAATATTTGACAAAAACAATAAACTTCATTCCTTTTGGGCTTACGGTATATAATCGAAAAGAATCTTTTTTATTGTCTAACTTAATATGAGTTCAATACAGCTTACTGTTGATATATCAATCCATACCAAAGAATATATATTAGTACCTTACGGTACAGAAATTTCACTCCCGAATTTAGGTATGATAAACGCAAGGGTCCGGTCACCGGACTAGTCTCAATAGGCTGTCACTCGCTCGACTTGTCGCACACGCAGTTCACGCATCTGCATGTGTCGCCATCTGTCTCGCTTCGCGTGTAGGTATTACTTTCACAGATAAAGTAGTACCTCTGACAGCCCTAACAGATTGAAGCGAGACGGCAGACAGTTATTGTACTATGAACGCTATACGCAATGCAAAAGGTTGAAATTAGGTTGTTTTCCAGAATAGTAGATAAATATCTCGGGTATTTTGCGCCGCTTGTATGGAAGTGAGACAGGCCTGTCCATACTAATAATAGAAATGAGAAACTGATGTTTATTTGTTTGTTCGTCCATCTTTCACGTCAAAAAGAGCAACGGATCATCGTGATTTTTGGTATGGGGATAGTTTGGACGCTGGAAAGTGACTTGCTACTTTTAATCCCGAAAAAATATCACGTTCCCGCGGGACAACGACGTGTATTCCACGCGGGTGAGGCCGCGGGCGGAAAGCTAGTACTAAAATATAACCGACATCACGAGACATTTGAGCTTTGTCAAATTTTAATAGTTATCTTGCAGGTAATAAGAAATAACTGAATGGCAAAAATGGCATTCATAAAATCGATTTATCTAAACCAATCTGATAACTTATGTTTTTTTTTAAATAAACTCTTAATTTTGACCTTTTCAACGTACCTGAAACACTTTTGGTGCAGAGACGAGCGACGCTAACGCAGAGGATAAAGTGGCAGCGAAGCAACCGCCGTATATCAACGGACCGAACCCGGACACTAAACGAATTACCTGAAAAGAGTAATAATGATTATGTGAACATGTAAACACTGAACGCCGTGTATTTAATAGTACATTACAGCCGATGACAGGTAAGTAAGAAATTACATTGTCGAGGATGGTTTGAAGCACGAGCCGCAGGCGAGGGCTTTAATCATTCGAGGCAAGGTAATTTGCTTACCGTACAAGGCTTGTATAGTGCTTTTCTCAAGAAATGCGAGGAAATAAAAAAAAACTTTAACTAAATAATATTTATTAAAATTTATATCACTCATGTTCGGGCAATTATTAAATGTAAATGTTATTGTTTTCCCGGGCACACTTATGTATAAATCGCCCATAATAATATTATTTTAATGATGTACCTAGGTATCATTAAAATACGCCAACAACACAGATTCCGAAAACGTATGCGCCTTTTTTCACTTTTCCAAATCAGATCGTAGGTTTTCATATATCTTTCTTTTGATTTTGCTGGCAGTAAGTTTTCTGATATTCATTTTGCTTCTGCTCTCAAATTTGGTGGAGTAGGTACATACAATGTCTGTATATGTTTCATTGACAGAACTCATTTTGATAATTTATTACACAATATAAATAAACTGTATTGATATCAAATCAACCGCTGAAAACATGCTGAAAATCATTCCCGCCGTTTTTTTAATATTGGTTTGTGAGGCCAAGTGGAACGGTCATACAGCCTATTGATACTTACTACTTGCTACTAAAATGCGCAACTTCAATACCCGCTTCTGGGTGGTAGATGGCGCTGTACATATTTCCCATACAAAATTACTCGTAAAGGATATTTTGTCTATGATAAATCTCATTTTGTTTTTTCGATTGATGTTCGTGCTAAGGGTTCATAGCGCTTGTGGTACAATACGAAGTAATATACTCTGTGCGCACTACTGCGCACCGTATTTAAAAAAAAGTTAACCTAATTATGATATAATAATTACCTATATAATAATAATAATAATGTGGCTGTATGGTGCAAATGTCCCTTTGCTTTTTCTGTTTTTATACACAGGAATACCGAAAGAAAATATAAAGAAAAAAAATTGATAATAATATCTTTGGGTAGTACTTTTCCGAGGTAAACATTCTAAATTTGAAAATCACTGCAGTAATGAATTTCAGTACTTACTTACTGCACTGATTTTAGTGCAGTAAGTAAGTACTGAAATTCATTACTGCAGTGATTTTCAAATTTAGAATGTTTACCTCGGAAAAGTGCCACGTACTGCATTCTTTTCTCAAATATAATATTAACATTTCAGAGCATAAGTGTGAAAAAGTTTTAAAATATTTAAAAGTGGAATATAATATTAAAGTGTTGATTAAACCTATCTTTGGAACGTAAATAGGGAGTGTTATTGTTCGCAAGCTGCATTACCAAAGGATTTTCCACAAATTTTCATCGGAAGTTTTTATGTCGGAAATGAAAAGTGAACTCACAATTGAAGCGAAAATTGGTGAATTTAATGATGACCGAGCTTAATAAATTGTTTCTGTCGTTTGGTGTGCTACAAATCAAGATGGTACATACCTAAGGAGTTGTTTTTAATTAATAAAACGATTTACTTTCAAGACTTAAGGCGGACAGTGTTAATGTTTTTGCCAAATACCCACCCGTATACAAATTATCAAGTTGGCTGCGAGACAAACGAAGCAACTGTTTGCTAATTTCACCGTACAGAATATAACAGCTCTAGCGTCGGGTAGCGGATACGATACCTACATTCCTGCGAATAGAAAAGCATGGTCAACGGAACAAACCTCGGACGCGGCAATCTTATTTAGGTTTTCATTTTTTTATTTTTTTTATTATTTTTTTTTTCTGTATTAAAGTTCACTTTTATGTTAACATTTTTGAGATAGAATGAAATAAGTAGTTTTTTTTTATTTATATAAAAACAGAACATTTTGTTTAGATCTCAAAATAAATAGTAACAAAATACGAAAATTTTATACTATTAGCAATTAAAATTTTAAATTATTTATTATTTAATTGATGATAATATTAATTGAAATGTGATTTAATGGTAGACTTGTATTTTTTTTAATGATGCTAAATGACCTTTTTTTTTAATAATGTGTTGGTGGTTACTATGCATCTATTTTTGAATTTAAATTTTATTGTATTTAACGTTTTACTAATATTATTTTAGTAACTTTGTGCTTTATTTATTTACTTACTTTGATTTTGTGACATTGTATTATTAATTTATTTAAGAAAAATACACTTAACTTAGCACTAAGCGTTACTTTTATTAGTATTTAAGTTGATGGAATCTTTAAATTTTAATGACTTGTTCACATTTTAGGTAGGTACTGTATTTTATTTTGTTTCTTTTTCTTGATCGTTTTAAAAATTGTGTTTTTATTATTTTATAACGTGAACAAGCAAATGAAGAACGGACTACCTAGTATTATGTTTTATATATATTTTTAATAGTTATTATTATGACCGATCCTCTTAGAGCTACTTGCCCACACTGCCCTGGCTCGTCTCGCCTTTTTGTTGCGCCTCGCGGTCTAAACGTACACATAGGCCGTAAACATAAAGACTGCCAAAGTCGGCAGCTGGATCCAGTGTCTGCGCCGACTACTCCTCTAGTCGAACATATAGACCTCAATCATCTATGCAATTTGAAAAATTCAGTTCGCGTCCTTAAGCACATTCCAAAGGGAGCCAGATGTTTGGCCGCGGGCAAACTGGCGCAGATTATAAATAGGTGTGTAGACTTGAATGGTATTGAGGATTGGCAGGCTTTGCTGACCTACGCCTATACTGCATTGAGGGTGCCCGACGGCAGTGACATGCGTTCACTCACCACCAAGGTTAAAGAAAATATTGATAGGAGCTTTTGCCACTTGGTCGAAGGTTCGCCTATTCTTTCCAAACCTCCATCCTTATATCAATCCATCACGACTAAGGTTTATGACGGTGATTTGAGAGGGGCTGTGCGCCTGTTGGTTTTCGATAGCTCCCTTGCCCCAAGGACTGGCGAGACCCTTGATGCTTTGAAGTTTAAACACCCTTCACCATCAAGACCGCTCTCTTTACCACCTGAGCCGGATTCGTCGTGTCCTTTCCTTTCTGTGACTGTATCTGAAATTTGTGACGCTATTGGCACTTTTCAGAACGGGTCAGCACCTGGGCTAGATGGACTGCGTCCCGAGCATTTTAAGGAGCTTATTTCCCTCTCCGCGGGGGACAACGGACATTTGCTCTTGGAGTCTTTAACCAGACTCTCAAACTTTTTGTTGAGGGGTTTACTTAATAGAGAAGTTTGCCCTTTTTTATATAGTGCTTCCCTAATTGCCTTAAACAAAAAAGATGGAGGTATAAGACCAATTGCCGTTGGTAGCATTGTTCGCCGCTTGGTCGCTAAACTTGCTTGTCGTGCCGTTAAGTCTGAACAGTCGGTATATTTGCAGCCTCACCAGCTCGGTTTCGGCACTCCTCTCGGTTGCGAGGCTGCTATTCATGCAACTCGTGCGTTTGCGTTTTTAAAAAACAACTCGGACAATATAATAGTGAAGCTAGATATTCAAAATGCTTTCAACAGTTTGGAGAGGGATGCGATACTAACAGAAGTCAGGGAGCACATACCTTCAATTTATCCCTTTCTTCATCAGTGTTATTCGGCGTCTAGCTACTTATATTTTGGTGATTCTCGTATCCTGTCACAGACGGGAACTCAACAAGGCGACCCGTTGGGACCTTTGATTTTTAGTCTGGCAATTCACAAACTAATTCGCTCTTTGAAGTCTCCTCTGAACGTCTGGTACTTGGACGATGGTACTGTGGGAGGTAGGCCGGAAGACGTGGCCAAGGACATTCAATCGCTCATCCCCGGATTGGAAAGTATTGGTCTGAAAATCAACATGAGAAAGTGCGAGTATTTTCCGTGCAGCGGTAATTCGTCGTCTATAATCGAAAGTGTCCTGCCTGGCATTAATATGTTAGACAGAACTAATTTCAAGATTTTGGGTGCTCCAGTGTTTTCAGAAGCAATACCTGATGTTTTGATGGCTAAGAACCAGGAGCTTTTGTCAGGTCGCGAATGCTTGGGGCGGTTACCAGCTCATGTTGCTTTAGTTCTTCTTAGATCTTGTTTGTCGATGCCTAAATTAAATTACACTGTTAGAACAGCTCCAGTATGGCTTCACCAGGAAGCAATGTCAACGTCCGACAATAGTCTGAAAGAATTACTGGAAAGTATTCTGAATGTCTGTCTGAGCGATAGGCAGTGGCATCAGGCATCCCTGCCTATAAGGCACGGCGGACTTGGCATTCGCCGAATACAAGACGCGGCGTTACCGGCTTTCTTGGCTTCTTTGCATGGGGCCCTGAATCTAGTCACTCGAATCCTCAACATTAAAGGTGACAGTATTCGGGCACCCTTTGCGGACGAGGCTTTGACTGCCTGGTCTATATTTTGCCCGAATCATGATCCTCCCGAGCATCCTGAGGTTCAGAGGAATTGGGAAGACATCCGGTCCAAGTTAACCCTGGAAGAGCTTATTTTTGATGCCAGTAATACGGATCTGGCTAGGCTTAGGGCGGTAGCACGACCAGAGTCTGGGGCTTGGCTGCACGCATTGCCTTCTCCACAGTTAGGCACTCTCATGGATGACGACTCATTGCGGTTGGCTGTAGGGTTAAGACTGGGGTGCAATGTGGTTGAGCCACACCGCTGCATTTGCGGAGTCCAGGTTGAGGCTGACGGGCACCATGGGTTGAGCTGCTCTAGATGCGCGGGTAGATTCCCCAGACATCATGCTCTTAACGATATCATCCGCCGAGCTTTGATCGCCGCCAACATTCCTTGCGTTTTGGAACCTCCAGGCTTAAGTCGCACAGACGGCAAGAGACCAGATGGTCTTACTTTGGTGCCATGGGAGAGGGGTCGGTGTCTGCTGTGGGATGCGACCTGCGTTAGCACTTTTGCGGCCAGTCATTTGGCTTACACGTCGCGGACTGCTGGATCAGCTGCCGAGAATGCAGCTGGGCAAAAGCACATAAAGTATGAGGCTTTAAAACAAAATTACTTTTTTGTCCCCTTTGCGGTGGAGACCTCTGGCGTGTGGAGTTCAGAGGCGATAGCTTTTATTAAAGAGCTCGGAAATAGGTTAGGTCAACGCGGACACGATCGCCGCAGCGGGTCATACTTGGTTCAAAGGCTTTCCCTGGCAATACAGCGCGGCAACGCAGCCGGTATCATGGGAACCTTTGAACCGGAGATGACCCGCGGCGGTCTTTTAGATTAAGTTTTTGGATAAGAATATTATTGTACCTTTTATTAGATTATTAGAAAATTTTCCTGTATTTACACAAAACTTTAACTTAACATAAACTATATATTAAAACCTGAATAATGATTATTGAGATTTTAAATTCTTTTGTAAGTATAGGAAAAATGTGATAGTAAAAAACCACGAGCCCTGTAAGTAGCTTTCCGTCTTAGCATCCCGACTGAAAACTACTTATAGGGCTCGTGGTTTTTACTATCACGTTTTTCCCATAATAATGATTATTATAAATAAATAAATAAATAAATAAATATAATAGATAAATAAATAAATATTTTCTTACAATCACACCAATTATCTAAGCCCGTAGTTAATTTTCATAAGAAACTGTGTCTACGTGAACTTGATAACGGATAAATATATACTTAAATACTTTTTGTTTGTAAATACATACTTAATATACATAGAAAACACCCAGACCAAGACAAATAGACATGTTCATGCACACAAATATTTGTCTTGTTCGGGAATCGAACCCGAGACCTCTGGCGCAGAAGGCAGGTAGATTACCCCTGCGCCAAATAGGTCGTCTAATTATTTATTACTACTAGCTGACCCAGCGCGACTTCGTTCCCGTGGCCCTACCCCCTACTCCACCCTACCCTACCCGTACTCTACCACTACCCTACCCCTACCCTACCCTACCCTACCCCTACCCCTACCCAACCCCTACCCCTACCCCTACCCTACCCTACCCCTACCCTACCCCTACCCTACCCCTACCCTACCCTACCCTACCCTTACCCTACCCCTACCCCTACCCCTACCCCTACCCTACCCCTACCCCTACCCCTACCCTACCCCTACCCTACCCCTACCCTACCCCTACCCTACCCCTTTTTTTTTTTTTTTTTTTTTGTATCAAGAGGAGAATGCGATCTTTAGGCATACCAAACGGCATGTTGGACTCGGTCACACCTAGGGCATGTTCCTCGCCGCGCCCAGCCCTCCCACCAAGCCTAATAGGCTTCGCGTCAGGGCTGGGTGGTTCTAACCTCTGCCCCGCCCCTAACGAGCTCGAAAGCTCGAGGGGGGGCCGGGCAGAAGGAGGAAGCGTCCTCCCCAGCTCCCCACGTGGCTACCCGCTCGTGGGGGCAGGCCAGGTGGGGCGAATAGGAGGATGCACCACTACCAACTAAACTCCTCTCGAAGACCTAGCGCCTTTCCCGGGTCTGTGGGATCGCGTTGTCACGCTCCACGTTACCCGGGGGAGGGTGGCCCGTTAGGGCCCCACCCTTGGGGGACAGAGGGCCTTACTGCGCCCCCCCTTGCGACACGGGGAGATCGAGTCGCACCCGTTGTCGTCTCGCTCTCCCCGGCCGCGCACGTCGGAGTTGGCTCGCTGCAGCGTCCGCCTCGCGAACCCTCTCCGCGACCTCCTTCTGCGAGATGACGTCCTCACAGAAGGAGACCACGGCCTGCCATCCCCCCTCGCCTCGCAGCATCGCAACTGTGATATTGGGAAGCGAGAGGTCCGACCCAACTGCAGCAACCAACTCCTGGCGCTGCAACGCCCACGCCGTGCACTCCTCGAGTGTGTGGCGTGCGGTGTCTTGCGGCGCGCCACAATGGTGGCACGCGTGGGACTCCTCCCTCTGAATTTGACACAGGTACCTGCCAAAGCATCCATGGCCTGTAAGTACCTGTGTCAGCCGATACGTGATGGATCCGTGGGCTCTCGATCGCCATTCCCTAAGGACTGGGCGGATCGCCTCCACGGTTTTCACTCCTGCGGTTGGGGCCTCGAGTTGGCTCTCCCACTCCGCGAGACAGCGTTCCTCTGCGGCCCGCATCGCCGCCGAAAACTCCTGTGGGGCTAGGCGAATATTATTCGCCCGTTGCTCCCGTCGCTGTCTATACGCCTCCGCTAGCACTGGGGCCTCCAGCTCCCAGGGGGGCGTACCGGCTAGTGCGCACGCCGCCGCCCCCGACACTGTACGGTACCCACGTATCATACGTGACGCCACCACTCGCTGCGGGCGCCGTATTGCGGCTTTGTTCCGCTCTGTAAGGGCGTCGGCCCAAACGGGGGCTCCGTAGAGGGCCATGCTACGGATGACCCCCGCGTATAACCGCCTGCAGCTTTGATTGGGGCCGCCAACGTTAGGCAACAGCTTGCCCAGTGCCGCCGCCGCCTTCACCAGTCTCGGCGCCAGTTGATCAAAGTGGGCTTTGAAAGACCACCGCCCGTCAAGAATCAGCCCCAGATATTTCATGGTGGGGCGCAATGGTATTTCCACGCCATCCACCACTATGTCCGCCCCTGGAGGGGGGCCCTGTCGTGGCCCATGAAACATGATGGCCTGGGTTTTGGCCACAGCCACTTTAAGTCCCAGGGCCCGTATTCGGTCAATCATGTGGTTGGCCCCCATCATCGCTAGGCGCTTCGCCTCCGTGAAATCTCTGCCCCGGGCATAGATGAGCGTGTCATCTGCGTAGCATATAACACCCATCCGGGGCAGGAGGACGCCACGAAGCGCCCAGTCATATCCCAAATTCCACAGGAGTGGTCCCAGGACCGACCCCTGTGGAACTCCACACGCCATGCGCCGGACCATAAGCTGCCCGTCTGGGGCGAGAAAAACCACTTCCCTCTCTTCTAGGTAGTTCCCGATGATTCGGGCGAGGTACGGAGGAACGCCATGATACCTCAACGCATCCATCACAACACTATAGGGGAGAGAGTTAAAGGCGTTCTCTATGTCGAGGGACACCACCACCACTCTCTCCCCGCGACTTATTGCCCTCTGCGATTCCTCTTTAAGAGTGAGGATGGCATCGATTGTGGATCTTTGCCTCCTGAATCCGAATTGTCTGTCCGAAAGGTTGGGCCCCACCGTGTCCAGATGCTGGATGACGCGATCTGCTATAATACGTTCCAGTATCTTTCCCAATTCATCCAGAAGAACAATAGGCCTGTACGCGGATGGGGATTCCGGGGGGCGGCCGTCCTTCATCAGGAGGCAAAGTCTGCCACGTTTCCATTGTTTTGGGAAATGTCCCATCCTTAAGCAGGCAGAGAAGAGGGTTCTTGCCTGATCGTCTAGATGCTCCAGTGCGATGGGGAGGATCCTGCCCGGGATCCCATCCGGGCCGGGCGCTTTCTTTTTGGTCCTGAGTCGGTCCAGAACGGCTGTAATTTCTTCCGATGTGACAGGGAGGAACCCATCTGAGGCGCCTGGTTCAGAGGGCACCGGCCCAGGGGGAAATGATGTCTCCGGGGCCTCGGTTGGAAAAAGACCATCCACCACACGGGATAGGAGGTGGGGATCCATCGACTCGGTGGGGGGCGCCTGGTTGCGGAGCCTGCTCCTCACCATCCTATATGGGCGCCCCCACGGATCCCGGTCGAGATCCTCCAGAAAGACGTCCCATGCTGCGGTCTTAGACCTGCAAATCTCGTCAGTCAGGGCTTTTCTCGTGTCACTGTAGGCAAGCCGTAGTCGGGTCTCCTCCGCCATGTCCCGTCTAGTCCTACGTCTACAACGCTGCAGCGCTCTTCTGGCTGCAAGACAGGCGGCTCGCAGAACAGACAAATCCCCCGTCCACCAATACACACGCCGCTTGTGAGGAAGACTTTTCACGCGCGGCATGGAGGCATCACACACCGCGGTAATTGAGGTGGTGAGACGCCTGACGAGACCCTCAACATCCTCATCCTCTAAATTGGAACCCTCCTGGTTCCAGGCCTCCACTAAAGCGGCCTCCTCTGCCAGGTCCCGGTTGAGCCTTGTGATGGCCCACCGGGGAAAACGACGGAGAGACTCTCCCGGACGTAGCGGATTATCGCCACTCGGGGAGGAAACAAGACGAAAAGAAATATAGTCGTGATCCGAAAGAGTTATTACGTCCTTTAGAACCCGCCAATCCCGCACCCTCGCTGCCAAGGCGGGGGTTGCAAAGCTCAGATCAACGATGGACCCCCGCCCTGTTCCCCTTCTCACAAACGTAAATTCACGCCCCCTGTTCAGGAGCATAAGACCCGACTCGGCGGCCCAATTGAGGACCCCCGAGTCGGGTCTTATGCTCCCCTACCCTACCCCTACCCTACCCCTACCCTACCCCTACCCTACCCCTACCCTACCCCTACCCTACCCCTACCCTACCCCTACCCTACCCCTACCCTACCCCTACCCTACCCCTACCCTACCCCTACCCTACCCCTACCCTACCCCTACCCTACCCCTACCCTACCCCTACCCTACCCCTACCCTACCCCTACCCTACTTCTACTCTACCCCTACTTACCCCTCCTTCCCCTATTTTCTCACCGTTAGAACCTTCCTTGGACTTCCACGAACATTTCAAGACCAAAATTAGCCAAATCGGTCCAGCCGTTCACGCGTGATGTCGTGACCAAGGGAAATAGGGATTCATTTTTATATATATAGATTATTAAACAGACTATCGTAAACTTCAGCTTTAAATTATTTATATTGCTATATTATTTTATTCGAAGCTGCAAGTGTATATTTCACCTTCACTACTAGGAACACAATAATGCTCTTACTACGCACTTAATAAGGTCGACTTTACACTCACTACTAGTACTCACGTCATTACTATTCTGTAGTCCGTAGCCGCAGCTATAGTTTGCCGCAAAAGCAGCTACAGTCCCGTTAGCTACGTCTATATTGCTTCAGAAGTATCTCAGTCCTTGTAGCACACAATAATGTTCTTACTATGCATGCGATAAGGTCGACTTTACAGTACTCACGTCATTACTATTCTGTAGTCCGTAGCCGCAGCTATAGTTCGCCGCACACTCAGCTACAGTCACGCTAGTTACGTCCTCTATTGATTCAGATGCGTCTCGGTACTCGTAGCACACAAGATATACGATAATGCTCTTAAAAAGCACGCAATACGGTCGAATTTACAGTACTCACGTCATTACTATTCTGTAGTCCGTAGCTGCAGCTATGGTTCGCCGCACAAGCATCTACAATACAGTTGGCTACGTCCTCTATTGCTCCCAGAAACATTTAGAACTCAATCATGGTCTTATTACGCATGCGGTAAGGTCGCCTATCTAGTAGTCACATCATTGCTATATTGTAAGCCCGTAGCCGCAGCTATAGTACGCTGCTCAAGCAGCTACATTCCCGTTGGCTACGTCTCTATTGCTTCAGAAGTATCTCAGTACTTGTAGCACACAATAATTTTCTTACTACGCATGCGATAAGGTTGACTTTACAATACTCACGTCATTACTAGTCCGTAGTCTGTATTCCGTAGCTATAGCTAGCCGCACAAGCAGCTACAGTCCCGCTAGCTAGTTCTCCTATTGCTTCAAAAGCGTCTCTGTTCACGTGGCACACAATAATGCTCTTACTACGCATGCGATAAGGTTGACTTTACAGTACTCACATCATTGCTATTCAGTAATCCGTAGCCGCAGCTATAGTTAGCCGCACAAGCAGCTAGTCTCGTTGGCTACGTCTTCTATTGCTTCAGAAGCATCTCGGTACTCGTAGCACACAACACGTACATCAAACTCTTACTACGCACGCGATAAGGTTGACTTTACAGTACTCACGTCATTACTTTTTTGTAGCTGCAGCTAAGGTTCGCCGCACAAGCAACTACAGTCTCGTCAGCTACGTCTTCTATTGCTTCAGAAGCGTCTCGGTACTCGTAGCACACAACACGTACGTCATACTCTTACAGCCAGAAATAATAATCAAGCCACAGATAGGGATAGGTAGGCATGATCCAGACTAGTTGCTATGCAACGTTTGATATTAACATAGAATTAACGACAGTTACCAGGGTGTTGCTAGGTGTTGTTTAGCAACTAATCTGGATCATGCCTATCCTTATCAGATCTGTGGATAGATTATTAATTCTGGCCGTTAATTAGCACGGAATAAGGTCGACTTTACAGTACTCACGTCATTACTATTCTGTAGCCCGTAGCCGTAGCTACAGTTCGCCGCACAATCAGCTACAGTACAGTTGGCTACGTCCTCTATTGCTCCCAGTAGCGTCTAGCACTGAATAATGCTCTTAATAAGCACGCAATAAGGTTGACTTTACAGTACTCACGTCATTACTATTCTGTAGCCCGTAGCCGTAGCTACAGTTCGCCGCACAATCAGCTACAGTACAGTTGGCTACGTCCTCTATTGCTCCCAGTAGCGTCTAGCACTGAATAATGCTCTTAATAAGCACGCAATAAGGTTGACTTTACAGTACTCACGTCATTACTATTCTGTAGCCCGTACCCGCAGCTATGGTTCTCTGCACAAGCAGCTACAGTCTAGTTTGCTACGTCTCTATTGTTTCAAAAGCGCCTCGCTACTCGTAGCACACAACACGTACGCCATACTCTTAATAAGCACACAATAAGGTTGACTTTACAGTACTCACGTCATTACTATTCTGTAGTCCGTAGCCGCAGCTATAGTTCGGCGCACAATCAGCTACAGTACAGTTGGCTACGTCCTCTATTGCTCCCAGTAGCGTCTAGCACTCAATAATGCTCTTAATAAGCACGCAATAAGGTTGACTTTACAGTACTCATGTCATTACTATTCTGTAGCCCGTAGCCGCAGCTACAGTTCGCCGCACAATCACCTACAGTACAGTTGGCTACGTTCTCCATTGCTCCCAGTAGCGTCTAGCACTCAATAATGCTCTTACTACGCATGTAATTAAGTCTACTATGCAGTACTCACGTCATTACTATTCTGTAGTCCGTAGCCGCAGCTATAGTTCGGCGCACAATCAGCTACAGTACAGTTGGCTACGTCCTCTATTGCTCCCAGTAGCGTCTAGCACTCAATAATGCTCTTAATAAGCACGCAATAAGGTTGACTTTACAGTACTCATGTCATTACTATTCTGTAGCCCGTAGCCGCAGCTACAGTTCGCCGCACAATCACCTACAGTACAGTTGGCTACGTTCTCCATTGCTCCCAGTAGCGTCTAGCACTCAATAATGCTCTTAATAAGCACGCAATAAGGTTGACTTTACAGTACTCATGTCATTACTATTCTGTAGCCCGTAGCCGCAGCTACAGTTCGCCGCACAATCACCTACAGTACAGTTGGCTACGTTCTCCATTGCTCCCAGTAGCGTCTAGCACTCAATAATGCTCTTACTACGCATGTAATTAAGTCTACTATGCAGTACTCACGTCATTACTATGTTGCAGCCCGTAGCCGCAGCTATTTTTTTATTATTTTTTTTAATTCGGCATTTAACACGGGTAGCTTAAGTATGTCATGCTCTCCTTAAACATTCCTGCGGTGGTGTCGTGTGAGTCGGGTCGTTACGTTCCCTAAAATATGGTTGAGCGAAGCGATGGCTGGCTCATGCGTCATGCTCGTGAACGGGTGCTGCCAGTGGGGTGGGTCTGCTCATGTCTACTTGTGTTAAAGGTGTTCGGGATATGGGGGCCGATTCTCACGCAATCGAGAAAAGTTCACATTTATAAGCTCGAAATTCAAATATAACACAGTTTTTGTATTGTCAGAATTTCACAATCGAAAAAGTTCGATCGAAAACCAGTCGGAACGCTACGAGTGGTAAAAACCAATAGATGTTCGTATACGAACTTAGCTGTCAAAATGAATTTGTTGACATGTGGGACAGCTTAGTTTGTTTGAAACGTTCTAACTTTTCAATAGAAACCACAAACAAAATGTTCGACATACGAATTACCACACTGAAAATATTCAAATGCCTGAGAATCGGGCCCCTGGTTTATAATAATATTATATTGATTTATGAGCGAGCTGGTGTGTCTCATAGTAATTTTGGTATCCGTGTCTTACAGTAACAGCAATTTTTCTAATAATTGTTTTATTTATTCAAAAATTCCTTTTATTTGTTAATACTTATAAATTTGAATATACAGCGCAGCTTGCAGTTTCCTTTTCATTAATCCTATAATACAATGTGAATAAGATTAAGATTAGTGTGTCCTTTAAACTATTGGATTCCTTGTTTAGTTGAAAATTGTTTACTGTTTTAGGTAATAAGCAAAATTGTACTTAATTTAAGCGGCATTCTGTATTGTGATGGAAAGTAACCTTACTATTATGTGAAGGTCACTTTTCAAATTTGACGACTCTGTATAAGTTAAAACAGGGAGAAAAAAATAGCCCTTGGCGAGTTTCTTGCCGGTTCTTCTCGCTACAAGGTCTCCTGCCGTAGGATTTGCGAACCGATGGCGTAGCTTCATTGACGTTCATAAGTGTTGTTAAACAAACCTAAATTGAATAAACGATATTGAATTTTGAATTTTGAATTTTATGGTTCTCTGCACAAGCAGCTACAGTCTAGTTTGCTACGTCTCTATTGTTTCAAAAGCGCCTCGCTACTCGTAGCACACAACACGTACGTCATACTCTTAATAAGCACGCAATAAGGTCGACTTTACAGTACTCACGTCATTACTATTCTGTAGCCCGTAGCCGCAGCAACAATTCGTCGCACAATCAGCTACAGTACAGTTGGCTACGTTCTCCATTGCTCCCAGTAGCGTCTAGCACTCAATAATGCTCTTAATAAGCACGCAATAAGGTCGACTTTACAGTACTCACGTCATTACTATTCTGTAGCCCGTAGCCGCAGCAACAATTCGTCGCACAATCAGCTACAGTACAGTTGGCTACGTTCTCCATTGCTCCCAGTAGCGTCTAGCACTCAATAATGCTCTTCATAAGCACGCAATAAGGTCGACTTTACAGTACTCACGTCATTACTATTCTGTAGCCCGTAGCCGCAGCTACAATTCGTCGCACAATCAGCTACAGTACAGTTGGCTACGTTCTCCATTGCTCCCAGTAGCGTCTAGCACTCAATAATGCTCTTAATAAGCACGCAATAAGGTTGACTTTACAGTACTCACGTCATTACTATTCTGTAGTCCGTAGCCGCAGCTACAGTTCGCCGCACAATCAGCTACAGTACAGTTGGCTACGTCCTCTATTGCTTCCAGTAGCGTCTAGCACTGAATAATGCTCTTAATAAGCACGCAATAAGGTCGACTCTACAGTACTCACGTCATTACTATTCTGTAGTCCGTAGCCGCAGCTATAGTTAGCCGCACAATCAGCTACAGTCCCGCTAGCTACGTCTCCTATTGATCCGGACGCGTCTCGCAGTACAGTCCAGCCGGCTATCACGCCGATCAACAGATATGATATAGTTGTTAGTAGAATAGCGAGGAGAGTGCCTTTGGGTATCGACTTTTGGGGGTCCTGGAAGAAATTTAGAAGAAGTTATTGTGATATATAGCAGTTGTACATAACTTATTTTGTGACGTGACAAAAACCCTCTGTGCGATTGCTAGAGGAGTCATAAAACTTGTCAGCGAAGACGTCAGTCATCCGGGTCATTATGTAACCGAAACTCCACAACATTGATATGCAAATTCAAAAGTCAAAAACTCTTTTATTTAATTAGATTTGCAAAATGAAATACTTTTGAATCGTTCGAATTTTTTTTCTTACTACTAAATAATAATTTTAGCTCACCTTCAAGTCCCCAGAAATATTAGCCCCAGCGAGAATACCAGTGGCCGCGGGGAAGAAGATGGAGAACACGGAGAAGAAATTGTGCTCCACGCCCTCGAAGTACCGATAGTCCGACCACAAGTTGTTTTGGAGCACCGACACTGAAACAATACACGTTTTGTGTATCTTATGTGCTGGACATAAAGTTGGATATAGTGCAGAATTACTGTTTTTTTTTTATATCGTTTAGGAAAGTATTTTCATTTAGCGGAAGATCAAAGTTGTTAATGCAGTATTGAAGTAATTTTATAAGTTTTTAAATTTTCATGTAAGTTTTACTATAATCAGTACGGTCATTTCAAAACGGAATTTATACTATGTTTAAAGCTATGAGGGGGTTAGACAAGCCCCGATATTTCGTCACAGTTGCATACGCTATGATTACGGAGTAAAAAAACGTACGTACAACTTTAAACATGGTAAAATCCCGTATTATAATACTTAGTTCTAGTAAAGTACAGTCAAACAATTGAATCGTGACCCACCTTAAGTCCATTTTAAAAATAATATTATAAATTAGGTCGAAATTCAAGCTTGTTGACATTGACCTTTATAGTTTTGGCGCTTTCAAACAAATTATGAGCAAAATGGGTCATGATTCAATTGGTTCGACTATACCTAATGCACTATGCCGTTTCGCTAGTAATATTACGTTGATACTGCATTTACAGCCCATGGAAAGGCTATAGGAGTCCGTGAAATAAAAGTAGTACCTATCTCTTTAGACATTTAACGTATTTGCCTCGTTACAGATAAAAAGTGACTGATAATAACAATTCGTGTGTTAAGTAGCTAAAGTTTATTTTTGTATAAGTACTCACTATTATACCCGACGAAGCCCTGGGCTACTTCCAGATCACTCTTGGGCCCCATAATGGAGCCGATAATGAAGTCCGCGATGGCCGCGAGCAGAATCACCAGGAGAACGATCTTTAGTGTAAGGGACTAAAGTACATTTCTGAATACTCACTATTATACCCGACGAAGCCCTGAGCTACTTCCAGATCACTCTAAGGCCCCATAATGGAGCCGATGATGAAGTCCGCGAGCAGAATGATCAACAGAACGATCTTTATTGTAAGGGAATAAAGTACATTTCTGAATACTCACTATTATACCCGACGAAGCCCTGAGCTACTTCCAGATCACTCTTGGGCCCCATGATAGAGCCGATGATGAAGTCCGCGATGGCCGCGAGCAGAATGATCAACAGAACGATCTGCGCTTTCGCCTCCCACTCCATTCCCACTATCACGATACCGGTGAGCAGCACTATCGTTATGCAACCGTAGATCGCTTGGTCCTGGGGATGAGATTCAAAATTGATTGATGTCGTTAGTAAGACAACTTATACTTATTTCATACATAAAACCAGAATCACAGAATAAATAATAGTACCGGTACAGAAGCTATACTCCGCTAAACTATTTAAATAAATAGCAACTCTAATTACAACGCAATAAAGTGGAATTCAGCTTGTACGGCGCTAATTATGAACGGCCAGACGTTGCATCTCTTTCTATCGCATATAGTTCTTTTGCGGATCTAACTTCTATGGATTTCGCACTCCGCACCGCCGGCGCAGGCCGGCGGTGCGGGCGAGTAGCGCGCAAGTACATCGAGTGACAGACGCCTGCCCAAATCTCTACATAGTATAAAACATAGTCGCTTCCCGCCGTCTGTATGCTAAGATTGTTCAAACATCGCAACGGACGTTAATGTGGTTTTCATCAAGGGACAGAGTGATTTAAAAGGAAAGTTTATATGCTTTATACATCTATTTCTGCCCATACATTTTTATAAGCGTTCACTGCTCTACACTAGTTTATCTCTAAAAAGTTTATCAAATAATTAACCAGACACTAGTTTATCTCTAAAAAGTTTATCAAATAATTAACCAGTTCACAGCCATCTCTATCGTCTTCTACAAGCCATGCGCATAAAGTTGGCAACGTAGTTTTAAGTGAACGGATTTGACACCGTTTGCACCGTTTGACAGGTAAACAGCGAGTAAACCTCGAGTACTGAATCCTATGGAGAGGGCATATCTTCTATACATCTATACAAATAAATAAAATTGGAGTGTCTGTTTGTAACATTAAATAACCGCTTTTTACTACGTGCATATGATTAAATATACGGTACATATACCAAAATGACATGTTTTACAATTTTTGTCTGTCTGTCTGTTTGTTCCGGTTAATCTCTGAAACGGCTGGACCGATTTTGACGGACCGGTTGATACGACAATTAGAAGTAGTTTAAAATTGAATTCCAATATTATCTTACATTGTGACTTAGTTACACCTTACTTTTTCGTAGGTATGCCACCTCCATAGGATTTAGTACTCAGAGGAGTAAACCGGTTCACAGCAATGTTGCCGTTCCGTATCATAGTACGGATTGTAGAAGACGATAGAGACGGTTGTGACCAGTTGCATGTGACGGGTGTTCTGTGGGCGAGCTTTCAAAATAAATTTTAATTATTTATCAAGAGATAGGTGTTTTTGCGGTAATGGTCATGAAAAGTGTTGCTGTGCAATCTAGCATATCACGCGAGATTGCGCAAAATTTTGTGTGCAAGATCAATCTTGCAAAATTGGTGCATGATCTCGGAAGACGGAATTTGCACTCCCTAATTTAATGCGACAGGGCGATGTTTGAGACGCTTCCAAGGTTGAGTCGCGTTCAAGTAATTCGGGCGTTAGCACAGAATATAACAAGATACTCACCCAACTCTTGCTGACCATGTACGCAGACTCGGGTATGAGCGTGATGAGCGACTCGCCGAACCCGACCACATACATGGCGCAGGCCACGGCGTTGGCCATCGAGAAGATGAGCCCGATCGAGCCGCCGAACTCGGGGCCGAGCGACCGCGATATCATGTAGTATGTCCCGCCTGCGAAAGGGTTATTGTTAAAACAAATGAGGATCCTTGACTTATGAAAAAGTAAAATAAGTTTTATTTTAAACCAAGAGACGTATTTCCGTAGCGCATGAGTTTGAATTCGCATTCGAAATTGAAAAATTCGTATGCGAATTCCTAACATCGGTATTTTTGAATAATCACACCTATGAATTTCTACTAGTAAAATTCATGATCTTTATTAGTCTGTGGCCGCAAAATGTCGTCACTGACAATCATATGACTAGTGTTAGTGTTTTCATTTTGCTATATTTTTTAAGGTTTCTCTGTGATTTTGAAACAATTAAAGAATATTAATTTATTGGCAATACAGATTTCGAATGCTACAAAAATGCATGAAAATGGGCGTAATCGAATTCGATTTCGTAGACGACTGGTTGACGTATACGTTTTAAATTCGTATTCGGAATATATATAATCGTATAGTTCACCAACGGAATCTGTAAATTGTGACAATAACTTCTTCGCCACCGTCGGTAAGCGTCTTGCTGACGACATTGGCAATGGACCTCCACTACAATTTGATAATTTGGCACCTAATACTCTAATGTCACAGCTTTCGTCATTTGGTCTTATGGAGACCGATCCTGGTGAAGTTGAAAGCGTCATTTCTAGCATAAGGACAGATAGTGCCCCTGGTTGGGATGCTGTTCCAATAAAATTCTTAAAAATGGTTAAACCCATTGTTAGTCCTATAATTAGCCACCTTGCCAACCTCTGTTTCAAAATAAGTGGTGATAAGATAAGAGTGGTGATAAAAATTATATAAATAATTATAGGCCCATCTCTGTTTTGTCAGCCATCTCAAAAATTATTGAAAGGTTAATCAATTCTCGTCTCATTAATTATCTTGAAAAATTTAATATATTTAGCTATCTAGCTCTCAATATGGGTTCAGGAAACAAAAATCTACAGAAGATGCAATTTTAGGTTTATCCTCCCTAGTAACTCAACATCTAGATCATGGAAAAAAGTGTCTGACAGTCTTCATTGATCTAAAAAAGGCTTTTGACACTGTCTCCATCACCACTCTTATAAATAAAATGGAGAAAATTGGTATCAGGGGTGTTCCATTAAATCTCCTAACTGACTATCTTAGGGATCGATCCCAGAGTGTAAAAATAAATGGTTATGTAAAAGCTGACACTAAAATTGAGTATGGGGTACCTCAAGGCAGCGTCCTGGGCCCTACATTATTCTTAATTTACCTGAATGATTTGAGTAACCTTGATATTGAACATGGACAAGTGTTCTCATATGCGGACGACACTGCCATTGTTTTTAATGGTGCCTCCTGGAACTCGGTTTTTGATGTAGCTGAACGTGGTCTCCGCAAGGTTGCAAGTTGGCTTAAATCTGCCCTTCTTACACTTAATATTTCAAAGACAAATTATGTATGCTTTGCTGCTAATAAAGGCTCACTCCCTCCGTCTAGCTTAAAACTGAAACTGCATTATTGCGACCTAAATAAACCAATCAACTGTGCGTGCAATGTGATTGACTCAGTGGCAAATGTGAAGTACCTCGGGGTGATCCTGGACTACCGAATGTCCTGGCACATGCAAATTGACAATCTGAGTAACAGAATTCGAAAACTTGTCTGGATCTTTAAAAAGCTGAGACACGTAACCCGAATTGACCTCTTAAAGCGTATTTATCTTGCACTGGCGCAATCAGTTATGTCCTACTGTATATCTATATGGGGTGGTGCCTCTAAAATAAAATTCCTTGAAGCAGAAAGGGCCCAGAGATGCTTACTTAAGACCATGTTCTTCAAACCGTATAGATTTCCTACCGACAACTTTATATAATTAATTCTGTCCTTAAACTACATAGATCCTTACCTTACACGCCCATTGTTCAGACGGGAAGAAGACAACGAAAAGTTGCTCCAGTTCCTAACTGCAGAACTTTATTGGCACAACGTCAGTTTAATTCTCATTCTGCTTATCTCTACAATAAGTTAAATGACATGTTTAAGATCTATAGCCTCACCCACAGCGAATGTAGAAAGACATTAGTTAAAGGTGTGAAAATGTGGTTGTTAATGGCTTTGCATCAGACACCTATATCGCCAGCTCAGGAGTACCACAGGGATCGCATCTGGGACCTTTGTTGTTTCTAGTTTTTATAAACGACATAGCTAAAGAAATAAAACACTGTAAATTTCTATTATATGCTGATGATCTAAAATTATATAAAACCATCAATTCGGTTGAAGATGAACACGCTCTGCAGCAGGATATAAATGCCATTATTGGCTGGTGCAATTCAAACAGCATGACCCTCAATGCGAGTAAGTGTTACCACATAAAATATTCAAAAAAAAAGACGCCCCTAGTAACTAGTTATCGTATTGCTGATGATGTACTTGAGGAGGTCAAGGAAATTCGTGACCTTGGAGTCCTATTAGATAGCTCTCTCACATTTAAACCACACATTAACTCTGTTGTGACCAAAGCTGCTGGTATGCTGGGATTCATCAAAAGGAATACTAAGGGGTTTAAAAATATTAGAAGCAAGATACTCCTATACAATGCTTTGGTGCGTAGCCACCTTGAGTATGCATCCTGTGCTTGGAACCCCTTCTATACTGTGCATTCACAAAGAATTGAGAGCATCCAGAGAGCTTTCAGCAGACATCTTGCCTTTAGTATAAGTGGTTTTTCACACAGGCAACCGTACGATCAGCGACTTAGTAAATTTGAAATGGTTAGCCTTCAAGCACGCCGAAGGACTTCAGACTTACTTTTTCTTTATAAAATTATTAATGGTGGTATTTGCTGTAGTCATTTATTATGTAGCATCTCATTGCAGGCTCCTGGTAGGTATCCTAGACAACGCATACGCAAGTTATTTGCCCTACCGTTTTCGAGAACTAATCTTGGTCTCCAATCTCCCGTGGTGCGAATTTGTCAGGAATATAATAATTTGTGTAATCAAATTGAGGATCTAGACATCTTTAATGACAGTTTTAATGTATTTAAGAATAAGTTGTTAAAATATTTTAGTCAATAGGTAGTTTTGCGTAATTAAAGTTTGAACTGTTTTCGTTTGCGATTATATGTTATAAGAGCTATGCACGCTAATAATTGTGATGCATATCAGATATTTTTGTGAATTAAGTTGTTTTTGTTAAATATTGTAATATGTATCATGTAGCAGTGCTTTACTATAAAATAAATAAATAAATAAATAAAGGACTCGTGACCATAGGATATTGTGAGACAGAGGATATATTATTTAAGAATGCTTTGTAATTTATTTATTTTTGGTTTTGTGTACTTAATATTGTTTTTGAAGTGACTAAGCTACTTACACACAATCACACACACACACAACTCATAACACCGCTCGTACACACACACACACACACACACACACACACACACACAATGAGTTTTAATTTAATTAGCTTTAGAGAAAATAGTTTATAAATAACATACTGTATTTTTGTATAAGGAAGAGCAGAACTACCCAACACAGGCCTGTTCACAGGCTTCCTGGGATGGTTCTGACAACTGAATTTCTTTGTTTTCAATGTTAATGAAATAAACTATTTTTATTTTATTTTATTTTTTTTATTCGATTTTCATTTCGAGCGCTACGAAAATACGTCTCCGGTAGTGATCCATGTTTTGTTAGTAACAGTTAAAACTTAAAAACTATGTTAGTATCAAAAATATTTTCTACTTAGCAACAAATGAGGTGTTTGATATACACCACCGAACGCAGTGGGCTATAATTGGGGAGTCGTAGCGACCCGCTATAACGCGCAGGATGGAGTTGGGGCTAGAACGCTGTCTCCAAAGCAACGAGGCAGTTTTCTTGCGAAATATGGCAGCGAAGCCATCAATATGTGCTTGCCCAAACATGCCTGAAGCACTACAGAACCTAGGCAGCCCCATCAACATCCTAAAAGCGTTATTATTATCGGATCCACCGAAATCATAATGAAAATTATCAACAGAACAAAAGAAAGAAGTTAAGAAGGAGCATGTCACGCATTTTGTACTGAATGAAGCGTAGAACCGAAAATAAGTTAGTTGCCACAAAAACTTGAAGCAATGCAAAATTGTACATAGGTAAAACGGATGGTTTGCTGATTAGAGCGAAGGGTATTTCTACGCTGGTCCCGCCCACTTATTACTTCTTACGCCTTTCTCGTGTTCTGTGCAACTATCGAATCGGAATACATAGAATATTTGTTACAATATAGTATATATAGTTAGGTGTAATAAGGTTTTTGTTCCATTCCAATAGTGCCATCGTCGATTTCTTTGCATTTATTTGTTTTGTAAAACATTTATTTGTTAATTGTTTACATACAGACATTTTAAACCGGCCTGTAGGAATCACTACATAGTATAAAACAAAGTCGCTTTCTCTGTCCCTATGTCCCTTTGTATGCTTAAATCTTTGAAACTACGCAACGGATTTTGATGCGTTTTTTTTTAATAGATAGAGTGATTCAAGAGGAAGGTTTATATGCACTTTTTATTCCGATATTCCCACGGGAACGGGAACCACGCGGGTGAAACCGCGGGCGGCCGCTAGTCTAAATATAAATAACTATGCACGGTATGCAGTGAGTGCATCGTAAGCTAAAAATATCACAGCGTTCGGATTTAGGTGTCAATAAAATAGATGATTCCGTCAGCCACTATATTATTTCTGAACAGGTAGTTTAGGCTTAGTATATTTCATTAGCCCTATACAGCGTACCTCGTGGGACCAATCTACTAAACAATAAATTTTGAATTGGTCAAATGGTCCCGTTAACAACTTTTGCAATTTTTACAAACATCGCTCTCGATGTCTAAAGAGAGAAAGAGAGAGAACCAGAGGTTTTACTTTGGCAAGGAAAGTAATACAATAAGTATTGAATTAAAATTTAATTTTTATGACAAGCTTTTTTGCTTACTGTACTTTAATATTGTATTGTCATCTGAACCAAACCTGTCTACAAAATTTCAGCTCCGACACTGGGAAGTGGGTCAAATTAAGCTTGCAAGATTTGTCCCCCACTAACTAACTAACATGGCAAGTTAATAAAAAGCTTGTAAAAAAGGGGACGTGTCTCATTGATACCTACATTTTTACATCAGTTCTCGAAGGCCATATCAACAAAGGACATAATTACCACATTGCTATAATTAAACAGCTGATGTTCCGTGGCGAAGACAAACAAAAAATAAGAAGCCGTATAGCTTCCATTGCCTCTTTCTAATCAAGTGGCACTGCTGGAACCGCACCTACAATATCATATACGAAGCAATATCCGTAATACGTTTACGCAGTGTAAACAATCTTGAAATGTTTATACGAAGTGTCAACTATTTTCAAGCGTGAAAGCTTTTTGAATACTTTGCTACTATTTTAGTCTTTTGTTTTATGCTAGCTAATAATAATAGTTCATCATAGTGGAATATTTACTCTGTATACGACCATGAAAAGGTAATGTTTTAAAGACTAGCTTTTAATTTTTTTATTACACTGAACTTTTTACTTTAACGACCGTTACTTTGTGTTATTTGTTTGAGTACCTACGTATTACGGAAGTACTTGGTTATAATATAAACAATGCCTTGGTTTTTTAATTGTGCAATATCATCAACAGCAGTAATTCTATATGTGTTATAGTAATTCTGATTGCTATTTTTCATGATTTCACTAAACCAATTCGCATAAATTAAGGAAGAGATAGTTTTGGACAGAATATACATACTTAAGACTCTTTTACGGTCCAGAAAGTGAGTTCACGCCACAGAACACGAGAAAGATATTAAACTAGGAAGTGGGCGGGGCGCGCGTGGCATCCGTTTGCTCAAAATAGCAAATCCTACATACGTGTAACCTTAATACGATTAGGACTTTCTTCAGGTTGTCATGGCAACTAGCTTGTTTTCGAACTCATTCTTCATTCTCATTGCTCTTATTTTCTACAAGCGGATCCTCGCGGTTTCCCCGTTCCCGTGGGAATATCGGGATAAAATATAGCCTATGTTACTCGGGAAGAATGCAGTTTTCTGATGGTCAAAAAATTTCAATAGTTTCGGAGCCTATTCAATTCAAACAAACAAACAATCAAATATTTTCTCTTATCCTATTCCTACTATTACTAATATTATAAATGTGAAAGTTTAGATTTTTGTATGTTTGGATGTTTGATACTCAATCACGCCAAAACGGCTGAACAGATTTGACTGAAATTTGGGACACAGATACTTTGTAGCCTGGAGAGCCAACATGGGCTACTTTTTATCCCGAAAAAATATCGTCAGCGGTAGGCAGATAACGTCGTGTAGTCCACGGAAAGCTAGTAATATTAGTATAGATGTCCAAGGTACTTGCCTCCTTTGATGACTCCATTGGTGCTGATGGCGGACATGGAGAGCGCCGTGATGGTGGTCACCACGGACGTGGTCAGGATCAGGAGCACGGCCTGCGCTGCCGACCCGACCACCACAATGTTAGCAAACACACAATTAGGGTACGTTTTCACACAAGCCCCCTTATTCCAAACTATTTTAGTCCACGTTTTGGAATAAGGGGGCCTTATTCCAAAACGTGGACTAAAATAGTCCTGGTTTAAAACTGGTACTAAACTGGTGCTGGCACTTTCATTCCCCAAATGAAAGACAGAATTAGCATCAATTTTAAACCAGGTCTAACTTTAGTCCACGTTTTGGAATAAGGGGGAAGGAGTTTGTACAAGGAAACTGGAGTTTTCAGCCCGAATAAAAAAGTGTACCCCGGCAAATTTGACATTTAGTACGTAGTGGCTGTCAGCTGTCTCATATGACCATATGTATTTTTTCAAAGTGTAGGTGAGACGGAAGACAGCCACAGTGCCACAAAAAAGTGTTAGTATAGTCCATTCGCTTAGATAGTGTCGCTCTGCCACAATGCCGTGCGGGTGTACCGACACTATCTAACCGAACGGACTTTACTGCACTCTCCAGTGTGCTGTGTTTTGATACATTTGACGTACCAGCTGTGTGTCAGCTCAACTATGAAATGTATGGAAACACAGCTCACCTTCGCGCAGCTCGGCTCTTGTGGAAGCGCACCCTTATACGGTAATGAACAACATTATTTTTTAAAAAACTGGATATGAAGTATTTTTAAAAAAAATCGACCCGTCTCAGAACCAGGAGGCCAAGTCTGCTAACGTTAAACAAGTAATAATTGTGTCTCAATCGTGTTTCAATTGGAGTTCAATTGTAGTGCTTTTTTACACACTAGTTACAAGAATTATGACAGTATGATGTGATGTGAATGTAGTGTGTGATGTGCCCATCAGTAGTATTGTGTAAACAGTACAAATTTCTTGTAAAAAAAACACTACAATTGAACTACAATTGAAACACGATTGAGACACGATCATGACTTTACGTTAGCAGACGTGGCCCCCAGCTCCGATGGGTCTCGAACCCACGACTTTTCGCTATCCGGGCGACTGCTCTAACCACTGAGCTACGGAGTCGTTCACTCTGCAGTTAGAGCAGTCGCCTGGATAGCGAAAGGTCGTGGGTTCGAGTCCCATCGGAGCTGGTTGTGAGAAGGGTAGAATTTGCAATTTTTATTAATGAAAAATTTACTTACTTTATTACTGACGGCGAAGAGCAAGTTGGTAGTGGTGCCTGCTCTCGATCGCCCCATCTGGTCAACCCACCTTGAGTGGGTAACCTTATGGGGAAATCGAGAGGAGGCTCCCTCCCACTTTCCAGCCCCCTCTCAAGCTTTCAAGCTCGTTAGGGGGCCGGAGCAGGGGTTAGAACCGCCCAGCCCTGACGCGAAGCCTATTTGGTTTGGTAGGAGGGCTGGGCGCGGCGAGGGACAGGCTCTGTGTCCGTCCGAGTCCAACATGCCGTTTGGTATACGCATAGACTGTCTCTGCCCTCACTATAATAAAAAAAGGTACTAACCCACACCAACCTGCCCCACGACCCAGGACAGCCTCAGGCACAGCATGACGCTCCATATGTTGAGCATGCAGCGCATCAGCACGCCCTTGATCCAGTAGAACTTGATCTGCGTCGAGGGCGGCTCCATGTCTGGTAGATCCGTGCGTGTATACTCAGTTATCACCTTGTCCAAACTGAGTGTCAGTACTAACCCACGCCAGCCTGCCCCACGACCCAGGACAGCCGCAGGAACAGCATGACGCCCCATATGTTGAGCAGGCAGCGCATCAGCACGCCCTTGATCCAGCCGAACTTGATCTGCGTCGAGGGCGGCTCCGGGGGTGCCATGTCCTTCTCCAAGGTCTGGCCTGGCTGGAGGGAAAACACGCTGATGAATGAGGTCAAACCGCTACATCAGTGCTCTGCCGGCCTAGCATGAGGCTTTTATCGACTATTGACGCATGATAAGAGCCTACCTTGCTTACACCAGCCGGCCTAGCATGAGCGGCTTTTATCGCGCGATATGGTATGGTACGGCAAGTTGTCTTGTTTACCCCACTAAGGTGTAAGCAAGACGGCATGCCGTACCATATCATATCGCGTGATAAAAGCCGCTCATGCTAGGCCGGCTTAGTTGGGTAAGCAAGACAGCATGACGTGCTATATCATATCGCGTGATATAATGATGGCCATGCTAGGCAGGCTGGGTAGATAATTGAAATAAAACCACCTTTTACGGATTAAACCACAAAAAAAAAGTTAATACCTAACCGTATCCCTATCAGTGATTAAACGGACGGAAGACCCTATCTGTCCGCAATGCAAAGAAAGAGAAGAAACAAGCTACCACTTCATGGCAGAGTGCCCGATGTACGCATCACTGTGCTGGGAGCTCTTTGGAACGGACAAGCTTAAGGAAGAGGATCTAAAGCAGTTAGCAGTTAACGATAAGTCAACTCAGCAGGTACTGTAAGCGCACAGGTAGGTTCGAGGGTCCGACGCCGGTGGGGTAAATGATAACCCGCCTCCCCCCTGCTTTTTCAGCTTTTAGGGGACTTGGGGAGCTGGGTGAAATGGTCCCGACCTAGGTGACTGATCACCCGTCCGGCTTCGCTGGCGTCCCCCCTAAAAATAATAATAATAATAATAACCGTATCCCGTTTCCGAACGAAAAAATAAAAATACAGACAATTTAGTGTGGGTAGATACTTATATTCTTTTATAAAACTCAAAAAATAGGGGGTAGTTTCCGTGACCACGGAGACACTATGTAAGTAGGTATACACAAAAAAAAATAAGTTATTCGTTAAGTATCTAGTTTCCGTAACACAGTTTCTCAATGAAAACTACTTATGAGCTAGATAATTGATGTGATTGTAAGGCGGATTACAGATAGGCAATCTTTATTAAAATATTGCGGGGGCAGCACAAGATGTGACTTCTTGCATGTGCTCTATTCTTCGGCTTTTAGGACACCTACAGGACTTTGTATTATGGACGAGACAACATTGTATGTAGAAACTATAAGGTGCAAGAAGCTGAAATTTGGCATGTATGTTCCTCGGGGAGTGTAAGGGAGCACACTAAGAGACGATTCTTTCTTGGAAATTTTCTTTCTAATGGGGTCAAAAAGGGAATAAGAGTTTGTATGAAACTTTATATTTCTTCAATGGATTCAGTAGAAACTTTGTATACTTACTTATAGATTTTGCAAAAGATTTAAGTGAGAAGTACCAAAGCATTTTTGGAATTGTTTTGTGACTTTTCAAACGCGAGAGAAACTGCTTCTACTGGACCGATTTAGAAAATTCTTTCATCTGATAAATTTAATAGCCTTTAAAAATAAAAAAGATAACTTTATTATTTTTTTAAGTTAAAGGTCGTGGGAATATCTAAATTCCACGCGGACGAAGTCGCGGGCGGAGCGCTAGTATATATATAAATGTATAGCGTCATTTAACTTTTATACATCGTAAACGTGTAATCGAAGTAATTATAAGGTAAGTATTGTTTTATACAACAGTAGTAACTGCCAGGAAATAAAGGGCGATTTGTACTTAATTAAATAACTGGTCGTTTTCCTATTAAAAATTATGTAAGTAGTTGCTATTGTATTTACAAATTTTATTATTATTTATGTATTTGCAGCTATTTATAAAATAGCGCCTTTGCATTGAATGAATACGCACGGTTATCCTGCATTATAAAATGCATTATGGAGTCATCATAATCATCATCATCAGCCTGACGTCAGCTTGAAATGATTCTGAAATATAGTTTTATTAAAATTATGCTACCTATATCTATGTTTGTCTTTTATGAAAATTCAATAAGGCGGTATCCTGACCGAAAGTGGCGCCCTCAGAGGTTTTTATTTAATAAGTTGCTAATAGAAAAGGATTTTTATAAAACTTTAAGGCGATACTCGGAAAAAATGTGCTGAAGCGAGATAGCAATGAGAAAACTAAGATTAGGCAAAAAAAACACAAAATCACTTCGTATTAAAAAACTACAGCGATTTTTAAAAAATGCTTCTATACGATCCTCAATATTATTGGTGTCCACTAATTAAACCAATTTCCAATAGTGTAAGTAACCCCATTTAAGAATAATCTTCACTTTTCGTATTTTTAGAGGTCTTTTCGAAAAGAAAAAGTGTCGAGGCAAAATCATAAAATCGTGTTTTTGAAACTATACGATTCTAGATAAATGTATAAAGAAATATATATCTTATTACCAGATTTGTAACAACTGTAACCTTACTATAGTTTCAAATCAAAAAGTCCATATTTTTCCGAGTAGCGCCTTAAGGGGAATTTTTAGGGCTCATAGTCTAGTATTTTTAGAAGGTACCGCTACATTCCCTCGTCATTCGTAGAAGTAGATAGCAAATGTGTCAAAATCTGCCAGTTTTAGCATGATCGAAGTTTAGCAGTGACTGTATGTAATGATACCGTCTAAAAATACTAGGCTATGTATGGGCCCTAAACTAAAACTTCCCTGTAAAGTTTTATTAAAATTGTGTACTTTTTAGAAACTACAATCTATAAATCTATATACAAATATTTGTAATATTAAAATAACCGCCTTTTACTACATGCATATGATTATGTATAGGTACAGTACATATACCAAAATATTTTATTTTACAATTTTGTCTGTCTGTCTGTCTGTTTGTTTGTTCCGGCTAATCTCTGAAACGGCTGGACCGATTTGGACGGGACTTTCACTGGCAGGTAGCTGATGTAATAAGGAGTAACTTACTTTTTATCCCGATATTCCCACGGGAACGAGAACCGCGCGGGTGAAACCGCGGGCGGCCGCTAGTATTAAATAAAATTCAACGCGTCGCCACTTTCGGTCAGGGTACCGTCTGCTCCCCACACTTTCACCCGCGTGGTAGGTAGGTACAGTCAGCGTCAAATTGATATAAGCGTCTAGTCAAAAAGATCTGTAAAACATAAAACCAATTTGATCTAGGCAGTTCGAATCATCATATTGTTGTAAGTGCGCAAGGTGTTACAAAATATGAAACAATGAGTGCCTAGATATTTTGAACACCTTGCGCGATTACAACAATATGATGATTCAAACTGCTTAGATCAAATTGCGTTTATGTTTTTCAGATATTTTTGACTACTCTAGACGCTTATATCAATTTGACGCTGACTGTACTCGCTGATAATCAAGGTTATATTGAGTTTATCGATTACAAACTAAAATAAAATCCGTCCTATTTATAATATTAGTGTAGATATTAGTCGCCTTTGATGTTTTATTATTTATTAGTAGGTACCTGCCTCAATTTAATGAGAGCTATAACCCTAACATTGTAACGGTAATTTTAATCTGTTATTAAAATCTAGTCACGCGGTCTGTAGTAACATGATTCATAAACAGTCAAGCCAGATAGAAGTTCAAAGACGAAGGGATTTTTTAAAAATATTTTAACATAACACAACTAATATTAATATTCTTTATCTTATCGTGTCGCTGGCAGATCTAAAGCCCCCAATACAGGATGGCCGAGTTTGGTAGGACACAGTTTAAGTCCCCAGTACAGGATCGCCAATTCCGTTGGCCGAACATGATTGGCGTTGCAAATGCACACAAACTGAACCTGTACACAATCGCCGATAAGGCTCGGCCAACGGGATCGGCGATCCTGTACTTGGGGCTTAACCTGTGTCCGAGGTCCGACCAAAACTCAGCTACATGAATCGCAGAACTAGTAGCCGACATTAGACACAACACATTTATTTAGACACAACTGCTGCAACTCTAATTGTATAGTAACTTTAACTAATAATCTGCCTTTTTTGTATTACAATACCGTTGTTTGTGCTAATCTTTAAGTGGGTGTTGAAATGTAAATATAAATAGCACACTCTTTAGAAAACAAAAGGCTATTGATTGACTGACAAAATCATAGCCAAAGGTACCTGAAGTAATTTACATATTTACTTTTAAGTAAATATGTAAATTACTTATATACTTACATGAAGTAAAATAATATCTTCTTTTAAAATTGTATTGTCTAAAACCACATTTTGAAAACAGACGAGAAATATTTTTCAATAGAGTACTCGTCAAGACGAATCAAACGAGCCTAAACTCGATGGGGTTGCATGGTTTCAATATTGAGTTCCTATGGCATGGCCTTCCGACTTCATCATAAGACCCTGAACCTCGTCTCCTGTCAGAGTACGTGTCAAGATAATTTTAACGAGCCCAAACACGATGGTGTAGCACGGTTTCATCATGGAGTTATTGTGGCGTTCTTCCGGCTCCATCATCAGATCAGCTCAATGACACCGTAATATTGCATTGTCAATGTCATCCAGTTCTGACCTATTTTCAAAGTTTCAAGCCTCTAGCTCATCGGGAAGCTAGTCTAAAATCGTTTGCAATTTGCGTATAAACAAGAAAGCAACCTAATAAAAACGTGGTAAAAAATACAAAATATTAACGTATGAAACTCAAACATTATCACAACTTTAAATAAATAATCTGCTTCTTTGTATTACAAACTACAAGATCATGGATTGTACCTAACTAACTTTGAGTGGTGTTGAAAAGTAACACACTCTTTCGAAAACAATAGCCAATCGTCATGAATCATCATAGCCAAAGGTACTTTAGCAGATGTCATATCATGATGATAGTAGGTCACAGTCAACAAGGTCAGTAGATCTCTATGTAGCTACTAGGAATGCCAGTTTCAGTGAGTGTTGAAATGCAAACAACAAATTCTTATAGAACGCGATATCTGCTTGATATCTCATGCTTGGCGCTTGCAGTCAGCTAAGGTCAGGTCTCGGGGTAACTACTAGGGATGCCTAAGTTTCAGTGAGTGTAGTGTCTCAACCGCCTCTCTGTGGTCTAGTGGTTATCACCACCGATTTCAGAGCAAGAGGTCCTGGGTTCGATCCCCAGTGGGGGTACATATTGTATTCCATGGTTTGGTTGGTGGTAGGAATTGTTCTCAGTCCGCCTGGCTAGCTACCACCATCTTATCTAAGTCTGACGCCATAACAATGATGTTTTCAGCATTATAGTGTCCCGGCAGTTAGAGATCAGATAGCCAGATGCTCAGTGATTGAGGATTCCGGGAGTAGTGCGCTTCCACCTTCAGCATTATCACCACTGAACATCAGATGTGATGAAGGCTAAGTGCTACCCCAATGTGGATAAAAAAAGTAAGTTTAAATGGAAAAGTCCAGAAAACAATATCCAATTGATACATCGTAGCCAAAGATACCTTAACCTAGCAGATGGCATGATAACAAGTTGCAGTCAACTAAAGGTCAGTAGGTCGCAGTGCACTAGGGCCACCTACACCTAAGGTTCCTTGGTCAGAGGTTAATTTTAATTGGGTGTAATTAGAACCGTTTGCGAAGTCACGGCGTAGTAGCTACTTAATGCTAGTCCAGGCAATTATATGGTTACTAGCTTTCCGCCTGCGGCTTCGCCCGCGTCGTGCGACGTTATCCCGCGGGAATGTGATATTTTTCCGGGATAAAAAGTAGCCTATGTTCCTCTCTAGGCTACAAAGTATGTGTCCCAAATTTCAGCCAAATCCGTTCAGCCGTTTTGGCGAGATTGAGCAACAAACATTCAAACATCTAAACTTTCACATCACTACATAGTATAAAACAAAGTCGCTTTCTCTGTCCCTATGTCCCTTTGTATGCTTAAATCTTTGAAACTACGCAACGGATTTTGATGCGTTTTTTTTTAATAGATAGAGTGATTCAAGAGGAAGGTTTATATGTACTTTTTATCCCGATATTCCCACGGGAACGGGAACCACGCGGGTGAAACCGCGGGCGGCCGCTAGTTTATAATATTAGTTGGATAGTTGGATTGGTTGAAGTTGTAGTACATACCAACCCATGATACGTCGAGAAATCACGATTACTATAATACGAATTTTAAGTTGAAAGTATGTACCTACGATATGTAACTACAAAGATAGTATGTGACAAAAACCCAGTTAGCAAATACGATAGGTGAGGACAAGACAAATAAATAAATCTTCTTACATTTACCCTTAATTTATCAATCAAGCAAATGGAAAAATTCAAATAGTGTAATGGTTACTAAATAGCCAAAGAATAAGATGTTTTTCTCAAACATTATTTGCATAGACACACAAACACAAAACAGATGTTCAAAGAAAGAAAATGTCTGAAAAACAAAAGTGCAGAAGGTTTTTTGTCACTAACCATAATAATCTACGTAATTTGTATTATATAATTAAACAAAGCGTTAAAGTCTGAGAAAACTTAAGCTATTATGAAGGAATATTTCATAAAAATTATATAAATATCGTTACATATTTCAATAAGAATAAAAAAAAAATTAACGACTTTTGTCGAACATCTGCCAGCTAAGTATTACAATCTTCAACAATAATATGCACTGTATTACTAAAAGGACAAGGTTGACATTGTCAATTGCTTGTATTTTATGTAGCCCACGTGTCCAAACAAAAGTGCTCAGAGCTGGGCAACGTGACGGTTTCAAACGGGCCAATTGATGGATGATCGCAATTACTGCGTTACCTATCTGGGAGATTAATGCGCCGTTTTAATCGGAAATTAGCCTACTTGGACGTCAAGGCTTTTATATACCTTTGTACGACTACTTTGACAAATAGTAAGAAGCAGTCGAATGATAACATCTTTAATAACGGTGGTAGAGTAGAATTAAACCTAGATACTGCACAATGTTCTAATACCCAACTCGGGACAGTAAATGAGCTTTGAGCTTTGAAATTTAGTACAAGTGCTCAAGTACGTTTTGGATGGATCTTTTAGCTAAATCAGTTTTGGTTGGAAGTCGCTGTCAGGCTTGGAAACAAGTCTCAAAACAAGCTATAACGGACATTTCAACTATCCTAATAAATTAACGTCATAAGCACATTTAAAAAACAGGCCGCTTTTATAAAAGTAAGTACTTTTATAATTATTTCAAAATATTAGTGTCCTTGTCTGAAAATATGACTCATATTAATGCAATCATATTTGCAATATCACTGAATAATTGATATTGCAATAACAAGGTCCCAAGAGTGACAAAAACCTCTCAACATAAATTGAAGTATATACACTCCCGGTCAATCAAATCGGCCCAATGGACTTTTTTCATACAAACATGCTCACTTTAGCGTCTCGTAGATAGGGAACTATTTGCATCTGTGCGATGATTTTTACGTCAATAAAGAGGCAAAACGCCCAAATAACGAATCACAGTCTTAAAAATTTACAAAAAGCGCTGAATTTTCACAAAAAAGAAAAACAATAAGTCTAACTTTATGTCCCATATAACGTTATATGGAGCGATAAGTTCGGTTTATTCTTTTTTCTTTATCGCAAAATTGAAGACAGTTTGAAGATTTTTGAAAGTGTGATTCGAAAATTGGGCGTTTTGTCTCTTCATTGACGTAAAAATCATAGCACTGATGCAAATAGTTTCCTATCTTTGAGACGCTAAAGTGAGCATGTTTGTATCAAGAAAGTCTAGTGGGCCGTTATGATTGTCCGGGAGTGTATATAGTTGTTTGAACTTCAGCGTGTAGCCACAGACGATAGGATACTTGCAAATATATGACCGCCTTCAGCAAACGGACTTAAGACAGTATTTGCCCTCACTGTGAACAAAAAAAGGAGTGTTTTTTGTACTACAACTACAATTACTAGTATTAATGTTTTGTCCATTGTATTAATGTAGTCTGCTGAATTCAACCCCTCCGACAATATTCGTCACGGGGTGTTCGTCCCACAAAGCATATTGACGTCAATCGTTACAATCGTTACTTTCAGTTATGTTTGTCCTGCTGCGTCGAAGCCAAGGATCGATTCTTACCTATGACGAACCTGCGATATGCGATAAGATAAAACGCGATTTCGTATGATTATTAGCGACCCTGTGAAAATAACCGCTGATATTTCATGATTTCCGTAGGAACATGAAGTTCGATTATGTTATCCAAGTTAATCGGAAAAGCTCCAATAAAATCTTTTGGCTTTCAATAATAATAGAGGAAGATTCTTGCCAATGATAACCTGCGATAAGCTAAAACGCAATTATGGACACGTTTAGCGAGCCTGTGAGAATTCATGATGATTTTCATGACAGGCATAATAACCGCTGATATTTCATGAATTCCGCAGGATTATGAAGTTCGATTATGTTAACCAAGATTATCGGAAAAGCTCCCTTATAATCTATTGGATTTCAATAAAAATAGAAGATAATTCTTGCCAATAACAACCTGCGATAAGCTAATACACAAGTTTTTAGTAAAAATTTCATTTTTATGACAAGCATTTTTGCTGACTGTACTTTAATATTGTATTGTCATCTAAACCAAACTTGCATACAAAATTACAGCTCAATCGGACACTGGTAAGTGGGTCAAATTAAGCTTGCAAGATTTGACCCGAACAGACTTACATGCACACCTACATACATACACTGCAAGTTAAATAAAAGCTTGTAATTATGGACACGTTTAGCGAACCTGTGAGAATTCATGATGATGATGTTCATCTTCTAGGTAAGCTCGCTCCATCGCAGATATCATCTTACTTCTCGGAGAAGATTGATATCAAGAGCAAACCCATTGATAATTAAAAAAAAAACTGTGGGACGATAAAGCTCGTTAGATTAACCAGTACTATCGTAAAAAGCTGACTTATCATAATAATCTTTTGGCCGTCAATAAAAATACAGATGACTCATCATACCAAGAGACCAAGAGACCGACAATCAAGATATTTCTTTCTAATAGCATTAAGGTGGTTCGTTGAGCTCAGTAGCGCCACCAATGGAAATAAATCATTTACGATTTATCAAGGGCTTAGAATAAAAGTTTCGGTTATTTCGCGCAAATAAAAGAGTAAAATGCAATTTTTTATTCTTTTTTCAGGGCCTCAAATATGAGCATTAAGTTATGGATGTCGATATTGCTAAATGTGGCCACTTTTGGCACTATTCACATTCACGACTTATTGCGTAAGTTTGAGTTCTTAAAAGTATATTTATAAACTGAATTTTACTCTTTTATTTGCGCAAAATAACCGAAACTTTTGACCTAAGCCATTGATAAATCGTAAAAGATTTATTTCCATTGGCGGCGCTACTGAGCTCAACCAACCACCTTAAAATGTATCACTCAATAATTAAAAGCTTGGAGCAAAACTGTTATTATTTTTTTGATTCGGTAACTTTTATAAAATATGATTACGATATTTTAATTCTATTAGTCCTTTGACTACGTTCACTGCCAGCATAAAATGTGCTGAAGAATATGAAAGTATTTTATTTTTTCATTTTTCAGCTTCGCTCAACAATAGTATTAGATGAAGGCTCACAAACTAACACAAAACTTTCTATGGCACCTTTAAACGGAGAAAAACCGCCTTCAAAAAAACCACATCAAAAAAGTAAGAAATAATTCCTCACCAAATAAATAACGTAAGTACTTTGAAGTCGGGCGGGTTTTAACAAAAACAACAAAAAATTGTACATGTTTCACGCCCGACTTCAAAGTACC
Source organism: Crambus lathoniellus (assembly GCA_949710035.1). Classification (NCBI taxonomy): domain Eukaryota; kingdom Metazoa; phylum Arthropoda; class Insecta; order Lepidoptera; family Crambidae; genus Crambus; species Crambus lathoniellus. Next base: position 27,811,760 of record OX453309.1, on the reverse strand, counting down.
TACTTACGTTATTTATTTGGTGAGGAATTATTTCTTACTTTTTTGATGTGGTTTTTTTGAAGGCGGTTTTATTTTTTATAAAAATAATTTTTATTTCACTCTTTTTAGTGCATCGTGCAGGCAATTTACGTGTTTTCTGGTAAATAGGTATGTAATCAAACTGAAAACCTCCTTTTTCGAAGTCGGTTAAAATACCTTGAGGTATCCCCTTTTTAACAAAACAAGAATCATCTAAATCGGTTTATAAACAAAGGAGTTATGCCTAAAGATACGTATTAAATTCACATGAAGTGGTAACGAAAACGACAGTATTTTCAAGATTTCCTGAAAACTACACTGAACCGATTTAAAAATTTCAAAAAATGGGACCAACTTGGAAACCAACCTGATGTAATAACGTTTGAACCATTTCAATCGGTTCAGCCGTCATCGAGTAATCGGTGGACATACACCGAATAGAGAACCTCCTCCTTTTTGATTTAGAAGTCGGTTAAAAAGGGTTATTAAGGCGATACTCGGAAAAATTATGCTAAAGCGAGATAGCAATGAGAAAACGACGCGCGCGGGAGCGAGACAGATTTTGCAGATTACGCAAAAAAAACACAAAATCACTTCGTATTCAAAAACTACAGCGATTTAAAAAAAAATGCTTCTATACGATCCTAAATATTATTGTTGTCCACTAATTAAACCAATTTTCAATAGTATATGTTACCCCATTTCAGAATAATCTTGATATTTCGTATTTTTAGAGGTATTTTCGAAAATAAAAAGTGTCGAGGCAAAATCATAAAATCGTGTTTCTAAAACTATACGATTCTAGATAAAGGTATGAAGAAATATATATCTTATTACCAGGTTTATAACAGCTCTAACCGTCCTAAAGTTTTATATCTAAAAGTCCATATTTTTTCCGAGTAGCGCCTTAATGTTACGATCTTACGTCAAAAATGACAGGAACTACTTATAAATATACGGTCAAGTGTGCGTATAATGCTCGGCCATGTTTGTCACTCCAACTATGTATCTATGTAACCTAGGTGTTATTTTTGATCGAAGTTTTTTCAGCCTTCTTCTACGCGCTATACGTCAAAGTATTGAATGCAGTAATGCGAAATGAATAAAAATTTTACTACACGAAAGGTTTTAGGATAAAAATAATGTTAGTAAAAATAATCATAAAACTAACGCGGAACGATAACTACATAAAAGCAAGATTCCAGACATCATAATGCGAAAATAGCTGCAAATGTTTTGCTTGGATACATAACTTGGTTATTTCATAATAGTAGAGTGAGCATTCGTTAAACCAACTTAAATAAACTACGGTGTTTTATTGGGATCTCCTATGTTCGCTATAGATTCAATTTTATTTCTCGTCATTTTTATTGTAATAGATATACTCAAAACTACAAGACAGATTTTAAAATCTGTAGAAACTCTTTTGTCAGTAGAAACCTACATTTCTCCCCCGAGTGATAAAGGCTAACAGACAATTGTCCTGTCTTTAAATTATTATTTTTTGTATGTGTGTGTGTCAATAAATCTATTTTCTTTCTTTCTTTCAAAATTATTTTATCCCGATGTTCCCACAGGAATGCGTAACAAGAGGGTTAAACTAGTAATTTGACAACTCGAGTTACTAAGTTGAGTTTAAGCCAAGTTGGGCCTAGCTCGGGTTAAATAGAGTTAAATTCTATCTAATTCGAATTTTGATTGGCGCGGTAAATGAACGAATCAAGCGAATACGAGATAAGGGCACTTTCGTTTTTGTAGGAAATCGCTCTTATTCCAAACGCATTAAAATGGCGAAGCGTTGACCTTAAAAATTGCTTAAAAAAAACGAATTTAAAAAACTAAAAACACCCGTCTGCGGTGCAAAAAACTAAAAAGAAAAAAACAAGCAAAAAAAGATCGATTGTGGATTGAATATGTTCTTAGTTCTTACTAGTAAATTGTATGCAGCGTTATATATATTAAGTACTTAATACAAATTTTAAGTAAGAGAATTCTTGGAAGCAGGCGGGATCCATTTGCGTATAAAATCTATAAAAATATCATGGATCCTATCATGGATGGGTGTTTTTAGTTTTTTAAATTCGTTTTTTATTTTAAGCTTTTTAGTCAAATGTTCTATGTACATGAGCAAGACCTCGCAGACGTGTCAGTTCTTGTAGGGAGTTTTGGCCGTTAACTTCACGAAAAACCAAAATTCTAAACAACTCCTATTATTATCGCCTCCTAATAAATAAATAAATAAACCATAGAAAATAAAACTTCTTGACTAACCCAACGTACTTAACTATCATATCAATTTCGACGAACAATTTAACCATACAAACAATTAGCACTTATTAGTCGAAATTAGTTCAAAACATATCAATTATATATATTTTCGTCATCGTCTTTGTAACCTCCTCATTTTGATACCCCACTCGATGGGATTAAAAAATATATTTTTTTACAATGCACAGAATATATCGCCTAAACGCCGCCGTTTTGTTTTTTTGTTAATTTTGATGTCCCATTGTCACTCGGCCCGTTAAGACGAATCTGACGACGTATTAATTATTAAAATCGGTTCATCCGTTTAGAAGTTACGAGGGAACATAGAAACGGACACACATACATACAGGTCAAATACATAACCCTTTTTTGGCTTCGCCGCAGACGGGTAAAAATAGTAGATTGTATTACAAGGGAGCAAAATAATATATTTACGGCGAGGGCGCTATTTTGAATCCAGAGCGCAGTGAAGGATTCTAGAGTAGAATCTCGAGCGCAGCGAGGGATTCTAAAGTAGAATCCTGAACGCAGCGAGTGATTCAATATACGCCACCCGAGGTGAAAATAATTTTGCGGCCGAGTAATACACTCTGCTTTTCATCCCCCTCTATAAGAAAAGCAGAAAAGACAACTCAAACTACCTACCTTTCTTTGTCGTTCGGATACATCATAGCGCTCTAGTCGGGGAAGAAAAAAAATTTGAGTTTTGAAATAAAAAAAAAATAAAAAAAAAAAATATATGTCCATCAGATTTCTTATAAGTATCTCCGGGGATGCCGTAGGGGGGTTGAAAATTTTGTTAGATTTTAGCTACGACTCACCGTTTACGAGATATTCTCATCTTAATTTTATAAAATTCCGTTTTTGATAATTTCTCGGTCCCGAAAAAAGTCCCGGCCCCATACAAAATCAGTTGCTTTTTTTTTAAGTACTGCACACCCTTTGTTACACTCCAACCAATGCTTCTTTAATTATGTTCTAAATTCAAATCTCATTGTTTTGGACCCTGTTATGAAGCTGTTCAAAATTCAAATCTCATTTATTCCCTCTTGTCATAACAGGTAAAAAATGAATCGTTTTGGACCCTGTTATTAGATAAAAAATAATCGCTTTTCGAATCGATGGGATGAAATAGTAGATTGTATTACAAGGGAGCAAAATAATATATTTACGGCGAGGGCGCTATTTTGAATCCAGAGCGCAGTGAAGGATTCTAGAGTAGAATCTCGAGCGCAGCGAGGGATTCTAAAGTAGAATCCTGAACGCAGCGAGGGATTCAATATACGCCGCCCGAGGTGAAAATAATTTGCGGCCGAGTAATACACTCTGCTTTTCATCCCCCTCTATAAGAAAAGCAGTAAAGACAACTCAAACTACCTACCTTTCTTTGTCGTTCGGATACATCATAGCGCTAGTCGGGCAAGAAAAAAAATTTGAGTTTTGAAATATAAAAAAAATTAAATAAAAAAAATATCAGATTTCTGATAAGTATCTCCGGGGGTACCGTAGGGGGGTTGAAAATTTTGTTAGATTTTAGCTACGACTCACCGTTTACGAGATATTCTCAATTTTATAAAATTCCGTTTTTGAAAATTTCTCGGTTCCGAAAAAAGTCCCGGCCCCATACAAAATCAGTTGAATTTTTTTTTTAAGTACTGCACACCCTTTGCTACACTCCAACCAATGCTTCTTTAATTATGTTCTAAATTCAAATCTTATTGTTTTGGACCCTGTTATGAAGCTGTTCAAGATTCAAATCTCATTTATTCCCTCTTGTCATAACAGGTAAAAAATGAATCGTTTTGGACCCTGTTATTAGATAAAAAATAATCGCTTTTCGAATCGATGGGATGAAAACAATATTTATTTAGTTCGAGTTGACCTCGTTTTAAACGTAGTGATTACATGCTCTTTGCTCGTTTCGTTTCGTAGTACATATAGGTAGTTACATGAATTTAAACTCAATTAATACAGCAGCCATCTATCTATACAAATATTTTTATTATAAAAATGTGTCCTAACATTGCAACATGTCAGGTCACCTCAAAAATAACTAGGAATCGAACCCAGGACCTTTTTAGGTCTTAATCCTACCGGTACAACTTACACTCTACATACTTCTGCGAAAGCAACACGATACCGCGATTCAATACGCTACAGCGCCATCTAGTATGAAATAAAACCGTCCTCGATAACGACACCATCGGCTTGCGACGCGACACTTCAGCTGCGACTCTGTTGATGTTAATCTTCTATCAACAATAACACTAGATTACTGTTTGTAGTGTCATAAACGGTTGTACGAATAAAAGCGCACTTCAAGGTGCGCTCTTATTCCTTATCGCTTCCCGACATTTATGACGTAGAACAAAATACTCGAAAACATTTTCTCGATTTAAAAAAAGTCAGTCGGTGCCATATTGGTGTTTTGTTTTAGTTCGAGAGGCGTTATCTAGTAGTACTACTAGGTAGTATTGCTGATCGAAGATGTTTATTTTATAATTATATTAAAGTCAAAGTCATCTAGTTTTTGTTATCTAGAATGAGTATGTATATATTAACAATATTCCTAACTTCCTAGACAAAGAGGCGTTTTGTAGCTCTTAGGCCCACTCATCAAGAGTGGGCCTTCGGGCGGCGGCGTGGAGCGACAGCACATTTCTGTAATTATCCAGCCTCGGCAGGCAGAGCTTCCCTTGAGAAATGTGAGGAGTATCATCGCATTAATTTATCCTAACATCATACTACAATAACAATATTCCCACCTTCCTAGACAGAGAGGCGTTGTGCAGCACATCAAGCGTGGGCCTCGGGGCGGCGTGGAGCGACAGCACATTTCTGTAATTATCCAGCCTTGGCAGAGATTCCCTTGTGAAATGGGAGGGGAGGAATATCCTTGCGTTAATTTATCCTAACATCATACTACAATAACAATATTCCCACCTTCCTAGACAGAGAGGCGTTGTGCAGCACATCAAGCGTGGGCCTCGGGGCGGCGTGGAGCGACAGCACATTTCTGTAATTATCCAGCCTCGGCAGAGCTTCCCTTGTGAAATGGGAGGGGAGGAATATCCTCCGATTCATTTATCATAACATCATACTACAATAACAATATTCCCACCTTCCTAGACAGAGAGGCGTTGTATAGCTCATCAAGAGTGGTCTTTCGGGCTGCGTGGAGCGACAGCACATTTCTGTAATTATCCAGCCTCGGCAGAGCTTCCCTTGAGAAATGGGAGGGGAGGAATATCCTCGCATTAATTTATCTTAACTAATCATCGCATTCATTTATCCTAACTAACATCATACTACAATAACAATATTCCCACCTTCCTACACAGAGAGGCGTTGTATAGCTCATCAAGAGTGGGCCTCGGGGCGGCGCGGCGTGGAGCGACAACACGTTTCTGTAATTATCCAGCCTCGGGCTTCTCTTAAGAAATGGGAGGGAAGGAATATCCTCGCATTCATGTATCCTAACATCATACTACAATAACATTATTCCCACCTTCCTAGACAGAGAGGCGTTGTGCAACTCATCAAGCGTGGGCTTCGGGGCGGCGTGAAGCGACAACACATTTCTGTAATTATCCAGCCTCGGCAGAGATTTCCTTGTGAAATGGGAGGGGAGGAATATCCTTGCGTTAATTTATCATAGCATCATACTACAATAACAATATTCCCACCTTCCTAGACAGAGAGGCGTTGTATAGCTCATCAAGAGTGGGCTTTCGGGCTGCGTGGAGCGACAGCACATTTCTGTAATTATCCAGCCTCGGCAGAGCTTCCCTTGAGAAATGGGAGGGGAGGAATATCCTCGCATTCATTTATCTTAACCAATCATCGCATTCATTTATCCTAACTAACATCATACTACAATAACAATATTCCCACCTTCCTAGACATAGAGGCGTTGTGTAGCTCATCTAGAGTGGGCCTCAGGGCGGCGAGGAGCGACAACACGTTTCTGTAATTATCCAGCCTCGGGCTTCTCTTAAGAAATGGGAGGGGAGGAATATCCTCGCATTCATGTATCCTTACATCATACTGCAATAACAATATTCCCACCTTCCTATACAGAGGCGTTGTGCAGCTCACCAAGCGTGGGCCTTGGGGCGGCGTACAGCGACAACACATTTCTGTAACTATCCAGCGTCGGCAGAGCTTCCCTTGTGAAATGTGAGGAGTATCCCCGCATTCATATATCCTAACATCATACTACAATAACAATATTCCCACCTTCCTAGACAGAGAGGCGTTGTGCAGCTCATCAAGCGTTGGCCTCGGGGCGGCGTGGAGCGACAGCACATTTCTGTAACTATCCAGCCTCAGCAGAGCTTCCCTTGTGAAATGGGAGGGGAGGAATATCCTCCGATTCGTTTATCATAACATCATACTACAATAACAATATTCCCACCTTCCTAGACAGAGAGGCGTTGTGCAGCTCATCAAGTGTGGGCCTCGGGGCGGCGTAGAGCGACAACACATTTCTGTAATTATCAAGCCTCGGCAGAGCTTCCCTTGTGAAATGTGAGGAGTATCATCGCATTAATTTATCCTAACATCATACTACAATAACAATATTCCCACCTTCCTAGACAGAGAGGCGTTGTGCAGCTCATCAAGTATGGGCCTCGGGGCGGCGTAGAGCGACAACACATTTCTGTAATTATCAAGCCTCGGCAGAGCTTCCCTTGTGAAATGTGAGGAGTATCATCGCATTAATTTATCCTAACATCATACTACAATAACAATATTCCCACCTTCCTAGACAGAGAGGCGTTGTGCAGCTCGTCAAGCGTGGGCCTTCGGGCGGCGTGAGGCGATAACACATTTCTGTAATTATCCAGCCTCGGCAGAGCTTCCCTTGTGAAATATGAGGAGTATCATCGCATTCATTTATCCTAACATCATACTACAACAACAATATTCCCACCTTCCAAGACAGAGAGGCGTTGTGCAGCTCATCAAGCGTGGGCCTCGGGGCGGCGTGGAGCGACAACACATTTCTGTAATTATCCAGCCTCGGCAGAGCTTCCCTTGTGAAATGGGAGGAGTATCATCGCATTAATTTATCCTAACATCATACTACAATAACAATATTCCCACCTTCCTAGACAGAGAGGCGTTGTGCAGCTCATCAAGCGTAGGCCTCGGGGCGGCGTGGAGCGACAGCACATTTCTGTAATTATCCAGCCTCGGCAGAGCTTCCCTTGTGAAATGCCTGGAAACAAATAATAGTTACAGCTCGCTTGTCGCGTAAATTACTGCTTCCCATAGACCAAGCTGGCGTAAACGCTACAATTATTTATGCATCTTAATTATTCTGCTTTCATTCTTATTATTTTTTTATTTAAGTCGTAGTTTGCTTTACAAGTCAGTAGTATCAAAATAAAGTGTAGCGCTTGTATGCCAAATAAAATTGCAAAATCTATAAGTATCGTATTATAGACCTCACATTGGGCGCCGAAATGATAGATTAGTAAGATTGCAATAAACTTAAATTAATTAACTAAGCAAACGGCCTGCGAGCGTTGAGGTTAAGCAACTTTCGCAATGGTTGACCACGGGATGGATGATCAAAGACTTATAAAGATAAAGTTATATTTCAAGCCCCGCCGTGCTACGGAAGGCACGTTGCCCTTGGTCCCGCCTGCATTTGCAATCGTTAAGGCGATACTCGAAAAAATATGCTAAAGCGAGATAGCAATCAGAAAACGACGCGCGAAGGAGCGAGACCGATTTTGCCGATTACGCAAAAAAACACAAAATCACTTCGTATTCAAAAACTATAGCGATTTTAAAAAAATGATTCTACACAATCCTAAATATTATTGGTGTCCACTAATTAAACCAATTTTCAGTAGTATATGTAGCCCCATTTAAGAATAATCTTGATATTTCTTATTTTTTAGAGGTATTTTCGAAAATAAAGTGTCGAGCCAAAATCATAAAATCGTGTTTCTGAAACTATACGATTCTAGATAAAGGTATGAAGAAATATATATCTTATTACCAGATTTATAACAACTCTAACCGTCCTATAGTTTTATATCAAAGAGTCCATACTTTTTCCGAGTAGCGCCATAATATATTTTTTTATCCACAACGGGGTAGCACTTAGCCTTCATCACACCTGATGTTAAGTGGTGATAAGGCTATAAAGTGAAAGCGCACTACTCCCGGAACCCTCAATCACTGAGGAACTGGCTATCTTATCTCTAACTTCCGGACCACAATAATGCTGAAAACATCATTGTCAAGGCCTAATCAGACGACGGACTTTTGTCCGCCGACATAACCTAAAAGTGGAAACATTTGCAGCGAATGCAACGTAAACAATGAAGATTGTTCTGCCCATTATGCTCCTGCCACCTTGCTAGATCTTTACGAATCAAATAAACGTCGTAGGTATGCATTGAGTTCGTGGCGAAAATTACCACTATTTTAAGTTTATTTTTTTTTTTTTTTTACTTTTAATGGGTTTGCTCTTGATCCCAATCAAGCCCATGGGCTAGAACAGGATCTACGATGGAGCGAGCTCACCCAGAAGAGGTTAGTCCGGCGGACAAAAGTCCGTCGTCTGATTAGGCCTTTATGGCGTCAGACTTAGATAAGACAGTTGTAGCTAGCCAGGCGGACTAAGAACAAGTGCTACCACCAACCAAATCCCCCCCCCCCCCCCCCCCACACACTGGGAATAGAAACCCGGGACTTGTCGATCTGAAATCGGTGGTGTTAACCACTAGACCAAAGAGGCGGTAATACACACCAATCCGCAATGGGCCGACGACGTGGTGGGGTTATTATGGCCCATTCCATAAGATAGGCCTGTGCCCGGGAATATTAAAATGTTTAGGCGCTACTCGGAAAGAAGTATGGACTTTTTGATATAAAACTATAGGACGGTTACAGTTGTTATAAATCTGGTACCTAATAAGATATATATTTCTTCATACCTTTATCTAGAATCGTATACTCTTTCTTTTCGAAAATGCCTCTAAAAAATACGAAATATGAATATTATTCTTAAGGGTTACATACACTATTGAAAATTGGTTTAATTAGTGGATAGTAATAATATTTAGGATCGTTTAGAAGATTTTTTTTAAAATCGCTATAGTTTTTTAATACGAAGTAATTTTGGGTTTTTTTGCGTAATCTGCAAAATCGGTCTCGTTCCCGCGCGCGTCGTTTTCTCATTGCCATCTCGATTTAGCATAATTTTTCGAGTATCGCCTTAATTATGATGATAATTATACAAACCTGAAGCTCTTTCCATATTTGGTGTCGGTGGCCGTGAGCGGGTCGTCACTCTCCATCCCCGAGGCGTCCGAGTCTTCCGTACCTTCATCTTCTGTTTTCTCTTCCATCTAGAACAAAATAAAATACAATTAATAAGAACCATACACGGCTGAACTTTTTTTTTGACTCTTTCACTAGTTTTAACTTTTGCTACAATTAACATCCTACTAATATTATAAATGTGAAACTTTAGCTCCCTTATTACAAAACGTAGATTAAAATAGTCTTGGTTTAAAACTGGTACTAAACTGTTGCTGTCACTTTCATTTTCCAAATTTAAGACAGAATTAGCATCATTTTTAAACCAGGTCTAACTTTAGTCCACGTTTTGTAATAAGGGGGTTTATGTTTAGATGTTTGGATGTTTGTATGTTTGTTACTAAATCATGCCAAAACGGCTGAACGAATTTGGCTGAAATTTGGGACATAGATACTTTGTACCCTGGAGAGGATCATAGGCTACTTTTTATCCCGGAAAAGTATCAAATTCCTCTGGGATAACGTCGTGTAGTCCACGCGGGCAAAGCCGCGGACGAAAAGCTAGTTGTTCATAATTTTAATTATTGTAATTTATGATACACACGTCATTTACAATACATGCAATACAAATAACTTTATTCAGCTTCACATCAAGGTCAGTTTACATAAAAAGTTGTAATCGTTACGATTATTTAATAATTATAAAACGGTTATCTTAACCACTATTAACTCTGACCTTTTAACTCTCAACTAGAAATTCATATTATTAGTACCTTGTCAAATAAATTAATATCACACTGTACACTCAGGGACAAGTTTGGTGAACCACTTTTTACTTCTTTTCGTGTGGCTGGTGCATCAGCATTCACGCGCAAACTCTTTTACTACCTATTTGGTTTAATATTATACTTGGGTATCCTACAATGCATAAGCAATTACGAATACGAACTGCAAGGGAATGGTGAGATGCCATGCCAGCCGCACAAAACCGCCTCTGTGGTCTAGTGGTTTTTACCACCGATTTCAGACCAAGAGGTCCCGGGTTCGCTTCCCAGTGGGGGTACTTATTGTATTCGGCTTGGTTGGTGGTAGGAGTTAGGACTTGTTCTTAGTCTAGCCAGGCTAGCTACCACCATCTTACCTAAGTCTGACGCCATAATTTTGATGTTTTCAGCATTATTGTGTTTCGGCAGTGAGAGATAAATAAGCCAGTTCCTCAATGATTGAGGATTCCGGGAGTAGTGCGCTTCCACCTTCAGCCTTATCACCACTTAACATCAGGTGTGATGAAGGCTAAGTGCTACACCGTTGGGATTAAAAAAAAAGGAGTAAGCGGTGGTTCACCGAAATTGTCCCCGGTTGTACCTACTTATCTTGTTTTTCATTACAATATCTGTATTTACATGCTTTGGTTTGAAAACTACCATGCCACATGCATAACTAGCCGTGACAAAATTTCAATTCGTTCAGCTGAAGTTTTCAGATAAACAAAACGTAAGAATGTTCTATATTATGGAATGAGTCACAACACAACTAAATAAGGTACATTCAAGCGCCTTTAAATAAGGATTTGTTAAGGATTATTACCTCGAGGTCAATTGGACAACGCCCATCTGCCAATGCCATAAATACCTAGTATACAATAAATACATTGTTGTACTTACTTAAATAAATAAATCGAAAGTGTAACTTCAACCGCAAACCGCAATGCACGCATCAGATCAGATAGTCTACCATCCGGTTTGCACTTACGACTGGTTGCATTCAATTATTATAATTGAATTGAAATCATAGGAATCAGATATTGTGTCAAAATCTCACCTCACCTCACAAGACAAGACATCATTGTTCTTCTGAGGTTGTGATGTGATCCTAGTTATTAAAACATTTTATACTGACACAATAATCGGAACCCACTCCTACCTCATGGAAGTACAGGTATTTCAAATAAGATAATTTCTGTCACGGCTAGCCGACTTTTTCGGCCTTCTGATACCCCATCCAGCTTTTGTAAGCTATATGAAAAACTCTGGGTCACACATATTCTGTAGCGCTCTGTTGCATATTATACAACTGGAAACTATGGTTACTTGGCATGTTAACATATGAGAAGCGATCAGTGGCGAAGAGTCCATACATGCCGATTCCCATCGCCTACCCTTTTAAAAATCGCTAGCTATAATACCCACTTCACCCATCCACTGTGCAGATCATTAAGTTTTTTGGCCCGGCTTACGTTCGCCTTATTTTCGCCCCTCGCCACTGAATAGATACAATAGTATGTTAAAAGACAGCTGTTGTCACAGTTGTTTCATCGGCACGTGTATGATAGAGTGAATAAGCCGAAATCGACTGCGCGAAGAGTTTGAGCTATTGACAGGTCCCATTGAGAGCTAGCGAAACGAATCCGCATTTTTGTATACTTTTCAAACCTCATGTTGTTTGGCGGCTCTCTGTATTGTATGTCCTGCGGAATGCTTTATAGTTTACTAGTTTTTCGCCCGCCGCGGCTTCGCCCGCGTGGACTACGTTATTCCGAGGGAATGTGATATTTTTCCGGGATAAAAAGTATCTTATAATAAGCCTATGTTCCTTTCCAGGCTACAAAGTATCTGTGTCCCAAATTTCAGCCAAATCCGTTCAGCCGTTTTGGCGTGATTAAGTAACAAACATCTAAACTTTCACATTTAAAATATTAGTAGGATACAATTAGGGATTGCTCCCGGGAAATTTCATCGCATGTAGTACCGGGAAACAAAACCCATTTCCCGGGAATTTCGGTACTACAAAAAGATTTAGTAATTTTAATATTTTTTTTAACTATTATCAAGCTGTAAATGCTGTAATAGTCGTCGGTTATTAAAAACATAAACTTTTATTACGTTACGGGATAAACCTTTTTAAAGACACCGTGGCTAGTACTACTGATGACTGTAGCATGATGATAAAAACTGAAAGACACGACACCTCCCAACCAACACTTCACCAAAAATGTATTGCTTATGCAGTACAGCTTTCAATCTTCGACATATTTTACAAGAAGAGTCCTATTGCTTTACATACGTGTACAGAACAGGAAGAAGATAATGATGAAGATATACTTTTAGTTGATCTGGTGCGTTTGCAAAATCAAAGATTCATTAGAATTCCGAATGAGGAGGATTCCTCTGGCAAAGAAGATGGTGGTGTAGAGTTCACAAGCGAGATTTCTGAATCCCAAACAAGATATTTCAGATATCACGATATTTTATCTTAAATTAGAAAAACTATTGAAATCCTCAAAAAGTAACCAAAAAAATGAAGAATGTCTTTTATTATTCTCTACGAGGTAGCACTTAGGCCCGTATTTTAGAACGACTGATCTCTTTTCAAGTATAGTTAGAAAGGGATGAATGTATTCGTTGCATGTATTTGCATCCCTTTCTAACTGTACTTGAGAAGAAATCAGTCGTTCAAGAATATGGGCCTTAGCCTTCACCACACCAGCCCCCCTAGCATGACCAACAAAATTCGATATGATATGATAAGTTATCCGGTTTGAATACTCAATACTCAATACTCAATACTCAATATCTTTATTGCATTCCATAATAGTGTGTAAGGTGTTACATAAAATTGTAAGTACAATTATGGGCCCTGCTAGGCACAACAATTGTTAAAAGACTATGGGTTTTGACGTTTGAATGTCGATAAGTCGCTCTATCATGCGATACATATCACGTTTTGGGTGGTCATGCTAGGCTTACTGATGTTAAGTGGTGATAAGGCTGAAGGTTGAAGCGCACTACTCCCGGAATCCTCAGTCACTGTAAGTAAGTAAGTAAATAATAACTGTATTATTAATTATATTTAATAGTTAAGATTTAAGAATGAAAAGAAATTTTATGATAAGTTAATTATTTTTTGTTTAAGTTGTGTTAGTAATATTTAGTTTGTTGAATAACAAAGATTATTATTGAGATTTGAGACTGATTGTAGCTAATATTATTTTTTTTTAAAAATAATTTAATTTTTATTCAATTTGGTAGGTACCTACCTACATACATAAGGTAATCACTGATTTGTAACTGTTGTGCTAATAAAACATCTTTAAAACTATTCCCAACGTTTTATTTCATGCTCAACAAGCATATAAAACCATATTTTCTCTAGTACCGAAAGTATCGAATTTCCCGGTATTTCCCGGTACCAAGGTAAATCCAGTACCGGGAAATACAAATCCGATTTCAGTACCGGTACTGCAATCCCTAGATACAATAAGAAAACTTGGGGCCAAGTCTGCTAACGTTAAGTCATAATCGTGTTTCGTGTCTCAATCGTGTTTCTTTTTTACACACTAGTTAGAAGAAATGTGTACTTTTTTCAAAATAACGATTGAGATTGAGACACGATTATGACTTAACGTTAGCAGACTTTGGCCCCCTTGTCTGCGAGACTTGAAAGCTTCAAGATAATCTTTCTGATTTGACTACGCCCTACTAAAAATAAGTGGGTTATATTATCTGTGGTTTACCACCTCACTCACCATACTGCCGAATGTTATAAATAATGTTTCCATGCCGGAAGCGGTTTCCAAATGTCCAGGCATAAGGCCAAGGTTGGCAAAGAGCCCAGCCCACCAGCCCATCAGCAATATTTGCGGCACTTTCTTTTTAAAAAGAATAAGTGGAATACGAGTTCTACTTCCATTAGTTTTTTAAAGTGAAAACTTATGTAACGGCGTTATGCACTTTTTGTGATCAGGACACGTGACCGTCAGATCGAAAATTCGAAAGACGGACACGAGATCGAAAAACTGTTACAATGTCATCTGGATACGCGGCAGCGTATCAGCCAAGTTCAAAAGAAAACAGAACTGGCGAGCAGCACCGTGTGTATCTTAACACGAACCATTTGGAGCCACTTTTGACTCCCTCATAACTCAAAAACTATTACACAGAAACATGTCAAATTTGGCTTATGTATTGAGACTAGCGAGATAAATATGTGCTCCAAATTTTATATACACACCTCAAACAGTTATTTAGATATTTACGTCCAAAAATCGTTATTTTTATCACTGACTCACCTATAATCAAAACTATAACCCACTTCCAGATGACCTAGAAAGCTGAAATTGGGCATGCAGACAGGTAATCTGGTGAATACAAAGGAAAAAATCCGAAACTAGTATTTTTTAAAAATAAAACGTTGACAAACTTATATTTGCGTTCCCTATGCATTTATCCTGTATAAGATCTTGTATTAGATGAAGTACAAATATAAGTTTGTAATAGTTTTTATTCTGTTATATACGAATAATTCGTCATACCTCTTGAAGTTCGGCTAGCGCCAACGGCGTAGTGGCCATTCAATATTCAGGACTCGAGAGAACCAAGTTCGAACCCCAGATTACCTAAATACTTTTTTGTCCTTGCGTTAAATTAATTACAAACTTGCGCCGTCTAACACGATATCCATATTATTATTTATTAATTATTAATATTAATATAAATTATAAAGTTATTGAAATATTTACTTTTTTGCATTCACAATCCAATTTTTATTATTGAAAAATGGAAAATGAAGTATTTAGAAAAAATCGACCATCATCTCACAACCATCTCCGATGGGACTCGAACCCACGACCTTTCACTTAAATTAATTATTAATATTAATATAAATTATAAAGTTATTTAAATTTTTACTTTTTTGCATTTACAGTCCCAATTTTTATTATTGAAATATGGAAAATGAAGTATTTAGAAAAAATCGACCATCATCTCACAACCATCTCCGATGGGACTCGAACCCACGACCTTTCGCTTTCCGGGCGGCTGCTCTAACCACTGAGCTACGGAGTCGTAATGATAAATGTGAAAGTGTGTTTGTTTGTTTGTTTGTCCTTCTTTCACGTCAAAACGGAGCATAGTACTTTAACCCGACCACCAGGGGGCGCAATCTTCATACATTCAAACGAGAAGCCAAAAAATGCGAAAGTTGCTATGTTCTCCCTGTAGGTGCATACTTTGCACATAAATAATTCACTAAAGTCAACAATAGATGGCTCCAAGTTAATACACCCACCCACAGTATAGAAAAGAAGAGAAAAATCCTTTTTTTCTATACTATATTGTTGAAAGTTGATGGAAGGGTATTAACTTTAAAGAGATTAAAGTGTACTTATGGAAAATAATGTCAAATAATCTAAATTATACTTTTGTTTGTTAAATTTGTTATTTGCTATGTTCTGTTTCGTAAAGATCCGTAATTCCGTTAGCAATTATATAGTTTCGTTGCTCGGAGTACCTACCGTTTTTTGAGAAAAAGACTCGTTTGTGTTGAGTGTTATATAGAATTCTTTGGTGATGTGCTCTGTTTGAAAAAAGACTTCTTTGAACATTTTTAATGCCTTTAGTGATGCATATTTGTTGTTTTATTGTTAATAAAGGGTGCAGTGTTAACCTATGTTTCATTTACACTGAGTTTCCTTATAAATAAATAATATGTATACTATGCCTATGTGTGTGTTTGTGTTTATATGCCTTTGTAATTTGCATTATGTGTGTGTTTATACACCAAATGGAGTGTGAACTGTGAGACTATAACTTCGATACAAAACTGCAAAACTGTCATCTCTTCCGTGGCCGCTTCCAAAGAGTATGTAATCACTGACGTCTGCGCGCGGTCAAAATCGAATACTAATCTTTTCGATAAGCTTAGCATAAATAATGTACTGTAACTAGCGCCAAAAATGCACCAGTCGCGCATGCGCGCAGAGTTATCTGACGCGCACTCTACTTTACAGAGTAATTTATATATGTAGGAAGTAGAGACCAATCTTGGCCCTTTTATTGGTAGTGTATACCTAACTAGCGCTATCTATCGTCTGGTGTAGGCAACTTTTGGTGTATAAACACACACACTAGACATAGTCTTCTTATTATTTATTCTACTTTAGTCCACTATAATTTATATGACAAAACAACGTTTACCGGGTCAGCTTAAGCTAGTTAGCAAATAAAGAATCAATAAGCAAGATTAGATGTCAAAAAAAACGGCTACATCCATAAATTGTCAAGACATGGCGCTAAATGATAAATGTAAAAGACAAACTACTGCTATATACACTGACCTCTATTATTTACACACTGGACTGGCTGACATAAATATTGTCGACTGCGGTAATGATTGTGTCAAAATTAGTTCTCGGGACACTCGTAGTGGCGGCGCTTTAAATTGCCACATAAAATTAGCTGTAATTTGTATGGAGACAGATTGTCCAGTGTATAAATAATAGAGGTCAGTGGCTACGTAGTAATAATTATATAGTATTCTTTGATACTGCCAAGGATTCTATATTAGTGCATTGTGCGGCAAAAGATACGAGTTTGTCCGGAAAGCTTTATCGCTTAATGAAACCAGAATCAAAACGCAAATGGAAATGCAATATCTGCTCAGGAACATTAAATACCTACTGCAACTTCGTCGAGCAAAACACCATACACTATTACGACTAGGAAAAAGAAACTGTTGGAAATAAGAAAATCTGTTAAAAATGATATTTCTACGTCCACACCAAACACGAGCATAAAATTAGTTTCATTGTCAGTAGCTGATACACAAGGGCAAAGTAATATAACTGGCCAAATAAAATATACTGAAACATTTGGTATTAATTTATTATGAATAAGTAGGTACCTACTAATAATTTCTCTACAAAAAGTAATGATATCTCATCAAAAACATAAAATATGTGAAGTGAGAGCCAACTTCAATATTAGGAAATATGCCTTGGTTGTTGACTTCAACGACAAAAGATGTGAGATCTAAATGGGCGCCAAGTTTAACGGTCAGTCCTGAAAATTTAGTACTTACATAAAATGTTTCATAACAACTTAAAATATAATTTCTTCTTATAACTTAGGATAATATATTGAAGCCTAAGGTCTGACTTGGCTAGTTTTCATATACGAATTATATATATATTATAGCCTTCGCCAGCTCTAAAGCCGAAGTTCTTATTGTATTCTTCCGAAAATTTGGCTTGCTGGTAGATTAGAAACTAGAGATGAACATAGGGCTCTTCCATGACTGTTTTAGTAAGTACCTAATAATAATTCGTATACGAGAACTAGCCAAGTCAGACCTTAGGCTTCAATATATTATCCTAAGTTATAAGAAGAAATTATATTTTAAGTTGTTATGAAACATTTTATGTAAGTACTAAATTTTCAGGACTGACCGTTAAACTTGGCGCCCATTTAGATCTCACATCTTTTGTCGTTGAAGTCAACAACCAAGGCATATTTCCTAATATTGAAGTTGGCTCTCACTTCACATATTTTATGTTTTTGATGAGATTTAGAATACGAAGGCAAATTTTGCCACCGTTTCTAAAGTTGTAATAGCTCAGGGGGCCTACTCTGAAACGCAAATCCGAAACTTCGGATAGCCGTCCCTCGCACACTCGAGTCATGACGGAGTTTCGGATTAGCGTTTCAGAGTACGGTCCCAGGTTAGAAAACCAGGCGACAGGGCGGCATTGAAGCCAGAAGACTTTGCTTCAAATCCAGTCCGTATATTTTTCTTTTTTTGTCAAATTCCTTTTTTTTTTTGTGAAAAAGTCTAGGGAGCCCTTTTCACTTCTGCCGGCACTCCCGGAGTGAAACCCGTTGTTTTTTTCTACGATCGACTAAAAAGGTTCAGGCACTCTGACATTTCAAAAGCCGTGTTTCATACATCATTATCAGCTATTTAATGTCCCCACTGCTGGAACACAGGGCTTACTTATGGATTGACTAGCTTTCCGCCCGCGGCTTCGCCCGCGTGGACTACACGACGTTATCCCGCGGGAATGTGATATTTTTCCGGGATAAAAAGTAGCCTTAGTTACTCTTTATTACATCAGCTACCTGCCAGTGAAAGTCCCGTCAAAATCGGTCCAGCCGTTTCAGAGATTAGCCGGAACAAACAGACAGACAGAAAAAATTGTAAAAAAAAAATGGTATATGTACGGTAGGTACCTATATATAATCATATGCATGTAGTAATCATAAATCATAAATCTTTATTTGCTTTTGATTGGGGTACAAATTTAAGATGTCACAGGTTTATAAGTTCGGCCCATTCAGCCATTTGTCAATAGCATGCAAATATTAAGTCCTATTGCTTAGCATGTCAGTAAATACATGAAAAAGTAAAAAGCGGTTATTTTAATATTACAACCAGACAATCCAATTTTATTTATTTGTATAGAAATCAAATCAAAATCAAAATCAAAAATCATTTATTCATTTTAGGCTGATACAGCACTTGTGAACGTCAATGAAGCTACGCTATCGGTTCGCAAAACCTACGGCGGGAGGCCTTGTAACGAGAAGAACCGGCAAGAAACTCGCCAAGGGCTATTTTTTTCTCCCTGTCATATTTCATACAGAGTCGTCAAATTGAAAAGTGACTTTGACATAATATAATATGTTAAGTCACTTTCCATCACAAATTAATCTTAAGTTTAAAAACAAAATAAAAAACCCGGTAATCATAGCAGTAAATAATTTTCAATAACTAAGAAATAGACATACAAAAGGTAGTTTCTTTAAAATACACACCAACCAAAAACGTAGCAAATAAAATAATAAATTTAAATGCCGAACAAGGGTAATAAAACTTTGAATAGTTTAAGAACATAAGAGTCAATAATAAACAGTGCCATACAAGCCACGGTAAAATAAAACTAATAACAATAAAACATTAAAAATCTGCATATTTTGAGACAAGAAACCAGGAGCAGACCCATCCCACTGGTGGCACCCGTTCACGAGCATGACGCATGAACCAGCCATCGCTTCGCTCAACCATATTTTAGGGAACGTAACGACCCGCCTCACACGACACCACCGCAGAAATGTTTACAGACATATATATATAGAAGATAAGAAAAATGGGTCATACTCATAATCGACCACACGGGCCCAATGCGGATTGTGCGGAATGCCCACTGTGGGTATTAACGACTGCATTGCGTATTCTATGGTAAGTTTCTCACGCGGACGCCTACGGATTTTAATACATAATGAAATTCCCAACAGCCTGAATACACAACATGGTGCCTGGTTTAAATAATTAAACAATATGAGAACCGGAAGTAATGTTCTAGCGTGCCTTTCGAACCATGACCAGGCATGTAGGTAGTTCCGGTTAAATTCCTATAAAATTACCTGTCAAACTAGATTGATATAAGCTCCTATCCTTTGAACACAAATTATTGCTTTAATCATAGCATAGGTTGTTTAAACTGTGATTGAGAATCAATTTTGTTTGCTGTTCAGTACATTTAAGTTCCACTGAGTTTAGAGAAAAAGGTTATGTGAAAATCTGGCTTAATAAATCGGGAGCGTGTTGCCACTATAAATTAAAAGATTACATGATTTAATTTATTAGCAATACTCAAAAATTTTATAGCTAAAGAACTTCTTTAGGCCCCGTCCTAATTGGCTATCGCTCGTGCGATGATGCGTTGCGATTTCATCGTGCGATGAAAATGAATACTAGACAGTATGGTCGTATCGCATGATCGAGCGACCCTCGATAAGGACATTCAGTACATAATCACTGGCACAAAACATACAGTGCCACAATCTTATCTGTTCCGGTGGCCAAAATGTGAAACGAACATGTTTTTTTTAATGTCATTTTGCTGTCAAGTTGATGTCCAACCTTAGCGCTGCTGGCGGCTGAAGTTCTTAGAAGTCAGGACCAGTTAAATTGCTACAAAAAAAAAGAAAAACGTACGTAGCGCCGCTGTCACCGGAACAGAAAGGATTGTGGCACTGTATAGTGCAACAAGCTTTTCTGTTCCGGTGATTATCTTTGGAACTAAAACAATTTTCATACGACAGTTCATTTTGACAGCTAATTTCGTATTGCAAGTGGCTCCTCTGTCACGGCTGTCACCGGAACAGGAAAGCTTGTGGCACTGTACCTAACTGTTTTGTGTCACTAGGTTTGATCGTTCAATCGCACGAACAGTTTGATCCATGAAGCTCGACTTGATACTCTGAGGTAACTGGAGTTCTCACCCTGAATAAAAAAGTGTACCCAGCAAATTTGACATTTATGTATGTAGTGGCTGTCAGTTGTCTCATATGACCATACGTATTTTTTTAAAGTGTAGGTGAGACGGAAGACAGCCACTGTGTAATTTTTGGTGACAAAAAAGTGTTAGTACTGCACTCTCCAGTTACCTCAGTATTAAGTCGAGCTTCATGGTTTGATCCGACGACAGACGTATCATCGCACAAGCCTGTATAGTCTCGCTGAAGTCACTTCAAAGCTTATCATCAGACCATAAACTATTTTTTACTGTGGTTACAGGTGATGTATTTTAAATTATTAACTGTTTAGCAGTAGTAGCTATAGGTACAATTGGCTATAAAATATCAATACAATAACTGCTCATAAATAAGGTGACAACACTGTTGACTGATACTTGTGGTTATTATCTTCACTATTTAGTATTATTTTCAATCACCGGTTATGCTAAGCGAACACAAATAAAGATGAAACTTTAGAACGGAATTATTTTAGACGATGTATTATCTAAACTACAATGAAATTAACATGTAATGAAAATTGTAATTGATTTGCTTTGCATTCAGCAAGTTTTTGTGAACAGTGAACTTTTATGTGAAATAATGACTGTCTCTTTCTATTTCACATTTGAAATAATGTAAACGAGTCTTGGTATAGTTTATATTATGTATATGTCGTAAGTATATTGGCAAAGCCGTGATATTGTAATTTCAATAGTGAAATTATAATTTCTCGTTAAATTATGAATAGACAGTATGAGACAGTATGCACACGGCTGCGAGCACGAATTTGCCTCGTAAAAGTCCTGTAAGTACAGTGCGCGCAGCGAAAGAAGAACACTGGTGGGTCGGTGGGTCACGTGATTATACCTGCGCAGTAGCGATTTCTTATAGGTAAAGCAAGGAATTTATAATACAACAGGAAGGTGCACTGCTGCTAAAAAACGGTCCTAATGAGATAGTAAGAACGAGGTCAGTTTATCTCACTCCATCCCATTACGGCGGCCACGAACATGCGCGACGGGCGGCGGGCGGCGACGAGCGAATTGCGAACTTGACACAACGAAGACGGAAAACGTCATTCGGCTTGTAATGTTGCTACTTTAACATTCTGAAATCTATCATTCAATAGTACATTACAGCCGAGGACAGGTAAGTAAGAAATTACATTGTCGAGGATGGTTTGAAGCACGAGCCGCAGGCGAGGGCTTTAATCATTCGAGGCAAGGTAATTTGCTTACCGTACAAGGCTTGTATAGTGCTTTTCTCAAGAAATGCGAGGAAATAAAAAAAACTGTTCAACTAAATAATATTTATTAAAATTTATATCACAAATGTTCGGGCAATTATTAAATGTAAATGTTATTGTTTTCCCGGGCACACTTATGTATAAATCGCCCATAATAATATTATTTTAATGATGTATCATTAAAATACGCCAACAACACAGATTCCGAAAACGCATGCGCCTTTTTTCACTTCTCCAAATCAGATCGTAGGTTTTCATATATCTTTCTTTTGATATTGCTGGCAGTAAGTTTTCTATTATTCATTTTGCTTCTGCTCTCAAATTTGGTGGAGTAGGTACATACAATGTCTGTATATATTTCATTGGCAGAACACATTTTGATAATTTATTACACAATATAAATAAACTGTACTTATTGATATCAAATCTGAAATCAACCGCTGAAAATCATTCCCGCCGTTTTTTTAATATTGGTTTGTGAGGCCAAGTGGAACGGTCATACAGCCTATTGATACTTACTGCTTGCTACTAAAATGCGCAACTTCAATACCCGCTTCTGGGCGGTAGATGGCGCTGTACATATTTCCCATACAAAATTACTCGTAAAGGATATTTTGGCTATGATAAATCTCATTTTGTTTTTTCGATTGATGTTCGTGCTAAGGGTACATAGCGCTTACAATACGAAGTGATATACTCTGTGCGCACCGTATTTTAAAAAAAGTTAACCTATATTATGATATAATAATTACCAATATAATAATAACTAGCGGCCGCCCGCGGTTTCACCCGCGTGGTTCCCGTTCCCGTGGGAATATCGGGATAAAAAGTACATATAAACCTTCCTCTTGAATCACTCTATCTATTAAAAAAAAAACGCAACAAAATCCGTTGCGTAGTTTCAAAGATTTAAGCATACAAAGGGACATAGGGACAGAGAAAGCGACTTTGTTTTATACTATGTAGTGATAATAATGTGGCTGTATGGTGCAAATGTCCCTTTGCTTTTTCTGTTTTTATACACAGGAATATCGAAAGAAAAAATAAAGAAAAAAAGTTGGTAATAATATCTTTGGGTAGGACCTTTTCCGAGGTAAACATTCTAAATTTGAAATACACTGCAGTAATGAATTTCAGTACTTACTTACTGCACTGATTTTAGTGCAGTAAGTAAGTACTGAAATTCATTACTGCAGTGATTTTCAAATTTAGAATGTTTACCTCGGAAAAGTGCCACGTACTGCATTCTTTTCTCAAATATAATATTAACATTTCAGAGCATAAGTGTGAAAATTCTTTTCTAGGATAAGCCATAATAAACTTAAACGACCTGATACATTTTTATGCTTAATACGGTAATACCTAAATTAATATGCGATGTTTTCTATTGACTAAAAGTAATACGAAGCGAAAATTTTACGAAATTTAATTTTTATAACGAAAGTTGTGAACCATAAATCTACTAGACCTGTTATTTAAGAGTGCTGGCAATTTCAGAGAAAGGGACACCCTCACCTCGTTCTTGCGGTCTCAGCTGGACCGTTGACATTTTGTATTGAAATATAAACCTTATCTCTTAATTTTAAAGTGTATTTTTAAATACACAAAATTACGGAGTGCACCTTCCTGTTGTACGTAGTACTTATAAATTCCTTGAGGTAAAGATAAGAAATCGTCTACTGCGCAAGTCAAATCAGTGGTGTCCCAGTATTCTTCTTTCGCTGCGCGCACTGTACTCCTCGGAAGTCCTGTAGAACACGTGATAGGTTAGAAATTTTTAGGTTAGGTTATTTTTTTTTAAACAATCCATAAGATGTATTGATACAAAAAAAATCCACAAAATTTAAGGCGATCGCTTCGCTGCGCTTCGCGATCGCCTTTTATTTCTAACCAATCACGTATTCTATACATATATGACTTCCGAGGCTCGCAGCCGTGTGCATACTGTCTCGTACTGTCTATTCATAATTTAACGGGAAATTATAATATCACTGCTTTGACAATATACCTACGACATATACAAGTATTTTGGAAAAGGCTGGCATTTGTTGCAAAACATTTGCAGAGCGAGATGAAAACCATGGAAATCTGGAAAAATTCTACGCGAACAAAGTCACGTGCAGTCACTAGCTATAATATTAGGGAAGAGATAACGGAAAAACATAAAAATTATATCTACCTATTTATCTAAGAAAAATCAAGACGTTCAAGAATTTGCAATACCTATTGCTGAATAGCCAATTAAATTTCCAATAGCGATAAGTTGTAAATCGGTAACATTAATTGTTTACATTTAACTGCGTGCCTATCGCGATAATTATTCTCGCTATGTCAAGGTTCTTCAAGGCCAGGTTGCAATGTTGCTGATAATCAAAAAAATATTTATGGCTGCCTAAAATTAACTGCTAAACTAAGGGACACGAGTTTAAACAAAAAAATCGTGACATGAGTTCCGTGGAGGCGGTTATAATTTTTTATCAGTTTAGAGTATCCAGCCAGACCTTTGGCCGTTCAAGGATGAATAAGTTGCGACATGGGTTTCGTATGACATGATTGCTATATCAGTCTGCCGATGTGTAGGCATGCTGGGGGTGATCCAATGACCGCTATAAGTGAAGAGAAATGGAACACTACTCCTTGACCTCTATAGTGAAAAGAATATTACTTCAAGGTAGGTGAATACTGTTAACACAGACTAAAGTTTTAACCCTTTATAAGGTAAGTAGTGGCAAAATAGATGCCACCAACCAATATAAACACTTTCTTTTTTCTCATATTTTTCGTACACGGTACATTTTGATCCCCTCTTAATTTTTTTTCCATATATTCCCAATATTTTGCGCTTTGATAAAAAAATCATAACATTCATAAATTATAAAAAAATAAAACCGCCTTCTAAAAAACCACATCAAAAAAGTAAGAAATAATTCCTCACCAAATAAATAACGTAAGTACTTTGAAGTAGGGCGTGAAACATGTACAATTTTTTGTTGTTTTTGTTAAAACCCACCCGACATCAAAGTACTTCCGTTATTTATTTGGTGAGGAATTATTTCTTACTTTTTTGATGTGGTTTTTTAGAAGGCGGTTTTATTTTTTTATAAAAATAATTTTTATTTCACTCTTTTTAGTGCATCGTGCAGGTAATTTGCGTGTTTTCTGGTAAATAGGTATGTGATCAAACTCAAAACCTCCTTTTTCGAAGTCGGTTAAAATACCTTGAGGTATCCCCTTTTTAACAAAACAAGAATCATCTAAATCGGTTTATAAACAAAGGAGTTATGCCTAAAGATAAGTATTAAATTCACATAAAGTGGTAACGAAAACGACAGTATTTTCAAGATTTCCTGAAAACTACTGAACCGATTTCAAAATTTCAAAAAATGGGACCAACTTGGAAACCAACCTGATGTAATAACGTTTGAACCATTTCAATCGGTTCAGCCGTCTTCGAGTAATCGGTGGACATACACAAAAAAAAAAAAAACATACATACAGACGAATAGAGAACCTCCTCTTTTTTGATTTAGAAGTCGGTTAAAAAATCTACATAGAAACTAAAATTTTATTTTCGTAACATCTCTAATTTCCTCTGCCTTA
Source organism: Crambus lathoniellus (assembly GCA_949710035.1). NCBI lineage: Eukaryota > Metazoa > Arthropoda > Insecta > Lepidoptera > Crambidae > Crambus > Crambus lathoniellus. Next base: position 27,786,269 of record OX453309.1, on the reverse strand, counting down.
TAAAGGGTTAGGCATTGGTTCTAGGCAACTATTTTAACCGTCAGGTTTTCGAATACTAGTTTATTTACTAAAAATTAACGAAACCATCAAGTAAGCTATCCGACAAACTACCGGTGGCAAAAATCAATAATATGATTTTTATTAAAATCATTAACGTGACACACATATAACACTACTGAACACGAATATTACACTTCTCATCAAAAAATCGAAACACTAGGCCATTTTTATACAAACATGCTCACTTTTCAGAGTCTCATAGATGGGAAACTATTCGCATTTCTGAGATGAATTTTACCTCAATGAAAGAACTAAAAGGGCCTAATGAGAGATTTTTAAGGGACAGAAAAAAAGAAAAAAAATAGTTCTAATAATGAAACGAGATGGCGCTGACGAATAGCGAAGTCGGTGTGACCAGAAATAAACTAATATGACGAGTTGATAACATTTTGATTTGTTTTCAAATTTGTAGGTAACAAGTAGGTAGCACTGTCTAATATTAAAACAGTAAAATAACAACGAAGTAACAAAAATATCAGTGAGAACGCAACGTAAATCTACTTAGTTGAAGCATATGCAATCAAAAAGTGTGTAAAATCCCCGCGCTCGACTGACATGCCAGCATAGCATGGCAACGTCGTGCGTGCGTGTTTTAGAACTAACTTCTAGTCTTTTAGATTACTTTTGATCATTTCGTAATTTGCGAGCGCCATCTGTCGCTACTTTAAATCAACTTCTTTTTCTTTATAGCTGGCAGAAAAATCCCCCATTGTCGAAATACTGTTACTGAATTTCTCAAAAATATTTAAATTTTCTCTAGACAGACAAACAAGAAGACAAACTTCATGTCCCATATAACGTTATATGGAGCAAGGAATTCGGATTTATTGTTTTTAATTTTTGGGAAAATTAAAGACCGTACGAAGATTGTTGAAACCGTGATTCGACAATTGGGCATTTGTCCTCTCCATAGACGTAATAAACATTACAGGGATGCAATAGTTTCCCACTGAAGTGAGCATCTTTGTATAAAAATGACCTAGTGTTTCGATTTTTTTGATGTAAAGTGTATTACCGTTTTTTACGAATATTCAAATTAAGGATCGACGGCGATATAAGATTTAACGGTCCAGGAACCTGAAATAAGAAGCGCAATAAACGCAATCATAAAACAACGGCAAGTTCCACTTGGCATTGTGGAATTCCGAGATCGTGATTAACCGTTATTCGCATTTCAACTCGAGAATGCATTCACTTTTTCACTACAGAAAGCAATCAAATGCAGCCCCAACAAAATCTCAATCACTTCTCTATATATATTATTTGTGTAAGAGCTATGCTTTCCACCAACCTGTGTCGCAATGCCTTTATCCTACAAATATGGTTCAGATACCTCCTATGGTTTTAACGCGAACGAAGCTGCGGGCAAAATCTAGATGGAATGATTGAACGTCCTAAAGGAGTGGGAGTAATACCTAGCTTATAACGTGTTCTACTCGTTTAGCCAGCAAGTTAGGTCAACGGACCATCCATCCTCTAACCTGATCTAGTAGATTCAAGAGAGTTTGTTCAAAACATTTTGAAAATTGCGTTATCGGTTATCTCTATATTATATGCTTGATGATAATTATCATAATCATCAAGCATATAATACGGTTAAAAATTATTTTTACGATGAAGAGTGAGAATAGTGAGATTGAATGACGAAAAATGCGGTTTAATTAATTGCAAAAATGTGAATGTGTGGTTTTGTTATCGTGAAGAAGAAAATAGAAAATTGTAAGAATTTGACCAAATATGAAGTGCATTTTTTAAATTACTGAAGGCAGACACTATTCTATCCTCGGTTTGTTCCGAAATATGTGGCGTAGACGCATTTATTCGCCGTATGTTGGGTAGTGGGATTCGTAGAGCACCGGGCACCTGACAAATTCGGAGTTTTCTGTAAAAGTACCACGTACATACTTATTTTATTATTTCATCATAATAATATATTGAAAGGAGAACATATAAAAATTGTGAAATCAAACAACGACTATGTGTACTTTCCGGTATTATGCGCAGTAACGTAGCAAATACATAATAAAACATATATTTGTCTTTATAGAATAGAACATTAGCTGTTCCCCGCAAGGTATTCGTTCCCCTGGGCATACCGGGATAAAATATAAACTATCTCACTTAAGAATAATTTAGCTTTCTACTCTTGAAATTATTTTCAAAATCGGTTCAGTACCTATTACGGAATGTTTGAAGTAATCTCTGACCTCAAACATTAAATTTTTTGTATATTGGTGTACCGCCCAGCCGTCTGCAAAGCGAGCGCATAAACATACTGTTCCCAAACATAGGTGCACTTTAGAATCACATTGAATCTATAGTATCATAGAACCACGTGCTCATCAATGGCGTTATGAATTCAATAGGTCTTACGAGCCATTCACACCTTGGGATTGGGATCACGTCGCAGTGGCTGTTAGACCGTGCACTCCTAAACAATGGGCTGCATTCTCACAATGGTGTGATTAAAAGGATTTCCTAAATGTCAAAAACAATAACAAAGAGTTAAACCGTACTCCAATCACAATGGATTCACAACACAGGCCGGTTAACGGCCTTATCCGAGTTGTGGATTAATGTAGATTATGGATAAATCTGGCTGGCCAGCCGGCCTAGCATGAGCGGCTTTTATCACGCGATATGATATAGCACGTCATGCTGTCTTGCTTACCCCACTAAGGTGTAAGCAAGACAGCATGACGTGCTATATCTTATCGTGTGATATAATGATGGTCATGCTAGGCAGGCTGGTTTGTGATGTTGGAATGAAGCGAAGATAGATTTATCCGGTGGTGGAGGCAGCACTAGCAATACAAAAGGTACCGAAATGACTGTGAGTGGTAGAACAAGCATTTAAGTAGTCCCAATATTGACCACCGGGTCATATAGGGTTGTGATGTGACAATGTAAAAGCGTAGAAGTGAGCGGTTAGAGGATATTTTTTACGTAATACTTAGTTGCTGATTTGGCCAGTTTCCACGACGAAAGTGACTAGAACAATGGTTAACACGTCACGACTTGACAGCATGCTGTTTTTTTCGTCACAGCACTTTTATCGCAAACCAATGCTGAGTCAGACACGCCATGCATTATGCATGGAGATTGCTAAATATCAGTTGATAGCGACAATGTTTCAATGAAATGAGAAACGGACTAAGAGCACAGCCATATTGTTACGCTTCATAAAATTACAAATGGCCTCCGGCGACTTTGTCTGCCTGCATAGACTTTTGACAAATTCCTCGACCAGCAGGGGGGTTATTGTCTAACTCAACATCAATCGCAATCGCATTCAGTTTGAAAGATATTGCACGGCCATAGCTGCTTTTGTCAACCAAGATTTTGTCAACTTTCTTCAACAACAAGTGATGGATGTCAAACTGAAAGCGATTGCGATTGCGATTGATGTTGAGTTAGACAATTACCCCCCAGATTTCTTCCTATTTCACCCTTTCCAAGATTAACATTCATATCTTAACACCAAATTTATTTCACTGGTTCAGGCGTTATATATGGGGAAACATTAATGATGTGTGCGCTGCGTGTGCGACAAGTCGAGCGAGTGCCAGCCTATTGTCTACTAGTCCGGTGACCAAACGCTTGCGTTTATCATACCTAAACTCGGGAGTGAAATTTCTGTACCGTAAGGTACTAATATAATATATTCTATGCTTTAGTTATTATGGAAACTGGAAACAGCGAAGGGTATTACCACATACACCCTAGACCCGAGAAAATATTAAAAAGTTCGTTTTCAATATTTACGCGACCGAGAATCGGACCTAGGACCTCTAGAGATAGTAGCACCACTTGAAAACCGGTGCGTACACCATTCGGCCATGGAGGTCGTCGCTATGAATTGCAATGGACAATTTCTTGAGCTAATGTTAAGGGGCCCACAGACTATCGTATAGTCCGCCGTCAGGCCACCTACAGTCCTCGATCCAACAGGCCGCATGGCATTCGGTATTTTGTATGTAAAACTGTGAGTGTGTGGCCAACTGACAGGCCGTTGCCTGCAGGCGGTCTGATAGGTAGTCAGTGAGGCCCTTTCCACCCTTCGATCAACAAGTGTTATTGTTGATTGAAGTTTCCGCCTTATTAAAAATTGGTTGTCAGTAAATTTGGTTTACGGACCATGATAATTTTACGTGATAACGTCTTGAGAAAACATTGATGAAAAATTATGTCGAAGTAGAAGGTTACCTTACCAGCGACCTCCATCGTCAACTTGATTATAGGTAGTAGAACAAGCATTCTATCACACATTTTATGGGCTTGCTTTTGGCTTCACACTGAATTTAATCATGCTTGTTGAAGCATTGTGTCACTAGTGACACTCCGTTTTGTTTCTCTAGTTTTCACAAGATTATCATCTTTACAGTTAATTTGGTAATTTAAACAAGTATTATGTTATCAATAATGTTTCAAGCTAATTTGATTATTAAAAAGATGCTCTCTTCTACTCGGACGCATAGCGCGAGTCAGCTGGGCATAGTGCCATCTAGTGATGTTAATTTGAGCTAAATAATTAAGGTTCCTCCTCAGGTTCATCAGGTACTCAGGATCTTCCATTATCTTAGCTTTGATAGTTTTCCCTTTTTATGGTCGTACCTGTACCAAATTTTAGGACTAGCTTTATGGGAAGCACTATAGTTCTATTTTGAGCTCAGGCAGAACGCGACATTGCGTCATGCTTTTTCGTGAGTGTCGCTGGCGTTCATCGATTTATAAGACGTTATCACGTCAAAAACGTGAAGTAAAGTTACATCTTATGTTAATTCTGTTGTTGTCTCCGACTTCTTTTTAGCGAGTCAGTTTAAAACTAGATGTAACTTTGCTCCACGTTTATCTATACTATAATATTATAAAGAGGAAAGATTGTTTGTTTGCATCGAATAGGCTCCGAAACTACTAGACCGATTTGGAAAATTCTTTGACCATTAGAAAGCTACATTATTCCCGTGTGCCATAGGCTATATTTTATCCCGATATTCCCACGGGATCGGGTACCACGCGGGTAACGAAGCGAATGTAACTTTGCTCCACGTTTATATCTACTAAGCAATAGATGGCGCAGGAAGTCAGTAAGATTACGATATACCTCTCACAAAAGAACATTCGAATGATTATATTAATTAGGGTGAAAGCCCCCTCTGTTGCCACTTTAAGATGTTTTTCACTTCTTTTGCATCATAACTACTAAGCAATAGATGGCGCGGGAAGTCAGTAAGATTACGATATACCTTTCACAAAAGTACATTCGAATGATTATCTATATTAAGTAGGGTGAAAGCCCCCGCTGTTGCCACTTTAGTTTTTTTTCACTTCTTTCGCCTATGGTCTTAAGTAGGTATCTAAAATTGTCAAGAATGTATCTTATACTTTTCTTTAAATTTTTAAATTTACAATACAAAAAAACTACTTTAAAAATTTAACCGACTCCAAAAAGTATTTGTCAACTGAAAAGGAAAAATATAATTTATATTATAATTAAGGTACCTTTTTGAGGTCGGTGCCAGTCAGTTTTTTTTTAAATTACTATTTATTTCCTAAATTTTAGTGTATATTGTACAATACGGTTTAGTAGTTTTCGTGGGTATGTTACCCACGAAAACTACTAAACCGATTTTGATGAATCTTAGACTGTTCCCAAAGTTAGAATACACCTAATTTAAATCAAATAGAATTTAACCGGCTCTGGCTACTTAGGCCTTCAGCCGTAGGTACCATTCAATAAAATAAAGGAATATTAAAAATAGTTTTCTATCTAACTTATTTATTCATTTATTTACTACCCAACTAGCACATTAGTGGAAATAGCAGCCTATTTTGCAACTTTTAGCTGTACAGTAGCGCTTTAGGGGTTCAGAAAGTGGTTTTAAGTTCTATTATTGCTTCCGTAACTGCTCATGGCTGTAAATATCACTAGGGGTAGTAGAAACTGAACCAAATGCCACTCTAGGCCTTATAAGAGTTCATTTTACAACCCATTTGCCGACTATAGCTTTAAAAGAGAGTTAAAACATTTATGTTAAAGCTTAAAGCTGCTAAAAAGCTTCTTTTGCCGCTGCTGTACGCTTTAAAACTGCATAAAGACTTTAATTGCAGACTTTTTAACGGAACTGTATAAAAGATATATTTATCACTGTTCTGCCACTGAAAGTTTCATTGCAGAAGTAATTTGTACTTTTGCACAGACATAAGTAGCAATTTGATCGACTGTTTTACTAATAGCGACATAAAGGCTTCACAATAGAAGCAGGAGCGTAATGGACATTGCCTACACATTTGGATACATTCTGCTATTTTTATTGTAGAAATCTCATTTTATAAAATATATGAGCCAGCTTAAAAGAAATATGGATCTGAAAGCATGGAAGTTCAAACTAAGAACTGGTGGATATCGCAAGAAAGTATGGAGAGTTTATCAGAATATGCAGAAATTAAAAAAGACAACTGTGTGTGAGAATTCTGTAATTGAAATATTAAATAGCACGTACTTACCTAAGTTTTTTTAAACTCAATTACATGAGAGTAATGTAGCTTTCATTTATAAAACTCTATTCATTTAATTAATTCTTTAAGAGATTCATTGCAAAGAAATAAAAATAATGCACCAAGTTCGAGTTCAACAAACACAAGCGAGGGTCCCGTAGATTTTGTTTCCTCAATTAGTGATAACGGACCAGTTACAGGCAAAGTAAGTTATAGCTTGGTGTGGCATATTATAAAAATAAAGTAAAATAACCTTCTCTGCGTAATTTTTCGTTTCTTTATTCTAGATGCTATCATGTGTTTCATTTATTCTTTATGGGATTCATTGCAAACAAACAAAAATAATGCGCCAAGTTTGAGTTTAACAAACACAAGCGAGTAACTAGGACAATCGAAGCGCCTCTTGTAGAATTGTATTGGTGAATTGATTTAAAAAAAAATTGAGATAAAATCAACTTGTTTTATTGGCAAATTGGCCCATAATTGACATTATTAAAACAATTAAACTAAGTAAGTTCTAAAATAACAACAGTTTAAACACTATTTGCACAACATTGTGTCTGACATGGTGAATCGGAATATACCAAATATTTGAATCAAAATCAACATGTTTCTTTGGCAAATTGGCCCTTAATTACTTAATTGAAATAATCAACACGTTTATTAAGAGCGTGCAGTATGCACACTAGCGCCGCCATTGGAAAAAAAATCATAGTGTAAATAAAGATCATATTGCGAATTATCTCTCTGTAGTGCACTCCGAAAAAGCTTTGTAGTACTTTCTATTGCTTTATCTATGTTTTCTAGCTTGTCGTTTAATTAAATAAAGTTTTATTGCTAAAAGTGCCCACATTTCGCAAAAAACACTGAATTAAACTAAACGACAGGCTAACAAATATCCTGCGATAAAAAGAACCACAAAGCTTCTTTGGAGTGCACTACAAAGAGATAATTTACAATTTCGTCTTTATTTAAGCACTATGATTTGAAATTGATTAATTTGACTATAATGTTGAAATTTCAAGTGGTTGGTTGGTCCGATAAGGTGTGGTGAGAGCGTTGGTAAGAGTTCTGTGGCTTCTTGTACTGTTGTCGAACCATCTAACATCTCTGTCAAGTGCTTGTCAGCAATTTCGTACGACATAATATTGTTCCTTTTAACTATGCAGTTTATTTTAGTCCAGCTTGGTTGTGGAGTTGAATCTTCTATTTTACATAATTTTTTTGTTTTTTTGTTCGGCCAGTGTAATACTCCATGTTTTTCCCACGTAGATGGACAGATGCAAAGTTCTTGTTTATTTTGTTGTTCATTATAAGTTTGAATTATTTTGAAAGGCATTCTGAAAACATGGCAAGACATAGTAAGTGTTAAACAATTGAAAGAGCGAAAAATATACAAGCAGCCTACAAACGATCATCGAATTTTAGGGTTTTCAACGAGTTCTACGGATCTCTAAACAAATAACCATTAGTGTGGTTCGATACCTGCAGTAAGTACGAAATAAAAGTGATTGTAAAGACTTGAACTGCATTAGTGGTACAGGTATTACTTGGCCCTTCAGAGGAGTGAAACTTAACGCTTTGACGCGCAGAGAGGAAGTATTAAGGTTGAAGTTGCAAGTTAAAGCTGCTTCTCATAGACGCCATGTTTACAAGACAATTATTTATCATTACTTCAGAAATTCATAGGTTTTTATCACAATTTGTAGTAAAATATAACTAAATATAGAACCAGCAACTTATTAAATACAAATGTTGACAAGTATTTAATTTCAATATCGTGTAGGTATGTGATATAATATTATTTATATAATAATATTTTACATATTTAACGATATTCTGAGTTAATTATTGAGGCGCATTAAAAATACTCCAATAATATCAACTATATGCACGATAAACTGATCGGCGTTTTAGCCGCTTGCATATAATACAAAATATAGCTCAAAAACTTACCTTCACTTCACTTATTATTTATTTGTATTCAGTAATGTCTGACTCAGGAACAACAGAATTGTATTTAATAAATGAGAGACAAGGTGAACAATCAGTGATACTTTATTCGTTCAGTTAAAGCTGTCATTCATTCAATTAGCGCCACAAGAGCTTTAGTGTGGTGTTAATTATTAGTTGCGCCTCCTGTAGCGCTTTTATGCCACTATTGTAAAGTTCTAATAGAACTGTAGGTTGCAAAAAGTTGTGCCCCTTTGGCTGCAAATCGGCTGCATAAGGTCTGCAATGCACGCTCTGGCGCTTGAGCTTGGCGCCTTTGGGAATAAACGGATTAGCTCCAAAGCTCTTAAGCAACTAGTTTGTGCTAGTTGGGTAGGAAAGCTTATATAAGTGATGATTGATTAAAATTAAATAATTAAATGGTATATCATTACATTTTATACCTGTTACTTAAAGAAGAAATGTCTCCATATCAAAATACTAGCCTTCCGCCCGCGACTTCGCCCGCTCGGACTAAACGACGACTTTATCCCACGGGAATGTGAGATTTTTCAGGGATAAAAAGTAGCCAAAGGCAGCCATTACATCCAGATCGCGATCACTGATCGTGATCTTGATCGCGATCGAGATTTACTTTGTAGATATTTTGCGATCAAGATCGCGAGCCGTCAATCACCTTCGTACACAGTCAATCTGGATCGCGATCATTGATCATTGATCATTGATCCAGATTGACTGTCTAATGGCTGCCTAAGTATGTCACTTTTCAGCTGCCAAACTATTCCCATATTCATATATATTCCCAAAAGTCACGTCGATCCGTTGCACCAATTTTGACGTGAAAGACGGACAAACAAACAAACCCACTTTCACATTTATAATATTAGTATGGATACACACAATCTCTTTTACATTTTATAGTAAAAATATGATTGGCCTGATATTATGCATTACTAAGTAAGAACTTCTGTTTGAATCGTGAAAGCGCGCATATGCGCAAAACGATAATACGCGCTCTAATCGCGCGCGGCAAGAGTGCGCTTCACCACTGGAGCTCCATAGTAGTGGTCGGAGTGGACGTGCCTCGTGCGATCCAAGAGCACCAAGAGAACAAATTAGATTCACGATCCATGATCCCCAATCTTAGATCGTGGTTGGCCAATCCAAGATGGATCGTTTGGTGTGGTTCAGTCTTATGAACCTCGCGTAGAATAGATCTATTGCCCGCTAGCAAGCAACGTCGAAGAACGAAGAACGGCTGTTCAAAATAATCGTTATCATTATACACTGTTATGTGTGATACATGCATTTTTGCGTATAAAAACCATATGAAAATATAGATAAGTTATCACAACTTACTTTAAATCGAGATTTGACAGCCTAAACCGACCTAGATAGCGGTTTAAATTTAAATCGGGATCGGAAACAACAAGTAGCTAAATGGGATTTAAAAGAAAATCGAGATCCAAGTGGCCCTTTTGAGTTATGAAGAAGAGAAGAGAAGTTTGTTTTTTTTGTCGCCTCTAAGGGATTGCAGACTTCAGTATTTAATTTGACATACATTTTAGCTTGATACCTCCCACGCATACTTGAGAAAAAGTTTCTTGACAGACGGACAGATCTTTGAATGAGGGCTCAACTATGTTCATGCAGCATATGATAACAACATACCATGTTCATACCCTAGCCTGCATATTCGATATTCTTTAGACCCTTTTAGTAGAGAATAGGACTTCAAGAAGAGCGTTATGAAATCTGAGCAACAAACACACATAAACTAAACTAACACAAAAGTCAATACACCGCGCGTACGAAGTCGCGGGCAACAGCTAGTATAAGATAAGGGGGTTTAACCATTATTTATTCTGTGGTTTAACACCAATCCAATGCAATTTTGTACCAGAATAAGGTCCAAGACACGGCTCTGGATATTAGTGCGTGCTTCTTCAAGTTTCTTTCAAGAATTAAATATTGTGTGACATCATGACATGACGACAAGGATCTGTCGCCGGAGTCCAAACCGGACCCGCCAGCTCGGCGCCCGGGCGGCGTCGCCGTCGCGGCCATTTAGAATTCAACGCATATAACAGCAAGTTCACGGTAGCACAATGTATAGAAAGCGTTTTTTTTATTGGGGGACAAGAATTTGAATACATTGAAATTCGATCAACAATAACACCACATTGAAACAAATGGGCGCGGACTTGCACGTTTCATTCAGCGATAAAAATTCAGCAGGCTTCTTAAAAACCTTATGAATAAGGCAAGATGGAAGGTCAGAAAATTTAAAATCTCATTGTATTCCTTGCAGTCTGCATAGGGTTTACATTAAATACGAAAGGACAATGACCATTTTTGTATGGCAGCTGGCATCTTTCTTTCTCTTGCGGCCGTCAACCAAACATTGAAATATAATTTGTTGGCAGCACTACAGACAGTATTTGCAAACGAAGTATACCTGTAAACTCAGTCCGAACCGAGTGAGACTAGCTAGAACTTAATTTTGTTTTTCATACTGTTTGTATGAATGACAAAGTTACTTTTGCGGTTTTTAAAAATGTTCTATATACGGACGAATGGTGCTAACTTGGTTCTGACTAAGTTTATTTAGATTAGGTACTACAACAAAATAAGTAAATAAAAAGGTTTCTAAAATACAAACAGTTGTCGTTAAAAACTGTAAGAAAACCTACAAACAAATAGGAATGTTTGTATTATTCATGTCGTTTAGTTTATGTAGTTTGTCCAATTAGATTTTAAGGTGTTTTACCCAACTGCGACAGAAGGAGGATTATGGTTTGGTTTTACAATGTTATTCAAGTTTGTTTTTTGATCTTTCGGTATTTTGGGAACTCAGATGAAAATCTGCCTTGAATATAATATATTTCAGAGAATAGTAGGTATGCACGAAAATCTAAGAAACGATTACGTTTCATACATTTTAGTATACGTTACGGTACCTCACTTTTATTTTTGCGCCTCGCATAAATTTGTGTAATAATAACCTACACTTGAAACACCGCTAGGTATAAACCGCTACAAAGGTACAGACGTTTTTACTCCCATTCTAAATATAGCTCCGACACGCATCATATTTAAACTGTAGCACTCTGGAAGTTATTTTTAAGTTCCTTTATAAGGATGTACCTTATAAAATCGTTGTATAGAGGACTGTCTTCGACTCTGAACAGTCTGAACCTAATATGCACAACAATCACGATGCAGAGAATTAATCGCAGGAAGCCGAAGTAGAAGGAAATGACGAATTTTCTCTGCTGATTGCATTTTTAATAGCACCTAAGAGCCAATATGTTGCAATTACGCACTTTGACCGTACAGATACTTTGTAAATTGGAATGGATAAGAACCCTAGACTAGTATATGAAGACTTTATAAACTAGGGTTATTTGCCCGGCTATTCCTTTGGGGCTGGCATTAATCACGTAAGGTCGATTGGGGGAAGGGGGAGTCCGGGAAAAATCTCAAAATATCACAATCACATAGTACAAATCCTCAGAATGTATCATCAGGGGGTAGGGGGGGGTCTAAAAAGTTACTAAAAAACATCAAGTGATTAATGGACAGCCCCTTTCGACTCCTGCCCCATCCTCAACTCAATCACTAAACTAAGTAACCGTCATAGATGTATGGGTTTTGTTCGTGTTCATTATTATTTCTTGAGAACAAGTCATATTCATTTAATTTCCATCATTGCATAACATAATATAATGTTGACAGAAATATCATTAAACGATTTGCGAAGAGAATTTATTGCGCAGTTTTGATGTCCTGCACATTATCAAATTCAACTATTTGCAAACATTTATGAGAACTGAATTTATGAACACGGTTCATCTTTCAATATCTGTATTTGTTTACATACTCCCGAAATAGTTTTACATGAAGATTACTGAAGACTTTTCAAATCCATAGTTTCAAGTGTTATTTATTGTAGCGAATTAATGCAAAATTATTATATCGCATAACGCGGCATTTTCAACTGAATTGTCTTTAAAAGCTTTGTTGTCTTATATCCTTCAAAGTAGTTTTTTTGCAATTAATGCAGGATGAGAATGACCAACAAAATATAATTTCGTCATTGATGTTGAGTCAAGTAGCCGTTGCTACTAGGAAACAGCAAAAGATCAAAAATTTCATATCACCGCAAAAGAAAAGTGAATCACTGGAATAGTTTCCAAATATTTGCAGTAAACAAACATGAGCAGAAACATCAAAATAGATGTTCTTCCAAGTAGAAGTCAAGAGCAGTAATACATTAACTGTGTAGTCCATGTCTAATCTTCCATTAATCATTGGAGATGAATGCGCTGATTCAAGTGCACGCGTACTCCAAGAGGAAACGCGTTACCTCGCGAGTCACCAACGCTATTCACGGTGACGGAAACTAAAAGTTAGGAAATGCTAATTCGAGATTCCATGTAAATGTTCATGTTGTAAGTCAGTATAAATTTACGATTGCGAGCTTTTTACGAGTGGACGTTACGTTACGCGACTTTGGAAGACGATTGACTGCTGACTTATGTGACTCTTCCGCCAGTTGCGGTTAGTTAAATTTAAAAGGCTTGTGGGTTTAGCTATTTAAAATCTTGTAATGTGTCATTAGTGTTAGAAGCTAAACCAAGCAAAGTGGAAACCAGGCATAGAAACTACTCTGGCAATGTCAAGGCATTTCTCCCAAGCGCTATAAATTTAGAGTAAAACGAGCTAACTAGTTGTAAGACTCTTTAACGTGACCAGTTCGAGATTTTTTGGTCGCGATCTTCTAATACATTCCTCGTCCAGATCATGCAAAAACGTATCGAATTTAATGATCTTTGGGCACAAATACCTGCTTACTAAAGCCTACCATTCCAAAGTACACGTGTCCACGCCATAGTGCGGGATCTGAGCCGCTATTCAGGGATCATTCCTACTGGGGGAGAGCTATAGTGGCCATTAGGACCTAAGACGACGACGAGGCTATAGGAAACCAGACAGCACATTCTGCAAAACATTGCAGGCTAGAAAAAGCTCTCAAACCACAAATTTTCGGCATCAGTCTGCGACACCAAAGAGCACGTGTACACGCTATAGTACTGGATTTCAGACGCTATTCATTGATGACGGGCGTCCTACCAGGGGTGGCCAGTAGGTAGGACCAAAGACAGCACGATGAGGCTGTAGGAAACGAAAAAGCACATTCTGAAAAACACTACAGGCTACAAAAAGCTGTCAAAGCACAAATCTTCGACTTCAGACTGCGACACAAAGGAGCACGTGTCCACGCGATAGTACTGGATCTAAGCCGCTATTCATTGATGACGAGCGTCCTACCAAGGATGGCCATTAGATAGGACCAAAGACAGCACGATGAGGCTGTAGGAAACCAGACAGCACATTCTGCAAAACAGTACAGGCTACAAAAAACTGTCAAACCACAAATCTTCGACTTCAGATTGGGACACATAAGAGCACGTGTTAACGCGATAGTACTGGATCTGAGCCGCTATTCATTGATCACGGGCGTCCTACCAGGGGTGGCCATTAGGACCCAAGACGTCGAGGCTATAGGAAGCCCACCGCCGCCCGTGCACTTATCCAATTTGCCGCTATTATGATTTATTGGTGCGTCCAAGTAGGCGCCTCTGACCTAGACCGTTCGGATAGACGACAGTTTTCTTGATCGACTATATAGGACCGAAAATTAAGATTTCATACATTTAAAAATAATTAATAATAATTTAAAAACAAAATGTATTTAATAAGTTCTAATCTTGTGAATGAAATAGATTTCTCACTCAGACACAGGATACAATACAGGTCTTACTTAGCAACGTTTCTAGGTTAATACTCTATTTAATGAAACTAAAGCAAATCCGCCTGCTAACTAAAGTAAGCTAATAATAATCCTAGCCAGTAGAAATCGTAGGCGTCATTCCAGTTATACGAATTAACGGATTGCAAGTCACCGTTTCTTGTGGCTGGATTTCGTCTTTAATGGCTTCTGCACCTTGGGAATACTAATTTTATTGTAGCAACCAGTGACGTACATCGACTTTTTGTGAAATTAATTGCACGTAAATCCCAAGATAAAAACTTTATTGTACTTATACTTCTCATACTTTTTATGGCTTCATTTCTCAGAATTATAAAATAATGTGTCATATCAGATTGGACCTGGATTATGTTTGATTTAAATGTAATCAAAACTTCAGCTTTACAAACCTGACAATAATCCGCAATTTAATCCAGAAGTACGACAAATAACTGAAAAGCTTTTTAGTACTGTTGTAATTTCGATAAAAATATTTTTCTAACGTTACTAAATATAGTTGCTTTAATTAAATCTGTCACATAATGAGTAGGTAAATTCAGCGTCAAATTGATATAAATGCATAATGTACAACACCATAATGCACAGATAACTTTTGAGAGCTTTGTTTGCTTAGATAATTTTGAACACTCTGACTGCCCATATAAATATGAAACAATGAGCGGTAAGATATTTTGAACACCTTGCGTGCTTACAACATTATGATGATTCGAACTGCTTAGATCAAATTGCGTTTATGTTTTTCAGATCTTTTGACTACTCTAGACGCTTAGATCAATTTGACGCTGACTGTACAGTGGAGTTCAATAATATCGGTGCACTTTTGAACTTTGTTGTACAGAAAGTCAAAGGCGATGTCAATAAATCTTAATGCGACGAAGTCCAAAAATGCGCAGACTCGACTGTAGCATGATCATTCAAAGCCTCGCCCTTATTGCTTATACGGGTAATAAATTATGGAGTTGATAAAGAGGAACTTAGTAACAACCGTGAGCTAATTTTTACCCCTATCACTGAATAAATTATACTTTATGCTATCAATGGGTAATTAAATATGATTAGATGTTTTCTATGTTAAAGCTATTTAAATCACGTAAGTATCATTTTTAACTGATAAGACTTTACAGAAAACTTTTTTTTTCGGAACGAGCATTGAAACACGCAGATTTTTGGTGTGATACACTCCACCAACTAGTAGAGTAGAGTAGATGATGGTGGTTGTGCCGAAAGAAACACAAAAATCTAGATACTCGGAGCTGAAAGGCCTTTATTTGGCATTAGCAAACGTTGGCTTCATGACACGCACGAGTCCGAGTGTTGCGTAGATAACAATTGCGTGAGGATGTGATCGTATACCCAGTTCGCACTTTATCAATTATGACTACGTTGATTCTTTTATCCAGATAGGATAGTGCTCAAAGCGGTAATAATGTATTGAATTCTCGGGTATTGCGATAAGGGAAGACCATTGTTTTGTTACCCATAATTCTGGCTCAATACGGGGTGGTTCGTAAATTGCGCCGATCGTATCTGATCAGTATCTGATAGAGTTGGTTTGTGAAAACAAATTGCTCAAAGAAACGTTAAGATCTCTATCCTGTGCGATATATTGCACCAAACGGTAAACTTGCGGTAGTGACCAGGAATCATCCAGCCAGATAATGTAGTAGAAGCTAAAATGAAAAGATAAACAAGACGATATCTAGCTCCTTGTCCAGCCTCCAGGTGCTATCATGGACAGAGAGCTCCGCAAACATTATGTTACTGATTTTGTAATCATAAAATAAACTGACCAACTAGTGTTCAAACCCTGTCACTGTCATGGCTTTCCTGTAACACCGCAAAGCCTGTTCGTATAAGATGATAGTCAGGTCTAGGTCAGGGCACGAATTTCGCGTTTTACTTAGATGTTTCATATTGACCAAGACACTTTTTGAGCATTTTCTGTCTTAGGCGGTTCCCAAACTGCTTTGCGTCACGTCGCGGAGCCTAGTTTAGTACTTAAACCAAAGTAAAAGCACAGAGGAAAAAAAATACTACTAGTGGTAAAAGGGTCTGCGCATGAAGAGCGAGGCACGGCACGGGCCACACGAAGTGGTGGTTTATCGAATTTGTCCTTGACTGTACAGTAGCCCTAGCACGACAAACTGTCTTTATGGTAATAAATTATCGTGATCTTATTATTTTGTATGAAAACCAGAGCAGCGCCTCTTTGAGCCGTATAAGGAACTGACTGAAATTCAAAACCATGTTTGACAGCGTCCTTCAAAAGGTTTTGAAGGACGGTATAGTTTACAATTGGATAACCCATAGATGTATTATTTTACCATTACGATAGTTTCTTATGTTAGGCTAGGGGTACAGATTACGCTATCGCAAGCACATCAACGAATATTTTCCAACCCTCCCCACTGTTTACACCTACCCTATCGAGATCTGCTTGAAGCCAGTTCAAGGCAGTTGATTTCGGGCACTTCTGGCGTAGCCATGATCTATTTCTACCAATAAAAAGAAGAAGTTCTCACAAAAATACATTTTCGACGGCCACTATTACTACAACCAAAGCTATTCTTTGTTTGTTCAATACCAAGGATCTTCGACCAAAAGTAAAGGCGAGCATACACGTTCGACTAGCGCTAATACTGCTTGTTCAGAAAGGGCGAATTCGCCGCGATTTTAACAGCGATTTTTATTACATCACTGTCAATGTGGCAGGTAAGACAAGAAACGCCAATACTTCATCATCATCATCATCATGTCAGCCGAATGACGCCCACTGCTGGGCATAGGCCTCCCCCAAGGATCTCCACAACGATCGGTCCTGCGCTGCCCGCATCCAGCGGCTTCCCGCGACCTTGACCAGATCAATACTTAGCGGGCAATATATATGTTAAAACGCGTCTAACTCGCGCGTAGGGACAGGGACAAGTCGTAGGTAACTCGCATGCTCGTTATGCCTACTTGTGCTAGTATGGAAAAAGAGTTCACCATTATTTCGATTTTACATGAAACAAGACTAAACAAACAGCACATACCAATATTCAGTATCTACAAACCTAAATTTAGCTATGGTGGTTTCCAAGGTTTATCATTGTTTGACACAAACAGAGAAGCTTTGTTTCGCTATCTGTTTGATCTTATTGTACCAACACTATTTACCCAGAACGAGTAACTTTTACAGATTTTGAGTCACACAGATTTTATAGGCTACTAGGTTTCCGTCGACGGCTTCGCCCGCGTGAACTACTCTCTGTTATCGAAGTTGACACATTTTCCTGGGGTAAAAAGTAGCCATGCAGGCTACTTACTAGCAATTCTAGACCATGATCTATCTCTGTGCCACAAATTTGATTGAATCAGGCGTCACCTGCCAGAAGTCCCTAACCATTGTGAAAAAAGAAATATATAAAGCTTCATCATTTCAGCCGAAGGACGCCCACTGCGGGGCATAGGCCTCCCCCAAGGATCTCCACAAGGATCTGTCCTGTGTGCCCGCATCCAGCGGCTTCACGCGACCTTGACCAGATCGTCGGTCCACCTTGTCCACGGAACGTCGTCCGGTACGCGGTCGCCATTCGAGAACCTTTCCGCCCCAACGGCCATCGGTTCTCCGCGCTATGTGTCCTGCCCACTGCCACTTCAACTGAGCAATCCTTCGAGCGATGTAGGTTGTTTTAGTTTTAATGCGGATCTCATCATTTCTGATTCGATCGCGCAGAGAAATACCAAGCATTGCTATCTCCATTGCTCGCTGGATGATCTTGAACCTTCTTATGAGACCCATAGTAAACGACCACGTCTCACTCCCACAGGTCTTTACTGGCAACACACACTGGTCAAAGACTTTCGTCTTGAGACATTGGGGTATTTCGGACGCAAATATATATGCCAGAGCTTCCCGAACTGGACCATCTGTCCCAGCCCAGGTAAACAAAGTGGTCAACAACTTCGAGTGTAATGTTCCCAACATTAACTGGAGCGGGTGAACATGGGCATTGGACGTGATTTTCGTCTTATCGATGTTCAGCTTTAGACCCATTCTTTGAGAATATAGCTTACACAACACAACATGCATGATACACCGCCCACCCGTCTGCAAACTGCACATGCACACTACGAAAATATTTTTTGCGGGAGGGCGGGCGGTGCATCTTGCATGTTGTGTTTTTGCGGAAGTAAGCTACATAATATTTCTTTTTACACAATCTGTGCCCAATTTCATCGAAATCTGTACAGCCGTTTTGCTGTGATTGAGTAACAACCGTCCAAACTTCAGCATTTATTACAAGACTAGCGGCCGCCCGCGGTTTCACCCGCGTGGTTCCCGTTCCCGTGGGAATATCGGGATAAAAAGTACATATAAACCTTCCTCTTGAATCACTCTATCTATTAAAAAAAATCGCATCAAAATCCGTTGCGTAGTTTCAAAGATTTAAGCATACAAAGGGACATAGGGACAGAGAAAGCGACTTTGTTTTATACTATGTAGTGATGATGCGCGTAGCGGTTTCACCCGCGTATTTCCCGTTCTCGAGGGAATATTGGGATAAAAAGTAGCGTTTATGTGCTTATTTAGCTTACAATCTATCTCTGTTCCAATTTTTATCCAGAGTTGTTCAGCGAGTTCCATTCTTGAGTGAATCCAAACTTTTGCATTTAAAGTTTTAGTATGATGTGGAGTAGGCATGGAAATGATTGCTAATTTTAAATCATTTTCTTGTGATTCACCAAAATCATTATGATTTCACCTGTGATTTATCACAGGCAATGATTTTTAACTGGCAATGATTTTTAACAGGCAATGATTTATCATTATCATATAATAGGTCTTTACATATGAAATTGCCGTTTTTTTCTTTTGTACATAAAACTTAACAACTTTTATAATAAGTATTAGAAATATATAATTTCTTTAATATTGCGTTACATTAAGACCGTATCGAGCAACTTTTGATAATTTAATAACCACGATATTTGATTATTTACATAGAAAAAACCTATTCCGAAAGTTACGACTATTTTTGTTTCCAGAATTTCGTACTTTATTAGTAGTAACTTAGTGAAAAAAAAAAATTTTCCCTTAACGAATGTGTCATTTAGTAGTTAAAATGTCCATAAATACGTGTGTAAAATTTTGTAAATTTACTTAATATTAGTCGTTAAATAATAACAAAAACGTTAGTATCGAAAAAAAATAATTACAGAAATCTCCATACAAAACGGCAATTTCATAGGTAAAGACCTATTATTATCATCGCACTTCCTACTGGAAATGATTGCGATTTTTCATAGGCAATGTTTTTGAATGATTAGGTACTTTTTTTGATTTCTGATAAGAATTATTATTATGATTTGTAGCATACTATGCAAAAGAAAGTAGCTCCCTCCCTCTGTCCAGCCCCCTCTCGAGCTTTAGAGCTTGTTAGGGGGCCAGAACAGGAGTTAGAACCCAGTCCTGACGCGAAGCCTATTAGGCTTGGTGGGAGAGCTGGATGCAGCAAGGGACAGACCCTGTGTCTGAGTCCAACATGTCATTTAAAATAAAAAATAAAAAAGGTGAGACTTATGATTGCACAAATCATATGATTTATCACAGGTCGTTCATGATTTGTTCCATGCCTAATTTTTTTATAAATTTCTGGCTTTATTATATTTTAGGTAATAAATGCCATATAATGGCATTTATTACATTGTTCCTGAAAGTTAGTACCCGTCTTGAATACACATAATGTAAACAGAGTATAAATTATTATAGATAGATTAGTGTTCTTTGGTCAAACTAGAACTAAATAATTTTGAAGACCATATTATGGTCTTATTTAAAACTACTTTTAAGAGAACTAGGCTAGATTGAAAATCCATCTTTACATCAATGTTTCTTATGATAAAATATTTCAAAAATTACACATTAAAATTAAAGAATAAGTACCATGTTTTGCTAACTGCAAAGTTGATCTAAAATTTAAACACATCACTTACAGTTATGACATTAAAAGAATAAAAGTTTTAATAAATTCAGGTCACCAAATTAATATGCTTTTGTGTTGATTGGACAGCAGCTGTTTGATTTTTTTAAAGCTATGAGAAAATTCTTGCATTTACAAGCTTATTTTTAACCCTCTGATTATATTGAGCAAAAAATTATTTAAAGGGGGCGACCCTGTAAATTAATAGGCTTCAGAATTCATTTGGTTACTAAAACTTTACAAAAATATTAAATGTGTTCTATGTAGTAGTCTAGTAGTATGGTAATCTTAAATTCTTACCTGGAACCGGGTGGTAGAAGGCTGGTCTTTGAATCGCGAAGGTTTCTCCACATCTCGAAAGCTGCTTTTCGTCATGGGAGACTTCGAGGGATGTGCGATTACATTGCCGTTAGTCAAATCTGGTAATAACTTGTCTTTCTCGTTTGCATCGCGCGCCTTGAAGTGCAAGCCGGCTTCAACGTCGTCAGTCCTCGCTACGACTTCTGAGGGGTATTGTATGTTTCCATTTGTAGCAGCCATAGATTTAGCAGAACTTATCTTTCGAAATCGCCCAATAATAACATCTTCTTCATCCTGAACCGGCACATGTAAGTTGTCAGAGGGTTCCGGTACTTTGCTAGACTTTCCATCGGATTTCACCGGGCTCATCTCGATATCTTTCTGTTGCGAACTCATTTTGAATTTTAAACGCACAGGGTTACACTTTTGCTAGTATTTTAATTCATACTCGCGGCGAAATAACCTTTTGAAATAAACATGCGTTGCTTCGAAATCAAGCACAGGTGACGCGCGGCGGGTGAGCTTGACCGGTGTTCAGTTTATATTTCAGACAGTCATTTATAGTTAGGTGAAGTAATGACACGGAATTTCTTTCATCTTCATTGAATTCAAGTTTATCTATAATAGTTTTTCGTTAATTAGAAACACGCAGATTTCAAGCTTGCAACCAAAACACAACCATCGCAAAACGACTTCAATTTTGACTGATCTATTGAATGGAAAAAATTTAAATGAATGAAATTGAAGAACGAATGAAAATGAAGTTTGAAGAATGAATGAAAAAAATAAGTGACTTTAACCACAGACTAGAAAACAAACTACAAAGCATAAAACGTAAAGGGGGCTTGCTTCCTACCGGCAAAAAAATATGGATATGGGTACAGGCTTCAACTTTGATAGATTTTTGCTGCTTTGTTCTGTTGAACGTTGCTAGCTAGCTATCGCATAGCTATCGTTATACCCTTCGAGCAACGCGGGCCTTCCGTCTCGGAAGTCGGAACGGAAGACCCGCGTTGCTCGAAGGTAATACCCATGAAGCTCGACTTAATACTGAGGTAACTGGAGTTCTCACCCTGAATAAAAAAGTGAACACCAGCAAATTAATTTGACATTTAGTATGTAGTGGCTGTCAGTTGTCTCATATGATCATACGTATTTTTTTAAAGTGTAGGTGAGACGGAAGACAGCCACTGTGTAATTTGTGGTCACAAAAAATTGTTCATACTGCACTCTCCAGTTACCTCAGTATTAATTCGAGCTTCATGGTTATACCCAACGTCACAAAACAAGAAACTGATAGTAGCTATTTTTTTTAATTGACTGATTGATGATGATTGATTAATTGAGTTCTAAAAAACGCATGAAGTTCATATCCATAAAGTTACGCGGGCGGTAGTCCCCCAAGGGGGGCTACCGCGTAACTTTATGGGTATGAACTTCATACGTTTTTGGGAACTTTATGTCAATTTTATAAAGAAAATAGCCGCTATCAGTTCCTTGTTTTGTGACGTCGGGTATAACGATAACTAGCTAGCAATGTTCAACAGAACAAAGCAGCAAAAATCTATCAAGATAAGGAATTCAAATGACAGTTGAAGCCCATACCCATATCCATATTTCTTAGCCGGTAGCCCCCCATATCGACAAAAGTGACAGTCGCAATGGCAACAACGGGGGGAAACTTTTCATCACGACATAGGGCGTAGGTGATATTAGAGGGTTGTTTTGTTGATTGTATAAGATTTTTAGCTTTCGCATTCGTTATAATTTAAAACAAGAGTAACGAGACTCAATGCGATATTTATTATGCAGTACCTACGTAGCTTGACGTTTCGACTGTGTTGCTGCTTGTTTTGTTGATTGGTTGTTATTGTGAAATAACGTCACACGTCGTTTTAACCGCCTCTGTGGTCTAGTGGTTCACACCACCGACTTCAGACCCAGACGTCCCGGGTTCGATTCCCAGCGGGGGGACATATTGTATTTGGTTTGGTTGGTGGTAGGACTTGTTCTTAGTCCGCCTGGCTAGCTACCACCATCTTATCTAAGTCTGACGCCATAACGATGATGTTTTCAGCATTATTGTGTTCCGGCAGTTAAAGATAAGATAGCCAGCTCCTCAGTGAGGATTCCGGGAGTAGTGCGCTTCCACCTTCAGCCTTATCACCACTAGACATCAGGTGTGATGAAGGCTAACCGTAGTCATTGGTTTATGCGGATAAGCCACAAACGCTTGACCATTTGGAAGACAACATTCGCCGTGTTATTGCCGATATACGGCCACAAATGTTGGAAAAAGTCATCGAAAATTGGACGTTCAGATTGGACTACATCCGAGCCAGCCGTGGCAGTCATATGCCAGAAATCATATTTAAAATGTAATGCCACAAGATTATCGTTCGAATAAAAAAAAATCATGTCAATCGAATAATCCATCGTTGTTTTATTGCAATTTAAAGTTCTATACCTCTAAAAAAAACACCCGTTATATTACATGCCTTATAAAGAAGCTCTGTTGGGTAGAGGAAGGGACGAAAGGTAGCAACTTTTAGAACCGCTCTTTGAGCTCTTTCAATTGATAACAATAAAGTTTTAGAAGTGCCACCCCATGTCGTAATACAGTAACTTAATATTGATTGACACAAGGCGAAATAAACCTGCCGTATCAGTGCGTAATCAGTCAAAGTGCGTAGTTTTTTGAATATGTATATTAATTTACGTATTCTTCCACACAAAGCTTCAATATGAGGCTTAAATGAGAGTGTTTCGTCAATGATAATACCCAAATATTTCAAATTGTTAGTAACACCTATTTCTGGGCAAATGCAACTGTGATTAGTAGGGTCATTACAATGGTGGGCATACAACTTAGTGTTAATTAAGGTTGTCTTAGTTTTACGCATTGAAAAATATATATACTTAGTTTTGTCAGGGTTTAGCGTGAGTAGATGCTGATTTAACCAATTATTTACTACATTGAAGCCTTGTTGTGCATATTTATATACTTCATCTATCGAGTTTGCGGAAAAAAGTAGAGCAGTGTCATCGGCATATGAGATGATTGTTCCACAATGCATTTTTAGGTTACAAAGGTCATTAATGTAGACCAAAAATAGCGTGGGGCCTAATATGCTCCCCTGGGGAACTCCATAGGGGGTATTTGACAGATCACAGCTGACAACATTGCCTATTTTTACACATTGTGACCGCTCGTCTAGATAATTTGTGAATAGTTTAAGCTGAGTACCCCTTATACCTAGTGACTCAAGCTTTTGCAATAGGATGGGTATAGAAACGGTGTCAAATGCTTTTGCAAGGTCAAGGAATATTCCCAAAGTCTTGTTACCATTTTCAAGTTCCTGTACAAGATAGTTAGTAAGTTGGTGCACTGCATCGGCAGTTGATAATTTGGATCTAAAACCAAACTGGTTCTTAGAAAAAACTGAATGTTTTTCCAAGTATTGGACAAGCCTGTTATTAAGAATCTTTTCTAATATTTTTGATATGGTGGGTAGTATTGAAATAGGTCTATAGTTTGATATTTGATCCTTGCTGCCGGATTTATGCACAGGAACAACAACGGCTTTTTTCAGGCATTTAGGGAAAACTCCTTGGGTTAGACACTTATGAAAAATGTGTGTAAGGGGTGAGACCAAGATATGCTTGTAACGTTTTAGTATTTTATTTGAGATGTTATCCCAACCAACTGCCGAATCGTCCTTTAAACACATAATTATTCTTTCTACTTCAGCTTCATCAGTGTTTAACAGCACAAATGATCTTGATGCATTGACGGATCTATTTTGCAAGCTTGGGTGTGATTTAAATGAGCTAGTTTGAATTTTTCTTGCCAGACATTTTCCGATATTGACGAAGTAATCATTTGCGCTATTTGCTGATGACATTTTCGACGAGTGTTTTTTAAATAAGCTTGAAGATGACTCATGTTGCTTAGAGATATGTGTAACATTTTTTATTACCTTCCATACTTTTTTACTGTCAGTTCCAGCTTTTTGCAATTCTTTTTTGTCGTAACTACTTTTAAGTTTTTTCAAAAGATTGTTACAGAAGTTGCGATATCTTTTGTATGAAACTTGTAATATTAAATTGTCTGGGTTAGATTTGGCTTTCATGTGTAGTTTGTCTCTGTGCCTCATACAGCGGATAAGCCCCGGAGTGATCCAGGGCTTAATGTTATAATTTTTATTACTTAAACGTGTGTATATCGTGCTTTGCAATATGGCTTGCCGAATAATATTAACGAAGTTTGACATACACTCATCCGCGTCGGCAATATTGTAAAGTAGGTCAAAGTCAATGCTACATAGTGTCTCTTCAAGTTTATTTTCATTTATTCGTGATTTATGATTTTGTGTGCGTGTTAGATTAGGTAATTTACGATTTAAGGTTAGTAGTGCGGCACTGTGATCGGTTAATGATGAGTCTGTGATTAATGTTACTGATGGGTAATGAGATTTAAGAAATATGTGATCTAAACAAGAACCACTTTGGTGCGTTGGAAGCGTGTGCGCGGGAAGTAAACCATAAAAGGAGCATACATTTAAATACTTATGAGCTATGGAATCACAGTTGTTTGGCCGAATGTCGATGTTTATATCTCCTATTAAAATAACATTTTGTGTGTTAATTTTTGTAGTGTGCAGTTCAAAGAGTCAATAAAGGTGTTTATATTTTTAAAGGAGGGTGGCCTATACATAGCTAATATTGCAAGATCTTTATTTATAGTTAATAGCAATCTATTGCATTCATCAATTATTGGCTCTTCCAAAGAAACATTTAAACTACTTTTAACATAAATTACGATACCATCGTTTTGGTTATAATTTACCTGACTGCTGTATGTTGTGTAACCCGGTAAATATGGCAAATTGCAATTGGTTCTTAACCAACACTCAGTTAAAACAATAATGTCACATTTAATGTTTAACCTTTGCTGAAATACACTAAAATTATCAAAGTTCTTAGAAATACTGCGGATGTTTTGTGTTAGTATCGTTATTGTGTCATTGCAAGACGTAAGATATTGTTTGCAACTTTCTACCTCACAAGCCCTTGACTCGGATACAGAGAAGTTATCTAAATCGGAAGTAATAGAATCAGACATAATAAAAAATAAAATAAAAATAACAATTAACAAGTAGCTCCCAAACTAAAAAAAGAAGAAACGGCGCTCTTAGGCGCCAACATAATCAATTGAGTTAATATACCTCTTTTCTGCAACTAGTTTAGCGGGGCATTCAGCATCTCCCGTCTTGTGATTACTGGGCTTTTTGAAGCGCAAGCATGTAGCGCATTTTGCTACGTCACTTTTCTTAGTGCACTCCTTTATAGAATGCCCGACATCACCACAGTGCGCGCAGGTGTTTACCACTTCATGACAAGTTTTGGCTGCATGACCGTATTGCTGACACTTGTAGCACCTAGTTACTAAGGTGAAATCTCTCACAGGGCATGACGACCAGTTCACAAAAACTCGGTCGTTAGTAATTAAGGCCTTCCGTATGTCCGGGGAGACTTCGATCACATAATTGCAGGTCTCGGCATCCCTTTTTCCAGACTTATGGCTTAGTCTAACTGTGGTCAAAAAGCTCTCAAATGTCCCTTGGGTCTTACCGGCTAGATTTTGATGGTATATGCAGTTCATAACGTCTGTTTCCTCCATACAGTTAGGAACGCCAATTATTACGATTCGCGGCTTTCGTTTCTGCGGTTCATCTACCGTAAGGCCCGAAGACAATAATTGAGCCGTCTGCTTCAACTTTTGGATGTCATCCTTGCTGTCAGTGCTTATGATGACCCCTCCGTTTCTTGTTTTGCGTAGGGCTCTTACATGTAATTGCATCTGGTCTGGTCTGATAATTTTTTGCACAAGGGTCTTCGTCTCGTCGCTGGACTTATTCTTGTCCGTAGGGTAAATAGCCACGGAGTTCATGTTGTTGGGCTTTATAAAGTTATTAGAACTTTTTTTTACCATGTCGGCGAAAGAGGTGGTTTCCGCGGTCGGCTTGGCTGACTCCTTTACAGTTTGTTGTAATTCGTAAAGTCTTTGCGAAAGGTCGTTCTTTTCTTTAAGGGCTCTAAGTGAATGATGGTCATGGATTGCTCTTTGTTTCAGCGATTGATACTGGATGGCCAAAGACGAAACACCACCTGCAATTTTTCGGCACAGGTTACTAATTCGCAGTTTCTGGTCCGAATTAAGCTTGCTCTCGGATGAAATACTGCACACTTCATTCAGATATTGTTCGATACCCGAAGTAAACCCATGGATTTCCGGTGTGGACACAACATCCGGGGGCTGATTTTCCTGCTGGGTGGATATGGGTTTCAACTGTCATTTGAATTCCATAATTTGATAGATTTTTGCTGTTTTTTCTGTTAAACGTTGCTACAGTGCCACAAACTTTGCTGTGCCGGTGGCCAAAATGTGAAACTAACGTGATTTTTTTTAATGTCATTTTGCTGTCAATTTGATGTCCAACCATAGCGCTGCTGGCGGCTAAAGTTCTTAGAAGACAGGGCCGGTTAAATTACTACAAAAAAAAGAAAAACGTACGTAGCGCCGCTGTCACCGGCACAGAAAAGGTTGTGGCACTGTAGCTACAGTCGTCACAAAATAAGATGCCCGTTTTGACACATGCTAAAGTGACGTGATTAGGCATGTAACCATACGAGTCTGTGATCGATTCTCGCGATTGATCGATTAAGGTTCTGAGTAACTAATCGATTATAGTAGGTTTGCAACTTATGTGGATTAAAAGAAAAGTTATTATTATAAAATGTTAAACTTACTATGTAGGTACTTATACTTTTAATAAACATATTATTAAAGTATAAATTGACCTTTTATCCTACTAATATTATAAATGTGAAAGTTTAGATATTTGGATGTTTAGATGTTTGTTACTCAACCACGCCAAAACGGCTGAACGGATTTGGCTGAAATTTAGGACATAGATACTTTGCAGCCATGAGAGGAACATAGGCTACTTTTTATCCCGGAAAAATATTACATTCCCGCGGGATAACGTCGTGTAGTCCACGCGGGCGAAGCCGCGGACGAAAAGCTTTGCATAATTTATGTAAGAGCGAACGCGCACTTGTGATTTTTTATCGGGCGATAGTTTGGTCGTTCTCGGATTCAGTATAGAGTTATATGGCAGTGGCAATCGTCAGTGCGCTTAAACTATCGACCGATCAAACTATCGAAAATGACTGGCCGATAGCTGTACGATCAAACTATCGCACAACTATCGGCCAGGCGGTAATGTGCATGAGAGACTATGTGAGCGCGCGCACTGCATTCAACTAAACTATCGCCCAACTATCGGTAGACTGCGCATTCAGTATCGAACTATCGAACATGACTGGCCAATAGTTACTACAACTATAGTTATAGTTACAGTTATACAACTATCGGACAACCATCGGCCGGTGCATGAAGGACTATGTGAGCGCGCGCCCGGATTCAACTAAACTATCGACCAACTATCGGTCGACTAAAAATCACAAGTGCTCGCAGATTCTCAAAACCAAACTATCGGCCGACAGTTTGATCACGATCGGCTTACGATTCCGACTAAACTATCGGTCAACTAAAAATCACAAGTGCGCGTTGGCTCTAAAAGTGCAAGTATTTTAACTACAGCTCACAGCATAGACATGGTCATAGAGTAGCTACATTACTTATTATAGCGGCCTGTACACGTTGGCCCAACCATTGGTCAATACGTCGTATATTAACACTTTTGAACCAAAGAACCTTTTTAAACGTCTTGTTCGTTCAAAAGTGTCAATGTACGATGTATTGGCCAGTGGTTGGACCAACGTGTAGGTACAGGCCGCTTATGGTGAACGCACGCTTGTCCGATGCGAACGCTTCAAACAAGCCGAACAAAACGTGTTTTTAAAAATCTCTGGAAAGGTGAACGTGACGATTCGACATGGTGAGGTGTGCAAGGTTGTCTAGGTTTTATGTAAAGATTTTTTTTTTTTTAATTGAAATGAAATGAAATGAAATGATTATTTATTCACGGAAAACAGAGTAATACATAAGATTTGTTTAAATTTATAAAGTCCGTCTGTCTTGCCAACATTGGGCATGTGAAAATTAGGTACAGAGTTGTGAATATTGATATTAATGTTTATACTAAACAATTTTATAAGTAAATATTAGTTAAGTATGTCACATTATTGCAACCATTTATCATATTATTATAAAATTATGTCAATTAATTAGTTCGATATTTATATCAATTTATATTCTAGAGCTTTATAGATTTTATGTCATATTATTAAAATCATTTATCATATTATTATTATTATTATAAAATCATGTCAATTACTTAATTCGATATTTAAGTCAACTTATAGTCTAGAAATTCTTTAACAGAGTAAAAGCATTTTTTAATAAGAAATTTAAATAATTCGCTTTTGAACGATTTAAAGGGAAGCTCTGTTAAGGAATGCGGTAACTTATTATAAATTCTTACACAGCTAGAATAACAATTTTCTTTATACAAGCTAGTTTGCATTTTAGGTAACAATAGCTTGCCACGGTGTCTTGCCGATTTAAAATTAACTTTTTTTTTAAATAAATATGGTTGCGCCTTAACGAACAAACAACATTCCAGAATATACATGCTGGGTAACGTGAGTACATTGAGTTTCGGAAACAATTCTCTGCACGACGTCAAAGGAGGGACATTACATATGGCACGGACACATTGTTTCTGTGATATAAACGCTCTGGGTACATCTACAGAATTGCCCCAGAGTAGTAGACAATATTTAAGAGTCGATGCGACATAGCCATGATATGCCATTAACGCGGCTTTTTGATTGACTTGTTTTGTCAACCGCCAAAGAGCATATTATTATGCAAAACGATTTATTTTTTTGCATACCTTAGTGATGTGTTTTTTCCATCTGCATTGGTTATCAATTAAAATACCTAAAAAGGTCATTTCATCTGTTCCCATTATTGCTTCATTGTTAATTGTCAGAGTTAGATTATTTTCTTTTTGTTTTTTATTGTAAAATCTCATGTATTTCGTTTTTTTAAGATTAATTTGTAAATTATTTGTTTCTAACCAGTTGGTGATATTGATTAGAGTATTATTTACGTCCTCATTATAATTTTTATTGTGTCCTTTTTCTATGATAACCGAAATATCATCCGCAAATAAATGTATCTGATGATTTGTAACATAAGGTAGGTCGTTGATGTAAATAATAAATAATAGCGGACCTAGAATAGTACCTTGCGGGATTCCTACGTTGTTTTCAACAGTAGATGATTTAAATGCAGTTTCTTCTTTGAACTTATTTATATTTTTTAGTTCTACATATTGACGTCTATTTTGAAGATACGATTTAATCCACTGTAGTGCTATACCTCTCAGACCATATTTTTCGCATTTTAATAGCAATATTTCGTGTGAAACAAAGTCGAACGCTTTGGTCATATCGAAAAACACTGCCATAGATTCCTTGTTTTGATCAATGTTTTCAGTTATTTTACTCATTAATTTGAAAACTGTGAGAGCTGTAGATTTGCCTTTACGAAAAGCATTTTGTTCGTCTCTCAGTATGTTAAATTTCTCCAGAAATTCAGAAAGTCTTTTTTGCATAGCTTTTTCAAATATTTTTGCAATAAGGGGTATTAATGCTATAGGTCTATAATTTTCTATTTTATCTTTTTCATCTTTTTTGAACACAGGTTTAATAATCGATAATTTTAGGATTTCTGAAAAAGTTCCCTCAGTGAACGAAAGATTTATTAAATAACTCAAAACTTCAGATAGGATAATAGCGCAGTATTTAAGTATATTTGTGGGGAATTCATCAAAACCCACCGATGGTGTGTTGTTTAGCGATCTAATTATCCGAAATATCTCGTCTGGTGTAGTAGGGTAAAGAAAAATGGATGCGTCAACAGATTGAATATTATTATTGAATGTCAAATTTGGATTAGATGTTTTTGTTTTATTTGTTAATTTAATAAAGAACTTATTGAAGTCATTAGCAATGTCAACAGGGTCAGAAATAGATATGTCATTACGGGTTATTTTATTTATGTAATTATTGCCATGTCCAGATTTTTCATATGATTTAATTATGTTCCATGTTGCCTTAGAAATATTTTTGCTTCTTCTAAGGTAAGCTTCATTGTTTATTTGTTTTGATTTATTAATACAGTTCCGCAGGGCACGGGTACGCAGGGCACGTAATTACGGTAAGAAGCTTTGGTAGATTTACAAGGCTTTTTGTAATACTGAAATCGTAATTTCCTCTTAGTTATACAAGATTTTTTTAGGCCATCAGTAATCCATTTGCAAACGTTTGGTTTGTTATTTAATTTAATTTTACGCAAAGGGAAGCATAATTTAAAGAATAAAATTATAGTTTCATGAAAAATATTAAATGCCGTATTCAGATCTGTCGCTTCATATACATCAGACCACGAAAGACTAGATATTGCCTCTGCAAACTTTTTTTTTATTTTCAAAACTAAAGTCTCTTTTATATATGTAATGCGCTTTAATTTCATTTTGTGCATTTTGTATATTCATACTAAGTGTCTGACAAGTTTCATGATCTGATAATCCTAGAAGATGGGTTTTGCCAATGGCAGTGGGATCGTTACTATTTATTTGGTCTAGGCAGGCTTTTTTCCGCGTAGGTTCATTAATATGTAACGTAGTTCCATAATTTTGGTTTATCCTAACTAATGTACTCCGATACTACGTGGTTTTCTTTTAAAATATTTATGTTAAAATCGCCAGCTATAACAATTTTTGTATTTCTTTTATATCTCAATTTAGAAAGGAGTAATTCAAAACGGTTTAGAAACAAATATGGATTGGATGTGGGAGTTCGGTATATACAGATGAATACACATTTTATGCTTGGAATCTCTATACCGCAGCATTCAAACGAATTTTCAATACATAATTCTTTAAGATAAGGGATTTTTTTATGTTCGAAGCTAATTTTACATAGGATGCAAGCTCCGCCCCGTCGTTGGTTTGGTCTAGAATAGTAGTCGGCTAAGGAAAAGCCGTTTAAATGCACGTTCTTTTCTTCTCCGGATTTTAAAAATGTAAAATTTCATTCGGTTCATTCGAAACGTTCTCCTTGAATAAGTGTGCGTTTGCCTAGAAACCGTTTTATCGAAATCATTGTTGCCAATCCATAATTTCACTAATGCTTTAAGCGCCAATCTAGTTTTCACACAAAAAAGATCAATTTTACAAATTAATCTATTAAAGTGGTTATAACGATTATTTCGATAAAATTGAATGAAGCTGGAGAAACCCTGCACACAACGGTTACAACACTAGTATTTAAAAAAATAAAGACTGAGGACGTAACTGTTTTACGAGACGTTTCGTAGTGAATCGAATATGCGTTTACTTTAGAATAAACGCAAAAATAATACGCGGAATACACTTTGCCTCAATTTATGATGCTTTCAAAAATGTAACATATTGAAGCGGGATAGGGTATTCCGATGCACAGGAATAAAATCCGCCACTCAATATAGTAGGTACGTTTATTGCGTACACACGTAAATACAGAATTACAACACAGAAGGAAGAGATGAGTTTATACACTAGGGAACACAGATATTAGTAGCTAAAAGACCTAGACTAGGCAAGCTTTGTTTAGTCGAATTCAAAAAACAGCGGAAGGCATACGAAACACATACAGCGAGAGAAGGTATAGAATCGACTAACTATCTGTCCACCGAGCGCGCGGCCGCGGCTCAGGGCAGCGGCGGCGGGGTCGCCCCACCAAACCGGTCCACATTCCAGCGGCCGCCGATCGGTGCGTAAAATATATATAAGAAAAATTATCGATTTGTCCGCTTGTTCATGGCACAATATTTTATAAAATTTAGATAAAAAATTATTTCTTGACATTTAAGATTCTCTTTTGTTAAGGAATATTACAAAGTTAATTTATTATTTTAATATAAAACTTATCTTTGTAATATATGATTTTATACGAACTATTTTCACATTAATATATATTTTATCTTAGATATAAGTTAACATAAATTATTAGTTTTAAGTTTACTATATAAGCAATAGAATAGGATACTTGTACATAGATATTACAATTTAAGCAATGTAAATTAATTTGTTTTACATTGTAAGCAAAGCGTAAATAGATTTAACTATATTAAACAAGGTAGTTTATTTATAACTAAATCAGACCTAAGTTCTAATGTAGGTACGCTACATCACCCCCCTCCAGAGACCGTCCTACGGGCGATAAAAGTCTGGAAATCTTACCCTACGACCAGATTTAGTTGTCCTGGTGGGAACATCTTTAGTGATAGGTAAGTCATCGCAAACTGGTTTGGAAGATGGTGAATGGTTTTGAGTTTGTGTGGGTGGTGCTTTGTGTGAGGTGTTTGTGAGGTGATCGGAAGTGGGAATGATGTTGTCTGGATCACGTAGTATGTAGGCCGGTTTCAACCTATCAATGGACACGGTGACTGACTTACCATTAACCGTCAGTTTAAACACCTTGTCACCTCGCTGCAGTACCTCATAGGGACCAGTGTAAGCAGGTTTAAATGAGCCAGGCCCTGTGTCATCGCGAAGGAAGACATGAGAAGCTGTGGCTAGATCCTTAAAAACAAATGGGGTCCGTCGTGAACTGTGATGAGCAGTTGGAGATGGTTGCAGTTGTCTGACAAAATTGCGAAGCCGCGAAACATAGTCTGTCATGTCTGCAGTATCTATGTCATCTGGGGAAAAGAGTTCTCCCGGCAAGCGCAACGGTTCACCATACACCAATTCAGCACACGAAGCATTGATGTCCTCCTTGTAGGTACTGCGAATACCCAGGAGCACGAGTGGAAGTGAATCAACCCAATTACTGTCAGCGTGGCAGGTTATGGCAGCCTTAAATTGCCTATGAAACCTTTCCACTAATCCGTTGGACGATGGGTGATAGGCAGTGGTTCGTTTATGTTGGAACCCGGCAATCTGAGAGAGATGTTTAAAAAGTGCTGACTCGAACTGTCGACCTCGGTCCGTGACAATTTTTGTAGGACATCCAAAACGGGAGATCCAGCCGCTTAATAAACCTTTCGCTACCGTCTGCGCTGTGATATCCTGCAGTGGTATTGCCTCTGGCCACCGGGTAAAACGGTCTACGGCAGTGAGACAGTACCTATAACCTTGCGATATGGGTAAAGGCCCTACAAGATCGATATGCAGTTCTTTGAACCTGGCAGACGGTTTCCCATATAATCCGATGGGTGCCGAGACATGTCGGGTTATTTTGGATCTTTGACAAGCCAGACAGGAACGAGCCCACTCTCTGCAGTCGCGTCGAATCCCGGGCCATATGAAGCGATCACTAACCAGCTTCACAGAAACATTGGCGCCAGGATGGCACAACGAGTGTAGGCTGTCAAACACTTGTCGGCGCATTTCCTTAGGAACAAAAGGGCGTTTTGCATTACCTCTTACATCACAAAAAAGTACTAAGTCCGAACCAGGCAGTTTAACTTTTTCCAAGCATAATGACGTAAAACCAGTTATAAGGGTTTTAAGTTCATCATCGGTATTTTGCAAATTTGCTAATAAAGTCATGTCTACGGGTTGAACGATTTCCTCCACACGTGAAAGTGTATCCGCAACGACATTGTTTTTACCCGAGATGTGTCTCACATCGGTGGAAAATTGTGAAATAAAGTCTAAGTGACGAAACTGCCTGGGTGAACAATTCTCTTTACGTAAGTGGAAAGCGAATGTAAGAGGTTTGTGATCAGTGTATATCACAAACTCGCGAGCCTCGATCATATGGCGAAAATGCTTAACAGCCTCATAAATCGCTAAAAGTTCGCGGTCGTAAGGCGAATATTTGATCTGCGAAGGGGACAACTTGCGAGAAAAGAAACCCAGCGGCTGCCAAGCGCCATCCTTGAACTGCTGTAGAACTGCTCCTAAAGCGACGTCGGATGCATCGGTAACTAGTGCTAACTTTGCACTACAATCCGGGTGGACAAGCATCGTAGCTTGACATAAATCCTCCTTACATGCCTCGAATGCATTCACCTCGCTGGCCGATAATGATATGGGGTGAGAACCCTTGACTGACCCTACAAGAAGAGCATTCAATGGTGCTTGATGTTGAGCAGCTTGAGGGATGAATCTGCGGTAAAAGTTCACCATACCCAAGAATCTGCGAAGCTCTCGAACAGTTTTGGGAATTGGGAACTCCTTGATTGCTGCCACCTTACCTGGAGGTGGTTTCACACCCGCAGCTGAGACGTCGTAACCTAAAAACGTCACAGCAGACGCCCCGAATACGCACTTGCTAGTGTTTATCACCATGCCGTACTCCTTCAACCTATCGAAAACCTGACGTAAATGGTCTTCATGGGTCTTTTGGTCTTTCGAGAAGACCAGAATGTCGTCAATATACGCATACGTGAAATCAAGGCCTCGTAGCACCTCATCGACGAACCGCTGAAAAGTTTGTCCGGCATTACGAAGTCCAAACGTCATGTAAGGAAATTCGTATAAGCCGAACGGTGTTGTGATGGCGGTCTTCTCGATGTCAGCAGGGTTTATAGGGACCTGGTTATATGCTTTCACCAGGTCTATTGTGGAAAAGACCGTACAGTCGCCAAGGTTGTAATCGAAGTCCTGGATGTGTCTTATAGCATACCTGTCAGGAATGGTTCTGGCGTTCAACCTACGATAATCACCGCAAGGTCGCCAACCGCTATCCTTCTTGGGAGCAAGATGCAGGGGAGAAGACCATGCTGACTCCGATGGACGACAGGTACCAATCTGTAACATAGCCTCAAACTCGGCCTTAGCAATCTTAAGCCTATCGGGCGCTAGTCTGCGAGGCGAACTACTTACAGGTGGTCCAGGTGTGGTTCGTATATGGTGTACAGTATTATGTTTAGCTGTGCTGTGTAACCCAGAAGGGCGAGTGATGTCAGGGTATTCAGCTAGTATGCGATGATAGACCGTATCGCCAGACATTACCTTAACTGAAAAAATATCACTGTTGTTAGCAAGCAAAGCCGCGGTACTGAGTGTAGTATTAGCGTCTATTAAGCGATGGTTGCGAACATCTACCACTAAATTATAATAAGATAAGAAATCCACACCTATTATCGCCCGCGTAACATCAGCCACAACAAACCGCCGAGCATAGTCGCGGCGTAAGCCTATATTCAAAATGAAGTGAGCGTAGCCGTAAGTATTTATAGGTGAGCCATTAGCAGCGCATAATACATAGTTTGTTTTCTGCCGGTTACCACTGATTAAATGCTTAGGAAATACACAAATATCGCTACCAGTATCAACTAAAAATTGTACTTTGGTACGACTGTCTGTAACAAATAAGCGACCGGAATTTGGACAGGCGTCGGCCGCCATCACACACTGCCCTATACTTTTCCCGCAAAGTCGCACGGTTTCACGCACCTGTGCGCATTATTCCCGAATTTGGCATGGTACCAACACAGCGGAATTTTTTTGTAGTTTGACGGCGAACGATTTGCGCGGGAACGAGAACTGTCACGCGAATGACGACCGTTAAAGTTCGAATTTCGCCGCTCTCTTGATCGTGACATTCGCTCGACCTTGGAGTGTAGCGATTGTATTTGCCTCGTCAACTCGGCGATCTGGTTACCCATGCCCGTTGAGCTTCCCGGTACCACGGACGCAGCTGCTACCTGGGGTGACGGCGGGACGACGTCATGGATCCGGTCTGCCAGCTCAGCTACCTCCTCCAACGATGCCTTGGACTGCGACGCAATAATAGTTTGTGTACTGCTGGGCAGTCTGCTGGTCCAAATGGTTTTAAGGAACTCCTCCGGGATGTTGGGTCCAGCGAGATGCTGGAGGTGTCGGAGAAACTGTGAGGGTTTTCTGTCCCCCAGCTCCTCATGGTCCAGCAACTGCTTAACTTTCTTTTCCCGGGATGCTGACAGGCGCTTGGTGAGCTCCGCTTTTAGCCGCTCGTATTTGTTAGGAGCCGGTGGGGAGTCGATGATATCTTCCACTTCAGACGCATAAATCGGGTCCAACTGACTCACAGCGTAATGGAATTTTGTTGAGTCAGTGGTAATATTGGCCAGATAAAATTGGCTTTCTAGCTGGGCAAACCACAGCGCCGGTTTCTCTGGGTAAAAAGGGGGTATCCGAACACTGACCCTGTTCACATCGCTGCCGCTTGCCGTGGTTTCATCTGCGCCGGCTGATGATGACTTCGCGTTTTCATTGGCCATCTTGTGTGCTCTGTCGGGGTCACCAGTGAAGCGGTATAGGGTATTCCGATGCACAGGAATAAAATCCGCCACTCAATATAGTAGGTACGTTTATTGCGTACACACGTAAATACAGAATTACAACACAGAAGGAAGAGATGAGTTTATACACTAGGGAACACAGATATTAGTAGCTAAAAGACCTAGACTAGGCAAGCTTTGTTTAGTCGAATTCAAAAAACAGCGGAAGGCATACGAAACACATACAGCGAGAGAAGGTATAGAATCGACTAACTATCTGTCCACCGAGCGCGCGGCCGCGGCTCAGGGCAGCGGCGGCGGGGTCGCCCCACCAAACCGGTCCACATTCCAGCGGCCGCCGATCGGTGCGTAAAATATATATAAGAAAAATTATCGATTTGTCCGCTTGTTCATGGCACAATATTTTATAAAATTTAGATAAAAAATTATTTCTTGACATTTAAGATTCTCTTTTGTTAAGGAATATTACAAAGTTAATTTATTATTTTAATATAAAACTTATCTTTGTAATATATGATTTTATACGAACTATTTTCACATTAATATATATTTTATCTTAGATATAAGTTAACATAAATTATTAGTTTTAAGTTTACTATATAAGCAATAGAATAGGATACTTGTACATAGATATTACAATTTAAGCAATGTAAATTAATTTGTTTTACATTGTAAGCAAAGCGTAAATAGATTTAACTATATTAAACAAGGTAGTTTATTTATAACTAAATCAGACCTAAGTTCTAATGTAGGTACGCTACAGGTAGTATTTAAAAAAATAAAGACTGAGGACGTAACTGTTTTACGAGACGTTTCGTAGTGAATCGAATATGCGTTTACTTTAGAATAAACGCAAAAATAATACGCGGAATACACTTTGCCTCAATTTATGATGCTTTCAAAAATGTAACATATTATTTTCATACACCTTTGATAAGTAATCAGCATATATTTGATTTTTTGGTTTTCGTAACAAGGTACATTCTAGGGTCATTACCATGTGTCAAAACGGGCATCTTAATTTGTGACGACTGTAGCTATCGTTATACCCATGAAGCTCGACTTAATACTGAGGTAACTGGAGAGTGCAGTACGAACAATTTTTTGTCACCACAAATTACACAGTGGCTGTCTTCCGTCTCACCTACACTTTAAAAAAATACGTATGGTCATATGAGACAACTGACAGCCACTACATACATAAATGTCAAATTTGCTGGGTACACTTTTTTATTCAGGGTGAGAACTCCAGTTACCTCAGTATTAAGTCGAGCTTCATGGTTATACCCGACGTCACTAAACAGGGAACTGGTGGCCTACCACAAGCTCTTATAGCAGTTATTTTTAAGTTGAGAGAGTGAGACGCCGCTATACGGCGTGTAGAGCGGCGTCTCACTCTCTCAACTTAAAAATAACTGCTATAAGAGCTTGTGGTAGGCCACCTGATAGCGGTTATATTTTTTATAGTCAAAAAACGTATGAAGTTCATCTGTACCGGCTAAAAATATGGATAAGGGCATGGGCTTCATTTGACATTTGAAGCCCATATTTTGTCCTTACAGTGCCAC
The DNA here is from genome assembly GCA_949710035.1 of Crambus lathoniellus. NCBI lineage: Eukaryota > Metazoa > Arthropoda > Insecta > Lepidoptera > Crambidae > Crambus > Crambus lathoniellus. The sequence continues at coordinate 27,747,773 of OX453309.1, read as the reverse complement.
ACGCTTTTCTGTTCCGGTGACAGCCACGACAGAGGAGCCACTTGCAATACGAAATTAGCTGTCAAAATGCACTGTCGTCGTATGAAAACTGTTTTAGTTCCAAAGATAATCACCGGAACAGAAAAGCTTGTCGCACTATATATGGGCATAATATCGTCTTCAAATGTCAAATGAAACCCATGTCCATATCCATATTTTTTGCCGGTAGCCCCCCAAAATAAATTGGTGGATCCATTGAGATCTATCTAGTCTGTCTGGCTAGAAAAAAAATAGAAAATTAAAAAAATTTGATCTTGCGGGCGGAGGCGGCGGATTTTTTTTTAGCTGCTGTTATTTTTATTTTTGCATTGTATACCTAGTTTTAATGGTGTGAAACAATCAGCAATCTAAAGTGTAATCTCTACAGTGCAATCTTTTCACAACTAAACTGAAATAAATCTTTGTTAGATAGTTCTATTAATTATGGGATTCAATCAAGGTGAAATAATCGTGGACAGTCCCACTGGTGCCTACTTCGCCGGCCAACATGTTGATGGCAGGCTGGTATTTGAATTACAAAAAGTTAAGAAGTTTAGAGGTGAGTGCTGCAGATAACTGATTCACCTACATACATACATTGTCATTTTCATCAGCATCAGTCACCACTTCGCACCTTCGCACACGTCCCGGGCTCCTCAATAAACATACATAGGTAAAAATATTCACGGATCTATTGCAGATTTTTTTGGCTGACCTACGATTTTTGGGAGGCTGTAATACCATTGATAATGGCTGTATTTTGAAATCGACTAATTTCTATACTAGCGCTCCGCTCGCGTCTTCCTCTCCGTGGACGGACCACCTTTAGAGGGGCAGTTCTATAAATCCTCTTTTGGCTGTGCGTTGTCTGTCAGTCAGTTAGTAATGTAAGAGTTTTAATAATAATAATAATATATATTATATATATTATATTTATATTATATTTCATGTGTCACAGAGCGCATCGACTTCCTGAAGCAGAAAATTTGTGCATGGGCTAATCGTATTCGGAGGTATAGGGTGCGAGTCGATCGCTTTACTCAGAACCGCATGTTCGAGAGAGATCAACGACGTGTTTATGCATCCTGGGAGCGATCGGATCAGAGTGATACTGATATGCATCGGCCGGATGATGATGCCATGATTTCTTTTTGGCACAACATCTGGTCCGTGCCTGTCACTCACTCTGAAGGCGCGTGGATGGAGGATGTTAAGCGTTCGTGTGAGCTTATACCTGATATGAATGAAGTAACCATTGACTACCAAGACGTAGTTTGTGCAGTTCGTTCTTTACCCAACTGGAAATCTCCAGGCCCGGATGGACTGCACAATTTCTGGTATAAATGGTTACCTAGCTCGCACGTTTGCTTAGCATCTCAATTTCAATGCGCTTTATTATCTCGATCGCTTCCAGAATTTATGACAACAGGCATAACCCATCTGCTCCATAAATCTGGTAGTACTGCGGACCCCAAAAACTATAGACCTATCACCTGTCTGCCAACAATTTATAAAATTCTTACGTCCATTTTGAGGTCGAAGATTAATAAACACATTGATGAAAATTCTATTATGTTCGCCTCTCAGAATGGATGTAGGAATGGGGCCCGTGGTACTAAGGAGCTACTCCTCATTGACATGGCTATTAACCAGCAGGTTCGTCGAAACCGAAAGAACCTGTCGACTTCCTGGATAGATTATAAGAAGGCCTATGATTCCGTGCCGCATTCGTGGCTCATGAGGGTGCTGGAGTTGTATAAAATAAATACAACTCTACGCACTTTCTTGATATCGTGCATGCGAAAATGGAGAACGGTCCTTTTCTATCCAGGATCTCGACGGATTCTAGGTCAGGGCGATCCTATAAAAATAGAGCGAGGTATCTTCCAGGGTGACGGTTTGAGTCCATTGTGGTTCTGTCTGGCCTTGAACCCTCTGAGTACACTTCTCGAGAGTTCAGGATTAGGCTATCGTTTACGGAGAAATGGTCAAGTAATATCACACCTGCTGTACATGGATGACCTGAAACTATTTGCCCATAGCAGTTCTCATTTGACAGCGTTACTGAAGGTTACTGAAGCTTTCAGTAATGCCATTAAAATGGAATTTGGTGTGGACAAATGTGCAGTCATGCATGTAAAGCGTGGTCAGATAATGGAATCTACGGGTATACAACTCTCGGATTCTATTCATCTTAGATCTCTCTCCGTAAACGAAACCTATAAATATTTAGGTATGTCACAGGCATTAGGCATCAACGATGCTGACATGAAACAGTCGTTGAGTGAGCGTTTCTTGGGGCGCCTTTCAAAAGTCCTTAAAAGTCTTTTGTCAGGCGGAAACAAGGTTCGCGCATACAATGGATGGGTCATGCCGGTACTGATGTATTCCTTCGGCATACTTAAATGGACTCAAACTGAACTGGATGCCCTGGATAGAAAAGTTCGTACATTACTAACAGCACACCGCATACATCACCCACGTTCATCGACCATGAGATTGTATATCCCGCGGAAGTGCGGTGGTCGTGGCTTCTTAAATGCTAAGACATTGCATAACCGCGAGATATGCAATCTTAGGGAGTATTTTCTCCAAGTCGATATGGGGTCTCATAGAGATGTAGTTGCTGTTGACAATGGACTGACTCCTCTATTTTTAGCAAAAGAAAACTGGCGCAAACCTGTAGTACTTAGTACTTCCGACCGCAGCACTGTGTGGCAAAGCAAGGAGTTACATGGCAGATTCTACCGGGCTCTCCATGGGCCCGACGTAGATTTATTAGCCTCAGTATCCTGGCTCCGTTTCGGTGATCTTTTTGGTGAAACCGAAGGTTTTGTCTGTGCAATTATGGATGAGGTTGTGATGACGAATAACTACCGAAAGTATATCCTAAGGGATGGCACAGTGGATATTTGCCGAGCGTGTCATCGTCCGGGTGAATCCCTTAGGCATATAATCTCCGGTTGTTCTCGTCTCGCAAACGGCGAGTATTTGCATAGACATAACCAAGTGGCCAGGATAATACACCAACAACTTGCTCTGAAACATAGTCTTGTGGCATCCGAGGTGCCGTACTACAGGTATGCACCAGAACAGGTCCTTGAAAATAGCCATGCCACATTGTATTGGGATCGATCTATCATTACAGACAGGACTATTGTAGCTAATAAGCCTGATATTGTATTGGTAGATCGACACGAACGCCGCGCGATAATTGTTGATGTCACTGTTCCCCATGACGACAACCTTGTGAGAGCTGAAAAAGATAAAGAAACCAAATATCTTGATTTAGCTCACGAGATTGTTGACATGTGGGACATTGATTCAGCAATTATTGTTCCGATAGTCATATCTGCCCATGGTCTGATAGCCAAGAGCCTCGATAAACACCTTAAGAGGCTTGCGTTAGGTGGATGGATCGGGAGTCAGATGCAGAAGGCAGTACTTCTGGACACGGCCCGTATAGTGAGAAGGTTCCTGTCTCTGGATCCTTAACCATCGGTAGCCGGGACCTTGATCTTGCTGCCGTTGGGGAACTGCATTTTTGTATTTTTAAATGTTATATTTTTTAGTGTTATACATTGTAAAAATTTAATGTTTAGAAATATAATTTTGTAAGTATTTAAAATGTAATAAAGGAAATAATAATAATAATAATGATTTATTTAAAGGCATAAAAAACCCAATAAACAGTCAAATACATAATTCACAAAATAAAGTAAAATTAAAATTAAAATATAACGCAAATAAAATAAAATAAAATAATTCAGTAAGTACAAGTTATAATACATTGTCAAACATTATTTTCTATTGTCGCTCCGGTGCACCGAAATCCAGTACTTATATAGCGGACTATCCAAGCCCGAACTTACGGCCCTAATTATGCTATTACCAGAAAGACATATCCTCGTCCAAAACGAAGCTATGCGCTTTCTCATAACAGCATAAAAGTCCGCAATACGGGCGTCCGCGAACATGCTCGACGCGCTGCTGTATCGTGGATGTTTCATAAGGATACGAAACGCGTCATTGTATTGTACCCTTATGGAACTGTAGGAAGCACGGTTAAAGTTGGCCCATAACTGGCAAGTGTAAAAACATTGACAGTATGAGCCAAACAAAGTTAATTTGACTTCGTCACTACATTTGCCAAACTTGCGCGCGAGCATGTTACAGCGAACAGATAGTGCGCGTCTCTCTCGTTCTATATCGAGATCATCTTTTCTATTCTCTGTAAGAATATGCCCGAGATATTTGAACTGTTGCACCACCCGAAGTGCCGAACCATTCAAAAACACGTCTGGTATATTCTCCGGACCTTTCCCTGCTCTGAATACCATAACTTCTGTTTTTGCGACATTATATTTCAGACCGTGAGTATCAGCATAATACTCACAGATCGAAAGAAGTTTACGAAGCCCCTTGATCGAGGGACTGAGGAGCACCATATCATCGGCATAGCTCAAGTTGTTAACACAAACGTTACCAACATGACAGCCGACGGCAGCGCCCCTCAGTTCCCCGATCAAGTCATTGACATATAAGTTGAAGAGATCCGGAGAAGTCAACCCTCCTTGGCGAACACCGCATTCTAGCTTGTAGTTGCTAGAGGTCGCGTCGCCCCATTTTACATAATTAGTTTGGTTTTCGTACCAATGCTCGAACAAATCCACCACTTCAGCCGGGACATCTGTGCCGCGCAATTTTCTCCAGAGAATGTCATAATTTACTAGATCAAATGCACGGCTCAGATCAAGAAAACATGCGTATACAGATGTTTTCCGGCGTACATAATAGTCAACAGCATGTTTGACGGTCAGAATAGCGGAATCCGTAGAGACACCGGGACGGAAACCAAACTGTGCGTCATCAATCTGTATATTTTTCGACACTTCGGGCTGCAACAGTCGTTCTAAAGTTTTCCCTAATACCGTACCCAGAGATATCGGTCGGTAGTTATTAACTGTACTCGCATCACCCGTTTTATTTTTAATTATAGGTACTACAACTGTTTTCATCATATTTGGAGGCAGATACGAGTATTTAAGGCAATGATCAAACAGTTTAGACACTTTCAAGCAAAGCGCCTCGCCTGCGTAGAACAGGTGCTCGATAGTCAACTCATCATGACCCGGTGACTTACCGCGCGCCATAGTACCAACTACTTTTGCTACATCTTCTTGACTAAAATGTACGGCGGTTTTGAGCGTATCAGTAGCGACACCAAAATCATTCGACCCGAGCAGATGTTCCGACGCAGGCAAGGGATCAACTCTGAATTTCTGGGCAAACAAGTTAGCTATCTGCTCTTTGTCCTGCAGGCCATCCACACTCACCGGCAAGCTCTGTTTTACATCCATCTTTTTTATAGTTTTCCAAAATTTTACGAAGTTCTTATCCTTTCTACAAAGAGCCAATATATTTAATTTTATTTTTTCAACATTATTCTGACACCATCTTAACTTATTTTTAAAACTGTTTCTACTACTTTTCATTTTACTATAAATCTCACCATACGACGGTTTACCGGCAGCCACCCAACAACTAAAATCTAAACGGTAGGCTAAGTGTAATTCTCTTACGTGAAAGTTCCAACCTATAACCTTGCGCCTATTCAATGCACCAGAGCGACGTACCGCAGTTAATTTAGCACCCGTTTGCAATACTGACACAATATTATCATAAAAATCACTAATAAATTTAAAATGTTGCTTTATAAAAATACATTTCGGCCTATTACTATAATTATCACAGTGAACACAATTAAAACAGTCCTTAACGTCTAGTAGCGCATTATTACAATATTCGTAATACTTTTCAGCTTGGGCAGTATCTCTGTCTCCCCAGCATACTCCACTATGGTTTACGACACCGCTATCACTCATTTGACTCTCCGCTACACTACCAATATCACATACAACACGCAACGGGAGATGGTCTGACCATGCGACGTCATACATAACAGTGACCGAGTGAATAGTTTCCCAGGCTGCTGCGGTTGTTACACAATGATCGAGCCAACTCGTGGTGCCGTGACTTTCACTTACGTATGTAAACGTGTCGGAGTCAATCCCCAACTTCATTACGTCTGCGCAAATCCACCCTTCCTCTTCACAAAAGGTTAGCAGTTCGCGACCGAAGCTAGCACTTGGGTGTGAGTTGAAATCACCCAATATATATACCGCTTGAACGCCACTCTCCTCTACTATAGCGCTTATTGTTCCTAGGCAACTTGTATACTCAGAAAGGTGATCAGGGTGATCTGTCGGCATATATACGTTAAAAACTAGAAAAGAACGCAAGCCCATTTGAATACGAATAGCACCCACTCTTGTACATTTGGTATTTATAACAGACACATTCGGGAACATTGACTTCCTCCACATAAGCGCAAGTCCACCGTACGGTCTTCCTCTCAAGACGCCAGCTGATGTGTCCACTGAGGACGTTGCAGCATAGGTAAAACGTTCATCAATATTTTGTACAAAGCCCAGGTCATGAGGCAGAAGCCACGTTTCTTGCAAGGCGATAATGTCTGCCTCTTTACACAGTTCAGTAATAAAGGGAGCTGATCTTTTTATCGATTTACAATTAAAAGATATTATTGTAGTTTTTTTCAGCGTACTATCCATAATTAATGATTAATTCGGCCGTCTAACTTTTTTGTCACATCTCGCTTTTCACGAAATATTCTATATTTAATGCCTTCAGGCCAAAACTCGTTTGATAAAAATTTGTTGATTTTATTCTTCGATACATAAATTTTAAAAGAAGAAAAGTCGGTTTCTTGTTTTTGATGAAGCAATTGAATATCTAAGCATTTCTCTCCCATCTCTTCAATATATTCTTTAATATGGTCACTTGTAGTTCCCTTTGAGAGTCTTGATACATAAATAATAACAGGCATATCCGCCGCTTGTATTTTACACGAGCGTTGCGCCGATCCGCACATGTTATAATTTCGATGTTTCTTACGTGCTTTGGACTCCACGGTTGTAAAACCATCTACGTTTTTAACTGTATCATTAATTTTACTGCTTGTATCTTTAGCTATAGGGTCCATAATACTGTGGCGGTAATCAGTGCGGTGAACAATATCACGATAGGTTGGTATTGGCAGCGACGCGTACGATGAGTCATTAGTAGCGAGCTGTGGCGCAGGAGTACGAGTGCGACAAGGAGAAATCGACTGTCCCCGCTGCGTTATTCTCGGCTTTGCGCTTGCGCTCGGCACGGTTGCTGCGACGGCAGCGGTGCTCGGCGCTTTATCTATAACTACCTTATCAGATTGCCGTGATGATTCATTTTGCATACCAACGAATACCGGCGAAGGCGACGTTAAACTCGTGAAATCTTTTTCTACATTTCTGTTTTTATACGAATTGGATACAGTCAATAATTTCCTAATTTCTTCAACGTCTGATTTCAATACTTCAATATCCGGCCGAAAGTTCGTCGAATTATCACTGACTTTATTAGATTTTAGTGCAGTTAATTCCCTTTTCATAATAGACATATCCTTAAGGAATGCTGTCACGTCAATGTGATCGAATGTGACAGGCGGTAATTTTGACAAAGTCTTTGCCACAAAAATTGGTAAATTACCAGGGTCACATTCTTTAATTAATTTTATAATTTCCAGAAGGCTTTTTTGTTCGGATCCCTCTTTTCGTCTTAAAATTCTTTTATTCGGAGCAAGTAATGTCATCACAATATTACGCGCATCTTCAATTTCGTCACATACGTATGCACTTGTACATATTTGTAAAATGGCAGTTTCAGGAAGCGTATCCACCTTGTCGTTAATGAAAGCTAATAGTTCATTAATAACTACACCACACGTCACACATTTGTTCGATATAGATTTCTTATCACTGTTTTTATTTTCCGTAGAACGCGTACTAGGCGGCGAATGTATCATGATGCGCGTGCGCAGCGCACGGTGTCGCGCGCGATATTCTATTAAATATAGATAGATTTACCATTAAAGAAAATAAAACAATATAATATCTTTGCAAATCTTTCATTAAATGTTTCAGACTTAAATGACTCTAAAATCTGTTGAGATGTGTCAATGTTAGCCTTCAGGATTTTAAATATAAAATTTAAATATTTCTGTCTGTGCTCATTTGTCACATACAACTAACCCTCTAGGCAAGCGCGATTCATCGTAGATCGCATCAACACTTAACATCAGGTGTGATAGCGGACAAGCGCTTGCCTATCAACCAATAAAAAATAAAAAAAACTATTATGAAAATATAAAACATAAATCTTTCAGCTGACTATAGCTCCCACCGGAGGTAAAAAGCGCCTCAAACTCCAAATAATAATAATATGTCCTATGAACAGAATAAAATATTTAGCATTTATTTTGACAACACATACATATTTACACAATTTCAATTAAGAAATGATATAATAGATATGAGGCAATATGGTTATATAAAAACAATTTCTGTCTGTGTGAGATAACATTACACTTCCAATAACTGTGAACTTTGTCCGTCAGATTTGTTGATTGTGCCTGCAATATAACATATTCACCAACATTTTAAAACATTTATTTGTAGTAGGTACTTTACTTATATTGATTTGATTTAATATTTGCCTTTGCTTGCATTCACTTTCTGACTCTATATTCAGTTCCAACAGTAGATTGCAGCCGTTAATTTGTTTGCTAAGATGAAATAACAATACTCTCCAAAAAGTACCGAGCCAGGGTTGACCACCACCCAAATAAACTAGCAGTTAACCTCACCACTTCCGATTCTGTGAAGAGCTTAAAACGGTGGGATATCTGGGACCTGTGCCTCTAAATAGAATTTCTGTCTCACTGGACATGACACAAATAGGGAAAGTCCTAATGGGGAATCTCCATCCACATTATAAATACTTCAAATCATCTGCTTATAATCGAATGACAGATCGTACGTTAAAATAAGGAAGAAAAAAATGTTTGCTGGACTTGGGGGCCCTTCTAGCTGGGGATTTGTGGATATTGCTGTCATGCAACCCAAGAGTTACGCCCCGCCACTGCCAGAACTGGCTACTTTGAACAGTTCAGCTATAGTTTCCAATTTGCAAATTATTGAGATATCTGATAGTCTGCAACCGACTGTCTGTTCAATAAAATATATTGTTAAATTGGTTTGGTTGACGATATAGGATTACTGCGATTCTCATCGTCCTTCGCATCAGTCAAATGTGAAAAGTGTAAGTGAAAGTGTTTTTCTGCATGCTGCAGTAACGGTTTTATGTTTTTTTCGGTATTCGAAAATGCCATGAACAGCATAAAAACACTGTGAAATTTGACACAAGGAAACTATGAGAATCATTTTTTTTTTTTTTTTTTTATTTATTTATTAGGAAACTCAACAGCCATTTTTCTACAAACATGCATAAAAACAAACTTATATTTACACTTAGCCAATAATACAGTTTCACAGCATGTAATTATTGTACAGGCAAACTATTAAAAACTAATTAATTTAAAAGAGTGTCATGGTGATGAGAATTACCCAAAGAGCTGCCTAAAAATGTATACATTAACAAAACTTAGTTTCTATTATTTTCATTGTTAAATTGCATATAATAATAATAATAATAATATCTTGCTGCCGTTGGGGAACTGCATTTTTGTATTTTTAAATGTTATATTTTTTAGTGTTATACATTGTAAAAATTTAATGTTTAGAAATATAATTTTGTAAGTATTTAAAATGTAATAAAGGGAATAATAATAATAATAAATTTATTTATAAACTCTTAAAAGTAATTTACATTTTGACAGTCTTAAAATAAGGACTTAAGTTATTACAATATAAATAAGCATCTGTTGCCGAGCTAGGCATAAGCCTGTACTACGGCATTCAGCGCCTGACCCCCTTGAGGATAAATAATCAAAGTCCCTCACCAATAGGAGTAAAATTCCTACGAAGAGTGCGTGCGCGTGCGCATATATATGTTTATATGTGTGTGTGTGTGTGTGTAAAGAAGTCTGTGTTTATTTTCGTAGTTAGTTAAGTACTATATTTCAATTTATTTATTTATTAATTTGCAGTAAATATTCTGTTTCGTCATATGTGAGTGTTTTCAACCATGTAGATGTTATTATTTTACATTTAGAGGTAGCTAGTGGGTATATGTTAAGTGTTTTATTTATTTTATTGTATATTAGTGGGCCAAGAAACCTAAAAAACCTATCACTGAAAGCAGTATGAAACCTATCATTCGGTTTACATACAAATCCCCTGCGTGTGGAAAGTAATTTTGGGTCGAACTTAGTTTTGATATGTTGTTTAATTATCAAGTTGAGGATGAATAGTTGACGTACTGTAAGCACATCACAGAGCCTATACAGTTCAGTAGTTTGAAAAATAAATTTCTTAAAGAGACAGATTTTGAGAATAGCCCTTTGAGCAATTTCAAGTTTCTTGAGTACTGTTTTTGGGGCACCACCCCAACTAAGAATGCAATAGTTAATCACTGATTGACACAGGGCAAAATAAACTTGTTTCAGCCGATGCGGTTCCAGAATATGTCTCAAGTTTTTAAAGATGTATATCAGTCTGCGTATTCTTGTACTCATTAGGTCAATATGTTCTCGGAAATCCAGTTGAGAATCAATAACTACCCCAAGATATTTAATACTGTTTACTTTTTCAAGAATTTCACATGTATTACATTCAACATCGGATTGAGCACAGTTATGCGCAACAATATTGTATTCCAAATTCAAGGGACTTTGTCTAATGGAGAATGAGATATATTTTGTTTTGTTAATATTTAATGTTAATTTATTATCTGTTAGCCATCTTTTAACGATATTGAAGCCAATTTGAGCCTTGTTAAAAACGCCGTCCCAGGTTTCATCCGAAAACACAAGGGCGGTATCGTCCGCATACGAGATTATTTCGCCTTGTTGCACTTTTAATTCCGTGAGTCCGTTAATATAAACTAGGAAGAGTGTTGGGCCCAATATACTCCCCTGCGGTACACCAAACTCAATCGGCAGACTACTACTAACATGCGGACCAACCTTGACACATTGGACACGGTTTTTTAGGTAATCTTCAAACAGTTTTAGCTGATTTCCACGTACTCCTATGTTTTCTAACTTCCTTAATAAGAGTGGGACAGACACAGTGTCGAACGCCTTCGCCAAATCTAAAAATATTGCTATGGTTTTTTTATTTTTATCAAGAGATGACGCAATAATATCAGTGATAGTTGACACAGCGTCATTAGTTGATTTATTTCGACGAAACCCGAATTGTTTATCTGATAGTAAATTATTGTTTTCAATATAGTTAGTTAGCTGTTTATTTATTATTTTTTCTAAAAGTTTTGAGAAAGATGGTAAAATTGAGATCGGTCTATAATTTGAGACACTGCATCTGTCACCGCTCTTATACAGGGTGGAATCGAAGTCGTTAGCATCCTTTTAAAATAAGAACATACTCATGATATAGAGTCTTTTCCCCAAATATGATGCAAATCCAAGTCGTAAAATAATTATTTTTAAAACCCTGAAAAATCGCGTAAGATACTCAGTAACTGATCACTATAGCAAATCAAAATTAAAATAACTAAAAATAACAATTTTATAAAAAAAAACATTGATTAATTAATATTCAAATAACATACAAGCCTTAAACTACTTTTATTGGCCTCTCGACAAAACGCGGGCTCTACTATAACGTGAATTTATTCAAGTTCGCACACGGAATTCACCGAAACAAACAATGTCGCCCATGCTTCATGCCCGCTTTGCCTGCGTCCCTGCGCCCGCGCTGTCGCCGGGCATCACCAATTTTCACGTAAAAACATAGCTTCATATAAGTACATTAATGGGCCGAATGGATGCCAATGACTTCAAAAACACCCTGTATATCGGCGTGATTAGGGATCTTTTGAGTATATCTGGGAATGTACCTGTTTGCAGACACATATTAAATATATGTATAAGTGGCGGTATTATAAAATTTTTATGTTTTTTAATTAATTTATTAGGTATTTTATCAATTCCAACTGAGCACTCGGTCTTTAGGCTACATAATATAATCGTTTCTAGCTCTTTCCAGTCAGTGTCCAGCAGGACAAACGATTCGTTTTTACTTGTTTGAGGCATTATATTTGTAGTAATACTGTTGGTATTATTGTTAACCAATTTATTAGCCAAAGATCGACCTACGTTTACAAAATGAGAATTAATGAAGTCAACGGATTCTTTAGGTGAATTCGATAGGGACAGTAGTTCTTTCGGAATGTTTTTTTCTTTATGAGTATGTGTGATCTGTTTTATAGCAAAATACATTTTTTTATTATCATTACCTGCCTTATCTAACAAATTTTTTTCATATGATCTTTTAACGTTTTTTATAATTTTACAGCAGTAATTTCTGTATCTGGTATATGTTAATTTGAGTATCTCATTATTTGGCGCAGATTTTGATTTTTTATGTAACCTATCCCTATTTCTTATGCATCGAAGTAAGCCAGCCGTGATCCATGGTTTAAGTATTCTTTTTCTTCGAGCTAAGATTACGGTTTTTGTATTTTTATTTATTGCAGTCTCAATTTTTTTAACAAGGAATGTCATAGCAGAGTTCGGGTCTTTCATGTTATAAATTGAGGTTAGATCAATATTAGCTATATCAATGTCAAGTTGCGTGTGATCTATTTTGGTTATAGTATTATTGGTTATATCACGATTTATAATTTGTTTTATACTTGCGATGACAGTTTTATGGTCAGTAAGGGTTGTATGAACTACCGCGGTTAATGCTTCATATTTCGATTTTAACATTACATGATCTAGACATGTACCACTGGCAGCCCGAGTAACGAATGTGTGACCTGGGAAAAGACCATAAAAAGCAGTAAGATTAAGGTAGCGATCGCCATTAAAGTTTTTCTTTTCATTGTTGATTGCAATGTTTATATCTCCTACTAAAGTAATGTTTTTAAATTTTGATAGATTTTGCAGTACTCGGCCTAGCGAAGATAGAAATGGGTCAATATCTTTAAAAGACGGCGACCGATAGATAGCCACCACAGCATGATCCTGAGCAAGTTCTATGATGAGACAGGTAGCTTCATCAAAACTGGGCTCATAAACGTTCGCTACTAGGTCATTCTTAACGAAAATAACCACCCCATCGTTTTGGTTTAAATTGTTTTTTGTACTGTGCGAGTTGTAATTCGCAAGAACAGGAATGGTTCGCGTTGCGGATAACCAACATTCGGTGAGTACTAGTATGTCACAAGATACTTTAAGACTAGCGAGTATCGCTTCAAAGCCTGACATGTTGCAGTTTATGCTGCATATATTTTGCGTTAGAATAGAAAGGTTACCCTTTTCTGGTTTGATATAGGTACGTACATTTTCCGCGTCACATTCACATGCATTGGGCAGTGCTAGTAAATCTAGATCCTCATTTATATCGTTAACTGACATTGTGATAATAAGAGACAGTCATATTTAACCAAATCGCGGGTTTTTGTGTTATATAAAATTGTGGTTCATAAGACGAATACATATTCCTGCATAGAAATAGTTTATAACGATAATACCGTGTATTATTTTTTACTAGTGTTTTTGTGTTAGTTAAGTGTATAATAGTGTAACATTTTATGGCGGGTGAATAATCTGAGTGTATTTTAGTGTTTTGTTTTTGTGTCTTTGTTTGAGTTAGGTTTACATAAGAAATAGAAATGATATCACATAGATTTACCAAGCAATTATATTTAAACAATTTATGATAATAAAAAGATGTGTAATTTTTTTGTTGTGTTTTTGTGCAAGTTAAGTGTTTAATCATATAAAGTTTTAGTGTTGTTGTATAATCTGAGTGTATTGTAGTATTTTCTCTTTGTGTCTTTGCGTGAGTAATATTTATATAATAGACGAAAAAGATGTTAAGCTTTACCGAGTAATCAAAGTGTGCTCTAGCTTTCGCGTATATTAAGTATATACTTGTGACATGTTTTCGTGTTGTAAGATTTATGCTTTTGGCATGCAAGTAGATAAAAGATAAAATTATGACTAAATTTATAAAAAGATCGGATTTAAAAGTACAATTTAAACCATATAAAAACCATAATATGACGAGACGCAGTCACAGATCCGGATTCGACTGCAGACGCAACAAGTCAGCTTCTACATTAATTAGTCGGGCTGGGGCACCTTCACGCTTGCGAAGAAAGATCTTTCCACGGGACGTCCAACAATACGCGTAGCTATTTTTCTTACTAAACTCCCGTGCCAGGAAGTAAAGTCGTTTTGCATTCTGAGTTAAGGATTCGGCTATAAATACGGGTTTTGTTTGACTGTCCAGCAGCCCCAGGTCTCCGGTATTAAGCATGCTTTTTTTATTTTTCCGGTTGTAGTTTTTCACTGATGTAAGTAACTTTTCCTTTACAATAATCGAAGTAAAATCCACTATTATTGGTTTTTCTCCTTTTTTTGTGTTTACCCGGAAAACATCTCTAACCTGGGCTTCGACGACAGGCATCTTTATTGCCTCCCCAATCTTTTTTATGAGATTAACAAGATTTTCTTTTGTTTCTTCTTTTTGGACTGGTATGTTACGGATTTCCACACTAGCTTGTTTTTGAGTCCTCTCTAAGTGCCTTAGACTTTTTTATATTCCCCCAAGTGAGAGGGGTAATTCGAAATGTGCAACCTAGGGTGCACATTCCGGGTGCATTCCCATGCTACAAACTCCACCCTTTTGGGTGCAATTTATTTGAAAATGTAAGCCAACCTTTTCGCGATATATTATTTAACATTCTTTATTTCATCCTACTAATATTATAAATGCGAAAGTTTGTGAGGATGTTTGTAACTCTGCTTGTAAGTCTGTGCTGTGACCTGTGTAGCTGCATCTAGTAAATAAAATAACGCCCAACAGACTTCATTGAGTTTATTCTTGACTTCATCATCAAAGTAGATGACATGATATTTTTTTTTACATTATTCGTAGATTTTATAGTATTTGGAGCTCTCGCGAATTTTATTTATAGGTCGTACGTAAGGCAGCGACCTTGGTTCTACATAATGAACATTTTGAATGCTATATACCTACTTATTGTGAATGGTACAGATGGAGTGTGCATTGTATTGTATTATCAACTTAGCGCCGAAAGACATAAAGACGATAGTGAATTTGTTACTGCTGTTCACAAACTGCCTAATTAATCATTTGACTCGAATGCTGACTGTTAGTGTGGACCCACACAGTGGACCTAAACGAACCACAACCACACCACATCGCAGCGACAAAATGTGGTTACGTGTGAATAGTGTCGATGCAACTTTTTCCAGTTGCGTTGTGGTCTTGTGGCTGTGATGTGGATGTGGCCGGCCGCTACGTCGTCGCTGGTAGTTGCGTTGTGGTTGGTTTCACCCACGTGCTCGATAATGACTACAAAATGTGGTACGTGTGAAGTGTACTATTCATTTCCAATACGAAATGCGCCCCGCCCGCCCACGTGGTTGTGGTGTGGTTAATGTGGGTTCGTCCTTACAAATTGTGGTGTTACTAAACATCTTAATCGCTACTGCTCTAAACTACTGCTTTTTATAATGAACTAGCTGTCCGCCCGCGGCTTCGCCCGCGTGGACTACACGACGTTATCCCGCAGAAATGTGATATTTTCCGGAATAAAAAGTAGCCTATGTTCCTCTCCAGGCCACAAAGTATCTGTGTCCCAAATTTCAGCCAAATCCGTTGAGCCGTTTTGGCGTGATTGACTAACAAACATCCAAACATCTAAACTTTCACATTTATAATATTAGTAGGATAGGATAGTAGGATTGTTATATTTTGGATTCCCATCATTAAAAGAAAAGTTAGTACTTATCCTTTTGCTCTGAAACGAGTGGAGCCATATTAGGTTGAAATTAATGATAATAGAGCCATACTAAGTATGAAAGAAGATTACGATCCTTCGGAAATGTAATAATATTAAGTTTTTTTTATTATGCGCAACAGGGCCTTCATCACACCTGTTGTTAAGTGGTGATAAGGCTGAACGTGGAAGCGGAATACTCCCGGAATCCTCAATCACTGAGGAACTGGCTATCATATCTCTAACTGCCGGAGCACAATCGCTGAAAACACCATTGTTATGGCGTCAGATTTATAATAAGATGGTGGTAGCTAGCTAGCCGGTTTTCTATGTAAACTTAATACAAAAGCGACCACTACTGTTTTCAATACGTCTATTGTAACTTGTAGTTTATTTGTTAACCTTGGAACGGAACATACAAGTCGGCAGGAAGCATAGTCTGGTGACATGTGAATGAGCTACAATTTCTTAATTTGACCCGCCTAGCGCCTGGCTGGCGCGTGATTAGACACGCGACACGCATAATATGGCCGTAATTTTTACTGCCTCTCTCAGATTCTCACATCACTGCCGACATTATTTGTTAATCAAGTCATTAAAATTTTAAAACTTAGCGTTACGTCATCGTCACTGCACCACAGAATAAATAATGGCAAAAGTAAGTAGTAAGTAACTACACCATAGTAAGAAAAAGAAAAAGTGCATTTTATCAATCACGCCAAACGCAGCCGTCTTATAGGTACTGTCTGGTATACGTACTGGTCATAATTTCGAAGGTTGATAATCTCGCGAGGTAGATTCTAAACTAACTGGTTTCACAATCTTACGCTGATAAGTTGTAAAATTATTTTTATTTTATTTTTTATTATTTGATGATGATTTGGAAGACCACAGAACTTGGGACATTTATTTACATAAAATTCAATTTGCCATTAATTCTTCAGTTAATGAATCTACTCTCACCAGCATTTCTAGTATTCGGAAGAGAAATTGTTCCTTGTGGTTTAATTTACACTCAATCAGATACTGTCGAAGACACAGAACAGGGAAAGATTTTTTTAGTGGTCGAAGACTTGATTTTAGCCCTCGCCCTCGACATTTACGCCGAAAACCAGGGTTGAAAATAATCACGATTTTTTTATTTTAATCAAAAAAATCAGATTTTTAAAATAAATCGTGATTTTTTTGATTAATTTGATTTTTTGATTTTTATTAGATTATGCAATAATTACCCTAGTTTTTCTTATGGTCAACATTTTTATTTAGGAAGAATTGATGTACAGTACAACACCGCCAAAAAAGTAAGATCCAACCAACCAACCCGAAAAAACAATTTGAGTTTCGAGTGTAAATTTTGTTTGCCGAAATTTTTTTAATGTTGATTTTTATTGTGATAAATAACTTAGCTTGCACGTATCGTACATTATATTAACATTGTTTTCGAACATTATAGTTGATAAATAATTCCTCCCAGAGCGTTTAATAATATTTTTTTCAGATATTGATTCAAATCAGTGATTTTATTAAAAAAAACATGCAATAAAAATCGTGATTTAAATCAAATTGACAAATCATGCAACCCTGCCGAAAACATTGGAAACTTAATACTAATATTTTGTCAAGTTCAATCTCGTTTATTTTCCATCCATAAATAAACAAGCTATACCTATATTATCCTTTGTTCTCTGTATGCCTAAATCGTAATTAGTCTGAATCGCGTTTTGCCTAAACTTCATTCTTAAGTAGTTTTTGGCCTAAGTCGTTACTTGTCTAAAACATTAAACTGCCTATTTAGTAGACTGCCTATTTCGTTTTGCAATCCACCTTATTCGCCACGTGACTAAAACGCGTTTTGCCAAAAAACCATCGCAACTTTTCAATAAGGAAAAATCCATGTAAAGTCCTTTATCTCTTCACTGGCCACTTCCTTCCTTCCTTAATTCCTATACATTCCGAAATTTATTAAATTATGAAGTTTTTTTCTCATGCACGTCTAGTAAAAATATTTATGTTACTTATTTTAATTTTTAGTTTTTTGCATTCACTATGCAATTTTTGTTACTGAAAAATGGAAAATGAAGTATTTAGAAAAAATCGACCCGTCTCACAACTAGCACCGATGGGACTCGAACCCACGACCTTTCGCTTTCCGGGCGACTGCTCTAACCACTGAGCTACGGACGACGACTCCAAATACGACGAAATCTAAATACTTCATTTTCCATTTTTCTAATATAAAAATTGCATGTGAATGCAAAAAAACTAAAAATTAAAATAACGGGTCGATTTTTTCTAAATACTTCATTTTCCATTTTTCAATATTTATGTTGTTATATTCTAAGGTATTTTAGTCTGAAAGCGTTTGAAACAAAGCGTTTTAGGCCGAAAGCGTTGTAGCCCGATGGCGATATAGGCGAAATGAATTTTAGTCAAAAGGCGACATAGACTTAACGTTTCAGACATATGGAGAAAAAAAGGAATATTATACAAAAGACGCCAAAATTTTGAATTCGACCAAGGTGACACTGTCTGGAAACGTAATTACCCCATGAGTTCTATAGAAAAATACTTTTATGCAAAACCTTAAGCTTTCATGTGTTCATAGTCTGCCTAAGCACCTATAACCTCTTCTCCTTGTCTCCAGGCATATACTTCTCTGTGAAAGGGTACTGCAAGGTGCACTGGACGACGAGACGCAGCCGCCGCATCAACAACCGCACAACGTATTATACAGTCTACCATGACTCATATGAAGAGTATATCACTCTCAATATGTACCTCTTCGGCAGTAAGAATGGTGAGTGGAACCTCTTTCATCCTCGCCTAGGAACAAATATGCTTCACTGTGAAAGGGTTCTGCAAGCTGCATTGGACTTCGAGCCACAGCCGCCGCGTCACGACCGCACTGAGCATTATACCGCCAACCATGACTCATATGTAGATTATATCACTCTCAATATGTAACTCGTCGGCAGTAAGAATGGTAAGTGGAACATCTTTCATCCTCGCCTAGCACTAATAGAGGTCAGTGTCGCCTAAGAACAAATATACTTCAATTCAAAGGTTTCTGCAACGTGCACAGGGCGTTACGCCACATCCGCCGCGTCAACGACCGCACAACGTATTAGGTATACCGTCAACCATGACTCATATGAAGAGTATATCACTCTCAATATGTACCTACCTCGTCGGCAGTAAGAATGGTGAGTGGAACCTATTTCATTCTCGTCTAGGAACAAATATACTTCACTGTGAAAGGGTTCTGCAAGCTTCACTGGACGTCGCGCCTACAGTTGCAGTCGGGAATAATTCCGAATCTTTCCCGTGGAATACTTACGAAATATTCCGAAGTATTACGAAACATTCGGAATATTTCGATCGTCGAAAAATACGAGAGTAGGTAACGATAAAAAGGCAGCAATCGGTAAAAAGCACTAGAAAGCAGTTGACACTTATTTTAAAACACTTTCCTAGCTAGAAAAAAGTCAATCATAGTAAAAGTAAGTATGGATGGATAGATATCTTACTATCTAGGTAGGTACCTCTTAAATAAAATTTCTGTAGATGTTTTAAGTGTTGAAGAAAGTAGGTACCTCCCTACGTACGGTAGGTACCTACGTATTATTTTAGCAAATTTTTAATGTTCTTGGATTGCTTGAAACGGATGAAAACATATTTTTAATCTATGATATTAAGGTAAGCCGATGAGAATCGGCTTGTACCTATGTACCCTTCGCTACGCCACTGCTAGGTAGGTACAAACCTCGGCACCGAGAAGCCGTCTTCTATTAGAGTAGCAAGTGCCGAGGCTTATCATCACTTCACTATCACTAGGTAGGTAGGTACATAGTATAAAATAAAGTCGCTCTATGCATCTGTCTGTCTGTTTCTAAGCTTTCTTCTTTTAAACCACGCAACGGATTTTGATGCAGCTTTCACTGTCATTTAGAAAATTTAATTCCAACGGTTTATAAATACATACAAAACTGTTGAAATATATTTAAATACTGAACCCATTTCTATGATGAGGCTCTGTGCTTGTCACTTTTATACTCGCTGTGTAACTGTGCTCTTTACCGAACAGTAAACGGGTTGCAAATATCTATTATCTTTTAATTAATTCCCTCAGGTTATGGGTCGATAAATTATTATAATAGTTTTGTATTTACTGTTGTGATTGGAAGTACAAGTTTGCCAATTAGTAGTAATCCGCGATCGCAAGTATTTCATAATTTTTTTCGTCTCGACAAAATGGCCGTGTCAAATGTTCACATTGAAAAATTAGCCGGTCGGGAAAATTATTCAACATGGAAATTTGCGGTGAAATCTTACCTACAACTTGAAGATTTGTGGGAATGTGTCGATCCCGGCACCGCTGTCGATCTCAAGAAAGATATTAAGGCAAAGTCGAAAATCATTTTGTTGGTTGATCCAATAAACTACGTCCATATTGAAAATGCAAAGTCATCTCTAGAAGTATGGACAAACCTGCGAAATGCTTTCGAAGACTCCGGGCTATCAAGAAAGGTCGGCTTATTGCGGGATTTGATCAACACATCGTTAGATAGCTGCGCAAGTATTGAAGAATACGTAAATAAAATTATGAGTACTGCGTATAAATTACGAAACATCGGCTTCGAAGTTGGCGACGAGTGGCTGGGGACTCTCATGCTGGCCGGTTTATCCGATAATTATAAACCAATGATCATGGGCTTGGAAAGTTCCGGCATAAAAATTTCGTCAGACTTCATCAAGACAAAACTTTTACAGGAAGTGAAGGTTTCCGAGTCTTCTGCGTTCTTTACAAAGCACAAGAATACCTCTAATAACAATGCTAATAATAATGCCAAGCCTAAAGGAAAAGGACCGCGTTGCTTTAATTGTAATAAATATGGACACTTTAAAAACCAATGCACTGTGAAAAAATCTAATCATAATAGTTTTTCAGCAGTTTTTTCAGCTTACAGCAATGTAAATGGGAATGATTGGTATATTGACTCAGGCGCCACAATGCACATGACAAGAAAATCTGACTGGATGTATGATTTTGAGCCATCTCCGATTCAACAAATCAAGGTTGCGAATCACGAAGCTGTCTCCGTGCAAAATATGGGTAAAGTAAACCTTCAGACCAAGTTTTGTAAAGACGAGCGTCCAATACAGGTGAGAAATGTTTTATTTATTCCTGGGATAAGTGCAAACCTGTTATCGGTCAGTCAATTAACCAAGAATGGTTGTAAAGTGGAATTCACTGAAACAGGCTGTAATATTTATAATGCTGATAAGATTCTTATAGCAAATGCAACATTACACAATAACATGTATAGATTGAACACTGTTACCGGAAATGCATATGCTGTTTCATGTGAAAATAAGTCCGATATTATGACATGGCATAAGAGAATGGGGCATTTAAATTTTGCTGATGTAAAGAAGTTAGAAACATGTGCTGAGGGTATAACTATCACAGATAAAGCTATTAATATTGTTTGTATACCATGTTGTGAAGCAAAACAAACACGATTACCGTTTCCGCATTCTGGTTCGAGAGCAAAATCATTACTAGAAATAGTGCATACTGATCTTTGTGGTCCGATGGAGACACCATCTGCTGGTGGTGCGAAGTACTTCATAACCTTCATAGATGATTTTTCCCGTAAAGTATATGTATATTTTCTCAAGAACAAAATGGATATTAAGTCGGTGTTTGAAAAGTTTAAGAATGAAGTTGAAAATGAATTGGATAAGAAAATAAAGATAGTTAGAAGTGATAATGGAAAAGAATACTGTAACAAAATATTCTCTGATTTTTTAACAGCTTCCGGCATCAAGCATCAGACCTCCACTCCATACACTCCTGAGCAGAACGGGCTGGCAGAGCGTATGAATAGGACGCTGGTGGAACGTGCAAAATGTATGCTATTTGAAGCAAAGCTGTCGAAACAGTTGTGGGCTGAGGCGGTTACAGCTGCTGTCTATGTCATCAACCGTTCACCATCACGAGTTTTGGCTGAGGTAACTCCTTATGAAAAATGGTCTGGTAAAAAACCTAACATTTCACATTTAAAGATTTTTGGATCTAAGACTATGGTTCATATTCCAAAACAAAATCGTTTAAAATGGGATCGTAAATCCAGAGAGTTGGTGTTTGTGGGATACAGCGATAATACAAAAGGATACAGATTATATGATCCAATCAACAAGAAGATTATCATAAGTAGAGACGTGATATTTATTGAGAAATCTCATAACAATACTGTCAATATCACACAACCCATATCTATCCCACAAGTCGTTCAAATTCCTCTGAGCCAAGGAAATGATGAGTTAACATCTGTTGATGAAAACCCACAGGATGAGACTCCAGATGACACTTTGTCACCCCCGTGTACTGACACATCTAATGATAGTAGTGTGTTGAATAGAAGTGTTGATGAAACTTATTATCCTAGTACAAGTGATGACAATAGTATTGATGATTGTAATTTGAATCGCATCACGTTAAGATCTCATCAAAAGCACAATAATTTTATGTGTGTTCAACAGATTTCTGATCCATTGACTGTTGAAGAAGCTCTTTCTGGCAATGATGCTGAACAGTGGAAAGCAGCCATGGATGAAGAGTATCAGGCTTTACTAGAAAATAATACATGGGAAATTGTTACTCTTCCAGATAATAAACGTGCTATACCATGCAAATGGGTTTTCAAGAAGAAAACTAATGAACACGGAGATATACAAAGATATAAAGCACGGCTTGTGATTAAAGGTTGTTCACAAAAACCTGGAATAGATTACACTGAAGTATTTTCACCAGTTGTAAGATATGCTTCTTTGAGATATTTGATTGCTCTGACAGTTAAATTTGACTTAGACATTTGTCAAATGGATGCCGTTTCAGCGTTTCTTCAGGGTGACTTAGAGGAGGAGATTTATATGAAGCCACCACCTTTGTATGGAGATGGTTTGCGAGTATGTCGCCTAAGAAAATCACTGTATGGTCTGAAACAAGCAAGCAGAGTATGGAACAAAAAACTTAGTTCTGCACTTAAAGAAATTGGTCTATTACAGAACAGGTTAGATCCTTGTATATTTTACAAAATTGTTGACAATAACAACATGTTTTTCTTAGCAATATATGTTGATGATATGATTTTATTTACAAATAATATGGAATTAAAGCAACATGTTAAGGAAGAGATGCAAAAGCAATTTAAAATTAAGGACCTGGGTGATATAAAATATTGTATTGATATTCACGTGGAGAGAGACAGGGAAAAAGGTTTGATATATTTAGATCAGAAAAAATACATACAAGAAGTATTGACTAAATACGGCATGTCAGATTGCAAAAGTGTCAAAACTCCAATAGATGTCAATACAAAATTCGACGATGACAGTTCAGATATTTTGAATGAAATTCCTTATCAGGAAATAATTGGATGTTTGCTATATATTTCACAAATCACCAGGCCCGATATAAGTTTTGTTATAAACATGTTGAGCAAATATAATAATAAGCCTAGAATGTCACATTGGATAGCTCTGAAGCGAGTTATGCGTTATTTGAAAGGAAGTGAAAATTGTCGCCTCACTTTTAAACAAAATGCAGAAGAGAATATGACTCATGGTTTCTGTGATGCAGACTGGGCAAGTGCGCAAGATGATCGGCGTTCCTGCACTGGTTACACTTTTCTGTTTCAGGGAGGAACAATCAGCTGGAATTCCAAACGCCAGCCTACTGTTGCTTTGTCTACCACCGAAGCAGAGTACATGTCTTTGTCGTCTTTTGTACAAGAGGCTATGTGGCTAAAGCAATTTCAAGAATGTTTTTGGCCTTTATTGAAGAGTGAAGCTATGATCATCTACAGTGATAACCAAAGCTCGATAAAACTTTCGGGTTCAGACGGTCACCACTCTAGAACTAAACACATAGATGTGAGGCATCATTTTGTGCGTGACAAAGTTGTTGCAGGGGCCATAGCTGTGAAATATATACAGACAAATATGATGGTAGCTGATGCGCTTACCAAGGCAACAACATATCCTAAGCTGGCCTATTGTAGTTCTAAGATGGGGTTGATTTATATTTAATTAAGGGAGGATGTTGAAATATATTTAAATACTGAACCCATTTCTATGATGAGGCTCTGTGCTTGTCACTTTTATACTCGCTGTGTAACTGTGCTCTTTACCGAACAGTAAACGGGTTGCAAATATCTATTATCTTTTAATTAATTCCCTCAAAAACATTCTAATTACTTACGTATTTATGTACTTTATAGAGAAATTACATGTTTTTTGGTGAAGCCGTAACAAATCGATTTTTCGAGCGCTTACCTTGCGAACGCTGAACCTTTTGAGATGCATCAAAATAATTATTGTAAAGACCAACAAAAAAGTCCGCAACAGCGTCATAATAATATGTCTATCTCCTAAGGTTGACTCACAGTAACCATTTTCATCTTTAAGTAATTTAAAAATGTTACTTTATTTGCAAAGCTAATTTCTCCTATAATCGGTATTAATCGTTATCCAAATAAGTTACCTTGGCCATTTAATGTAGGTAAATCAAAATTGTCCTTTAACCCTATATTATTTAAATGAATACTTTATAAGTTATCACATTTAAAATGACTGTAACTGTCGAAACACCAACAAATTGTTCAAACGAAGCCGGGCCGGGTCGCTAGTAGGTACCTAATAAAGTAATAACAAAAATAAAAATTAGTTTTAGTGCTATGCTAACAGTACTTACCTACTTTTGTTGTTAATTTCGCCTTACATAGGTAAGGAATAAAATAAACATTCAAATTTTACTTACGCTAAATAACAACCAATTCAACATCAATCCATCACTGAGCAAATAAGTACTTCGTTTTTAAAGAAACAACGTTTACTTTATAAATTTTAATCGTAAATCGAATAATTGCGAATTATTCCGAAACATTATGAATCTTTCTCGGCGGGGACGGGGCGCGGGCGAAAACTTCTCCGGGGGGCCCGCCCGCCACTCCCCGCCCCGCCCGCCGCCGCGCCGAGCGCCACTAGACTAGAATTTATTCTGGCTCACTCATCTGTCTGTGGCGTCCGCCGCGGCTTGTGGCCGCGGCGCGCACGAGTTGTTCGTTCGTTCGTCCGATCGCCTCGGTCAGTCGGGTCGGACGGGCGGGACTCGGGCATACGATATTGTCTAGCAAGATTGACCTAAGATAAAAAGAATTGTCAATATTTTAATCAAATCTATTTTGAAAAATTCTGATGTAAAGAAACTTTCTGAGAAGTATTCCGTAATTATTCCGAATCTTTCAGAAGTTTTGCAACTGTAGCGCGCCACAGCCGCCGCGTCAACGATTGCACAGAGCATTACACCGTCTACCATGACTTATATGAAGAGTATATCACTCTCAATATGTACCTCGTCGGCAGTAAGAATGGTTAGCCTTTTTGTTACTCATCCGGGAACGAATCAAGCATATGTCACGCCATTAATTTAATAGTCAGCTAACGCTCGTATTTCCTTGCCTATCCTCGACACTTGAATATGCGTAAGTCTTTTATTTTATTTTGCAACATAAGTAACTCGATTTATATCTCAAGTAACCCCTTCTAAGAAATCTGTTTAAGTACTTATGCTGTTTTATTTTGAATCTCAGAAAGAAAGAATCTCAGAATTGCCTCTATCAGAAAGTTAGAAATCCGATCAACGGATCATTATGTTTAATTCGATTAAGGAATGTCTTAATTAGAGATGCGCCGAATGTAGGTTTAACCGAATATGAATGTTCGGCCCAATATTCGGTTCAAAATGTTTCGAACTGTATATCCAAAATGTAACTTGAAAAAATATGCCCAATGTACCGAATACAAATATTCGGCCGAACATTCGGTGCATCTCTAGCTTAATTTGATCAAGGAATAGTCCTAATTTGATCAAGGAATGTCTTAATTTGAACAAGAAAGTCTTAATTTGATCAAGGATTCAACCGCCTCTGTGGTCTAGTGGTTCATACCACGGATTTCAGACCCAGAGGTCCCGGGTTCGATTCCCAGTGGGGGTACTTATTGTATTCGGTTTGGTTGGTGGTAGGACTTGTTCTTAGTTCGCCTAGCTAGCTACCACCATCTTATCTAAGTCTGACGCCATAACAATAATGTTTTCAGCATTATTGTGTTCCGGCAGTTAAAGATAAGATAGCCAGTTCCTCAGTGATTGAAGATTCCGGGAGTAGTGCGCTTCCACCTTCAGCCTTATCACCACTTATCATCAGGTGTGATGAAGGCTAAGTGCTACCCCGTTGTGGATAAAAAAAAATAAAAAAAAGAATGTAAAAAAAAAGGTTTTGTAATTTGTTCACCGAGGTTACCTTGTTTCTAGCGGAGCACACGCTCAGCCCCGGCAAATACGAGTACCCGTTCAAGTTCCAGCTGCCCGTGACCTGCCCGTCCTCGTTCGAAGGCTCCGTAGGCCACGTGCGCTACGAGCTACGAGCCGTCATGGACATACCCTATGCCATTGATAAGGAGGTGGCCAGGGATATACGGGTGCTGGCGCCGTTGGACCTCAACGTGATCAACTGTAAGGTACCAGTCCCAGCTTACTTACGGCAAATACGAGTACCCGTTCAAGTTGCAGCTGCCTGCGACCTGCCCGTCCTCGTTCACCAGTTACGAGCCGTCATGGACATACCCTATGCCGTTGATAAGGAGGTGGCCAGGGATATACGGGTGCTGGCGCCGTTGGACCTCAACGTGATCAACTGTTAGGTAGCAGTCCCAGCTTACTTCCGGCAAATACGAGTACCCGTTCAAGTTGCAGCTGCCTGCGACCTGCCCGTCCTCGTTCACTAGTTACGAGCTGTCATGGACATAACCTATGCCATTGATAAGGAGGTGATCCGGGATATACGGGAGCTGGCGCCCTTGGACCTCAACGCGATCAACTGTAAGGTATCAGTCCCCAGGTTACTTACCATTTTTTTTTTGTTTATAGTGAGGGCAAATACAGTCTTTTCGTATACCGCTAACGGCATGTTGGACTCAGTTAGACAAGGCCTGTCTCTCGCCGCGGCCAGCCCTCCCGCCAAGCCTTAGGTTACTTACCTACTTGTTCATTTCGCCCATGTTTCAAAGCGGAAGTCTTTGTTACCTCAATTTTTAGTAAGTCCTCAGTTCTAACAGACCAAACCAATTAAAAGTCAATCATCATCATCAGCCATACGACGCCCACTGCTGAGCATAGGCCTCCCCCAAGGATCTTCCTCCACAGCAAACGGTCCTGCGCTGCCCGCATCCATGGGCTTCCTGCGACCTTGACCAGGGGGCTACCGGCTAAAAAATATGGATATGGGTATGGGCTTCAACTGTCATCTAAATTCCTTATTTTGATAGATTTTTGCTGCTTTGTTCTGTTGAACGTTGCTAGCTAGCTATCGTTATACCCGAAAACAAGGAACAGATAGTGGCTATTTTTTTAATAAAATTGACTTTAAAGTTCCAAAAATCGTATGAAGTTAATATCCTTAAAGTTACGCGGTTGCCCCCTAGATCTTCGGTCCACCTTGTAGGGGGCTTCCCCACTCAACGTCGTTCGGTATGCGGTCGCAATTCGAGAACCTTTCCGTCCCAACGGCCATCGGTTCTCCGCGCTATGTGTCCCGCCCACTGCCACTTCAACGATGCAATCCTTCGAGCGATGTCGATTGTTTTAGTTCTCCTGCGGATCTCTCTCTTCATTTCTGATTCGATCGAGCAGGGGAAACACCAAGCATCGCTCTCTCCTTTGCTCGCTGGGTGACCTTGAGCCTTGGATAAGCCCTGACCAGCTTTTCCTTCTTCTTCTCGTTACAAAGTTTTCCGCCGTGCTTGTGTACAGCAGCAGAACAGCCTAGGTAAACTGAATATATGACTGAGTTTGTGTTTATGCCCCAGCAGATGGGAGTAGGTAAGTATTTTGATGACGAAGCTATCCGTTTATAAGATAAATTATATTAGAAAAATACTAGTCTTACAAGAGGATCAGTTTGAACACTAATGTTAAAATGTCATTGTGAATGCAATAAAAATTAAATCATGGTTACTGTTTTACATCAGGACCCAGCGTCGTTCGAGTTCGACCAGACATATTGCTGTTGGTGCTGCACGTCCGGTGTTTCGGAGACGGTGGTGAAGATACCGGTGCGCGGGTACTGCCCCGGACAGGTCATACCCATTGAGGTCAGCTGCCGGAACCGGAGCACCGTCGAGATTGACTACATCAGCTTCAAAATCAAGAAGGTACTGTCTATTTTTTTTTATCCACATGCAAGGGTAGCACTTAAGGACTTAGCCCACTTATACCGCACCGCTTCCACCCAACCAATGTATGAGCAGTCAAATATGGACTTAATGTCGTGCTCTGTAGATGCACTTTAGCTTGCGGCAAGCTCGCTTACCGCGCGCTGTCTGCTATTGTATATTGTTACTGTAAAGTGTATCTACAGTGAACGATATTAAGTCCATATTTGGCTGGTCATACTTTGGTTGTGTGGGAGCGGTGCGGTTTATGTGGGCTATGACCTTTAGCCTTCATCTCGCCTGATGTTAGGTGGTGATAAGGCTGAAGGTGTAAGCGCAATACTCCCGGAATCCTCAATCACTGAGGAACTGGCTATCTTATCTGTAACTGCTGGAACACAATAATGCTAAAAACATCATTGTTATGGCGTCAGACTTAGATAAGATGATGGTAGCTAGCCAGGCGGACTAAGAACAAGTCCTACCACCAACCACACCGAATACAATCGAACCCGGGACCTCTTGGTCTGAACTCGGTGGTGTATACCACTAGACCACAGAGGCGGTTGAGGTCTATTCGGTCATTATCATCATTCATCATCATTTCGTCTTTATCCTAACCTAATTCGCATTTTAATCGCCTCAGTATGTACTTCTCTTTTCCTTCAGTTTACTCTATCGGCATTTTTTAACCATGAGCATCTGGATTGAGATATCCTTCTTTATTTTTTGTTAAAAAGTACATGTGTATTTAGTCAAAAATTGTCAAAACCCCTGACTGAAATCCAAAAATTTGTCACTCATAAGCTTCGATGTTGATCGAAGCTCGTAAGGGAAGAAAGATAAAGTCTGTTATGTGGATTTGGAACCGACATAAAATTTGAAATAATCCTTTTTTTTAATTATGTTATCCAATTTTGTGTTGATGTGTTATTGATTATTTAATTTAAAATGTGTATTATTGCAAAAGTGTGTTAAAATCAATTTTAAACTAATACTCTTTTTAGAGTCGAACATACTGAACTTATTATTATTAATATTGTACTTAACTGTAACAAACTACTTATATTCTTGAGAAATAAATCATTCTTATTCTTTTAGGAAGTGTTGTACCGCGCAGAGCATGAGCCGGACCAGAAGAGCGAAGAGAGTGTCGTCCTAGAGATGAAAAAGGGCCCCGTCGCGCCGCACACGGATCGACTCTGGCAAATCGACATGACAGTGCCAGACATGGATGTGCACAACATGGTTCTATGCTCATTTATCGATATCAAGTACAATTTCAAAGTAAGAAGCTAATATTTATGATAAGTACATTTGTTTTTTTTTTTGTTAAACTCAAAAACTATTGGGCCAATTTTAAATATTCTTTCGCCGTTTTGAAGCTTTATTCTTCCCCATTCACATAAGCTACATTTGATCCTTATATTCCTACGGGAGCGGGTACCACGCGGGTTAAACCGTGCGGAACCCCTAGTTGGATAATAAGGGGCCTCATCCCGCCGCATACCGATCGACTCTGGCAAGTCGACATGACAGTGCCAGACATGGACGTGCACAACATGAACACATGCTCATTTATCGATATCAAGTACAATTTCAAAGTAAGAAGCTAATATTTATGATACATTTGTTTTTTTTGTTTGCAATGGATAAACTCAAAAACTATTGGGCCATTTTGAAGCTTTATTCTTCCCGAGTTACATAAGCTACATTTGATCCTTATATTCCCACGGGAACGGGGACTAAACCCCTGGTTCGATATTAAGAAGGGCCTCGTCCCACCGCACACCGACCGCCTCTGGCAAGTCGACATGACAGTGCCAGACATGGACGTGCAAAACATGGATACTCTCCTTTATCGATATCAAGTACAATTTCAAAGTAAGAAGCTAATGCCGATATTTCACGGTTCAACCAAATTGATTCACTTTGGTTGAAAGACGCAGAAGTGAAAGCACTGCTGTTTACACGTATCTTAAAAGTGAACTATCTAAATTATAAAGAAAACCAATCGATTCGCATTGCTTGAAAATTTCTACCAATCAAGAAGCACATTGATAATGAACATCTAGTGAATCATTCAATTCTTATGTTTACACGTTCAACTTTCGTTCAATTGCATTGAACGTTGAACGCAAAAGTGAAAATATTGAGCAAGCTCAATTCTTTTAACGCGATTGAATGTGGTTGATCTTTGCCATTGAATGACTCACTTTTACGTTTTATTGTTTAAATTGGTTGCTTCATCCGAATTGAAAGGCAGAAGTGAACCGTATAATACTGCCATAATATTTATGATACTTACATTTGTTTTTTTTTGTTTGCAATGGATAAACTCAAAAACTATTGGGCCAATTTTAAAAATTCTTTCGCCGTTTTGAAGCTTTGTTCTTCCCCATTCACATAAGCTACATTTGATCCTTATATTCCCACTGGAACGGGGACCACGCGGGTTAAACCGCGCGGAACCCCTAGTGGGATAATATAATAAGTACAATTTCAAAGTAAGAAGCTAATATTTATGATAGGCTAGCTTTCCACCCGCGGCTTCGTCCGCGTGGACTACACGACGTTATCCCGCGGGAACCTAATATTTTCCGGGATAGAAAGTAACTTTTGTCACTCTTCAGCTCCCAAGCTACCCCTATACCAAAAAGCACGTCGGTCGATCCGTTGCTCCGTTTTGATATGAAATACGGATAAACGATTTACGTCAAATGTTTGATAGCTGGTTTGTATGGGAAAAGAAAAGTGTGGTTTTTACTATTTTCCACGCTTTTTTTATTTTATTTTAACACTTTGACAGCCGATCACGACCAGTAAGCCTAGCATGACCACCCAAAACGTGATATGTAGCGCATGATAGAGCGACTTATCGACATACAAACGACAAAACCCATAGTCTTTTTGACATTTAAACCGGATAACTTATATCATATCGAAGTCGAGGTCGGTATGCTCTTTATTCTCTCATACGCCGATCAGATTTCATAGATTTTTACTAAAATCAGTACGATATAACGTGATTGGCTTTTATTGCAATGTGTATTGTTTAGATGCATTCTTTAGCTACACATACATTTGCGTAGCATGAAGCAGGGCCCAAGGGGGGGAAATTTGGATGGGGAAATCGATGGCAAGCTTATTGTTTTTGGCACTTATATCTAAGTTATATCTAGGTTTTGAATGATTTCTGTTGGCTCACTGGTTGCGCGTAATAAAATGGCCGGCTGTCAAAGTGTTAATTTCGGTCCAATAACTGTTACATATTAATGTACATTCCGTAGGTCACAGTATCACCGAGCGGATGTCACACAGACGACGACGACTCTTGCCAGTTATACTTCGGCACTGTCCCACTACTGGGCTTCTCCAACCTACCGGGAACTGGACCAGACCAAACACAACAGACAAACATGTATCCCCCCGCTTACCCCCCCTTCCCTCAACCCATCATCAATCAACCGGTTTCCGTAAACCAGTCTTACCAACCGAACTCGCCGTTCCCGCCTAACCCTTACCCCAACAACTCAGCTTACCCCTCTCCTTACCCTAACCATTCTCCTTACCCAAATAACCCGTCTCCTAACCCTCCTCATCTGTCTCCTTATCCCAACAATGCGCCTTATCCAAGCAACCTATCTCCTTACCCACCGCATTCGTCTCCTTACCCCCCTAACAACGCACCTTATCCAAACGAACCATCTAACCCACAGAATTTGTCTCCTTATCCCCCGAACAATGCGCCTTATCCTAACGACCCATCTCCGAATCCACCGCATTTGTCTCCTTATCCGCCAAAGAACCCTTCGCCGGTTCCATCTCCTCGGCCTAACAGATCTCCTTACCCCATACCTAAAAACGCTGAAATCATGTCTCCTTACCCGAGCAACACGCCTTACCCAAACAGTTCTCCTCACCACACATCTAAAAACGCTGAAACCCAGCAGTCATCGTCTCCTTACCCCGGCGCTAACCCGCCATACCCGAGCAACAATTCACCTTACCCCAGTAACAACTCGCCTTACCCTGGCCCTAACCCGCCTTACCCGATTACAAGCCCTGGGAAAAGCGCACCCTACCCGACAGAAGACAAACGCGGCCTTGGCATGCCAGGGCATGGAAGTTCTCCCAATGTTCCGCTTCTGCCTCCTGGATCAGTGCCGTATCCGATTGGGGTAAGTGGAACTGTTACATATTGAAAAATGGAAAATAAAGTATTTTGAAAAAAAAATCCATCCAACTTCATTTTCCATTTTTAATTAATAAAAATTGCATTGTGAATGCAAAAAAGTAAAAATTTAAATAACTGTTACTCTAATTCAGGAAAACTAGCAAATAAAACTAATATTTCTCACAATTAGTACCTAACCACTAGCCTACTGCCCGCAGCTTCGCCCGCGTGGACTACACGATGTTATCTCGCGGGAATTTGATATTTTTCCAGGATAAAAAGTATCCTATGTTCCTTTCCAGGCAACAAAGTATCAGTGTCCTAAAGGAGATCAGTCAAATTGGGCCAAAAAAGTAAAAGTGCCGGCCAACGAAAATAAATTGCAAATTACTATGTAAACAGTGTAACGATCATTTTTTGTTATGACGTCAGCAGTGTACGATTAGCGGCCAAGCAGTTATTCAAGTTTGAAAATGTAATTTTTTCTTCATTTTCAAACTTGAATATAGCTTGGCCAAAGTGCAACCAACAAAAAAAAATTGCAGATTACTATTGTAAATAGTGTAACGATCATTTTTTGTTATGACGTCAACAGTGTACGTTTAGCGGCCAAGCAGTTATTGAAGTTTGAAAATGACATTTTTTTCTTCATTTTCAAACTTGAATACAGCTTGGCCAAAGTGCGGCCAACAAAAAAAATTTGCAGATTACTATTGTAAATAGTGTAACGATAATTTTTTGTTATGACGTCAACAGTGTACGATTAGAGGCCAAGCAGTTATTCAAGTTTGAAAATGACATTTTTTTCTCTTTATTTTCAAACTTGAATACAGCTTGGCCAAAGTCACTTTGTGTTGTAGTCAATATCTATTTTAGGGAGACATATTTCCTTATTCTGGCTCTGTAGTGTACTAGACCTTAGTTAAAGTTACTATTTAGCGAAAAGTATTGCATTATTGTTTAGTCGATTCACGTACCCAGCAGGTGGGACGTTCGTAGGTCAGTTATAATGCTGACGAGGAACTGATCTCAATGTAATAACTGATATTCTGATAAACGATTACACTTTACGTGGTGAGTCAATCCGTTTTGCGATCGTATTTATACCAAAAATAATGACATTTTCAAACTTGAATAACTGCTTGGCCGCTAATCGTACACTGTTGACGCCATAAAAAAAGATGATCGTTACACTGTTTACAATAGTAATGTGCAATTTTTTTTCGTTGGCCGCACTTTGGCCAATCTGTATTCAAGTTTGAAAATAAAGAGAAAAAAAATGTTATTTTCAAACTTGAATAACTGCTTGGCCGCTAATCGTACACTGTTGACGCCATAACAAAAGATGATCGTTACACTATTTACAATAGTAATGTGCAATTTTTTTTCGTTGGCGCACTTTGGCCAAGCTGTATTCAAGTTTGAAAATAAAAAGAAAAAAAATATACATTTTCAAACTTGAATAACTGCTTGGCCGCTAATCGTACACTGTTGACGCCATAACAAAAAATGATCGCTACACTGTTTACAATAGTAATATGCAATTTTTTTTCGTTGGCCGATACTTTTACTTTTTTGGTCCAAACATGTATGAAGCGTGACTGATCTCCTTTCAGCCAATGATTGAGCAAGAAACATCTAAACTTTCATATCTTGATATAGATAAGAAATATCTGTGTTACAGTCATTCATCAGCCGGCCTAGCATGAGCGGCTTATTACACGCGATATAGCACGTCATGCTGTCTTGCTTACCCCACTAAGGTGTAAGCAAGACAGCATGACGTGCTATATCATATCGCATGTTATAGGCGGCTCCATTAGGCGGCCCTCGATTAACCAATGTGATATAGACTGAATACACTGTGCTTTTTTTGTACTACGTTTTTTTCCAATAGCGGTGCTAGTTTGCAGACTGCACGTTCTTAAGTGTATTTCATATTGCTTCTTTTTACAAGCTTTTTATTACAACTTGCCATGTTAGTTAGTTAGTTAGTGGGGGATAAATCTTGCAAGCTTAATTTGACCCACTTCCCAGTGTCCGATGGAGCTGAAATTTTGTATACCGGTTTGGTTTAGATGGCAATACAATATTAAAGTACAGTCAGCAAAAAAGGTTGTCATGAAAATGATTTATTTACAAAAAAAACTTGCCATGTTAGTTAGTTAGTATGTTAGTGGGGGACAAATCTTGCAAGCTTAATTTGACCCACTTCCCAGTGTCCGATGGAGCTGAAATTTTGTATACAGGTTTGGTTCAGATGACAATACAATATTAAAGTACAGTCAGCAAAAAAGGTTGTCATAAATTTTTTTTTTTACTTTTATTATAATATACCTACATCATGTCCCCAAATCGGTCGTCAAGATACATAATTGATTGATTAACTGTGTTTCTTGTTGCAGCCGTCTGTGGGCCGCATCAGTCCGTTCGCGGGCGCCAGCGCGCCAAACATCGCCACGCCCACGCCTGATAACGAACAAAGTGAGTATCATTTTATACTGAAAAGCAGTCAAATAACACTAAGTTGATTCGTTTATTCAATAGGTATATTCCGTGGTAGATTCAATCATCTATACAAATCTATACTAATATTATAAAGAGGAAAGATTTGATTGTTTGCATCGAATAGGCTGCGAAACGACTGGACCGATTTCAAAAATTCTTTCACCATTAGTAAGCTACATTCTTTCTGAGTGACTTAAGCTGTATTTTATCCCGATATATCCTCGGAAACGGGTACTACGCGAGTAAAACCGCGAGGATCCGCTAGTTTTATTATATTTTCTTCGAAGATTTTATGGTATAATTTGCATCTTAAGAAAAATAACTACTGAGAACTTTGTTGTAACAGATTAAACAATAGGCACTTGCATTATCTAACCCAAATGTCTTGTTTTCAGAAAAACCATTTGATGATGATCATAGCAACTCCCCCTTCAACCCTGCATTCATGGAAGGCAAGAAAGAAACGCCCGGAGACAAATAACAGAAGATACTATTGCATCTAAACAGGTACAACTCTATGGTAACGGGATAAGGTCCAATTTTGTAGACCTTCGAGAACGG
Source organism: Crambus lathoniellus (assembly GCA_949710035.1). Lineage (NCBI taxonomy): Eukaryota > Metazoa > Arthropoda > Insecta > Lepidoptera > Crambidae > Crambus > Crambus lathoniellus. The sequence goes on along the minus strand of OX453309.1, from coordinate 27,712,375 downwards.
ATCTGCTATGGAATTGCGTAAAGTCAATCGTATTCATTGGACAGTTCATATTGTATTATAATAAATGTCATTCCATACAAATCGCAGCCGATTGAATACGATATGAACTGTCAAATTAATACGATTAGCTTACGCAATTGCCCCCCTGATCGGATATGGAGCTAGATTTCAAAACTTATATTTAAGTCTTATTAGGCCGAGGCCTCACTGGTACTGCGACGACGACATGAACAAATAAATTTCGCTTGTCGTTTCTGCATTACAGCTACCGACATAATGTTTATAAGAGTTCGTTTTCACGAAAGGGCATGGGCAAAGTTGTATGGGACCCGTCCCCCCCTCCAACATACCTTTTATGTGTGTCGACAATTTTAAACGTATCTATGAAGAGATTAATAGCTATATTCAATGTCAAAATCAAATACTTTTTTAGTAACTTTGGTGTTACTTTTGTAATAAGTAAATAACAATATTAAAATAATATTTTCCCAGAATTCCCACACATTTGAGGGATGTCACCATAGTAAAAAGTTGTCACTAAATATCTTTCACCTGAGATACATGTCAAATCTGTTGGTCGGAAATGGGTTTTGGGGGACGTTTTGTCCCATCGTCCTTTGTCTTCGCGTCGCAGTCGCCTTAAGGTCATAGCTCACATATACCGCACCGATCCGACCCAACCAAAGTATGAGCAGCCAAATATGTACTTAATATCGTTCACTGTAGATGCAGTTTACAGTAACAATATACAATAGCAGACAGCGCGCGGTAAGCGAGCCTACCGCAAGCTAAAGTGCGTCTACAGAGCACGACATTAAGTCTATATTTGACTGCTCATACATTGGTTGGGTGGGAGCGGTGCGGTATAAATGGGCTATGACCTCTAGGGCTCGTTCAATGAGAGGCGGCGCGGACAAATTGTGCTATCATTGAAGATCTATAACTACTAATGACAGCACTGTTGGAATCACTTTTTCAAACGCATTTAGTATGGAATTGTGTATCTAAGGTTTATATGATCGAAGTATCATTGCGCGCTCGCAACAGACGTCTAATTAAATAAGTCAATGTGACGCACCAACTGATGCACAATTAAAGGACCGGATTGGTTTTTTCCATTTTTTTTAAATGTTTTTAGAATTATCAGTAACACACAGATATTTATTTTCAAATATTAGACTAAACTATGTCATATTGTATTCAAAGAAAACAAACACAAGGTAAATGTTGTAAATTGATATAGTAATAGAATTTAATACTAAAATCTTGACATTTATGTACTTATGATAAAAGTACTTAGAAGAAATGGCGTCATGTTCGTGCTACGGTGACGCCATCTACAACTTTATATTCCTAAGTTCAAGTACAAGTGCCACAATCTTTTCTGTTCCGGTGGCCAAAATGTGAAACTAACTAATGTGAAATTAACGTGTAAAGTTGATGTCCAACCATAGCGCTGCTAGCGGCTGAAGGTCTTAGAAGTCAGGGCCGGTTAAATTGCTACAAAAAAAAAGAAAAACGTACATAGCGCCGCTGTCAACGGAACAGAAAAGATTGTGGCACTGTACAGTTACTGGTAAATGTCGGTTGTATGTAATGTTAATGTTTCAGTATACATAACATATTCACATATCGCTGGTTTGCGAGAATAGCGACGAGAATGGCCTTTTTCACAGCCTTCTCTATCGTCTTCTACAAGCCATGCTATGAAGCGGAACGACAACATTGCTGTGAACCGGTTTACTCCTCTGAGTACTAAATCCTATGGAGGTGGCATACCTAAGTAAAGTGAGGCATACCTACACATGCCGAGAAACAAAAATGGCGACCGGTCACCGGCCTCAATCATGCATTACTATGACCACACTATGACGTCACGTTTTAATGTTGCCAAAAATAGGTCGAATAAATATATTGCTGTCTCTTTTTACATGGAGTATTGGAGATAAGATAGAACAAGATGGCTGTTTATGAGCACAATGTCGATTTAGCTCATATTTTTATAACGGATAGTTTATATACTTAGAACAATATGCCATCTCCATAGGATTCAGTACTCGAGGTTTACTCGCTGTTTACCTGTCAAACGATGTCAAATAGGTTCACTTAAAACTAGAAATGCAACGTTGCCAACTTTATGCGCATGGCTTGTAGAAGACGATAGAGATGGCTCTGCCTTTTTTAATTTCTACGCTTCGAGTGTTTTGTCTCAAATGAATAATGACGCTGTCACTTTCTAACGAACGCTGGCGCGAAATTGGCGTTGTGTACTTGTGTCTGTTCCCGATAAAATATCAATGATTTATGATTGTTTGGCATACAGAATTCAATTTGACAGAATTTTGAATTACGATATTCTCGCAAACCAGCGATATATATATATCAGAAAAATTAATACTGAAGGTAGCCTAACATGACCCGACATCCACAAAACGTGATATAATAATATATCGCATGATATAGCGTTTTATCGACACTCAAACATCAAATCCTATTGTCTTTTGACAGTTAAACACGATACACCGCTATATATATTTTATCATATCGCGTTTTGTTGGTCATGCATGACGGGCAGCACGGATAATGAAAAAAAACGATATGTGCGTTATTTGTCCCAGATATATTTATAACTACATCACAATAATTTTTTTTAATCTACTACGGGGTAGCACGCACTTAGCCTTCATCACACCTGATGTTAAGTGGTGATAAGGCTGAAGGTGGAAGCGCACTACTCCCGGAATCCTCACTGAGGAACTGGCTATCTTATCTTTAACTGCCGGAACACAATAATGCTGAAAACATCATTGTTATGGCGTCAGACTTAGATAAGATGGTGGTAGTGGTGGTAGCTAGCCAGGCATTTATTATTCATTGTTATTTGTTTACGATACGTAAAAGTTAATAATAACGAAATCGAGTCTGTTTTAAAAACTTTATACCTACCTACATACTTCTTGTTTTTATAATATTTTACAAAATGCTAAAATTTTATTATTACACTTTACAAAACGCGTATTTTATAAGCTTGTTAGTTTAAGTGCAATGTTATACAATTATATAATTATTTTATTACGTAGACTGGAGACACCTATCTTACTTATATAATATTTTACAAAATGCTAAATATTATTACACTTTACAAAACGCGTATTTAATAAGCTTGTTAGTTTAAGTGCAATGTTATATGTACAATTAAACAGTTATTTAATACGTAGACTGGAGACACATATATTTTATGAATGACTTTTCAATAAATGGAAAAGGGAAAGAAACGTTAAAAATATTTTCTAGCAGAGGAGCTAAACAAAAATAAAACTACAATAAATTTTGGATTTTCTCCAATATGATGAATAAAATGATGGATATATTGAGGGTTGCCAGAATGGAACAGGTTAAAAATGAAGTTGTTGATCTCTAAATAATCAATAATTATATTTTAAAGATAATTTACCATAGTTGTTACCACACTCAGTTGCCTTATAAAGTGCCATTTTGAATGAAATAATTATACTAAAAATGTGATAATAGTAACTGCCATAAACTTGAAAGTTGGCATAATACCGAAAACTATTGAAGCATCTAACACCCGTTTTTTACAGTACAATATTTTCACATAAATAATACTTGTATACATACTATTTCTGTGTAATGTACATTTTTAATAGTTACTAAGTCGCTTCCAATATAATGGTGTTATTATAATAAATAATAAGCTATGAAGTTTTTTTTAATAAATATGTTTTATACCTATAAAATTATAAATGTACTAGTCTTGTGATAAGAAACGCTTCTTGTATTGTTATAGTAACGGACATAGTTAAATATAATATACACTTATATAAACAAGTTTATAACTATGTCCGTTTGTGCTACTTCATTGTGTTGTTAGTCATCTTTAGGTACAATACATATTTTATGCTAAGTTTTTACGAGGCACATGTAAACTACTTACGTAAGTATACGTACGTATATAATTACGTAAGTATACGTACGTATACTTACGTAAGTAGTTTACATGTGCCTCGTAAAAACTTAGCATAAAATATGTATTGTACCTAAAGATGACTAACAACACAATGAAGTAGCACAAATGTCTTAAAAATACCTCTACATATGAGATCAATTTGGTACGTAGGCTATTCGTGCCCTTAAGTCGAATTTTCGCATAGGTACTTAGATTAATTATTTGTCTTTGTCTTGTAATTTAATGTATTAAAAGTCGTCAAAACTCTTGTTTTGTCTGTCTATGTGAGATCTTATGTCAGTCATACGAACTAGGTGTTATTCTTGATCGAAGGTCATACGGTGTTAAGCTTCGTTCAAATTGAGGCGAATTGCATGGACGTGTTCATATTGGCGCGAGTAGTCGCACGTACTGCAGCTAAATATACGCGGGATACTTTGATGATAAGTGTGAAACTCTCCAAATTCTTTGCGTTGAGTACTCAGCTCATGAACCTATTTTCTTCTTTTCTTCCTCACATCTTGAGATTCTTCTTCAGTTAATGCTAGTAACAACATAATCTTAGTTTCGATATCTAAGGACATGTTTTGCTATTGAAAAACCAAAAATAATGACGCGCGGGATTCGCCTCAATTAGGAGGGCTAAGCGAGCGAGCGAATCGCGCAGATTCCCGTCCCGCATCCCGCGCGGGATTCGCCTCAATTTGAACGGAGCTTTATTGTTGATCGAAGCATACTTACACCACAAAATTTTAATTAGTACAAAGATTTTAGGGGATGATAGTGTCCTTTATCTTTGTACAAATCTATATAAATCTTAGTACTTACTTATTAAAATTTAGTGGTGTAGAGATGTAGCTATAATAAATTATTGTACAAGACAAGATACATAAGTTACTACAGGCAGAGTATTTACAATTTAGCATTTATAATGGTGGATCTACACTGTCCGTACCGCACCGGTCTGGCCTCTTTCTCTCTCTTCTCTGGTGGCTATGCTTAAAGGCATGTGTGGATCTATCATAACATAAGACTCGATAAATAACTGTAGCTTAATAATAACTGCGAATACCTCAATAGTAACATACTAGAGTTCCATAAACATTACATATTTTATATTAATGATATTTAGGAATTTAGTTCAGTAAGAGCTTAACTTGTACTTGGAAATTCACTTGTTACAATAGCTAAGAGATTTTTAAAACTACTACTACCTCAGTACGATAAAAATCAACGTGTATTTTAATGGCTTCAAACTTAAATCCGTCGTGACTGTTTAAACGTCGGTTAATTGAAAAAAATTGAACTCTATGTCTCGTTAATAATATTCAATACAGATGTACATTAAGTGTAATTAAAAAAGGGAAAAACGTACAACTCTTTAGAATAGTGAGGAAAATCGATTGCGCGCTTGTTATATTTTTAAGGTTTATTCTTACTATATTTACTAAAGCACTATACATTATAAGAATCGGAAGTTGTATCGAGATCAAATATTAAAAGTTAAGGATGTTTTATGATTTTGTGTTTATGTTATAAATTTTATATAATTTGTTAAAAGCACATACGCACATATTACAAATATATTGTTGAGATTCGATCTATATTACCTATAAGATTTTAAACTTTCGCGTTCCATTATAATTTATAAACGAGAGTAACGGGACTCAACGCGACATGTACTAAGTAGTACATAAGCACAAGCAGACTGCTTGTGACCACGGCTGTAGCAACACAGCCAAAGAGCTTAGACTAAATACTGAGGTAACTGGAGATAGTAGTACTAACACTTTTTTGTGGCACTGTGGCTGTCTTCTCACCTACACTTTGAAACAAAACGTAAGGTCATATGAGACAACAGAAAGCCACTACGTACTAAATGCTTCGATCAACAATAACACCTAGTTCTAGATACATACTTGGAGTGACAGATATGTCCAAGCCTCATAAGCCCACTTGAGAGTATAATTATAAGTAGATTATTTTGACAGTGTCAATAATACTAAGGTATTTCAAACTTGGAACGCTTCTTGTCATTTATAATGTAAGATCGTAACATTCGTAACCTTTTTTCTCCGTTTGAAAAAAAGTCAGTCTGGCCATATAAAGTTTTCATTTAGTTCGTGAGACTTCATCTAGTACTATTGTTGATCGAATACTAAATGTCAAATTTGCTGGGTACACTTTTTTATTTAGGCTGAAAACTCCAGTTTATGGTTGAAACTCCTTGAACACAGCCGAAACGTCAAGCGGCTTGTGACCACGGCTGTAGCAACACAGCCGAAACGTCCAGCTGTAAATACATTATGTTCTACGTATTAAATGTCGCGTTGAGTCCCGTTACTCTTGTTTATATTAAAGGTACTAGTTTGTTTTTAGATGGTTTAACGCATTACATAAAAATAAACTTAGTTATGATTTTAGTAAGAAGTTGACTTTAATGCAATATTGTCAGGTAAATAAATAATTATGCAAAACACAAAACAGTCTGCTAAAATATATATCATGTTTTCTTCTATTTATACATATTATTATACAGTTATATTATACTGTGTTATTTTTTGATTATATTTTGCTATTTTTATTGAATAAACGACCTAATTCACCATTATGACTTTTTTTGGCCGTTGGCCAAGTATAAACACAATATTAGAGCGCAGCTGCCAGACATTATTTTCTGGATTATTCCACTTATCCCCATCGACTTGCCCCATCAATGGGGGATTGTGAACTTTTCTTCCACAAATCCCCATTCAGTACTAAACAAATTGACAATGGGGATTTGTGGACAAAAACAGTTCACACAACCCCATCAGTTGAAAATAAAAAACGATTTATTATAATAATTAGATAAACAATAATGTTAATTACTTAAATTGATGTTTGCTGCTGTGTATGCATTTAAAAACATTTTAAATAATAAAATGAATAAATATATTTTGACACTCACGTCAATTATATCCAAATTTATTTCATGTAATTTACACGTTGTCTGGAAATTGTGCTTTAAATAATAAAATAAAATCATGGATACTAGACAACGGACGTTTTTAATTATAATAGAAGTATAAATTTTTGAAAATATACTTAACCCGGCGTCATGGGGGTGGAAAATTGTAACATGGACGTGGGGGTTGGGTCATTATTACCCATGTAGATACTGTTATAAGTCAGTATATATTTAAGAATATAGTAAATATTTGTTTTGGGCCTCATTTTAATTTTATTAAGGCTATAAAACACAGAAAAAATAAAATGAAGACACTTTTTACTATAGGAAACAAGGCTTTGAAACAAATACTCTAAAAATCAATAAAGTTTGCTTCATCTAGCTAAATCCAAGTTATTTCTATAATAACCAGTCTTTGAATTTTTTAAGTGTTACTTTTATATTATATTCTTATATGAAATACATTAAATAATATTATATAAATAGTAATAAAGGTATTCTTTTATTTTATCATACAATGCATATGTCGCAGGGATTTTGTCAAAGTCGTGATATTATAATTCCACTAGTGAAATTATAATTTCGCGTGATATTATGAATAATAGACATTACGAGACAGTATGCACACGGCTGTGAGCCTCGGAAGTCATATAGAACACGTGATAGCTTAGAAATTTAAGGCAATCGCGAAGCGCAGCGAAGCGATCGCCTTAAATTTCGTGGTTATTTTTTTTGTATCAATACAACTTATGGATTGTTTCATTGTCTATTCATAATTTAAGTAGTGGAATTATAATATCACGCGAAATTATAATTTCTCTAGTGGAATTATAATATCACGGCTTTGATAAAATCCCTGCGCCACATACATACATATCAGTATACATAAAATTATTTTAATTTTTAGTTTTTTGCATTCACAATGCAATTTTTATTATTGAAAAATGGAAAATGAAGTAATTTAGAAAAAATCGACCGGTTGTGAGACGGGTCGATTTTTTTTCTGTACGAAACAGTTACTCCATGTAACTAATTTAATGGAAAATGGAAAATGAAGTATTTAGAAAAATCGACCCGTCTCACAACCAGCTCTGATGGGACTCGAATCCACGACCTTTCGCTTTCCGGGCGACTGCTCTAACCACTGAGCTACGGAGTCGTTACGGGAAGCGTCGAATTTATCCAATACTTCTTACACGCTGTATAGTCAGCGTTATTTTCATCAATGTGGAGATATTACTACCCTCACACGCGAAAGAAATACCTTTCCAGGTATTTGGCAATCGCTAAAGATGAAATTACTATTGCAAGTTATTTTAATTTTTAGTTTTTTGCATTCACAATGCAATTTTTATTATTGAAAAATGGAAAATGAAGTATTTAGAAAAAATCGACCCGTCTCACAACCAGCTCCGATGGGACTCGAACCCACGACCTTTCGCTTTCCGGGCGACTGCTCTAACCACTGAGCTGTCGCCCGGAAAGCGAAAGGTCGTGGGTTCGAGTCCCATCGGAGCTGGTTGTGAGACGGGTCGATTTTTCTAAATACTTCATTTTCCATTTTCCATTAAATTAGTTACATGGAGTAACTGTTTCGTACAGAAATTGTGGTACTTATTGTCATTACCTTAAGATCAGTATTTCAAAGTGTCGCTACTTTATTTATGACATATTGTTACGGGTGGGCCGGTATTTTTACCTGTTATTATTACAGATTAATATTTTGTGTAAACGAGTCATGGAAGTTTATACAAAGAAATAACTTGGAGTTAGCTAGATGAAGAAAACTTTATTGATTTTTAGAGTATTTGTTTCAAAGCCTTGTTTCCTATAGTATAAACTGTCTTCATTTTATTTTTTCTGTGTTTTATTGCCTTAATAAAATTAAAATGAGGCCCAAAACAAATATTTACTATATTCTTAAATATATACTGCTACTTATAACAGTATCTACATGGGTAATAATGACCCAACCCCCACGTCCATGTTAAAATTTTCCACCCCCATGACGCCGGGTTAAGTATATTTTCAAATATTTATACTTCTATTATAATTAAAAACGTCCGTTGTCTAGTATCCATGTTTTTTTCTTTAATTGAAAGCACAATTTAAAGACAACGTGTAAATTACACATGACATAAATTTGGATACCTAATTGATGTGAGTGTCAAAATATATTTATTCATTTTATTATTTAAAATGTTTTTTAAATGCATACACAGCAGCAAACATCAATATAAGTAATTAACATTATTGTTTATCTGATTATTATAATAAATAGTTTTTTATTTTCAACTGATGGGGTTGTGTGAACTGTTTTTGTCCACAAATCCCCATTGTCAATTTGTTTAGTACTGAATGGGGATTTGTGGAAGAAAAGTTCACAATCCCCCATTGATGGGGGAAGTCGATGGGGATAAGTGGAATAACCCTATTTTCTGACGACTAAAAGGTGTTGGTTTAGGTAGTTAGTACTTAGTCTTAAAAGACGCATATAGCGTCTTTTAAGATTAAGCATACTCACTAACTTGGGCAGACGCCCATTTCTGGGGTTATCTGGGTACCTTGAGCTGAAGGTAGGGAACAACCCGGCGGGCGCCAGACATAGACAAATATTTGAACAAAGACTGAAGACTGCCTTCTGATATGGCAAAGTACTGTAGTTTTTTATCAAAGGTTCGAACAAATACTCAAATACCCGTGCTACACATGTGGCCAAACATTTGTTCAAAAATGCTTGTGCTATGTCTGGCGTCCGGCCGGCATCACTGTCGGTCACTATCGGCGCGAAGTGGAACATGCCAAAGCTGCTCGCGGTGCAAGTCGCACCTCGCGGTCGACCGCGATGTAAAAACAAAATATTTTGTTTGACGTGTCGGCATCCATGTAGACCGCGATGTATCGCAGTGAGGTATCTTTCGGCATGTTATTCGAAATCGCGTGGCTTCGGTGCTAAGTTTTTCGTGGTGGCGTGCATTCGTTGTTAAGTGATTCGTATTAGTAAACTTACGGGGACGTGGTATTCGGTGTTCCATTTTTCGAAGTCAGGTATGTTAAACAAAACGGGACCCAAGTTAGAGCCTTGTGGAACTCCTGACTCTATATTGAATTTTATTAGAACTAAATCCATTAAGCACAACATAGAATTTACGGTTAATCAAATAGGACTTGAACCACTGCAGTAGATTACCACAAATTCCAATATCAGATAACTTTCTGCATAACATTTCATGAGGTACTCTATCAAAAGCCCTGCTCAAGTCAGTATAGATAACATCAACCTCATGCTGAGCATCCAAAACCCCTGAGAGATCCTCGGAGAAGGTTACTAAGTTGGTGGTAGTTGATCTACTTTCCACAAAATCATGCTGATGTTCAGTTATGAATGGCTTAACGTGCGCAACAAGGAATGGACAAACAAGCAACTCAAAAACCTTCGATATTATTGACAACACAGAGATGGGCCTGAAGTCCCAACAAAATTCATGTCATTAGACTTATGAACCGGGACCACCCTTGCCATTTTCCAATCGTCTGGATATACTCCAGTAGATAATGACTCGTTATACAGACAGAGTGGATAGGCAAGATTAGAAAAGCAAGATTTCAAAAAAACGGGTGGTATATTGTCAGGGCCATCCTTTACTGGCATCCAGCTGTTTAAGTGCTTTTGCAACAGAATCCACATCAACACTTAATTTACTCAAGGATACAGAACAGGGCAATGAGTTATCACCACCAGCCGTATATTGCTGTGTTGGGTTAGCATTATAAACTTCAGCAAAACGACTTGCGAATAAATTGCAGATAGCTGGACCGTCAGATATGGTAGTAGAACCATTTGTAAATGAAGCAGGATATGAACTATTTCCACCGCGTTTTGTTTTAGTGTGTGACCAAAAATTCTTAGTATTCCGAGCTATTGCATCTTCCATATTTTTAATATAAGCATTATAGCAATTAGTAGATATTTTTTTGCACCTTTCTGTTAATATTTCCAATTCAACTTTATCAAGAGGGTTTTTATATTTGTTATATTTCATTCTAAGTTTGTATTTTTCTTGAAGCCGACCTATTAAAGAACGATCAAACCAAACAGGGTATTTCCTGGTATTATAAATTCTCTTATTTTGAACAAACATAGAAATAGCGTCTCTTACTATGGTGTAGAATCGAGTGACCATTTCATTAACATCCTTACAGTCACGAAAAATAGTATCCCAGTTCACATCTGCAAGATATTTATTAATAGAATCATAATCTGCCTTATAAAAAATTAACTTAACCTGAAAATTATTGTAATTTAAGTCGTCAGATTCTCCAAGGCTTATATCAATTTGTAAGGGGGGATGAAGACGATCTATTTTCGATAAGGAATCCGGTGATGTTACCACTTTACAATCAACTATGTCCGTTAGAACCAAATCCAATATATTAGAGTTACAATTAGTGACCATATTCAATGAGTCACACCAACACATCAAAATATGACTATAAAAATTACTGCATTTAACGCGCGTACTCGTGCAAGTACTAATAGTTTTTGTTTCATCAAAATCTGGCCAGGATTTCCAAAGTTAGAGCGTTGTAAAGTTTCACCAGCTTTTGTAAATTTGCTTTACTTGCGCGCTATTGCGATGACGTCATGTCGCACTGACATCTCCGATTGTGGCTGTTGCGGGTGATTTCCGTCCAACTGTACCTACATAGAGTCCGTATGTGCGCAATCTGCGCGCAACTCTTGCGTTTTTGACGCTAGTTATAGTACATTTTCTTCGTTCTAAGGTTATGGTAAATGATTAGTATTCGATTTCGACCGCGCGCAGGCGTACTCTAAAACTGTCACCTACTGTCGATACCGAAAGACATTTATCCCACAAACTTATCTGACCTAGTGGTGGAGGCGCCACTAGCAGTACAAAATTATCGAAATGGCTGACAGTTTTTAGGGTGCATATTTAACTACCAAGTCAGTTAAGGTTGTAAGTACATTTTGTTTTGACGGTTGCAATATGCATTGACAGAATGCCGCCCGCAATTACGAAAGTTGATTTAATTTATTATTCACGAAAATAAAACATTATTTGAAGGTGTTTTTTCACATGGGCTCAATACAAAATTTCTTAACCATTTCATTGATCGAATATAAGAGAAATAAATAAATTTATTACGAAACCGTGAGAGCGCAACTACCGAAGGATTCTATGTTGGTATACGGAAGTGCGACGTGACGTCACACGTTAATGCCATTGGTTCACCCGAATTTTCCACGAAGGCCATACTTTAACGTTTAATATCTCAGTCATTTTTGAAGATAGGAAAAAAATAAAAACAGATTCTTTTTTCTCGAGTTACATATTTTTTAGATGTGCTGATAACAAAAATCGTTGGTGTGACTCATTGCCAGAAATTGTTCAGAATAACAAAGTCTACAAGTTTTTGGCTTAAAGCTGGCATCCTGTACTCAGGTCGATCAATGAGCTCCCAAACAATATTACTTTGATTAAAATCAACAATAATATATATTTCACCTTCAAAGCTTTCACGAACTCTATTACAATTAGAAATAGAATTATCTAGTATACCATTAGTGACGGGAGGAGGGAGATAGACAGCACATAGAGCTATATGTTTAACAAATCCATCAACTTTTACATCCAGAATAATCCATAAGTCTTCACAAGAACTTTTCCAACTATCCACTACATTAGCTTTTATGTTCTTTGAAATTGCAATTAGTACACCTCCATCTTCCTTCATGGCATGAAAACCAGAGCACTCTCTATCCCTTTTATATACTATATAATGATCATCGAATAATTCGGAACTCAAAACATTAGAGTTGAGCCAAGTCTCTGTTAATACCACAATATCAAAATCAGTTAATGCTAAATTATTACTTAAAATATTTGTTTTGGATCTTAATCCCCGACTGTTTTGGTAATAAATTTTCAAAGTGAATTTTTATACAAAGTACTAAGTCTTAAACTAAAGATACAATAGAAAACTATTTAGACAGATATCAATTATTCTAATTTTATTTAATATTTGCCAAAAAATTTAAATCCTTAATTAGTATATAGCCCGTATTTTCATTTTTCCTTAGATAGACTTTGCCTCCTCGTACCCACACAAACTTGTAGCCTTTGTCTTTTGCGGTCTTTCTAGCAGCAGCATGTAATGCTTTATTGGCAACTGAGAGATGTTCACTTATGTACACTTGAGTCTTTTTGTCTGAAAACCTCAAATGTAGCTAATAAATAGTAGCTATTTAGTCTATCAGTTGAGTGGTCTTTATTAAATTTAATGCTTGCGGCTAAAAATGAATCACGCGTTTTTACATCACTGAATTCCACTACTATGGAACGGGGACGCGGACTGTCTTGCTGTAATTTTGCTATTCTAGTAATACGCATGATATTCTGTTCATTTACTTGACATTGAATTATGTCTCCCAGTTTTTTTACAAGTTGCATTAAATTTTCGGTTTTTTTTTCGGTAGTATTTCAATATTATTGCAGCGCGCGTTCTGTTCCAACTGGTTGACACGAGCTTGGAGACTAGATACTACAGATTGCATTGAGTCGTTCTTCTGCTGCAAATTCTTAATTGTTTCTTGAGCCAGTTCATGCTCTTTATGTATAGTATTAAATTTCTCGCTAATGAAATCCATGGAGTCTTTAACATCCTTGATCTCGTCTTTTATAATTTTCATTTCGGCATCCAGGACACTACGCATGCTAGAGCTATTTCTTTCGTAAGTACTGTTATATGGGACTTAAGTACATCATTCATAATGCTCCTTACATCATCCTGGGTTAATTGCGCCGTTCTGGAACAGGGTGGAGATGACGGAGCGGGACGTTTTGTTGAGCGAATGGTAACGTTTGAGTTGAAACGTGCTGGTGTGTTGTCATTTTTCGGGTCTCTTGTTTCTTTACGTGCGCAATCAGGACAAATCCAGTTCAAATCAGGTTCTGCATTGACCAAAGCCATGCAAGCTAAATGATAAGCTTTGGAGCATTTAGCACATAAAATATGTTCATCATCATTTTCTTGGCCGGCACAACAGCCCCAAACAATATTTGAGATCTCGGTCGCCATTGTGATAAGGCAGCAGGTGACTCCGCCAGGTGGCATTTCCTCGCTAAACGATTTCTCGTCAGATGACGACGAATGGTTTGACGAGGCTCTGTCGCCAAGGTGATGTGAAGGGACGTCGTGTGGTTTTTAGTGGGTAGGCCCCCCTGGGTGGAGAGTCCCACATACCCTCGGCAAACTCCCACTGCCGAGGCATGCGTCAAGCATTTTCCACACGTTAAAAAAAAAAAAAAAAAAAAAAAGGGGGGGTGTAGGTACGTTCGGCCGGCGCGCGTATGGCAGAAGGATGCCGCTCGGCTCGTACGCTCCACGTTGCGCGTAAAACGATCGATCATTGCAGAGTGCGCCTTCTGTACCTTAGTACTATTATATATTCTGTGGTTGAAGTGGCCTTTAGAGAAAAGTCTTTCTCACATTATATTGCATTAGAAACGCTTTTCTTTGGTGTGGACTCTTAAGTGTCTAGGTAAATTGGATTTTAGAGAAAAGCATTTCTCACATATATCACATTTAAAAAGCTTTTCTTTGGTGTGGACTTTCAAGTGTTTAGTTAAATTGAACTTTACAGAAAAGCCTTTCTCACATATATCACATTTAAAAGGCTTTTCTTTGGTGTGGACTCTCAAGTGTTTAGTTAAATTGTGCTTTAAAGAAAAGCCTTTTTCACATAAATCACATTTAAAAGGCTTTTCTTTGGTGTGGACTCTCAAGTGTATAGTTAAAGTGGCCTTTTGAGAAAAGCCTTTCTCACATATATCACATTTAAAAGGCTTTTCTTTGGTGTGGAATCTTAAGTGTATAGTTAAAAAAGACTTAAATGGAAACTGCTTCATACAGTATTGACATTTGTACTGATTTTTATTTTCACGCCGACTATTTTCTTTCCGATTGTCATCATTCTTGATATCACATTTAATTAGCTTTGTGTGCACTCTTAAGTGTCTATTTAAATGAGCACCTTGAGAAAAGACTTTCTCACATATATCACATTTAAAAGGCCTTTCTTTGGTGTGGACTTTTAAATGTCTAGTTAAAAAAGACTTAAATGGAAACCGCTTCATACAGTATTGACATTTGTACCGACTTGTATCACATTTAAGAGGCTTTGAGTGCACTCTTAAGTGTCTAGTTAAATGAGAACCTAGAGAAAAGCATTTCTCACATATATCACATTTATAAGGCTTTTCTTTGGTGTGGATTTTTAAATGTGCAGTTAAAGTAGAATTAAGTTGAAACCGCTTCATACAGTATTGACATTTGTACTGTCTTGTATTTTTATTTTCACGCCGACTATTTTCTTTTCGATTGTCATTATTCTTGATTTCTCGTACCTTTAATAAATTAGTGGTTTTACATTCATTTGCTACATTTAAATCTGAAATGATCGAATCGTTTCGAGTAAATTCCATGACGTGCGATTTTTTCATATGGGATTCCAAAAGAATTTTGCACTGATAATCATTTTTACATAAATCGCATGTAAAAATATCCTTAGAGGGTGTAACCGTATCATTTTTATTGAAAGCGCTCTGATTTTGATTTTCACTAATGATATTGGAGATAATCATTTCATCTTTCTTAAAGTAGAATATTTTCGTTTGATCTTCTTTGTTTTCTCTAGGTTCTTCATCTTTCTCGGTTTCAATTACAGGTGTTTGAATGTTGACCAATTCGTTTTCTGCTTCATTTTCTTCTAATTTCTGTTGCGCAGGTGGTGCAGCACCTGTTAATATATAAAATGGAACAGTGTAATTAAAATCTTGTTTCAATTAGACTCCAAAAACTCGCTACTAAAAAATTCTGTCTGTAAAGTTAAAGGACTCAAATGCAACCAAATACCTATACGACTCATGACTTGTATTGTAACACTTGTGATGATTTCTAAACAATACTATTCTCATTACAACTAGGATTCTGAGGTTCAAGCCTCTGTGGCGACATCTGGACGACGCGCACATGGACACATAGCACAGAGCTTCAACCTCGTAGCTATAGATGTAGCTATAGCTACCTACCGATGACGCAACGTGGTACTATGAGCGCCACCGAAGTAGTATGGAAAAACGTTTTTGAAAAACAAAATGTAACCGCCTTCAAGACGGATCTGCAAACAAAAATTAACAAACACTAAAAAACGAAAAAAATAATAAGATTTTTTAATTCAAAGGACGGATGATACGTGACTTTTCTAATTTATCTTGGTACACTGAACTTTTTGAAGTCGGTGCCGTTTTATACGTATTGAGGTAATTACGTCCTACACCTCACGCTTGGGACCGGGTTTTTTTTTTATATGTTAGTTATGTCACTCAGTATATTTCGTTCTTATTCTTTTTGGCTTGGCACCGACTTCAAACAGTTCAGTAAGTACCAAGATAAATTAGAAAAAGTCACGTATCATCCGTCCTTTGAATTAAAAAATCTTATTATTTTTTTCGTTTTTTAGTGTTTGTTAATTTTTGTTTGAAGGCGGTTACATTTTTTTTCAAAAACGTTTTATTTTTCGATTTCATGGATAGTGAAGTAGCTTAAGAAACTGCATGGTGATTATGATAAATTGTTGTAAATATCCTATCCGTTACGGAATTCAGCTTTCCATCTTTAGCTACTTAGATAACTTGAAGGAATACAACTGAAGGTCCATTCGTGCATATGATATTTATAAAACATCATAATATAACTCCTAACTGTTGAGGAGTTTCACCTCTCATCAGCAGCTCACCCTAATAACCTGAAAGAATATAACTATTGGCCCATACGTACGATTAATACTTAAAGAAATATTCTCCAGCTCCTAACCGTTAAGGAGTTGTAGCTTCCATCACCAGCTCATCACTATGAGATGATGACTACCAGATGCAAATACTTGACTAACTTCAAAAATAAATGGAACGCATAAGGCTTTCAATTTCTCTCAATTTTCCTGGGATTTGATCCCCTGGTCCTGACTTGGTAGTAAGTAGTAAAGTAAGATCAGGTCAGAAGTACCAACTTTCGAAAAAAAAATATTTTGAAAATGATCCCCAATTTGATGAACATGAACTATGAAATCGTCCATATACCCAAATAAAGTCTGAATACACATTATTCAGGATAACTCCTGAACTTCTTACCAGTTCTTGATAAAATTTGAATGGGACCACACGAGAAGCGTCACCTTTTAAATAAAAAAAGAATTATCCAAATCGGTTCATTAACTAAAAAGTTCTGAGGTAACACACATAAAAAAAAATATACAGTCGAATTGATAACCTCCTCCTTTTTTTGAAGTCGGTTAAAAACCACATCTAACCACAAGTAACTTAAACTCAATAGATATTTGACAGCTTTTGAAGGATGGTATAGTTTACTATTCGATTACCATCCCGCGGAAAAACGGTTTGTAGTTCACGCGGGCGAAGCCGCGGGCGGAAGGCTAGTTACACATAAACCTTCTTCTTGAATCACTCTGCCTAGTGATAAAAAACCGCATGAAAAAGTTGTTGCTTAGTACCACCATAGTACTTATGAGAGATCTAAAGGTTCGCGCACATTATGTCGGGGCGCAGCGGGCCGGGCCGCAGCGCGAAAATCCGTCCAAATCGCTCGTATGTATTTTATATGAACTATCGCACACTATGCAGGGGCGCAGCGGGCCGCATAATCCGCCGCGGATTTTGTTGCGTGCGAATCGTGCGATGCGACCCGCCCCGCCCCGCTGCGCCCCGACACAGTGTGCTATAGCAAGCGGATTGTTCTCGTACTACTCGGTCAGATAACATGACACCTACAAATTATACCCGTCTCTTTCACTCGATTCTGTCATGCCCGGAGAGTGAGAGGGACGAGTATAACCTGCAGTAGTAGAAGAAATTGGATGTTTGAATATGGTTGTACTCAAAATCCGTCAATGCGCTGCGGCCCGGCCCATCACTAATGTGCTATACTCAAATCCGTCAATGCGCTGCGCTGCGGCCCGCTCCGCTGCGCCCCGGAATAATGTGCGCGATCCTTAAGAGTGAAAGACAGACGGCGGGAAGCGACTTTGTTTAACACTAATGATGATGATAACAAAATACATACCTTCATTCCAATTAGTCATTTCGTCAATGTCTATTTCCGACTTCACAGTTTCTATCTTCACCTTAACCTTATCTTCGGCTGAAGTAGTGGTGGTCCTTTCAACATCAGATATGCCCAGGGTCCAAAATATGCCAGTTTGGTTTTTCACTAACATATCCAGAGAACTGACTGATGGCTGAAAAATGTATACAAAATATTCTTTGCTATAAGTACTTACATATTATATTAAGGTGGTATTGCACTGATCAAATATTAGATCAAAGAAATTGGACGAGGACGAGTTCATGAATGGTTTCATTGATAAATTCTTTGATCAAATTCAAATATATTAGGGGTTAAAGTATCAAATTGCCGTTTTGTATGGAGATTTTTGTAATTTTTGTTTTTTTCATACTAACGTTTTTGTTATTTATTCAACGACTAATATCATGTGACTTTACAAAATTTTACACACGTATTTATGGACATTTTAACTACTAAATGACACATTCGTTAAGAGAAAATAAAATATTTTCACTAAGTTACAACTAATAGTGTATGAAATTCTGGAAACAAAAATAGTCGTAACTTTTGGGATAAGTTTTTTCTATGTAAATAATCAAATATCGTGGTTATTAAATTATCAAAAGTTGCTCGATACGGTCTTAATGTAACGCAATATTAAAGAAATTATATATTTCTAATATCATAAAAGTTGTTAAGTTATATGTACAAAAGAAAAAAACGGCAATTTCATTCTTTAACCCCTATTATAATATAATAAGGTGGACTGTATATCCATAGGTTGCTGGTTCATATTCGGCTCAAAGGACCAATGTAGGGGTTCTTATTACAAACCATTTTAACAATTAACATTTTGAGTTACAGACAACTTTCTACAGATTTATTACATGTATATGTCGCAGTAAGATAGATAAAGCCGTGATATAGTTATATCCCTAGGAATATAATTATGTACCGTAAGATAGTTATTCGAAAGCAAGATCTTCTAATCTTAATATTTCGATTCAATTTCTAACCTAGCACGTGTTCTACAGGACTACACTTCTACAATTATTTCATGAAACATAAGGATACCTCCAAGCCAGAGCTTATTATCTGTTGCAGTATCTGGTTTGCTTTCTGCGACCTGTCTCTAAACTGCAGCATTTTCTTCATCAAAGAGTTACAAATGTAACAGACTGATGTGGGCAACATGTCTTCCGTATCTAGCTAAAAATTAATGAAACAAGTTTTCATAAAACAACAATGCCAGTTAAAAAATATCCTGAACAGGTGGAAATAAGTTTTTTATATAATTCAAAAGTGCTTAGTTTTAACTCTACTTAAATAATAAAACTTTTTACTTTAATTTTTCATTTCTTAATTCTGTGGAGTCAAGAAAAAAGGGGACTAGTACATAAACATGTGTCTTATTAGAAAATTTTAATTTTACTAGGTAATGATCTATTTTAGGAACTAATCTCCTTTTTCCTTGACACGACAGTCACTGTGGCGTCAAGGAAAAGGGAGATGAGTGTTCTAAAATTGATCTTTATTAAAATTTAAATTTTCATAAACACATGTGTATGTACTCATCTCCTTTTTCCTTGACACCACTGAATTATAAAGTGAAGTGAATAGTATAATCTCAATTAAGCAAGCGTAGCTTCTTTGTTATTCTGAAGTGCTGGTAACAGCTATTTGAATTTTACAGTTTTGTAGAAGAGGAAGGGAAGGGAAGTAAGAGAAATTGAAGTTAATGTAACTGCTAGTAAGGGACAGGGTTCAAAATAATGACATTAGGTAGGTTGAAAATGAAAGTAACAGACTTACTTTCAAGACTTTATTACCATTTGGAATGGAAATGGAGGTTAGTATTAGCACAAAGTAACTACGCGGGCGGTCACCGGAGGTATTAGGTGGAACGATAATGCTAAATACGATACTAATACAAATGATATGTACATCGTAATGGCCCAATACGATAACGAATTACGATAGGAATGCATTAGCAACGATTTATGTTTGAAGAATTTTATTGAATTTATTTGAAGCTTTGTTTGAATCACTCTGTGTTTTTTTAATAACAACTACTTTTAGTTTTGGGTGGAAACTGAAAATCAGTGATTTACTCTATGAGTAATGTACTACTGAGTTTTCGCCTTTTTGCATCGCTACGGCACACAAAATGATATTTATAAGATTAGTTTAACTTTGTTTTATTTTCTAGTATTTAATTTGATTTTTCTTTTTATTAATTTTGCTTTTTTTTTATTATTTTTGTTACGTGTGCTTGTTTGGTGTAAATAAATCATCTATCTATCTATCTCTGTGTCTTGTATCAATAAAAAAATAATTATTTACACATTTTAGATTTCCTTCATTTAATTTGGTAAAATCTTAAAATAAGTCGCCTCGCTAGGGTTTCTTTAGGAGGTGGGAGGGGGAGGGGAGGGTCAGGGGACCCCCCTCTTCAAGTTCCACCTGCCGGAAATGCGTAGTTTTCGAGATATGAGCGATAGAAGTTAGTATGAAAATCGTTACAAGTCGCCTCGATATGGGTTTTTTGGGAGGGAGGAGTAAGGGGAGGGGGAGGTGACCCTCCTCTTCAAACCCCACCTACCAGAGTTGCGTAGTTTTCTAGTTATGAGCGATTGAAGTTTAGTATGAAAATCGCTGCCGCCTATTAGTTTCCGAGATAATCGACTTTCAAAATTCGCTCGAGAGTACGCATAAAGTCGTTTCTGGCGCTTCGCTGGGCGCTGCCGCGGCACGCTCGCTTCGCTCGCTCGGCTCGCGCGCTGGGTTCATGTCAACCTAACACGCTCGTCGTTACGCTCCTCGCACGTATCACGTGACCCACGGTCTACGTTTCTAAGTCCCAGCCCCATAGTGCCCCCTTCGGTGCAGAATGAAAATTACCACAATGAAAATAACACGAGTTTGAGTACTTAGCACATTCACACCAAGAAAGAAGCAACGGAATGAATGACGCACGCAATCTGTCTAATGTCATGTCAGTCAACCACTGCACTGACCTCTAATAATAGAGGTCAATGCAGTCAACTAATCATAATGGTGATTTTTGTTATACGGTTCGTTTCACGCAAAATTCAAGTTAAAAAACATATTTCATAAAATGCAGTGGGTTTTTTTTAGTAATCGGTAGCCTTCGGAGGGGGGTGAGGGGGAGGGAGGGGGGACTAGGGGAACCCCCCTCTAAAGGGCGGAGGTGAGGAAACGCATAGTTTTTGAGATATTTAAATGTTTGTTTTGAGGTTAAGTCTGTGAAACTGCGCAATGTTTTGTTTACTAGTAAAAAAAAAATGTATGTACACTATATTTTGATTCACTAATAGCCTTCCGAACGTCTCCGGCGCTGCGGGAAGTGCAGCCCCTCCGCCCATGCGTAACATACTGCAGGCGCTCAATGCTCACTTACGCAGCTTCGGCTTTTTGGTCGCCTGCGGCGACCAGCCTCAGCCGCTGCGGCTCACTTGGTGCCTGCACTTTGTTACAGCGGGCGGGGGCTACTCTCCCTCCGCGCCTCCGGGCTTTTATATACACTCTAGGGGTAAGGCATACTAGTACCACGTGGAGTCGGGGTTGACTAATTCGGTTATGTTACAAATTTTAATTCCAAATAAACAGACACAAGTCAGATTCTAGAAATGCACGCGAGAAGGGAATTACAAAAATATGGTCCGAGCAATGAACCTTTGTTGACACTTTGACATGACACTTCATTGACAATGACAACGGACCAGAGACAAAATAGAACATAGAGACAACACTATATTTCGTCATACATTTTGACATTTTCTTTCTCTTTCTATCTAGTTTTTTCGTAATTAACCTCAAAAATTAAAATAAAGATTTCTCAAAAACTATGCATCTCCTCGAAAAAAGGAAAACTAGGTTGTAATTCGGATCATTCGATTAAGACCAAAATCACTTTGAAATTCGTGCTGCTGATTACTAAAGCCGATCCAATGCAGTACCTAATTAACGTTTCATTTGACGTAAACATAGAATTTATAAAGATTATTTAAAAAAAATACTCATTTCCGCCAGCTAAATTTGCTTTCGAGCACTTTAGGCAAAGCCCTAAAACCACCGCCTCAATCAACCTCAAAGAAGGCGACTTGTTTTAAGATCTTACCCTTTTTTAAATTGGTTAATCATTTTGCTTTGTGAATGAAAAAAAGTAAAATTAATTTATTTAAATGTTTACTTTTTTGCATTCACAATGCAATTTTTATGGTTATGAGACGGGTCGATTTTTTCTAAATACTTTATTTTCCATTTAAAATTAATTTGTTTTATTTACTTTAACAATTTCGTAATCTCGCCATTTTCATTATCCTTGTGTGCGTAAGCTGTATGTTACTACGCTCTCCTAACGCACACAAAATATGCCTTCAGTGTAACCATCATCGGGCGCTTACCCACGAAAAATGGGAAAACTTGCTGCTTCGTTATGTGATGATTTGTCATGAGTCATGACTTGGTATGATGATACATAAAGATGAATATGATTATATTAATAAGAATATTACCTACGTGTTCTTAACCACTCAATGGTTACGCACGCTTAAATATGCTTACGGGGCAATGGTTCCTCAGCACTCCGCTCTGCTTTGCTCGCTCGGCTTTAAATTAAGTTTTACTCAAAAACTAGAAGGATATAATAAAAACTAATTATTGATTTATAATGCTAGTTAAATTTGCAATAAGATTGTATGATTTGTAGATGGATTTTTATTACGATTTAATTAGAAACAGTGAGTTGAAGTTGCAGAAAAGGAAATGTTTTACCAAATTCTTTTTAAAACATGCAATAAATACTAATAAATAAACAATTATTACAGACCAATTTGTGTTTAAATAATAGTTTACAATGTTGTTATTAGATAAAAGTAAAAAAAAACATAACTTTCTTTTAGAAAAATATTGTTTAATTAAAGATCACCCTTACGGCCTACAAAAGTATGGATCGATTTCGTATCTACTTCTTTTTTGTAAGTTGATAAATTTTAAATATATACTTTTTATGGGTATTGAGGGCATAACAAGTATATATTAATGTATTACAACATATTAAGTACAATATATTTAATTATATTTTTATATTTTATTTTTCCATACTTAGCTAACATTGCCTAAATCACGCAATGGTTCCTTGCCTCCTGGAGGCAAGCAAGTCGGCGAACTTCAATCAAATATAATCCGCCAAATTTTTATTAAATTGGACTAATTTCTTGTTCTACGATTAAAATAAGGTGTCTAGATTAAGATTGGTAAAAGTTGGATAGGAACAGAGAGTGATTTGACATAATTAATTAAAGTATTTAAATTAGCTGTCAGCTTGCCTCGAGGAGGCAAGGAACCATTGAGTGGTTAAAATTAAAGCAAATTAACCATTAGTCTTATGATGAATGCCGCCGTTCAATGCGTTTAAATTTAAATGCCTGTATGATAAATTCACATTAAGACGCATCTTTTATGAGATACATTTTCGCTAACCATTTACACAAAACGTTAACAAACCATAAAAATCATAGACAAAATAGTGGGACAAAATAGTAATAATGGTGAGATTTAGCAAATTAGTTATAGTGCAAACAGTCATTTTGAATTATTTTTTGCGAGCTGTGTTCGACATAACGTGACCTTGAGCACTGACAACGCGCGGAACAAACTGAGCCAGATATGGCTTAGTTTTAGTTGCTCGTTTTTCGTGCTTGCAATAGGTTTCTAGGTGTTATTATTCTAAGTCTGAAACATAACATAACCTCAGAAGTCAGAGCCTTATTCCCCCTTTTTAACAGCGTCAAAAGGAACGGGTCGACATCAACAAAAATATATAATACAAGGTCAGCAGTTCAGCACACTTACCGATGCTTCAACTAATTTTTCGTAAATTTCCCGAAGTTGGCCATCTGCTATTGAACACAAGTGGGTATTGTATGCCAAGCATACTCTGCATGCCAGTAAACGGTTCATATTCAACTTTTTTTTATAAAATCAGTAGGTACCTACGAAAACTGTAAAACAAACCTATGCACTAGCTACACAGACTAAGAAGAGAACAAGTACTAGACTAGCTAGCTAGACTAGAGCATTAACAGAATGAGAATGAAATACAATTTAGAACCGAAGGTATTAAATCTTGATCTGTGATCTTGATAGCAAACACTTCTTTCTTGCAGTTCTCTAGCTCAATGCACAGACTACATTAGGATTTAATAAGGTTAGGGCCTTAGGGGATAGATACTACGTACAAAAGATGAGGCTCATCCAAATTTTCAATAAAATTGAGTTTATAATCGTCATTTACTAGGTATCAACAAGACAAAAGCTGCAAGGTCTATATAATTTGTGGCTGCAAGAAAATATGAAAGAAAATCTGACTGAGCGCTTGACACATTTGGGGTGCATTCCGATTCAGACCAAAATCAATTTCAGCGCTGGGGTGCGTTCTGTGGCTTAGTGAAATTTTACTCTGACAGCTGTCAGAGTGTAGTTTCACCCGTTCTGTGGCTCTGGACTGCGTTCCGTCGTTTTGGGCGGGGTTGTTTGGTTAAAATTTCACCCGTTTGAGTTGCAACCGAGCGGACGGAACGATCGAGTTGTTTTCATAACCTCAAAGTTTTTGACGACGCTTGTGTTGGAAATTATTTACTTTTGCTCGAGTTTTATAGCTATTTCTGCAATTAGCCGAGCCACGCCCGAAAGGGTACCCGCCCATAGTGGTCGAGTCGCTACCAAACTGGACCGACCACTTCAGAATACTGACAGCCAAACTAGGCCACACGCCCAACGCGCGCCCCTTCGGGAAGGGTGTGAGGTTTCTGGCGAAGTCGCCAGAAGAGTACAGGTGCCTGCAGGCGTACTTGAGCGAGGCGGCTGAGGCAGACCATAACATAGCGTGGTACTGTTACTCGCCGCCCCAGGACCGCCCCACCAAGGTCGCCATCAGAGGCCTTCCCGCCGACACCCCGCCGGAACAGATCAAGGCCGCACTCGAAGAGCATGGCTTCCTCGCCAACCACTGCCGGGGGATAGCCGGCAAACAAGGCCGCCCCGGCTGCCTGTTCCACGTGCAGCTGGAGCACCTGGAGCCCGTCGAGTTGACCCGCCTCTACGCCATAACCGAGCTACTGTACATGCCCGGTGTGGTGGTGGAGGCCTGGCGTCCTCGGAAGGGGCCCGCCCAGTGCCACCGCTGCCAGGCGTTTGGTCATTCATCCGCCAACTGCCACCGCCCGGCCCGCAGAGATGGCCCCACTAATTTACATAATGATGGGATGCACACTCGCGACGTTCACCGCGGTTATTTAGACTGTTTATTATTCTGGCATCTACTGTAGAAATAGTTAACGCCTTTTTACCCGTCTGCGGCGAAGCCAAAAAAGGGTTATGTACAGTTATGTATTTGACCTGTATGTATGTGTGTCCGTTTCTATGTTCCCTCGTAACTTCTAAACGGATGAACCGATTTTAATAAATGATACGTCGTCAGATTTGTCTTAACGGGCCGAGTGACAATGGGGTCAATGGGACATCAAAATTAACAAAAAAACAAAATGGCGGCTTTAAGGCGATATATTCTGTGCATTGTAAAAAAATATATTTTTTAATCCCACCGAGTGGGGTATCAAAATGAGGAGGTTACAAAGACGATGACGAAAATATAAATATGTGATATGTTTTGAACTAATTTCGACTAATAAGTGCGAATTGGTTCCATGGGAAAAATAAAAAGTGTTGTTTTTACTATTTTCCACGCAGTTTCTTCATAAAAACCTTCCCGCGTGCTATAAAGAACATATGAAAAAAAAATTAGCCGAATTGGCCTAACCGTTCTCGAGTTTTGCGCTTATCAACATTAATTTTTGAATTTTATATAGATATTGTTTTCTTTGGTCACAGCTAGATGGCGCTGATAGTCGATTAGAACGCGCTAACGTTTGGCAAACATAAAATACTGTTATGATGTGAGTGTATTTAAAACTATTTGAAATAACTAGAATTGTTGTGAAATGTTGTGATTCAATTCAATAATGATAGATACTAATTGCGATGTTAATTTAAATTTAAAATAAAATATCTGTTTTATTTAGGTATTTGACGTGATATTTATTTAAATTTAATTTTTAAAAAACTGTTCGTCGAATTTTAACGAAATCGTTTTCATTGATAGTTATGTTAGTCAAGAAGTTTTATTTATTTTCTCTTCTCTATCCTATCCTATTATAATATAATAGGATAGGATAGGAGTTGTTTAGAATTTTGGTTTAGAAGTTTTATTTTCTTTGGTTTATTTATTAGTAGGAGGCGATAATAATAGGAGTTGTTTAGAATTTTGGTTTTTCGTGAAGTTAACGACCAAAACTCCCTACAAGAATTGACACGTCAGCGAGGTCTTGCTCATGTACTCTCGACAGCACATCAAGTTCAACAGTTGAACTGCGATAACAGCTTTTATTAAGTAGGGCATAAAGGCGGTCTCAAGGTCAACATGTATAGTCTGATGTGCCGCCGTGTACATAGAACATTTAACTAAAAAGCTTAAAATAAAAAAAACTAATTTAAAAAACTAAAAAAACCCATCTGCGGTGCAAAAAACTAAAAAGAAAAAACAAGCAAAAAAATATCGATTGTGGATTGAATATGTTCTTAGTTCTTACCATAGATGTATAATTCCATCTATGGTTCTTACTAGTAAATTGTATGCAGCGTTATATATTTAGGTACTTAATACAAATTTTAAGTAAGAGAATTCTTGGAAGCAGGCGGGATCCGTGATATTTTTATAGATTTTATACGCAAATGGATCCCGCTTGCTTCCGAGAATTCTCTTACTTAAAGTTTGTATTAAGTACCTAAATATATAACGCTGCATACAATTTACTAGTAAGAACTAAGAACATATTCAATCCACAATCGATATTTTTTTGCTTGTTTTTTCTTTTTAGTTTTTTGCACCGCAGACGGGTTTTTTTTAGTTTTTTAAATTAGTTTTTTACACTTTGTTATAATAATACCGTCCTTAAAAAAAGGAAAAAACCGATGGTCACCATCTGTCAATTTTGTTCTCACAAAAATTAAAAATTCAATCTCTGAAAGTATGGTACTTAGAGAAACGGATGCTAGGTCAACTTCTAGTAAAGATTTCGTAAAAAAACGTAAGCTTACTTTCATTAATCTATGTGACGAAGCCTAGTCAGTAGAACCGAAAACGTCAGGCCCTCAGTTCATAAATTGTCAAAATTAAAAAAAATCCAATGGGCGATTTTCTGAAAGCTCAGTCACTAGATGGCGCTGTCCCACCTATGCAGTTAGAAGGAACGGAACGTTATAAAGGAGACTGGGCACCTCTGGACCAAAGGTTAAAAAAATAAAAGTGTGCGGCCACTTAAGAATCTAATTCCGTCAATGCATACAACATGAGACTTGAATATAATTTGAGACAAAACTTCCGCGGCATATATTATTGCATGTGATATCATTACTACTATAGCAATACTGACAGTTTCTTTCCAAAGTTCTTACGTGTGAACGTCATTTTGCTGTCAAGAAGAAACTTGGACGCAGCAAGTGGCATTCATTGAGAAATTGCCGCTGAATTTTTATTCCAATATATTTCTGAATTACATATGCCTCAAAACTCTGGTTATTGGTAAAAAACTGCAATGATTCATATCGATTTAATAATCCCATCTTGTGAGACACTTTACCAAGGATAATTTGAGAGCATGTTTGACATTTTTGGCATAGTTTTACCATATTTAAATTAAATTTTCTCACAGATAGAAGTATTTTTTTTTATTGGAAGGTAAATTGAGACTGAGTCTCAAATTAGGTGCATAGTCTCAAATAAACAGCAAGTCTCAAATTGCATTCAAATACCTATTTTACTGGGTGTAGGTAATAATTATTTTAGCAAGGTTTGTTTTTTGTTCAAGGTTAACAGTATATGGCAACGCGTCCGGGTAGACCGAGAGCTCCTGGAGCGAAACCTTATAGAAATTACCCGTATTTTTATAGAAATATATGAGTTGAATATACCTAGTCAATTGTTCAGCTAAGTGCCAAACACATAATAATATATCGAAAAAATCTTAAGTAATTATCTCAAAAAAAAACTAAGTTGTTAAGAAAACTGAGGATGAGAGCACAAAAACATGTGGTTAATTTGAGACATGTCTCAAGTTACCCGCATTCTCTATTTTATGTAAAATAGTTTTTTTGTTTATTGTCAATTTTTGGACGATTTTATTTTTGGTTTTATTTTATTTTGTTTATATTTGACATATTCTAACCATTTAAAATTATAAACCAGGTTTTGCAGATGAAAATTTGTTTTTTATAATTTCTCGAGTTGTATTCAACATATTTACAAAATTATTAGTGGAAATTCAATACTTCGTTATTTTTAGTGTCTCATGTTAAAAGCAGTGAAATGTTACATGAGATACTATGAGTTTGTTATACTGTCTCATGATTGCAACAATTGAAGGTAAATTGAGACAAAGACAAAAAAAATAAAAAAAACTCTAGCATACTATTTTGTCCACGCGTGTGATGTGCTTCTTCATCCTGAACCATAGACTCAAATTTATGTTATACTTTGATAGCATTGTATCAAATATCAAAAAAGATATAATCAATTACTGCTGAAAACTGTCTCATGTTGTATGCATTTACGGTTCTAAATGAAAGTTATGAATATGTGCTTCATTTTTTCTTATGGGCATAACTCTCAGATGTGGATAGTTAAGAAGATAATGTTCATTTTTTTATTAAAAATATTTCTATTTTGTTCATGATATAAAATCCTGAGGGAGATTGAGAGTTTCTATGGACAGTTGTACTCCACGCAAACACCTGTTGAAAGTTAGGCTACAGAACCTAGAGCCAAGCTTACCCGACACTATACCGAAGATAACCCGGACGTCAGCCTTTACGAGATTAGAAGGGCTCTCAAGCAGCTCAAAACAACAAGGCGGCGGGTGACGGAATCACAACAGAACTTCTGAGAGCGGGCGGTAAGCCGATACTTAAGGTCCTCCAGAAGCTCTTCAACTCTGTCATCCTCGAGGGCAAAACGCCAAAGGCATGGGGCAGAAGCGATGTGATGCTGTTCTTCAAGAAGGGTGATAAGACTCTCTTGAAGAACTAATGACCCATCTCGCTTCTGAGCCATATCTACAAGCTGTTTTCGAGAGTCATTACGAATCGTCTCGCTCGCAGGTTTACCGGGTTCCGAAAAGGCCGAATTTACCTATTTCGTTTATGTTCCTCACAGTAGTACTTATTTAATATATTATTAGTTTCCTTTGGGTTTTTAAAAAGTAATTAATTTAAATATGTTTCATACCAAAATATACCATTGACATGTACATACTTATTCAACGCCATCTAGTGAAGCAATGAGCGATTTTCTGAGAGGCCATTTAAAAAAAAAGCTTCCAATTGCTTCACTAGATGAGTTGAATAAGTATGTACAGTACATGTCTATGGTTTAAATTGGTATGAAACATATTTAAGTTAATTACTTTTTAAAAACCCAAAGGAAACTAATAATATATTAAATAAGTACTACTGTGAGGAACATAAACGAAATAGGTAAATTTAAAGATTTAGGTAAATAAATAACATCTGTCTGACGTTCCGTTTTACGTAAAAAAGTCGCCTCAAAGTAAAATTTATAACGTTCCGTTCCTTCTAACTGCATAGGTGGGACAGCGCCATCTAGTGGCTGAGCTTTCAGAAAATTGCCCATTGGAACCTTTTTTTTTTTAATGGCCTCTCAGAAAATCGCTCATTATTACTAAACTATTAACGTTTGGACCATTGTTTCTACGTTAGAAATTCCCAGAAGTGTTAAAGAATCAGAAATTCAAAGTATTTTTATGTATTTCTTTAGTTTACTTGCAAAATTTGGAAGATTCATTATTGTACAAATTGAGGAACTGAGAGCCCAAGCTAAACCTTTATAATTCTGTAACGGTATATTCTAGACAAAGAGCGATTTTCTGAGAGGCCATTTAAAAAAAAGCTTCCAATTGCTTCACTAGATGGCGTTGAATAAGTATGTACATGTCTATGGTATATTTTGGTATGAAACATAATTAAATTAATTACTTTTTAAAAACCCAACGGATACTAATAATATATTATTTAAGTACTACTGTGAGGAACATAAACGAAATAGGTAAATTTAAAGATTTAGGTAAATAAATAACATCTGTCTGACGTTTCGTTTTACGTAAAAAAGTCGTGTCAAAGTAAAATTTATAACGTTCCGTTCCTTCTAACTGCATAGGTGGGACAGCGCCATCTAGTGACTGAGCTTTCAGAAAATCGCCCATTGAAAACATCTGAAAAGATTTCACGAATTCTTTACTATATTCGGGTTCAAAAATTATTAACAATCAATGCTTAATTACTTTGACAGGTGACAGCAAATTTTTGACAATTGATGAACTGAGGGCCTGACTCATTTGGTCATAGCAGTTTTAATGAGGGATTTTCTGACAGATGATTAAAAAAGAAAAAAGTTAGTTCCAAAAAACTTAACAGATGGCGTTCATCAGACATGGGTTTGCTTTTTTTAAATTTGCTGGCAAGGGCCCTGTTTAACCATTTTTACAAGTCTACAATTGACATGTTTTCATTTTTAACAAGGCACCTTAAATCGAAAACCATTTCGAGATTTTTCAATTTCTAACACTGTACATATTTTTTCGGATTTTTAAATCACTTACTTATTGAAATATTCGGAAAAAAGCCCCTTTTATCTTGATGAAGGAACATTATGATGACATTCCTTTGCATAACATAAAAAAACGCCTCTTATTAAAAAAAAACTGTCGCTGCCAAGATGATTAATGAGTACAAAAATTATACCCGCCTCTTTCACTCAATTCTGTCATGCCCGGAGAGTGACAGAGATGGGTATAAACTGCAGATGTCATGTTAGTTGTAGTGATACTCTTCGCTAAACCTAACCTGTTTTGTTTAATGACATATTTTGACATAGATAGAACTATGGACTTGCGATATCAGTAAAAATAATATTGTGCCTCCTACTCCTACAGAAGGAAGATTAACATATTAAAGCTAACTTATCATAACTTAAACACATCTTAGATTTCTGCGCGAACTGTCCATATAAATAAAACACTTTCACGGATTTTTTCACGCAATTTATTCAACAACTTAGTTAAATTTTAGTTGTTTTTTTGAGATTTTTTGGTCAGTTTTCCGTGACCACGGCCCCTGGAAAGGTGCCGAAACGTCGGATAAACCAAAAAATCTCAAAAAAACAACTAAAATTTAACTAAGTTGTTGAATAAATTGCGTGAAAAAATCCGTGAAAGTGTTTTATTTATATTATCATAACTTTACTAAACTAACAATTAAAAATTATGAAGGTGGCTGAAGGATTAATATATGGCAGACATTCGCAACCTTCCCAAAGTTGACGTGATGATGTTATTGGAATATGCGTGTACACGACTCATTTAACGTTGCGGAAATAAGGGGAGCTGAAGTTTTATTTTCATGCCTAGGTAGAAACTTCAAACTTCTGTAGGCTATGTGGAAGTAAAACGAGAGCAAGCCATGAGTACCATCAAGGGCAGAGTAATTCCTGAACACAAAGTTCGATCAAAAATGTATATAGTTAAAGCAGTTATTGATGAGAGTATATTGAAAATTATTGAAAATTTTGTTAGATTTTAGCTTCGACGCACCGTTTTTGAGATATTCTCATTTTTATAAAATTCATTTTTGAAACAGTTCCGGCCCCCCCACCCCATACAACATCTGTAGAAAACTTTTTCATTGCCGATGAGATAACTCTTTGGTTGACTGTAACCAAATTCAGTTCTATTTTTAAAAATACTTTTACACCCTAGGGTGCAACGCAGAGTTTTGAACCCGCTGCTCAGTTTAAAGGCCTGATTAGACGAGTACTTTTTTGTCCATCGATATAGATCTCTTATAAATTGAATCGAATAACGCACACAAGGAACTAAAAGTACCGCGGACAAAAAGTCCCCGAAAGTACGGCGGACACCGAGAAAATGGACTGGACAAAAGTTCGCGGTAGTCCCCGAAAAAAATAGCAAAATATATTTTGCAAAATAGATTTTAATTATTGATTAAATTAGAAGTATAAATAGCACTCTCTCATATATTGCTACGCCCTTGCAGGGTGTCACACGATCTGTACAAAAATTTTCCATCTATGTACTTGTGACATGCAATGAAATAAATGAAATGAAATGAAATGAAAATAGAACAAACGTAAATAGGCGTAACAACGCACACAACGAACTTTAGTCTGCATTGAGCGCCCGATAGTGAAGTACGTCTTCGGGCAACAAATGACCGCACACTATATGCGTTGAGTCCGCGACAAGTACCCGGAGGAAATATTTTGGACCTACAGGGACTTTTTGTCCCACGGGAACAACAGTCCTTCGTCTGATTAGGCCTTAAATATACATCACTTTTCGAATATGAGAGATGAAAAATATTTATCAGCCAATGCATTTATATGTCATTAGGTATTCCAATGACACTCTTTTTTGTTACCGTAAAAAACACTTGTTATTTACTTCGTGAAACAGAATTTACAAGTCCATGTTACATTTCGAAGCTTGTGAACTTGTAAACTTGTATCTTTCGAGAAATAGGCCCATCTCTGTGTGGTAATAAACAATAGAGGTGAGTGGATTCATGTCAGGTCAGCGACATCTATCGAGCTAATAAATAAACTTTTTTTTTTTTAAATTTGCTGGTAGAAAAGAAAATCTCTCATTGACTATTAGAAATTACATGGAGTTTTGCTGAATCAACTATTTTTTAACTAAATCCTCTGATAGGTCTCAAGCTGTTTCTTGCTATGGCCCTCCATCCTTTGGTTAATGCGCCATTGTACAAACATTGTACTAAAATTTAGCTGAACGATGAAACGTCAAAAGAAACTCTCATTTGTGGGGAGCGTGAGCTGCGTGAGGAGCGAGGAGTTTATTTATATGTTCTGTGCATTTGTGTGTTTGTGTGTGGGAGCGGCGGAAATTGTGCGGAAATTTAGCTGCGGTTATTTTTGCATTGTTTTGCTACATAACTTTATAAGTGATAAACAATATATTCAGCAATATAAAGTGTAATCTCTACGGTGCAATATTTTCAAAACTAAATTGAAATAAATAAATCTTTGTTTGTTAGTTCTGATAATTATGGGGTTCGAACAAGGTGAAATAATCGTGGACAGTCCCACTGGTGCCTACTTTGCCGGCCAATATGTTGATGGGAGGCTGGTATTTGAATTACAAAAAGTTAAGAAGTTTAAAGGTGAGTGCAGATAACTGAATTACCTACCTACATACATCAAAGAGCATGTAATCACTACGTTTAAGAGACGGGTCTTTCATAGAAAAAAAATAAATTATCGTTTTGTATGGAAGTTATACTAAAACGGAATACCAACCACATAGCTGAAATTATGACGTACATGACGTACAGGGTTCCCAACATAATAACCGAAATAGTGATGTACCAGTCGTGGGATTTTTTATCGATAGCGATATTAAAAAATATCAGGATTCCATTTCTATCATTTTGCAAACTTTAGGGTCTAATTGATGCCTTACTTACGCTAACGTTAATTCTCGGTTTAAATTAAACAAGAGTTATGTGACAATAAAATTTTCATTCAAAAAGTTAAACCAAGTTTAACAAGAATTTCACGTTGGCGCAAATGGGGCTAAAAGTAAACTCCATTATTAAAGTCAATGTCTAATTTAATCGAACTTATAATATATATACATGCATTTGGCAATAAAGATACTATAAAAAACCTGTTTTCTTTTCCGAGGGGCTGCAGGTGCTATTT
This sequence comes from Crambus lathoniellus, assembly GCA_949710035.1. Lineage (NCBI taxonomy): Eukaryota > Metazoa > Arthropoda > Insecta > Lepidoptera > Crambidae > Crambus > Crambus lathoniellus. The sequence continues at coordinate 27,678,397 of OX453309.1, read as the reverse complement.
TTGCAGTTGTAGTTGAAGGTTCTGGAATATTCACAAGAAACATGTTAATATAGCATAGCATGTAAATGAATAAATAATGTAAATCATACAAACCGACTTAAAAAATTCACGTAGGTACGTAATGTACCTAAGTAAGTACTTTGAAGTCAGGCGTGAAACATGTATTTACAATTTTTTGTTTTTGTTTAGACCCGCCCGACTGCATGCACGAATGCACTAAAAAGAGCCACAATGCCGTGCGGGTGTACAGACACTATCTAACCGAACGGACTTTACTTCATTATGCAATAGGCATTTCAAAATTGGACCAACTTGGGAAAAAACCTGATGTTATAACGTTCGAATCATTTAAATCGGTTATCGAGTAATTAGTGTACATACTTAAAAAAAAACGCGACGAATAGATAACCTCCTCCTTTTCAATTCTTGAAGTCGGTTAAAAAATTATCGATTGTCGATAAAAAAATGTCAAGCACTATTTATCAGGTTATCTTCTCAATTTTTTAAATTTTAATAGAAAACTTTTAAATCACGTAATCCTTAATGTAATGGCTATAACAAAATGTGAATGTATGCTTACCTTTCTTCATTAAATGGAAATTTGGCCATGAATATTCGCTTTTGGCCTTCTGACCGGCCGGCTCGTAAACCACATAATATATTTCACAAGTTTTGTAATACATCTCTCAACAGATCACACGGGACCACGAAAACGTACAATTAAGGCGAAATTTTGCGAGTAATTCACAAAATGCACAAATTCACACAATAATACTAAAATCAAGCTTCGTTTACAAACAGTCAACAAGACAAGAAAGTCAAATTTGGCGGCTGGCGGCTGACTGTCAGTCAGAGTGAGTGAGAGTCAAATAGGTGAAAGCAAGACAGCGATATTTCTGGTACAAACTTCATACAACACTTTTTTGTATGGAAGTTGCGCCAGACTGACATACATCATCATGTTCATCAGCATCACCGCTGCGCCACGCCACGGGCTGCTCAATATACATCATACATAAGTACAAAACATTGTATAAACATATTCGAGGATCTATCGCAGATTTTTTTTTCTGGCTGACCCAGGAATTTTGGGAGGCTGTATTAATACCATTCTTAGTGCCTGTATTTTGAAATTAACTTATTTATACACAGTAAATGAACTGTATCTTAGCAAGCAAGTCTTATAGAAAAAAAAACAATATATGTAATATCTTTCTAACTCTTCTATCTAATGGTTCAGACAAGCCAGACTCAAAAATGTTGAGATGTGTAAATGTTATTATTGTTATAAGCCTTTATACGGACATGACAATGTTTCTTTGCTATTCATACAGTATTTTTTTGTTCCTTTTTTATGTATCCGTTTCCCAGGTGGCAAAGGCCTCGGGTTGGCATTAGTAATTCGCATCCCAAATTAGGAATTGATTAGGGTCCCTTTCAATTGACACCCCCCCACCCCGCGGAGATGCGTGTTTTTTTTTTTACATACGTGTTGAAGTTACATGTAACGGAACATTATTTTACGTTATAGTAATAACTTTTAGGTTGTTTTATCCCTTATTTTTATTATTTAGTATTTATTTATTATTATTCTTCATAAATATATTGTAAAAACAATAAACAAAAACAAAATAATTATTTTTATGATCATGAAACGGAACACATTTTTGGAACACTTGGAATAATTTTAATTTTTTATACTATGCAGTCTCCACACAAGCAAAGTTGTAGTTTTTTCAACTTGGAATGTATGGTTAAAAATTAGTGACAGAACCGAATTAGTAAACCCCTACCTCACGTGGTACTAGTCTGCCCTACCCCTAGAGTGTATATAAAAGCCCGGAGGCGCGGAGGGAGAGCAGTCCCCGCGCTCTGTAATAAATCGCAGGCACCATGTGCGCCGAAGCGGCTGAGGCTGGTCGCCACAGGCGACCAAAAAGCCGAAGCTGCATGGGGGAACATGAAGTGCCTGCGGTTTGTTACGCAGGGGCGGAGGGGCTGCACTCCCCGCAGCGCCAGAGACGTTCGGAAGCAATGACCTTCCTAAAAAAACTACATGTTTCCACATCTGGAGGGTGGGGGAGGAACTCCCCCCACCCTGCCCTCCCCTCTCATCCCATTCCGAAAGCCTTTATATTCAATGAGTCGACTTGTAGGTCATTGACCTTCCTTAAAAAACTACATTTTTCCACGTCTGGGGGGTGGGGGAGGAACTCCCTCCCCCCAGCCAGCCCTCCTCCCCTCCCATCCCATTCCGAAGACCTTTATAATTAATGTGCCGACTTGTAGGTTATTGACCTTCATAAAAAAAACTATAGGTTTCCGCGCCTGGGGGGTAGGGGGGAGGGACCCTCTGTCCCCCCCCATTTAAAAAATCAAATTAACTAATATTAATTAGGCTAATTTGATTTTATTTTTTTAAAGATAATAAATCATTTATGCAGAAAAATTCTTTTGTTTTAATCATCCTCCAGTTCAATTCAGTTAACTGCTATAAATAAAACAATTTCACGGATTTTTTCACGCAATTTATTCAACAACTTGGTTAAGTTTTAGTTGTTTTTTGAGATTTTTTGGTTTATCCAACGTTTCGGCACCTTTCCAGGGGCCGTGGTGACGGAAAACTACCCACTATTTTTTAATAAAAGAATATACCCACTCTAATTGTCTTTGTTTTTCTTTCGGAAACAGGATACAGTTAGGTATTGATTATTTTAACATTATATTTAATTATAGTAAATGATTTATTGATTTAATATTTTGATTTGTTTAAGTAATTTGGATAATAATTATTTATAGCAAAGCAAAAAGTTACTGACTCGATCACCAGTTCACAAAAGTTGGAGCCCTTCGGAGAAAGAACTGGCAAGAAGATCGTCCGTCCGTCCCCCCCCCCCCCCCCCTTCGTGTAGTTTTCTTGCCAGTTCTTACTCCGTGAGTAAATTGCGTGAAAAAATCCGTGAAAGTGTTTTATTTATACAGTTAACTGCTTTTTTTAAACGCTGATTTGAATTTGTATTTAAGTAATAAACGTGCAATTTTTACTTTTAGAAAGCTAATGCCATGTAGAATAAGCTAGAATTAAAAAAAAGTTGGGTTAATACCATGAATTTTTAAGAAATTGTAAAATAATTGTAAAAATGATGAAAAAAAAACAGATTTTCTTTGAGTTTCACTTAATTATAAAATTGTAGGGTTAGTTTTCTTGGATATTTTTACTTTATGGGTACGGCCTATTATTAGTTATCATCACAAAGTTTATTCCACTGTGATAACACACTTAGTTTAAAAATTATGACGATTTATGTAAATAGGGTCAACAGGTGTAACCCAAAATTTTAAAAAAATCTTAAAAATTACATTTTTTTTTTTTCCCTTCGATAAAATAGAGTGTAGTTTCTCTGATTTTGATATGTGCACTTTATAAAGACTCACACTGTATATTTGTATTTATAAAACTAATAATAACACAACAGAGTGATTTTATTTTGCTATGCTTTAATTTATTAAACTATATTATTTATATTCATGTGTTTTATTTATTAATATCCCTTTCTTTATAAATATTTAAAAAAGTGCGCTAAATAAGAACACTGGGGTGTTATTTTTTCAGTCATCTGGTACCTACTTTTAGTTAAGCAACTTTGACAGTAAAATTTTAGAGCATGTACTTCACTAGTGGGTATTGCACAATAAACTACTATTCATTTCCGTTTTCTGATAGTTATAGATACAGTAAATTCTTTAAATTGTTTATGTTTGACTGTTGGTATGCAACTAAGTGGGATTGCTTAATCACATACCTTCAATTCATCTCTGGCAACCTGGTACTTTATTATGACTTTATTTAAAAATGTGTGTTATCATATTATTAGTTTTCTTCATACTCTTCCCTATTTTTCACCGTGGGTGCGCGCTTCAAGGAATAAAATTATAATATTTTAAATTGATTCTTCGCTTGGAGGAATAGTTTATGTGCGCTACGTACCAAAAATATGATCACGCACAAATGTGGTGACCATCTACTGTGTTCCACAGTTTATTGAAACGGATGTTTCTCATGCAAAATTAAGTAAATTAAGAACTAGCCTACCTTACTAGAAAATAGTGTCCGTAATCCAGGGGGGCTGGTCGCTGTCTCGCCGGCGCGCGCCTGGCAAAACGATCTTCACGCAACCCCCGATGGGAAACTCTTATAGCTAACACTCTTATACTACACAATGCCCTAATAGGCAGCTAAAACTTTCCCGGCGCTTTTCAAAGCGAACACACACGGGTCACAGGTGGCGAACTGAGCGCGAGTTGCGCGGACGGCTGTTGGCGGCGCACCCACGAATGAACGTGAATGAATGAATCACGCGCGGCGTGAACATCCCCCCGTCCCGGACAGTAGCAAACTGTCCGCCAACTCAATCTAAGGGCAGGCGAGAGAGGGTAGCGATCGCTCGCTTCAAAACAGAGTCCCCCACCAGGACCTCGGCAAACCTGGGCACACCATCCGACCCCGGATGAAGCTGAACAATGCGTCCTAAACGCCAGCGGAGGGGCGGCAGGTTTGGATCCTTTACCAACACGAGGTCTCCGGCCTTGGGTGGGGTCGTCCTATCCGACCACTTAACGCGTTGCTGCAAAATGTGCAAATACTCCAGATGCCAACGGCGCCAAAAACTCTGCGTAAGCTGCTGGAGCAATTCAAATCGCGAGAGCCGTCCGGAGGGCACTTCGGAATAAGGATATTCCGGCAAGGCGTTAAGCGGTCGGCCAATCAAAAAATGGCCCGGCGTAAGGGCCTCTAAATCATTCGCGTCCGAAGACAACGGACACAACGGACGCGAGTTGAGGACCGCCTCAACCTTACAAAATACGGTCGCGAGTTCCTCAAACGTGAGGACCGTCTCCCCAATAACGCGACGAAGGTGAGTTTTAGCGGCCTTTACAGTTGCTTCAAAAATCCCTCCCCAGTGGGGGCAGGATGGCGGGGAGTACTGCCATCGTACCCCTCTGCGAGAGAGTGTGGATCCGATCTCAAAATTATTCCTATCCAAAGAGCGCTTAGAGGAATACCTCAAATATTTGATAAATTGTTAAATTACCTATTTTATTGCCAATATCTATTTGGTTGAGGAATTTGAGGATATAGGATTATTGCGATTCTTATCGTCCTTCGCATCAGTATTATGTATTATCAACTTTTGACGACCGATTTGGCGCAGGGGTAGGCTTCACACCTTCTGCGCCAGTGGTCTCGGGTTCAATTCCCGAACAAGACAAATATTTGTGTGCATGAACATGTCTATTTGTCTTGGTCTGGGTGTTTACTATGTATATTAAGTATGTATTTACAAACAAAAAGTATTTAAGTATATATTTATCCGTTATCAAGTTTTCCATGATACAGTTTCATAATGAAAGTAAAATGGGCTTAGATAATTGGTGTGAATGTAAGAAGTTACTTATTTATTTATTTATTATTATTCCCTTTATTACATTTTAAATACTTACAAAATTATATTTCTAAACATTAAATTTTTACAATGTATAATACTAAAAAATATAACATTTAAAAATACGAAAATGCAGTTCCCCAACGGCAGCAAGATCAAGGTCCCGGCTACCGATGGTTAAGGATCCAGAGACAGGAACCTTCTCACTATACGGGCCGGGTCCAGAAGTACTGCCTTCTGCATCTGACTCCCGATCTATCCACCTAACGCAAGCCTCTTAAGGTGTTTATCGAGGCTCTTGGCTATCAGACCATGGGCAGATATGACTATCGGAACAATAATTGCTGAATCAATGTCCCACATGTCCACAATCTCGTGAGCTAAATCAAGATATTTGTTTTCTTTATCTTTTTCAGCTTTCACAAGGTTGTCGTCATGGGGAACAGTGACATCAACAATTATCGCGCGGCGTTCGTGTCGATCTATCAATACAATATCAGGCTTATTAGTGTAGCTAATATAGTCCTGTCTGTAATGATAGATCGATCCCAATACAATGTGGCATGGCTATTTTCAAGGACCTGTTCTTGTGCATACCTGTAGTACGGCACCTCGGATGCCACAAGACAATGTTTCAGAGCAAGTTGTTGGTGTATTATCCTGGCCACTTGGTTATGTCTATGCAAATACTCGCCGTTTGCGAGACGAGAACAACCGGAGATTATTTGCCTAAGGGATTCACCCGGACGATGACACGCTCGGCAAATATCCACTGTGCCATCCCTTAGGATATACTTTCGGTAGTTATTCGTCATCACAACCTCATCCATAATTGCACAGACAAAACCTTCGGTTTCACCAAAAAGATCACCGAAACGGAGCCAGGATACTGAGGCTAATAAATCTACGTCGGGCCCATGGAGAGCCCGGTAGAATCTGCCATGTAACTCCTTGCTTTGCCACACAGTGCTGCGGTCGGAAGTACTAAGTACTACAGGTTTGCGCCAGTTTTCTTTTGCTAAAAATAGAGGAGTCAGTCCATTGTCAACAGCAACTACATCTCTATGAGACCCCATATCGACTTGGAGAAAATACTCCCTAAGATTGCATATCTCGCGGTTATGCAATGTCTTAGCATTTAAGAAGCCACGACCACCGCACTTCCGCGGGATATACAATCTCATGGTCGATGAACGTGGGTGATGTATGCGGTGTGCTGTTAGCAATGTACGAACTTTTCTATCCAGGGCATCCAGTTCAGTTTGAGTCCATTTAAGTATGCCGAAGGAATACATCAGTACCGGCATGACCCATCCATTGTATGCGCGAACCTTGTTTCCGCCTGACAAAAGACTTTTAAGGACTTTTGAAAGGCGCCCCAAGAAACGCTCACGCAACGACTGTTTCATGTCAGCATCGTTGATGCCTAATGCCTGTGACATACCTAAATATTTATAGGTTTCGTTTACGGAGAGAGATCTAAGATGAATAGAATCCGAGAGTTGTATACCCGTAGATTCCATTATCTGACCACGCTTTACATGCATGACTGCACATTTGTCCACACCAAATTCCATTTTAATGGCATTACTGAAAGCTTCAGTAACCTTCAGTAACGCTGTCAAATGAGAACTGCTATGGGCAAATAGTTTCAGGTCATCCATGTACAGCAGGTGTGATATTACTTGACCATTTCTCCGTAAACGATAGCCTAACCCTGAACTCTCGAGAAGTGTACTCAGAGGGTTCAAGGCCAGACAGAACCACAATGGACTCAAACCGTCACCCTGGAAGATACCTCGCTTTATTTTTATGGGATCGCCCTGACCTAGAATCCGTCGAGATCCTGGATAGAAAAGGACCGTTCTCCATTTTCGCATGCACGATATCAAGAAAGTGCGTAGAGTTGTATTTATTTTATACAACTCCAGCACCCTCATGAGCCACGAATGCGGCACGGAATCATATGCCTTCTTATAATCTATCCAGGAAGTCGACAGGTTCTTTCGGTTTCGACGAACCTGTTGGTTAATAGCCATGTCAATGAGGAGTAGCTCCTTAGTACCACGGGCCCCATTCCTACATCCATTTTGAGAGGCGAACATAATAGAATTTTGATCAATGTGTTTATTAATCTTCGACCTCAAAATGGACGTAAGAATTTTATAAATTGTTGGTAGACAGGTGATAGGTCTATAGTTTTTGGGGTCCGCAGTACTACCAGATTTATGGAGCAGATGGGTTATGCCTGTTGTCATAAATTCTGGAAGCGATCGAGATAATAAAGCACATTGAAATTGAGATGCTAAGCAAACGTGCGAGCTAGGTAACCATTTATACCAGAAATTGTGCAGTCCGTCCGGGCCTGGAGATTTCCAGTTGGGTAAGGAACGAACTGCACAAACTACGTCTTGGTAGTCAATGGTTACTTCATTCATATCAGGTATAAGCTCACACGAACGCTCAACATCCTCCATCCACGCGCCTTCAGAGTGAGTGACAGGCACGGACCAGATGTTGTGCCAAAAAGAAATCATGCCATCATCATCCGGCCGATGCATATCAGTATCACTCTGATCCGATCGCTCCCAGGATGCATAAACACGTCGTTGATCTCTCTCGAACATGCGGTTCTGAGTAAAGCGATCGACTCGCACCCTATACCTTCGAATACGATTAGCCCATGCACAAATTTTCTGCTTCAGGAAGTCGATGCGCTCTGTGACACATGAAATATAATTTTGAGGACTAATACCAGTCCCCAAGAATGCACGTTTCACAAAGCGCATGACCCTAGGGCGCATGTTGCCCTCCCTAAAGCAGCTGAGCTTACCGATGAGTACCCTAGCCTCACTGATACGACGCTCAATCGCTATATCAGTGTAGGCACTGCCAGGCTGGTACAGCCAGGCGAGGGCGTGTTGCTGTGTCAGTATTTGGAAATTAGACATGAGCGACACGACAAGCTGTAACAGCCGCACAGTACAGGATCGAATGAGTATCAGCCAGGTCTTCACTACTATCAAAGTAATTTGGTAGTAGCAAATCTAAAGCACACATCAGCGCCCTATTTTTTTTGTGCATGGGAAAACGTGGAAGCCGAGGTCTAAGGTGAACCGAAGTCGATCGAAATTCCCGAACTACATCTTCAAGAGTACTCCTCAATATATCATTGTATTGGGGACTTACAGTAGTAACCATATCATCTCCACCATCACTATCAGCAACGCCAGCTTGCAATGTGGCCGCGGCAGAAGCTTGAGTTGCCGCCTGCGATGCAGTAGTAATGATACGGTTACGTTGCACCTCTGTACGGAGCCGATCAAGTACCGAGTCATCCAACAAGTGACCCCGTTGAATGGCTCGCACCTGATCCGACAGTCGTTGAGCCGAAACGTTGATTGATGGTTCGAGAGCCTGAAACAGAGAAAGCATCCGAACACGATACGCAGTAAGATTAGTTCCTGCCTCTGTTGCCTCAAAATATGCGCGCATGACATTTTCATTGATGGAAATTGTCCATCGCATGCGCTGCACTCCACCGGGAGCGGGGGCCCTGACCGGAGCCGTTTGCCCCAGAAGCCCCAAACTCTTCGGTGGCCGGCCCCTCCTCCGGCGTACAGGCGGTGGCGACGTCGGCGGAGAGAAGTACTCGTCACTATCACTCGACGCAACTGCAGATGTCAGCTGAACACACGGCACTGAGGCAGTTGCCGACAACTGCGAGGCGGAGCGAGGTGACGAGCCCGGAGGTGGTAGACGTGCTGCTCGGCTTCTCGTCAACATCTATTTCTTCATTCGTTATCCCATTATTGGTAGTTTGGCAATATGATGATGACTGGTGATGACATTCTCAAATGTCATAGTAAATTTTCTATTTGTTTTTGGTATTTTAGGTCTAATAAATATTAAATAATTGTGGTATTATAAACTGGAATTATTATTATTATTATCAGTCACATGTGAAAAGTGTAAGTGAAAATGTTTTAATTCGGTATTCTAAAATGCCACAAACAACATTAGAACACAGTGAAATTTGACACAAAGGAAACTATGAGAACCATGCTGATGAGAATTACCCAGAGCTTCCTTGAAAATTATACCTACAGTAACGAAACTTAGTTTCTAATATTATTTCCTTGTTATATTGCAGGCTGTCTTTAGACCTTTTTATATTCAAGTGGGAGGGGTAAGTAATTCGAAATGTGCACCACCTAGGGTGCACATTCCGGGTGCATTCCCATGCTACAAACTCCACCCTTTTGGTTGTAATTTATTTAAGAATGTAAGCCGACTACAGTTGCAAAACTTCTGAAGTATTCGGAATAATTACGTAATACTTCTCATAAAGTTTCTTTCCATCAGAATTTTTCAAAATAAATTCGTTTGAAAATATTGGCATTTTTTTATCTTAGGTCAATCTTGCTAGAAAATATCGTGCCCGAGTCCGGCGGGCGACGACGACGACGGATGAACAAACAACTCGTGCGCGGCGCGCGGCGCCCGCTCAGAACAAATTCTAGTGGCGCATGGCAGGCGGCGCGCGCGGCGTGCAGGGCGGGCGGGCGAGATTAGCGGGGCGGGGAGTGGGAGGCGATGCCCCCCGGGGAATTATTCGACCGCTCCCCTTCCCCGCAGAGAAGGATTCATAATGTTTCGCAATAATTCGCGGTCTAAGAAAATATTTCAATTTCGATAAAAATAAACGTGAGCGTTGTTTTTAAAAACGAAGTGCTAACCTATTTGCTCAGTGATGGATTGATGGTGAATTGGTTGTTATTATTATTGTAGCGTAATTAGCGTAAGTAAAATTTGAATGTTTATTTTATTCCTTACCTATGTAAGGCGACATTAACAACAAAAGTAGGTAGGTACCTACTTACAGCAAAACACTAATTTTTATAGGTACTAGCGACCCAGCCCGGCTTCGTTTGAACAATTTGTGGGTGCTTCGAATCTGTGATAACTTCTAAAGTGTTCATTTAAATGAAATACGGTAAAGGATAATTTTGATCTACCTCAATGATATCGTTTTACCTACATTAAATGACCAAGGTAACTTATATAGGTACTTATTTGGATAAGGATTAATACTGATTAGGAGACATTAGCTTTGCAAATAAAGTAATATTTTTAAATAACTTAATAAATATAAAAATTACTGTGAGTCAACCTATAGAAATAAGGCGACTTCGGGTCTTTTTTGTAGGCCTCTATGATATACAATGCCGTAGTAAATTATTTTGATGTAGGTAGGTATCTCATACGGTTAAGGGTGGTATTCCACTTATCAAAGATCTTTGTCCAAGAAATTGGACGTCGAATGTATGAAATTGGACGTCAAAGTCGTCCAATATGCGTCCAATTTCTTGGATCCAATGCATACTGGACAAAGATCTTTGATGAATGGAATACCACCACCCTTAGCCAGCAGCGTTCGCAATGTACCTAAGCGCTCGAAAAATCGTTTTTTGACGGCTTCATCAAAAAACATGTAATTTTTCTCTATTATATAAATACGTAATTAGAATGTTTTGTATGTAGGTATTTATTTATAAACCTTCGAGAATAAATTTTCTAAATAACAGTGACAGCTGCATCGAAATCCGATGCGTGGTTTAAAAGAAGAAAGGTTAGAAACAGCCAGACAGAGGCGGAGAGTGACTTTATTTTATACTATGTACCTACCTACTTACCTACCTAGTGATAGTGAAGTGATGACCTAAGCCTCGGCACGGCACTTGTATTGCTAGGTACCTACGACCACTTATATTGTGGTTCGACGGCTATGCCGATGACGGCTATACTCCGTGACTCCGTGCCGAGTTTTGTACCTACCTAGCAGTGGCAAAACGAAAGGGTACATACCTACAAGCCGATTCTAATCGGCTTACCTTATTATAGTTTAAAACCTTTTATCATAGTTTAAAAATATGTTTTCATCCGTTTCAAGCAATTCAAAAACATTAAAAATTCGCTAAAATAATAGGTACTTAGGTAGGGTATATGACATATGTGCCTACTTAAGTACCTACTTCTACACTTAAAACTTCCACAGACATTTTATTTAAGAGGTACCTAGATAGTAAGATATCCATCCATACTTCTTTTTCTATGATTGACTATTTTTCTTGCTTAGGTAGGTATTTAAAAATAAGTGTCAAAACTGCTTTCTACTGCTTTTTTACCGATTGCTGCTTTTTTTACCGACTTCCAAAAAAAGGAGGAAGGTACTCAATTCAACCCGTATTTTTTTTATTTATTTTTTTGTTTGATGTATGTATACTGATTACTCTGGCGTTAGTGATCCGATTTTAATAGTTATTTTTTTGTACGATTGGGTATACTTTCGATTTGGTCCCATATAAGTTTCATTGAGATCCGATAACAATCTTCGGAGATATGGGGCCTGATGTCATGGGAGTCATGAATTATTAGCAGAAAGTTATAATGTCATCCATGTAAGTAAACGTTAGGTTTTTGTTCGGGCTGAATAGTTTGTTCTTCAAAATAGCGTCAATAAAGTCACACGCGGAAACTAATTATATACTAATTATGTCATAGTATAATGGGTATATGGGTTTCACTTCCAGGACCTCGATTGGTGATGTGGGTTATCACCGCGTTTTGCGATCGTTGCGGTTAAGCAACGTTTGCAAGGGCTGGTCGTAGGATTAAATGAAAAATTACTATCTATACTATTTACCAATTTCAATAATTTTTTTATTTAAAAGAGTATACTCCTGTTTTGGTCTCATTATAACCAAGTCAGGATCTGATGGTAGAATCCAGGGGAACGAGGTAAACCCGAAGATAGATTAGGTGTTTTATGTATTTTCTAAAAAATTTCAAGCATTTGCATCTGATAGCCATTAGCTCATCATCATGAGCTGGTGATGGAAGATACAACTCCTCAATGGTTAGGAGTTGGAGGATAATTCTTGAATTATTGTTGAAACGTAAAACAATATAGTTGTAATCTTTCAGGTTATTTAGGTGAGCTTATGATGGAAGGTAAAACTCCTTAGGAGTTAAAGCATGTTTGGTTACGTACCACCGAGACCTTAAGTTGTATTCTTTCAAGTTTTTTAGGTTAGCTGATGGTGGATGGTGCATAACAAACAACAGAACATTAAAAGAAAAAATAATTTTGTGTTCTATGTGGATAACAGTTATAACAGAGTAAGAGATGGTGATTCTCACAGAACATAGTAGAGAGAAAATGTTTCCGTGTTCTTTGGTGATTCTTGTCCGAGATATGGGTTTTAGTAGCTGCTCATTGCGCTACGCTTGCTCATTTTGCGGTTTCTTTTGGTAGCGTTCTTATACTAAAAATGGAAAAATAAAAGTTTTTATAAAAAAAATAAACCGCCTTCAAAAAAACTGCAAACAAATTTCGCTTCCCAAAAACACGTAAAAATGAAAAATAAATTAAATCATTCAATTCAAAGGACGAAAGTCCGAGAATTTTTCTAATTAATCTTGGAACTTACTGATCTGATTGAAGTCGGTGACAAGCCCAAAGTAACAAGAATAAATACTTAGTGAAAGAATAACACACAAAACCTACTCATGCGCGGATTGGTGTGAATTGTAACCTATCAAATACATAATATTACATGGCTTGGCACCGACTTCAATCAGATCAGTAAGTTCCAAGATTAATTAGAAAAATTCTCGGACTTTCGTCCTTTGAATTGAATGATTTAATTTATTTTTCATTTTTACGTGTTTTTGGGAAGCGAAATTTGTTTGCAGTTTTTTTGAAGGCGGTTTATTTTTTTTATAAAAACTTTTTATCGTTACCTACTCCCGTATTTTTCGACGATCGAAATATTCCGAATGTTTCGTAATACTTCGGAATATTTCGTAAGTATTCCACGGGAAAGATTCGGAATTATTCCCGACTGCAACTGTAAAGCCGACCTATTCGCGATATGTACCTACGCCACAGAATATAATATAATATAAAATAACCGCTTTTTACTACATGCATTTGATTATATATACGGTACATATACCAAAATAACATTTATTACAATTTTTGTCTGTCTGTCTGTCTGTTTGTTCCGGCTAATCTCTGAAACGGCTGGACCGATTTTGACGGGACTCACTGGCAGGTAGCTGATGTAATAAGGAGTAACTTAGGCTACTTTTTATCCCGATATTCCCACGGGAACGAGAACCACGCGGGTGAAACCGCGGGCGGCCGCTAGTAGTAAATAAAAAACGCCGAACAGACTTCATTGAGTTCATTCTTGACTTCATCATCAGTGATGGCATATTTAAGTTTTTACATTACTCCTAGATAGATTTTATAGTATTTGGAGCTCTCGGGATTTTTATTTATAGGTTGTGAGTTCGTGACGTGACGTGAGGCAGCGACCTTGGTTCTATCAACTGAACATTTTTGACTGCTATATAGGTATTGTGAATGCGTATGTACAGATGGAATGGAGTGTGCATTGTATTATCAACTTAGCTCTGAAAGACATAAAGACCATAGTGAATTTGTTACTGCTGTTCACAAAAAGCCTTGAAGCTTCATCGTCATTTATCATTTAGTTAGATCATTTGACTCGAATGCCGGCTGTTACAATATTGTGGTGTTACAAAAGATCTTAATTACATAATGACTACCGCTTAAAAACTACTGCTTTATAATTAATTATTATTATTTGTATTCCCATCGTTAAAAGAATAGAATAAACCTTTTGCTCAAAAACGCGTGGAGCCATTGAGTTAAAATTAATGAGAACTATAGCCATACTAAGGGCGTTTGTGCACTACACTGAATTTTACCGATCCGACAAAAAAACGGATGCTTCTATTTTAATAATTAATTATTATAAATAATAGAATTTATTTATTTCGTGTAGTTTAGGGTTCGAAACATTGAAACTACACGAAATAAATAAATTCTTACTATTATAAATGATTAAATTAATTAAATACAAGCATCTGTTTTTTTCCGGATCGGTAAAATTCAGTGTAGTGCACAAACGCCCTAAAGGGCTTATTACACTTGGCTAAATTCAGCATCTAATTAAGCATACATTGCTTTCTTGGAGCTCATTTGTAGCAAGTGATGCAATCAAAACAAGCAATGTATGCTTAATTAGATGCTGAATTTAGACAAGTGTAATAAGCCCTTTACTATGAAAGAAGATTGCGATCCGTCCGAAATGTAATAAATAACGCTTCTATGTAAACTCGGAATCAAAAGATGCGACATCTTTTGATTCTAAATACGTCTATCGTAACTTATACGGTTTGCTTGTTGACCTTGGAACATACAATTTGGCAGGAAGCAAGCATAGTCTGGTGGCATGTGATGTGAATGAGCTGCAAATATATATGGCAGGATATACCAAAAAATCTGTCTTTGTATTTTTTTGTGTGAAGACATAGTACTAAAAAGGTACCTATAAGTAGCGTTGCCAGGTGTCCCGATTTGCGCGGGACATCCCGATTTTCAGGGGTCTGGGGACGCGTCCCGATTTGCACCTGATCGGGACACTAAATGTCCCGATAAATGAATTGGATGACTTGCAGTGAATTTCGTAACTATGTCAAAACAAGGCAACCCTTGAGGGCGACAAAATCTAACAAAAAATATAATTTTAATAAAGAAATCTTAAAGTATTACTTCTTAACTGCGTCAATAATAATTAATAGTTAGAGTACCATTTTATTTTATAATTTCTACTAGTCCAGCAAGTACCTACTAGTAGTAAGTAGTAATTGCGAAACGCGTAGTTTCTCGAAATTTCGTATTTATATGCTCCTTTGAAAAAAAAACAGGCTCTTGCTTTATTTTCAAACATGTTTACTTCATGGTCATAATAAAATAAACTGTCAGTATAATATTTCTACAGTATTTTTTTGTGTCAAATGTGTTGGATGAATGTTAGATTCTCCGATAATATTTTGAAATAACTTTGAAAATCTCTTCACATTTCCAAACTTCCACAAATATAAAACATTAGTTGAGTTTCATTGAACAATGCATGGAACGTGAACAAACTTTCAATATTTTGCTACTATTGGGAAATGGGGAAGTGTTTGTTTTTATTTAAGGATTCAATACAAAAGATCTACTTATTTACACAGTTAGGATTTTTTTACAATTTAACCTCGAAAAAGCCTTTTTGAAATAATTTTAGTTTCTAGCACTTACAAGACAATTTTTATTAAGTAAAATATTTTTTTTCAAAAATTATTTTTCTATACTTGATTATGATTTGGGGCATTATTGCGTAAAACCAAAATCACAGATACGAATTCCGCAAGTTTCTCAATAAAATCCACGCAATAAATTAAACCTTAATATTAAAAAAACCATGTTTTTGTTTGTCCCGATCTACAACCCTAAATCCCGATTTGTCTTTCTTAATGCCCCGATTTAAAACAAATCGGACCTGGCAACACTACCTATAAGTATTATTCAAAATGCATAAAGGAAATCGGACAAAAGTGGTCCAAGAAAAAGTAGGTATTGGCGTCGGCTGATAAAACTTATATCTTTTACTAGCTGTGCCCGCGACTTCGTTCGCGTGGAATAGTGACTTTCGGCAGCATTTTTAATTTTTTTAGCTAATAAGGTTTTTCGTTTTTTGTGTATTTATTTTATATATATTAGTTTAGCGCTATGATACATATTAACACATTAAAAAAATATTTCACATAGCCTTCCGCCCGCGGTTTCGCAAGCCTGTACTACACGACGTTATCTCGAGGGAAAGTTATATTTTCCCGGGATATCAATTAGTCTTTGTCTCTAGCTCCTAAAAATCCACATACTAAAAAAACACGCCGATCCGTTGCTCCGTTTTGACGTGAAAGACGGACATACAAACAATTCAAACAGTATGTCAAAAGAAAGAACTTATCACGCTGAACAACTTCTCTTAAGATGCTATCTCATATAGTTTAACCTGGCTGCTAGGGTTCCACATCAGCTGGCCTAGCATGAACGGCTTTTATCATGCGATATGATATAGCACGTCATGCTGTCTTGCTTACCTACCCCACTAAGGTGGAAGCAAGACAGCAAGACGTGCTATATCATATCGCGTGATATAATCATGGTAATGCTAACCAGGCAGGTGTACCAAGACCTTCAAACTTTGTACGTCAATAGAAAATGCTCATCACATTTAACAATTTTCCATAAGACGGTATTTTTATATCTCTCATAGTTTAGCTGGACTGCTATGGTTCCACATCGGCCATTTCGATCTTCTAAATTAATTGTGAAAAACGAAATATATGTAGCTTACTTCCGCAAAAAACACAATATGCAAGATGCACCGCCCGCCCGCCCGCAAAAAATTGCACATGCACACCACGAAAGCACCAGTGCACAATACCTGCATCTAGCAAGACAGCAATACACCTTGCACCGTCACCGATTAGACTACTCTACACGTGTTTCGCCCCAACCCGGGGCATCCTCAGGAGATAGTTCGTGCTAGTTCGTGCGAAAAACCAACACCAAAATAATAAATTTGGTGTTGGTCCAAGTGACGCCTGATTCAATCAAATTCTTCTAAATTAATTATAGCCTACCTATAAGTTGGCGACAACTAATAGCTATATAACAAAAAAAGTTTCATTAAAATCCGTTCAGTAGTTTTTGCCTGAAACGTGGACAACAGACAGACAGACAAAAAATTCAAAAACTATATTTTTGGTATCGCTGTTCCGTTTAAGAAGACCCTTGGTGGTATTTTTTTCTATTTCTTTTCAATGTATACAGCCCCTGTACCGGCAAAAAAATAGGGTTATGGACATGGGCTTCATTTGACATTTGATGCCCATATTTTGTGCTTTCAGGGCATAATATGGGCTTCAAATGTCAAATGAAGCCCATGTCCATACCCATAATTTCAAGCCGGTAGCCTCCTGAATAGAATCGCATACAATTTTATAATAAGTATGAATTATTTTGTTTATTTACTTAATATACACGGTAATATTTTTATCACCCCGGATAAATTAAAAGGATTATTCTGCTCATGAAAACAAACAATTTTTATTATGGAACCAACATTAAAATCGCAAAAAAAAACAGCTATTCCATACAAAAGTGCAAAAATATTTAATCAAAATGTATGGAACAGCTGATATTTTTCCGCGATTTCAGTGTTGGTCCTATAATAAAAGTATAATCCCTAAAAATATCCGGGGTGATAAAAAAATACCGTGTATATTACATAAACAGTACCTACGTATTAACACATTAAAAATGTATATCACATAGACTTCCGCCCGCGGTTTTGCCACGTGTACTACACGACGTTTTCCCGAGGGAATGTGATATTTTTCCGGGATAAAATTAGCCTATGGGACTCTCTAGCTCCTAAACTATCCACATACTAAAAAAAACAGGTCGATCCGTTGCTTCGTTTTGACGTGAAAGACGGACATACAAACTAACACACTTTCACATTTATAATTTTAAATTAGTATATATTGTATGTCAAAAGAAAATACTTATCACGCTGAACAACTTCTCTTAAGATGCTGTATTTGTATCTCTTATAGTTAAGCTGGGCCACACTATTATTTATTCTGTGGCTGGGCTGCAAGGGTTCCAAATCAGGAGTACCAGACCTTCGATATTTTTCCGTCAATAGAAAATGTCCATGACGTTAAACAACTTTTCTTAAGATGCTATGTTTGTATCTCATATAGTTTAATCTGGCTGCTAGGGTTCCACATCAGGTGTACCAGACCTTCAAACTTTGTACGTCAATAGAAAGTGCTCATCACGTTTAACAATTTTCCTTAAAACGGTATTTTTATATCTCTCATAGTTTGGTTGGACTATAGGTCCACATCAGAAATTGCGATCTTCAAAATAAATTATAGCTATATGTTGGCAAGGACCAATAGCTGTATAACAAAAAAACTTTCATCAAAATCCGTTCCGTAAATTTTTTTGCCGACGTCATCACACGAAAAAATTCACCCCTGTTTTCACCCTCTTTAGGGTAGTTATTTTACAAACTTTGAATGTCGTATTTATTTATCTAATCAAAAGCCTATAAAATAATTTTGAAGTTTCTAGCTTTAAAAATGACGTAATTTCCATACAAACTTTCATCCCCTAGTTCAACCCCTTACAGCCCTTTTTTCACATAAAAAAGTAGCCTATGTCCTTTCTCAGGCTCTAGACTATCTCTGTACCAATTTTTATTCAAATCGGTTCCGTAGTTTAGGCGTGATTGTGTAACATACAGACAGACAGATTCGCATTTTCGCATTTATAATATAAAAAATATAAGGAATATAAGGAATATAAGGATATAAGGAAGGATATAAGGATAAGGATAAGGATAAGGATAAGGAAGTAAGGATTAAAAAGGTCATAAATAATAATTCATTTTTTCCTAAGAGCGCAAAAAACTTCTTAAGAAACTTCTGTTCTTGGAGAAAATAGTTATTCAATAAATAATAATAATAAAACGCTTAAGTGATAATAAAGTCTTATTTATTTTGTTCAATTACTTTTTTCTCCCAGGACGGATTTTTTTGCGCATAAGTATAAGAAAAAATTCAGTATTTTCAATGACCTTTTCGTTAAAATAACTTTCATTAACCGACAGTAATACTTTAACTATTTGGACCAGGCTTCTCACAAAAATGTCCTATCTCCTTTAAAGAGACTATGAACACATGACACAGACTCCATACAAACGGCGATAACGATTTCCACCCTCTAAACCTTAACATACAGCAATGAATTTTCGGTATGTTGTTGAAATGCATAAGAACTATGGCTGTACGTTTTGATTTTTGAAATATTTATCATAGATTTTGAAGTATTTGCATTTTAGTGATTTCATATAAAACAAAAAAGTGCCAATATTTTCAAATCTAAAATGAATATAAAAAAAACAAAACGTACAGCCCTAGTTCTCATGCATTTCAACAGCATACCGAAAATTAATTGCTGTATGTTAAGGTTTAGAGGGTGGAAAACGTTATCGCCGATTGTATGGAGATCGCTTGCTACACAGTCCTCTTAAGGTCAAAGCCCACTTATACCGCACCGCTCCGACCCAACCAAAGTATGAGCAGCCCAATATGGACTTAATATCGTTCACTGTAGATGCACTTTACAGTAACAATATACAATAGCAGACTGCGCGCGGACAGCGCGCCGTAAGCGAGCCTGCCGACAGCTAAAGTGCGTCTACAGCGCACGACACTAAGTCCATATTTGACTGCTCATACATTGGTTGGGTGGGAGCGCTGCGGTATAAGTGAGCTATGACCTTTATGCTTTCCAACCCATTCTCCTCGTCTCCAGGCATAAACTTCACTGTGAAAGGGTTCTGCAAGGTGCACTGGGAGACGCGCAACAGCTACAGCCGCCGAACAAAGGTCACCAATCGCCGACGGTATTATACCGTCAACCATGACGCATATGAAGAGTATATCACTCTCAATATGGACCTCGTCGGCAGTAAGAATGGTGAGTGGAACCTCTTTCATCCTCGCCTAGGAACAAATATACTTTAATTCAAAGGTTTCTGTAAGGTACACTGGACGTCGCGCCACAGCCGCCGCGTCAACGATTGCACAGAGCATAATACCTACCGTCAACCATGACGCATATGAAGAGTATATCACTCTCAATATGGACCTCGTCGGCAGTAAGAATGGTGAGTAGAACCTCTTTCATCCTTGCCTAGGAACAAATATACTTGACTTCAAAGGTTCTGCAAGTTGCAGTGCACGTCGCGTCACAGCCGCCGCGTCAACGACCGCACACAGAGCATTATAATACCGTCAACCATGACTCATATGAAGAGTACAACACGCTCAAGAATGGTAAGCCTTTTTGGTAAGCCGGGAAAAAATATTGGCTGTCAATAAATGAAAAAAAAAAAGAATAATACCCGACTGTTGCAAGCAAGGGCGTCGCCAACCTCGCTCCAGGGGAGGGGCAGGTTGATACTCCCCAGAAGGCGGTGTGTGAGGAAAATAGAAATTTTATGTCATTTTGAGCCGCCGGAATGCGACGCCCTTGGCTGCAAGCGTGACTACGCCATGAATAGTCAGCGCCAACGCTCGTATTTCCTTGGCTATCCCCGAAACTTGAATAAGCTTAAGACTTTTATATTATTCTGCAATATACATAACTCCATTTAAGTACTTACATATCAAATAACCCCTTCTATGAAATCTGTCTATGCTGTTTTTATTTTGAATCGGCCTCTTTCAAAAAGTTACAAAAACGATCAACGGATCAATTAATTTAATTTAATCAAGGAATAGTCTTAATTTGATCAAGGAGTCTCTTAAAAACAAAAGTTTTGTAACTCAACGCAATGAGCGATTTTCTGAGAGGCCATTTAAAAAAAATGCTTCCAATTGCTTCACTAGATGGCGTTGAACGAAGTATGTACATGTCTATGGTATATTTTGGTATGAAACATATTTAAATGAATTACTTTTTAAAAACCCAAAGGAAACTAATAATATATTAAATAAGTAAGTACTACTGTGAGGAACAGAAACGAAATAGGTAAATTTAAAGATTAAGGTAAATAAATAACATCTGTCTGACGTTCCGTTTTACGTAAAAAAGTAAAATTTATAACGTTCCGTTCCTTCTAACTGCATAAGTGGGACAGCGCCATCTAGTGACTGAGCTTTCAGAAAATCGCCCATTCTAGCAATTCTAGCTCACCGAGGTTACTTTGCTTCTAGCGGAGCACACGCTCAGCCCCGGCAAACACGAGTACCCGTTCAAGTTCCAACTGCCGCCGACCTGCCCGTCCTCGTTCGAGAGCCCGTCCGGCCACGTGCGCTACGAGCTACGTGCCGTCATGGACATACCCGATGACACTGATAAGGAGGTGGTCAGGGATATACGGGTGGTCGCGCATTTGGACCTCAACGCGATCGACTGTAAGGTACAGTCACAGAATAAATAATAGTACCTACAGGTACAGAAGCTGCACTCCGCTAAACCATTTAAATAAATAGCAACTCATTAGTGACAAGTAGTGACAGACGCCTGGTACAGTCAGAGTCATGTAATAGGTATAGGTAGCAGTCAAGATCACCAAATACTTGGAAACATCTAAAATGGTCATTAACAACGACTCAGCCAAAGCGATCAAATTGTTCAAGCCATCCACGGTATTCAAAATAAATGGAGCACGCAAACTTAATACTTGGTAACATCCAACCCAACATTAGTACCGCGATAACAACACCGCTACTGGTAGCGCTGCACCCAAAGTACTCAAAAATATGGGACACATGAAACTGAGCTTTATTTTACAAGACATAAGATTTAATCTCTGGTCCCAGTACTTACCTTCTTGTTCATTTCGCCCATGTTTCAAAGCGGAAATATAACTTGCCTCAATTTTTAGTAAGTCCACAGTTTTAACAGACCAAACCAATTAAAGTACGGAGAGTAAAGCCAGATTTACATTGATCCAGTAGCTCGATCCAGCGGTACTGGATTGCGGCACTGGATCAATATAAACATGTCTCAATCCAGTACAGCGTCAAGTAAAACGTTTACATTGATCCAGTCCAGTGCCAATCCAGTGCCGCAATCCAGTAACACTGGATCGAGCTACTGGATCAATGTAAATCTGGCTTAAAATGGATAAGTTTTGACCAGCTTTTCCCTCTTCTTCTCGTCAGAAGGTTTTCCGCCGCGCTTTACAACAGCCTAGTCAACTGATTATATGCCTGAGTTTGTGAATCCGTTTATACGTTAAGGCTGTGCAGTCTGCACACTAGCGCCTCTATTGAAAAAAAAAATCATAGTGCTTAAATAAAGACGAAATAGTAAATTATCTCTCTGTAGTGCACTCCGAAGAAGCTTTGTGATACTTTTTATCGCTTAAAGGATATTTGTTAGCATGTGGTTTAGTTTAATTCAATTTTTTTTGCGAAAAGTGACCACTTTTCGCTATAAAACTCCATTAAATTAAACGACAAGCTAGAAAATATAGATAAAGCACTTGAAAGTACCACAAAGCTTCTTCGGAGTGCACTACAGAGAGATAATTCGCAATATGATCTTTATTTAAGCACTATGATTTTTTTTCCAATGGCGGCGCTAGTGTGCAGACTGCACAGCACTCTTAAATGAAATTAGAAACATAATAGTCTTTCACAAGAGGACCAGTTTGAACACTAAACTAATTGTTTTAATTTTTAGTTCTTTGCATTCACAATGCAATTTTTAGTACTGAAAAATGGAAAATGAAGTATTTAGAAAAAATCGACCCGTCTCACAATCATCCCATCCCGTCCCATCGGAGCTGATTGTGAGACGGGTCGATTTTTTCTAAATACTTCATTTTCCATTTTTCAGCACTAAACTAATGTTGAAATGTCATTGTGAAAGCAATAAAAATAAATCATGGTTACGGTTTTACATCAGGACCCAGCGACGTTAGAGTTCGAGCAGACATATTGCTGTTGGTGCTGCACGTCCGGTGGTTCGGAGACCACGGTGAAGATACCGGCGCGCGGGTACTGCCCCGGACAGGTCGTACCCGTCGAGGTCAGCTGCCGGAACCGGAGCTCCGTCGAGATAGACTACATCAGCTGCACCATCAAGAAGGTACTGTCAATGAGGGCTATCGTTTTTTTGCCCACCAGTTGGCGCCACTGCCGCGAGAGGTCCTGTTAAAGTTTGTTTACCACCACGGCCCCTACGGCTCTACGGGTGTGAAAGAAAACAAATCTTAGATAATACCAATTTATTAATAATATCCAGCATGCCGCAATGTTGTGCAGTCTCGTTTTATTCTGAAAAACCTCTTTTTTCTTATCTCCGTTTTTAAAGCACTGACGCTCATTGACCCGTAACTCATATTTGTCTTTTTGACACCCACTTGCAGGAAGCTCCATTAAAGTTAATGCTTCATTAAGTCTATTGCTGTCACTTTTCGTTGTCAAGAAATAAAAAGTGACAGCAATAGATTTAATGAAGCTTTAACTTTAATGGAGCTTCCTGCAATTGGGTGTGTATCTCGTATTGCAAAATACTCACAACATTTAATTTATTAGAAATAAACGCGCGTAGTTCACACACAAAGTATGACATTTGACGTTTCGAAGACCTCACGCGACACCAGTGCCTCTAGCGGCGAATTCATACGCGTTAGCCCTCATTCGGTCATTATCATCATTTATCATTTTGTCTTTATCCTAATTCGTATTGTAATCGCCTCAGTACGTACCTACTTCTCTTCTCCTTAACTCTTCTCTATCACCCACCCATTAAGAATAAGAATGTCAATTAATGTTAAGCACACTGCACATCGCGTACAGTAAACGTCATTACGATTATTTTAGTTCTTTACTTATTGGAAAACAAGAAAATATGAAGTTAATATTTCTACTTTGAGCGCAACTTTATAGCGCTCTCCTTGTCCAATTAGAAAGATTTGATGCTCGCTCTATCTATATCGCTGAAAATATACTTATGTTGTGTTGCTATTATTTCAATAAACATTTTAAAGGCTTCAGCACACCAAACGCGGGTCAGAAGCAGCGCTGTTTGAATGCGGGCCCGCGCAAGTTGTAATACAAGAAACTCTATGAACTACGTCACACTAAAAGGCAAAGCCTAAAATTGGCGTCTTTTTTTTGTCTCGCGGTCATCAACAAAATGTTCGAACATCAATTCTTGATAGTATAACAAACAATATTTGCCAAGACAGTATAGCTGTAACTCAGTCAGAACCAAGTTAGAACCATTCGTCCGTATATAGAACATTTTTAAAAACCGCAAATGTATCTTTGTCATTTCTAGCTAGCTAGTCTCATTCGGTTCGGACTGGGTTTACTTACAGGTACATTTCTTTGCAAATATTGTCTGTAGTGCTGCCAACAAATTATATTTCAATGTTTGGTTGATGGCCGCAAGAAAAAAAAAAGACGCCAGCTGCCATAAAAAAATGGTCATTGTCCTTTGAGCGCGGGCCCGAGCTGTTGTATAACCATGGCGGCCATGTTAACATGACACACCAAGGCAGGGCGTTCGCAGTGCAGCGCAGAGCATCGAAAGCAGTTGTACTGCCTTCCTAAGAGCCAGCGCGCACTTGTGATTTTTAATCGACCGATAGTTTAGTCGGAATCGTAAAACGATCGTGATTAAACTGTCGGCCGATAGTTGGGCGATAGTTTAGTAGAATGCAGTGCGCGCGCTCACATAGTCCTACATGCACATTACCGACCGGCCGATAGTTGTGCTGTGCGATAGTTTCATCGAACAACTTCCAGCGTGTCCAGCGTGACTTAGATGACTTCCAGCGTGACTTAGATGACTTGTACACTTATTACGCTCGTAATAATATCACTGTAAATATAAATAAATGTCAATGCATTAGTTTCACTCGCAAGAAAAATAAAATTCTTTATCCTTATCACTTTAATGGCGTATTAAATGATGATCTAAAATGATGTTCTCTGAGCACATAAATAGTGTAGTTAATAGGTCATACCGCAACCTTGGTTTTATCATAAGGACATGCAAACCCTTCAAAAAGACTCAAAGCCTGAAAACTATATATTATGCTTATTGTCGTAGTATCCTTGAATATGGCAGTCCCATTTGGTCGCCACAGTACGCCATATATACAAATAGGTTGGAGAGAATACAAAAAATCTTCATAAAACACCTTTCCTTTAAATCCCGTACGCGCCGTGTCACGTATGATGAAGACTGCGTTAAATACGGAATGTTGTCACTCAAATCTCGTCGCGAGTTACTTGACATGTGCCTTCTACACGATATCCTTCATAATCATCTGGACAGTGCAAACCTACTCGCCACCATCAGGTTCTGTACTCCTAGTTACCGCACGAGAAAAACCCCACTTCTGTCTGTGCCTAGACATCGTACGAACTACGCTAGTAATGCTGTTATGACTCGCTTATCCAAATTGTACAATGATAAGTTTCAAGATGTCGACATTTTCCATTTGTCCAAGTATAGCTTCAAACATGCCCTTCTCTCGAAGTTGTCCAAGACGTAGGTAGTACGCTACTGCGTCTTGGACAATTTCGTGATAGATAGATTCTTAAACAATCATTTATTTATTTATTTTTATTTATAGGCATGATAATTATCAACATTGTATTTGTTCTGTTTTGTGTGTCTTTTTGTCTCTGTTTATCTTTCATTGCATTACAATAATTATTATAATACTATTTATTTATCTTACGCATCTTAAATACCTATCAAACTTTATATTATATTACATTACATACATTTATGTGTATAAGTACCTGCTTTATGGATAAAACTTGGTCTGCCAACCATAATCTCTTGCTATCCAGTAGATGCATATTCATATCTCTATTTAGTTTAGATGGTTTTTGATCTGTTGTCTCACTCTTTTAAATTAATTAGTTTTTAATAGTTTGCCTGTACAATAATTACATGCTGTGAAACTCTATTATTGGCTAAGTGTAAATATAAGTTTGTTTTTATGCATGTTTGTAGAAAAATGGCTGTTGAGTTTCCTAAAAAAAAAAATAAAAAAAAATAAAAAAAAAAAAACTATCGGCCGATTGTTTGATTGGTCGATTTTTAATCGTCAGTGCGCGCACTGCCATTTAATTTAACTCTATACTGAATCCGAGAACGATCAAACTATCGCGCGATTAAAAATCACAAGTGCGCGTTGGCTCTAACCTGTCACACTGAACGCGGGCCCGCGTTGCAACTGCTTTGAAACTGCTGCAGCGTTCAGTGTGCCGATTCCCGCCATCTAGCTCCCGCGCTGGTACTGACCTCTGTTTCTGACCCGCGTAAAGTGTGCTCAAGCCTAAAAATTCAGTCAAATACCATATTAAGAGCCATTTCGCACTTTGCAATACGGTATTTTACTGATTTTTTTTTATTTCTTTAAAATGTTTTTCGAAATATTAGCTACACAAAACAAGTTTTCATTTTGAATTATCTTGAATATTTTCAAAGATATAGGACTTCAAACTTTATAATTAGACAAGGACAGGACGCTATCTTAGTGACGTCAGTGGGTTAGTAGCGTCATAGTCACGCCATAGAAGATTTCGTTTTAGAAAGAGACAGCTATAGTCAAAATCAAACAGACTATAATTCTTTTACTATAAAACAGATTCAAATTATTTTTTCACATTTGGTATTCTTAATTGCAATATTTTTTAACGTCATCATTAAATATCTACATTTCAACAATAGTAAAATACCCTATTGTCTCGCTCGCACAATCAACATTTTTAAAGATTGTTTAAAACACATTGTGTTTTTTAGAAAAGGGTTTCATTATGTTCCTACAACGCAATTAGTTATACATTGAGATTTTTATATTATTTTTATGCATTTACAATACAATTTTGTAAGTATAGGAAAAATCCCGCCTGAAAGCTACTTATAGGGCTCGTGGTTTTTTACTATCACATTTTTCCTATAGTTATACATTATTAAACATATTTCAACATTGTCAATACTGCAATAATACTAGATCTACAAGCTTAAAGTTTTCGAAAATTTAATTCCTAATTCTAACCAATACTCAATTGAATGAATAAAATAAGTTATACAAATATCCGTAACATTGCGTTGTAGGGACATAATGAAACACTTTTCTAAAAAAACACAATCTATGAAAATGTTGCATTGTGCGAGCGAGACAACTGCCAAATGGCTGTAATTGCGAAATGGCTCTTAAGAAACACGATCTCAATTGAGTTTTTTCTTAGAAAGTGTTGTACCGCGCTGAGCCGACTACGATGAGCGACGAGACCGTCCTCGTAGAGATGAAGAAGGGCCTCATCCCGCCGCACACCGACCACCTCTGGCAGCTGGACATGGCAGTACCGGACATGGAAGTGCACAATCTGGACGCGTGCTCCTTCATCGATATCAAGTACACTTTGGATGTAAGAAGCTAATATTTATTGTTTACATTTGTTTTTTTTGTTTGCAATGGATAAACTCAAAACTATTAGACCAATTTTAATTTTTTTTTTCGCTATTATAAAGCTTTGTTCTTCCCGAGTGACATAGGCTTCATTTGATCCTTATATTCCCACGGGAACGAGTATCAAGCGAGTTAAACCGCGCGGAATCCCTAGTGCGATAATAAGAAGGGCCGCTTCTGGCAGCTCGATATGGCAATCCCGGGCATGGACGTGCACAATCTGAACACATGCTCCTTCAACGATATCAAGTACAGTTTGGATGTAAGAAGCTAATATTTATGATTTACATTTTGTTTTTTTTTTGTTTGCAATGGATAAACTCGAAAACTATTGGACATTGGCTACTGCCTATCCACCCGAGAAACCGAGACCCACTGCTGGGCATAGGCCTCCCCCAAGAATCTCCCAAACGATCGGTCCCGCGCTGCCCGCATCCAGCGGCTTCCCGCGACATTGATCAGATCGTCGGTCCACCTTGTAGGGGGCTAAAAACGGAACGGCGTCCGGTACTCGGTCACCATTCAAGAACTTTTCCGCGCTATCGAGTATTCGCACTAAACTCGCGACAAGTTCAACTACACCTTACGACGTATTAGCGTAGGTTGAGGCATTTAATATGAACTGTAATTTAGCAATTACAAGTAACTAAAAACAATTTATTTATATTATTTATTTATATTTACAAGTATTTTATTTTAATTCTCTAACATATTAATGTACATTCCGTAGGTCACAGTGTCACCGAGCGGATGCCACGAAGACGACGACGACTCTTGCCAGTTATACTTCGGCACTGTCCCACTACTGGGCTTCTCCAACCTATCAGGATCTGGATCAGATCAAAAACAGCCTACAAACATGTTTCCTCCCGCTTACACCCCCCTCCCTCAGCCCATCATCAACCAACCAGTTCCCGTAACCCAGTCTTACCAGCCAAACTCCTCCTTCCAGCTCAACCCTTACCCCACCAATTCACCTTACCCCAGTAACAACTCGCCTTACCCCGGCCCTAACCCGGCTTACCCGATGGAAGAGAAACCCGGCCTTGGCTTGTCAGAGCAGGGAAGTTCGCCCAGTGTTCCGCTTCTGCCTCCTGGATCAGTACCGTATCCGATTGGGGTAAGTTGAACTGTTACTTTTTATTCATGGTTATTAGCAAATTATATGTCGTAGATAATGAGGATATCAGAGATACAGCGAAATCACGGAAGATGTGGAATATTCTTATTTACGACGTCTTCTTCCTAAAAAAGTTCAGTGATATGTCGTTTCACTTTCGTGGTATCCCTAGGGATTTCGTGAAATCTCTGATATCCTTATATCCCTACGACATATACATTCTCAAAATTAATAACAATATACTTATTAACTAAGTTTATTTCTCATCACCAATATACAAGCACTTAGGCGGCCCCTATTTATGTGTTTCGTGGATCTTGAAAAAGCTTTCGACCTAGTGCCGCGTCCCGCTCTTTGGTTGATTCTGGAAAAGACTGGTTGTCCTGCTAAATTCGGCAACCTTATAAGGCAGTTTCACGACAATATGTCAGCCACGGTTCAGCACAACAACGAATTTTTAGACCCTTTCCCGGTTACTAGTGTAAAGCAGGGTTGCGTAATGGCCCCTACTTTGTTCGCTTTGTATTTCTCTGCGGTAATGAACGACGCTTTTACTCGATGCAGCAAGCGAATTGAACTGAACGTGCGCACACTTAAAGGCGTGTTTGATCTGACATGCTTTAGAGTTTAGAGCAAAGAATAAAGTTCAGAAGTCCTCCGTGCTCGAAGTCTTATATGCTGACGACATATGCCTAATGGCTGATAGTTTCGAACATCTCCAAAACTATAAGGAAGCTCTGAAGGAATCGTGTAATAGATTTGGCTTACTAAGTGTAACCAAGACTCAGGTCCTCAAACAACAACCCTGAGGCTGCCATGCTGCTGAAACCCAGTGCATACTTTGTGACTCGGCGCTGGAAGAGGTCACAAGCTTTAAATACCTGGGTAGCCATATTCGAAATGATAACACCCTTGCCTCGGAGATCCCTTCACGCATAGCTAAATCAGCAGCCACCTTTGGCAAACTTAACCAACTGGTCTGGACGTCACACGACCTAAAACTTCAAACCGAGCTATCTGTGTACAAGGCAATGGTTCTTCCAATACTTACTTACGCCGCCAAGACCTGATGTTTGTACAAAGGAGAGATCAAAAAGCTCGATACCTTCCATATGCGGCGCATCAGGTGGCAAGGTCGTGTGACCAATGTTGAAGTATTCGCGTCGTTCTGGCATGGCTAGTATAGAGGAAATATTGACTAGAAGCCAGCTGAGATGGAGTGGCCATGTTAGCCGCATGAATGACTGCAGACTCCCAAAATCCGTTTTCTATTCGGAGCTTTCCGCAGGAAAACGCAACTATGCGGGACAGTTTTTGCGCTACAAAGACAAAAGCGCCACCTTAAAGCGTGCGACATCTCAACGGAGCGCTGGGAGGCAGCTAGCACAAATGAGACCGGAATGGCGTAAAAAGTTCAATGAGCTCGGCTCAAGCACCTGGACCACAAGCGCCACCTACAGAAAACTCGACCGAAGCCTTCCTTTTTTTGGGTTTATAGTGAGGGCAAATACAGTCTTTTCGTATACCGGTAATGGCATGTTGGACTCAGTCAGACACAGGCCTGTCTCTCACCGCGCCCAGCCCTCCCGCCAAGCAAAATAGGCTTCGCGTCAGGGCTGGGCTGTTCCAACCCCTGTCCCGCCTCCCGATGAGCTCGAAAGCTCGAGAGAGGGCCGGACAGAAGGAGAGAGCCTCTTCTCAAACTCCCCATAAGGTTAACCACTCTGGGTGGGCGGACCAGATGGGGCGGTCGAGAGTAGGCACCACTATCAACTAAACCCCTCACTACTTGCTCTCCGCCGTCAGTTTTAAGCACACCGACTGTGGGGGTGGCCGTGGTGCTATGCACCCCCTGCGACCGGAACCTTACTACGTTTACACGCATAATAATTTCGGGCAGCTACACTGCGCGCAATGCGACCGCACTTTTTCAACTAATGGTTTCGAAAGTCATGTTCGTGCACATCAGCGTATAAAAAAATTGTATTCATTTTAACAGATTTTTAAGTAATAATAATTCGTATACTTCTTTTAGTTAATAATTAAATATAGTAGAATTCCAATTTAACATTAAACAAGGGTCGCCGTTATCAGACACGATAAGGAAGACTATATAAACATATAAAAAAGGAGAAATAATTAATTGAGCCATAAAAAAATAATAAGTTAGCATCTAAAATACTGAAATGGACGCAAAGTGGTGGTTTAGCTGCTAAGTTAGTATTTTTAGATTAGATTAGATTAGATAACACTTTATTGCACACACACTGAAATAATATTTACACAAAACAGACAATTTGACAAAATTGGTACAAATAGGCGACCTTATCGCTTAACAGCGATCTCTTCCAGGCAACCCACAATTTTCAGAAACAATAAAAAGTAAGGTAAGGGCAGTATTTTTGTGGGTTAGGTTAGTTTGATGATCAATTAATTACATCCCTAAAAAAGTTTGTACATTTACACACACAAGCGTGTCTCACCCCCGCTCGTGAGATAAAACATCTGCAACTGTTTTTCTTGTTGCAGCCGTCTGTGGGCCGCATCAGTCCGTTCGCGGGCGCCAGCGCGCCAAACATCGCCACGCCCACGCCTGATAACGAACAAAGTGAGTAACTATTATGTTATACTGAAAAGCAGGCAAATAACACTTAGTTGCAACGAACAGAGTTAGTATCATCACAGATTACTAAATAGTTACTATGTAACAGATAGTTCACTCCGCTAAGTCATTTAAATAAATAGCAACTCTAACTATAACGCAATAAAGTAGAATTCAGCTTGTACGGCGCAGGCAAATTACGAACGGCCACTCCTTGTCGTTGCATCTCTTTCTATCGCATATATTCTAGCTCTTTTGCAGACCTAATTTATATGGATTTACAACGCCGGCGTTGCCGCCGCGTTTTCGAGCCGACACGGGGAGTGAAATAGGCCTGGTATCATTTTATACTAAAAACCGGTCAAAAACGAGTCGGACTCGCTTACCGAGGGTTTCGTACCATCATAAATTACATGAAAAGGTTTTCATCGGCGAGGCTACTAGATTCGTCAGAGCATTTGCGGTGTAGAATATTGCAGTTGTAGGTCAACGCCAGCTCTTGACCGATAGTGGAACTAATATAATTTTTGATGATGTTTACTGATAAAGTTTACTATTTAGAGACATCGTTTCATTTTTCCTGCAATCTTTACATAAACTTCTATCACATAAAATAATTTCAGTTTTTTTCTATGCAAACTACATTTTTCATCAGAAGTCGAAAACTATGCGGCTTAGGAAAAATCAAATTTTGAGAATGTGTAAGCAGCGCTCTTTCATATGATACCCCATGTGCCCTAGTAGCCCCACTTAGAATTTTTAAGACCCTCTTTCAGTTTCATAATTTGCATAGAAAAAAATAACTGCGAACTTTGTTGTAATGTAAGTAACAGATTAATTATAAGTACTTGCCTTATCTAACCCAAATGTCTTGTTTTCAGAAAAACCATTTGATGATGATCATAGCAACTCCCCCTTCAACCCTGCATTCATGGAAGGCAAGAAAGAAACGCCTGAAGACAAATAACAGAAGATACTATTGCATCTAAAGGTACAACTCTATGCTAACGGGATAAGGTCCAATTTTGTAGACCTTCGAGAACGGATCTGGGGGCCGATTCTCACGCAATCGAGAAAAGATAACATTTATAAGCTCGAAATTCAAATATTTTTCGAAGATAACACAGTTTGTGTATTGTCAGAATTTCACAATCGAAAAAGTTCTATCGAAAACCAGTCGAACGCAACGAATGTTCGTATTCGAACTTAGCTGCCAAAATGAATTTAGGACAGTTTAGTTTGTTTGAAACGTTCTAACTTTTCATTAGAAACCACAAACAAAATGTTCGTATACAAATTACCACACTGAAAAAATTCGAATGCGTGAGAATCGGGCCCCTGATCGGATAGGTATGCAGCTAGATTTAAAAAGTTAGTACGCGTTCGCTTCGAGTTGGCCGCTACCTCTTTCTCTTCCACTGCACCGCGCTCCTAAACAGACCTTATTACGACAAAATAAGGTCCGACATAAAAGACGTAATAGACCTTATTATTAACAGAGCGGTCATCCGGTTTTGGGTCACCGAATTATGCCTAAGATTGACGAACTCATTCGAAAAGTGAAATCGTAAATTTTTAAAGAGTTTTTTTTTTATTCTACAACCTGTTAATGAATAAGCGCAAAACCTCTTAGGTGGTGATTGTGCTCATGAATATGGCGGACTCTGCAACTCGACAAAAAAATCAGCTGTTCCATACGTTCTGGGGGGCTACCGGCTAAGAAATATGGATATGAGTATGGGCTTCAACTGTCATTTGAATTCCTTATCTTGATAGATTTTTGCAGCTTTGTTCTGTTGAACGTTACTAGCTAGTTATCGTTATACCCGACGTCACAAAACAAGGAACTGATAGCGGCTATTTTCTTTATAAAATTGACTTAAACTTCCCAAAAACGTATGAAGTTCATACCCATAAAGTTACGCGGTAGCCCCCCTGCACGGGTAGCATGACGAACTCGAGAAAGGTTTTGTCTATATCGAAACGCCAAAAATGACATTTCATCGTAGACAAAGCTATTGTTCTGCTGTCAATGGGCGATTTTCTGAAAGCTCAGTCACGAGATGGCGCTGTCCCACCTATGCAGTTAGAAGGAACGGAACGTTATAAATTTTACTTTGACGCGACTTTTTTACGTAAAACGGAACGTCAGACAGATGTTATTTATTTACCTTAATCTTTAAATTTACCTATTTCGTTTCTGTTCCTCACAGTAGTACTTATTTAATATATTATTAGTTTCCTTTGGGTTTTTAAAAAGTAATTAATTTAAATATGTTTCATACCAAAATATACCATACACATGTACATACTTCGTTCAACGCCATCTAGTGAAGCAATTGGAAGCTTTTTTTTAACATGCTACGCGTGCTGGTCGAGTAGGTATTGACAATTTGTATGAAACAGCAGATATTTTTTGTTGCGTTGCAAAGTTGGCCCCATAGTAAAAGTTGTTCATATTTCATGAGCACAATCACCACCTAATAGGTTTTGCGCTTATTCATTAACACGGTGTATATTTACTACTAAACTTAGTAAGAAAAAGATGTCATAAATTATTCTATACATAGAAAACAAATGTCGTAAATTCTTAAAGTAATAGAATTTAATACAAAAAGGATATTTTCAGTTTTGTATGGAGCCTCGGCTAGGACTTTGTACACTATACCATAGGCAAGCAAAAGATAAATATAATAACTGAAAACTAATTATATCGCAATAAGCTAACGCGTTTGATGGTACAAAAGCATTATCTAGTCTTAATTATGATGCATCCCCGATTCAATATGGCGGTAAAACCTTACACTCACATTAAAAAAAAGGTTGACATTGACGAATTATCATCAGTCGTCAATGTCATCGTTTTTTCGTACAGAAACATCAATGTTTCCGAACGTGATTTAAATATGGTTGCCAGTGTGACCATGGATGGCAAAGAATTTTTATTTTAAAGTTTATTTTTGTACCATTTTTCCAGAAAGACAATGAGAATTTTAATATTTTATATGACTTTACTATATTTTTTACTATTAGTACGAATAGTGTACAAAGTCCTAGCCGAAAATGAAAAATGTCCTTTAAACATTTATGACAAAAGTACTTGGAATAAATGGCTTGATTTTCATGCTACGGTGACGGCATATACGTATGTAATGTTTGAGTATACACATATATATTATTATATCGAAAATAAAATAACGAAAACGATCTGTTTTAAAAACTTTATACTTACCTAAGTACTTCTTTTTACTTTAATTATATTTTACAAAATGCTTAATTTTTATTATTACACTTTACAAAACGCGTATTTTATAAGCTTGTTAGTTAATAAGTGCAAATGTTATACAATTGAATAAATATTTTTATATGTAGACTGGAGACACAGTAGGTACACCATTATTTTTTTGAATGACTCTACTGATTTAGTTCCACTCTGTTATACTTATTGAAAACCAGCCGGCCTATGACCATCATTATATCACGCGATATGATATAGCACGTCATGCTGTCTTGCTTACACCTTAGTGGGGTAAGCAAGCAAGACAGCATAACGTGCTATATCACATCGCGTGATAAAAGCCGCTCATGCTAGGCCGGCAGCTAAACAAAAATTGAACTAAAATAAGTCGTGGGTTATCCAATATGATGATTATAATGATAGATTTATTGAGGTGCTGATAAACTAGAGCATTCATTTGTAACAGAACATCGAGCATTCGCCGTTTTTAAAGTCGAACTGAACAACGAACAGAGACAAGCATAGAGCCACACATCGAACGAACATTTTCATGATCTTTCTAGCGAACGCTCTAGTCGATGCTCGTCAACAAATATTCTTCATTAAAAACAAAGACAGAAGCTCGGTTCACCAAAAAGTTCGAAGCAAGTTTATTGGCCTTTCGTCAGAATGCTCGGCAGAACGCTCGATAGAATGCTCGCCAAAACACTCATTTATTTTTCTGTAATTTAAAATTCCCAAGAATGCTCATTACAAGTGACTGCTCTAGTTTATCAGCAACTTTGAGGGTTGCCAGAGTGGAACAGGTTAAAACTTGTCTAACTCTAGCTAGATGAATAATAACGATGAATTTTACTTAAGTACCATAAATTGTTACCACACACAGTTGCCTTAAAAAGTGCCATTTTGAATGAAATAATTTTATTATACTGAAAATGTGATCAAAGTAACTGCCATAAACTTGTAACTTGGCATAATGCTAAAGCATCTAATTATTATTTTATTTTTTCGGTAAATCATCAGTTAATAATACTTGTTATTTACAGTACATACAATGTTTGCACATAAATAATACTTGTATACGTACTATTTCTCTGTAATGTACATTTTTAATAGTTACTAAGTCGCTTCCAATATTATGGTGTTATTATAATAATAAGCTATATTTATTTTTGATAAATATGTTTTACTTATATAAAATTATAAATGTACTAGTCTTGTGATAAGGCACGCTTCTTGTATTTATAGTAACGGACTTAATTAGTTTCATAATTCTTTATATAAGTGCCTCGAATACTTACCGTAGTTATTACATGTGCCTTGTAAAACTAAGCATAAATAAATTGTAACTAAAGTCGACCAACTATAAAATATATGAAGTAGCACAAATTAATGTCTTTAAAAGAAACTTACAAAGTTACAACTGCGATCAATTTGGCAAATAGGTTATTTAAACTCTTTTGCCAAATTCTCGGAAAGATCAATTTGTCTTTGTCTTGTAATTTAATGTTTTAAAAGTCGTCAAATCTCTTGGTTCTGTCTGTCTCTGTGAGATCTCGTGTCAGTCAATATACAATACACCACTAAATTTTAATTAGTACAATGACTTTAGGGGATTATAGTGTCCATTAATGAACTTGATATGGAGCAGGCCACTGAATCGCGGAATATAAATTTTAGTCGAGTCGATGTTGAATTTTTCCATGGAAAAGCTAAGCAGTGTAAAAGTTGTTCATATTTAAGGACACTATCATCCCCTAAAATCTTTTTACTTGTTAAAATTTATTGATGTGGAGCTATATTGCTGGCGGGTTTTACAGTGGCGCTTACCGTCCGCGCGGGTGGTAAACGTGGCCCGTAAGCGCGTGGATGAACCGGTCGAAACTATAAAACGAGTTTAGTGTCGCGCGGTTTGCAATCTCGTGCAGCCGTGATGAGACGCAGTGACAGTACGCATCCGGGCACGTCCGACCGGCTAGACTGTGCAACGCATACTAAAATTACTAAAAACAATAACTGACTTAGATGTCAGCTCGGGCCATCCGCGCGTATTTGTTCTATGTAACGATCCAAGGGAAAGCTTGTGGCCCGCAATACGTACCAACCGCGCTGGCGAAAGCGTCCCTGTAAAACCACACTAATAATTATATTGTGCAAGATACTTAAGTTACTACAGGCAGAGTATTTACAATTTAGCATTTATAATGGTGGATCCACACAGTCCGTACCCGCCGGCCTGGCATCTCTGTCGGCTATGCTTATGGGCAAGTGTGGATTAACCATAAGACTCAATAAATAACTGTAGCCTTAATATTAACTGCGAATACCTCAAAAGTAACATAGAGTTCCATAAATGTTACATATTTTATATTTAGGAACTTAGTAGCTTAACTTATACTTGAAAATTCACTTGTTACATTAGATAGGAGTTTTTAAAACGACTACTACCTCAGTATGATAAATCAATTTAATCAAAGTGTATTTTAATGACTTCAAACTTATATCCGTCATGACTGCTAGAACGTCGGTTTATTAAAATTGAACTCTATGTCTATGTTAATAACATTCAAATACAGACAATGCATGAAGTGCATTCGAAAAAGAGATAAACGTATAATAGTTATATATACGCCCTTAGGGCGCTTTTAGTGTCACGCGGATTTGCTCACGCACGCGGGATTGGACCGCATGCGTAAAATTTCACGCTGCGGATCATACGCAGCATGAGTTTCAGTTTTCTACGGGCTGCGTAACGGTATAGACGTGTTCAAAAATGATCAATGTCAGAAGAATATGTGTCGCTTACATACTTTACAAACGACGAAACAAGAAGACAAGAGTACATGTTGATCCCTTTCTTGAAAATAGGCTTCTTGCTGGGGCGTTTGTTACACACTTTGGAAAACTACAAAATAATGAACGTAAATTTAAAAATTACTTTCGAATGTCCATTCGTTCTTTTGATGAACTGTTGTGTAAAATTGAGAATAAGCTACAAAAAAGCAGTTTACGAAGGATTACAATACAACCGATTGAGAGGCTCGCTATTACATTAAGGTAAGTTTTAAATTTTAAATATTTAATTTCCTGCTATGATTTAGTGGAAAGGGATTTGAACAGGTAGGATAAACGTTTTTTGACTTCAAATTACTGTCATGTGTAAATTTACATGTGCAAAAAAAAGATTTTGTCATGTACTCTGAAATTTCATTGTTCATAATTTCATTCAATTTCATGTTGAAATTTCATAAAATAAGATTATTTCACTCATAAAATGTCGCCATTAAAGTGGAATCATTCCTACCTTTCATCACACGCTACTTATTATAATATAGATAAAAGTTATAGGTTTGCACATGACAGTAATTTAAAGTCAAAAAAAGTCCTTAATTGGTTTGGGATTGGTACGTTCAACCTACATACACAATCCTTTTTTTTATCTGATAAAGTACACATGGCCACAGATCAAGTTACCCAAAACCAGCATAAATGGAACTCGCGCCTTGCGTATTATCATACTTAGGTAACCCGTCGGAGTCCCGCTTATACTGGATTTGAGTAACTTGATCTGTGCCGTGTGTACAACCGCACTCATATGACTAAACAAACAATTAGAGAGAAACTGGAGAAAAAAAGTTAATCGTACTCATTTTAATAAAAAGAGTTTTATTCATAAATTAAAAAATCAAATTTTACATCATTCATTTCTTTGTAAATTTGTATCCTGAGCGTTGACATTACTTTCGCCTGTAGATGATGTTGTTGCTGGGGTATAAATTACGTCATAAGACGTGATATTAAACAGGCCGCTTTCAGTCGAAATAAGAGTTTCATTGTCATTCACTGCAGCAGAACTAATAGCATTGTCGTTAAGACTCGAAGTATCCTGGATTATACTATTGGTTTGGTAATCTTGATTTATCGGTGACAAACTGTCAAGCTCAGTAAAAGCACTAGAACTTGTTGTAGGTATGGGACTGTAGTATGCAGGTTGTGTTTGACTTTCCATTTCCATAACTATATTTAACACTTTTGTTCTGAACATTAGTTTTTGATATCTAGTGAATCTTTTTAATGAAGGCTGCAGAGACTGAAAGAAAGCCAAATCCTCACTTTCTAGCTCCAGTTGATTAGACTTTAAGCATTCTAATAACTGTGCCTCAAATTCAGATGGTGCTTGCTTTTTAGATTTTACTTGTTTTTGTTTTGATGTTGGGTGAGAACTTTCTTGACGTGAAGTATCTGGTTGCGTGGACTCATTACGTGTTTCTAAATTACGTTGTGTTGTTAGTTGAGAACTTTCTTGACGTGAAGTACCTGGTTGCGTGGACTCATTAGGTGTTTCTAAATTACTTTGTTCAGACATTTCTTCACAGAGTGACTCTTCTCCAGCAGTTTCCGTTGTACTGTCTAAGAAAGTCAAAATGTCATAGTAAGAATATTTCTTCTTCTTCTTACTCCCAGAGCCGGATGGCTGATTTTTTTCAGATATCTTGTCTTTCTGGTAAGTGTCCCTTGCTGTTCGCCAGCGTTGTTGTATTTTCTTGTCTGAAATGACAAAATATAATAAGTAAGTGGCAAAAGTACACACAGTTTCAGATCAAGTTACCCAAAACCAGTACCAATAAACGGAACTTGCTAGGGCCTCGCCGAGTCGTCTACGATAATAAACAACGCATGAGTCCTGTTTATACTGGTTTTGGGAAGCTTGATCTGTGGCCGTGTGTACAAATCTGATATTAGTTGGAAATTTAACTGCATTCGATTAAAGGCCCTCCTTAATTCACACATGTTGTCAACTTTACACTGTCTCATGAAGCATTAGATAAATCAAGCAATATATATATACCTATACAGAGTGGAAAAATAAGGCCGCAGTTGAAGGAAAAGTACCCTTAATATTGATGATGGCAAATTTTACTGAATAGAAATAATTCATTTTTTACAAAAATAATTAGAACTTCATTTAAGGATTTTTGGAAAAACACCGGATTGAATCGGGAAATTTGTTTATTTGTTACAGTAAAATTTGCCATCATCAAAATTAAGGTGAAAACTTCCGGAAGTCACTAGCGCTGTAAGTTTTTAATTTGTTTTAACAAAAATTTGCTTTATTTGCATCTGTCAACCTTCATGAAGGAGGACTTCTGGCCGCAGGGTGTCGTGTTTCGGAAGTTCCGAGGGCGGCTGCCCGCTGACACCGTGCACACGTCGGCGACATTACGTGTGAAATAATTAAAATAGTTTTTGTATATAAAATAATATGTATGTTAGTCTGTAAGGTATATATCTATGGGCCTCTGTTTACATTACCATCTTGTAATGTAAATATTGCCTGAAATAAACGATATTTTATTATATTATATTATATATATTTATTAGATTCCTTTCATTTGCCGGAAATTTTACCATAGGGGTTAATTTATACAGAGAAGATTTCTTATAAAATATTTACAGCATAGTTATGTGTCTCAAATCTGCTAAAAGTGGCCACTTTTAGCAGATATGAGATACATAACTATACTTCGAACTTTTCATATGAAATCATAACTGCATAAATACCCCCCTATGATAAAATTTTCGGCAAATCATAGAAATCTAACGTAGCTATAGTACTGTAGTTAAAACGAATTAAAAACTTCTAGCGCTAGCTACTTCCGTGCCCTTTCACCTTAAGGGTATTTATTTTTCTTCTGAAGTAAAATTCGAGCGGTGCATGCTGTCTTATGTCTGATGTCAGCATTATTAATATATTATGTTATCATATTATTAATATATTGTTTTTGTTTTCAGATATTTGGCAACTGGTAATACATTCACTGATCTACACTATTCCTATGTGATTGGAATTGCAACAATTAGCGAAATAGTAAGACAAGTTTGTTACATAATATGGATTGAACTAAAGTCTGAATGTATTCCACAGCTTAATGGGATCAAATGGAAAGAAATCGCAGAGGGATTTCTCACATATACAAATTTTCCTAATTGCTTGGGTGCTATTGATGGAAAACATATAAGAGTGATTCGGCCGCCGCACAGTGGATCACTATATTTTAATTATAAGAAATATTATTCTGTAGTGCTCCTCGCAATGTGTGATGCTGATTATAATTTTACATATATTAATGTCGGTACCAGTGGAAGCAACGCCGATTCAACCATCTTTAGAAGGAGTCAATTGTATACGAAACTGGAAAGTAACACGTTGGGTATCCCTGACCCGCAAGAGTTGCCTATTATTTGCCCCGAAGTAGCTTATCCATCTAGTGTAAGAGCAAAGTTGCCGTTCGTGATAGTGGGAGACGAGGCATTTGGTTTATCATCACATGTGATGCGGCCTTATGCTCGTGATAATTTACCTTACAAAAAGAAAATATTTAATTACCGTCTGTCCAGAGCTAGAAGGTACATAGAATGCACTTTTGGAATTATGTCAAATAAATTTAGAATATTTCACAGATCCATGAATGTCAAGTTAGATCTAGCACAATTAATAGTCAAGACGGCATGTGTACTTCACAATTTCATAAGGAAACGGGATGGCTACAAGGTCAGCCATACATTTGTCACAAATGGTTTTACGGGACCACTACCCAGGCAGCAGACTGAAAGTAGTAATACGTCGGCAAGTAATATCAGAGATATATTTGCAGATTACTTTATCAATGAAGGAAAAGTCTCCTGGCAACACCGATATATAATTAATTAACTAAACTCAAAAGGTTTTAGGTTTTTGATGTTATTTGTGAATTAAATAATTATGCTTATATTAATAAAGTAATGATGCTTGTATAAATAAAATAATGAACCAAACACATACCCGCCTCTTTTCTTTCCTCTTCGCTCAAATTTTCGTAGTTAGGTGCCAATTCCTTCAAAATATCTCTCCATGCAGCCTCTCTCGCGTCCCTGTTTTTGTATAATTCATTGCGTTTATCCCACAAAACGGGCCGCAGATGAACTTCAATGATTACTCGTTCTGTATCGATTTTCATTTCGGTAGTACAATACGGCGCGTGCGCCCCGCTCGACTCTAAAATGGGCACTGAAGTTGTAGGCAGCGCTTACGCATGCGGATACCCCGCACCGGGGTGACGCCCCGCACAGCGCCCCGCGTCCCGCGTGCGTTTATCACGCTTTACAATAGATACCTATATGAAATTGTTCTTTGCGGATGCTACGCATGCGGTCCAATCCCGCGTGCGTGAGCAAATCCGCGTGACACTAAAAGCGCCCTTAGAGTATAGTAAGAAATAGTAGTTTATTTGAATGTCACATAAAAACACGAGTGAGAGTTTAAAAAAACGAGCCTAGAATTTTAATATGCAGAACACAAAACGGTCTGCTAAAATATAAATCATGTTTTCTTCTATTTATACATATTATTATACAAATTATATACTGTGTTATTTTTCGAATTATATTTTGCTATTTTTTATTGAATAAACTACTTAATTCACCATGATGACTTTTTATATTGGCCAAGTAAGGGTCAGCGCAGACAGAACGGAAAAAGAGGTCATTGAAAAATGAACCATGTCGCCATAGCCTAAAATTCAAAATTGTATGAATATCAACAGTCGCTCGCGCGCATTACTTCTCTGTTGATATTAATACAATTTTGTATTTTAGGCTATGGCAGGCCTATTTCACTCCCCGTGTCGGCTCGAAAACGCGGCGGCAACGCCGGCGTTGTAAATCCATAGAAATTAGGTCCGCAAAAGAGCTAGAATATATGCGATAGAAAGAGATGCAACGACAACGAGTGGCCGTTCGTAATTTGTCTGCGCCGTACAAGTTGAATTCTACTTTATTGCGTTATAGTTAGAGTTGCTATTTATTTAAATGACTTAGCGGAGTGAACTATCTGTTACATAGTAACTATTTAGTAATCTGTGACTATGGTGACATGGTTCATTTTTAATGACCTCAAAAATTTCCACGAGGATTTTTCCGTTGTCTGCGCTGAGCCTAACACTAAACTGGTTTGATATCCCCGCCACCCACGCATTGAGAAGCTTGCCACCTAGGCCCGCAGTGGTGTGGCCAGATCGGGCGGATAGAAAAGTTTGACATTGGCATGGGAATAGTGTGAGACATATGCTACTTTTATCCTGGAAAATACAACACATTTCCGCTGGATAACGTCGTGTAGTCCACGCGGACGAATGGCTAGTTCGAAATAACGAGCAAAATAAGTTTATTTTCTTCTTTTTTCTAGCAATGTCCTAGATTTCTAACATTTCGGACATTCGTAGGAAAAGAGCTTGAAAGAAAATAAAACACTGCAAAATAATGAAAGCTGGTAATATATTTTTATAAAACACGTTCAAATAAATGCAAAATAAACATACACTTACGTAATAATAAAATTACTATGAGATTTTATACAATATGTAACTATGTTACTCATGGCAAATTATGAGATTTTATACAATATGTAACTATGTTACTCATGGCAAATTATGAACTAATAAAATATTATAAAGATTAAGAAGAAACATTTTTTATAAATGTATTAAGTAAGTACTTATCTAATTAATAATATTTATACGAAAATAAAAAAATAAACATTTATTACTCCTTAAGTTACTAATAAGCACCATTTGTCTTATTTATTTCATTGTAAAGTCTCAATAATAAGTACATAGTTAATAAACATAAAATTTTACATTATTATTATCTTTGTACGCGTTCGTATGTCGTACATAATAAGAGCTATTTTCGTAGAGAAATTGTTAAATTTTTGTCGAATATAGATAAAAGTTGAATGTAACGTTAAATGCAAACTATGACTAGGTTATCTTAACCTAATTGTAACATATTGATTAATTATGGTATAAAATTATAAATTAAAAGTATATAATATGTCGTGACAATACCGAAATACATACGGATCATCAAAGTGCGTAAAGAGTAAGAGCATTATTTCAAAATCAATTGTGACTGGAAGAGATAATCTTTGGTATTTATTACATAAATCCAAATATAATATGTATGTCATTTATGTATGCATGGTCATTTCGAAGAAGTATCTATAAAATCTGTTTTAATTTACATTCAACTCCACAAATTATTATTAAATAAATTAATTTTTCTTTTTATTGCCTAATACATTGTTCTGTTTTAAAATGTAAGCACCTAATTAAGTTTCAAATTTTCAATCATTTTTCTACTAAAAGAAAAACCGAAATGTGGAGTATAGTTCTGTAAAGAAAAACAGACTTTACAAAAAAGATACATCATAATATTAATGTAAACTTCATTACATCGGCGGAG
Source organism: Crambus lathoniellus (assembly GCA_949710035.1). NCBI lineage: Eukaryota > Metazoa > Arthropoda > Insecta > Lepidoptera > Crambidae > Crambus > Crambus lathoniellus. Next base: position 27,634,746 of record OX453309.1, on the reverse strand, counting down.
CGGTAGGCGAGTAGTTAACAATCGGGGAATACCCGTTCAAAGGGTACTGTTGCGGGTACACATTCGGGTTGTTACTAGAGAAGTTAAGAACGGGGTACACATTAGGCGGTGGGTTGGGGTAGCCTCCTTGGTTATAATTATTGTACTGAGGGCTCTGATACTGCGGGGTCAAGTTAGTCTGTGGCGAGTTGTTAATTTCATTCGACTTCACGGACGGGGTTAAGTTTTCATTTTCATTCGCAGTCGACTTGAAACCTATTTCGTCTTTAGGCTTGTTAGTTTGGTTGGCAGTGATAATGGGGTAGTCGGGGATAGGCCCGGATGGCAGGCTGTGGGCCATTGGGTGGACGTAGCAATCCGCGCCGAAGGTGGACGCTGGTTTCAGGCCGATGTAGAAGGGCAGCGTCTCCACCAGCTCGTTGCGGCAGCCCGACAGCTTTACTGTCGCCTGTTGGATGAAAAGACGATAAAGTTACATCAGCCCCTTGATTCACGAAACGTCGGAAACGCTCCGCCAGCGGAATGTATGTGTCACAGGCGGATGGTTGAATCCGGCGGATGGTTAAGTATGGCAGGACCCCTCGGAAGTCCTGTAGAACACGTGATAGGTTCGAAATTGAAGGCGATCGCGAAGCGCAGCGAAACGATCGTCTTAAATTTCGTGGTTTTTTTTTTGTGACTCCGTCAACCTAATGGGAAGATAAAATAACTTACGGAAAAAATGATCGGCCTAGGCGTTTAATTGAATGGCGGATTCAACCAGTTGGCTGCGACATATGCACTGTCTCTGTCACCAACGATAAAATAGACAAAGACATGGGCGTAGCGAGGTACGGGCAGGGAGGGGACTGCCCCCCTTACAAGAACGGTCGTTCGCTGGTAAACTGTAATTTTGACGAGCTTCAGAGCTTGCGACGCCGACGCTTCCTTATAAGACCTAAGAAAGTAGCAGGCTTGAAGTGATTTTCTTTTTCTCACTCAACAATCAGAATGGACTTCCTAACTGCGAACAGATGTATAATCGAGTCGTCAGGGATAAAAAATCTACAGAGCTTTGTCATTTTAATTAATGTATGTTCTTTGCAAAAGTCTAATAAATCTTAAAATGCTTTGATTTTATTTGAACTATGTATTTATTTCGATAATACGGTTTCTACTAACTAGAGTTATTTTTCAAATTATTTTGCAAGACTGTCCTATATGTTGATGGGTCAGAAGAAGTATGTTAAAAATTGATAGTAATATAACTGGCAACACTACTAACCTTCAAGAAGTATTGCACGTCCATGATGGAGCAGTTACTGAGGTTCAGAGCGATCATGTCGGGTATGACCAGTTTGAGCTGGTAGTTCCTCTGCGCACGCGCTAAGATAGACCCTGTCTTCAGTCTTAGGTTGATGGGTCAGAAGAAGAAAGATAATAATGTAACTGGCAACACTGAACTAACCTTCCAGAAGTATTGCACGTCCATGACGGTGCAGTTACTAAAGTTGGGCGCGATCATGTGGAGAATGATAGTTTGAGCTGGTAGTTGCTACGATAGGCCCTGTCTTCACACTCGCTTACTCTTCATTACCGTAATACCGTCTAAGGTTGATGGGTCAGACGAAGTAAGATAATAATTGATAATAATGTACAGTCAGCGTCAAATTGATATAAGCGTCTAGACTAGAGTAGTCAAAATCATCTAAAAAACATAAGCTTTCAAAATATATGTGCATAATGTACAACACCATATTGCACAGATCACTTTGAGAGCTTTGTTTGCTTAGATAATTTTGAACACCGACTGCTCATATAAATATGAAACAAAGAGTGCTAAGATATTTTGAACATCTTGCGTGCTTACAACAATATGATGATTCGAAATGCGTAGATCAAATTGCTTTAATGTACTAACCTTTAAGAAGTATTGCACGTCCATGATGGTGCAGTTTACAAATTGATAATAATGTAACTGGCAACACTGAACTAACTGGTAACACTGTTCTAACCTTCAAGAAGTATTGCACGTCCATGATGGAGCAGTTGCTGAGGTTCAGAGCGATCATGTCGGGTATGACCAGTTTGAGCTGGTAGTTCCTCTGCGCGCGCGCTAGGATGGGCCCTGTCTTCACGCTGACCAACTCTTCTTCAGGGGTGATCACTTCTGCGACCGGCTGCTGGCTGCGGAACCGCTTCCTCTGTTTTGGGTAATACCAAGGTGTAATTAAATATACAAAACATTTAAAAATATTACATACCTACTAATATTACAAATGCGAATGTTTGTGAGTATAAATGTATGGTTACTCTTTCACGCAAAAACTACTGAACGGATTTGCAATAGAGATAGTTTATAGCTGGAATAATACATAGAATACTTTTTATCCCGATATTCCCACGGGAACTGGAACAACGCCGCTAGTAGATATTAATAATAATTTAAGGATAATTAGTTTACTATTTTTAGACACTCCAACGAAATATACCTAAATACGAAATGTGTAGGTAACACATTTCGTATTTATATTTCGTTGGAGACAGCTGCGAATGCAATTAAGTATCTAAAGGGTTCGTCTTGGTATATCATCTTGGGCGGTAACTTATCGTCACCACCTATTTCAGACAATAATTCTCACACACCAGCTGTAATATCACCTCGAGCTTAAGGTGCATGTAGTCGTGAAACGATCATTTTTGAGGCCCTAAAACTCATAAATTAGCCTACTGATGAATCCAGAATTAATATATATTAAATATTGATATATAAACTTCAATCTGAGCATTTAAAAAAAACATAGTCTTTAAGATACTATAAAAAAAACATTGAAATGAAGTTTTTTTCAACTTAAATTCGCTACTGCTTCTAAACTACAAGTGATATTTTCACGTTTCTTTCAGGAAAAGATTGCTAACTTGTTTAACTAAAAACTGAGCATTTTTCGTTTTGAAATAATACATAGTTTTGACGAAACGTGTGTTTAAGCTGTTTTGATGCGGGTAGCGCGCGGGAAAAATAGGGCAATTTTCTATGCCCAAAGTCGTTGGCGATACCACGGGCCTTAACCTAAACACAACGCACGGACAACAGTCCGTGCGTAACAAACAACAGCTACACTATCTCTACAACAGATACTGCATTTAAGGCATCCGATCCGACTTTCGCCCAGCATCTATGATTTATCACTGACTAGCGGATCCTCGCGGTCTTACCCGCGTGGTATCCGTTCCGTAAAGGACACATCCCCTAAAATCTTTGTACTAATTAAAATTTAGAGGTATATCTATAGCTATACCCACCTACCCACAACTACACTACTCTTCACCTTGCACCATACTCACACAGTGCAGCTCCAACAAGACGCCAGTAACTTCAGAGCGCGTGTCATTAACCGCGTTGATGGTGATGGGCAGAGCTTGTGCGGGACACACCTCATAGCTATACCCACCCACAACTACACTACTCTTCACCTTGCACCATACTCACACACTGCAGCTCCAACAAGACGCCAGTAACTTCAGAGCGCGTGTCATTAACCGCGTTGATGGTGATGGGCGGAGCTTGCCCGGGACACACCTCCACCCTATACTATACCCACCCACAATACACTACTTCACCGTGCGCCATGCTTACACACTGCAGCTCCAACAAGACGCCAGTAACTTCAGAGCGCTTGTCGTTGACCGCGTTGACGGTGATGGGCGGAGCTTGTGCGGGCACACCTCCACCCTATACTATACCCACCCACAACCACACTACCCTTCACCTTGCACCATACTCACACACTGCAGCTCCAACAAGACGCCAGTAACTTCAGAGCGCGTGTCATTGACCGCGTTGACGGTGATGGGCAGAGCTTGTGCGGGACACACCTCCGCCCTATAGCTATACCCACCCACACAACACTACTTCACCCTGCATCATACTCACACACTGCAGCTCCAACAAGACGCCAGTAACTTCAGAGCGCGTGTCATTGACCGCGTTGACGGTGGTGGGCAGAGCTTGCCCGGGACACACCTCACCTCATAGCTATACCCACCCACAACTACACTACTCTTCACCCTGCTCCATACCACAGAATAAATAATAGTACACTGGTACAGAAACTTCACTCCGCTAAACCATTTAAATAAATAGCAACTCTAATTACAACGTAATAAAGTGGAATTCAGCGTGTACGACGCTAATTACGAACGGCCACACGTTGCATTTCTTTCTATCGCACATATTCTAGGGTTTACCCTTGTTTGGTAGAACAACGTTTGATCGAATTTTACTAATTCGAACAACGTTTAAAAAAAATAATTACTTTGTATAATATCGATCGACATAATTTTCATTTCATCGAATATTCATTTGCGATAACAACGTTTGCGCTAATGATCGTAAAATAGAATGTAAATAAAATTATGACAAATAAACATTCGATCAAATGAATAATTCTGTGAAATGACTTTATTGTAACTAAAATAAGTCGAACCGATTTTCGACGAAACGTTGTTCTACCAAACAAGGGTGAACCATATTCTAGCTCTTTTGCCTACATAATTTCTATGGACTTGCACCGCCGGCGGTGCGGGCGAGAGTAGCGCGCAAGTACACGAGTGACAGACGCCTTTTCATACTCACACACTGGAGCTCCAACAAGACGCCAGTAACTTCAGAGCGCGTGTCATTGACCGCGTTGACGGTGATGGGCAGAGCTTGCCCGGGACACGCGCCGCCCGCGCCCGCCTCCACGTCTATACGCAGAGGGCTCGGCTTGCAAATACAGCCGCAGTTGAACGACTCCTCGAACACCAGCTGCAAAGGGTCCTGGCAATACCAGCGACGACGTTAGTCAATTGATATTTTACTTTTTAATTCACAACGGGGTAGCACTTAGCCTTCATCACACCTGATGTTAAGTGGTGACAAGGCTGAAGGTGGAAACGCACTACTCCCGGAATCTTCAATTACTGAGGAACTGGCTATCTTATCTCTAACTGCCGGAACACAACAATGCTGAAAACATCGTTGTTATGGCGTCAGACTTAGATAAGATGGTGGTATTTTATATTATTTTTATGCATTCACAATGCAATTTTGTAAGTATAGGAAAAATGTGATAGTAAAAAACCACGAGCCCTATAAGTAGCTTCCCGCCTGAAAGCTACTTATAGGGCTCGTGGTTTTTTACTATCACATTTTTCCTATACTTACAAGATGGTGGTAGTTAGCCAGGCGGACTAAGAACAACTCCTACCATCAACCGAACCGAATATAATATGTACCCCCACTGGAAATCGAACCCGGGACCTCTTGGTTTGAAATCGGTGGTGTGAAAACAAACAAACAAAATTAAAGAGTAGTATTTAACCGATCGACTAAAATCCTTTTTTACCGACAAAAATACTAGGTGAGAGTCTAACGGCCAGAATTAATAATCTATCCACAGATAGGTAGTGGTAGACGGTAGTGTTTGAAGTCCATTACGGCCCGCCAGAATAACAGCGCTGCTGGGTCACTTTGTCCATCTTTTAGAGACCCAGCAGCATTATGCTGAGACGGGTTGTTTGTTGGCCCACACACACTTTCTTAACACACTTTTTTGTCTTCGTTATGTTTTAATAGTAATTCGTTTTAGCTTTTATTTAATTTTTGTAACTACCGAAATTATTTTAATTGTCTGTTCCTTTCATTTTTTATTTTTTTATGTGTGTGTGAACAATAAATGTTTTTCTTTCTTTCTTTCTTTCAGATAGGGATAGGCTTGATCCAGATTAGTTGCTAGGCAACACCTAGCAACACCAATGGCATCTTTACTGTCGTTAATTCTACCTTAAGGCGCTACTCGGAAAAAGTATGGACTTTTTGATTTAAAACTATAGGATGGTTACATTTGTTACAAATCTGGTAATAAGATATATATTTCTTCATACCTTTATCTAGAATCGTATAGTTTCAAAAACACTTTATGATTTTGCCTCGACACTTTTTCTTTTCGAAAAGACCTCTAAAAAATACGAAAATTCAAGATTATTCTTAGATGGGGTTACTTACACTATTGGAAATTGGTTTAATTAGTGGGCACCAATAATATTTAGGATCGTATAGAAGCATTTTTTTAAATCGCTGTAGTTTTTTAATACGAAGTGATTTTGTGTTTTTTTTGCCTAATCTGCAAAATTGGTCTCGCTCCCGCGTGCGTCGTTTTCTCATTGCTATCTCGCTTCAGCATAATTTTTCCGAGTATCGCCTTAATATCAAACGTTGCATAGCAACTAATCTGGATCATGCTTATCCCTATCTGTGGATTGATTATTTAATTCTGGATGTTAGTCGCCAATCTAACCTAACATAAATTTACTTTTTCACAACCAAATCTAGTAGGATTTTAGTCGGTAAATTTAGTAATTTTTAGTGGGTCAGTTTATTATATTCCGAAATTAAATATAGTTAAAGCAAATGTAGGCCACGTCTAATTTCAGTTGTAAAAACTTTTTCAAAAATTTCATATTTTAACTTGATCACAAATCAAGTAATTTTTACAATTGAAATGATTTAAAAGAGAAATCAGATAAATAAATTATCTTCTTTGCTAGATTTTTTATACGATACCACGTTGGGCGTCATTTAGTTGGCGCCCAACGTGGTATCGTATAAAATGTTGTGAAAATCATTGACAAAACCGGAAAAAGTGTGCAGTCTTTTTTTTTAACAAACTAATACTGAGTATATGTCTCTCGCACATTTCCGATATGACAGAGAGATTGGTAGTGAGATAGGTCATAACTATTAAAAAAACAGACTATAGAGTATGTTAACGCGACACTGTATATCTACGTCCATTATAAGAATTCATTCTAGCTTAGTAAAAATGTCTCAAACCTATAGACTGAAATGACCAATAACAAATTACCTGAATATGTACAAAAGTATGTTAATTCTATTTACTTCAATACGCGGGTCCTCTTTATTCAAATCAAGCGGCGCAACCACCTCAAATATCTTCACCAGCTCCGCCCTCTCCTTGGTGACGTCAGAGTACCTACTGCTGGACACCCTGACCTGACTTCGTACACTATCTCCCCCTTCTAAGCCTTGAAAGGCGACCAACCCTAAATACATCGAAAATGTATTAAATCTACTTAGGTAGCTACCTACTTTAATACGCGGGTCCTCCTTATTCAAATCGAGCGGCGCCACCACCTCAAATATCTTGACGAGCTCCCCCCTCTCCTTGGTGACGTCAGAGGACTCGAGGTAAGCCCTGACTTCGTAGACTATCTCCCCCTTCTCGGCCTTGAAGGTGGAAGGCGCCGTGGCCGGTATTTGGTATTTGAAGGGGAAGGAGTGCGTGCCTGGCCTCAGGTCGGACTTCACACCTATAAGGTAAAACATATTTATTTTTATTTAATAATAGAAAAGTGTGGTTTTTACTATTTACCATGCAATTTCTATGTTTTTTCTCTCCTTAAAAACCTTCCGTGGAACTTAAGGAACATATGAAAAAAAAATTGCCGAATTGGTTCAGCCGTTCTAGAGTTTTGCGCTTAGCAACATTCATTTTTGTTTATATAGATACTTGGACGTTAGCTGATAAGTTTCTGGCGCATGTCCTGAAGTCGGTAGGAGAAATAAATATTGTGCGATCGATTAAATTAGTGCCTTTTTAATTTAATTTCGTTAGACATCCGCAAATACTCGTACTTGTAAATGGCAACATTTATACAACAAAACTAAGCACACTGATTCTTCCATAAGAAACTAATAGATTTGTATAGATAGGTAATTAGAAAATCACTGTCAAAGTACAGTCAGTTACTGTACAGTACCTACCTAGTTTAACAATGTTAATGTCTACATAATCTCTTAATTTAAGTACCTACTCGTACCTAACCTAAATCGTATCCATCGTTCGTAACAAAAATAATGATCACGCTATTATACAGCGAGGCTGAAATGCGGTAGTTTAAAGAAGTGGTAGCTTTATTTTTTGCATTCACAATGCAATTTTTATTATTGAAAATTCAGTAGGTATTAGAAAAAATACACCAGTCCCACAACTAGTTCCGATGGGACCGAGAGCTAGTTGTGAGACGGGAAAAGGTAACTTGATATTTAAGGCCTGTATTATAGAACGACACTCAAGTGGAGATCTCTTCTCAAGTATAGTTAGCAAGGGATGTATGTATTCGTTGCATCCCTTTCTAACTATACTTGAGAAGAGATCTCCACTTGAGTGTTGTTCTAATAATTATATGTAGTTGTTATAATACTGACTTTATTTTATAAACTGACCTAAGTGTCCTAATTTCTTTTTAAAAAGGTATTCCTTAAATCACTACATAGTATAAAACAAAGTCGCTTTCTCTGTCCCTATGTCCCTTTGTATGCTTAAATCTTTGAAACTACGCAGCGGATTTTGATGCGTTTCTTTTTAATTGATAGAGTGATTCAAGAGGAAGGTTTATATGTACTTTTTATCCCGATATTCCCACGGGAACGGGAACCACGCGGGTGAAACCGCGGGCGGCCGCTAGTATACAAATAAATCAAATAATAGTGGTATGATGATACATAATGCTTATCATTCATTCCCACATTATATAACTAAACAAACAAGTGGACTCCAGTTTAATCGCGAGTGCCAGTCAGGATGGGATTATCATTTTCGGACATCCTGTTGGCGACCGACCCAATGTTTGGTTTATCAAAACCACACTTTTATGCAATCAACACATTTATTTTACCTACCAATTTTTATTAGGTAATACTACAAGAATATATGCTATAACAAAATAACTTTTTAAACTTTCATGGTCATTAACATTGTAAATATTACGAAAAGCGGGATTTTTACCATGTTTTGATTTGTTGTCGAGTCCCCGATATTTCGGCGTAAAAATCCCGCTTTTCGTAATATTTTCTATGCTATAACAAGCTCTCGTTAATGTCATAGAAGCTACGGCATTAGTTCGCAAACCCTAGCGGGCGGCGGCGGGAGACGTAGCGAGAAGAACCGAAAAGAAACGCGTCAAGGGCTGTCTTTTTCTTTCTGAAATCCCCGACATACCTACCTCCCTTTTTTTATACAGACAGAGTCGTCAATATTACATGGGAATAGTATTTAAATACTTAGTAGATGCTTCGATCAAAAATACAACTAAAAAACGCTTCACGAACTTAACAAAACGCAAACATGGCACCGACTGACTTTTTTTAAAAGGAAAAAGGGTACGAATGTTACTAGTTTTTTTCAAAACTAGCTTTTCGCCCGCGGCTTCTCCCGCGTGGACTACACGACGTTATCCCGCGGGAACGTGATATTTTTCCGGGATAAAAAGTAGCCTAGGTTACTCCTTATTACATCAGCTACCTGCCAGTGAAAGTCCCGTCAAAATCGGTCCAGCCGTTTCAGAGATTAGCCGGAACAAACAGACAGACAGACAGACAGATAGACAGACAGACAGACAGACAGACAAAAATTGAAAAAAATGTTATTTTGGTATATGTACTGTATACATAATCTTATGCGTGTAGTAAAAAGCGGTTATTTTAATATTACAAACAGACACTCCAATTTTATTTATTTGTAGTATAGATGTATAGATAGATGACAGCCCAGCAGCCCCTTTCACTCGATTCTGTCCCGACTAGAGAGTGAGAGAGATAAATAAATAACTTTTTACAATCACACTAATTATCTTAGCCCATGTAAATTTCATTAAGAAACTGTGTCATGGAAAACTTGATAACGGATAAATATATACTTAAATACTTTTTGTTTGTAAATACATACTTAATATACATAGAAAACACCCAGACCAAGACAAATAGACATGTTCATGCACACAAATATTTGTCTTGTTCAGGAATCGAACCCGAGACCTCTGGCTCAGAAGGCAGGTATCCTACCCCTGCGCCAAATCGGTCGTCATGGGTCGAATAAGAAGAGATGGGTAGGTGTACTGAAGTTTCGGATTTTGCGATTCAGAGTAGGCCCTCTGTTACGATCTTGATTAAGGTATTTTGCGAACCGTTGCCAAGCTCTGCCTGTCCTGTATAAAACGTTTTCTGGTAACACACCGCAACACGAAGTACTAGTTTCAGTCTTTGAAGAAAACTTAAAGAAAATATAAGAACTAGCACTCCCCCCGCGACTTCGTCCCCGTGGAAATTGAGTTCGCAAAAGTTTTATACAAACTTTAAACCCCTTTTTTATCCCCTAGAGGGGAAATTTCCAAAAATCCTCTCTTTCTTAGAAGAAACATACATGTCAAATTCCAGCTTCTTGCGCCCAGTAGTTTCGGCTGTGCGGGCCTGTGCGTTGTCTGTCAGTCAGTAACGCAAGAGTGTTATATCTACTTATAGATAAGCTTAATTGCTGGTCTATTGGTTCTGCTAGTGGTTTGTCTTAGCTTATGTGACATGGCAAAGTAATGAATTCAAACATGTTGTAGGTAAAATTGTGTCCTTGTATCCTCGCCTGCTGGCGGCGACCTTGCAGGTACCCTCAGTGGGAGGTATATCCTACTGCTATTTTTTAGTGCTCAATCAAGGAGAGGGGCGGGGCGTCAGACGACGCGGTCGAATTGTGCATCAGTTGGTGCGTCACATTGACTTATTTGACTATATGTCTGTCGCAAGCGCGCAATGATAGCACGATTTGCACGCGCCGCGCGTCGCGCCGCCTCTTCTTGAATGTAAAATTAAAATCATAAAAAGCCTAAACAAGTACCCTCATCTATTTAGGCACTAGCCTTTCGGAAGCCAGGGTCTTTTTTTAATGGCCCATTTTTTATGTAAACAAAGCACTAAGTGCACGCTATTGGTGTCCCGAACATCTGATTATACTTAGGCGGTGTTTAGTTTTGAACATCGAAAACCGCATACAAAACATATAAAAATTGCAATAGTTACAAAAAAACCAATTGGGGTTAGTCGCTTATGTCGCTTCCGCGCGTTAACGCGCTCCTGGACGTTGAGGCTAGATGTGATTAAAGTACTGTTCCTGACCCTTAAATTAAAATGATAATAAATAATAAAAAACATACTAACCTTGCTCCCCCAGCAGGCACTGGACATCATTAAAGTACTGTTCCTGCCCCTTGTAGTCCACCCTTGTCTTAAAAGTGGTGCCATTTCGCTTCTCCGTCTCGACTTCTGACCACAGCACTTTGGCCACACCCACAAACTGGATATTTAAGGCTGAAATAAGACAAGCCAAAATACATAATGGATCAAATGTTTTCAGCTTTTACGATAATCTCAACTTGTTCAAGAATGACTGGCACACTATCAAAACTGTAATAAATGGGGACGCCTTTGCCCTGCAGTGGGATGATACAAATAATAATAATTTAGGAGTTTTCCTAGAGGCGGATGAAATGGTTTTTTCATAAAAAGGCAACATTTCTTTTAAAAGTTACGTGTAATTGTTGACTTTTGTACTTTCAGTATTAAGCGAAAATAAAATAATTGAAACAAAATCAATGTAATAACACATTAAGAATGGATAAGAAAAACTAGAAAATAAAAATGATTAAATAATAAATGATTACCAGTAATGTTTTCAGTATCAATGAGTCTAAAGACTACATCTCCAGTGATGGTTTGGCCAGAATAGTAGACATCATTAGTGCTGTCTAATTTGATCGCACCATTATTAAATCCAAACTCCATTTTGAGTCTTGCAAGAACAGTTGTACGGCAAAACTAATAAAACATAATATGTAATTATTATGAAGTTTAAATATTATTGCAAAAAAAGTACATTATATCCTAAATAATGCTTTATTAATAATTGTTATACATTTAGGTACTCAACATCGAAAAGGAGTGTCAACATAATTTACACTTTAAAAAATATTGAGTTGTAATTTTTGAGTATAAACTTTATTTTAAAATTTTTCACCATTGTGAATGCAGAATAAGAAAATAATTCTTAAATTGCTTAAGTTCTATTAAAAAACACTATGAATAAAAATTTAAAAATGATAATTACTTATTAATTTAAAGTAAAATAAAAAAAAGGGTTCATGAATTTAATTTATTAAATCTTTTCTTGTTTTACATGCGAAAGACCAGTATATTTAAGGCAGAATTTAACTCTTTTCGCTTTTACACTCCCTGTTCTAAAAATAGTTATAAAGCACACATGAACCCTAACCTAACTGCCTCTGAAAACAGCTAGAAGTCGAAATTCCTTACCTGTTTGGATGAGACGTCTAGCCTGGTCCAAATCCCCACAAGTTATGAGATCAGAATAATTAAATTAATTGTTTATCAAGCAAGAAGTTGATTGTCTGATATCAACAATAACAGTTTTTTAAACACCTACCTAAATGAGACTATGCAGACTTTTCAAAATTCATTGTAAATAACTTTAAAAAACCTTTGAAAAATGTTAATATATTACTTTTATTGTTTTTTGTTCAATTCAATTACTCAAAAGAAAGTTTTTAAAATTTTACTTCAAAACAAAAAACAAAACTTGGCTTTTTGACTTTGACAGTGACATGACAGTGACAGATAAGACAGCTGATAGTAGTAAAAAAGTTCGTCCTTTTTGGACAGGCGAAGACATCAAGCCATACTGCCAATTCTTGAGTATTATGTATGTTATTATAGTTTCTTATGTTTTCATTAGAATGTAGGTGTGTTACATTCTAATGCTTCTTGGAGTATTTGGCGTCAAGTATGTCGAGTCGGTCTTCTCGGTAATTCTTGCTGAGGTAGTCACCACTACAATAAAACACTCGGCATCACGTTACCGAGATAGCGCATATTTTAATCATTCCACACATCGTCCAGTTGCGTAAACACTTGGGGCACAAAACTACACCTATCTTGAGTCACAAAGTCCACTATGAAACAAATTGCGATTAATTAAAATATCCACTTAACCTAACCCGCCAAGATCGCGCCAAAAACTGTGAGTTTTGACGTTATTTGGGCTACGTTCCGTTTTGCGTCAACAGCGATAATATTACTGATATCGCGCTCACACATCGTTCCGATTTGTTGTGAGCGCGACAACGAATCACTACCGCCGCCATTTTGCGATCACGGTGATATCGTTTTCAAGCGGGCTGTCATATTTGACGTTTTGTTGTCAAACGTCATTGTTTGTTGTGGTTTTGTTTAAGTAATCTCTGCGTTTTAGGTTTTATTTAGGTATTTTATTTGTTTATCCCGAAGCAGAAAGCCAGAAAAATGATAGTGCTTATTAAAGATGAGACGACGGGTAGAGACATTACTCAAAATTTAAGCACGGATCACTATCATCATCGCTGTCCAATAAAACGTTTACTAATTAACGAATATCCATACTAAACCGGTGATTACTTACAAATTCAATTCAAAACAACGCTCGCTCGCGATGCGTGCAAATAGCCGTTCCAAATTGAAATCGCGTCAATAGTGTTGTCAGCGCGATAATCAAAACGGAACAGCTTTTAGCGCTCACAGCACCAACAGTACTATTGACTCAAAACGGAACACGGCCTTGATTTTAGCTATAGCTTCAAAGAATTTCGACTTTAGACATCTTTTTAGAGCAATACAATAATAATACCCTAATATTAATCGAAATTAACTTATCTCTCTTCATAAACGTAGTCGTAAAAACCTTACAACTAATTTAAATTTTTTTTAGTTCGCATTGCCGTAAATACCATGATCTTATCATGATCTTATCCCTTGTTTGACGTTGAATGACAGACTAGAAATGACAACTGACAGCTGTCGGGATTAGTATAAAGGAAAGGAAAAATAATATTCTGATATATTTGCGTTCAAAACTCTTCTAGCACACTTTTTCAAAGCTGCCCCTGTACAAAGCTGCCCCCCTCTCCCCTACGTTGCGTACGTGGGTGGGCTCAACTTTATTTGTCTCTAGCACTGACCTCTATTATAATGAGCGTTTTTCTGACAGGTAGAGATTTTAGTACGTTTTTTCATCAATAGATGTCGCATTTTAATCTCAGCTGTCAAAAATTGTATACAAGGCATAGATATAATACAAGGTAATGATAAGGCATGCATGCATGAAGTTCGACTTAATACTGAGGTAACTGGAGAGTGCAGTACGAACAATTTTTTGTGACCACAAATTTCACAGTGGCTGTCTTCCGTCTCACCTACACTTAAAAAAAATACATATGGTCATATGAGACAACTGACAGCCACTACCTGCCACTACATACTAAATGTCAAATTTCCTGGTGTTCACTTTTTTATTCAGGGTGAGAGCTCCAGTTACCTCAGAGTATTAAGTCAAACTTCATGCATGCATGTTATAGACCATAAACATTGCTCACTCGCTCAAGCAAAAATAATCTATGCTTTCTGTGTCATTTTATCTTTGTTTGTCTCGTCAGTCTCACAGGGTAAAAAAACTATAGTCAGTGTGTTTTGTTCGCTTCTGTTTGTGGTTCGTTGTTTTCGTTTGTATTTTCCGTGGATTATTGTAACCGACGACTTTGGCTTTTCCTACTGGTGCCTGTCCTGACGACTCTTCTATGCATGATAAGATAAGGGCTAGCGCGCACGGGTGACTTTGTCACTGTCGCCGGCCGTCTCTTCGCCGCGAAAAGATGCGCACACGAGAGCGACAGCGACACAACTTTTTTGTAATTTTTGCTCGCAGTCATCAACATGGATTTCGAAGAGGCGGTTGTGGTCTGTGCACTTGTCTAAAGAAGCCGAAGACGACAACGAAATAAAAAGCAATAAGAGCGGGCGCGCACGGGTGACTTTTGTCCATTTGGTCTCCGCAACTATTTTGTCACTCGCATCAAGTCTACGGGTTAGTATGAAAGTGCGCGCATGAGCGACGCGACTTTTTCATACTATTGGTGTGAGAGACAAAACAGTTGTGTATACATAGTAGGTATCATATGTGACCTTACATTCATTACTTAATTACATCTGTAATCTGTATGACAGCCTACACAAATCAAACTATCATACAGGTTGTTGCCAGAGTTCTTTCATAAAGTACCTATGTACTTATTAAAAGTTAATGGATTTTATTAGTTATAAATTATCTGCTTCGCTTTATGTTGATATATTATTATATAGAAATCTGATACAGGAGGCCAAGAGTATTCATGCTGTTAAGAGCGTTAAACCCAAATGCTTCGCGTCGAGTTTAGGTAAATGAATAACTTTCACTCGCATCAGACGTGCGCTCAAGGTCAAACGTGCGGTGTCCTGCTATAGTCAAACTAATCACATTGATCCTTTTAACTCAAGTTTAAATATTATTTAGTGTTAGTTTTTATATTATATCCTTACTTACCCTTACATCATCATAATAAGTGTATGCTGTAATCTAATGGGTTTACTACATAGACAATATTTTATTAGTTATTTAAATTATTACTTCTTTGCATTCACAATGCAATTTTTATGGTTTAAAAATGGAAAACGAAGTATTTAGAGTGTGAGTCGGGTCGATTTTTTCTAAATACTTCGTTTTCCATTTTTAAACCAATATTTTATTGTTTATATGAAGTAGATTTTTCAAAAGTTTACCAACTAATACCAATAAAGTAATCCTTCCCAAATGTGTATGTAAGTACTTGCTTACTCATCTTATGTTATTCATGTATGACCGACCATTCGATACGTAATCCTATCCTACTTCCTACTAATATTATAAATGTGAAAGTTTAGATGTTTGGATGTTTAGATGTTTGTATGTTTGTATGTTTGTTACTCAATCACGCCAAAACGGCTGAACGGATTTGGCTGAAATTTAGGACACAGATACTTTGTAGCCTGGAGAGGAACATAAGCTACTTTTATCCCGGAAAAATATTACATTCCCGCGGGATAACGTCGTGTAGTCCACGCGGGCGAAGCCGCGGGCGGGAAGCTAGTTTAGAAATAAAATACCGATTTCAGAATACCATTTTTATCACAATCTGATGTAGACCTATACCACAGGAAAAAAAATACTACTACGTATTACAGAGAAACGACTTCATAGAACGGTGGGAAATGATTACACTACTACAAGCATGCTGGGCATGTGTGCGTGTCCACTGGCTGCTTGTCACTGGCGTGTCCGTACACGGCGTGTCTGTAAAAACCGGTTTACGACAGCTCAGCCAGTGGACAAGCTCAGGGTCAACGCGAAGCACGTATGAGCAGTTTTCAGGCTACGCCTTTTCAATAACTCTCGAAAGAGAAATATATTTTGAATTTAACCTATCTTTATTAAAAATCCAAGATGGCGGTCAACTTTTTTAATTGTAGGCCGATTTTGATGAAATGATGAAACTCGGTTTGTGGTAATATTTTGGCAAGAAAATAGCAACGCAATGTCAAAAACTTAAAAAGTCCAAGATGGCACCCAAATTTTTGGTGTGTTGGCCGATTTCGATGAAACTCGATTTCTAGTAACATTTTGGCAAGAAAATAGCAACGCAATGTCAAAAACTTAAAAAAATCCAAGATGGCACCCAAATTTTTTGTTTGTTGGCCGATTTCGATGAAACTCGATTTCTAGTACTATTTTGACAAGAAAATAGCAACGCCATGTCAAAAATGTAAAAAAATCCAAGATGGCGCCCAAATTTTTGGTTTGTTGGCCGATTTCGATGAAACTCGATTTCTATTACTATTTTGACAAGAAAATAGAACTGCAATGTAAAAAATATTAAAAAACCAAGATGGCGCCGAAATTTTTTTTTGTTGGCCGATCTTGATGAAACTCGATTTCTAGTACTATTTTGACAAGAAAATAGCAACGCAATGTCAAAAATGTAAAAAAATCTAAGATGGCGCCCAATTTTTTGTTTGTTGGTCGATTTCGATGAAACTCGATTTCTAGTACTATTTTGACAAAAAAACAGCAACGCAATGTTAAAAATATTCAAAAATCCTAAATGGCGGCCTACTTTTTTGTTTGTGGGGCGATTTCGATAAAACTTGGTTTTTAATCTTGGATTATTTAATGTTTTTAACATTGCGTTGCTATTTCCTTGTCAGAATAGTACCAAAAACCAAGCTTCATCAAAATCAGCCCACAGACTAAAAAGTTGGCCGCCATCTTGGATTTTTTTATATTTTTTACATAGCGTTGCTGTTTTCTTGTCAAAATAGTACTAGAAATCGAGTTTCATCGAAATCGGCCAACAAACCAAAAATTTGGGCGCCATCTTGGATTTTTTTACATTTTTGACATTGCGTTGCTATTTTCATGTCAAAATAGTACTAGAAATCGAGTTTCATCAAAATCGGCCAAAAAACAAAAAAATTCGGCGCCATCTTGGTTTTTTGAATATTTTTTACATTGCAGTTCTGTTTCCTTGTCAAAATAGTACTAGAAATCGAGTTTCATCGAAATCGGCCAACAAACCAAAAATTTGGGCGCCATCTTGGATTTTTCAAGTTTTTGACATTGCGTTGCTATTTTCTTGTCAAAATAGTACTAGAAATCGAGTTTCATCGAAATCGGCCAACAAACAAAAAAATTGGGCGCCATCTTGGATTTTTTTACATTTTTGACATTGCGTTGCTATTTTCTTGCCAAAATAGTACCAAAAACCGAGTTTCATCGAAATCGGCCCACAATCAAAAAGTTAGCCGCCATCTTGGATTTTTTTATATTTTTTACATTGCGTTACTGTTTTCTTGTCAAAATAGTACTAGAAATCGAGTTTCATCGAAATCGGCCAACAGACAAAAAAGTTGGCCGCTATCTTGGATTTTTTTTATATTTTTGATATTGCCTCGCTGTTTTCTATTAAAATAGTACCAAAAAAATATAATTATAAAAATAAAATGTATAAAGAGAAACATTAGAGTAAGTAATTTGTAAATAAATATTTCATAATAGGTAACCTAATAGAAAGCTAACAATTTTAACTTCTTGTAACAACCCTACCAAAATTTTGCACGCTCTATGAAGTCAACACTCTGATAGTACTCATGTGCCTATACACCGTTTTGAAGGTCAACATCCCATTTGGATAATTCAGTCATTTACGCCATGGGTTCGCAAACCCTAGAACAGGAGACCTTGAAGAAGTACCGGCAAGAAACTCGTCAAGGTTAATTTTTTTCCTCCTGATTTACTTCATTAGTATGAAGTAAATCAGGAGGGAGTTCATACAGAGTCGTCAAATTAAAAAATGACCTTACAAATTACTATTTGTTAGATCATTTTCAGGGTCAGTTTCTATTACAAATACGTATTCAATTATGATAAATACAATTAGGTGTGTGAGTGAACTAATGATCATAGAAGTAAACAATTTTCAATTACCTATCTAATGAGTGTACTAAGACGTGTCGGTTGCACTATAAACTATACCACACCACGCAGCACACTGCAAAGGTCAGCGAACGGCAGACGGCAGAGCACCGAGCGATACGTCCTCCCTCTGAAGAGCCTAGCGGCGGACTAATTTGAAATGTTTTGCGCAGAGTGTTTTATAGCACTTTAAAAAAATATATATAAAATAAATTATGCATAATTATATAGGTTTTTTGTATTCAAACTTTAGATAATATGTTCTTATTTTACGTTAGACTATAAGTTTTTGTAAAATAAAGTAATTTATTGATAAATGTTGCATGTTTACCACCAGTGATTTCTTTATAATTTCACTTTGTTTGGATTTTAATTTCGTATGAAAATAATCACAAATTAAACTAATTTCCTTACTAACTATTTGCGTAATGATATGTAGATATACATAGAAATTTTTGTTTACTATTTTTTTCAATGGTTTTAAAAAATTAGAGCTTCAAAATTGATGTTAAAAGTGAAGTTTATAAAACACTGTTCGGGAAAATTGTCAGTATTCACAAATACTCTATAAAAAGAAAAATGTTTTTTACTAACTTTTTAGACAAAGATACTGTTTACAATAATTTGAAATTAGCACGTTTCTAAGATTACGTTTTCATAGAAAATATCTCGTTCAAAACTGCCTATTTTGAGGCAAAACGGCGTTCGACCGCGTCAATGCTCTTAAGGTAGGTAATGATGCAAAGTAGGTCTGTCAGTTGTCTCACCTGGATGATGATGATTTGTCCCTCAGCCAGACTCTAGCCCCCTCGCCATCTTGGTCAGGTTGACACACCTGCGGTTAGACAATTCTTATGATCATACAGTCATGTACAATCATTAAGCACTCAGCACATATATTCTCATTAAAGTAACACATGTAATCAACATGAAATTTAGCATATCAACTTGAGTTTGTTATGTCATTAGGAGTGCAATCTCACATACTTTGTGAAGGACCTCAGTCCTCGTTATAGCTTGTTTACCTTCCGAAAGCATCGGCAGGTCTTATCGTATCTCAATAGGTGTACTAGTGCAGACCCTACGGTCGGCACACGCCCTAGTCTCAACTACGGTCTCTGCAGACCAACTCTCTCAATAGGTGTACTAGTGCAGACCCTACGGTCGGCACACGCCCTAGTCTCAACTACGGTCTCTTCAGACCAACCTTTATACCTCGTGATAAGATTGCGCAAACTTAACATGCAAGCCGCCATCCAGTGGCAGGCGGCTGTGCGGGCGAGCTCTTCAAGGGCTCATTCTTTTATGGATACTCATCCAATCTTAGTTCCCTGACAAGGGACAGGATTGCACACTCCTATGACATTAAACAACAGTGATTTGTAAGGACATTACCTCTGTACGATGAAACTGTACCACATCCCATCAGCTCAGCGAGTTTCGTGGGCGTACCATTCCATCGTCCTTTATCAACGCGATCCTTAACAGGAACATTATGCATTCAATTCTAAATAAGGTTTGTATAATGCTGAGTACTTAACTTTGGTGGTATTTGAGGCTGGCGGCGAGCAGCAGGCGAAGATCACACATGCCACGATTTACACTTTGAAAACTTGAAAGCGAGTCGACGTTGGAGCGAAAAATGTTGACACTTACCGATCGGAAATTAGCTCTATGGTTTGTATTGAGTGTTGCTATATACAATTATTGTTGGGTTAATTTTGATACTCGCGAACCCTTCGCGACACACCCGCCTCGCGAGTTTTACACTATAGTAGTCATCAAGTCGCGAGTCCATTTATGGATCTTCTCCATTGCTTGGACTGCAGCGGCTCGACGCGATCTCTCATCGCTTGTTTGGTTATTACATTCATGGTTATCTATTGTTTCGTTTTCTAGATCACGTTCATTATAGTCTTGTGCAAGCTCAGTGTCATTTAACGTACTAACGTTCTCTATTTCTTTTCTCGCGTCTTGTGTTGAGTCGTGTCTTACGTTTGTATTCGTGCTCTCATCATCGTTTGATTTATCACTTATCTCTGTGGTTGGATTAGTGTCGACACCTTCAATCCCGATAGACGGCGTTTGTATCGAGTCTCTATCATCAACGCTTATGTTCTCGAGATCCACTTGATTTAGTGCTTTGTCAATGGAAATTTGTGGTGTCTCTTCCTCTTCCACTTCAAGAGGATATAAATGAGCAATACAAATACAAATATTTACAAATATTTATTGAGCATCTATAAAAAGTTTACAAACTATATAAACGTTAATAACTGCAATAGTCAAACTGTGTCGCAGCTATTAGCGCCCACCCAAAGCACAATACAAAAGCGTTAGCATAATAAAATAAAGACAGATTCCAAAAAAATTAAATAAATTACCTAATTAATCAAATAAAATTACAAACAAGGACTCGGGCGTGTGTGAATGTATATACATATTATATGGAAACATAAGTTTCAGAATTACAGAACAAGACTCTCAATTTCGTCATATTTTAAACTAAGAAGCCACTCGTTCAAGAGGTTTTTGCATTCGCGAACAGTTAAGCTGTAAATTCCCAGTTTGCTGTTGATTTTATTATATAACACTGAGCTAAAATGTACATAATGAAGCCTAGCTAGATCTGTAGTGCATTTTTCAATTTTAAAAATTCTATTGGCTAGTCTAATGTTGGCAGCCAACTCCGGGTCATAACTGCATGTCTTGTGTTTTCGTAGGACCACCTTAGAAACGAAGAGCTTACGTACAGAGAGAACCTTCCAGAGGTCATAAAGAAGTGTGGTACTGAACCGAGTAGGTTTAAAAGCCATGACTTTCAACACCGCTCTCTGTGACCGCTCAAGCAGCAAGAGATTTGTTTTACATGAGGAGCCCCAGACCGTTATACAGTAACTCAGAATAGATTCGGCTAAGGTTATGTAGGCTGTCCTCAAAATACCAACGTCAGCACTACATCGAAGTTTCCGAAAAACATATATTAGTTTTCTAATACGTGACGAGACCGATTTGATATGTTCGATCCAAGACATAACACTGTCGACCACGAGACCCAGGTACTTGACGTGATTCAGACGCACGATTTGAAAACAATCACACACATTTATGGTGGGACAGTGACTCACATGTGCCGATAATTTGAACGAAGAGTCCGGCTGTGTCTGATGCCGTGGCGCGAAAGTGACAAATGCGGTTTTATTGAGGTTGAGTTGAAGCAGATTTTCAGAGAGCCAAGCAATAACAATTCTCAGGGCATATTCCGCGTGAATTCGAGCTTCCTCCCAGCTTGACCCGTGTGCAAGAATCGCTGTATCATCGGCATAAGCCACTATTTTACAGTTTGGTAAAGGCAAATTACACAGGCCGTTAAGATAAACAAGGAACAGAGTTGGGCCGAGCACGCTGCCTTGCGGAACTCCGGACGTAAGGGGTCTCTCATCACTTGTGAAACCATTAATAGTAACACATTGACATCTGTCACTAAGATAACTCTGAAACAGATTCAATACTAAGCCGCGGACACCCAAACGCTCTAGTTTTAACAGCAGGATGGGGACAGAAACAGTGTCGAAGGCCTTAGAAATGTCAAGGAACAGGCACAATGATTTTTGTTTCTTGTTAAAGTTTTTAACAATTGATCCTGTAAGATCAAGAACCGCGTCCTCAGTTGACTTACCCGACCTAAAGCCAAACTGGTTGGGAGATATGGCATGGTTAGAGTCGAGAAAACCACTTAATCTTTTGTTTATGAGCTTTTCCAAAATTTTGGAAAAGACAGAAAGCACAGAAATGGGCCTATAGTTAGAGACGATGTTTCTGTCCCCACTCTTATATATGGGATGAACGACTGCTTTCTTAAAGGCACCTGGGAAGATACCGGATGTAATACAAAGGTTAAAAACATAATTAAGAACAGGAAGCAAAATACATCTAGCAGCTCTCACAAGAGAAACTGGAATACAATCCCAACCAACTGCACAGTTTAGTTTAAGACCCATGATTATCGAATCAATTTCTGCCTCGTCTGTAGAAAATAAAACCATTGATTCTGGACAGGACTCTTGATTTTCATAGCGTTGCCGCGGAATAGAAATACTGTCAGTCATCTGCCTGACACCTACACTGGTAAAGAATTTGTTGACCTCATTCACAGAGCAACGAGGGTCACCACACATAGATAATAGAGAGTCAGAGGTAGTCTTTTTATTTAAATTAGCAATTGTTTTAATAACATTCCAGGTGCCTTTTATATTGTTTTTATTTTTATCAAACTGAGCACGCTCATATTCTAATTTAACTTTTTTAAGCAAATTATTGCAAAAAGATTTGTAGCGCTTGTATGTCACGGCAATTACGTCATTGGTTGGGTATTGTCTACACTTTCGAAAAAGTTTGTCCCTGTGGCGAATACATCGCAGTAGACCAGGCGTTATCCAGGGCTTCACAATACGCTTTCTGCTCGGTATATAAATTATATGCGAGTTGCATTTAACTGCATGAGAAACAATATTAACCAATGTTGTAGCAGCATTTTCAGCATCAGAATCCTGTAAGACAGTAGAAAAATTCTCTTGCTCGAGGTCTTTTACGCAAGCTTCAACGTCGAGTTTAAATACGGTGCGATTTCGTACCTTCTTGCCATCAACACTGTTGAGGTCAATACTGAACAGAACAGGCAAATGGTCAGTTAATGGGGACTCTAGGACCAAAACTGTCGCTGCCTTATCTGTTTTCAGTACGACATGGTCAAGACAATTTAGGTTTCGAGTAGGAATGTAATGACCAGGTAACATAGCATGAGCAGCCAACAGGTTAAGGTACTTATCCGGGTCACCTACATTATTATCGGGAGTGATATGGATATTGATATCCCCAATCAGCGCCAAGTTTTTAAAAGACCGTAGAGACGACAAAACGAGATCGAGCGAGTGCAAAAATTTCTCTATATTATGATACGACGGAGAGCGATAGACTGCGACAATGGCAATTTCGGGGAGTTTAACAACCAAACAATTAGACTCGTCCATCTGAGGTTCTATAACAGAACCACGTATACCTTCTTTAAGATATATTACAACCCCCTCATTTTGATTGGAATATTGAGAACAATGCGATGTGAAACCAGAAACCTTTGGAACGCTAGGGCATTTACTTAACCAACATTCTGATAATATTATAATATCGACTTCAAAAGACAATCTATTTAACAGGATACACATACTCTCAAAGTTTACACTATTACCGATGCTTCGTATATTAGCATGAAGTATTTTTAGATTTGCTAGATTGGGGATATAATTAAGAGAATTTTCTGGCAAACAACTATAAGAGCTACAAACTGATATAAGATCCAATTCAGAATTCAATGATACATGTTCATCGAATTTTTCTTAAGAAACTTAAACTAAAGGACAAGTAAAAAGATTATTTAAAAACTAATTATTCTTATTTAAGACGGCTTATGGTGTCAAGATCACGCACAAACACGTATTCCGATGATTCAGACTTTCTGACAAATATGCGACCATTCTTTATCCAAACAAACTTATAATTTAGTTCCTTAGCACGGGAGCGTGCAGCAGCGTGGAGCAGCAATTGATCGTGTGAACACATTGTTATCGACTTTTATTCTAGCAACACGGCATAAACCGTCCTTTCCTTTTAATATTTCTACTATTTTTCCTATTTTCCAACTTTCGCGGTTTCTCGTTTCACCTTTAATTTGTACCACATCTCCGATTTGAGGAATTTCACGAGTCCTCACTCTTGCTTGTTTGGGAGAATTTCCGTACCTTTCTCTGAGGCTCAGAAGGTATCGGCTGATGAACATTTCTTTGTACTCATTCATTATCGTGTTTCCACGTTTCCATCCTTCGATGAGTTGTTGTTTAATGGTTGAACCAGAGAGTGGCAAACAATCCATGAGTAATTGAATGTTCAAACATTTTCCTGGTGTTAGGAAATCAGCTGGTTTCAGAATGTGGTCCATATCGGCTCCCACGTACGTAAGTGGTCTGGTATTGACTACGGCTTCAACTTCTTTGATGATCGTCGAGAGTTGATTTTCTCCGAGCATATGTTTTTGAAGAGTTCGTTTTAGGCAATGCTTTACCACTGCTACCAGTCTTTCGTACGCGCCCCCATGCCAGAGTGCTAGTTGAGGAATGAATTTCCATTTTATCTTTTCTGTCGATTCTCTTTCTGATATTACCTCAGCTAGCAGTCTGAACTGAGGTGCGTTATCAGTTAATATAAGTGAAGGAGTTCCTCTAGTAGCAATGAAGCGTCTGAATGCCATAAGACATTCGTCTGTGGTTAGATCTTTGACAACCTCTAAATGTATTGCTCGTATCACAAGGCATGTGAAAAGACAAATCCATCTCTTTTTTATACCATTTTCTGACCTTATGACCATCGGCCCAAAGTAGTCTACACCGACGTATGTAAATGGTGTATTAAACGTTACTCTTTCAGCCGGTAACGCTGGAGTTTTAGGTAGTTCATATGGACCTCCTCCATGCTTTACGCACCTTGTACATTTGCTTAGCGTTTTTTGAATTTTTGCTCTTCCTTGAGGTATCCAAAATTTTTGTCTTATAAGGCTTAATGTATGTGGTACTCCAACATGAAGGTTTTTCTCATGAGTTTCCTTAATTATTCTTTCGGTAAGTTCACTGTTCTTTGGTAGTAGTATGGGATGTTTTGCATCGTAGGATAAATCTGAATGTGTGAGTCTTCCATCACATCTTAGAATTCCATTAGTATCAATAAATAATCCTAAGTTCTTAGATAGGTTTGTTTTCTTTCCTCCATACTCTTCTGGAAATGTACTTTTCTGTAGTTCTTTTATCTCTTGCAGTTGTGAATCTAAAATTTCGTTTGATATTGCTTCTCTCTCTGACGGTGTTATTTTTGGTTGTTTTTCTGTGTTCAACAGACCCTCCCCCATCAGAAGAGAAGTATCCCTTATCGGACCACTAGGCCAGTGTCTAGGGTTTTGTTTTAAAAATTCGGGTCCAGATAACCACTTGTTCCTTTCCTCTTCTGAGGCGGTTGGACGTGTCGCTACGTCTGCCGGGTTAAGTCCAGACGGTACGTATCTTACTATCAGATTTTTGTTGCGCTTTATTTCTTCTAGTCTTTTAGATACAAAAGGTTCAAGTAACTTTTCAGAGTGATACCAATCAATCACTATTTGACTATCTGTCCACAGTGTTAACTGGGTTATGTTCAATGGTAAGAATTTGAGTACGAATTTTATAAGTCTACTTCCAATTAGAACGCCTAATAACTCTAAGCGTGGAATCTTTAAGTTCTCTTGGTCTTTAATAGGAACTAAGCGTGATTTACCTATTATGAAGTTGACTATGCCTTTCTGTACTATGTATATTACTGCTGCGTAAGCTACTGTAGATGAGTCAGTAAAACAGTGTATTTGTGCCTCTCTTTCGTTGGGTACAGTAATATTTCTCTGTAGGCATATGTTTTCTACTTGTTTCATTTCTTTCAAGATGTTCGTCCACTTATGAAGTAGATCCTTTGGTAATGGTGTGTCCCATTTAATCTGTTTCTTCCATAATTGTTGAAGTAGTAACTTAGCTGGTAACATGACTGGTACAGAGAATCCACAGGGGTCATAAATAGCTGCAATAGTTCTTAAGACTCCTCTTTTTGTGGTTTCATTGTTCTCGTTGACTCTAGCTCTAAGATAAAGTACGTCCTCTTTCAAGTCCCAGTTTAGACCTAGTAATTTTACAGTTGTTTGTGTGGCAGCATCAGGTATTTGTTCGATAAAATCTTTGGAGTTGGAGCTCCATTCGCGAAGATTCATTGAGATTTCTAAAAACATGTTCTTGCTTTCTTTATAAAGGTTTAAAGCATCTGTTGCTGTTTCTACCCCAGTGACTATGTTGTCAATATATATGTCTTTAGCTAACTGTTTTGCGTAGTCTCCATTCGACCTTTGAAGATGGTGTCTAACCGTACCGTTTAAAAGGAATGGACTGGATATGATCCCAAAGGGAACACGGGTAAATCTGTAGTGTAGTAGATTTCCTCAGTAGCGGGTTTATTGATGTCTTTCAACCATAAGAACCTAGTGACGTCTCTGTCCTCTTCTTTTAGACCAATCTGTAAAAATGCTTTTTCTACGTCTGCCGTCATGCCTACGGCGTGACTTCGGAATTTCAACAGTAGTCCAGTCAAATCCTCCAACATCATCGGACCGCAGTATAGACATTCATTCAGACTCTTTGTATTCTTTGTTTTTGCTGAAGCATCATAGACTATTCTCAGAGCCTTACCTGGTGCTAATATTCCATGGTGAGGAAGGTAGTGGATGGGATGATCACTTGTATCTTCTCTAGGTACTAGTTCAATGATACCCATTTGCAGTTGATCACTTAGTGTTTGGTCGTAGGCTGACAAAGTTTCTGTGTCTAGGCGTTTCATTAGTCCTATCAGGCGTCCGTATGCCAGACCGTAGTTAGTTGGTAATTCAGGTGGGTATTCCTTCCAAGGCCAGCTAACGTGATATCTTCCTTCTATGAATTCGGTGTTTTCATTGAAATGCTTAATAGCTTCTTCTTCACGGTTAGCATTTGGAGAATCAGTAATTCCAAGAGATTCTAAGTCCCACAAAGTTTTCATTGATGTGTTATCTAATGGCAGATCAGGCTCGTTTAATCTAGTTTCATAGGGTGCTTGGAAGTATGTGAGCATTGATAACTCATCCTCATGTTTATGCGTTATTTTGCCTGACAATATCCATCCTAAGTCGGAATTCACCAAGTACAAGTTCTCTTGTAATTTCACCTTTTCGGTTGACATAAGTGAATGATAATAATCATTTCCAATCAGAATATCTACCTTATCTGACAGAGATCCATCATCCGCCAATAAGTAATCCTTTTGATGGTTCCATTTGGTCAATTCTTTGCCATAAGATGAGATACTGCGTGTAATAGATGGTACGACATTCGCATATACTGTCCTTCGCATATGAGTTCTTGATTGAATATGAAGTTTTACCAACGGGCTATCTAGTTCTTGAGGTTTGTTCGAACCAAAGGTGAATACTGTCAGGTGGTTGTCTTCTTCGGTTTCTAAATTAAGGTCCTGCGCGACATCTTGCGTAACATAGCTTCTCATACTGCCTGAATCTAACAGTACACGACACTTCTTTGAAGTATTCTCAGGTCCTTTGACATTAACAATAGCAGTTTGTAGTATTGTGGCTCCCTTTTCATAGATGTGCATTGTACTGGTAGATTCCTTCCTTGGTACCTCATTCTTTGTTGTCACCTTCCTTGGGGAACTCTCTGTTCGGACAAAGTGCTCTATTATGGAGGCCTTTCTTACCGCAGTGTCTGCAGGTTATGTGCTTAGACCTACAGGAGCCTGTTTGATGGCCTTCACGGAAACAAATAAAGCAACGGTTTCTTAATTTTAATCTTCTTTGTTGTAGAGTTTTACTTTCTGTACACTCATCATTAAAATGATTTCCTTTACAAAATATGCAGTAGAGCTTCCTTCTTTTTGTAATGTATGTGATCTGTGTTACGTCTATTATAATCTGTGGTTAGACTTGCTCTCTCTCTGACTGAATAAATGGAAGCCGGTGCACACACGCTGTTTTAATTATAATACCCAAATATAACAGTGGCGACGAGGATGGGAAATTTAAAGTCTATGTGTGCAGAGTGTGTAACCAAGAAGGACACCTGAAAAAAGTTTGCCCAAAGATAATGAAAGTCAAAAGTATACATCACATAGAATCAAGAATTCATAAGGAAGAAGAGTATAGCGAAGATAGTGACGAGGTAATAGTAAATTTTTATCCCTTATCTGTTACTCAATGTAGACCAATTGTGATTCCTCTCTGTGTTGATGGTCAAAATATTAAAATGGAGTGTGATACTGGAAGTGCTGTATCCTGCATTAGTTATAACTTATATAAAAATAAATTTGCTCACTTAAAAATTCAACCATCTAAGTTGATATTAAGATACTATACAGGAGAGCTAGTAAGACCAATAGGAGTAATTAAACCAGTTGTAAGTTACCAAAATAAAATAAATAATTTAGATTTGTATGTTATGGAAAATGCAACTTCTGCTTTACTGGGAAGGCAATGGTTAGCAGAACTAAATATCACTATTAATAATATTAAGTATGAAAGTGTTCATGTTAATAAAGTGGTCAAAACAGATTTTAATTGGGATGTTTTCAGTTCCAGATATTGTAAAGTGTTTGCGGATGGGTTGGGCCGTTTCACCGGTGGCAAAGTAAGCATCTATCTGCGGGAAGGAGCCCAGCCAATCTTCATGCGCGCGCGGCCACTCGCCTACGCGCTGCGGGAACCTGTGGAGCGTGCACTTGATCAGCTGGTGAGCGACGGCATCCTCACACCTGTGGAACGCTCGGACTGGGCGACACCGATAGTGCCAGTCATTAAATCAGACGGTACAGTAAGAATTTGTGCTGATTTTAAAATATCTTTAAACAAGTTGATAGAAATTGACCGTTATCCATTGCCTAAAGTAGAAGACTTATTAGTGAAACTTAAAGGGGGAGAGCTATTTAGTAAAATTGATTTATCTCAGGCTTATGCACAATTTGAGTTGGATGATACAAAAAAATATGCTGTAGTTAATACCCACAAAGGATTGTTCATGTACAATAGGTTAGTGTATGGGCTATCGTCAAGCCCAGGAATTTTTCAAAGACATTTAGAGCAGTTGTTTGCGGACTTACCTTTTGTTGGGGTTTTCCTCGATGACATTATAGTAACAGGCAGGAATAATACTGAACATTTAAATAATTTGCATAAAGTTTTTGAGCGTCTCCAGTCCAAGGGGTTAAAAGTAAAAAAAGAGAAATGTCAATTTTTTGCAAAAACGGTAAAATATTTAGGACATATAATTAACAAGGAAGGGGTACACACATGCCCAGACAAAGTCAAAGCAATTATTAACACACCAGCCCCTTCGACTGTTTCCGAGTTAAGGGCATTCATCGGCATGGTAATGTACTATGGGAAATTTATTAAAAGTGTGAGTACAATTTTGGCTCCTCTGTACAAGTTGCTGCGAACAGGGGTGTCTTTTGAATGGAGTGCCGAGTGTGAGGAAGCATTCTCGTGGGTGAAGCGAGAGCTAACGTCGTGTGCGGTGCTGGCGCACTACTCGCCAGAGCTGCCGCTGGTGCTGACGGCGGACGCGAGCGCGGCGGGCGTGGGCGCGGTGCTCTCGCACATCACGCCGGACGGCGAGCGCCCCGTAGCGTTTGCGTCGCGCACGCTCACCTCAGCGGAGCGAGCGTATGCACAGATTGACCGAGAGGCTTTAGCGATCGTATACGGTATAAGAAAGTTTCACCAATATCTGTATGGCAGGAAATTTAGATTGAGAACGGATCACAAGCCTTTAACTTATATTTTTGGCAATAAAGTGGGTATACCCGTGATGGCAGCATCGAGGCTTCAGAGGTGGGCGATACTTTTAGCCGGATATTCATATGATATAGAGTATGTGCCGTCTGCGAAAAACTGCGCGGACGCTCTATCACGCTTGCCACAAACTACGCATAAGGTAGAGAAAGATGAGGTTACATATTTAAACTTTGTTGAAAAATTTTTGCCCATTACAAATAATGAAGTACGAAAGGCTACGCTACATGATCCGATTCTTAGTAGAATATTAATGTATGTCCAGTCAGGATGGCCCACGCATTGTGCGGAGGATGCAATAAAACCATATTTTCTTAAACGGAATGAATTGTATGTAGAGCGAGGTTGTGTGATGTGGGGCTACAGGATTGTAATACCTGTTACCTTACGTAGTAAAATTTTAGAACAGTTGCATGTCAGTCACATGGGCATTGTTAAAACAAAATCACTGGCTCGCAGCTATGTGTGGTGGCCCAATGTAGATGCAAATATCGAGGAGGTATGTAAGAGTTGTGAAACATGTGCGCTGGAGGCAGCAGCGCCACCTCGCGCTCCGCCACAGCCTTGGCCTTACCATACACAGCCGTGGAGTAGGTTACATGTAGACTTTCTTGGCCCATTCCATGGAAAGGTATTTTTTGTAGTAATTGATTCGAGTAGTAAGTGGCTGGAGGTATTTGAAATGACCAAGACAAATGCTACATCTGTCATTAAAACACTTAGGTCATTATTCGCGCGTTTCGGTCTACCTATAGAAGTGGTGTCTGATCAAGGGCCTCCATTCACGAGTATAGAATTTAAAGAATTTCTGCTTAGCAATGGTATTAAACAATCTTTTTCACCAGTATATCACCCTGCTTCTAATGGGGCTGCAGAGAATGCGGTGAAATTATGTAAAAGGGCAGTTCGAAAAGCAGTTAGAGATGCAATTGATTTGGACACAGCTCTACAAACTTATTTACTAGCATATAGGAATAGCGTGCACTCCAGCACAGGGGAAAGCCCAGCAATGTTGCTGCAGCGCAGGCCGCTCCGATCGCGGTTAGATTTGCTGCGCAGTGAGCGCGCGCTGCAGGACAGAGTGCAGGAGGCGCAGAAGCGCGGCATTGCACGACGCAACGCAGAGCCCACTCTACCGGCACCCAGTGAGGCAGTATGGGCCAGAAGCTATGGGGGAAAGGAAAAATGGGTTAGAGGTACAATAGTCGACAGAGAGGGTTCGCGTAGGGTAGTGGTTAGGAGCGATGACGGTCGATTTCTATCTAGGCACATTGATCAAGTACGAAACAGACTTGGTCGATCAAGTCTGTCACACCCATCTGAAGAGCTAGGTACTACGGGTGATGAGGATGCGGTCGAGCAACAGGAGCCGGTGGCGTCTAGGGCGGAGATGGTGTGCCCAAATGAAGAAGAAGGAGGTAAGAGCTCGGAGATAGGAGATAGACAGGGAGAAGAGAGCCAGTTAACTCCTAAGCTATTGTCACCATCTCCGCCTGGGACGCCAGTTGTGCCCACCAAGTCGCCAACGTTACCGCCGCCACCGGTGAGACGTCCGGAACGCATTCGTAGGCCCCCAAAGAGATGGGGTTTTGATATTGATTAATTGTTATGTTAGTATAAGTATTTGATAACAAGAATGTTACTTTGTTACTTTTATTTGTTGTCTTATTTTGTTGTAAAAGCATAGTATTATTGTTGTAGTAGTCAAGTTGTTATCAGGGAATGTTCTCATTTTAAGTTGGGAGGTGCAATGTATGTGATCTGTGTTACGTCTATTATAATCTGTGGTTAGACTTGCTCTCTCTCTGACTGAATAAATGGAAGCCGGTGCACACACGCTGTTTTAATTATAATACCCAAATATAACACTTTTCTGATTAGATCCATGCCCATACTTCTCTTCATTGAATTGAAATTTCCTCTTAGTGTTAAAGGTTTTGTTGAAAGCAGTTACACTACGTTTAATTCCTTTATCGGTCTTCCTTATATTATTTGGTTTTCGGACTTTTGATCCCTTCTCATTTCTAGGTTCTAGTATATGAAGCGTTTCTGTTGTATAACTGGTATCTTCTAAATTGAATTTTTCAGATGTTCTTTTAGCATCCTCTCTCGCTGAGAGTGCAATATGGAGTTGTTTTCTCATTTCTTCGATAGTGTCGTTACTTAGTTTCAATTTCAACTCGTATACTATATCCTCAGGAAACTTTTCCAGGATTAAGAATCTCAGATGATTGTGTTCTGTATTTTCGCCCAGTGAGCTCAATACACGAAGGTGTCTTTCAATCTCATCTAATATTCTTCTACAGTCTTCTTGTTTGTCTGCTCTCTTAAGTTTGTAAAGTGTTGAATAATGAGCATCGATTATTTGGGTTTTCTTTCCATATCTGTCTGTTAAAGTTGCTACAGCAATTTTATAATTTTCGTTTGTAGTCTCAAGACCATCCAAAATTGTCTTAGCCTCACCCTTCACAGAAGCCTTTAGGTACAATAACTTATCGACGTCTCTTAATGCTCTTTGATCAATATTGGAAGAGAATTGATCCCAAAATTGTGTCCATTGTAGAACATCTCCGGAGAATGTGGGCAAGTTCAATTCAGGTAGCTTTCCTCTGCTGATGGACTGACTAGAACTGGAAGAAGAATCAGCCTTGTCCTTTTTGACTTGTATTTTTACATTCAGTTCAGCTAATGCTTCCTCTCCTCTTAATTGTTCTGTCGTCATACTGGATATCTCATCCGCATCCGGATTTGTTGAAGTGTTAAAATATTGATACAATTCGCTATTAAATCGGTGAATTACTGCTTGTAATTTTGATGACACGATCCTTGCTTGTTCTAAATCATCGTAAATACTGTATACCATTTAGAACTCATTCATGCATGACACAGTAATAATTGATTTTAGTCAGACTCATTACAGTTAGCCTTGTTTATTTTTAACTTTGTTATGCGTTTACTGTGTGTGAAAAGTGTGTTTGTAGATTAGCACTCTTATTACCTTACAGTAACAATCATAATATTCATCTATAATAGTGCTTTCATAACTTGTTTTGAAATAATTAATCAAGTATTAAGTTTTAATTATTTAGTGACTTCTTGATCCCATAGTCAATTTTGTGAAACATCTCTAGTAAGTTATACTACTCAACCTAGTCTATAATCATAGCACTAGTTGAGCTAGTTGTTGTTACCTTTAAAACATTTGATCTTATCTAGACTTGGCTCTGGCACTACAGTGCCCCCTTGACCTAGTTACTTGACCATGACACTACAGTGCCCCTTTGACTTAGTTACTTGGCTATGACACTACAGTGCCCCTTTGACTTAGTTACTTGGCTATGGCACTACAGTGACCGTTTGCCTTAGTTACTTGGCTATGACACTACAGTGCCTCTTTGACTCAGTTATATGGGAACACAAGAAAGATCACTAGGCCACACTTCTTATTGATCACACAGTGTTTAGATTGTATTTTAGCACTAACTTTATCAAACGCATGAAATCACAATCATTTTATTGCTTTTTGTACACTCAATATACCATATTGACCACCAATAATTTTTCACTTTTGACCATAGGTTATCAAACTATAGCACAGTGTGTAAACACTGAACATGAACACTGATTGTAACAGCACTTCACTATGTATCCATAAGCACAGATACCTACTACATTCTCACAGTGTATGTAACATCTGAACATCAAATATGTATGCACTTAGTTTGTAATAGATAGGTAAGTAGGTCATTATTTATGTATTTGTTTGTGTATCATTTTCTCACAGCATTAACCAACTATTCACCGTTAGGCTATTGAGTTTGATCAGAATTTGTCTAGTTTGATGCTACTCTGTTCTTATAATTTTAAGAATCTTAGTGAGCTAACTTAAGTAGTATTTTGTTGTGATAATTATAACACCTGTCAGTACTCAAATAATAAAAGTTAGTGTGAGACGCTCATATTATCTTTGTTGTCAATGTTTTGAGTTGTATTTAATTGAAGCAATGACAATATTCAACTTGGTAGGTATGTGACACTATGTGAAAACTTAAGTGCGCTTGGTGAAAATGTCATGTTAAACCATAAGTATGTAAACATTAGGTTATGATTAGTTTTGATTTGGTATAAGAATTACAACGACAATGTTCTATGATAATTTGACATGCTATCTGAAACAATCTTTGCTAGTCAGCTTCTACTTTAATGTTGGAAGTTTTATCAAGTGACTAGTCCTGTATGTGCTTGAAATAATATGGTGTGTGATCACAGTTTTACATACCTGAACCTTGACTTCAATTTATTACTCAATGTCTTCTTGTAATAGTACACTTTTATATATGTGTTGTTTGTAGGTACTGAGTATCGGTGTCCCTATTAGAATGATAAAAAGGTTAGGTTTAAATAAAGATTCACACAGCTAGAGTCCTCATTGAAACACCTTTTACTGATATTTTATTTCATCATTAAGCACATTTTCTTTGTCTATAAAAACTTTGAAGATTGTTTTCAACATAATTATATGACTTATAGGTTGCCGCAAAATTTTTCCTGACAATTGGTTGTTCTGACTTAAAGATATGGTTCAAACTTGAAATTATAGTTTCAAACAATGCTTGTGATGCTTTGTTGTCTCACCTGTTGAAATCTAATTCGTACTTTCTTTGTTTCACTTTAAACTATTGAAAATGTTTCAAATGACATTCAATTTGTTTGTTGACAATTACAATGACCCTTTCGTGTAAGTATAGTAGCGACCTGCGGAGAAGAATTGCAACATCTTAACACACTAGCGCTGCGTGTATTCACTGACACTTCCGTGGCGCTGATCCTAAACTTGACATTTGGCGGGAATTTTGATTGCTTTGATGTTAAGTTGCTAACACTGACTCAACAGTAGTAACTTGTTAGATCAATGTTCACAACCTTAGCAAAACTGCATTTCACTCATACCATCAAAAATAATAACTTATAGTAAGTAAGTGTGTGGGTGTGACCGCATGACTTTTACTAATAAAGTAAATTGTTGCACTTTGTTCATTGTTTTTCATGAGTATTTATCTGTTTATCTTTTTATAGGTATTGTTATCATTCGATGAGACAGCTGACAAATGCATCCTATTGCATCAAATGAATTCTCATTAAACTCTCCTCGGCCATATATCAGATAAGCTTTGTTTGAGATCTGTACTAAACATTGTTTTGTTTGAATTTATACTACTTAAATTATTTTTCAGTAAGTAGGTATAACTATATGCAATTCTTTATCCCCTTATTTTCCCCAGATAAATTCCAACTTATCTATATCAAATTTCAATCCCAGCACATCTGCACCAAATTTGTGTATACATAGTAGGTATCATATGTGACCTTACATTCATTACTTAATTACATCTGTAATCTGTATGACAGCCTACACAAATCAAACTATCATACAGGTTGTTGCCAGAGTTCTTTCATAAAGTACCTATGTACTTATTAAAAGTTAATGGATTTTATTAGTTATAAATTATCTGCTTCGCTTTATGTTGATATATTATTATATAGAAATCTGATACAGGAGGCCAAGAGTATTCATGCTGTTAAGGTAGGTAATGATGCAAAGTAGGTCTGTCAGTTGTCTCACCTGGATGATGATGATTTGTCCCTCAGCCAGACTCTAGCCCCCTCGCCATCTTGGTCAGGTTGACACACCTGCGGTTAGACAATTCTTATGATCATACAGTCATGTACAATCATTAAGCACTCAGCACATATATTCTCATTAAAGTAACACATGTAATCAACATGAAATTTAGCATATCAACTTGAGTTTGTTATGTCATTAGGAGTGCAATCTCACATACTTTGTGAAGGACCTCAGTCCTCGTTATAGCTTGTTTACCTTCCGAAAGCATCGGCAGGTCTTATCGTATCTCAATAGGTGTACTAGTGCAGACCCTACGGTCGGCACACGCCCTAGTCTCAACTACGGTCTCTGCAGACCAACTCTCTCAATAGGTGTACTAGTGCAGACCCTACGGTCG
The DNA here is from genome assembly GCA_949710035.1 of Crambus lathoniellus. Lineage (NCBI taxonomy): Eukaryota > Metazoa > Arthropoda > Insecta > Lepidoptera > Crambidae > Crambus > Crambus lathoniellus. Next base: position 27,599,032 of record OX453309.1, on the reverse strand, counting down.
GCACACGCCCTAGTCTCAACTACGGTCTCTTCAGACCAACCTTTATACCTCGTGATAAGATTGCGCAAACTTAACATGCAAGCCGCCATCCAGTGGCAGGCGGCTGTGCGGGCGAGCTCTTCAAGGGCTCATTCTTTTATGGATACTCATCCAATCTTAGTTCCCTGACAAGGGACAGGATTGCACACTCCTATGACATTAAACAACAGTGATTTGTAAGGACATTACCTCTGTACGATGAAACTGTACCACATCCCATCAGCTCAGCGAGTTTCGTGGGCGTACCATTCCATCGTCCTTTATCAACGCGATCCTTAACAGGAACATTATGCATTCAATTCTAAATAAGGTTTGTATAATGCTGAGTACTTAACTTCGGTGGTATTTGAGGCTGGCGGCGAGCAGCAGGCGAAGATCACACATGCCACGATTTACACTTTGAAAACTTGAAAGCGAGTCGACGTTGGAGCGAAAAATGTTGACACTTACCGATCGGAAATTAGCTCTATGGTTTGTATTGAGTGTTGCTATATACAATTATTGTTGGGTTAATTTTGATACTCGCGAACCCTTCGCGACAACAGTCACGGTGACAAAAGTCACCCGTGCGCGCTAGCTCTAAGGGGTGCATCCATTATGGAGTGATAGACTGACACTTGGAAAAACCTGGAAACCTGGAATAGCTGCTGGCAAACTTCTCCCTAAGCTTAAGATTTAGCATGAACATCTGAATATTCTTTTATATTTTTATTGTATAACAGTTATCATATCAATATCTTCTACTACTGGCATTTTAAAAAGTATTTTAATAATATATTAAGGATATCCTACTTCCTACTATCCTACTTTATTATAATATTATAAATGTGAAAGTTTAGATGTTTGGATGTTTAGATGTTTGGATGTTTGTTACTCAATCACGCAAAAACGGCTGAACGGATTGGGCTGAAACTTGGAACATAGATACTTTGTAGCCTGGAGAGGAACATAGGCTACTTTTATCCCGGAAAAATATAACGTTCCCGCGGGATAACGTCGTGTAGTCCACGCGGGCGAAGCCGCGGGCAGAAAGCTAGTATTTTAATATTATAAATGTGAAAGTTTAGATGTTTGGATGTTTGTTACTCAATCACGCCAAAACGGCTGAATGGATTTGGCTGAAGTTTGGGATACAGATACTTTGTAGCCTGGAGAGGAACATAGGCTACTTTTTATCCCGAAAAAATATCACATTCCTGCGGGATAACGTCGTGTAGTCTTAGCGGGCGAAGCCGCGGGCGGAAAACTAGTTAACTATATTTTAGATCGATAGTAGGAAGCGTATGTAGATTTTCCGTTACTACACACTATCACCGCTATCACCTCGGGCGACGGTTGAGTAGCTAAGTACTGGCCGACCGGCAACTTATTTGTCGCCGTGCGCGCACTTGCATTGAAACCAATAGAGAAGGAGACAGTTGCGTCGCGGGCTTGTCTTCGAACCCGCGGACCAGAAAGTCTCCTGGGTCATTAATTATTCTGTGCCCGGGTGTCGCGTCGCTACGTGCGCGCACTTTCATACTAACCTGTAGACTTGATGCGAGTGACAAAATAGTTACGGAGACAAAAACCCTTGGCGTATTCTACGAACTTTGAGTTTGCCTTTGCGATTTGGACAAGACGTTTGAACGGGATTGGCCGTGCCGTGCGTCATGGACAAGGACTACGGATCGTGGTCACTCGCTGCTTTGAAAGCAGAGCTGAAGAAAATAAATGCGAAGCTTACGGGAAAAAAAGCTATTCTTGTGCAAAGGTTCATAGTTTTTATTTAGTTATCTATGTTGTTTGTATGCTTTTTTTATGTTAAACTGCAATCTCAATATTTATTTAATAAATAATAAAATTTATTTGTCTTAGGGCGACTTTCATCACTGATATTTAAACGTGATTAACGCTAAACGTGTTTAAACTTAGTTCTGCCTCTGTCATCTGTTTGAACGTGACAGGGACAGAAATACGTTTTAAACACGTTTAGCGTTAATCGCGTTTAAATATCATTGGTGAAATCGGGCCTTATTGATAGAACCACAGACTACTTATTTACTACCAACACAGTAAATATTTAAGCTAATATAAACTGTGCTACCAAACTATATCTATGGCTACCAACGACCATAAAATATATAATGGTTTGACAGCTGACTCGAAATAGTGACATCTATTAAAAGATTTGGAACTAATTTTGACGTATTATCTGTCAAAGGAAAACCGCTCATAGAGGTCAGGCAGGCCCCTTGTGGCCTACCACAAGCTCTTATAGCAGTTATTTTTAAGTTGAGAGAGTGAGACGCCGCTATACGGCGTGTAGAGCGGCGTCTCACTCTCTCAACTTAAAAATAACTGCTATAAGAGCTTGTGGTAGGCCACCTTAACACAAGCTCTATTAACAGTTATTTTTAAGTTGAGAGAGTGAGACGCCGCTTTACACGCCGTATAGCTGCGTCTCACTCCCTTAACCCAAAAATAGCTGCTATTAGAGCTTGTGGTAAGCCTACAGTGGTCTCTACCTTTATTCATATTAAAGGTCAGTGGTCTCTACTTTTATTCAGTACGGAAATAAGTTTTTTGGCGCCATTTTGGTGGGTTAGGCTAAGTGGATATTTTAACTAATCGCAATTTGTTTCATAGTGGACTTTGTGACTCAAGATAGGTGTGGTTTTGTGCCCAAAGTGTCTATGCAACTGGACGATGTCTGGAATGATTAAAATATGCGCTATCTCGGTAACGTGATGCCGAGTGTTTTATTGTAGTGATGACTACCTCAAGAATTACCGAGAAGACCGACTTGACATACTTGACGCCAAATACTCCAAGAAGCATTGGAATGTAATACACTACACATGAAAACATAAGAAACTATATTAACATACATAATACTCAAGAATTGGCAGTATGGCTTGATGTCTTCGCCTGTTCAAAAGGACGAACTCGGAAAAAAAACTGTCTAATCTGTCAGTTCTGTTATCTGTCACTGTCACTGTCAGTCAAATCACGTCAACAACGCGGATATTGGTGTGGTTTGCTGGTTTGCTTTGCTACGATTTTATTTTAGAATTTCGTTCGTGTGTAAAAAAAGCAGAAATGGGCAAGTTAGACGTTGCCATACTTCGTTACTTAACAGGCGAAGATTTTCGAGTACTAACAGCGGTAAGTTATAGGCTTGAGAAGTTTCTAAACTTCTCAGCAAAGATAACCTATCCTTACTGAAACTTTTGCTTCCAGGTCGAAATGGGAATGAAAAACCATGAACTAGTCCCAGGCTCTTTAGTAGCATCTATCGCTAACCTCCGACATGGTGGTGTTCACAAATTAATGAAAGAATTATGTAAACATAGGCTGTTAACCTATGAACGTGGAAAACACTGTAAGTAAATATAAATATTCATCATCAACGATAATTTGGCGGTTTTTATTACCTAATTTATGAGAAACTTATGCACTTATGAGGAACGGTTGGAAGGGCTAAATCTGACATCCTTGCAAGACCGCAGGAGCTGTGGAGACTTAATCGAAACATTTAAAATACTAAGTGGACACTATGACCTCAGCGACATACATTTGACTTTCCATAGAAATGAAAACTGCCTCAGAGGTAATAATAATAATAAAAAAAAAATATTTTCTAACATTCACACCAATTATCTATGCCCATCGTAAATTTCTTAAGAAACTTTGTCTATGTGAACTTGATAACGGATAAATATATACTTTTTTTTTTTTTTTTTTTTTTTTTTCTGTTTTGAAATTTGCAATCAGTGCTTTTCACTATGAGCAAATGAGTTCCAGTCTTTGATCGGTGCAGAGTGTGGCCCTCAGCAGGGACATCTCCTCCTTAATTCCTCCTTATAGGATATCTTTCCTTTTGAGGCGCTTTGTATAGCTTCGAGTCAAGAGCTGTGATGCTAGTACATTTGGGTGTCTATCCAGTCTACCCCGGTATCTCTGGGTTGCATTGGCAATCTCTTCCATAACTGTACTCATTTCCAGGTGTTCATGTATTTCAGAGTTAGTGATATACCATGGCACTTCACTGATGGTTCGGAGTATCATATTTTGAGCTCTTTGGAGGCATGCGATGTTCGAATTGCTGGCACTTCCCCAGAGTTGGATACCATAGGTCCATTGTGGTTTAAGTACTGTTTTATATATTAAAAGTTTGTTGTCCAGTGCCAACTTGCTGTTTCGGCCCAGTAGCCACAGGAGACGCTTATAGCGGATGTTTAGTTCCTCTCTTTTTTTTCTTATATGTTCTCTCCAGGTAAGACGCCTATCCAGGTGTAGCCCCAGATATCTAATACAATCCTGGTGGGGGAGTGTAGCATTATCCAATTGTACTGGAGGGCAATTGCCTTTGTTGAGGGTATATGTGACCTGCATCGATTTAGAGGCACTGACTTGTATTCGCCATTTTTGAAGCCATTTTGTAATTTCATCCAGCCCCATTTGCAATGTTTGGGTTGCTATGTCTGGGTTTTTATTGCTTGCTCAAGAATAGCAGTGTCATCAGCAAATGTGGCAGTTGTGATTTTGTCCATTACAGGTAAGTCAGCTGTAAAAATGGTATAGAGTATCGGCCCCATGACTGAGCCTTGTGGAACTCCTGCATGTATCTCGAAGAATTTTGATGTTTCCCCTGACTCTTTCACTTGAAATATTCTACCATTAATGTATGATTCGAAGATTTGGTAGAAGCTGTGCGGGAGGCTACTCTTTATCTTGCAGAGGAGTCCTTTATGCCAGACCTTGTCAAATGCTTGCTGAATATCCAAGAATACCGCAGAGCAGTATTCCTTTTCTTCCAGAGTCTTCCTTATTCGATCGTGTACTCTGTGGACTTGTTCTACAGTAGAATGCGCTTGTCTGAATCCGAATTGGTGGCTAGGAATGACATTGTTTTATTCTAAGATAGGAAGGATTCTACGCAGTAGGAGTTTCTCAAAGATCTTTGAGAGGATTGGCAATAAGCTAATGGGTCGATATGAGCTAACCTCGTGTGGTGATTTGCCATCTTTGTGTATCATTATGATCTGAGATACCTTCCATAAGTTCGGGTAGTATTGTACTCTCAGGATACCGTTATAGAGTGTTGTTAAAAAGACTATGGCTTTCTTCGGCAGTTGCTTGATGACTTCTTTTGTAATCAAGTCGAAACCAGGTGCTTTTTTATCTTTTAGTTATTAAATATATACTTAAATACTTTTTTTTTGTAAATACATACTTATTTATATAGAAAACGCCCAGACCAAGACAAATAGACATGTTCATGCACACAAATATTTGTCTTGTTCGGGAACCGAACCCGAGACCTCTAGCGCAGAAGGTAGGTAGTTTACCTCTGCGCCAAATCGATTGACCCCAGAGGTCATAGATTGAAATTATCTACCCGTGGCGCTAACAGCAATCCATATAAACATTTTATATGCAACGGGGTGGTAAAAGAATGGAACAAGCTCCCTGATGATGTTGTCTCAGCCTCCAACACCAACCAATTCAAAAATAGACTTGATAAATATTTGGAAAAAGAGGTGAACCAATAGCTAATGTATGATGATCAATATGTATATGGGCATTATCAGTTGCAACAACTGCTTGCCTGAATAATAATAATAATTTGTCATGTCAGCCTCCACCTGGGGTCTTAAGGGTTAGGTGGTGCAGCCTACATAGCTGAAAATAGAATTAAGAATAGAAAAAATATTAATATCTTCTTAAAAAAATTAAAAGAAATGCTGATCAAAAAGTGTTATTGTTTAAATGAATTCCTAAATGATAAATTTATATAATTAAAAATGAATTATAACTAATATACAATAATCTTTTCATAATAAAATTTTTAAATTGATTAATATTTTTTTTTTTTTTTTTTATTATTGTTACAATATCACTAATTATTATTCATTTATTTACTAGGAAAGCTTACATAAATGATGTTAAATTAAATAATTAAATGGTATATCATAACAGCAATATTAAACTATATTACTTAGTCTAATAGACCGCCTCGAGCAGTCCCCGGCGCAAATGTGCCCATGACGCTGGCCGCGTTGCCGCGTTGGATGGCAATGGACAAGCTTTGCACCAGAAACGACCCAGAGCGGGGGTCAATGATTAATATTGAATTATTTAAAAACAATTAAGTAATCATTATAATTTAAACATACATAATAAAAATACTATATACTTAATTAAATTGTATGCTCTCCGTCACACGTTCATACCTATTCTTACGCTATGCCTACACAGGTAACATGATGTACTTACTGTAAAATTGTTAATTCCAGCTTGTATCACTTCATGAAATGCAATATATAACTTGAAACTTGAAATATGTTTTATATAGGAACCATTTAGGAAAGTAATAATCTATTCAAGACCAATGGTTCCACAACACAATATTTTGGTTTGAAAAATTTCTGATGTACAAAATATTGCATATGTAAAGCAGTGGATGCCAAAGTAAATAGCACTGTAACATAGTATAGTATATAGATATTGCTAAAGTTTTTGTTTAACTGAACTTCGGTTGTTTTAATAATATATTTATATTTTTATTATGTAATTGTGGTGGAAACTGGCAATTTGATGATTCTGTATGTATAAAACAAAGAAAAAAATTTACCTTGTTGAGTTTCTTGCCGGTTCTTCTCCAAGGTCTCCCGCCATAGGGTTTGCAAACTGATGGTGTAGCTTCTTGATGTTCACTAGTGCTTTATCAGTCTAGACCAGTGGTTCTTAACCGGTGGTCCGCGGACCACCAGTGGTCCTTGGAAGCATCTCAAGTGGTCCGCGAGCCATGACAAAAGTCAACACAGCATCACCCGAGCGCGTAACGAGGCGCGCGCAGGGTCGCGTGATTGCGAGGGACAACACCTGCGATGCGTGAGACAGAGTAGGAGAAGGAGAGTTTTAAAGAGGAGTTGCTGTTGTGCCAAGAACTTGAAACGACGTCGCAGATGTTATGCATGTAATAAGTCAACATATGGAGAAACATGGACTTATGTGGGAAAAACTTGCGGGGGTTTGTACGGATGGCGCTCCTGCTATGCTTAGTTCCCGATCTGGTCTTGCAGCGTTAATAAAAACCAAAAATCCATCTGCAATCATGACGCACTGTGTTATTCATCGTCAAGCATTGGCAGCCAAAACACTCCAGGAATGCTTTGCTCTGACGATGAAAACAGCTATAAAAGTAGTTAACTTTATTAAAAAGAGTGCACTCAATACTCGTCTCTTCAAGAAACTGTGCTCTGATATGAACTCTGAACACGAAACTCTGCTTCTCCACACGGAGGTAAGTTGGTTTTCCAAAGCAAACATGCTGTCGAGGTTGTACGAACTAAGAGAGGAAGTAAAAATATTCTTAAAACAAAGAGCTATTGGACCAGTTCTGTGACTTAGGCTTATTTAGTCATTTTTTCACGCAACTCAATAAATTGAACCTTCAACTGCAAGGTTAAGGAAATTTGCAGTTGCAAGGTGTGAGCAATATATTTGCTCATGAAGACAAAATCAGGGCATTTATCGCTAAAATCGATCTATGGATCAACAAAATCGAAAGCAAAAACTTTTCTGCGCTTGATACGCTCAGTAAAATTATTGACGGACAGTGTGCTGAGATTAAACAAAAAATGCAGATAAACATTATACTCACAACTTTTCGACAACATATTTATGCGAGCAATGATTCTCGGCACTTTTAATAATAAAAAAAAACACCGAAATCGTTTGGATGCGTTTAGCTTTAAGCAGCACTGAAGGCGCTACTCGGAAAGATATGGACTTTTTGATTTAAAACTATAGGACGGTTACAGTTGTTACAAATCTGGTAATAAGATATATATTTCTTCATACCTTTATCTAGAATCGTATAGTTTCAAAAACACGATTTTATGATTTTGCCTCGACACTTTTTCTTTTCGAAAAGACCTCTAAAAAATACGAAAAGTGAAGATTATTCTTAAATGGGGTTACTTACACTATTGGAAATTGGTTTAATTAGTGGACACCAATAATATTGAGGATCGTATAGAAGCATTTTTTTTTAATCGCTGTAGTTTGTTAATACGAAGTGATTTTGTGTTTTTTTTGCCTAATCTGCAAAATCGGTCTCGCTCCCGCGCGCGTCGTTTTCTCATTGCTATCTCGCTTCAGCACATTTTTTCCGAGTATCGCCTGAACCAAGGATCCATAAATTAGTAAAAAGTATGCAAGCACAGAAATCTCATTAAAATCTTTAATTACTTTCTTCATTCATTTTTTATTCTATTAGTTACAATTACATTTTATTGACGTTTTTGTGTTTGCATTGGCATGTGAATTTACTTTAAAAAATTAACAAGTTTTAGTAATTTTACAGGTTTTTTATTTGTTGAAATCTGAAAGAGCCCTTTATTTACTTACATTTATTTACTGAATATTACCTCCAAATTAAACCAAGTGGGTGGTCCACGGCATAACCGAAATTTTGTCAAATGGTCCCCCAGGACTAAAAGGTTAAGAACCACTGGTCTAGACTGAATAAAAAGTATTCATTTTCAGTTTTAACCAGTAATTTTTAGGGTTCCGTAGCCGAATGGCAAAAAACGGAACCCTTATAGATTCGTTATGTCTGTCTGTCTGTCTGTCTGTCCGTCCGTCCGTCCGTATGTCACAGCCACTTTATTCCAAAACTATAAAAACTACACAGTTGATACTTGGTAGGTAGATGTATTCCGTGAACCGCTTTACGATTTTAATACAAATATAAAAAATAAAAACAAATTAAGGGAGGCTCCCCATACATAGAACTGAAACTGAAAAATATTTTTTTAATCAAATATATTCGTGTGGGGTGTCTATAGATAGGTCTTTAAAAATAACATGAAGGTTTCTCAAATAATTTTTTCTCAAACTCAATATTTTGAGAGATAGAGCCTTCCAAAGTGGTAAAATGTGTGTCCCCCCCCCCCCCCCTCTAACTTTTGAAATAAAAGAGTGAAAAATCTAGAAAAAATATATGCTGTAGATTTTAATATAAACTTTCAACGAAAATTGGTTTGAACTATACATAGTGAGTACTTTTTGAGATATAACACATTTTCAAAAACCGCAAATGTAACATGTACAAAGTTATATTTTGCTGACAAAAATTATGGTGGAATTTTGGCAAGGTATAGGCAATCGTTACGTTAAGTGTGTACGGAACCCTTCATGGGCGAGTCCAACTCGCACTTGGCCGATTTTTAAATGTAGAGTTTTTGGCACCAAACTAAGCTAGACTTTAAATTTTTTTGTTTATAACTTTGTGGCTAGTGATCATGCAACTTCTATGTTTGCAGATGATGGGTATCGTCTTACCAACGCTGGATATGACTACTTGGCTCTGAAAGCTTTGGCAAATCGAAAGGTGATTGCGTCCTTTGGCAATCAGATTGGTGTCGGAAAAGAGTCCAATATTTACACAGTAGCTGATGAAGACCATAATCCACTTTGCTTGAAGCTTCATAGGTAAGATTGTCCATTTATGAGTGAATGAATATGTTTATTTCAGATTTAGCTTTAAATAACAAATTCATACAGTATTGATGAACTGGGTGAAATGGTTCCTATCAAGGTGACTGTCCCGTCCGGCTTTGCTGGCTGGCGTCCCTCCTTTTAATAATAATAATAATAATAATCATTTTGTATGTATTTAAAATGTAATAAAGCTAATAATAAAAAAAAATACTTAAATTAAATATTTATTTTATATTTTTATTTATTTTATTATTATTTGTATAAATAACAATATTAACAATACGCAAGCTTATAAGCAAGCTTAGAAAATACAAGGAATTATTTGAAGAAACTTCTGTTGGAATTGGAGAACGCTATTAATTCATCGATAACAGTTCCTGCCTGGTCCTTTATATGTCCGAGAATATGACAATTCTATTAACTTTGACAGGCTAGGTCGCACCTGTTTCCGCAACATCAAAGACAAGAGAGACTACCACGCGCATCGCAACCGCGCCTCGTGGCTTTACCTGTCGCGCATCTCCGCCACCAAAGAGTTTGCGTACATGAAGGCACTCTACGACAGAGGATTCCCTGTCCCTCGGCCTATAGACTTCAACCGGCACTGTGTTGTCATGGAGCTTGTTCGTGGGGGACCATTGTAAGTATTAGCTTTGTCTTTATAATCATCACTAAGGGGGATATTACATTATCAAATATCTCTGATCATTTAAATAAATAAATAGATAATAAATAAATAACTTTTTACAATCACACCAATTATCTAGCTCATAATTAGTTATCATTAAGAAACTGTGATAAGGAAACTAGATAACGGATAAATATATACTTATATACTTTTTTTTTGTAAATACATAGGTACTTATTATTAATAAGTAACTATGTAATGTATGTATGTAACTACTTATAAGCTAGATAGTTATTCTACATAGAAAGCATCCAGACCAAGACAAATAGACATGTTCATGCACACAAACATTTGTCTTGTTCAGGGATCGAACCCGAGACCTCTGGCGCAGAAGGCAGGTATTCTACCCTTGCGCCAAATCGGTCGTCGAAATGATCATATATTTGATCCAATATATTTGACTATTATAATGAGTCGAAAAATGAATCATATGTCTATATTACAGTATCCAATATCATAGATCTATGATCCAATAAATGATCCGATAAATAATAGTGTAATATGACCCTGAGAAGTGAGTATTAAGGTCATAGCCCACTTATACCGCACCGCTCTCACCCAACTAAAGTATGAGCAGCCAAATATGGACTTAATATAGTTCACTGTAGATGCACTTTACAGTAACAATATACAATAGCAGACAGCGCGCGGTAAGCGAGCCTGCCGCAAGCTAAAGTGCATCTACAGAGCACGATATTAAGTCCATATTTGACTGCTCATACATTGGTTGGATGGAAGCGGTGCGGTATGAGTGGGAGTCCTTTAGTGCCCTAAGACAATTTTTGTCGGCGCAAGTAATTTATTTCTCACATCGTTTTTGTACCTTGAGGTTTATTTAATAAATATTTTGTCTATAATTTTGTTTATATAATGCATACCTGCAATCGCTTCTACAGCAAATAGCAAATTCCTGAAAGCGTCATAGAAAAAAAAGTTGGATGCTCTGCACTACTACCTACTTATTTTGCTGCTTTAAATCATCTATATACTACTATATAAAGAGGAAAGATTTCATTGTTTGTTTGTTTGTATCTTCTTCTTTTTATGCGGTGGCAGACCGCCACCTTTTGGATTTTGCCAATGTCCAGTTTTTAGCTCTGTTTTTTGTTCCTGCAGACTCTGCTTCTTCAAAGCGCTTGTAATAATACAATGTGGGTGGGTGTGTATAGAGGTAGGCTCCGAAAGTACTGAACCAATTTAGAAAATTATTTACCCATTAGAAAGCTACATTCTTCCCGAGCGAAACCGCGAGGATCCGCTAGTTGTGTATAAAACTGCATTGCTTGTATAGTATGAACACACCAAAGTCATTGCTACATATCAAAATCAAATCATTTATTCACCTTGCAACAGAGTAAGTTCTGCTAAGTCAAAATACATTTAATTATGCAGTACCTACATAGTAAGTTTTGTTAAAACCTAAAAGAAAATAGTAACACAGAAAACACACGGAAACTTCAACCTTATAAAGGGTGTCTCAAAAGTACGTACTTATAGGATTTGAATTTTGCGCTATTTCCGAAATATTCAAGATGGCGGGTTGAAATTTGACATACGTCATCTTGACACATGCAAAATTAATCGTGGAGCGTTTCACAATAAAACAAAGCATATATTTTACGAAAATTCACGATCAATTACAAACACTCGTCGAAAGGTCGAAAAATCACGTAATTTCAAGAAGAGGTGATGTCAAATGGCCACCGAGATCTTGCCATCTGATGGCACTGGATTTCTTTTTTTGAGGCTACGTCAAAGATAAAGTCTACAAAACATAGACAATATAGACAAAATACTCGCCGATTTATTGGTGAAATAAGTAGCGAAATGTGTGAAATTAACAGCAAAATGTGTGAAAGTGTCATGAAAAACTTGCACACAGCAAAAATGCCCGTGGCGGCCATTTAGCAGATATTCTATTCAGATAAAATTGTATAAGTCTCTTCTTTAAAATATAATAAAACTAAGAAGAAATTCCAATCCATTCGCGTTTTATTGAGACATATCATCCTATACCTACTTTTGGGACACCCGTTATCACACGCTTTAAGATCAAAGGAGATATTTCAGTTTTGTATGGAGCCTCGGCTAGGACTTTGTACACTATACCATAGGCAAGCAAAAGATAAATATAATAACTGAAAACTAATTATATCGCAATAAGCTAACGCGTTTGATGGTACAAAAGCATTATCTAGTCTTAATAATTATGCAACCCCGATTCAATGTGGCGGTAAAATGTCACACTAACATTAAAAAAAAGGTTCACATTGACAGATTATCATCAGTCGTCAATGTCATCGTTTTTTCGTACAGAAACATCAAAGTTTCCGAACGTGATTTAAATATGGTTGCCAGTGTGACCATGGATGGCAAAGAATTTTTATTTCAAAGTTTATTTTTGTACCATTTATCCAGAAAGACAATGAGAATTTTAATATTTTATTTGACTTTACTATTAGTACGAATAGTGTACAATGTCCTAGCCGAAAATGAAAAATATCCTTTCCTTCCAGAACCCACGTAACAGCAGTGGACGACCCGGAACAGCTGTACGACGAGCTGATGAACCTGGTGGTGCGGCTGGGCAACTGCGGCGTCATCCACGGCGACTTCAACGAGTTCAACGTCATGATCGACGAGGGAGGCCGCCCCATCATTATCGACTTCCCGCAGATGGTCTCGACTTCACATGTCAACGCTGAGTTGTAAGTTCATATATAGAGATGGTTATCTACTCGTCTCTCAATACTGCTAATCTACTGTGAGAGAAATAAAATCGTATATCTTTTTAGTGGGAAAATGGCAATAAAAACATAGAATTCAACCATTACTGTGTTAAGATACAGCATAATATAATATTACTAAGGTACAGAAGACGCACTCTGCAACTGTGATTGGACGGTTAGGGTTAACCCACCGAAATGTATCTGTTAATAACCGTTTAAAATATAGGTTAACAGATACAACTGTTAACAGAATAATTTCGGTTTATTCGTCAATCGGTTAACCGTAACCGTAACCGAATTGATAAGGGTTATTGCAAATAAAGTTCAAAATTGCAAGTCTCATCTCTCCTTTCACGAGCCGCGCTCGGCCAGCCGATTCGTTTCGTTTGATTGGACGCCGCCGCGCCGGCCGCCACCCCGACGCGCCTCCGAGCGCTAGCCGGCCGTACGCGCGCGCCACGCATCTCTTTCATAGCTAACTAAACTAGCCTTTCGCTCGCGGCTTTGCCCGCGTGGACTACACGACGTTAGTCGTGCGTGACTAACGATAAAAATTTCTTTGTCGTAATCATAATTTTAATGATTACGATTATCAATCGTAATCGTTAATCATGATTGCGATTAACATCGACTAGCTGCTTCGCGCGGTTATACCCATTCCTGTAGGAAAATCTGAATTATGCTTTCTACTGGGGTTTTTTTCGTTTTAATTTATCTATGATGTAAGTAATTTCTTCTTTCTTCTTACTTCTGTCCAGTTCATTTTGACAGCTATTTCCCATGTCACGGCTGTCACCGGAGCAGACAGGAGTGTGTCACCACAGAATAAGCAACTTTTCATACAGTAGGCCGACGGAGACGTCTAGACAGGTCAATCGTGCGGGGCTTGCGGGGTGAGACGGGGGAGTGGTTGTCCCGAGTTACATACAACGCCGTTCATAGTAACTCGGGACAAGTCTTCCAGGGCTATCACGACTTTATCGTTATAATTTATTTTTAAATTAATATTATGGTGCAAACGACATGTAGTGTGAGTGCGTGCAAATCTTCATCTCGCTTTTTTAAAAAAAAGGCAATTTCCAAAATCCAAGATGTCGGCCGACTTTGATGAAACTTGGTTTTTGGTACAATTTTGACAAGAAAACAACAACACAATGTCAAAAATAAAAAAAAAACAAGATGGCGGCCAAATTTTTTCTTGTAAGCCGATTTTGATGAAATTTAGTTTCTGGTACTATTTTGACACGAAAACAACAACGCAATTTTAAAAGTATAAAAAAATCCAAGATGGCGGCCAACTTTTTTGTTAGCAGGCCGATATCGATGAAACTCAGTTTCTGGTACTATTTTGACAAGAAAACAGAAACGCAGTGTTAAAAATATTAAAAATCCAAGATGGCGGCCAACTTTTTTGTTTGTGAGCCGATTTTGATGAAACTTGGTTTTTAGTACAATTTTGACAAGAAAACAACAACGCAATGTCAAAAATAGAAATAAACCAAGATGGCGGCCAACTTTTTTTTTGTAAGCCGATTTTGATAAAACTTAGTTTCTAGTACTATTTTGACAAGAAAACAATAACACAATGTTAAAAGTATAGAAAATCCAAGATGGCGGCCAACTTTTTTGTTTGCAGGCTGATTTCGATAAAACTCAGTTTCTGGTACTATTTTGACAAGAAAACAGCAACGCAATGTTAAAAATATTAAAAATCCAATATGGCGCCAAACTTTTTGTTTGTGAGCCGATTTTGATGAAACTTGGTTTTTAGTACAATTTTGACAAGAAAACAACAACGCAATGTTAAAAATATTAAAAATCGAAGATGGCGGCCAATTCTTTTGTTTGTAGGCCGATTTCGATGAAACTCGGTTTTTCGTACTATTTTGACCAGAAAACAGCAACGCAATGTTAAAAATGACAATAGGTAAAACAATAATAATAATATAATAAATTTTGTACAATCACACCAATTATCTAGCTCGTAAGTAGTTATTATTAAGAAATTGTGTTACGGAAACTAGATAACGGATAAATATATACTTATATATATTTTTCATAAATACATACTTAATATTCATAGATAACACCAAGACCAAGACAAATAAACATGTTCATGCACACAAATATTTGTCTTGTTCGGGAATCGAACCCGAGACCTCTAGCGCAGAAGGCAAGGATCCTACCCCTACGCCAAATCGGTCGTCGTCAAAATGGTAAACAACTTTGTTTTCTTCTCTCTCTTTTGCTGTTATTAAAATGTAACAAGTTTTTATTTGAAAGCTTGAGACAGTGACTAGTACACAAAGATATGATATGAAATTCATTTATTATGATTATTTATTATCATTATATCATTATGATATTTTTAACATTGCGTTGCTGTCTTCTTGTCAAAATAGTACGAGTCCGAGTTTCATCAAAACCGGCCCACAAACAAAACAGCGTCGCTAGGGCATGGAATACCGAAATGATTTTCATACCGGTATGGATACCGGTATTGAAATTTCAATTACCAGTATACCGAAATTTCGATATTTTTTCGGTATTTTTTTAAATACTACTAATTACTGTTTAAATGATTCCAAGAACGATTAGTAAGTATCGTTTGCGGAGAGTGACTACGCTATATGGCATAAACACTCAAACTATTTATCAACTCCCTACACAAAATGAGTTATTATAGTATAGGTAATTATGAATACTAAAGTAAATACGTTATTTGATTGGTAAATAAGTAAGTCAATAATACAACATAAGTAAAGTAATTATGCCAAAAAATGGGTAAGGGGTCCCATCCCTACTTGAATAATTCTGGACCTGAGAGGCATTAAGCTGCAAGTGCCAAAACCATAATTTTACAGTAGAGACAACTTTGTGAAAAAATTGCTGTTGAATGGACTTTATCCCTAAGTTACTAAGAAAAGACAAAGTTTTAGCAATTTTTTTTATAGAATAACTATCATAGATTAAGAAATGCCACAATAAGAGATCATCTTTTCGTTTAATTTAATAAAATTTGATGAAGTTTGTAAAAACTCCATTACATACAGTTTTATGTGTCATGTTTTTATAGGAATCGCGACAGGACAAGGTAGAGGCAGAAGTATGTAACTCCGCACTTACGTTAAAATGCCAGTTCATAATTCTAGATACAATATTGGTAACGTACAAAATATTTTACTGTATTTTACTGTATTATATATGCATGGTCATGATGTAACACATAACATAATCACTGTTTAATATGATGTATTTTTATACTAAGCAATTGTTGTATTAGTAACGATATGTTTTTTTTTTGTAAATGTCGTTACCTAACTAAGAAACGCTGGCAAGTTTCTTGCGCCCATTCTTCTTGTCAGTTAAAAAAGTCTTGAATGGGTGGTAGGAAAATATTGACGATTCATAAGTACATATTTATTATGTCTAAGTGAATAAAGAATATTTTTATCTTTATCTTTATCTTTATCTTTATCTTTATCTTTATCTTTATCTTTATCTTTATCTATCACTTGCGACACTATGCCTCAAGGCCATAACGTCTGTTACGTTGTTATACAATTATAAAACTCTGGGTTCTGACCGACTTTTTGAACATACAGTTTTATGGCTGGGAAGAATACGGGATTTTATATACATTGGGCTTAAAAAGCAAAAACCGCTAAAAATGGACTTGCAGTGTTATGCTTCTCAGGTCCAGAATTCGGGGCCCAAGTGGTATACCCTGGTAATCGACGGGGAAATGGCGACCGATCAATGCCGCTGGCGGGATAACCACTACATTTTGAGCGACCTAATAAAACACGGGCCGATGTCGGGCAGTAGCGATATCGGTGCGACTAAGCAACGCACTGCGATTGCCAACCCGCATGCCCAGCGTGAAAATTATGGGCAAACCCTCCATGGCGTCACTAAACAGAGTTCCCCCAGTTCCCGGCCGCCCTGCTATTCTTGATCACGGCGGCGGCGGTAATGTTAACGGCAGGAGGTATGAAGAATCCCCGTGTTAAGGAAGGCTACCTAATACAACTGACCTGGGCTACGTATAACAGACGTACATTACGGCTTGATGAGTACCTGGAGTCACTCGAAGAGAAACTGGACGGTATAAGGCGGCAGAGGACACTGCCACCCTTGAATCGGCCACCATATGCATTTCCGGTAGAGAAAGCAGCTAACCCACCCATGGTGGCGTATGATTTCTGATAAATAATGCCCTTTGTGACGACAACGTTGTAGAAGTGTCGAGTGTGTCGAGCAGGGATACATACCTCGTAATTAAGCTAACCGAGAGTTACAGGCTCAAGGTTATTCAGGTGAAGATTATGAAGTCGAAGATAATGTTCGGTGACATAATATCTAAGGCCCTACAAGGTAGGGTACCACAGTACCCAGGTACTGTGGTATCACGTATAATGTAGGCCCACTAAAACGTTGTCATGGGAGACCAACCGGATAAACCTTCAGGCCCATCAATAAACGCCGTGAAGACCTCACCTATCACTTCTTTTGAACAACGGACTCACATCAAGAGGCTTGGAAAACTGGTACCTCCGATGCTCTGACACTCGGGATTAATCGATCAAGCGATTGAGCAAAATCGGGGATCAAAAGTGTTTTTAGATTACCCGTAAAAGGATTGTCTCGAAAGTCTCAAATTTTCGTGACTCCTGCCCCGCCCGAGACTAGCCATGAAATCTCGTCTCGGTCCCGCGACTCGAAATTATTTCCGAGACTTGACACCGTACTAGCTATATGCATGCAGTGTTTTGCGTAGTTGATTTTGTAGTGATTTTTTTCTATAGTCGTGATTCGTGTCATATAAAATGTCTGCAGTATGAACAACACTGTGAATCATAGAAATCGAGCGTACTGCACAGTTTTTAAACACCCTTGCGAATATAGATAGCTTTTTTCGAAATACCGAAATTTTATTTTATTTAACCGGTATTTTATCCTCAAATACCGGTATCAAAATACCGAAAAGAATTACCGGTATTTCGGTATACCGGTATCCATGCCCTAAGCGTCGCTGTTTTCTTGTCAAGAGTTTTCATCAAGACAATTCAAACAAGCCCAAAACTGAACTGGTTACGTTAAATCGTTGAAGAGTTCCATTAGCCACTTCCTGGCTCCATAGACTTTGAAAACTACTTGGCACAAGAGTTCTCATCAAGACAATTCAAACGAGCCCAAACTCAAAGTGGTTACGTTAATTTGTTGAGGAGTTCCATCAAACACTTCCTGACTCCAGCATCAGATCTTGGAAACTACTTGGCACAAAGAGTTCTCATCAAGACAATTCAAGCGAGCCCAAACTCGAAGTGTTTATGTTGAATTGTTGAAGAGTTCCATCAACCACTTCCTGACTCCAGTACCAGATCTTGGAAACTACTTTACACAAGAGTTTTCATCAAGACGATTTAAACAAGCCCAGAATTGAACTGGTTACGTTGAGGGACGTTGAAGGATGCTGCATCAGCCCGCAGATGTCGAACATGGCAAATCAAACGCAACAAATACCTACGTAAAGTTACGTTCTGACAAAAAAAAAATATTAATTTTATTAATTTTCTGAATTACAATTTTTTCGTGCTAGAGCGGAGAAGTTCGTGTGCGTGAAGGCACAAATACACACATTAGCTTTGTCAATACCTACGCGCTGGCTTACAGCCGACTCCTAACAGTTTTAAAAGGTTAACCGAATGAACTGATAACCTGTTAACCGAATTAACTGTTAACCAATGATACCTGTTAACCGAATGAACTGTAAAGCGATTCTACCTGTTAACCGAATGAACTGTTAACCGATTTTACCTGTTAACCGAATGAACTGTGTTCGGAAAAGATCGACGTTTCTGAACGCATCCCTAATGTCACGTCAAATTGACATTTGGCTGTCACTTGAAGTTGACAGTGACACTTGATTGAAATTCTTGTAACCAAAATGTCGGATTAATTTTGCTGAATTTGTTAAAAATCGCTCGCGTTGAATGTGCCTGGCATATCGAGTTTGAATAAAATCTAAAATTATCTATGTGATCCCGTTTTGTACGACCAAGGTTTTGACCCCATCCATCGGGCTGGTCGCGGAGTTTTGAGTGAAAGATAACCTTTTCTACCACACGCGCTTGTTGTCGGGACAATATATCGTAATAAAAAAAGCTTCCCCGTGTGTGTTGGTGTATATTGTTGAAACGCCCAGTGTCTTGGGACCGTTGTGTTGTATTTGTGTTGTGAGTGAGGTGACTAATTGGTAAGGTCTGCAGAAGAAAGGACACCAGGGGCGCGCGCGCTCCCCTCTCCCCACGCTGCCCAGGGACTTTCTACAGCACAGACCGTATGTAAAATCACCTTACTTCACAAATTCTATCCGCTGTGTATCGCAGTCCAATTGTTCAGTTTACATCCCCGCTGAAACCTAGTTCTTGTCCGGAGTCTACTCATGATAAATCTTCCACTGCGCCATGCCGGCTCCGCGGTATAGGCAGGGGTGTACTGAACATTTCTTGGTAGCCAAGAGCGTAGCTTGAAGGCCTGAGAGGCCCACGCCAAAACTTTGTATTAATCAGTGCCGTGTTGATGACCCAGTCTGGTCCGGACTAGATTAATTTGTACTTGTAAATGGTAATTAACTTGCATTTGAAAAGTAAAGGGCATTCCTTTGTTATTGGTTCCATGTCTTGTAATTAATGTATTGAAGTCATGTATTGAAGTTCCAAATTGTAAACAGATGCCTTTCTTTGCTCATAATAATTATTATTCAGTTTTGTTAGCAAATTTGAGTTGTGAATATTGACAAGTTTGTTGCTAAAATAATAGCTAATAAAAGGTTAGCTAATAAGTTTGCACTCAATACTTAGTGAAACTTAAATGATTTGGGACATTGTTTACACATTGAAACTCATTGAAACTTGTGCTTTGAAATAATTAAAATTAACTTGTTGTTGTGTAACAGTATGTTGTGTTGTTATCCAAGTGAATTTCAATAGTCAGTGATTTTGAGTGAATTTCAATAGTCAGTGAGTTTTGTTGTTTTCTGATAACCTCCAGATATTTAAAAGTTTGTGTCATTATAAATACTTTGTTGTTGTAATATTGGAATTTTGTGGTTAGTAATAACCTCCAAATATTGGAGATTTTGTGTTATAGTGAATATTTTGAATTTGTTGGTTTTGTTGATAAATTTGTGACGTTACAATGACGGCCTCCTCTGCTAAAGCCAAAATACGTTCTGAGTTACGGTGGTTAGCGTCTGCAGTCGCATTGTTGGATCGACCGGATAGAACGGAGGCCTTGTTGAACAGATACGTAGATCTGCCCATACGTTTGGCTGTTGTTGATGAGCAGTATGCCTTATTTTTGGAAAGGACTGTTGAGGCCGAGGTGGAAATGCGACAAGAAGTCGGTTTGGATGTGGACCAGTGTTATGATTTTGCGGACAGAATTACCCAGGTAGCTCGACCTTTGCAAGTGGCAAGAGAGAATGAACCGAGCCCGTCCCCGATCACATCTAAGAGTATGCCCCCTCTCTTTGCTAGATTGGCCCCCTTAGACCTAAGGCGTTTTGCTGGTCGTCTAGAGGACTGGGAGGGCTTTATTAATATTTTTGATAGTCTGGTACATGCCCGGGATGATTTGACCCAGGGCCAGAAGTTAGCTTATTTATTATCCGTGTTGGAAGGGGAGGCCCTTGATTCGGTTCAACATTTGGCCCCCTCGGATGAAAACTACCCTATTGCTAGGGATTTGATTGCCCGTCGGTACCAGAACGTACGACGTCTGGCGGACAACCATGTTGCCGCCATTTTGAATTTACCCCGCGTTGCCAGCGTGATGCACTTGAGAGTGGCTTTGTTGAATCCGCTGTTGGTGGCATACAACGCATTAAAAAACTTAAAACTCCCAGTGGAGCAGTGGTCGTTTTTGTTACTGCACATTGTCCTGGGAAAGTTGCCGGACTCTGTTAAGGTCCAGTTTGAGCAGCAGTATGGTGGGGATAGTGCGACTTATCTGCCACCCTTCTCGGACCTCTTGACGTTCCTGGAAGGAGAAAGTAGACTGGCAGATAATTCCTCTCTGGCCGGTCCTATGGGACCCGAACGACCTGTGCCACAGAGTAGATCCCCCACCGGACCCCCCCGTAGGGGGCGTATGGCCCCTCGCGCGCCCGGCCGCTATGCCGCCGTCCAGGAGACCGCCCGCTGCTTGTACTGTCGGGAACCGGGTCACAGCACGACCCGTTGTGATAAGTTCCTCGACCAGCGCGTCCAAGGCCGTCGAGCGATCGCGCGACAACGGACATGGTGCTACTCGTGCTTGGGCCTGCACATGCAGCGCGAATGTACCCAAGCGCACCCATGCCGCTTTTGTAAGGGCAACCACCATCCCCTCCTCTGCATGAACAGCCCAGAGGGCGGCGGAGCGCCGCAGCGCGTCGCTGCAGGATCACCTCGTATGGGTGGGGGGCTCGGACCCCCCGCGGTGTTTGCATCCCGCAGCAGTTCTAGTGGCCACCAGAGTGGCCCCAGACGCTCTCCGCCACGTTTGGACCCTCAAACGGGCGGGGGTCCCAGGGACCCCCCCATGGGAAACCGATCCCCAAGGATGGGGATGAGTTACGCGAGCGTTGCCGGAGGTCGTAGAGGCCCCCCGCGACGTTTTGAGCCTCGCACGGGCGGGGGTCCCACGGACCCCCCCATGGGAAACCGATCCCCAAGGATGGGGATGAGTTATGCGGGCGTTGCCGGAGGTCGTAGAGGCCCCCCGCGACGTTTTGAGCCTCGCACGGGCGGGGGTCCCACGGACCCCCCCATGGGAAATCGGTCCCCAACTAGGGGGTTCGATTTTGCGAGCGTTGCGGGAGGTCGTAGAAGCCCCCCGCAACGTGTTGAGCCTCGCACAGCCGGGGGTCCCCGGGACCCCCCCTCTGAAAATCGGTCACCGTGCCCCCGCGACTATGGGGCGACGTACACGGTGGATGATAGGCACCGATTCTCGCCGCCGCTCGCCGAATACCCGCGTTTGGAGCGGCGCCCGCCCCGTCTTCAAGGGGCCGGGAGATATAACCCGCCTGATACCGGGCGAATTGGACGTAGGCAGTATGTGGGAGACTGGGACCCACTGGATCGCTATGAGCGACCCCCTTACCATGGGGGGACGTCTGGGGACCCCACATACTAGCAATCAACGTGTTTACGGTCGATTGTAGCCACCCCTCCAGAGACCGTTTTGTTGCCCACGGCCTCTGTGCTTGTCAGGGGATTGAATGGCGACCTTGTGGAAGTTCGCGCCTTGTTGGATTCCGGTGCTCAGGGGTGTGTTGTGTCATCTTGGTTAGTTAGGCGGTTGGGCCTCAAGGTGCACCCCCACACGGAAGGCGTGAGAGGTGTTGGCGATGTGAAAGTCCCCGGGTTGTTAGGGCATGTTGACTTCACATTTACCTCACGTAATAAGTCCACGCCAGGCATTAAGACCTCGGCGATTGTGTTGGACACAGTTGTTGGCCGTCAACCTTCAGTTGACTTGGGACCGAGTATGTTGTCTTTGGTGTCTGATTCCCCACTCGCCGATCCAAATTTCTTCCGCCCAGGCCCGATTGATGCTCTCCTTGGAGCCGATGTCCTGGGGCGAGTTTTGTTGACGGGGAAGCGAGTTTTGCAGCCAGATGGCTTGGTAGCTCTGCAGACGACACTCGGTACAGTTGTGATGGGCCCTGCTCGCCGCGTTTTGGATTCCCTTGATGAGGATCGCGGTCTTGTTTTTAATGTGTCTCTCTCCGAAGTGGTGCAGAAGTTTTGGGAGGTTGAGGAACCTCCACCAGCCCCGCGGGTCGACCCAGTAGCGGATGAATGCGAGTTGTATTACCAGAATAACACTGGTCGCCTCCGCTCTGGTCGTTTGATCACCCGTCTCCCCTTTCGTGCCGGCCGACCTCCTCTGGGCGAGTCCCGACCGCTAGCGGAACGTAGGCTAGTGGCGATGGAGCGTCGCATGAGCAAGGATCCGGTCTTCCGCCAGAAGTATGTTGAATTCATGCGGGAGTATGAGGAGTTAGGGCACATGTCCGTGAGCGATTTGGATTGGCGCTCCGTTGAGCACTTCTTTTTGCCGCACCACGCCGTTTTGAAATCCGGAAAGATTCGGGTGGTCTTTGACGGTTCGGCTCCCACCTCTACTGGAGCGTCCTTGAACCAGTGTCTGCATGTAGGTCCCAAGCTGCACACGGAGATCTCAGACATTTTGACCAACTTCCGGCGGCACCAAATTGTATTCATGACTGACATCCGGATGATGTTCAGACAAACGGTCATCCATCCAGAGGATAGGAGGTACCAATTGATTTTGTGGAGAGAGAGTCCTAGGGACCCCTTGTTGATTTATGAATTGAATACGAATACGTACGGTTTGGCTTCGAGCCCGTTTGTTGCGATTCGTTCTTTGTTGGAGTTGGCCGAGAAGGAGCGCTTGAGATACCCTCGCGCCTCCGCCATTTTGGCCAGTGACGTCTATGTGGATGACATTTGCACGGGCGCCTCATCTGTCTCAGAGGCGATTGTCCTGAGAGACAAACTCACCGCCCTTTTGAAGTCGGGAGGTTACGAGTTGAGGAAATGGATATCCAACTCGCCTGATGTACTGGTAGGTTTGCCCGAAGAGCACCAGCAGGACCCCCACCTATTCGAAAATGTTGATAATCCCCATGTGGTGACCGTCCTTGGCGTACAGTACAAACCGGTCTCTGACACGTTCACTTATTGTGTGGATTTACGACCACCGAAAGTCTGGACCAAGCGTTTAGTATTGTCTACTGTCGCACGTACCTTTGACCCCAATGGGTGGATTTGCCCCGTGCTGTTTATGGCCAAGTGTTTCTTGCAACGGTTATGGGCTTCGGGTGTGTCGTGGGATGAACCCCTCTCGGACGAGTTACTCCGAGATTGGTCGAGCTTCGTTTCATCCCTCCCCGAGATTAATGAAGTGCATTTGCCGAGGCTATTCCTCCCTTCTGAAAATTGTAAAGTTACTCTTCACGGCTTTTCCGATGCCTCCGAACGTGGATTTGCTGCGGCCGTGTACCTCCGCACCGTTACTGTTGACGGAGTTGTTGCTGTGCATCTGGTGATAGCGAAAAGCAAAGTCGCTCCCCTTCGGACTCGTCATACGATCCCGAGGTTGGAATTGTGTGGAGCTGCCCTCCTAATGCGTTTGTTGAACCACGTATGGCTCACATTAGGTCGATCTATTAAGATACAAGAGGTTTATGCTAAGACGGACAGTCAGGTCGTCCTTTGTTGGTTGAAGCCTCCGGCGCACACCTTGGACGTGTTTGTGGCCAATCGAGTGTCGCAGATTTGTAATTCCGACATCGAGTTGATTTGGAGACACGTGCCGGGAACCATGAATCCCGCGGATTGTGCGTCTCGGGGTTGTGTAGCCCCAACCCTAATTAACCACCCCCTCTGGTGGGGCCCACAGTGGTTGATGCGGCCTGAGTCGGAGTGGCCGCCCTCTCCAGCGTTGTCGAACGTAGCCGTTCCTGATATGCGGGCATGCGTCCTGGAGACTAACCCCGCCGGGGAAAAGGATTTGTTGTTGGATCGGTACAGCTCCTTACAGAAGCTGCTTGGTGTTACCGCTTGGATCAGACGTTTTGTGTACAATTGCAGAAACCCACGCGCGAGGCGTGATTCGTCGGTTCTCACTCCGGACGAGCGTAGGGACGCGCTCTTGTTTTGGGTCCGGAGAGTACAAGCTGATAGTTTGAGTCCGAGATTGAAATTTTGCGTTTAGGCCGTCGCAAGTTGAAGGGCGCGGTATCGCGATTGAATCCCTTCCTGGACGAGAGTGGGCTTTTGCGAGTCGGCGGAAGACTTCGAAATGCGAACCTGCCGTATGGAGCTCGTCACCCCCTTTTGTTACCTAAAGCCGGACATTTGACTCAACTGATAATAACAGATCGCCATGTGAATGCACAACATGCTGGCTGTAATGCTTTGTTGGCCATTTTGCAGCGTGAATTTTGGATTTTGTCTGCTCGTCGAGCCATTCGCACTGTGGTTTTCCGTTGCCTGCCTTGTTATCGATTGAAGGCCGCGACCATGCAGCCCCAGATGGGTGATTTGCCTGCTGATCGCGTCACGGAATGTAGAGCTTTTGCCGGAGTCGCCACCGACTTCGCCGGTCCCTTTACTGTAAAGGCTTCGAGACTGCGTAATGCTAAAACCTATAAGGCGTACTTGTGCGTGTTTGTGTGTTTGTCCACCAAGGCTGTCCATTTGGAAATTGTCTCGGAATTGTCTACCGAAGCCTTTGTCGCCGCCTTGAGCAGATTTGTTTCCCGTAGAGGACTGCCGACATTGATACGTTCCGATTGTGGTACTAATTATAAGGGAACGTGTAATTATCTTAAGGAAGTAGTTAAGTTTTTTGTTGATAATAAAATAGACATTGGAACCACCCTCTCCCGGCGTGGGATAATCTGGAAGTTTAGCCCTCCAGCTTGTCCGACCTGGGGAGGAATTTTTGAAGCTTGTGTAAAGGCTGCCAAGACACACTTGCGTCGCGTGATTGGAGAAACTATTCTCACGTTTGAGGAACTTGATACGGTATTTTGTAAAATTGAGGCCGTCCTCAACTCGCGACCCTTGTGCCCGTTGTCTTCGGACCCGAATGACCTGGAAGCGTTGACCCCAGGTCATTTCTTGATCGGACAGCCCCTTTTGGCTTTGCCTGAATATCCGATTCAGGATGTAGGATCCCATCGTTTGTCGCGATACCAACTTTTGAAACAGATGTCCCAAAACTTCTGGGCACGTTGGTCGATGGAGTATTTGCATATCCTACAACAGCGCGTGAAGTGGACAGATAAAACCACCCCACCCCAGACTGGCGACCTCGTGTTGATTAAGGATGCTAACCTGCCGCCCCTATGTTGGCGAAGGGGGCGCATTGTTAAACTCTACCCCGGAACTGACGGAGTTCCTCGTTTTGCTGAGGTTTTGGTTCGAGATTCGGTTTTGAAGAGAGCAGTTAGTGGGCTCTCCCGATTACCCGTAGATTGACGTACCGTTCTTAACGGTCCGGGGCGGGGGGATGTTCGGAAAAGATCGACGTTTCTGAACGCATCCCTAATGTCACGTCAAATTGACATTTGGCTGTCACTTGAAGTTGACAGTGACACTTGATTGAAATTCTTGTAACCAAAATGTCGGATTAATTTTGCTGAATTTGTTAAAAATCGCTCGCGTTGAATGTGCCTGGCATATCGAGTTTGAATAAAATCTAAAATTATCTATGTGATCCCGTTTTGTACGACCAAGGTTTTGACCCCATCCATCGGGCTGGTCGCGGAGTTTTGAGTGAAAGATAACCTTTTCTACCACACGCGCTTGTTGTCGGGACAATATATCGTAATAAAAAAAGCTTCCCCGTGTGTGTTGGTGTATATTGTTGAAACGCCCAGTGTCTTGGGACCGTTGTGTTGTATTTGTGTTGTGAGTGAGGTGACTAATTGGTAAGGTCTGCAGAAGAAAGGACACCAGGGGCGCGCGCGCTCCCCTCTCCCCACGCTGCCCAGGGACTTTCTACAGCACAGACCGTATGTAAAATCACCTTACTTCACAAATTCTATCCGCTGTGTATCGCAGTCCAATTGTTCAGTTTACATCCCCGCTGAAACCTAGTTTTTTGTCCGGAGTCTATATTAGTAATACCAGCTTCCACTGCGCTAGCCGATTCCGCGGTATAGGCAGGGGTGTACTGAACAAACTGTTAACCGTTTATACCTGTTAACCTTATAAATGGGTTTTCCGATCACTGCTCTGCAAACTCATTCAAATAAAAATGAATCTTTCTGCAGGAGTATATAGTCCAATACCGGTCGCATTGTCATCGCTTACCTACTGTTATAATAACCTAAAGTTCGCGCATGCAAGCAAAAATGTACCCAATAGTTACGCGCGAGAGTTACTATTTCTATGAATGTCTGAAACAGCATGCTCTCTCGCACGAATTAGAGTTACGAGTGTTACGACTTGCGAGTTCGCGAGTTCTATGAAGTAGTGATGGGATCGTCTGGTAGGGAAGATAGGTATACATACATACATGCATATTGCATTTATCCCTTACGGGGTAGGCAGAATTCATTTTTGCGAAAAAGTAAGCGATGCGCGTGAGCAGTGAAGCACGTATTAGCCGAGCGCGAGCGGCACGTAGCCAACGCGCGGCAACCGACTGAATATTCCCAATTTTGTGACTCGACCGCGACGCGGCAAGTATTTGCAGCGTCGTACCTAAACTGCGGAGTGCGCCAGGCCTGGTCAAGGATGTGCGTCAAGTTAGCAGCCTCACAACAGAATTAGATGGTTTTGATTATGTCAAAAATACTGTATATCTATTAAAAATGAATCCCTATTTCCCTTGGTCACGACATCACGCGTGAACGGCTGGACCGATTTGGCTAATTTTGGTCTTGAAATGTTCGTGGAAGTCCGAGGAAGGATATAGGGGTAGGGTAGGGGTAAGGTAGGGGTAGCGTTGGGGTTGGGTAGGGTAGGGTAGGGGTAGAGTACGGGTAGGGTAGGGTGGAGTAGAGGGTAGGGCCACGGGAACGAAGTCGCGCTGGGTCAGCTAGTATAATATAGTGCTAAATAGTGAGGCATATTAAATAAATAGTGATACTTTGGTTCAAAAGATATTTGAGTATTTTGGTGAGGCTGCTAACTTAACGTCAAGTTAGCAGGCACCTCAAGGTATACAGTTCGTATCAATGTGATTTATAGGTCAAACAATACTGTATAAATAGTGTACCGTTTATGCAAAATTTCAATAGGAGTGCTTTAATACAAGCCGAGATATTAAGGTTCCCTTTAATCGCCATTGCAAGAAACGTCCCATTTAGAGACCTTAATATCTCGGCTTGTATTAAAGCACTCCTATTGAAATTTTGCATAAACGATACACTATTTATACAGTATTTTTGACATATAAATTACATTGGTACGAACTGTATTTCTTGAGGTGTCTGCTAACTTGACGTTAAGTTAGCAGCCTCACCAAGATACTCAAATATCTTTTGAATCGAAGTATCACTATTTATTTAATATACATCACTATTTATCACTATTTATACAGTATTTTTTGATATAACCAAAACCATCTAATTCTGTTGTGAGGCTGCTAACTTGACGCACATGGTCAAGGGTCGATTTTACAATGCCTAGCTCGATAAACGTCAAATTAAAGACTTATTGTCAATCACTTCTTTTCGTTTTGTCGGTATGGGCAGTAGAGTACCCTGGAACCTCACTTCTATCCCACATACATCTACATTGTGTACTGTGCATCCTGCCTCGAGCGATGTTCCGATTCCGACACGCCAGAAAGTTTGAATCTGGTTCTATAGGCACATAGAACTTTGACACATTGAAGCGTTCCAAAAGAGTCATTCAATATTGTAGTATGTATGACATAGTCCTATGCTGCTAACATATTATTTATTTGATTGAATCAGGCGTCACTTGGCGGAAGTCCCTAACCATTACCAACTACTACTTGAGTAGTGTGATCGGTGAAGGTGCAAGTTTTGTGATTATTTGCGGAAGAAAGCTACATATATTTATTTTTCACAACATATTATTTCTCGTGACTGTATACAGATTGATGATCACAATGTTTATTAGGTATTTCGACCGCGACGTCCGCTGCGTGCGCGAGTTTTTCAAGAAGCGTTTCGGGTACGAGAGCGAGCTGTATCCCAAGTTCGAAGACCTGGAGCGGGACGACGACCTGGACCGGGACGTGGCCTGCTCCGGCTACCAGCGCTGCGGGAGGGAGACGGAGCAGCTGTTGCAGGTGAGACGGAGCGAGACAGGATGTTGTTCGTCAGTTGTTTAAGAGCGAACTGTAGGTATCTAGGTTAGAAGACCTGGAACGAGATGACGACGTGGACCGCGATGTGGCCTGCTCCGGCTACCAGCGCTGCGGGAGGGAGACGGAGCAGCTGTTGCAGGTGAGACGGAGCGAGACAGAGGATGTTGTTCGTCAGTTGTTTAAGAGCGAACTGTAGGTATCTAGGTTAGAAGACCTGGAGCGGGACGACGACCTGGACCGGGACGTGGCCTGCTCCGGATACCAGCGCTGCGGGAGGGAGACGGAGCAGCTGTTGCAGGTGAGACGGAGCGAGACCAAGGATGTTGTTCGTCAGTTCTTCAAGAGCGAGATGTAGGTATCCATGTTAGAAGACTTGGAGCGAGACGACTACCTGGGCCGTGACAGCAGATATTGCAGGTGAGACAGAGGAAGACCGAGGATGTTGCTCGTCAGTTCTTTAAGAGCGAACTGTAGGTATCATTGTTCGAAGACCTGGAGCGGGACGACGACCTGGACCGCTACGTGGCCTGCTCCGGATACCAGCGCTGCGGGAGGGAGACGGAGCAGCTGTTGCAGGTGAGACGGAGGGAGACAGAGGATGCCCAAGCAGCAACCAAGCGTAATGAACACGCTGTATAATTTGTGCCAATTTCAGGGGTATAAGGGCTGTATAAGCGCTTATACAGCCTTTATGCGGCCAAGAAATACAGCATTAAGAGTATAAACGAACTTTAATAGAGCTGTTATACAGCTTGTGATGCTGCTTGGGTGTTGTTCGTCAGTTCTTTAAGGGAGAGCTGTAGGTATCTATGTTTGAAGATTTGAAGCGAGATGAAGACCAGGGGGCTTAGACAAAGTAACATAGCGATAGCGATAGCGAAGCGATAACGAAGTTCGAAAGAAATTCAAGGTATAGGATTGGCGGATTGGTATAAGCTGCGCTAAATCACGTGGTCTTGCCGCAAGTTGATTGGAGCATAAAGACGATAGCGATAGCGATTGTCGTTTCGCCACATAACGATGTTACTTTGTCTAAGCCCCCTGGACCGCGATGTGGCCTGCTCCGGATACCAGCGCTGCGGGAGGGAGACGGAGCAGCTGTTGCAGGTGAGACAGAGGGAGACAGAGGATGTTGTTTGTCAGTTCTGCAAGAGAGAGCTGTATGTATCCATGTTAGAAGACCTGGAGCGGGACGACGACCTGGACCGGGACGTGGCCTGCTCCGGATACCAGCGCTGCGGGAGGGAGACGGAGCAGCTGTTGCAGGTGAGACGGAGCGAGACAGAGAATGTTGGATATTAGGCTCGCTCATGAATCAGTTCTTCAAGAGCGAGTTGTAGGTATCCATGTTAGAAGACTTCAGGTGAGACAGAGGAATACCGCGGATATTGTTCGTCAGTTATTTAAGAGCGAGCTGTAGGTATTCATGTTAGACGTCTTGGAGCGAGACGACCACCTGGACCGTGACAGCAGCTGTTCGAGGTGAGACAGAGCGAGACCGAGCATGTTGTTCGTCAGTTCTTTAAGAGAGAGCTGTAGGTATCTATGTTTGAAGATTTGGAGCGAGATGAAGACCTGGACTGCGACGTGGCTTGCTCCGGCTACCAGCGCTGCGGGAGGGAGACGCAGCAGCTGTTGCAGGTGAGACGGAGGGAGACAGAGGATGTTGTTTGTCAGTTCTTTAAGAGCGAACTCTAGGTATCTAGGTTAGAAGACCTGGAACGAGATGACGACCTGGACCGCGACGTGGCCTGCTCCGGATACCAGCGCTGCGGGAGGGAGACGGAGCAGTTGTTGTAGGTGAGACAGAGGATGTGGTTTGTCAGTTCTGCAAGAGAGAGCTGTATGTATCCATGTTAGAAGACTTCAAGTGAGACAGAGGAATACCGCGGATATTGTTCGTCAGTTATTTAAGAGCGAGCTGTAGGTATCCATGTTAGAAGATTTGGAGCGAGACGACCACATGGACCGTGACAGCAGCTGTTCCAGGTGAGACAGAGGGAGACAGAGGATGTTGTTTGTCAGTTCTTCAAAAGCGAGCAGTAGGTATCCATGTTAGAAGATTTGGAGCAAGATGAAGACCTGGACTGCGACGTGGCTTGCTCCGGCTACCAGCGCTGCGGGAGGGAGACGCAGCAGCTGTTGCAGGTGAGACGGAGGGAGACAGAGGATGTTGTTCGTCAGTTCTTCAAGAGCGAACTGTATGTATCCATGTTAGAAGATTTGGAGCGAGGCGATCACTTGGACCGCGACAGTAGCTATTGCAGGTGAGTCGGAACGAGACAGAGGATGTTGTTTGTCAGCTCTTTAAGAGCGAACTGTAGGTATCTAGGTTAGAAGACCTGGAACGAGATGACGACCTGGACCGCGACGTGGCCTGTTTCGGCTACCAGCCCTGCGGGAGGGAGACGCAGCAGCTGTTGCAGGTGAGACAGAGCGAGACGCAGCGTCGCCGCTGGTGGTTGCGTTGTGGTTGCTATCACTCACGCGGTCGATAATGACGGCAAAATGTGGTACTTACATGTAAATTGTACTATTCATCTATATATATAAAAATGAATCCCTATTTCCCTTGGTCACGACATCACGCGTGAACGGCTGGACCGATTTGGCTAATTTTGGTCTTGAAATGTTCGTGGAAGTCCAAGGAAGGATATAGGGGTAGGGTAGGGTAGGGGTAGGGTAGGGGTAGAGTAGGGGTAGGTAGGGGTAGGGTAGGGGTAGAGTAGGGGTAGGTAGGGGTAGAGTAGGGGTAGGGTAGGGGTAGAGTACGGGTAGGGTAGGATGGAGTAGGGGGTAGGGCCACGGGAACGAAGTCGCGCTGGGTCAGCTAGTTTTCAATAAAAAATGCGCCCCGCCCACGTGTTCTGGTTGTGGTACGTGTGCGTAGACCCTTACAGTCACTTTATGCAGTCTGGGATAAAAAATGGGAGGAAATGAAGTTTAAGGAAATCGGTTGTTAATAGCATAAAAGACGTGAAGAGACTCTTAACATCAGTGACGAAATAATACGAACATATTAACTGGTATAATAATATTAGTAAATTCTAGCGGTAATAAGTTAAACTAACAACATGTTGAAATTGCAGGAGATGGGACTAGACCTCGGTGAAGAAGAAGGGGAAACTAGTTCTGAAGATGAAGGGGAAACTAATTCTGAAGATAAAGACGCGGAGACGGCAGCGGTAAAACAACCAAACTACTCGGAGGACGAACTCGCCAGACTACGGAGACAGGTTCGTATTGAAATTGTAATTAACTAGGTGCGCCGCGTGGTTTAACCCGTATAGTTGCCGTTCCTGTGGGAATATTTGCAATTGTCTCCCAGCCCGGCCACTGCGGTCCCGAGTCCCGACGGAAGATCAGCGCTGGTCACAAGCCAAGCATAATGCTGAGTCGGGACCGTTTTGGGACAAAAGGGTATAATGTATTGAGTGTTTTAAGTATATTATGTCATATTGTCCCAAATACAGGTTTTTTATTTCTCTTTCAATATCGGGATTAAACAGATTTCACTCATGAATAATGTAGCTATCAACTGGTGAAATAATTTTGAAAATCGGTTCAGAAGTTCCAGAGACTACTCTTACATACAAACAATATAATCTTATTTGTTTTAGGTTGAAGACTCAATTCAGCATGACGAGAAAAAACCAGTCGAAGAAGTAATATCAAAAACAAAGGAACTCAGCATCAACAAAACAGACCAAGACAACGCAGAAATACCACAGCTAATCAAAGTAGAGTCACCAGAATCCACAGACAACAAAATTGAACCACAGGAAAATGAATCCACCGATAACGCAACAGATTTAGACAAAAACTCTCAGAAATACAGACTAGCTATGATAGAGAAAGCATTGTCCGATGTAAGATCAATGAGGACTTATACGTCGGCTAGTACGATTGCGCCTGAGGTGGTGAAGCAGGCAGTGAAGAAGAATTTGGAAGTAAGGCAGAAGAAAATGGAGCGAAAGAAGGCGATAGCGAAGGGGGAAGCTAGCGCAGTGACGCGCTCCCGCCGCGAC
This sequence comes from Crambus lathoniellus, assembly GCA_949710035.1. Lineage (NCBI taxonomy): Eukaryota > Metazoa > Arthropoda > Insecta > Lepidoptera > Crambidae > Crambus > Crambus lathoniellus. Next base: position 27,566,177 of record OX453309.1, on the reverse strand, counting down.
AACCGGGAGACGATACGGGAGAGCCACGGCCTGTGGGGCTGGGACGAGTGAATAAATGTAATATACGTATAATATTATCTGGTGTTTTTATTTTCTTGGACGAACAGTGACTTCACTCGAATCCAAAATGGCCGATCGTTAGTTAACATCATAAAGAACACAAGGTAGAAGTGAAGTAGTAAGTGGACGGGGCAAGCGCCCAAAAAGCTCAAACAGTTAATTTTAACTAAGTACAATTCAGGGGCCTGATTCTCAGGCATTCAAACTTTTTCAGTGTGGTAATTCGTATGTCGAACATTTTGTTTGTGGTTTCTATTGAAAAGTTAGAACGTTTCAAACAAACTAATCTGTCCCACATGTCAAAAAATTCATTTTGACAGCCAAGTTCGTATACGAACATCGATTGGTCCGTACCACTCATGAAGCTCGACTTAATCAGAGTATTAAGTCAAACTTCATGGTACCACTCGTTGCGTTTGACTGGTTTTCAATCGAACTTTTTCGATTGTGAAATTCTGACAATACACAAAATGAGTTTATCTTCGTAAAATATTTGAATTTCGAGCTAAAAAAGTGAACTTTTCTCGATTGCCTGAGAATCGGCCCCCAGAATTTCTTCAAGTTGTCATGGCAACTAGCTTGTTTTCGATTCACGCTTCATTCAGTACATAGAGTAACTTGTATATATAGGAAAATTCAGTACAAAATGCGTGACATGACCTTCGATCAATAATAGTACTAGATGAAGGATCACGAACTAAATCAAAACTTTCTATGGCACCATTAAATGGAGAAAAGATATTTAATAATGTTACGATCTTACGTCATAAATGACAAGAACTACTTATAAATATACTCGCAAGTGGCTCAAGTGGGAGTGTAATGGCTCGGCCGTGTTTGTCACTTCAACTACGGCTCAGCACAGACAGAACGAAAAATCCTTGCGGAAATTTTTGAGGTCATTGAAAAATGAACCATGTCTGTCACAAAAATAAACAGAGAAGTAATGCGCGCGAGGTGACGCTGACTTCATACAATTTTGTATTTTAGACTATGGTGACATGGTTCATTTTTCAATGACCTCAAAAATTTCCGCGACGATTTTTCCATTCGGTCTGCGCTGAGCCTATTTATCTAGACTATACGACCCCTATTTTAATGAAACCAAAGGAAGATAGTCACTATGATCTAGACCTAGGTCACAGTAAATATATATGCTACCCTAGGTGTTACCTATTGTTTATCGGAGGACATGACAATGATCCTTCTAACCTCTTTCTGTGGTCTTGGTTAAGATCTTCGAAAGGGTGAGCTCGATTTCACGTCTAAATCTTCCTTTGGTTTCATTAAAATAGGGATCGTTAATGTAAACGTAGGTATTTGTACTTTGGATTTTATGACAAATAAAAAAGCGAAATCATGCAAAGTATGAGTAACTCTAATAAGTCGCATATTCTCATTGATTGTGAAAAACGAAATATATGTAGCTTACTTCCGCAAAAAACACAATTTGCAAGATGCACCGAAAAAAAAAATTGCACATGCACACCACGAAAACACCAGTGCATCCTGGTACCTATACCTGCATCTAGCAAGACAGCGATATATACACCTTGCACCGTCACCGATTAGACTACTCTACACGTGTTTCGCCCCAACCCGGGGCATTTGACGACCGATTTGGCGCAGGGGTAAACTACCTGCCTTCTGACAAATATTTGTCTGCATGAACATGTCTATTTGTCTTGGTCTGGGTGTTTTCTATGTATATTAAGTATGTATTTACCTACAAACAAAAAGTATATAAGTATATATTTATCCGTTATCAAGTTCACGTAGACACAGTTTCTTAAGTAATTAACTACGGGCTTAGATAATTGGTGTGATTGTAAGAAAATATTTATTTATTATCCTCAGGAGATAGTTCGTGCGAAAAACCAACACCAAATTCTATTCATATTCTCATTGACGTCAGTATATCTCGGCAGAGTCCTCTTCGGCGTCGACGGGCGCGAGCGGGACGCCGGGGATGGGTGTAGCCGACCCGCCCTCGTGGATGTACAACAGCTGCATGTACGCCTCCAGGCACAATAGCTAAAAATAAACAAAATAATAAGTAGGTATGTACACTCGCCTACACTTCAGACTACCACAAAATGTCAAATATCTACAAACGGTTTTGAACTTAATGCTGAAAGTCGTTTGGAGAATTTTGACAGATTTGTGTAGTCTGCAGTGCAGCCGTCCGTACATTACTAAACCATTTTGAAACAATAACTGTTATCAAAATAAACTCATTAGCATTAGAGGCACATATCTCAAAGAAGATCAAGTAGGTTGTAATCGAATAGAGTCTAGCACTTAATTGTCATGATTCTAGTAGGTTTTTCATAATTCTTAATGGCAACACTGGTAATAGCCATCTCTTGACGCCTTTTTCTTAAGTTAGATAAGGTAATCTGTGAAAAAAAGCGGTAGGTATAAATTGACGTGAGTCCTGCGGACGAGCCACGTGAGCTCAGTCTTCAAACTAGCCTCGAGGGGATAAGATCTCTAAGACGTCGACTGTACCTATATTGTTATACCTGTACCATGCCTGTACCTATGTAGATTGATCAATAATATGAGTGTTATCTGGAGTCTGCGTTTTTTTCACACAGATTACCCTATCTTACTTAACAAAATGGCGTCAAGAGATGGCTATTACCAGTGTTGCCATTAAGAATTATGAAAAACCTACTAGAATCATGAAATTATAAAATAACTAGCGGCCGCCCGCGGTTTCACCCGCGTGGTACCCGTTCCCGTGGGAATATCGGGATAAAATATAGCCTATGTCACTCGGGAAGACTGTAGCTTTCTAACGGTGAAAGAATTTTCTAAATCGGTCCAGTACTTTTTGAGTTTATTCGTTACATACAAAAATACAAATCTTTCCTCTTTATAATATTACTAGCGGCCGCCCGCGGTTTCACCCGCGTGGTTCCCGTTCCCGTGGGAATATCGGGATAAAAAGTACATATAAACCTTCCTCTTGAATCACTCTATCTGTTCGCGCCGCGCTGCGAGCGGTGCGTTGTCATTGTCAAGGTCACGAGACAATGCGCTCGGCCGGCCGGTGTAGGATCGGCAGTTGGCCGTAAGCAGCCGTGAGACAAGTTCGTGTGTTTCTGTAGCGACGTGCCGCGCAAGTTACCTACCCATATTGGGACCGAGATTTCGTTTTGCGCCTATTAGGGCTCCGGTCGGGGTACGGACTTGAGACCCGTGTGTGTTCGCTTTGAAAAGCGCCGGGAAAGTTTTAGCTGTCTATTAGGGCATTGTGTAGTTTTAAGAGTGTTAGCTATAAGAGTTTCCCCTCGGGGTTGGGTGAAGACCTACTTGGCCAGGCGCGCGCGCGCCGGCAAGACAGCGACCAGCCCCCTGGATTACGGACAGTATCCCTTACCATAAGGTAGGACTAGTTTTAATTTACTTAATTTTGCATGAGAAACCTTCGATTCAATAAACTGTGGAACACAGTAGATGTGGTCATCACAATTGTGCGTGATCATATTTTTGGTAGCAGAGCTTAGTTGATATAATTAATTTTCATATTAAGATTAACTACATAAAATTTCATAGTAAAAATAAAAAGCGTACCTAAAAAGAGTACCTAAAAATTATTTTTTTTTGTTGAAATCTCGAGGGTATTTGAAGATCCCGAGACGATTTGAAGTACTAAGAAATTGTTCTAGTAAATTCTCGAAGCGAATGTTTCTCACTTGGTGGATCCGATAATAGATAGACACTTATATAATTGTTGTCACATACTAGTGTTTTGATACGAGTTTACTCGCCTAGATGTGTATATTTTTTTTTGTGTGTCCGGATTTATTTGACGAATAGTTCGTTCGAAAGTGTGTTTATTGGTACCACATACTAGTGTTTGTTCCGAGTCCGCTTGCCTAGTTAAAAAAGTGGAACTAGTTTTAATTATTAGTAGTATTAAATTACGAGTATTATTATTAAAAATAGTTTTGTTTTCGTTTGTTGATAACGGTTTAGTAGTTGATTTGCGAGGTATGCCATACCGTTAATCCTATACGTTTTGTTTATACCGTTATATTGTTAGCCCTTGAAATTGGTAAGTTGCTAATAATTTATGAAACTAGTAGGGTCCGTGTATGTCGTCCGAATTTTAACCCTTGAACCCCGTTGGGGCCAATTCTGACCACGCATATAGCCGTCAACGTTCACTCAAACCCGGGGCGGCCAATATTGACCAGGCGCCGGCCGGCACAGATTACTTGTGTTTTATATTATCGTGACGCGACCTATTTCTATTGTTTTTTTTGTTGATGTTTACCACTTTTATATTTCTTTGTTTGCTTTGTTTATAAAACGGATTATAAATGGCTCCTACGAATCCGCTCGCCGTATCCAGGGCCGGCATCCAAGGAGTTTTGCGTTGGCTTGCTTGTGCGGTCACATTAATAGACCGAGCCGACCGGGTAGGCGCGTTGCTAGCTCGGTATGGCGGGCTGGCAGCTCGGCTGCAAGACCTGGAGCGCCACGCCATGGAGTGTCGCGCGTATTATATGGAGAACCCCCCAGCTGATGATGCCGTGTCGGAACAGCTGGAGCAGGATGTAGCCCAGGCCTATGAGCTGGCTGACCAGTTCACGGAGGCGGCTGAGAGGGCCCTGGCTGTTCGGAAGGGGGAGCCGGTTTTGAGCGGGGAGGTCAAACCTACCCCGACGGCGTTGCTAGGCCGATTGCCTACTTTGGAGATTCCCACTTTTAATGGGGATCTGTCAGCCTGGATGGGCTTCATTAATTTGTTTGACAGTTTGGTGGATTCACGACGGGACTTATCCCCTAGTGAGAAGTTGGCCTATTTGCGCTCCTCCCTGCGAGGAGAGGCCAGCGCGGTAATCCAGCACCTGCTCATCAGCGACGACAACTACCAGGTGGCCCGCCAGCTTCTGGTTAGCAGGTACCAGAATGTCCGGTTACTGGCGGACACCCACGTGGCCACGATTTTGGCCCTCCCGCGAATCACGCGGGTACACCTGTTACGGAGGGAGTTGCTGAACCCGCTACTGTCAGCGGTCAACTCCCTAAGGCGATTGGACCTGCCGGTGGATCAGTGGTCCTTTATACTGCTGCACATAGTCCTCGCCAAATTGCCCGCTGAAATGAAGGGGCGTTTCGAGCAGAGGTACGGAGGCGACAGCGCCTCGTATCTCCCGCCCTTCGCGGACCTCCTTCGTTTTTTGGAGGACGAATGTAGGGTGACGGACCACCTGGAGCCCGCCCCGGTTCCAGGTGTTGGTCGTATGGTGGCGGCGAGGGAACAGCCCCGTCGCCCGACCAATCGCTATGCTGCCTTCCAGCAGTCCCCTCCCCCCGCACCGAGTGAGCGGTGCAGGTATTGCAGGGGAGATAGGCACATGGTGCACGAATGTGCCAAATTTAGAGGCCTCCGCCCAGAGGGACGGAGGGCCGTTGCTAGACAGCGCCAATGGTGCTATAGGTGTTTGGGGGGACACATGCAGTCGGCGTGTCCCCAGACCGAGGATTGTCGTCTTTGCGGAGGGAGGCATCACCCCCTCCTTTGTTTGGACCGCAAGGACGCCGGGAGCGACCGGGGTTCGAACTCCTCGCGCACGGGCGGGGGCCCGGCAGCCCGGAACCGGTCCCCTAGAGATTCGGCGGGGCTTAGCCCCCCCGTTCAGTCCCCCCCGGAGAGGGGGAACTATAGGAGAGACGCCCCCGCCACGGGCGGGGGTAGGGGGGTACCACAAGAGTACGCCACGGTGGCGATGGGCACGGGCCCGATTTGCTACTCCCCCCCCCTAATGGAGAGGCCTCGATTGGGGTACTATGCACCGAGGCACGCCCCACACGGGTATTACCCTGCACCTAGGAGTGCTGTTGGTAGGGGCCAGTATGTACCCGATTGGGACCCGCTCGCCCGGTACGAGCGTCCCACATTTGGCGCGCCGACTCAGGCGCGAGGGGGACAAGTACCCCCCCAAAATTTTTAATGGCGCCCCTGTCGGACCCAACCACCCCTCCGGAGCTTGTGCTGTTGCCAACAGCCTCCGTGAATGTTTGGGGACCTAAGGGCAATGTTGTCACGGTGCGTGCCCTTTTGGACTCAGGTGCCCAGGGGTGCATAATGTCCAGGTGGCTTGTCCGACAGCTGGGTCTTTTGCTTGTGCCGCATCACGAAGCGGTACGGGGGGTGGGAGACTCGCGGATCCCTGATCCGATTGGTCGAGTTGAGTTCTCCTTCTCCCCCCACTTCGCGCCAAGGCCGAAGATCGGTGCTTCGGCGATAGTTTTTGATAAGGTGGTTGGACCACTCCCGCAAGTGCGAGTGCCGCCATCCACGATTGAGCTGACGTCTGGACTGGCTTTGGCTGATCCTTCCTTCCACCGACCGGGCCCAATACACTTGTTGATTGGTGCGGATGTCCTCGGTCGTGTACTGTGTGGAAGCAAGCGAGTTTTGCAGACAGCCGATCTTGTCGCCTTGTCCTCGTCGCTGGGTCATGTGGTGATGGGAAAGGTACCACAGACACCAGAGACCCCGTCGGTAGACCGCCAGACCATTGTCGGTTCTACTTTGTCCGACGTTCTCCAAAAGTTTTGGGAGGTGGAGGAACCTCCCACTGCCAAGCGGTTGGATCCGTTAGCCGAGGAGTGCGAAATGTTCTACCAGAACAACACTGGGCGCCTCCTCTCGGGTCGCTTGATTACCCGCTTGCCCTTCTTGGCGGTTCGCCCTCCTTTAGGGAGCTCCCGGCCGATGGCCGAGAAGAGATTGTTGTCCATGGAGCGTAGGATGGCCAGGGATCCCGCATTCAAGGAGAAGTATATAGACTTCATGCGGGAGTATTTGGACCTTGGGCACATGTCCATCTCGCAGTTGGACTGGCGTAATGTGGAACATTACTTCCTGCCACACCACGCTGTTTTGAAGACTTCCAATGGGAAGATCCGCGTGGTCTTTGATGGTTCAGCGCCCACGTCAACCGGAGTGTCGTTGAATCAGTGTCTGCATGCGGGGCCGAAGTTGCATCACGATGTCTGTGATGTTTTGACCAACTTCCGCCGGCACGCTGTCGTCTTTGTGGCCGATATCCGCATGATGTTCAGACAGACCGTGATTCACCCGGAGGATAGACGATACCAGCTCATCCTTTGGCGTGAGGATCCCCAGGATCCGATGTTGGCTTACGAGCTGAACACCAACACTTATGGTTTGCGGTCGAGCCCCTTTGTGGCGATCCGTTCGCTTTTGGAGCTCGCAGAGCGCGAACGGCTTCGCTATCCCCGGGCATCTGCTCTTATTGAGGGGGGGGCCTTATTTGTCGACGATATCTGCACGGGGGCCTCGAGCTTAGATGAGGCTCTCGTCTTACGTGATGAGCTGATTGCGCTCTTGAGGGCTGGTGGCTATGAGTTGCGGAAGTGGCTGTCTAACTCACCGGACCTATTGGCAGATTTGCCTAAGGACCACCAGCAAGAGCCGCTCCTCTTTGAAAATCCGGAGACTCCAGACATGCTGTCTGTTTTGGGAGTCCAGTATCGACCAGTCCCGGATTTGTTCACATATAGATTGGAACTGCCAGACCCAAAGGTCTGGACTAAACGCACGGTGCTGTCTACTGTAGCCCGTACCTTTGATCCGAACGGTTGGCTCAGCCCTGTAGTGTTTTCGATGAAGTGCTTCCTACAGGAGCTCTGGGCTGCGGAATTGTCATGGGATGAGCCCCTCTCTGGTAGCCTCCTACGAGAGTGGGTGAGGTTCGTGTCATCCCTACCCGACGTCAATCGGGTTTGTATACCGAGGCAAATGCTGCCTTCGGGAAAGTTTAAAGCCTCCCTGCACGGCTTTTGTGACGCGTCCGAAAGCGGATACGCGGCAGCCGTTTACATCCGAACGGTGGACGCAGCAGGCGTTGTCGCCGTACACTTAGTTATGGCCAAGAGTAAGGTCGCCCCCCTTCGGACTAGGCTAACCATTCCGAAGTTGGAGTTGTCCGGCGCCACTCTCTTAGTACGGCTACTCAATCATGTTGCCGACACCTTGGGAAACGGTGTCGACTTGGAGTCGATATTTGCGTGGTCTGACAGCCAGGTCGTCCTTTGTTGGCTGAAGAGTTCAGTCCACACCCTTGAGGTTTTTGTGGCCAACCGGGTCTCACAAATTCAGACTTCAAAGGCCCCGTTGATTTGGCGCCACGTACCGGGCGAATTGAACCCCGCAGATTGTGCCTCCCGCGGCTGCGAGGCGCCTGAGTTAGTGGACCACCACCTATGGTGGAGTCCATCATGGTTGTTACGGCCTGAGCGCTCATGGCCTGCCACCCCGGCTGTGGCCAGAGTCCCAGACCTAGGCATGCGTGTTCACGCCGTGGAGACGGTGGCGGCTCCGCAGATGGAGTTTTTGTTAGACCGCTACAGTTCTCTTGATAAGTTGCTCGGCGTGACTGCTTGGATGAGGCGCTTTGTGCGAAATTGTCGCCAGCCTCAGGAGAAATTGTTGTCTCCGGTCCTCGCCCCACAAGAGCGGCAAGACGCTCTGTTGCATTGGTTGCGAGTAACGCAACAGCGAGAGTTTGAACCGGAGCTGAAAGCCCTGCGCTCAAGTAAGCCCAAGCTGAAGGGACCCTTGGTGCGGTTGAATCCCTTCTTGGACAGTACCGGATTGCTGCGTGTCGGAGGTAGGCTCAGACATGCCAACCTGCCGTACGGATCACGCCACCCTTTGTTGCTCCCCAAGGATGGACCGTTAGTTAGACTGTTGATTACAGACCGACATGTAAAGAATGCTCATGCCGGTTGTAATGCTTTGACCGCGCTCCTCCAACGAGAGTTCTGGATTTTGTCAGCGCGGAGAATAATCCGATCCGTTATTTTTCGTTGTCTCCCGTGTTATCGTTTGCGCGCCGATACGATGCAGCCCCAGATGGGTGACTTGCCTGCCGATCGAGTGAACGAATCGATGCCCTTCTCAGGAGTTGGAACGGATTTTGCGGGGCCATTTACCGTTAAGACATCGCGGCTTCGTAATGCTAGAACGGAAAAGGCTTACTTGTGTGTATTTGTTTGTTTGGCCACTAAAGCGGTCCACCTGGAGGTGGTTAGTGCCCTCACCACAGAAGCCTTTGTAGCCACGTTGAATCGTTTTGTGTCTCGCCGCGGAATGCCGTCGTTAATAAGGTCCGATTGTGGAACCAATTTCAAGGGCACCGATAGGTATTTAAAGGAAGTTTGTGAATTTTTGGATAGGAATAATTTTGAGATCGGATCCACACTCTCTCGCAGAGGGGTACGATGGCAGTACTCCCCGCCATCCTGCCCCCACTGGGGAGGGATTTTTGAAGCAACTGTAAAGGCCGCTAAAACTCACCTTCGTCGCGTTATTGGGGAGACGGTCCTCACGTTTGAGGAACTCGCGACCGTATTTTGTAAGGTTGAGGCGGTCCTCAACTCGCGTCCGTTGTGTCCGTTGTCTTCGGACGCGAATGATTTAGAGGCCCTTACGCCGGGCCATTTTTTGATTGGCAGACCGCTTAACGCCTTGCCGGAATATCCTTATTCCGAAGTGCCCTCCGGACGGCTCTCGCGATTTGAATTGCTCCAGCAGCTTACGCAGAGTTTTTGGCGCCGTTGGCATCTGGAGTATTTGCACATTTTGCAGCAACGCGTTAAGTGGTCGGATAGGACGACCCCACCCAAGACTGGAGACCTCGTGTTGGTAAAGGATCCAAACCTGCCGCCCCTCCGCTGGCGTTTAGGACGCATTGTTCAGCTTCATCCGGGGTCGGATGGTGTGCCCAGGTTTGCCGAGGTCCTGGTGGGGGACTCTGTTTTGAAGCGAGCGATCGCTACCCTCTCTCGCCTGCCCTTAGATTGAGTTGGCGGACAGTTTGCTACTGTCCGGGACGGGGGGATGTTCGCGCCGCGCTGCGAGCGGTGCGTTGTCATTGTCAAGGTCACGAGACAATGCGCTCGGCCGGCCGGTGTAGGATCGGCAGTTGGCCGTAAGCAGCCGTGAGACAAGTTCGTGTGTTTCTGTAGCGACGTGCCGCGCAAGTTACCTACCCATATTGGGACCGAGATTTCGTTTTGCGCCTATTAGGGCTCCGGTCGGGGTACGGACTTGAGACCCGTGTGTGTTCGCTTTGAAAAGCGCCGGGAAAGTTTTAGCTGTCTATTAGGGCATTGTGTAGTTTTAAGAGTGTTAGCTATAAGAGTTTCCCCTCGGGGTTGGGTGAAGACCTACTTGGCCAGGCGCGCGCGCGCCGGCAAGACAGCGACCAGCCCCCTGGATTACGGACAGTATCCCTTACCATAAGGTAGGACTAGTTTTAATTTACTTAATTTTGCATGAGAAACCTTCGATTCAATAAACTGTGGAACACAGTAGATGTGGTCATCACAATTGTGCGTGATCACTATCTATTAAAAAAAAACGCATCAAAATCCGTTGCGTAGTTTCAAAGATTTAAGCATACAAAGGGACATAGGGAAAGAGAAAGCGACTTTGTTTTATACTATGTAGTGAAGTATAGATGTATGATGTACAGTGCGACAACGTTTTCTGTTCCGGTGATAATCTTTGGAACTAAAACAGTTTTCATACGACAGTATTTTGACAGCTAATTTCGTATTGCAAGTGGCTCCTCTGTCACGGGTGTCACCGGAACAGACAGGATTGTGGGACTATAACCTACTTTACGTCTTCTTAAGAATCCCTCGATCTTGAACGTGTACCCGAAGACGCTGGTAGATATCTTGGACTCGGAGACGGTGATGTAGTTGTCTTCGGTCTGGAACGGATACGCGTCTATCCGGTAGCTGCCAGCCTTGACTGGGCAGGACAATCTAAGATATGAGAAAGTTTAGTTGATGTCACAAAATTAAATACATAAGTACGTCTAGATTTCGAAAAAGCCTTTGATGATGTGATGATAGTATCGATAATATTATATTCTATCTAGATTAGACTGAAAGATTTGCTTCATTAATAATTATTGGCAAATTAGCTCCGTAACATTCAAACATACTTATGCAAATTACATAGGTAATTTTGCTGCTCCGTCTTTATACATAAGTATACATTTTGGAGTTCCTCCAGGTTATACTCTGGGTCATCTTTTGTTCTTCAATGATCAACCAATTTTTTCAAAGCAACGAAAATGTATTCGGTACCTAGGCAGACAATTTAAACTTAAGCTTAGAAAATCAAATTGAAAACTGGCTTCAGTTCAAGCCACCTTATTACATTGTCGATAGAGGATAAGATAATGTACATAATATTGTGGCTTTCATACCTAGGTTGCGTGTGACGGAAGAACATATTGTAGAGGTCCGTCTGGGGGTCGTCGTCATCCCGCTGGCAGCCGTTGTGAATGAGCTGGAATGACCGGAAGTAGTCGCACGTGTCCTGGTTCCGAATATCCTGGCACTTCTGCATGGTCACCTGTGTCCAATATGGTATTGTTGTCATTAGAAAATTAACGCCCGAATACTCGAAAGCGATTCAACTTTGGGAGCGTCTCAAACATCATGCCGTCTCTTTCATACCTTGTCAACAGGGTTTTTAACCGACTTCTAAATCAAAAAGGAGGAGGTTCTCTATTCGTCTGTATGTATGTTTTTTTTTTGTGTATGTCCACCGATTACTCGAAGACGGCTGAACCGATTGAAATGGTTCAAACGTTATTACATCAGGTTGGTTTCCAAGTCGGTCCCATTTTTTGAAATTGGTTCAGTAGTTTTCAGGAAATCTTGAAAATACTGTTGTTTTCGTTACCAATTTATGTGAATTTAATACGTATCTTTAGGCATAACTCCTTTGTTTATAAAACGATTTAGATGATTCTTGTTTTGTTAAAAAGGGGATACCTCAAGGTATTTTAACCGACTTCAAAAAAGGAGGTTTTCAGTTTGATCACATACCTATTTACCAGAAAACACGTAAATTGCCTGCACGATGCACTAAAAAGAGTGAAATAAAAATTATTTTTGTAAAAAAATAAAACCGCCTTCAAAAATACCACATCAAAAAAGTAAGAAATAATTCCTCACCAAATAAATAACGTAGGTACTCCTTGAGTAGCGTTCGAGTAGGTATTCGGCTGTGAGTTATTCTTAGCCTGACTGCGACGTATTTGCAGTAGTTGGGCAGCTATTCAGACTAGGTATAGGTATTTGTCATTTTAATCCCCGTCATGTATTTTTTTTTACCTAATAGTTTAGGTGGCTAGGTAAGGACCTACTTACTGTGTTAGTGATGTAACTGGGCACTGCTATTACAACTCAAATAGATAACTAAATAAAAATATAAGTACCTACATAAATAAATGCTGGACTCTAGAGTGTGGCTAACTACTTTTTCGCTCACCTTCACCTCCCACCCATTGCTAATGTCTTCAGTAACGTTGAACCTTCCGCTCACCGACGAGGCGTAGGTCCTCGTGACGACACTCAGCTCGGAGACCGACACCAGAAAGGCGTCATCAGCCGAGAGACAAGGCCCCACCCGCGTCACCAACAAGTTAGTAGGGACCGAAGCTCTTACTGTTACCAATCGCCCATTTAAAGCAAGTAAAATAAAGATTATTTTTATACACATCACCGTTCCATCAATAGACATTAAGTAAAGATACATGAATAGGTATTGTTATAGAAGTTACCTGCCTGTTTAAGCTAACTGACCCATGTCGCTTAAGGTCACAGCACATATATCAACTCGTAAACGGAACGTAAACGTATCAACTCGAGCGGTTCAGTATTCTTTGTATGAAACTCCGTACTGCAACGCACACTAATCGGAAACGGAACGTATTCGCCTCGCCTCGGGACCAGCTCATGAACCGCTTTGCAGGTCGGTCAACTTGCGGTCCCCGCACTTACCGCTAGTCGTCCACGCGCTGTCGTCTCTCCGTACTCGAGCTTACCGCTCTACGCACAGTGGTCTGAAAATGAAAATGAACATCAATTTTTTTATTAATGTTTTTTTCTCATTTTTTTGTCATTTTATTTTCTCTTTTTTTTTATTATTTTTTTTATTATTTTTTTCTCTCATTTTTTTTTTTTATATGGAACCACTGTGCGGCGAGCCGTAAGCGCGGCGTCGCACTAACGGGTATTTGACCCCAAAAGCTGGCCAAAAATCATTTTCGCGTAATCGTTGATATTGAAAAACAATTTGCTGGCTTATATAGCTAATTGTATCGCGCATCATGTGACATCCATTGTATTTGACTCGACTCACGCGCCGCCCTTTGGTATCAGTCGGAAGTTACCGTTCGATTGAAGTCTGCGTGTGATTATTCGATATTCTCCTAGTATCATCTCACAATACTTATTATATTTTTTTGTTTTGAAACTGCATAAAAAAAAAATTGTGATGGATCAGTCAAAACCAGGTATGTAGATGCATTTTTAACCGTTTCTAGTTAAAACTACTTTGAGTTTTAGTATTTATTATAAAGAACAAAAGGTTATAGAAAATATCTGAATTTAGGCGTTTTCAATATAATCTTTAAGAGGTTTAGTTAACTTCTAAGCTTTTCTATGCAATGAAATATACATATAATTGAAGAAGACAGATCCAGTAATACGCTCAATGCAAAAGTTGCCGCGGAATACCGCGGATGTATTTTTCATAATTTTTTAGTAGGTAGGGAAAGTTGAGAAAAAAATGCAAATTATATTTTTTTTTACTTTATTTTCTTTCAGGACTATTTGGTGTCACGCCAAATATTTATTCTGATTCAGAAACACACACGGACTTAATGGTGACGTCGAAGTTTAAACGATTTTTTAATAAATTTTAATTTTGTTTTAATTTTTGTTTTTTTTTATGATGTGTGACGAAATAAATGAAATACATTAAATTTGTGTTGATTGACACCTATGGACCCATTTAGAGACAAAAAATATTTTTGGCCAGCTTTTACCTTCAAATACCCCTATGTGCGTCGCCTAGCCGTAAGCGCGGCGTCGCCTAGCCGTAGCCGAGCCGACGTACCGACGCTGATCCGGTTTGGTTACGTGCTTGCGTAAGGTTGACGCCTGGCGCCTGGTTGACCGCGAGGCGAAGGCGATACGGTGTCGATCCCTTTCAGAGTTGATGTAATGTGCTGTGTCCTTTACGCTTGATTCATACGTAATGAGTTTTTAATGTTTGTTTAAATTGATCGTACCTACGTATATAGGTATGGTGAATCGCACTACCGGTAGTGCGGACTGGTAGTGCAGTGTGGAAGGAATGGAATTGTGCATACAAATGTTTCATGAAAATACAATACTCGCAGCCGGTCTCCATTACATCCAGTGTCCCACAGGGGTCCCACTTGAGTCCTCTGTTATTCAATCTGTACATCAATGACCTGGCTAAAAAAATATTTTCTCGGATTGAGTCTCTGCAAGACTGTCTGTCACTACAATCTAACATTAACTCTCTGCAGGAATGGTGTACAAAGAACCACATCATTTCTTTCTGTTTATGAGGAGTGTGTAGCAAACGGTCTCCATATAAACGGCGATAGCGTTTACCACCCTCTAAAGTTATAATTATAAACTTTAACATACTTACAGCAATGAATTTTCGGTATGTTGTTGAAATGCATAAGAAATGGGGCTGTTCGTTTTTTTTAATATTTATCCTAGCTTTTGAAATATTTGCACTTTAGTGATTTCATACAAAACAAAAAAGGGACAATAATTTTTTTAAATCTACAATGAATAGGTTACTTACCTACTTATTGAAAAATAAAAAACGTACAGCCCTGGTTCTTCTTCATTTCAACAACATACTTACCGGAAATTCATTGCTGTTATTTCTGTGGTGTGAAAAAAAACCTATCCTATCACGTGTTCTACAAGACTCCCAAGGCAAACTCTCTTTCGATAATATGGCGTTCGAGGAAATAGAATAGGCTAGAGTAGAAATTCAAAAATGAAAACTTTCATGTCATGGAAACCTCATAAATGATATGGTTGGTTTGGTCATTTCATAAAATAGTCGTATTTCATGATATGGTCAAACGTTGTTGAAAATATCATTAAACGCTAACTATTCAACGATATTGTCAATTTAAACTGGTCATTTCATGAATGCCACCATTTCATGAAATTCATTAGCTTAAGGGCTTATTACACTTGGCTATATTCAGCATCTAATCCTTACTTCCTTACTTTTTATTTTTATATTATAAATGCGTCTCTGTCTGTCTGTGTGTTACACAATCACACCTAAACTACTGAACCGATTTGAATGAATTTTGGTACAGAGATAGTTTAGAGCCTGAGAAAGGACATAGGCTACTGTTCGGAAAAGATCGACGTTTCTGAACGCATCTTTAATGTCACGTCAAATTGACATTAAGCTGTCACTTGAAGTTGACAGCTGACTTGATTGAAATTCTTGTAAGAAAAGCATGTCGGATTAATTTTGCTGAATTGTTAAAAACCGCTCGCGTTGAATATGCCTGGCATATCGAGCTTGAATTGAATCTTAAATTATCTATGTGATCCCGTTTTGTACGACCAAGGTTTTGACGCCATCCATCGGGCCGGTCGCGGAGTTTTGAAAGAAAGATAATTGTCCACCACGCGCTTGTTGTCGGGACTGTAAATCGTAATAAAAGAGGCTCCCCCGTGTGTGTCATTGTGTACCTATTGCTGAAGCGCCCAGTGTCTTGGTAACGCTGTTATTTGTGTTGTGAGTAAGGTGACGAATTGGTAAGGTCTGCAGACGAAGAAAGGACACCAGGGGCGCGCGCGCCCCCTTACACCACTTCTGCCTTGGAGACGTTCGACACACAGACCCGTATGTAACCTCACCTTACTTCACATTCTCTCCGCTGTGTATCGCAGTCCAATTGTTCAGTTACATCCCCGCTGAAACCTAGTTCTTGTCCGGAGTCTACTAGTAATACCAGCTTCCACTGCGCTAAGCTGATTCCGCGGTATAGGCAGGGGTGTACTGAACATTTCTTGGTAGCAGAGCGTAGTTTGAAGGCCTGAGAGGCTTTGATTGCCCGTCGGTACCAGAACGTACGACGTCTGGCGGACAACCATGTGGCCGCCATTTTGAATTTACCCCGCGTTGCCAGCGTGATGCACTTGAGAGTGGCTTTGTTGAATCCGCTGTTGGTTGCCTACAACGCATTAAAAAACTTAAAACTCCCAGTGGAGCAGTGGTCGTTTTTGTTACTGCACATTGTCCTGGGAAAGTTGCCGGACTCTGTTAAGGTCCGTTTTGAGCAGCAGTATGGTGGGGATAGTGCGACTTATCTGCCACCCTTCTCGGACCTCTTGACGTTCCTGGAAGGAGAGAGTAGACTGGCAGATAATTCCTCTCTGGCCGGTCCTATGGGACCCGAACGACCTGTGCCACAGAGTAGATCCCCCACCGGACCCCCCCGTAGGGGGCGTATGGCCCCTCGCGCGCCCGGCCGCTATGCCGCCGTCCAGGAGACCGCCCGCTGCTTGTACTGTCGGGAACCGGGTCACAGCACGACCCGTTGTGATAAGTTCCTCGACCAGCGCGTCCAAGGCCGTCGAGCGATCGCGCGACAACGGACATGGTGCTACTCGTGCTTGGGCCTGCACATGCAGCGCGAATGTACCCAAGCGCACCCATGCCGCTTTTGTAAGGGCAACCACCATCCCCTCCTCTGCATGAACAGCCCAGAGGGCGGCGGAGCGCCGCAGCGCGTCGCTGCAGGATCACCTCGTATGGGTGGGGGTCTCGGACCCCCCGCGGTGTTTGCATCCCGCAGCAGTTCTAGTGGCCACCAGAGTGGCCCCAGACGCTCTCCGCCACGTTTGGACCCTCAAACGGGCGGGGGTCCCAGGGACCCCCCATGGGAAACCGATCCCCAAGGATGGGGATGAGTTATGCGAGCGTTGCCGGAGGTCGTAGAGGCCCCCCGCGACGTTTTGAGCCTCGCACGGGCGGGGGTCCCACGGACCCCCCCATGGGAAATCGGTCCCCAACTAGGGGGTTCGATTTTGCGAGCGATGCGGGAGGTCGTAGAAGCCCCCCGCAACGTGTTGAGCCTCGCACAGCCGGGGGTCCCCGGGACCCCCCTTCTGAAAATCGGTCACCGTGCCCCCGCGACTATGGGGCGACGTACACGGTGGATGCTAGGCACCGATTCTCGCCGCCGCTCGCCGAATACCCGCGTTTGGAGCGGCGCCCGCCCCGTCTTCAAGGGGCCGGGAGATATAACCCGCCTGATACCGGGCGAACGGAACGTAGGCAGTATGTGGGAGAATGGGACCCACTGGATCGCTATGAGCGACCCCCTTACCATGGGGGGACGTCTGGGGACCCCACATACTAGCAATCAACGTGTTTACGGTCGATTGTAGCCACCCCTCCAGAGACCGTTTTGTTGCCCACGGCCTCTGTGCTTGTCAGGGGATTGAATGGCGACCTTGTGGAAGTTCGCGCCTTGTTGGATTCCGGTGCTCAGGGGTGTGTTGTGTCATCTTGGTTAGTTAGGCGGTTGGGCCTCAAGGTGCACCCCCACACGGAAGGCGTGAGAGGTGTTGGCGATGTGAAAGTCCCCGGGTTGTTAGGGCATGTTGACTTCACATTTACATCACGTAATAAGTCCACGCCAGGCATTAAGACCTCGGCGATTGTGTTGGACACAGTTGTTGGCCGTCAACCTTCAGTTGACTTGGGACCGAGTATGTTGTCTTTGGTGTCTGATTCCCCACTCGCCGATCCAAATTTCTTCCGCCCAGGCCCGATTGATGCTCTCCTTGGAGCCGATGTCCTGGGGCGAGTTTTGTTGACGGGGAAGCGAGTTTTGCAGCCAGATGGCTTGGTAGCTCTGCAGACGACACTCGGTACAGTTGTGATGGGCCCTGCTCGCCGCGTTTTGGATTCCCTTGATGAGGATCGCGGTCTTGCTTTTAATGTGTCTCTCTCCGAAGTGGTGCAGAAGTTTTGGGAGGTTGAGGAACCTCCACCAGCCCCGCGGGTTGACCCAGTAGCGGATGAATGCGAGTTGTATTACCAGAATAACACTGGTCGCCTCCGCTCTGGTCGTTTGATCACCCGTCTCCCCTTTCGTGCCGGCCGACCTCCTCTGGGCGAATCCCGACCGCTAGCGGAACGTAGGCTAGTGGCGATGGAGCGTCGCATGAGCAAGGATCCGGTCTTCCGCCAGAAGTATGTTGAATTCATGCGGGAGTATGAGGAGTTAGGGCACATGTCCGTGAGCGATTTGGATTGGCGCTCCGTTGAGCACTTCTTTTTGCCGCACCACGCCGTTTTGAAATCCGGAAAGATTCGGGTGGTCTTTGACGGTTCGGCTCCCACCTCTACTGGAGCGTCCTTGAACCAGTGTCTGCATGTAGGTCCCAAGCTGCACACGGAGATCTCAGACATTTTGACCAACTTCCGGCGGCACCAAATTGTATTTATGACTGACATCCGGATGATGTTCAGACAAACGGTCATCCATCCAGAGGATAGGAGGTACCAATTGATTTTGTGGAGAGAGAGTCCTAGGGACCCCTTGTTGATTTATGAATTGAATACGAATACGTACGGTTTGGCTTCGAGCCCGTTTGTTGCGATTCGTTCTTTGTTGGAGTTGGCCGAGAAGGAGCGCTTGAGATACCCTCGCGCCTCCGCCATTTTGGCCAGTGACGTCTATGTGGATGACATTTGCACGGGCGCCTCATCTGTCTCAGAGGCGATTGTCCTGAGAGACGAACTCACCGCCCTTTTGAAGTCGGGAGGTTACGAGTTGAGGAAATGGATATCCAACTCGCCTGATGTACTGGTAGGTTTGCCCGAAGAGCACCAGCAGGACCCCCACCTATTCGAAAATGTTGATAATCCCCATGTGGTGACCGTCCTTGGCGTACAGTACAAACCGGTCTCTGACACGTTCACTTATTGTGTGGATTTACGACCACCGAAAGTCTGGACCAAGCGTTTAGTATTGTCTACTGTCGCACGTACCTTTGACCCCAATGGGTGGATTTGCCCCGTGCTGTTTATGGCCAAGTGTTTCTTGCAACGGTTATGGGCTTCGGGTGTGTCGTGGGATGAACCCCTCTCGGACGAGTTACTCCGAGATTGGTCGAGCTTCGTTTCATCCCTCCCCGAGATTAATGAAGTGCATTTGCCGAGGCTATTCCTCCCTTCTGAAAATTGTAAAGTTACTCTTCACGGCTTTTCCGATGCCTCCGAACGTGGATTTGCTGCGGCCGTGTACCTCCGCACCGTTACTGTTGACGGAGTTGCTGCTGTGCATCTGGTGATAGCGAAAAGCAAAGTCGCTCCCCTTCGGACTCGTCATACGATCCCGAGGTTGGAATTGTGTGGAGCTGCCCTCCTAATGCGTTTGTTGAACCACGTATGGCTCACATTAGGTCGATCTATTAAGATACAAGAGGTTTATGCTTGGACGGACAGTCAGGTCGTCCTTTGTTGGTTGAAGGCTCCGGCGCACACCTTGGACGTGTTTGTGGCCAATCGAGTGTCGCAGATTTGTAATTCCGACATCGAGTTGATTTGGAGACACGTGCCGGGAACCATGAATCCCGCGGATTGTGCGTCTCGGGGTTGTGTAGCCCCAACCCTAATTAACCACCCCCTCTGGTGGGGCCCACAGTGGTTGATGCGGCCTGAGTCGGAGTGGCCGCCCTCTCCAGCGTTGTCGAACGTAGCCGTTCCTGATATGCGGGCATGCGTCCTGGAGACTAACCCCGCCGAGGAAAAGGATTTGTTGTTGGATCGGTACAGCTCCTTACAGAAGCTGCTTGGTGTTACCGCTTGGATCAGACGTTTTGCGTACAATTGCAGAAACCCACGCGCGAGGCGTGATTCGTCGGTTCTCACCCCGGACGAGCGTAGGGACGCGCTCTTGTTTTGGGTCCGGAGAGTACAAGCTGATAGTTTTGAGTCCGAGATTGAAATTTTGCGTTTAGGCCGTCGCAAGTTGAAGGGCGCGGTATCGCGATTGAATCCCTTCCTGGACGAGAGTGGGCTTTTGCGAGTCGGCGGAAGACTTCGAAATGCGAACCTGCCGTATGGAGCTCGTCACCCCCTTTTGTTACCTAAAGCCGGACATTTGACTCAACTGATAATAACAGATCGCCATGTGAATGCACAACATGCTGGCTGTAATGCTTTGTTGGCCATTTTGCAGCGTGAATTTTGGATTTTGTCTGCTCGTCGAGCCATTCGCACTGTGGTTTTCCGTTGCCTGCCTTGTTATCGATTGAAGGCCGCGACCATGCAGCCCCAGATGGGTGATTTGCCTGCTGATCGCGTCACGGAATGTAGAGCTTTTGCCGGAGTCGCCACCGACTTCGCCGGTCCCTTTACTGTAAAGGCTTCGAGACTGCGTAATGCTAAAACCTATAAGGCGTACTTGTGCGTGTTTGTGTGTTTGTCCACCAAGGCTGTCCATTTGGAAATTGTCTCGGAATTGTCTACCGAAGCCTTTGTCGCCGCCTTGAGCAGATTTGTTTCCCGTAGAGGACTGCCGACATTGATACGTTCCGATTGTGGTACTAATTATAAGGGAACGTGTAATTATCTTAAGGAAGTAGTTAAGTTTTTTGTTGATAATAAAATAGACATTGGAACCACCCTCTCCCGGCGTGGGATAATCTGGAAGTTTAGCCCTCCAGCTTGTCCGACCTGGGGTGGAATTTTTGAAGCTTGTGTAAAGGCTGCCAAGACACACTTGCGTCGCGTGATTGGAGAAACTATTCTCACGTTTGAGGAACTTGATACGGTATTTTGTAAAATTGAGGCCGTCCTCAACTCGCGACCCTTGTGCCCGTTGTCTTCGGACCCGAATGACCTGGAAGCGTTGACCCCAGGTCATTTCTTGATCGGACAGCCCCTTTTGGCGTTGCCTGAATATCCGATTCAGGATGTAGGATCCCATCGTTTGTCGCGATACCAACTTTTGAAACAGATGTCCCAAAACTTCTGGGCACGTTGGTCGATGGAGTATTTGCATATCCTACAACAGCGCGTGAAGTGGACAGATAAAACCACCCCACCCCAGACTGGCGACCTCGTGTTGATTAAGGATGCTAACCTGCCGCCCCTATGTTGGCGAAGGGGGCGCATTGTTAAACTCTACCCCGGACTGACGGAGTTCCTCGTTTTGCTGAGGTTTTGGTTCGAGATTCGGTTTTGAAGAGAGCAGTTAGTGGGCTCTCCCGATTACCCGTAGATTGACGTACCGTTCTTAACGGTCCGGGGCGGGGGGATGTTCGGAAAAGATCGACGTTTCTGAACGCATCTTTAATGTCACGTCAAATTGACATTAAGCTGTCACTTGAAGTTGACAGCTGACTTGATTGAAATTCTTGTAAGAAAAGCATGTTGGATTAATTTTGCTGAATTGTTAAAAACCGCTCGCGTTGAATATGCCTGGCATATCGAGCTTGAATTGAATCTTAAATTATCTATGTGATCCCGTTTTGTACGACCAAGGTTTTGACGCCATCCATCGGGCCGGTCGCGGAGTTTTGAAAGAAAGATAATTGTCCACCACGCGCTTGTTGTCGGGACTGTAAATCGTAATAAAAGAGGCTCCCCCGTGTGTGTCATTGTGTACCTATTGCTGAAGCGCCCAGTGTCTTGGGAACGCTGTTATTTGTGTTGTGAGTAAGGTGACGAATTGGTAAGGTCTGCAGACGAAGAAAGGACACCAGGGGCGCGCGCGCCCCCTTACACCACTTCTGCCTTGGAGACGTTCGACACACAGACCCGTATGTAACCTCACCTTACTTCACATTCTCTCCGCTGTGTATCGCAGTCCAATTGTTCAGTTACATCCCCGCTGAAACCTAGTTCTTGTCCGGAGTCTACTAGTAATACCAGCTTCCACTGCGCTAAGCTGATTCCGCGGTATAGGCAGGGGTGTACTGAACAGCTACTTTTTATTCCTGAAAAATATCACTTTCCCGCGGGATAACGTTGTGTAGTACACGCGGGTGAAGCCGCGGGCAGAAGGCTAGTTAAGCATACATCTTGTTTTGATTGCATCACTTGCTACAAATGAGCTCAAAGTAATCAATGTATGCCTACTTAATTAGATGCTGAATTTAGCCAAGTGTAATAAATAAGCCCATTATGTAGGTAGGTAGGTACCTTCTTTGACACGGAAATAGGAACGCAGACATAGCGAAATGCTATGCGACATTCCGCAAGTTCTTTTAAATGTGAGTAAGTAGGTACTTACCTTACCTACCTACCTACATGCGAGTGCGAGATCGTCGCATTGCAGTTTTGTGTTTTGAATTTTCTTTTTTGATCCTATATTTATTTAAAGAGAAATTCCTGTAAGGGCTCATACAGACAAACGGCACTTTAGCGACGAACGACGGACGCTTGGTTTAAACCACGACTGGTATACCTATACCTAAGCAGGTAGGTTATAAATAGGTACCTCCACGCCACATCTGCAAGCGTCGTCGTCGCCGTTTATTTATTACCACACTTTTATTAGCTTCACTTGTAACTAAGTCACAATGTAAGAAAATCTTGGAATTCAATTTTAACCTACTTCTAATTGTCGTATTGATTTGAAACTTTGCAAGTCTATATGAATCCGATGACAATACAACAATTTGCTACCATCGAGCTGATCTGATGATGGAGTCAAGAGGTGGGCAATAGAACTCTTCAATGGCTGCTAAGAAACCCCTCGAGTTTCGGCTCGTTCGTTTTGTTCTGATGAGACCTATTCGCTACACTTAATGGTGAGGGTCTGATGATGGAGCAGGGAGGAAGCCAGTGGCACTTCTTAATGACCACTAGGAAACCCCTTGAGTTTAGGCTCCG
The DNA here is from genome assembly GCA_949710035.1 of Crambus lathoniellus. NCBI lineage: Eukaryota > Metazoa > Arthropoda > Insecta > Lepidoptera > Crambidae > Crambus > Crambus lathoniellus. Next base: position 27,543,319 of record OX453309.1, on the reverse strand, counting down.
TTGTTTCGTTCTGACGAGACTTATGAGCTGCACTTGGTGGTGAGGGTCTGATGATAGAGCTGATAGAGATGATAGAGGAAGCCAGTGGCACTCCTTAATGACCAATAGGAAACACCTCGAGTTCTGGCTCATTTGTTTCGTTCTGATGAGACCTATTCGCTACACTTGGTGGTGAGGGTCTGATGATGGAGCTGGGAGGACCCAGTGGAACTGCTTAATGACGTCAAAAAAACTCCTCGAGTTTGGGCTCATTTGTTTTGTTCAAAAGAGACCTATTCGCTACACTTGGTGTTGAGGGTCTGATGATGAAGCTGGGAGGAAGCCAGTGGCACTCCTTAATGGCCAATAGAAAACCCTTCGAGTTCTGGCTCATTTGTATCGTTCTGATGTCACCTATTCGCTACACTTGTTGGTGAGGGTCTGATGATGGAGCAAGGAGGAGGTCAGTGGCACTCCTTAATGACCACTAGGAACCACCACTCGAGATGGGCTCATTTGTTTCGTTCTGATGAAACCTATTCGCTTCACTTGGTGGTGAGGGTCGGATGATGGAGCAGGGAGGAAGCCAGTGGCACTCCTTAATGACCACTAGGAAACCCCTTGAGTTTGGGCTCATTTGTGTCGTTCTGATGAGACCTATACAATCACGCATTTGAGTTATAATGTTTACGGGGTGGGCAGACACATGAATGGACTGTGAAATCGATTACCATCGCCATCCATAGCTTGCCATTTGTTAAACTAAAAAGTAAAAAATAAATATGTAGTTTAAAAAAACTATAAAAACACACTTTTATAGGAACAGACTAAAAGTACAAAATAACCGTCTATTCAGTAACTGAAATTAAAAAGCGTGGTGCGCCCTTTGCAAAGCATGCATTCAAGTACTTAGTGTCCATCGTTCCAGCAGCGCCACGGTCTCCGATTTGCTTGAAAAAAATACACCATGCAGGCCAATTTTTTACCAGTCGGGAAAAAATACGATTGATTTTTTCCCCCCACTGGTTCCGAGGATATACGGGGATTTCTGTGGCGCTGCTGGAACGACGTCGTCCTGGCAGCGCCCCGCTATTTCTCATTAATTACAAAAGCTATAATAAATCTAATAAGACACATATTTTTTCCTTTTTTTTCCATTTCACATAAGCTAATGTCCACCTGTAAATGTCGACAGATTCAGGAGTAATCGTAGGTCACTTGGGGCGCTGCTGGGACGACGTCGTCCCAGCAGCGCCACGGCCGAATCTCAGCAATTCGATTTTTTTACTGAAAACAGTGTGCCTGTATATTTAGTTCCTTCATCATAGGGTACGGAAAAAATTGAATTTCTACATTTCATCATGGAATAATGATTTTATAGGCATCGAAAAATTATAACCTCAAAAAAAATTTTTTTTTCTCTAACGCCTTTAATTGATGTATTAAATAGCATTTGCGCATTCTTTTATCTTCCTATAAAGGGAAAAAAATAAACCACTCTCGCAGCATTAACTATTCCAGAGAAATCCTAGGTTTAGATTGTGTTCATACATTTAGGCATCGTTCCAGCAGCGCCACACCCAGTACAGCATGATCCAGGGCACCTGTCACCAAACTGAGCATGCCAATATTTACTACTACCATAGCGAACACGGGAAAAAATCTGATAACGAGTATAACACAGCGAATTTCCGAGAAATAAGCCTTTGATTCAATATGCCATACAATTGGTACATTCGAGTAGAAAAGTTTTATTTAAATTCTTTTTAGTGCCACAAACTTGGGGGCTTTAAGCCCCCAGTACAGGCTGTCCGATCATGTTGGCCGACCATGATGGGCCATCGTGTACAGGGGCGGTTTGCGTGTGATTGCCGTCTGCGAGCAACGCAAACCGCCCCTGTACACGATGGCCCATCATGGTCGGCCAACATGATCGGCCATCCTGTACTGGGGGCTTCATACTTCATGTTTACCGGGCTTGTCAAGCATTGCATTGCATCATTGGGGCACAATATCGGTATCGCTATGCGGATCGCAGCTCAGCATTATGGTGCAAATAATGCTTGACAAGCCCGGTAAACATGAAGTATGAAGCCCCCAGTACAGGATGGCCGATCATGTTGGTCGACCATGATGGGCCATCGTGTACACAGTTAACTTTTCATACAGTAGGCCGACGGAGACGTCTAGACAGGTCAATCGTGCGGGGCTTGCGGGGTGAGACGGGGGAGTGGTTGTCCCGAGTTACATACAACGCCGTTCATAGTAACTCGGGACAAGTCTTCCAGGGCTATCACGTCTTTATCGTTATAATTTTTTTTTAATTATTATTATGGTGCATACGACATGTAGTGTGAGTGCGTGCAAATCTTCATCTCGCTTATTAAAAAAAGGCAATTTCCAAAATCCAAGATGGCGGCCAACATTTTTGTTTGCGGACTTTGATGAAACTTGGTTTTTAGTACAATTTTGACAAGAAAACAACAACACAATGTCAAAAATAAAAATAAAACAAGATGGCGGCAAACTTTTTTATGGTAGGCCGATTTTGATGAAATTTAGTTTCTAGTACTATTTTGAAACGAAAACAACAACGCAATGTTAAAAATATTAAAAATCCAAAATGGCGGCCAACTTTTTTGTTAGCAGGCCGATTTCGATGAAACTCAGTTTCTGGTACTATTTTGACAAGAAAACAGCAACGCAATGTTAAAAATATTAAAAATCCAAGATGGCGGCCAACTTTTTTGTTTGTGAGCCGATTTTGATGAAACTTGGTTTTTAGTACAATTTTGACAAGAAAATAACAAAGCAATGTCAAAAATAAAAATAAACCAAGATGGCGGCCAACTTTTTTTTTGTAAGCCGATTTTGATGAAACTTAGTTTCTGGTACTATTTTGACAAGAAAACAACAACGCAATGTTAAAAGTATAAAAAATCCAAGATGGCGGCCAACTTTTTTGTTTGCAGGCTGATTTCGATGAAACTCAGTTTCTGGTACTATTTTGACAAGAAAACAGCAACGCAATGTTAAAAATATTAAAAATCCAAGATGGCGGCCAACTTTTTTGTTTGTGAGCCGATTTTGATGAAACTTGGTTTTTAGTACAATTTTGACAAGAAAATAACAAAGCAATGTCAAAAATAAAAATAAACCAAGATGGCGGCCAACTTTTTTTTTGTAAGCCGATTTTGATGAAACTTAGTTTTTGGTACTATTTTGCCAAGAAAACAACAACGCAATGTTAAAAGTATAAAAAATCCAAGATGGCGGCCAACTTTTTTGTTTGCAGGCTGATTTCGATGAAACTCAGTTTCTGGTACTATTTTGACAAGAAAACAGCAACGCAATGTTAAAAATATTAAAAATCCAAGATGGCGGCCAACTTTTTTGTTTGTGAGCCGATTTTGATGAAACTTGGTTTTTAGTACAATTTTGACAAGAAAATAACAAAGCAATGTCAAAAATAAAAATAAACCAAGATGGCGGCCAACTTTTTTTTTGTAAGCCGATTTTGATGAAACTTAGTTTCTGGTACTATTTTGACAAGAAAACAACAACGCAATGTTAAAAGTATAAAAAATCCAAGATGGCGGCCAACTTTTTTGTTTGCAGGCTGATTTCGATGAAACTCAGTTTCTGGTTCTATTTTGACAAGAAAACAGCAACGCAATATTAGAAATCCAAGATGGCGGCCAACTTTTTTGTTTGTAAGCCGATTTTGATCAAACTTAGTTTCTGGTTCTATTTTGACAAGAAAACAGCAACGCAATGTCAAAAAAATAAAAAAAATCAAAGTGGCAGCCAACTTTTTAATTTGTAAGCCGATTTAGATCAAACTCGATTTTTGGTACTATTTTGACAAGGCAACAGCAACGCTAAATTATATATACATAAATGTTACAATTACCACAGTATAACCAATGTTTTGTTTAGGCCAACGCCCTTGAAGTTAGGCGATACCGACGTCTGTATAGGTATTTCCGTAACTACGGAAGGGTTGTAACAAAATTAAAATGCGGCAGGTACATTTTGGTGTATTGCGAAATAAAATAAAATAAATAATTATGGTAAGCATTTTAGAAGTATCAAAATAAAATATATTATATGTTTTATTTAGTTTCACCTATAATTGTATCTGTCTGTCTGTCTGCCATGAAATTTTGCAAGGTAAATTTGATCTACTCCTGACGTTTGAATGGGTTGAAGTTTTGTTAAAAAAAATATTCAGATTGGAAATAAGCCGATTCATATTTCTTAACCTTTGAAGCGCCTTCGTCTATATATCAAAATCATCCCATGTCACAATCATTATTTTTTTTAAACTCTGTAACTTAATATAAATTATTATTTTATTTAAGTACTTATTTTTTATTTTCTTTTAATAGGGTTTACAGCTGTCAAAAACACAGTAAATTACGAAGGATGTTACGTCGTAATTTACTGTGCTTGTGTAAAAGCAAATTAATAATTAGTTAAATCTTTTACTTGACATGATGATGTTGATACTTGACTCTGTCTCAAGCTTTCAAATAAAAACCTGTTACATTTTAATAAGCGAAAAGAGAGAAACAAAAACAAAAAACGGCCACCATCTTGACCATTTGTATTTTTTTACATTGTGTTAAGAACGGTTTTCTTGTCAAAATAGTATAAATAACCGAGTTTTATCAAAAACGGCCCACAAACAAAAAAGTTGGCCGCCATCTTGGATTTTTTAATACTTTTAACATTGCGTTGCTGTTTTCTTGTCAAAATAGAACCAGAAACTGAGTTTTATCAAAATCGGCCCACAAACAAAAAAGTCGGACGCCATCTTGGATTTTTAATATGTTTAACATTTCGTTGGAAATTGATACAGATGGCGCTGCTGGCCATGCAAACAATAAGCTCTATTAATTATTTATTGAAAAAATAGTTTAAGTTTAATGAAGTGCTTTTTAACCATTTATTCGTTCAAGTCAATGTACAAATATTGTGTGAAACTGTTATCTACAAAAACTTGCAAGGAAATACCTTAAAAAATGTGAATGAAATAATGTAAATAGAAAAGTGAAAAGTTATGTGAAAAAGTGTTAATTAAAAGAACTCAAATATACTTTATAGTGCTTACAGTTAGAAAAAACAAAATAGGATGTTACATTTTGTGTAAATAACCCAAAATGCTGCACATTTTAAATTAAGTATTTAAAAAATCGTTAAACAATTTATAAACTAGTACTAAGTGAATAACTATTTATAGTGTTTTTCGGATCAGTAGTGAAAAATAAGTGTGTTGAAGCGGAATAAAGTGACTATAAACCTAGATTAACCGACAATTTCTGATCTAAAATTATATATCCAAAAATCTTTTATATTATTAGTCACTAGCGACATCTTGTGTGCAGTGGCAATAGCTAAACGACAAGTAAACACAAAAACAGCAAACTATATATATTGACTTTTAGTTTACATCCTATCTGTAAGATGGCTGTTAACTGCAGCAAATGTAATAAAACTATTACCAACAAACAATATTTGATATGTAAACATTGCGAAAATCTTTTTCATTTAGAATGCTTAAATATACCACTTCAACGCTTCAGGATAATGACAACAGCTAACAAAAAAAACTTCCAATGTACATCCTGCTCTTCAACACCGAAGAAGATAATAGCACCAGTATTATTTTCTGAAAAAAAAACTGTGCCTACAAATTCATTTGACGAAGAAGAAAACATCACGCAGCGGATTAAATATAATATACCTACCAAAAATTCGTTTGACAGTCTTTCTGATGAAAATGGAGAAACTGAAGCTGAAAATTCTACTCTCCCATGCACACCTGTGGTTTTAAATAGAAGCTTCTCAACGTTGCGTTCTAGTTGCCTCGATGATATAATTGAATTAAAGGAAAAAACAAGAAAATTAGAAGAAAAATTGGAAATAGCTGATAACGAGATAGCAAACTTAATTTCAGAAAATAATGTGCTTACAAATAAGATTATACAATATGAACTTAAAATTAACCAATTATCACATATATGTAAAACTACTCCAAGAAGCTCAAATAAAAACAAACGTAAAATAAGTACTTGTGACTCAGAACTAAACTACTCTCAACAGCAACAATACTTTGATAAGTCATGCTTAATCACTTCACCATCAGAGGGCGCTGCAGTTGCCACCGTCAACTCACAAATAGAGGGCGCTGTTGTCCTCACCGTCTCAGGAAACAACCAAACCGATGCAACTGCCGATGCCAACCTAAGTACACCACTACCATTGTTGGCGGCGGCGACGACAGATGGCGGTAGCAGTATTACAGACAGTGTTGGTTATAAACAAAAACATCGAGTAGCAATAATTGCGGACCAAGCTGGTTATGGAATGAGAGGAAAACTTCAAGGACTACTGGGAGATGATTATCTGGTCATATCATACTTAAAAGCAAACGCTCATATAGACGAAATAATGTACACTTGTAATCAACTTTGTAAAGATTTTACCAAGTCAGATTATGTAATAATATTAGCTGGAACTAATGATAATAATTTATTAAAATTTCAATCATTTTTGTATTACAAGTTACACCACCTTAGTTATACAAACGTTTTGGTTGGTGAAATCAAGCATAATAGATATTTTAATGAAAATAAATTAAATGACTTAGTACATTCAATATGTGAACAATTTAGGCATGTTTCCTTTGTGCCAATGGACTATAACCATATTTATAATAATACTTTAAAAAAATATATAAATCTAGATCGCATATCTGGTTATATTTTAAGAGAAATGTTAAGACTTTCGTATAAAAATAATTATGTCAATTATATCATGAAATTACATTGCAACATAAAAAGAAATTCTTGTGAAAATAGAAAAAGTATCATAGACAACCCTACAGTACCTGAGTTAAGAAAGAGTTCTATAGGCGTACAAACCGATAGTAATGAATTGTCTCAGGTTGATGTGTTTTTTCGTGAATAATGAGAATCATCATGGTAAGAAATCACATTGTAAAACTAATTTAACTCGGAATAATGTAAATCTGCATGTGTTCTGCCAAAATTTATGTGGTATTAACAATAAAAAACTAGAATTGGATTTGTATTTAGCTGATCAAAATGACAAATATAATTATTTATGTATAACTGAACACTTTTTGAATAATGAGCAAATATCCCTGTTTAATTTTAATAATTACAGTATTGCGTCTCATAACTCCAGGTCAAATAAAAAAAGAGGTGGAACACTTATTCTTGCAAATAAAGATACTAAATGTACTGATTTATCTATTTCGAAAAGTTTGTATAAGATGGATAGCTTTGAAATATGTTGCGTAAAAGACTTGGAAACCGATATATGTATTTGTTACTGTTATCGAACGCCTACTGACAAAAATTTTGATGAATTTATGATTCGATTAGAGAAATTATTAGAATATTGTTTGAATAAAAAATGTATTATTTGTGGTGATTTTAATATTGACGTAATGACTGATAATAGACAAAAAACTAAATTAATTAATCTTTTGAAATGTTTTAACTTTAGACCACTTATTTTTGACGAAACTTTTATTCGAAATAACTCACGTTCTTGCATAGATAATATTTTTACAAATATTTCAGACGACAATGTATTACATTCCAAAATAGACCACAACTGTCTATCAGATGGACATGCTGGAATATCATGCTGTATCACTGTACCTAGTCATGTACAAAGAACTAAAAATGTGGTGTTGAAAGGAGTAAGACGAGCATTTACAAAGAATAATAAAGAGAATTTTAGACAGAATCTATTAAAAGACAAGTGGGACGAAATGGGAATCAATGTTTTTATAAAAAGATTTAATATCTTGTTTCAGACTTGTATAAAAAAGAAAAGAAAGATAATTAAATTCAATCAAGATACAGGAATACGATGGATCACGAAAGGCATAAAAACATCTAGTCAAATGAAACGTTTTTTATGCATGGGTAAAGGACTTTTGAATGATTCTTCGGTATCAAATTATAGAAATAAATATTTAAAAATTTATAGGAAAGTTATAAGACAAGGAAAGAAAATTGCTATAAAAGAAAAACTTGCTTACTCCAACAATTTACCTAAGACTGTATGGAAACTAGTAAATAGACATAGAAATTTGACAGGCCCAGAGAGATCACAAATGACGCTTAAAATAGATGGTAAAGTAGTTAAGGACCCGAAAATTATTGCTGACACTTTTGCACAACAGTTTGATCACAGTTTGAATAAATTTTCTATTAATGAAAACATGGCCTTGAAATTCCTTAGTCAATCTGTAGAAGAAGTCCGAGAGGATATGTGTTTGAGAGCAACTGATGCAGCCGAAGTGAAAAAAGTTGTTCAAGGAATGAAATCTAAAACATCCTGTAGCTATGATGAAGTGCCAATCACAATAATTAAGGAAAATATAGACATACTTGCAGAGCCTCTTAGCTTTTTCTATAATAAATGTATGGAAGAGGGTGTATTCCCTGACCAGTTTAAAATAGCAAAAGTGGTTCCAGTGCACAAAATGGGCTCTAAGATTGATGCGAAAATGTACAGACCAATCTCACTTCTGCCAACGTTGTCAAAAATATTTGAGGCACTACTAAAAACACGACTGATGAATCATCTTAGATTAAACAAGATAATCAATGATTCTCAATTTGGTTATAGAAGAATGATGGGGACACAGGACGCTGTTGACAAATTGGTGAGTGATGTGCTTAGCAGAATAAATGAAAAATTAAAAGTAGCTACACTTTTCCTTGACATGAGCTCTGCCTTTGACACCGTAAGTCATAGGTTGCTATTAGATAAGTTAAATTATTATGGTGTTAGAGGGAAGGCTTTAGAACTTTTAAAATCTTATCTGCAAAATAGGAAAATGTTTGTAGAAATAAAATCTGTTGATGATGAGATGTCTGAAATTGTAACGAAATCTAACATGGTAGATATTAAGGTCGGTGTACCACAAGGTTCGATTTTAGGCCCCATTTTATTTATTATTTTCATAAATGACCTCAGTAATCATGTGTCCAACTCCTATGACATGGTAAATCCTATCCTATATGCAGATGACACAAATGCCGTTATTTCAGCCAACGATATAGAGAGTCTAGAACTTAAAGTGAATTTGACTGTAGAAACTATGAGTAACTGGCTGGCAGCTAATGGACTAATGATTAACTCATCATCATCATCATCATGTCAGCCGAACGACGCCCACTGCTGGGCATAGGCCTCCCCCAAGGATCTCCACAACGATCGGTCCTGCGCTGCCCGCATCCAGCGGCTTCCCGCGACCTTGACCAGATCGTCGGTCCACCTTGTAGGGGGCCTGCCCACGGAACGTCGTCCGGTACGCGGTCGCCATTCGAGAACCTTTCCGCCCCAACGGCCATCGGTTCTCCGCGCTATGTGTCCCGCCCACTGCCACTTCAATGATGCAATCCTTCGAGCTATGTCGGTTGTTTTAGTTCTCCTGCGGATCTCATCATTTCTGATTCGATCGAGCAGGGAAATACCAAGCATCGCTCTCTCCATTGCTCGCTGGGTGACTTTGAGCCTTCTTATGAGACCCATAGTAAAAGACCACGTCTCACTTCCATAGGTCATTACTGGCAACACACACTGGTCAAAGACTTTCGTCTTGAGACATTGAGGTATTTCGGACGCGAATATATGCCGGAGCTTCCCAAACGCTGCCCATCCGAGCTGGATTCGACGAGAGATCTCTTTCTCAAAGTTGGACTTACCTAACTGGACCGTCTGTCCTAGGTAAACATAGTGGTCAACAACTTCGAGTGTAATGTTCCCAACATTAACTGGAGCGGGTGCAACATGGGCATTGAACATGATTTTCGTCTTGTCCATGTTCATCTTAAGACCCACTCTTTGCGAAGCATTACCGAGATCTTCGAGCATTGTGTTCAGGTCTTCCAAGGTCTCAGCCATAAGAACTACATCATCAGCAAACCGTAGGTGCGTTAGGTACTCGCCATTAATGTTGATGCCGCATCCTTTCCAATCCAGCAGCTTAAAAATATCCTCCAACGCAGCTGTGAACAGTTTGGGAGAGATGACATCTCCCTGTCTCACACCTCGCTGTAGTTGGATAGGATTAGAGCTCTGGTTCTGTAATCGGACCGACATGGTGGCGTTTTGGTATAAGTACCTCAGCACCTCGATGTACCTGTAGTCTATTTGGCACCTCTGGAGAGACTGCAGCACCGCCCAAGTCTCAATCGAATCAAAGGCTTTCTCATAGTCCACGAACGCCAAGCAAAGTGGCAAATTATACTCTTCGGTCTTCTGTATAACTTGCCGCAGCGTATGAATGTGGTCTATGGTTCTTCAATAAAATACTTTCCTCTGGTATTGGGTTTTTATTTCATTTATCTATACATAAAAAATATGTTATATTTTTAAAGGAACGTCTCTCTTTATTACCGTCTAGTATATGACTGCGTCAAATCCATCTTTTATTTTTAAACTCATATTCTTTAAAGATTGATTTGAGAATATAATCGTAAAGCAGTTTCTATTCCTTTTTAAAAAGCTAACTGCCCACAGCCTACAATTTCATCTAACGGCTGTGGTTATACACACTACAATCATTCCCCCCTCCATTCAAAAAAAAAATTTTTCATCGGAGAAAAAAATTTTTTTTCAACAGGTGACAACCCTAAGAAAAAAATTTCGATCATACATAAGGCATGACCCTCAAAATACATACCTAACTACACTTAAGGTGCAGATCCTAACCCCAAACTCCTATCCACACTTAAGGCGTAGACCCTACTTAACCAATAACCTATCCACACTTAAGGTGCAGACCCTACTTAAATAATCATTACAAGTTCCAGTACATTTTGTATCGCGACTTAAAATCTAAACTAGCTAAGACCAGAAACGGAATTATAAACCATAGAACCATGGAAACATGACCCAGCTAGGATCTAGCTTCTCGAACGATCATCATTCGATAAACTATCTGGCAAAAAAAACTGGTCTAAAAATTTACCAGAGGTTCCCACGACCCCGTTCTTTATTAACCCTAAACTTTACTCCTTGCCAACTATTATAATTATATCACCAACTCGTGATCTATTTCCACCGAATAGAAATAATCCAAAATTAACGCAGGCAAAGACAGAAGAAAAAAATATCTTTTTCAAATGCAGAAAATAACACATATGTAATCAAGACGATAAAAATACAACCAGATACAAAAGCTTCTTAAAGAATAAACAAATTCAAGATGCTTAAGAATGAGGCCATAGATATTGTCCCAACCACACAGCGAAATCCACTACTTTTAAAGCCGATACCATAATATACAATCATCTCACATAATCTATCGAAGTTCACGAAATTATCTGTTACCATTCAAAGTTTCAAGATGACTATCGTGAGTTCAAACGATTACCCAAGGTAAAATACTACAAAGGAATTCCGAACATGCATAGAATACCCGATTTATTCCATGTCAGAAATTACTTTCCTTGAGAAACATTCGTTATCAACCTTGGGAACAATCCCTTACTCTTACCTTACCAACTCGTCTCAATCTCATTCTTAAGGGCGTGGGACCAAAACCAGGACCCCATGACAAATAGCTTATTGCCTTATCATGTTGCTCCCAAAAATAAAATCAAGCGATCGGTCCAACAAACTATGTCAACCAACAAATATTTCTCATACAAAGGTAGACTACCACGGAAATTTCTAGTATGCTACAAGATATATCCTTGGGTCCTCGCAACGCACGACCTAGTACGCTCATAATGTGGCCTCATTCTCCAGCTCATCAGTCATCACAGCTCAGGATCAACATGAAAAAGAAACACCGGTTAATATCATATATACAACAATACAATACATCTTTCCTAAAACACAAATATACAACATGGATAAAATTACAGGTTAAAGATGTAACCACAAATAACTTTCTTATTTACGAATAATAACTATCATCTAACATTCTATTAGACAGATACATCAGCGTGGCACGAAACGTTTCAAACGATTCGAATGTACAACCACCCCACGCGATCGCGAATTTATACGACGTATCAACAAATCAGACCGTCCCACATTCTGTACGACCCTATAAGGACCACGGTACAGCCGCTCCAACTTCATACATCTACCCGTAACTCGCCTTGGCACATACAATAAGACCTGGTCATTGACCCGAAACGATCTAGATCGCGCCCTTTTATAACAATACCGTTTTTGAATAACTTGCGCCCTCGCAATATTATTCAAAGCCTTAGTAAATAATCCGCCTATACGATTAACCTTTCCTGTTACCGTCTCATCTAAACTTATCATATCTAACCCCAACGAACGATCTGCTGCTGAACATTTTTCCCTACCTAACAAAATACTATCTGGCGATACTTTTGTTGACGCCTGTACCTTAATAATATTCACATGAACTTTTTCCGGCATGTTGATGCTCAACAAATCTATACCATCATCAGGTTCAATATGTAAAGAAGATTGCTTCTTTCCTACCTCTCGCCCTTTCTCCTCATTAAACGACTCCCTACTTACAAAATCTACCACTACGTTGGCTCTACCTACAACGTCCCGTTGCACCGGAGACTCATCCCCACTCATCTCTATATTATTATTAACCGGCATTATCCCTGGCTTATCTAACTGCTCGCTCGAAAACTCGTCTACTTTCCCCTCTGATAAATCTAACAAACCCCGCTTATTAATCCTACCTAAATCCTTCTCTACCTTAACACATTTCTCTTCTACCCCACACGCAACTTTGCGCGAATCCAAACAATCAACATGATCTTTCTTATTTAAACCCTGAAAACCCATCGAACCTACTACGTCACAACCCTTATTGTCAGCTGTTCCGCTGAACTTCATTTGTTCGCTCGCGATCGAACTCGAACTGTCAAGAAAAATCGATTCTATCTTTTGTTCTGAAAGAATCCTATCACGAATCGTGTTTTGTTTCTGACTGTCATCACAAAACAATATTTTATTCTGGAAAGAATATACACATGAATTAACCATATCGATATTCATTCTATTCTTTACTAAAAAATCTACTCCTAAAATAACACTACGGTTCAAATCAGCTACTACTAAAAATTCATGGCAAAAATTAAAATTATTCAGAGAAAAATCTATCCTACATTTTCCTACTATCTGTAATAAGCTCCCATTCACTGCTTTCGTACACCTTTCATCATCAGCCACACGCCTTGCATTCATTTGTACCGCAGCGGTCTGGCTGATACATGAAACTGTAGCACCTGTATCGATCAAGGCCACATCTGCAAAATTATGTGCATAAAAAGGAACAACTGGTCTGACCTGCCGATTCGACGACGCTCCGTCCGCAACAACATTCGCATGTCCCAATCGTCCTACTTCCTCCGTGCCATGCTGCTGCATCCGCCAGGAGAGATGTTCTCCTCGTCCTACGTCATTGCGACGTGGTACATATTCCGCTTTCCTAGAATATACATTAAAACCATTAACACTATGACCAACACCAGCTTCTTGAGCACGCGGCGATGATGAATATCTTGCTCGGTTCTGTACCGGCGTATTAAAATTAAATGGCCTGCTCGGCCTACTATCTCCCCCTCCCCTATTAGCTGTGGCCATATTTGGACCAAAACTCGCCGGGTTTCTATATACATTTATATTTTCTTCCTTTCTATCAGGGCTAATTTTTTCCATTTGGATCAATACTGCTTTCAATGCCTTTTTATCCGTGAAATGGGTTAGCATCAATCTACTCCGTAAATATGGTTGTAGATTCCTCAGGAATTGTGTTATGAATATATTATCTTCTACAATGCCAGCCTTCCCTGCTAGATTGGCTAAATAATAAAAATAATCCAGGGGACTCCTGTTCTCCTGTCTCGCATTGTAGAATTTTTCACCATAATCTAATTCTATAAATTCTTCCTTGAATTTCAACACAACTTCATCAAATGTTTTAATAGAGCTTTTAATTTCCCTAAAGAAATATAATGCCCCGTTCTTCAAATATGATGGTAGTAACATCAGGAGTTCATTCGAAGAAATGAATTTTTGTTTGGCAGCCGCTTCCTTGAACTCTTCTAAGAATGATGAAAAGGATTCATGCGGACTGCCTGAGAAACAGGTTGATATCGACTCCATTGTGAAAATTTTTCCGTGAAAATATTTTCTCACAAAATGTCCGCCGATCAGAAAAATGATATATTTTTTATTTTTTTTTATATCAAAATATTAGGGCCACTCGCTTAGCTGCTTTTTCCTAGGTACACGGGGAAAAAGAAAATTATGTATCTATAATACAATACTTCCATTGGTTTCCAACTCTGTCTTCGACTCGGCGCCTCCACCACTGTAAGCTTTTTCTATTAGCTACTGGTGTTCTTCAATAAAATACTTTCCTCTGGTATTGGGTTTTTATTTCATTTATCTATACATAAAAAATATGTTATATTTTTAAAGGAACTTCTCTCTTTATTACCGTCTAGTATATGACTGCGTCAAATCCATCTTTTATTTTTAAACTCATATTCTTTAAAGATTGATTTGAGAATATAATCGTAAAGCAGTTTCTATTCCTTTTTAAAAAGCTAACTGCCCACAGCCTACAATTTCATCTAACGGCTGTGGTTATACACACTACAGTACTGTAGCCTTTCCGGAACCCGGCTTGTTCGGGAGGTTGGAAGTCGTCAAACCTGCGAGCGAGACGATTCGTAATGACTCTCGAAAACAACTTATAGATATGGCTCAGAAGCGAGATGGGTCTATAGTTCTTCAAGAGAGTTTTATCACCCTTCTTGAAAAACAGCATCACATCGCTTCTGCCCCATGCCTTTGGCGTTTTGCCCTCAAGGATGACTGAGTTGAAAAGCTTCTGGAGGACCTTAAGTATCGGCTTACCGCCCGCTCTCAGAAGCTCTGTTGTGATTCCGTCATCGCCCGCCGCCTTGTTGTTTTTAAGCTGCTTGAGAGCCATTCTAATCTCGTACAGGCTGACGTCCGGGATATCTTCGGTATGGTGTCGGGTAAGCTTGGCTCTAGGGTCTGTAGCCTTGCTTTCAACAGGTGTTTGTGTGGAATATAGCTGTCCATAAAAACTCTCAATCTCCCTCAGGATTTCAGGTGTTGACGAAACGATGCTACCTTCCTCAGTTTTCAGCCTCGCCAATTGACTTTGCCCGATAGACAGATCTCTCGCGAACACTTTGGAGCCTTTGTTCCGCTCAATGGCTTCTTTAATACGCTCGGTATTAAATTGGCGAAGGTCGCGTGTCAAAGACTTAGATATCTGTCTATTGAGCTGTCGATAACGATGGGCATCCGCTGAGTTCTGCAGCTTCATTTCGTGTCTCTGATCCATGAGTAGGAGAGTCTGACTGGAGAGTTTCTTCAATTTGGGACGGCGGGTTTTATAGTACTTAGACCCTACCGTGCGGACAGTATCCACCACCATGTTGTATAGATGGTCCACGTCTATGCTGTTCTCAAGGGCTTCGAAGCGGTTTTGAAGCTCGAGCTGAAAGCACTCGGGGTTTTGAATTTGAGCTGGTATTGGTCGGAGCGTGGATTTTATCAGTCGCGATCTTTCGAGCTTGACATCGATATTCAATGTGCCTCTCACCATACGGTGATCGCTTCCTGTCTTAACAGCGTTGATCACACTGACATCATTGAATATGTGCTTCTTCGTCGACATGATAAAATCGATCTCGTTTTTGACTTTACCGTCCGGACTGATCCAGGTCCATTTGCGGCTTACGGGCTTCCTAAAGAAGGAGTTCATCATATAGAGGCTCTCCCTCTCCATGAAGTCTGCCAGCATCTGGCCTCTATCGTTCCGTTGCCCAAATCCAAATTGCCCCACTCTCAGCTCATCACCGCAACGTTGCCCCAACTTTGCATTGAAATCCCCCATCACAACCGTGTAGTGGGTTTTATAGCTATGCATGGCTTTAGCGATCTCCTCATACATAGCCTCCACTTCGACATCGTCGTGTTTCGAGGTCGGAGCGTAGACCTGGATAACATTCAGCGAATATCGTTTCGATAATCTGAGTATCAGGTACGCTACCCTGCTCGAGACACTTCCTATGGTGATCACGTTGTTGACAAGGGATTTATGGACGATGAACCCGACACCACCAAGGGACTGTTGGTCGCCCTCCCGGTGGTAAAGTAAGTTACCGGATTGCAGGGTTATCGAGTCCTCCCCCTCTCTTCGGACTTCAGATAACCCAATGATATCCCAATGTAACTTACTTATTGCCTCTTCCAACTCTACGAGCTTCTCGTCAAGCCTCAATGTGCGCGTGTTGTAGGTTGCCAGGTCGAGTCGTCGGTGTTGGTAGCCGGAGCCTACCCGGGGATTCTTAGCACCCCCTGCCCCGCCGTTACCATAGCCGCTACCGTAGCTAGGAATAGCGGGGCCGCCGGGGACTGGGGGCCGATGTATTTCTTGTGTAAGCATTCAGGGGGGGTTTGCCATAATCGCCACGCTTGGCAGGCGGGTTGGCGATCGCAGTATAGCCTGTTGAAGCCTGGAGACGCTGCTGCCCATCTCCTGATGGCAGTTTTCCATTTGTCGCCTCTTACGACACCCACGGGAAGAGAGGGGGTAGTGCTATTCTATTTACGTGCCGGCACTACACGGCACGGAAAATAATATAATAAAATAAATGATTGAATAATAAAATAAATGATGAATGATAATATAATAAATGATTAACTCAGACAAAACAAATGTTATGTTGTTCCAAAACAAGGTCGGAAATAAAGCAGTACTGAACGTTGAACTTAATAATAAAAAAGTGCAAACTGTAATGGTCGCAAAGTTTTTGGGAATCAAAATTGACAGTGTTTTTAAATGGAAGGACCAACTGACTGACGTTGAAAAAAAAATTAGTTCTGCTTGCTATGTATTAAGAAGCTTACGTGATGAAGCAGATTTAAAGCACCTCAAATTGGTATACTACGCATTGGTTGAATCAACACTGCGCTATAGTATATTATTTTGGGGAAAGAGTTACAATTATAATATACATAAAGCTTTTGTTCTTCAAAAAAGGGCTATACGTACAATGGTTCGCATAAGACAACAAGAATCATGTAGGGAGCATTTCAAAAAACTTGAAATCTTGACCGTTCCTAGCTTGTATATATTAGTATTGTTGACGAATTTCGCTAAGCATGTAATCGAGTACGAATCTGAAGATGAACGGAAGATTAGAGAAAAGACAAGAAGGAAAAACTTTAAAAATAAATTAATACCCAGGTTAGATATAGTTAAACAAAGTACATATTATCAGTCAATACTAATATTTAATAGATTACCAAATGAGTTGAAGATTTTATTATATAAGAGTAGTTTTACATCGAAGTTGAAGTTGTTTTTATTGGAAAAATGTTACTATACAGTAGATGAATTTATTAATGATAATAATCATAAATGAGTTAATGAAATGTGTTTAATTAATTTTATTTTCTATACTATTATTATTTTAAATTATTTGGACATTAATACATTTTCAATCAGGTTGACATTATGATTACTTATTTCAATTGACATTTACATTTATCATGCGTGACATTTATTTCAATAATTGTATTTAAATCTGACATAATTTTATATTTGTACTTTTTCTTTTTATAATGTGTAAACTTAGTTTAAGAAATTGCTGTTTTTAAATATTCAACAAAATGTACATTGTTCAGAATAAATGAATTGAATTGAATTGAAGTTGCTGTTTTCTTATCAAAATAGTACCAGAAACTGAATTTCATCGAAATCGGCCAGCAAATAAAAAATTTGGCCGCCATCTTGAATTTTTATATTTTTAACATTGCGTTGCTGTTTTCTTGTCAAAATAGGTACCAGAAACTAAGTTTCATCAAAATCGGCTTACAAACAAAAATGTTGGCCACCATCTTGGATTTCTTTCTATTTTTAACATTGCGTGTCTGTTTTCTTGTCAAAATAGAAACAGAAACTGAGTTTCATCGAAATCGGCCTGCAAACAAAAAAGTTGGCCGCCATCTTCGATTTTTTAATATTTTTAACACTGCGTTGCTGTTTTCTTGTCAAAATAGTACCAGAAACAAATCGGCTTACAAACAAAAAAGTTGGCCGCCATCTTGGATTTCTTTATATTTTTAACATTGCGTTGCTATTTTCTTGTCAAAATAGTACCATTAAGCCTAGCATGACCACCCAAAACGCGATATGTATCGAATGATAAAGCGACTTATCGACATTCAAACGTCAAAACCCATAGTCTTTTGACAGTTAAACCGGATAACTTATCATATCATATCCCATTTTGTTGGTCATGCTAGGGGGGCAGAAATCGAGTTTTATCGAAATCGGCCCACAAACTAAAAAGTTGACCGCCATCTTGGATTTTAATGTTTTTGACATTGCGTTGCTGTTTTCTTGTCAGAATAGTACCAAAAACCGAGTTTCATCTAAATCAGCCAACAAACAAAAAAGTCGGCCGCCATCTTGAATTTTTTAATATTTTTGACATTGCATTTGCATTATTAAATTATTTTATTAATTTAATATCGCAATACCAATGTACCTACCCGGGGTCGTTAAAGGTCCACCGTCACATTTTAAAGTGACAACCCTTACGTACTTACGTAAATACCTATACAGGCGTCGGCATCGCCCAACTTCAAGGGCGTCGTCCAACTGTATAGAAAGATTGCTTAAACTGTGATATTACTTTGCTTGCATTGCATTATTTGCACCATAATAATGCTGAGCTGCGATCCGCATAGCGATACCGATATTGTGCCCCAATGATGCAATGCAATGCTTGACAAGCCCGGTAAACATGAAGTATGAAGCCCCCAGTACAGGATGGCCGATCATGTTGGCCGACCATGATGGGCCATCGTGTACAGGGGCGGTTTGCGTTGCTCGCAGACGGCAATCACACGCAAACCGCCCCTGTACACGATGGCCCATCATGGTCGGCCAACATGATCGGACAGCCTGTATTGGGGGCTTAAAGCCCCCAAGTTTGTGGCACTAAAAAGAATTTAAATAAAACTTTTCTACTCGAATGTACCAATTGTATGGCATATTGAATCAAAGGCTTATTTCTCGGAAATTCGCTGTGTTATACTCGTTATCAGATTTTTTCCCGTGTTCGCTATGGTAGTAGTAAATATTGGCATGCTCAGTTTGGTGACAGGTGCCCTGGATCATGCTGTACTGGGTGTGGCGCTGCTGGAACGATGCCTAAATGTATGAACACAATCTAAACCTAGGATTTCTCTGGAATAGTTAATGCTGCGAGAGTGGTTTATTTTTTTCCCTTTATAGGAAGATAAAAGAATGCGCAAATGCTATTTAATACATCAATTAAAGGCGTTAGAGCAAAAAAAATTTTTTTTGAGGTTATAATTTTTCGATGCCTATAAAATCATTATTCCATGATGAAATGTAGAAATTCAATTTTTTCCGTACCCTATGATGAAGGAACTAAATATACAGGCACACTGTTTTCAGTAAAAAAATCGAATTGCTGAGATTCGGCCGTGGCGCTGCTGGGACGACGTCGTCCCAGCAGCGCCCCAAGTGACCTACGATTACTCCTGAATCTGTCGACATTTACAGGTGGACATTAGCTTATGTGAAATGGAAAAAAAAGGAAAAAATATGTGTCTTATTAGATTTATTATAGCTTTTGTAATTAATGAGAAATAGCGGGGCGCTGCCAGGACGACGTCGTTCCAGCAGCGCCACAGAAATCCCCGTATATCCTCGGAACCAGTGGGGGGAAAAAATCAATCGTATTTTTTCCCGACTGGTAAAAAATTGGCCTGCATGGTGTATTTTTTTCAAGCAAATCGGAGACCGTGGCGCTGCTGGAACGATGGACACAAGTACTTAATATTGACAACGCGCACCACGCTTTTTAATTTCAGTTACTGAATAGACGGTTATTTTGTACTTTTAGTCTGTTCCTATAAAAGTGTGTTTTTATAGTTTTTTTAAACTACATATTTATTATTTGTAGGTACGGTTGTTGGTTATACCTACTACTACTATACTGAATAAAGAACTACCTAGTTGTTAATGACAAGAGATATGTACTTATATAAAATAAATGATATTATTATTTATCTTTCTTTTCCAGCGATAAACTTTTCTGATGTCAGTGTTGTTTGTGGTGGGGATCCAATGTAGGTACTTAGTTTATGTAGGTATTAAAGTTATTACTGATAAGGCGTTTATGGTTCAGTGCAGTAGATCAACGTAAAATAGAATTTATTTTAATGTTTTTAACCGACTTCAAAAAAAGGAGGAGGTTCTCAGTTCGATTGAATTTTTGTTAATTTACTCCTATTTAATTGTTGTAGATATCTTAAAACTGACTGACTGACTGTTGTCGTAAAACTGCTCATTAAAGGCCTCTAAACCCGCCGGGCCGGTTTTGCGACGATTATGTATGAAAACAAGCCCGGAAATATTGATTCCCTGTTTCGATTATGTGGCGGGTGCTATTATGTTGACAACAGGGTCGAACGAAACACCGAACCACTGAAAACTATTATCGTGTTATTTTCACTGGGCTACGACGGGCATAATGTACCTACCTACCTATTCTGACAAAACCGTGTTTCTTTGGCGGAATTTCTGTGTAGAACGGAAGAAACCATTAAACAAAACAAAAAATAATAAAAAATTGTGAACATAGAAGGTAACGAGACTTTACGAGACTAACGAGTAACGTGTAGGTACTTAGGTACTTGATACTTGATAGAGATAGCCCAGTTGTTACTAAACTAATTTTTTTATCGGCAAAAATAACAATGAATAAAATAACAAATAAAATGACCACTCCTAACTAGGTACCTATGTTTGATTTGAGGGTAATTTTTGATGTTTTTATTTATCTTTATAACGATCGGTCGCTGTAAATGGGTAGTACAATCACAAACAAAACTCGTTCCTAAACTTTTTTTTCATTCAATAAAAGTTCTAATCACCAGGTTTTTAAATCGAATTTTAGCCCAATCTTAATCCTACTCATATTATAAATGCGAAAGTTATACTTTAGATGTTTATTACTTTTTCACGCAAAAACTACAAAGTAAAGGGATTTGGTTGAAATTTGGCACACTGATAGTAGGTAACCTGGATTAACACATAGGATAATTTTTATGGCGATCATCCCACGGGAACGGGAACCACGCGGGTGAAACCGCGTGCAGCCGCTAGTATAATATAGGTACAATGCGAAATATGCAAAATATCTGGGGGGCAAGTCTGCTAACTTTAAGTAATAATCGTGTGTTCAATTTTATTGTTGGATTTGTTGGTAGTGCTTTTTTATACACTTTACAAGAATTATAATAAATAAATAATAAAATGAATCTTTATTTCTTCTCTCACATATACAATACACAAAAACATAGCCAAATTAGTCAAAACCAACAAAAAAAAAGATTAGTCTATGTGAGAGACTGGCCTCTGCACTAGGAGACCTGTGTGACAGATAACCAGTCTCTCCTCATCCGGACCAGTAGGTCTAGCACAACTTAGCGCGACTCTTTGTCGCGCTCCTTTCAACCAATCAGCACTTCGCCTTAAGTCGCGCGCGCTATCTACGAGCGATCTGATTGGTTGAAAGTGCCCGCGACTCTTTGTCACTCGAGTCGCGCTCAAGTTGTGCTAGCCCTACAGGTGGAGACAGGTAAG
Source organism: Crambus lathoniellus (assembly GCA_949710035.1). Lineage (NCBI taxonomy): Eukaryota > Metazoa > Arthropoda > Insecta > Lepidoptera > Crambidae > Crambus > Crambus lathoniellus. Next base: position 27,521,601 of record OX453309.1, on the reverse strand, counting down.
TAGGTTTTTTTATCCTTATGCATATATTTTTTAATTTAATTTAAGTACCTACTTGATTAAAAGAAGAATAAGATTACAAAAGTATTCAACTACCTAGTAAGTTTACAAAGGTAACAAATTGACTATAAGGTGTTTATGTTAAATGCGTGTTGTGTGTGTGTGTGTGTGTATGTTTGTTTGCATGCGTGTGTGAGTGTGTGTGTGCATGTGTGCATTTATTTGGTTGAGTAAGTGTATCAGTAGGTTTCCCATCATATCGATCTATAATATTAAGCGTTTGTGTTAGATGTCATTATGAGGTAACAGTTAATAATTTTTCGGTTTGGTCGTAGTCAAGTGATTTTAGCCATGTAGTAGTAATTTTTTTACATTGGTATTTTGTAAGCGGATAAGTATTATTTATTTCATTTACTTTATTGTATAAATAACTTCCTAGGCTAATAAAAAATTTGTTCGAGTAGGCTGTAGCCCATTGAATATTTGGACGGCAGACTTTATGCTTTATTCTTTTATTGGCATTGAGCGTCGGATCGAACTTGTTTAAGGAGTGTTGTTTAAGAACAGTGTTGAGAACGAATAATTGTCGCACCGATAACACATCACTTAAGGCGTAAAGATCTTTTGTAGGGAACAAAAAGGGTAGACCGTGGCTCACTTTTAATACTGCGCGCTGGGCTCTTTCCAATTTTAACATTGTTGTTTTACTTGTACCGCCCCAGATCGTGATGCAATAACTTAAGATCGACTGGCATAGGGCTTGATACACCATTTTTTTAAGTTTCATCAGCTATACGTTGCAAATTTTTAAAGATGAAAATGAGTTTCCGGGTTCTAGAGGAAAGAAGATCAAGGTGTTGGTTAAAGCTAAGGGTATTATCTATCACCACTCCTAAATACGTAATGTTAACAGTAAGTAATATTCTCCTACAAGGGCATTGTTCGTCAAGAGAACAGGAGTGAGCTGTTAGAGAGAAATTTTCGTGAATGGATAGAGGGACATTTTTTATGGAGAAGGGGATAAAAAAAATTATGACAGTATGATGTGATGTGATTAAAGTGTGTGGTACTGTGGTGTGATGTGACCATCAGTTTTATTGTGAAAAAAATACCAACACATTTCTAGTACCTAACTAGGTATAGTGTGTAAAAAAGCAATACAATCGAAATACCGATTGAGACACGAAACACGATTATGACTTACCTAACGTTAAAAGACTTGGCCCCGTCTTGGATACCTAAGTAGGTAGGTAGTGTAGGTACCATTAATAAAATGGTCGAATAAACGTTGGGATACTGGGATTTGCAACCCCAAATTCACAAACTGTATTGATCACAAGTATCACAACACAATCGATAAGTCCAGTGCACAGTATTGCTGCATTGGTGGCCAGCTGCACCGAACATAAATGGGCGCCGCGCCCCGTGCGTGGGGGCCCGTGTGAGGGGAGACAGCGATATTCCGTCATTGCTCTCCCGCAGAGAAAGTAAATTATTGAAAATTAAGCGCAGGTAAGTTCTTGATCTCGATTTCAGTACATCCACCCATGCACACATTGATGAAGAAAATTTTAAAGGTAAGATGTAAGATACATCTTTAGTGTACCTACTACGAGGGGCACACTGAAAGTTTTGCGTAACTAACATTCGAAATTCAAACATTTATGAGCGGCCAGGAGCGCAGAACTTTCGGTGTACCCTATGTATGGTGAAATAGTCCCGACCTACGTGACTGATCACTCGTCCGGCTTCGCTGGCGTCCCCCCTATAAATAAGTGCCTTATGTATTAAGGCGCCGATTCCCCAAAATAGGGTTTTTTAGATTATGGATTACTCGCAAATCATAAGTACTTAAAACTTGGTAAAAATATATGTAATTTTACATTTATTTATCTAGTGCTTCCGGCCGTTTTTTTTCGATTGGTGTTATTTTACTGTTTCAAATAAAATCCCAAACATCCGTCTAATAATAATTCAAATATCATATTACTTGCAGTATACTTGGTTTTAGTTAATGAAAAATATATAAAAATAATTGTCTTTGATTAGCCGAGGGATTCCGGCCGTCACAAATTTAATTTTGTTATTATTTAAATTTTAATTGAATTTTAAGTGATTTTCGATTCGCGGGGCGCTCGCGAGTTCACAGTTCACTGCCGGCTGCCGCTGCGTACGCGTGAAGTGTATCGCGCGCGGCCGAGCAAGCGATAGTGTGCCTATTTCGGTCGGGATTCCTCGCCTTAACTTTTACTGGTTATTTGATTATTACTTATGTTAACATTGATAGTGGAGGCCTATTATGCCCAGCAGGTGGGCGTCGTATGGCCGATGATGATGATTTACTTGATTTATATTATACGATTGGTTTCCATGGTCGAGTGGTGTACCTACGCACCGGTTTTTAATGTTCCGCTATCTCTGTGGCCACGGGTTCGATTCCCGGTCGGGTAAGAGTAGAACTATTTTTTCCATATTTTCTCGTGGCTGGATGTTGTAATGGTCTAATGGTAGGCATAGATTAATAACTCTTCGCTTCGCTTACATTAGATCGATAGTCTTCATACTAAAGCTTCGTCAAAAGTGAAGCAAAAAATCAGATTTATGTGTGTGCGAGCATTACGTGCCTACGTGCGCCGACCAGCCCCGACACGCACACAAACAAAACTTTGATGTTAACAAAACGGGACGTTCGTGTAAAGTCGGGGCCGACTGAGCCAAATTGGCTCAGTTTGAATTGCTTCATTTTCTTAGGCCTACTCGGTTTCTAGGCGTTATTATTCTAAGATGGTAGGTACTTCAACTCCGCCTTCGTTTTCAATTACCATACATAACTCAATCATTATAGGTAACATAATTTCTGTGATGTGATGGTGTTCATTAGGTACCTAACTTTTAACTATTGTTTTTGAACACATGTTTCTGTGATCATGTGAAGCCAGTCGCTTGTCCCGTGGACCACACTAGGATGGGGCTGACCGGTGGCCACAGGTCGCATGAGATGAGGGTAACACGAGTGACGTAGAGCCCTTAATTCAGTCTTTACCCAAACGTGGAATTGACAAATCTACATAACTTCACAAAATGTGTAATTTTATGGAGTACTTAGATCTTTCTCTGATAAGCTAGTAAATATTTGCAACTGACATGTTTCTTTGGCTTTCTCTATGAAAATGGTAAGTATTATACCTACCCCAAAGAAATGACTTGTTTTAATTGTGAAAACCATTGATATTTGGTATTGTCTCCTACGTTAATATGCCGAGGGGCCCGAGGGTACCTAATTAAACTTTACTGCATTTATTTAAAAAAAGGTAGGTATTATTCAATGACCAGTTTCGCCTGTCATTAAAATGTAAGTAGGTAAGTATTTATCACCAATGTATCTAACTAAGTAAATAAAGCGAGTGACCTCGAACTTCATTTGCGACTTTCATTCGTAGTTTTAACTTGAAGACACGCCTCCTCGAGTCGTCACAAATATCTGACGACGAGTCGCACAACAAACAGCTTGATATAGTATCAGTAGACTAGTGAGTAGTAGCGACCCGCCTGCCAAGCCAACCGCACGCACCATGAGCAAGGATAACCTCACTGCTTTGCTCTACAAACCGAAAGATTTAAAGCTGGTAAGAGCAATTTTGTTGACTTTTCTTGACACAGCTGCCTAATCGTGGCGAGGTCAACGTGACACAACGTAGTTTTTAACGCGATCATTCGGTGACCGATCGCCGCCGGGTCAATAATAATAAATGCTCTTAATGCATTGAGTGAGTAGGTAAAATTAAGCTCTTAATGTAATTAAGTACTCAATATTCACCGGCTAAGATAACTATTTGCTAATTTACAGAATTGTTCTGATTTTCTTTTGAAAATTGTACAATATTCGTGACTTTGTTTTGTTTGTGTACACTCACTAACAACGTTGTTAACATAAAAACCATTAAGTAACAGAGGAAAAAATATTATCTCGTACGTCCTAGGTAGGTATCATAAAAAAATCGTGATGAGTTTCAAGTAACACTAAGGTTTTAAGTATTATAATACTCGTTTAATACCAACTTGCAAAGGGCATTGCATTAAATAATCTGGTAGTAGGTAGGTACCAGGGGCGTATTTTGATATGTAGCGCCCTGGGCCAGTTACGTGGGCCGCCCCATACATTCAAGAAAAAAAAACTTTAATAACTAAAAAAAACACTCAATAGAATGAACATCGCACGCGCTCTAAGATGAAACAAAAAATAAAAAAAACAACTTATCATTGAAGTTGATTTTTTTTGTTTACTTACTTATACTTAATATGAGTTTTAGGTGTTGTTGACAATAAGGTAGGTATTTGAACTTCTTCTGACAAATGAGAAATAAAATTAAAGTAAAAAACAACAAGCGGGCACACAAAGCTGAGCGGGGCGGCCCGAGCCGCCCTGGTAAACTTTTTGAATTTAATCAGACAAATGAGAAATAAACTATAGGTAAAGATCATAACAGGCGAGCACACAAAGCTGAGCGGAGCGGCCTGAGGCGCCCTGGTAAACTTTTTTGAATTTAATCCGACAAATGAGAAATAAAATAAAAATAAAGATCATAATAGGCGGGCACCCAAAGCTGAGCGGGGCGGCCCGAGCCACCCTGGTAAACTTTTTGAATTTCATCAGACAAATGGGAAATAAAATTTAAGTAAAGATTATAACAGGTGGGCACGCAAAGCTAAGCGGGGCGGCCCGAGCCACCATAGTAAACTCTTTGAATTTTATTGGACAACTGAGAATAAGTTATAATTATAGATCATAGCAAGCGCGCACCCAACCGCCCTGGTAAACTTTTTGAATTTTGTCCGACAAATGAGAAATAAAATAAAAATAAAGATCATAATAGGCGGGCACCCAAAGCTGAGCGGGGCGGCCCGAGCCACCCTGGTAAACTTCTTGAATTTCATCAGACAAATGGGAAATAGAAAAGTAAAGATTATAACAGGTGGGCACGCAAAGCTAAGCGGGGCGGCCCGAGCCACCATAGTAAACTCTTTGAATTTTATTAGACAACTGGGAATAAGTTATATTTAAAGATCATAACAAGCGCGCACCCAACCGCCCTGGTAAACTTTTTGAATTTCTTCAGACAAATAAGAAATAAAATATAGTTAAAGATCATAACAGGTGGCATCTAATGCTGAGTGGGGAGGCTCGAGCCGCACTGGTTATCTTTTTGAATTTCATCAGACAAATTAGAAATAAAATATAGGTAAAGATCATAACAGTCGGCACCAAAAAACTTTTTGAATTTAATCAGACAAATGAGAAATATTATAAAGGTAAAGATCATAACAGGCGGGAACCCAAAGCTGAGGAGGTGGCCCGAGCCACTCTTGTAAGCTTTTTAAATTTCATCAGACAAATTAAAAATAAAATATAGGTAAAGATCATAACAGACAAACAATCCAATTAGGTAAGTCCAACTTCGAGAAAGAGATCTCTCGTCGAATCCAGCTCGGATGGGCAGCGTTTGGGAAGCTCCGGCATGCATATTCGCTGGGCTTGACAATGTCAAATGACGCCCATGTCCATATCTATATTTTTTGCCGGTAGCACAGAATAATGTAAAGGTACAGAAGGCTCACTTCCGAAACAGTTACTATAAATTATCAATCTTCTTCCACGCGAAAATCAGGTCTAAAACGCCTACCCGTTCATTACAAGCGAAAATGAACCGTAGCTATACGTAATAGTTCTATTACTCGGCATACGCTTATCCCAAATTGGTTTTGGGTACCGCAATGTAACGTCGAAATTCTGTGTTCAAATTAATGTTTTAAGTTACTAAAAAGAATAACCACCGTGTCAATACTATACAATGCTAGATGATCAGCGCATATAATTTTTTAATATAGAAAGTGGATATTTTGTAATTTAGTATTTTAAAAGTGCTACTCGAACGTAATATAAGTTAATGAAATTTTTAATTATAAGTTAATTTAAAATTATGTCATTTTTAAAAGAAATATAAAATTATGAAATTTTAAATCCGGTCTCTTTCTGTCTTTGTTAAAAGAACCGAAGGCCGCACAATAAAGTTTTAATATTACCAATTTTCAATGGGCCAACACCTGTGTTTTGGCGAGAAAATGGACTAATTTCTTATATGTTGTGTACCTACTACGTCGTGTCGGGTGCACAGCTGAGAGCGCACGTGACACCCGCCTGATATTCTATCCTTCGAAGGCGCCCACGCGTAGGTGAATAAGTCAACTGAATTGCGGAGTGAGCCACGCCTTCGGTAGCCTCCCTGGTAAACTTTTTGAATTTCATCAGACAAATGAGAAATAAAAAATAAAGGTAAATATCATAAGCAGGTGGGCACCCAGAGCTGAGCGGGGCGGCCGGAGCCGCCCGCCCTGGTAAACTTTTTTTAATTTCATCAGACAAATGAAAAACAAAATAAAGGTGTAGATCATAATAGGCGGTCACCAGAAGCTAAGCGGGGCGGCCTGAGCCGCCTTGGCAAACTTTTTGAATTTCATCTGTCAAATGAGAAAAAAAATTAAGGTAAAGATATAACAGGCGGGCAACCGGAGCTGAGCGGGGCGGCCCGGGCCGCCCGCCCTGGAAAACTTTTTTAATTTCATCAGACAAATGAAAAATAAAATAAAGGTAAAGATCATAACAGGCGGGCACCAGAAGCTGGGTGGGGCGACCCGAGCCGCATTGGTAAACTTTTTGAATTTTATCAGACAGATTAGAAATAAAATATAGGTAAAGATCATAACAAGCGCACCCAAAGCTGAGTGGGGCGGCCCAAACCGCCCTGGTAAACTTATTGAATTTCATTAGAGAAATTAACGAGAAATAAGTAAAATTTAAGTAAAGATCAAAACAGGTGGCCGTGCAGAGCTGAGCGGGGCGGCACGAGCCGCACTGGTAAACTTTTTGAATTTCATCAGACAAATAAGAAATAAAATATAGGTAAAAATCATAATAATGATTATGACTGGATTTTTGTGTTTAAGATGTGGTTGACAATAATTTATTAGTACTTAAGCTTTTTGATTTTCTTCCGACATCCGAAGACAAGTGGACGCGCTAAGCTGAGCGGGGCGGCTTGCGCCGCCCCTAGCAGCTTGCCGCCCTGGGCCATGGCCCCCTTGGCCCTTAGGTAAATACGCCCCTGGTAGGTACCTGTATTTATAAACGTTTCTGTGATTGTAGAAATATGTTATCTTTTACAAATATCTTTACTTTATAAACATTCCTTTAACTTGCACGATAATGTTATTTAACAGAGTTAACCAAAAGGTTAAAATGAAATGATAAGAAGTAATGAACTGATAAACAAATAATCAACATAATTTTATGCCACTATTTACGTTGCTATCTTGAACTTCTTAGGTTTTTCAACACTTTTTTGTAAAGAAAGTACGGTCGCCAGCACGTCTCAGGGTACTACAAAATGTCAAAATTTATTAATTAAAACTGAACTCTATCTGTTGGACATAAAGTTAAATTTTATTTAAGTAAAGAAATTTGACAGTTTGTAGTAACCTAACGTGCTGGCGACTGTACCTTTTATTCTTCCATAAAGGTGAAATTCTTAGGTATGTTAGTTATGTAGATCAAGTTTTGTAGGTTTATAAATACTTTTTTTCTGTAAATAATATGTTTGGATGACGAAATGTATGGTTGCAATAATAGGTAAGTACTTTATGTTTACCAAATAAACAAAAACCTTTGGCAAAACAAAGAATTAAACTCAATAACACGAAATCATGAAAGGTATACCTATATACCTAATCATAATAAAAGAATCCGTAAAAATAATTCTAAAGCTTATTTTGTCCGCAGGTGCAAACGCCGATTCCAGAAATAGCTGATGATGGTCAGTGTAATTTATATTTTATTTATCTAGATACTAATCCAGTCTTTTAATACTCAGCGACTTGTATCCATTTTTGTTAGAAGGAACCACATTATCACCTAGTTTTGGTAGATATCTAAACGTTGTTTACACTGTCTTCATCGCAGCTCCATCAGGTACCTTAACGACTAGATTCTATCGTGGTGGTGGTGGTGGATAAAGAGACATCGCAGAGATAGATCGCGATCTAGGATAATGATGTATCATTATACAACTTTAAGTGCGCTTTCAAAAAAAAGTCTGATACATGTTTATTTATTAAATGTTTATTTTGCAAAAAGACAGAGATTAGAAATCACGAATCAATCGGATCGCGATCCCGCCTGCCCCTCCTCTGTGGGTTTCAACCTTCAACCAGTTGCGATACTCGCCATACTTATTCAGGTTCTAATCCTTGTTCCGCAGAGGTTCTCCTGCGCATGGACTGCGTTGGCATCTGCGGCTCGGACGTGCACTACTGGCAGAATGGCTCCTGCGGCCCGTTCCTGCTCAAGGAGCCCATGATCATGGGGCACGAAGCCAGCGGGGTGGTCGCTAAGGTAACCAGGGGGCTAATGCCCTAACTCTACATATATCGCGATCGCTTTCAGTTTGACGTCCATCGCTTGTTGTTGAAGGCAGTTGAAAATATATATTTGTATTACTGCAGCAATGGTTGTAAGTACCTACAACATCTTTCAAAGACAATCAAGAGGCAGGCAAATGAAAATCACATTAACTGTGTTTTAAATAATCTAACGGAAGAGACTGCACTACATACTTATAATGTAGGGCAGGCCGTACCGGTTTTGGCCACTTTAAGGATTTTTTCACTTTTAACCGCTTAGTGCTTAATGATCTTAAGTATTTTAGAGAAAATTTATAATGTAGAGTTATAGATAATTTATCGACCTTTAAGGGTACAATCTACAAAGTAAAAAAAAAACAATAGTTTTTTTTATTTAGAACAAATTCTGCGGAGGGGGCCAAATACACCGTTTGCATTGGTTTTGGCCACTTTCATAAAATTACTATATTTATAAGTTGAGTTTATGCTTAATTGATGTCTTATTAGAGTTCTGGACTAAAACACTACATGAAATAGTATTTCAATCACAGCTAGCTCCTTACTACAATTTTATAAGTATACCTTTATCACTTGATTAAAAGAAAATTAGCGGATTGAGGCTAGTGTAGGCTAGTGCCTACACTAGCCTCAATCCGCTAATTTTCTAGTACGTTAGCTAACAAAAGTGAGTTGTGAGTCTTTTAAAATAAATGAACTTTATGATAGGTTGGAAACTTTCTACTAATGCCAAAGTGGCCAAAGGTGACACAATGCTAAAATTTCTAGCCCCACTTTTGGCCACTTATTGTTTAGATATTATATTATTTTTATGCATTCACAATGCAATTTTGCAATTTTTTTTTTACTATCACATTTTTCCTATTCCTACACTTATTGTTTCTCAACTTTTTGTAAGAACAGTGAAAAAACAACACTTAATCCATCTAGAAGAAACATATTCCAATATGATATTTCATTTTTTTGATTTTATATTCTAATTCTGGTTTTTGTCACACTGCTTCAAGATAATTTATATTTTTAAGTACACCTTGTAAATTTTTAATAAATAAATAAATAATAATATAAAATATTAAATAACCATAAAATAATTTTATTGTAGAAAAAAAATGATTTTACAAAACCTTTACCCTTAACATTTTGATTAAGAATTTTACAAAATGTTAACTTTGAAACATAACACGTGTTTATTTCTAAAATATCGTACTACATAAAAAAAGCTAAGTGCTGTAATTATTAACTAACAGTCCAATCTTTTATTCGCCATTAATAAAAATATAAGCAATAATTATTTAATTCCTATTTATATAACTTTAAAGTGAAAAGTGACCAAAACCGGTACAGTGGCCAAAACCGGTACGCCTGCCCTACATGCAAAATTATTGTACTTAATTATTTTAAAAATAATGTTTATTTTTTTTATCTAAAGGGGCACGATTCTTTTATGGTAAAATTCTTCAATCTGTCTTTGAAAATTAAAATATTTATTCTTTACTGAATTAAAAAAAAAAATCTCCTTTATTACATTTAAAATACATACAAAATTATATTTCTAAACATTAAATTTTTACAATGTATAACACTAAAAAATATAACATTTAAAAATACAAAAATGCAGTTCCCCAACGGTAACAAGACCTGGGTCCCGCCCGGCTACCGATGGTTAAGGATCCAGAGACAAGAACCTTCTCACTAAACGGGCCGTGTCCGTTATTATTATTATTCCCTTTATTACATTTAAAATACTTACAAAATTATATTTCTAAACATCCTCTTATTATTATTATTATTATTTATTTATTCCAGACAACAAAGATCCATTATTGTTAGTAGCGGCTATTTAGAAAAGCAAATATTTTCCGTGATCATGAATAAGTAATAAATATTTTAGTTTTCCATACAGGTACAGTCGCAAACAACAGTGTTTGTATTATTATATTATGTATTACTTCAAAGAATTTTATGGTTTTAATGCGAGCTACTGCTGACGTCAACTGAATTATTTGAGCAAATCAAACAGATATGGTAGGGAGGATTAGTATTTTCCATTGCATATTATGAGCACAAAATTATCTAGTAAGTACTTAATATACTTAAAGATAACGAATGAAGTACCCAATAAAGTGTTTAAAAATCTCGGTTTAATAATTCTCATGCTGATAGGACGCGTTGTACAGTAGTTACTAGATACTTTACATATTTTAATTTATCGTTCAAGGTGAATGTCACGCCATTACCATCCATTACATTCGCTATGCAACTGGGGTGCGTAATGAATGATATAATTTCATTTGGTATAATTTCATTTCAATAACGTTCATATGACATAATAAACGTTTGTCATAACAACACTTCAACTAATTTCATTTTACATAATGTTTATTTCATATAATCATTATTTTATATAATATCATTTAACATAACGCTCATTTTATATAAAAATATTTTATGTAAAACTCATTTGCTATACCGGTCATTTGAAATAATTTTATTTCATATAATCATCATATGTAATAATTTCATTTGATATAATTTTGTTTTATATAATCATCAATTTAGTCAATTAAATGTATAGTGTAGGCAAAGGAGCAGGGGGCACGGGAGGTACAGTTCTCTCGAAAGGGGGGCTCGGGGGGCGAAGCCCCCCGCCATAAAAAGCCACAACCGTGACAAAACAATTTATAATAGGTTAGGTTAGTTTAGAACTGTGACCAAAACAAAGCGCGAGCCGAGCAAGCGAAGCGAGCGTGCCGCGGCAGCGGCCGGCGAAGCGACAGAAATAGTTATTCCTTGATTATACTAAATGAACGTTATATGAAATGATGTTATGTTATATAACCATTATGTGTTTTAAATATTATACAATGTAAGTGTTATAGTAAATGTTTATTATATGAAACGTTGTATATATCAATTGTTCATTATACGGTTTAAAATTATATATTTTGAATTTATATCATTCGTTGATTATACAAAATGAACGTTATATGAAATGATTTTATGTAATGTGTTGTTATATTTTTGAGTATTATACGAAACTAGCGGCCGCCCGCGGTTTCACCCGCGTGGTTCCCGTTCCCGTGGGAATATCGGGATAAAAAGTACATATAAACCTTCCTCTTGAATCACTCTATCTATTAAAAAAAAACGCATCAAAATCCGTTGCGTAGTTTCAAAGATTTAAGCATACAAAGGGACATAGGGAAAGAGAAAGCGACTTTGTTTTATACTATGTAGTGATGTTGTTATATCATATATTACACACCCATGCAACTGATGTGTTTCTTATTAGAACTAAATGTTCTTACTAATAGATATAGCTATTTATTTCGTGATATCAGCAGCTGTACTCTGACAGTCAGTTGTTTATTAAAAGCTAAATCAGCGTTTCCAACCATTCTGCTTATCAGCTTATTTATCTAGTGGTAAGCAGATTGTAGTTCGTGTCAAACCTATTCATTATTTCAACAAACTCGTGGCTTCTGTTGTATATGTAACACTTTTTGTTATCAAAAACTTACTCTTAAACTTTAAGAGAATTTGGTATCGCTTAATTCGACTATTCAGTCAATTTTTTCCGAAGGGCTTTAGAATATTGTGACATTTGTGACCATGTCAATATAAGGTCGGGTTCCTACCTATATTTACATCGAAACCAGCTTTACAAGATGATCAAGCTGACAGCCTTGAACAATTATAAATATTTAAAACTTGTCAATGTCTTGATAACCCTAAAATAGAACTGTGTGTTAGTTCAGGTTGGAGACAGTTTATAAAAAGGTCAGTTTAAAAATATCGAACATTGGCGAACATGTAAGTATAGATGTATCGATGTAGGTACCTATACCTACTTAGATATATGAAGATAGAAGGACGCATGAGATAGGCATCATATCAAGTGTAAAAAAAATAAGCCTACCACAGCAGAAAAAAAGTGTGATTTACTACGGAAATAAGTCTGGGGAAAAATCAATTTTACCAAGCCTTCTTCCTGTTGCAGCTGGGTGCCAAAGTGAAGAACCTCAAAGTGGGTGACCGCGTAGCCATCGAGCCAGGAGTGCCGTGCCGCTACTGCGAGTTCTGCAAGACCGGCCGCTACCACCTCTGCCCCGACATCATCTTCTGCGCCACGCCGCCCTGCCACGGCAACCTGGTGCGCTACTACAAACATGCGGCCGACTTCTGTTACAAGTGAGGACTTTTGATTATCAAATAAACTCTCTAGTAACTAGCATAAGAATTAGTTCTGCAAGTTCGGCCGTTACCTCCCCTGCTCCGACATCATCTGCGCCACGCCGGCCGCCCTGCCACTGCAACCTGACGCGGTAGGTACTACAAACATGCAGCCGACTTCTTACAAGTGAAGATCACTTCTTGTGGAAATAAATTTAACTCTCTTTTTGCTCATGAACACACAACAGATATTCAATAAATCAAAGACTGGAATACTCGACGCTGGTCATGTTTACCTGGTTATCCACTGACCAAGAAATATTAAGAAGCTTGCAACATTACCGTTTAGTACCTATGTGCTCTGTATCATGCATAGTTAGAGACATCCCCTGATCTGTGAGACTAACTGACTAGACTTAGAAACTGGATTGACTTTTAACTGCACATAAGTAGGTAGGTACTTACTATGCATAATTGCTTTTGTTTCGAACGCCGCCACTTCTTTTAAAGATCTGCAATCGTTAACAAAATCATTATATGTTCAGATTACCCGACCACGTATCGATGGAAGAGGGCGCGTTGCTGGAGCCGCTGTCAGTGGCCGTGCACGCGTGCCGGCGCGGCGGCGTGACGGCCGGCGACGCCGTGCTCGTGCTGGGCGCCGGGCCCATCGGCCTGCTCATCATGCTCACCGCGCGCGCAATGGGCGCTAACAGGATACTGATCACAGGTAACCGACACACACACAGTCTATGATTTTTTTTAAATTGGTTTTACAGCTGACTGTGCAAACTGTACGGGCACCCCACGCACGGATGTGGCCACATTTCACGTGTGTCTCCGTAGCCCGTACGTAACCACCGGACAGAGGCCTTTAATTTGTAACTTTCATATTATTTGTTCATTCGTTTATCTTAACATTGTTCAGCCATGTTGACTATCCCTGAGTCATATAAAAAAAAATATAATATTATAATTAAAGAAATTGCTCAGTATACAATTCGCTATTATTCAGATGTCCTCGAGTCTCGCTTGGAGTTCGCAAAAAAGCTCGGTGCTGACGAGACGCTGCTAGTGTCCCGAGACGACAACGAGGCGACGTTGGTGGCGCGCGTGCACGAGCTGCTGGGCTGCCACCCTGACGTGTCGTTCGACGCCAGCGGTGCAAATGCCACCGTTCGCCTCTGTATGCTGGTCAGTACAATATACTATGTTATTTTACCACACACTGGTTGGGTTGATAGAGCGATTCAAGAATGATGCAAGCTCATTTTTTTTTAATAATTAATAAATAAGCTCAATTCCCATCGGGCGGGACTAAGAAAAACGCTCATCGTCTACATAAGTATAATAATTGTTTGGATGTTTGAGCTAACCTTTGGAACCGATTTTAAAATTCTATCACCCGTAGAAAGCTACCTACATTATTCTTCAGAGACAAAGGCTATAAACATAAATCGAAAGGGTACCACGCGGGCAAAACGGCGGGGAGCAACTACCTATTCTTAGTTATTTATTTATTATTATTAATTATTATTTGATTTTAAAAAATGAAATTAATTGATACTATTTTTTGTTAATTTTATTAATTTGTATTCAAGCACAATGGAAATTGTTAAAGAATAAAGAATCTAATCTAATTTAATTAAATCAAAAATCAAAATCATTTATTCATTTTAGGCTGATACAGCTAGTGAACGTCAATGAAGCTACGCTATCGGTTCGCACATCCTACGGCGGGAGGCTTTGTAACGAGAAGAACCGGCAAGAAACTCGTCAAGGGCTATTTTTTTCTCCCTGTCATATTTCATACATAGTCGTCAAATTGAAAAGTTACTTTAATATAATAATTAAAGCTATAAAAATGTTGTGCAGGCGACCAAATCCGGCGGTGTCGCGGTGCTGGTGGGCATGGGCGGGCCGGAGCAGACGGTGCCGCTGGGCGCGGCGCTGGCGCGGGAGGTCGACATCCGCGGCATCTTCCGATACGTCAACGAGTCAGTAACCTCTTGCTAACCCACTCTTTTCCTTCTATGTTCTGTTAAATCGCTCCGTTTTTTTTCACTTAGCCTTCATCACACCTGATGTTAAGTAGTGATAAGGCTGATGGTGGAAGCGTACTACTCCCGGAATCCTCAATCACTGAGGAACTGGCTATCTTATCTCTCACTGCCGGAACACATTATTGCCAAAAACATCATTGTTATGGCGTCAGACTTAGATAAGATGGTGGTAGCTAGCCAGGCGGACTAAGAACAAGTCCTACCACCAACCAAACCGAATACAATATGTACCTCCACTGGGAATCGAACCCGGGACCTCTTGGTCTGAAATCGGTGGTGTGAACCACTAGACCACAGAGGCGGTTAAAAGGTAAAGGTTAAGAGTATAGAAAAATTACAAATGAAAATGAAAATGACAATTGAATTGAAAATTTAATCAAATCAAAAATCAAATCAGACTTTTTCTAATACTTCATTACTTATCAATTTTTCAAAAATATAAATTGCATTGTGAATGCAAACAGAAAAAAATCGTCAAAATCACATAAGTATTTATAAAACTACCTATTTCCCCATTTGATTTTGAATCCTACTTCATAAACAGTAAAGCTCAAATTCAATCGGAGAATCTTGACACTGACAGTTTTGTAAAGCCTTACCTTCTGTAAACCGTAAAGTTGGGTTTTACACGTTGACCTTAAAGACCTATCGTCAATAAGATGATGATTAAAACTTTTTCATTCCCACAGATACCCCATAGCACTGAACATGGTGGCAAGCGGGCATATCAACGTGAAACCCTTAGTAACCCACCACTTCGACATGGAACAGACGTTAGAAGCATACAACACCATGCTGAAGGGGCAGGGCATCAAGGTTATGATCCACGTCCAGCCCAGGGACGCCAACAACTCCGTCAAGTTTCAAAATGTTTAATAAACTTAACAAAAAGTACTCTCGAAAGGAGCGAATGGCGTGAACTCGCTGACGCAGTTTATATAATATGTAGTAGATACTTAGGTAGGTACATGAAGTTAGCCACAATGCGTAGTAGAGTACTCCGAAGATGTCCGTCTCTCCACTCCCATAGCGCGTATATCTGACGTGCACTCTACTTTTAAATTGGCATGGCGATGTTACACACCAAAAAGTTTGTTAAATTAAATCAAAACGCAATCGTAAATATTTTGTGAAATTACCTACTGGATCTTTTAAATAATGCCTTTGTGTTTTAAACCCATAAACCACATCGATCAAACGCAGAAAAAAAAGGGTGAAAAAAATTATTATTATTTTATAAACATTTTATAAAATCTGTGATTTTGCACTGCTTATCTATTTTAAATTCAAATTTTTCTATATTTTATGTGTTTAAAGAAACTTAAAAAAAAAAACAATACTTTCCCGTTTATTAATACTTTTCTTTTCAACTGTACCTCGCGTTGAAATTACCTGAGAACGATAAAATCTTTTAAAAGGTTATACCTTTTTATTTATATGAATTCAAGAAAGGATCCATTTATTTATTATAAGTAAGTACTTTTTTATATGAAATCAAGATGACTCTGATGGCTGGTAGAAAACTCACGAATATTATGTAAGAAATGTTAAGTAGGTTTACTGTTAAGTACAAAATGCTATATTGTTATCTGAATGTCGTACTCGGCCTCATAATTGTCTAACTTGAATATCTATCGCGATCGCTTTCAGTTTCATTCAAAGATGTACACATAAGTACCTACAACCATTGCTGCACTAATACAAATATTTATTTCAACTGCCTTCAACAACAAAGTGATGGATACCCAACTGCAAGCGATGGCGTGATGTTGAGTTAGAGAAATTATCCTCCTTATACCTACTGATTGTAACAAAACATTTTGTTAGGTAGAATGGTTGGGTAGGTACCTACTTACTTACACAATGTGTTAATAGTCCGTCTGATTTTATCTTAATAAATAAAAAGAATACCTATGACTATTGTAACTTGTAATGAACCGTAATGTCAAAGGCCTATATTTTTTATCGGTACAATAAATAGGTAGGTAGGTAGGGCAGAAGCCCCGGTTTTGGCCATTGTACCGGTTTTGGCAACTTTTTGCTAAACAAGTTTTCTAAACAATTTTTCGTAATTTTTGCTAAAGGCAATTAAAATAAGGTATTTTACGATAATAATAACAACCGTTAGAATTCCTAATGTCATACGATTTTTTTTCCATTTTCTGTTTTTAAAAATGTTTTGTATGAAAATTGTAAGAAATTTCCTTTTGATGAAATACATTATAAACCTTAGTTTTTTACAATTAAGTTGTTATTTTGCAATCGATTGGTTTCTAGCGCATTGGAATACCTATATTAGTTTAACCTTTGTTTGGTTTTGATTTTTCGCTATACTTACAAAAGTTTAACTATCAATAAGTGGCCAAAACCGGTATATTTGGCACATACCTCTCATACATTTTGTGTTATATTCAAAAATTATTTAACTTCTTTAAATTTGAAAAAAATATCTTTAAAGGTAAGTATACATAAATTATCTATCATTTCAGATATAATTTGTGTCTTAATACCTAAGACCATTTAGTACTTAGTGCTTAAAAGTCAAAAAATCCTTAAAGTGGCCACAAAGGGTACCTCTGCCCTACTTCATTTTACTTTTGCAACAAGAAAAGAATGTACCTAGATACCTACCTAATTATAATGATAAATTATTTTTATAATAAATTATATTTGACTAAACATCGCTGTTTTATTTACCGAAAGACCGAATTATTCTAATTTTATTTTAATATAGGTATGGGGGCGTCCATTAATTACGTGAGGCATTTAGGGGGGGGGGGGGAGGGGGTTGAGCCGAATCTCATCCTTTCTCATGTGGGGGAGAGGGGGGTCTCGGCAATTATCACGTAATTTTTTTGCCGCAAGAAACAGTGTAAAATTGGGTGAAAACGAGGTTCCAAGCTTATGCTTTCATTTCGGCGAGTGGGCAGTGGAATTGCACTATCTAATTCCACTATCTAATTCCACCTTCCTTATTTAATCGGACAATCAGACGCACAACTCAGCGCCACCAATTTTGATAAATAGGTATTCGCACGAAAGACACAGACTATGCTAGAGAATAGAACTCCTAGTCTGAGTTTTCCCGGAAGGTACAATCTGGGAGCCTTCAAGTGGCGAGAAACAGGTATCTTCTTAGTCTAAATAGGGTGGTCTAGGCAAGCGCCATTATCGTAGATCACATCATCGCTTACCATACCATGCATGCCATGTGCCATGGCGAGATAGCGGGCAAGCGCTTGCATATCGATAATTAAAAAAAAACTGTGTTAAAATAAGTAGGTAGGTACCTAAAACATCAGTCATTCATCATCATCACTTCATCAGTCTAACGATTTTTTTAATAAATCCAACACAATCAAGCCCATATTAAAGTATTTCCACTAAAAACATGAATTTTGGTAAATCTCACGTGAGGTTAGGGGGGAGGGGGCAGGCGAGCCAAATCTCACGAAATCTCACCAAGGGGGTTGAAAAATTGCGAAAATCGCCTCACGTAATTAAAAGACACCCCTATCTACCTATGTGCCTCTGTCTGTTGACCTGACCTAATTAAAAAAAATTGCTACCTACCGACTGACTGACTGACCGATAGCGACACAAACACAATACCTACAACCTGTGCTACAACTGAGCTGCCGCATGCTGTGTCATACTGTTGAAAACGAGCCGCTCCTCGTGTATAGCCTAATCAGGGTCAGTCTGCGCCAACCCTTACATTCTCTCACATCAAACTAATATTATTAATGTGAAAGTGTGTTTGTTTGTTTGTTTGTCCGTCTTTCACATCAAAACGAAGCAACGGATCGACGTGATTATTGGGATCGGGATAGTTTGGGAGCTGGAGAGTGACATAGGCTACTTTTTAACCGACTTCAAAAAAAAAAGGAGGAGGATCTCAAGTCTTCTGTATTTTTTTTTATTATCCCGGAAAAACATCACATTCCCGCAGGATAACGTCGTGTAGTCCAAACGGGCGAAGTCGCGGGCGGAAGGCTAGTCTTGTCATCACTACATAGTATAAAACAAAGTCGCTTTCTCTGTCCCTATGTCCCTTTGTATGCTTAAATCTTTGAAACTACGCAACGGATTTTGATGCGTTTTTTTTAATAGATAGAGTGATTCAAGAGGAAGGTTTATATGTACTTTTTATCCCGATATTCCGGGAACGGGAACGGGAACGGGAACCACGCGGGTGAAACCGCGGGCGGCCGCTAGTAAATATTAAATTATTCAGTAGCATCTCTAACTAATGATGAAACCTATTCCTTATCTCATTTCAACTTGAACTCGCTACAGATATTAATATCTACAAATAAAGATAGTTAAAAATAATGTTTTTTTATAATGTAATATTACGTTGTTTACCCAATTGTTTTATAACCACTATCATAAAGATTACAAAACTACAACTGGTCCAATTTTGGCTCATTCCACAGTACTAATTAAACATCCAAACGATATGCCGGAAAACTTTGCTGCAGTTCTTTACGGGCCTGAAGATCTTAGAGTCGTGAGTTATATATAAAACGATTAGAATGTAATTAATAGTTATAGACATTTATGATTTAACTAATAGTTAACTTATTACGTTTCAGGAAAAATGGCCGATGCCTGAAATTGATGACGATGGTGAATATTTTTTTATGAATCTCAAAACAGTGTCTCTCTCTCCCTCTCCCTGACTATAATTTGAACTTAAATAAATAAATAAATATTGGACTCCATCACATACCTAGACCTACATTGTTCCAATACCAAGGTATAGTAGCATAAGTCACTCGTCGTTGTTTCCAATTTCCATAATACCACTAGTACCATTAGTAATACACCCAGACCCGAGGAAATATTGAAAAGTTCTTTTTCAACATTTACCCGACCGGGGATCGAACCCGGGACCTCTAGAGATAGCGGCACCAGATGAATCGGCACCTTGAAACCGGTGCGTACACCACTCGGCCACGGAGGTCGTCTTAATGTCAATACATTTAAGTAGGTATATTGTTTTTTAAGCAGTTCCAGGATAATATAAATGAATACAACAAAATCCTAAAAAGGCTTATGGTATATAATAAGTACCTACTTATTACTATTTCATTAGTTTATGTCTGTGAATAAAACGAGTGATGCCGCCCGGGCTGCGTTGCCGCGCTGTATTTCCAGCAGTGGTGAATTGGGGATCATATCCACAAGTTCCATGTTTAAATATTGTTGTTAGTTAAAACTGTTAACTTACCATTAAATTATGGTACCCGACAGAGTTATTAATCAAGATGAGCTGTGTGGGCATCTGCGGGTCGGACGTGAAGCTGTACGCGACGGGCGAGTGCGGACTGGAGACACTGCGTAGCCCGGTAGTGATGGGCCACGAGGGCGCGGGCCGAGTCGAACAGGTGTGTTTACTATTATATCAGTTACAATATGTGTCTGATAGTCCTGTTGATCAAGATGAGTTGCGTGTGGGCATCTGCGGGACGGACGTGAAGCTGTACGACGGGCGAGTGCGGACTAGAGACACTGCGTAGCCCGGTAGTGATGGGCCACGAGGGCGCGGGCCGAGTCGAACAGGTCTGTATACTATTACCTATATCAGTTACAATATGTGTCTGATAGAGTTGTTGATCAAGATGAGTTGCGCCATCTGCGGGTCGGACGTGAAGCTGTACGCGACGGGCGAGTGCGGGCTGGAGTCACTGCGCTGCCCGGTAGTGATGGGCCAAGAGGGCACGGGCCGAGTCGAACAGGTGTGTTTACTATTATATCAGTTACAATATGTGTCTGTCAGTCCTGTTGATCAAGATGAGTTGCGTGTGGGCATCTGCGGGTCGGACGTGAAGCTGTACGCGACGGGCTAGTGCGGGCTGGAGTCACTGCGCAGCCCGGTAGTGATGGGCCACGAGGGCGCGGGCCGAGTCGAACAGGTCTGTATACTATTACCTATATCAGTTACAATATGTGTCTGATAGAGTTGTTGATCAAGATGAGTTGCGCCATCTGCGGGTCGGACGTGAAGCTGTACGCGACGGGCGAGTGCGGGCTGGAGTCACTGCGCAGCCCGGTAGTGATGGGCCACGAGGGCGCGGGCCGAGTCGAACAGGTCGGTTTACTATTACCTATATCAGCTACAATATGTGTCAGATAGAGTTGTTGATCAAGATGAGTTGCGCCATCTGCGGGTCGGACATGATCGAAGGTCGGGCGTGAAGCTGTAAGCGACGGGCGAGTGCGTGCTGGAGTCACTGCGCAGCCCGGTAGTGATGGGCCACGAGGGCACGGGCCGAGTCAAACAGGTGTTTACTATTACTTATATCACTTACAATAAGTATGTGTCTGATAGTTATTGATCAAGATGAGTAGCGCCATCTGCGGGTCGGACGTGAAGCTGTACGCGACGGGCGAGTGCGGGCTTAAGTCACTGCGCAGCCCGGTAGTGATGACCCACGAGGGCGCGGGCCGAGTCGAACAGGTCTGTTTACTATGACGGATAGAGTTGTGGATCAAGATGAGTTGCGTGGGCATCTGCGGGTCGGTCGTGAATCATTGTCACCTAATAAAAGCAGATAATGTTTGTTATACCGTATACTTACTTGCGGTCTTAAAATTTTGTGTACCCACTTATCGCACACGGCACACTCCTCTTTTCCACGTACCACGTCACGACACGAATTATGGCAAAAATTGTACCTTAACTCGACTCCCACATTTATAAAATTCTAAATTTGCTGACACGGATATTTTCCTTGGTACAAAACAAAGTTTCAAAAGAGGGATAAATTCGACCCTTTTATCCCTTGCGTCTTCCCAATCTAATACATCATAATCATATCACATAAATAGGTGATATCATTATGACTTATGACGTACTATTACTATTATTAATTATTAATTGTTTATTATTAAGTAGTATTGTTATTTGTTTATTTTATTTTTTATAGTATATGTTGTAATCTACATATATAAAAATATATCGTATACTTAAGTACTACATATAATATGAAATCAAACTTGATTGCTGATTGTGCATTGCTTTTAATTGCTTTTAATATTCTTTCTTGTTTTACTTTTTTAATTATTTTTTAAGTTTTTAGGTTATAAATTGAGTTGATTTAACTTTCAATATTTAACATTATAAATTGTAATCGAGAACTTCCATGAAGTTTCACATGCCTTCTCTCGAGAGGGCCTTTTATGTTTTAATGTGTTGCTGTTTTGCTTGTTACTGTTTTAACTAGTTTTACTCGTGTGTTGTAATCATTAATTTTCGCTGTGTACATTTGTATTGGCCTAGGCTGTTTAATGTACTTACTAAATAAATAAAATAAATTATAATATTAAGGAGCGTCCATTAATAACGTGAGGTGATTTTTGGACCACCCCTCCCCCCTTGGTGAGATTTGGTGAGATATGGTTTGCCTCCCTCCCTCCCCCCTTTGTGATCCCCACATTGTGAAACAGGCCCTAAGAATAATAAAACAAAAGTTTGCCCGTAATATTATTTGAAGAAGGGCCCTACCACAGTATTAAGATTAATAAAGCTCGAAGTTCCATTATTATTATTTTAACTTTTAACTATTAACGATGCAGTGTACAAAGTGTAAGCGACTAATCACCGATTACGTCCCTGTAATCAACGTCAGGGTCTACCTTTGACTACGATTGCGCGGGCTTAGCAAAGACCGCAGCTACGATTCGTACGTCTGGTTGTCCGATGGAAGAAGGGAGACGGTGGTATTATGTTGTGCAATTCCACTGCACACTCGCCGAAAGCTTGCAAGTTGCAACCTCATTATCACACAAATTTACACTGTTACTTGCAAAAACAATTAGGTACGTAATATTTGCCGAGATATTAAAAAATTACGTGATATATGCCCCCTAGCTCTCCCCCACTTGAGATTAGATGAGATTTGGCTCGACCCCCCCCCCCCCCCTAAATGCCTCATATAATTAATTAATGGACGTCCCCTTATTTCATTTGATTTTCCTCCACAAACCACATCCACACAATACATTTTCCTTCGAGGTACCTACCTATTTCTTGAATCTGTTATCAATGAATATTATTACACAGGTCGGCAGAAATGTCAGCGGCTTCTCGGTTGGGGACCGCGTGGCGATCGAGCCGACTCAGCCGTGCGGTGCGTGTGCGCACTGCAAGCGCGGCTGCTACAACTTGTGCGCGATACCTCGCTACTGCTCTACCGCCGACACACACGGCAACATCGCCACGTACTACAAGCACCGCGCCAGCTTCTGCCACAAGTAATATACCTACCTATAATACTATTGTGCTTCTATTTAGCCGCGACGCAGCCGCGCGGTGCGTGTGCGCGCTGCAAGCGCGGCTGCTACAACTTGTGCGCGACACCTCGCTACTGCTCCACCGCCGACGCACACGGCAATATCGCCTCGTACTACAAGCACCGCACCAGCTTCTGCCACAAGTAATATACTAAGTAGGTATACTATTGTGCTTCTTTTTAGCTGATGCAGCCCTGCGGCGCGAGAATGCCGGCAGAAGTGATAAGGGCTCCCTAGACTTTTTCACAAAAAAAGGAATTTGCCAAAAACAAATGAAAAAATACGGACTAGGTTTGAACCGAGGCCCGAAGGTCTTTTGGCTTCAATGCCGCCCGTTTTCTAACCTGAGCTATAACAACTTTGGAAACGGTGGCGAAATTTGCCTTCGTATTCTAATGACATTGTAAGTTTGTCACGTGTCCGTCTTACGAATTTTCGATCTAACATTTTTTACCCATCACCAAAAGTGCATAAGGGGGCGTCCATTAATTACGCGAGGCGATTTTGGCGATTTTTCCACTTAGTGAGATGTTGTGAGATTTGGCTCGCCCCCTCCCCCGCCCAACAAATCTCACGTGAGATTTTTCGATTTTGTTGGATTTATTAAAAAAACCATGAATCTTTTCACAGTGAAAAAATTGGACAATAAAAATATGATTGTACGTAAGATTAACTTTTTAATAAAAACATGTTTGACTTTTTTAACACAGTTTTCTTGGAATTTTACACTGGTGCTTGAGGAAAAAAAATTACGTGATATTTGCCGAGACACCCTCTCCCCTCACGTGGAGATTCGGCTTGACCCCCTCCCCCCCTTAAATGCCTCACGTAATTAATGGACGCCCCCTAACGCCCCGCTAAAGAAGTTTTCACTTAAAAAAAAATACAAACATTTGATTTGTAGTACGTATGCACGTAAAATCAACAGCGAACGAGAACGTTAAAGGCATCCAACGAAGCATCTACAGAATAATATATTTTGTCACAACAATTTTTGACGTAAGAACATGCAAATAAAGTGTGCAATGTTTATTTTCTCCTTTGTTCATACGTACATTACTCTATAGTAAAAAAAATCGTAAGGAAGAATGAACCATTTCGTGGTTCCTATCCCCAGGTTGCCGGACAACCTTTCGATGGAGGAAGGCGCGGCAGTGCAGCCGGTGGCGATCGCCGTGCACGCGTGCGCGCGCGCGGGACTGAAGCTGGGCGCGCGCGTGCTCGTGCTGGGCGCCGGGCCCGTCGGCGTGCTGTGCGCCGCCGCCGCCCGCGCGCACGGCGCCACGCAAATACTCGTCACGGGTGAGATAATGAAGTATGGTTCTACTCCTCATGAAAGCATGGCAGGTTGATACTGTGGAAGATGTAAAGTGGCTGGGCGCGCGCTCGTGCTGGGCGCCGGGCCCGTCGGCGTGCTGTGCGCCGCCGCCGCCCGCGCGCACGGCGCCACGCAAATACTCGTCACGGGTGAGATAATGAAGTATGGTTCTACTCCTCATGAAAGCATGGCAGGTTGATACTGTGGAAGATGTAAAGTGGCTGGGCGCGCGCTCGTGCTGGGCGCCGGGCCCGTCGGCGTGCTGTGCGCCGCCGCCGCCCGCGCGCACGGCGCCACGCAAATACTCGTCACGGGTGAGATAATGAAGTATGGTTCTACTCCTCATGAAAGCATGGCAGGTTGATACTGTGGAAGATGTAAAGTGGCTGGGCGCGCGCTCGTGCTGGGCGCCGGGCCCGTCGGCGTGCTGTGCGCCGCCGCCGCCCGCGCGCACGGCGCCACGCAAATACTCGTCACGGGTGAGATAATGAAGTATGGTTCTACTCCTTATGAAAGCATGGCAGGTTGATACTGTGGAAGATGTAAAGTGGCTGGGCGCGCGCGCGCTCGTGCTGGGCGCCGGGCCCGTCGGCGTGCTGTGCGCCGCCGCCGCCCGCGCGCACGGCGCCACGCAAATACTCGTCACGGGTGAGTTCTGAAGTACCTATGGTTTTAGTCGTCATGAAAGCCTCCAGGTTCAAAGAGTTAGCAACGATAGATCTTGAAGGTCGCAGACAGTCGCAGTGACCACAGCTTCTTCGGAAGTTGCAGGGAGTAGGTATTCGGGGCACGTTGATACTATGGAAGATGTAGGTATATAATTGTGCAGCTGCCCGTTTTGTGCCTCCCCCTGGCGAAGCCCTTGCCAACAACTAAGTCCTGAATATAAAATAAAATATCTAAGGGATAGGTTGTACCTTACCTACGAAAAAAACATTTTTTTTTTGCTTTCCCACACAAACGTTCGAATACTCGAACGCTACTCAGCTTTGGGAGCGTCTCAAACATCGCCCTGTCGCATTAATTGTCAAGGTATGAAAGAGACGGCATGATGTTTCGACGCTTCTAAAGTTGAGTTGCTTTCAAGTATTCGGGCGAGAAACCGTAGCGGTCTTCACTAAACAAGGTTTGCATGGGAAAGCAAAAAAAAAACGACGCCTGTAATTTTTTGACCTAAGCAAGTACCTAGTTGTTTGGACTTTTTGATTTCATCAAATTGTGTCTTCCGCTAGAATTGATCTAACGAAATAACTGTTTGTCTCCGCAGATGTAGTAGAATCCCGCCTAGAAACAGCCAAGAAGATGGGCGCAGACTGCACACTGCTGATCGAGCCCTCGTACTCGGAGCAGGAAGTGGTCGACCGAGTGACGGCGGCGCTGGGCGGCGAGCCTGACGTCACCATCGACGCCTGCGGGCTGCCTTCGGCGCAAGCTGTGGCGATGATCGTAAGTCTTGATATCTTGGCAATCGCTTGTTTTTTATACACCATCCCACCACCGGCCAAAAAAATAGGTGCAGATGTCTCACTACCCCTCAAACTCAGGAGGTGGCGGACAGAGTGACGGCGGCGCCAAGCCGCGAGCTTCACCTCACTAATGACGCCTGCGGGCTGCCTTCAGCGCAAGCTGTGGCGATGATCGTAAGTCTTGACATTTTGGCAATCTCTTGTTTGATACACAATCCCGTCTAGAAACGGCTTTGAGGATAGGCGTAGATGTCTCAGTGATCCAGCCCTCATACTCGGGAGGTGGCGGACAGAGTGACGGCGGCGCTGGGCGGCAAGCCTGACGTCACCATCGACGCCTTCGGGCTGCCTTCAGCGCAAGCTGTGGCGATGATCGTAAGTCTTGACATTTTGGCAACACCATCCCGTCTAGAAACGGTCATGAGGGTAGGCGCAGATGTCTCACTGCTGATCCAGCCCTCATACCTACTCGGAGCAGGAAGTGGTCGACAGAGTGACGGCGGCGCTGGGCGGCCAGCCTGACGTCACCATCGACGCCTGCGGGCTGCCTTCGGCGCAAGCTGTGGCGATGATCGTAAGTCTTGACATTTTGGCAACACCATTCCGCCTAGAAACGGCCATGAGGTTAGGCGCAGATGTGTCACTGCTGATCCAGCCCTCATACTCAGAACAGGGAGGTGGCGGACAGTACGGCGGATCTGAGCGGCCAACCTGACCTCAACATCGACGTCTGCGGGCCGCCTTCAGCGCAGGCTGTGGCGATAATCGTAGGAGTCTCGACATTTTGGCAATTCCTTGTTATTACAACAATATTCACAATACCGTCTAGAAACGACCAAGAGGATAGGCGCAGATGTCTCACTGCTGATCCAGCCCTCATACTCGGAACAGGAGGAGCCTGAGGGTTGCATTACTTGCATTACACTGAATGCTTCAAACTACCCATTTTATACCAGAGCCACTTTTCTAAACCATGTCATTTAATACATGATACTATTAATGGGTGCAGTCTTTTGATATTTTATTTTCATTGTAGGTAAGTTAGGTATAAAACTGACTAATAAATTAATCCAGTATTTAATTTTACTTTCTATACATAATATATTTAATATTTAATGGATATACCTAATGTGAAAATATTTCACATAAACACATCTTAGATTTCTGCGCGAACTGTCCATATAAATAAAACACTTTCACGGATTTTTTCACGCAATTTATTCAACAACTTAGTTAAATTTTAGTTGTTTTTTTGAGATTTTTTGGTTTATCCGACGTTTCGGCACCTTTCCAGGGGCCGTGGTCACGGAAAACTACCCACTATTTTTTTGATTTTAATAAAAGAATATACCCACTCTAATTGTCTTTGTTTTTCGTTCGGAAACAGGATACGGTTAGGTATTAATTATTTTAACATTATATTTAATTATAACAAAATGATTTATTAATTTAATATTTTGATTTGTTTAAGTAATTTGGATAATAATTATTTATAGCAAAGCAAAAAGTTACTGACTCGACCACCAGTTCACAAAAGTTGGAGCCCTTCGGAGAAAGAACTGGCAAGAAAACTACACGAAGGGGGACGATCTCCATTTATTAAAATTATTTGCAAAAAGAACTAACCGTATCTTTAGTTCTTGCAGTGTGTGGTTTAGGTTGTGACTTTACTTGATGGATTATAGGGTCCCAAGCTGGTGGTATCTTCCAACCATCTTCTCTATTGAAATTTGGGTATTTGCTAATTTTAAAAAACAACTAAAATTTAACTAAGTTGTTGAATAAATTGCGTGAAAAAATCCGTGAAAGTGTTTTATTTATGTGAAAATATTTGTTTTTTCAAAGAATATCCATGGTGCATTCAGTGCTTTTTTTTGTCCAGCCGATCGATACTAATAATAGCTTGCGCGCTGAATGAAACACGCTTATTTCAGTTACCTAAAAACAGATTGCAGAATGGATTTCGGCATTAATAAAGTTTGGATTAGAGCATAGATTAATAACTCTTCGCTTACGCGATTAAGGCTATTAACTGTGCACCAGGTGACGCGAACGGGCGGCACGATTGTGGTGGTGGGCATCGGGCCGGCGCGCGCGCAGCTGCCGCTGTCTGCCGCCATGCTGCGCGAGGTCGACGTGCGAGGCTCCTACAGGATCGCTAACACGTATGTCAATGTCAAAAACTCATTAGATTTTCAAAATGGAATACTTTTGAATCGTCCAAAATTATATTCCTATCACCCGTTAAGGATCTTTTAGCTAGCAAGTAAAACGGGTGAAATAAACTCACAGTTTCAACATGTTTATTATAACAGTTTTCCACGGTTGCAACCGTGAAAATAAAATGTCAAAAACAATGAGATAATGGCGTCGCAAATATATTGTATTGTCATCTAAACCAAACCTGTATACAAAATTTCAGCTCCATCGGACACTGGAAAGTGGGTCAAATTAAGCTTGCAAGCTTTGTCCCCCACTAACTAATTAACATGGCAAGTTAATAAAAAGCTTGTAAAAATCACCCGCTTTGACACCCTTTCCGGTTGTCTGGCAGAGGAATACTTTCAAGCATTAAAATCCCCATTTTCCGTTTATACAACGTGTTAATGAATAAGCGCAAAACCTCTTAGGTGATGATTGTGCTCATGAATATGAACAACTTTTACTATGGGGCCAACTCTGCAACTCAACAAAAAAAAATCTGCTGTTTCATACAATTATTGTCAATACATACTCGACCAGAATGTTGAACATGACCAACTTTCATATTCATTATACTTATGAGCACAATCACCATCTAAGAGGTTTTGCGCTTATTCATCAACACGTTGTATACAAACAAGAATAATTAAATCAATACGGCAGGTATCCCGGCGCGCTAGCAGCCGTCTCGCGTGGTACAATCGACCTGAAGCCGTTCATCACGCACCACTTCCCGCTGGATAAGGCCAAGGAAGCTATGGAACTCGCCAGGACCGGAGCGGCCATGAAGATTATCATACACTTGGAATGATGGTGCTACACATTGGAGCAAGCCACAGAACACACGAAAGAGTGTCACAATAGGGTATTTTAATGTTGTTGAAATGTAGATTTTTAGTGATGAAGTTAAAAATATAACATTTAAGAATACCTACATACCAAAAGAGAAAAAATGATTTGAATCTGTTTTTTATCAAGCTAATTAATGATAAGCTGTTTAATTTTGACTATAATTGTCTCTTTCTAAAACGAAATCTTCGGCGAGACTATTGTAGGCCGTGTTCCGAAATACGCTGACAGCGCTGTAAGCGCGAATCCGACCAAAAGTAGACACAAAATATCTCACTCACACAAAATAGGATTTTTGTACCTACTGCATTTATATAGATTCGCGCTAACAGCACTTTTGGCCTATTTCGGAACTTAGCCGTAATATGACATTGAAAATATTAAAATTTGTTTTGTGTAGCTAATACTAAAAAATATATATGTCTGTAAAATACCCTATAAAGTCACGATCAAGCATTTTACTAATAGACTACGCGCCATATAACTTGGCGTGTGTCAATATCTAGAACTAAAATTATGACATAGGAATAAGGCCTATTTTTTCGACCGACCACGACGATCAGCGCCCTCTGACAATTGCCAAGTTATGTGGCGCGGACTTCACTATGTTCGAATGCGTCAAAATTATAAAGGTCAATGTCAACAACTTTGAATTTCGACTTTATTAACTTTTAATGTCTATAAGAAAAAAGCCATAGTGGAACACGATTCAATTGATTCGACTGTACTGATCAAATGTTAATCGAAAACAAGCTAGTTGACATCACAAACTATAAACCTTTCAGAGGTAAAAGGTATGAAGGGTTTGTTTAAAGGGCAAAGCGTTTATCTACACTAGCCCCGCCCACTTGATTCTTATGACGTCTTTCTCGTGTTCTGTGGACCTAGTGTTGGCAAATGCATCGTACGTTGTTGTAATAATTTTGAAAAACCTCATTATTATTTTAACATTTACTGCCGCACTCGGAGATGCCAGTTAACTTTAGTTGACAATTAGGTAATCTCTTTCTGTCTCTTTTTTATGTCCAGTATTGATTAAAGTAGGAACGATATTTAATTGCCAATTAAATTTAACTGGCGTCCCTGAGTGCGGCAGTTAAACATAAAATTAAATATTCGTTAAAAGCCTGACCAGAAAAATAAAAACCTGGCTTAAGCCGCCACTTTCACCTCTTCATTGTTACAAATGTCAAATTCTATAGCAAAATTTAGTTCACATCTTAGATTTCTGCGCGAACTGTTCATATAAATAAAACACTTTCACGGATTTTTTACGCATTTATTTAACAACTTGGTAGGATAGGTAACGACCTTTCCTTTCCGTGACCACGGCGGCCCCTGGAAAGGTGCCGAAACGTCGGATAAACAAAAAAAAACCTCTAAAAACAACTAAAAATTTAACCAAGTTGTTAAATAAAAGCGTGAAAAAATCCGTGAGTGTTTTATTTATACAAAATTTAGTTCGTCACATTTCCGCAACATGGCGAGGTTTTTTATTTTTCTGAACAGGCTCAAAAAGGAAAGATGTCCATCGTACATACTCATTTCTATTTAGAATTACCCTATTTAGGGTGTATTTTTCTAAGTGTAACCTTACAGTTTATGCAGATAAACTATAGTCATCATTATTGGGTACAGTCATGAGCAATAATATGTAACAGAACTTTGTAACATTGAAGCGTTCCGAAAGAAAACTATTTGTTCCACAAAAGTTATTTAATATTGTAATATGACAAAGTCTTGTGTTTTTAACATTGATTGCTCTTGGCTGTAATAAGACTGGCATTTTCGCGCAGTGTGAGCGGTTGACTCTTAATATAAATATTGTAATTATTGGCAGTTTTTTTAGTCGTTACATTTTGTGATTACTTACCAAATTACGGATTTGCATACGAAATGTGAATGTTAATAATAAAATACTGTAAGTATAATTTAAGTGTTTATTTTTCATTTCTTTTAACATAAATAACCCGTAACGAAATACTTAAAATATATTTGAATTAATAGTCCCTTATTTCACTTTAGAATTTAATTCTCAATTATTTTTATTAAAAGGTAATTATATTTTAATGCATGCACACTTGACCACAAATCATATTAGGCACTTAGCCGCACTTAATATTCACACCTAGAATTTTGTCTTATTGGAGATTTTATTAATTTTATTGTTGCATATACGCTTTTTTCAGCTTTGCGGCATAAGCTAAGCCTATCATTGTATCGTGTTTTTGATTGTTTCACTTCAATAGTATCAGTTTTCTGAAGACACATATTGCAGTATCTGAAACTTACTTTGTGTAATACTTTCGAACTCAGTAACATCCTTTTTCTTTATGCACATGGCACTAGGTAAGGCAGGCATGTAAAAATGTGTCTTATGTGTGTGACAGAACAGTTCATAATTTACTGCAGACCTTGGTTCTCATACTAGTCCACAAGGTGCAAGAAAAATATGACCTAAATCCTTGAGTTTAGTTCCACATTCCCATGTCAATAACAGGTTCAGTTTGAACGGGTTGAATACTCCAGGGTGTATGTTAAAGACAGCAGTGTTTATTGAAATTGCGACTAATGTAGGTATATGACGCAAAAGTTCATATTAGCTATCTACAGCAGTTCGAGTTTGGACATTCCCGGATGAGTACATTTTGTCATGTTGACGTTTCACTCCACTGAAAAACTAGTTACTAGTAGTAGTGCTTAGTTCGAAGAAGTCTTTATGCGGTACTACTATCGATACTAGTGTCTTTATTTTTTCTTTATACAAAAATGTGTCTTATCTCTGCTACGTCAGGGTTTATTTTCGCATGTCTAGAGCAGTTAAGTTTAGACGCGTTGAAAACCCTTAGACAAGACAGTGTTGATGAGGGTCGTGTTGGTTACAAATGCCTGTCTTATATGAATCACTTTAAGGTCCAAATGCGCTGTCTAGATCAGTTAAGTTCAGACACGTCGAAAACCCTTAGACGAGTGTTGATGAGGGTCATGTTAATAAAAAATGCCGGTCTTGTCTTATGTATATGACAATTAGGTTCATATTCGCTTGTCTAGAACAGTTAAGTTTGGACGCGTTGAACAATTACCCTTAGAAAATTAATGAGGTTCGTTTTAATAAAAAATGCGTTCTATGTATATCAGTGTAAAGTTCACAATCGCTGCCTAGAGCAGGTTGAGCCTGGACGGGTTAAAGACGCCCGGGCGCGTGTTGATGACGGTCGTATTAATCAAAAATGTCGGTTTTGTCTTATGTATATCACTTTAAGTTCATAGTCGCTTGTCTAGATCAGTTAAGTTCAGACGCGTCGATAACCCTTAGACGAGTGTTGATGAGGGTCGTGTTAATCAAAAATGCCGGTCTTGTCTTATGTATATGACAATTAGGTTCATATTCGCTTGTCTAGAACATTTAAGCGTTGAACAATTACCCTTAGACAATTGATGAGGGTCGTTTTAATCAAAAATGCGTTCTATATATATCAGTGTAAGGTTCACATTGGCAGCCTAGAGCAGGTTGAGCCTGGACGGGTTGAAGACGCCCGGGCGCGTGTTGATGACGGTGTTGGCGCGCGGCACCGGCATGCTGCCCAGCTTGTGGCCGGCTGATGTCGATGCTGAAACGATTCAAAATTTCAAAATTCAAAATTCAAAATCGTTTTTTCAATTTAGGTTTGTTTAAATACAAAATACAAATACAAAATACTTTATTTGCTTTTAAATAGGGTAGGTACACATAAATGTTGGTCTTAAATATAGAAATAAATAGTAGCTTTGAACCTATTTAGCCATATAGAACAGCATGCAAAAGAACCATAACAGGTAATCATCATAGAGCTAAACATAGGTAATTTTCACAAACCAAATGAAAATGACATTATAAATACCAATTTTAATTATTATTCATTGAGATAATGTCATATTTTATTACTTATGAACGCCAATGAAGCTACGCCATCGGTTCGCAAATCCTACGGCAGGAGACCTTGTAGCCGATTGCCCGATTAATACTCTGGCCAGCAATAAAATCGGGCCACTTGGCGTTTTTCATACAAACGTGCTCACTTTAGTGTCTCATAGATAGAAAACCATTTGCACCTGTGCAATGATTATTACTTTAGTGGAGAGGCCAAACGCCCAAATATTATTGTCGAATCACAGTTTGAAAAACTTGAGACGATCTAAACTTGTCGGAAAAATTAAAAAAGAATAAACAAAACTTGCCGCTCCATATAGCGTTATATGGGAGATAAAACATGACTAATTGTTTTGCTTGTTTGAAAAAAAATAACGGTTATTGTGAATTTTGAAACTGTGATTCGTTAATTGGGCTTTTGGTCTCTCCAGTGACGTAATAATCGTTGCACAGGTGCAAATAGTTTTCTATCTATGAGGCGCTAATAAGAGCACATTGGTATGAAAACAGCCCAGTGGCCCGATCTTATTGCTGGCCAGTGTAGTTGCTTAACTTCACTTGTGCTTGAATAAGGACTGAGGAAGTAAGTCATATGAAACACCGCGATGCAAACTTGATATTGTCTGTAATATTATCCGCATGTAGTTGCGCAGTGTATCGTCGCGAACCACGATTGTTGAGCTACTTGCCAACATTCTTACTGTCGCACTCAGGGAAGCCAGTTAAAAATTGGCAACAAAATATCTTTCCTACTTTATTCAATACTGGACTTAAAAAAGAGACAGTAAGAGATTTAAGGCTCTCCCACATAGGCGCGTTATTGTCGGTCGATAATATCGGATGCGTTATTGCGATATTTGGTTTTAGTACATTATGCATTAGGATGGCTACGAAGTTACACACTGCTGCGATAATATCGAAGCAACGCTTAGTTCTTCCGTCCTGCGATATGAGTTCTTGGAACATTCGCATTATATTTTGCACTTGTGTGCAAGGAATCGGGACGCATTATTTTATTTTATTTTATTTTTATGTTCAAGGGAAACATACAGCATGAAATAACACAAAAGTTATAGTACACTTAGTCAATACAAAAGCCAACAAAGTTTCCACAACTAAATAACTCAAAAAATGTTGAACAGACATCCGCAAACTAGCCGCTACAGGCTCGGGCGGTGCACACTAATAAACTAAGATTTAATACTATTATAAATTATTCCGTTAAACACTTAACTACTTCAATCTTAAATTTGGACAACTTTATATTAAACTAGCTTTCCGCCCGCGGCTTCGCCCGCGTGGACTACACGACGTTTTCCCGCGGGACTGTGACATTTTTCCGGGATAAAAAGTAGCCTATGTTCCTCTCCAGGCTACAAAGTATCTGTGTTCCAAATTTCAGCCAAATCCGTTCAGCCGTTTTGGCGTGATTGAGTAACAAACATCCAAACATCCAAACATCCAAACATCTAAACTTTCACATTTATAATATTAGTAGGATATATCAATATGACTATAACTTAAATTGAAATGGTTCATGGCTCTAAGAATGGCAATAACGCATCCGACATTATCGACGATAATAACGCGCCTGTGTGGGAGAGCCTTAAATTGTCAATTCAAGTTAAATTTTGTATCTGAGTAAGGCAGTCAATCTAGCCATGTAATGGAAACGTGTATCAACTGAATGACAGAAGTCAGCCCAATCTGCATTGCACGGCTAAATTAGGTACGTTGGCAAGAAGCTCAACCATCGCGATTCGCGATGGTACGTTTAAAAGTATGCGGGTAGAAGAGTTGTGGTAAGACGATACTGCACATAACGGCTAAATTCACGACTGATGTAAAGTTGCAATCGCTAGGTATGGTAAAGCATTCAAGAAACCTAACGGTGACGTTATATAAATAAAGTGGCAAATATAACTTGAAATAAATACGACTTATATGACGAAAAAGTTTACAGTAAGTATTTGATAGAATCAGGCGTCACTTGGCGGAAGTTCTTGTGAAAATACATTGCATATATATGTAGCTTCCGAAATTGGATTTCGCACGATCTAAGAACTCCTGAAAATGGGGGCATCTTGGGTTGGGGCGAAACGCGTGTAGAGTAGTCTAATCGGTGAAGGTGCAAGGTGTCGCTGTCTTGCTAGCTGCAGGTATTGTGCAATGATAGTTTCGGGGTGTGCATGTGCAAATTTTTGCGAGTGGGCCATGTGCATTTTGTGCTTTTTCGGAATTAAGAGTACTAAAAGTTTACGTTTTTAACTAAAACTATTACATAGGAAAAATGTGATAGTAAAAAACCACGAGCTCTACAAGTAGGATTCGAACCCGCGCCTCCGGGAATCCGGCCTGATCAGGATAATCTGACCAACTAAGCTACCGAAAGCAGGCGTCTGTCACTCGATGTACTTGCGCGCAAATCTCGCCCTCACCGCCGGCGGTGAAAATCCATAGAAATTAGGTCCGCAAAAAAGCTAGAATATATGCGATAGAAAGAAATGCAACGAGAAGCCGTTCGTAATTTGCGCCGTACATGCTGAATTCCACTTTATTGCGTTATAGATTTAGAGTTGCTATTTATTTAAATGGCTTAGCGGAGTGCAGTATCTGTTACTAGTAACTATTTAGTAATCTGTGCCGAAAGGCTTGATTGGTTAGAGCATTTAAGGTAATTTCGTCTTGTGTAAATGCCGACGGGCATTTTAATATTTATCAAAGAAGGTAGTTCACTACAATTCATTATACGATTAGTTTAGATCAGTCGCCTCTCTTCGCAAGGTCAAAGGAAGTAAATGATGGTATTTGCACTTGATCTCATAGTCTGAACCGTATTGTATTGCTATATATATATAGCCCTATTGTATATTGCCCTGAGTATCAATTTAAATTTATTAAAATGTAAATAATAATAATAAATAATAAATCGTTTTTTGCACAACACATGGTATAAAATGATAACAAAAACAATAAAGGTAATATTGGCAATAAATGTAAGGTTTAAATAGTAATAGCAGGCGTCCGTCACTCGCTCAAGAACCCGAGATAAGTGCCTACCGCTTCGGGTATCTCTCGGGATACCAATTCAATATAATTTACAGCGGGCCGCCCGCCCGAGCGCGATAGGATATATGCGATAGAAAGAGATGCAACGTTTAGCCGTTCGTAATTAGAGAAGTACAAGCTGAATTCTACTTCATCGTGTTGAAGTTAGAGTTGCTATTTTTTTAAATGGTCTCGCAGAGTGCAGGTTATGTTACTAGTAACTATTATTTATTCTGTGCCTAAACCACCACTTTGCGTCCATTTCAGTATTTAAGATGTTTACTTATTATTTTTTAGTGGCTCAATTAATTATTTCTTTTAAATAGTAATAGTTATAAGATTTTAAATTATTTTTATGCATACACAATGCAATTTTTGTAAGTATAGGAAAAATGTGATAGTAAAAAAAACCACGAGCCCTATAAGTAGCTTTCAGGCGGGATTCGAACCCGCGCCTCCGGGAATCCGGCTCGATGCTCTGACCTTTTTACTATCACATTTTTCCTATACTTACAAAAATTGCATCGTGTATGCATAAAAATAATTTAAAATCTTATTTAATGGCTGTTTCATCTTAATCGACTGTTAAACATTTGTAAAAATGTTTCTTTCGGATGCGAGGGTTTCCTCACATTGATGAAGCAACGCTGGCCTACAGCGTAACAAGTGATAGCAAAATTCGACGAGTCGTGTAAGCCTTTCGGTAGCTTAGTTGGTCAGAGCATCGGGCCGGATTCCCGGAGGCGCGGGTTCGAATCCCGCCTGAAAGCTACTTATAGGGCTCGTGTTTTTTTACTATCACATTTTTCCTATAGATTCAAGATTCAAGATTCAAGATTCAAATCTCTTTATTCAATTTAGATTGTTATTTACAATACTTGTGAACGTCATAGAAGCTACGCCATCGGTTCGCAAACCCTACAGCGGGAGGCCTTGGAGAAGAACCGGCAAGAAACTCCAAGGGTTGTTTTTTTCTCCCTGTCTTATTTCATACAGAGTCGTCAAATTGAAAAATGACCTTAACATGACTAAGGTCAGTTTCCATCACAATTACACAATGGGTTATGATAAATACAGTTAAGTATAGGCGAACTAATGATCATAGCGGTGAACAATTTTCAGTTACTTAGGAACTCTACTTAAAGCTTTAATATTAGTTTAAAACAAAAGACAATTCTACTATATACTGCAAGTTGCGCCATACATGTTTCAAATGTAATTCTTAATAAAATGAATAAAAACAAAAGAAAACACATTTTAAGGCAAGCAGATAAGAGCAGACCCATTCCCACTGGCAGCACCCGTTCACGAGCATGACGCATGAACCAGCCATCGCTTCGCTCAACCATATTTTAGGGAACGTAACGACCCGCCTCACACGCCACCACCGTAGAAATGTTTTATAGTAATAGTTAGTTAAGTTATAGTTACCGGTGGAGCTGGCGGCGGGCCGCGCGGGCTTGGCGCCGCGGCCGCGCGCAGTAAACGCGCCGCGGAACGCTTTCTTCTTCGGGGACGATGTGCGTTTACGTTTGTACCTGGTACAGACGATATGACCTTAAAACTTTATTGACATGTTAAGAAAGAAAGAAAAATTGATTATTTTGGTATCACACACACGACTCACATTCTGACAACAAAAGGAAAAAAAAAGAAAAACACTTATCACAGACTAGAATACATACAGAATAAATAAATAAATAAATAAATAAATAACTTCTTACATGCACACCAATTATCTAAGCCCATTTTAATTTCATTAAGAAACTGTATCATGGAAAACTTGATAACGGATAAATATATACTTAAATACTTTTTGTTTGTAAATACATACTTTATATACATAGTAAACACCCAGACCAAGACAAATAGACATGTTCATGCACACAAATATTTGTCTAGTTCGGGAATCGAACCCGAGACCACTGGCGCAGAAGGTGGGTAGCCTACCCCTGCGCCAAATTGGTCGTCGAATAATGAACGCAGTGTCGTGTGGTGTGTTGCCAGAAATGTGCCTAACTCAGTATTTGGAGCAGGTTTGGGACCTGCTGTACTGATATTCTGTTGGAACTACAGCTAGCCGTATACACGCCAGAGCTCCGTCCCAACCGTACTCAGTCAGTGTCCGACTCCCGCCAGAGCTCCGTCCCAACCGTACTCAGTCAGTGTCCGACTCCCGCCAGAGCTCCGTCCCAACCGTACTCAGTCAGTGTCCGACTCCCGCCAGAGCTCCGTCCCAACCGTACTCAGTCAGTGTCCGACTCCCGCCAGAGCTCCGTCCCAACCGTACTCAGTCAGTGTCCGACTCCCGCCAGAGCTCCGTCCCAACCGTACTCAGTCAGTGTCCGACTCCCGCCAGAGCTCCGTCCCAACCGTACTCAGTCAGTGTCCGACTCCCGCCAGAGCTCCGTCCCAACCGTACTCAGTCAGTGTCCGACTCCCGCCAGAGCTCCGTCCCAACCGTACTCAGTCAGTGTCCGACTCCCGCCAGAGCTCCGTCCCAACCGTACTCAGTCAGTGTCCGACTCCCGCCAGAGCTCCGTCCCAACCGTACTCAGTCAGTGTCCGACTCCGACCCGGAGCCCTGGGACTCCGCCGCTGTGGGCTGATTACACTCTCCTTCAGGTCGCCCGTATACTTACCGTTTCCTCACACCCCCTCTATACGTCTTCCTTCCCCGCGAGCTGCCGCTAATCCAGAACTTCGTTAGCCCCACCCCTTTCACTAGATTCTGTCATGATTAAAGAGTGAGAGAAACAGATATAACGAAATTTCGCATTTTGCCACGCCATCGACATCCAGAGCCACGGACCTCTGTCTTTAGTTCATAAATAGCTGCCTGTTCGTTACTCTCATCTTTAGTTTATAAATATACGTACCGTTTCCTCACGCCCCCTCTATACGTCTTCCTTCCCCGCGAGCTGCCTCTAATCCGGATCTTCGTTGGCCCAACCCCTTTCACTAGATTCTGTCATGATTAAAGAGTGAGAGAAACAGATATAACGAAATTTCGCATTTTGCCACGCCATCGACATCCAGAGCCACGGATCTCTGTCTTTAGTTCATAAATAGCTGCCTGTTCGTTACTCTCATCTTTAGTCCATTAATATACGTACCGTTTCCTCACGCCCCCTCTATGCGTCTTCCTTTCCCTGGAGCTCCTGCTGGGCGTGGACACGTCGGAGCTCCGCGCCAGGCGCGCCCAGTCCAGCCCAGTGTCCGACTCCGACCCGGAGCCCTGGAACTCCACCGTGGGCTGATTACACTCTCCTTCAGGTCGCCCGTATACGTACCGTTTCCTCACACCCCCTCTATACGTCTTCCTTCCCCGCGAGCTACCTCTAATCCGGATCTTCGTTGGCCCAACCCCTTTCACTAGATTCTGTCATGATTAAAGAGTGAGAGAAACAGATATAACGAAATATCGAATTTTGCCACGCCGCCATCTAGAGCCACGGACCTCTGTAAGCCTAGCATGACCACCCAAAACGCGATATGTATCGAATGATAAAGCGACTTATCGACATTCAAACGTCGAAACCCATAGTCTTTTGACAGTTAAACCGGATAACTTATCATATCATATCCCATTTTGTTGGTCATGCTAGGGGGGCTGTCTTTAGTTCATAAATAGCTGCCTGTCCGTTACTCTCATCTTTAGTCCATTAATATACGTACCGTTTCCTCACGCCCCCTCTATGCGTCTTCCTTTCCCTGGAGCTCCTGCTGGGCGTGGACACGTCGGAGCTCCGCGCCAGGCGCGCCCAGTCCAGCCCAGTGTCCGACTCCGACCCGGAGCCCTGGAACTCCACCGTGGGCTGATTACACTCTTCTTCAGTTCGTCCGTATACGTACCGTTTCCTCACACCCCCTCAGTACGTGTTCCGTCCTCTAAAATTACCGCTAGTCGTAGAGGCATCAGAGCTGCGCTCAGTCCGTGTCCGACTTAGGAGCCGTATTTCGAAACGCAATATCATAAACTTCGATACCCTTTACACTTGTACCTGTCATGATTGAAGAGTGAGAGTGACGGATATAATGAAATTTTGAATTTTGCGTTTGGCAGTAGGCCCTCTGACCCAGAACTACGGACTTCCATGTTTAGTGCATAAATAGCCGCCGATTCTTTACTCTCATCTTTAGTACATAAATATACGTACCGTTTCCTCACGCCCCCTCTATACGTCTTCCTTCCCCTGGAGCTGCCGCTGGGCGTGGACACGTCGGAGCTCCGCCCCAGGCGCGCCCAGTCCGTGTCCGACTCCGACCCGGAGCCCTGGAACTCCGTGGCTGTGGGCTGGTTGCCTTCTTCTTCTAGCTCGTCTTGGTATTGCATTAGGAGAACTGGGGAGGATAATTGAAGGATTTAGTTGACCGAGGGTATTTTTTAAACTCTTTCTTCTTAAACCTCTTAACGACCGATGGAATCATAATTGATGCCATTTGCGACTATCCCCTTTTTTTTTGTAACTATTGCAATGGTTGCGCCGATCACGATTCGAAAATTGCCGCGTTATTTTTCTTAAGTTGCAACGCCGGTTTTCAATTGTTTTAATTTAAATAGTTGTTGACATTCCCACCTCACCTGTCCTTATTGCACATACCGTGTCTCGCACACAAAAGCGAGACAGCACCACACCGCCCTCTAGCGGGAGAAGTAATAAAAAAGACTTTTCTGTTCCGCAAAAATGGCCACCGCGCGCGCATCGATCTCCCGCTTTAATTATTGATTTGACGGCCTAAACCATACAAACATTTCGAATAGACCATTTTGTGAAGTGCCTACCGTGTTCCGCGTAAGGAAACCAACCCTGCTGCATCAGCCAAGACCCTGGGACGTCCCGGCAGCCTACAGCGCCTCTCAACGCCACGAGGCGGCAAGGTATTGTGCACTCCTGGTTTTCCTTATTTATTTCGTCAACAATCGCGTTTAAAATTTCATTTGTTTTTTCCCGCACCACAAATTTACAGTCCATTTTCAAATTTGATTCGCCCGCTCAACCATTTCTGGACCTTCGGCCGGATTTTCTAGTCCATCCATATGGAACAAGCCATTTCGTTATAGAAACCGCTATACTTAGTTTTGTTTTTATTCCATTCCATTGGGAACGGACGCATATCAATAGGTAGGTACTTAGCTACTTATTAGTTTTGTTCCATTTGGGAACAACGCATATATAGTTTTTTGTTCCATTGGGAATCAAACGCATAGTTCATATAGTTTTTATTCCATAGGGAATATAGCATACATACTGTTTTTCGCTTAATAAATAGTTAGTAGTCTCGACAGCACCGCATAGTAACCTGTACATATTTTGTGCGCGGGTAGGTAAGTACTGATTCGCTCGCAAAATCAGAATATATTTCTACCGTGCGTCGCGTAGCTGTTCTTCACCGCTTTCATTTTAGATTGCTCGTTAGATTTTGCATTTCGCAATGCCTCCGAAGGCGATTCCAGATCCAGACTCGCAGTTAAAAATATTACACGCTAAGAAGGATAGCCTTTTCAAGCGTATGCAATCGATTTGTGATTACTCATCGAGGATAGCCGATGAAGCAATAAAAGATTTGTTTTTATCCTCGATCGAAACCGTAGATACTTTGCGCGCAAATTTCGAAAATGTTCTAGATAAAATAAATTTGCTTGAATTAGAATTAAATCCTGATTTCTTATTAAGTTATGACGCCTTGTCATCTTTCGAAGATTTAATTTGTCGCATAAAACGTGTCGCTAAGTCATTGCAAGCGCCCGCAGTAGTTACCGATTCGAAACCCGGGCCAGCCGGTTTTGATTTGATGAAACGGGAGCGACCCAAATTACCGCCTATACAACTACCCGAATTTGATGGCGATATTAAAAATTGGCCTTTGTTTTTCGCTAGTTTTGAAAATACGATCCATAATAATAATTCGTTATCGGATCACGAAAAATTACATTATTTAGTTAGTAAACTAACCGGGAAAGCGAAAACCGTTTGCGCCGGAATAACGTTTTGCGCCGAAAATTATAGTTTGATTTTGAATACTTTGAAAGTCAAATACGAAGATAAACGCTTAGTAACAACCGCTTATTTAGATCAAATATTTAATTTGAAAAATAGTTCTTCGTGCAATGAACACGACTTAGAAAAATTCTTAGATATTTTTGCATCCGCTGTTCGCGCCCTCAAGAATCTCAAGGTTAATGACCTCTGTGATTTTTTGTTTTTGTATATTGGTTTAAAGAAATTAGATTCCGAAACCGTTTGCTTGTTTGAAATGGATAGACGTGGCCATCAAATACCTAAGTTCGACGATTTAGAAACTTTCGTTCGTCAACATATTAAAATTTTGCAACGAACTTCGTTAAATCACGGAGTAACGAAAAATAGTCCTAATAATCGTAGTAGTTGTATTAAGCCCACGAAGTCCACGCATTCTTTTGTTAATTTTGAACCCACAAATTCGCAAGTGTCGCATTCGAAAAATTGTTCTTTGTGTAAAGGTCACCATGACCAACTTTATAAATGTTCGGAGTTCAATAAACTCGCTCCTAGTGATCGCTATAAATTTGTTCGTTCTAATAATTTATGTATTAATTGTCTCAGTGAGAAACATCGTGTTTCATTTTGTAATTCAAATCATTTTTGTCGCAAGTGTAATGGTAAACACCATTCATTATTACACTTCGAAAACAATAATGCCGCGTCCAATTTAAATAAGGTTGGTACCTCGCGCGTTAATGGTAATAATTTGCTCGTAGTTAGCAATGTACCCGCCGCCGGCGCCGTGTCCGGTAAGGGCGTTTGTGCACTACACTGAATTTTACCGATCCGGCGGTCCGTGTTTTTACGGAGCGGCGTGGCATGAAAAACACGGATGGTTAGCTTGTGCACTTGTCCGGTTTTTTACTGGCCGGGGCAGCGCAGTGATCTCTTTGAAACTACACTCTACGGACGCGTTTAAAACGAGAGGAATAATGAGTTCCTTGGAACGTCGGCAATTACTTGCTTTATTGCTTTATGTACGAAGACGTAGAAGACAGAAAGAATTTTGGGTTCATCCTCTTATCAGTGAAAGGTACCTGCGGGGTCATTTTACCGAAATCACAATAAATTAAGGCAGGATGAAAAATTATTTTTTAACTACTATCGAATGTCTACGGCTAGCTATATAACAAAAAAAGTTTCATTAAAAATTCGCTTAGTAGTTTTTGCGTGAAACACGGACAACAGACAGACAGACAGACAAACAAAAATTTCAAAAACCATATTTTTGGTGCTAGATATATTACCTACGTGTTATTGGTGAGAAAGGCGCTTAAATTCATTTTGGCGTGCGTTAATTTATTGCGATAACTCCTAAGATATTCATTTAAATTATATGGTGTAAAAGAGTAAAATAATGTGCATAAAATGCTTAAAGCAACTAACGTATTTAGATTGATAAGGGTTAATATTGTATCCGTTTAAATAGCTTTCCAAATTACCGCATTGTTCGTAACCATTTTTTAAGAGATATTAGGGCTATAATATGCTATCCTTAAAAGATAGACATATGCTATCGCGGACTTTTTTGTAGATCTATAGAAGAGAAATATCCCAATATGCATTATTTTTTTAAACCTCGAAAGGATTAGGCAGCGTTTTTGCTGAAAGCTCCCGGGCGGCTTGCCGTTTGCCGGCACTTTCGACAATTATCGTTATATTTCTACCAATTTACACAAAACTTTCATATATCATATATTAAAACCTTTCTGAAGAACCACGTTACCTATTAGTGAAAACCGCATAAAAATCTGTTTCGTAGTTTTAAAGATTTAAGCATATATAGGTACAGACAGACGGGAAGCGACTTTGTTTTATACTATGTAGTGATTTATGATTAAAATATAACCATCCGTTTTTTTCCGGACGGTAAAATTCAGTGTAGTGCACAAGCGTACATATGTTTTTCATTGCCGTCATCTCGGAACGGAAAAAAACGGTCCGGAAT
Organism: Crambus lathoniellus; assembly: GCA_949710035.1. Taxonomy (NCBI): domain Eukaryota; kingdom Metazoa; phylum Arthropoda; class Insecta; order Lepidoptera; family Crambidae; genus Crambus; species Crambus lathoniellus. The sequence continues at coordinate 27,477,828 of OX453309.1, read as the reverse complement.
GGGGAAAAGTAAAATGACGGACGGTAAAATTCAGTGTGGTGCACAAGCGCCCATATGTTTTTCATTGCTGCCATATCGGTCCGGAAAAAACCGGATCGCCGGATCGGTAAAATTCAGTGTAGTGCACAAACGCCCTAATTCGTTCGTCGATTCCGGCGGCTGCGCGAACTTCATGCACCGTCCGCCCGCTGTGTCGTCACAGCCGCCCGCGCCGCTCGACTCGGAGCGCTCTCGCGGGTTTCCGTCCCCGTCCGCGTCTAGCGACGGCGACGCCACTGCAGCGCGCCTCCAGCCGAACGATGTTACTTTGTGCTCGCTATCGAGTTTGCACACAAGCCCTACTACGGTACTTCTCGCAACCGCTCGAGTTATTGTTTACGATTCACGAGGTAGGGGACATAGTGTTCGCGCACTTTTAGACAGTGCTTCTCAAAGTAATTTTATTAGTAAAAATTGTTGTAGTCGTCTTGGTTTGCATATAAATAACCGCCCTGCCTGTAATGTTGTAAAAGGTATTGGGGGTTCCACTAAAGCCGTTCAAGGTTCTGTAGGGATTAAATTCCACTCGCGTTTTGATTTTGATATTAGTTTTTCGATGGATTCGCTAGTCGTCGATAAAGTTACCGAACTTTTACCGACTGTCGCAGTCAATACCTCATTGTTGACTAATTTTAGAGATTTACCTTTGGCCGATGATACTTACGCCGTTCCAGGAGATATTGATTTGTTAGTTGGCGCTTCGATTTTCCCGCACCTCCTGTTGCAGCATAAGGTTCAAGGTCACGCATCGCACCCTGCGCCGCTCGCCTTAGAGACGGTTCTTGGTTTTGTTATTGTTGGTTCCGCACCCGCTTGTTTTGATTGTAACTCGACAGTGTCATATTGTTGCGCCGTCGAGCCGCTGGACTTAGCCGTTCGTAAATTCTGGGAGATAGAAGAAGTGAACGTCCCTCCTATTGTCAGCCCTGATGATAAACTTTGTGAAGAGTTTTATAGTCGCACGACTACTCGCGATAGTGATGGTCGTTATATTGTCGCACTCCCCTTTAAGGGTGATGTTAATTCGCTTGGAGATTCTTTTCCGTCAGCCGAAAAACGCTTCTTTTGTTTAGAACGGAAAATGCAGGTATCTCCAAAGTTGAAGGAGGCTTACGATAGCGTAGTAGTTGAATATTTGGAAAAAGGCTTTATTTCACCCGCGTCTCCCGAAACTGAAGAGACGAAGCACGCTCCTTCGTATACCATTCCGCACCATGGAGTTGTCCGCGAGGATAAACTAACCACCAAGTTGCGCGTTGTTTTAGATGGCAGCGCCAAAACTAGTTCGAATGTTTCGGTAAATGATATTTTGTATAGTGGTCAAAATCTCCAAGGTAATTTGTTCGAAATTATAGTTAACTTTCGCTTGTTCGCTGTCGCGCTTTCAGCCGACATCAGACAAATGTTTCTTTGTATTGGTGTTCGCGAATCGGATCGCCGATTTCAACGCATTTTGTATAGATTTTCGCCGCAGGAACCTTTACAGGTTTACGAATTTAATCGCGTTTGTTTTGGACTTAAATCCAGTCCCTTCCACGCTCTTCGCACTGTCAAGCAGCTTGCTGCCGATGAGGGCGATAGGTACCCGAAGGCTAAGGAGACTGTAGAAACTGGTTTGTACATGGATGACTATATTTATTCTGTACAGAGCGAAGATCAAGCTGTCGCAACTGCGGCTGAAGTGATTGATCTCATGAAGGCTGGTCATTTTGATCTCGTAAAATGGAATAGTAATTCGCAAACGGTCTTGGATTCGATTCCACCGTCGCATCGCTTGTCAACTGTCAAGGAGTTTGATGGTAATGATACGCAGAAGGTTCTCGGTTTGTGTTGGTCACCCTCGTCCGACATGTTTAGTTTGAAAGTTTGTCCTACACCGTCAACCTGCACTAAGCGCACCATATTGTCGTGTGTCGCACGCATATGGGATGTTATGGGATTTGTAGCACCTGTCGTCTTGTATGCAAAGCTTCTTATAAAAGAACTTTGGCTGTCCAACTGTGACTGGGACGACACTCCTCCTGACCACATCATTAAATTGTGGGACCGCTTTAGAGCCGAGCTTCCGCTGCTCGAGCAAATTAGAATACCGCGCCACGTTGGCATCTCAGATGAGAGCATTGTTACAGTTTTAGGTTTCGCAGACGCTAGTGAGAAAGCGTACGGGGGTGTTGTGTACTTCCACGTTCGTAACGGTGATGACATTTCATTCCACCTTATCAGCGCTAAATCTAAAGTAGCCCCTAGTAAAGTAGTCTCTCTCGCTCGTCTCGAGCTGTGCGCTATATTGCTGCTAGCCCAGCTCATTAGTTCGATTGTTAGTAGTTGTCGCAACCGCATGAGTATAGACAGAGTTCTCGCATTCTCGGACTCAACCGTCGCTCTGTGTTGGACACATTCTTCGCCCCATCGTTGGGATACATTTGTCGCAAATAGGGTGGCAAAAATTCAGTCGGAATTGGCGCCGCAAAACTTTTATCACGTCTCAGGTACGGATAACCCTGCCGATTGTTTGTCTCGTGGGTTAACACCTGCACAAATTTTGAATCATCCGTTGTGGTTCCATGGCTCTTCCTGGTGCCAAGCCCCACCTGATGAATGGCCTGTTAGTCCTTTCAACCCCGCGACTGTGTCAACGCCGCCAGAGGAAAGAAAAACCTCTTTAGTTGCTACCGCGCCGCTGGAAAAATCGCCTATCTTAGCGTTGGCTAGCCGTGTTTCATCGTGGTCGATTCTTTTACGTAGTGTTGTTTATATTTGTCGATTTTTGAAAATCCTTCCTCGTCGCGAGCACATTACCGCCTCTGACTTAAACAAGGCTGAATTAATTGTGCTTCGTGAACTTCAGCGATATTATTTTTCGTCTGAAATTAGAAATTTGGAATCAAATAAACCTTGTAGTCGCGCTTTTCAACATTTGAAACCTTTTTTGAATGACGGTCTCATTCGAGTTGGTGGTCGTTTGAGCCAGTCCGCATTAGAATATGATCAAATGCATCCTATAATTCTCCCGCGCAAGGATCATATTGTTGATCTTTTAGTCGAATAGGGTGAATTGTCACGCTGGTCCAGATTTATTAATGTCGATTTTGCGCCAAAAATATTGGATTCTATCCGCCCGCAATTTAATTCGTTCGATAGTTCATAGATGTATTCCGTGTTTTAAACTTCGCCCGAAGTCAATCGCACCCGAAATGGCCGATCATCGTCCTTGTCGTGTCGTTCAGGCTGCCAAACCGTTCGTACACACAGGTACAGATTACGCTGGCCCCTTCAGGGTTACAGTTTCTCGTGGTCGTGGTATACGCTCCACGAAAGCTTACGTTTGTCTATTCATTTGTATGACGACTCGCGCTGTTCATATAGAATTAGCTAGCGATTTGAGCACGCCATGCTTTATGGCTGCCTTTAAAAGATTTTTGTCGCGTCGAGGTTCCGTATCTCGAATGTATTCGGACAACGGTACGAATTACGTCGGAGCACGTCGCAACCTTTCCGAACTACATAATTTTTTGCGCTCGAAACATTTTAACACGGAATTTGCCTATGTATTAGCTGAAAACCGCATTGAGTGGTCGTTCAATACGCCCGCCGCAAGCCACTTTGGTGGAAATTGGGAAACTAATATTAAGAGCTTAAAGATGCATCTGTTTCGCGTTATAGGCGAACAGATTCTTACGTTTGAAGAGCTGAGCACCGTGCTCACTCAAGTCGAGGCCGTAATGAATACGCGTCCTCTTTGTAGAACCCTGTCTAGTGATCCCTCGGAGCCGCTTGCACTGACTCCAGCGCACTTTTTGAATGTGACACCGTTAAAATACTTCCCCGCTTTAGAAGTAGAGGAAGATCGACTTCATCTACTCTCGCGTCACGCCTTATTGGATAAACTCGTTCAGTCGTTTTGGAAGCGTTGGAGAACAGACTATTTGCATACGCTACAGTCACGTCAGAAATGGAATACTCCATCGAACCCTGTTACTGTCGGTACTGTCGTGGTTATTTTAACTGAAAATATACCTCCATTACATTGGCCTCTTGGGGTAGTAGAAGAAGTTTTCCCCGGGTCAAATGGGATCACCCGTATAGTTCGTGTTAAAACCGCAACTGGTTCGTACTTGCGACCAGTTATTCGTCTTTGTCCTTTGCCTAAACAACAATAACTTTAACCACATTCTTAATTTAGCTTGTTCGATTAGGTTTAGCTTAGTTTAGTTTGATAGCATTTTGTTTAGTTAGCAGTTAAAGCTTAGTTACAACTGTATAGTCAGTTGTTCTTCTTGTTTTGAAGTTAACCCTTCAAGCCGGGGGGGGAAATGGTTGCGCCGATCACGATTCGAAAATTGCCGCGTTATTTTTCTTAAGTTGCAACGCCGGTTTTCAATTGTTTTAATTTAAATAGTTGTTGACATTCCCACCTCACCTGTCCTTATTGCACATACCGTGTCTCGCACACAAAAGCGAGACAGCACCACACCGCCCTCTAGCGGGAGAAGTAATAAAAAAGACTTTTCTGTTCCGCAAAAATGGCCACCGCGCGCGCATCGATCTCCCGCTTTAATTATTGATTTGACGGCCTAAACCATACAAACATTTCGAATAGACCATTTTGTGAAGTGCCTACCGTGTTCCGCGTAAGGAAACCAACCCTGCTGCATCAGCCAAGACCCTGGGACGTCCCGGCAGCCTACAGCGCCTCTCAACGCCACGAGGCGGCAAAGTATTGTGCACTCCTGGTTTTCCTTATTTATTTCGTCAACAATCGCGTTTAAAATTTCATTTGTTTTTTCCCGCACCGCAAATTTACAGTCCATTTTCAAATTTGATTCGCCCGCTCAACCAGCAATGTTTATAAACACTTACCAATCTTCTCTACCGCATAGGCAGAGGTGATCTTAAGGTCTTAAGAGGAGTGAGTGACCTTGACGATTTGGAGCTCGCATATTCTTTTGCCGACGTCGCCGCCATCTAGCGGAAATGTTCAGTACTGCTAAGAATAGTTCAATGACTAGTTAAGTGCAGAGGGAATAAGTATTATGTTCTGGAATACTGCCTATTTTAGATGCGCATCACCGAGTCATGCGTGTCTTCCTTCGGTATATTGTGGACGCCAAAACAATTCGTCGGCCGAAATTCATTTTACTTACATACAAGCTTTTATTTAACTTACCCATTTAGTATGTATATATGTATGTAAAGCATGACCAGAAAATGAAAAAGGAAATGTAGCGAAAAATTTTTTTCTATTTTGCCATTTTGTAACAGTGAGGAGGTGAAAGGTTTTTATTTTTTCTAGTCAGGCTTTAAGTATATTAATATTTAATAAATCGTAAGTGGCGGATTTTGTTTTTTTTTTAAATCCCTTTAGACTGTTCTTTAGGTTTAGAAGTGTTCCACGTTATGTAGGAACCGGCCAAGACTTTACGTACTCCAATTTAAGAACTATAAAACAGTGGTACCAGTGCGTACTAGCTAGCTTTGATATGTTAGTTAAAAATGCGTACCCACTTACGTATAAGTAATAATAGTTTTTATAAATTCAATTGACGAGCTTGTTATGTATGTTTTTTCGAACATAATGAAACGTAATGTACCTACATTTATATTTGGCGGGTACAGAGCGAATCTTCGATTAGGAAAAACCGGCCAAGTGCGAGTCGGACTCGCGCACGAAGGGTTCCGTACCATCAAAAAAATTACGTTTGTTGTATGGGAGTTCCCCTTTATTTATTTTATTTTAATTATTATATTACTTTTGAAGTGAATAAGTGTATAAGTAACTAAATATTCTATGAATATATCAAGCTTCTACCTGCTGCAGTTATTAATGTCGAGCAGAAAACGGCAAATAAATGCTGTTTGTTGTATGGGAGCCCCCATTAATTATTTATTTTATTTTGATTTACTTATTTATTTTTAAAGTGAAAATACAATCACATATTCTGTGAATAATTCAAGCGTCTACCTATTGCCGTTATTAATATCGAGGAAAAAATTGCAAAAAAATCACGTTTGTTGTATGGGAGCCCCCTAAATATTTATTTTATTCTGTTTTTAGTATTTGTTGTTGTAGCGGTAACTGAAATACATCATCTGTGAAAATTTCTATCTATAGCTATAGCTATCTGGCTATCATAGTTCATGAGATACAGCCTGGTGAAGTCTCAGTAATAGGGTCCCGTTTTTACCCTTTGGATACGGAACCCTAAAAACTACGCAGCCCACGAGAACGGCAGAAGTTGTACCTATGTGTACCTTCGATGTACCCCAAGAATTTATCTTTGTTTTAATAAATCAATGAAACCTACGGGCTAATAAATCACTAAGCTATTCTACCACAGAGTGTGCGTTACTCCAGCACGAAAGAAGCTTCTAAAGGGAAACGAGTTAACTGAACAGTTCGTGCTTAAATTTAGTGCATCTACACTTATACTATACTTATTACTTTTATATTAGGGGAAAGGTGTCCAAAATGATCCCCCTAAGGGAAATCGGTTACTGTATCCAAAATATTATAGTAAAAGCAAACATTGAAAAAGTTTTGGGTAAGTCATTTAAGTATTGTTTGTTATACTGGCATGCCATTATTGCAGTTTGGTTTTATATCTTTAGATTTATAAGAGATTTTCCAAACCTCTAATAAAGGATCATTTTGTACACCTGGGTGTCTAAAACGATCCCATACTATCTTGTTTGGTTAACCCATACATTTTTGGTTCAATATATTTTATGTGCTCAACGAGTTCTCTCTCATGCTTAGTAAACACCGTTTGTTTACTGTCCAAACTGCACAAACTGCCTTTTTGTTTTTAGAACCATTACGGGTACAGAAAACTGTCTTGTCGTACAGAAACCTCACTCCCAGTTTTGTCGGTAGGTTTTTCTTTGAATGTACGTGGCATGATCTGTAAAAAGTACAAATAGGTAGGAATACAATAAAAAACATGACTAATTTTAAATTGTTTTTCAAGTTTGGTGAAATTATTCCTGGGATCGTTTTATTACTACTAAAGGGGATCGTTTTACCCCGAATGTTGAATTTACAAGAATTGTCGAAGTTTGACCTCAAAACATTATCTTGGTGAGATCAAAACGAGTTTCAAATGTTACTGAATATCAATTAAAACTACCAGGAAAACTTTCATTCACATATCCACAAAAGAATTTCAACAATTTAACTTTGATTGCAGGCTTATCTTAGATCGAAGACAGGTATTTTCAATTTTTTGCAATAAATCGACGCACTGTACTCACACTGCCATGACACTTTATTGGGCTACTGAGTGAAGTATAGGGAAGACGTTAGCCAATAAATCGCAAAGATGGCACTAGTATTTTGTTGAAACTGTAGGGAATCATTTTACCTCGAGGGATCATTATGTACACCTTTCCCCTATATATAATAATAATAATAAGAGAAAAGATTTGTATGTATTCATGTATGTAACGAATAAACTCAAAAACAACTGGACCGATTTCAACAATTCTTTCACTTTTAGAATGCTACATTATCCCTAATTAACATAGGCTATAGAATATTTTGAAAAAAGTTAGGGATCAGACAGAGAGATTCCGGCAGTTAGAAATAAGATAGCCAGTTCCTCAGTAAAGGAGGATTCCGGGAGTAGTGCCGTTCCACCTTCAGCCTTATCATCACTTAACATCAGGTATGATGAAGACTAAGTGCTACCCCGTTGTGGATTAAAAATTCTTAATATTTCTTACACATTCAACCATAAAGTTTCGCGGTAGCCCTCCAGGGATCTAACCCGGGACCTCTAGAGATAGCGGCACCTTGAAACCGGCGCGTACACCACTAGCGCGGCCACGGAGGTCTTCTAATAATAATATATTAATATATAAAGTCCGTTCGGTTAGATAGTGTCGGTACACCCGCACGGCATTGTGGCTCTTGCTATAAAATGCAGATATAAAATAATACACTCAAGTTGAGTACCAAAGTCAATTTTAATGAAAATTTGGATATTTTTATATAAAAGAAAGTTAAATAAGTCATTTACAAATTATTATTATTATTATAAATTTTTTATATGATTATTATGATTACTTATCATCGCTCGAATTGTCACGAGTCATAACCGTCGTTACCACCTGTATTTATAATAAACATAGATTATTTAAGAAAATATAATTTAATAAATGCCGAGTCCCAAAATCCAATTCCATTTTCGGGTGTACGCCGCACGCGGCTTCTTTTGTTTATGCGGCGGCATCCTTTAAAAAGCAGCGGCACGTGCCAAGGCGGCGCGATCAAAGGGCGACACTATCTAAGCGAATGGACTTTACCTAGTAATATTATGAATATAACTAAAATAGGATGGGAAGGTATTTTGCATGGCTAAAACTACGATTCTGCGGTGAAGTATGCATATTAATTTAAGAAAAACTCCGAAGAGATTTTAAATCATTTATTATACACTAGCGACCCGGCCATGCTTCGCACAATCCTTTGAACAATTTGTTGGTGTGGAAGCACTGATAGTGCTTCCACACCAACAAATTGATAGTACGTTTCACTACTCGCGTTTGGAAATATTTTTCATCAAAATGCTTACTGCATATAATCAATTTAGTCCATGTGTTTCTGGTATCCAAGGTAGTATGAAATCTGAAAGATACTTATATTACTAATGATAGTATAGGTACCTATTCTAACAGTCAAAAACTGATACCTATGGATCAGTTAAGTATCTTAAATGTGATTACATTCCCAGGTAATTCATATCTAAACGTAATATAGGTACTTTAATAACAGTACCTAATACATATTCGTTTACCGCGTGAAAGACAGTGACACGAAATATCGATAACTTGATACAGCCCTGTAAAACGAAAATTATTTCTTTACACAAAATATTCGTAAATTCTGCATTATGTGTAATCAATATTTGCTTGTTACATAAATAAATGTTTATTGAAGAGCATTAACACACTTCGTGCTTTAAAATCGAAGCGCATTAGCAAAAATAAACCTTAGGAAGGGAGGTGTCGGTTTAGAATAATTTACCTAAGAAATGAACATTTTGCGGGGTTATTTCATTGTGTTGTACAACAATCAATAACTGAGCAAGTCACCATGTTTCTATCACACTTTTGGCTAAAAATATCTAAGATTGCACGTAAAATCCGAAAAAAATACAATACCTAAATTCTCAGCGTGCTGATAAGTGCTGACGAACTGTCAAACAGTAGCCAAAAACGGTTCTGTTACGTCGCATCACGCATCTCCTTTTATCTCACAGCGTTGTTGCTAGTGACATCCCGCTCGCTCAGCCCCTTTGTTTCTCTATTCCGATAGGTATATTAACTTTATGCTCAAAATACGACAAAAATTTTTGGACTGCCCATAGTAAATCAATCACTTGATCAGTCCGATTTGTATGAAGAGTCAATTTTTTTTTTGTCATATTTCGATTTGACTTATGTTTCTAGGAGAAAGTTGTTCACTTACCGATTCAATCTTAAAAATTTGTGCACTGATTAAAAAATTATCGTGTATAAACTTATAATTTACCCCAAGAGGCATACTTTTCTATGCCCTACTTACCTCCCAATACCATTTTTGAGGTATTGTATGCCGACTAAATTAAGAGGTAAGAATTTCTAAGAATAATGAATCAGACTATCTATTTCAATATTAATGCACTATTTACCCATACTGACCAATAAAAATATGAAAACGCATGAAAAGAAACGAACGCGACTGTATGTTTTTTTTTTTCCAAATACAAATATTTTGTTGTCATTCCGCTTTGTTCGGTTTATCAACTCGTTTTCTTGTAGAAGCTACTTTCCTGCTGGAGTATCGCGCAATCTGGTGAAGTGGTGATGTATGAAAAAAAGTTAAAAGCTATTTATTTTACCAGTAGGTTTCATTGATTTAAAAATTAAGATAAATACTTGTACATCGAAAGTACACATAGGTTTTTACTTTCCGCTCATGTTCATCCATAATGTATGTTATTTGTTTAGGGTACCTAACTCAATTTGGTTTTTCGAGAACGGTTTGACGCGGAAAATTGGTTCGGGTACGTACCGTTTTTAGGGTCCCGTAGCCAAATGGCAAAAAAACGGAACCCTTATAGATTCGTCATGTCTGTCTGTCTGTCTGTCTGTCCGTCCGTCCGTCCGTCCGTCCGTATGTCACAGCCACTTTATTCCAAAACTATAACGACTACAGACTTGAAACTTGGTAGGTAGGTATATTCTGTGAACCGCTTTAGGATTTTTATAGAAAATAAAAAAAATAAAAAATACATGGAACTGAAACTGATAAAAAATATTTTCATAATACATATTAGTGTAAGGTGTCTTTAGATAGGTATTTAAAAATGATATTTAGGTTTCTTTTATAATTTTTTAGCAAAGTCATTATTTTAAAAGATATATACTTCCAAAGTGGTAAAATGGTTTTTAAAACTTTTAAAATAAGAGAGTGAAAAATTATATGTTGTAGATCTTAATAAAAACTTTCAACGAAAATTGGTTTGAACGAGATATAGTATGTACTTTTTGAGATATAACACATTTTCAAAAACCGCAAATGTAACTTGGTCATTCATACAAACTCTATGAAAAACAAAGTTATATTTTGCTGACGAAAAATTATAGTAGAATTTTGGCTAGGTTTAAGCAATAGGTAAGTTAAGTGGGTACGGAACCCTACATAGGCGAGTCCAACTCGCACTTGGCCGATTTTAAGGTCTTGCGGTCGGACACTACGTATAATTATAACTGAACCAATTTTGATGAAGTTTGGCAATAGATACACTTAAATTTTTTTATCACCTCGGATAATTTTAGGGTGTAATCTACTTGTATGGAATAGCTGATTTTTTTATCGCGATTTCAGTGTAGGTCCCGTAATAAAACTTGTTTGTTTTCATGAGTAGAATAATCCCTAAAACTATCCGGGATGATAAAAAAAAATAGGTACCTTGTATAGCCTAATTCGCCACATGCAAAGTAACTAGGTACTGTTACTACACTATACTGTACTTGCATTTTCTTTTGAGCACATCCCAAGAAAAAGAAATCACTAACTCTGACATGAGCGCGACTGCATCCTGTCGGCGCTCAGTCCAAAGGACAAAAAATATGTAGTAGTGTCATCTAATCTTAACCGTCTAGTCATATTTTTTCTATGATTACTTAAAAACAATAATTTTGCATAAAAGCAGTATTTACAGTTATTAAGCTAAAGATATCAACTGAACTAAGTATTTCTATTAATATGTACATGTAAAAATGAGTGTAAACTCTTCAAAATCTATAAAATTATTTACTGAAGTCGCTCCGAAACCGGCGCGCAGTCCACTCTCGATGAAATACCGAAACTGACTGCCGGCAGGGCTCGCGGGTGATAACAGGGCGATGGGGCAGGCACTCTCGGGCGAATACACTTCAATTTTCGTGTTAAAATTACTTTTCACCAGTTAAATACGGAATAATAATAAAACTCTCGATTAAAATTATTCGCATCGTTAAGACCTTTCGATTGGTATAAAAACTAAATAAAAAGCTTGAGCCGATTTAGAGAAATTTTGCAATTTATGAGTGAAATAGGGATTCATTGGGGATTTTTTTTATAAAAAGTGCTTTAAGAAAATACAATTTCTTTCAATTAAAAATGTTTATTAGGTAGTCGTTCTTCATTGACAATTTTTTTTATTTGAATTTAATAGACAGATATTTAGATATTTTGCTTCAAAGATGCCAATTTTTAGGCATTTGACCCCTCTTAAAGCCTTAAGCAGATGAGACCCAAATTTGTCATAGTTGGCGCGAGTGACGTGTGGTAACGCGAGCATATCCTCAGCAGTTTCTGGCAGTCTGGATGCCATGGCTTTAAGATAACACTTACCAATCTTCTCTACCGCATAGGCAGAGGTGATCTTCAGTAGATGAGCCCCAAATTTGTCATAGTTGGCGCGAGTGACGTGTGGTAACGCGAGCATATCCTCAGCCGTTTCAGGCAGTCTCGTGACCATGGCTTTAAGATAACACTTACCAATCTTCTCTACCGCATAGGCAGATGTGATCTTAAGCAGATGAGCCCCAAATTTGTCATAGTTGGCGCGAGTGACGTGTGGTAACGCGAGCATATCCTCATCTGTTTCGGGTAGTCTCGAGACTATGGCTTTAAAATAACACACTATCTAAAATAAACACTTACCAATCTTCTCTACCGCATAGGCAGAGGTGATCTTGAGCAGATGAGCCCCAAATTTGTCATAGTTGGCGCGAGTGACGTGTGGTAACGCGAGCATATCCTCATCTGTTTCGGGTAGTCTCGAGACTATGGCTTTAAAATAACACACTATCTAAAATAAACACTTACCAATCTTCTCTACCGCATAGGCAGAGGTGATCTTGAGCAGATGAGCCCCAAATTTGTCATAGTTGGCGCGAGTGACGTGTGGTAACGCGAGCATATCCTCGGCAGTTTCGGGCAGTCTGGACGCCATTGCTTTGAGCGCGGCTTGTGGCAGTACCGCGGCTAAACTCGCCCCGCGCGCTTCGGCGATCTCTCTGTAGGAAATAACCAAACAAGTTATTATCATAAATAGATCTTTACCTATGAAACTGCCGTTTTTTTCTCACATATTCATTGATCTCTAATTTTTTTATTACAATGAACATGTGTTTTATCAATATATCAAAATTAATAGTTAGTTTTGAACATAGTGAGTCGTAATGTAAAACATCTAAAAAAGAATAATTAAACACGCGTCTAATCTATACTAATATTATAAAGAGGAAAGATTTGTATTTTTGTATGTAACGAATAAACTCAAAAAGTACTGGACCGATTTAGAAAATTCTTTCACCGTTAGAAAGCTACAGACTTCCCGAGTGACATAGGCTATATTTTATCCCGATATTCCCACGGGAACGGGTACCACGCGGGTGAAACCGCGGGTGGCCGCTAGTTTTTTTATAAAAGTTTTAAAGTCTCTCCTCTCTTCTCACACCTTTCTTTGGTAGTCAATTTGACTGCTTCGAACAGATTTCTTTAAGGGCAGGTAATTCGATCGAAAGGTTTTTAAACCTATTTTATACAATACCACATAATATATAATAGTACTAAGTTACAGAAGACGCACTCTGCAAACTCATTCAAATAAAAATAAACATTTTCAGCAGGAAAACAAAATCCAATACCGGTCGCAATTGTCATCGCTTACCAACTGTTATAATAGCCTAAAGTTCGCGCATGCAAGAAAAATGTACTCAACAGTTAGGTGCGAGAGTTTATATTTTTATGAAAGCCTCAAACAATGAAAATACTACGTGAAACGCACCCGACATCAACCTGTTCGCACTATTGTTTATAACGTCACCACACATAATACCTGCAAGCTTCAACCAGATCGGCGTAACAACGTTCCTCGATCCGTTTGACGAGCGCGCCTACGGACGAGTCGTCGGCCGCCTTGGCCGGCGCTACAACTAATGACGCCTTCTCGTCGCATTTCATAAAGAAGACCAATCATAATCCGCCAAAATTAACCTGTTCGTCCTATCAAACCATGCGTCTTATCCTACTAATATTATAAATGTGAAAGTTTAGATGTTTAAATGTTTGTTACTCAAAACGGCTGATCGGATTTGGCTGAAATTTGGGACACAGATACTTTGTAGTCTGGAAAGGAACATAGGCAACTTTTTATCCCGGAAAAATTTCACATTCCCGCGGGATAACGTCGTGTTGTCCACGCGGGCGAAGCCGCGGGCGGGTAGCTAGATGTTTATAATGTCACTACACACAGTACCTGCAAGCTTTAACCAGATAGGCGTAACAACGTTCATCAATCCGCTTGACCAGCACGCCTACAGACGAGTCGTCGCGCTGCAACTAATGACGCTTTCTTGTCGCATTTCATCGAGAAAATAAATCACAATCCGCCGAAATAAAACTTTTCGTCCTACCAACCTATGAGTCCTATAGTGCATAATGTTGCCATATGTTACCTGCAAGCCTCAACTAGATCGGCGTAACAACGTTATTCTATCCGCTTGACCAGCGCGCCTACACACAATCCGCCGAAATTAACTTTTTCGTCCTACCAACCAACCTATGAGTCCTATAGTACATAATGTTGCCATATGTTACCTGCAAGCCTCAACCAGATCGGCGTAACAACGTTCTTCGATCCGCTTGACCAGCGCACCTACAGAAGAATCGTCGGCCGCCTTGGCCGGCGCCGGCGCCGCAACTAATGATGCCTTCTCGTCGCATTTCATGGAGAATACTACACGAAACCCAACACCAACTTGTTCGCACTATTGTTTATAACGTCACCACACACAGTACCTGCAAGCCTCAACCAGATCGGCATAGCAACGGACAAGTCGTCAGCCACTTTCGCCGGCGCTACAACTAATGACGCCTTCTCGTCGCATTTCATCGAGAAGACAAATCACAATCCGCCGAAACTAAACTTTTGTTCTACCAACCCATTAACAGACGTCTATCACTCGATGTACTTGCGCGCTACTCTCACCCACACCGCCGGCGGAGCAAATCCATAGAAATTAAGTCCGCGAAAGAGCTACAATATATGCAATAGAAAGAGATGCAACGTGTGGCCGTTCGTAATTAGCGCCGTACAAGCTGAATTCCACTATATTGCGTTGTAGTTAGAGTTGCTATTTATTTAAATGGTTTAGCGGAGTGCAGTATCTGTATTTGTACTATTATATAATCAGTGCCATGCGTCTTATAGTGCATAATGTTGCCATATGTTACCTGCAAGCCTCAACCAGATCGGCGTAACAACGTTCCTCGATCCGTTTCACGAGCGCGCCTACGGACGAGTCGTCGGCCGCCTTGGCCGGCGCCAGCGCTGCTACTAGTGATGCCTTCTCATCTCATTTTATAAAGAAGACCAATCACAATCCGCCGAAATAAACCTTTTCGTCCTACCAACCTATGAGTCCTATAGTGCATAATGTTGCCATATGTTACCTGCAAGCCTCAACCAGATCGGCGTAACAACGTTCTTCGATCCGCTTGACGAGCGCGCCTACGGACGAGTCGTCGGCCGCCTTGGCCGGCGCCGGCGCGGCGACTAGTGACGCCTTCTCGTCGCACTTCATGGGGAATACTACGCGAAGCCCGCCCGACATCAACCTGTATACAAACTGTGTCTTTAACATACATATGAACCACAAGCTTCGATCAACAATAGTACTAGATGAAGGCTCACGAACTAAATCAAAACTTTTTATGGCACCTTTAAACGGAGAAAAAAGTTTAATAATGTTACGATCTTACGGTAAGTTCAAGTTGACGACAATTTCAACTTAATACTATAACATTTTTACATCAGCAATGAAATATTACTACTCACTTATCCACATTGGGCCCCAGCACCAGATAAGCTGACGCTATATCGTTGGTGACCACCAGCCGCTCGGCCAGTAGGCCTCTCACCACCATTTGTCGCAGTAGACGCTGGGGGTCACCTCGCTGCCAGGACTTGCATCTGCAATGTACAATTGTGGTTTTAACGGTTCCTGAAATAGAGTTCAATTTGGCGACGACAGCAAAGGTAAACAAGGATGAAAATACTGGTAATATGCAATGCAAACATGACCGGTCTTATTACTAAACACTGCTTAGCTGGTGTTTAACTAAAACAGTTTTTGAATATGATGGTGTCTCCTTCAGACGATGTTGTGAAAAAAGTGATAGCATCACATTCAAACACTGTTTTACTTACGGCCAGAATTAATAATTAATCCACAGATAGGGATAAGCATGATCCAGATTAGTTGCTATGAAACGTTCGTTAATAACATATAATTAACGACAGTTGCCTGGGTGTTGCTAGGTGTTGCCTAGCAACTAATCTGGATCATGCCAAATCCCTATCTGTGGATAGATTATTAATTCTGGCCGTTAAACACAAGCTAAACAGTGTTTTGTAATAAGACCGTAAGTTTGCATGTGCACAACTAAGATGTATGCGGATGGGGGGGGGTAAGATTGCGGGGTACAAATAATGAATGTTATCAAAGCGTGAGGGTTTGTCCCACAGAACATGGAAAGTAATAGAAGTCGCATGTGCGCGTGGCAGCGGAATCAAGCTTTTGCGTAAACACTCCGATTTGATTTGACGTCTCTCAGTCAGTCGCGGACTTTCAAGCAGTAATTTTGTAAGAAATTTTATAAAACAGGGCTGGTTGTGAGGAGGTCAGCTTTGAATGGACTATGCACCGATCATCGACAGAAAGCAAATTTACAAGACCTGTAGACCTTCCTATGAGACGGGGATCTACTTAGAGTGGACGACAAGCTACTTGATTCTAAATTCAAAAATATTTCGAAATGTCATTAAATATATACATTGCTTACTTAATACGTCACCAATTGAAGTTACACTGTGTATAGATAGTGATGTATATAGTTTTGGGGAAATTTTGCCATAGTAGTGCTGTGCTTCGGTTATATTACAAGGTGTCGATACCGCGATAGTTCTTGGATTAAAAATAACATCGTAACGTCATAGATGGTGAAATTTACAATAATTAAACTGCTTTTCTTTTGGCTTTCCCTCAAAACTTAAGTTAAAGTAGAAATAGCTTGGAACAACGGAACGAACCGATTAGGTTTCCAAGACAAAAAAGCGAAGTGCAAGGACAGTGTCTACCTTTTCTCGAAGCACTTCGCCGCTAAAACAGTAACAGCACAGTATCAACAGACACTTGAGGTCTGAATATTGACAAAGAGAATCCTTGTAATAAATAATAAAAAAACATAAGTACAATAAATATTTAAATCAGGGAATGGAAGTTTGTATGGGTTTTCCCATATAAACTTCTAATGTGTACGCCAATGACAGCATTCATAAAAACCTTGTTTGGCAACAAAAATTAAATTACATTGCACACATTAATTTTCATTGTAGAGATCCGAAAATTATACAAGTACACAGAATCTTTATTACAAGTTAAACTAAACTAATAAAAAGCCGGACAAGTTGGACTCGCCCACCGAGGGTTCCGTACAAATTTCTATGTAGATTATTATAAATAGTTCGGGAAATACCTACTTAGAATGAATGAATAGCAGTGATGTTAACATATTGATTTTAATGTATTTTTCTTAAAAAAATCAAAATCAAATTGCATTTAAGTATGATAAACCCCATTTGCAAAATTTTAGATTTAAAATAATTTTTGAGTTCTAGTCATTTAAAAATTTTCCAATAAAAATTTGCATTTCTGGTAGCCCCGAGATAAAAAGAGACGGATTGACTTAATTGTGTAAAGTAAATCAATGCTTAACTACTTGAAATAGAGTCTTTTTTTTTGTAGACCTATGATAGGGCCGGGTCTTATGTAGTGACAATAATGAAACGTGTTTATTTGTGTGCGAGAGGCTACACCTGTTCTAGTACTAAAGTCGTAACATGCTCCTTCTATCGACAAGAGAAAAAAATCTTTCCGTGTTCTGTGGTTTGTCCATTGAAAACTCTCACTATTACTTGGAGAACCGACTTATAAGGTTAAGAACGCTGTTCCTCCTCAATCTTGTGGTACCGGCAACTGTGACCCTGCCAGTAGTGAGCGAGTTTGCGTCGGAAGTCCTGTAGAACACGTGATACGCTAGAAATTTAATTTAGTGGTTTTTATTTAAATAAAAAATAAAATTACGCTTGTATAACAAAACACAAAACAAGACAGACAAAATTTTTATTCTTTAATTGGCCACTATCGGTTCCCATACCAATTTTTTTTTTGGGATCCGGTACCGGCAGCAGAGACAATGTCAGTCAGTATACATACCTGCCGTGTACAGTGTGTAACGCGCTCTTCCTCCACTGCTTGCATCGCGCACGCACCGGACGATTAGCTTGCATTCTTCATCATCAGCCACTATGAGTCCACTGCTGAACATAGGCCTCCTCCACTGCTGAACATAGGGCGCTTTGAGCGCCACAAAGAGCGGCTGTGGGCTATTTGCAGCCAATGGCTTCCCGCAACCTTCACCAGGTCATCGGTCCACCTTGTGGGGGGCCGTCCTACGCTGCGTCGTCCAGTTCGTGTCGCCAATCAAGTACCTTTCTGATTGAATCAGGCGTCACTTGGCGGAAGTCCCTAACCATTGTAAAAAACGAAATATATGTAGCTTACTTCCGCAAAAAATAATAATCTGCATATTGTGTTTTTTGCGGAAGTAAGCTACATATATTTAGTTTTTTACAAAAGTACCTTTCTTCCCCAACGGTTGTCAGTTCTGCGGGCGATGTGGCCTGCCCATCGTCACTTCAACTTCGCTACTCTGAGAGCTATGTCGGTAGACTTTGTTCTTCTGCGGATCTCTTCGTTGCGAACCTTATCACGTAGGGAGATACCAAGCATAGCTTTTTCCATAGCTCGTTGGGTCACTCTGTGTGGATTCTTCAGTCACGTCTAATACAATGTCACTATACATACCTGCCGTGTATGGCGGCGGCGTGCAGTGCCTGCAATCGCTGTTGCATAGACCCGCGCAGTGCATCTGCTATATGCAACAGTGTGTAACGCGCTCTCCCTCCGCTGCTTGCATCGCGCACGCACCGGACGATCAGCTTGCATTCTTCGGTCACGTCTACAGGCTGGAAGAAAATATTTGAAATTAATACTGTTCGTCATTTGATCATTAGTTAATAGCTATTTATGATAGAAGTGCAGAAAGAAGGTGATTTCCGACGACCTAGCGCAGGACAGATCTTTGTAGAGATCCTTGGGGGGGGGGGGGGGGGGGGTGCCCAGCAGTGGGCGTCGTTCGGCTGACATGATGAAGATTTAGGAGAGCTATATCCAGCAGTGGGCGTCGTACGCTTGATGACGATGTTGATGATGACTATAACTCTAGTGATTTACCTTGTACTGTCGGCGCGCGGTGCAGTTGTCGCAGGCGGCTGGAGGCACGGCACGGCACTGTTCTCGCGCGAACTGCTCGCCCAATACGCGAGCACCATGGCCCGTTACTGACTGTGATGTTATCGAGGATTGGCAAATCAGATGTAAATATGTTGTAAACGACAGAGCGTCCCGCACCAACTTATCCATCCTTAAAGAACTTGACATACGAAATAGGTTATCGTCGATTGTGCAGCTGCGAATACTCAAGTTATTTGGGTATATCTCCAGAAACGAGGAATCGATGGAGAGGCTCGTAGTACCTACAAGGTTATACAGAAGGAAAGAGTCCACGAGGCCGCTCTCCGACTAGATGGATCGACCTTATTAAGACTACGCAGTCGACTGCAGTACAATGTTTTCGCAACGATGAAAGTCAAACAAAATGTAGAGACATCGCCGCCCTGGGAACGAGTGGCAACGGCGAGCCGCAAGCCTGTCCATCGACAGCCACGACCACTCTCTCAAGAGTGCCCGACTAAGATGAAGAGATGTTGTACAGTGCCACAACCTTTTCTGTGCCGGTGACAGCGGCGCTACGTACGTTTTTCTTTTTTTTGTAGTAATTTAACCGGCCCTGACTTCTAAGAACTTCAGCCGCCAGCAGCGCTATGGTTGGACATCAACTTGACAGCAAAATGACATTAAAAAAATCACGTTAGTTTCACATTTTGGCCACCGGCACAGCAAAGTTTGTGGCACTGTAAAGTACAGGCAGCCGTCTGTCACTCGATGTACTTGTGCGCAAATCTCGCCCTAACCTCCGGCGGTGCAAATCCATAGAAATTAGGTCCGCAAAAGAGCTAGAATATATGCGTTAGAAAGAGATGCCGAGTAGCCGTTCGTAATTTGCGCCGTACAAGCTGAATTCCACTTTATTGCGTTATCGTTAGAATTGCTATTTATTGAAATGGCTTAGCGGAGTGCAGTATCTGTTACTAGTAACTATTTAGTAATCTGTGGTACAGGGCCCAGTACTGATCCTTGTGGAACGTCAGCTTCTATATACCTTGTACTGTCGTCGCGCGGTGCAGTTGTCGCAGGCGGCTGGCGGCACGACACGGCACTGTTCGCGCGCGAACCGCTCGCCCAAATAAGCGAGCAACATGGCCCGTTACTGACCGCACACTATTTCTTTATTTCTTATGGTACACCAACAAAATACATACATAGACATTTCATATTTATATTACACAGTTAAATTTGTACGTGTATGTATTTAATTTTAATTTGCTCAGTTATTGCAAGAAAAATAAGAAGTTTAAGATACTACTTACTACGGCCACGTTAACTGCTTAGAAAATTCTGACTGACCAAAAACCTATCTACTTCCATCTGGAATTCCGGAGGAACACCCCTTAACTCAAAGGTGACACCTGGGACAAGCGAGGTCGGTGTAATTTTCCATTTTAATCAGAGTTATGTGAACAGTGGTGTTCCCTATTAGGTATTGAATGTAACTTTTACCTTTTTTTGGCGACCCACACACACACGAACAATAATTTTGTAATCCTGTTAAGCGACCCCTACGCAAGCTAGTGTTTTCTTTTCTTTTAAGGTGTAACGGCATATTTTTTTATGTAATACAGACTGTTCAATCCATACGCTCTTTCATTTTAGATCCATAGTTTTATTTCTTTGTCTGGTTGTACTCTCGGGCAACTTTTACAAGGGTACAACGTGGCAAATGGCAGTATATACCTTGTACTGTCGTCGCGCGGTGCAGTTGTCGCAGGCGGCTGGCGGCACGACACGGCACTGTTGGCGCGCGAACCGCTCGCCCAAGTACGCGAGCACCATGGCCCGTTACTAACTGTGATGTTATCGAGGATTGGCAAATCGAATTTAGGACCGTTCATATATGATTGAGCTAAATATGTAATCAAATAGTGTAAAACTGTTTTGATTGGTTTTTTAACAAACGTGATTTATGCTTTTACCCACACTCATATTTAAAGTAAGTATGTTTTTTAAATGTGAAGACCTATTATTGGGCACCAACTGTCTGTTATTTTGATTGATTTTTGCAGCTTTGTTCTGTTGAACGTTGCTAGCTAGTTAACGTTATACCCGACGTCACAAAACAAGGAACTGATATTGGCTATTTTCTTTATAAAATTGACTTAAAGTTCCGAAAAACATCTGAAGTTCCTATCCATAAATTTACGCGGTAGCCCCCCAGTACTGATCCTTGTGGAATACTAGCTTCTATATACCTATAGTATACTATGCTTCTATATATATATGTGGAATGTGAAATAAATCTTTATTATTAAACCTAGAATTCTGGCGGCACGACACGGCACTGTTCGCGCGCGAACCGCTCGCCCAAGTACGCGAGCACCATGGCCCGTTACCAACTGTGATGTTATCGAGGATTGACAAATCAGACGTAAATATGTTGTAAAGGACAGCGTCCCGCACAAATTTATCCATCCTCAAAGAACTTGACATACGAAATAGATTATCGTCGATTGTGCAGCTGCGAATACTCAAGTTCTTTGGGCATATCTCCAGAAACGAGGAATCGATGGAGAGGCTAGATTGATCGACCTTATTAAGACTACGCAGTCGACTGCAGTACAATGTTTTCGCAACGCTAAAAAGTCGAACAAAATGTAGAGACATCGCCGCCCTGGGAGCGAGTGGCGACGGCGAGCCGCATGCCTGTCCTTTCTCAAGAGTGCCCGACTAAGAAGAAGAGATGTTGTAAAGCACAGGGTCCAGTACTGATCCTAGTGGAACACCAGCTTCTATACCCTCTCTATCAGAATGACCAGTAAGAAAAAAGTCAATTTGGTTGGGATTAAGTACACTTAAAATGCCATTGTTACTAAATAGCTAAGAACGCTAAATGTCCTCGTAGCAAAACGTCTAGATTTTAGAATGTCTTGATTCAGAAAGGCCTAGTAGCAAAAGGAACATATACCTTGTACTGTCGTCGCGCGGTGCAGTTGTCGCAGGCGGCTGGCGGCACGCCACGGCACTGTTGGCGCGCGAACCGCTCGCCCAAGTACGCGAGCACCATGGCCCGTCGACACTCCGTCACCGACTCGCACACTTCCACCATGCGGAGGAGGTTCTCGATGTGAACGCGCTTGGCGTCCGGGGTCGCGTTGCGTTCCACTGTACAACGAGAAATGGAACTTTAAACTTGATTCGAACGATGGAAAACCAAATTTCTAAATACGGCAGGCTTATTACCAAAAATAAGCAACCAGTTGCTAATTGGGTGTTTGACTGTTGTTGAAATGTAGATATTTAATTATGACATGCGAAAATATAACATTATTGAATAACAAATATGAAAAAAGAAAGTCAATATGTATTATAACAAGCGAATTATGAGCTACTTAATTGTGACTCTAGCTATCTCTTTCTAAAACAAAATTTTCTATGGCGAGAGTATGGCGCTATTGAAATGTGACGTCACGTTTCCATAGCGCTCTCCTTGTCTAATTAGTAAGTTTGATGCTATATATCGCCGAAAATATGCAAAATATTTGAGAATAATAGTAGATTGTGCAACAAGTGCATAAAACGTACCATTTTACCCGAGACGTATATATCCATCCGAGCCGTAGGCGAGGGTGGATAGTCAATTCGAGGGTAAATTGGGTGGATAGTCAATTCGAGGGTAAATTGGGTTTTATATACGAGTTATACACTCTGCTTTTCACTTCGAGTATGAGGAAAATAAATAACAATATTGCAAAAAAGAAAAAATAAAGACTTCGCCATATTGGCGGGAAGACTTTCTTTTTTTTTATACGTGGCAGTGGCAGCACAGTGACTTTAGCATACATCGTAGTCTATAATGCTCTTGAAATACTTATTTCTTACAAAACTCATTAATTTTGCCTAGTTTGATTAATTTAGTAAGTAGTTTTAAAATGGATTGTGTACAAAATTAAAGAAACAGAATGAAATAACAAGTTTATTTAACGAAGTTTAATTGCGTGTGTGACTGTTTTCCTGACGACCTTTGTCTTAGAGTCTGACACTTGACGAAGATTTTACTTTATGCACTAGAGCATAAAAAGCGATTTTATGCAGCCTATACCCAACATAAACACGAACTTTACGAGCATGAGAAGTGAAATAGTAGATTGTACAACAAGTGCATAAAACGTACCATTTTACCCGAGACGTATATATCCATCCGAGCCGTAGGCGAGGGTGGATAGTCAATTCGAGGGTAAAATGGGTTTTATCTACGAGTTATACACTCTGATTTTCACTTCGAGTGTGAGGAAAATAAATAACAATATTGCAAAACAGAAAAAATAAATACTTCGCCATATTGGCGGGAAGACTTTCTTTTTTTTATACCTGGCCGTGGCAGCACAGTGACTTTAGCATAGATCGTAGTTCATAATCTTCGGTCCATAATGCTCTTGAAATACTTATTTCTTACAAAACTCATTAATTTTGCCTAGTTTTTTTAATTTAGTAAGTAATTTAACATGGACTATGTACAAAATTAAAGAAACAGAATGAAATAACAAGTTTATTTAACGAAGTTTATTTGCGTGTGTGACTGTTTACCTGACGACCTTTGTCTTAGAGTCTGAGACTTAGACGAAGATTTTACTTTATGCACTAGAGCATAAAAAGCGATTTTATGCAGCCTATACCCAACATAAACACGAACTTTACGAGCATGAGAAGTGAAATAGTTATTTGTTATACAAGAGAGCAAAATCATTTTTCGCTGCGAGTGCTGAATTTAAATCACGAACTAGCGAAGTAGTCTAAAATTGAATCACGAGCGTAGCGAGTGATTCATATATAGACTACTGAGCACAGTGAGTGATTTAAAGGCACGAGACATCAGAAAATTTTGCTCTCGTGTTAAACATACAACTTTTCACCTCTACCAGCGAGAAAAGTGTTACAGGTCAGAAAAACAACATTGAAGGCAACATTTAACAATAAAGAAAACATCAAAATTACAAAATTAATAATTAGGAGTAAAATTGGTGCAATTATGCAAGTTGAAGGTAACTGTTTGCATTGCGTTCAAAAACTGCACTGCATGCAATGACGTATGTAATTTTTATGAAAACCAAACATGATATTAGTAAGTGATATAATGTTCACTTCATATTATTTATTTTAAATATTGCGTGTTTAATAAAAAGCAATAGTAGTACAATCGTATTTATATAATTTGTTATTAGAATTTATTAATTTTTCTTATTTTATATTTATATCATGCATGCGACCTCATTTCGTCCATACTCTTTATTTCGAACCTTTGGTATCCGTGTATTAATTTTTTAAGCTTTATATTTCATGTCCATCGACATAAAGCTATCTATCTATCCTTTTTGCTCATATTAATTTTAAAAGTCTCATCCTTGTCACTCTATTTCTTTTTTCTTAATTATTTCAAAAGTTGGTGTAAGAAATTAAAAAAGCACTTTGCCTCACGCTCGCAGCAAAAATCGATTTTGCTGCGAGTTTTTAGGCGCCAAAAGCGCCCTTTTCGAGCTGGAGAGGTGAAAATACCTTTGTTGTGTTGCTACTAATTAAATGAACATTTTAAGTCAATAAAAAAAATTCAGTCAAATACCCAATTGTACAATTGCAACGCGTCTGCTACTAGTTGCAGTTGCTAAATCGGTATTACGGACACACATCGATTTGATCAATATCCGAAGCAAAATCACTTATTTATGCTAAATCAGAGATCACAAATCGTTCGCTTGAGGCACTATCGTAGCGATCTGCGTTCCGCGTAATAAAAATATAAGTTTTGGGAGCGATTAATTGTTAATTGTCGCGATTGCTACTGTTACTTTAAGATCGGTAATAAGCCTGCCGGTAGCAGAATACAAATGCCATTATAATCAGAGCTGGTAGCTGTGTCAGTTTTTACTTCTACAGCTGTCAACGATTGCCTCTTAAGTTTTCGGCGTATTATTGATATTACTTTATTTAGTTTAAGAGAACTTTATAATATGGAGCACTGAATAAACAATTTATTTACAATCTACAGCACAGACATGACAAAATAAACCTAATAATGAAATAAGTGGTACTTCCATATCTCGCAAAATCGCCATGAATCAACTCGCGATCGGAGTCGCGCACTAGTTGCCATCGCTACACCTATACGGTATGAATACAAGCGAAACTGGTAAATAAAATAAAAATATCCTGCAACCTAATTACGAGTACTCACTGTCAAACAGCCGTCGGTAACGGATCACATAGGTGTAGCTGTAATAGAGCAGGCCTGCCTCCTGTGGCCCGATTCTGCTAACGTTAAGTCGTAATCGTGTCTCAATCGTGTTTCAATTGTTTTGCTTTTTTACATACTAGTTACAAGAATTATGACAGTATGATGTGATGTGAATGTAGTGTGTGGTGTGACCATCAGTAGTATTGTGAAAAAAGTTCACATTTCTTGTAACTAGTATGTAAAAAAGCACAACAAATGAAACACGATTGAGACACGATTATGACTTAACGCTAGCAAAATCGGGCCACTGGTAGTATCCCTCCACGGACTTGAGCATGTGTGGTGGATCACTCACTGTCAAACAGCCGTCGGTAGCGGATCACATCGGTGTAGCTGTAATAGAGCAGGCCCGCCTCCTGGTAGTATCCCTCCACGGACTGGGGCATGTGTGGTGGATCACTCACTGTCAAACAGCCGTCGGTAGCGGATCACATCGGTGTAGCTGTAATAGAGCAGGCAGCTGGCCAGCTCCCCGTCGCGGCCGGCCCGGCCCGCCTCCTGGTAGTATCCCTCCACATGTGTGGTGGATCACTCACTGTCAAACAGCCGTCGGTAGCGGATCACATCGGTGTAGCTGTAATAGAGCAGGCAGCTGGCCAGCTCCCCGTCGCGGCCGGCCCGGCCCGCCTCCTGGTAGTATCCCTCCACATGTGTGGTGGATCACTCACTGTCAAACAGCCGTCGGTAGCGGATCACATCGGTGTAGCTGTAATAGAGCAGGCAGCTGGCCAGCTCCCCGTCGCGGCCGGCCCGGCCCGCCTCCTGGTAGTATCCCTCCACATGTGTGGTGGATCACTCACTGTCAAACAGCCGTCGGTAGCGGATCACATCGGTGTAGCTGTAATAGAGCAGGCAGCTGGCCAGCTCCCCGTCGCGGCCGGCCCGGCCCGCCTCCTGGAAGTATCCCTCCACATGTGTGGTGGATCACTCACTGTCAAACAGCCGTCGGTAGCGGATCACATCGGTGTAGCTGTAATAGAGCAGGCAGCTGGCCAGCTCCTCGTCGCGGCCGGCCCGGCCCGCCTCCTGGTAGTATCCCTCCACATGTGTGGTGGATCACTCACTGTCAAACAGCCGTCGGTAGCGGATCACATCGGTGTAGCTGTAATAGAGCAGGCAGCTGGCCAGCTCCCCGTCGCGGCCGGCCCGGCCCGCCTCCTGGTAGTATCCCTCCACATGTGTGGTGGATCACTCACTGTCAAACAGCCGTCGGTAGCGGATCACATCGGTGTAGCTGTAATAGAGCAGGCAGCTGGCCAGCTCCCCGTCGCGGCCGGCCCGGCCCGCCTCCTGGTAGTATCCCTCCACATGTGTGGTGGATCACTCACTGTCAAACAGCCGTCGGTAGCGGATCACATCGGTGTAGCTGTAATAGAGCAGGCAGCTGGCCAGCTCCCCGTCGCGGCCGGCCCGGCCCGCCTCCTGGTAGTATCCCTCCACATGTGTGGTGGATCACTCACTGTCAAACAGCCGTCGGTAGCGGATCACATCGGTGTAGCTGTAATAGAGCAGGCAGCTGGCCAGCTCCCCGTCGCGGCCGGCCCGGCCCGCCTCCTGGTAGTATCCCTCCACATGTGTGGTGGATCACTCACTGTCAAACAGCCGTCGGTAGCGGATCACATCGGTGTAGCTGTAATAGAGCAGGCAGCTGGCAAGCTCCCCGTCGCGGCCGGCCCGGCCCGCCTCCTGGTAGTATCCCTCCACATGTGTGGTGGATCACTCCCTGTCAAACAGCCGTCGGTAGCGGATCACATCGGTGTAGCTGTAATAGAGCAGGCAGCTGGCCAGCTCCCCGTCGCGGCCGGCCCGGCCCGCCTCCTGGTAGTATCCCTCCACATGTGTGGTGGATCACTCACTGTCAAACAGCCGTCGGTAGCGGATCACATCGGTGTAGCTGTAATAGAGCAGGCAGCTGGCCAGCTCCCCGTCGCGGCCGGCCCGGCCCGCCTCCTGGTAGTATCCCTCCACATGTGTGGTGGATCACTCACTGTCAAACAGCCGTCGGTAGCGGATCACATCGGTGTAGCTGTAATAGAGCAGGCAGCTGGCCAGCTCCCCGTCGCGGCCGGCCCGGCCCGCCTCCTGGTAGTATCCCTCCACATGTGTGGTGGATCACTTACTGTCAAACAGCCGTCGGTAGCGGATCACATCGGTGTAGCTGTAATAGAGCAGGCAGCTGGCCAGCTCCCCGTCGCGGCCGGCCCGGCCCGCCTCCTGGTAGTATCCCTCCACGGACTTGGGCATGCTGTGGTGGATCACGAACCGAACGTCCGCCTTGTCCACGCCCATTCCGAACGCTATTGTCGCGCAAATCTGGCGGAAGATATTGAATCTAAAGCTATCGTGCCAGCTAACTATAGTCTGTAAAATATAGCTTGATTAGAATGACAGCTCATTCGTGCAAAGCAAAAAGTTCTTTATGCTATTGGAATAAAGTTCAAGACAAACAGCATCAGACATTTTTTATGTAGCTTATGCTAGAAAATTAGACCCTATTTCTTGAGCAGAAGCAACGTTTTGCTTTGCACGATTGAGCTGTCATTCTAAACAAGCTATATTTTACAGACTATAGGAATTTCGCCTTTCTAAAGAGTAAAAGTGCCATACACAAAAAACCTGGATAGATAAAGTAGTAAGTAACTAATATTTGAAGCTTATAGAAGCTTTTGAGACAGGGTCATTTGTTGGCTGCACCAGGGCCTCTTATCGAATCCTTTCTAAAGAGTAAAAGTGCCATACACAAAAAAACCTGGATAGATAAAGTAGTAAGTAACTAATATTTGAAGCTTATAGAAGCTTTTGAGACAGGGTCATTTGTTGGCTGCACCTAGTATAGTATTATATTATCTGTGGCTGCACACACTTTCTAGCTTATACACCTCTCTTGTTTCTTTTTTTTTTTTTTTTTTTTTTTATCCACAACGGGGTAGCACTTAGCCTTCATCACACCTGATGTTAAGTGGTGATAAGGCTGAAGATGGAAGCGCACTACTCCCGGAATCCTCAATCACTGAGGAACTGGCTATCTTATCTCTAACTGCCGGAACACAATAATGCTGAAAACATCATTGTTATGGCGTCAGACTTAGATAAGATGGTGGTAGCTAGCCAGGCGGACTAAGAACAAGTCCTACCACCAACCAAACCGAATACAATATGTACCCCCACTGGGAATCGAACCCGGGACCTCTTGGTCTGAAATCGGTGGTGTGAACCACTAGACCACAGAGGCGGTTCTTCTCTCACTGTCAACCTATTTTCTTGACTGTTACGTAGTTATTGCTTGCTCTATGTTGTCCTGTCTAAATTCTTTGTATGTGTGTGTGCAAGTCAATAAATGTATTTTCTTTCTTTCTAATATTGAACAAATTATCCTGTTTTCTTTAATATTTGAGCGAAAGGCACCTTTCTTTTTCTTCTATTCATCATTATCGGCCACCACTTCTAGACACACCTATGTTACCATATCATAAATAATCCATTAAAGGAGCATTCCATGAAAACATCAACTTTTGGCCCGCACGTAAACGTATACTTAGCGGCACCAGGAAGGATATTTTGAAAACAGTGGAAAAATATACTGATGAAATGTAATCCGAAACTAAGTATTCTGAAATCAATAGCAGTCCTTTTAACTAATGAAGAATAATCTAATACTAAAGCATCGCCTTTCATGTGGGACCTTTTGGTGGAATGCTCCTAAATCCAACTTTTGATAGATCTTCCTCTCAACACATACCTGTTCGTCCACATTAAAAACTTCAAGTTCAAGTTCTTTATGTTATATATAAAAGTAAAACGAAACAAACATGACCCTGCAAGGGCAGAGCAAGCATTTTAGGACAACAAGCTAGTTACAACACTGTTACATGCCATTATTATGAAGAAAATAATAATAAAATAAAAAGAAACATTTTGATTAAGGGCCGGCCGATCAAAATCAGCTAAAACTGCAGTCACCGTTAAATCGCTGGAGTTCACAATTAGTTTCAAAAATAATTAAAATATTTGTAATTACTATCATAAAGGGTGTCTTTACAATGTATCTCTATTAATAATCTAAAATCATTTACAGTATAAAAGATACAACTACGTAAAGTTGCACAAAATATGAGAAAACGTGTGTCGGCGTTTAGGTAAAATTTAATAAAAAAATCGATATATTAGATTCAAAAGCCTACTCAAACAAATCTCAAAAGTATTAACTACAACTTATCAATTGCTTTATTTTATAATATGCTTTGGTTATTTAATTATGATTTTTTTAAAACGCTTCTTAAATCCGCCATACAAAATTACTATGGACTCGAGACGTTGAATATAACAAGCGAGCAACACACGAAATATTTAGTCGCCCACGAGAGCTCAGAGAGAGGCGACGTTTCGATGCGGAGCGACTTGACCTAGAAAGACTTCGTTGCCTATCGTGTACGTATTCTGTGTTACACGCAGCAAAACAGCGTAAGTATAAATTTGTAATATTTTTTTTTACTCAATTTTGGTTTTGATTTATTCTTATCACGACTGATCAAGGAGTGTAATGTGTTTAGGGTTAATGTATGTACTATGTTTGTGTGTATGTATGCGAGTTTCTTTTCACCATAACTTTTGAATGCCTTTACTGGATTTTAATGGCTAAAGATTTTTTAAATACTCAAAATGGTGGACGTGTGGTGTGGCACCATAAAAAAATGTAGTTTTTTCCTTATTATAGCAATATGGGTATCAAATGAAAGGCTTTGACGAGTACTGGTTAAGCACATAAGGAGCATTCATTATTTTGGTCAAATTTGATGTTTAACGTGTGAATGTGAATGTTATACCATCAGTAATCCTGCGCTCATTAATCTGTGGGATTATGACGTTGATGCATGGAGAGAGCGAGCTGGCCACATAGAACAGCCGCTATCTATGATGCACTCTATTCATTTAAAAATGTGTCGTGTCAATCCTGGCTTTTGATGACATCAGTATAAATTTTGTTGAAAAATATATGCCGTTAATCGGCGGTTTTGTGCGCTCCTGCGAAACGTGAAGCAGTTTCCTTATTAATAGAAAGGGCTGCAAAGTTGTAACTGTTGAACTTTCATGACGCGGACCAGTTTGAGTGCGAAATACCGGAAAGCCGTAGCGAACCAGTAAGAGGCCTTCGACCAGCTCTCCAGGGGACGCAGAAGTGCTCCGCATGTTCCTTCAGGTGAGTGAGTGCCCATTATTGCTGGTATAGCATTAACTACGCGTGCTTTTTCCAAATTATTCATATCGATCAATGATCGGAAAAGGTCTTGGCTATTTACACGCCAGACCATATTTATGGTCCTTCGAGCCGGATTCCATGCTCCAGCAGGAATTTCATAAGTATTTGATGAGTACATAACTTGGATGTTCGCAGAATAAATACGTATTAATTGGTATAATTTGCGAAGTTACTCTATTTTAGTACTTACTGTCATACTTCGCCATTTTGTAATTGATACAAAATTTTATTGAAGTAAAATTATTTTCATTTAAATTAATTCTCGCATTATAATAGCGAATTTAATTGTTTAAAATGTCGAAATCAATTGATGATTCGGTGGATGAACTGCCTGATAAGCAGCTTACCTTATTAATAGCGAAAAAAGAACGTCTTTTTTTGCGGATGAATGATTTGTATAGGTTTGCAAATAATGTAACTAATTTTGCATCCCGAAGTAATGAGAATTTCATGGCTCAGTCTGAAATAATTGATGAAATGCGTAGGCAATTTGAGTCTTTAATTGATGATATAAATGACCGCCAGCTTACGTTAGATTCGAAATTTCAGCCTGATTATCAGCCTTTGACTGCCTTCGAGGATTTGTATTTTATTGTAAAGCGCGTCCGAAATAATATTATTCAGTCGTCGCAAACCGTTTTACCATCGTCATCGAATAATTCCGATGATCATAATCCGAGGTGTGCCATTAAGTTGCCTCCGATTGAATTGCCTAGCTTTGACGGCAAAACGGAAAATTGGCCTAAATTTTACGAATCTTTTAAGGCCAACATTCATAATAACAAGCAGTTGTCTGACTCGCAGCGCGTGCAGTATTTAGTAGGTAAATTGACGCACGGCGCGCTCAAAGCGACCGCGGGTATTGTACCTTCGGGTGAAACTTATAATATTATTTGGGATAGCTTGGTGAAGAAATATCAGGATGTGCGTGCATTGGGTACGCTTTACCTGAACAATATTCTCGATGCGAAAAGTAGTTCAAATACGGCAGCCGGTCTTGATTATTTTATTGAGAAATATTCATCATCTGTGTTGGCTTTAAAACAGCTGAATATCAGTGATTTAACTGATTTCATACTTTTAAATTGTGCGCTAAGGAAAATTTATGTTCAAACTGTGCAGGCTTTCGAGTTATCTGTGCGGAATAAGGACATTCCTTATTATAGTGATTTAATTTATTTCGTGCAAGATCAAGTGAAAATTTTAGAACGGTCGAATGTTTCGTGCTCAACACGGTCTTCGTGCTGTAGCGTGAATAAAGCATCTCCGTCTGTCGGGACCTCGGCATCCCGTTCTAATACTTACAAGTCGTTTGTCGCGAGTAATGAAAATGTCACTTGCACGTCAGGGAAATCGTGTATTTTTTGCAGTAAAAATGATCATTCAATTAATGCTTGTTTACAATTTAAAGGTTTGATTTGATTTTATTAAATCGAAACAGGGTTGCGTAGGTTGTCTAAGTGGGTCGCATACCGTAACTTCATGTAGGTCTATGGTGGCTTGCGAGTTATGCAAGAAACGTCATCATACCCTCTTACATTTCGATAATAATAATAAGAATAACTTTCGGAGAAATACTTACGCTCATACTTCTCAAATACCTACCAGTGAAGGGACGTTGCCCGTTTCGTCGCCAGCGTTGGTCCCGCCCGTCGTCGCCTCGCTGCCCGCTGCAGCGTCGCGTCTCTCTGCGCCCGTCATGGAATCGAACCCGCGTGATTTGGTTACCCCGCCTAGTTTAGGTACACCGGAAACGCCGTCATTGTCTTTAAGTGCGGAGGTAAGATCTAATTCTACGATTTTGCTATCGACAGCTCAAGTTTACGCTAAAATAAAAATTTTTAATAATACAAGAATTATCCGCTGTTTGATAGACAACGGGTCGCAAAATAATTTAATTACAATAGACTGTTGTAAATCGCTTAATTTACCAATAATTCCACTGAGTAATTCTTTTGTCAAAGGAATTGGTTTAGCGTCTCGGCCGATTTTAGGGTACGTTTATTTAGACATTGAGTCCCGTGTATATACGGATAACAAATACACTATACATGCTTTAGTGATTGACTGTATCACCGATCAGTTGCCTGCTTTTTATATGGACACGGGGGATATGGGTTACTTGAAAGGATATATATACTATATATATTATATCCTCGCCGATCTGACATGGAATATTCCCGGGTCTGTGGATGTAGTTCTGGGTGCTCAGCTGTTTCCATATATCTATTTAGGGAATAGGGTCGTGTCTGGTACCAGTGCGCCCCCTGCTTTGCTGACCGCATTCGGTTACGTTTTGATGGGTGATTTCCCAAGTAATGATATTGTGAATACTTCTACGTCGCTTTGTGCACTCTCGCTTAATGATATGGTGCAAAAGTTTTGGCAGTTGGAAGAATTGCCTAACTTGCATTTTTTGAGTCCTGAGGAGACGGAATGTGAAAATTTGTTTGTTTCGTCTGTCACCCAGGGGGAGGGTGGTAGGTACTCGGTTGCCTTACCCTTCTGCAGGAACCCGAAGGAATTGGGTAATTCTCGCACTGCTGCCCAACGGCGTTTTATGGCTTTGGAGCGGAGGTTTAAACAGTCACCAGATCTACGAGAAAAATATAATAGTGTTATCGGTGAATATATTGAAAAGGGTTATTTATCTGAGGTTGCTGAATCCGATGTGACAGAGGAGGGGTATTACATCCCGCATCACGCTGTCACTCATCCGGGTAAGCCCATGCCTCGGATTGTGCTCGATGCTAGTGCCAGAACCCATACAGGTCTGTCATTAAATGACGTCCTTCATAGTGGCCCTAATTTATCTGAGGTTGCTGAATCCGATGTGACAGAGGAGGGGTATTACATCCCGCATCACGCTGTCACTCATCCGGGTAAGCCCATGCCTCGGATTGTGCTCGATGCTAGTGCGAGAACCCATACAGGTCTGTCATTAAATGACGTCCTTCATAGTGGCCCTAATTTGCAAGCTGATTTATTTTTGCTTTTGCTTGGCTTCCGTCTTTTTCCTGTCGCGATAACTGCTGATATCAAACAAATGTACTTACAGATTTTGGTACCGTACAAACACCGTAAATATATTCGGATTTTGTTTCGTTTTGCAGAGAACGAAGTCGTACGGACTTTTCAATTTAATCGGGTCCCCTTTGGTCTTAAGGCGAGCCCATACTTAGCAATGCGCACTGTTCTTCAGCTGGCTGATGACATGAGGTCACATTTCCCAGAAGCTGCTAAGGTGGCAGAGTCCAGATTGTACATGGACGATTTGGTGTATTCTGTTGTGGATGATATCAGTGCCGTGCGTCTTTCTCAAGAATTGATCTTGCTTTTTAAGGCTGGTGCCTTTGACCTGGTCAAATGGACAAGTAATTCTCATGTTGTCCTTGAAAATCTTCCAAACTCTCATCGTAGTGCAGTGGATTTGAATGACGGTTCAAACAATACCTCTAAGGTGTTAGGCCTCTCCTGGGAACCAGCTGATGATAATTTCTTCTTTACTACTTCTTATGTCCAAGCAGAGGGGTCTCATCCCGAACAAAAAAAATAAGTTCAAAATTGTCTCAATAGATGGCGATACGTGTTTCGCTTACGGTTTTATCATATCAAATAAAACGAAAAACCACAATAAAAGCCACTGAAAAGTGTCATAAATTTACTGTCATATTTAAAAAAGAATCGATTTACAAAATGTTCGTATTTACAATACTATTTGGAGCATTTTAGAAATTCAATAATATCAATACCTTTCTTGCCCGCAAGCATGCCCGAAAGCACTTAGCTTATGCTTTACGCTCGCTTAGTTGTGTGATACCTGCTATTCAACACTAGATGGCTCTCGTGGCGCTCGTATAAAGTTTTAAGGTCGTAATAAACCCTGGGAATTGTAATTCGTAAAGAATTTTTGAAAAATATTTTTTTAACTATCGCTGACGGGATAGGATATTAAATAATCCACAGATTACGATAGAATGTCATCATATTATTTTATTTGCCTTAAAGCGCTACTCGCCGCTAGAAGGCGTTTTTGTGATGGCGAAGTATTAAGGCCGGTACACACGTTCAAGCAATGTCTGCTTCACCAAATCTAGTCGGCGCTACACGCGTTCCGATTTGGTCAGGCCCCAGGCCGCACCAAGCTGTAGTTGCATGTGTTGCCAGCCACTGCTAATCTCCCAAAATTAATATTATTTTTGAATACTTAAAACATAGATTTGCCTTCAATAAATAGATTACAAACAAAAATATTTCCGGTTTTTTATTGTTTAAATTATTATAATAATTCTATTTCATTATTTTTTAATCTTTTGTTATTTTCATTAAGATACTAAAACTTGCTAAATATTTATTATTTACTTAAACCAGCACTTATTATAAATAAATAAAATAAATAAATAAATAACTTCTTACATTCACACCAATTATCTCGCAATTATAGGGCTGCGCTGGGTGGATGGATATTTCTCTACATATTTGTCAATTTTGCTGTCATTAATTTTGTTTAGACCGTAATGCCTTTTGTTAATTAATTTATAGTTGAGGAAGAGCGGTGTCTCCAAACACGGGCTTTTTCTGCTCAAATGGAGGCTCCAATCCACTAATTTAATTAAGGCTTTATTGTTAAAGAATAATAAATTATTTTATTTTATTTATTTTTTTTATTATCTAAGCCCATTTTAATTTCATTAAGAAACTGTATCATGGAAAACTTGATAACGGATAAATATATACTTAAATACTTTTTGTTTGTAAATACATACTTAATATACATTGTAAACACCCAGACCAAGACAAATAGACATGTTCATGCACACAAATATTTGTCTTGTTCGGGAATCGAACCCGAGACCGCTGGCGCAGAAGGTGGGTAGCCTACACCTGCGCCAAATCGGTCTTCAAATCCGATGGATCCGATCCGAACTTATTGATGTGGTGTTATGCCTTTTTTATATTAATTAAGTTTTACGACAAAATGCGAGTTATTAAATAAAATTAAAAAAAAATAGATATAATAATATTTGCATAAATGGACAGATTCAAACCTTTTGTTCGTTCAGTCCTACGCAAAAGTAATGAAAGAGCAATTAAATTGAATCCTCTGAAAATCCCTTAAACCTCGGACGACTACACTACACTCGTCCAGGAGGGCTATCGGCTAAGAAATATTACGGATATGGGCATGGGCTTCAACTGTAATTTGAATTCCCTATTTTGGTAGATTTTTGCTGCTTTGTTCTATTGAACGTTGCTAGCTAGCAATTATTTTACCCGAAGTCACTAAAGAGGGAACAGATAGCGGCAATTTTTTTTTATAAAATTGACCTAAAGTTCGGAAAAACGTATGAATTTCATATCCATAAAGTTACGCGGTAGCCCCCCAGATTTGGTTCGGAGCGCAAATTGGCGGCGCGGGGCGGTCGGATCGGAAATGTGTGTACCGGCCTTTAGGCGGCGGCGTTGCCAGCCCAGCACCTCTGTCTCCGCGCGGATTGTTCGAGTGTGGGCGCATGCCGAGCCGACAACGCGTGCGACGCGAATTGGCAACGTCGCGGTCGGTCGTCGTCGTCGTTGTCGCACAACACAATTTCGTAATCTAGCGGGATTTAGTTCAAAATATTGTCCCAAAGATCTATTAGGTACTTTATTGGTGTGTATTTACTAACCCCCGAAGCAAAAAAGGGGTGTTATACCACATATACTAGAAGTTTTTAACCCCCGCCGACGCATAAGAAGGGGTGTTATAAGTTTGACGTGTGTTTGTATCTGTCTGTCTGTCTGTCTGGGGCAACGTAGCTCCTAAACGACTGGACCGATTTTGATGCGGTTTTTATTAATTGAAAGCTAAATTAAATAAGATGGTTCTTAGACACGTTTGATGGAAATCTATCTGACCATTTATGGAGATGGTCAACTGCCTGCCGAAACGTTAAAAGGTACTCGGTTGGTTTAATTCTAATAAATTAAACAAAGTGTTGATTCTACTGAATCTAGTTTTTCGTTGTTAATTAGAATTTTCACAGGTACCTACCTACCTAAGTAGTCTGCCTGTAGGTACATTCGGCTAAGAAAAAAGAATGCACTTTGTTTTCTTTGCAACAAGCTGCGAATTATTAGAGTTAAACTAACCGAGTACCTACTTGTGACAGTGCTTTGTTTACAATGTCGAAATTGGTTTTGTTTCTGTCTATGTTAAATATTATAGAAGTAGGTATCATCTGCAAACAACACAATATCACAGAAGCTTTTTGCAAAACTGTGCCTTATTGCTCTATTATAACTTAATAATTTTAAGTAAATTTAATATAT
The DNA here is from genome assembly GCA_949710035.1 of Crambus lathoniellus. Lineage (NCBI taxonomy): Eukaryota > Metazoa > Arthropoda > Insecta > Lepidoptera > Crambidae > Crambus > Crambus lathoniellus. The sequence continues at coordinate 27,441,037 of OX453309.1, read as the reverse complement.
AAGGCCTTATAATTTATAAGGCATAAATTTGTAGGTATGGCTATTAAGTTACGGCAGAATATTTTTACCTGTTAAATTACCTACCTGCCAATAGTGGCAAGATATTTTTTTTTCTAAACTGATACTGGTGGCAGACTAGACACTTCCATAAAATAATGTACCTCTTCGATTTATATTAATCGAAGATGTACCTACACCCTGGGCAAATTTAGGTGCAATAAAAAAATGGTACTTACCTAGCAAAAAAATTCTGTCTGTCTGTATGTAGGTACCTACCTAGGTATACTAAACTTTCATTATTCGTAGTGCCTAAACGGATCAAGCGATTTTAATGCATTTTTTTAGGGTTCCGTAGCCCAATGGCAAAAAACGGAACCCTTGTAGATTCGTCATGTCTGTCTGTCTGTCTGTCTGTCTGCCTGTCCGTCCGTATGTCACAGCCACTTTATTCCAAAACTATAAAAACTACACAGTTGATACTTGTTAGGTAGATGTATTCCGTGAACCGCTTTACGATTTTAATACAATAATAAAAAATAAAAACAAATTCAGGGGGGCTCCCCATACATAGAACTGAAACTGAAAAATATTTTTTCAACAAATAATAGGTCTTTACATATGAAATTGCCGTTTTTTTCTTTTGTACATATAACTTAACAACTTTTATAATATTAGAAATATATAATTTCTTTAATATTGCGTTACATTAAGACCGTATCGAGCAACTTTTGATAATTTAATAACCACGATATTTGATTATTTACATAGAAAAAACTTATTCCGAAAGTTACGACTATTTTTGTTTCCAGAATTTCGTACTTTATTAGTTGTAACTTAGTGAAAAAAATTTTTTTTTCTCTTAACGAATGTGTCATTTAGTAGTTAAAATATCCATAAATACGTGTGTAAAATTTTGTAAATTTACATAATATTAGTCGTTAAATAATAACAAAAACGTTAGTATGGAAAAAAAATAATTACAGAAATCTCCATACAAAACGGCAATTTCATAGGTAAAGACCTATTATATTTGTGTAGGGTGTCTATAGGTCTTTGAAAATAACATGGAGGTTTCTTAAGTCATTTTTTCTCAAACTCAATATTTTTAAAGATAGAGCCTTCCAAAGTGGTAAAATGTGTGTCCCCCCCCACCCCTCTAACTTTTGAAATAAAAGAATGAAAAATCTAGAAAAAATATATGCTGTAGATTTTAATAAAAACTTTCAACGAAAATTGGTTTGATCGATACATAGTCAGTACATTTTGAGATATAACACATTTTCAAAAACCGCAAATGTAACTTTGTCATTCATACAAACACTATGAAAAACAAAGTTATATTTTGCTGACAAAAAATTATGTTGGAATTTTGGCAAGGTATAGGCAATCGGTACGTTAAGTGTGTACGGAACCCTTCATGGGCGAGTCCAACTCGCACTTGGCCGATTTTAGGTTTTTTATTTTGTATGTAGGTAATTTAAAAAGGAAGATACTTATAAAAATAAAATTTAAGAAACTTAAAAACCCTCGACTCAAAAAAACTTACAAATGTAAAAAGATAAAATTTCTCTCTCGGTCGGGAGACCCTCAACGTATAATTATAGGTAAGTACTTACCCTTTTAGTACCTACCTAGGTACTTCTATTTTGTGGTCCCCCGATTGAGATAAATTTTATTTTTTTACTTTTTTAAGTTTGTTTTATGTCGGGGGTTTTTAAATGTTTTTCTTTATGAACTACTTAATACGACGGCATATTTTTTCTGTTTTCACGACGGCATATTTTAAAAAAATGCAAATGTTTATTTAAGAAGCAAAGAGTCACTCTTGTGCTTTTTGCAGCGTTAGTTTATGTGAGTTACGATTACAAAGTGATTATAAAATCATTAGCACTCATTAGTGTGAAAAATGGAAAATGAAGTAAGTATTTAGAAAAAATCGACCGATATTTTGGCATCTATTATTAGTACCTTTAGGAAGACCCCTGGACGTAATTTATTTGTATTTTTTTTTCAATGAGCCCGAAGGCATTTAAATAGATTGTATTAAATAAAATAGTAGTTTTGACCAGTACTTATACTGTTTCCGCCTTGACCACGTAGAGGTAGGTACTCGTAATTTATGTTATTTACGAATTTGCATTTTCATTTCAATTTATAATCAAGATTTTTAAAAGAATTGATTAAAGCAGGTGTAGGTACTTACATGGATCTTTCAATAAATTCTAAAGAAAATCTTTTATTTGAATTCTCAAGATATTCAGTATAAAAAGTTTGTAAAAAGTATGATATCACGCTTTGTGGTGTGGTTAAGAATGGTTCTAATTCAAATTATCTTTCTCAATATCTGGAATACTTAAACAAATAGTGCTCATTCGCTGAACAACCTTCCTTAGGCCGCTATATTCGTATATCTTAAACTTTATCTGGGCTCTTGTGGGACATCAGATGTACCAGACTTGAGATTATTGTAGGTCAATAGAAAATACTAATCACGCTGAACAACTTCCCTTAAGACGCTATATTTATATATCTTATGGTTTAGCTGTGCTGCTAGGGTTCGACATCAGGTGTACCAGACAGACCTTCGACATTATTACGTAACTGAAACACTGGAGCGGGTGCAACATGAGCATTCAACATGATTTTCGTCTTACCCATGTTCATCTTAAGACCCACTCTTTGAGAAGCATTACTGAGTTATTTAAATTTTTACTTTTTTGCATTCACAATGCAGTTTTTATGGTTGAAAAATGGAAAATGAAGTATTTAGAAAAAATCGACCCGTCCCATCGGAGCTGGTTGTGAGACGGGTCGATTATTTTTAAATACTTCATTTTCCATTTTTCAAGCATTACTGAGATCTACGAGCATTGTGTTCAGGTCTTCCAAGGTCTCAGCCATAAGAACTACATCATCGGCATACAGTAAGTGTGTTAAGTTATTAATTATTTATTTTAAAAAATAATAGCGCCTTGAAAAATGCAACCAAAAAGTAAGAAATAATACCTCTAATACTGTATTCACACTAAATAACATAAGTGCTTTGAAGTCGGACGTGAACATGTACAATTATTTTGGATTTTTTTTTGAAGGCGCTTTTTTTTATCAGTAAGTAGTAAGTTTCTGTCTTTTTAGTGCATCATGCTGGCAATTTTCGTGTATCCTGGTAAAAAAATGGGTATGTTAGGATGTGCACATAAACTGCATCAATAAAAATACTCTTCTGATGAAAACCGTATCAAAATCGGTTCAGCCATCCGTGAGATAATCATACATATTATGTAAATACGGGTCAAACCTCCTTTTTTGAAGTCGGTTGTAATACCAAAACCTTCTCCTAAATGTAACAAATACTTATCTGAAACCGCATCTCGCGGACAAACAATCATACCTACATGCAGGTCCAATTGAGAACCTCCTTTTTTGAAGTCGCTTAAAATAACAAAACATTATCCTAAATGTAACAAGTACTTTACAACAAAACACAGGTCAAACTGAGAAGCTTCTTTTTTTTTGAACTCGCTTAAAATTATTACTATCGATGGGAGAGGTGAGGCGGTAGGAGACCCACTTTTTGGGTTTTTACGCTAGAAACCACCGCTAGGTAGCGTAGCGCCAGTGGCTTGACTTGCTAGGTGTGAGTGACTCCACCGATCAACAAGCAGGCATCGTCGCGGAACTCACACCTAGCAAGTCAAGCCACTGGCGCTACGCTACCTAGCGGTGGTTTCTAGCGTAAAAACCCAAAAATGCAGTAAATAACAGTTATATGTTAATAACGCTTGGTTATTTTCGTTACTAACCGGCTTCGCATCTCCCGCACTTGTGTTGTCCACCGATATCGGCACGACAATCTCAACAATTACACTAGTGTAACAAAACAGTGTAACCACGGGTCCGAAGTGAATCTGTCGACGACGATATCGTTGACTGTAACGACACAATGTGAAAGCATTTAGTAGTGATTGTATCAAACTGCCATTCCGACGATATCGTGCGTGCCGATATCCTGTCGGTACTGTTATCGTCCAATGTGAAAACGCCCGATATCGGAACGATATATCGGTATGTGACACGATAACCAGCAGCTTGCTATGCGGTTAGTCGAATTGCGCTAGCAAAAGTAAGCGCGCGATTCCAAAAGTTTAACAGAATATACAAGGTAATAATTTTAAGTGCACCATGCAGGCAATTTTCGTGTATTCTGCTGGTAAATAGGTACTTACCTAAACAGGATAGGATGTACACATTAACCGCATCAATAAAAATACTCGTCTGATGAAAACCATATCAAAATCGGTTCAGCCAAACGTGAGATAATTACGCACAATAACATAGGTACACACGGCGGCACATCAGACTATACATGTTGACCTTGAGACCGCCTTCATGCCCTACGTAATAAAAGCTGTTATCGCAGTTCAACTGTATAACTTGATGTGCTGTCGTGTGTACATGAATGTACACACGACAGCACATCAAGTTGTGCACATCACGCCGTGTGCACATGCGAGTCAAACTGAGAACCTTCTTTTTTGAAGTCGGTTAAAATACTAAAACCTTCTCGTAAATGTACTAAATAGGTAGTTTTCTGAAAACCGCATCTCACGGACAAACATTCATACATGCTGGTCAAACTGAGAACCTCCTTTTTTGAAGTCGGTTAAAAAACTAAAACCTTCTCGTAAATGTATTAAAAATGTAGTTTTCTGAAAACTGCATCTCACGGACAAACATTCATAAATGCTGGTCAAACTGCGAAACTCCTTTTTTGAAGTCGGTTAAAATACCAAAACCTTCTCTAATATGTAACAAATACTTTTCTGAAAACCGCATCTCGCAGACAAACATTAGATACATGCGGGTCAAACTGAGAACCTCCTCTTTTGAAGTCGGTTAAAATACCAAAACCTTCTAAATGTAACAAATAGGTACTTTTCTGAAAACCGCATCTCGCGGACAAACATACATACAGGTCAAACTGAGAACCTCCTTTTTTGAAGTCGGTTAAAATACTAAAACCTCGTAAATGTAACAAATACTTTCCTGAAAACCGCATCAAAATCGGTTCAGCCAAACGCGAGATAATCGCGGACAAACTACCTACCTACTTTATTTACTATACCTTGAAAATAAAGTACCTACTTACTTAGGTAGGTAGGTACCTACTAAAATTTACTCGTCTCTTAACTATCTCCGATGAGACTCAAATCCACGACCTTTCACTTTCCGGGCGAATGCTCTAACCACTGAGCTACGGAGTCATTGTTTTTTCTGATAGGTACTTCATTTTCAATGATTAATAAAATAGGTATTATTTTCTACTTATGTACGGTCGAACCAATTGAATCGCAACCCATTTTGCTAATTTGTTTGAAAACGCAAAACTATAAAGGTAAATGTCAATGTCAATTAGTTTGAGTTTCAATAATTATCTGTTTTAGAAAATTAACTTTCGGTGGGTAAACTAATCGATTAGTTCGACTGTAACCTGTACTTTAATTAAAAAACTATAAAAAGCTTGTTCGGGCAAAGGTATATTGGGTAGGTAGGGTACAACAGTCAAACTTTACTACTTAAATCGTGAATCGTGATTCGCTCGTGGCGTGACCCACCATAAGTTCATTTTCTAAGGCTGGTTTCACAGCTCTCCGTGCGGCCCGCGCGGTCACTCGCAGCCGCCCGCACACGGGAGCCCGGAACGGAGAAACGGGATGCGCTAGAACATCGTTTCACATCACAGCAACGCGGGTCGGTCCGTACGGCCCGACTATTGGTAATTTGGTACCTATTCTACCGAATCCGGTGTGTGAAAGAGCTGTGTAACCAGCCTAACAGATTTTAAAATTCTGTAAGGTTGCGATTTAAACTTGTTGACATTGACACTGACTTTTATATTTTTGACGCTTCCAAACACATCATTAGCAAAATGGGTCATGACATGATTCAATTGGTTCGACTTTACCTACCTTATCAACTAATATCACATCATCGGCATCGGCAAGTTGCATTGCATTGCAACGCGTGCGTGTTCATGTTCATGTACGCTACGCAACCCAGTAAAGTAGCACTCAATAAAAAATAAGTCTTACGTATACTATTTTTAAAGTTTGAATTCGCATATATAGGCGGTTACTAGCGCCACCTTTTGTCCAGGGGCTTAAAACAGTTCGTTACATGACTAACGCTATCTGTTGACGGGAAGCGAAAAACCGGCTCGGTTGACAAAGCACAGCTCCCTTCAATAGCGACATCTAGCGAAATAAAAGAGGAAACTAAACTGCCCGCAAGTTTTTGCCCGCTAGGGACGGTCACATTTCTTGTATGGGATGAGGCATCTGTACTAGTATAGTATTATATTATCTGTGGTCCAAGAGAAATGTACTAAACGAAATATACTCTCTGTGGTTGCTCGTTTGTTTGATGTCCTCGGTTTGATGGCCCCTGTCATTTTGTATGCCAAGTTGCTAATTAAAGAGCTTTGGCTATGCAACATAGATTGGGACGAAACTCCCCCTGAGAGCGTAATACGAAGGTTCTCGGCGCTCATACAGGAGTTTCCTCTCATTTCAACTTTGAAAATCCCGCGTCATGTAGGTGTCTTTAACGACAGTACTGTGCTTATTGTTGCGTTTTGTGATGCGAGTATGAACGGCTATGGTTCTGTCTTATACTTACACACCACTGACTCCAGGGGTGATATTACCGTTAGATTACTTTGTGCGAAATCAAAGGTTTCACCCACTAAAGTGACCACACTCGCACGTTTGGAATTATGCGCTGCCGTCTTGATGTCCAAGTTGATACGGACGGTTCATGACGCTTACCAAGCTCGTGTACCCATTGCGAGCACGTATGCTTTCTCGGATTCGAACATTGCGCTTTCGTGGATTCATTCTTCACCGCATCGTTGGTCGGTGTTTGTAAGTAATCGCGTTGCTCAGTGCCAAGAGAATCTGCCTCCTGAAAACTTTTATCATGTCGCCGGAAGTGAGAATCCAAGTGATTGTCTTTCCCGGGGGATGCTTCCCTCCCAACTCGCTTCTCATGGTTTATGGTGGAACGGCCCATCATGGATTCGTAGTCCCCCTTCAAATTGGCCTATGAAAGCCTTTTCTTCTAGCATAACTGCCGAGTTGCCGGAGCACAAAGTTAGTGTGCTGACTGCAACGGTTCAGTCTGAACCACCGGCTCTTATGGAATTGGCTCAGCGTATATCTGGGTGGGATAAACTTTTACGGATTGTTGTTTACGTCCTTCGATTTATTAAAAAAATCTCGCTTTCTTCTGGAGCAGTCAATAATCTTATGGCTGCCGAGAAATTTGTGATTCGTTCAGTGCAGAGTGTCTACTTCGCAGAGGATCTTACCGCGCTCAAGAAGGGTAAATTGCCTTCTAAGAAGCTTTTGAACTTGTCGGTGTTTCTTGGCGAAGATGGTGTGCTGCGTGTTGGAGGACGGCTTTCTAAATCGGATTTACCATTTGAGGCTAAACATCCGGCGTTACTTCCTAAACGTAATCATGTAGTGGATCTCATTATTCAACACTACCATCACAAAGTAACTACGCGGGCGGTCGCCCTAGCAGAGAGTCCGCTTAGAACAAGGTGCCATTTTCGTCACGCACACATAGACGTCACATATACAGGCAAAATGGGGCAGTTTGGGACAGTACTCAGTCGCGAGTATCGCAAAGAGGTCAGTGATCGCAAGTTCCAAAGAGCATTTAATTGATCACTTCACGTCCGCGCCCGCCGCTACGTGTCACTGTGACACTTATATACCTATTTTACTAATATTTAACAAAATAACCAACCGATATTATTACATTTCCAGTGTATTTGGTTGTCTAAATACGATTAAAAACTGCATACACGTTCTTTAAATTTCCAAACGATATTGAAAGGTAAGTTATGTAAAACTGTTTTCTCTTGTTGTTAGGTGAGTATACCTAGGTACTTTTGGAACTAGCCGCTTTGATAACGACGATCAACCATACACATCATCTTATCGTTCGCTGGTAGTCCGCCAGTATTTGGGTACAATGGTTTAGTTAAGTAGGTACATATTATATTCTTTGTTGGCGCTCGAGCGCCGCCCGCCGGTCACAATCACAACTCGCAGCGGGTCACGCATAATCTAATTACTAATGCGGGCAGCGCAGGACCGATAGTTGTGGAGATCCTTGGGGGAGGCCTATTCCCAGCAGTGGGCGTCGTTCGGCTGACATGATGATGACGCTGGTCCTTATTTAGATGTTATAGTTTCTTAAAACTTCTTGGCGGTTCAGAGAACACAGCCACAAGTCATGTTGACGAATTTTCAAAAGTTGTCGTTGCATTTTCTTTTATTTTAGCAGTGTTAAGAGATCCTACTTACATTTTAGAGACTCCATTTAACATTCTCAACTCCAAATAACATTTTACTTGCAGTATTTTTTTTTCATCTAAGCGCACGGCAGTGTGCCTGCCAAGTTCGGGATAGAACGCCAGTCATTATACCTACTTAGCCCAAATGACATTTTACTTACAGTAAAGTTTTTTTTGACGCACGGCAGTGTACCAGCCAAGTTCAGGAGAAAACGGACCACCCAAGATTATGCGTAAGTATACCTATTTATTTTAACGTCTTAATCATAGGAGTGCCATAAGCTATTTTCGTTGCAAAAATAACTAGTTCATTTTAAAAATCAAATTATTTCTTTTCAGACGAACCTTATGGTTAAGTTTAATTGATCGAGAAGTTGTACACAACAAATGGTCAACATATCTCCGAGTTTGTGAGGCCCATTTCGAAACCAATTCTACAAACAAGACATCGAACTGCAATCCTGAAAAAAGGCACTAATCCCAAACATTTGCTACCTGTAAAAAAAGTTAAAATAAAGAATCGCAAGCAACTGTGGAGACTAAGGAATCTTGTACACAATATGAAAAAGTTAAATGTGACTCAAATTCACAAACAGCAGCTCACATTTCTGCAAGTTCTGCCAGAAAAAGAAAGCTGAAAAACGATATTCTTGAATGCAAGAAAAGACTAAAAAGAACAGCTGCGCCAGAAACAAATATGAACCTGTTTTCATCTCGCTGTTCTACCGCTGTAGGGTTTGCGAACCGATAGCGTAGCTTTTATGACGTTCACAAGTATTGTAAATAACAATTTAAATTGAATAAACAAATTTGACTTTTACTATTAAACTATATTTTTTTATTTAACTATATACGATAAAAACACACAACATAGGTATTTAAATACACTTTCTTGTTTTGAAAATAGTTACCACTATTGCTTGATATAGTTCTTGCGTTATAAAGGTTTTTAAATTTTTGAAGATGACAAGTTATAAATTCAACATTTAAGAAAATATTAATTATTTGAAGTTCATGAATGAAAAAATTTATGGAACTTGTAACCCATTTAGATTTCAACTATTTTTCGCTGAACTTGGCACCCTTTTTACATTTATGTTTTCGTCGAACTTAGTGCCTTTTTCACGTTTATGTTTTTAGTGGGGTAACTATTACACCATATTTATATCTTGTTCATAGAGTACATTATAACGTATCGGAATGGAATACATTAAAACATAATATAGGATCTTGTCTTCGTCGTGTGTGGCGTCGGGACTTTAAATGGATATTAGGTGCTCTGTTTACCATCTAAGCAGCCTCTTAGGCATGTAAACATGTTTAAGATGTATGAATAAACGAATTGATGTATGTATGATTGTTAACTTATACTACCTACTCCTTTTTAAATTCAGAATCAATACAGAAGCAACCCTAGTGAGTCAGACAAGGATGGGTGTAGATTTTCAAAAACGGTGGGAGCGGTCCTTCTGTAAACTCTTTATTTTGTGCTACCATGTAATGAATTGTCATACTGGTCCAGGACTTTTGATGTCTATCTTGCGGCAACGTTTTTGGATATTGGATGCCAGGACGGTTATAAGAGCGAGGGTGAGGAAGTGCAATTGTTGTTTTCGTTTGAATCCGTCCCACCCCACGCCCAAGATGGCTGATTTGCCTTCATTTCGTGTCACGGAAGCAAAGGCTTTTGTTCATACCGGCGTAGATTACGCAGGTCCCCTTCGCATTACGCTTGCTCGTCGAAGAGGACAACATTCTCAGAAGGCGTATATTTGCTTATTTGTGTGCCTTGTGACCAAGGCTATTCATATTGAGTTGGTCTCTGACCTAACTTCCAATGCGTTTCTTGCGGCTTTTAGTCGTTTTATTTCACGCCGTGGACCCGTGTCGTGTCTGTATTCGGACAATGGCACCAATTTCGTCGGTGCAAAGGCGCAATTAAACGATCTTTATGCCTTTCTAATTGGATCTGAATTTCATCCAACTTTGAAACGCGAACTTACTGAACGTCGTATTGAATGGAAAATGATCCCACCTCGTTCGCCGCATTTCGGCGGAATGTGGGAATCTAATATAAGAAGTTTGAAGACTCACCTTTATCGAGTGATCGGGACGCAGCTTCTCACTTACGAGGAATTGCAAACCGTGCTGGTGCAGATAGAGTGCATTATGAACTCGCGCCCACTCACCGTTGTGTCTTCGGATCCCGATCCCGAGGTGATTACTCCTGCACATTTTTTAATGTCATCACCATTGCAGTATCTACCTGCGCCACCCTTGACTGACACGCGGATTAATCTTACCCAGCGGAAACAGTTGTTAGACAGTATGGTGCAATCTTACTGGAAGAAGTGGCGTTCCGAGTATCTGCATACTTTACAAGTCAGGCAGAAATGGACCACCACTGGCCATGTTACTAATGTTGGGACTGTCGTTATCGTAGGACAGGAGGATTCTCCTCCCTTGAATTGGCATTTAGGTGTAATTACGGAGGTTCATCCCGGGTCGGACGGAGTGATTCGAGTGGCGACGGTCAAAACTAAGTTCGGGATCTATAAGCGTCCTATCGTGAAATTGTATCCTATCCCTACTCAATAATCTTTCTTTAATTGTATCTTATTGTTATTTATTATTAAGTTATTATTATTTTAAGGCTTAGCCATGAAGTGTCTTGATATCCTGTTAGTCTTAATATTAACTGCAGGTGATTTTTGTTTGATGTTTTCTTTTGGTTTGAAACTTCTGCGAACTTCCAAGGCGGGGAGCAATAAGACCAAGTACATTTCAAAAATATATAATTTGTATGCATAATCACTAAAAGTAACATAATAAAAATTCATAATACAAAAACCTCAAAAGTAAAAAAAAACAAGCTCTCATTGCAGTCGGGGTACCATGATGTGGAATTCTAAAATTTAAAAGGTCCCCCGACTGCAATGAGACTATGTATGTATGTTCCACGATACCTCCGCCAATAGTGAACCGATTCTGATAATACCTTTTTAATCTGATAGGCCAAAGTTTCAATTTGGTCCCATGAAAAATTTACAGTAGTCAGTTCAGAAGTTTCTTCAGAATCCTGAAAAAAAACGTCGTTTTCGTCTGGTTTCGAACCACACTTCAAACAGATCAGAAAGTTCCAAGATTAGTTAGAAAAAGTCGCGCGCGCATTTTCGTCCTATAAATTAAATGATTTAATTTATTTTTCATTTTTACAAGTTTTGGAAAGTGAGTTTTTGTTTGTAGTTTTTTCTTTTGAAGGCGGTTTAATTTTTATACTTTTTAGTTCGATTTTGGCAGTCTGTTTTTAATTTTCAAACTAGTTTTTTCCTATGTTAGTAACAAATAAACTCAAAAATTACTGAACCGAAATAAAAAAATTTTTCATTATTAGAATGCTACATTAACCCTGAGTAACATAAGCTATTCTGCCCGCGACTTCGTTTGCGTGGATGAAGTCGCTTACACAAAAACATTCTAAAGGTATCGGTTCAAACTGGGCGTCGTGACTGCACGCGACATGACGCCCGCGCCACTATTGGTTTCTATGTATTTCATAGCGAGCGTCAGCGTCGGACGTCAGCGTCAGAGACTACGGTAGTCTACTCATCAAATATCTTTGTCCAATGTGCATTTGATCAAAGAAATTGGAAGACTTGGAACTTGGATCAAATGTACCAGGCATGCACCCGACAAATAAATTTGATCAATTGGAAATAGAAACTGGGCCAAGCTATTGGTTGAGTGGCATCAACCCCTTTGAATAAAATATCGGCACTTTAGTCCACCGGTCTAACTTTAAAGTGGTAACTTTTGCCACGAACTCAATGCATTACGACGGTTATTTCATTCGTTAAGATCTAGCGAGGAGGCAGGAGGAGCTTCATGGGCAGAGAACAATCTTCTTTTACGTTGCATTCGCAGCAAAAGTTTAAACTTTTAGGTTATGTCGGCGAACAAAAATCCCTGACAGTTTTGTATCGAAGGTACGACAGCCAAACGATTTTTCATACAAAATTACCATTTTTACTTAATTTTCCGGAATAATAAGTAGTCTATGCTAATCTCAAGTTCCCAAACTATCCCCGTACCAAATATCACGTCGATCCGTTTTGACGTGAAAGAAGGACAAACAAACAAACAAACAAATAAACAAACAAACACACTTTCACATTTATAATATTAGTATGGATTCATTCCATCCATAGGTTTCTAGGAGTACCTAGTTGAGATTAATTATTACAGAATAATGAGTTACTAACTTTTACCACCGACACCGTACCGATCGAGCGAGCGAGGCGGCATTAGTGTGCGTGATGACGCACACACAGGTGGAACGCTGCGCTAATACCTAATCGTTGCCCGCGTTAAAAGCTCGATGCAGTCTTAAAAATAAATGGTATGATAAACATCAACTCTTAACATTTTTAAAACAAAACTCATCTAGACTATAAAAACTGTTATCCAGCAAATACTCTCTTAGTTTTATGCTAAAGGTGTTAGCGTATGATTCGGCTTGGATGGACTTTGGAAGTTTATTATAAACTTTGAAGTATACTGACCACTTTATGCCGATCGGCGACCCACGCGGCCTGAACAGACTCCCGTTGCTTGTCGGATAGCCCCGCGTGATACGCCGCGGCTTGTATTCCCACTTTGCGCAGATCCTTGGATAAGGCATCGCACTCCTTGCGCGATAGGCAGTATACTATGCCGGAATCCCTGTAATAACAATGGCTTAAAGTAGTAGAAATCAATTTGAAAAAATAAAGTAATTTTTTGGCATTTATGTTTGTCGGAGGTAAACGCAGTGCTGCCCTCACAGGCGGCGGGATCGATTACTTTAATTTAAATTATAACGACATCTATCGAGTTATTTTGGAACTGTCGACTTAAAATATTAACGCCATCTATTTTGTTGCTTTGTAACTATTAGTTGAGTCAGTTTAAACGTTGCGGCAAGAACTTGGGTGAACTGGATACAGAGAGATGGCAGGACCTGCCAAGTGAGTTGAATTTGTCGACACATTTGGTGCAGGGGCAAGATAAAAACAGTCTGAAAATGGTCCCACAAGGGGTTGGACGATGTGGCGGATGTGGGGCCCGCATGGGCCACTTTTCTGTATCGAATTTGCCGCGTTTAAAGATTCATCCGTCTACATCACTTGAATCGTTGTTTTATTTGTGCCATATCGATTGTGATTGAAGAATAAGACGTTTGTTATTGAAGAAAAGACTATTATTTTGAGGATCCCTCGTCACAACCATCCTGACAACGGAGACCAGACCAGGCAAACCGACTCCAGTGACGTCATGTTGATATCGTCAGTCCTTCCATATCTTCAGTAACTAGGTATATCTTGTCACCTTAATTCACAGCTTATTAACTAAACAAATAAAGGTTTTCGCATAACAATAAAAGACAAGACACCAAAATACATCGATGAAAAAAGAATTTTAGAAAGAAAGAAAAAAAAACATTGTTTTGGGACGTCACAAGAGAAAAATTACATAAACACAAAAATACATAAAGCCTATCTATGTCCTATGTATGTCCGAAAACGGTCCCGACTCAGCATAATGCTTGGCTTGTGGCCAGCGCTGATCTTCCGTCGGAACCGTGTTTGGTGGGGCTGAGAAGTCTACACAATAAAGAACACAAAAACAAACAAGACTGGAAGACATAAAAGCCAGGGCCGGCATAAACAGAAAAAAGTAAAAACAGGCATAGACAAAGACGACGCGTCTTATTTTATTAATTTGAATATTTATTACTAGGAGAACTGTGACTGAAGTTACACTACATTAAATGTTACCTGAAGTATTTCTCCTTGATGATGTTCGCGATTTCCTGGTTGATGCTCTTGGGCTTCTTCTCCAGGATCTTGTACGCCAGGTTGGGACGGTTGAAGCTACTCAGGAACCACTTGCATTCGCTAACCTTATGTAGAACAGATATTTCTTTACATTATTATTTATTTATTTATTTTTTCTTAGGATAGCTAACAGCTTTCACATAAAATTAACAAATAAACATATTAACAAAAAGCTATTGACAAGCTACCACATTTAGTAACTAATATTGACTCATAATTGAAGTACAGGTTATGGTTAGTTCATAGTTCAGGCAGTTTACTTTTAAATTTTAGGTAAAATTGAATTTCTTGACTTTGTACATGTAATGCAACTTTTTATGAAATAAAATTTTTATTTTTTTATTTATTTATTTATAAAAGATCACAATATTGAGGTGTTAGGTGCCGAGTAAATAAAAAATATAACAACCTACAGTAATGTTAGTAATCAATCAGTGCTTTGGGATAATTTATTGATAGTATTGATGTTATTGATTATGAGAGGGTCACTCTTCTTAAGAAGACCACACTTGCAACAAGATGTTGCGATACCATCTAAATCGATTTAACTTATCTGAATTCAGGAGGCTAAATATCGGATCCGTTATTCAGGATGGTGTAATGAATCAAAATCAAAATCATTTATTCATTTAGGCTGACACAGCACTTGTGAACGTCAATGAAGCTACGCTATATCGGTTCGCAAATCCTACGGCGGGAGGCCTTGTAACGAGAAGAATCTGCAAGAAACTCGCCAAGGGCTATTTTTTTCACCCAGTCATATTTCATACAGAGTCGTCAAATTGAAAAGTGACTTTAACATAATATAATATGTAAAGTCACTTTCCATCACAAATTCATCTTAAAAACAAAATAAAAGACCCGGTAATTTCAATAACTTAGGAACTAGACATCCAAAAGGTAGTTTCTTTAAAATACACACCAACAAAAAACGTAGCGAATAAAATAATAAATATAAATGCCAAACAAAGGTAATTAAACTCTGAACAGTTTAAGAACATAAGAGTCAATAATAAACAGTGCCATACAAGCCACGATAAAATAAAACTAATAACAATAAAACTTAAAAAAATCTGCATATTTTGAGACAAGAAGCCAGGAGACGCATTTTTGAATCATTCGAAGTGAATCTTAAATTCATGCACGAAAGCAAAACGTATAGGAAATTAATTCGATTGCTCCCAATTTTACGTATTTTTGAAACATTAGAAATGAGTGTTGCCCTATAACTCGAATCTTATAACATTTTTCATTTCACGCAGAAAAAATAAAAACCGCAAAGCCATAACTCGTTGATTTTAAAAACAGGTAATGAGTTACGCGGGAACGGAACGTAAATTAAAAAGTTATAATGTCAGTCATTCCCCTTTTTAATATACTATATCTATGCAGTCATTTGATTCGTTGTCAGTGTCTTTGTCACGTCATTTCTACTGGTAGAAGTAGAATATCGAAAACGACCACTCGTTGCAAAATTCACGAGTATGATATTCAAAACTAGCGATTTTAGGGATTCGCATATGAATCTTGCGATTTCATACACTATTTGGAATTCTAATGATTCAAAAATGCGTCTCCAGGAGCAGACCCATTCCACTGATAGCACCCGTTCACGAGCATGTACCCTCTTTAGTTACCTTGAGCTGATGCAGGATGTCCATGCGCACTCGCGGCGTGGCCGTGGCAGTCAGAGCCATAATGTTGGTCAGCGGGAACCTTGTGCGGAGTAGGAACAACCGCTTGTAGTCCGGACGAAAGTCGTGGCCCCATTGAGATACGCAGTGGGCCTCGTCGATCACGAACCTGAGTGAGGATTCCACTTCATCATCAGCAGAATATAGGGTAGAGACAACAAAGAGTACGCAGGGTGTTTAGTCAGATCGACAAGGATCATTTGGCACTTTGATGACATTTGACAGAAGCGCAAGTTGATTGATTAAATAGCTAGAGGAGGATTAGTTTCGATTTAGACAGCTTGCCATGTAATGCCATCCTTGCACTGTAAAACTGGGGGGTAATTGTCTAACTCAACATCAATCGCAATCGCTTTCAGTTTGACATCCATCATGCATCCATCACTTGTTGTTCAAGAAAGTTGTCAAAGTTTTAGTTGACAAAAGCAGCAATGGCCGTGCAAGATCTTTCAAACTGAATTCGATTGCGATTGATGTTGAGTTAGACAATAACCCCCCTGCTCAACGCACTGGGTACTCTTTGTTAGCGCGTACTCTTTGGTGTCTCTACTATATTGTTACCGGACCAGTAATTAGCTAATTATAACGGAGAGAAAAACGAGTTGCGCCGATTCGGTAGATAGGGATTTACGAAATGGTTTAAAAATTCTTCTGGTGCCATGAGTAAAGCGGCTATTACACTACACGGTATTACAATGGGCTAGTTAGGGCCCTAATCCTACTAATATTATAAACTAGTTTTCCGCCCGCGGCTTCGCCCGCGTGGACTACACGACGTTATCCCTCAGGAATGTGACATTTTTCCGGGATAAAAAGTAGCCTATGTTCCTCTCCAGGCTACAAAGTATCTGTGTTCCAAATTTCATCCAAATCCGTTCAGCCGTTTCGGCGTGATTGAGTAACAAACATCCAAACATCCAAACATCCAAACTTTCACATCCTACTAATCCTACTAATATTATAAATGTGAAAGTTTAGATGTTTGGATGTTTGGATGTTTGGATGTTTGTTACTCAATCACGCCAAAACGGCTGAACGGATTTGGCTGAAATTTGGCACAAGGATACTTTGTAGCCTGGAGAGGAACATAGGCTACTTTTTATCCCGGAAAAGTATCACATTCCCGCGGGATAACATCGTGTAGTCCACGCGGGCGAAGCCGCGGGCGGAAAGCTAGTTTATAATATTAGTAGGATGTGAAAGTTTAGATGTTTGTATGTTTGGATGTTTGTTACTCGATCACGCCAAAACGGCTGAACGGAATAGGCTGAAATTTGGAACACAGATACTTTGTAGCCTGGAGAGGAACATAGGCCACTTTTTACACAGGAAAAATGTCACATTCCCGCGGGATAACGTCATGTAGTCCACGCGGGCGAAGCTGCGGGCGGAAAACTAGTTCAGAATACATTGCTTTCTTTGAGTACCTTTTTAGCAAGTGATGCAATCATAACAAGTAATGTATTCTGAATTAAGGCCCTAGCTAGCCCTGAATACCGTGTAGTGTAATACCCGCTTAAAGGGGATGCAGTATGGCCTGATACTTGGGCGAGTTGGAGATTTTCTCTGAAATAACGTAAAGTAGCTTGAGCACTGACACAAACTCACACTCACACACATACACCCACTTACCTAGCGATAGATAGATACTCTAAGATACCTTAGAGTACAGCGTGTCCAGCATAGCCTGGAACTTGGGCGAGTTGGAGATCTTCTCGGGCGTGACGTAGAGTAGTTTGAGCATTGACACAAACTGACACACACACATACACACACACACTCACCTAGCGATCTTCCCCCTAGAGTACAGCGTGTCGAGCATAGCCTGGAACTTGGGCGAGTTGGAGATCTTCTCTGAAATCACGTAGAGTAGCTTGAGCACTGACACAAACTCACACACTTACCTAGCGATCTTCCCTCTAGAGTACAGCGTGTCAAGCATAGCCTGGAACTTGGGCGAGTTGGAGATCTTCTCGGGCGTGACGTAGAGCAGTTTGAGCAAAGGCTCGCGCATGGACAGTTTGTGGTACACTTCGTCGGCCGCCGCCGCAGACACGTCGCCCGACAGGTGCGCCGCCGGGATCTTCACGGGTGAAAATGTACATTTTTTAGGTTCCGTACTTCGATCAACAATAACACCTACTTCTAGATACATAGTAATGCAGAGGAAACAGCCGCCCACGTGATCCTGGAGTGCGTGGGTTTGGCCGCACAACGAACAGAAATCCTCACAGAGGTGAGGTCGCTCCTAGAAGCCTGTGAACGC
This sequence comes from Crambus lathoniellus, assembly GCA_949710035.1. NCBI lineage: Eukaryota > Metazoa > Arthropoda > Insecta > Lepidoptera > Crambidae > Crambus > Crambus lathoniellus. Next base: position 27,422,833 of record OX453309.1, on the reverse strand, counting down.
CCCAGGAGGCTTCTGCGCTTCCGGAAGGGGCTAGGATGGCTCGACTAGCCATGTTCACGCATAACGGACCAAATTTGAGTCTAAATGCGGAAAAGTGTCAATACCTAATACCATACATAGTTGGAGTGACAGACATGGTCGAGCGTTATACGCCCACTTGAGAGTATAATTATAAGTAGATTATTTTGACACTGTCAATCAAAATCAAAAAAATCAAAATCAAAATATTTATTTATTCACATAGACATAATAAGCATGTACTTATGAATCGTCAATATTTTCCTACCACCCATTCAAGACTTTTTTAACTGACAAGAAGAATGGGCGCAAGAAACTTGCCAGCGCGTATCTCAGGTAACGACATTTACAAAAATACATATCGTTACTTAATATTAAGGTTTTACAAACTTGGAACGCTTCCTGTCATTTATAATGTAAGATTGTTACATTCGTAACCTTTTTTAAAAAAAAGTCAGTCTGTGCCATGTGAAGCTTTCATTTAGTAATGCGAATGTAACAGTCATTTACAATAGTACAACGAATGAATGTACCAGTAGTGCTAGCACAGCTTAGCGCGACTCGAGTGAGAAAGAGTCGCGGGCACTTTCGACCAATCAGCAGGTCGCCTTAAGTCACACGCGCTATCCATGAGCGATCTGATTGGTTGAAAGTGCCAGAGACTCTTCTTACTCGAGTCGCGCTAAGATGTGCCAGCACTACAGGGATTGTAACAAGATATTAAACAGTCTCAGAATATAATCATATATGAAAGCGGTTAAAAATCTTTTTCCACAGCTTCCAGTAACAAAATGTGTCAGTTAAAAAAGTTTGTCGGTTTTCCTACTTAATATTATAAATGTGAAAGTTGAGATGTTTGGATGTTTGTTGCTCAATCACGCCAAAACGGCTGAACGGATTTGGCTGAACTTTGGGACACAGATACATTAGCTTGGAGAGGAATAGGCTTCTTCTTATCCCGGAAAAATATCACATTCCCGAGGGATAACGACGTGTAGTTCACGCGGGCGGAAAGCTAGCTTCGTTATATTTCTTTAACATATATTTTTCCGTTTTCATATGGGTTTATTTACTGTACGGTAAGTTTACTATTCATATCGTTGTTAAAACTCACATCCAGAGAAAGCAGTTTGTTCACTTGATCCAGGATAAGTGATTTCAGCGGCGAAATGACGATGGTCACTCCCGGCGTCAGCACGGCAGGCAGTTGGTAGCACAGGGATTTACCTGACAACGAATATTATAATTAAGGCGCTACTCGGAAAAAGTATGGACTTTTTGATATAAAACTATAGGACGGTTAGAGTTGTTGCAAATTTGGTAATAAGATATACATTTCTTCATACCTTTACCTAGATTCGTATAGTTTCAGAAACACGATTTTATGATTTTGCTTCGACACTGTTTCTTTTCGAAAAGACCGCTAAAAATAACCGCTAAAAATTCAAGATTATTCTTAAATGGGGTTACATACACTATTCGATTTTGGTTTAATTAGTGGACACCAATAATATTTAGAATCGTGCAGAAGCATTAAAAAAAATCGCTATAACTTTTTAATATGAAGTGATATTATTTTAATTTTTAGTTTTTTGCATTCACAGTGCAATTTTTATTACTGAAAAATGGAAAATGAAGTATTTAGAAAAAATCGACCCGTCTCACAATCAGCTCCGATGGGACTCGAACCCACGACCTTTCGCTCTTTCATGAAGTGATATTGTTTTTTTTTTGCCTAATCTGCTAAATCAGTCTCTCTCCCGCGCGCGTCGTTTTCTCATTGATATCTCGCTTCAGTATAACTTTTTCGAGTATTGCCTTAAGTAACATCATGTTTGTAAAGATAATGGTTATTATGCTAGCTGTTTTGTTACTAAAGCATTTTAGAGGACTAGAATAAGTAAAATGATAGATCCACTGTTGATATGTAGATGACATAGTTTCTCGACGTTTTACCGTGATTTTATCACTTTAATCCATCACATAGAGAAGTAGTTTCTTTTTTTTTCAGTTTAGAACTGTCAATAATGACTTTTGTTTTAGATACACCTGCAAGTCCCCTCATATACATCCAGAAGTTTTATCTCCCAAGCCCTGTTTTTAGCCTCTTTTTGTGTTCTGTGGTGTTACTCACCGCCGCCCGTGGGCATGAGCACGAAGCAATCGTGCCCCATGAGCGTGGCGTTGATGACCTGCAACTGGTTGGGCCGGAACGTCTTCAAACCGAACTTCTCCTTGAACATCTCCATCATCAGCTCCGAGTGAGGGAAGTTCTGACCGTCGAATTCACCTACGAACATATCATATAAAACATTGAACTGATTTAAAATTAAGATGCACGCATGCACCTTGGCATTGGTTTGGAAAACACAGAATACACACAATTGTTCATCACACAAATTTTTACTGGGAACTCCAGGATAAAGTTTGAAACCATGTATAGAAACATGTAAAGAAATGTAAAGAAATGCAACAGAAAGTCCCGTTCGAAATCTACTGGTGAAGGTATTGTATTTTTTCTTCTATTATTTAGTATCCTTAACAGAAGGAATCAGAAACAGCACAACTTGCTGCGCCAGTGTCAATAGAAACAGAGAAACACAGTTTTGGTAGTGCATTCAAATATACTACTATTAAGATTTCTCACCTGTTATTCCATCATTCTTAGTGCCAGCTTGGAAGTCACCCATGCCTTCATATTTCGGTTTCTCGCTGTCTTTAACCACGGTACTATCCATCAAATCTATAACTTCAGGCTCGTTTTGTGCCAAAGCCTCCATATCCTCTTCGAAATCTTCCGGTCTGTACTCTGGCCAGTCATCATCATCCACAGGGATGTCAACATTTTCCTTCGTCTCGCTAGTACCAGGAAGGGAATCACTTATATTTATGACGCTATTTCTAAACGCTTCAGGCAACACATCAGTATCATCATCCATATCTATTGGCACTTGATAGTCGTCGATATCGTCAATGTCGTCGTAATTAGGACTATCTTTTACTATCGGAGAGACTGCTGTGCATGGTTTATTAAAATTAAGCAAAGAACTTTTACTAAATTGCGGCGGTTGAAAATCTACAGAACTATTCCGCATCATGACAGGTTTCGGTGGTTCTTGAGGCAGTATAGGCTTTAGTTTTTCAGAGGCGCTTTTCAATCTTTCTAAGGTGCTAGAAGGTCCATCTCTTGTAGGGGTTGATGTTTTGCTATTGTCAGAATCATCCAGAGCTAACCTGGAAGGCCGTTTAAATACAAATTTGCCTTTGCTTTTATTTACATTGTCTGAGATATCTAAATTAGAAATGTCTGACAAGTTTTTAGTGGAATCATTATTTGTTGAAAATGCATCAAAGGATAGAGATTTCTTAGCTATTGCTTCAGAATATATTGTTTTAGTTGTTGGCTTCTTATCAAAATTTATTATATCAGGAGTTGATGTTGCTAATTCACTTTTAGTTAAGGCTTTTGCGGAAAATGGCTTTTTTCCACATATTTGACTTGACTCCAAGTCAAAGTCATTCAGATCATCATCATAGTGGTCCAACATAGATGGACTATGATGGTTACTATTATTATATCCAGTATTATTGTTTATTGGTGATTCTAGCATTTGTGTAGGCTGTTCAGAGTATTTATTAGGTGTCACTGGTTTTTTATGTATTGCAGATTTTAATTTTGTTTTAAAATATTTCATTTTAGCATAAGTTTTCTTGTCATAGCCAGGAAACTTTTCTTTAATGCAATTTGGTATTCTATCAAAAGCATTACTTATTTTCTCTAATAGTTCAATGTACAATGTTTTGCATCCTTCTATATCTTCTGTTTTAGCATTATTTTTATCCTATAAAAATATAAAAATTAATTATATTATGCAAGTTCAAGAATATAACATTATTATATAGCTTCTATGATTATACGTAATACTTACGCTATCCAGTTTTTTTAAAGAAGGATTTTGAGCAACTTCTTTTAAAAATCCCGAAATAGAATCATCTAGTTTTAAATTCTTCAGAGGATCCTTGTCTTTCTTGGGACTTGCTTTTTCTGGAGTTTTCAGACTTTTATGGTGGATTCTTTTCTCCTCAGTCTTATGTTTTGGAGGTGTTGGTGATTCACTTATTCTTATTGATGTATTAGATTTATCTTTTGATGGAGATTTGCATTTTTCATTGAAAATATCAGGTAAATTTGATAAGTCATCCTAGAATAATAAATGTTATCGGAATACTTTAGATGATATAAGTAAGGATTTCAGCCAGAGACAAGGAAAAAGGAGATTTTCTGTCTTAACTTTTGTCTTAAGTATTATAATTACTATACAAATTTACATACTAAACATAATAACAGTAGCTACTTACCACATCCATACAATCAACACTTCTCCTTTCAAAGTTAGTGTTTGTGCTAGATCCCAAATAATCTAAACTTGTTCTTGCAGACAGATTCGGAGAATCATTCATTTTATTTTGGTTCTTGGGCTCTCCCTAGAACATCAAATAAAATTTAGAGGACCTATATGTAGTTGTATTTTACAATTATCCTACTAATAGTATAAGGCCGCGATTTTACCACTGATATTTAAACATAATAATAATAAAAAAATATTAATTAATTATATTTTAATTATATTTCTTGGGGCGCCTTTCAAAAGTCCTTAAAAGTCTTTTGTCAGGCGGAAACAAGGTTCGCGCATACAATGGATGGGTCATGCCGGTACTGATGTATTCCTTCGGCATACTTAAATGGACTCAAACTGAACTGGATGCCCTGGATAGAAAAGTTCGTACACTGCTAACAGCACACCGCATACATCACCCACGTTCATCGACCATGAGATTGTATATCCCGCGGAAGTGCGGTGGTCGTGGCTTCTTAAATGCTAAGACATTGCATAACCGCGAGATATGCAATCTTAGGGAGTATTTTCTCCAAGTCGATATGGGGTCTCATAGAGATGTAGTTGCTGTTGACAATGGACTGACTCCTCTATTTTTAGCAAAAGAAAACTGGCGCAAACCTGTAGTACTTAGTACTTCCGACCGCAGCACTGTGTGGCAAAGCAAGGAGTTACATGGCAGATTCTACCGGGCTCTCCATGGGCCCGACGTAGATTTATTAGCCTCAGTATCCTGGCTCCGTTTCGGTGATCTTTTTGGTGAAACCGAAGGTTTTGTCTGTGCAATTATGGATGAGGTTGTGATGACGAATAACTACCGAAAGTATATCCTAAGGGATGGCACAGTGGATATTTGCCGAGCGTGTCATCGTCCGGGTGAATCCCTTAGGCATATAATCTCCGGTTGTTCTCGTCTCGCAAACGGCGAGTATTTGCATAGACATAACCAAGTGGCCAGGATAATACACCAACAACTTGCTCTGAAACATTGTCTTGTGGCATCCGAGGTGCCGTACTACAGGTATGCACCAGAACAGGTCCTTGAAAATAGCCATGCCACATTGTATTGGGATCGATCTATCATTACAGACAGGACTATTGTAGCTAATAAGCCTGATATTGTATTGATAGATCGACACGAACGCCGCGCGATAATTGTTGATGTCACTGTTCCCCATGACGACAACCTAGTGAAAGCTGAAAAAGATAAAGAAAACAAATATCTTGATTTAGCTCACGAGATTGTGGACATGTGGGACATTGATTCAGCAATTATTGTTCCGATAGTCATATCTGCCCATGGTCTGATAGCCAAGAGCCTCGATAAACACCTTAAGAGGCTTGCGTTAGGTGGATGGATCGGGAGTCAGATGCAGAAGGCAGTACTTCTGGACACGGCCCGTATAGTGAGAAGGTTCCTGTCTCTGGATCCTTAACCATCGGTAGCCGGGACCTTGATCTTGCTGCCGTTGGGGAACTGCATTTTTGTATTTTTAAATGTTATATTTTTTAGTGTTATACATTGTAAAAATTTAATGTTTAGAAATATAATTTTGTAAGTATTTAAAATGTAATAAAGGGAATAAAAAAAAATAATAAAGCTTTATTTTTGAAACCATAATTGTTTTTTTTTACAATTATCTTACAACTAAAGAGTATTATTACATAAATTAGGGTTTGTCCCCATCCGGGTAAAAGCCTCCCCCATCTCCTGATATTCCCCCCCAGATATTTAAACATGATCAATGCTAAATGTGTTTAAAACATATTTCTGTCTATGTCACATTCAAACAGATGACAGAAACATAAATATGTTTTAAACACCTCTAGCATTGATTGATCCTGTTTAAATATCAGTGGTGAAATCAGGCCTGAATGTGAAAGTTAAGATGTTTGGATGTTTGTTACTCAATCACGCCAAAACGGCTGAACGGATTTGGCTGAAATTAGTGACACAGATACTTTGTAGTCTGGAGAGGAATGTAGGCTACTTTTTATCACGGAAAAATATCAATTTCCCGCGGGATGACGTTATGTTGACCACACGGGCAAAGCCGCGGGCGGAAAGCTATGCAAGTATGTTATAAACATTATCACTCACATTTTGCACCACACTTTTGAATGGTGGTACCCCTGAAATAGAAATGGTCGTTTTAAAAGCATATTTAATTGATTGAGAGTGAGTACAGTTAAGGTAAATAACAAGTTTATTTTAGAACAGTATTACTGTAAAACTCCCAAACAGCTTTTACACTAGATCAGTCTGGATGACAAGTTGTTTATCTTGTTCTAGATACAAAATTATTCTTGAATCTACCCTGCAGTTGCTGTAGCGTAAATCGCTTCGGACTTATTATTGTTATCTATATAAAACACTATTATAACTAGAAATTGTATAAATTTAAATACAAAGAATACTTACAGGCATTGTTAGCACTTGTGTTAGACTTGGATTTCCACACAAACTTTGATTTCTTTTCAGAGACCAGCTCTTGGTTAGCAGAACTGTTGAAAATAATTAATAAAACATGATCAATAATTACCATACAAAGAAGTGCCTATGATTGTCAGTTATGTAACTTTAAGATTTTGAATAAGGCATGGGTGGCGATATTTAATGTTCTCATAATTATCATATGCTGCTTTATAAGCAGATGTTGTAAACTGAAGGTAAAAAGACATCATTGTTTAATCTAAACACTTGCTCAACAATGGTTATTGCTAAACTTATCAATCGTCATTGTCGAGAAAAGCTTTTAATTTAAATTTTGTCAGGTATCTTCATAAAATTGCAAATTTTTGAGCAGTATTCATTTTGTTTGATAAAAAATACTGTAGGTACAAGAAAGTAAACAAACCTTAAAGTATTACTACTACACGGTTCTTCGTTTCTCTTTATGAAATTCATGAGTGACGACTGTTTGGTAATGTTAGACTTTTTAGTAGCCATAATCAAATTAATCGATTTATCTATTTGATTTGGAAATTGGTAATATTGGAATAAAATAAATAAATATGAGTTCTTTTCTTGTCTCGCGGTACTTTTAGGCTTTTGACATTGACATTATTATTTTTTGTAAGAACAGACAGACTAAATCAAAGACCATACTGCCTTGCCAACTTTGAAAGTAAAAATTAATTGTCCATTTAATCAAAAATATTGGAGACATTGTAGGAATAATAATTTTAGGAAGGTTCTAAAATAAAATATGTTAAGGATAGGCGATTATCACACTGCTGCGGTTTCCGCTCCGGTGGACCGGTGCTATGGACCGGTGGACGGAGATGCGTCGTGAGTTTGTTATACATTGCGGGTTTTGTATGCACATCACGATTCTACAGTCATAGTTACGAAGCACGAAGCACTAGTGTGCTAGTGTTAGTGTAGTCACTAACTGGACTGGAGCGGTGTGCGGTGCATTGTGAGAACCGCCTTATGTCATAGTTTACTATTATTCTAAAATCTTTGAGCCATTCTCCCACTGTCGATAACGAAACGATATTAACCAAAGGATGGAGGGCCATAGCTAGAAACCGCTTGAGACCTATCAGAGGATTTAGTTAAAAAATAGTTGATTCCTAAATTGTCAAAAATTTGCTGTCACCTGTCAAAGTAATTAAGCATTGATTGTTAATAATTTTTGAATTCGAATATAGTAAAGAATTCGTGAAATCTTTTTAGAAGTTTTCAATTGTCTAGAATATACCGTTACAGATTTATAAAGGTTTTGCTTGGGCTCTCAGTTCATCAATTTGTACAATAATGAATCTTCCAAAGGAGATGGTAAAAGCTTGTATGGAGTTTGGTACCACTTGTGAGCACCATTTTTTCCTAAAGATATCATCCCAAGAAATCAGATTCTTATTATTTTACCAAATAACGCGGCAAATAAATTTTTAATTTCGGATTTATAAAACGTAGGAAGCCATTTTAGGGTGTATTCCACTTACTAAAGATCTTTGTCCATTATGCATTTGACTAAAGAAATTATCAATGAATCCATTATGAATTTGTCCTCGTCCAATTTCTTTGATCCAATATTTGATAAAAGTGGAATATCACCCTCAAAAAAGCATTGGATGGAAACGTCAAAGTCAAAGTCAAACATACGTCATTCATTCTCAATATTCTCATTCTCATTTTAAAAATACTGTAGTCGAAGTTCTTTAAAAATAGTCCATGTCTAATAGAAAATTAAATATTTAAATGGGATAAGTGTTATACAAGAAGTTCTCTAATAAATAACTCTGATGCTAGCTTAGCTATTGAATGAACATTTAAGTGTATGGTTAAGGAAGTCTTAAGCTTGAGACTTTTAAATTATTTTTATGCATTCACAATGCAATTTTGTAAGTATAGGAAAAATGTGATAGTAAAAAATGTACAGGATGGCCGATCAGGGGGGCTACCGCGTAACTTTATGGGTATGAACTTCATACGTTTTTGGAAACTTTAAGTCAATTTTATAAAGAAAATAGCCGCTATCAGTTCCTTGTTTTGTGACGTCGGGTATAACGATAACTAGCTAGCAACGTTCAATAGAACAAAGCAGCAAAAATCTATAAAAAAAAAGGAATTCAAGTGACAGTTGAAGCCTATACCCATATCCAGATTTCTTAGCCGGTAGCCCCCCAGGTTGGCCGACCATGATAGGCCATCGTGTGTACAGGGCCGGTTTGCGTGTGATTGCCGTCTGCGAGCAACGCAAACTGCCCCTATACACGATGGCCCATCATGGTCGGCCAACATGATCGGCCATCCTGTACTGGGAGCTTTACATTTGACCGCGTCATAGTAGTGGCTCTCGTATGAAACGGCCCCCGTACCGGCTAAAAACTCTGGGTATGGACATGGGCTTCATTTGACATTTGAAGCCCATATAAGATGCAAATAAGCCAAGGAATTTATAAGTACTACGTACAACTACTACTTATAAATTCTTTGTTGTAGGGAAAAAATATGAGTTTCAAGTGTCAAATAAAGCATAGGCTTTATTTCACACTTGAAATTGTCAAAATGATCAAGATAAGGAATTCAAATGACAGTTGAATGGGGGGCTACCGGCTAAGAAATATGGATATGGGTATGGGCTTCAACTATCATTTGAATTGCGTATCTTGATAGATTTTTGCTGCTTTGTTCTGTTGAACGTTGCTAGCTAGTTATCCTTATACCCGAAGTCATTGTTTTGTGACGTCGGGTATAACGATAGCTAGCTAACAACGTTTAACAGAACAAAGCATCAAAAATCTATCAAAATAAGGAATTCAAATGACACTGAAGCCTACCATATCCAGATTTTTTAGCCGGTAGCACCCCCGGTCTAGGCCGACAGGCGACGACCGTTTGTGGGCTCATTTAGTATGAGTTTGGCGAACTGTATTCGTCTTTGAGTATTCACAAGTATTAGTAATTGAAAACTATCGCTCTTTCTCTTTCATGTCCTTTGACTGCTTTACCGACATGATTCAGGTGGATCAGGTGGCTATATTTAAGTTGAGAGAGTGAGACGCCGCTATACGGCGTGTAAAGCGGCGTCTCACTCTCTCAACTTAAAAATAACTGCTATTAGAGCTTGAGGTAAGCCACCAGTTCATCCAAAATCAACTGATATGGGGTTCTGACAGGCCGTTGCCGACAGGCGAACTGACCATCTGTGGGGCGCTTAAGGACACTGACAATGACAAGCCATTCCCAACAGGCCGACTGATCATCTGTATGGCCCTTAAGGATGTTGCCGAAGTCACGCCGAACTTACCGAAGTTACCAGTTCATAAAAATAACCATTCTTATTTATTTATTTACCAATTATTCTAATAACTTTGAATTTTTTAAGGGGCACCATGTTATTTTATACATTTTTCCGTAACTTTTGTGTATATGCTCATGAGTGGTACCAAATCTTTACCATCTCCTTTGCAAGTAAACTAAAGAAATACATAAAAATACTTTGAATTTCTGATTCTTTAACACTTCTGGGAATTTCTAACGTAGAAACAATGGTCCAAACGTTAATAGTTTAGTAATAATTGGAAATTTTTTAATTTGACAATTGATGAACTGAGGGCCTGACGTTTTCGGTTCTACTGACTAGGCTTCGCCACATAGATTATTGAAAGTAAGCTTACGTTTTTTTACGAAATCTTTACTAGAAGTTGACCTAGCATCCGTTTCTCTAAGTACCATACTTTCAGAGATGGATTTTTTAATTTTTGTGAGAACAAAATTGACAGATGGTGACCATCATTTTTTACTTTTTTTAAGGACGGTATTATTATAACATAGTGTAAAAATGCGCACTCGCGACGTTCACCGCGGTTATTTAGACTGTTTATTTTTCTGGCATATACTGTCGAAATAGTTAACGGCTTTTTTACACTTTGTTATAATAATACCGTCTTTAAAAAAAGTAAAAAATGATGGTCACTGTTCGGAAAAGATCGACGTTTCTGAACGCGTCTCTATTGTCACGTCAAATTGACATTTGGCTGTCACTTGAAGTTGACAGTGACACTTGATTGGAATTCTTGTTAGAAAAATGTCGGATTAATTTTTGCTGAATTGTTAAAAAATCGCTCGTGTTGTATATGCCTGGCATATCGAGCCTGAATTGAATCCGGAATTATCTATTTGATCCCGTGTTGTACGACCAAGATTTGACGCCACCTTGACGAGTGGCCGGTCGCGAATACTTTTCTACCACGCGTTGTTGTAGGGACAATATATCTTGATAAGCAAGCCCCGCGTGTGTTATCGTGTAGTGCTGAAGCGCCCAGTGTCTTGGGACCGTTGTGTTGTGTTGGTTTTGTGAGTAGGGTGACGAATTGGTAAGGTCTGCAGAAGAAGAAGAACTACAGGGGCGCGCGCGTCCCCTTACACCACTTCTGCCTTGGAGACGTTCGACACACAGACCCGTATGTAACCTCACCTTACTTTAAATTAAGTCACTGTGTATCGCAGTCCAATTGTTCAGTTTACATCCCGGCTGAAACCTAGTTTTTGTCCGGAGTCTATATTAGTAATACCAGCTTCCACTGCGCTAAGCCGATTCCGCGGATTTAGCAGGGGTGTACTGAACATTTCTTGGTAGCCAAGAGCGTAGCTTGAAGGCCTGAGAGGCCCACGCCAAAACTTTGTATTAATCAGTGCCGTTTTGATGACCCAGTCTGGTCCGGACTAGATTAATTTGTACTTGTAAATGGTAATTAACTTGCATTTGAAAAGTAAAGGGCATTCCTTTGTTATTGGTTCCATGTCTTGTAATTAATTGTCATGTATTGAAGTTCCAAAGTGTAAACAGATGCCTTTCTTTGCTCATAATAATTATTATTCAGTTTTGTTAGCAAATTTGAGTTGTGAATATTGACAAGTTTGTTGCTAAAATAATAGCTAATAAAAGGTTAGCTAATAAGTTTGCACTCAATACTTAGTGAAACTTAGATGATTTAAGACATTGTTTACACATTGAAACTCATTGAAACTTGTGCTTTGAAATAATTAAAATTAATTTGTTGTATGTTGATATCCAAGTGAATTTCAATAGTCAGTGATTTTGAGTGAATTTCAATAGTCAGTGATTTTTGTTGTTTTCTGATAACCTCCAGATATTTAAGAGTTTGTGTCATTATAAATACTTTGTTGTTGTAATATTGGAATTTTGTGGTTAGTAATAACCTCCAAATATTGGAGATTTTGTGTTATAGTGAATATTTTGAATTTGTTGTTTTTGTTGATAAATTTGTGACGTTACAATGACGGCCTCCTCTGCTAAAGCCAAAATACGTTCTGAGTTACGATGGTTAGCTTCTGCGGTTGCGTTGTTGGATCGACCGGATAGAACGGAGGCCTTGTTGAACAGATACGTAGATCTGCCCATACGTTTGGCTGTTGTTGATGAGCAGTATGCCTTATTTTTGGAAAGGACTGTTGAGGCCGAGGTGGAAATGCGACAAGAAGTCGGTTTGGATGTGGACCAGTGTTATGATTTTGCGGACAGAATTACCCAGGTGGCTCGACCTTTGCAAGTGGCAAGAGAGAATGAACCGAGCCCGTCCCCGGTCACATCTAAGAGTATGCCCCCTCTCTTTGCTAGATTGGCCCCCTTAGACTTAAGGCGCTTTGCTGGTCGTCTAGAGGACTGGGAGGGCTTTATTAATATTTTTGATAGTCTTGTACATGCCCGGGACGATTTGACCCAGGGCCAGAAGTTAGCTTATTTGTTATCCGTGTTGGAAGGGGAGGCCCTTGAATCAGTTCAACATTTGGCCCCCTCGGATGAAAACTACCCTATTGCTAGGGATTTGATTGCCCGTCGGTACCAGAACGTACGACGTCTGGCGGACAACCATGTTGCCGCCATTTTGAATTTACCCCGCGTTGCCAGCGTGATGCACTTGAGAGTGGCTTTGTTGAATCCGCTGTTGGTTGCCTACAACGCATTGAAAAACTTAAAACTCCCAGTGGAGCAGTGGTCGTTTTTGTTACTGCACATTGTCCTGGGAAAGTTGCCGGACTCTGTTAAGGTCCGTTTTGAGCAGCAGTATGGTGGGGATAGTGCGACTTATCTGCCACCCTTCTCGGACCTCTTGACGTTCCTGGAAGGAGAAAGTAGACTGGCAGATAATTCCTCTCTGGCCGGTCCTATGGGACCCGAACGACCTGTGCCACAGAGTAGATCCCCCACCGGACCCCCCCGTAGGGGGCGTATGGCCCCTCGCGCGCCCGGCCGCTATGCCGCCGTCCAGGAGACCGCCCGCTGCTTGTACTGTCGGGAACCGGGTCACAGCACGACCCGTTGTGATAAGTTCCTCGACCAGCGCGTCCAAGGCCGTCGAGCGATCGCGCGACAACGGACATGGTGCTACTCGTGCTTGGGCCTGCACATGCAGCGCGAATGTACCCAAGCGCACCCATGCCGCTTTTGTAAGGGCAACCACCATCCCCTCCTCTGCATGAACAGCCCAGAGGGCGGCGGAGCGCCGCAGCGCGTCGCTGCAGGATCACCGCGTATGGGTGGGGGTCTCGGACCCCCCGCGGTGTTTGCATCCCGCAGCAGTTCTAGTGGCCACCAGAGTGGCCCCAGACGCTCTCCGCCACGTTTGGACCCTCAAACGGGCGGGGGTCCCAGGGACCCCCCCATGGGAAACCGATCCCCAAGGATGGGGATGAGTTATGCGGGCGTTGCCGGAGGTCGTAGAGGCCCCCCGCGACGTTTTGAGCCTCGCACGGGCGGGGGTCCCACGGACCCCCCCATGGGAAATCGGTCCCCAACTAGGGGGTTCGATTTTGCGAGCGATGCGGGAGGTCGTAGAAGCCCCCCGCAACGTGTTGAGCCTCGCACAGCCGGGGGTCCCCGGGACCCCCCTTCTGAAAATCGGTCACCGTGCCCCCGCGACTATGGGGCGACGTACACGGTGGATGATAGGCACCGATTCTCGCCGCCGCTCGCCGAATACCCGCGTTTGGAGCGGCGCCCGCCCCGTCTTCAAGGGGCCGGGAGATATAACCCGCCTGATACCGGGCGAATTGGACGGAGGCAGTATGTGGGAGATTGGGACCCACTGGATCGCTATGAGCGACCCCCTTACCATGGGGGGACGTCTGGGGACCCCACATACTAGCAATCAACGTGTTTACGGTCGATTGTAGCCACCCCTCCAGAGACCGTTTTGTTGCCCACGGCCTCTGTGCTTGTCAGGGGATTGAATGGCGACCTTGTGGAAGTTCGCGCCTTGTTGGATTCCGGTGCTCAGGGGTGTGTTGTGTCATCTTGGTTAGTTAGGCGGTTGGGCCTCAAGGTGCACCCCCACACGGAAGGCGTGAGAGGTGTTGGCGATGTGAAAGTCCCCGGGTTGTTAGGGCATGTTGACTTCACATTTACATCACGTAATAAGTCCACGCCAGGCATTAAGACCTCGGCGATTGTGTTGGACACAGTTGTTGGCCGTCAACCTTCAGTTGACTTGGGACCGAGTATGTTGTCTTTGGTGTCTGATTCCCCACTCGCCGATCCAAATTTCTTCCGCCCAGGCCCGATTGATGCTCTCCTTGGAGCCGATGTCCTGGGGCGAGTTTTGTTGACGGGGAAGCGAGTTTTGCAGCCAGATGGCTTGGTAGCTCTGCAGACGACACTCGGTACAGTTGTGATGGGCCCTGCTCGCCGCGTTTTGGATTCCCTTGATGAGGATCGCGGTCTTGTTTTTAATGTGTCTCTCTCCGAAGTGGTGCAGAAGTTTTGGGAGGTTGAGGAACCTCCACCAGCCCCGCGGGTTGACCCAGTAGCGGATGAATGCGAGTTGTATTACCAGAATAACACTGGTCGCCTCCGCTCTGGTCGTTTGATCACCCGTCTCCCCTTTCGTGCCGGCCGACCTCCTCTGGGCGAATCCCGACCGCTAGCGGAACGTAGGCTAGTGGCGATGGAGCGTCGCATGAGCAAGGATCCGGTCTTCCGCCAGAAGTATGTTGAATTCATGCGGGAGTACGAGGAGTTAGGGCACATGTCCGTGAGCCATTTGGATTGGCGCTCCGTTGAGCACTTCTTTTTGCCGCACCACGCCGTTTTGAAATCCGGAAAGATTCGAGTGGTCTTTGACGGTTCGGCTCCCACCTCTACTGGAGCGTCCTTGAACCAGTGTCTGCATGTAGGTCCCAAGCTGCACACGGAGATCTCAGACATTTTGACCAACTTCCGGCGGCACCAAATTGTATTTATGACTGACATCCGGATGATGTTCAGACAAACGGTCATCCATCCAGAGGATAGGAGGTACCAATTGATTTTGTGGAGAGAGAGTCCTAGGGACCCCTTGTTGATTTATGAATTGAATACGAATACGTACGGTTTGGCTTCGAGCCCGTTTGTTGCGATTCGTTCTTTGTTGGAGTTGGCCGAGAAGGAGCGCTTGAGATACCCTCGCGCCTCCGCCATTTTGGCCAGTGACGTCTATGTGGATGACATTTGCACGGGCGCCTCATCTGTCTCAGAGGCGATTGTCCTGAGAGACGAACTCACCGCCCTTTTGAAGTCGGGAGGTTACGAGTTGAGGAAATGGATATCCAACTCGCCTGATGTACTGGTAGGTTTGCCCGAAGAGCACCAGCAGGACCCCCACCTATTCGAAAATGTTGATAATCCCCATGTGGTGACCGTCCTTGGCGTACAGTACAAACCGGTCTCTGACACGTTCACTTATTGTGTGGATTTACGACCACCGAAAGTCTGGACCAAGCGTTTAGTATTGTCTACTGTCGCACGTACCTTTGACCCCAATGGTCGGATTTGCCCCGTGCTGTTTATGGCCAAGTGTTTCTTGCAACGGTTATGGGCTTCGGGTGTGTCGTGGGATGAACCCCTCTCGGACGAGTTACTCCGAGATTGGTCGAGCTTCGTTTCATCCCTCCCCGAGATTAATGAAGTGCATTTGCCGAGGCTATTCCTCCCTTCTGAAAATTGTAAAGTTACTCTTCACGGCTTTTCCGATGCCTCCGAACGTGGATTTGCTGCGGCCGTGTACCTCCGCACCGTTACTGTTGACGGAGTTGTTGCTGTGCATCTGGTGATAGCGAAAAGCAAAGTCGCTCCCCTTCGGACTCGTCATACGATCCCGAGGTTGGAATTGTGTGGAGCTGCCCTCCTAATGCGTTTGTTGAACCACGTATGGCTCACATTAGGTCGATCTATTGCGATACAAGAGGTTTATGCTTGGACGGACAGTCAGGTCGTCCTTTGTTGGTTGAAGGCTCCGGCGCACACCTTGGACGTGTTTGTGGCCAATCGAGTGTCGCAGATTTGTAATTCCGACATCGAGTTGATTTGGAGACACGTGCCGGGAACCATGAATCCCGCGGATTGTGCGTCTCGGGGTTGTGTAGCCCCAACCCTAATTAACCACCCCCTTTGGTGGGGCCCACAGTGGTTGATGCGGCCTGAGTCGGAGTGGCCGCCCTCTCCAGCGTTGTCGAACGTAGCCGTTCCTGATATGCGGGCATGCGTCCTGGAGACTAACCCCGCCGGGGAAAAGGATTTGTTGTTGGATCGGTACAGCTCCTTACAGAAGCTGCTTGGTGTTACCGCTTGGATCAGACGTTTTGTGTACAATTGCAGAAACCCACGCGCGAGGCGTGATTCGTCGGTTCTCACTCCGGACGAGCGTAGGGACGCGCTCTTGTTTTGGGTCCGGAGAGTACAAGCTGATAGTTTTGAGTCCGAGATTGAAATTTTGCGTTTAGGCCGTCGCAAGTTGAAGGGCGCGGTATCGCGATTAAATCCCTTCCTGGACGAGAGTGGGCTTTTGCGAGTCGGCGGAAGACTTCGAAATGCGAACCTGCCGTATGGAGCTCGTCACCCCCTTTTGTTACCTAAAGCCGGACATTTGACTCAACTGATAATAACAGATCGCCATGTGAATGCACAACATGCTGGCTGTAATGCTTTGTTGGCCATTTTGCAGCGTGAATTTTGGATTTTGTCTGCTCGTCGAGCCATTCGCACTGTGGTTTTCCGTTGCCTGCCTTGTTATCGATTGAAGGCCGCGACCATGCAGCCCCAGATGGGTGATTTGCCTGCTGATCGCGTCACGGAATGTAGAGCTTTTGCCGGAGTCGCCACCGACTTCGCCGGTCCCTTTACTGTAAAGGCTTCGAGACTGCGTAATGCTAAAACCTATAAGGCGTACTTGTGCGTGTTTGTGTGTTTGTCCACCAAGGCTGTCCACTTGGAAATTGTCTCGGAATTGTCTACCGAAGCCTTTGTCGCCGCCTTGAGCAGATTTGTTTCCCGTAGAGGACTGCCGTCATTGATACGTTCCGATTGTGGTACTAATTATAAGGGAGCGTGTAATTATCTTAAGGAAGTAGTTAAGTTTTTTGTTGATAATAAAATAGACATTGGAACCACCCTCTCCCGGCGTGGGATAATCTGGAAGTTTAGCCCTCCAGCTTGTCCGACCTGGGGAGGAATTTTTGAAGCTTGTGTAAAGGCTGCCAAGACACACTTGCGTCGCGTGATTGGAGAAACTATTCTCACGTTTGAGGAACTTGATACGGTATTTTGTAAAATTGAGGCCGTCCTCAACTCGCGACCCTTGTGCCCGTTGTCTTCGGACTCGAATGACCTGGAAGCGTTGACCCCAGGTCATTTCTTGATCGGACAGCCCCTTTTGGCGTTGCCTGAATATCCGATTCAGGATGTAGGATCCCATCGTTTGTCGCGATACCAACTTTTGAAACAGATGTCCCAAAACTTCTGGGCACGTTGGTCGATGGAGTATTTGCATATCCTGCAACAGCGCGTGAAGTGGACAGATAAAACCACCCCACCCCAGACTGGCGACCTCGTGTTGATTAAGGATGCTAACCTGCCGCCCCTATGTTGGCGAAGGGGGCGCATTGTTAAACTCTACCCCGGAACTGACGGAGTTCCTCGTTTTGCTGAGGTTTTGGTTCGAGATTCGGTTTTGAAGAGAGCAGTTAGTGGACTCTCCCGATTACCCGTAGATTGACGTACCGTTCTTAACGGTCCGGGGCGGGGGGATGTTCGGAAAAGATCGACGTTTCTGAACGCGTCTCTATTGTCACGTCAAATTGACATTTGGCTGTCACTTGAAGTTGACAGTGACACTTGATTGGAATTCTTGTTAGAAAAATGTCGGATTAATTTTTGCTGAATTGTTAAAAAATCGCTCGTGTTGTATATGCCTGGCATATCGAGCCTGAATTGAATCCGGAATTATCTATTTGATCCCGTGTTGTACGACCAAGATTTGACGCCACCTTGACGAGTGGCCGGTCGCGAATACTTTTCTACCACGCGTTGTTGTAGGGACAATATATCTTGATAAGCAAGCCCCGCGTGTGTTATCGTGTAGTGCTGAAGCGCCCAGTGTCTTGGGACCGTTGTGTTGTGTTGGTTTTGTGAGTAGGGTGACGAATTGGTAAGGTCTGCAGAAGAAGAAGAACTACAGGGGCGCGCGCGTCCCCTTACACCACTTCTGCCTTGGAGACGTTCGACACACAGACCCGTATGTAACCTCACCTTACTTTAAATTAAGTCACTGTGTATCGCAGTCCAATTGTTCAGTTACATCCCGGCTGAAACCTAGTTTTTGTCCGGAGTCTATATTAGTAATACCAGCTTCCACTGCGCTAAGCCGATTCCGCGGATTTAGCAGGGGTGTACTGAACAGTCACTATCTGTCAATTTTGTTCTCACAAAAATTAAAAATTCAATCTTTGAAAGTATGGTACTTATAGAAACGGATGCTACGTCAACTTCTAGTAAAGATTTCGTAAAAAAACGTAAGCTTACTTTCAATAATCTATGTGGCGAAGCCTAGTCAGTAGAACCGAAAACGTCAGGCCCTCAGTTCATAAATTGTCAAAATGAAAAAAATCCAATTATTACTAAACTATTAACGTTTGGACCATTGTTTCTACGTTAGAAATTCCCAGAAGTGTTAAAGAATCAGAAATTTAAAGTATTTTTATGTATTTCTTTAGTTTACTTGCAAATTTGGAAGATTCATTATTGTATAAATTGATGAACTGAGAGCCCAAGCTAAACCTTTATAAATCTGTAACGGTATATTCTAGACAATTGAAAACTTCTGAAAAGATTTCACGAATTCTTTACTATATTCGGATTTAAAAACTATTAACAATCAATGCTTAACTACTTTGACAGGTGACAGCAAATTTTTGATAATTGATGAACTGAGGGCCTGACTCATTTGGTCATCATAGCAGTTTTAATTGACTATTAGAAATTACATGGAGTTTTGCTAAGGAATCAACTATTTTTTAACTAAATTCTCTGATAGGTCTCTCTCAAGCTGTTTCTAGCTATGGCCCTCCATCCTTTGGTTAATCGAAACGATCACTCACCTCAACTGTTCATGACATGACATTGACACTGACACATGACATGACATGTGCATGACTGACACTTGACATTGACAGTTGGAGAATTTGTTCAAGAAGTTGAATGTTCAATTTTGTTGTGGATTTATGTGATTTTATTTAAAAATGTCTCTAAAAAATGGACTATATCTTACAAAAGCTATTTGTTGCCAAGCAGTGAAACTTCAAAACACAAATCTATCTAGACCAAAGTATTGGTTATATACTGCAAATACAATCAGATATTATTCAGCCGAAAATATAGGTTAGTTTTTTTCAGAACATATCGTTCTTCATTGTATAACCTTAAGAAATTCAAAAGTATGTAAATACTATTTGTATTTTAATTGAAAATATTGTTTCCTTGATTTGAAGATAAATATTTAAACCTTTTACATTCATTAACTATTATAAAAGAATATACCTACCTACATAAGGCACCTGTCCCACCGCCGACGATGAACGAGAAGCGAGTTGAACTAGAAACGAGTTGGCGAGCAGCGGGAAGCGAGTGTGTAGTTCCGATAGTTTTGTCACTGGGCTATAAGCGAGTGTACTCGAGAATACCGCGCCACTTGCTTGCTATCAGATCGGCACTGTAGAGAAATGACTGCTGGTTGGTCTCTCGGCGTGAGTTCTGACCGCCAAGCGAGCATCGCTGGCGAGTATCACTGAGCTAGTTTTATATTTGATAGTTCTAGTCGCTGTGACAAACTAGTGGAGAGAGTTCGCGCTGGGCAGTGTGTACAGCCAGTGATCAACTATTAACTTAAGTGTCTCTTTTATTAACACAGGATCTTTATCTATTGTTTGTTTTTTGAGCGAGAAAATAGTTGATACCTAATCACTTGCCAGCCGGGGGTGAATCAAGTGCCTAAATATAATGTAATTTCATCTGTTGTTGCCCTAATAACCACATTTTATTTTAGGAGATAAAAATAAACCCGGCAAAGGCCCTGAGAAGGTAGATATATTAGGTAGATTCTTCCCTCAAAGTCCAATAACTCCTAATGCACAAGAAGTGAAGAAAGAACAAGAGGAGTTTGAAAAAGAAAACAAACAAAAGACAGAAGAAAATGAAAAAAGTTGGAGAAGGATGAAAATTGGGTATGTTTAATGTGGTAAAACTTTTTTATGTAATCTGTAACTTTGTGATATTATTACACATTTCTAAAAAACATAATAATGTCTATTTAAAATTTGATTTGATGTCTTTTACTTCTTGCATTTAAATTATGCCAACATAATTTGGAAAATATGCTGAATTTCAGTCTTATTAATGGATATAAAAAAATAAAAAAATACTCTTGACTGTAATAAAATTATAAGTTTGTGTTTATGTCTCTTCTGAGTTATGTTAAAACATAAACTAACAATTTTATTTCAGTCAAGAGATTATTTCCCAAAAAAGTTTTAGATGAAAGAGTAATTTTATTTTATACTAACATACTTAACCACTTCACTAAAATAACCCAAACTCAAAATATCATTTAAAATATCTACCGTTGACATGAAAAGAAAAAGAAGAAGAACTCAAAACTATTGTTGCATATTAAATTACTTCACTTATAAAATCGATCTATACTAATATTATAAAGAGGAAAGATTTGTTTGTATGTAATGAATAAATTCAAAAACTACAGGACCGATTTCAAAAATTCTTTCACTTTTACTATGCTACATTATCCCTTATTAACATAGGCTATATTTTATATTATATTCTATATTTTACGCACCCAATACAACAATGCCTTCAGGGGGCTGATGGGGCTGCGTCGACACTGTAGTGCGTCAGGGATGCTGGCTGCAGCGGAGGTAGATAGCTTTTCAGCTATTATAAGAAAACGCATTGCGTCCCTTATGCAACGTGTGCGGGGCAGCTCTAACAGTCTCCTAAGGACAGTTGCGGAGCGGCTGGACGTGGATAGTGTTGTTATGCAACATTGGACACGCGTCCATCTGTTGAAGGACACCAAGCTGTCATATAATAATAATTTCTATAACACTTACACTAACATAGGATAAGTCACAATTACTAACATTATGGGCACTCGCCTGAAATAAATGATTTTTATTTTTATTTTTTATTTTATTTTATTTATCCCGATATTCTCACGGGAGCAGGTACCACGCGGGTAAAACCGTGAGGATCCGCTAGTTTCATTATAAGACGCCTCTGTGGTCTAGTGGTTCACACCACCGATTTCAGACCAAGAGGTCCCGGGTTCGATTCCCAGTGGGGGTACATATTGTATTCGGTTTGGTTGGTGGTAGGACTTGTTCTTAGTCCGCCTGGCTAGCTACCACCATCTTATCTAAGTCTGACGCCATAACAATGATGTTTTCAGCATTATTGTGTTCCGGCAGTTAGAGATAAGATAGCCAGTTCCTCAGTGATTGAGGATTCCGGGAGTAGTGCGCTTCCATCTTCAGCCTTATCACCACTTAACATCAGGTGTGATGAAGGCTAAGTGCTACCCCGTTGTGGATAAAAAAAAAAAAAAAAAAAAAAGACCCTAACACAACTTATTCAAAATGTAAGAAATGTTTTGGTAACCTAAAATATTTTACACCAGGTTTGCAGTATTTGGTGGAGCCATAACAGTAATGGGCGGGTGCTTGATAGTGGAAATGGGAGCCCCCCGACGCGGGGAAGATGGCCAGCCAATAGAGGATGAGTTCTCCAACCTGCCCACTGTACTGCAGTACCTCAAACGCACTTGGAAAGAGCTTACATTCTATGAGAAGGTTGCGTATATTTATTGTTTGGCTGTTAAGCTTTATCATTGCACTATAGGTCTATCTACACATATCAGGGTCGTGATTCGTCAGGAGGCGACAAACATATTGTTGCGTTCATTTATATGCACTCATTCACACAGACACACAGACACATTCGTGTCTGGGCACACAGCAGTGTGGGGGCGCCTTTAAATTATGATGAATTCAAACATTAGAGTTTGAAAGGATCAACATGACCTAATAATACAAAAAAGACTGATGCAGTTTATCTTCGTGTTCAATATGACTTGCTTAACATGCTGTTAAATTATCAGATCCTTTACTAGATTTAGTTCCCGTTTTGCACCTTATGTAAATCTGAATAGTTTTCCCCTCTGGGACATGGGCTGGTAATTTTCCCCTCTGGGACATGGGCTGGTAATTTGCCCCTCTGGGACATGGCCTGGCGACGTACTTGTCCGGAAAGCTAGTAGAAATAAGTGTAATGAATGACTCAAGTTAATTTCAAAAAAGTTTTTGTCTTCATGACTTGGCTAATGACTTGTCACTCACTGTAAGAGCCTGCGCGCACTTGTGATTTTTAGTCGACCGATAGTTTAGTCGGAATCGTAAGACGATCGTGATCAAACTGTCGGCCGATAGTTTGGTATTGAGAGCCTGCGCGTACTCGTGATTTTAAGTCGACCGATAGTTGTGCGATAGTTTGATCGCACAACTATCGGCCAGTCACTTTCAATAGATCGATAGTTTAGTTTAGTTTATCGTCAATGCACGCACTGCCATATAACTCTATATGAATCCGAGAACGATCAAACTATCGCCCGATTAAAAATCACAAGTACATTATTTTGCCCTCAGATGATAAAAGAACCATCCCGTGAGAAGCTTCTGCCGGACCCGCTGCCGCCGCCGTACCAACCCGCATACACGCTCGTGCTGGAGTTCACCGACGTGCTTGTGCATCCTGACTGGTCCTACCAGACCGGGTGGAGGTCAGTCATCACCATCACTCATCATCGACCCTTACACTTACCATACTAGTGCTGTTAACTACAGGCTAGTGCCTGTACACATTGGCCGCATTGAAGCGTGCGCTTGACGTGCTTTGTAGAAGTATTTTTAAGCACTGAACTTTTAACGTTATAGTATTTATTATTTATTGCCTTCTTGTTTTTTTTTTTTCAACACGGGCATCTAAAAGGCCTTACGTCTCACTTGCCCCCCAGCTGAACCAAATTTGCTTCTGCGTGCGATGTGGCCTGCTCGCTATTGCCGACTCAGCGAGTTGTCTGTAACTTAAGTCTTTATATAGGATCTTATCGCGCAAAGAAACGCCGAGTATAGCTCTCTCTATTGCTCGTTGAGTGACTTTAATATGTGCGTCTATTTACTCTTTTAGGATGACCGCATGTCCAGTCCACATACAAACTTCCATTCCATACCCTACTTTATTTTTAGGTTAAATAGTTAGATCGTACTTTAAAGAAGAATCTTGTGTTTTGTGAGCGTGAGACGAATCTTGGACTTGGCATAGTCACAACAGCAGCAATTATATGTCTTCTCAATAATAGTATTCGTCAGGGCGTAGAATTTAACTGAACTTATAGAAGTTCAGTTAAGTTCTACGCCCTGACGAATATCTGCACTTGCCAACAGGTTTAAAAAGCGCCCCGGAGTGGACCAGTTCCTCCAGACTGTAGCGAATAGCAACTACGAGGTGGTGATCTTCACATCTGAAAACGCGTTCATGATATGGCCCGTGATCGACAAGCTGGATCCCGAGAACAAGCTGATATCCTACCGCCTTTTCCGGGACTCCACGCACTTTATAGATGGAGTGCATGTGAAGAATCTCGAGGGACTCAACCGGGATCTATCTAAGGTTAGAGCAACTCTTCGTTCATGATTTGGCACGTGATCGACTAATAGGACCCGAGAACAAGCTTATATCGGTCTGTTACGGGACTCCACGCACTTTATTGATGGAGTGCATGTGAAGAATCTCGAGGGACTAAACAGAGATTTATCTAAGGTTAGAGCAACTCTTCGTTCATGATTTGGCCCGTGATCGACAAGCTTGACCCCGAGAACAAGCTGATATCCTACCGCCGCCGGTTCCGGGATTCCACGCACTTTATTGATGGAGAGCATGTGAAGAATCTCGAGGGACTCAACCGGGATCTATCTAAGGTTAGAGCAACTCTTCGTTCATGATCTGGCCCGTGACCGACAAGCTGGATCCCGAGAACAAGCTGATATCCTACCGCCTTTTCCGGGACTCCACCCATTTTATAGATGGAGTGCATGTGAAGAATCTCGAGGGACTAAACAGAGATTTATCTAAGGTTAGAGCAACTCTTTAGTTTATGATCTGGCCCGTGATCGACAAACACCTTCCTGATCATAAGGTCTAAGTAGCTAAATGTCCAACAGCGCAAAACGTCTGATGAGCAGTAAGTCTAATTAGCAGAATGTCTATGTAGCAAAACGTCCAAATATCAGATGGTCTGTATAGCAGAACATCTATTTAGCAAATCGTCACATTATCAAAATGTCTGGATACTCAGGCACAAAATTCAACACACAAATTATATCGGGAGTGAAACGGACACGGAATTATAATATGTACGTACGTACAGACTTGTACATACCTACAGATTCTTTGGTCTATGTAGCTTAAATCATATCTTTTTGATGGTGACTGACAATTTATTGTCAAGAATGCTATTTGATTAGTATTGACGACCGATTTGACGCAGGGGTCAACTACCTGCCTTCTGCGCCAGAGGTCTTGGGTTCGATTCCCGCACACGACAAATATTTGTGTGCATGAACATGTCTATTTGTCTTGGTCTGGGTGTTTTCTATGTATATTAAGTATGTATTTACAAACAAAAAGTATTTAAGTATATATTTATCCGTTATCAAGTTCACGTAGACACAGTTTCTTAAGAAATTAACTACGGGCTTAGATAATTGGTGTGATTGTAAGAAAATATTTATTATTTATTATTATTTATTACATAAAGCTCTTAGAAAAGAAGCGCTATGGCAATATCGCAAATACGATAATATGTTATTTGAAGGAAATAAAAGAAGGAAGATCGATTTAATGTTTAATGCCAAATACAAAAGAGCTGCAAAAGTTTGAGGGCCGAAAAGATAGTCCCTTTGAATTTTTGATACACCTTGTTCATATCAAAAGAATAAGTAAATAAATGCAGGGGAATTGGTGCGCTTAATATCTTAATAATATTTATTGTTTTCTCAAATAAATGTTATGTTATTTACAAATGACTTTTCCTTTATATCATGAGTGTACACATTTCACAAATGACTTTTTGATATATAGATGTTCTGCTATACAGACCATTTGATAGTTGGACGTTTTGCTAAATGGACATTCTGCTAATTAGACTTACTGCTCATCAGACGTTTCGCGCTGTTGGACATTTAGCTACTTAGACCTTCTGATCAGGAAGGGACAAATAGGACCCGAGAACAAGCTGATATCGGTCTGTTCCGGGACCCAACGCACTTTATAAATGCAGTGCATGTGAAGAATCTCGAGGGACTAAACCGGGATCTATCTAAGGTTAGAGCAACTCTTCGTTCATGATCTGGCCCGTGATTGTCAAGTAGGACCCCGAGAACAAGCTTATATCGGTCTGTTCCGGGACTCCACGCACTTTATTGATGGAGTGCATGTGAAGAATCTCGAGGGACTCAACCGGGATCTATCTATCTGAGGTTAGAGGAGCAACTCTCCTCATGGGGGGGGGGGGGGGGGGTAATTGTCTAACTTAACATCAATCGCAATCGCATTTAGTTTGAAAGATATTGTAGGGCCATTGCTGCAGTTATGTATATAAACCCCTTTAATAAGAACTTCCTTCAAAAAGGAATAGCTCAAGTTTCAAATCATCCTGTATATCAGACACTCCTTAAGGCTAATGCCACACTACAAAGAGCCTCGCTTATTGCTAAGAGCCAAGCGACTCGCTTAGTGACTAATACTAGCGAACAGACGTATTACATTACATGATGCTATTGAGCCGGCCACACTGCGATCGGCGCGCCTAGCTAGGTGCCTGAGGGGCGATTCTCGCGCAATAGACATAATGTCGAATTAGAGATATTTCACGCCACATAACTTGGCACACACACAACACAGGCCAAGTTATATGGCGCGTACTGTCAAAATTAAATTGTGGATGTCAATCAATGTCAAATGAAACAGAGTTTTCGTATCACATTATAGAAATGATAGACATTCCCAGCCCAGCGCTCGACTTGCAACGAGTGGTCAATCTCAGTCGACGTGAATGTCGCGCGTAAAGCTGTATTTTTAAAAACTATAGACATTTTTGTGACATTTTCAGTTTCAGACAACTCTGCGCGCGTCTGGGACGTTTTTGGCGCTAATTATAGTACATTTTTTTGTTCAAAGCTTATAGAAAATATTCGAATTTGATGATGTCGAATTCGAAATATCTCTATAAATCTGAGAATCGCCCCCCTGATTAAGTCACTTGGCTCTTAGCAATAAGCGAGACTTTTTATAGTGTGGCATTAACTTAAGGTTTTATGCTATAACAACAAAGAGTAATGGTAGAACGTAAAAGAATCGCGCTTTACACATTCATATGAAGTGTTTTATACAAACTTTCAGGTCATAGTGGTAGATTGGAATAAGGCAGCTACCAAGTTCCATCCTGAAAACGCATTAGTACTTAAGAAATGGAAGGGGGCTGACGACGATACCTCACTACTCGATCTCGCCAATTTGCTGCAGAGTGAGTATCTTGACACACATTCATTTATTACATTACATTTTCTTATAAAAATCCATTGAGCAAAAAGCAAATATAGTCCCACACTCCTGTCTGTTCGGGTGACATCCGTGACAGAGGAGCCACTTGCAATACGAAATTAGCTGTCAAAATAGACTGTCTTATGAAAACTGTTTTAGTTCCAAAGATTATCACCGGAACAGAAAACGTTGTCGCACTGTACAAGAATTATTTTTAGCAGGATTTGGTACGCCTAAGCCTAGCTCATTTTCCTATAATAAACTTATTAATCTAGAACGTTAAAATCTCAATATCGATATCCACTTACTGACTGGCACACAATTTTACCTACAAAATTTTTGCATTCATCATTTTACTACGTGAAATAAGCTAAGATCGCCCCACCCCCTCAACCAAATCCTGGATCTGCGGTTTGATTTTTCAAGGAAAGTTCCACGCACGCCCCGCCCACTTATAGCTCGATTCAAACTATTTGGTTTGTACTACTAACTTGACTCTAAGACAACGGTCGTCAGATAAACGGTCACACATGCAATTAAAATTCGTTACATAAACTTGTTATTTCATTCTGTTTCTTAAATTTTGTACATAATCCATGTTAAATTACTTACTAAATTAATAAAACTAGGCAAAATTAATGAGATTTGCAAGAAATGAGTATTTCAAGAGCAATGGACTACGATCTATGCTAAAGTCAGTGTACTGCCTGCCACTGCCACGTATAAAAAAAAAGAAAAAGAAAGTCTTGCCGCCAATACGGCGAAGTCTTTATTTTTCTTTATTGCAATATTGCTAATTATTTTCCTCACAATCGAAGTGAAAAGCAGAGTGTATAACTCTTACATGAAACCCATTTTACCCTCGACTTGACTATCTAGCCTCGCCTACGGCTCGGGTGGATATATACGTCTCGGGTAAAATGGTACGTTTTAGGCACTTGTTATACAATCTACTATTGAACACCTTGCGTGCTTACAACAATTTGATGCTCGGAACTGCGTAGATCAAATTGATTTTGTCTTTCAGATGATTTTGACTACTCTAGACGCTTCTACCAATTTGACGCTGACTGTACTTCTAAAATTGTTGTTATGTGATAACCATTCATTGATCCCGTGTTTGTGTGGCAGCGATCGCGATGTCGGAAGTATCCGACGTGCGCGAGGTGGTTCTGTACTACAGCCAGTTCGAAGACCCCATCGCCGCGTTCCGAGACAACCAGCGCCGCCTGCTCGAGCAGATGGAGGAGAAGGAGCGAGAGGGCAGCACCGGCGCCGCGCCGCTCACGCGCAACTGGCTACGGACCTTCACGCGCCGCTAGTTATACAGGATATTTTTTTTATCAGTGCACAAATTTTTAGGATCGACTCAGAATCGGTAAGTGAACAACTTTCTTCTAGAAACATAGGTCAAAATATGACAAAAAATTTTTGACCTTTCATACAAATCGGACTGATCACGTGATCGAATTAGTATGGGAAATCCAAAAAATTTTGTCGTATTTCGACCCATGTTTCTAGGAGAAAGTTGTTCACTTATCGATTCTGAGTCGATCCTAAAAATTTGTGCACTGATAAAAAAATTACCCTGTATACCATATAGTTTTAGGGATTATTCTACTCATGAAAACTAACAATTTAATTATGGGACCAAAACTGAAATCTCAATAAATAGACCGGGCGGACACGACAGTTGGAGGTGTACAAATTTTTACAGCATGCAACTTTGCGAAAACGTTTTAGACGACGACATATGTAAGCACTATCAAACTTAGAATTTTTATCCCTGTGCATCACACTTGAAATTTAATTTTAAAATGTAACAAAAAAAAGTACGCGTGTGAAAAGTATGCAAACGCATATTTGTCACTTATACTAGTAACTTTATCGATACATCAATTTGCATAGGTACTGAAAAAAATGATTGTTTTAGAGCCGAATATTTAACAATTTCAAAAACTTTTTCTCGAAATTTGCACTCGCCCGAATGTTTTTTTTTCAGTATGCAAATTGTTTTTTACATTTTAAAATTAAATTTCAAGTGTGATGCACAGGGATAAAAATTCTAATTTTGATAGTGCGTACATAATATGTCGTCGTCTAAAACGTTCTAAAACGCGAACGAGAGGTCTAAAAAAAAAATGCACTTTTGTATGGAACAGCTGATTATTTTCGCGTTTTCAGTTTTGGTCACTTAGAAAAATTTGTTTTTCTTTTCATGAGTAAAATAGTCCCTAAAATTATCCGGGGTGGTAAAAAAATACGGTGTATATAAACTAGCCCCCCACCACGGTAAACGAGCCGCCTGCTCGAGCGCACGTATGATTATGAAGGAACATAGACTTTCGGCCCTATAGTTATGACTACGAGGTATTTCTGCGCGGTTGCTTATAGCGGGTGCACACGAGGCGATTTTAGTTGATCTACTTTTATCGTTCAACAAAAGTTGAAAGGTGGCTAACTTTTATTGAATCGATTTTTGTTGCTTCAATGAGCTATTTTCTGAGAGGCCATTTAAAAAAAAAGCCTCCAATTGCTTCACTAGATGGCGTTGAACGAAGTATGTATGGTATATTTTGGTATGAAACATATTTAAATTAATTACTTTTTAAAAACCCAAAGGAAACTAATAATATATTAAATAAGTACTACTGTGAGGAACAGAAACGAAATAGGTAAATTTAAGATTAAGGTAAATAAATAACATCTGTCTGACGTTCCGTTTTACGTAAAAAAGACGCGTCAAAGTAAAATTTATAACGTTCCGTTCCTTCTAACTGCATAGGTGGGACAGCGCCATCTAGTGACTGAGCTTTCAGAAAATCGCCCATTGGATTGAAAGTGTTTAGACGGTTTAAATCGCATTCGAT
This sequence comes from Crambus lathoniellus, assembly GCA_949710035.1. Lineage (NCBI taxonomy): Eukaryota > Metazoa > Arthropoda > Insecta > Lepidoptera > Crambidae > Crambus > Crambus lathoniellus. The sequence goes on along the minus strand of OX453309.1, from coordinate 27,393,094 downwards.
TTAGCAGTTGATCAACTAAAATCGCCTCGTGTGAACCCGGTATTACTTGAAAACGTTTTATACACCACACACATGCCACACAATACTCCTCGCGTTCGCGTTGCCGCGAATGTAGGTATGCCTTTATGCCCGAGCTTCACCTGCGTCTAATGCCATTAATGGGCGGTTTTCTGAAAGCTCAGCCACTAGATGGCGCTGTCCCACCTATGCAGTTAGAAGGAACGGAACGTTATAAATTTTACTTTGACGTGACTTTTTTACGTAAAACGGAACGTCAGACAGATGTTATTTATTTACCTAAATCTTTAAATTTACCTATTTCGTTTCCGTTCCTCACAGTAGTACTTATTTAATATATTATTAGTTTCCTTTGGGTTTTTAAAAAGTAATTAATTTAAATATGTTTCATACCAAAATATACCATAGACATGTACATACTTATTCAACGCCATCTAGTGAAGCAATTGGAAGCTTTTTTTTTTTTAAATGGCCTCTCAGAAAATCGCTCATTAGCGCGCTATCCTACTAATATTATAAATGTGAAAGTTTAGATGTTTGGATGTTTGGATGTTTGTTACTCAATCACGCCAAACGGCTGAACGGATTTGGCTGAAATTTGGGATACAGATACTTTGTAGCCTGGAGAGGAACATAGGCTACTTTTTATCCCGAAAAAACGTCACATTCCCGCGGGATAACGTCGTGTAGTCCACGCGGGCGAAGCCGCGGGCGGAAAGCTAGTTTGATATAATACGCAGGTATAGCCGAGTCTTAGCGCACTAATTTGCTTCAATTAGCGCGCTTAGACGCGCAAGCCGTTATTAACGCCGTTAGGCGTCACGCAGGTGAAGCCCCAGCATTACGGTCAATTTCTCACCTACTGCTGTGTGCTGTGTGGCAGCACTATAACAGACGGTTTAGTGAGCGACACTGTCCCTGAAGTCTCTTTCTTCCTAAGCACTTGCATCTAAAAAGGAGTAACATGCTCACCACGAGATAAGTTTGTCATCTATAGCGCGTGTTGCTGTCTCGCTTATCTTAGTGTTATGTGAACGAGACAAAATCACGTTGACAATCAGAAAATAATCTACTAACATTTCTGACGATTTGTATGCTAGGTCAGTGTCGGGTCTGACTAGAGTCGGACTTGTGAATGTGTACGGACAAAAAGAATATTGTTAAAGTTGACATTGCTTATGAAATTATTTGGATTTGACCATGCACTTAAATAATTATTCAATATAAATGTACCAGCTGATTATGAACAAAATAGATTGACTTGACAACAGCTGCTTTTTTGCATTCTGTCACTGTTTTCTACTCATCCCAACGGGCAATTTTCTGTAAACATGTCTAGTCAGGTTTCTGCTGATTTCAATATTTAGTTTGAACAAGATTCAAATATATTCAGAGAGTATAAAACAATTCCTAAAGTAATCATCACCGTCGGCTTGAATGCCATCCTTGTCATGCCATACCAAATGTGTTAACACATGACAAGGATGGTACGATGCGTCGTAATCGTAATCAAGTCGACAGTGCTTAGGTGGTAGCCCCCCAGTTCTCAAAGCATGAATTGAATTTTGGTAAGAACTACTGGCGTCTATTAAATTATTAATTATTTTTGGAATAAAAGATGTTGTGTTCAATCAATCTTGAGTACAGTTCGAGTCAAACTTAATGACTTCTGTGAACATCGCCCGAGTCGCTGCGCAGTAGACAATTTCGAGTCGTGCGGGGTGGAAAAGGTCAGATGACCTAGTCTGCCGGCCTAGCATGAGCGGCTTTTATCACGCGATGTGATATGGGACGGCATGCCGTCTTGCTTACACCTTAGTGGGGTAAGCAAGACAACTTGCCAACCATATCATATCGCGCGATAAAAGCCGCTCATGCTAGGCCGGCTGGAATGCAAACACCGAAACTTAGTTATACCCGTCTCACGCACTTCCCAATCGTGACAGAATCGAGTGAAAAAGACGGGCCTATCAAAGTTACGGTTTTTGCGTTTCAGAGTACGGCGCCAGGTTTGGGATACTCTACCTACTGCGCATAGCGGCTAACTTCACGAAGGCCAAAAAGATTGACGCGAACTGTACTATATGATTATTTTCATTCATAAGTGTCACAGAAAAATGCAATAATGAAGGATTTCTAGTCGTGAATTTGTTATGCTCAAAACGACACATTTTTATGCATTTGTAAATAAAAACATTAACTTTTAAAGAAAACGTAAGAAAGGCTTTTTAAGTCTTTATGAAAAATTGTCCATCAAGCTTCCCTATATACTTAATTATTGAGAGTATATTGATAGACAAATGAGTATTAGTCTTATGTGCAAATATTATTTTGATGTCACTCTTATTTACAAATACTCTGTTAGATTCCAATACTAACGCCGCACTCAGAGACGACAGTAAAATTTAATTGGCATTAAATTATCGTTGCTACTTTATTCAATACTGGACATAAAAAAAGAGACAGAAAGAAATTGAATTGTCATTGGCGTCTCTTGAGTGCGGCAGTCAAGGTTTTTAACTTGCCATACCCAACCAGTTTCGAATCGAATAACGTTAATTTCTATCATTACTATCATGTCCTTTGTCATACTAATGAATTCTATTAATCTGTATCTGAATGTTTGTAAATAAGGGAGCTGCCCTATTGTTATTTAATGTAAAACGGTCACTGACAAATGTAATTTTAAATACTTTCCTGTTATACTAATAAGATTGTATTTACTTTAAGGAAAGATTGAAATTACATTTTATTAGCATTTGTTATGTTTATAAATTAATGTTAAAGTAGTTGTATGTATGAATGCATGAATGTGTTTATGGAGATGATTGTAAAAACTACATTTTAGTTAGGAAATATAGTTCTTTATTATTGAATGCAGCTTTTATTCATCATCACTGTCCTCATACTGGAAATTCAGCATTAGTGATTGGTCTTCTGGGTTATCATCAGCACTACGATTGTTCTCCCACGCGTCCAGAAGCTCCGGTATCACTTCCTCTTTTTCAAAAGCTTCATAGATCTTAGATTCATCGTATTGTTGTTTAATATTCTTAGGACCGAAGTTATAACTATCTGGAACTTTCTTCATCTTTGTCCAAACCTTAGATATATTTTTTAAGCCAGAAACTTCAAAGATTTTCCGTTCGACTTTGTAGGATTGACTCCAGTCATGTAACTTTTGTACACTATCATCTTCAATAAATGACTCCATGTGCTCTGGATACAAATGTCGAGCGAATATATCGCCTAATGAATTGGGTGTTAATATACTAAAGTTTTCACCTTCTTCTAACACAACTTGACCCGTTGTTGAGGTGGTGATCCTAACTTCGATGGGATTGTGAATGTCGAAACATAACATCCTTAGTCGCGCTTCGCCCAGTACATCCAGAATGTGAGGAGGGTGGTAGGGCATAGTCACACCTTGTCCCTCACCCAAGTCCATTACGCTGTTGGCGTAATTGCTGATGATGCACATATCTTCGCACCACTGACTGCTAAGAGTTATAAGTTCTTTATTATTATCTGCTTTGACAATGGACATATAAGTTGGTGCGCACTTTAGGCCGTGCGTCCAACGTTGTACTGTTTTCAAGTTCCTTTGTTTGGTGACCCTTGTATCCATCAGGAAAGCGTGATGATCAGTAGCAAAATACAATGAAGGGCTATCCTCGCAGTGTTTAGCGACAGTGATATCGTTACAATAAACTGTATCTACTATATGCTTCACTCCATCCCATTTACTAACGCAACTGTTTGTTCTCTTGTCATACAAGCTTAAGGCATCTGGCTCAACATGCATATAAGTACACCGCTCTACTCCAATGACACAATTCCAGTTATTTAACAGTGTATCACTATTTCTTTTTAATTTAACACTTCTCCCAGTCATTGCATTTAAATTTACTATTGTCAATTTACTGTCTATTGTCACTGCATACAGGATATATGTGTGATGTTTATCAAAAGAAATACCAGTAAATGCAGACTCTGAATCAAAATGCTTTAGTTTCTCAAAACATAAATTATTATCTTTTTCTATAATTTTCATGATAAAAATTGTATTCTTAGTCCTCACTGTGACAATGTTATTGGGAGAACAAATTGTTTCAAGAATATACATATCTTTCCCACAATCAAAAGCTGCAGTATATTTTTCAATCTTTACATTTTGCTTATAAAATCTTGATAAATCTGAAAATGTAAACAACACACATTACTTTATTCCGTTAAAATAAATCGCATGTATTATATCTTTTTAATATCTCAGATTGCTTATTTATACTTACAAACAGTAGTCAATTCACTATGAAGCAAATAATCCACCCAATTTACACAAACTAGCTGTAGGTTCCCATTCCCGGCATAGTACCAGTTGTAGGATTCATCAAAGTTGGGATCTGGGTCGCTCTCCAAGCGTGTGGCAAGCTCTAACAGATACTTGGGACACTCCATTACATCCTCACTTAGCTGTTGATCTATCTTGTTTCCATATGACTTCAAAACTATGCCAATAAAATCAAAGTCAATATTTTATTAAAAGTTAAGTTATTAAATTTTTGAGGAGAATAATACTTTATGTGGATGTTTTTCTACATAGGACCACTTTCTCAATTGTTCTCTTCAATGTACATTACACAAAATATTTAGAAACAGATTCTGAATATGAATAGATTTCAATCCCAGGTTTTGTTTGAAATAGTTGAAACAAGATCAAATTAGAATTGTAAAAGTACTGAAATAATTTTCTGTGGATGTTATTAAGGTCACTAAAATGTTCGTGGAAGTCCAGGGAAGGGAAGTTTTAAAAGGTGAGAAAATAGGGGAAAGACAGATAAGACAGGGGTAGAGTAGGGTAGGGATAGAGTAGTAGGATAGGGGTAGTGGGTAGGGCCACGCAAACGAGCAATCAGCTAGTAACATTTATAAAGTTATGTATTGCAATCCTACTTTACTTATAGGTCTAGAAAATTTGTTAACTAAAGTTTTTTACTTACAAGTTGTCCTATACTGGTTATTGCCATATTGCCAATCAGATTTTGCTCTCATATAAGCAGTAACTGGATCAGATTTTTCAATATAACCCATTTCAGTTATTATCTTTGGCATAGTGCTTCTAAAATGGAACTGCTCAAAGTAGTCTTTGCTAATACTCCCATTCCACCTATCTTTGAAATGCTTGAGTGGATATCCAAGTATTTGATAATGTATTTCTTTAGATAATGTATTGTTGCGTTGTGCCATTAACTGATGGTAGAATTTATATGCTTTGCTGAATTTCTCTCTTTTCAACAATTCTTCAATAAGCTGTTTATGTGGTGCTGTACAGTCAACTACAGCCTCGCGATCCAACGCCGCATTTTCTAAAGTTCTCTGTAAATATAAACACCTGTGTGAATGAACTCAATATGGACAACTTATGTGGTGGTGAATGTGGTGATAAAGTCAAATTTTCTAAAAAACTATAAACATAGTCCAAATGTGTACTTAATAATTTATTATCTTGACTTACATTCGTCTCTTTTGCGTTTTTAGTCATCATATTTACAAACGTAGTGATTACATGCTCTTTGATATTTACTTTGAATATCACTGTAATTATAACCAATTATAACCTCAATTCTGTAAGTAACTATTTAAAACTATAGATTGTTAACTCAATCATACAATAAATAATATCATATCTATGTACTTAATGGGCAATGTCAAAGCTTGTTTCCCATATATTATTTATTATTCTATATAATTTGTGTTATTATTGACTGAATATTTAAACATTTAAATAGTCACTGAATCCACTGCACAAATTATATAGATGTGTGGGTCATCAGCTTCCTCATAAGACATAGAGAAATTCTAAGCATGCTCTATTTTGATGCAAAGTTGGTGCAATCAAACGTGTCAGTAATAATTTTAGTGCAACCACAAGTTCGTTACTATGAGTTGTTTTTTGTGTGTTAGCTGGAGAAATGTGTCACCAGCTTACACATGCCGTTAAGGCAAACCAGTGAGGTTAGGGTTTTAGACTATAGTCCAAAAGTTAATGCACAATTGGTGCAATGAGAACCAGAAAAACTAACCGTCACACTCTAATACTGTTGAAACTACGATCATAAAAGTGTGTGCGAGCTGAAGTACCGTGTCTCTGGCTTGCACATCTGTATCTTCGTAATTATATAAGGTACGATGATGTGTTATACCTCAAAAGTTGCTGCAAAATTGATGCAATTAGAACCAAATTTATCAAATCTTTAGGTAAAATAGTTTTGGAGCTACGAACCGATAAGTATGTGTAAGCTGGTGACACGTAACACGGGCTGACACATGGTGAATCTCTGTAACTGTATAAGTAAGAGTTTCGTATTATATATCAAAAAAAACCTTATAGTTGGTGCAAACACGAGGCATGATTTCAAATCTCTGGGCCTCTTAGTTTCAAAATTATAGGCAAAAAACTGTTTTCCCGCCAAAAATTTCAAAATAATGGTCTTGGACGCAGCTAAGTGCGGCGTTGCCGTTCCGTGCGCTACACTGTTGCAAACGAGTTTGAACTTAAGAGCTGGTGTTATTAAGAGTCACTTTAATTGCGCTTTCGATCGTTTTCATTTCTGTTCTAAGAATTTTAGGCCAGGAGCCGTCTGATATAAGTACGCTGATTCCTAACCTTTTTATGAGAAACAGATGGTTTAATTACAAGTAATTTTTAAATTTTGGCGTTAGAAACTTCACACTCATTTGTTGATAAAGCAAAGAAATAATTAGATTTGGCACAATAATAAACATAGAGGAATGCAGAAAGGTAAAATTTATGTAGGTACCTATAAAACCTACTACGTATTTATTACAGAGAGAAGGCTTCATTCATAGAACGGTGCGAAATGATTTCACTACTACCAGTCTACTTACTACATACAGTCAGTCATCGCGTTTGACATTGGCAAAAATGCCGCCGATGTCCAGACAGTTGTAATACTGTAAGGGTTGTCAAGCGTAAGTCTTACTTCGCCGAAAAAAAGGAGTTACATTTTATACATCTTGCTTGACTAACTTACTAAAAAGGTATATAGATATGGCGAAGTTCACAGGTTTATATTGTGACTAGCCTTCCGCCCGCGGATTCGACCGCGTGGACTGCACGAGAACGAGACGTTATCCTATGGGAATAATATGATGGCGGCCAACTTTTTTGTTTGTGGGCCGATTTTGATGAAACTTGGTTTTTAGTACTATTTTGACAAGAAAACTGCAACGCAATGATAAAATTTTTGAAAAATCCAAGATGGCGGCCAATTTTTTTGTTTATCGGCCGATTATGATGAAACTCAGTTTTTGGTACTATTTTGACAAGAAAACAGCAACACAATGTTAAAATAATTAAAAATCCAAGATGGCGGCCAACTTTTTTGTTTCTTGGCCGTTTTCGATGAAACTCGGATTCTGGTACTATTTTGACAAGAAAACAGCAACGCAATGATAAAAATATTAGAAATCTAAGATGGCGGCCAACTTTTTTGTTTGTTGGCCGATTTTGATGAAACTCAGTTTTTGGTACTATTTTGACAAGAAAACTGCAACGCAATGATAAAATTTTTGAAAAATCCAAGATGGCGGCCAACTTTTTGTTAGTGGGGTGATTCTAATGTAACTCGGTTTCTGGTACAATTTGTCAAGAGAACAGCAACGCGATGTTATAAATATTAAAAATCCAAAATGGCGGCCAACTTTTAAGTTTTTGAACCAATTTTAATGAAACTCGGTTTTTGGTACAATTTTGACCAGAAAACAGCAACGTAATGTTAAAATTCTGAAAAATCCAAGTTGGCGGCCAACTTTTTTGTTTGTGGGACGATTTTGATGAAACTCGGTTTTTGGTGCTATTTTGACAAGAAATAAGAAACGCAATGTTAAAATTGACGAATTAAAATTAAATATAAGCATGTAAAAAAATAAATTTTGAGACTTCCTGCCCCGATTTTTTTTTCCACAATACCTTCGGGGTCCTAAAACATCTACCTTCACATTTTAAGACAACCCTTCCGTACTAACGTTAATACCTATACAGGTGTCGGTATCGCTCAACTTCAAGGGCCTACTGTATGGAAAAGTTGCTGTTTTCTTGTCAAAATACTACCAAATACCTAGTTTCATCAAAATCGTGCATATTTATTTATTTAATCTTTATTGCAAAATATATAACAAATGGCGGACTCAATGCTGATATGCATTCTCTTCCAGTCAACTGGAAAGGGTGTCAGGAAGAAAATGAACAGCAGCAATAAAAAAATTTACAGTTAAAAGAAAACAGAAGGAACTAATTAAATGCAAGAAAAAATACTAAAATTAAATAACAAATGAAAATTTGTAAATGCTTATAAATAATTATGAGTATTAAAAGGTATACATACTAAAGTAGCAATAACATGATATATAATTTATACATACACATATTACATATACATACAACTATAAATAAATAACACATAAAGTCAGAACAGATCTATCATGATAAGTGTAATCAGCTCGAGTAATGTTCGTGGACCATTTTCTTGAACACGCACTTACTTGGGGCACTGCGGATATTTTAAGGGCAAATCGTTCCAAAGTTGTACAGGCGAAAAAGAAAATGATTGGGAGACGAAGCCACAAGAGTGGGATGGTGTTTTCAGGAGAAAGTTGTCACTAGAGCGAAGGCTACGTTCATTAGAGTCGCCCAGAAACTGAAATCTGGATTTCAATTAATCTGGGGTAAGTGGATCTAATAGAATATTGAAGAGCATGCAGACAACTCTAACGTTCCTACGCTCGCGAATAGGGAGCCAATTGAGCTGCTGACGGTGTTGACAGATATCGTATTTACGTAATCGATATATGAAACGAATACAGTTTTTAAGGAAACGATCCAACTTACTGAGATTGTTTTTTTCTTTTGAGGTTGGTACTACAGACATCAGCGTAGACAATTATAGGTAAGACAACCGTCTGTATTGGAGCAATCTTGATACTGGAAGGCAGAAAGAACTTAAACCTATAGAGAGATCTAAGTGCATTAGTGGCTCTGAGACATGCTTGTTCGATATGATCTTTCCAAGAGAGGCAGGCATCGATATAGTCAAACCCAAGTCCTTCATTTGTTGTGAGTAGGATATTATCACGCCGTTAAATACCAAATTGTAGAAACTATTCCAGTTTACGCATGACAGCTGTCGAGAACTACCCTACCAGCAATTAAAGATTGACATTTAGGTGCGTTAACTGATATGCCATAATTAGCACTACTCTCTACCAACTCCTGATTTTTCCTTTACTTTCAATCATTTTGTGGAATGTGATGTTAAGAGATCTGTACTCTCTATCAAATCCAATGCTGTGGGTGCTGATTCTATTAGTCGCAAAATGATCCTTCCTATTATTGATATCCTTACTCCCGTTGTCACCAAAATACTCAACACTTCTATATCTACTGGTGTTTTTCCTGCTTCTTGGAAAAACGCGAATGTCGTTCCAGTACCCAAAAAACGAAATCCCACCATTTATTCCGAATATCGCCCTATTTCCGTCCTCCCTTTCCTATCCAAAGTCCTAGAAAAACTAGTTTTCGGCCAGCTGACTGCCTATCTCCATAGAAATAACCTCCTCAATCCTTTTCAATCTGGTTTCCGCAAGGGCCATAGCACATCCACGGCATTGGTTAAGATAACGGAGGACATACGCCGGGGAATGGAAAAGCGTCAACTTACATTGTTGACGTTACTAGACTTCAGTAATGCCTTCAATTCTGTTGATTTTGACCTACTCCTTGGCGTGTTGCAATCTCTTAACATATCTCCAGCTGCAACTGATTGGTTTAGAAGTTACCTGATCGGACGACAGCAGCGCATCTGCGTTGGTGATTCTTTATCTGCATGGTGTAACATCGATGCAGGAGTTCCCCAGGGAGGTGTCTTATCTCCTCTGCTTTTCTCTGTATTTATCAACTCCATCACACATTCACTTTCAAGCTCCCACCACCTTTATGCAGACGATTTACAAATTTATACTCAGGCACCTCTCTCTGAACTCCCTAGTGCAATAGCGGCTACCAATATCGATCTCGCTGCTATTACCAATTGGAGTAAGTCTTTTGGGCTTACTGTAAACCCTTCTAAGACTCAGGCAATCATTATTGGTAGTCCATATTACGTCTCGAGGATTGATTTTGGGCAGTTACCTCCTATCACTTTCGATGGCACTGTCGTTCCTTTAGCTAAATCTGTTCGAAACCTTGGCGTAATTTTTGATGATTGTTTTTCATGGATTCCTCAGGTCGATGCTCTTAGAAAAAAAGTATTTGCTGCATACAGCTCATTAAACCGTTTACGAAACTTTCTACCCACTAAAACCAAAATTACTCTTGCCCAGTCTCTTCTCCTTTCTATCATAGACTACGCTGATGTCTGTTACACGGATCTTTCGGAGGTTTTGCTCAACAAACTGGAGCGTCTGCAGAATATGTGTATCCGTTTCATCTTCAATCTCCGTAAATTTGACCACGTGTCGCACTTCCGCTCAAAGCTAAATTGGCTTCCAATTCGCCGGCGCAGGGACTTTCATGCTCTTACGCTTCTCTATTCCATCCTCTTCCACCCAACCACTCCTCACTACCTTAAAGAATGTTTCCGATATCACACCTCCTCCACCCAATGTACCTTACGCTCCTCCTCAAATCTTACTCTTGTTTTTCCACCCCATTCCACAGATTTCCTCTCCTATTCTTTCTCTATGCATGCTGTTCGACTATGGAATGCTCTTCCAGAAGGTATCAGGAAGGCTCCATCTCTTAAATCTTTTAGTGATCAAGTCCGAACGCATTTCCTATCTTATTCTTAATACCTATCTTATTTCCTCTCTTACTCATATTATCATTAAATTTTCTTTACTTTATTCCTATTTCTTTTTAATTATATCTATATAATATATTATAATGTTCTTCAAATTGCACCCACTCCCCCTTCCCCTTTATGTCCTCAGACGATTATTATTTTTCCACTCAAGGTTGCCTGGAAGAAATTGCTACGTAGCAATAAGGCCGCCTTTTGTGTACTTCTTTTGTAGTGTCTTCTTTTTGTTATGTGTTTTCTTTTTGCAATAAAGTGTTTTATTATTATTATTCCCTTTATTACATTTTAAATACTTACAAAATTATATTTCTAAACATTAAATTTTTACAATGTATAACACTAAAAAATATAACATTTAAAAATACAAATTGCAGTTCCCCAACGGTAGCAAGATCAGGGTCCCGGCTACCGATGGTTAAGGATCCAGAGACAGGAACCTTCTCTCTATACGGGCCGTGTCCAGAAGTACTGCCTTCTGCATCTGACTCCCGATCCATCCACCTAACGCAAGCCTCTTAAGGTGTTTATCGAGGCTCTTGGCTATCAGACCATGGGCAGATATGACTATCGGAACAATAATTGCTGAATCAATGTCCCACATGTCAACAATCTCGTGAGCTAAATCAAGATATTTGTTTTCTTTATCTTTTTCAGCTTTCACAAGGTTGTCGTCATGGGGAACAGTGACATCAACAATTATTGCGCGGCGTTCGTGTCGATCTATCAATACAATATCAGGCTTATTAGCTACAATAGTCCTGTCTGTAATGATAAATCGATCCCAATACAATGTGGCATGGCTATTTTCAAGGACCTGTTCTGGTGCATACCTGTAGTACGGCACTTCGGATGCCATAAGACTATGTTTCAGAGCAAGTTGTTGGTGTATTATCCTGGCCACTTGGTTATGTCTATGCAAATACTCGCCGTTTGCGAGACGAGAACAACCGGAGATTATATGCCTAAGGGATTCACCCGGACGATGGCACGCTCGACAAATATCCACTGCGCCATCCCTTAAGGATATACTTTCGGTAGTTATTCGTCATCACAACCTCATCCATAATTGCACAGACAAAACCTTCGGTTTCGCCAAAAAGATCACCGAAACGGAGCCAGGATACTGAGGCTAATAAATCTACGTCGGGCCCATGGAGAGCCCGGTAGAATCTGCCATGTAACTCCTTGCTTTGCCACACAGTGTTGCGGTCGGAAGTACTAAGTACTACAGGTTTGCGCCAGTTTTCTTTTGCTAAAAATAGAGGAGTCAGTCCATTGTCAACAGCAACTACATCTCTATGAGACCCAATATCGACTTGGAGAAAATACTCCCTAAGATTGCATATCTCGCGGTTATGCAATGTCTTAGCATTTAAGAAGCCACGACCACCGCACTTCCGCGGGATATACAATCTCATGGTCGATGAACGTGGGTGATGCATGCGGTGTGCTGTTAGCAATGTACGAACTTTTCTATCCAGGGCATCCAGTTCAGTTTGAGTCCATTTAAGTATGCCAAAGGAATACATCAGTAGCGGCATGACCCATCCATTGTATGCGCGAACCTTGTTTCCGCCAGACAAAAGACTTTTAAGGACTTTTGAGAGGCGCCCCAAGAAACGCTCACGCAACGACTGTTTCATGTCAGCATCGTTGATGCGTAATGCCTGTGACATACCTAAATATTTATAGGTTTCGTTAACGGAGAGAGATCTAAGATTAATAGAATCCGAGAGTTGTGTACCCGTGGATTCCATTATCTGACCACGCTTTACATGCATGACTGCACATTTGTCCACACCAAATTCCATTTTAATGGTATTACTGAAAGCTTCAGTAACCTTCAGTAACGCTGTCAAATGAGAACTGCTATGGGCAAATAGTTTCAGGTCATCCATGTATAGCAGGTGTGATATTACTTGACCATTTCTCCGTAAACGGTAGCCTAATCCTGAATTCTCGAGAAGTGTACTCAGAGGGTTCAAGGCCAGACAGAACCACAATGGACTCAGACCGTCACCCTGGAAGATACCTCGCTCTATTTTTATAGGGTCGCCCTGACCTAGAACCCATCGAGATCCTGGATAGAAAAGGACCGTTCTCCATTTTCGCATGCACGATATCAAGAAAGTGCGTAGAGTTGTATTTATTTTATACAACTCCAGCACCCTCATGAGCCACGAATGCGGTACGGAATCATAGGCCTTCTTATAATCTATCCAGCAAGTCGACAGGTTCTTTCGGTTTCGACGAACCTGTCGGTTAATAGCCATGTCAATGAGGAGTAGCTCCTTAGTACCTCGGGCCCCATTCCTACATCCATTTTGAGAGGCGAACATGAACATAATAGAATTTTGGTCAATGGGTGAGGCCGCCATTTTTTGCTGATTTCACAAACTTTTTTCTCCGCGGTCAGTATTTTGAAAAGTATGATATTTAGCAAATTTTTGGTAACAGTTTCGAATTAAGCAACAAAGAGGCTCAAGTGGACATTATGATTGTTTCACTTCAGATAATCAACCAAAAATATATTTCGAATAAAAGTTGAAAAAAGGTAGGAATATCCCACAAAAACTCATATCCGTTGAGGTAGAGGTGCATTTTGATCAATGGTGTAGCAAAAAGTATGAGAGTTATTTAGACACGGTTAATATGTAAAGAATACTTATATAAATGGCTATCTATGCTTTTAATTTCATAACGACATTCCTAAGACTTTCTTTGAAAAATCTTCTGAATAAGTTTATTGACAAAAACTATAATTCTACGCCACTTTGTCAACGCCACCGATATTTTATATGTCTATGAAGGTTTCGGTTCAGGAAGTTTTGTATCGGGAAATGGCAACACTGAGTTTCTATAATAAATGGACAGCGGCTCGATGGTGGCCATTTTTTTGATAGTAGACATGTGAACGTCGGATTCGGATTGTGTACACATTTTTTTCGAGAGGTGACTTTTGCGTGCTAAAAATTAAGTTTATCAGTTACAATAAAACCTATCAGTGCACCATGTAAGTAGAAGTGAAAGCCATGTTTGGAGGTAGAATGCCACTCAAATCGTACGTTATTTACAGAGATATGAATCGTTTTCTCAACGCGACGATGGCGTAGAAGTAGAAATTCGCCACCATTTTCTTACTTTAACGCCACGGTAGCGCAGATATCCGTCACCTCCTCTACACCACCAAAATAAAGGTGAGTATCCACTCGTTTTTTCATACTAAATGTTATTATAGAAAATACAGTGACAACAAAAACATTATTAAGTAAATCATATCAGTAGGCATGAATATCATGCTATTAAGTGTCTAATAACAACTAATATTAATAAACCCTTTAAGTTTGTCTTATAATAGGAAATAGCCGTCGCCCGCAGATAGGTACGTACATACGCCCGCGTTGTTTCCTCTTTTCCTATGGACCCTCGCGTTTATCTCCTAAAGTCACCTCACCACACACAGACAGCGGATGCATAGCGGAGGCATCGGTGATTTATTTTGTTTTTTTCGGTCTAGTTTCAAAACTACACACACAAGCCGTGGTGGGCAGTGAGTGTCTAGGCGGCGCGATGGCGGCATGCGCGGCGTGTGGCGGAGAGATGTGGCGGTGCGGTGCAGGCGCGAAGGCGTGCGCTTGTGACCGTTGTATTCTTTACTAGTGTATTGTATCGAGTGACTTGCCACTAAGAGTAAGAAGTAAATAAAGTTTATTTTATTCATTCAGAGAGTTTCCTTGTGCATTTATATACCTACCTACAAACTTATTACTAGGTATATTTATACAAGATTCATAAAAATAATTACATAGTGGCATGTGTATGCGAACCTTTACATTTATTCGTCACTATTATACGCCACTAAACGCCACCGACGCGTAGAAGTTCTACGCTACCATCACAATACTTCTGCGCCATATCAGCAAAAAATGGCGGCCTCACCCCAATGTGTTTATTAATCTTCGACCTCAAAATGGACGTAAGAATTTTATAAATTGTTGGCAGACAGGTGATAGGTCTATAGTTTTTGGGGTCCGCAGTACTACCAGATTTATGGAGCAGATGGGTTATGCCTGTTGTCATAAATTCTGGAAGCGATCGAGATAATAAAGCACTTTGAAATTGAGATGCTAAGCAAACGTGCGAGCTAGGTAACCATTTATACCAGAAATTGTGCAGTCTGTCCGGGCCTGGAGATTTCCAGTTGGGTAAGGAACGAACTGCACAAACTACGCCTTGGTAGTCAATGGTTACTTCATTCATCTCAGGTATAAGCTCACACGAACGCTCAACATCCCTTATCCACGCGCCTTCAGAGTGAGTGACAGGCACAGACCAGATGTTGTGCCAAAAAGTTATCATGGCATCATCATCCGGTCGATGCATATCAGTATCACTCTGATTCGATCGCTCCCAGGATGCATAAACACATCGTTGATCTCTCTCGAACATGCGGTTCTGAGTAAAGCGATCGACTCGCACCCTATACCTTCGAATACGATTTGCCCATGCACAAATTTTCTGCTTCAGGAAGTCAATGCGCTCTGTGACACATGAAATATAATTTTGAGGACTAATACCAGTCCCCAGGAATGCACGCTTCACAAAGCGCATGACCCTAGGGCGCATGTTGCCCTCCCTAAAGCAGCTGAGCTTACCGATGAGTACCCTAGCCTCACTGATACGACGTTCGATCCTACACTGCCAGGCTGGTACAGCCAGACGTGGGCGTGTTGCTGTGTCAGTATTTGGAAATTTGACATGAGCAACACGACAAGCCGTAATAGCCGCACAATACAAGATCGAATGAGTATCAGCCAGGTCTTCACTACTATCAAAGTAATTTGATAGTAGTGAATCTAAAGCACACATCAGCGCCCTATTTTTTTTGTGCATGGGAAAACGCGGAAGCCGAGGTCTAAGGTGAATCGAAGTCGATCGAAACTCCAGAACTACATCTTCAAGAGTACTCCTCAAAATATCATTGTATTGGGGACTTACAGTAGTAACCATATCATCTCCACCACCACCATCAGCAACGCCAGCTTGCAACGTGGTCGCGGCAGAAGCTTGAGTTGCCGCCTGCGATGCAGTAGTACTGATATGGTTACGTTGCACCTCTGTACGGAGCCGATCAAGTACAGAGTCATCCAACAAGTGACCCCGTTGAATGGCTCGCACCTGATCCGACAGTCGTTGAGCCGAAACGTTGATAGATGGTTCGAGAGCCTGAAACAGAGAAAGCATCCAAACACGATACGCAGTAAGATTAGTTCCTGCCTCTGTTGCCTCAAAATATGCGCGCATGACATTTTCATTGATGGAAATTGTCCATCGCATGCGCTGCACTCCACCGGGAGCGGGGGCCCTGACCGGAGCCGTTTGCCCCAGAAGCCCCAAACTCTTCGGTGGCCGGCCCCTCCTCCGGCGTACAGGTGGTGGCGACGTCGGCGGAGAGAAGTACTCGTCACTATCGCTCGACACAACTGCAGATGTCAGCTGAACACACGGCACTGAGGCAGCTGCCGACAACTGCGAGGCGGAGCGAGGTGACGAGCCCGGAGGTGGTAGACGTGCTGTTTGGCTTCTCGTCAACATCTATTTATTCATTCAATATCAAATTTTTCTTTGTATTGGTTTTGTTGTGAAGTATGACATTGTCATACAGGGATTCATTTTTAAAAATATTGCAATGTAATGTAATCTTCTTTTTGTTTTGGTATCGATGCAAGGTAATAAATATTATGGTACTACAGTTAAATACGAATTTTGACCTTTACATAAAATAATACCGAATAAAATCAATAAAATTGAATAAAATGTGAAAAGAATGATCTGTCACGTTGACTTATTATTATTATTATTATTATATTAGTCGACCACACAGAAATCTTCATCAAATCACAGTTGATTAGCGCGACAACATTATTTAAACTGTGGATATTATGTTGCGCATAAAGTTGTAGATCGTCGGCATAGAGATGGAAAGAAGAGGAGAAATGAGAGGTCAGAGAGTTGATAAACAAGGAAAAGAGAAGAGGGGAGAGTACGCCGCCTTGTGGAACGCCAGCCTCCAAGTCGAGCCAGTCAGACAGCGTCCGATCTACTCGCACGCAAGTATTTTTACCCGCTCCAATGGTTTCTTGCCTCCTGGAGGCAAGCTGACATCTAATTAAAATACTTTGATTAATTGTGTCAAATCACTCCCTGTTCCTATCCAAATTATACCAATCTTAATCTAGACACCTTATTTTAATCATAGAATAAGAAATAATGTCTGTAGTACCAACCTCAAAAGAAAAAAACAATCTCAGTAAGTTGGATCGTTTCCTTAAAAACTGTATTCGTTTCATATATCGATTACGTTAATACGATATCTGTCAACACCGTCAGCAGCTCAATTGGCTCCCTATTCGCGAGCGTAGGAACGTTAGAGTTGTCTGCATGCTCTTCAATATTCTATTAGATCCACTTACCCCAGATTAATTGAAATCCAGATTTCAGTTTCTGGGCGACTCTAATGAACGTAGCCTTCGCTCTAGTGACAACTTTCTCCTGAAAACACCATCCCACTCTTGTGGCTTCGTCTCCCAATCATTTTCTTTTTCGCCTGTACAACTTTGGAACGATTTGCCCTTAAAATATCCGCAGTGCCCCAAGTAAGTGCGTGTTCAAGAAAATGGTCCACGAACATTACTCGAGCTGATTACACTTATCATGATAGATCTGTTCTGACTTTATGTGTTATTTATTTATAGTTGTATGTATATGTAATATGTGTATGTATAAATTATATATCATGTTATTACTACTTTAGTATGTATACCTTTTAATACTCATAATTATTTATAAGCATTTACAAATTTTCATTTGTTATTTAATTTTAGTATTTTTTCTTGCATTTAATTAGTTCCTTCTGTTTTCTTTTAACTGTAAATTTTTTTATTGCTGCTGTTCATTTTCTTCCTGACACCCTTTCCAGTTGACTGGAAGAGAATGCATATCAGCATTGAGTCCGCCATTTGTTATATATTTTGCAATAAAGATTAAATAAATAAATATGCACGATTTTGATGAAACTAGGTATTTGGTAGTATTTTGACAAGAAAACAGCAACTTTTCCATACAGTAGGCCCTTGAAGTTGAGCGATACCGACACCTGTATAGGTATTAACGTTAGTACGGAAGGGTTGTCTTAAAATGTGAAGGTAGATGTTTTAGGACCCCGAAGGTATTGTGGAAAAAAAAATCGGGGCAGGAAGTCTCAAAATTTATTTTTTTACATGCTTATATTTAATTTTAATTCGTCAATTTTAACATTGCGTTTCTTATTTCTTGCCAAAATAGCACCAAAAACCGAGTTTCATCAAAATCGTCCCACAAACAAAAAAGTTGGCCGCCAACTTGGATTTTTCAGAATTTTAACATTACGTTGCTGTTTTCTGGTCAAAATTGTACCAAAAACCGAGTTTCATTAAAATTGGTTCAAAAACTTAAAAGTTGGCCGCCATTTTGGATTTTTAATATTTATAACATCGCGTTGCTGTTCTCTTGACAAATTGTACCAGAAACCGAGTTACATTAGAATCACCCCACTAACAAAAAGTTGGCCGCCATCTTGGATTTTTCAAAAATTTTATCATTGCGTTGCAGTTTTCTTGTCAAAATAGTACCAAAAACTGAGTTTCATCAAAATCGGCCAACAAACAAAAAAGTTGGCCGCCATCTTAGATTTCTAATATTTTTATCATTGCGTTGCTGTTTTCTTGTCAAAATAGTACCAGAATCCGAGTTTCATCGAAAACGGCCAAGAAACAAAAAAGTTGGCCGCCATCTTGGATTTTTAATTATTTTAACATTGTGTTGCTGTTTTCTTGTCAAAATAGTACCAAAAACTGAGTTTCATCATAATCGGCCGATAAACAAAAAAATTGGCCGCCATCTTGGATTTTTCAAAAATTTTATCATTGCGTTGCAGTTTTCTTGTCAAAATAGTACTAAAAACCAAGTTTCATCAAAATCGGCCCACAAACAAAAAAGTTGGCCGCCATCATATTATTCCCATAGGATAACGTCTCGTTCTCGTGCAGTCCACGCGGTCGAAACCGCGGGCGGAAGGCTAGTCACAATATAAACCTGTGAACTTCGCCATATCTATATACCTTTTTAGTAAGTTAGTCAAGCAAGATGTATAAAATGTAACTCCTTTTTTTCGGCGAAGTAAGACTTACGCGTGACAACCCTTACAGTATTACAACTGTCTGGACATCGGCGGCATTTTCGCCAATGTCAAACGCGATGACTGACTGTATGTAGTAAGTAGACTGGTAGTAGTGAAATCATTTCGCACCGTTCTATGAATGAAGCCTTCTCTCTGTAATAAATACGTAGTAGGTTTTATAGGTACCTACATAAATTTTACCTTTCTGCATTCCTCTATGTTTATTATTGTGCCAAATCTAATTATTTCTTTGCTTTATCAACAAATGAGTGTGAAGTTTCTAACGCCAAAATTTAAAAATTACTTGTAATTAAACCATCTGTTTCTCATAAAAAGGTTAGGAATCAGCGTACTTATATCAGACGGCTCCTGGCCTAAAATTCTTAGAACAGAAATGAAAACGATCGAAAGCGCAATTAAAGTGACTCTTAATAACACCAGCTCTTAAGTTCAAACTCGTTTGCAACAGTGTAGCGCACGGAACGGCAACGCCGCACTTAGCTGCGTCCAAGACCATTATTTTGAATTTTTTGGCGGGAAAACAGTTTTTTGCCTATAATTTTGAAACTAAGAGGCCCAGAGATTTGAAATCATGCCTCGTGTTTGCACCAACTATAAGGTTTTTGTTGATATATAATACGAAACTCTTACTTATACAGTTACAGAGATTCACCATGTGTCAGCCCGTGTTACGTGTCACCAGCTTACACATACTTATCGGTTCGTAGCTCCAAAACTATTTTACCTAAAGATTTGATAAATTTGGTTCTAATTGCATCAATTTTGCAGCAACTTTTGAGGTATAACACATCATCGTACCTTATATAATTACGAAGATACAGATGTGCAAGCCAGAGACACGGTACTTCAGCTCGCACACACTTTTATGATCGTAGTTTCAACAGTATTAGAGTGTGACGGTTAGTTTTTCTGGTTCTCATTGCACCAATTGTGCATTAACTTTTGGACTATAGTCTAAAACCCTAACCTCACTGGTTTGCCTTAACGGCATGTGTAAGCTGGTGACACATTTCTCCAGCTAACACACAAAAAACAACTCATAGTAACGAACTTGTGGTTGCACTAAAATTATTACTGACACGTTTGATTGCACCAACTTTGCATCAAAATAGAGCATGCTTAGAATTTCTCTATGTCTTATGAGGAAGCTGATGACCCACACATATTATATAGACCAGTCCACGTCCACACCGAGTTCGATCTAATGGCTCAAATCCTTTGATGTTACCGCCACGCTCCGGATCGCCGGCACACGCCAACGAACGATCGTTGGCCTTCGCCAAACCGTCCAAGCAGGACCAACGAAGGGCATCGAAACCCATTCGTTGGCGTTCGTTGGCGCGGTGTGTACGCGGCATTACTTTCACCTATTTGACTCTCACTCACTCTGACTGACAGTCAGCCGCCAGCCGCCTTTGACATTCTTGTCTTGTTGACTGTTTGTAAACGAAGCTTGATTTTAGTATTATTGTGTGAATTTGTGCATTTTGTGAATTACTCGCAAAATTTCGCCTTAATTGTACGTTTTCGTGGTCCCGTGTGATCTGTTGAGAGATGTATTACAAAACTTGTGAAATATATTATGTGGTTTACGAGCGGGCCGGTCAGAAGGCCAAAAGCGAATATTCATGGCCAAATTTCCATTTAATGAAGAAAGGTAAGCATACATTCACATTTTGTTATAGCCATTACATTAAGGATTACGTGATTTAAACAATTTCTATTAAAATTTAAAAAATTGAGAAGATAACCTGATAAATAGTGCTTGACATTTTTTTATCGACAATCGATAATTTTTTAACCGACTTCAAGAATTGAAAAGGAGGAGGTTATCTATTCGTCGCGTTTTTTTTAAGTATGTACACTAATTACTCGAAGTCGGCTGAACCGATTTAAATGATTCAAACGTTATAACATCAGGTTTTTTCCCAAGTTGGTCCAATTTTGAAATGCCTATTGCATAATGAAGTAAAGTCCGTTCGGTTAGATAGTGTCGGTACACCCGCACGGCATTGTGGCTCTTTTTTAGTGCATTCGTGCATGCAGTCGGGCGGGTCTAAACAAAAACACAAAAAAATTTAAATACATGTTTCACGCCTGACTTCAAAGTACTTAAGTATGTATACTTAAATACGTATTAATTACGTACCTACGTGAATTTTTTAAGGCGGTTTGTATGATTTACATTATTTATTCATTTACATGCTATGCTATATTAACATGTTTCTTGTGAATATTCCAGAACCTTCAACTACAACTGCAAAAATAGCACCTGCAGCCCCTCGGAAAAGAAAACAGGTTTTTTTATAGTATCTTTATTGCCAAATGCATGTATATATATTATAAGTTCGATTAAATTAGACTTTGACTTTAATAATGGAGTTTACTTTTAGCCCCATTTGCGCCAACGTGAAATTCTTGTTAAACTTGGTTTATCTTTTTGAATGAAATTTTTATTGTCACATAACTCTTGTTTAATTTAAACCGAGAATTAACGTTAGCGTAAGTAAGGCATCAATTAGACCCTAAAGTTTGCAAAATGATAGAAATGGAATCCTGATATTTTTTAATATCGCCATCGATAAAAAATCCCATGACTGGTACATCACTATTTCGGTTATTATGTTGGGAACCCTGTACGTCATGTACGTCATAATTTCAGCTATGTGGTTGGTATTCCGTTTTAGTATAACTTCCATACAAAACGATAATTTACTTTTTTTCTATGAAAGACCCGTCTCTTAAACGTAGTGATTACATGCTCTTTGATATAGACTAGTACAGATAGGAATCAAGCCTTATAGCGGCCGTTTGTTAGTGAATGACGCGCCCCCATAAGAAATTGACAGCATAGTGCTGTCAAAACTATCGACGCCCTTGATACGTTATCGATAATGGTATCGATATTTAATTACATACATCCCTAGTGATAGATTTTTTAGAATTCTGACAAAATAAAAAAAACTCATTTATTTGATAAAACAGGCATTTATTACATTATAATTTTATATTAAATACAAAGTACTGAAGTGAAAGTTAAGATTTATACAAGGCAAAGAATGAGAGTAATTAAATTATTACTTACTAAATTGACTTTATGAATAAACCAAGAAATATAAACACTTTAACAACCAATAAAAGAAAAATTAAACTGCTTGCAAATAGTTTTTACGCACAAACGCTATTGCTACTTTTCCTTGTAGTTAATCAGTATAGCTGCCATTTCATTATTTACTGTTAATAGGTATCACTTTCAATGCAAAACACAATAACTAACTCCTAAAGCCCCCAGTACAGGATGGCCGATCATGTTGACTTGACCAACCATGATGGGCCATCGTGTACAGAGCCAGTTTGCATGTGATTGCCGTCTGCGAGCAACGCAAACCGCCCCTGTACACGATAGCCCATCATGGTCGGCCAACATGATCGGCCATCTTGTACTGGGTGCTTAATAGTTAAACATTGAATACAGTATGAAATAAATATAACTACTAACAGCAGTAATTTAGACTATAAGTCTGTTTTGATAATTTATAACCGCAAGGATAGGCAGGCACAGGCATCTTCGCAGCACTCCATTGACGTCGTTGACACTCAACTTATCTGAAAAGATTAGATTTGGTTAGTATAGATTCTACATATTGTTACTATAATCTGCCATAACATTTTATAAACAAATAAGTGATAGCTGATCACTTTGTAAATCAAGAAAGAGTACTTGTGTGGCTAAAGTACATTGTTTATTGTGCCGGTATGTACCTACACACGGCAGCACATCTGACTATACATGTTGACCTTGAGACCGCCTGTATGCCTTATGTAATAAAAGCTGTTATCGCAGTTCAACTGTTTAACTTGATGTGCTGTTGAATGTACTTATAATTAAGTTATAGATATCAACGTTTCTAGATAATAGTTAATAAGTAGATAAGCTTTGTACACACGGTGGCACATCAGACTATACATGTTGACCTTGAGACCGCCTTTATGCCCTACGTAATAAAAGCTGTTATCGCAGTTCAACTGTTTAACCTGATATGCTGTCGAGTGTACATGGACTGAGTGGATGTGTATAGTATAAATTATATACTTAATTAAGATCTAAGATAGTAGCAGTAATAACATAGATGTAAGACAATCACAATAAACCGTCATTCATACCGACAACAATCATTTCTTTTCCTACTGGTTTATTTGTCATAATTCTGTTCTGCTTGTCACAAATATGAATTTGCTGATAAGTCAGTTTTAAATGTTTTGACAAATTTATTGAATCACTGTACCTAATTTTCTCTTGACTTAGTATTAACAACTTCCCTAAATTGAAACTAGTTAAATGTAACAACTGATTATTTGCATTTAATCCCAAGTAATCTACTGTGCTTTATCATTATCACCATATGATATCACTTCTAAATGGATATTGAAATAAGGTATTAGAATGGATTTCAACAAAACTAATCAATATTTAAATTACATAAACATAGGTAAGTACATTCATTTATAAAAAATAAACAAACATTACCTT
Source organism: Crambus lathoniellus (assembly GCA_949710035.1). Lineage (NCBI taxonomy): Eukaryota > Metazoa > Arthropoda > Insecta > Lepidoptera > Crambidae > Crambus > Crambus lathoniellus. The sequence continues at coordinate 27,369,426 of OX453309.1, read as the reverse complement.
TCATTCATAACTTTGAGAATCTTCTTACTCCGGTTAAGTTGTAAACTATATTTTCTTTTGTTTTGGTTTGTTATGAAATAGAAAGTTGCCTCTTGGAATTAACTAAAACAACAAACGAAAATTTAAGTTAATGTAATAAATAATTGATACAAAAAACTATGTAAATAGATTTACTTACGTACCGTGGGCATCTTCGAATAACGTATCCATATTTCTGTACAGAAATATCTGCGAAAAAGTGGAAAAACCATGGGAAAACTATAAAATTAACTAAATAATCAAAGAAAACCGAAATGAGTAAAAAAAACACAAAAACTAAACGTCATTTCGAAAAAAAGTGACAGCCATAATTTTAGCCAATAGGGGCACCCCAACAAAATGGCGGTCGTAGTTATAGCCAATGTATGGCCAAAGGGGCATCCCCACTACTGTAATCACTAAGTGTTGACCTATTCTATGGGTGATTCCAACGCCTGATCCACTGAATCGTCCAGAATCGTCCGACCATAGATAAGACACTATATATATACAGGAACGTCCGACAGACAACGCGCGCGACCCACAAATTATAGACCATAGCGCGCGACACTCAAAGAGCATGTAAAGCCCCCAGTACACGATGGCCGATCATGGTCGGCGACCATGACCAATACATCGTACATTGACACTTTTGAAAGAACCTTTTTAAACTTGTTCGTTCAAAAGTGTCAATGTACGATGTATTAATCATGGTCGCCGACCATGATCGGCCATCGTGTACTGGGGGCTTAACATGTAATTTTTAATAACTAGTTTATAGCACCTTTTATCTTTTTGTGTAAATGTATGTCCAATGAGGCCATTCTTTCTGATGAGGTCGATCATATTTTTGTAGACTTCAGTTGTTTGTGCCATACTTGAACATATTAAATAAAAAAAAAATATGTTGATGATTACGAGGATAAGATGATGATGAATGAATACGAGATATATCTATACTAATACTATAAATATACTTTGTTTGTTTGTAATAGATAAACTCAAAAAATACTGAACCGATTTTAGAAATATTTAGTGTAATTTATTTTCAAATCAGAATTATACATTATTTTTGTTATAAAATTAAAAAGTATAGTGTACTAAAAACACTTTAATACTGTTTTAACCATAGATGTACTACATCTATGGTTTTAACAGTATAATTAGTAATATTATAGTATTCTTTGGTATAATTAACAACCCTACATACATGATAATGAATTGGCTCTCTGGTTTCCTTCCGCCGATGATGGCGGGTGCGGGTTCGAGCTTCTGCTCCTTCCCCGGGCTTCATCTCGTGGGGCTGCTGCCCCACGGTGCTTGGTGCCGCTTACGCGGCCGTCTTCTGACGAGAGGTGTGCCCCACTGGATGTTTGCGGCCCTCGGCGCGGTCAGCCAGCCGGGTGAGACCCCATTGGGGGAGGCCCAGCTAGCGCCTGCGAGCGGGTGCGCAAACGGGGTAAGGGCTATAATTTAGGTGGGGGTATAGGGTGGGAAGTGGGAGTGGACAGAAAGGGCTAGGGAGATGGCGGGGGCACACTGTCACGGGGCAGCGCCCACTTCTTAGCTCTGGTGTTGATGTTGGCGTTTGCGGTGGGAGTTGGATCTTCTGGGATCGGCGGCAGAGGTCTTGCGGGCGCGATGCCCTGCAGGTGCTGATGGGGGCCGTGGTCGGCGCAGTCGAACATTCGACGCGCCAGTCGGCCCACGAAGTCCTGTAGCGGCTCGATGTTGAGGTCCCGCGCATTGACCTCGTTGCGGACGTAGCGCCCCGCTTGAGTGATGATGCGGAGCGCTAAATTTTGCTGGGCTTGTAGTCGCTGCTTCCGCGTCTGCGAGCAGAGCGAGTACCACGCCGGTGCAGCATATGTGAGCCGAGAACGGACGTGGGATTTGTAGATTGCGAGCTTCGCCCGCAGCGGCAGTCTAGAGTTCAAGACAGGGCGGAGGGTGGCCCGCGCGGCGCGGGCTGACGACGTGTGTGCTCTAATTGGGCGGCCATAGTCAGGCCGCGATCAATGTGGCAGCCTAGGTATTTGATGGACGGCAGCCATTGTATGGTCTCGCCCTTCAGGTCAAGCTTGGGTGGCATCTTACGCTGCCTCCCAACGAGTATTGCGGTGGTTTTCCCCACGTTCACCGCAATCCTCCATTTTTCAAGCCAGGGCGGGAGGAGGTCCAGCTGTTTTTGCATCCGCGCCGCGGCAGCACTGGGCCACAGGGAGGAAGTGAAAAAGGCGCTGTCGTCCGCAAATAGCGCCAGCTCGACCCGTGGCTCCATCTCACTCTCGCTATTGTTTACAGAGGGCATGTCGTTGGTGTACACGGCGTACAAGGTGGGTGATAAACAGCTGCCTTGTGGAACCCCCGCTCGTATGGGTCGCAGCTCGGACTCCTCTCTTTCCACCGCCACGTTGAAGAGACGTCCTTCAAGGAATGAGGCCAGCAGGTGGACAAGGGCTGGGTGCTGTTATATCGGTATTTACATTGGCTACAATATAAAATAAAATTGCTGAGTTTCCCATTGCATTTACGTCAATGCAATAGGAAACCTACTCGTCACCTTTTTCTAATTTATTCGATTTAGCTTCAGTTCGGATTGGACATTCGTCGGGCCTAGACATTTTCTATTGTTTTCTCCTAATATAGGTACTTCTAGTGTGAATTAAATAGTTTTTTTTTAAAACAAACTCCTGATCCACCCCGTAACAGTGGTGTCAGAAGTGGGATACCAGTGTTGATAAGCCGTTTCGTTTCACTTCCACTGGTATTCCATAACGGGTCGCGAAAATAATTTACCAAATATTTGCCCAAAACCAAATCGTCAATCCGGCTCCGGAGTGCGAGTTCCTGTCTACGTGTCGCGCTTCGTCAAATCCCGTGCATCCCGTGACTGAGTCCCGACTACAGTTGCAAAACTTCTGAAAGATTCGGAATAATTACGGAATACTTCTCAGAAAGTTTCTTTCCATCAGAATTTTTCAAAATAGATTTGATTAAAAATATTGACAATTCTTTTTATGTTAGTTCAATCTTGCTAGAAAATATCGTATGCCCGAGTCCCGCCCGTCCGACCGAGGCGAACGGACGAACGAACGAACAACTCGTGCGCGCCGCGGCCACAAGCCGCGGCGGGCGCCTCAGACAGATGAGTGAGCCAGAATAAATTCTAGTAGTGGCGCTCGGCGCGGCGGGCGGGCCCCCCGGAGAAGTTTTCGCCCGCGCCCCGTCCCCGCCGAGAAAGATTCATAATGTTTCGGAATAAGTAAGTAAGCCTTATTCTGTAAGCCTGCGGACCAGTACCGAGGTCATTATCTGCATCCCGCCGGTGCGTTGCACGCGCCGCCGCCTGCCATCCCGACCACGTCGTCGCCGCTGAAGGTGACGCCGCCCTAGTAAGCCGCCGCGCCGCCCTTGCCGTCGCTAACTTCGTGGCTGCGCCGCCCTTGCCGCCGCTATCTTTGTGGCCGCCGCCCTTGCGCCCCGCCCTTGCGCACCGCCCGTGCGCGCCGCCCTTACGTCGCTGTTCCTGCAACACCACGTGTTGAAGCCGTCGCCGCTCGTCGCCATCGCCGTTTCCTGATCCTGATCGCGTTCTGCTCCAGTTCCTGAAATGAATATCGTCACGCTCGTGCTATACCTGTACTGTAAGTAAAACATATTTTATTATCTGTTATTGCTACAATTTTCTCGCGATAAAGTGTCGTAATTACCAATTCCATCCTGATTTCTATATCCTTTAAGTCGTAAATTCCTTAAATTCTATCATAATACTTAATCCTTGTCCTTATTATTTACTTATAAATTAAAATACTTATACTTATTCTCAAACTAATAACTTAACCTTAACTACTAAGCAAACCTTTTCCTATTATTTTAAATCAGTGTCTAATTCTAAGTCATAATGTCGCCCGATGGTAAGAAAAGCAATCCCGAAATAGTAATAAACGAACAGTTTCCTATTGCTGTGCTATGTAATTTTATAGGTACTCATAAAGGTGATCGCAAAAATCTCGCTGCTTTTCTTACCAATTGTCGAAACGCTATAGATCTAGCATCAAGTAGCCAAAAGATTTTACTAACTAAATATATTTTATCTCGTTTAGAGGGCAAGGCCCAAATCGCTTGTTCTAACAAAATCTTCGAAGAATTTGATCAGATAAAAATTTTTCTCAAACAAAATTTCGGTGAAAGAAAACACTATAATCATTTGCTGCTAGATCTACAGTCATGTAAACAATTAACTAACGAAACTGTTTCGCAATTTTCACTGCGCGTTGAAGGTTGTCTTACGGACTTGCAGGCCGAAATTTATAATTCAGATTCGCTAAAAAGGGATCTTCCTGGTCGCATTGCCATGACCGAAGATTTAGCGCTGTTCACCTTTTCTCTTGGGTTAAATCCGCGACTTAGTAACAACGTTAGATGTAGAAGTCCTAAAACCCTCAACGACGCAATCAATATTGCCCTTGAAGAGGAAAAGATTCAAAACCTTTTGTTCAAAACCGTAGCCAAGCCGAAATGTAGAACCTGTGGAAAAATTGGGCACTCGGAATCTGAATGTTTCTTAAAAATAAGCGCAGCTTCCCGCCACGTGGTTTTCCAGATCGTAGAGCGCCAATGCCAAATGAAAATTCCCAGTCCCACGGTTTATTCTGCAGGTACTGCAAAAATAAAGGCCACGTTATATCACAATGTCGTAAAAGAAAATATAATAACGAAAGGTTTAATAATACAAACAGGCCGGCTAACTTACATCACGTTTCACACGAGCCGCAATCGTTATCGGCACCGTCGTCGCCGTCGCCTGATCATGATCACGTTTCATACGATTTTACTAATAATTTAAACTAAATAATCGGAAACCGAAACCGTGCCGTCGCTTTCCGAATCGTCAAAGTCCAGGCACTTACCTTTCTAATTCTAAATATTATTATAATAATAATTCATCTCAACATGCTCCCAAGAGAGTTTCTATTTCGTTGAGTCCTAAATCATCTCAGCAGGCACGGCAGCCTCTTTTGCATCTCGGACGCAAAAGACGCCGAGTCCTAATAATAATACATCTCAACACTTTCCTTCGGGAACCGCTGTATCGTTGAGTCGTCACCTTCCTAAATCTTTAAATGCATCTCAGCAAGCACAGCTTTTGAGTCCTAATTCATCTCGGTCAAAGATACCGAGTCGTACAGAATGTACACGTAATTCTAAATCAAATGATGCTAATTCTTACCCTAAACCAAGTACTATATCTAATAAAAATACATGTCATGATACTAAGTCTTACTCTAAACGTTATACTAGCTCTTATGACAATTATTCTAAGCCCTCTACATCCCAACACACACCGCCGAGTGTCCCTGTTTCGTTGGGTCAAATTAAGAAAAAATATAAATCTGAAAATAATCATCTTAGCATCTCTGTATCACAGAATCCTAGTAACGAAAATAATATACCTTTATCCGAGATAACCTCGTCCTCGAAGAAAGTGTCTTTGCCTTATATCTATTTAAATACTAATTCCGCGGAACAACCTTTACAATTTATTATCGACACGGGCGCAAGTATAAGTCTAATTAAACGTTCAAGTTTGTCCGTAGCACCCGATCTATCTCGCGAAAGAGTAAAGATCAAAGGCATAAATAGTCTTGAATATTGCTCCGAAACCTTAGGAACAGATCAAATAGAGTTTATCTTAAATAACAATACATATAGTTATAAATTTCATATAGTCAAAGATGACGTCAGCCTTGAATATGACGGCATTATTGGTAGTGACTTTTTGAGCTACTTCAAAACAAATATAGACTATAATTCGAAATTACTTAATATTTGCGGACAAAGTCTGGAAATAAACTATGTCCAGCCGACTTATATCATTCCCGCTCGCGCCGAAGCAGTTATCGAGTGCGCAGTATCTAATTACTCGCCCGAGCTCTATCAAAACAATGAAGGTTTATTATTAGATCATATTATAAGTGAAGGTGTTTACGTCGCTAACTGTCTCGTTCATATAAAACCGAATAAAATGATTAACGTCACTATTTTAAATACTACAGACACAGACATCGAGGTCAAGGATTATAACGTAAAATTAACGCCCATCGGAAATAAAAATACTGCCGACGAAAATTCATTTCAATACGTAAATTCTCTTTCTTATACTAATTCCGATAGAATACAAAACGTACTAGACCTCATTCGTTGCTCTCATTTAAATCACGAAGAAAAGGAGGCTTTATTAGATTGTTGCTCACATTATACTGATATCTTTCACTTAGAAGGCGAGCCCCTATCCTTTACTAACGCAATCGAACACACAATTAATACAGGAGACGCGCCTCCTATTCACGTAAAATCATATCGCTTTCCTGAATGCCATAAACAGGAAGTAGATTCCCAGATCCGTAAAATGTTAGACCAAAACATAATCCGACCTTCTAGTTCGCCGTGGAACGCCCCTGTTTGGGTAGTTCCTAAGAAAATGGATGCTTCCGGCAAAAAGAAATGGCGTATAGTCATTGACTATCGCCGTCTTAACGACGTCACTGTTTCCGAAACCTATCCGCTGCCTCTCATCACCGACATCCTGGACCAGTTAGGTCACTCTAAATATTTCACCACCCTTGACCTTTCTAGTGGCTTTCACCAAGTACAGATGAGCTCCAAGGACGCACCAAAGACAGGATTCACTGTTAACACCAATTCCGACGTCGCCGGACATTACGAATTCACTAGGATGCCGTTTGGGCTAAAAAACGCCCCTGCCACCTTCCAAAAATTAATGAATACCGCTCTCTCTGGTCTTCAAGGTCTTCACGCTTATATTTACCTTGATGACGTGATTATATATAGTTCCGATCTAAAAGGTCACATAACTAAACTCCAATCAGTATTCGATAGATTGCGCAAATTCAACCTTAAGCTCCAACCAGATAAATGCAAATTTCTACGGCGCGAAGTCGCTTATCTCGGACACATTATCACAGATAAAGGTGTGTGTCCAAACCCCGAAAAAATAAAAGCGGTTAGTCAATTCCCAACTCCAAAAAATCCAAAGGATATAAAATCCTTTCTTGGCCTCGTCGGCTATTATCGGCGTTTCATTAATAATTTCTCACAAATAACTAAGCCGCTAACTTCACTCCTTAAAAAGGATGCTATTTTTCGATGGTCAGATGAACAGGAACACGCGTTTTGCTTATTAAAATAAAAGTTAACTACAGCACCGTTACTACAATATCCCGATTTTAGTCAACCGTTCTTATTAACTACTGACGCGTCAAACTACGCTATAGGCGCTATCCTTTCGCAAGGCGAAATCGGCAAAGATAAACCAGTATCATATGCGTCGCGAACTCTTAACAAAGCTGAAGGTAATTACTCCACTATAGAAAAGGAGCTTTTAGCTATTCTTTTCGGTGTCAAAACTTTCCGACCTTACCTATACGGCCGCAAATTTAAGATAATCACAGACCATAAGCCTCTTGTGTGGTTATTTAATGTTAAGGATCCGGGATCCAGGCTTATCAGATGGCGCTTAAAACTGGAAGAATACGACTATGAAATTGTATATAAGAAAGGTAAACTAAATGCGAACGCCGACGCATTATCTCGTTTCCCTGTAAATGTTCTTGATGATAACACCGATTCTAATTCTATTATTTGTAACCCTACGCTGTCTCCCGGTAACGACGCCGATCCGCATAGCCTTCCTTCTATATCCGAAACTTACGAACAATTCCTTCAAATATCGAAACAACCCGGTGTCTCCTTTGACACCGTCATTCAGGAACATAATGAGTCCTTATTGAAAACTAAAATCAAGTTAATCGCGTATCCTACATCAATTGACTTAGACGAATCTATACCATACTGCAGTGACGTCATAGACGCATCTACAAGTACTCCTGACATTTGAACTATCGAACGCGAACTTTATACCTATTATTCAACTTCTAGCGAAAAACACGTATTTACACACTTATTTGTTAAACTAAATCACTTCGACGAAATGACGTATAAAGATATATTTAATCTCCTACGCGACTATCGTGACATGGTTAAATATTGGTATCCTGAAGAAAAGGAGGTAGCCATGTCAGATTTCACAGATCCTTTCACTAAATTGTCGTTTACCAAAATTTATAATATTATTGCATTCCTCTTTCACACTACTAATATAAAGGTGAATATTTATCATAATTCTATAAAATACCCAACGCCGGACGAAGTTAAGCAGATCCTTAAGGATAACCATGATTCACCTCTCGCGGGTCACCCCGGTATCTCTCGCATGTTTGTGAGAATTAAGTCTCAGTTCTGGTGGAAAAATATGCGACAAGATATTGAAGATTACGTAAAAAATTGTCGCTCTTGCCAAATTAACAAGCCCTTAAGGCAAACAAATCGGGCTCCAATGATAATTACTTCCACAGCCTCTCGTCCCAATGAAAAGATTTTTCTTGATTTAGTCGGTCCTCTTCCTGAAACATACGAACATAAATATAAATTTTTACTTACCGTACAAGATGATCTCACCAAATTCTCCCAAGCTTATCCCATGCAATCGTGCTCGGCTGAGGAAACAGCCAAAGTATTCGTTAATTATATTTCACACATGGGAATACCTAAAATAGTAATCTCAGACCAAGGCACTAACTTTTGTTCAGATCTGTTTAAACAATTAGAAAAACTCTTTAGCATAAAGCATGTTTACGCATCCCCATATCACCCTCAAACCTGTGGCGCGCTCGAAAGAAGCCACTCCACCCTCAAAGAATACCTTAGGTCATACATAGGCGAAAATCAAAACACCTGGGACCTTTACATCCCAAGTGCTATGATAGCCTATAACACCAACGTCCACACTACTACTGGTTATTCCCCTTTCGAAATATTATTCGGGTTCAAACCTTATATTCCTTCCAGTATCGACACCTTAGAAAACAATACGTATACCGATTACGTCAGAGCTCTAAATCACCGACTATATTATAGCCGCCAAAAGGCTCTCCAGAACATACAATTGACAACATTTCATTTTTGCGAGGCAGTAAAATTCGAAAACCATTTCGAGATTAGAAGTAATTAAACATTATAAACATTTTTTTAGATTTTCTGGTTGCATATTTAATGAGATATTCAAAAAAATGTGTAAAATGGTCGATATAGATCTTTCTAGTGTGTATGCATTTGCCCTGAATCATACCCTGTGAAGAAAAAAAAAGTCATTTAACTCTGACACACTAGCTGGCTAGCTGGTCTGTTGGATGGTTTGTAGTCTGGTCTGTGGTCTTGTTTGCGTTGGTTTCAGCGTTGCCAGATCGTTTCTTTTGGAACATTTTACGTTCTATTTTATAGTGATGCGTTCCCTTGTCGTTCCTATTTTTGTGCGTTCTTTTTGTTCCATTTTGGATCTCCGTATTTAGCTGGTACATAAAAGTTGTAGGTAGTGCAGTTTTGATATATACTTACCGAAGTCTAGGCTGTTTAAGTTTCAATGTCTTTGCTGTTTTTGTTGCTATAAGGATATGGTAAAGATTAAAGATTAGTTTTCGATTTTGACCGCGCGCAGACTTATCTGGCGCGCACTCTAAATACAATACATTTTTAGGGTCCCGTACCCAAAGGGTAAAAATGGGACTCTATTACTGAGCCTTCGCTGTCCGTCTGTCTGTTTGTCTTTCTGTCTGTCACCCACCGACCCACCACCAAGCTGTATTTCATGAACCGTGATAGCTAGACAGTTGAAATTCTCACAGATTATGTATTTCTGTTGCCGCTATAACAACAAATACTCCCATACAACAAACGTGATTATTTTGCCGTTTTTTGCTTTTATATTAATAACGGCAACAGGTAGATGCTTGAAATATTAACAGAATATTTAATATTTTATATTAGTTGTAAGCATACATACTTATTCACTTCAAACAAATAGGTACCTAATTAAATAAAAATAAAAATTAAGTTAAATAAATTAAGGGGGCTCCCATACAACAAACGTGATTTTTTTTATGGTAATGGTACCGGAGCCCTTCGTGCGCGAGTCCGACTCGCACTTGGCCGGGGGTTTTTTTTCGTTCCTTCCAGTCACCCTAGCGTTCGAAATCTCCAATCACCACTGGCAACACTGGTTGGTTTGCTTTTGCATTGCATAATATGCGCTTTGTTTGCTTTTCTCTATTTTCGTTACATATATTATATCTATTTAATTTGTGATTGTGATTCAATTTTGTTGGCGTCGCTCGCTTTTCTTCTTACCCAAAATTGGATAGGGATAAAATGAAGGTTTCCGACGGTTTTGCGATGACAGATAGCCGAAACCTGCCGAAAGTGGCTTTGGTGATGTTGCTGCATGCAGTTCATGCGGGAAAACGATTGTTTCAACGTTGCTGAAATAAGAAGGAGGGGCTAAGGTGATGGTGTCTTCAAGAGAATCCTACGTCGAAACCTCGGTGGGATATTTGGAAGTAAAGAGAAAAAAATGCTCTTTGCTTTTTAAAAGGCAGGGTGACACCGGAGCACAGAGTCCGCTGCAAACTATATACGGTTACAGCCGTAATAAATGAAAACCAAGAGACTATTCAAGAGGTATCTTGCCAGAATTGTGCAGCTAGTGATGGTGGCTGTAAAGACACAATATGTTTTATAATGTGGCTCATTAAGCGCACTGAGGAACCATCAGTAACTTCCGTCAGTTGCTACTGGCGAAGCCCAAGCTGGCAGACGCGGTCTCTGGAAACAAAAAACTGTATGGATTGCCGTAGATACACAAACCTGATGCTCCGCTGCATCTTATAGTCAGACAAATTGATTCACCAACTTACAAACTAGCCCAACATGTAGCGCAAACCTTCTCGCCACTAAGAGGCTACACAACAGCCTTTGTGAAGGATTCCTACCATTTCATCAGTGAGATACAACATCTACATCTCGCAGATGATGAAATCATGGTCAGTTTTGATGTACTATCCTTATTCACATGCCTACCAGTAAAGGACTGCATCAATATCACTAGGAAGAAACTAGAAGAAAACAATTTGCCCTTGGAATATGCAGAACTTTTGGAACATTGTTTAACAACTGGCTTCTTTTAACAATTGAAAACGAAGTATTTAGAAAAAATCAACCCATCTCACAACCATGTAGTAATAAAACAAGTGTAAATAAAACAAGTCTTTTATTTTTATACAATAATTATTTTCTTATAATAGGAGCCTGCATATTGATTAACCCACAAGCTATTATAACAGCATAATCAAGAATATTTACCATCTTATTGTTGGCAACAGAATGTGGCTTTAATATTTTAAATAGACGAACCCTTCTGATGACCCTCTCTATATGAATTCTTAAACTAGCAATATCTTTAGTGTCAAGCACTTCACTTTTAGTCATTTTCTTGTCTTTGATAACACTAGGTGGTCGTAACACCATAAAAGGCATTTTTAATAAATGTGTATTGGCATTTTCTGGAACAGTTTCTAAAAACCCACTTTGCTCTATTAAGTTCATATCAGATTATGCGATCACCATACCCTTCCGATATGAAGTTAATAAAACCATCAGGCGTAGCACCTATTAAATACTTGACAGTATTACAATGATGGTTCTATAGGCTTCTTTGGCTTTTCTATTTCAATTTCAAATGCATCAATCATTGTTTGAACTGATGAATACTCTGCATTACATCGAAATGCTGGAGGTAAATTCAGTTTTATAGTTAACTAGCGGCCGCCCGCGGTTTCACCCGCGTGGTTCCCGTTCCCGTGGGAATATCGGGATAAAAAGTACATATAAACCTTCCTCTTGAATCACTCTATCTATTAAAAAAAACGCATCAAAATCCGTTGCGTAGTTTCAAAGATTTAAGCATACAAAGGGACATAGGGACAGAGAAAGCGACTTTGTTTTATACTATGTAGTGATTTACTTGGCCAGTATATAAATTAAATAAAAAATAAACTCAACAGCTTCACTGTTTTAAAAAACATTCTCCATAAAGTAGCTATAGAGACTTCAAATAACTTTTTCATTCTCTTAGATGTATCATTATTTTTTAATTTAGAGTTAAAACAATATGGAATGAAGGTATATTTGATGCTTTAGCTATATATTTGATAATCCAATAATACTATTTTGTAATACCTATATAATCAAAAGGGTTGAGCCTTATAAGAGTTAAAATAAATTTTCTTCCAGTAAACTCACGCACGCATTGTACAGGGGAATCTCCAGTTTCAGTTTCAGTAAATTCCACTGTAGTACCAAATGGAGATGAGCTCTGATCAGAGGTTTCTTCTACTAAAATAGGTTGTTGTTTTCTTTTTAAAGCATTCACATTCACACCCACGCAACGATTCACCATAACAGGATTCACTTGTACAGACTTGTGAAAATACTGAGGTTTGCACAAAACCCTTTGATCTTTATGTTGGCAGATTGATTCATAGCATTCTGCTTCTGGTTGTGTTACTGAAGAAGTTGATGGTAATTCACTTATACCAATATTTCTTAATGTTCTGGGGACTTGGAGTTTCAGTCTAAGCCTCAGAGCCTTGCCATTAATCCACGCTTCGTAATTCATAAGATCATCTTCAAGCTGTAAAAAAAACAAACAATTTAATACTGAAGTAAAAATAGGCCAGACTTGAATCAGCTTTCACTTATAAACGAGTTAACACTTACGTTCAGATGATCTTCGCATATATAAACTGCACTGCACTTGTAGGCACGGACACGGTTACTTTATTAACAGCAGAACACCATTATGATCGATTAGATAAAAAGTTTTCCAGCACACATTAATGCTTCTTACATGCCGGAACAAATCAATGAACTAAGGGGTCCCGTCCCGTTTGATTTTCGGGCGATTTTCCATGATAAAACTGTATTAGTGAATTATTTTAGTGTCGGTAATTTGAGCTTAGATAAAGCTTACAAAGTATTTCTACATTTTCTACTCAAATCAAATGCAACCTACACAACAAAATACAAAATAAATTAGTAGGTAAACAAAACAAACAAACGTCATGTCAAATCAAAATGACCCTTCCTTCATTAATAGTGTTGCTTGATTGACTTAGTTATCGAAATTATTATCGACTATTTTCAAAGGAAAATTAGTAAGTTTGAGTATGCCACAAACTCAATTACATTGGTAAATCACATACGAGTCAGCAGAATCAAATGAAGTATTTTATAGCATCTGACTAAAATACTAAACTATAGGAGTTACAATTAATGTCTCTCTAAAGCAAAATACCATGATTATCGATATAAAGTACTAGCGTGCCTACATCTCTATGGAAATTACATCAAAGACAGTTTTTTTTTTAATTTGACAGTTTTAAGAAGTAAGGCAAAGGCATCGCTCAAATTAAACCTATATAGTGTACTTACGTCCTTTTAGAATAAACCGTTTTCAATTAATTAATTTCTCATTAATGTATGAAAATAAATTAAATAGGAAAAATACGTATTGCCTAAAAAACGATAAATTTTCATTATATCCATAAAAATAAATACCTTAAAATTTTGAAATGTTGTCAATTGTCCAAGGAAAAATCTAAAAACTATTACGATCACAAAACTAAACCTAAAGCTTATAGCGCTGGTGATATGGTATATGTCCGTTGCCATCACAAGCAAAATAAGGCCTTATCACCCATATGGAAAGGTCCATTTAAAATAATTAAGTTGAATGGCAATCATACTGTGACGTTGCAAATCAACCGTAAGCACGTACGTCACCACTATGACGAGATAAAACTGGCTAGCGACCATACGTCATAGTACCTAATCTCATACGTCATAGAAACATACGTCATAGGCTTAAGTAGATAAGCTAATTAGTATTAAACTAAACACGTCTTAGCAATATAATACGTCGTAAAGATAACGATTACTATAACTATAATTACAGCTAGGTACATATCGTAAAATAAGTTATTCTTAATTATATTCCAGATCGGCGCTGTCGCCGCTTATCAAGGCCCAGTATGTCTCACCTATTAGAAGTAGTCCAGGCCTGTATTTTGATAAGCTTTTAGATGTTAAGTTCACAAATAGTGACTGGAATGTAATCGCGTACTTAGATATAAGTCATATTCAACCTAATCTAGATAAAATAGAATTCTTATTCGAAAAGCTAAACTTATTTTGTAACTCGTTAACGTCTTCTAAAATAAAAATTGATTGTTTTAACTCATTAGCTGCTTTAAAAAACCAGCATCTTAGTAACGTTAATAAATTCTCTTCTATTTCTTATTTACTTGATAACGATAATTCTAATAAACGTGTAAAAAGAGGTATCTTCGATTTCGGAGGGTCACTCCTTAAAACTATCATTGGCACGTTAGATTCTGAAGATGCTGTAAAATTCTCGAAAGCCATTAACCACGTACAGTCGGATGAAAAACATTTAGCCCGATTGATGAAAGATAATATTCACGTGATAAGATCAACTATTACATCCTTTAACAATTCTATGTCCAAGGTTGACCATAACGAAAAGAGCCTTCTGCAAAACATGGAGGCCATACATAAAATCTTAGAGACAGTCACGAACACAAATGATAAACTCGAAATTAAATCACAAATTAGTTCTCTATTTAACTCTTTAGAAGCAATTATTTTAACTTTGTCTTTTGATATCGATGACATAAACAACGGTATTTTATTCGCGAAGTTAAACGTTTTGCACCCGACAGTACTAAGTCCTCATCAATTATACAACGAATTAGATAAGCATAGAAATAAGCTTCCTAGCCACTATGAACTACCTGTATCTTTAACTTTACATAATATTCAAGAAATAACAGACACCTCTAAGTTAGTTTGTTACTATTTCGAAAATAAGATTGTATTTGTACTTAAAATTCCCCTAGTCCTACCTCAAACCTACAACCTTTATAACATTATCCCATTACCAGTCCCTTACGAAGTATCGAAACCCGACACATTCGTACTCATTGAGCCGACTAGCCCATACGTAGCGATAACAGGTGATCGTATGTTTTACTCACTAATAAAAGACATCGGCCAATGCAAACTTATAAGTGAGAAGTGCTATGTGTGTGTGCTTGTGAATATGTTTTCAGTGATCGCCAACCCAACGTGCGAGACGACTCTACTAAGTGACGTAGTGAGCAAACTCCCGGACACGTGCGTTACTAAAATGATTCACGGCTCTATCGATGTATTTCGCAAGCTAAGTTATAATCGCTGGATCTTTGTGCAATCAGAGCCAGGTAAATGTCATATAACTTGTGATAAGAATTTGGTTTGAGTTAATTACATCATCCTCCTGTAATTATAAATGGAGTATAATGCAACTGATATGTGCATTCTAAGTATTTAAGATGTTAATGTAGGTTCTGGCAAGTTAATCCCGATGTGACTCTCAGAAATAGTTAACATAGTTCTACCATTAGTCTGTTACACTATGTGACCACCGGAGGACCTCTCATCACTACTCTAGGGCGCACCCAAATAGTGGTCTCAGAGTACGCTATACCGCTAGCATCCTCCGGATTTTAAGTATATAAGAATTGATACCTGTTCCTCTCGTGGGTGATCTAGTCTCATTATTAAGCTGTGGCTACCGGAGGATCTCTCATCACTACTTCAAGGCGCACCCAAGTAGCGGTCTCAGAGTACGCTATACAGCTAGCATCCTCCGGATTTCATTAAGCTCTTGTCATCCAAGATTTTACTTATGCCTTACCGTCGTCGTTTGTAATCATCAACCCATTTGAGGAACACAATATCCAAGGGGACGTTCCATCCAAGACGTATCTCATACCCCATTTACTTTAATAGAACTATCGCAATCGAGATACACCTTGGATCACATCCCAGAACTGGCCAGCTCTCTCTTAAGCCGCATAGAAACAGACATCATAATTTGTGATTAGTCTTATCAAGTAAATTTCTTATTTCACCGTCAATACTTATTATCGTAAAGTGTCTTATCATGTTTAAATACTTAGCTTTATATTCAGCACGGCTTACTCAGCCCGGTTTTCTATCTTGAATCACTTTAAACTATTTACTCGTCGTTTTATGGAATTACAACTGACAATCACTGTAGGCCTGTCATGCCGTGACAGTTATGATGTCACTTTATTGGCGCCAAGTTCAAACTTCTTTGAGCATCGCGTTCGTCGCGACACTCCCCCCTCCAGGAAAGTTAAGGTTATGAAACATGTTAACGTTAACATACGTTGGTTTTAATATAAATACATAAACTGAATAGATCACGAGCATGTACCTGCACTTAAGTAGGTATTTAATTCCTTAATACTTACTTACGGCTTTATTACTATAACTATAGTTTCATAAGTGTTAACAAAAAATTTACAAATCATTATGGACTCAGAAAAACTTAAGTGCACACATACAAGTATGTACCTGCAGCGGATCTGCACACATACTGTCATTGGCCTCTCGGCCTCATCTGATATGAACTGCAAGATACGCATCTGCTTCCCAATACTACAAATGAGGAAGTCCATCGACTTATCGATTTCCTGTACTTACCATAAGTCACAGGAACACACTTTTTAACATACAATTTCTTATTTATCTCTTAACAACGCTGTAACATAACCTTTTCATATTTTTTTGTATCCGCCAAATTGCAGACAAAAGAATATCACCAGAAAACTTCTGACATTTACTTTTCAGTTGCCAGTCTATTGACAAACAATATTTATCATTAATATTGACGGCTTGGAATCGTGACTGTTCACGACACTCCCGCCCTAGAAGAAAGTGATAGCAATTCAGACCTCAATCTGACTAATGGCAATGAAGTGAAACATTAAATTTGTAACTAAACCAATTTTATTAGTTTTTTGGTTCATTGCTTAAACTAGGTTTTGAATCCTTTGTGCCGACAATCTTTTAGTCCTCTCATGTTTGCCTCTGGTCCAAGTTTTTCAGATGCAAGCTGTATGCCCAATGCAGATGCGTTTATTCGGCTACTACGGGTGCGTTTAAATTAGAGTTGTCTTTTCTATTTGCTATTTTGCCAGTCTCATCTATTTCAATAGGATATAAATGACTGATTAATCAAGTAAATACTTCACCAGAAGATAGTGTTACTCGTGTAACTCTGATTATTCCATCTGAACCTGGTATCACCGCTGATACACGGCCAAGTTTTTATAAAGCCCTGCTCCACTTTTAATTTACACCATGTCACCTATTTTCAGAATTCTATCCACAACTACTCTGGATTGTTTGTGTACGCTTCGTCTCTCTCTTAAATTGTCTAAATATTGTGTCTTGATATTCTTTCAAAATATCTTGCCCACGCCTCAATTAATTTATTCCTTTGTAACAGCGGCTGGTTCTAAAAATTCATCTTCAGAATTATCTGTCACGATTAAGCCACTAATCCGTAGAAAGTCGGCAGGAGTCAGTACATGTTCAAATTCATCTCCGACTGTTGTAAGAGGACGTGTATTTATTACCGCCTCTACTTGTTTGATTATATTGTGCATCTGATTATGATTGAGCAAATGCTTATCAAGTGTCTTCGTTAGACAACCTTTTACTAATGCAATCAACCTTTCATAAAATCTTCCAAACCATGGCGCGAGTTCTGGTGTATCCGATATTAATACTTTCGCCGTCAACCTGAACTTTAGAGCATTGTCTGATATTAGAATTTGTGGCAGTCCTCTGACTGCAACAAACCTTCCAACAGCCATAGCACATTCATCTACTGACAAGTCCTACACTACTTCCATATGAATAATGATAACCAATACTGAATATTTTTAACAGAATTGCAGGTTCTGGTTGCTGTGTCAGTGGGTTTTAGATCGGTCAGTCAGTACGTATATCATGGTAAGTTCTTTATTGAATGTTGTTTCATTAATCCGTCTAGCTACAAAAGGTGGTAATAACTTTGTGATATTATACCGGCTCAACACAATCTCGCTGTCGACCCATAAAAATTGATTGTGGATTGGTAGCCGGAGTGATTTATCTACATAGCGAAGTAAACAACTTGGAATGTCTAAATCCTTTTGATTTTTTATGAGAGCCAACCGCGACTTACCTATTAAACTTTCAAACGTCCTATTTCCCTGAGCGTCATGTTCTCGCGACACGACGGCAGCGTATGCCTGTTTTGAAACATCTGCAAATGCGTGCAATTCATATTTGTTTTTATTGGGAGCCTGATCATAGTTTGCATGACAGTAAAATGTAGGTATTTTAACTTCTTTGACCTCGTTGAAACCGATTCTTATTAAGTCCAATGTTTCGCAAAATGGTTTTGGAATAATATCGAACCATTTAACTTTCTGTTTCCACAGATCGTCCTCCTTTTGTTGTAAATTCTTTAAGAAGGTACATTTGGGATTGAGTCTTAGTTCGTCAGCTTTAATGTTCCAATCTATTCCTATAACTTTGATAGAGTCCTTTTCGTTATCTTGTATATTCTTTGTGTTCGGAAAAGATCGACGTTTCTGAACGCAACTCTAATGTCACGTCAAATTGACATTAGCTGTCACTTGAAGTTGACAGTGACACTTGATTGAAATTCTTGTAAGAAAAAATGTCGGAATAATTTTGCTGAATTTGTTAAAAATCGCTCGCGTTGAATGTGCCTGGCATATCGAGTTTGAATCCATCTAAAATTATCTATGTGATCCCGTTTTGTACGACCAAGGTTTTGATGCCATCTCTGGAGTGGCCGGTCGCGGATGCTTTGAAAGATAACCTTTTCTACCACACGCGCTGGTTGTCGGGACTGTAAATCATAATAAAAGAGGCTCCCCCGTGTGTGTCTTTGTGTATCTATTGTTGAAACGCCCAGTGTCTTGTGAACGCTGTTATTTGTGTTGTGAGTGAGGTCACTAATTGGTAAGGTCTGCAGAAGAAGAAGATACCTGGGGCGCGCGCCCCGTCTCGCCGCAGCCGAGGAGATTTTCGACACCACAGAACCGTATGTGAAATCACCTTACTTAACATTCTCTCCACTGTGTATCGCAGTCCTATTGTTCAGTTACATCCCGGCTGAAACCAAGATTTGTCCGGAGTCTATACTCATGATAGCCTTCCACTGCGCCAATGCTGACTCCGCGGTCTAGGCAGGGGTGTACTGAACATTTCTTGGTAGCAAGAGCGTAGCTTGAAGGCCTGAGAGGCCCACGCCAAAATTTTGTCTATTAATCAGTGCCGTTTGATGACCCAGTCTGGTCCGGACTAGATTAATTTGTACTTGTAAATGGTAATTAACTTGCATTTGAAAAGTAAAGGGCATTCCTTTGTTATTGGTTCCATGTCTTGTAATTAATTGTCATGTATTGAAGTTCCAAAATATAAACAGATGCCTTTCTTTGTTCATAATAATTATTATTTAGTTTTGTCAGCAAATTTGAGTTGTGAATATTGACAAGTTTGTTGCTAAAATAATAGCTAATAAAAGGTTAGCTAATAAGTTTGCACTCAATACTTAGTGAAACTTAAATGATTTGGGACATTGTTTACACATTGAAACTCATTGAAACTTGTGCTTTGAAATAATTAAAATTAACTTGTTGTTGTGTAACAGTATGTTGTGTTGATATCCAAGTGAATTTCAATAGTCAGTGAGTTTTGTTGTTTTCTGATAACCTCCAGATATTTAAGAGTTTGTGTCATTATAAATACTTTGTTGTTGTAATATTGGAATTTTGTGGTTAGCAATAACCTCCAAATATTGGAGATTTTGTGTTATAGTGAATATTTTGAATTTGTTGGTTTTGTTGATAAATTTGTGACGTTACAATGACGGCCTCCTCTGCTAAAGCCAAAATACGTTCTGAGTTACGGTGGTTAGCGTCTGCAGTCGCATTGTTGGATCGACCTGATAGGACGGAGGCCTTGTTGAACAGATACGTAGATCTGCCCGTACGTTTGGCTGTTGTTGATGAACAGTATGCCTTATTTTTGGAAAGGACTGTTGAGGCCGATGTGGAAATGCGACAAGAAGTCGATTTGGATGTGGACCAGTGTTATGATTTTGCGGACAGAATTACCCAGGTAGCTCGACCTTTGCAAGTGGCAAGAGAGAATGAACCGAGCCCGTCCCCGGTCACATCTAAGAGTATGCCCCCTCTCTTTGCTAGATTGGCCCCCTTAGACTTAAGGCGTTTTGCTGGTCGTCTAGAGGACTGGGAGGGCTTTATTAATATTTTTGATAGTCTGGTACATGCCCGGGATGATTTGACCCAGGGCCAGAAGTTGGCCTACCTGTTATCCGTGTTGGAAGGGGAGGCCCTTGAATCGGTTCAACATTTGGCCCCCTCGGATGAAAACTACCCTATTGCTAGGGATTTGATTGCCCGTCGGTACCAGAACGTACGACGTCTGGCGGACAACCATGTTGCCGCCATTTTGAATTTACCCCGCGTTGCCAGCGTGATGCACTTGAGAGTGGCTTTGTTGAATCCGCTGTTGGTTGCCTACAACGCATTGAAAAACTTAAAACTCCCAGTGGAGCAGTGGTCGTTTTTGTTACTGCACATTGTCCTGGGAAAGTTGCCGGACTCTGTTAAGGTCCGTTTTGAGCAGCAGTATGGTGGGGATAGTGCGACTTATCTGCCACCCTTCTCGGACCTCTTGACGTTCCTGGAAGGAGAAAGTAGACTGGCAGATAATTCCTCTCTGGCCGGTCCTATGGGACCCGAACGACCTGTGCCACAGAGTAGATCCCCCACCGGACCCCCCCGTAGGGGGCGTATGGCCCCTCGCGCGCCCGGCCGCTATGCCGCCGTCCAGGAGACCGCCCGCTGCTTGTACTGTCGGGAACCGGGTCACAGCACGACCCGTTGTGATAAGTTCCTCGACCAGCGCGTCCAAGGCCGTCGAGCGATCGCGCGACAACGGACATGGTGCTACTCGTGCTTGGGCCTGCACATGCAGCGCGAATGTACCCAAGCGCACCCATGCCGCTTTTGTAAGGGCAACCACCATCCCCTCCTCTGCATGAACAGCCCAGAGGGCGGCGGAGCGCCGCAGCGCGTCGCTGCAGGATCACCTCGTATGGGTGGGGGGCTCGGACCCCCCGCGGTGTTTGCATCCCGCAGCAGTTCTAGTGGCCACCAGAGTGGCCCCAGACGCTCTCCGCCACGTTTTGAGCCTCAAACGGGCGGGGGTCCCAGGGACCCCCCAATGGGAAACCGATCCCCAAGGATGGGGATGAGTTATGCGGGCGTTGCCGGAGGTCGTAGAGGCCCCCCGCGACGTTTTGAGCCTCGCACGGGCGGGGGTCCCACGGACCCCCCAATGGGAAATCGGTCCCCAACTAGGGGGTTCGATTTTGCGAGCGTTGCGGGAGGTCGTAGAAGCCCCCCGCAACGTGTTGAGCCTCGCACAGCCGGGGGTCCCCGGGACCCCCCCTCTGAAAATCGGTCACCGTGCCCCCGCGACTATGGGGCGACGTACACGGTGGATGATAGGCACCGATTCTCGCCGCCGCTCGCCGAATACCCGCGTTTGGAGCGGCGCCCGCCCCGTCTTCAAGGGGCCGGGAGATATAACCCGCCTGATACCGGGCGAATTGGACGTAGGCAGTATGCGGGAGATTGGGACCCACTGGATCGCTATGAGCGACCCCCTTACCATGGGGGGACGTCTGGGGACCCCACATACTAGCAATCAACGTGTTTACGGTCGATTGTAGCCACCCCTCCAGAGACCGTTTTGTTGCCCACGGCCTCTGTGCTTGTCAGGGGATTGAATGGCGACCTTGTGGAAGTTCGCGCCTTGTTGGATTCCGGTGCTCAGGGGTGTGTTGTGTCATCTTGGTTAGTTAGGCGGTTGGGCCTCAAGGTGCACCCCCACACGGAAGGCGTGAGAGGTGTTGGCGATGTGAAAGTCCCCGGGTTGTTAGGGCATGTTGACTTCACATTTACATCACGTAATAAGTCCACGCCAGGCATTAAGACCTCGGCGATTGTGTTGGACACAGTTGTTGGCCGTCAACCTTCAGTTGACTTGGGACCGAGTATGTTGTCTTTGGTGTCTGATTCCCCACTCGCCGATCCAAATTTCTTCCGCCCAGGCCCGATTGATGCTCTCCTTGGAGCCGATGTCCTGGGGCGAGTTTTGTTGACGGGGAAGCGAGTTTTGCAGCCAGATGGCTTGGTAGCTCTGCAGACGACACTCGGTACAGTTGTGATGGGCCCTGCTCGCCGCGTTTTGGATTCCCTTGATGAGGATCGCGGTCTTGTTTTTAATGTGTCTCTCTCCGAAGTGGTGCAGAAGTTTTGGGAGGTTGAGGAACCTCCACCAGCCCCGCGGGTTGACCCAGTAGCGGATGAATGCGAGTTGTATTACCAGAATAACACTGGTCGCCTCCGCTCTGGTCGTTTGATCACCCGTCTCCCCTTTCGTGCCGGCCGACCTCCTCTGGGCGAATCCCGACCGCTAGCGGAACGTAGGCTAGTGGCGATGGAGCGTCGCATGAGCAAGGATCCGGTCTTCCGCCAGAAGTATGTTGAATTCATGCGGGAGTATGAGGAGTTAGGGCACATGTCCGTGAGCGATTTGGATTGGCGCTCCGTTGAGCACTTCTTTTTGCCGCACCACGCCGTTTTGAAATCCGGAAAGATTCGGGTGGTCTTTGACGGTTCGGCTCCCACCTCTACTGGAGCGTCCTTGAACCAGTGTCTGCATGTAGGTCCCAAGCTGCACACGGAGATCTCAGACATTTTGACCAACTTCCGGCGGCACCAAATTGTATTTATGACTGACATCCGGATGATGTTCAGACAAACGGTCATCCATCCAGAGGATAGGAGGTACCAATTGATTTTGTGGAGAGAGAGTCCTAGGGACCCCTTGTTGATTTATGAATTGAATACGAATACGTACGGTTTGGCTTCGAGCCCGTTTGTTGCGATTCGTTCTTTGTTGGAGTTGGCCGAGAAGGAGCGCTTGAGATACCCTCGCGCCTCCGCCATTTTGGCCAGTGACGTCTATGTGGATGACATTTGCACGGGCGCCTCATCTGTCTCAGAGGCGATTGTCCTGAGAGACGAACTCACCGCCCTTTTGAAGTCGGGAGGTTACGAGTTGAGGAAATGGATATCCAACTCGCCTGATGTACTGGTAGGTTTGCCCGAAGAGCACCAGCAGGACCCCCACCTATTCGAAAAAGTTGATAATCCCCATGTGGTGACCGTCCTTGGCGTACAGTACAAACCGGTCTCTGACACTTTCACGTATTGTGTGGATTTACGACCACCGAAAGTCTGGACCAAGCGTTTAGTATTGTCTACTGTCGCACGTACCTTTGACCCCAATGGGTGGATTTGCCCCGTGCTGTTTATGGCCAAGTGTTTCTTGCAACGGTTATGGGCTTCGGGTGTGTCGTGGGATGAACCCCTCTCGGACGAGTTACTCCGAGATTGGTCGAGCTTCGTTTCATCCCTCCCCGAGATTAATGAAGTGCATTTGCCGAGGCTATTCCTCCCTTCTGAAAATTGTAAAGTTACTCTTCACGGCTTTTCCGATGCCTCCGAACGTGGATTTGCTGCGGCCGTGTACCTCCGCACCGTTACTGTTGACGGAGTTGTTGCTGTGCATCTGGTGATAGCGAAAAGCAAAGTCGCTCCCCTTCGGACTCGTCATACGATCCCGAGGTTGGAATTGTGTGGAGCTGCCCTCCTAATGCGTTTGTTGAACCACGTATGGCTCACATTAGGTCGATCTATTGCGATACAAGAGGTTTATGCTTGGACGGACAGTCAGGTCGTCCTTTGTTGGTTGAAGGCTCCGGCGCACACCTTGGACGTGTTTGTGGCCAATCGAGTGTCGCAGATTTGTAATTCCGACATCGAGTTGATTTGGAGACACGTGCCGGGAACCATGAATCCCGCGGATTGTGCGTCTCGGGGTTGTGTAGCCCCAACCCTAATTAACCACCCCCTCTGGTGGGGCCCACAGTGGTTGATGCGGCCTGAGTCGGAGTGGCCGCCCTCTCCCGCGTTGTCGAACGTAGCCGTTCCTGATATGCGGGCATGCGTCCTGGAGACTAACCCCGCCGGGGAAAAGGATTTGTTGTTGGATCGGTACAGCTCCTTACAGAAGCTGCTTGGTGTTACCGCTTGGATCAGACGTTTTGTGTACAATTGCAGAAACCCACGCGCGAGGCGTGATTCGTCGGTTCTCACTCCGGACGAGCGTAGGGACGCGCTCTTGTTTTGGGTCCGGAGAGTACAAGCTGATAGTTTTGAGTCCGAGATTGAAATTTTGCGTTTAGGCCGTCGCAAGTTGAAGGGCGCGGTATCGCGATTGAATCCCTTCCTGGACGAGAGTGGGCTTTTGCGAGTCGGCGGAAGACTTCGAAATGCGAACTTGCCGTATGGAGCTCGTCACCCCCTTTTGTTACCTAAAGCCGGACATTTGACTCAACTGATAATAACAGATCGCCATGTGAATGCACAACATGCTGGCTGTAATGCTTTGTTGGCCATTTTGCAGCGTGAATTTTGGATTTTGTCTGCTCGTCGAGCCATTCGCACTGTGGTTTTCCGTTGCCTGCCTTGTTATCGATTGAAGGCCGCGACCATGCAGCCCCAGATGGGTGATTTGCCTGCTGATCGCGTCACGGAATGTAGAGCTTTTGCCGGAGTCGCCACCGACTTCGCCGGTCCCTTTACTGTAAAGGCTTCGAGACTGCGTAATGCTAAAACCTATAAGGCGTACTTGTGCGTGTTTGTGTGTTTGTCCACCAAGGCTGTCCATTTGGAAATTGTCTCGGAATTGTCTACCGAAGCCTTTGTCGCCGCCTTGAGCAGATTTGTTTCCCGTAGAGGACTGCCGTCATTGATACGTTCCGATTGTGGTACTAATTATAAGGGAACGTGTAATTATCTTAAGGAAGTAGTTAAGTTTTTTGTTGATAATAAAATAGACATTGGAACCACCCTCTCCCGGCGTGGGATAATCTGGAAGTTTAGCCCTCCAGCTTGTCCGACCTGGGGAGGAATTTTTGAAGCTTGTGTAAAGGCTGCCAAGACACACTTGCGTCGCGTGATTGGAGAAACTATTCTCACGTTTGAGGAACTTGATACGGTATTTTGTAAAATTGAGGCCGTCCTCAACTCGCGACCCTTGTGCCCGTTGTCTTCGGACCCGAATGACCTGGAAGCGTTGACCCCAGGTCATTTCTTGATCGGACAGCCCCTTTTGGCGTTGCCTGAATATCCGATTCAGGATGTAGGATCCCATCGTTTGTCGCGATACCAACTTTTGAAACAGATGTCCCAAAACTTCTGGGCACGTTGGTCGATGGAGTATTTGCATATCCTACAACAGCGCGTGAAGTGGACAGATAAAACCACCCCACCCCAGACTGGCGACCTCGTGTTGATTAAGGATGCTAACCTGCCGCCCCTATGTTGGCGAAGGGGGCGCATTGTTAAACTCTACCCCGGAACTGACGGAGTTCCTCGTTTTGCTGAGGTTTTGGTTCGAGATTCGGTTTTGAAGAGAGCAGTTAGTGGGCTCTCCCGATTACCCGTAGATTGACGTACCGTTCTTAACGGTCCGGGGCGGGGGGATGTTCGGAAAAGATCGACGTTTCTGAACGCAACTCTAATGTCACGTCAAATTGACATTAGCTGTCACTTGAAGTTGACAGTGACACTTGATTGAAATTCTTGTAAGAAAAAATGTCGGAATAATTTTGCTGAATTTGTTAAAAATCGCTCGCGTTGAATGTGCCTGGCATATCGAGTTTGAATCCATCTAAAATTATCTATGTGATCCCGTTTTGTACGACCAAGGTTTTGATGCCATCTCTGGAGTGGCCGGTCGCGGATGCTTTGAAAGATAACCTTTTCTACCACACGCGCTGGTTGTCGGGACTGTAAATCATAATAAAAGAGGCTCCCCCGTGTGTGTCTTTGTGTATCTATTGTTGAAACGCCCAGTGTCTTGTGAACGCTGTTATTTGTGTTGTGAGTGAGGTCACTAATTGGTAAGGTCTGCAGAAGAAGAAGATACCTGGGGCGCGCGCCCCGTCTCGCCGCAGCCGAGGAGATTTTCGACACCACAGAACCGTATGTGAAATCACCTTACTTAACATTCTCTCCACTGTGTATCGCAGTCCTATTGTTCAGTTACATCCCGGCTGAAACCAAGATTTGTCCGGAGTCTATACTCATGATAGCCTTCCACTGCGCCAATGCTGACTCCGCGGTCTAGGCAGGGGTGTACTGAACACTTTGGTATCTGATTAATAAAAAATTCCGAGTTAGATTTCCACTGCTTGATTTTCATAGCGAGTTCTTCAAATTATTACCTTGCATAGTTGAATAGTGCAACAGATTTCTCTACTGAATCAGTCCCTGTGACAAAATTAACTAAGTACCTAAATATCGTCTGAAATGAGTTTTTAGTGTCATCGTTATCCTTGAACAAAGGCTGCTTAACGACCGCATCTAATAAGAATGAGCTAGATATTATACCGAATGGGACACGACAAAATCGAAAATGTTGAATGTTACCAGGTGTAACGTCTTCATTTATGTTTTTCAACTACAAAAATCTAGTCACGTCTCTATCAGGGAGTTGTAAACCCACTTGTAAAAAAGGGTTTCTCAACGTCTGCTATTATAGGTACCAATTTTATGTTTACAAAATCTGACGAGAAGGCCAGTAAGATTTTCTAACATTAGAGGTCATCTATATGTATATACATTCGTTGAGACTATTCTTATCTTTAATCTTTGCGAATGCATCGACCACAGCTCTCAACCTTGTATTTTTTCCTTCTTGTAATACACAGTGATGTGGCAAATAATGCACAGGATGATCTACTTGAAGATTATGTGTCTTTAACAACCTCCATAATCCCCTTTTTCTAGTTATTCTTTCAGTACATCACTATAAGCTTGTAAAGTGTCTGAATTCAATCTTTTAACTAAACTTGTCAGCCTTCTCAATGCTAATCCGTAGTTCACAAGAAGAGTGGTAGGTGGATATTCTACCCATGGCCATTTCACATTAGGTATATCGATTATCCGTGTATTCCATGTATTGGTGTAATTGAAATGATTTATCGCATCCTCATCTCTAGAGCACTTCGGAGAATCAGTGATCCCAATAGATTCAAGGTTCCCAAGTTGTTTAAGGTTATCGTTTTGTAGTGGTAAATACGGTTCAAAAAGTGATTTTCCATTACTTCACTAGACTGAAAGTGTGTTAAAACAGAAAATTTGTCTCGGTTAATCTCAGGAAATTGGCATCGACCAGACCATACCCAACCAAAACCCAGATTGTACCACGAAAAATCGTCACTGAATTCCTTTCTTGTATTGGAAGCGAATGAAAAGTAATAGTCATTGACAAGTACCTAGTGTATCTACATTATCATTCCTTGAACCATCATCAGCCAATGTCATGTTGTCTTTCAAAACTATATCAAGGTTTGGTATCTTACGAATCTTACTATACCACATGGGCATGTGATCCCTTAGTTATGTGAGCCACAACATTTGCCTGTATAATCCGATCATTTATTTATCCTCCTGACACCTAAGCAATCAACCCGTACGATCGGATTAGGAACACAGACGTCCTAAACAAAATATCGACATATTACTCGGATTATGTACATGTGCCTCAGCCAACCAATCGAAAAATGACGTTACTATGTAATTAATAAAGTTTAAATTTCGATTTCCGCCACCTCAAGTTCGAGACTGACGGGTGTCAAGTTATTGATGCAACTTGACACATCTCCGAGCGCACAGGTTAATGAGCTTAGTTGTCACTAAGGCCGAATGTACCTTACAAAGCAATAAACAGTTTTTGTTGCAAAGGCTGACACCTTGCAAGATGAATAAAACATAAATTTAACGTTTCATGAGTTTTCACTAAAACAAATGTTTTTAACTATTATTTGACAAAGCCATTGGACATTTTGTGTTTAAGTATTTTTATAAAGGCCTTTAGGTCATTAATCTATAAATAGGTATAGGTATATTAACCAAACAGTGTATTCAAATATGCATAGAATTGAATGTAAATGTAATGCCACAAATTAACCTGACAAATTTTGGCGACTGAATGGGCCAAACTAAATGCTACCTTATTTTATAAGAAATAAGGAATTTACGTAGGTCGCGTGTCGGGAGTCAGTTGGCTCCCACCGATGCTCTGCAGGTAGTACCAAACGTTAAACTCATCACGTTTCCAAATAGCTGCATCTTGAAACAGACCTGGACCCCGACTGCGAGTGCCCGCACGAGTACCAACCCCGGAGTGAGTACGTCCTCTGCCCCGACTTCGACGACCAATCCTGATGAGGTTACGACTACGAACTCTGCCTGTTGGTAAATTACCTTCGTCTTCGCCATCATCGCTGTCAGAACTGTCGCTCGATTCTTTATCAGCTGAAGATCAGGATACCGTTATTGAAGGTGTGAATTCTGTCACTACACGACACATCATACTCGGAATCGTTTAGCAATTCTGTAGTATCGCGGTCTCTTTACGTATATCGGCCACGTGCCGCCATGGCGGCTGTGAACTCCTGAGCACGAGTACGTAATAATTCTGGCCACTAATTGCAAAATGCGTGTCAAGTCTCAAGGACCAACTATTGCCATTGGTTAAATTTTATTCGCTGCATCGAATCACGTTTTTAGTACCGTTTTTAGCAGGAAAAACAAACGCTCGGCAATTGATGCTACATAAAAGTCGGCCGTTCGTTGTCAATGTAAGAGATTAAAATTATTCTGGCAATAAAGTATGGTCTATTTAGCACTTTGTAAAGGACGCCAGGTATCAAGAGGTCATACGCGTGACTAATTTTAATAGACAATAGAACTTTTAATTATCTGGGGGTTTTGTGCTCCAAATGTAAACACAGACAGTCTATTTTCCTCGACGTCTAATATATTTAGTTGTTTTACAACCTTCTCTGTTGCGTGACTACGCTGGCTGCCGCAGTCCAATAATATACAGCAGTTCTGTTCTGTTGTTCGACTTTTTCTGGATAAAGAGCTCGGTTGTGCAGTCCCAGAGTACCACACTGACGGCACCTTCTTTAAGTTATACATTCACTAGCATTGTGACCTATTCCGAAAAGATTATAACATCGACCTTTTAGTTTTAATTTTCAACCTCGGTAATAACTTTGTATTCGGTACATTCATCATTGTAGTGATTACTTTCACACAAGTTAAGTTATGGCGACATTACACGGCCCAATCAAATTGATTCACTTTGGTTGAAAAGCGCAGAAGCGAAAGATACTGCTGTTAATAAGTATCTTAAAAGTGAACTATTTTAATTATCAAGTTAACCAATCAACTCGCATTGCTTGAAAAGTGCTACCAATCAGGTAGTACATTGAGAATGAACATCCAGTCAATCATTCAATTCTTATGTTTACACGCTCAACGTTCGTTCAACTGCACTGAACGCTGAACGGAAAAGTGGAATCATTGAGCAAGCTCAACTCTTTCAATGCGATTGAATGCGGCAGTACACTGCCATTGAATGATTTACTTCTACGTTTACATTGTTAAATTTGGTTGCTTCATCCAAACCGAAAGTCAAAAGTGAACCGTGTATTTTCGCCATTATCAGTACTTTTAACAAGCCTTAACACCTTGCACACACTTATTAGACAAATAAATAAATATGAAAAGCTCAAAACACTTTAGCTTGTAATGACATACCTACCTACCAGTATGTCATACAATACGAGAGTTCAGCCAGGCCGTCCGCCGCGCGCGAGGCGCGCGCGCGCACTGACTGACCTGACCGGCTCACGACGCATTCCTCAGGCGACGAGCTCCGACGCATCACCAAGCGACACACGTCCTTCCTCGAGGCGGTTTCTACGACGATTGGAACGCCGCTGTTTTGCGCGCCATATTTATGTGAAGAGAAACTGTCCGTGTGTGCGTAACCGTGTAGGTGAGCGAACACCACCGTCGGTAATATTATTTTATTAAGTTAGAGTACCTGACAATTGTAATGATACATGTTATAATAAATTAATTAGCGTCTAAGTGCGATACTTCAAATTATATGTAAATAGAGTGGTAAACCAAATAAATATTCATTCATTCACTTATCAATTCCTTCTGATACAACCAAGACCTTTATTTCTCCAAACGACAATATCGCCAAAAGCTATTTTCCTTTCACTCTGCTGATAATGGTTTTGTTCTAATTTTCCTTTTATGCTGTAATGTCCATCTACCTTCTTGTTATTTCTATCTTGTCTTTTGAATTGTCAACCTTTATTTAATCCACTAGTCTCTCTCTACCCTAGGTGAAGTTATTATTTTGATTATTGTTATTTCTCTTAATTTAAATTTCTTACTTATATAGTCAATTGATTGATCTCCATTGCCCATCTTTATGCGGAGTTCATAAATAAGATCTTCGGGAAACTTTTCCATGAGCATTATACTCTTAGATGATTATGATTCGCGTCTTTACCAAGTGATTGCAAACTTTTAAGACCCTGCACTTCACTCAATACATTTCTATATTCGGTAATTGAACTACCAACTGCTTCAATTCTGTAGTGTGCAACATAGTGCGCATCGATAATCGCACTTGTTTTACTGTAACGTTAATCCAACGTATCAACAGCAATTTTATCATTTTTGTTTGTAGTGGAAGCTTCACCGCTTAACACAGATTTTAAGTACAATAGTTTATCAACATCATTAATTTTGCGCGTATCCACGTAAGATGAAAGTGGGTCCCAGAACTAATGCCATTTCAGTAGATCGCCATCAAATCAGGCTAGCTCAATGCGAGGTAAGCGAGCACTTAATTTGGAATTATCGACACATGATAATATAAATTTTACCTTTGTCAAAATTAAGGAGCTCTTATTTCTAACTCAGAAATTAACTCATCCGCTTCCATTTGCTTATTGGTGTAAGAAGATACTTCATCAGCAGAAGGATCTTTAACTA
Source organism: Crambus lathoniellus (assembly GCA_949710035.1). Classification (NCBI taxonomy): domain Eukaryota; kingdom Metazoa; phylum Arthropoda; class Insecta; order Lepidoptera; family Crambidae; genus Crambus; species Crambus lathoniellus. The sequence goes on along the minus strand of OX453309.1, from coordinate 27,338,440 downwards.
GTTTAAATTAGTTGTATGCTTCAGTGACGAAGCGCTCATTGGAAAGTCTGAACTTCTTAGTTATGACATGAACATTTTCAATAGTAAAATACCATCACTAAAAATTTTAAACATTAAGTTCAGACGAGTTCGCACTACCACCTCCATTACATTCGCAATATTTTGTTGATAAAGGATAGGTAGGACAGGTCACAATTGAACACTAATTCCTATAGAATGTTTCCAACTGAAACATTAACAAGAAAATTGCCTTTTCACACAACTCGGTTTATATACTTACTCTACATTATTTTTATTTAAGCCTATCAATATTGTTTGTAGAAACGAATAGTATTAAATATCAGCAACATATTTCAATTAAAATATTTTTCAGGTACCTATATAACATTTATATTCGTAATAAAACACGAATAATTCACCCTTTGATTATCTTCTTAGTCAACTTTAATAAATTTTTAGTTTCATATTTTTATTGTTCAATACAATTAATTTTAGTTTATTATATCAAAAACAAATCTTATTATTCACTTTCTATTCATGCATATATAATTTAAAATATGTAGGTAACAATGTTTCTTCACTAAAATTTCCTTTTACAGTAGGCTAATTGTATACTTCCAATCTGACGTGAAATGGCTGTAATGTATTATGATAAAATGCTTCCATTAAGTATGATCAACATGTAAGTACCTACTTTTATTCAGTAGGTTAAAAAGTTAAGTATAGGTACCTAAATAATTTGTGAACATGTGGCATCCTAATTTCTAGACATTTGTCTTACTACCTATTTAGTAACCTACAGGTCTACTATTTAATGAAATAAGGAAAGGTATAATCTAATCTAAATAGTTAATCTTTTAACTATGAAAACTGAATTTACTTACACTTTTACTTGCTATTTTAATAGATTTAACCTTTAACTAAAATCTTTTATGTGCTCTAATAACTTGCACTATATGTTTAAAGAACATATAAAAACTTCATTTAAACACTGTCACAATTTGTATGTACCTACCTAGTATTCCATTTTTGTTTATAACAGTTGCATTGTTAATTTATTGTGAATACTATACTCACATTAATTGATAACCACTGTCTAAATTAATTTATTCCCTTTGTGATTAAATTTGGAAAAAATACTCATATACTTAATTAACAATTTATTTCTTTATTTCCTTTCTGAGTTTTATCTCATTGATGTGTTAAAAACATATACCACTAGATGAGATGCTATGTAAGCACACATTTTGTTAAAAGTTTGTGACCCACAATTGAGTTAATAATAACCTTAATAATTGCATAATAATAAAATCCTTTGGTCCCTATAAATTTTGGCCATATCAAGGCTAATACTCTAAGAAATGATTTGATGACTTTGATGTGCTCGCTGATGATAGGTGTATCGCTTTGATGACAATCTCTAGGCTATCTAAAATTGGTCCTAGATTCACGTTTATTTTTAGTTCCTCAGAGTTGAAGTCCGAATTACCTCTAGTTATTTCTTTACACACTCACACAACACTGCAGGGCTTGGTATCAAGAACAAATTAGTACATTGTCTTGTATTATAGTACAATACTTTCTTTTTAGTTTTCTTGTAAGTGGGTAGGTACATTTGATCCTGTGTTTTACATCCCAGCTCCTCCACCATGTCGTGATGAAGAATGGGTGTAAGGTTCTCCGATCACGATGTATGGATGATGAAAGAACTCACCATTGAGGATTCCTTCCCTTATCAATTAATGTCTACATTAGTGCTCTTGCCAATGTTTACCTGCTTCGCCTTAGTGTGTTATAAACGGTATTCTTATTTCCAGCCCTGAGGTGTTGTGTTGAGAATTTGGTTTGAGTTAATTACATCATCCTCCTGTAATTATAAATGGAGTATAATGCAACTGATATGTGCATTCTAAGTATTTAAGATGTTAATGTAGGTTCTGGCAAGTTAATCCCGATGTGACTCTCAGAAATAGTTAACATAGTTCTACCATTAGTCTGTTACACTATGTGACCACCGGAGGACCTCTCATCACTACTCTAGGGCGCACCCAAATAGTGGTCTCAGAGTACGCTATACCGCTAGCATCCTCCGGATTTTAAGTATATAAGAATTGATACCTGTTCCTCTCGTGGGTGATCTAGTCTCATTATTAAGCTGTGGCTACCGGAGGATCTCTCATCACTACTTCAAGGCGCACCCAAGTAGCGGTCTCAGAGTACGCTATACAGCTAGCATCCTCCGGATTTCATTAAGCTCTTGTCATCCAAGATTTTACTTATGCCTTACCGTCGTCGTTTGTAATCATCAACCCATTTGAGGAACACAATATCCAAGGGGACGTTCCATCCAAGACGTATCTCATACCCCATTTACTTTAATAGAACTATCGCAATCGAGATACACCTTGGATCACATCCCAGAACTGGCCAGCTCTCTCTTAAGCCGCATAGAAACAGACATCATAATTTGTGATTAGTCTTATCAAGTAAATTTCTTATTTCACCGTCAATACTTATTATCGTAAAGTGTCTTATCATGTTTAAATACTTAGCTTTATATTCAGCACGGCTTACTCAGCCCGGTTTTCTATCTTGAATCACTTTAAACTATTTACTCGTCGTTTTATGGAATTACAACTGACAATCACTGTAGGCCTGTCATGCCGTGACAGTTATGATGTCACATAATTGGCGCCAAGTTCAAACTTCTTTGAGCATCGCGTTCGTCGCGACAGCATCTCAATTTCAATGTGCTTTATTATCTCGATCGCTTCCAGAATTCATGACAACAGGCATAACCCATCTGCTCCATAAATCTGGTAGTACCGCGGACCCCAAAAACTATAGACCTATCACCTGTCTGCCAACAATTTATAAAATTCTTACGTCCATTTTGAGGTCGAAGATTAATGAACACATTAATCAAAATTCTATTATGGTCGCCTCTCAGAATGGATGTAGGAATGGGGCCCGTGGTACTAAGGAGCTACTCCTCATTGACATGGCTATTAACCAACAGGTTCGTCGAAACCGAAAGAACCTGTCGACTTCCTGGATAGATTATAAGAAGGCCTATGATTCCGTGCCGCATTCGTGGCTCATGAGGGTGCTGGAGTTGTATAAAATAAATACAACTCTACGCACTTTCTTGATATCGTGCATGCGAAAATGGAGAACGGTCCTTTTCTATCCAGGATCTCGACGGATTCTAGGTCAGGGCGATCCTATAAAAATAGAGCGAGGTATCTTCCAGGGTGACGGTTTGAGTCCATTGTGGTTCTGTCTCGCCTTGAACCCTCTGAGTACACTTCTCGAGAGTTCAGGGTTAGGCTATCGTTTACGGAGAAATGGTCAAGTAATATCACACCTGCTGTACATGGATGACCTGAAACTATTTGCCCATAGCAGTTCTCATTTGACAGCGTTACTGAAGGTTACTGAAGCTTTCAGTAATGCCATTAAAATGGAATTTGGTGTGGACAAATGTGCAGTCATGCATGTAAAGCGTGGTCAGATAATGGAATCCACGGGTATACAACTCTCGGATTCTATTCATCTTAGATCTCTCTCCGTAAACGAAACCTATAAATATTTAGGTATGTCACAGGCATTAGGCATCAACGATGCTGACATGAAACAGTCGTTGCGTGAGCGTTTCTTGGGGCGCCTTTCAAAAGTCCTTAAAAGTCTTTTGTCTGGCGGAAACAAGGTTCGCGCATACAATGGATGGGTCATGCCGGTACTAATGTATTCCTTCGGCATACTTAAATGGACTCAAACTGAACTGGATGCCCTGGATAGAAAAGTTCGTACATTGCTAACAACACACCGCATACATCACCCACGTTCATCGACCATGAGATTGTATATCCCGCGGAAGTGCGGAGGTCGTGGCTTCTTAAATGCTAAGACATTGCATAACCGCGAGATATGCAATCTTAGGGAGTATTTTCTCCAAGTCGATATGGGGTCTCATAGAGATGTAGTTGCTGTTGACAATGGACTGACTCCTCTATTTTTAGCAAAAGAAAACTGGCGCAAACCTGTAGTACTTAGTACTTCCGACCGCAGCACTGTGTGGCAAAGCAAGGAGTTACATGGCAGATTCTACCGGGCTCTCCATGGGCCCGACGTAGATTTATTAGCCTCAGTATCCTGGCTCCGCTTCGGTGATCTTTTTGGTGAAACCGAAGGTTTTGTCTGTGCAATTATGGATGAGGTTGTGATGACGAATAACTACCGAAAGTATATCCTAAGGGATGGCACAGTGGATATTTGCCGAGCGTGTCATCGTCCGGGTGAATCCCTTAGGCATATAATCTCCGGTTGTTCTCGTCTCGCAAACGGCGAGTATTTGCATAGACATAACCAAGTGGCCAGGATAATACACCAACAACTTGCTCTGAAACATAGTCTTGTGGCATCCGAGGTGCCGTACTACAGGTATGCACCAGAACAGGTCCTTGAAATAGCCATGCCACATTGTATTGGGATCGATCTATCATTACAGACAGGACTATTGTAGCTAATAAGCCTGATATTGTATTGATAGATCGACACGAACGCCGCGCGATAATTGTTGATGTCACTGTTCCCCATGACGACAACCTTGTGAAAGCTGAAAAAGATAAAGAAAACAAATATCTTGATTTAGCTCACGAGATTGTTGACATGTGGGACATCGATTCAGCAATTATTGTTCCGATAGTCATATCTGCCCATGGTCTGATAGCCAAGAGCCTCGATAAACACCTTAAGAGGCTTGCGTTAGGTGGATGGATCGGGAGTCAGATGCAGAAGGCAGTACTTCTGGACACGGCCCGTATAGTGAGAAGGTTCCTGTCTCTGGATCCTTAACCATCGGTAGCCGGGACCTTGATCTTGCTGCCGTTGGGGAACTGCATTTTTGTATTTTTAAATGTTATATTTTTTAGTGTTATACATTGTAAAAATTTAATGTTTAGAAATATAATTTTGTAAGTATTTAAAATGTAATAAAGGGAATAATAATAATATAAATTATGCAATTGAAGTGGATTCGATTTAAGTTTCTAGACCATAAAAGGTCAATTTATACTTTAATAACATAAATTTTTTGACGACCGATTTGGCGCAGGGGTTTTGCGCCCTTTTGCGCCAGAGGTTTGGGGTTCGATTCCCGAACAAGACAAATATTTGTGTGCATGAAAATGTCTATTTGTCTTGAGCTGGGTGTTTTCTATGTATATTAAGTATGTATTTGCGAACAAAAAATTATTTAAGTATTTATTTATCCGTTAACAAGTTCACATAGACACAGTTTCTTAAGAAATTTACTATGGGCTTAGATAATTGGTATGATTGTAAGAAAATATTTATTTATTTAATAAAAGTATAAATACCTATAAAGTAAGTTTAACATTTTATAATAATAACTTTAGTCTTAATCTACATAAGTTGCAAACCTACTATAATCGATTAATTACTCAGAAACTTAATCGATGAATCGCGAGAATCGATCATAGACTCGGATGGTTACATCCCTAATCACGTCACTTTAGCATGTGTCAAAACGGGCATCTTATTTTGTTGTATTTTGTTGTTTGTTTTGTGACGACTGTAGAGAACGCAAGAAAGAAGTGTTTGCTATCAAGATCACAGATCAAGATTTAATACCTTCTGTTCTAAAATTGTATTTCATTCTCATTCTGTTAATGCTCTAGTCTAGCTAGCTAGTACTTGTTCTGTTCTCTTCTTAGTCTGTGTAGCTAGTGCATAGGTTATAGGTTTGTTTTACAGTTTTCGTAGGTACCTACTGATTTTATAAAAAAAAGTTGAATATGAACCGTTTACTGGCATGCAGAGTATGCTTGGCATACAATACCCACTTGTGTTCAATAGCAGATGGCCAACTTCGGGAAATTTACGAAAACTTGGTTGAAGCATCGGTAAGTGTGCTGAACTGCTGACCTTGTATTATATATTTTTGTCGATGTCGACCATTGAGTTATAATGTACTAACGTACTAGAGAAGCTATCCCAAACAAAAATCTTGTAGTATTTTTTCTAAGCTAAGAGTTAAAACTTAAGACTGGCCATCGGCTTTAGTAATCAGCAGCACGAATTTCAAAGTGATTTTGGTCTTAATCGATAGGTAATGATGGCCGAATCACAACCTAGTTTTCCTTTTTTCGAGGAGATGTGTAGTTTTTGAAAAATCTTTATTTTAATTTTTGAGGTTAATTACGAAAAAACTTGATAGAAAGAGAAAGAAAATGTCAAAATGTATGACGAAATATAGTGTTGTCTCTATGTTCTATTTTGTCTCTGGTCCATTGTCAATGAAGTGTCATGTCAAAGTGTCAACAAAGGTTCATTGCTCGGACCATATTTTTGTTATTCCCTTCTCGCGTGCGTTTCTAGAATCTGACTCGTGCCTGTTTATTTGGAATAAAAATTTGTAACATAACCGAATTAGTCAACCCCGACTCCACGTGGTACTAGTATGCCCTACCCCTAGAGTGTATATAAAAGTCCGGAGGCGCGGAGGGAGAGTAGCCCCCGCCCGCTGTAACAAAGTGCAGGCACCAAGTGAGCCGCAGCGGCTGAGGCTGGTCGCCGCAGGCGACCAAAAAGCCGAAGCTGCGTAGGTGAGCATTGAGTGCCTGCAGTATGTTACGCATGGGCGGAGGGGCTGCACTTCCCGCAGCGCCGGAGACGTTCGGAAGGCTATTACTTAATCAAAACCCTTTGCCCTTATAGTGTACATACATTTTTTTTTTAACTAGTAGACAAAACATTGCGCAGTTTCACAGACTTAACCTCAAAACAAAAATTTAAATATCTCAAAAACTATGCGTTTCCTCACCTCCCCTCTTGAGAGGGGGGTTCCCCTAGTCCCCACCTCCCTCCCCTCTCCCCCTCACCCTCCTCCGAATGCTACTGATTACTAAAGAAAACCCGTGTTGTTTCCTCGCGACCAATCAAAAGCGCCCGTGCAGAAAGCGGCAACCAATAGTAGTGCAACAGATATAGATCAAACATTGCAGAACAGACATAGCTTTTGTGCGTGATTTCTGCCTACCAAATTTTATGAGAATTCACATTTTATTTAATTAATTATTTTTTTAGGATTAAACATTGACATTGTGAGAGAAATACTTACTAATCGAGTTTATTTTTGGTACTTATATACGTTTAAATACATGAATACTATTAATTATTTTACATGCGTTTATTTAACTTGCAGTATAATTATGTAAGTTCAATGTTCAAATGTTCAATAACAAAAAAACATCAATCTTCCATCAAAACCTGAACCCAAGTAATCACCTAAAACCTAGTACCTAAAACGTTTAAACTGTCACTTCTGCACCAAATAACCAATTTTGTTAATTTATGACTAGGGCATCGAAACTCGGTTCAATTTTGAAAACCCGGGTTTTCGGGTCTAAGAGTAATCAAAACCCGGGTAGACCGGGTTTTTCGAGCTTTCCGATCTTTTTGGTATAATTTTATTAAATACAAGAAACTGTGTTATTATATCAATTTTTACAATGAGTACAAGATGTTAAGAATGTGGAGGGATTAAAATAAATGAAAAATAGTACTTTCCAAATTACAAAAACAGTTACCTAGATCTAATATAAAAAAGTCATCATAGATTTTAATTTTTTCAGAATATCTTAAAACTAAGTAAGTATAGATTACTAACTTAGCGCCTTTACAGACTTGCAGGACTGGCCATCATAAATTTCGGAACGATTTTTTTTTTTATATTTGTACAGGGTATGCAGTATGCATGCTTTTGACCACCATCCAGCATAGCAGACAGTATGCAGTCTAGGATATTGTATGCTTACCCAGGAGGTGCCCAATACCCATTCACTCTTGCTTTGAAAAGGCCAATGTTATAATGGCCAGACGCGCATCCGGCTCGAACCCTGTTGGCCCAGAGCCGATCGCGCCTATCCCGACAAGCTGGTTTGCAAATAAGATCCGTGAACGCACTATAGAATTACATCAACTTAACTGGAGCTCGCTGGATTCGTGCAGACAGGCGAAACTCGCACAACCGCGCGTGGACGCACGTCTATCCAGGGCCCTGATACAACTGTGCAGACCGCAACTTCGCCTGGTAACAGGTGCTTTCCTGGTCATGGACAATTTAACAGACATCTTTTTAATTTAGATGTCACCAACAGTCCCCTATGCAGAGGGTGAATGGAGGAAAAAGAAACAGCTGCCCACGTACTGTTGGAATGCAGGGGGGTGGCCCCTACCGGGCGAGGTACCTCGGCTCGCCGGGCAGCGTCCAGGAAGCGATCACGAATGTGAAAGCTCTTAGAGCGTTCCTGGCTGAGCTGCGCTAGCTGGAGTGTTCTGGCCGCGCACCCTCCGGACGCAAAATTGGCGCAATAGACGTCGAGTTGCAGAAACCGCCCGTATTGATAAAAGGAAGAAGAATTATGGGGGAATGCATTCGCAGGTAGCGCATTCCAATCTTTAGCAGCTCGCATTCAAGAAGTACTGACGAAGCGCTTAGTACGGATAGGTGGTATGTCTACGATGTATGGATGGTAAGCTGACCTGCATCTGGTAACCCGATGGTGGAAAGGCGCTGGAGGATCAAGATTGTGCAGTTCCTGTGCGCACTCTCCAAAGTGAATCCGGTAAAACACCGACAGACCAGCAACAGCAACTCTACGGCAATGACTGAGACTTAGAAGTTTAGCTTTTTCTAAAGTTGTGTCTCCAATGAACTTCTTTGCGCGGTTTTCAAACGCATCTAAAACTGCCAGTTGGTACTTCAAAAATCTAATCAAAATCGTTTATTTGCTTGAAAACACGGGTAATGCAATAAGATACATGTGAAACTACTACTAAAACTTAAGCGGAGCCATCTTAAAGGTGGTCATCCATGCACGGATGAATTTGTGCTTTGTAAAGAACTTTGAGAGGAAGCCCAGTTTTTTGGCAGCAGTTTTACCAATTGAGTCGATATACTCACCGAAGTTTAGCTCCGATTATAGAGTAACGCCAAGTTGCAGGTTCTCGGTTGCTAGTAAGGATACACCCAGGAAAGTCGGAGCTAGTTGAAAGGGACTCCGTTTATCTGAGAAAAGACACGCCTGCGTGGCGAGGCGTTGAAACTGACAAGGTTGGCATTTCCCCAATCGGAAGTGCCTGAAGTGCCAGGTTCGTTTGCTCAACTAGTGACTCTCGACAAGACAGAACTTCATCACTAGTAGCCCTTGCATCTGAAAGATATCTGCTAGACACACTGGTGTCATCGTCATAACCAAATGTACCAGGCACCAACAGGTCGTTAATGTGGAGAAGAAATAGTGTTGCAGATAATACCGAACCTAGGGGAATGTTCTTCAAGTCAGATGTCTGACCATCCAACAAATCATCAACAATAAAAAAAACCATCCACAACGATTTGAATTGAACGGTTCCTAAGGAAGGCTGTGGCAAGCGATAGACGCAACAACACGTGTGTGTACTCTATTCTATTTTATTTAAAAATGCCGATATGTGGGTTGAGGTACTGTTTAAATAACTCAAAAAATACTAATAAAGCCCAAGGAATTACTTTTCACTAGTAAGTACTCACTAAAGTATCTAATAACATGCTACTGAGTAATTATTTCATTAGGTCGCCGAAAAATTAAGCGACGGCCATATTTCGATAGAGTCATAGATTAACAAAATTGGTTATTTTGTGGTGCAGAAGTGACAGTTTAAACGTTTTAGGTACTAGGTTTAAGGTGATTACTTGGGTTCTGCTATGGAATTGCGTAAAGTCAATCGTATTCATTTGACAGTTCATATTGTATCATATTAAATGTCATTCCATACAAATTGCAGCCGATTGAATACGATATGAACTGTCAAATTAATATGATTACCTTACGCAATTGCCCCCCAGGTTTTGATGGAAGTTTGATGTATTTTTGTTATTGAACATTTAAACATTGAACTTACATAATTATACTGCAAGTTAAATAAACGCATGTAAAATAATTAATAGTATTCATACTATTAATTATTTTACATATTGTACATAAGTACCAAAAATAAACTCGATTAGTAAGTATTTCTCTCACAATGTCAATGTTTAATCTTAAAAAAATAATTAATTAAATAAAATGTGAATTCTCATAAAGTTTGGTAGGCAGAAAACACGCACAAAAGCTATGTCTGTTCTGCAATGTTTGATCTATGTCTGTTGCACTACTATTGGTTGCCGCTTTCTGCACGGGCGCTTTCGATTGGTCGCGAGGAAACAACACTGTATAGTCCGTTCGGTTAGATAGTGTCGGTACACCCGCACGGCATTGTGGCAGAGCGACACTATCTAAGCGAATGGACTATACAAGCGCTCTAGCGCTGTATGTTTGAATTGTTTGAAAAGACGGCGAATTATTGTAAGCGCTGCAAGCGAACTTTAGTTTTAACTTTTAGCTTAGCAAAAATACTACAAGATTTTTGTTTGGGATAGCTTCTCTAGTACGTTAGTACATTATAACTCAATGAAGTAAATGAAACAAATTAATTTTACTTTTTTTCGTTTACAATGCAAAATGATTAACCAAATTAAAAAAGGGTAAGATCTTAAAACAAGTCGCCTTCTTTGAGGTTAATTGAGGCTGTGGAGGTGTTTTTGGGCTTTGCCTAAAATGCTCGAAAGCAAATTTAGCTGCCGGAAATGAGTCATTTTTTTTATTAATCTTTATAAATTCTATGTTTACGTCAAATGAAACGTTAATTAGGTACTGCATTGGATCGGCTTTAGTAATCAGCAGCACAAATTTCAAAGTGATTTTGGTCTTAATCGATAGGTAATGATCCGAATCACAACCTAGTTTTCCTTTTTTTCCTTGACGCCACAGTGACTGTCGTGTCAAGGAAAAAGGAGATTAGTTCCTAAAATAGATCATTACCTAATAAAATTAAAATTTTCTAATAAGACACATGTGTATGTACTAGTCCCCTTTTTTCTTGACTCCACAGAATTAAGAAATGAAAAATTAAAGTAAAAAGTTTTATTATTTAAGTAGAGTTAAAACTAAGCACTTTTGAATTATCTTAAAAACTTCTTTCCACCTGTTCAGGATATTTTTTAACTGGCATTGTTGATTTATGAAAACTTGTTTCATTAATTTTCAGCTAGATACGGAAGACATGTTGCCCACATCAGTCTGTTACATTTGTAACTCTTTGATGAAGAAAATGCTGCAGTTTAGAGACAGGTCGCAGAAAGCAAACCAGATACTGCAACAGATAATAAGCTCTGGCTTGGAGGTATCCTTATGTTTCATGAAATAATTGTAGAAGTGTAGTCCTGTAGAACACGTGCAAGGTTAGAAATTGAATCGAAATATTTAGATTAGAAGATCTTGCTTTCGAATAACTATCTTACGGTACATAATTATATCCCTAGGGATATAACTATATCACGGCTTTATCTATCTTACTGCGACATATACATATAATAAATCTGTAGAAAGTTGTCTGTAACTCAAAATGTTAGTTGTTAAAATGGTTTATAATAGGAACCCCTACATTGGTCCTTTGAGCCGAATATGAACCAGCAACCTATGGATATACAGTCCACCATATTATATTATATATTTGAATTTGATCGAAGAATTTATCAATGAAACCATTCATGAACTCGTCCTCGTCCAATTTCTTTGATCTAATATCAGTGCAATACCACCTTAATATAATATGTAAGTACTTATAGCAAAGAATATTTTGTATACATTTTTCAGCCGTCAGTCAGTTCTCTGGATATGTTAGTGAAAAACCAAACTGGCATATTTTGGACCCTGGGCATATCTGATGTTAAAAGGACCACCACTACTTCAGCCGAAGATAAGGTTAAGGTGAAGATAGAAACTGTGAAGTCGGAAATAGACATTGACGAAATGAGTAATTGGAATGAAGGTATGTATTTTGTTATCATTATCATTAGTGTTAAACAAAGTCGCTTCCGGCGTCTGTCTTTCACTCTTAAGGATCGCGCACATTATGCCGGGGCGCAGCGGAGCGGGCCGCAGCGCAGCGCATTGACGGCTTTGAGTATAGCACATTAGTGATGGGCCGGGCCGCAGCGCATTGACGGATTTTGAGTACGACCAAATTCAAACATCCAATTTCTTCTACTACTGCAGGTTATACTCGTCCCTCTCACTCTCCGGGGATGACAGAATCGAGTGAAAGAGACGGGTATAATTTGTAGGTGTCATGTTATCTGACCGAGTAGTACGAGAACAATCCGCTTGCTAGCGCAGCGGGGCGGGGCGGGTCGCATCGCACGATTCGCACGCAACAAAATCCGCGGCGGATTATGCGGCCCGCTGCGCCCCTGCATAGTGTGCGATAGTTCATATAAAATACATACGAGCGATTTGGACGGATTTTCGCGCTGCGGCCCGACCCGCTGCGCCCCGACATAATGTGCGCGAACCTTTAGATCTCTCATAAGTACTATGGTGGTACTAAGCAACAACTTTTTCATGCGGTTTTTATCACTAGGCAGAGTCATTCAAGAAGAAGGTTTATGTGTAACTAGCCTTCCGCCCGCGGCTTCGCCCGCGTGAACTACAAACCGTTTTTCCGCGGGATGGTAATCGAATAGTTAACTATACCATCCTTCAAAAGCTGTCAAATATCTATTGAGTTTAAGTTACGTAAACGACCGAAAGAGGCGCTGTTCTGGTTTTCATTCACAATGATACGATTATGTTAAGGGTAGTGTTGCTTGCCAAGGGTTGTACCCTTGGCAAGGTATCATAAGAGGTGTGGGGATGGCGCAACGGTTAAAGGAAGACTGATGGTATGTCTTCCTTCTGGGCTAGGTGTTGTTAGCCCCATTTCTTGCCCGTGGTACAGTTGGATAGTACGGTTACCGGACCACGGTTAAAATAAATTAACCGTCGTTCGGTTGACCGGACTACGCGTTTTTTTTATTAACAGTGGTCCGGTAACCGTACCACGGAAAACACTTTTTGCCCGTGGCACAGTTTGATAGTCCAGTTAGCGGATCATGGTTAAAATAAATTAACCATCGTTCGGCTGACCGGACTGCGCGATTTATTTGTTAACAGTGTTCCGGTTTAACCGGACCACGAATTAGCTAAACATTACGCACAATTTTACCCGCTGGGCACGACTCAGGTCGAATCCGTGATTTCGCCAAACATGTCTCCGGATATCAATTTCATCATAATACGGCTGTACATGTAAATAATGTCTCTGTCAAAGCAAAAACTAACGCGTTCGTGCGCAACTGAGGTGCGATCTGGCGGGCATATCTGTCGCTACGCACACACGCACAGTTGATGAGTTGTTAATGCTCGGATCGGCCTGCCCCGTGCCCGCTCTGGTGGTTTTAACTAAGCATACACGACAGATGGATTTGCCTGAATACTGGTACCCATTATAAATAATACGGTACCGCCCTTTCTATCAATGAAATTTAAAGTATTTGTTTAGGGTCTTTCACTCATAGTCTGTATTTTTATTGAAATACGAATTCTAGAATATAATCAAATCAAATATAGTGTCAAATTATTATCATGACAAGGAGAGTATGTCCCACTGACAAATACTCTAACAGCAATTCATATGTTTTATCCTTATGTGTCACAGTCACAAGGGAGTTCAATTACTATTTAAGGAGGTGTGATTACTAATCCCATGAAAGAGGTTATTTATACATTTCAAGTATTTTTAACCGACTTCTAAATCAAAAAGGAGGAGGTTCTCTATTCGTCTGTATGAATGTTTTTTTTTTATATGTCCACCGATTACTCGAAGACGGATGGACCGATTGAAATGATTGAAACGTTATTACAACAGGTTGGTTTCCAAGTTGGTCCCATTTTTTGAAATTTTGAAATCGGTTCAGTAGTTTTCAGGAAATCTTGAAAATACTGTCGTTTTCGTAACCACTTTATGTGAATTTAATACGTATCTTTAGGCATATCTCCTTTGTTTATAAACCGATTTAGATGATTCTTGTTTTGTTAAAAAGGGGATACCTCAAGGTATTTTAACCGACTTCAAAAAAGGAGGTTTTCAATTTGATCACATACCTATTTACCAGAATACAAGTAAATTGCCTGCACGATGCACTAAAAAGAGTGAAATAAAAATTATTTTTATTAAAAAATAAAACCGCCTTTAAAAAATCACATGAAAAAGTAAGAAATAATTCCTCACCAAATAAATAACGTAAGTACTTTGAAATCGGGCGGGTTTTAACAAAAACAACAAAAAATCGTACATATTTCTTACTTTTTTGATGTGATTTTTTTGAAGGCGGTTTTATTTTTTTCCGTGGTCCGGTTGAACCGGACCACTGTTAACAAAAAAAACGCGTAGTCCGGTCAACCGAACGACGGTTAATTTATTTTAACCGTGGTCCGGTAACCGTACTATCCAACTGTACCACGGGCAAGAAATGGCGCGATGTGGTTTTTCCATACTACTTCGGTGGCGCTCATAGTACCACGTTGCGTCATCGGTAGATAGCTACATCTATAGCTACGAGGTTGAAGCTCTGTGCTATGCGACCATGTGCGCGTCGTCCAGATGTCGCCACAGACGCTTGAACCTCGGAATCCTAGTTGTAATGAGAATAGTATTGTTTAGAAATCATCACAAGTGTTACAATACAAGTCATGAGTCGTATAGGTATTTGGTTGCATTTGATTCCTTTAACTTTACAGACAGAATTTTTTAGTAGCGAGTTTTTGGAGTCTAATAGAAACAAGATTTTAATTACACTGTTCCATTTTATATATTAACAGGTGCTGCACCACCTGCGCAACAGAAATTAGAAGAAAATGAAGCAGAAAACGAATTGGTCAACATTCAAACACCTGTAATTGAAACCGAGAAAGATGAAGAACCTAGAGAAAACAAAGAAGATAAAACGAAAATATTCTACTTTAAGAAAGATGAAATGATTATCTCCAATATCATTAGTGAAAATCAGAATCAGAGCGCTTTCAAGAAAAATGATACGGTTACACCCCCTAAGGATATTTTTACATGCGATTTATGTACAAATGATTATCAGTGCAAAATTCTTTTGGAATCCCATATGAAAAAATCGCACGACATGGAATTTACTCGAAACGATTCGATCATTTCAGATTTAAATGTAGCAAATGAATGTAAAACCACTAACTTATTAAAGGTACGTGAAATCATAAATAATGACAATCGAAAAGAAAATAGGCGGCGTGAAAATAAAAATAAAAATCAGTACAAATGTCAATACTGTATGAAGCGGTTTCCATTTAAGTCTTGTTTAACTATACATTTAAAATTCCACACCAAAGAAAAGCCTTTTAAATGTGATATATGTGAGAAAGGCTTTTCTCTAACGGCCACTTTAACTCAACACTTGAGAGTCCACACCAAAGAAAAGCCTTTTAAATGTGATATATGTGAAAAAGGCTTTTCTCAAAACTCCAATTTAACTATACACTTGAGAGTCCACACCAAAGAAAAGCCTTTTAAATGTGATATGTGTGAGAAAGGCTTTTCTGTAAAGTTCAATTTAACTAAACACTTGAAAGTCCACACCAAAGAAAAGCTTTTTAAATGTGATATATGTGAGAAAAGCTTTTCTCTAAAGGCAACTTTAACTCAACACTTGAGAGTCCACACCAAAGAAAAACCTTTTAAATGTGATATATGTGAAAAAAGCTTTTCTCTAAAGGCCAATTTAACTAAACACTTAAGAGTCCACACCAAAGAAAAGCCTTTTAAATGTGATATATGTGAGAAAGGCTTTTCTGTAAAGTTCAATTTAACTAAACACTTGAAAGTCCACACCAAAGAAAAGCTTTTTAAATGTGATATATGTGAGAAAGGCTTTTCTGTAAAGTTCAATTTAACTAAACACTTGAAAGTCCACACCAAAGAAAAGCTTTTTAAATGTGATATATGTGAGAAAAGGTTTTCTCTAAAGGCAACTTTAACTCAACACTTGAGAGTCCACACCAAAGAAAAGCGTTTCTAATGTAATATAATGTGAGAAAGACTTTTCTCTAAAGGCCACTTTAACCACAGAATATATAATAGTCAGAATATATAAATCAGAATATATAAATAGAATATATAAATCAGAAATAAAACAAAGTTATAAAAGGTACTCAAGAGTACTTAAAAAATGCATTCTGGATACACAAAGAAGAGGCAATATAAAGAAGATTATAAATTCGACGAATAAATGTAAAGCAGCTTGGAGTATTATAAACTCCAGATTAAATAACGTTCAGAAACATGAAATTGACAAAATTAAACAAAATAATGACATAATTGATAATCCCTTAGACATCGCAAACATTTTTAATGAATATTTTATTGACATGACTAAGCAAAATAATGATATTGTAACAAAAAATGACATACCAATTGAAATGTGTAGACATTCCTTTTTTTTCTATCCTACGACATCTGAAGAAATATATAAAATTATAATTAGCCTTAAAAACACCAACTCAGTTGGATATGACGAAATCCCAACCAAAATACTAAAATCTGTAGCTGATTACATCGCACCTGTAATTAGCCATGTTATAAATCTCTCTTTGACTCAAGGCGTTTTCCCAGAAAAATTAAAATTGTCCATAGTAAAGCCTATGTATTAAAAGGGTGATAAAACGGAGCCAAACAATTATAGGCCTATTACATTAATTGCAATAATGGCAAAAAATTTTGAAAAGGCAGCTCTTGTTCGTCTCAGCACATTTTGTGAGAAATTTAAATTAATAAAAAACCAGCAATACGGCTTTAGAAAAAATAAGAGCACAACCCTAGCTAACTTCAAATTAGTTAAATCGGTAATGGAATGCTTGGACAATGGGATCCCAATTATTGCGCTCTACCTTGACATGTGTAAAGCTTTCGATTTTGTAGAGCATAAAAGACTATGTGATAAGCTCTACAGATATGGCATAAGAGGTACAGCGCTTAACTGGATTACTAGTTACTTACAGGACAGAAATCAATGTGTTGAAATATCGAAAACATGTCGTCATGGTAACAATAATTACAGGAAAACAGCTCTAAAATCAGAGTATAAAATAAATGGATGTGGAATTCCGCAAGGAACATTGATTGGACCTTTGCTCTTTATTCTCTACATAAATGACCTGCCAACAGCGACTAAACATGAAACCATACTATTCGCAGATGACACTACTGTCCTTGTGCAAGGATGCACGAAATACAAGAACTTAAATGTAAAAGAATATGAAGAGGAAATAAATTTGACATTAAATAATATCGAAAAATGGAAAATGAAGTATTTAGAAAAAATCGACCCGTCTCACAACTAGCTCCGATGGGACTCGAACCCACGACCTTTCGCTTTCCGGGCGACTGCTCTAACCACTGAGCTACGGAGTCGTTACGAGAAACGTCGAATTTATCCAATACTTCTTACTCGCTGTATAGTCAGCGTTAATTTCATCAATGTGGAGATATTATTACCCTCACATGCGAAAGAAATACCTTTCCAGGTATTTGGCAATCGCTAAAGATGAAATTACTATTGCAAGTTATTTTAATTTTTAGTTTTTTGCATTCACAATGCAATTTTTATTACAGAAAAATGGAAAACGAAGTATTTAGAAAAAATCGACCCGTCTCACAACTAGCTCCGATGGGACTCGAATATTGACGAAACCTTTACTTGGAAGAATCACATCAGTTTGCTTTGTGAGAAAGTAAGCAGATTCTCTTTTGCACTCAGGCGCCTAAGGGAAGTTTCTTCAGTAGAAACGGCACTCTTAGCGTACCATGCGCATGTAGCGTCCATATTACAGTATGGCATTTTATTATGGGGAAATTGTTCAGAGTCAGAAACATTACTCAGAAGCCAAAAAAAGTGTAAGGTCTTTATTTGGTGCATACCGGCTGGATTCGTGCAGACCTTTATTTAAAAAATATAAACTTTTGACACTTACTGGTCTCTATATAAAACAGATATGCATATTTATTAAAGATAATATAGAACAATTTAGTATAAAACAAGTCTCTAAGTATAAGGCCTTTCGTGAAAGACCAACTCATAAACTTGAAGTGCCTAAATATAAACTCAGTCTGGCACACAGAAATTCCTATGGAATGGCCGTTAAGCTTTTTAATGCTCTTCCTAATCATATACGACAGCTAGATGGACCAATATTTAAAAGAAAACTAAATGAATATCTCATCGAAAATTGCTTTTACTCAATAACAGAATATCTTAATAATAATATCTAATGGGGATCCCTTTTCTGGTTTTTTAAATACATTTATTTTATTTTATTTATTTTATTTTATTTATAAGGCTTACAAAACAAGTTACAGTCAAAAAGTATGCTTAAGTTTATACATTCAAATAATTTGGTACTAGACCATAACTCTCTAGATGTAGGCACAGTATTAACTAAATTACTAGTAAATTAAAGAGGGGTAC
The DNA here is from genome assembly GCA_949710035.1 of Crambus lathoniellus. Taxonomy (NCBI): domain Eukaryota; kingdom Metazoa; phylum Arthropoda; class Insecta; order Lepidoptera; family Crambidae; genus Crambus; species Crambus lathoniellus. Next base: position 27,319,965 of record OX453309.1, on the reverse strand, counting down.
ACTTAAAGTAATCTATAGTCTAGAACTCTAGAACACAATAACTTAATACAGAAAATAAAAAAGAAGAACACCAATTAAGTTAGTTTTATGAGTCATTCGGACATAGGGCAGTCAGAACTTCTCTCCTAAATTTATTATAACTATTATTAAAAATATCCAGAGAAGAATGTCTAGACAAAGTCTCATTATATAAGCGACACATTCTAGTAACAGGGTTGTAAAACGATGTATTATTTTTATAAACTTGGAGGCAGAATAATTTATGTGAAGAACTACGGGATTTATATCTAGTATTAAAGGTAAGCTGGGATAAAAGCGAAGGGGAATCAATATATGAATGAATTATTTTATACAGACAAACTAACTCTTGGCATTGCCGGCGATTAGAAAGAGATTTAATGTTAAATTTAGCAAGTTTAGCGTTGTATGATTTATATTTGCGTCCAATGTGAAGCCAAAAAATTAAAACATATACATATCTATACATTTATAGATATTAAGTTAAAACTCGATGTTGAAATTACTAATGCCTAACAGGCGCTAAATAATATTTGCATGCTTAAATATAAGTAAATTTTGACGAACTTTCTTCATAACGAACACCATTTCTTGTTCTCAAAATTATTGCAAATAAATATATCATTCATTCATTCATTCATTCATAGTACTAAGGTACAGAAGGCGCACTCTGTAAACTCATTAAATAAAAATAAATCTTTTCGCATGAAAATAAACTCCAATTCCGGTCGCTTTGTCATCGCTTGCCTTCTGTTATAATAATCTAAAGTTCGCGACATGAGAGTTCGGTTTTGTTGTTTCTTTTGTTCTTTCTTTTATTTAGACACCCGTAAACACAACAGTATCTTTTATACGGATTATAAGAACGTTTAGTAGTCATTGTTCGGTGCACAAAAATCACAGAAACGATCGATCGTTTTACGCGCAACGTGGAGCGTACGAGCCGAGCGGCATCCTTCTGCCATACGCCTGCCCGGCCTTTGTTGCCCTTCTTACTACCAATCTTACTACCAGTAGTAATACCGTTAATTTTTATTGCCCTTCTTACTACTCCAGTAGTAAGTAGTAAGAGGGGAAAAATTAAAAAGCCCGTGTTACTACCGTACTTAGTAGTAAGTAAAGTACCTACTTAATTAATGTTATTGGTGTAACCGTTTTAATTAAAGTAAATAAATAAATAAATCAAACAAAAATAAACAAATTTTATTTTATTTTATTTTTTTATTTTTATTGAACTACTGGTCATTTCACCTACGGTCAACTCACCTACACGGTTTATTAAGTTTAAAAATAGTGACTCATGTACAGACACGAGCAATAATATTATGTATACAATACAACATAGAACTTTGTCACACTGTAGCGTTCCAAAAGAAAACGATCAGTGTCACAGAAGACATTCAATATTGTAATATGACATAGTCCTATGTTGTATACATATTATTGCTCGTGACTGTATTGCTGATAGGTGCGAGGAGCGAAGCGACGAGCATGTTAGGTTTACATGAACATACCGCGCGAGCCGAGCGAGCGTGCCGCGGCAGCGGCCGGCAAAGCGCCAGAAGCGACTTTAGACATATTCCCATTTCCTATTAAACTGAAGTAGGGGGTAGGGGGGTGTATGAAATCAGTTCCGGCGAAGCGCCAGAAGCGACTTTAGACATATTCCCATTTCCTATTAAACTGAAGTAGGGGGTAGGGGGGTGTATGAAATCAGTTCTGGCGCTTCGCCGGCCGCTGCCGCGGCACGCTCGCTCAGCTCGCGCAGTATGTTCATGTAAACCTAACATGCTCGTCGCTTCGCTCCTTGCACCTATCAGCAATACAGTCACGAGCAATAATATGTATACAACATAGGACTATGTCATATTACAATATTGAATGACTTCTGTGACACTGATCGTTTTCTTTTAGTCACTGTTCTAACCTAACCTAACCTGAAACGTCTGTTACATTTTGTTGGGTGGCGGTGGGCTTCGCACCCCGTCCCCCCTTCTGTTTTTCCCAAAATATATAATTTTTTTGAAAAAGCAAACGTTTTTTTGAACAAAAAAAAAAATTTTTTATATGTCCATCGGATGCCTCCTAGGTATCTCCGGGGTACCATAGGGGATCGAAAATGTTGTTAGATTTCAGCTATGACGCACCGTCTCTTCGAGATATTTTCATTTTTATAAAATTCATTCTTGAAAATTTTACAAGTCCCCGCTCCATACTAAAACAGTCAAAAATTTTATGTTTGCGACACCCTAATTTTTGTTTGATTTATTTATTTATTTATTTATTTACTTTAATTAAAACGGTTAAGAACACCAATAACACTAATTAAGTAGGTACTTACTACTAAGTACGGTAGTAACACGGGCTTTTTAATTTTGCCCCTCTTACTACTTACTACTGGAGTAGTAAGAAGGGCAATAAAAATTAACGGTATTACTACTGGTAGTAAGATTGGTAGTAAGAAGGGCAACAAAGGCTGCCCGGCAGGCGCGCCGGCCGAACGTACCTAAACTGCGGAGTGACACCCCCCTGCTATAATGAAGGTGTTCGTTATATTCGATATCGCATATAGCATAACGTTAGAAAAATATAACTATGGCACCTAATATAAAAATATAACTTACTAGCTGACCCAGCGCGACTTCGTTCCCGTAACCCTACCCCCTACTCCACCCTACCCTACCCGTACCCTACCCCTACCCCTACCAAACCCCTACCCCTACCAAACCCCTACCCCTACCCTACCCTACCTTTACCCTACCTTACTTCTACTCTACCCCTACTTACCCCTCCTTCCCTTATTTTCTCGCCTTTTAAACCTTCCCTAGACCTCCACGAACATTTCAACACTAAGATAAGATAAATCCGTTCAGCCGTTCTCGAGTTTTAGCGAGACTAACGAACAGCAATTCATTTATGTATATATATACAGGGTAAATTTTTAATCAGTGCACAAATTTTTAAGATCGGCTCAGAATCGGTAAGTGAACAACTTTCTCCTAGAAACATAGGTCGAAATATGACAAAAATTTTTTGACTCTTCATACAAATCGGACTGATCACGTGATCGATTTAGTATGGGAAGTCCAAAAATTTTTGCCGTATTTCGACCCATGTTTCTAGGAGAAAGTTGTTCACTTACCGATTCTGAGTTGATCCTAAAAATTTGTGCACTGGTCATAAAATTTTCCTGTATAGATTCTGCTATTGCTATATTAAATTATATCAAGCCGGAGCGCCGCACGCCATCTAGTGTATTCGAAATGAACAAATGAAATGACAACTGAACGAATGAACTGTGTTCGCCTTCTCTATCCAGCCGTTATAAGCTTCTTGATCCAGCCGCACGCGTTGCAAGTATTGCTCTCTCTTTTTTTGGTAATCAAATCTATCAAAATTCAACTCTATCAAGTGGAAATAGAGTTGAATTTTGAAAGTTGGAAAACCAAATAACGCATTATATTTGAGACACACTCTAATGTCTTATCAATAAGGACTAATATCATAAATCACGTACGATATGCGATTTGAACGAACATGTAATTTTTCTGCTATAATATTTATTACTGTTATAATATTTAACTAATGCTGTGTACTGTGGAATTCTTGATCGCGAACTCGCGCTCGCTCGGGGCTTAAAAAGTACAGTCAAGTTCAAAGATATAGATACAAGTAACATGACAATAAATAAGTACTCATATAAAAACCCATAAAGTTGTATGCTTCTAAATGCAAATAAATATGTTCACAATATTGGAAACATAAATATGTAGACCATGGGCATTAATATAATATAAGCAATCGAAAACACAAATTTATGTATTCACTTTAGGGTACATTAATTTGTATACAAGCAACATAATATTATTCACTATAAAAACAGCTTCGAAATTTGAATTTTGACAATCACCGAAAAGAGTGCCTACCTGTCAATGATGTTTTTGTCTGTCCCTTTCATTTGACGTACACTTAATCAGTCATCCAAAAGAATTAATTTTATGTTGTGTAAGGCTCACCGCGTACTACGAAAACTAATCGTTGCGATTTATAACTGCGAAATAAAATACCGGTACGAAAGGTAAAATATTTATTTAAAATAACTACCGACCTATCTAGGTTCGTTTAATCCATACTAATATAATAAATGTGAAAATAAAAAATAACAAATATTGCATAGAAAATAATAAAAACAACACTTTTCTCTCCCCATACAAACCAGGGGGTCTACCGGCTAAAAATATGAAGTTCAGATCCATATTACTGATTTCAAGCCCATACCCATAATATGGGCTTCAATTGGAGCTACCGGCTAACTGTTTTTCCGGATCTGGATTTCGCGAGTGAATGATAGTCGCGTCTTGTTGCATCATATCAAATAAATACCAATATTTAACAAAATATTATTATTTCTCTGCATTTTTTACTCTTATTATTTATATTTTAAATGACAACGGACAAAGTCAATAAAAACAATTAATTTAGTTCTTCATAGTATTAAAAACAAGTATTCCTAAAATAAATAATGTACGTATCAATTAATAACCAAACGCAAATGACAAGCCTTTCTACAGTATTCCACTTATGAAAGATCTTTGTCCATTATATGCATTTCATCAAAGAATTTATCAATGAAACCATTCGAAGTTGTCCTCGTCCAATTTCTTGGATCAAATATTTGATAAGTGGAATACCACCCTTAACTTTACTTTTTGAATTATGTAAATAACACAAAATTAATAAAATATAACGAAAAAGGCATATCTTTGAGGGTCAACTATGGTTTCTCTTCCATTTGTGTGCGCTAATTACGTGAACAATTTGACAAATGACCCCGTCATGGCAAAATTTTGTACAAGTTATTGTTTGGTTGGGTATTTTGTGGTTAATGTTCTTCATTTCCTCTTATGATACTACCCGTAAGGCTCATTATCAGAGCAAGGTTGCAGATATTTATCAAGATTTAAAGAAAAGCAGACCGAATGTTCCTTATAATTTTAATATTGACATGATGGAATGGACGGCTACTCCAAGACAAGAACATTGTTTATAAGATGATAATTACAGAGAAAATCATTCAACAGAACCTTTAAAAGATAAACAGTACAAAGTATACCGTAATAATGTCTTAAAATATGTGTTGTGAACTTGTGACAATAACAACTTGGTTAATAAATGCATGATGATACCATTTTGCAGTCCTTTATTTCTGGTTGTTAATTTCTTGTACTTACCTACTTATACCTTTGTGTTTACATAAATTATTAGTATATTGTGACAAATTCAGACTAAACAAAGCCAATATTCTCAATTAAGAAGTGCCACAACACAACCCTTCCAGAATTGAAAATAAGCAATGTTTAGTTTCTTGAATTAATATTTTTAGAACTTATTTATGTAACATAGGTAGGTACTTATTTTTATCATTATCTTTATTTTATATAAATTTGCTATGAAAGAGAAATAAAATTACTATCATTTCTGAGGTTGATTAAATAGTTAGACCTGTAAATACATAAGTTATTTATTTCTTCAGCGGCCAAATGTTATTTTATTTTCTATGATTTTTCAGTTTAGCACATTTTATGTTTTCAGTTGCTAACTTAAATATAAATAAGTGGGTTTTTGACATTACAATTTAACAGCAATTAAGAAAATTAACAAATTGTCTATCAACTCATAATTTTATTTGGAAAATATGAGCTTTAAGCGCTGTCTCCTAGAGTTGCACACAAAAGACAGGTATAGATGTGCATTGTAGCTATGCTATATTGTACTTAGTAAGTACAACATAGCATAGCATATTATGTAGTTGTACTACTTACTACAAAATACTTTTACAAAATAGCACATAACGTGGATTAGGTACTTTGAATAGAAATTGCTAAATAAATAGGTTAAAAATATGGATTATTTATTCAGTAATTCTGAAATAATTGCATCGTCCCGAAACGAAAAACAGACAAACTAGAGTTAGTCTGTTAAGTATAGAGTATCTAACAAATGATAACAGATGGGAGCTTTTATTGAAATTTATAACTTAAACTTCTATCGATTAGGTTAAAAATAACAATTTATTTGTTCGACAGAAATGATTAAAAATAAGCAATGATTAAACTGTTCAAATAAAATAAAATTCCTTTATTTCAGACCATTTCTTTGCTTACTGACTATTTTAGTACAAAATCACAATATTAAAATTAAAATTGAAAAAGTAAATTAAAATAGGCTACTTATGTTAACATAAAGTTTCACCTAGCAAAATATGGAGAGACTAACTTCTCTCCACTCTCCTCAGTATGCCTTTGAAATAAGAAGCCAGATGCACTGCAGAAACGTGGAAGCGCCAACAAGGATTTAAAGATGTTACTGTATAACACACGCAGGGCATTGTAGAAAGCTAGATAAAGTTTGACCACAGACTACTGGTATAAAAATTTTGACAATAGGCTTTAAATAAAGTAAAATTTACTTCTACTGTACACCAAGCAAACCTGTGTCTCACCATGTTACCACTGACCAACAAAGCCCTGCATCCCTATCCATCTATATCAGAATAAATTGTCATACAGAGTTTCAGTTACTATATGCCCAAGGTATTTAAACTGACTTACACGGCCCAAAGGAATCCTGTTCAAAAGTAACAGGGGCACATTTTCAAGTCTCTTAATGTTACCCCTGAAGATCATGAATTCACTCTATTTCTCGTTGTTCCTTAGGCCGTGCTTCCATATATAGTCCTCGCAGGAGCTTTTTGGGCCACCCAGCGATAGGCAGAGCAGCACAGCACCATGTCATCAGCATAACTGATATTATTCACACAGACATTATCTATATAACAACCATGTGTGCTGCTCAGCCCAGCGATGAGCTTGTCCATATATACATATATAAGAGCGAAGTCAGCCCATCCTGTCTAACACCACATAAACTCTTCAGAGCATGTATTTTCCCACTTTACCACATTTTTCTGATTACCATACCAATGTGCCAGTAGGTACATTTATAACCTCAGCCAACGAGAAACATCTTTAAGTTTTGTCCAAAGGTCCAAAGCTTATCATAACTTCATAACACACAAGATCAAATGCTTTGCTGAGGTCTTAAAACATGCATTTATAGGAAGGAGTTAGCTTTATAACATAATAAATAACAGAGAACTTTAACACAGCTCAATATCACTTGTAAAATAATATGTCAACGTAGTGATTACATGCTCTTTGATGTCAATCAAATGCACTTTCCGTAGACAATATCCACAAAAAAGTCGCTATTGATAATATCACACAACACAATTACTCCAAGGAGGATAATAAGTATTATCTAGCACTTCAGCACACTTCAGCCGGAATGGTGGCTAGGCTAGGCTAGTGATTTGGTTTAATTTTTGTGTTTCGGATAAAAATCCTCAAAGCAGTAAAAACAAAATATATAACCGTACCTACATAAAATAAAACTTTCCTATTTTTGATTTACATAGTATCTTCATTACTTTAATTAAATGCCTAATTTTTATCAAAAGTAGGTCAACAATTTATCTTTAAAGTTATGTAAATTCCGATAACGAAACAAGAAACGAAAATTTGAATTTCGCGGGTAAAATTCCATTACATGACTTCGAGAGAAAGGAACAGCGAAATAGCAATTTGTGTTTGTCTCTTTCGCTCCATCTTTTCGCTCTGCTTTTAAACTCTCTTCTGCTAAAGTTCAACGTTTTACAAGTGCTAGGGGTATATCCTACTAATATTATAAATGTGAAAGTTTAGATGTTTGGATGTTTGGATGTTTGGATGTTTGTTACTCAATCACGCTAAAACGGCTGAACGGATTTGGCTGAAATTTGGGACACAGATACTTTAAGGCCTGGAGAAGAACATAGGCTACTTTTATCCCGGAAAAATATCACACTCCCGCGGGATAACGTCGTGTAGTCCACGCGGGCGAAGCCGCGGGCGGAAAGCTAGTTTACTATAAATGAAGTTGATTACACTCAAAAGTAGCAAGTTATTTCACACAAATTGAGAAATTAAACTTTTCCATGAATCTTCCGATACCAAAATACTCGCCTGCTTCATTTGACATAACGATATGAATCTGGGTTTCGAGTTTTTACTTTTTAATTTTTACAAAATACCGATTCTGGGCTTCAACTGTCAAAAATGTATAGAGAATTTTCTTCGTCATTCACTCTTTTTCTGACATATGGGTATGGGAAGAAATATGAAGTCCATGGAATTAGGCGGTACCGCCAAGTTCAGATTATGGGCTTCAATTGTCAAATAAAGCCCATATCCATATCCAGATTTTTTAGGCGGTAGACCCCCAGGGGGGCTACCGGCTAAGAAATATGGATATGGGTATGGGCTTCAACTGTCATTTAAATTCCTTATTTTGATAGATTTTTGCTGCTTTGTTCTGTTGAACGTTGCTAGCTAGTCATGAAGATCGACTTAATACTGAGGTAACTGGAGCTTCATGTAGTCAAACTTCATGTAGCTAGTTATCATTATACCCGACGTCACAGAACAAGAAACTGAAATCGGCTATTTTCTTCATAAAATTGACAACCTTAAGTTCCCAAAAACGTATGAAGTTCATACCCATAAAGTTAAGCGGTAGCCCCCCTGCTGTCAAATATTTGACGTAAATATAAATTAATGGTCTTTCACGTCAAAACGGAGCAACGGATCAATGGGTTTTTTGGTATGGGGATTGTTTGGAGATGCAGAGTAAAAAAGGCTACTTTTTATCCCGGAAAAACAACACATTTCCGCGGGCTATTTAACGTCATGTTGGCCACGCAGGCGAAACCGCGGGCGGAAGGCAAATAGAATATAAAATTTAAAAATGTGACATTACCTAAATATAATATCATAATATTTCACGGCCAAAGAGTTTAAAATATAAATGTTAGTAGAATTTATTATAATGTAATAATGACTTTTTAGAATCTTGTGAATGGCTGATTACATTTTGAATCTTGATGATAGAGTTCGGCACTTTTAATTGTTTACATATTTTTGATTATCATGTGGATATATGTTTATGATTATGTATGTGTCTCTAAGTTAATGAGGTACCTATAGATACATATTATTGCATTTGTCTGTTTACCAAGTAATGTTCAAATTGATGTTTACTTATTTTTGTTGTTTTGCATGTATCCATATTTAAAGTAATTTAAAAGATTACATTTTGTGGCAACTTGTGGTGTTTATATATCTTTGACCCTTGACTGTACTTACGAATTCTGTTTTTAATAGCATAATATGAATTTATTCGTATTGTTATTTATAAAATAGTGTAATGGGTATAGAATGCAAAAAGAATAAAGAATTAGTTTATTATTAGTAATTGATCATTAAGTAGTGTAAAAACATTAATAACTACTTTTTGTTTAACATGGGTTATAATAGGTTATTTATTATATTAGGTAAGTACTTAATACTAATATATTATTGCATAAAAAAATAACCTAATATTTTATTGTAGCATAACGTTATACTATAATATACGAATATAACATAATAGCACACCTTTATGCTTTAACTACACATTTAAGAGTCCACACCAAAGAAATGCTCTTTAAATGTAACATTTGTGATAAAGTATTTCCACAAATAAGTTATTTAAGAGTCCATTCGGGTGAGTAACCTACTAACTGTAAGCAAAATAAGGTTTGGGGTCACATTAATGGCACCTTTAAGAAATTTATTTTAAATAATAGTATATTATTATTATATTCTTTATTGCACAAATTATATATTACAGTTTACAATGTATAAGTATGTTCGGCAAAGGTGGACTTATCCCTGAAAGAGATCTCTTCCAGTCAACCTAAATGTTGTTGAGAAAATCGTAAAAAGGGTGACACAAAGTGCAACAGAAATAGAAAATTATAAACATATTTTAGATTTAAATTAAAAAAAAAAACACATTAATACCGAAATATATAAAATATACCTACATTTAAAATTAAAAATAAATACCTACATAGATATACCTACACATAAATACAAATGATCATGTTAATGTGAGAAAGTGATCTTTCAACTTTGTTTCAAAAGATGCTAAGGAAGGAGAGTCTTGTATAACTTTGGGGAGCTTATTCCAAAGGCGCAACTTTGTACAGTAAAGGAATGAAGGGAAAAGTTAGTATTGCTGGACGGCAGTGCGAGAACCTTAGTAACGCAAGCCCGCCGGCCGCGGGAAGGAAGAGGAAGATACTGAAAACGAGAACGAAGATAGGAAGGAGAATTTGTGTCAGACAATATTTTGAATAGTGTGCAAAAATGTGCATTTCGCGGCGACGCACACTGGGGCAAGGTACCCTTTTTGTTGGTATCAAATATGTTTTCTAGTTAAATTGCTTTTTTGGATGCTAAATACAACTAAAATAGTTATTTCAATATATTAAAATGTTATATATTAAATATATACACATATATGTATGTATCTATAGAGTTTTATAGTAACTATACAGGAAAAACCCTAAAAACACGTAAAGGATCTTGCAAATTTAAATAGATATTGTTATAATTATTGAGAATTAAAGTTATCTAATAGGTAATAAAAGGAATCTAAATTTAATATAACAGTGTATTGTCTATGCTAGTCAAAGTCCACAATCTGTAGTCGTACTTTTTATTGAAAATTAAACAAATGTCGTTATTAAAATTAAAATGCATTCTTTATAAAGTTATAATCATATTTAAACATTTGTAATCATAATTTAATTAAGTTTAGGTAAATAAGAATTATTACTAACTGGGCGGAAACACATAGGCAGAAAGCGGTTGTGTTACCGCGCCATATTGGTTTAGGTGATGTATAAATACGGTAGCAAAAAACTGAGCGGCTCTCTTTCTGCACCGGGAATTCAAAGCAAAGCTAAGTATTCTATTACATCGATGTGAGATTATTGGTGTTGTAAATCGTTAGATATCTAATACAAAACAAACTTGAATTAGCATCAAATAGTTTTTGTTGGAATTTGTTATTCTTTTTTTTATTTTTTTTATTTGAGTAAACAAACAGTTACAAATTACAGTATTATAAAAAGGTATTTAAAAAAAGGAAATAATAAATTTGCTACCAACACCGTTTACCACTTATTACTAAAATATACTAAGTTACACAAAACAAAGCATTGAAAGTGAAACATCACTATCACGCCTTAACATTACGACGATTTTAGTAAATGTAGGTACATAATGAAAACAAGCAAAGCGAAAGACAACTAAAAGAGATGAAGAATACATGTTGTAAATGTTGTAAATATTATGATGGTATGTACTTTTCAGTTCAATTAAGCTAAGAGCTAGTAAGGTTCTCAACAATCATTTCTTTAAATTTACGGGGGCGGGTGTTATAAATATCAATGGAATTAAAATCAAATTTAGTGTTAAAACTATGGGTAATACGACACATAGGAGCACGTTTACCTGCATTAATACGTTTACCTGGTGTTGCAAACATTCTTTCTTTGTCACAATATTCTATTGTTGTAAATGTATTAAGACTATTATCAGTATGGTTATAATTCAAATACACATTGTGCATTTCACACTTAAAAATGTAATTTGTCTGACGTGTTTTATGAAAATAAAAGTGTTTGATGCAGGGAGAATTGCACCCCTTGGCGAGTTTCTTGCTGGCTCTTCTCGTTACAAGGTCTCGCACCGTAGGGTTTTCTGAACCAATAGCGTAGCATCCTTGACAATCACAAAGGCTTAATAATCTATATATATAAAATTCAAAGTCCTGACTGACTGACTGACTGACTGACTGACTGACTGACTGAGATATCAACGCACAGCCCAAACCGCTGAACCTAGAGACTTCAAATTTTGCACATAGATACGTTATATAGTGTAGGCATCCACTAAGAAAGGATTTTTGGAAATTCCACCCCTAAGGGGGTGAAATAGAGGATGAATGTTTGTATGAAAGTCCGTCAGTTTTGAAGTTAGGATCTTCAAACATTGTATTTAAGCTGTCAATTGAAAATTAATATTTACCTATGTCAGCGTTTTTGGCAATTCCACCCCCGAAGGGGTGAAAAGGGGGATGAAATGTGTCCTCTGGAAAGTCCTTCATTTAATTTATTATTTAGGCTTATGGTCGGAAAGTAAAAATAATAATCAAAAACATGTTTCGTATTTTTTTCGAAAATCAACCCCTTAGAGGTTAAATGGGATAAATAAACCTAAAAATCGATATGGATGTCGTTATTGAGGTTTTATAGGATGACGATTGCAAAAATGGCATTTATTTTGATGTTTAACACGCTGAACATGATTCAACCCCTAAAAGGTTGCCATAGGTGTGAAATTTTGAATGAAAGATCAGGGGTAAAATAGACATTTCAACTTGAAACTTTGTAGGCTTACTTCTTAAAACAAATAGGCAACCCATTTCGTAATTTTCCCAAAATCAAACCCAGGGGGTAAAATAGGGGATGAATATGTGTATAAAAGTCAGTCAGTTTTGAAGTAAGGATCTTCAAATTTTGTATTTAGACTGGCAATTGAAAATTAATATTTTCCTTTGTCAGCGTTTTTGACAATTCCACCCCCTAAGGGGTGAAGAGGGGGATGAAATGTTGTATCTGGAAAGTCCTTCATTAAATTTATTATTTAGGCTTATGGTCGGAATGTAAAACAAATAAGCAAACACATATTTCGTATATTTTCGAAAATCAACCCCTTAGAGGTTAAATGGGATAAATATACCTAAAAATCGATATGGATGTCGTTATTGGGGTTTTATGGGATGACGATTGCAAAAATGGCATTTATTTTGATGTTTAACACGCTGAACATGATTGAACCCCTAAAAGGTTCAAATAGGGGTGAAGTTTTGAATGAAAAATCAGGGGGTAAAATAGACAATTCCAACTTGAAACTTTGTAGGCTTACTTCTTAAAACAAATAGGCAACCCATTTCGTAGTTTTCCGAAAATCAAAACCAGGGGGTAAATAGGGTATAGAAACCTAAATCATCATAAGTACCCTAAAAGTTCGTGGTACCTTAGCTACTCAGAACTAACTTTTTGGTTGTGAAACAGACACTTATTATTTACTAGCTTCCGCCCGCGACTTCGTCCGCGTGGACATTCGACACAATACTTAGGGGACAAATAACCAGGATAAAAAGTATTATATGTTTTATTTCATAAAAATCCGATTAGCCGTTTTTAAGTTATTAGGCGGGTCCTCCCTCACCAAGTGAGCAGCCTCGTGCGAGGCCCGCCGCACGTGTCATACGTTCCGCCTCGCGCGAGGCTGCTCGCTTGGTGAGGAAGGACCTGCCTAATCACGTAAAAACGGCTGATCGGATTTTTATGAAATTAAAGCATAGAATACTTTTTATCCTGGTTATTTGTCCCCTAAGTATTGTCTCGAATGTTCACGCGGACGAAGTCGCGGGCGGAAGCTAGTAACTTGAATAAATGAAAATGAATATTAATTATTGAGTTATTTATTGTAATACCTGACCCATAATCTTAACAATATTGTTAAATATGGACCTGCTAAATATAACATTACTAGCTGACCCGGCAAACGTTGTTTTGCCATATTAATTATAGTGGACCCGGTAAACTTCGTATCACCAACATCTATTATAGATAGACAGATGAAAATAAATAATCGCGAAGAAGTTTTTATACACAGTTTTTTATACAGTATGTTCGGAAAAGATCGACGTTTCTGAACGCATCTATAATGTCACGTCAAATTGACATTTAGCTGTCACTTGAAGTTGACAGTGACACTTGATTGAAATTCTTGTAGAAAAATGTCGGAATAATTTTGCTGAATTTGTTAAAAATCGCTCGCGTTGAATGTGCCTGGCATATCGAGTTTGAATAAAATCTTAAATTATCTATGTGATCCCGTTTTGTACGACCAAGGTTTTGACGCCATCCATCGGGCTGGTCGCGGAGTTTTGAAAGAAAGATAATTGTCTACCACGCGTTGTTGCAGGGGCAATATATATCTTGACAAAAAGCTCCTCCGTGTGTTATTGTGTATCTATTGTTGAAACGCCCAGTGTCTTGGGAACGCTGTTATTTGTGTTGTGAGTGAGGTGACGAATTGGTAAGGTTGGCAGACGAAGAAAGGACATCAGGGGCGCGCGCGCTCCCTTACACCACTTCTGCCTTGGAGACGTTCGACACACAGACCCGTATGTAACCTCACCTTACTTAACATTCTCTCCGCTGTGTATCGCAGTTCAATTGTTCAGTTACATCCCGGCTGAAACCTAGTTTTTTGTCCGGAGTCTATATTAGTAATACCAGCTTCCACTGCGCTAAGCCGATTCCGCGGATTTAGCAGGGGTGTACTGAACATTTTTTGGTAGCCAAGAGCGTAGCTTGAAGGCCTGAGAGGCCCACGCCAAAACTTTGTATTAATCAGTGCCGTTTTGATGACCCAGTCTGGTCCGGACTAGATTAATTTGTACTTGTAAATGGTAATTAACTTGCATTTGAAAAGTAAAGGGCATTCCTTTGTTATTGGTTCCATGTCTTGTAATTAATTGTCATGTATTGAAGTTCCAAAGTGTAAACAGATGCCTTTCTTTGCTCATAATAATTATTATTCAGTTTTGTTAGCAAATTTGAGTTGTGAATATTGACAAGTTTGTTGCTAAAATAATAGCTAATAAAAGGTTGGCTAATAAGTTTGCACTCAATACTTAGTGAAACTTAGATGATTTAAGACATTGTTTACACATTGAAACTCATTGAAACTTGTGCTTTGAAATAATTAAAATTAATTTGTTGTATGTTGATATCCAAGTGAATTTCAATAGTCAGTGATTTTGAGTGAATTTCAATAGTCAGTGAGTTTTGTTGTTTTCTGATAACCTCCAAATATTTAAGAGTTTGTGTCATTATAAATACTTTGTTGTTGTAATATTGGAATTTTGTGGTTAGTAATAACCTCCAAATATTGGAGATTTTGTGTTATAGTGAATATTTTGAATTTGTTGTTTTTGTTGATAAATTTGGGACGTTACAATGACGGCCTCCTCGGCTAAAGCCAAAATACGTTCTGAGTTACGGTGGTTAGCTTCTGCGGTTGCATTATTGGATCGACCGGATAGGACGGAGGCCTTGTTGAACAGATACGTAGATCTGCCCGTACGTTTGGCTGTTGTTGATGAACAGTATGCCTTATTTTTGGAAAGGACTGCTGAGGCCGATGTGGAAATGCGACAAGAAGTCGATTTGGATGTGGACCAGTGTTATGATTTTGCGGACAGAATTACCCAGGTGGCTCGACCTTTGCAAGTGGCAAGAGAGAATGAACCGAGCCCGTCCCCGGTCACATCTAAGAGTATGCCCCCTCTCTTTGCTAGATTGGCCCCCTTAGACTTAAGGCGCTTTGCTGGTCGTCTAGAGGACTGGGAGGGCTTTATTAATATTTTTGATAGTCTTGTACATGCCCGGGACGATTTGACCCAGGGCCAGAAGTTAGCTTATTTGTTATCCGTGTTGGAAGGGGAGGCCCTTGAATCAGTTCAACATTTGGCCCCCTCGGATGAAAACTACCCTATTGCTAGGGATTTGATTGCCCGTCGGTACCAGAACGTACGACGTCTGGCGGACAACCATGTTGCCGCCATTTTGAATTTACCCCGCGTTGCCAGCGTGATGCACTTGAGAGTGGCTTTGTTGAATCCGCTGTTGGTGGCATACAACGCATTAAAAAACTTAAAACTCCCAGTGGAGCAGTGGTCGTTTTTGTTACTGCACATTGTCCTGGGAAAGTTGCCGGACTCTGTTAAGGTCCGTTTTGAGCAGCAGTATGGTGGGGATAGTGCGACTTATCTGCCACCCTTCTCGGACCTCTTGACGTTCCTGGAAGGAGAAAGTAGACTGGCAGATAATTCCTCTCTGGCCGGTCCTATGGGACCCGAACGACCTGTGCCACAGAGTAGATCCCCCACCGGACCCCCCCGTAGGGGGCGTATGGCCCCTCGCGCGCCCGGCCGCTATGCCGCCGTCCAGGAGACCGCCCGCTGCTTGTACTGTCGGGAACCGGGTCACAGCACGACCCGTTGTGATAAGTTCCTCGACCAGCGCGTCCAAGGCCGTCGAGCGATCGCGCGACAACGGACATGGTGCTACTCGTGCTTGGGCCTGCACATGCAGCGCGAATGTACCCAAGCGCACCCATGCCGCTTTTGTAAGGGCAACCACCATCCCCTCCTCTGCATGAACAGCCCAGAGGGCGGCGGAGCGCCGCAGCGCGTCGCTGCAGGATCACCTCGTATGGGTGGGGGTCTCGGACCCCCCGCGGTGTTTGCATCCCGCAGCAGTTCTAGTGGCCACCAGAGTGGCCCCAGACGCTCTCCGCCACGTTTGGACCCTCAAACGGGCGGGGGTCCCAGGGACCCCCCCATGGGAAACCGATCCCCAAGGATGGGGATGAGTTATGCGAGCGTTGCCGGAGGTCGTAGAGGCCCCCCGCGACGTTTTGAGCCTCGCACGGGCGGGGGTCCCAGGGACCCCTCCATGGGAAACCGATCCCCAAGGATGGGGATGAGTTATGCGGGCGTTGCCGGAGGTCGTAGAGGCCCCCCGCGACGTTTTGAGCCTCGCACGGGCGGGGGTCCCACGGACCCCCCCATGGGAAATCGGTCCCCAACTAGGGGGTTCGATTTTGCGAGCGTTGCGGGAGGTCGTAGAAGCCCCCCGCAACGTGTTGAGCCTCGCACAGCCGGGGGTCCACGGGACCCCCCCTCTGAAAATCGGTCACCGTGCCCCCGCGACTATGGGGCGACGTACACGGTGGATGATAGGCACCGATTCTCGCCGCCGCTCGCCGAATACCCGCGTTTGGAGCGGCGCCCGCCCCGTCTTCAAGGGGCCGGGAGATATGACCCGCCTGATACCGGGCGAATTGGACGTAGGCAGTATGTGGGAGATTGGGACCCACTGGATCGCTATGAGCGACCCCCTTACCATGGGGGGACGTCTGGGGACCCCACATACTAGCAATCAACGTGTTTACGGTCGATTGTAGCCACCCCTCCAGAGACCGTTTTGTTGCCCACGGCCTCTGTGCTTGTCAGGGGATTGAATGGCGACCTTGTGGAAGTTCGCGCCTTGTTGGATTCCGGTGCTCAGGGGTGTGTTGTGTCATCTTGGTTAGTTAGGCGGTTGGGCCTCAAGGTGCACCCCCACACGGAAGGCGTGAGAGGTGTTGGCGATGTGAAAGTCCCCGGGTTGTTAGGGCATGTTGACTTCACATTTACATCACGTAATAAGTCCACGCCAGGCATTAAGACCTCGGCGATTGTGTTGGACAAAGTTGTTGGCCGTCAACCTTCAGTTGACTTGGGACCGAGTATGTTGTCTTTGGTGTCTGATTCCCCACTCGCCGATCCAAATTTCTTCCGCCCAGGCCCGATTGATGCTCTCCTTGGAGCCGATGTCCTGGGGCGAGTTTTGTTGACGGGGAAGCGAGTTTTGCAGCCAGATGGCTTGGTAGCTCTGCAGACGACACTCGGTACAGTTGTGATGGGCCCTGCTCGCCGCGTTTTGGATTCCCTTGATGAGGATCGCGGTCTTGTTTTTAATGTGTCTCTCTCCGAAGTGGTGCAGAAGTTTTGGGAGGTTGAGGAACCTCCACCAGCCCCGCGGGTAGACCCAGTAGCGGATGAATGCGAATTGTATTACCAGAATAACACTGGTCGCCTCCGCTCTGGTCGTTTGATCACCCGTCTCCCCTTTCGTGCCGGCCGACCTCCTCTGGGCGAATCCCGACTGCTAGCGGAACGTAGGCTGTGGCGATGGAGCGTCGCATGAGCAAGGATCCGGTCTTCCGCCAGAAGTATGTTGAATTCATGCGGGAGTATGAGGAGTTAGGGCACATGTCCGTGAGCGATTTGGATTGGCGCTCCGTTGAGCACTTCTTTTTGCCGCACCACGCCGTTTTGAAATCCGGAAAGATTCGGGTGGTCTTTGACGGTTCGGCTCCCACCTCTACTGGAGCGTCCTTGAACCAGTGTCTGCATGTAGGTCCCAAGCTGCACACGGAGATCTCAGACATTTTGACCAACTTCCGGCGGCACCAAATTTGTATTTATGACTGACATCCGGATGATGTTCAGACAAACGGTCATCCATCCAGAGGATAGGAGGTACCAATTGATTTTGTGGAGAGAGAGTCCTAGGGACCCCTTGTTGATTTATGAATTGAATACGAATACGTACGGTTTGGCTTCGAGCCCGTTTGTTGCGATTCGTTCTTTGTTGGAGTTGGCCGAGAAGGAGCGCTTGAGATACCCTCGCGCCTCCGCCATTTTGGCCAGTGACGTCTATGTGGATGACATTTGCACGGGCGCCTCATCTGTCTCAGAGGCGATTGTCCTGAGAGACGAACTCACCGCCCTTTTGAAGTCGGGAGGTTACGAGTTGAGGAAATGGATATCCAACTCGCCTGATGTACTGGTAGGTTTGCCCGAAGAGCACCAGCAGGACCCCCACCTATTCGAAAATGTTGATAATCCCCATGTGGTGACCGTCCTTGGCGTACAGTACAAACCGGTCTCTGACACGTTCACTTATTGTGTGGATTTACGACCACCGAAAGTCTGGACCAAGCGTTTAGTATTGTCTACTGTCGCACGTACCTTTGACCCCAATGGGTGGATTTGCCCCGTGCTGTTTATGGCCAAGTGTTTCTTGCAACGGTTATGGGCTTCGGGTGTGTCGTGGGATGAACCCCTCTCGGACGAGTTACTCCGAGATTGGTCGAGCTTCGTTTCATCCCTCCCCGAGATTAATGAAGTGCATTTGCCGAGGCTATTCCTCCCTTCTGAAAATTGTAAAGTTACTCTTCACGGCTTTTCCGATGCCTCCGAACGTGGATTTGCTGCGGCCGTGTACCTCCGCACCGTTACTGTTGACGGAGTTGTTGCTGTGCATCTGGTGATAGCGAAAAGCAAAGTCGCTCCCCTTCGGACTCGTCATACGATCCCGAGGTTGGAATTGTGTGGAGCTGCCCTCCTAATGCGTTTGTTGAACCACGTATGGCTCACATTAGGTCGATCTATTGCGATACAAGAGGTTTATGCTTGGACGGACAGTCAGGTCGTCCTTTGTTGGTTGAAGGCTCCGGCGCACACCTTGGACGTGTTTGTGGCCAATCGAGTGTCGCAGATTTGTAATTCCGACATCGAGTTGATTTGGAGACACGTGCCGGGAACCATGAATCCCGCGGATTGTGCGTCTCGGGGTTGTGTAGCCCCAACCCTAATTAACCACCCCCTCTGGTGGGGCCCACAGTGGTTGATGCGGCCTGAGTCGGAGTGGCCGCCCTCTCCAGCGTTGTCGAACGTAGCCGTTCCTGATATGCGGGCATGCGTCCTGGAGACTAACCCCGCCGGGGAAAAGGATTTGTTGTTGGATCGGTACAGCTCCTTACAGAAGCTGCTTGGTGTTACCGCTTGGATCAGACGTTTTGTGTACAATTGCAGAAACCCACGCGCGAGGCGTGATTCGTCGGTTCTCACTCCGGACGAGCGTAGGGACGCGCTCTTGTTTTGGGTCCGGAGAGTACAAGCTGATAGTTTTGAGTCCGAGATTGAAATTTTGCGTTTAGGCCGTCGCAAGTTGAAGGGCGCGGTATCGCGATTAAATCCCTTCCTGGACGAGAGTGGGCTTTTGCGAGTCGGCGGAAGACTTCGAAATGCGAACCTGCCGTATGGAGCTCGTCACCCCCTTTTGTTACCTAAAGCCGGACATTTGACTCAACTGATAATAACAGATCGCCATGTGAATGCACAACATGCTGGCTGTAATGCTTTGTTGGCCATTTTGCAGCGTGAATTTTGGATTTTGTCTGCTCGTCGAGCCATTCGCACTGTGGTTTTCCGTTGCCTGCCTTGTTATCGATTGAAGGCCGCGACCATGCAGCCCCAGATGGGTGATTTGCCTGCTGATCGCGTCACGGAATGTAGAGCTTTTGCCGGAGTCGCCACCGACTTCGCCGGTCCCTTTACTGTAAAGGCTTCGAGACTGCGTAATGCTAAAACCTATAAGGCGTACTTGTGCGTGTTTGTGTGTTTGTCCACCAAGGCTGTCCATTTGGAAATTGTCTCGGAATTGTCTACCGAAGCCTTTGTCGCCGCCTTGAGCAGATTTGTTTCCCGTAGAGGACTGCCGACATTGATACGTTCCGATTGTGGTACTAATTATAAGGGAACGTGTAACTATCTTAAGGAAGTAGTTAAGTTTTTTGTTGATAATAAAATAGACATTGGAACCACCCTCTCCCGGCGTGGGATAATCTGGAAGTTTAGCCCTCCAGCTTGTCCGACCTGGGGAGGAATTTTTGAAGCTTGTGTAAAGGCTGCCAAGACACACTTGCGTCGCGTGATTGGAGAAACTATTCTCACGTTTGAGGAACTTGATACGGTATTTTGTAAAATTGAGGCCGTCCTCAACTCGCGACCCTTGTGCCCGTTGTCTTCGGACCCGAATGACCTGGAAGCGTTGACCCCAGGTCATTTCTTGATCGGACAGCCCCTTTTGGCGTTGCCTGAATATCCGATTCAGGATGTAGGATCCCATCGTTTGTCGCGATACCAACTTTTGAAACAGATGTCCCAAAACTTCTGGGCACGTTGGTCGATGGAGTATTTGCATATCCTGCAACAGCGCGTGAAGTGGACAGATAAAACCACCCCACCCCAGACTGGCGACCTCGTGTTGATTAAGGATGCTAACCTGCCGCCCCTATGTTGGCGAAGGGGGCGCATTGTTAAACTCTACCCCGGAACTGACGGAGTTCCTCGTTTTGCTGAGGTTTTGGTTCGAGATTCGGTTTTGAAGAGAGCCGTTAGTGGGCTCTCCCGATTACCCGTAGATTGACGTACCGTTCTTAACGGTCCGGGGCGGGGGGATGTTCGGAAAAGATCGACGTTTCTGAACGCATCTATAATGTCACGTCAAATTGACATTTAGCTGTCACTTGAAGTTGACAGTGACACTTGATTGAAATTCTTGTAGAAAAATGTCGGAATAATTTTGCTGAATTTGTTAAAAATCGCTCGCGTTGAATGTGCCTGGCATATCGAGTTTGAATAAAATCTTAAATTATCTATGTGATCCCGTTTTGTACGACCAAGGTTTTGACGCCATCCATCGGGCTGGTCGCGGAGTTTTGAAAGAAAGATAATTGTCTACCACGCGTTGTTGCAGGGGCAATATATATCTTGACAAAAAGCTCCTCCGTGTGTTATTGTGTATCTATTGTTGAAACGCCCAGTGTCTTGGGAACGCTGTTATTTGTGTTGTGAGTGAGGTGACGAATTGGTAAGGTTGGCAGACGAAGAAAGGACATCAGGGGCGCGCGCGCTCCCTTACACCACTTCTGCCTTGGAGACGTTCGACACACAGACCCGTATGTAACCTCACCTTACTTAACATTCTCTCCGCTGTGTATCGCAGTTCAATTGTTCAGTTACATCCCGGCTGAAACCTAGTTTTTTGTCCGGAGTCTATATTAGTAATACCAGCTTCCACTGCGCTAAGCCGATTCCGCGGATTTAGCAGGGGTGTACTGAACACAGTAGGTAATCCGAAGTGGCTAAAACGAAACGTCAGTGATTACAATACTCTTTGACATACCTCTTTGGAAGCGGCTATGGAAGAATGACAGTTTTGTATAGTACGACAGTTTATCGATTTTCTATACAAAATAATCATTTTTATTTTATAATTTTTCAGAATAAAAAGTAGCCTATGTTACTCTCCAGCTCCCAAACTATCCCCATACCAAAAATCGAGTTGATCCGTTGCTCCGTTTTGACGTGAAAGACGGACAAACAAACAAACAAACAAACAAACACACTTTCACATTTATAATATTAGTATGGATGCTAACGCATCGTCATTTTCTTCATCATCATCATTCTCATCATCGAATTCTTTTTCATGGTCACAATTTATGTTAGAAGATGGATCTTTTAATATAATGCTTCTTTTGAAGGTTACCTAGTTTTTTTTTTACTTGCTTAAAGTTAAGGGATCAGAATTCAGAACTCCATAAAAATATTAAAAATGTCAGTATTGTATTTTTTTGCTCCCAATTATTGCAAATTATGCTCGCTGTATCTCTTGAACTCCTTGTTCCTATCCTCTTGTGATGTGACTCTTCCGTTAACTGTCCCATAGGCAAAAAGTGCTGACGATAGAACTTCTGGTCCATGAATGAGGTATTTGTGTAATGTTGAAGGCATATTGTTCCAAGGGTACAAGGAAACATAATATCTGGCTGTAGCATGCGCATACGATCTGTATTTTTCCCTTCGGACTCGTGTCTCCCCTGATGTCTCCCCTAGGGGAGCCATCAGGATTTTCTTAGTCCTGGTGTCTTCCCCAAGTAGGGGAGACATCAGACCTTGCTTTTAAATAATATGCCTCCCGGACTCGTGTCTCCTCTAGGGGAGCCATCAGGATTTTCTTAGTTCTGGTGTCTTCCCTAGATAGGGGAGACATCAGACCTTGCTTTTGAATAATTTATTGAGTACTCGTGAATTCCTTGTCAAGTGTAGATATATTAGCCACTAGAAAAAAATTTGTATTGTAATCTTTTATTCACAGAACAGTAGGTATACTTACTCCTTGCTTTTATCTTTCAAGGCAAGGGTGGGAATAGGGGAGACATCAGAGGAGACACGAGTCCGAAGGGAAACTTTCCCACCCTTTCTGTGTAAATACATAATGCAAATTTTCGTTCATTTTTGTAGTGAAATCAGAATGTGATTTGAATATTTAATGTGAATGACAAACTTAACTTTGAAAGATAAAAGCAAGGAGTAAGTATACCTACTGTTCTGTGAATAAAAGATTAAAATACTATTATTTTTTCAAGTGGCTAGTATATCTACACTTGACAAGGAATTCACGAGTACTCAATAAATTATTCAAAAGCAAGGTCTGATGTCTCCCCTATCTGGGGAAGACACCAGAACTAAGAAAATCCTGATGGCTCCCCTAGAGGAGACACGAGTCCGGGAGGTATATTATTTAAAAGCAAGGTCTGATGTCTCCCCTACTTGGGGAAGACACCAGGACTAAGAAAATCCTGATGGCTCCCCTAGGGGAGACATCAGGGGAGACACGAGTCCGAAGGGGTATTTTTCGATATCTATTTCAAATCCAATTGACACCACTATCAAAAGTGTATTAAGTTTTTTCATTTCCCGAGCATTATGTTTTGTTATCGAGTTCATTTCTTGAAATTAATATTGTATTTGAACTCGTTTCTAAAACAAAATAAGTAATTTTGCATAATGGAATTTCAATAGTATAACTACAAAAATCGCTATAATGTAAAAAGTAGCAGACAGTAGCAACATTTTTTTTTCGTTTCTAGATGCTGATATTGCATGGGTTGTTTACAAAAAAACCAAAGTAGAATTCACTGGAAAACACTACTAAAACCTTAGCTGTTTTTTAATTTAGTGCAAATCGTAGTATAATAAATTTAAGCCTCGGTTTTATACGTTTACTGTACCCTAATACTAAATTAAATGTGACGAAAATACCACGACATACCTGAAGTTGAAGCCTCCATAGCTTAATTATGATAATTTTCTAAAATAACACCATTTATAGACAACTAAATTAAATGCAATTTAATTTATAATCAGTTGCACTATCACAAAAACCGACAAACGTCCATTATAATAGGAATGCGTGTAAGTTATCGGTCGATTTGATAGTGTCAAATGAAGCATTGGTATATGGTTTATTAAAGGCTGTTGTAGGTTATTCAAAATCAAGTTTTATTTTTTTACATTTTCTGCCACATATAAGGGTATATATCTTGCCCCAGTGTGCGACGGCGAATAGGTAGCCACTTTAACTCCATGCGAAAGTGGGACCGTGTGATGGCAACCCCCGCCCCTCTCTCTGACTTACTGTCGTTGCTCAAGCGACCCGCGTATGCATGAGTTAGGGTTAAAGGGTACCTGGTAATGATCGTCTAGTTATAGGATTGATAGACAGGTGACTGTAATGGCTTGGCAATCTACTATTAAACGTGGGTTGTATTACCACATAACAAAAGTTACTATTATAGGGAAGGGCTCAGATGGACTGCGCCAGCAGCCTGTCTGTTGTGCCCCTCTTCAGTATTTATTTGATCTCAGTATCTATTCCTAATTCTTAGCCCATGCAAGGTCACCTCGCCCCCGGGCCGTGGCAGCGGCCTATACGCTGAACCTTATAGCGCCCGGCAGCAATGCGGGCCTCCAAGTTGCGCGTAAGAGCTCTCTTTCCTGTGTCGATTATATAATCTTTGATATTGTTTATGTGTTGCGTCAGATCAGATCTGCGCAACGAGCCGTCCCTTTTTGTAATACTTTATGGATCTGTATATAGTCTATTATGGTGTTTTTTATATTAGCAGGCCTGCTATTGGGATCTGGCTTGCCGGCATTTTAATGAAAGGATGAGAGTCTCTCACGGACCAGAAACAGAGGTCGGATCAGATAATACCCCTGTTTTCTCGTGGTCCCATGATTTTGTCCCATTAATGGGGCCACGAGGGATAACTATTTCTCGTGGTCCCATTAAAATTGTGCTCACAGGATTTTGACTAGAAACAGAGGTCGGATCAGATAATACCCCTGTTTTCTCGTGGTCCCATGATTTTGTCCCATTAATGGGACCACGAGGGATTTACTATTTCTCGTAGTCCCATTACTATTTACGGTTGTGGAAATTCCCTCCTGCCTACAATGTGTAGGTAACAGAATTAAAAGCTAAACCAGAGTTAGATAAGGGACCATCAAACTGAACAACTTTTACTATAGGACCAACTCTGAAATCGCGAAAAAATCAGCTGTTTCATACAAAAATTGATTGATAATGAAAATATGAAAATGTATGAAACAGCTGTTTTTTTTTCGTGATTTCAGAGTTGGTCCCATAGTTCAGTTTGATGGTCCCTTTCTACCATTAAGGTGTTAATTCTTACTCATCGTTAAACAACAACCAAACGCGACATGACTCCCGCGCCACTACTGGTTTCTATGTATTTGTACGAATACATTATAACATTTTCATTTATTTATCATCGACTCCACTACACACTCCAAAAAGTTTGCCTATGCAAGAAATATATAGATCCACGAATTTAGATGATAATGGGTGATCAGGCACAAAGGTGATGACCATCTACTGTGTTCCACAGTTTATTGAAACGGATGTTTCTCATGCAAAATTAAGTTACTTAAAAGCTAGTCCTACCTTCCTAGAAGATACTGTCCGTAATCCAGGGGGGCTGATCGCTGTCTCGCCGGCGCGCGCGCCTGGCAAATCGATCCTCACCCAACCCCCGATGGGAAACTCTTATAGCTAACACTCTTATAACTACACAATGCCCTAATAGACAGCTAAAACTTTCCCGGCGCTTTTCAAGGCGAACACACACGGGTCACAAGTCTGTACCCCGACCGGGCACTCGTAGGTGCAAACGCGAAATCTCGGTCACAACACGGGTAGGTTTCCTGGCGCGGCACGTCGCTACAGGAACACACAACCTCCCGGCGGCTTACGGCGACTGAGCGCGATGTTGCGCGGACGGCGGTTGGCGCCGAACTAACGAATGAATCCTACACGGCTACACCCGGCCCGAGCGCCTTGTCTCGAGACATTGACAATGACAACTGAACGCTCGCCAGCGCGGCGTGAACAATGGGACTACGAAAAACAGTACACCCTCGCAGTCCCATTAAATAATAATGGGACCACAGAAATAGTTATCCCTCGTGGTCCCATTAATGGGAGAAAATCATGGGACCACGAGAAAACAGGGCTCTAAAGCCTCTGACAAAAATAAGATTTTATAAATACAATGATGACAGTAGCTAAGGCCTGTGGGTCATGCCGCCATATATAAATTTGCCCAATGTCCTTTATAACACTCCTGCTTTCGAACAGTCGTATAAAAATTAATGCAATTCAGAACCCAGACGGTTCCCCGCATGCGGGCTATGGCATGCTTTCAGAAAACTACCGCACCCCGCATACGATCCCCAATGCAAATGAGCCATTACGTTTATGCCCGTACTTTTGTCATACGCCCTCTGTGTGTCTAAACGAAATAGAAATTAAAAGAAATAAGAGCGTTATTTATTTTACATACTTGTATATTTTCAGCTAAATAATACCAATGTATAACCAAATAAATAAAAATTTCAATAAAGACATCTAAAGATAAATAAGACGTTTACATTACGCATAATACAATAAATCCGGAAACGATAACGCTGCGAAAACAGTTAAAACAAGCATTGAGTACACCGTCACTAAAATATCCCTTTTCATTTTCAGCATTGGGTCATTGTCCAGATTATCCACACTTATATTTTTCAGCAGCCTAGTATTTCTATTATATGGGATTATAGCAGTTTTCTCATTTTTTATATTTTTAATTTTCATCACCACATTCTTAGTCTTTGAAATATCCGCGATACATGGAACCGCTAGAGGGAGCTTTTCATTACCTTCTGTGACAGGTTGCGGTATTTCTATAATCTTACTTTGGCACTCAGAGAAATCACTATAGGTCGTTGTGGAATCATTGATCGAGAAAATAGTTTGAGAGGATGGTTTACTCAATATTTCGAATAACGAGTTCGTTATGTTGGTGCTATGAGTAATAGTAATAGGAAAAAGAGATGGGACGTCAGTAAAAGTGTTCGTAAACTCCTTTCTCGGGAACTCCGCGGTAACTTCTTTATCAACATAGATTGGCTTTTCGTTACACAGTACAGCTCTAAGATTTGATATACGCCTAGCATCGACCGCTACGGATTCATCGTTCGATATGTATAGCGAGTATATACTAGGATTGGAATCCAGCTGCCTCAATCTGTCCAAAGAATTGATAGAGATTAGTTCTCGTGATGCCTCAACTTCCACAGGACAGTTAAAAGTACTGTTATTTATTAACATGTTTTCCAGTGTCTTGGAGTCTTTATCATCGATGTAGTTTTCAGTGTTGCTTATGTGGCAAGCTGTTATTTTTTGTATTTCAGTCAAAAGCCCAACTAATATGTCCAAGGATGAAGTATAGCTTATATGGTCTAGATCTCCATCAATACTTAATTTTTTTACTTTATCAACGGATTTATCTATTGGGTTTGCCACTTCCATAATTTCTTTCTTCTCCTCTTTGGCGTTCGCCACATTTAGGATAGCAGGAATGCTTTCTGATTTATCACTTGGTTCTATATCATATGTGCGGTCGTTATTTATGTCTGATGCTGCTGAATCACCTTCATAGCAATTGACTTTAACAGTTTTAGTTACATTATTATCAGGTAATGCGCCGCAGTACGATGTATCACAAAGTGATTTATCTTTTATTGGCAGGTCACTATCAGTTTTCAAAACATCGCACTGTGGTTCAAACGGTTCAATAGAAGAGTTTGAGCCACACTGAATTGAGTTATATTGTGGAAACGCATATCCCACTGTGGTGATTTGCATCGGGATATTCGTTACATTCCAATGTGTGTGCGGTTTCATTAACGACTGTAAC
Organism: Crambus lathoniellus; assembly: GCA_949710035.1. Taxonomy (NCBI): domain Eukaryota; kingdom Metazoa; phylum Arthropoda; class Insecta; order Lepidoptera; family Crambidae; genus Crambus; species Crambus lathoniellus. Next base: position 27,292,369 of record OX453309.1, on the reverse strand, counting down.
TCGCAAATGTCCTTTTCACTGATCGATCTAGAAATACTCAGCTTCAACGTTTGAGATACTGTTGAATGAAGCAATAGCGAATCGGCGTCCCCGGATTGCAATAGAAACACTTGCTGCATTGATTGTTTAGGTGTGATCGTTAAGTTTTTTAACCTCAAGCGTTTCGAAAAGGCTCCAACAGACATTCGACGATGTAAAGCACTTTCTAGCTCCTGCAGCTCGATAGCTGTTGTGATTGCTTCCACATCGTCATGCTGAAATGCGTTGATTTCAGATATTGCATCAGTGACAGTTTCCTCGTGTTTGTCTCCTAGAAAGTTCTGCACTGCAGTCTTGACGTGTTTATCCTCAAAGATGTCGGCGCGAAAGTCAGAGTCGACGGAAGAATGATTATCGATTCTACTATGGTAATCGTCGTCATCGAAATGGTCATCCTGGCTGAGGCTAGAGCCGTTTTCTGGGCTCTCGTGGAGGGCAGACAGTGTTGCAGGCTTTGGCATGATCATGCTGTTGATGATGTGGTGTAGCTTGTTGCCTATCGCTGTGGCCTCTTCCCCGGTAGGAGATGACAGAGACAGCGACGCTGAAAGAGGTCAACAATAAAACTGGTCCATCTAATATTATTGTCGGAAAAAGCTTTTTAGGTTATAGGACTATAAATAAGTTTCCAGTGAAAATTTCATTTTTATGACAAGCTTTTTTGCTGACTGTAGGTACTTTATATATTGTATTGTCATCTAAACCAAACCTGTACCTATACAAAATTTCAGCTCCATCGAAGTGGATCAAATTTAGCCCCTTCGCACACGGCGTAAGCGTTATCGTAAGCGTATCGTAATACGCGCGTAGGACGAGAACAATACGAACGCGTACATTTTTAAACAAGTCCGCACGCGAAGCGGTGTTGCAGCGAATCGTAGATGTTTAATGTCATTACGATAGTCGTAGCGTAAAAATCCAAGCGTAAAAAAATAAGTTTCTTTAAAATTTAACTGAATTTAGTTTTTAACTTTAATTATATTTTTTCAATATGACTGAAAATGTGATTGAATTCATGAAACTGGTTGAAGCGTTAATTTCATTAATTAAGCGAATATTCAAGGAATGATATAACGGACAAAGCTTGGGCAGAAATATCGTTAAAAATGAACTGGACAGGTAATTTATTACTTAATAAATAATAATTATTTTTGACGTCATGATTTCAACTGAAATCTTACAAAACGATACGTCTACTCGACGATTCGTTTGTAGAAGACTGTAGGTCTCGTACGCGTAGCGTGGTAACGATACGCTTACGATACGACTACGATTACGACCCTTGGATCGTACTCTGAAACGCTAATCCGAAACTTCGGTTAGCCCCGCCCCTTTTACTCGATTCTGTCCCGACTAGTGAGTGAGGGGGACGGGTATACCGAAGTTTCGGGTTTTGTGTTTCAGAGTAGGCCCTCTTGTGCGAAGGGCCGAAGCTTGCGAGATTGGTCCCTCACTAACTAACAAACATGGCAAGTTAATAAAAAGCTTACACAGTTCCAAATCGTGCGGCACGAGTGGGACCCTCGCCTTGCCGGCGCCGCGCAGCTGCTCCCCGCCGCCGTCCGCGCCCGCCGCCGCGCGACCGTAGTGGTTCTTTACGTACGACTCCACAGCAACCATCTTGTTTTTACTGATTGATAAAGTAACACCTTGTTAGGAAAGATTAGCGGATCCTCGCGGTTTCACCCGCGTGGTACCCGTTCCCGTGGGAATATCGGGATAAAATATAGCCTATGTTACTCGGGAAGAATGTAGCTTTTCTAATGATGAAAGAATTTTCTTAATCGGTCCAGTAGTTTCGGAGCCTATTCGATGCAAACAAACAAACATACAAACAATCAAATCTTTCCTCTTTATAATAATAGTATAGACAAACTACGGAGTTCTAATGCGTCAAAATAATGAAAGTAGCTGATATCAGATAAAATAAGTTTTTAGTAAAATCTTCGTTTTTATAACAAGCTTTTTTGTTGACTGTACTTAAATATTGTATTGTCATGCAAACCAAACCTGTATACAAAGTTTCAGCTCAATCGGACACTGGGAAGTTGTTCAAATTTAGCTTGCAAGATTTGACCCGATTGACAAGATACATACATGCATACATACATACATACACTGCAAGTTAAATAAAAGCTTGTAAAAAGAAGCAGCACACTTAATTAGCTAAGTATTAGTCAAAATAAGGCATTTCCGTCAGATATAAGCGAAAGCTAGAAATGCACGATAAAATCACTTGATCATTATGTGGTTTAGCAAAGATCATGCTAGACCGGCTGGTGAAATCGATTGACAAAACTAGTCATGCTGTATTGAGCCACATTGCTGTTCACTTGACAATCACTAACAAGTTACAAATATAAGCCGACTCACAAGTGTGTGACAGGCGCGCTGGGAGCGTGTGCGTGTTTGTATGACGCAGCGTCCGGCGCGGACTTCTCGGGACTGGCGCTCGCCGGCCGCCGGTGCTTGGGCCCCCGCTCTGTCAGGTAATACGTGAATAAAGAACAACTATAGACTTCGATCAACAATAGTACTAGATATATAGTACTAGAAGGCTCACGAACTAAATGAAAACTTTATATGGCACACACTGTCTTTTTTAAACGGAGAAAAAAAGGTTACGAATGTTACGATCTTACATTATAAATGACAGGCAGCGTTCCAAGTTTGAAATACCTTAGTATTATAGACACTGTCAAAATAATCTACTTAATATACTCTCAAGTGGGCGTATAACGCTCGGCCATGTCTGTCACTCCAACTATGTATCTAGAACTAGGTGTTATTGTTGATCGAAAACTATATAGGTAACTAGCGGCCGACCGCGGTTTAACCTGCGTGGTTCCCGTTCCTGTGGAAATATCGGGATAACAAGTATCCTATGTTTTAGTCAAGGCTATCTACTATATGTGTGCAAAATTTCAACCAAATCCGTTTAGTAGTATTCGCGTGAAAGTGTAACAAACATAATATAATCTTTCACATTTATAATGTTAAGTAAGATTCGCCGAGTATCGAGGCGCAATCTTGCGTCCGATTTTCCAACGGTGTTCAAATCAGACCGCAGGTGTTTCAAATAAATTTTATCCCTTCAGTCGCAGAATGTACCTTTCGCAAAATGTACCGCGTGCGCAAAACGTCCCTTTCTCATATTGCACCTTTCGCAAAACGTACCTTTCTCATAATGCACCATTCGCAAAATGCACCATTCGCAAAATGCACCTTTCGCAAAATGCACCATCCGCAAAATGTACCTTTCGCAAAATGCACCTTTCGCAAAAAGCACCTTTCGCAAAATGTACCTTTCGCAAAACGTACCTTTTTTAGTAAAGCTTCCAAGAGCATTTTCATGGAGAATGTTCAGATTTTTTAATTTATTGTAATAGCAAATAATGCACTAATTAAGCATTAAAAAGTTTTTAGGGGATAAGTCTTTTGAGAAAAAATAAAACAACTCATCTCATAAAATCTTTTTACCATTTAAAATTTAGTAGTGCATTATTTGCTTTAACAAGTAAGTAAATTAAACAACCTGAACATAATATATTTGTTTTATTGAAAAAAAAACTAAAATACCTACAAGCAGACTACGAAACCCAAGGAGATTATGAAATCTGAATATTGTTTAAAAAAACTAGTATACACACAAGCAGATAATGAAATTCGAACATTGTTTAATAAAAAAAAAACTAAAACAACTACACACACGCAGATTACGAAATGTGAATATTGTTTTATAAAAAAAAAATATACACCAGCAGATTATTAAGTCTGAACATTGCATTTTTTATTTTTTTGTTTTTATTTTTTTTATTTATCCGTAAGTTTTCCATGATACAGTTTCTTAATGAAATTAACATGGGCTTAGATAATTGGTGTGAATGTAAGAAGTTATTTATTTATTTATAATAAAATACCTACCTACACACAAGCAGGTAACGAAATCTTAACCTCTCGACTCTCAGGGGTATAAAAAAAAATATTTTTTTCGGAAAATTTAATATTATTGGTTTTCCATATATTATAATTTTATCCGATAGGTTTTTTCATGTACATTCTAAATATATATACTTTTTATAAGTTATTAAAATTTAATCGATAGCTATGTGAAAAAAAAAATGATGAGTAGTTTTATTTTTTCTCAAAAGACTTAACCCCTAAAAACTTTTTAATGCTTAAGTAGTGCATTATTTGCTATTACAAATAAATTAAAAAATCTGAACATTCTCCATGAAAATGCTTTTGGAAGCTTTACTAAAAAAGGTACGTTTTGCGAAAGGTACATTTTGCAAAAGGTGCTTTTTGCGAAAGGTGCATTTTGCGAAAGGTACTTTTTGCGAATGGTGCATTTTGCGAAAGGTACATTTTGCGAATGGTGCATTTTGCGAATAGTGCATTATGAGAAAGGTACGTTTTGCGAAAGGTGCAATATGAGAAAGGAACGTTTTGCGCACGCGGTACATTTTGCGAAAGGTACATTCTGCGACTGAAGGCTTTTATCGTAGAAAAAAAAACGATTTGTCTCAAAGATGCTTAGACAAGACAGAAGTTGGAAGTTGTATAATTTTCCTGTTATTTAAATTTAATAAAATAATTAAAAAATGGATCAGCCTGTCTAGCATGACCATCATAATATGACGCGATATAATATAGTACGTCAAGCTGTCTTGCTTACACCTTAGTGGGGTAAGCAAGACAGCATGACTCGCTATATCATATCGCGTGTTATAAGCCGCTCATGCTAGGCCGGCAGAATGCCTATGTATATCGAAACCTTTAGTAGAACACCAAATATCTACGACTTAAAAATTGAATAAGTCAAATAAATTCACCTTTACACACCTAAAGGTGGTAACGCGGGTGCTTGATGCCTGGGCGGGGGCGAGGGCGCCGCGGGGGCGTCCCCGCGCCGGGCCCGCCCGCGCGCCCCGCGCTCCCCGCTCCCCGCACTCGCGAGCCTCTGCAATCTCTCCGACATCACATTCCGCCCATACTTCGTGTGGTACTCCTCGCTCATAGCTTGCACGTACGATTTCTTCGGCTGAGCGAGCGAATTCAACCTCGACGTAAACTTAGACGGCCCCCGCACCGCCTCCCCTTTCGCTTCCTTCACTTCGTCTATAATATCCGCCAATTTCTTTTTAGTACTTCGGTCGATGTGCCTATCTTCGTTTTGCGCTAGATGATACCCTTTGGACGATTCAGATCCGAACATGGGCTTTCTTCGCTCCTTATGCATAAAAGCTTTAGTTTTATCGTTGAGGTTTTCAAACTTTGGAACTTCGTAGGACTCTAAACGCATACGGTTTTTGGTAGGGCTCCCGCGAGGTATATGTCGACTATCAAATGAAACTTCCGGCTTTTTGTTGCCTTTTGAATCCGCCGACAATTTCTGTCTCGTTTTTTGGACATTGTCGAACTCGTGGAGTAATTGTGAAATAGCTTTTAAAGGGTTTTCGGGAACTCTAACAGAATTAATTGTAACTTTTTTCCGTTCTTTCTTTACCTTATCAACTTCATGTTTAATTGCTTGCTGTTTAGTACTTATAATCACTTTCGGTACAACAGTAGTCAAACCATCACCTTTTTTGTTGAAATCCTCCTTTTGGTTCGCGTTATCAGTGGCCGGTGCTTTATCAAAGCTAAAGCTGCTGGCGTTAGAGGATGCCAGGAGATGTTTAAGGCTGGTGCCACTATCACTACACTGAATGGAATTTTCTTTATCTCCAGTTGTTTCAACTTTATTCGAATCTAACGTACATTTAGATCGAGTTGATTTGCAATCCAGTGTATCGCCGCTCCCTAATTTCCTTATTAAACCATATATTTTATCTATACTTTTTCGACATTCAAAGGGAATTAATTTTTTTGGCTCATCCTTCCACATTTCCTCATTTTTAGTTGAAGTTGATGGTTCATCTTCCGGAATATTCCCTAGAGATGATAAACTGGCCTGTTTATCATTGTTGAGCACTTCACTAGTCTCTTGAGTTTCATCAAATCTGTAATTAACATTTAGTTTTAATTGAACATAAGACGATAACTATTCATCCTACTAATATTATAAATGTGAAAGTTTAGATGTTTGGATGTTTGAATGTTTGTTACTCAATCACGCCAAAACGGCTGAACAGATTTAGCTGAAACTTGGGTTGGGACACAGATACTTTGTAGCTTGGAGAGGAACAAAGGCTACTTTGAAATTCGCGCGGGATAACGTCGTGTAGTCCACGCGGGCGAAGCCGCGGGCGGAAAGCTAGTATTGTATATATAAATAACTAGCTTTCCGCCTGCAGCTTCGCCCGCGTGGACTACACGACGTTATCCCGCGGGAATATGATTAATAGCCTATGTTCTTCTCCGGGCTACAAAGTGTCTGTGTCCCAAATTTCAGCTAAATCCGTTCAGCCGTTTTGGCGTGATTGAGTAACAAACATACAAACATCAAAACGTCTAAACTTTCACATTTATAATATTAGTAGGATAATTAATTATGATAAATCGTTGGACACAGGTACCTTTCTAATTTGCCACACGGACTGCTGCTCGTTGTCAGATCTATTGTTTGTGTAGGAGCTAAATCACTTGATACTACAGACGTAGATGTTGAAAACAACTCTCTCACGTCACTGCTGCACTCACTAGGCTCTGCATACATAATTTCCGTGACAGCATCATCCAAGTAGTAGCTGCGGTTAATATACTTCTTATTATTAATATCTGGCGACAGCATCTCAGATCCCTGTTCGCATCCGAGCTGCTCCAAAGCAGGCGTTAGTGTTAAATCTATTTTTTCTTTGTTACACGGTTTACTCTTGGTTTGCATGTCAACATCTTTAACATTCTGTCCGTAAATAGAGTTGTAAAATGATTTATTGGTAATAGATAACTTGGTGACAGAGCTAGACGGCCGAGGCATAATCGGCCCTTTCCCGTATTTGTGTTTGGATATTTTACAACTCTCACCCATAGCAATTTTCCTTTTTTCACGTCTTTCTCTAATTTCCAAAAGCTTTTTTCGTTTTCTTTCCTCTATTAAGTACGACTTATTTTCGTATGGTGATTTCACCCTAACTTTTGTAGCAGACTTCTTTTTAATTGGTTTTTGTGCGTCTTCGCAACTTTCTTCTGGGAGAGAACTCATGTTCATACACTGTAGCGAAAACATCAAATCCTCGGGCGACTCGTAACGAAATGCTGCCTCTGTTGATCTTGGGTCCACCCTCATGTCTGAAACGTCTCTAAGAGCTAAACTCTCACTCGTTTCAGAAGTAAAATCGTCGATGTCATAATTATATGGATTTTCTTCATGGTTTGTATTCAAAGAGGTGTTATGAGCTTCCGTATTTTGATTCTGATTTATTTCAGGAACAGTTTCTTGTAAGTCATCTAAAGTATGCACTGGTTCTTCTATTACATCCGACTCATCTTTCGCATGTGACTCCTCTTTTAAATCTGTGTCCTCTTTTACATCTGTGTCCTCTTTTACATCTGTGTCCTCCTTTACATCTGTATCCTCTTTTACATCTAACTCCTCTTTCACATCTTCAATTTCAACGATCTTAGGTGAAAGTTCTTCTTGTTCACATTCGATTTTGGGTAAGTCGCTATAAGGTATAGGTAATAACGCTGGTTTCGAGTCATCATCTGAAACATATGGATTAATTTATGACTTTGTATTAGACTACCTGGACTAAATATCAAGTATTGTACTACACTTACCATGCGTGATTGCAGGATTTGCTTGCCAAACCATTATTGAGCTAATGTTACTCATTACCTGTCCCGACTCAGAACGGCCCAGCTGCAAGACTACGTCGAGTCGCGGATCTTCCTCTTTAGCGTCAGCGCTTGGTTGATTCTCTGTTGTACAGCTAAAAACTAAGTTATCAGAACAATACTGACTGAATAACTTATACGATCCACAGATTAACTTGGGAATTTCGACGACAATTTTCTTTTCTAATATCTTAGAGAGGGATCGGATATCCACTTCAGAATGTATTATATCATCCCAGGTAGTCGAAAGGCCGTTTACCTTTCGCTCAACCTGTAGAGGAATACTGGCAGAGGTCGTTAGTATTTTCGCGTTATTGATGTCCCTACTTTTACTTGCACTCTCAACTTCTCTCCACTTCTCCTTCGCTTTGTCGGTTAGGTAATCACCATTACTGATACGTTTGAGTTGTTCAATCGTGTGCTTCACATATTTAATGACGTTATCCATATAGAAGTTGTAGTTGTCCTCTAACCGTTTGCAGCAGATGTAATCTAATAACGAAGTGGGGAGCATTGTGTTATCAAAATCGTTGCTTGTAGGTTTTAGCATGCTTAAGTTTCTGAGTTGTTCCTTTATATAGGGGTCTTTGAAAAGAAAGTGTTTGTCGTACTGTGTGGATATGCTAGAGGCTCTCATTTCGAGGTCGCCTAACTTGTGGCATAGCGTGTTTTCTAAAGAAGGTGGGTTGCTGAGGAGGTCTATCCTCTCGTTGTTGACGAGCACGGCGTGGCGGAGGTCGTCGCTGGAGTAAGCTTCGCAGTCGGAGCCGTCGGAATCACCCTCCTCCTTGTATACGATGGTCTCCACGTATTGGTTGGGCGCGCGACGCTTCAACTCGCCCACTTCAGACATAAGTTTGGTCCCCATTTCAATGTTTTTGTATAGTAGCACTAAATCGCTAGCTGAAAGAGAGTCGTTTACTGAAAAAAAGCAATAGGCAACAATCAACACCGATTTTGTTACAAGCAAAAAAAAAATTGTCGTCTTTTAGAATAAGAGTCCTAATTCTATAACTACCATATTTCACCATCGCTATTTCAAGTCTTTTAGATTAAAAGTGACTAATATTTTCCCATTACTTTCATAATGGATCCAGTGATAATGTATTTCACACTTATGCTCCAAATACAACCCTTCGTGTCGTATTTGGAGGCTAATTCGTGGCTTGCACACAGTTTTCGAGGTGACGATAAATTTGAGATCCTATTCGATTCTCGGCCAAATGAAGAAAACGAACTTATCATATCTGGGCTGGTGTAAGTGGTAATACCCTTCGTTATTTCCAGTTGCTATAAACCAGGTGCTAATTAATTTGGGATTGGTTAGAGCATATAATAATATGTGATTGTATCTAATATTTAAGCGACTTAAAAAAAAGGAGCTTGACTTTGTAGGTATGTTTGTCCGCGATTATCTGGCGTTTGGCTGAACCACAGCCTTCTCTATCGTGATAGAGAAGGCTGTGGCTGTACCCATTATTATGCGGTTTTCAGAAAAGTATTTATACATTTATTTTAAGTTAATTGTAGGTATTGCCTCAGTAATGAAGTTGCAGAATACGACAAGGTAGGTAACCTACCTATACCTATTGCGAAAAACTTTTGATCTGTCAGTGTCGTATTCACAAAATCAGTTATAATAAGTCAAAAATAAGACATACCGTTTTCATCAAAGGGGTGATTTTTCGCCATAATTTCGAAGAGTTCGTTAGCAGTCTGGTATTCGCGGGTCGAGTCATGCTTGCGGCGCTCCGCCACCCGCTCCCGCTTCCGCTCCTTCGCGTTCGCCTCACTCGCGCGGCTTATCAACATAGTTACCACATACGATTTCACAGGAGAAACCTCCAATACAAAGTTAACATTCAAAACGATATGTAAATACAATAAATAATGCTTCTAAAACACTTGTAATGACAATGCGATATTATTACAAAATTTTACTCTTCATTTTCAAAAAATAATTTTCAAAAACGAGGTCTTGTTCAAATGTTTCGAAATTTAAATTTCTGATTGTTTGTGCCAGGCTGTCAGAAAATTATTTGACGTTAAAAATAAAAGAGTATAAATACCCATTCTTTCGCTTTCAAAGAGAATACAGTCATTCTATATATTAATTTTCACACGACAGCATTTTAGCGTGATTTTATGATTTTATCATATATGTATAGAGTGTGCGCCAGTTATAGTACGCGCCCTATAACTTAATGCCCAAGGCATTAAATCCGCCTCTGTACATTTTTTTGTGCATAAAGTGTTCAATAAATAAATATAAGTTGGCGTGTGTCAATATCTGGAACTAATATTATGCCATCGGAATAAGGCTTATTTTTTCGCCCGACCACGACGATCAGCGCCCTCTAACAAATGTCAAGTTATGTGGCGCTTTCGAGTCCGCGCCGGCTATTCCCGTGTTTCATATATTGTTCTTCATTCGCGTTCTCTTGACCAACATAAGATATTTAGGCACCTAGGTATTTTATAAATAATGCGTGGCGTACCAAAGAGTGCGGGCCACCCACTACTGATGGCTGATACGGGAGGCGCTAATGTCGTACAAGCTCCTGTAAAATTAAGTTATACATCAGTGTGGCCCGCACTCTAGAGTAACATGAGAATAAGGTATATTTTTCAACCGACCACGAGACGATCAGCGGCCGCCACTGACCTCTATACATAGATATAGTATATTACATGAAGTTTGACTTAATACTCTGAGGTAACTGGAGCTCTCACCCTGAATAAAAAAGTGTCGCCAGCAAATTTGACATTTATGTATGTAGTGGCAGGTAGTGGCTGTCAGTTGTCTCATATGACCATACGTATTTTTTTAAAGTGTAGGTGAGACGGAAGACAGCCACTGTGTTATTTGTGGTATTCAAAAAATTGTTCGTATTGTTCCATTGCTCTTTATTTTATATATTAATGATCTCCCTAAATGTGTTCAATACCCAGTAACTCTTTACGCTGACGATATTTCTGTAACTATTGACGAAAAATCTAATATTAATTATAATGAAGAAATTAACAATGTAATTAAAAATATTACTACTTGGCTAGCAGATAATAATCTAAATGTAAACATCTCCAAAACTAAACTTATTCAGTTTTACAATAAAAATGGCAATCCTCTTCAGTTATCCGCACGTTATGACAAAGATTCTATCGCAGAAACACAATCCGCCACATTTCTTGGTATAATTATAGATTCAAGACTTACATGGTATCAACACATTGACATCATATGCAACAGAATAAGCAGATTCGTATACGCGCTTTACCGTCTCACAAAACTAGCGAATGTTAAGACAGCATTGATGGCTTACCATGGATATGTAGAATCTATACTAAGGTATGGCCTGATTATATGGGGCAACTCGGCAGAGGCAAAACGCGCCTTTATCTTACAAAAAAAGTGTATTAGATCAATTTGCGGTGTCAATCAGCTGGAATCATGTCGACCACTTTTCAAAAAATTAAATATTCTAACATTAGCGTCACTATACATACTGGAAATATTATTATTTGTAAAGAAAAATATACATATTTTCCAACAAAAACGTGGACATTGCAATTTTCATACTAGATATCCCAATAAGTTAGTTGTGCCTCGCTCAATGACAACATGTTTTAGTGATAATTGTAATAATATGTGTATTAAATTATATAATTTACTATCCAATGATGTAAGAAATATGCCATTCAATCTTTTTAAAAAAACAATATTTGGGATATTAGTTAAAAATAGTTTTTATGACATTAATGAATTTGTAACCTTTTGCCGTAATGGAGGTAAAGATAAAAAATGCTGACATGTGAATGAAACCTAAATTTGACATCTGGACATTTAATTTTTATTTTTACCTCTAATGACATTGAATTTTATGTACTTTATGTTTTAGGATGATTTTAGGTAATAATTTATTTATTTCTTTGTGACGATGGCATTGTGTCCTCCTGACCTGACTAAGTAGTATTTTGTTTTCTCTTTTATTATTCTATTTTGACTGATTTTATTCATTTCACCGTTTGACATTCAATGATATATACTAAGATTGATGAATTTTGAAACCAAATTTAATACTCGTACAAAAAAAAAAAATATTATTTAAATTAAATCACGACGACAAATATTTGCATATCGACAAATCGATAAAACATGTTAGTTCTAACCTATTTATAAGACCTCAGATGTACCATGTTTTATGCAAATAAATATTATTCTATTCTATTCTATTCTCTCCAGTTACCTCAGTATTAAGTCGAGCTTCATGGTATATTAAAAACCTCTATATAATAGAGGTCAGTAGTGGACTCTGACAAATGCCAAGTCTAACTATTACAGATGAGGAAAAACTTATTAAACGTTTTAAAAACGATACTCATTACTTACCTTATCTCATGCATGATGCAATTAACTTACACCTGGTACAAAATATAACCTCTATCGAGTATAAAACAAGCTCATATTGGCTACTTTGCTGAGCTGATTAATAACTGTTTTATTTATTATATAAATTCAATGAAATCTCGATAAGTAACAAATTGTTTAAAAAGATTTGAATCATAACTATTATAAAACGGGATTTTCACCATTTTTTTTGTCGAGTTCCCGGTATTTCGGCGCCATGATTTAGTAGCGTAGCGGCGCCATGTTTAATTACTTAGTAAATTAATAAGTGTGTTCGGAAAAGATCGACGTTTCTGAACGCAACTCTAATGTCACGTCAAATTGACATTAGCTGTCACTTGAAGTTGACAGTGACACTTGATTGAAATTCTTGTAACAAAAAATGTCGGAATAATTTTGCTGAATTTGTTAAAAATCGCTCGCGTTGAATGTGCCTGGCATATCGAGTTTGAATACATCTTAAATTATCTATGTGATCCCGTTTTGTACGACCAAGGTTTTGATGCCATCTCTGGAGTGGCCGGTCGCGGATGCTTTGAAAGATAACCTTTTCTACCACACGCGCTTGTTGTCGGGACAATATATCGTAATAAAAAAAGCTCCCACGTGTGTGTCTTTGTGTATCTATTGTTGAAACGCCCAGTGTCTTGTGAACGCTGTTATTTGTGTTATGAGTGAGGTGACTAATTGGTAAGGTCTGCAGAAGAAGAAGATTTACCAGGGGGCGCGCGCGCTCCCCTCTCCCCACGCTGCCCAGGGACTTTCTACAGCACAGACCGTATGTAAAATCACCTAACTTCACAAATTCTATCCGCTGTGTATCGCAGTCCAATTGTTCAGTTACATCCCGGCTGAAACCAAGTTTTTGTCCGGAGTCTATATTAGTAATACCAGCTTCCACTGCGCTAGCTGACTCCGCGGTATAGGCAGGGGTGTACTGAACATTTCTTGGTAGCCAAGAGCGTAGCTTGAAGGCCTGAGAGGCCCACGCCAAAACTTTGTATTAATCAGTGCCGTGTTGATGACCCAGTCTGGTCCGGACTAGATTAATTTGTACTTGTAAATGGTAATTAACTTGCATTTGAAAAGTAAAGGGCATTCCTTTTGTTCACGCCGCGCGTGATTCATTCATTCACGTTCATTCGTGGGGTCGGCGCCAACCGCCGTCCGCGCGACTTCGCGACCAGTTGGCCGTAAGCAGCCGTGAGGAGCGCCCGGTCCGGGTACGGACTTGTGACCCGTGTGTGTTCGCTTTGAAAAGCGCCGGGAAAGTTTTAGCTGCCTATTAGGGCATTGTGTAGTATAAGAGTGTTAGCTGTAAGAGTTTCCCATCGGGGGTTGTGTGGAGATCGTTTTGCCCGGCGCGCGCCGGCGAGACAACGTTCAGCCCCCCTGGATTACGGACACTATTTTCTAGTAAGGTAGGATTAGCTTAATTTACTTAATTTTGCATGAGAAACCTTCGTTTCAATAAACTGTGGAACACAGTAGATGTGGTCATCACAATTGTGCGTGATCATATTTTTGGTAGCAGAGCTTAGTTGATATAATTAATTTTCATATTAAAATTAACTACATAAAATTTCATAGTAAAAATAAAAAGCGTACCTAAAAAGAGTACCTAAAAATTATTTTTTTTTTTGTTGAAATCTCGAGGGTATTTGAAGATCCCGAGACGATTTGAAGTACTAAGAAATTGTTCTAGTAAATTCTCGAAGCGAATGTTTCTCACTTGGTGGATCCGATAATAGATAGACACTTATATAATTGTTGTCACATACTAGTGTTTTGATACGAGTTTACTCGCCTAGATGTGTATATTTTTTTTTGTGTGTCCGGATTTATTTGACGAATAGTTTCGTTCGAAAGTGTGTTTATTAGTACCACATACTAGTGATTTGATACGAGTTTACTCGCCTAGATGTGTATATTTTTTTTTTGTGTGTCCGGATTTATTTGACGAATAGTTTCGTTCGAAAGTGTTGTTTATTAGTACCACATACTAGTGTTTGTTCCGAGTCCGCTTGCCTAGTTAAAAAAGTGGAACTAGTTTTAATTATTAGTAGTATTAAATTACGAGTATTATTATTAAAAATAGTTTTGTTTTTGTTTGTTGATAACGGTTTAGTAGTTGATTTGCGAGGTTGACTTGGCCGTGCCGTGTATGCCATACCGTTAATCCTATACGTTTTGTTTATACCGTTATATTGTTAGCCCTTGAAATTGGTAAGTTGTTAATAATTTATGAAAATAGTAGGGTCCGTGTATGTCGTCCGAATTTTAATTGTGTTTTATATTATCGTGACGCGACCTATTTCTATTGTTTTTTTTGTTGATGTTTACCACTTTTATATTTCTTTGTTTGCTTTGTTTATTAAACGGCTTATAAATGGCTCCTACGAATCCGACCGCCGTATCCAGGGCTGGCATCTAAGGAGCTTTGCGTTGGCTTGCTTGTGCGGTCACATTAATAGACCGAGCCGACCGGGTAGGCGCGTTGCTAGCTCGGTATGGCGGGCTGGCAGCTCGGCTGCAAGACCTGGAGCGCCACGCCATGGAGTGTCGCGCGTATTATATGGAGAACCCCCCAGCTGATGATGCCGTGTCGGAACAGCTGGAGCAGGATGTAGCCCAGGCCTATGAGCTGGCTGACCAGTTCACGGAGGCGGCTGAGAGGGCCCTGGCTGTTCGGAAGGGGGAGCCGGTTTTGAGCGGGGAGGTCAAACCTACCCCGACGGCGTTGCTAGGCCGATTACCTACGCTGGAGATTCCCACTTTTAATGGGGATCTGTCAGCCTGGATGGGCTACATTAATTTGTTTGACAGTTTGGTGGATTCACGACGGGACTTATCCCCTAGTGAGAAGTTGGCCTATTTGCGCTCCTCCCTGCGAGGAGAGGCCAGCGCGGTAATCCAGCACCTGCTCATCAGTGACGACAACTACCAGGTGGCTCGCCAGCTTCTGGTTAGCAGGTACCAGAATGTCCGGTTACTGGCGGACACCCACGTGGCCACGATTTTGGCCCTCCCGCGAATCACGCGGGTACACCTGTTACGGAGGGAGTTGCTGAACCCGCTACTGTCAGCGGTCAACTCCCTAAGGCGATTGGACCTGCCGGTGGATCAGTGGTCCTTTGTACTGCTGCACATAGTCCTCGCCAAATTGCCCGCTGAAATGAAGGGGCGTTTCGAGCAGAGGTACGGAGGCGACAGCGCCTCGTATCTCCCGCCCTTCGCGGACCTCCTTCGTTTTTTGGAGGACGAATGTAGGGTGACGGACCACCTGGAGCCTGCCCCGGTTCCAGGTGTTGGTCGTATGGTGGCGGCGAGGGAACAGCCCCGTCGCCCGACCAATCGCTATGCTGCCTTCCAGCAGTCCCCTCCCCCCGCACCGAGTGAGCGGTGCAGGTATTGCAGGGGAGATAGGCATGTGGTGCACGAATGTGCCAAATTTAGAGGCCTCCGCCCAGAGGGACGGAGGGCCGTTGCTAGACAGCGCCAATGGTGCTATAGGTGTTTGGGGGGACACATGCAGTCGGCGTGTCCCCAGACCGAGGATTGTCGTCTTTGCGGAGGGAGGCATCACCCCCTCCTTTGTTTGGACCGCAAGGACGCCGGGAGCGACCGGGGTTCGAATTCCTCGCGCACGGGCGGGGGCCCGGCAGCCCGGAACCGGTCCCCTAGAGATTCGGCGGGGCTTAGCCCCCCCGTTCAGTCCCCCCCGGAGAGGGGGAACTATAGGAGAGACGCCCCCGCCACGGGCGGGGGTAGGGGGGTACCCCAAGAGTACGCCACGGTGGCGATGGGCACGGGCCCTATTTGCTACTCCCCCCCCCTAATGGAGAGGCCTCGATTGGGGTACTATGTACCGAGGCACGCCCCACACGGGTATTACCCTGCACCTAGGAGTGCTGTTGGTCGGGGCCAGTATGTACCCGATTGGGACCCGCTCGCCCGGTACGAGCGTCCCACATTTGGCGCGCCGACTCAGGCGCGAGGGGGACAAGTACCCCCCCAAAATTTTTAATGGCGCCCCTGTCGGACCCAACCACCCCTCCGGAGCTTGTGCTGTTGCCAACAGCCTCCGTGAATGTTTGGGGACCTAAGGGCAATGTTGTAACGGTGCGTGCCCTTTTGGACTCAGGTGCCCAGGGGTGCATAATGTCCAGGTGGCTTGTCCGACAGCTGGGTCTTTTGCTTGTGCCGCATCACGAAGCGGTACGGGGGGTGGGAGACTCGCGGATCCCTGATCCGATTGGTCGAGTTGAGTTCTCCTTCTCCCCCCACTTCACGCCAAGGCCGAAGATCGGTGCTTCGGCGATAGTTTTTGATAAGGTGGTTGGACCACTCCCGCAAGTGCGAGTGCCGCCATCCACGATTGAGCTGACGTCTGGACTGGCTTTGGCTGATCCTTCCTTCCACCGACCGGGCCCAATACACTTGTTGATTGGTGCGGATGTCCTCGGTCGTGTATTGTATGGAAGCAAGCGAGTTTTGCAGACAGCCGATCTTGTCGCCTTGTCCTCGTCGCTGGGTCATGTGGTGATGGGAAAGGTACCACAGACACCAGAGACCCCGTCGGTAGACCGCCAGACCATTGTCGGTTCTACTTTGTCCGACGTTCTCCAAAAGTTTTGGGAGGTGGAGGAACCCCCCACTGCCAAGCGGTTGGATCCGTTAGCGGAGGAGTGCGAATTGTTCTACCAGAACAACACTGGGCGCCTCCTCTCGGGTCGCTTGATTACCCGCTTGCCCTTCTTGGCGGTTCGCCCTCCTTTAGGGAGCTCCCGGCCGATGGCCGAGAAGAGATTGTTGTCCATGGAGCGTAGGATGGCCAGGGATCCCGCATTCAAGGAGAAGTATATAGACTTCATGCGGGAGTATTTGGACCTTGGGCACATGTCCATCTCGCAGTTGGACTGGCGTAATGTGGAACATTACTTCCTGCCACACCACGCTGTTTTGAAGACTTCCAATGGGAAGATCCGCGTGGTCTTTGATGGTTCAGCGCCCACGTCAACCGGAGTGTCGTTGAATCAGTGTCTGCATGCGGGGCCGAAGTTGCATCACGATGTCTGTGATGTTTTGACCAACTTCCGCCGGCACGCTGTCGTCTTTGTGGCCGATATCCGCATGATGTTCAGACAGACCGTGATTCACCCGGAGGATAGACGATACCAGCTCATCCTTTGGCGTGAGGATCCCCAGGATCCGATGTTGGCTTACGAGCTGAACACCAACACTTATGGTTTGCGGTCGAGCCCCTTTGTGGCGATCCGTTCGCTTTTGGAGCTCGCAGAGCGCGAACGGCTACGCTATCCCCGGGCATCTGCTCTTATTGAGGGGGGGGCCTTATTTGTCGACGATATCTGCACGGGGGCCTCGAGCTTAGATGAGGCTCTCGTCTTACGTGATGAGCTGATTGCGCTCTTGAGGGCTGGTGGCTATGAGTTGCGGAAGTGGCTGTCTAACTCACCGGACCTATTGGCAGATTTGCCTAAGGACCACCAGCAAGAGCCGCTCCTCTTTGAAAATCCGGAGACTCCAGACATGCTGTCTGTTTTGGGAGTCCAGTATCGACCAGTCCCGGATTTGTTCACATATAGATTGGAACTGCCAGACCCAAAGGTCTGGACTAAACGCACGGTGCTGTCTACTGTAGCCCGTACCTTTGATCCGAACGGTTGGCTCAGCCCTGTAGTGTTTTCCATGAAGTGCTTCCTACAGGAGCTCTGGGCTGCGGAATTGTCATGGGATGAGCCCCTCTCTGGTAGCCTCCTACGAGAGTGGGTGAGGTTCGTGTCATCCCTACCCGACGTCAATCGGGTTTGTATACCGAGGCAAATGCTGCCTTCGGGAAAGTTTAAAGCCTCCCTGCACGGCTTTTGTGACGCGTCCGAAAGCGGATACGCGGCAGCCGTTTACATCCGAACGGTGGATGCAGCAGGCGTTGTCGCCGTACACTTAGTTACGGCCAAGAGTAAGGTCGCCCCCCTTCGGACTCGGCTAACCATTCCGAAGTTGGA
Source organism: Crambus lathoniellus (assembly GCA_949710035.1). NCBI lineage: Eukaryota > Metazoa > Arthropoda > Insecta > Lepidoptera > Crambidae > Crambus > Crambus lathoniellus. The sequence continues at coordinate 27,274,114 of OX453309.1, read as the reverse complement.
ATTGTCCGGCGCCACTCTCTTAGTACGGCTACTCAATCATGTTGCCGACACCTTGGGAAACGGTGTCGACTTGGAGTCGATATTTGCGTGGTCTGACAGCCAGGTCGTCCTTTGTTGGCTGAAGAGTTCAGTCCACACCCTTGAGGTTTTTGTGGCCAACCGGGTCTCACAAATTCAGACTTCAAAGGCCCCGTTGATTTGGCGCCACGTACCGGGCGAATTGAACCCCGCAGATTGTGCCTCCCGCGGCTGCGAGGCGCCTGAGTTAGTGGACCACCACCTATGGTGGAGTCCATCATGGTTGTTACGGCCTGAGCGCTCATGGCCTGCCACCCCGGCTGTGGCCAGAGTCCCAGACCTAGGCATGCGTGTTCACGCCGTGGAGACGGTGGCGGCTCCGCAGATGGAGTTTTTGTTAGACCGCTACAGTTCTCTTGATAAGTTGCTCGGCGTGACTGCTTGGATGAGGCGCTTTGTGCGAAATTGTCGCCAGCCTCAGGAGAAATCGTTGTCTCCGGTCCTCGCCCCACAAGAGCGGCAAGACGCTCTGTTGCATTGGTTGCGAGTGACGCAACAGCGAGAGTTTGAACCGGAGCTGAAAGCCCTGCGCTCAAGTAAGTCCAAGTTGAAGGGACCCTTGGTGCGGTTGAATCCCTTCTTGGACAGTACCGGATTGCTGCGTGTCGGAGGTAGGCTCAGACATGCCAACCTGCCGTACGGATCACGCCACCCTTTGTTGCTCCCCAAGGATGGACCGTTAGTTAGACTGTTGATTACAGACCGACATGTAAAGAATGCTCATGCCGGTTGTAATGCTTTGACCGCGCTCCTCCAACGAGAGTTCTGGATTTTGTCAGCGCGGAGAATAATCCGATCCGTTATTTTTCGTTGTCTCCCGTGTTATCGTTTGCGCGCCGATACGATGCAGCCCCAGATGGGTGATTTGCCTGCCGATCGAGTGAACGAATCGATGCCCTTCTCAGGAGTTGGAACGGATTTTGCGGGGCCATTTACCGTTAAGACATCGCGGCTTCGTAATGCTAGAACGGAAAAGGCTTACTTGTGTGTATTTGTTTGTTTGGCCACTAAAGCGGTCCACCTGGAGGTGGTTAGTGCCCTCACCACAGAAGCCTTTGTAGCCACGTTGAATCGTTTTGTGTCTCGCCGCGGAATGCCGTCGTTAATCAGGTCCGATTGTGGAACCAATTTCAAGGGCACCGATAGGTATTTAAAGGAAGTTTGTGAATTTTTGGATAGGAATAATTTTGAGATCGGATCCACACTCTCTCGCAGAGGGGTACGATGGCAGTACTCCCCGCCATCCTGCCCCCACTGGGGAGGGATTTTTGAAGCAACTGTAAAGGCCGCTAAAACTCACCTTCGTCGCGTTATTGGGGAGACGGTCCTCACGTTTGAGGAACTCGCGACCGTATTTTGTAAGGTTGAGGCGGTCCTCAACTCGCGTCCGTTGTGTCCGTTGTCTTCGGACGCGAATGATTTAGAGGCCCTTACGCCGGGCCATTTTTTGATTGGCAGACCGCTTAACGCCTTGCCGGAATATCCTTATTCCGAAGTGCCCTCCGGACGGCTCTCGCGATTTGAATTGCTCCAGCAGCTTACGCAGAGTTTTTGGCGCCGTTGGCATCTGGAGTATTTGCACATTTTGCAGCAACGCGTTAAGTGGTCGGATAGGACGATCCCACCCAAGACTGGAGACCTCGTGTTGGTAAAGGATCCAAACCTGCCGCCCCTCCGCTGGCGTTTAGGACGCATTGTTCAGCTTCATCCGGGGTCGGATGGTGTGCCCAGGTTTGCCGAGGTCCTGGTGGGGGACTCTGTTTTGAAGCGAGCGATCGCTACCCTCTCTCGCCTGCCCTTAGATTGAGTTGGCGGACAGTTTGCTACTGTCCGGGACGGGGGGATGTTCACGCCGCGCGTGATTCATTCATTCACGTTCATTCGTGGGGTCGGCGCCAACCGCCGTCCGCGCGACTTCGCGACCAGTTGGCCGTAAGCAGCCGTGAGGAGCGCCCGGTCCGGGTACGGACTTGTGACCCGTGTGTGTTCGCTTTGAAAAGCGCCGGGAAAGTTTTAGCTGCCTATTAGGGCATTGTGTAGTATAAGAGTGTTAGCTGTAAGAGTTTCCCATCGGGGGTTGTGTGGAGATCGTTTTGCCCGGCGCGCGCCGGCGAGACAACGTTCAGCCCCCCTGGATTACGGACACTATTTTCTAGTAAGGTAGGATTAGCTTAATTTACTTAATTTTGCATGAGAAACCTTCGTTTCAATAAACTGTGGAACACAGTAGATGTGGTCATCACAATTGTGCGTGATCACCTTTGTTATTGGTTCCATGTCTTGTAATTAATGTATTGAAGTCATGTATTGAAGTTCCAAATTGTAAACAGATGCCTTTCTTTGCTCATAATAATTATTATTCAGTTTTGTTAGCAAATTTGAGTTGTGAATATTGACAAGTTTGTTGCTAAAATAATAGCTAATAAAAGGTTAGCTAATAAGTTTGCACTCAATACTTAGTGAAACTTAAATGATTTGGGACATTGTTTACACATTGAAACTCATTGAAACTTGTGCTTTGAAATAATTAAAATTAACTTGTTGTTGTGTAACAGTATGTTGTGTTGATATCCAAGTGAATTTCAATAGTCAGTGATTTTGAGTGAATTTCAATAGTCAGTGAGTTTTGTTGTTTTCTGATAACCTCCAGATATTTAAGAGTTTGTGTCATTAGAAATACTTTGTTGTTGTAATATTGGAATTTTGTGGTTATTAGTAACCTCCAAATATTGGAGATTTTTGTGTTATAGTGAATATTTTGAATTTGTTGTTTTTGTTGATAAATTTGTGACGTTACAATGACGGCCTCCTCTGCTAAAGCCAAAATACGTTCTGAGTTACGGTGGTTAGCGTCTGCAGTCGCATTGTTGGATCGACCTGATAGGACGGAGGCCTTGTTGAACAGATACGTAGATCTGCCCATACGTTTGGCTGTTGTTGATGAGCAGTATGCCTTATTTTTGGAAAGGACTGTTGAGGCCGAGGTGGAAATGCGACAAGAAGTCGATTTGGATGTGGACCAGTGTTATGATTTTGCGGACAGAATTACCCAGGTGGCTCGACCTTTGCAAGTGGCAAGAGAGAATGAACCGAGCCCGTCCCCGGTCACATCTAAGAGTATGCCCCCTGTCTCTTCGCTAGATTGGCCCCCATAGACTTAAGGCGCTTTGCTGGTCGTCTAGAAGACTGGGAGGGCTTTATTAATATTTTTGATAGTCTTGTACATGCCCGGGACGATTTGACCCAGGGCCAGAAGTTAGCTTATTTGTTATCCGTGTTGGAAGGGGAGGCCCTTGAATCAGTTCAACATTTGGCCCCCTCGGATGAAAACTACCCTATTGCTAGGGATTTGATTGCCCGTCGGTACCAGAACGTACGACGTCTGGCGGACAACCATGTTGCCGCCATTTTGAATTTACCCCGCGTTGCCAGCGTGATGCACTTGAGAGTGGCTTTGTTGAATCCGCTGTTGGTTGCCTACAACGCATTGAAAAACTTAAAACTCCCAGTGGAGCAGTGGTCGTTTTTGTTACTGCACATTGTCCTGGGAAAGTTGCCGGACTCTGTTAAGGTCCGTTTTGAGCAGCAGTATGGTGGGGATAGTGCGACTTATCTGCCACCCTTCTCGGACCTCTTGACGTTCCTGGAAGGAGAAAGTAGACTGGCAGATAATTCCTCTCTGGCCGGTCCTATGGGACCCGAACGACCTGTGCCACAGAGTAGATCCCCCACCGGACCCCCCCGTAGGGGGCGTATGGCCCCTCGCGCGCCCGGCCGCTATGCCGCCGTCCAGGAGACCGCCCGCTGCTTGTACTGTCGGGAACCGGGTCACAGCACGACCCGTTGTGATAAGTTCCTCGACCAGCGCGTCCAAGGCCGTCGAGCGATCGCGCGACAACGGACATGGTGCTACTCGTGCTTGGGCCTGCACATGCAGCGCGAATGTACCCAAGCGTACCCATGCCGATTTTGTAAGGGCAACCACCATCCCCTCCTCTGCATGAACAGCCCAGAGGGCGGCGGAGCGCCGCAGCGCGTCGCTGCAGGATCACCGCGTATGGGTGGGGGTCTCGGACCCCCCGCGGTGTTTGCATCCCGCAGCAGTTCTAGTGGCCACCAGAGTGGCCCCAGACGCTCTCCGCCACGTTTGGACCCTCAAACGGGCGGGGGTCCCAGGGACCCCCCCATGGGAAACCGATCCCCAAGGATGGGGATGAGTTACGCGAGCGTTGCCGGAGGTCGTAGAGGCCCCCCGCGACGTTTTGAGCCTCGCACGGGCGGGGGTCCCACGGACCCCCCCATGGGAAATCGGTCCCCAACTAGGGGGTTCGATTTTGCGAGCGTTGCGGGAGGTCGTAGAAGCCCCCCGCAACGTGTTGAGCCTCGCACAGCCGGGGGTCCCCGGGACCCCCCCTCTGAAAATCGGTCACCGTGCCCCCGCGACTATGGGGCGACGTACACGGTGGATGATAGGCACCGATTCTCGCCGCCGCTCGCCGAATACCCGCGTTTGGAGCGGCGCCCGCCCCGTCTTCAAGGGGCCGGGAGATATAACCCGCCTGATACCGGGCGAATTGGACGTAGGCAGTATGTGGGAGATTGGGACCCACTGGATCGCTATGAGCGACCCCCTTACCATGGGGGGACGTCTGGGGACCCCACATACTAGCAATCAACGTGTTTACGGTCGATTGTAGCCACCCCTCCAGAGACCGTTTTGTTGCCCACGGCCTCTGTGCTTGTCAGGGGATTGAATGGCGACCTTGTGGAAGTTCGCGCCTTGTTGGATTCCGGTGCTCAGGGGTGTGTTGTGTCATCTTGGTTAGTTAGGCGGTTGGGCCTCAAGGTGCACCCCCACACGGAAGGCGTGAGAGGTGTTGGCGATGTGAAAGTCCCCGGGTTGTTAGGGCATGTTGACTTCACATTTACATCACGTAATAAGTCCACGCCAGGCATTGAGACCTCGGCGATTGTGTTGGACACAGTGGTTGGCCGTCAACCTTCAGTTGACTTGGGACCGAGTATGTTGTCTTTGGTGTCTGATTCCCCACTCGCCGATCCAAATTTCTTCCGCCCAGGCCCGATTGATGCTCTCCTTGGAGCCGATGTCCTGGGGCGAGTTTTGTTGACGGGGAAGCGAGTTTTGCAGCCAGATGGCTTGGTAGCTCTGCAGACGACACTCGGTACAGTTGTGATGGGCCCTGCTCGCCGCGTTTTGGATTCCCTTGATGAGGATCGCGGTCTTGTTTTTAATGTGTCTCTCTCCGAAGTGGTGCAGAAGTTTTGGGAGGTTGAGGAACCTCCACCAGCCCCGCGGGTTGACCCAGTAGCGGATGAATGCGAGTTGTATTACCAGAATAACACTGGTCGCCTCCGCTCCGGTCGTTTGATCACCCGTCTCCCCTTTCGTGCCGGCCGACCTCCTCTGGGCGAATCCCGACCGCTAGCGGAACGTAGGCTAGTGGCGATGGAGCGTCGCATGAGCAAGGATCCGGTCTTCCGCCAGAAGTATGTTGAATTCATGCGGGAGTATGAGGAGTTAGGGCACATGTCCGTGAGCGATTTGGATTGGCGCTCCGTTGAGCACTTCTTTTTGCCGCACCACGCCGTTTTGAAATCCGGAAAGATTCGGGTGGTCTTTGACGGTTCGGCTCCCACCTCTACTGGAGCGTCCTTGAACCAGTGTCTGCATGTAGGTCCCAAGCTGCACACGGAGATCTCAGACATTTTGACCAACTTCCGGCGGCACCAAATTGTATTTATGACTGACATCCGGATGATGTTCAGACAAACGGTCATCCATCCCGAGGATAGGAGGTACCAATTGATTTTGTGGAGAGAGAGTCCTAGGGACCCCTTGTTGATTTATGAATTGAATACGAATACGTACGGTTTGGCTTCGAGCCCGTTTGTTGCGATTCGTTCTTTGTTGGAGTTGGCCGAGAAGGAGCGCTTGAGATACCCTCGCGCCTCCGCCATTTTGGCCAGTGACGTCTATGTGGATGACATTTGCACGGGCGCCTCATCTGTCTCAGAGGCGATTGTCCTGAGAGACGAACTCACCGCCCTTTTGAAGTCGGGAGGTTACGAGTTGAGGAAATGGATATCCAACTCGCCTGATGTACTGGTAGGTTTGCCCGAAGAGCACCAGCAGGACCCCCACCTATTCGAAAATGTTGATAATCCCCATGTGGTGACCGTCCTTGGCGTACAGTACAAACCGGTCTCTGACACTTTCACGTATTGTGTGGATTTACGACCACCGAAAGTCTGGACCAAGCGTTTAGTATTGTCTACTGTCGCACGTACCTTTGACCCCAATGGGTGGATTTGCCCCGTGCTGTTTATGGCCAAGTGTTTCTTGCAACGGTTATGGGCTTCGGGTGTGTCGTGGGATGAACCCCTCTCGGACGAGTTACTCCGAGATTGGTCGAGCTTCGTTTCATCCCTCCCCGAGATTAATGAAGTGCATTTGCATGTGCATTTTTCCGATGCCTCCGAACGTGGATTTGCTGCGGCCGTGTACCTCCGCACCGTTACTGTTGACGGAGTTGTTGCTGTGCATCTGGTGATAGCGAAAAGCAAAGTCGCTCCCCTTCGGACTCGTCATACGATCCCGAGGTTGGAATTGTGTGGAGCTGCCCTCCTAATGCGTTTGTTGAACCACGTATGGCTCACATTAGGTCGATCTATTAAGATACAAGAGGTTTATGCTTGGACGGACAGTCAGGTCGTCCTTTGTTGGTTGAAGGCTCCGGCGCACACCTTGGACGTGTTTGTGGCCAATCGAGTGTCGCAGATTTGTAATTCCGACATCGAGTTGATTTGGAGACACGTGCCGGGAACCATGAATCCCGCGGATTGTGCGTCTCGGGGTTGTGTAGCCCCAACCCTAATTAACCACCCCCTCTGGTGGGGCCCACAGTGGTTGATGCGGCCTGAGTCGGAGTGGCCGCCCTCTCCAGCGTTGTCGAACGTAGCCGTTCCTGATATGCGGGCATGCGTCCTGGAGACTAACCCCGCCGGGGAAAAGGATTTGTTGTTGGATCGGTACAGCTCCTTACAGAAGCTGCTTGGTGTTACCGCTTGGATCAGACGTTTTGTGTACAATTGCAGAAACCCGCGCGCGAGGCGTGATTCGTCGGTTCTCACTCCGGACGAGCGTAGGGACGCGCTCTTGTTTTGGGTCCGGAGAGTACAAGCTGATAGTTTTGAGTCCGAGATTGAAATTTTGCGTTTAGGCCGTCGCAAGTTGAAGGGCGCGGTATCGCGATTAAATCCCTTCCTGGACGAGAGTGGGCTTTTGCGAGTCGGCGGAAGACTTCGAAATGCGAACCTGCCGTATGGAGCTCGTCACCCCCTTTTGTTACCTAAAGCCGGACATTTGACTCAACTGATAATAACAGATCGCCATGTGAATGCACAACATGCTGGCTGTAATGCTTTGTTGGCCATTTTGCAGCGTGAATTTTGGATTTTGTCTGCTCGTCGAGCCATTCGCACTGTGGTTTTCCGTTGCCTGCCTTGTTATCGATTAAAGGCCGCGACCATGCAGCCCCAGATGGGTGATTTGCCTGCTGATCGCGTCACGGAATGTAGAGCTTTTGCCGGAGTCGCCACCGACTTCGCCGGTCCCTTTACTGTAAAGGCTTCGAGACTGCGTAATGCTAAAACCTATAAGGCGTACTTGTGCGTGTTTGTGTGTTTGTCCACCAAGGCTGTCCACTTGGAAATTGTCTCGGAATTGTCTACCGAAGCCTTTGTCGCCGCCTTGAGCAGATTTGTTTCCCGTAGAGGACTGCCGTCATTGATACGTTCCGATTGTGGTACTAATTATAAGGGAACGTGTAATTATCTTAAGGAAGTAGTTAAGTTTTTTGTTGATAATAAAATAGACATTGGAACCACCCTCTCCCGGCGTGGGATAATCTGGAAGTTTAGCCCTCCAGCTTGTCCGACCTGGGGAGGAATTTTTGAAGCTTGTGTAAAGGCTGCCAAGACACACTTGCGTCGCGTGATTGGAGAAACTATTCTCACGTTTGAGGAACTTGATACGGTATTTTGTAAAATTGAGGCCGTCCTCAACTCGCGACCCTTGTGCCCGTTGTCTTCGGACCCGAATGACCTGGAAGCGTTGACCCCAGGTCATTTCTTGATCGGACAGCCCCTTTTGGCGTTGCCTGAATATCCGATTCAGGATGTAGGATCCCATCGTTTGTCGCGATACCAACTTTTGAAACAGATGTCCCAAAACTTCTGGGCACGTTGGTCGATGGAGTATTTGCATATCCTACAACAGCGCGTGAAGTGGACAGATAAAACCACCCCACCCCAGACTGGCGACCTCGTGTTGATTAAGGATGCTAACCTGCCGCCCCTATGTTGGCGAAGGGGGCGCATTGTTAAACTCTACCCCGGAACTGACGGAGTTCCTCGTTTTGCTGAGGTTTTGGTTCGAGATTCGGTTTTGAAGAGAGCAGTTAGTGGGCTCTCCCGATTACCCGTAGATTGACGTACCGTTCTTAACGGTCCGGGGCGGGGGGATGTTCGGAAAAGATCGACGTTTCTGAACGCAACTCTAATGTCACGTCAAATTGACATTAGCTGTCACTTGAAGTTGACAGTGACACTTGATTGAAATTCTTGTAACAAAAAATGTCGGAATAATTTTGCTGAATTTGTTAAAAATCGCTCGCGTTGAATGTGCCTGGCATATCGAGTTTGAATACATCTTAAATTATCTATGTGATCCCGTTTTGTACGACCAAGGTTTTGATGCCATCTCTGGAGTGGCCGGTCGCGGATGCTTTGAAAGATAACCTTTTCTACCACACGCGCTTGTTGTCGGGACAATATATCGTAATAAAAAAAGCTCCCACGTGTGTGTCTTTGTGTATCTATTGTTGAAACGCCCAGTGTCTTGTGAACGCTGTTATTTGTGTTATGAGTGAGGTGACTAATTGGTAAGGTCTGCAGAAGAAGAAGATTTACCAGGGGGCGCGCGCGCTCCCCTCTCCCCACGCTGCCCAGGGACTTTCTACAGCACAGACCGTATGTAAAATCACCTAACTTCACAAATTCTATCCGCTGTGTATCGCAGTCCAATTGTTCAGTTACATCCCGGCTGAAACCAAGTTTTTGTCCGGAGTCTATATTAGTAATACCAGCTTCCACTGCGCTAGCTGACTCCGCGGTATAGGCAGGGGTGTACTGAACAAAGTGAAATAAAACAAGTTCGTTAAATAAATATATTTTTTAATATTTAAAATATAAGTAACAATATATTTACATAATTTAATATTTAAATTAATAAATACAAGCACCTTAAACTAAATATTCGGGAATGTTAACGCCATACATTGAAATCAGTCTTAATAATAAATAATTCGTGCTATAGTATAAATAAAATAATAATACTTTGATTAAATACCGATTATGCAGTAGGTTATACGTTCGAGATACATTTTCATTTTTTAATAAAAGATAATTCATTAGACACATACTTACGCAAATTAGGAAAAAATATAAGTATATTTTTATAAAATATTGTGAGTCTTCTAAAACATTTTTATTATAGTTACAAAAACGGTACACCACCGCTACATGAGTACAATACTCATTGTTTTAAATAGAACCGTATATAAAAAGAGTTCTGGTTTCTGTCACGATTATTCGTTAGCCTTGAAATTGCGGCTTAAAAGCTACATAAGTTTCGGATAGTTTACCCGTTTCCGTAAGCTGTTTACCATAACCTATGGTGCCCGGAACAGAGACTCGAGCAACTCCGGTTCTGTCAAGTCTTTCTTGTACTGCTGCGCCAACTCCTGGATCAGGTGGCGCCGCCTCACGTGCGGCGGCTGGTACCTGGGGTGAAGGCGAGATTGTTCATCATTCAATATTTAGATGACAAAGGTTTTTGACATAGAAATGTAGATTATTTTTTGTTTTATTAATGCTTTAATGGATGATAATAATGCGATTATGAAATGTATTTTTCGAAATTTACATGCGGACTTAAGTACTTAGAATGTTATGTATTTTTGTGTTTAAACCTGTGATTGTGACATTATTATTATTTTATTTTATTTCAATTTTTCTGTAAGTATTAGTTTTTTATTGACATTTTAAATTATTATTAGCATGTATTTTTAAATTGAATTAATATTATTATCATTTAAGTACATTTAATCCTGATTAAATTTTAAAATAATGCATTAAATATTTTCATATCGATTTTTCGATAGAATATGTTGGAAACTGTATAATTATTTAAGATCGAAATGTTACCATGTTCTGGCAAATAAATGATTATTTACTTACTTACTACTAATCAATTTGATTCCGTCTTGCATTGCATATGTAACTAACGTGATCGCACTCATTCATATATTCACAAACACACGCCCATACACACACTCGCAAACACATACACATACAAACACACACACACACATATACACCACTTACCATACAGTAACTTTTAGTTTAAGTTTAGATCGTAAACCAATGTACATATCAATTAGTATGCTAGAGGTATGGAAGAGCGGGACCCCGTGATACAGGCAAATATTTTTTTGCCTTCTAGAATATCCCTTTTACAGAATAACTGAATGTAATTTGGTTTTATGAATAAACAATTTTGATTTTTATAGGCAAAATAAATTAAAATTTCTCTTTTGGTCGGGGGAACCCCAACGCATAAGATACCCTTTTAGTAAGTAGTTCTCTTTATGTGGTCCTCCGACCGAGAGAAATTTAATTTTTTAACGTTATTGAGTTTTTTTTGTGAAATTTTTATATTAAATTTATGTGTTAAATAACCACATTTAAATAGCTTGATCCGTTTAGTTAGGTAATACGGATATAAATACAGACAGACAAACATTTTATGCCGCCATTTTGGTTTTTTTATTACACATAAATTTGCCCAATTTAGTATCAATAGTGACTCACAGGTCGGTGTTATGGCGGGTCCTCCTCGCGCGGTCTAACGCGGCCCGCCGCAAGCAGTCGGGCAGCAGCCTGGGCGCTAGTTGCGCCCCGTCTGCGAGCGCCCCTCCCACTATAGTATCAATAGTGACTCACAGGTCGGTGTTATGGCGGGTCCTCCTCGCGCGGTCTAACGCGGCCCGCCGCAAGCAGTCGGGCAGCAGCCTGGGCGCTAGTTGCGCCCCGTCTGCGAGCGCCCCTCCCACTATAGTATCAATAGTGACTCACAGGTCGGTGTTATGGCGGGTCCTCCTCGCGCGGTCTAACGCGGCCCGCCGCAAGCAGTCGGGCAGCAGCCTGGGCGCTAGTTGCGCCCCGTCTGCGAGCGCCCCGGTGGCGGGGGCGGGGGCGGCCCTCCCCGCCCCCGCCCCCGTGGAAGTCAAAGCTCGCACTAGTATAAGGCCGGAGCGTCGCGGGCTGACGCAGATCACGCATACTTCGTGGCGACGCCATGGGACGCCGGTCTCGCAGTACTTTAGCAAGTCATCTGGAATAGAAAGTAGTATGATGTAGCAATAAGACACTAGCATCAAAGTATAAGTTTTTGGTAAAAATTTAGTTTTCATGACAAGCTTTTTTGTTGACTGTGTAATTGTATTGTCATCCAAATCAAACCTGTATGCAAAGTTTCAGCTCAATCGGACACTGGGAAGTGGGTAAAATTTTGCTGGCCAGATTTGACCCGAACGAACATACATGAATACATACATACATACACACTCTGCAAGTTAAATAAAAGCTTGTAATAATACTAGAATATAGTAGATTGTACAACAAGTGCATAAAACGTACCATTTTACCCGAGACGTATATATCCATCCGAGCCGTAGGCGAGGGTGGATAGTCAATTCGAGGGTAAAATGGGTTTTATGTACGAGTTATACACTCTGCTTTTCACTTCGAGAGTGAGGAAAATAAATAACAATATTGCAAAAAAATAAAAATGAAGACTTCGCCATATTGGCGGGAAGACTTTCTTTTTTTTTTTTTTTATATGTGGCAGTGGCAGACCAGTGACTTAAGCATAGATCGTAGTCCATAATGCTCTTGAAATACTTATTTCTTAGAAAACTCATTAATTTTGCCTAGTTTTATTAATTTAGTAATTTAACATGGATTATGTACAAAATTTAAGAAACAGATTGAAACAACAAGTTTATTTAACGAAGTTTAATAAAATTGCGTGTGTGACTGTTTACCTGACGACCTTTTAGACGAAGATTTTACTTTATGCACTAGAGCATAAAAAGCGATTTTATGCAGCCTATACCCAACATAAACACGAACTTTACGAGCATGAGAAGTGAAAATACTATAACAACATTTTAATTAATAGCAAACATCTATTAAAATTGTCGACAAAAAATGAAAAGCATTAGATGCATACCGATAGGCAAGTTTTGATGATCTTCATAGTCTTCTAACCAAATGATGAGGATTTTCGTCGTGAAGTCTCGGTTACGCCTTCCACTACCTGTGACATAAGAAATATTATTAATATTTTATTCTTGAGCTACATAATAGACTAGATACATAAACTACTAGGGGCTCCGCGCGGTTTCACCCGCGTAGTACCGTGGTGGTGGTAATTTATTATATTTCATTAGATTTGGGAAAAATCTTTCATCAATGCATGTTTTAAAAACTTTTAAGATATCCTTACCTCGCTGTTAATATGACTAAAATTGAATACATTATTACACCTATCAACACTGTACGATGCACGTACATGCGGTTTATTTTGTTAGTAGATAAAATTATAACTGACGCGGCGTAGCATTGACCGCATTTGCTACTACCGGGTTGACGGTGCACTTTAAGACAAAATGTATTCTTATTTATTAGTGTTCGATTAGATTCCTTGACAACAACTCATGCGTTTCTTTTCTTAGCACTCATCTGCATTCTGCATATCAACCTGCATCTGATACCTTGCATCACTGCATTTCATTTATTACATTTTGCATCAAACAAACACATGACTCTAAGAGGGAAGCAGCAACGTTTGGAAAGGAATTTAGATTACCGGTAGTTTCTAAAAATACCCAAGTGAAGAAATCTTGAAATGGAAAACCATATCGTCAGATTTAATATTGTTTTATTATCTACTTTAATATGTTGTCTTGCTGTCCCAGTAGTTTGGTTAATAACATTCCATGTAGTCTTTATTTTGTTATCTGCCAAGTTTGTTTTGTTTAACAAGAACATGGACTTGGCAAAAGCACAAATATTTCTAAACATTTTAGAATACTTCGCTTGACGTATTCAATAAATTTAGAGTCACTGGAAGTATGCTTTGATGCATAGAGTTCATATATCATTTCCTTCTACTTGAAGAAAAAGAAGAAGATATATATAGAAGAAAATATATCTGTTCACGCCGCGCGTGATTCATTCATTCACGTTGTTTCGTGGGGTCGGCGTGTTGGTAAAGGATCCAAACCTGCCGCCCCTCCGCTGGCGTTTAGGACGCATTGTTCAGCTTCATCCGGGGTCGGATGGTGTGCCCAGGTTTGCCGAGGTCCTGGTGGGGGACTCTGTTTTGAAGCGAGCGATCGCTACCCTCTCTCGCCTGCCCTTAGGTTGAGTTGGCGGACAGTTTGCTACTGTCCGGGGCGGGGGGATGTTCACGCCGCGCGTGATTCATTCATTCACGTTGTTTCGTGGGGTCGGCGCCAACCGCCGCCCGCGCGACATCGCGACCAGTTGGCCGTAAGCAGCCGTGAGGAGCGCCCGGTCCGGGTACGGACTTGTGACCCGTGTGTGTTCGCTTTGAAAAGCGCCGGGAAAGTTTTAGCTGCCTATTAGGGCATTGTGTAGTTATAAGGGTGTTAGCTGTAAGAGTTTCCCATCGGGGGTTGTGTGGAGATCGTTTAGCCAGGCGCGCCGGCGAGACAACGTTCAGCCCCCCTGGATTACGGACACTATTTTCTAGTAAGGTACGACTAGCTTAATTTACTTAATTTTGCATGAGAAACCTTCGTTTCAATAAACTGTGGAACACAGTCGATGGTCACCACAATTGTGCGGGATCATATTTTTGGTAGCAGAGCTTAGTTGATATAATTAATTTTCATATTAAAATTAACTACATAAAATTTCATAGTAAAAATAAAAAGCGTACCTAAAAAGCGTACCTAAAAATTTTTTTTTTTTTTGTTGAAATCTCGAGGGTATTTGAAGATCCCGAGACGATTTGAAGTACTAAGAAATTGTTCTAGTAAATTCTCGAAGCGAATGTTTCTCACTTGGTGGATCCGATAATAGATAGACACTTATATAATTGTTGTCACATACTAGTGTTTTGATACGAGTTTACTCGCCTAGATGTGTATATTTTTTTTTGTGTGTCCGGATTTATTTGACGAATAGTTTCGTTCGAAAGTGTTGTTTATTAGTACCACATACTAGTGTTTGTTCCGAGTCCGCTTGCCTAGTTAAAAAAGTGGAACTAGTTTTAATTATTAGTAGTATTAAATTACGAGTATTATTATTAAAAATAGTTTTGTTTTTGTTTGTTGATAACGGTTTAGTAGTTGATTTGCGAGGTTGACTTGGCCGTGCCGTGTATGCCATACCGTTAATCCTATACGTTTTGTTTATACCGTTATATTGTTAGCCCTTGAAATTGGTAAGTTGTTAATAATTTATGAAAATAGTAGGGTCCGTGTATGTCGTCCGAATTTTAATTGTGTTTTATATTATCGTGACGCGACCTATTTCTATTGTTTTTTTTTGTTGATGTTTACCACTTTTATAATTCTTTGTTTGCTTTGTTTATTAAACGGAGTATAAATGGCTCCTACGAATCCGCTCGCCGTATCCAGGGCTGGCATCCAAGGAGCTTTGCGTTGGCTTGCTTGTGCGGTCACATTAATAGACCGAGCCGACCGGGTAGGCGCGTTGCTAGCTCGGTATGGCGGGCTGGCAGCTCGGCTGCAAGACCTGGAGCGCCACGCCATGGAGTGTCGCGCGTATTATTTAGGGAACCCCCCAGCTGATGATGCCGTGTCGGAACAGTTGGAGCAGGATGTAGCCCAGGCCTATGAGCTGGCTGACCAGTTCACGGAGGCGGCTGAGAGGGCCCTGGCTGTTCGGAAGGGGGAGCCGGTTTTGAGCGGGGAGGTCAAACCTACCCCGACGGCGTTGCTAGGCCGATTGCCTACCTTGGAGATTCCCACTTTTAATGGGGATCTGTCAGCCTGGATGGGCTTCATTAATTTGTTTGACAGTTTGGTGGATTCACGACGGGACTTATCCCCTAGTGAGAAGTTGGCCTATTTGCGCTCCTCCCTGCGAGGAGAGGCCAGCTCGGTAATCCAGCACCTGCTCATCAGTGACGACAACTACCAGGTGGCTCGCCAGCTTCTGGTTAGCAGGTACCAGAATGTCCGGTTACTGGCGGACACCCACGTGGCCACGATTTTGGCCCTCCCGCGAATCACGCGGGTACACCTGTTACGGAGGGAGTTGCTGAACCCGCTACTGTCAGCGGTCAACTCCCTAAGGCGATTGGACCTGCCGGTGGATCAGTGGTCCTTTGTACTGCTGCACATAGTCCTCGCCAAATTGCCCGCTGAAATGAAGGGGCGTTTCAAGCAGAGGTACGGAGGCGACAGCGCCTCGTATCTCCCGCCCTTCGCGGACCTCCTTCGTTTTTTGGAGGACGAATGTAGGGTGACGGACCACCTGGAGCCTGCCCCGGTTCCAGGTGTTGGTCGTATGGTGGCGGCGAGGGAACAGCCCCGTCGCCCGACCAATCGCTATGCTGCCTTCCAGCAGTCCCCTCCCCCCGCACCGAGTGAGCGGTGCAGGTATTGCAGGGGAGATAGGCACATGGTGCACGAATGTGCCAAATTTAGAGGCCTCCGCCCAGAGGGACGGAGGGCCGTTGCTAGACAGCGCCAATGGTGCTATAGGTGTTTGGGGGGACACATGCAGTCGGCGTGTCCCCAGACCGAGGATTGTCGTCTTTGCGGAGGGAGGCATCACCCCCTCCTTTGTTTGGACCGCAAGGACGCCGGGAGCGACCGGGGTTCGAATTCCTCGCGCACGGGCGGGGGCCCGGCAGCCCGGAACCGGTCCCCTAGAGATTCGGCGGGGCTTAGCCCCCCCGTTCAGTCCCCCCCGGAGAGGGGGAACTATAGGAGAGACGCCCCCGCCACGGGCGGGGGTAGGGGGGTACCACAAGAGTACGCCACGGTGGCGATGGGCACGGGCCCTATTTGCTACTCCCCCCCCCTAATGGAGAGGCCTCGATTGGGGTACTATGTACCGAGGCACGCCCCACACGGGTATTACCCTGCACCTAGGAGTGCTGTTGGTCGGGGCCAGTATGTACCCGATTGGGACCCGCTCGCCCGGTACTAGCGTCCCACATTTGGCGCGCCGACTCAGGCGCGAGGGGGACAAGTACCCCCCCAAAATTTTTAATGGCGCCCCTGTCGGACCCAACCACCCCTCCGGAGCTTGTGCTGTTGCCAACAGCCTCCGTGAATGTTTGGGGACCTAAGGGCAATGTTGTCACGGTGCGTGCCCTTTTGGACTCAGGTGCCCAGGGGTGCATAATGTCCAGGTGGCTTGTCCGACAGCTGGGTCTTTTGCTTGTGCCGCATCACGAAGCGGTACGGGGGGTGGGAGACTCGCGGATCCCTGATCCGATTGGTCGAGTTGAGTTCTCCTTCTCCCCCCACTTCACGCCAAGGCCGAAGATCGGTGCTTCGGCGATAGTTTTTGATAAGGTGGTTGGACCACTCCCGCAAGTGCGAGTGCCGCCATCCACGATTGAGCTGACGTCTGGACTGGCTTTGGCTGATCCTTCCTTCCACCGACCGGGCCCAATACACTTGTTGATTGGTGCGGATGTCCTCGGTCGTGTATTGTATGGAAGCAAGCGAGTTTTGCAGACAGCCGATCTTGTCGCCTTGTCCTCGTCGCTGGGTCATGTGGTGATGGGAAAGGTACCACAGACACCAGAGACCCCGTCGGTAGACCGCCAGACCATTGTCGGTTCTACTTTGTCCGACGTTCTCCAAAAGTTTTGGGAGGTGGAGGAACCTCCCACTGCCAAGCGGTTGGATCCGTTAGCCGAGGAGTGCGAATTGTTCTACCAGAACAACACTGGGCGCCTCCTCTCGGGTCGCTTGATTACCCGCTTGCCCTTCTTGGCGGTTCGCCCTCCTTTAGGGAGCTCCCGGCCGATGGCCGAGAAGAGATTGTTGTCCATGGAGCGTAGGATGGCCAGGGATCCCGCATTCAAGGAGAAGTATATAGACTTCATGCGGGAGTATTTGGACCTTGGGCACATGTCCATCTCGCAGTTGGACTGGCGTAATGTGGAACATTACTTCCTGCCACACCACGCTGTTTTGAAGACTTCCAATGGGAAGATCCGCGTGGTCTTTGATGGATCAGCGCCCACGTCAACCGGAGTGTCGTTGAATCAGTGTCTGCATGCGGGGCCGAAGTTGCATCACGATGTCTGTGATGTTTTGACCAACTTCCGCCGGCACGCTGTCGTCTTTGTGGCCGATATCCGCATGATGTTCAGACAGACCGTGATTCACCCGGAGGATAGACGATACCAGCTCATCCTTTGGCGTGAGGATCCCCAGGATCCGATGTTGGCTTACGAGCTGAACACCAACACTTATGGTTTGCGGTCGAGCCCCTTTGTGGCGATCCGTTCGCTGTTGGAGCTCGCAGAGCGCGAACGGCTACGCTATCCCCGGGCATCTGCTCTTATTGAGGGGGGGGCCTTATTTGTCGACGATATCTGCACGGGGGCCTCGAGCTTAGATGAGGCTCTCGTCTTACGTGATGAGCTGATTGCGCTCTTGAGGGCTGGTGGCTATGAGTTGCGGAAGTGGCTGTCTAACTCACCGGACCTATTGGCAGATTTGCCTAAGGACCACCAGCAAGAGCCGCTCCTCTTTGAAAATCCGGAGACTCCAGACATGCTGTCTGTTTTGGGAGTCCAGTATCGACCAGTCCCGGATTTGTTCACATATAGATTGGAACTGCCAGACCCAAAGGTCTGGACTAAACGCACGGTGCTGTCCACTGTAGCCCGTACCTTTGATCCGAACGGTTGGCTCAGCCCTGTAGTGTTTTCGATGAAGTGCTTCCTACAGGAGCTCTGGGCTGCGGAATTGTCATGGGATGAGCCCCTCTCTGGTAGCCTCCTACGAGAGTGGGTGAGGTTCGTGTCATCCCTACCCGACGTCAATCGGGTTTGTATACCGAGGCAAATGCTGCCTTCGGGAAAGTTTAAAGCCTCCCTGCACGGCTTTTGTGACGCGTCCGAAAGCGGATACGCGGCAGCCGTTTACATCCGAACGGTGGATGCAGCAGGCGTTGTCGCCGTACACTTAGTTATGGCCAAGAGTAAGGTCGCCCCCCTTCGGACTAGGCTAACCATTCCGAAGTTGGAGTTGTCCGGCGCCACTCTCTTAGTACGGCTACTCAATCATGTTGCCGACACCTTGGGAAACGGTGTCGACTTGGAGTCGATATTTGCGTGGTCTGACAGCCAGGTCGTCCTTTGTTGGCTGAAGAGTTCAGTCCACACCCTTGAGGTTTTTGTGGCCAACCGGGTCTCACAAATTCAGACTTCAAAGGCCCCGTTGATTTGGCGCCACGTACCGGGCGAATTGAACCCCGCAGATTGTGCCTCCCGCGGCTGCGAGGCGCCTGAGTTAGTGGACCACCACCTATGGTGGAGTCCATCATGGTTGTTACGGCCTGAGCGCTCATGGCCTGCCACCCCGGCTGTGGCCAGTGTCCCAGACCTAGGCATGCGTGTTCACGCCGTGGAGACGGTGGCGGCTCCGCAGATGGAGTTTTTGTTAGACCGCTACAGTTCTCTTGATAAGTTGCTCGGCGTGACTGCTTGGATGAGGCGCTTTGTGCGAAATTGTCGCCAGCCTCAGGAGAAATCGTTGTCTCCGGTCCTCGCCCCACAAGAGCGGCAAGACGCTCTGTTGCATTGGTTGCGAGTGACGCAACAGCGAGAGTTTGAACCGGAGCTGAAAGCCCTGCGCTCAAGTAAGTTCAAGTTGAAGGGACCCTTGGTGCGGTTGAATCCCTTCTTGGACAGTACCGGATTGCTGCGTGTCGGAGGTAGGCTCAGACATGCCAACCTGCCGTACGGATCACGCCACCCTTTGTTGCTCCCCAAGGATGGACCGTTAGTTAGACTGTTGATTACAGACCGACATGTAAAGAATGCTCATGCCGGTTGTAATGCTTTGACCGCGCTCCTCCAACGAGAGTTCTGGATTTTGTCAGCGCGGAGAATAATCCGATCCGTTATTTTTCGTTGTCTCCCGTGTTATCGTTTGCGCGCCGATACGATGCAGCCCCAGATGGGTGATTTGCCTGCCGATCGAGTGAACGAATCGATGCCCTTCTCAGGAGTTGGAACGGATTTTGCGGGGCCATTTACCGTTAAGACATCGCGGCTTCGTAATGCTAGAACGGAAAAGGCTTACTTGTGTGTATTTGTTTGTTTGGCCACTAAAGCGGTCCACCTGGAGGTGGTTAGTGCCCTCACCACAGAAGCCTTTGTAGCCACGTTGAATCGTTTTGTGTCTCGCCGCGGAATGCCGTCGTTAATCAGGTCCGATTGTGGAACCAATTTCAAGGGCACCGATAGGTATTTAAAGGAAGTTTGTGAATTTTTGGATAGGAATAATTTTGAGATCGGATCCACACTCTCTCGCAGAGGGGTACGATGGCAGTACTCCCCGCCATCCTGCCCCCACTGGGGAGGGATTTTTGAAGCAACTGTAAAGGCCGCTAAAACTCACCTTCGTCGCGTTATTGGGGAGACGGTCCTCACGTTTGAGGAACTCGCGACCGTATTTTGTAAGGTTGAGGCGGTCCTCAACTCGCGTCCGTTGTGTCCGTTGTCTTCGGACGCGAATGATTTAGAGGCCCTTACGCCGGGCCATTTTTTGATTGGCAGACCGCTTAACGCCTTGCCGGAATATCCTTATTCCGAAGTGCCCTCCGGACGGCTCTCGCGATTTGAATTGCTCCAGCAGCTTACGCAGAGTTTTTGGCGCCGTTGGCATCTGGAGTATTTGCACATTTTGCAGCAGCGCGTTAAGTGGTCGGATAGGACGACCCCACCCAAGACTGGAGACCTCGTGTTGGTAAAGGATCCAAACCTGCCGCCCCTCCGCTGGCGTTTAGGACGCATTGTTCAGCTTCATCCGGGGTCGGATGGTGTGCCCAGGTTTGCCGAGGTCCTGGTGGGGGACTCTGTTTTGAAGCGAGCGATCGCTACCCTCTCTCGCCTGCCCTTAGATTGAGTTGGCGGACAGTTTGCTACTGTCCGGGGCGGGGGGATGTTCACGCCGCGCGTGATTCATTCATTCACGTTGTTTCGTGGGGTCGGCGCCAACCGCCGCCCGCGCGACATCGCGACCAGTTGGCCGTAAGCAGCCGTGAGGAGCGCCCGGTCCGGGTACGGACTTGTGACCCGTGTGTGTTCGCTTTGAAAAGCGCCGGGAAAGTTTTAGCTGCCTATTAGGGCATTGTGTAGTTATAAGGGTGTTAGCTGTAAGAGTTTCCCATCGGGGGTTGTGTGGAGATCGTTTAGCCAGGCGCGCCGGCGAGACAACGTTCAGCCCCCCTGGATTACGGACACTATTTTCTAGTAAGGTACGACTAGCTTAATTTACTTAATTTTGCATGAGAAACCTTCGTTTCAATAAACTGTGGAACACAGTCGATGGTCACCACAATTGTGCGGGATCAATATCTATCTATTCAAAATTATCTGAGCAAACAAAGCTCTCAAAATATCTGTGCAATATGGTGTTGTACATTATGCTCAGAAATTTTGATAGCTTTGTTTGCTTAGATAACTGACTGCTCATATAAATATGAAACAATGAGTGCCTAGATATTTTGAACACCTTGCGCGCTTACAACAATATATGATGATTCGAACTGCCTAGATCAAATTGGTTTTATGTTTTTTAGATCTTTTTGACTACTCTAGACGCTTATATCAATTTGACGCTGACTGTCCTGTAGAAAGAAGAAGGAGAAGAAGATAGAAATAGAAGAAAAAGACAGTAAGTATAGATTATTAATCATACCGGGCAAGTTGGCAGGCGCACGGTCCAGTTCGAGGTCTGGGCGCGTGCGGTCGCGCTCGGACTCGGACACCGACCGCTCGTAGGGCGCCGCGCCCGCGCCCATCACGTCCCACGACGAACCACCGCTTTTCTCAGAGCCCCTAAACACGATACAATAGTATCATTTAGCATCCTCTTTTGCACTCTCCCTCTCCTCTTCTTATTAGAGAAATAATTACCACTGACATGAAAAATTTACATTATAATGTTCAATCAACAATAACACCTAGGTCTTCTTCTTCTTTTTATGCGGTGGCGGTTCCCTTTTGGATTTCGCCAATGTCCAGTTTTTGCTAGATACATAGTAAATTTGGAGTGACAAACACGGTTGAGAAAATATGCGCCCACTGAGCCACTTGAGCGTATATTTATAAGTAGTTCCTGTTATTTATGACATAAGATCGTACATTTTTAACCATTTTTCTCAGCCATAAAAAGTTTTGATTTAGTTCGTGAGCCTTCATCTAATACTCTTGTTGATCGAAGATTCTAATATTATGAATACTATTTGACATGCTATGTATGTAGCGAATGTGAATTTAAATTTAGCGGGTAAAGTATTAAACATTATATTAGAAAATAAGAACGAAACAATGTTAATAACGTCATGTAATCATATAACTTTGTTGTTTGACAATTTTCTATGCTATCATTTTAATGGATATATAGGTTAACTTATATAGATGGATGAGATGAACACAAATCTCAGTGACAAAGTAAAAGTGATACCTGGAGTGGCAGGAGCCGTCGAGGTCGCACTTATTGTCCTCGTCCAGCTCGTGACCCGACGGTACTATGAATGCGATCTCGTTCGTGGAATCCGCCCAGTATAGCACCTTGGGTAACACAAACATTATTGTTTCTTTTATTCAGTGAAGGTGATTTCCTGTAGATTTCATACATTTTATATGAACGCCGACGCCGGTAGTCAAGTTGTACAAACATGTATGAATTCTACAAGAGGTTTAGAAAGGAAAACAGAGATTACTAGAAAATTAGTTTCCCTAGGACCTGCATTGTCATTACCGACCCGCACACGAGCCACAGACGTTCCCACGTGAAGCCATCAAAACTTGACTGAATAAAACTTGTAGCAAATTTAATCAGCTTTTATTTTGTACATAGTGGGCATGTCGCTAAGACGCATAGTTTCCGAGGCAAAATCCGAAAAATGATACCTTCAGACTCCCCCACCTCCCCTCCCCCCGGATATGTTTACCTTCTAACTAGTCCCAAGCAAAGTTCTGAAGTCAAAAATTGTGTTTCAAGCATTTCCCTGATATTTTCGTTGACTGGGTCTTCCAGAAAATAAATAAGTACATGTATGATGTGACCTGACCACCATACATTGACACAGATAGTTGATAATATATTAAGTTGTAGATAAAGATGGCGTGCAGAGAAACCACGAACCAAAGTTAAAGTTTATATTTAGTTTATACACGTCACACTGCAATGTAGGCGGTTCGGGACAACACATGATACAACTGACTGCGATTATAAAGAGCGTTTTATTAGGTTAAAATGCGCTTATATATTGGAGAAAGGTGAGCGTTTGTGCGTATGGTAAGTACACACACTACAACACACGTTATTACATAGATTGGCAGTACTTTTCCGTATAGTAGTTAGTTTGGCACTGTTGTAATAATTAATATAATAATTAAATGAGGAGCCCGTGGCGCAGTGGTTAGCGCGCTCGGCTTGCGATCGTTGAGGTTAAGCAACTTTCGCAATGGTCGGTCACGGGATGGGTGACCAAAAACTTTTCATCTGGAGCTCTTCCGTGCTTCGGAAGGCACGTTAAGTCGTTGGTCCCGACTGCATTTGCAGTCGTTAATACACACCAATCCGTACTAGTCCAGCGTAGTGGGTCATGGCCACTGACATCTATAATACAAGTACGCTGGACTTCATACCATCAATTTCAAAATGAAGCCATATTTTGGCGCTGATAGCAGCGTGAGCGTCCATGGAACTAATAATAGAGATGAAAACATAACTCAAATTACACTTAAATATAATAAGGTATGAATAAAAACGTTTATTATAAATATAAAATAGTATTTATAAGCTTCAGACAAGCTTTTGAAACATTTTAACCATGAAATTCACTTACTTGTAGAATTTTATCCCACTGTCATTTTGATAGTCAGTTCTACAAAAGACGCATACTGTTCGGAAAAGATCGACACTTCTGAACGCATCCCTAATGTCACGTCAAATTGACATTAGCTGTCACTTGAAGTTGACAGTGCCACTTGATTGAAATTCTTGTAACCAAGATGTCGGATTAATTTTGCTGAATTTGTTAAAAATCGCTCGCGTTGAATGTGCCTGGCATATCGAGTTTGAATAAAATCTTAAATTATCTATGTGATCCCGTTTTGTACGACCAAGGTTTTGACGCCATCCATCGGGCTGGTCGCGGAGTTTTGAAAGAAAGATAATTGTCCACCACGCGCTTTTTGTCGGGACTGTAAATCGTAATCAAAGAGGCTCCCCCGTGTGTGTCATTGTGTATCTATTGCGGAAGCGCCCAGTGCCTTGGGAACGCTGTTATTTGTGTTGTGAGTAAGGTGACTAATTGGTAAGGTCTGCAGAAGAAAGGACCCCAGGGGCGCGCGCGCTCCCTTACACCACTTCTGCCTTGGAGACGTTCGACACACAGACCCGTATGTAACCTCACCTTACTTAACATTCTCTCCGCTGTGTATCGCAGTCCAATTGTTCAGTTTACATCCCCGCTGAAACCTAGTTTTTTGTCCGGAGTCTATATTAGTAATACCAGCTTCCACTGCGCTAAGCCGATTCCGCGGATTTAGCAGGGGTGTACTGAACATTTCTTGGTAGCCAAGAGCGTAGCTTGAAGGCCTGAGAGGCCCACGCCAAAACTTTGTATTAATCAGTGCCGTTTTGATGACCCAGTCTGGTCCGGACTAGATTAATTTGTACTTGTAAATGGTAATTAACTTGCATTTGAAAAGTAAAGGGCATTCCTTTGTTATTGGTTCCATGTCTTGTAATTAATTGTCATGTATTGAAGTTCCAAAGTGTAAACAGATGCCTTTCTTTGCTCATAATAATTATTATTTAGTTTGTTAGCAAATTTGAGTTGTGAATATTGACAAGTTGTTGCTAAATGGTGGCTAATAAAAGGTTAGCTAATAAGTTTGCACTCAATACTTAGTGAAACTTAAATGATTTGGGACATTGTTTACACATTGAAACTCATTGAAACTTGTGCTTTGAAATAATTGAAATTGACTTGTTGTTGTGTTGATATCCAAGTGAATTTCAATAGTCAGTGATTTGGAGTGAATTTCAATAGTCAGTGAGTTTTGTTGTTTTCTGATAACCTCCAGATATTTAAGAGTTTGTGTCATTATAAATACTTTGTTGTTGTAATATTGGAATTTTGTGGTTAGTAATAACCTCCAAATATTGGAGATTTTGTGTTATAGTGAATATTTTGAATTTGTTGTTTTTGTTGATAAATTTGGGACGTTACAATGACGGCCTCCTCGGCTAAAGCCAAAATACGTTCTGAGTTACGGTGGTTAGCTTCTGCGGTTGCATTGTTGGATCGACCGGATAGGACGGAGGCCTTGTTGAACAGATACGTAGATCTGCCCGTACGTTTGGCTGTTGTTGATGAACAGTATGCCTTATTTTTGGAAAGGACTGTTGAGGCCGATGTGGAAATGCGACAAGAAGTCGATTTGGATGTGGACCAGTGTTATGATTTTGCGGACAGAATTACCCAGGTGGCTCGACCTTTGCACTTGCAAAGGTCGAGCCGGCAAGAGAGAATGAACCGAGCCCGTCCCCGGTCACATCTAAGAGTATGCCCCCTCTATTTGCTAGATTGGCCCCCTTAGACTTAAGGCGCTTTGCTGGTCGTCTAGAGGACTGGGAGGGCTTTATTAATATTTTTGATAGTCTTGTACATGCCCGGGACGATTTGACCCAGGGCCAGAAGTTAGCTTATTTGTTATCCGTGTTGGAAGGGGAGGCCCTTGAATCAGTTCAACATTTGGCCCCCTCGGATGAAAACTACCCTATTGCTAG
Organism: Crambus lathoniellus; assembly: GCA_949710035.1. Taxonomy (NCBI): domain Eukaryota; kingdom Metazoa; phylum Arthropoda; class Insecta; order Lepidoptera; family Crambidae; genus Crambus; species Crambus lathoniellus. The sequence goes on along the minus strand of OX453309.1, from coordinate 27,248,825 downwards.
GGATTTGATTGCCCGTCGGTACCAGAACGTACGACGTCTGGCGGACAACCATGTGGCCGCCATTTTGAATTTACCCCGCGTTGCCAGCGTGATGCACTTGAGAGTGGCTTTGTTGAATCCGCTGTTGGTTGCATACAACGCATTAAAAAACTTAAAACTCCCAGTGGAGCAGTGGTCGTTTTTGTTACTGCACATTGTCCTGGGAAAGTTGCCGGACTCTGTTAAGGTCCGTTTTGAGCAGCAGTATGGTGGGGATAGTGCGACTTATCTGCCACCCTTCTCGGACCTCTTGACGTTCCTGGAAGGAGAAAGTAGACTGGCAGATAATTCCTCTCTGGCCGGTCCTATGGGACCCGAACGACCTGTGCCACAGAGTAGATCCCCCACCGGACCCCCCCGTAGGGGGCGTATGGCCCCTCGCGCGCCCGGCCGCTATGCCGCCGTCCAGGAGACCGCCCGCTGCTTGTACTGTCGGGAACCGGGTCACAGCACGACCCGTTGTGATAAGTTCCTCGACCAGCGCGTCCAAGGCCGTCGAGCGATCGCGCGACAACGGACATGGTGCTACTCGTGCTTGGGCCTGCACATGCAGCGCGAATGTACCCAAGCGCACCCATGCCGCTTTTGTAAGGGCAACCACCATCCCCTCCTCTGCATGAACAGCCCAGAGGGCGGCGGAGCGCCGCAGCGCGTCGCTGCAGGATCACCTCGTATGGGTGGGGGTCTCGGACCCCCCGCGGTGTTTGCATCCCGCAGCAGTTCTAGTGGCCACCAGAGTGGCCCTAGACGCTCTCCGCCACGAATGGAGCCTCAAACGGGCGGGGGTCCCAGGGACCCCCCCATGGGAAACCGATCCCCGAGGATGGGGATGAGTTATGCGGGCGTTGCCGGAGGTCGTAGAGGCCCCCCGCGACGTTTTGAGCCTCGCACGGGCGGGGGTCCCACGGACCCCCCCATGGGAAATCGGTCCCCAACTAGGGGGTTCGATTTTGCGAGCGATGCGGGAGGTCGTAGAAGCCCCCCGCAACGTGTTGAGCCTCTCACAGCCGGGGGTCCCCGGGACCCCCCTTCTGAAAATCGGTCACCGTGCCCCCGCGACTATGGGGCGACGTACACGGTGGATGCTAGGCACCGATTCTCGCCGCCGCTCGCCGAATACCCGCGTTTGGAGCGGCGCCCGCCCCGTCTTCAAGGGGCCGGGAGATATAACCCACCTGATACCGGGCGATTTGGACGTAGGCAGTATGTGGGAGACTGGGACCCACTGGATCGCTATGAGCGACCCCCTTACCATGGGGGGACGTCTGGGGACCCCACATACTAGCAATCAACGTGTTTACGGTCGATTGTAGCCACCCCTCCAGAGACCGTTTTGTTGCCCACGGCCTCTGTGCTTGTCAGGGGATTGAATGGCGACCTTGTGGAAGTTCGCGCCTTGTTGGATTCCGGTGCTCAGGGGTGTGTTGTGTCATCTTGGTTAGTTAGGCGGTTGGGCCTCAAGGTGCACCCCCACACGGAAGGCGTGAGAGGTGTTGGCGATGTGAAAGTCCCCGGGTTGTTAGGGCATGTTGACTTCACATTTACATCACGTAATAAGTCCACGCCAGGCATTGAGACCTCGGCGATTGTGTTGGACACAGTGGTTGGCCGTCAACCTTCAGTTGACTTGGGACCGAGTATGTTGTCTTTGGTGTCTGATTCCCCACTCGCCGATCCAAATTTCTTCCGCCCAGGCCCGATTGATGCTCTCCTTGGAGCCGATGTCCTGGGGCGAGTTTTGTTGACGGGGAAGCGAGTTTTGCAGCCAGATGGCTTGGTAGCTCTGCAGACGACACTCGGTACAGTTGTGATGGGCCCTGCTCGCCGCGTTTTGGATTCCCTTGATGAGGATCGCGGTCTTGTTTTTAATGTGTCTCTCTCCGAAGTGGTGCAGAAGTTTTGGGAGGTTGAGGAACCTCCACCAGCCCCGCGGGTCGACCCAGTAGCGGATGAATGCGAGTTGTATTACCAGAATAACACTGGTCGCCTCCGCTCTGGTCGTTTGATCACCCGTCTCCCCTTTCGTGCCGGCCGACCTCCTCTGGGCGAATCCCGACCGCTAGCGGAACGTAGGCTAGTGGCGATGGAGCGTCGCATGAGCAAGGATCCGGTCTTCCGCCAGAAGTATGTTGAATTCATGCGGGAGTATGAGGAGTTAGGGCACATGTCCGTGAGCGATTTGGATTGGCGCTCCGTTGAGCACTTCTTTCTGCCGCACCACGCCGTTTTGAAATCCGGAAAGATTCGGGTGGTCTTTGACGGTTCGGCTCCCACCTCTACTGGAGCGTCCTTGAACCAGTGTCTGCATGTAGGTCCCAAGCTGCACACGGAGATCTCAGACATTTTGACCAACTTCCGGCGGCACCAAATTGTATTTATGACTGACATCCGGATGATGTTCAGACAAACGGTCATCCATCCAGAGGATAGGAGGTACCAATTGATTTTGTGGAGAGAGAGTCCTAGGGACCCCTTGTTGATTTATGAATTGAATACGAATACGTACGGTTTGGCTTCGAGCCCGTTTGTTGCGATTCGTTCTTTGTTGGAGTTGGCCGAGAAGGAGCGCTTGAGATATCCTCGCGCCTCCGCCATTTTGGCCAGTGACGTCTATGTGGATGACATTTGCACGGGCGCCTCATCTGTCTCAGAGGCGATTGTCCTGAGAGACGAACTCACCGCCCTTTTGAAGTCGGGAGGTTACGAATTGAGGAAATGGATATCCAACTCGCCTGATGTACTGGTAGGTTTGCCCGAAGAGCACCAGCAGGACCCCCACCTATTCGAAAATGTTGATAATCCCCATGTGGTGACCGTCCTTGGCGTACAGTACAAACCGGTCTCTGACACGTTCACTTATTGTGTGGATTTACGACCACCGAAAGTCTGGACCAAGCGTTTAGTATTGTCTACTGTCGCACGTACCTTTGACCCCAATGGGTGGATTTGCCCCGTGCTGTTTATGGCCAAGTGTTTCTTGCAACGGTTATGGGCTTCGGGTGTGTCGTGGGATGAACCCCTCTCGGACGAGTTACTCCGAGATTGGTCGAGCTTCGTTTCATCCCTCCCCGAGATTAATGAAGTGCATTTGCCGAGGCTATTCCTCCCTTCTGAAAGTTGTAAAGTTACTCTTCACGGCTTTTCCGATGCCTCCGAACGCGGATTTGCTGCGGCCGTGTACCTCCGCACCGTTACTGTTGACGGAGTTGTTGCTGTGCATCTGGTGATAGCGAAAAGCAAAGTCGCTCCCCTTCGGACTCGTCATACGATCCCGAGGTTGGAATTGTGTGGAGCTGCCCTCCTAATGCGTTTGTTGAACCACGTATGGCTCACATTAGGTCGATCTATTAAGATACAAGAGGTTTATGCTTGGACGGACAGTCAGGTCGTCCTTTGTTGGTTGAAGGCTCCGGCGCACACCTTGGACGTGTTTGTGGCCAATCGAGTGTCGCAGATTTGTAATTCCGACATCGAGTTGATTTGGAGACACGTGCCGGGAACCATGAATCCCGCGGATTGTGCGTCTCGGGGTTGTGTAGCCCCAACCCTAATTAACCACCCCCTCTGGTGGGGCCCACAGTGGTTGATGCGGCCTGAGTCGGAGTGGCCGCCCTCTCCAGCGTTGTCGAACGTAGCCGTTCCTAATATGCGGGCATGCGTCCTGGAGACTAACCCCGCCGGGGAAAAGGATTTGTTGTTGGATCGGTACAGCTCCTTACAGAAGCTGCTTGGTGTTACCGCTTGGATCAGACGTTTTGTGTACAATTGCAGAAACCCACGCGCGAGGCGTGATTCGTCGGTTCTCACTCCGGACGAGCGTAGGGACGCGCTCTTGTTTTGGGTCCGGAGAGTACAAGCTGATAGTTTTGAGTCCGAGATTGAAATTTTGCGTTTAGGCCGTCGCAAGTTGAAGGGCGCGGTATCGCGATTAAATCCCTTCCTGGACGAGAGTGGGCTTTTGCGAGTCGGCGGAAGACTTCGAAATGCGAACCTGCCGTATGGAGCTCGTCACCCCCTTTTGTTACCTAAAGCCGGACATTTGACTCAACTGATAATAACAGATCGCCATGTGAATGCACAACATGCTGGCTGTAATGCTTTGTTGGCCATTTTGCAGCGTGAATTTTGGATTTTGTCTGCTCGTCGAGCCATTCGCACTGTGGTTTTCCGTTGCCTGCCTTGTTATCGATTGAAGGCCGCGACCATGCAGCCCCAGATGGGTGATTTGCCTGCTGATCGCGTCACGGAATGTAGAGCTTTTGCCGGAGTCGCCACCGACTTCGCCGGTCCCTTTACTGTAAAGGCTTCGAGACTGCGTAATGCTAAAACCTATAAGGCGTACTTGTGCGTGTTTGTGTGTTTGTCCACCAAGGCTGTCCATTTGGAAATTGTCTCGGAATTGTCTACCGAAGCCTTTGTCGCCGCCTTGAGCAGATTTGTTTCCCGTAGAGGACTGCCGACATTGATACGTTCCGATTGTGGTACTAATTATAAGGGAACGTGTAATTATCTTAAGGAAGTAGTTAAGTTTTTTGTTGATAATAAAATAGACATTGGAACCACCCTCTCCCGGCGTGGGATAATCTGGAAGTTTAGCCCTCCAGCTTGTCCGACCTGGGGAGGAATTTTTGAAGCTTGTGTAAAGGCTGCCAAGACACACTTGCGTCGCGTGATTGGAGAAACTATTCTCACGTTTGAGGAACTTGATACGGTATTTTGTAAAATTGAGGCCGTCCTCAACTCGCGACCCTTGTGCCCGTTGTCTTCGGACCCGAATGACCTGGAAGCGTTGACCCCAGGTCATTTCTTGATCGGACAGCCCCTTTTGGCTTTGCCTGAATATCCGATTCAGGATGTAGGATCCCATCGTTTGTCGCGATACCAACTTTTGAAACAGATGTCCCAAAACTTCTGGGCACGTTGGTCGATGGAGTATTTGCATATCCTACAACAGCGCGTGAAGTGGACAGATAAAACCACCCCACCCCAGACTGGCGACCTCGTGTTGATTAAGGATGCTAACCTGCCGCCCCTATGTTGGCGAAGGGGGCGCATTGTTAAACTCTACCCCGGAACTGACGGAGTTCCTCGTTTTGCTGAGGTTTTGGTTCGAGATTCGGTTTTGAAGAGAGCAGTTAGTGGGCTCTCCCGATTACCCGTAGATTGACGTACCGTTCTTAACGGTCCGGGGCGGGGGGATGTTCGGAAAAGATCGACACTTCTGAACGCATCCCTAATGTCACGTCAAATTGACATTAGCTGTCACTTGAAGTTGACAGTGCCACTTGATTGAAATTCTTGTAACCAAGATGTCGGATTAATTTTGCTGAATTTGTTAAAAATCGCTCGCGTTGAATGTGCCTGGCATATCGAGTTTGAATAAAATCTTAAATTATCTATGTGATCCCGTTTTGTACGACCAAGGTTTTGACGCCATCCATCGGGCTGGTCGCGGAGTTTTGAAAGAAAGATAATTGTCCACCACGCGCTTTTTGTCGGGACTGTAAATCGTAATCAAAGAGGCTCCCCCGTGTGTGTCATTGTGTATCTATTGCGGAAGCGCTCAGTGCCTTGGGAACGCTGTTATTTGTGTTGTGAGTAAGGTGACTAATTGGTAAGGTCTGCAGAAGAAAGGACCCCAGGGGCGCGCGCGCTCCCTTACACCACTTCTGCCTTGGAGACGTTCGACACACAGACCCGTATGTAACCTCACCTTACTTAACATTCTCTCCGCTGTGTATCGCAGTCCAATTGTTCAGTTTACATCCCCGCTGAAACCTAGTTTTTTGTCCGGAGTCTATATTAGTAATACCAGCTTCCACTGCGCTAAGCCGATTCCGCGGATTTAGCAGGGGTGTACTGAACACATACTGTCATGATAAATATGTTCAGATCACGTAGTATACATAAAATACACAAACTTATTCCACGGTTTTCACGTAAGTTACCAGAGAATTACTCAAAACAACGATCAGCCATTTGCAATTTTAGTACCCGAGACGCTCGAGCGGGGCGCTGTGAATCGGCACAAAAAACAACTGTCATTTCGTATACAACATTTAGTCCAGCGTGCTTGTATTATAGAGGTCAGTGGTCATGGCCCATTCTCCTAGTCCATCCATAAGGAAGGCCAGTACCCCAGCAGTGGGGACATTAAATGGCTAATGAAGAGAAGAAGATGAGAATAATCCTTACTTATATTATAAATGCGAAAATGCGAATCTGTCTGTCTGTGTGTAACACAATCACGCCTAAACTACGGAACCGATTTGAATAAAAATTGGTACAGAGATAGTCTAGAGCCTGAGAAAGGACATAGGCTACTTTTTTATGTGAACAAATGGCTGTAAGGGGTTGAAATAGGGGATGAAAGTTTGTATGGAAATTACGTCATTTTTAAAGCTAGAAGCTTCAAAATTATTTTATAGGATTTTGATTAGATAAATAAATACAACATTCAAAGTTTGTAAAAAAAACTACCCTAAAGAGGGTGAAAACAGGGGATGAATTTTTTCGTGTGATGATGTCGGCAAAAAAGTTTACGGAACGGATTTTGATGAAAGTTTTTTTTTATACAGCTATTGGTCCTTGCCAACATATAGCTATAATTTATTTTGAAGATCGCAATTTCTGATGTGGAACCATAGCAGTCCAGCCAAACTATGAGAGATATAAAATACCGTTTTAAGGAAAATTGTTAAACGTGATGAGCACTTTCTATTGACGTACAAAGTTTGAAGGTCTGGTACACCTGATGTGGAACCCTAGCAGCCAGATTAAACTATATGAGATACAAACATAGCGTCTTAAGAAAAGTTGTTTAACGTCATGGACATTTTCTATTGACGGAAAAAATATCGAAGGTCTGGTACTCCTGATTTGGAACCCTTGCAGCCCAGCTTAACTATAAGAGATACAAATACAGCATCTTAAGAGAAATTGTCCAGCGTGATAAGTATTTTCTTTTGACATACAATATATACTAATATTATAAATGTGAAAGTGTGTTTGTTTGTATGTCCGTCTTTCACGTCAAAACGAAGCATTGGATCGACCTGTTTTTTTTAGTATGTGGATAGTTTAGGAGTTAGAGAGTCCCATACGCTAATTTTATCCCGGAAAAATATCACATTCCCTCGGAAAAAGTCCTGTAGTACACGCGTCAAAACCGCGGGCGGAAGGCTATGTGATATAATTTTTTTATGTGTTAAAAGGTACTGTTTATGTAATATACACGGTATTACACCCCGGAAATTTTTAGGGATTATTTTACTCATGAAAACAAACAACTTTTATTAAAGGACCAACACTGAAATCGCGAAAAAATATCAGCTGTTCCATACATTTTGATTAAATATTTTTGCACTTTTGTATGGAATAGCTCTTTTTTTGCGATTTTAGTGTTGGTCCCATAATAAAAATTTATTGTTTTCATGAGCAGAATAATCCTTTTAATTTTATCCGGGGTGATAAAAAAAATACCGTGTAGGTATATTAAGTAAATAAATAAAATAATTCATACTTATTATAAAACTGTATGCGATTCTATTCAGGGGGCTACCGGCTAAAAATTATGGGTATGGACATGGGCTTCATTTGACATTTGAAGCCCATATTATGCCCTTAAAAGCACAAAATATTGGCATCAAATGTCGAATGAAGCCCATGTCCATATCCATATTTTTTTGCCGGTACAGGGGCTGTATACTTTGAAAAGAAATAGAAAAAAATACCACCAAGGGTCTTCTTAAACGGAACATATACCAAAAATATAGTTTTTGAATTTTTTGTCTGTCTGTCTGTTGTCCACGTTTCAGGCAAAAACTACTGAACGGATTTTAATGAAACTTTTTTTGTTATATAGCTATTAGTTGTCGCCAATTTATAGGTAGGCTATAATTTATTTAGAAGATCGAAATGGCCGATGTGGAACCATAGCAGTCCAGCCAAACTATGAGATATATAAAAATACCGTCTTATGGAAAATTGTTAAATGTGATGAGCATTTTCTATTGACGTACAAAGTTTGAAGGTACACCTGCCTGGCTAGCATTACCATCATTATATCACGCGATATGATATAGCACGTCTTGCTCTCTTGCTTCCACCTTAGTGGGGTAGGTAAGCAAGACAGCATGACGTGCTATATCATATCGCATGATAAAAGCCGTTCATGCTAGGCCAGCTGATGTGGAACCCTAGCAGCCAGGTTAAACTATATGAGATAGCATCTTGAGAGAAGTTGTTCAGCGTGATAAGTTCTTTCTTTTGACATACTGTTTGTATTGTTTGTATATCCGTCTGTCACTTCAAAACGGAACAACGGATCAGCGTGTTTTTTTTGTATGTGGATATTTTAGGAGCTAGAGAGTGACAAAGACTAATTGATATCCCGGGAAATATAACTTTCCCTCGAGATAACGTCGTGTAGTACAGGCGGGCGAAACCGCGGGCGGAAGGCTGTGTGAAATATTTTTTTAATGTGTTAATATGTATCTTAACGCTAAACTAATATATATAAAATAAATACAGAAAAAAAACGAAAAACCTTATTAGCTAAAAAAATGAAAAATGCTGCCGAAAGTCACTATTCCACGCGAACGAAGTAATTTAATAATTTTTTTTTTATTTTTATTTTTTTTATTTTATTTAATTCAGGTAACAGACAGTTATATCTAAACAATATAAAAAAAGCAAATTTACAAACAAACCTATAGTACCATAACTTATATAATTTATGTGATAATAGTGCATACAAGCGACGGATTAACTAGTTTAAGATTAAGTTCTAATTTAGAAACTACAATTAAATTGCTGATATATTAGTTGTAAAATTCAAAAGAAGAGATGTAAGTATATATAGTAAATGTTTATATCTAATATCATGCATTACATAAACAACAATTCGCCTACCTTCCTTCTAAAAACATTAAGTGAATTTGAGAAAATATCCACCTCAGTGAGTGACTTGTTATATAAACTACATGCACGCCTTAATAAGTAAATACTTATCGCGGCGCGGCCGCAACAAAATGTAGGTCGCACGCAACGTAAGCTAAATAAAATAAGATTACTTATTAGACTGTACAGTACCTGTTCCCGCCCATCATAGATAGCGGGCGCTAGCGGGCCGGGGGCGGGCGGCGCGGCCGCGGGCGGGCGGGCGTCGTAGCTGGTGCACGTGCGCCCCGCCCAGCTAGTGACTACGCACGTGTACCATAGCTCGTACCTGTTCCCGGCCGTCGTAGATGGCGGGCGCTAGCGGGCCGGGGGCGGGCGGCGCGGGCGCGGGCGGGCGGGCGTCGTAGCTGGTGCACGTGCGCCCCGCCCAGCTAGTGACTACGCACGTGTACCATAGCTCGTACCTGTTCCCGGCCGTCGTAGATGGCGGGCGCTAGCGGGCCGGGGGCGGGCGGCGCGGGCGCGGGCGGGCGGGCGTCGTAGCTGGTGCACGTGCGCCCCGCCCAGCTTGTGACTACGCACGTGTACCATAGCTCGTACCTGTTCCCGGCCGTCGTAGATGGCGGGCGCTAGCGGGCCGGGGGCGGGCGGCGCGGGCGCGGGCGGGCGGGCATCGTAGCTGGTGCACGTGCGCCCCCGCCCAGCTAGTGACTACGCACGTGTACCATAGCTCGTACCTGTTCCCGGCCGTCGTAGATGGCGGGCGCTAGCGGGCCGGGGGCGGGCGGCGCGGGCGCGGGCGGGCGGGCATCGTAGCTGGTGCACGTGCGCCCCGCCCAGCTAGTGACTACGCACGTGTACCATAGCTCGTACCTGTTCCCGGCCGTCGTAGATGGCGGGCGCTAGCGGGCCGGGGGCGGGCGGCGCGGGCGCGGGCGGGCGGGCATCGTAGCTGGTGCACGTGCGCCCCGCCCAGCTAGTGACTACGCACGTGTACCATAGCTCGTACCTGTTCCCGGCCGTCGTAGATGGCGGGCGCTAGCGGGCCGGGGGCGGGCGGCGCGGGCGCGGGCGGGCGGGCGTCGTAGCTGGTGCACGTGCGCCCCGCCCAGCCGCCGTGGCCGCGCACGTGGACCGCCGTACCCAACCTGGTGAAAAGGCAATGCCTAAAATTGGCGTCTTTTTTTTTGTCTCGCGGCCATTAACAAAATGTTTGAAAATATCAATTCTTGATAGTATAACAAACAATATTTGTCAAGACAGTATAGCTGTAAACTCAGTCAGAACAAAACCAAGTTAGAACCATTCGTCCGTATTAGAACATTTAAAAAAATGTAACTTTGTCACTCATACAAACACTATGAAAAACAAAGTTAAATTCTAGCTAGTCTCACTCAATTCAGACCTAGTTTACAGGTATACTTCCTTTGCAAATATTGTATGTAGTGCTGCCAACAAATTATATTTCAATGTTTGGTTGATGGCCGCAAGAAAAAAAAGACGCCAGCTGCCATACAAAAATGGTCATTGTCCTTTGTGTAAAATAAGTTTTTTGTAAAATTTCATTTTCATGACAAGCTTTTTTGCCGACTGTACCTAAATATTGTATTACAAGTGGGTCAACTTAAGCTTGCAAGATTTTTTCTCCACTAAGTAACTAACAAACTAATTAACACGGCAAGTTAAATAAAAGCTTGTAAAAATATCACTTCACGATATTCGTGCGGACAAAGCCGAGCCGTTGCAATCCAATTGTCATTGTGTTAAGCCGTTGTATTTAAATATAAGTTGTAATTATTGTACATAGATGGCGTTGTGCCAAACGTACGTAATGCTGAACGGCGGTGTTAAGATTTTTTGGTGATTGATATAGTCTTGTCGATGCACCCAATAAATTATCCTCGACCTACACACTAGTTTTATTTACGTTGTGAATAACAGTATTTTGGACCTCTATGGGATTGTACATGGTCCTAACCGAGTCGGAAGTTTCGGTTGGTTGACCTGGAACCAGCTCAGTACGAGTGACAGGAGCAGGGACTACGGAGGATCGGAGTTTTGAGTTTGCAGCAGCAGCTCCAGCAGTGACGTCAGCGGATCTGGGTGCTACCACGAAGCGAGCGATTGCGTAAGCGGAAGCGTATGAGTGAGTGTTGTGCTGTGATGAAACTGTGAGTACATTTGTGTCATTCATTAACTTAGAATAATTTCAAGAAAGTTAGAATTTGGAAATTTTAGAAGTGTTTTCATAGACTTAGAATAATTTCTCCAAAAGTGAAATACGGGGAATCCACGCTAGTTTGCGGAGCCAAGTGCGAAAACACTTAGAAAAATTTCGTAAATTTTACGATTGACTTAGAAAATAATTTTGAATTTTCTCATACGTTGAATAGTTTGAATAACTATCGAGATGGATGCCTACGGTAAAATACAAGATGATACTAAGTCAAAGATTCAGAAGGGAAGGTCTAATTTTAAAAAATCTCCGAAAGATAGGATCTCTTTGTCATACATAAAAACACGTCTAGAAGCCTTAGAAAAACAGTGGTCTTCATTTGATGAAACACATAAGAAGATTATAATGGAAGTTTCTGGAGACATACTTGAAAAATCTACTTATTTTAAAAATGAGATGTATGATGAGACCGAAGAACTGTACATAAATTACAAGTCGGAGTTAAAGGAAGCCATCCTTAGGTTAAAGAAAGATGTTAATGTTAATGAATTTTATGATGCAAATGCAACTAGCAGCACCCAATCCTTTACTGTTAAATTACCGAAAATAGAAATACCTAATTTCAGTGGCAAATACACAGAATGGAGTAGTTTTCGTGATTTATTTTTGTCTTTAATTCACAACAATAAGGGATTGGATGACGTTCAAAAGCTGCACTATTTGAAAAGTCACTTGTCTGGCGAAGCCGAGCAAATGTTAAGACACATTCCTATCACGGCATGTAATTATAAAACTTGTTGGGATCAGTTAGAGCATCGTTACAACAACAAAAGGTTTTTAGCCAATTGTGTACTAAAACGTTTTATGAACCAAAAAAATGTATTGTCGGAATCTTCAAGTGCGATAAAGGAATTACTGGACACAACTAATGAGTGTTTAAATGCTCTTACTAATTTAGATGTAAATGTAGATTCCTGGGATCTTATTGTAATTTATGTAGTTTCGTTGAAACTTGATACAGAATCTCGAAAGTTGTGGGAAGTAGAAGTCAGTAGGTGTAATGATGAATTGCCTAAACTTGTTGATTTTAAAAACTTTTTAGATCATCGTTTCAGATCTTTAGAATTTCTAGACAATAAAGCCACTAAACAGAGTAATGTTCGTAATAATGTTCCTAAAACAATGCATACAATTCCTGCTGTATCATGTATATTTTGTTCCGATGCTCACAAACTGTGTAATTGTAAAAAATTCGCAAAGGAAGATGTAAATGTACGTCGTACTTTTGCCCAAACCAACAAGTTATGTTTTAATTGTCTTGCTCCGAATCATTCGATATACAATTGCCGTCAATCAACCAGCTGTCGCATTTGTAAAAGGCGACATCACTCTTTACTGCACCCAAAGTTAGGTCCTAAAGATGATCAGGTAAACACTTCCGTAGTGGAAGGGGGCGCTCAGTCGTCCAATGTAGAATCATCTCAAGGCGAGGCATCAAATATAGTATCATGCTTTTCTAATGCAAATAGTCAAGTATTATTGGCCACTGCTTTGGTCAATGTAGATACGAAAAATGGAACTTTTTGTATCAGAGCTCTTCTGGACCAAGGTTCACAAGCTTCATTTATAGCAGAGTCTGTTGTACAAATGCTTGGTCTTAGAAGAGTTTCAAACATGAGCTACATTTCAGGGTTAGGTAGTGATCAAGGTCCATCCTTGCAGTCTAAATGGACCGTTATGGTCAAAATTCAGTCACGCCATGACCCCAACTTTATAGTTGAAGTTAAAGCTCATGTTCTTAATAAGCTCACTTCTCTTTTACCTGAGAGGAAAATGTCTGTTCCGATGTTTTCTCCTCAGATTCCTGCTATAGAGTTAGCAGACCCGAAGTTTGATACTCCGAGTAAAATTGATATTTTACTGGGGGCGGAAGTGTATGGTCAAATTTTAATGGATGGAGTTGTCAAAGGTCCACCAGGTTCTCCAATTGCGCAAAATACCAAACTTGGCTGGATCCTTTCAGGCCATATATTTTCCCCTCCAAGTTACGAACTTTCACAGACACGTAATGAAATAATTAGTATGCACACTCAATTGAGTATGAACGATCTCCTGAAAGGTTTTTGGGAGCAAGAAGAACTGTCTTCAGCTGTGAAGAAATGTCTGTCTGAAGAAGAACAGCAATGCGAAGAGCTGTTCGCCAAAACTACTTCTAGAGATGATGAGGGTCGCTATATCGTGAAATTGCCATTCAAAAAGGTGGACCCAAGTTGTCAATACGGTAATTCTTATGATATTGCGCAAAAACGATTCTTTATGCTCGAAAAACGATTACTGAAGAATCAACCACTGAAGATTCAATATTCCGAGGTTTTGGAGGAATATTTAAAATTAAATCACATGGAAGTAGTGCCGGAAGTGGAGAAAGCTAATCCCAAGGCTGTGTATCTTCCCCATCACGCTGTCGTTCGCAATGAGAGAAGCACCACTAAGGTTCGGGTCGTGTTTGATGCGTCGTGTTCGCTTAATAATGGAACTTCGTTGAATGATGATCTCATGGTAGGTCCAACGCTTCAACCCACACTTCGACACCTTATTTTACGTTGGCGCTGCTATCCTATAAGCCTGGTAGCAGATATTGTGAAGATGTACCGTCAAGTCAAGATAGCTGCTGAGGATGTTGATTTTCAACGTCTATTATGGCGTAGCGATGTTAATTCAGAACTTCAGCATCTCCGACAATTGCGTGTAACATTTGGTACATCAGCGGCACCTTACTTGGCGGTCAGATCCTTACAACAGCTTGCACATGATGAGGGAGATAAATATCCTTTGGCAGCTAGCAGAGTCCTTAGGGAATATTATATGGATGATCTTATGACAGGCTGCGAAAATATAAACGAGGGAGCACAGATTTATCAACAAATGAACGAGTTACTTAAACTTGGTGGTTTCCAGCTTCAGAAATGGAGTAGTAGCAATAGTGAGTTGTTGTCAAAGTGGGATAGAGAAAGTAAGAATTCAAAGGAAACTTTAGAGCTAAAATTAGATACAGTTATCAAAATTTTAGGTCTCACTTGGAATAGACACCAAGATGAATTTCAATACACTGTCCAACTTACAGCACTGGAAACACCCATAACTAAGAGGAAAATGATTTCGGAAATAGCAAAATTGTTTGATCCCCTCGGTTGGCTAGCTCCTGTGGTCACCACTGCCAAAATATTTATCCAAAGAGTCTGGCTGTCAGGGATACAATGGGATGAAGAATTGCCATGTGATATTTTGAAGGCATGGCTTGAGTTTCGAGAAGAACTTACACATCTTGCTCAATTTAAGATTCCAAGATGGATTGGCACTAGCACCAAAGATGTTAGCAGAGAACTTCAAGGATTCTGTGATGCTTCAAATGCAGCATACGCAGCTGTAGTCTATATGAGAATCGTTGATTTTAAAGGTGATGTGCATGTACGATTACTTGCCGCAAAGACGAAGGTTGCTCCGGTGAAGCAAGTCTCGATTCCTCGGTTGGAGTTGTGCGGAGCGGTATTGTTAGCCAACCTGCTTCAAGAAATTGCAGAAGTTTTAGAGATTCCGAAGGAGTGCGTGTACGCCTGGACGGACTCAAGTGTAGTCCTTTCATGGTTGAGCAGTCATCCCAGCAAATGGAAAACCTATGTCGCGAATCGGGTCTCTGAAATATTAACGCTTATGAATAATACTCAGTGGTCACATGTCAAGTCCGAATCTAACCCTGCAGATTGTGCGTCGCGAGGTATAAATCCGAGCAAACTATCGGATTTGAAGATCTGGAGAGAGGGTCCACAATGGCTGCAAGAAAAGGTTATTAATTATTCAAAGGGACAATTTAAATTAACGGATTTAGAAAAGAAAAAAGAGCAAATTTCGTGCCACACTATTCAGTCAGAGTCAGAATCTATATTATGTCGTTATTCTTCATTGAATAAATTATTAAGAGTTGTTGCATACATACGTAGATTCCTTAAGTTAAAGAAAGAAAAATTTACGCCTTACATATCTAGATTAGAAACAAAAGAGTCTTTACTTACCTGTATCCGATTGTGTCAAAGGAAAAGTTTCCTGGAAGAAATAAAATGTTTACAAACTTTGGGAAAGATAAAGAAAAGTAGTAAACTTACCTCACTGTGTCCGTTTCTTGATGCTGATGGTATACTCAGGGTGGGCGGTCGCTTACAAAATGCTGAAATAGATGAAAATATGAAACATCCAATATTGCTGCCGTATCAGTCGCACTTCACAGATTTGATTGTGGATGATGCCCATAATCGCACTCTTCACGGCGGTCCACAATTAATGACAAACTTTTTAAGAACGCAGTATTGGATAGTTAATGCGAAAAATCTTGTTCGCAAGGTCGTTCGGAAGTGTGTTGTATGTCGTCGCCATTCTGCACAAACAAGTCAGCAAATGATGGGACAGCTACCTACGGAACGTGTCACAGTCTGTCGACCTTTCTATCAGAGTGGGGTTGACTACGCAGGACCCATAGCTATAAGACCGTATAAAGGGCGTGGTTATCGAGCCGTTAAAGGATATATAGCCTTGTTCGTATGTATGACCACTCGTGCAATACACCTCGAAGTCGTTAGTGACATGACATCCGAGGCATTTTTAGCAGCTTTTAAGCGTTTTGTTGCACGGCGAGGTCACTGCGCAGATTTATGGAGTGACAACGGCACGACCTTCGTGGGGGCCAATAGGGAGTTAAAGCATTTATTCCAAACGGAAAAGTCTGAAGCCGCTAATGATATTGCTGAGTGGTTGGCAACAAATGGTACCAACTGGCACTTCATTCCACCTCACTCGCCGAACTTTGGAGGGTTGTGGGAGGCTGGAGTGAAGTCCACAAAGCACCATCTAAAAAGGGTTATTGGTAACAGTACCTTGACATTCGAAGAGATGTCCACGCTTCTGTATCAAATAGAAGCTTGCCTTAACTCGCGTCCACTTTCTCAAATTAGCAATAATCCAGATGATCCGTATCCATTAACTCCCGGCCATTTTCTAGTCGGTGAGCCGTTGCTGCTTATACCCGATGCAAACTTTGAGCAGAGTAACGTGAGTACTCTTAAAAGATGGCAGTTTGTACAGAGACTACTGCAAGACTTTTGGAGACGATGGTCTCATGAGTACTTGACTCAATTACAGCATAGATATAAATGGTCCTATATTGCTCCTGAACCTTCTGTAGGGGATGTCGTGTTAGTAAAGGAGGATGACCTCCCACCGTCCAGATGGTTGTATGGCGTAATTAAGGAAAAACATGTTGGTGCGGACAATCTTACGAGAGTCGTAACCTTGCGATGCAAGGGGTCTCTAGTAAAAAGACCTGTATCCAAACTTATAATTTTACCTGTCACTTAATAAATGTAAATACCTACTACTATGTTTTTTTGTATTTTAATTTAGTCAAGTATGTGTATGTGTTAGTTATGTATTATTGATGTATTGCATACCTAAATTTTGTTGTTTTTGTTAAGTTTCTTATTTGATTGTGTTGTTTCTGATGGACGTTCCGTTCATGGTGGGCGGAATGTTAAGCCGTTGTATTTAAATATAAGTTGTAATTATTGTACATAGATGGCGTTGTGCCAAACGTACGTAATGCTGAACGGCGGTGTTAAGATTTTTTGGTGATTGATATAGTCTTGTCGATGCACCCAATAAATTATCCTCGACCTACACACTAGTTTTATTTACGTTGTGAATAACAGTATTTTGGACCTCTATGGGATTGTACACATTGGATGTAATCAAACATGAAATTCGTCAGCTTACTTATTTCCAATAAAGACTAAATAGTGATGTGAAAATTCTATTTTGTATTTCATTCACTCTGAACTCTTTTGTAATATGGGATTCATATCCGCGCTGATAAGCCGGGCAGAGAGTCGTCACACACACACACACACATACCTATATGACACACACACATACCTATATGACGTACTATTACTAATTACTATTATTAATTATTAATTGTTTATTATTAAGTAGTATTGTTATTTGTTTATATATTTTTATAGTTTATGTTGTAATCTACATACTTATATAAAATAAAATATATCGTATACTTACATATAATATGAAATCAAACTTGATTGCTGATTGTGCATTGCTTTTAATTTCCTTTAATATTTTTTCTTGTTTTACCTTTTTTAATAATTTTTTAAGTTTTTAGGTTATAAATTGAGTTTATTTTATTTTATTTTTATTTTTACTTCTTGGAAAACTTACAGCTATTAATACAAATGTTTTTATAAAATATGGTTACTCATTAGCCAAGAAACAGTTTTCACATATGGGATACAAATGAGTTTAAAAATTTTGCGAGTAGATAAATGCGTTTTTTTACACTACGATACGAACATGCTTTGGAATGACAGCAGGAATGACAAACAATTAGCAAATAGGCTCACTTAACTATTCAGTAAACAACAATCATCAGTACAAATAATATAACACAACAAAAAAACAACACCTAACCAAACTATCCACGTTAGTATTTATTAAGTAATTCCACTGCTAGTGCTCGCTTCAGTGATGCAGTACTATTCAAATATAGATCGATATCAGTTTGATCGCTCAATGAGTTGAACAACCGACACGAGCGAACTAGAAAGCTATTCTGTCGATAATTAGTACGCACTTGTGGTACATGTAACTTCAACGATTTATGACGCGTGGTGGAACTGCGAGGTACCACAAGCTTTATGTGTTCTAACAGCTCGCTCGAGTCTACACTGCCCTTCAATATTTTGGACAAATAAGCCAAGTCTGAAATATTTCTACGAATCTCGAGGGGAAGCAGGTGGTGTCTTATGCATCGATCCTTATATGAACTGTCATAAACTCTGGTTTTATATTCTAGGTACTTGAGAAATCTTTTTTGAACTGATTCAAGTCGATTGATATAAACCGAGTAATGAGGATTCCAGACCTGTGAGTTATACTCCAAGATACTTCGAACTAGTGAGCAGTACAAGACTTTAATAGTTTTGGCTTTTTTAAATTGTGCACAGGATCTGATCAGGAAGCCTAAAGTTTTTGACGCTTTTTTAGCAGTGTGTATCACATTCTGATCGAATAGTACCTTGGAGTCTTGGATTACCCCGAGATCTCGCATCTGGTTAACGCTAGTTAGAGCTTGGCTTTTAAGTCGATATGTATGGCTTATGTCGCTGCGCTTACGTGAAAAAATCATAGTATGACACTTACTAGTATTAAGTTCAAGTTTATTTGCATCGCAATAGGCTTCGAACCTACTCAGGTCCTCTTGAAGTAAGAGACAATCTGTTTCGTCACTTATTTCCTTATAAATCTTCATGTCATCTGCGAATAGGAGTACCTGAGAGTGCTGAAAACATGTGGATACGTCGTTTATAAATAGTATGAACAGTAAAGGGCCCAGGATCGATCCCTGCGGGACCCCTGAGGGGATAGTACACCATGTTGATATGAAACCGTTCAAAGCCACTGCTTGACATCGGTTTTTTATGTATGAGGTGAACCACCTGAATAAGCTACCGTGTACTCCTGCAAAATTAAGTTTTTGAAGAAGAAGATGATGGTCAATGCGGTCAAAACACTTGGAATAGTCAGTGAATATTACATGAAGTTGATTTAACTTACATTATTTAATATTATAAATTTTATTGTAATCGAGAACTTCCATGTAGTTTCACATGCCTCCTCTCGAGAGTGCCTTTTATGTTTTAATGAGTTGCTGTTTGGCTTGTTACTGTTTTAACTAGTTTTACTCGTGTGTTGTAATTATAAATTTTCGCTGTGTACATTTGTATTGGCCTTGGCTGTTTAATGTACTAAATAAATAAAATAAAATAAAAAATAAAATACCTACACACACACAGTACGTACCCGCGCAGCATGCGCACGAACCCGGGCGGGCCTGTGGCGGCGCGCGCGTTGGCCAGTATGTCTGCGCAGGACACGTGCACCGTCAGCGTCGATGCGACGCAGGCCAGTCGCCACACACACAGTACGTACCCACGAACCCGGGCGGGCCTGTGGCGGCGCGCGCGTTGGCCAGTATGTCTGCGCAGGACACGTGCACCGTCAGCGTCGATGCGACGCAGGCCAGTCGCCACACACACAGTACGTACCCACGAACCCGGGCGGGCCTGTGGCGGCGCGCGCGTTGGCCAGTATGTCTGCGCAGGACACGTGCACCGTGAGCGTCGATGCGACGCAGGCCAGTCGCCACACACACAGTACGTACCCGCGCAGCATGCGCACGAACCCGGGCGGGCCTGTGGCGGCGCGCGCGTTGGCCAGTATGTCTGCGCAGGACACGTGCACCGTGAGCGTCGATGCGACGCAGGCCAGTCGCCACACACACAGTACGTACCCGCGCAGCATGCGCACGAACCCGGGCGGGCCTGTGGCGGCGCGCGCGTTGGCCAGTATGTCAGCGGCGGCGCGCTGGGCGGCGCGCGCACAGAACACGTGCACCGTTAGCGGCGCGCGCCAGCCGCACGCGTCGATGCGGCGCAGGCCCGCCTCGAAGCCGGGCAGAGAGTCGTCCAGGGCTACTAGTCGGGGAGGACCGCCCTGAAACACCGATTCTTCGTTCAAATTGAGGCGAATCCCGCGCGGGACACGGGACTAGATTCGCTCGCGCCGACTGCTTTCAGCGAACTTGCATGGACGTGTTCACATTGTCGCGAATAGTCGCACGTTCTGCAGCGAAATATATGCGGGATACTTAGTACCTGATGATAAGCGTGAAACTTTCCAAATTCTATGCGTTGAGTACTCGGCTCATGAACCTATTTTCTTCTTTTCTTCCTCATATCTTGAGATTCTTCTTCAGTTAATGCTAGTAATAACGAAACCTCAGATTCGATATCAAAGGACATGACTGTCCTATTGAAAAACACAAAATATATACGCGCGGGATTCGCCTCAATTTGAAAGGCTAAGCGAGCGAGCGAATCGCGCAGATTCAAGTCCCGCATCCCGCGCGGGATTCGCCTCAGTACGTCAGAAAGTATCGCCTTAACTCGAAACAATATCCTTACACAGAGATGGCGACACCATGAATCTGTTTTGAGAATCCATGAATCAGAACATTTTGTAAGATGATCACGGAGACCCAAGACCTGATCACAAAGCATTCATTCTTGATAGCTTTTACTACGATTTAAAAGCTATCAAGAAGTTAAGAGTGAAAGTAAATAAACTAAAGAGGACTGAATTTGAAACTCACCTTTTTGTCGCCACCAATATTCAAATAGCCGAAATGCGATAGAAACAGTCTGGCTGTCTGAAATTCCGTCACCGGTTCTGGAGGCACATATTCTTCCGGAACCTGAAACAAAGTCTCTTTTAATTCTACCACGTTTGCAAATTTAAATCAATTTGGAAAAAACTGATAAAGTGATACAATACTGTATACTTACAACGTTATCCTCGCTTTCAGTGACTCGTTTCTCGATGATAGCCTGCTGTTCCAATAGCTTGAATAGCGTCGGCGCCTCAGGGTCGTTCAACTGGCGGAGCACTGACTCCAGACTTGGAAACGATGAGTCACTGTAAGTGTATACATTATGTTAGACATCACAAGAATATTGACAAAGAAATGCGATATGTATGTGGAGAAAAGTAGTGTTGTAGGCTTCGATCAACAATAGTACTAGATGAAGGCTCACGAACTAAATGAAAACTTTATATGGCAGTGTGTGTGTGCGCGAGTAGACGAGACACTGACCTCTGTTATTACACACTGGACAGGCTGCCTCCATACAAATGACAGCTAATTTTGTGTGGCAATTTGAAGCGCCACTACGAGTGTCCCGATAAGTAATTTTGACATAATCATTACCACAGTTGTGTTAAGAACATCACTAATTTTAGTTACATGGACACTCGTGTTTGCCTACAGCTTGGCTTACAGCGCCAAAATGGCGATACTCAAATAGGCACAAAAATATTTTATGACAGCCATTCCAGTGTGTAAATAATAGAAGTCAGTGAGACGAGAGCATACCCACTATGGCAAACATTTGCAGCAACGCGAAAGCGTGAAACATTGAATAGTCGCACCATTCGATGTAGCTATTAGAGCCTGTACCAAAAAGCTTAGACTAAATACTGAGGTAACTGGAGTTTTCACCCTGAATAAAAAAGTGTGCCCAGCAAATTTGACTTTTAGTACGTAGTGGCTGTGAGTTGTCTCATATGACCATACGTATTTTGATTTTATATTATTTTTATGCATTTACAATGCAATTTTGTAAGTATAGGAAAAATGTGATAGTAAAACACATTTTACATTAGGTATACTTTATACTTACAAAGTTGCATTGTAAATGCATAAAAATAATATAAAATCTCAATATGGCTGTTTCATCTTAATCGATTGTTAAACATTTGTAAAAATGTTTCTTTCGGATGCGAGGGTTTCCTCACATTGATGAAGCAACGCTGGCCTACAGCGTAACAAGTGATAGCAAAATTCGACGAGTCGTGCAAGCCTTTCGGTAGCTTAGTTGGTCAGAGCATCGGGCCGGATTCCAGGAGGCGCGGGTTCGAATCCCGCCTGAAAGCTACTTATAGGGCTCGTGGTTTTTTAATATCACATTTTTCCCATACGTATTTTGTCAAAGTATAGGTGAGACGGATGTCCACGGACCAATGTAGCTATCGGACATGACTCACGTGGCTGCGGGCGGCGCGGCGTAGGGCGGGCGGCAGGCGGGCTGGGCGGGGCGCGGCGCGGGCAGCATGTCCACGGGCCGCGCGCACGCACCGCCAGCGCCGCGACCAATGTAGCTATCGGACATGACTCACGTGGCTGCGGGCGGCGCGGCGTAGGGCGGGCGGCAGGCGGGCTGGGCGGGGCGCGGCGCGGGCAGCATGTCCACGGGCCGCGCGCACGCACCGCCAGCGCCGCGACCAATGTAGCTATCGGACATGACTCACGTGGCTGCGGGCGGCGCGGCGTAGGGCGGGCGGCAGGCGGGCTGGGCGGGGCGCGGCGCGGGCAGCATGTCCACGGGCCGCGCGCACGCACCGCCGGCGCCGCGACCAATGTAGCTATCGGACATGACTCACGTGGCTGCGGGCGGCGCGGCGTAGGGCGGGCGGCAGGCGGGCTGGGCGGGGCGCGGCGCGGGCAGCATGTCCACGGGCCGCGCGCACGCACCGCCAGCGCCGCGACCAATGTAGCTATCGGACATGACTCACGTGGCGCAGGGCGGCGCGGCGTAGGGCGGGCGGCAGGCGGGCTGGGCGGGGCGCGGCGCGGGCAGCATGTCCACGGGCCGCGCGCACGCACCGCCGGCGCCGCGACCAATGTAGCTATCGGACATGACTCACGTGGCTGCGGGCGGCGCGGCGTAGGGCGGGCGGCAGGCGGGCTGGGCGGGGCGCGGCGCGGGCAGCATGTCCACGGGCCGCGCGCACGCACCGCCAGCGCCGCGACCAATGTAGCTATCGGACATGACTCACGTGGCTGCGGGCGGCGCGGCGTAGGGCGGGCGGCAGGCGGGCTGGGCGGGGCGCGGCGCGGGCAGCATGTCCACGGGCCGCGCGCACGCACCGCCAGCGCCGCGACCAATGTAGCTATCGGACATGACTCACGTGGCGCAGGGCGGCGCGGCGTAGGGCGGGCGGCAGGCGGGCTGGGCGGGGCGCGGCGCGGGCAGCATGTCCACGGGCCGCGCGCACGCACCGCCAGCGCCGCGACCAATGTAGCTATCGGACATGACTCACGTGGCGCAGGGCGGCGCGGCGTAGGGCGGGCGGCAGGCGGGCTGGGCGGGGCGCGGCGCGGGCAGCATGTCCACGGGCCGCGCGCACGCACCGCCAGCGCCGCGACCAATGTAGCTATCGGACATGACTCACGTGGCGCAGGGCGGCGCGGCGTAGGGCGGGCGGCAGGCGGGCTGGGCGGGGCGCGGCGCGGGCAGCATGTCCACGGGCCGCGCGCACGCACCGCCGGCGCCGCGACCAATGTAGCTATCGGACATGACTCACGTGGCTGCGGGCGGCGCGGCGTAGGGCGGGCGGCAGGCGGGCTGGGCGGGGCGCGGCGCGGGCAGCATGTCCACGGGCCGCGCGCACGCACCGCCAGCGCCGCGACCAATGTAGCTATCGGACATGACTCACGTGGCTGCGGGCGGCGCGGCGTAGGGCGGGCGGCAGGCGGGCTGGGCGGGGCGCGGCGCGGGCAGCATGTCCACGGGCCGCGCGCACGCACCGCCAGCGCCGCGACCAATGTAGCTATCGGACATGACTCACGTGGCGCAGGGCGGCGCGGCGTAGGGCGGGCGGCAGGCGGGCTGGGCGGGGCGCGGCGCGGGCAGCATGTCCACGGGCCGCGCGCACGCACCGCCAGCGCCGCGACCAATGTAGCTATCGGACATGACTCACGTGGCTGCGGGCGGCGCGGCGTAGGGCGGGCGGCAGGCGGGCTGGGCGGGGCGCGGCGCGGGCAGCATGTCCACGGGCCGCGCGCACGCACCGCCGGCGCCCCGCCCCGCACTGCGGGCGGCGCCGCGGCTGCGCAGCGACCACGCGAATCGGCCCCAGCCGCAGCGGATTATAACTGTAACACGAGCAGCTAGGTAAGTCAGAGATAACTTAGCAAGAATTTATATGATTACGCAATAAATCTAAATGATGTTAAAAATGGAGTTTCTTTCGATTCGATGAATTGGAAGAAAACCAGATCAAAACTAAATTTTAAAACTACATCCCTACACAGTTAACTACAATATTGCAAGCAACGAAAGAAGCAGACAACTGCCGGCATTTATAGTAGTTTTACCTCACGAGCGCGGTCCTTTTGTTGTGTGCACCAGTGTATATATGTACACGGTTTGACAGACAGTTTGTATGACAAAAGGAGGCTGCGTCTACACACACAAGCATGGCTCACCCGCGTTCGTGATATAAAACATCTATACCAAACCCAAAGACACGAATTATCGACGACAGTTTACTTTTGGAGTTGTCACTCACCGACCAGCGTTGGCTGCGGCTCTTGACTATTTGCGAGCGGCTCCTCGAGCAGCGACAGCAGCACCGCGCCGTCGGCTACGAAGTGATAACGACACCAACGCTTGTCACAATGACACCAACGCTCGTCACAACGACACCAACGCCTGCCACTCACCGACCAGCGTGGGCTGTGGCTCTTGACTATTTGCGAGCGGCTCCTCGAGCAGCGACAGCAGCACCGCGCCGTCGGCTACGAAGTGATAACGACACCAACGCTCGTCACAATGACACCAACGCTCGTCACAATGACACCAACGCTCGTCACAATGACACCAACGCTCGTCACAATGACACCAACGCTCGTCACAATGACACCAACGCTCGTCACAACGACACCAACGCCTGCCACTCACCGACTAGCGTTGGCTGTGGCTCTTGACTATTTGCGAGCGGCTCCTCGAGCAGCGACAGCAGCACCGCGCCGTCGGCTACGAAGTGATAACGACACCAACGCTCGTCACAATGACACCAACGCTCGTCACAATGACACCAACGCTCGTCACAATGACACCAACGCTCGTCACAATGACACCAACGCTCGTCACAATGACACCAACGCTCGTCACAATGACACCAACGCTCGTCACAATGACACCAACGCTCGTCACAATGACACCAACGCTCGTCACAATGACACCAACGCTCGTCACAATGACACCAACGCTCGTCACAATGACACCAACGCTCGTCACAATGACACCAACGCTCGTCACAATGACACCAACGCTCGTCACAATGACACCAACGCTCGTCACAACGACACCAACGCTCGTCACAACGACACCAACGCCTGCCACTCACCGACCAGCGTGGGCTGCGGCTCTTGACTATTTGCGAGCGGCTCCTCGAGCAGCGACAGCAGCACCGCGCCGTCGGCTACGAAGTGCCGCAGCCGTCCGTGGCCCAACGCTCGGAGCCAACGTTCGTCAAGGCGACACCAACGCCCGCCGCCTTCTACGCCTGTTCCCACATTTCCTACTCCCACCTACACACAAAAAACGGTCATAACAATAAAATAATTAAAATATCATTACAAATACGATATGAAGTGTGCTACATTTTATTATTATTTGTTTTTGTTAAGTTACTATTGGCTAAGTGCTACCCCGTTGTGGATAAAAAAAAATATTTGGTTTAGTGGTCATTCGTTTAGTTAAGTGTTGGATAATAGATGTTTATTATTTGGCACTGTTATTTTAAGCATATTTTGTTTAATTTTTCACTAAGTAAATATAAAAATATATATGGAACTATAGGTTTTTAAGTGTATTCAAACACTGTGTAACAATGTTACCGTGTCAATGTATTGTATGTAATTGCTTGTTTCTTTAATATCAATATAAAAATATCAGGCTAGACGCCGCTATTAACATTCCAACTGCTTACAATATAGGGTTATACCTGATCCAATATGAGCATCAGCAGTGATTCTGCCGCGTCACGAACGCGCATGGAGACTGGCTTCAATTCTTTCTCATCCTTCATCTTCGGTGGTTCTCCAGGTTTTCCTATTCACAAACAGGAACATAAGATTTATAACTTCTGCTCTAGAATAATGATGAATTATAGCAAACTTGCCTAGACGGCAACAGAAACGAAATTACACGTTCATTTAAGTTTAAACATTTAATGCATTTTTCCGTTAACCATATTCGTGCGAAGTAAGTCAACAATTTCACAATTAAGCATATTAAGTATTTTATGTTACACATTTACTAGAAATAACTGGTTTGTTTATATTCCGCCAGAGTGAGAAGTTTTTTTTAATTTGTTATTTTAAGCTTCAGATGAGCACTGTGATTGCGGAGCCCCAAAACAGACAATGAAGCACCTGCTTCAGTGTCCATTGTGCCCCAACATCTGCAGTATCGACGTCCTAATTAATGCTAATGAGTCGGCAATTGAAGTCGCGTACTACTGGTTTACACAGATAAAGCTAAATTCACCGACACGAAAGAAGAAGAAGAAACGTTTTCAATTCTCAAGCTCGTAAAGTTCGTCTTTATGTTGGGTATAGGCTGCATAAAATCGCTTTTTATGCTCTAGTGCATAAAGTAAAATCTTCGTCTAAGTCTCAGACTCTAAGATCATCAGATCGTCAGGTAAACAGTCACACACGCAATTAAACTTCGTTATTTAAACTTGTTATTTCATTCTGTTTCTTTAATTTTGTACACAATCCATGTTAAATTACTAAATTAATAAAACTAGGCAAAATTAATGAGTTTTGTAAGAAATAAGTATTTCAAGAGCATTATGGAATACGATCTATGCTAAGTCACTGTGCTGCCACTTCCACGTATAAAAAAAAGAAAAAGAAAGTTTTCCCGCCAATATGGCGAAGTCTATATTTTTTCTTTTTTGCAATATTGTTATTTATTTTCCTCACACTCGAAGTGAAAAGCAGAGTGTATAACTCGTACATAAAACCCATTTCACCCTCGAATTGACTATCCATCCTCGCCTACGGCTCGGGTGGATATATACGTCTCGGGTAAAATGGTATGTTTTATGCACTTGTTGTACAATCTACTATTAGTAGTGACTCACTACTAAACAGACGTGAATCACTACTCACCCTGGCTCTTGGTTGGAGCTCCACCACCTCCATGGGCGTGGCCAGCCACTCGGGCGTCGGCGAGCAGGGATGCGATTCTCTAAGGAAGTTACACCGTAACATCGTTTTTCACTTCAGATTTTTATGTCAAAATTCATAATAAACAAGTGAAAGTCAAGCGAAAAAGAACGTCGAGTTTGTTGATTGAATCTTAGAGAATCACACAACTGGGCGGGGCACAGCCACGTCGCCAGGCACGCGTACGCCGCCACCACGCACGAGTGCAGGGGCCCTTTTTTCAAAAGCTTGAAGCTTGTAATACAAGTGGAAGTCTATTTCTAACAAAAGTTGTCAAAAAGTGACATCCGCTTGTATTACAAGTTACAAGCTTTTGAGAAACGGGCCCCAGGGCAGGGGTGCGATTCTCGCGCAATAGACATTATGTCGAATTAGAGATATTTCACGCCACATAGCTTGGCACACAACACAGGTCAAGTTATATGGCGCGTACTGTCAAAATAAAATGGTGGATGTCAATTAATGTCAATTGAAACAGAATTTTCGTATCAAATTATAGAAATGTCTATGCCCAGCGCTCGACTTGCAACGAGTGGTCAGTGTCAGTCGACGTGAATGTCGCGCGTTAAGCTGTATTTTTAAAAACTATAGACATTTTTGTGACATTTTCAGTTTCAGATAAATCTGCGCGCGCCTAGGACGTTTTTGGCGCTAGTTACAGTACATTTTTTGTTCAAAGCTTATAGAAAAGATTAGTATTCAAATTTGACGATGTCGAATTCGAGATATCTCTATAGATCTGAGAATCGCCCCCCAGGTCGCGCGAGTGGCCGGCGCACTGCCCCGCTATGTAGGAGGGACTCACCCTGGCTCTTGGTGCCGGAGATGCCGAGCTCCACCACCTCCATGAGCGTGGCCAGCCACTCGGCGTCGGCGAGCAGGGCGGGGCACAGCCACGCCGCCAGGCACGAGTACGCCGCCACCACGCACGAGTGCAGGTCGCGCGAGTGTGCTTGCGGCGGCCGGCTGCATTGCACCACTATGTAGTCGCACACCCAGCGCACTGCTCGCTTGCGCTCGATCGCCTCTGCACATTATCGTCGCTACGTTAGCACGCCGCTACGGAAGATTGAAGGTCGAAGCCCACTTATACCGCACCGCTCCAATCCCACCCAGCCAAAGTATGACCAGCCAAATATGGACCTCATCTCGTGCACTGTAGATGCACTTTAGCTTGCGGTAAACTCGCTTACTGCACGCTGTCTGCTATTTTACATTGTCACTGTAAAGTGCATCTACAGTGCAAGATATTAAGTCTATATTTTTGGACTGCTCATACTTTGGTTGGTGGGAGCGGTGCGATATAAGTGGGCAACGAACTTAACGCTGGACTTAAATTCTACAAAGCGACCGACGACTATTCCGTCGCGATTTATACCCAGTCGCTTTATAAACGTGCCTTTTAACCAGTTTTGGGATTCAACGAACTATGCGCTTGCGCTTGATTACACAAAGGCTGGACAGTAACATTGCAACTTCTACTCTTGACTTGTCCTGTGTCTTATCTCGGCGAAAACTAAATCTTTGTACTTAAATTTAAAGGAAGCACTCGTGAACCCAAAAGATAAACATGTACTCAATTACATGGTCTTGTAAAAAATTCAAAACTCTTTTTACCACACTTTTATTAGCTTCACTTGTAACTAAGTCACAATGTAAGAAAATCTTGGAATTCAATTTTAACCTACTTTTTAATTGTCGTATTGATTTCAAACTTTGCACGACTATATGAATCCGATGACAATACAATAATTTCCTACCATCGAGCTGATCTGATGATGGAGTCAAGAGGTGGGCAATAGAACTCTTCAATGGCTGCTAGGAAACCCCTCGAGTTTAGGCTCATTTGTTTTGTTCTGATGAGACCTATTCGCTATACTTGATGGTGAGGGTCTGATGATGGAGCAGAGAGGAAGCCAGTGGCACTTCTTAATGACCACTAGGAAACCCTCGAGTTTGGGCTAATTTGTTTCTTACTGATGAGACCTTTTCTCTACACTTGGTGGTGGGAGTCTGATGATGGAGCAGGGAGAAAGCAAGTGACACTCTTTAATGGCCAATAGGAAACCTTTTGAGTTTGGGGCTCATTTGTTTCGTTCTGATGGGACCTATTCGCTCCACTTGGTGGTGAGGGTCTGATGATGGAAAAGGAGGAAGTCAGTAGCACTCTTCAATGAGGAAACCCCTCGAGTTTGGGCTTGTTTGTTTCGCTCTGATGAGATAGATCCCAGCTTTTTAATTTCAGGCACTGAATAGATGGTTATTTTGTACTTTTTAGTCTGTTACTAATGAAAATAAAAGTGTCTTTTTTAGTTTTTTAAACTACATATTTATTACTAATTTATACATCTATTTATAGTGTAAGCCGTTATGACTCTGTATTCTTATTTATAAACAAGAAAAAATGCAACTTACCAATGACATATTCTAGCAAGCATGACATCAAACAGATTACTTATTTAGTAGTTATCATAGCATAGCTCTAAGTATCTTAAACTAGTTATTCCAATATACAGGGTTAATTTTTGAAAACCATCCAAATTTTTAAGCTCGTCTCAGAATCGGTAAGTGAACATCTTTCTTCTAGAAACATGGATCGAAAGACGACAAAAATTTTTGGACTTCCCATACTAAATCGATCGCGTAAAGTCTGATTTGTATGAAGAGTCAAAAAATTTATGTCATATTTCGACCCATGTTAAAAATTAAAAATTTGGATGGTGTTCAAAAATTAACCCTGTATATAATCATAAAATGTAGATTATACTTTGCCAAAGAATTCGCTCAAAAGTTAAAGAAGGGTTATAATCGGTGTGTAAATAAATTATAAAGGTTTCTTTTGATAAATCTTACACTAAACATAACTCACCTGGCTTCGAAGAGTGAAGCTTGGCCAGCCCTGAAAGTAGTTCCAGAGCAGCCAACGACACCTGTAGGTCTCCCTTCCACGAGGAGATCAGACGGTGGCACACCAGGTACGTCGCTCGTACCACTAACGCCGCTCCTATGTCAAAACTAGTGTCATAATATGAAGCGGAACCTTAAGAGCGTTTGCGCATTGCGTCCGATTCGAAACAAAGAAATGATGATCCGAAGATGCAGAAGTCTTTTTTGTATGAGTTCACACTAGATCTGAATAAGGCTCAACCCACACGAAACCACAACCACACCACGTGGGCGGGGCGCATTTTGTATTGGAAATGAATAGTCAATTCACACGTACCACATTTTCCGTCATTATCGACCGCGTGAGTGATACCGGCCACAACGCAACCACATCGCGATCACCATCGACGACGCAGCGAACTAGCGGCTGGCCACATCCACTTAACAACTACAAGCGACTACGACATTTTGTCGCACTACCACAACGCAAATGCAAAAAGTTGCATCAACACTATTCACACGTACCACATTTTGTCGCTGCGATGTGGTGTGGTTGTGGTACGTGTGGGTCGATACTTAAGTCATTCGGTTTATCTCTATAAATTGATACGAAAAATCCACATCTACTTTGGACTAACAATTTTCGGATTCGGAGCAGACGGGAACGCTCTCGTGAGTAATAATACATTAAAAACACATTATTTTAATTAATACATTACTTTGTTACTTTATTTTAAGTCACAATTTTTACAAAACATGTTCCAGTTTTTGCATTTAAATAATGATTAGATAATTTAACCAAAAATGGCAAGCAGTAACATCAAAAAATTAAAACTCATGCAACTATGTGTTTGTAGATGACATTTGACAAGCCTGTTGTAATTCTAAAGTACCTCAATTTGATTATCAATTTAACGATGACCCTCGTCAAGATTTAAGCCGCTCCTACTCTCGTAAGAGGCAGAGTGAGTTACGAATGCTACTCTAGGCTAGCCAGCACTGACACAGTACTGCCAAAAACCAAAGAGTTTCTTGTCAAACGTCACCAAAACAAAAGAGAAGCAAACAAAAAACGAAAAATTACCGAACACTGGCGAGGATGGGTCTAGCTCCCTAACGTCGGCGGCGAAGTCGTCGAGCGAGTGCCCCTCGGCGCTGCCCGACGCGCTGCCGCTCTCCGAGCGCGCTAGAACACCGCCCACTCAATCACCACTGGGATTCTATCACCCCACACGAGTCTCGGATACCCACAAACCAATCCACGCTAGAAGCCACTTACAAAGCCCACTTTCGTATCATGGGAATTGTAACCACACCGAATATGTTCACTCAGTCACCAACGAGACTCCGCATGAGTCTTGAATACCCACAAACCAATCCACGCTAGAAGCCATTTACATAGCCCACTTTCGTATCATCGGGATCGTAGGCACACTGAATTGTTCACTCGGTCACCACTGGGACTATATCACATCACACGAGTCTTGGGTAAGTACCCACAAACCAATCCACGCTAGAAGCCATTCACATAGCCCACTTTCGTATCATCGGAATCGTAACCACACTGAATATGTTCACTCGGTCACCACTGAGACTCTATCACCTCACACGAGTCATGGATACCCACAAACCAACCCACGCTAGAAGCCATTTAGATACCCCTCTTTCGTATCATCGGGATCGTAACCATACTGAATATGTTCACTCGGTCACCACTGAGACTCTATCATCTCACCTCACACAAGTCTTGGATACCCACAAACCAATCCACGCTAGAAGCCACTTATAAAGCCCACTTTCGTATCATGGGAATCGTAACCACACTGAATATGTTCACTCGGTCACCACTGGGACTATATTACCTCGCACGAGTCTTGGATACCCACAAACCAATCCAGGCTAGAAGCCACTTACAAAGCCTACTTTCGTATCATGGGAATCGTAACCACACTGAATTTGTTCACTCGGTCATCACTGAGACTCCGCACGAGTCTTGGATACCCACAAATCAATCCACGCTAGAAGCCATTTAGATACCCCTCTTTCGTATCATCGGGATCGTAACCATACTGAATATGTTCACTCGGTCACCACTGAGACTCTATCACCTCGCACGAGTCTTAGATACCCACAAACCAATCCACGCTAGAAGCCATTTACATAGCCCACTTTCGTATCATCGGAATCGTAACCACACTGAATATGTTCACTCGGTCACCACTGAGACTCTATCACCTCACACAAGTCTTGGATACCTACAAACCAATCCACGCTAGAAGCCATTTACATAGCCCACTTTCGTATCATCGGGATAGTAACCACACTGAATGTGTTCACTCGGTCACCACTGAGACTCTATCATCTCACACAAGTCTTGGATACCCACAAACCAATCCACGCTAGAAGCCACTTATAAAGCCCACTTTCGTATCATGGGTTATCGTAATCACACTGAATATGTTCACTCGGTCACCACTGGGACTATATTACCTCGCACGAGTCTTGGATACCCACAAACCAATCCAGGCTAGAAGCCACTTACAAAGCCTACTTTCATATCATGGGAATCGTAACCACACTGAATTTGTTCACTCGGTCATCACTGAGACTCCGCACGAGTCTTGGATACCCACAAATCAATCCACGCTAGAAGCCATTTAGATACCCCTCTTTCGTATCATCGGGATCGTAACCATACTGAATATGTTCACTCGGTCACCACTGAGACTCTATCACCTCGCACGAGTCTTGGATACCCACAAACCAATCCACGCTAGAAGCCATTTACATAGCCCACTTTCGTATCATCGGAATTGTAACCACACTGAATATGTTCACTCGGTCACCACTGAGACTCACACAAGTCTTGGATACCTACAAACCAATCCACGCTAGAAGCCATTTACATAGCCCACTTTCGTATCATCGAAATCGTAACCACACTGAATATGTTCACTCGGTCACCACTGGGACTCTATCAGCTCGCACGAGTCTTGGATACCCACAAACTAATCCACGCTAGAAGCCATTTACATAGCCCACTTTCCTATCATCGGAGTCGCAACCACACTGAATATGTTCACTCGGTCACCACTGGGACTCTATCACCTACACGAGTCTTGAATACCCACAAACCAATCCACGCTAGAAGCTATTTACATAGCCCACTTTCGTATCATCGGGATCGTAACCACACAAATACGATAGTCGATTGTTGAAAATTCCTCAAGTTTAATGTCGAATTACGTTCATTCAGCACATACTCACAGTGCACGTTTCCCTTTTTTTTATAGGACACTTATAATTTTGTTACGAGCCAGATTAATAATGTTAACAGTTGTACGATTAGTTTTCTCAAGTGTATCCAATTAATTTGAGCACACATCTCAAACACACACTCAAAATGTGCCAAACTTCGAATTCCTTTCATACTCTTAATAACGACCATTCGGAAATCATGTGTACACATTCAATTTAATCAATCTTGCTGGTAAAGTTCTTTATTATTTGCGTGTGGTTTGGATGGTAGCAAAATAAATGTAGCGTGTATCGCAGATGTGTATTGACATTGTGTGATTGTGAAGTAAATTCTGGTGATATCAAAGTCAAAGAAAGCATAATCTGTGATGAAGTATAATATCGTGTATGACACACTGAAAATATTTTATTACTTTACATTATTTTCAATATTTCAAATGACAAGAAGACCAATCAACAGCAATCCAAACTTTACATAACAGATTCTTTTTCCATCGATTTTAAACTTTCAAAATGGATAATGTTTGAATAAGGACGGTTTTGTAAAACCCTTATTTGCTGTTGTCTATACATCATTGTAGTGTTTATTAAATTATAAATAATTCTCTGACTTCAAACAATAAGTGGAGATACTTTCCAGTTTAATTGACAGTTTTGTATGAACTATCTGTCAAGTAACAGCTACTGAGAACTTACTGAGCATAATCATTACTTAGATTAATTTAATCCTTTAAAAAAACATTAACTAAGTAATGTGTTAAATAAAGCGTGAAAATATCCGTAGAAAAGTTGGTTCATTTAAACTCACTTAGACATTGTGAAACAGGCCCTAATAAAAGTAAAATCCTCGAGCAAGAAAAAGGATAAGAGAAATGTTCATACCCTTATAATCGCTGCTATGCGATATCGTCGAGCCAGGCGCCGCGTTCGCACGCGTTTGTGAGCTGTGACGCACGCACAAGTACAGTGCAGACAGTAACGGTACTGCGAGTGAGTCTGACCACTCCACTTGCACCGCCGCCACGCACATCAGGGACAGTCGAGCGCGGGTCAACTCGCCCAGGGTCTGCCCGACGCTGGAACAACACGTGTGCTCAGATACACTTACATTACATTAAAACCTGATATAAGTATGTACAGTCCGCGTCAAACCTACCAAAAGTATCTGAAGATTTGACAAAATCAGTCTTAGCACAATACTTTAAAGTGTACTATCATTTGTTGTCAAACAACAAATGAAAATGCATCTTTACGTCCTGAGATAAAGTTGATTTTTGTGAAATCTTCAGATACTTTTGGTAGGTGTTTGCGCGAACGTCACGCAACGACAAAATACGAGTTAAACACTTTTGACAGGAGACACATAGCTACGCCTGACCGCGATCCGCCGCGTGTGACATGAATCGCGTGTGAATATTGTACGAGACAATCATACATACATATAAACATTTATTCAGCTCTCATCTCAGTGCGGGATAAGTGCATTCGGCACAGACATTATAGTGCATGAACACGTTCGAGTTCGTCAGCCCATCACCGTCGACCGCCTCAGCTCATCAGCTCATCTCATCGGGCTACAGCCTGCTCAAGCTCACATCACCCAGCTCACCAAGGTACGTACGAGTTCCTTTTACATACATATCCTCAACTCATCAGCTCCCTTTTTTCACTCACAGTCGAATGTGCCTGCATCAGCAAGTACAGTAGGTTTGAACGCTCAAATCATTTTGACGCTGACAGAACATAATAATAAGTGTAAACGAACAAACAATTTAACATCACTGTTACATTACTGTAGAAAACACAATTTTAAACCATTGATACTCACTATTCATTGCATCCAGGGAACTCTGGCACCGGTAAGCCTCTATAGTGATAAGGAAAGGCGACCATAGACAAGAGCGCGCTGATGGCAGCCTTACGCAGCTCGCGCTTGTCGATGTTCCCGCATTCGAGCTTCGGCTCCCGTTCGGGCAGGATGCGCTCAAGGGCGGAGATGAAGTCGGGGACAAGGACTAGTACGCCGTCTAAGTCCAATCTGTGAACAACATGGTTATTAAAAAGAATATACAGCTAGACAAGATACAATAAGAGCCTGGCCAGAAAAATAAAAAACCTGGATTGTGGCGCCACTTTCGCCTCTTCATTGTTAGAAATGTCAAATTCTATAGAAAAGTTTAGTTCGTCACATTTCTGCAACTTGGCGAGGTTTTTTATTTTTCTGTAAACAGTAACTGAAAAAAAACTGTGCTTTACAATAAAATTAACAATGAAGACCGATGATCGTAGAGAGTAAGATGAATGGAGTTTTTGATGAGTAAGTACAGACATGAGCAATATTTATGTGAACAACATAGGACTATGTCATCTATACTAATATTATAAAGAAGAAAGATTTGATTGTTTGTTTGTTTCCGAAGGCTCCGAAACTACTGGACCGATTTAGAAAATTCTTGCGACTTGCCCTCGCGGCTGTTCGCTTCCATCTCATCTCGGTATAGATTGGGCCCTAAAGGAGTTACTATAGAGTCCTATATTCGACAAGTTCCACTCACAAACCTAACTAAGTCAGTGGCGTGCAGCACGACGGCGGTAGCGTAGCAGCGCGCTAAGTACGGCGCTACCACTTCCTCTTTGCACTGCTTCGAGTATAGTACTCGACACAGTCCCTAGGGCTTGAAAGAGTTACTATAGAGTGTCCTATATTCGTCAAGTTCCAGTCACATACCTAAACAAGTCAGTGGCGTGCAGCATGGCGGCGTAGCAGCGCGCTAAGTACGGTGCTACCTCTTCTCCCTTGAACTGATTCTAGCATAGCACTCGACACAGTCCCTAGAAGAGTTACTATATAGAGTGTCCTGTATTCGTCACGTTCCAGTCCCATACCTAAACAAGTCAGTGGCGTGCAGCACGACAGCGGCGACATTGCAGCGCGCTAAGTACGGCGTTACCACTTCCTCCTTGCACTGCTTCGAGAAAAGCACTCGACAGAGTCCCTAGAAGAGTTACTATAGAGTGCCCTATATTCGTCACGTTCCAGTCCCATACCTAAACAAGTCAGTGGCGTGCAGCACGACAGCGGCGACATTGCAGCGCGCTAAGTACGGCGTTACCACTTCCTCCTTGCACTGCTTCGAGAAAAGCACTCGACAGAGTCCCTAGAAGAGTTACTATAGAGTGCCCTATATTCGTCACGTTCCAGTCCCATACCTAAACAAGTCAGTGGCGTGCAGCACGACAGCGGCGACATTGCAGCGCGCTAAGTACGGCGTTACCACTTCCTCCTTGAACTGCTTCTAGCATAGCACTCGACACAGTCCCTAGAAGAGTTACTATATAGAGTGTCCTGTATTCGTCACGTTCCAGTCCCATACCTAAACAAGTCAGTGGCGTGCAGCACGACGGCCGCGGAGTAGCAGCGCGCTAAGTACGGTGCTACCACTTCCCCCTTGAACTGCTTCTAGCATAGCACTCGACAGAGTCCCTAGAAGAGTTACTATAGAGTGCCCTATATTCGTCACGTTCCAGTCCCATACCTAAATAGTCAGTGGCGTGCAGCACGACAGCGGCGACATTGCAGCGCGTTAAGTATGGCGCTACCATTTCCACTTCCACTTCGAGCAGTAGGCGCTACCATTTCCTCCTTCGAGCATAACACTCAACACAAAGTCCTTAGGGCTTGGAAGAGTTACTATAGTGTCCTATATTCGTCAAGTTCCGGTCCCATACCTAAACAAGTCAGTGGCGTGCAGCACGACGGCGGCGGCGGTGGCGGGCTCGCGCAGCCCGCGGTGTATGGCGGCGTAGCAGCGCGCTAAGTACGGCGCTACTACTTCCTCTTTACACTGCTTCGAGCATAGCACTCGACATAGAGTCCCTAGGGCTTCCGCTCGACCTGGCAATATTGGAAAATTCTTGTACAAAAACAGAAAAGCTGTATAAAGATTTAAATATTCATACTAAGGCCACTCAAAGAATTCCGATTCGATGTTTAGTTATTTCGTTGGAGTAAAGTTCAATTTTGAATGAAACGGTATATTTTCTATGGGTTTGAACTGGAAATCTCATGGTGGTCTTAGTATGGTGTCAGTTTCATGGTCTATGAAGACCTATGCTCTAGCATGAACACTGCAAACTGTTTTACGTAAAAACATTGTAATTACTGTACATTATTATAGGCCATTTTAAACCGATTGCCACTGAATGTAAAGAAACATGAATTTCATCAGCTTATCAAAGTCTTATAGACTGATTAGTAATGTCAAAATTCGATAATTCCATTCATTTTGAACTCATAAGTCGACCTGATCAAAGTGATTACAAAATCGTAATATTTTTTTCCTCTCTCAGATTCGGAAAGTGATGTATATTTAAACTGAGCAGCGTGTCCAAAACTATCCGTTTCACCCTAGGGCACATATCACCTGTATGTAGCAAGCTACATAGATGCCGCAAGACAACTATTTTGTTCTAATTCAATGTCACAATTTTTGGCGGTGTGAAGAGGGGGGCGAGAGACGGAACACCGGACACGTGATTGGCTCAAAAAAGTTTTATGTTTCTTGAATTGGCCAATTTAATGACAATGTTAATGACAATAACTTTTTCATCGGTCCTCTAGTGATGTGACTAGCAATATAATTATTATTGTCGATAAGCCAATTCACGCACGGTAGGTATCTCTGATGATGATAAGCTGAAACATCTAGAAATCCTAACATTTTGAAGAAATGGTTGTCTATTAAAGTCGGTTTACGGACGATAATTTTACGTGATAACAATATGCCGCTGTCTCTCTTCGCGTCACAAGCCAAACGCTTGCGAGGTAGAAGGATACCTTACAAGCGACAGCTTCGCTTATATGGTTGCCTTAAATTGCTGAAGGGTCTATATAATTACTCATATTAATAGAGCTTCGGCATTAAAATTGCTAAAAATTAACGGTGTCATCATGCCAGCCGAACCACGCCTACTGCTGGGCATAGGCCTCCCTCCCACAAGGATCTAAATCATCATCATCCAGCGGGCATAGACATGTTATATTGTATTAAATAGAAAAAAAAGCATAGATAATATTAAAATAGAAAAACAGTATTCAGTGCACATTATTCATTAAATTAATATTACAAAAGGTTTTTACATACTACTTACACCCATCGATATTGTTCTACAACAATATCGATAAGAATATTAGAAACCATGCTTCGCAGCCCTAGTATTTTTCAGGCCTATGGCAGAACAAGACAAACATATGAAATACGGTAGGAGAGGAAGAGACCTTGCCAATATGACATCACCGCGCTCTGAAATTTGTCATTATACCTCCAGTTTAACTTGACCTCTGTGAAAAATAATTTGAAGTAGTAGTAGTTCTTGTGACGGATATGTGAATAGGTTAAAGACTTGGTCAGCACTGAAACTACGTTGACAAGCATTGTCACTTATCAGTGCTAAACCATAGAATCTTAGCAGGGGTCGGATGCCTTGTATGCGGTATCTATTGGCGGTTATCTGTGCCCTAGGGTGGAAAAGAATAATTTAAAAAATAGAACTGAATTCGGTTACAGTCAACCATAGAGTTACCTCATCGGCAATGAAAAAGTTTTCAACTGATTTTGTATGGGGACGGGACATGTTTTTTTTTTATAAAAACGAGAATATCTCAAAAACGGTGAGTCGTAGCTAAAATCTTACAAAATTTTAAATCCCCTTTGGTACTCCGGAGATACTTAGGAGGCATCAGATAGAAATATAAAATTATTTTTCTTTGTTCAAAAAAATTCCTTCACTGCGCTCTGGATTCAAAATAGCGCCCTCGCCGTAAATATGTTATTTTGCTCCCTTGTATTGTAATACAATCTACTATTACTATTAACTTGAACGCGCGTCACAAAATACTGTGCAAGCATTGACAATCGGTTCGGTGTCAACGATACGTAATAGAGGTTTATCTAGAAGGGCTAATTTCAAGAAAATGTAGAGAAAAACTTATATATTATACACTATGTAACAAATAATTTAAAATGAAACATAAACTCAAACTCAATTTTTTTTATTCAAATGGATTTACAAAATGAAATACTTTTGAATCGCCAACATTTTTTTCCTACCACCCGTTAAGGTTAAAATACTAGCTAAGAAAGATAACCAGAACCTGTTAAACAATTATAAGTGACTGATAGTCGATTAGACTGATATTATACCTGGTTGATAGGCCATCATGTTAAGTTTGTGGGCAGCATCGGACATGAGCGAAGGCGGAGGGGTCCCATCGGCTCGCTCTAAATTAAAAAGACAAAGAGTAGGTATTAAAAATTACGTCTCAAGGACTTAGCCCACTTATACCGCACCGCTCCCACCCAACCAATGTATGAGCAGTCAAATATGGATTTAATGCCGTGCTTTGTAGATGCACTTTAGCTTGCGGCAGGCTCGCTTACCGCGCGCTGTCTGCTATTGTATGTTGTTACTGTAAAGTGTATCTACAGTCAACGATATTAAGTCCATATTTGGCTGCTTATACTTTGGTTGGGTGGGGTATAAGTGGGCTATGACCTTCAAACAGCCTTGTTACGAACTTCCGCATAACAAG
The DNA here is from genome assembly GCA_949710035.1 of Crambus lathoniellus. Lineage (NCBI taxonomy): Eukaryota > Metazoa > Arthropoda > Insecta > Lepidoptera > Crambidae > Crambus > Crambus lathoniellus. The sequence goes on along the minus strand of OX453309.1, from coordinate 27,209,270 downwards.
TTATACACACAACACAATCTTTTCTCCAACCGAATTATTTAAATCCTTAGTATATTATTTAAAATGAAGTATTAGAAAAAATTTACCCGTCTATCAACTAGCTCCGATGGGACTCGAACCCACAGAGCTAGTTGTGAACGATACGTATTTTTTTTTAAATTCATTTTCAATATTTCCAATAGTAAAAGTTGCACGGTGAGTGCAAAAAAGTAAAAATAAACTTTAAGAACAAAATTTATTGCAGATAATTTGACATATTATGGTACTGGTATGGGTTACATACAGAACAGAAGAAAGATGTTAGAAGTAGTAAAAGCCTTTGCTCAAAACAGCAAATCCTTACTTATATTATAAATGCGTCTCTGTCTGTCTGTGTGTTACACAATCACACCTAAACTACTGAACCGATTTGAACGAATTTTGGTACAGAGATAGTCTAGAGCCTGAGAAAGGACATAGGCTACTTTTTATTCCTGAAAATTATCACCTTCCCGCGGGATAACGTCGTGTAGTACACGCGGGCGAAGCCGCGGGCGGAAGGCTAGTTCTCCATATATTTTATCTTTGTACGATTTCAATTTCTTCAGGTTGTCATGGCAACTAGCTTGTTTTCGATTCCACGCTTCATTCAGCACAAAATGCGTAACATGTATGCTCATATTAACCTGTTTCTTGCGTTCTGTGGTTACCATTACCATACCTAATATCTAAACGGTAATTTTTTTATCAGCCCGGATAATTTTAGGGATTATTCTACTCATAAAAAAATCAACTTTTATTATGGGACCAACACTAAAATCGTGAAAAAAAGCAGCAGTTCCATACAAAAGTGCCAAATTATTTGATCAAAATGTATGGAACAGCTGATTTGTCCCATAATAAAAGTTGTGTGTTTTCATGAGTAGAAGAATCCCTAAAATTATCCGGGGTGGTAAAAAAAATTACCGTGTATGTGAAATTTTTTTATAATACTTAGTTCCTTCTTCATGTGAGTAAAATAACAAAGTAAAGTAAAGCGACACTCACGTTGGTTGGTGTAGGGAGGCGTGGTGCCGATGAGGGCAGCCTCGAACAGCCACTCACCGAACAGGTGGAATATCGAGTTCACCTTTGGCCTCAAAGGTGTTAGAGGAAGCTTTTCTGCTTCACAAACTGTTTGGGCAATAAAACGAAATTTATAGCTCTTTGATTGGCCATGACTGATAAATAAGTGAGTAATGGTAACACGATCACTTTTAACTGTCAGTTTTACTTACGAGTTCAGTGTGTACGATGAAAATGACAGTTTTTTATAGTAAAAGGCGCTACACACGATCACTTATAGGCGCTACACACGATCACTTTTAACTGTCAATTTTCACTGAACCGTTTTAACTGACTGACAGTGAAAACTGAACGTAAGCCAATGACAATTGAAATTTTAATTGTCAAAATCACGACTTTGAATCCAATTTAGTGGACTGTATTTACACGATGCCAACATTGGACTAGCTTAGTGGATTGTTTCAAATATTGGCTCCGTGTAAATGCTGCCTTAGTAAGGAAATCAATCACGTCATCTTACCTTGAGAGGAAATGGAGTTGGGCGGCGTAGTCGGCACGACGCTGGGCGGACGACTGCTCGTCAAACCGATAAGTGACGTACGCGGCGTACCTGTGACATTTGACCATAACTTATACCAATTGTATTGCTAGTGTTTTTCGTACAATCGCACTAATGCAAAGTGACCTTAAGTCATTCAGATTGCTAAGTGACTAAATAGCCGTTTTCACCAAAACTAATGAATCGCCTCTACTACCCGAACTAGTTAACACTAACGTTAGAAAACGTCGGTTACGTTTTCAAGCCAGGTGCCAAGTTAACTCATTCGGGTAGTAGTTAAGCAAAGGCTTAGGCGATTCATAAGTTTTGGTGAAACCGACCATTAGCAATCTGAATGATCTAGGTTCTACTTTCAGCCATCTTCACTATTACAGTAATGTTTATTAAAGGACGGAGCTAAAAATTGCATATAGCGCCATCTCGCTTGCAATATTACTTCATTATTGCGCAACAACTCGTGGTAAGGCCCTTAGTTTCAATGTGAAGTTAACCTGTAGAGCATCGGCGGGATCTCTGGAGATCCCGCACGACTGCTCTCATTATTTTATTTTGTAACTATTTCAATTTTTATGTGTTTTGAACGCGGTTTTCGGTGTTTATAAGAGAAATAAACTCTATTTACTATAAAAATACAATATATTATGTGATCCGGAACAAAAAAAATAATAAAAAATTCTTGAAAATTTGCAAATTTGCAAATCTGAAAAATAAAATATTCAAAAACTTTCGATAAATATAATATATTATTATTGGTTTGCCATATATTATAATTTTATCCGATAGGTTTTTTCATGTACATTCTAAATATATATACTTTTTTATGTAATTTCATCGATAACTATGTGAAAAAAAAATATTTCAAAGGGACCGCACTATTGTCTTTTGTTTACACAAAAGTTGAGTTTGAACGTCGATTATAAAAACAAAATATCTCGTTAAAGTGTCGGATAAGTTTTATGCGCTGCTATGACTCATATACTGCTCATAAATGTAACTTCCGTCGTCGCGCGCACAAACAGATGTTTGGGAGAGCCCAAACGCGCGCTAAGATGCTTTGTTTACGTAAAAAATGAGCCTGTAATTTGATACCCCTGAGTGTTGAGAGGTTAAATAGCGCTGCAAATTTATATACAATTTCCAAGGTTCACTTGTTCCAAAAATCTATTTTAACGGCATACTCAAGTCCTAATAGTGCAGCGAGAGTTGAGTCGAACACTTTATCATGTGCCGATAGAAATGCACAAGCGAGATCGTGACGCTTTCCCAGTTCAGTTGCAAAGGAAAAAGTAAGTAACTGATGCAAGCGTGCATATTTACAGATTGCATTGCGAATGGTTTGACTCAACTGATGCTAAGAATAGAAAATAAAAATGGGTAAACCAATCTACAGAATATCCCAACACTCTAAAAGATTAAGCGTGCTTTTTAAAACAGTGCTACTATCTAAAAACAACTGTAACACAACAAACAAAAAACTACCAACCCCAATTTATTTTTAAACCCAATTTCATAACACAAGTAACTCGACTGCGAAGCAAGTATCAAATAACAATAAACGTACCGAGCGGCAATCTTTAAATTCCCAGGCAAAAATAATATTAACATCTTCAGTGTGATAAAACTTGGAACCATAATCTGTGAAAGCCAGTGAAAGCATGGAGCTTCAACCGCGTTGTGGTTCACTCACACGTCAGTTTTGAACCATCTGCTTTTATGTCAAGACCACAGATCATAGGACAGAAGAAGTTAGTGGGTGTGGAAACCCTTTGCTCAAAGCAGCAAAGTCTCCACATTTTAGCATTATGATCTTTTTATTTTCTTAATGTTGTCATGGCAACGAGCTTGTTTTCGCTTTCCACTTCATTCAGTACAAAATGCGTGACATGCTCCTTCTAACCTCTTCCGTGTGCTTTGTGGTCGTGACTAAAGTCTATTCGCCGAGAGTCGATAAAGTCAGGGTTTCTATTTTTTTTATCCACAAAACGCAGCACTTAGCTTCATCACACCTGATGTGAAGTGGTGATAAGGCTGAAGGTCACTGACGAACTGCTATCTTATCTCTAACTGCCGGAACACAATTATGCTGAAAACATCATTGGTATAGCGTCAGACTTAAATAAGATGGTGGTAGCTAGCCAGGCGGACAAGGAACAAGTCCTACCACCAACCATTCTAAGCTCAAAAAAAGCCGCTTCCGATCGCCCGTTCGGGTTCGCGGTTGACAGAAAATACGTGCCTCACACCACGAAATAAAGCGAAAGCGAGAGATAAACGACGGCCGCCATACAGTTTGCGATAATAAAGTGACAGTAACGCTTTTTAAAAACGTATCATAATATTTATCAATTCGCGGCGAACAGACTATACAGGCTTTTCACTGGAGCAAAAGATTTTACCTAAACAATTTGGTGATCGGTTTACATACCGCGCTCCTTGTTGTCGCGCAGCCTGGCGGAGGACACGCGGAAGGACTTGGCGAGGTTATCGTCTACTCCCAAAGCCCGCCCGCGTATCATTACATTTACAACAGGTGGTCGGTTTACATACCGCGCTCCTTGTTGTCGCGCGGCCTGGCGGAGGACACGCTGAAGGACTTGGCGAGGCGGCGGACCGCGGGCGGCGTGCCCGGCTCGCCGTCCGCGCCCAAAGCCCGCCCGCGTATCATTACATTTACAACTGGTGGTCGATTTACATACCGCGCTCCTTGTTGTCGCGTGGCCTGGCGGAGGACACGCTGAAGGACTTGGCGAGGCGGCGGTACGCGGGCGGCGTGCCCGGCTCGCCGTCCGCGCCCAAAGCCCGCCCGCGTATCATAACATTTATAACAGGCGATCGGTTTACATACTCCCAAAGCCCGCCCGCGTATCATTACATTTATAACAGGTGGTCGGTTTACATACCGCGCTCCTTGTTGTCGCGTGGCCTGACGGAGGACACGCTGAAGGACTTGGCGAGGCGGCGGACCGCGGGCGGCGTGCCCGGCTCGCCGTCCGCGCCCAAAGCCCGCCCGCGTATCATTACATTTACAACTGGTGGTCGGTTTACATACCGCGCTCCTTGTTGTCGCGTGGCCTGGCGGAGGACACGCTGAAGGACTTGGCGAGGCGGCGGTACGCGGGCGGCGTGCCCGGCTCGCCGTCCGCGCCCAAAGCCCGCCCGCGTATCATAACATTTACAACAGGTGGTCGGTTTACATACCGCGCTCCTTGTTGTCGCGCGGCCTGGCGGAGGACACGCTGAAGGACTTGGCGAGGCGGCGGTGCGCGGGCGGCGTGCCCGGCTCGTCGTCCGCGCCCAGGGCCCCCGCCCCCGCCCCGCCCCCCTCCGCCCACCACCGGTCCGCCCCCAGCCCTGGGACCCCATCAACACCACCGATATACGCTAACACACATGTCCCGGCTTTTGTGTCTTTTAAACGAAACTTTCTTTGTTTCTTTTAAACAAAACTTCTTTTGTTTCTGTTAAGCGAAACTACTTTTGTTTCTTTTAAACAAAATTTTCTTTGTTGCTTTTAAACAGAACTTCTTTTGTTTCTTTTAAACGAAACTTTCTATATTTCTTTTAAACGAAACTTCTTTTGTTTCTTTTAAACGAAACTTTCTATATTTCTTTTAAACGAAACTTCTTTTGTTTCTTTTAAACGAAACTTCTTTTGTTTCTTTTAAGCGAAACTTCTTTTGTTTCTTTTAAACAAAATTTTCTTTGTTGCTTTTAAACAGAACTTCTTTTGTTTCTTCTAAACGAAACTTTCTATATTTCTTTTAAACAAAACTTCTTTTGTTTCTTTTAAACGAAACTTTCTTCGTTTCTTTTAAACGAAACTTTCTTTGTTTCTTTTGAACGAAACTTTCTTTGTTTCTATTAAACGGAACTTCTTAAGTTAATCTAACCAAAACTTCCGAAAAAACAATCGCATCAAAATGTATTCTTTTTATTGATTTAATTCTTCATAGCTAAAGGCGGACTTAATGTCTTTAAGCATTAAGCATTCTCGACCAGTCAACCGGAAAGAATATGAAGTCAATCAAGTCATCATACAATGCACTCAGTGACAGTTTTAAGACATTTGAAACGCCACATAACGTCTGATAAAGATTATAAGAGCCATTTTCCAGTTTTGTATTCTACATTACATTTTGTAGTGATATTTTATATTTCAAAGTAATAAGCAAAAAAAATTACATATGGAAAAGATAAAAAAAGTTTTACTGTCAATTTAGTGACGGGACATGTGTCGTTAGAATTAAAAGTGCAAAAAAAAACAGAAATAAAAGAATAGTCACCCTATGTTGATAATTAGCTTTTCTATGGAAATGGTCAAACTTATCTGACCAGGTGGTCATTTTTGGAACAAAAAAGTTTAACATACAGATAGTAGTTTTGATTGCTATTTTTGTATTGCAAATGGCTCCTCCGTCACGGCTGTCACCGAGTCAGATATGACAGACCACTGATATGAATTTGATATAAGTTTAAATGGTGAAAATTACATTACAAATTTGTTTTATATTACAACTATAAAAGAAAGAAAAGCTAACTATCAAAGAAAATAGAGACGTTAGTGAATAGAAAGATTGTTACTGCAAACTTATCTATCCTATAAATATTAATTTAGGCTGTAAACGCAATAACACAAATGGTCTAATAAATCAGCTATTGTTATTTATGGCATCGCATTTATGGCCTACAAAATAACCTCATCTCTGTTGTAAAAATATATTTGAACACTTCGATGATACCAATTTAAATTGTTGATAAATCCAAATATAACAACCAAAACATAGCACAGCACTCAATTTACAAAAGAATAGAAAGTCTTTAAATTTGCTGAACAATTTAAAGAGATGTGCTAAGTTAAGCTCCCAGTGCAAAACCCACAAACCAAAAATAAAACAAAACTCAGAAAAAAAATACTTGGTTATTCTAAAAATGTCCAAACTCATTATTAAATAAGACTTCTACAAACAAAATACGTTTTATCAACTAGATAAATAATGTAAGTAATGTTTTGGCAAAGTATTCTACAAACAAAATACGTTTTATCAACTAGATAAATAATGTAATGTTTTAGCAAAGTATACTAAGTAGTTTATGTTTGCAAGTGGTGCGGTGTATGATTTTGGTTACTGTGCGTGCGTTTGATGTGTGAGTTTCATGACTACGGGTAGGGCGGTACGAGTACAAATTCAATCTTTTATGCCCTGCTAGAAAATTGAGGGAGGCGATAGGCAATACAGTGCGACAACGTTTTCTGTTCAGGTGGTCAAAAACTGGAACTAACATGTTTTTTAATGTTATTTTGCTGTCAAGTTGTTGTCGAACCATAGCGCTGATGCCGGATAAAGGTCTTAAGATCATAGCCCACTTATACCGCACCGCTTTCACCCAACCAAAGTATGAGCAGCCAAATATGGACTTAATATCGTTTACACCCAACCAAAGTATGAGCAGCCAAATATGGACTTAATATCGTTTACTGTAGATGCACTTTACAATAACAATATACAATAGTAGACAGCGCGCGGTAAGCGAGCCTGCCGCAAGCTAAAGTGCACCTACAGAGCACGAAATTAAGTCCATATTTGACTACTAATACATTGGTTGGGTGGGACTTGGGAGCGGTGCGGTATAAGTGGGTTATGCCCTTTAGAAGTCTGGGCCGGTAACATTACTATAAGGAGAAGAAAAAAACATAGCACTGCTGTTACCGGAACAGAAAAGATTGTCGATCTATATTTCTCCTGAGGAACGTGCGTGTGTGGCTGTGTCTGTGTGAGTGTGTGTGTGTATATATATGAGTGTGTGTATGTGAGTGTGTGTAGTGTGTTTACCCAGAAACGCGTCGACATGCGCAGCGACCCCGCGCATGGCCTTGTGGAAGATGGCGGGCAGCGCCGCCAGGCACGGGTGCTGGCTCGGGTCGCGGCCTATGTGTGTTTGTATATGTGTGTGTGTGTGTGTGTGTGTGTGTGTGTGTGTGTGTGTGTGTGTGTGTGTGTGGTGTGTGTTTACCCAGAAACGCGTCGACATGCGCAGCGACCCCGCGCATGGCCTTGTGGAAGATGGCGGGCAGCGCCGCCAGGCACGGGTGCTGGCTCGGGTCGCGGCCTATGTGTGTTTGTATATGAGTGTGTGTGTGTGTGTGTGTGTGTGTGTGTGTGTGTGTGTGTGGTGTGTGTTTACCCAGAAACGCGTCGACATGCGCAGCGACCCCGCGCATGGCCTTGTGGAAGATGGCGGGCAGCGCCGCCAGGCACGGGTGCTGGCTCGGGTCGCGGCCTATGTGTGTTTGTATATGTGTGTGTGTGTGTGTGTGTGTGTGTGTGTGTGTGTGTGTGTGTGTGTGGTGTGTGTTTACCCAGAAACGCGTCGACATGCGCAGCGACCCCGCGCATGGCCTTGTGGAAGATGGCGGGCAGCGCCGCCAGGCACGGGTGCTGGCTCGGGTCGCGGCCTATGTGTGTATGTATATGAGTGTGTGTGTGTGTGTGTGTGTGTGTGTGTGTGTGTGTATGTGTAGTGTGTGTTTACCCAGAAACGCGTCGACATGCGCAGCGACCCCGCGCATGGCCTTGTGGAAGATGGCGGGCAGCGCCGCCAGGCACGGATGCTGGCTCGGGTCGCGGCCTATGTGTGTTTGTATATGAGTGTGTGTGTGTGTGTGTGTGTGTGTGTGTGTGTGTATGTGTAGTGTGTGTTTACCCAGAAACGCGTCGACATGCGCAGCGACCCCGCGCATGGCCTTGTGGAAGATGGCGGGCAGCGCCGCCAGGCACGGGTGCTGGCTCGGGTCGCGGCCTATGTGTGTATGTATATGAGTGTGTGTGTGTGTGTGTGTGTGTGTGTGTGTGTGTGTATGTGTAGTGTGTGTTTACCCAGAAACGCGTCGACATGCGCAGCGACCCCGCGCATGGCCTTGTGGAAGATGGCGGGCAGCGCCGCCAGGCACGGATGCTGGCTCGGGTCGCGGCCTATGTGTGTTTGTATATGAGTGTGTGTGTGTGTGTGTGTGTGTGTGTGTGTGTGTATGTGTAGTGTGTGTTTACCCAGAAACGCGTCGACATGCGCAGCGACCCCGCGCATGGCCTTGTGGAAGATGGCGGGCAGCGCCGCCAGGCACGGATGCTGGCTCGGGTCGCGGCCTATGTGTGTTTGTATATGAGTGTGTGTGTGTGTGTGTGTGTGTGTGTGTGTGTGTATGTGTAGTGTGTGTTTACCCAGAAACGCGTCGACATGCGCAGCGACCCCGCGCATGGCCTTGTGGAAGATGGCGGGCAGCGCCGCCAGGCACGGATGCTGGCTCGGGTCGCGGCCTATGTGTGTTTGTATATGAGTGTGTGTGTGTGTGTGTGTGTGTGTGTGTGTGTGTATGTGTAGTGTGTGTTTACCCAGAAACGCGTCGACATGCGCAGCGACCCCGCGCATGGCCTTGTGGAAGATGGCGGGCAGCGCCGCCAGGCACGGATGCTGGCTCGGGTCGCGGCCTATGTGTGTTTGTATATGAGTGTGTGTGTGTGTGTGTGTGTGTGTGTGTGTGTGTATGTGTAGTGTGTGTTTACCCAGAAACGCGTCGACATGCGCAGCGACCCCGCGCATGGCCTTGTGGAAGATGGCGGGCAGCGCCGCCAGGCACGGATGCTGGCTCGGGTCGCGGCCTATGTGTGTTTGTATATGAGTGTGTGTGTGTGTGTGTGTGTGTGTGTGTGTGTGTATGTGTAGTGTGTGTTTACCCAGAAACGCGTCGACATGCGCAGCGACCCCGCGCATGGCCTTGTGGAAGATGGCGGGCAGCGCCGCCAGGCACGGGTGCTGGCTCGGGTCGCGGCCTATGTGTGTATGTATGAGTGTGTGTGTGTGTGTGTGTGTGTGTGTATGTGTAGTGTGTGTTTACCCAGAAACGCGTCGACATGCGCAGCGACCCCGCGCATGGCCTTGTGGAAGATGGCGGGCAGCGCCGCCAGGCACGGGTGCTGGCTCGGGTCGCGGCCTATGTGTGTATGTATGAGTGTGTGTGTGTGTGTGTGTGTGTGTGTATGTGTAGTGTGTGTTTACCCAGAAACGCGTCGACATGCGCAGCGACCCCGCGCATGGCCTTGTGGAAGATGGCGGGCAGCGCCGCCAGGCACGGGTGCTGGCTCGGGTCGCGGCCTATGTGTGTTTGTATATGTGTGTGTGTGTGTGTGTGTGTGTGTGTGTGTGTGTGTGTGTGTGTGTGTGTGGTGTGTGTTTACCCAGAAACGCGTCGACATGCGCAGCGACCCCGCGCATGGCCTTGTGGAAGATGGCGGGCAGCGCCGCCAGGCACGGGTGCTGGCTCGGGTCGCGGCCTATGTGTGTTTGTATATGAGTGTGTGTGTGTGTGTGTGTGTGTGTGTGTGTGTGTGTGTAGTGATGTGCCGTTCCCGGAAATATTGGAAACATTGGGAATATTCCCAGAAGCGTTCCCGGCAATATTCCCAAAAGTGGAAATATTGGGGAAAATTGCTTATAATGTATTTCAATCTTTTTTTGTTTTGTGGTAACCGTTCCATTGGCCAAAATTACGCAGCAAAATGAATATGCCAAACTTAAAATCACTTCTATGGCGAAAGTTTCCAATTTTCCCGGGAATATTCCCAGTAAATTTCCAATGTTTCTGGGAATATTCCCAATACCAACTTAGTAAAACAGATTTTTTTGTAATATTTTTAATAATAATCTATACTAATATTATAAAGAGGAAAGATTTGATTGTTTGTTTGTTTGTTTGCATCGAATAGGCTACGAAACTACTGGACCAATTTTAAAAATTCTTTCACCATTAGAAAGCTACATTCTTCCCGACTGACATAGGCTATATTTTATCGCGATATTCCCACGGAAACGGGTACTACGCGGGTAAAACCGCGAGGATCCGATAGTCATTTATTAAAATAACTAGAATCACAATAATGTCGTATCATGTTGTCGTAATATAATATTAAACTTTTATAAAAAATTACAGCTTGATTAACGTATATTCCCCACATGTGTATTTATTTATTTTATTTTCTCTTTATTTACTACATTTCATTATTTGTTTAAAAAAGAACAAGATAATAATCAGTCACATCGCAGACTTATTATTATGGCATATTCACACGGCAAAAAGTCTCAAGACCTTTATCTTTATCGGTCCTGCGTTGCCCGCATCCAGCGGCTTCCCGCGACCTTGACCAGATCGTCGTCGGTCCATCTTGTAGGGGGGCTGCCCAAGAAACGTCGTCCGGTTCGCGGTCACCATTCGAGAACCTTTCCGCCCCAACGGCCATCGGTTCTCCGCGCTATGTTGCCACTTTAACTGAGCAATCCTTCGAGCGATGTCGGTCGTTTTAGTTCTCCTGCGGATCTCATCATTTCTGATTCGATCGAGCAGGGAAATACCAAGCATCGCTCTCTCCATTGCTCGCTGGGTGACCTTGAACCTTCTTATGAGACCCATAGTAAAAGACCACGTCTCGCTTCCATAAGTCATAACTGGCAACACACACTGGTCAAAGACCCTTAGTCTTGAGACATTGAGGAATACTATCGGGTATACAGATGAAACTACCATCAGATATATCTCACTCAACTGTAAAGGCTACGAATGATGAAATCCAGTCTTGTCATAAACCATAAATAATTTATTGCTAATATCGAGTCCCTTGTTAAGCAAATTAATCTGCTACTTTCAATGCTACTCAAACACTGGTTTTTTTATTCAATGCAAAACAGAGTCCTTTCCAACTGACTCTAACTTTCCAGGGTGTATTCTTGGCGATAACTGAACATCTGCAACTTCTTGGCCTGAACTCACCATTCCACCCTGAATTTTGGCGAGTACATCGATTCCATTGCAAAGTGTGCTGCTAAGAAACTGGGCGTCTTCTCTAGGGCTCTAAACGGTACTTCACGCCGGACGGACCAACTGCTTTTGATATACAAATCGCAGATTCGTCAGTGAATGGAGTACTGTTGTCACTTATGGAATGGTTCTGCTAAGTATCAGCTAGAACTTCTGGAATCGATTGAAAACCGTGTCAGGAGGTTCATTGGAAACTCAGCGTTGGCTACGGCGCCGGCGGAACTCCAGAATGCCAGTCACCAACCCAAAGTTGCGTGTCTATCGGTATTTTATAGAATACGCTTTTGGGAGTGTGCGAGAGAACTGCCCGACCTTTTTCTTTCAGCCCATTTCCACCATCGGGGAACCTGACGCTGGCTATCTTATCATTATTATATTGTTGACACTCTACTTGTCCGCACCAAGCGCTTCGCAGTTTCGTTTCTTATGCGAACCGCTAAAGAATGGAATGCGCTGCCTGCTTATGTGATCCCCGATAACTACAAGCTTGAACACTTCAAGGCCAGAGTGAACAGGCATCCTGGGCAAACATCCAGCATCTTAAACCACATCCTATGATTAAACAAGATGGTGGTCAAATGCCTGCCCAGTTCCATATAAAAAAAGATCTTATCAAATATTCTTTTATTAAAAATCGAGGGTAGTAATATCTTCACATTGATAAAATAAACGCTGGCCAACAGCTTATAAGAAGTATTAAATAAATTCGATTCGCCCGTACAAAGGTCATGGGTTCCAGTCCCATCGGAGCTAGTTGTAAGACGGGACGACTCCAAATTCCACGTCTGCACTTGTAGTTTGATAAATCTTTAAGAAGTTAAAAGGTCTTAACATTTTTAGTCACTTGGCATCCGTTAATATTTTCTTCGATGTGATATCTATTCCTTGATTTCCTTGGCTATGGGGATCTATAATAATCAATGCTGCAAAGTATGTTGGCTTAAGACCGTTACTTTGCTCAGTTAACAAATTAAACTATGTAGTTTAACATTCAGTAGTCTTGTTCTGTGTTTTAATAGAGATTAAGAGAAGTATAATCGCAGGCAAAAACGGCAAAGTAGTTGCGCAACCATGGGAGTAAAAGGAAATATAAATATGATAGAAAATTTTGCCATTCTTGAAATTAAATTAGTCTGGGAACTTTGGGAATATTCCCGGGAACATTGGGAATATTCCCGTAAATTTACAAAGAGTAAATTACTTGGAAATGGGAATATTCCCAGCGGCACATCACTATGTGTGTGTGTGGTGTGTGTTTACCCAGAAACGCGTCGACATGCGCAGCGACCCCGCGCATGGCCTTGTGGAAGATGGCGGGCAGCGCCGCCAGGCACGGGTGCTGGCTCGGGTCGCGGCCTATGTGTGTTTGTATATGTGTGTGTGTGTGTGTGTGTGTGTGTGTGTGTGTGTGTGTGTGTGTGTGGTGTGTGTTTACCCAGAAACGCGTCGACATGCGCAGCGACCCCGCGCATGGCCTTGTGGAAGATGGCGGGCAGCGCCGCCAGGCACGGGTGCTGGCTCGGGTCGCGGCCTATGTGTGTATGTATATGAGTGTGTGTGTGTGTGTGTGTGTGTGTGTGTGTGTGTGTATGTGTAGTGTGTGTTTACCCAGAAACGCGTCGACATGCGCAGCGACCCCGCGCATGGCCTTGTGGAAGATGGCGGGCAGCGCCGCCAGGCACGGATGCTGGCTCGGGTCGCGGCCTATGTGTGTTTGTATATGAGTGTGTGTGTGTGTGTGTGTGTGTGTGTGTGTGTGTATGTGTAGTGTGTGTTTACCCAGAAACGCGTCGACATGCGCAGCGACCCCGCGCATGGCCTTGTGGAAGATGGCGGGCAGCGCCGCCAGGCACGGATGCTGGCTCGGGTCGCGGCCTATGTGTGTTTGTATATGAGTGTGTGTGTGTGTGTGTGTGTGTGTGTGTGTGTGTATGTGTAGTGTGTGTTTACCCAGAAACGCGTCGACATGCGCAGCGACCCCGCGCATGGCCTTGTGGAAGATGGCGGGCAGCGCCGCCAGGCACGGATGCTGGCTCGGGTCGCGGCCTATGTGTGTTTGTATATGAGTGTGTGTGTGTGTGTGTGTGTGTGTGTGTGTGTGTATGTGTAGTGTGTGTTTACCCAGAAACGCGTCGACATGCGCAGCGACCCCGCGCATGGCCTTGTGGAAGATGGCGGGCAGCGCCGCCAGGCACGGGTGCTGGCTCGGGTCGCGGCCTATGTGTGTATGTATGAGTGTGTGTGTGTGTGTGTGTGTGTGTGTATGTGTAGTGTGTGTTTACCCAGAAACGCGTCGACATGCGCAGCGACCCCGCGCATGGCCTTGTGGAAGATGGCGGGCAGCGCCGCCAGGCACGGGTGCTGGCTCGGGTCGCGGCCTTCGCCCCCCTCGGCGCTGTACGAGTACTGAACACACGAACAATACACAATCATCATCGTCGATCATAATGATATAATCATATTTAAAGTCCCCAGTACTGGGGCACCGGTTTCTCTTGTACAACGTGTTAATAAAATAACCGAAACTGAGAAAATAGCTTGTTCAGAATCGAGAGTAGAATCGGATCGCGGCCCTCGGGAACTAGGTTCCTGTCTCCTTCACCTGGACATGACAATCATTGACGACCTGCAGGAAGTCCGGCGTCTGGCTGATGAGCTGCGGGCGGCACGGTCTTTATCACCTGGATATGATAACCATTAGCTGACCTGCAGGAAGTCCGGCGTCTGGCTGATGAGCTGCGGGCGGCACAGTCTTCATCACCTAGATATGATAACCATTAGCTGACCTGCAGGAAGTCCGGCGTCTGGCTGATGAGCTGCGGACGGCACAGTCTTCATCACCTAGATATGATAACCATTAGCTGACCTGCAGGAAGTCCGGCGTCTGGCTGATGAGCTGCGGGCGGCACAGTCTTCATCACCTAGATATGATAACCATTAGCTGACCTGCAGGAAGTCCGGCGTCTGGCTGATGAGCTGCGGGCGGCACAGTCTTCATCACCTAGATATGATAACCATTAGCTGACCTGCAGGAAGTCCGGCGTCTGGCTGATGAGCTGCGGGCGGCACAGGTCCACGGGGTTCCCGATGGTGTGCAGCATCCGGTACCAGCTCTGCATCACCGCCTCCGCGCTCATCGCCTCGGGAACTAGATTCCTGTCTTCTTCACCTACGATAGGATGGTTAGTTTACTTCAGAGGCAAAACCACTATCGAACTTTCATATAACTAATCAGACACTTAAGGTCTTTAGTTCCGCGGGGATAAAGTGAAACTAAATACATCAACATCATCAACACTTCGTTGTATGCAGGACTAGGAAATCGGACGTAACAATTTCAAAGGAGCATTATGTTTCGCTCTTTCAGAATCAAAAATATTTCTGTTCTAATCAAAGATCAAACGAAACGGTTCCTGCACGATATATCAGTATTTTTCGCTCTCTGCATAAAAATACGCAGCTATCCCCTCCACGTCACGGTCAGTGCTAAATACATGCCGCTACTTATAACGAACGACGAGTTCGAACCAAGCAAAAGTCAGAAGACGAAGTGATTCGCAAGGGGGTGGTGCGCATGCACCTTTTGTACTTTATTACCACGTCACACCTAAGATACTTACTGATGGCCATGGCCGGGAACTGCGCGCCGTACATGTGGTAAAGTAGCCGCGCTGTGAGGCACAGCGAGGCGCGGGCCCACTGCTCTGTGAGCGGGGCGCGATGCCGTGAAGATACCACGTCACACCTAACTACTTACTGATGGCCATGGCCGGGAACTGCGCGCCGTACATGTGGTAAAGTAGCCGCGCTGTGAGGCACAGCGAGGCGCGGGCCCACTGCTCTGTGAGCGGGGCGCGATGCCGTGAAGATACCACGTCACACCTAACTACTTACTGATGGCCATGGCCGGGAACTGCGCGCCGTACATGTGGTAAAGTAGCCGCGCTGTGAGGCACAGCGAGGCGCGGGCCCACTGCTCTGTGAGCGGGGCGCGATGCCGTGAAGATACCACGTCACACCTAACTACTTACTGATGGCCATGGCCGGGAACTGCGCGCCGTACATGTGGTAAAGTAGCCGCGCTGTGAGGCACAGCGAGGCGCGGGCCCACTGCTCTGTGAGCGGGGCGCGATGCCGTGAAGATACCACGTCACACCTAACTACTTACTGATGGCCATGGCCGGGAACTGCGCGCCGTACATGTGGTAAAGTAGCCGCGCTGTGAGGCACAGCGAGGCGCGGGCCCACTGCTCTGTGAGCGGGGCGCGATGCCGTGAAGATACCACGTCACACCTAACTACTTACTGATGGCCATGGCCGGGAACTGCGCGCCGTACATGTGGTAAAGTAGCCGCGCTGTGAGGCACAGCGAGGCGCGGGCCCACTGCTCTGTGAGCGGGGCGCGATGCCGTGAAGATACCACGTCACACCTAACTACTTACTGATGGCCATGGCCGGGAACTGCGCGCCGTACATGTGGTAAAGTAGCCGCGCTGTGAGGCACAGCGAGGCGCGGGCCCACTGCTCTGTGAGCGGGGCGCGATGCCGTGAAGATACCACGTCACACCTAACTACTTACTGATGGCCATGGCCGGGAACTGCGCGCCGTACATGTGGTAAAGTAGCCGCGCTGTGAGGCACAGCGAGGCGCGGGCCCACTGCTCTGTGAGCGGGGCGCGATGCCGTGAAGATACCACGTCACACCTAACTACTTACTGATGGCCATGGCCGGGAACTGCGCGCCGTACATGTGGTAAAGTAGCCGCGCTGTGAGGCACAGCGAGGCGCGGGCCCACTGCTCTGTGAGCGGGGCGCGATGCCGCCACCGCACGCACTGCTCGCGGAGAGTGCGCCACAGCGGCGGGGACGGGAAACATCTGAAGATACCACGTCACATCTAAGCTCAATTTTAAAGCCACGTACAGACATCGCGAGGCGTGCGACGCGAACGGTTCGTCTCGCATGCCTCAACCTGAGGCATACGACGGTACATTTATACGTGCGTCTCGAACGACACATGCTCAAGCTGAGCACGCAAACAACACCTGTCCGTCCACACGGAGCGCACGGCTCGTACAGAGGCGGCGTTCGCAACGATCGTATGATCCGAATGCTCACTGTGAGCATACACGTCGAATCCACATAGCCCGAGGCATACGAGACGAACCATTCGTGTCGCACGCCTTGCGATGTCTGTATGCGGCTTAAAGTCATTGATTCAGGTAGGCTGTAACTAGCACTTGAGAATATCAAAGAAGCTACGCCATTGGTTCGCAAAGCTCTACAGCAGGAGACCTCGTATTGTGATGCTAACAATTGAACATGGTGAAGAACTTTGTTTTTCTTTGTTTTCTTTTAACTAATTCGCTATGGGAGCTAGAACGAGGGAGTTACCGACAGTCAAAAGCTGTAAGTTGAATTTTTAAAAAATCGGCCAAGTGCCCACTTAACGTACCGATTACGCACACCTAGCAAAAATACCACTGTAATTTTTTGCCAGAAAAAGATTACTTTGTTTTTCATAGTATTCGTATGAATGACAAAGTTATATTTGCGGTTTTCGAGAATGTGTTATATCTCAAAAACTTGTAAAGCCTACTTAGCTGTGATAGTTTTCCTTTTAACTTCATCATATGTACTACTATCGTGATTTTTTTCACGTATCCAAGAACAACCATTTGGCTGGCAGGGGGGGAGGGGGACACTTGACTCTATTTTGCACTTTAAAGCTTAATAATTCACAAACGGATACCTCAATCAAAAAACTGTCTTTACGAACCCACAATATTTTTGAAATCGCTATCCAACGAAAATTACATCCCCACTTCACGTGTAGGGGAGGTAAACTAAAAAAAATAAGATTTTATTATTTTTAATGCATTCACAATGCAATTCTGTAAGTATAGGAAAAATGTGATAGTAAAAAACCACGAGCCCTATAAGTAGCTGCCTGAAAGCTACTTATAGGGCTCGTGGTTTTTTACTATCACATTTTTCCTATAAAAAAAATAAATTAAAAAAATTTACTTTACCACTTTGTTGGCGTGATAAATATGTATATTCATGCCAAATTACAGCTTTCTAGTACTAAGAGTCAATGAGCTAAACTGGGGACAGACAGACGGACATGGCAAAACTATAAGGGTTCCTTGTTGACTACGGAACCCTAAAAACTAAGGATGCTTGACTTCATTGTATTATTTATTACGAAGATACTTTTTAGAATTTCCATCTACTCTACTCCTACGAGTAATGCAATGCAGACCTGTAACACGCCCGTATCCACACTTCGAACAGCACGGTGCTGGCCGCTAGAAGCAGCAGCAGTAGCGCGCGCCACTCGCTAGCACCTTCATACTACTGCATCTTGACGAACCTGCGGGTAGTATAGTACAGACCTGTGACACGCCAGTATCCACACTTCGAACAGCACGCACAGCACGCGTTCGCACAGTTGCTCGGCGGCCGAGTGGTGCGGCGCGGGCGGCGACAGCAGCGCCGACGCGGCCGCTAGAAGCAGCAGCAGTAGCGCGCGCCACTCGCTATCACCTTCATACTACTGCATCTTGTCAAACCTGCGGGTAGTGTAGTACAGACCTGTGACACGCCAGTATCCACACTTCGAACAGCACGCACAGCACGCGTTCGCACAGTTGCTCGGCGGCCGAGTGGTGCGGCGCGGGCGGCGACAGCAGCGCCGACGCGGCCGCTAGAAGCAGCAGCAGTAGCGCGCGTCACTCGCTAGCACCTTCATACTACTGCATCTTGACGAACCTGCGGGTAGTATAGTACAGACCTGTGACACGCCAGTATCCACACTTCGAACAGCACGCACAGCACGCGTTCGCACAGTTGCTCGGCGGCCGAGTGGTGCGGCGCGGGCGGCGACAGCAGCGCCGACGCGGCCGCTAGAAGCAGCAGCAGTAGCGCACGCCACTCGCTAGCGCCTAGCGACGCGTTGCCAGCTAACTCGCGCGCTAGACGAAGCACGCGGTGGCAGAGGACCGCTTGCTTACTGATCAAGTCACCACCTATTGTATTGAACATTTTGAACGTGTTATGCGTTTGGGACTTCTTGAACTACATTAATGATTTCTTAAAAGCTTGGTTCCGGAATAGAATAGAAGATAGAATAGAATATTTCTTTATTAGCTTTAAAAGTGGTAAGTATAAAATATTTAACAAGGATGTATATGAAGCCACAGACTGAAATAACAATACAAGCTTTATGATTAATCTTTTTGATTTGCTTTGTGATTAGTATTGTGCAAACGGTGTGCTTCGCTATGAACGATTGCTTGCTCTCTCTCTCTCATCTCACAGAAACAGAGCAGCAATGCGACTATTCGCCGCGGCATAGAAGAGACGGTCGTATTCCTGCTCTCTTTTACGCTTAGGAAATGTCAGTTCTGAGCGATAGAAAATGAAAGCAGCATAAGAAAGAGCAATTCCGTGCTGCCAGATGTAGTCGAACCCTTACATGTGCACTTTATGGAGTATCCGAGTTCAATATATATTGAGCTTCCTCAGCCGGCCTAGCATGAGCGGCTTATAACACGCGATATGATATGGTACGGCAAGTTGTCTTGCTTACCCCACTAAGGTGCAAGCAAGACGGCATGCCGTACCATATCACATTTCGCTTGATAAAAGCCGCTCGTGCTAGGCCGGCTGGATCGCTAGTTCCTACGAACTTGCGTAAAGTAAGTTTTAAATAAAGTGTTTTATTGATAATGTTCTTTGTTAGTTGAGCAATTTTATCCAACTAAATTATAAGCTGAAATAAGCATCAAACATAGACCATCAAGTCATTAGACTCACCCACTTCCACTTGATACACAAACGATAGCACTTAAACAAGAAAAGATTTTGATT
This sequence comes from Crambus lathoniellus, assembly GCA_949710035.1. Taxonomy (NCBI): domain Eukaryota; kingdom Metazoa; phylum Arthropoda; class Insecta; order Lepidoptera; family Crambidae; genus Crambus; species Crambus lathoniellus. The sequence goes on along the minus strand of OX453309.1, from coordinate 27,189,927 downwards.
TGTAAATACAGTGCGTTAGAAGAAAAGTTAATGTATTCACAAAAATACATTGCAAAGCGTTTCCTTCGTGATTGATTGTTAGTGTCAGGGGGTGTTCAAGTAAATAGCTGTAGAAAAAATTAGTTAAATCCACATAAAGTTTAAAAGGTGACTGAAAGTTCCTGGATCTACGAGTTAACGTAACAATGTATAGTTAATATAATAATAATTTATCGAAACTCAGCTATTACTGTATACAGGGTGTTAGTTTAAACAAGGGACATACTTCAGGGGGTGAAACTACCCATCAATACAAACAACTTTTACTATGGGACCAAGTGCGATATCAAGAAAAAAATATCGACTGTTTCATACAAAAGTGCAATACCGAATGGGCCAAAATGTATGGAACAGCTGATATTTTTTTTCGCGATATTGCACTTTGTCCCATAGTAAAAGTTGTTTGTCCCTTGTTTAAACTAACACCCTGTATATACACTCGCGCGTCACCACTTCCCACTTATTTTCTGCTGTAGCTGGCGCCTCGCAATTCACGCGCAGACAATGTCTGTTACTATTTGGTTATGTATTTTACTAGGCTAGCACAGGACAAGGTCACCACTGCACGTTATCGGTTAGAAATCAGTCACACGAAAAGAAGTAAGGCGCGGGAGACTCCGACAGTACTATAAGCTACAAACAAACAGTTAGAGAAAGTAAAGAAGACTTAGGGGAAGACATTTTCATTAAGCATAAGCTCACAATATGACTCAATTAAACTCACTTTCATCCGGTCTTGGCACAAACAGATTCTGCAGATGATGTAGAATCGTCCGGGCGTAAGCGTGCGGGCGGGCGCGGACGGGGGCGGGCAGCGCAGGGGGCGGGGGCTGTGCGGCAGGCGCGGGGGGCAACAACGCGCCCAGCCACGAACAGCATACCCGCACACATGCTCGCACCGCTTCGTGCTCTGTCAGCGGTAGTGATAAGCCGAAGCGAACCACTTCCAGGACCCATTCCACCTAATAAATTGAATTCATACATAAGCAATATAGCCATATACACGCATCTGTATATGGCTAATGGGCTGCTTGCAGATCAAAATCAAATAAAAAAACAAATCAATATGCACGGCGCACGGGGAATTACGGTCCCAGCCACGCGCAGCATACTCGTTTATATGCATCAGTAGTGATGAGCCGAGTCGGTCCACCTCCAGGACCCATTCTACCTAGCAAAATAACCTCAGGTTTGTACGAGTGGAAATAACTATCATCAAACAGTCTTCGCATCTACTACATCAACGAAAAGTTACTATCGCACATTTGGTTGCAGAATCAGATTCTGTAAAACAAAAAAACTTATTAATAAAAATAAAACTTCTTTTAAATATGCAAAAAATGCTAAAGATAGGTTGCAATTGATTGAACAACTGGATGTTTGTAGTTCTATAATTGAAGAAAACAGAATTGTATATGAAAATAATTTAAAAACAATGACTAATAAAATAAAAAATTTGCATGACTCGCTAAATAAAATGACTCAAAATTATGAGTCGTCTAAAAATGAGATAGGGGAATACATACTGGCACTTAAACACCTTTCATGCACCTCAAGTGGAGCCCAAGAAAATAATAGATGTCGTTCATCACTCTCCGGGGCATCAGGCCGGATCGTCCCGGAGACTTTACCTGATCAATCAGTATGTGAGCCCTTACTCTCTAGCCTTTGTAATAACTCAGATTGCACAAATGAAAATAATTCCTGTACTAAAAAAAGTTGTAGTAAATTAGTTATGTTCTGTGATGAGCTTGGAAAGAATCTTGGCCAATTGTTGCAAAAAAATACAAGGGAAAGCATTATTAACTATTGCAAGCCGGGCTCGACTATAGATGAAATCATGAAAAGTATTGTAAAACATAAGTTTAATGAAGATACAAACTTGATCATTCTAATTGGAAATAGGGGTAATGTAAGCAAAAATCAACTGATGACATACTGTAATACACTGTGTTGTTTAAAGGTTAAAAAAATTGTTATGTTTACATTTCCCTATAGTAAAAGTTTGCCACAGGTGGAAAATAACTTTAGATATAATTTAAATTTATCTTTAAATACTATGGCATATCATAGTAGCCAAATGTTGCATATTATTGACATTAATAAATTGTTAAAAAATATTATTCTGACAAAAGATAAATACTATCTGCCAACTTATTGTAAGAGACAGTTAGCACTATCGCTATCTTTTTATTTTGAACATTTAGCCAGTAATCTGGCTAGTATAACTCCTGCTTTTATTGAGCAGTCAATTGACATTTATAAATTACCCTTGGAATTTGTTCCAAGTCATAATAATAATTTGTTTAATCAAAATGACATAAATCTGAATACTGACTTGGTTAATTTAAATTACCATTAAAGACAACAGAGGCGCCCTCTAGCCCAGTGTTGACAAGAGAAAAGCCAAACAGTTTAACAATTGTCCATCAAAATATGGAAGGCTTTTCTAACAAAGATCTAGAATTAAGTTTGTTTTTAAATTGTAATAATGTTGATGTGTTATGTGTTACTGAGCATTGGTTTAAACCACATGAATTAATGTTAAACTTAGATAATTATAGAGTTGTAAGCTCGTTTAGTAGGCAATCTGCTATCAGGGGAGGGTCTCTTATAATGTTACATGATAATTTCCAATACAAAGAGCGCAAAGATGTTGTATCCCTCTCTATTGAACGAGTCATTGAACTATCCTGTGTGGAACTTGACCAACTAATTATAATATGTCTTTATAGACCTCCCAATAGTAATTATTCTGAGTTTGAGTCCACTATGGAGGAAGTGTTAAGAATAACTTGTAAAACCAATAAAAAAGTTGTCATATGTGGGGATTTCAATGTAGATATTTTAGACCGTAAATTGGCCACACTCTCAAGTAGATTTTTAAACTTGTTTAAATCATTTAATTTAATACACACTTTTAATGAGCCTACTCGAATCACACCCACATCTGGCAGTTGCTTGGACAATATTTTTACAGACTGTTCGGTTATAGAAAAAAAGGTAATTGATGTCATAAAATCTGACCATAGTGGACAAATAGCCTCTATAGAGCACCATCATGTCTGTCCTAAACGTAAAATAATATGTAGGCCAATTACGAAAAAGGGCATTGATAAATTTAGAAATCATGTAATTGATAAAATTGAAACTTTACCAGCTTCTATTATGGAACCTAATAATCTCTATAATGATTTATTTAGTGTGGTGCAAAGCGAATTTAGTAAAACATTCAAACAAAAGGTGATCAACTGTAATACTAATAGAAAGAAGTTTAGTGATTGGGCCACGCCTGGGATTTATACAAGTAGAAGGAAATTATATGAACTTTATGCATTAAAGCGAACTTCATGTGACCCTAGTTTTATTGAATATGTCAAGAAATATTCTAAAACTTTTAGAAAAGTATGTGCGGCTGCCAAGTCCACATACATCGCTAATAAAATAAAAGTAGCTGATAATAAGATCAAGGCTACATGGAATATTATTAACCAAGAAACTGGTAAAACAAAAAATCATATAAATTCCTTCACTCTTAAAGCAAATAATAAAACATTTACATCTGACGATGAGGTTGCCCGTGTTTTTGAAGACTTCTTCTCTCGGGTACCCTTAGAAACTACGAGAAATTTAAATTCCTGTCCTAATATTGCGGCTGCCCTCTTGGTGTCAAGCGTTGATAAGTGTAACAAAGTATTTAATTTTCAACATATAAATGGCGATGATATTCTTAAAGCATTTAAAACAATAAATATTAAAAAATCGGAAGATTTATGGGGTATATCAACTAATGTTATTAAATCAATAATTGATCCAATAGCTCCATATTTAGCTTTTATTTTTAATAAGTGTATTGACGAAGGAGTCTTCCCCGATTTAATGAAATATAGTAAGTTAATTCCGCTTTTTAAATCTGGAGACAAGAGTGACCCCACTAACTTTAGGCCGATATCAATTTTACCAGCACTTAGTAAAATTTTTGAAAAGATAATATACGCTCAATTAGTAGATTATTTGGTATTAAATCAAATCTTTCATAAGAATCAGTTCGGATTCTCTAAAGGTAAAAACACCACAGATGCTGGAATTGCACTTCTTAAACATATCCTTGACGCTTGGGAGGGTAGGCAGGACGTAATTGGTGTATTCTGTGACCTTTCCAAAGCTTTCGATTGCGTTGATCACCAAACTCTTTTAATGAAGTTAGAACATTATGGTGTCTCGAAAAAATCAGTTAACCTTTTGCGTTCATATTTGAGTAATAGAAATCAAAAAGTGATTGTTAATAATACTGCGTCCTCTGGAGCCCCCATTATAATGGGCGTGCCCCAAGGCTCAATATTGGGTCCTTTACTATTTTTAATCTACATTAACGATCTACCTTACTACGTGCATAATTTATGTGAGACAGTACTATTTGCAGATGATACTTCTCTAATTTTTAAAATTGAGCGAGGGAATAATTGCTCTCACGAAGTAAATAGTGCTCTCTCAAAGGTCGCACATTGGTTTAACATTAATAACTTGTCTTTAAACCCTAAAAAAACAAATTGTGTCAAATTCTCACTACCAAATGTAAGGAAGGTTGATTTAAGTATTAGTTTGAATGCAGATGCAGTCGAATTAGTTGACAGCACGAAATTTCTTGGTATTACCTTAGATTCACGACTACAATGGGATCCACATATTGAGGCCTTGTCGAGTAGACTCAGTTCAGCTGCTTTTGCAGTAAAAAAGATAAGGCTATTAACTGATATTGAAACGGCAAGACTTGTTTACTTTAGTTACTTTCATAGTGTAATGTCCTATGGCGTGTTGTTGTGGGGCTCAGCAGCCAATATTGGAAATATTTTTGTACTTCAAAAAAGAGCGGTACGCGCCATTTACAGCCTCCGCCGCCGCGATTCATTAAAGGTTTTGTTTAAAGAAATTAATATACTAACCTTAGCAGGGCAATACATCTACGAGAATATATTATATGTTAGGAAACATCTTGACTCATTCACTAAGAATAGTGATATTCATAATTTTAACACAAGAAATAAAAATAAGCTTGCCGTTCCAAGATTTAGACTTGAAAAAAGTAGAGGCTCTTTTTTGGGAAAAGGCATAGCATTCTTTAATAAAGTTCCACAAGAAGTAATCGAGCTGCCTTTGAATAAATTTAAAAAACATGTTAAAAAGACGCTCTTAAGCAAAGGCTATTACAAAGTAGAAGATTATTTAAATGATCATAACGCATGGTTGTAATAATTATAGTAAGTAACACTAACAATGTATAAAAGGAAAATATTCCTATACTTAAGTATGTGAAAACTTTCCTTCAGCATTAGCTTTTTGTATAAATTTTATTATTGTACCATTTTGTCTAGCAACGACATAATTATTTTGTAAATGCGTTGCTTCTGTTAAAGCTGATGAGTTTTTTTCGCCTGTTTTTCTTGTCAGTTAAAAGATGTCCATAACAGGTGGTAGGTAAAAAAATTTTGGACGATTCATAAGCATTAATTTTATTTAATCTATATGAATAAAAATTTATTGACTTTGACTTTGACTTTGAGATGTGTGTTGTATTGTAATTTGTATTGTTTTTTAACTTTTTTTGCATTTATCTATATTTTATACTGTGCTAATATACTCATAAACACTTGTTGTTACTGACCTCAGCGTCGGTGGTGAGCGGGCTGGGCTCGTGCGAGGCTAGCTGCCTCACCACCGCCAGCACTACGTCCCGGCCGCCCTCCAGCGGGAGGGAGCTCCACTCCGAGTGCATGCCACCCGACGAGCTGTGTTGCTACTGACCTCAGCGTCGGTGGTGAGCGGGCTGGGCTCGTGCGAGGCTAGCTGCCTCACCACCGCCAGCACTACGTCCCGGCCGCCCTCCAGCGGGAGGGAGCTCCACTCCGAGTGCATGCCACCCGACGAGCTGTGTTGCTACTGACCTCAGCGTCGGTGGTGAGCGGGCTGGGCTCGTGCGAGGCTAGCTGCCTCACCACCGCCAGCACTACGTCCCGGCCGCCGACCGCGCCCAGCACGCCGCGCCCACCGCCCTCCAGCGGGAGGGAGCTCCACTCCGAGTACATGCCGTCCGATGAGCTCTGTATTGTGACGTTTACTTCACAATGTAAGTTAAATTAACTCAATTTATAACTATTTAAGTTATAAATTGAGTTGATTTAACTTACATTATTTAATATTATAAATTGTAATCAGGTACTTCCATGTAGTTTTACTGTGTTTACTGTTTTGCTTGTTACTGTTTTAACTAGTTTTACTCGTGTGTTGTAATTATTAATTTTCGCTGTGTACATTTGTATTGGCCTTGACTGTTTAATGTACTAAATAAATAAAATAAAAATAAAACAAAATTTATTTTCAAAATTAACTTCAATAATACTAAAACATTTTTTTCTTATACTACAATTCAAGTATTATCACTACATAGTATAAAACAAAGTCGCTTTCTCTGTCCCTATGTCCCTTTGTATGCTTAAATCTTTGAAACTACGCAACGGATTTTGATGCGATTTTTTTTAATAGATAGAATGATTCAAGAGGAAGGTTTATATGTACTTTTTATCCCGATATTCCCACGGGAACGGGAACCACGCGGGTGAAACCGCGGGCGGCCGCTAGTTTAACTCTAAACAGCTAGTCTATTCAGTGGAGATCAAAGTAACTCCATTTTTTTATAATAAAAATGGGTAATGTATGTAAAAAACATCTTTATTATTTTTAAATGCATTTCATAAATAAAGAGAGATTAACAATAATAACTTTTTAATTGCAACAAAAAACTATTTTTCAATTATTGGTAGACATTAGTAACTGCATTTAGTATAAACTGTGTTGCAACTTGCAGCACCAACGAAATAAAGTAAGGATTTAAAGTGAAGATTGTCACATTTGGTATGGCATGACAAGGATGGCACGATGAGTCATAGTGGGCTTCAAGCCAACGGTGCTTAGGCGGTAGGGGGGATGGGAATTGTGAGAAAAACTATGTGGGGCTTATTTATATTATAAATAAATAAAGGGAAAATATTTAATGACATGCTAGGCTTTGAGTAATTTATTTTTTATTTATTTATTTTGCTTTATTTGGAAAACATGCAGTAACAATTTAACAAAAATTTTATAAGTAAACGAACACTATGCCCTATTTACATGTTAATATTTTCCTTGTTTGCAATTGGGTATTTGACTGAATTTTTTTTATTGACTTAAAATGTTCATTTAATTAGTAGCAACACAACATAAGTATTTATTCTCAAATATCTTGCATATTTTCAGCTATAAAGAGCATCAAACTTTCTAATTAGACAAGGAGAGCGCTATAGAAATGTGACGTCACATTTCTATAGCGCCATACTCTCGCCATAGAAAATTTCGTTTTAGAAAGAGATAGCTAGAGTCACAATTAAGTAGCTCATAATTCGCTTGTTATAATACATATTAAATTTCTTTTTTCACATTTGTTATTCAATATTGTTATATTTCTGAATCTCATAATTAAATATCTACATTTCAACAACAGTCAAACAAGATTTTAAATTATTTTTATGCATTCACAATGCAATTTTGTAAGTATAGGAAAAATGTGATAGTAAAAAACCACGAGCCATATAAGTAGCTTTCAGGCGGGATTTGAACCCGCGCCTCCGGGAATCCGGCCCGATGCTCTGACCAACTAAGCTACCGAAAGGCCTACACGACTCGTCGAATTTTGCTATCACTTGTTACGCTGTAGGCCAGCGTTGCTTCATCAATGTGAGGAAACCCTCGCATCCGAAAGAAACATTTTGACAAATGTTTAACAATCAATTAAGATGAAACAGCCATATTGAGATTTTAAATTATTTTTATGCATTCACAATGTTTCTTTCGGATGCGAGGGTTTCCTCACATTGATGAAGCAACGCTGGCCTACAGCGTAACAAGTGATAGCAAAATTCGACGAGTTGTGTAGGCCTTTCGGTAGCTTAGTTGGTCAGAGCATCGGGCCGGATTCCCGGAGGCGCGGGTTCAAATCCCGCCTGAAAGCTACTTATAACAGTCAAACACCCAATATTTGTTTTAAGTGAGGAGGATTAATGAATAAAAGCTAACCAGCCAAAAGCAAGGCATTAGTTCTCTTAGGTATAAATCTAGGAAAAGCAAGCTTACTTTGATTTACAAGAAGTGCTTTTGAACTATCCAGCTGTTGAATGTTTACATGTATTTACTTTTGCAGTCTCATAAAGATTCATATATTTAAGAAACACACCATTTTTGTTTACTAGGCTTCAGACGGTTTAGTAAAGACACCAGGAATCGACTGTTTACTTAAGTAAAATTAGTTTGGTATCAAAATATAAAGGACAGCCTATCCCAATCTTTAAGAGACAAAAGAAATATAAAAAGGCGTTAAGAAATCACATGTAATAGATTCTTGATATACTTATATTGTAGCTGGTACGTTATATTACCAATTAAATCTGACTATTTTACCTTATGATTGACTCTGTTGAAGATTCCCACATTCATAGAGAGAGTAACGGTGACCACCGTCGCCTCACACCCAAACTTCTGTTATACGTTCACAATAAACTTTAAAAAATAAACGAACGTAGGTATATATGATTTATTTAATTAAGTACCTACACAAAATCTTTATAATAAAAACATTTTTACTAAAGCCGTAGCCATAAAATTGTTTTATTTTGTTGTACGTTTCACAAATTATATAGACTAGTACAGATAGGAATCAAGCCTTATAGCGGCCGTTTGTTAGTGAATGACGGACCCCGATTAGATTTTGACAACATAGTGCTGCCAGAACTATCGACCCTTGATTTGTTATCGATAGTTGTGCAAATCATCGACGTTTGGTACAACCCTAGTAATATATTATTTTAAATTCTGCTCAAATAAAAAACACATTTGATGAAAGAAGGCATTTATTACTTGACATTATAATTTTATCAAATACAAAGTACATAAGTATAAGTTGAGATTTTTACAAGACAAAGAATGAGAGTAATGAAATTACTTAAATTAAACTGCTTGCAAATATTTATTATGCACAAATGCTAATGCTATTTTTCCTAGTAGTTTTATTTAGTATCTGCCATTTCATTATTCACTGTTAATATCACTTTAGTTTTAATGCAAGACGCAATAACCTAATTCTAATAGTTAAACATTTAATGCAGTAAGTAATTAATATAGCAACTAACAGCAGTAATTTGCACCATAATTCTGATTTGATAACTTATAACCGCAAGAATAGGCAGACACGGGCATCTTCGCAGCACTCCACGAACCTCGTTGAGACTCAAGTTATCTGAAAAGATTAGATTTGGTTAGTATAGATTCTACATATTGTTACTATAATCTGCCATAACATTTTATAAACAAATAAGTGATAGTTGAACTGAAAAGTTAATCAAGAAAGAGTAGTGTGTATATTTCATATTTCATATAAAGCACATTTTGTTTGATGTGCCGCTATGCACAAGTTATAGATAATCAATGTTTATAGTTAATAACTGTTATTAAGTAGATAAGCTTTGTACATAGACTGATGAGAGGTAGTATATATAATTAAGTAAGATCTAAGATAGTAGGTAGCAGTAACAGTTATAACATACCTAGTCATAAGACAATCACAATAAACCATCATTCGTACCGACAACAATCATATATTATCCCACCGGTACATTTGTTATAATTCTGTTCTGTTTGTCAGAATCAGAAATATGAATTTGATGATAAGGCATTTTAAATGTTTTGACAAAGTTATTGAATTACTTACACTGTTATTTTCTCTTGACTTGGTATTAACAACTTCACTAAATTGAAACTTGTTAAATGTGACAAGTGATTATTTAAATTTAATCCTAAGTAATCTACTGTGCTTTATCATTATCACCATATGATATCACTTCTAAATGTATATTGAAAATGTATATTTTTTTACAAAACTAATCAATAATTAATTACACATACCTACTTACATTCATATAAAAAGAATAAACAATCATTACCTACCTTTCATTCATAACTTCTTCTTCAACATGTCAATGACAAGTACAAAATCATATGTTGTTGGCACAAAACTGTGCCACTCTCACCGCATTATCTGCAGCCAACATGAGGTCCTCATGTGTGCAGGTGTCCGGGCATGCATGCAGGTGCATCAATGAGGTGGGCCATGGTCTGTGGAGTGTAACCACACCTGCACGCGAGATCCGTGTTACTGGTGAAGCCCCACCTGGACAGGTTGTCTTTACTTCAACCAACTTGGGTACGGAGTCTATTTAAAGATCTCCATAATGATCTGGGAAGTTCAAGGCCAGGAGGGAGCTTTTCCTGGATGAGCACATATGGGTGTGGAAGGGGGTTAAAATTTAGTATACATTGGCAGGCGGAGGGGAGGGAAAGGGGGGTGGGAGGGGGGAGGGGGGGACCCCCTCACCCCTGGTACCACTCCCATTACAAGGTAATGCACCGTTTTCGAGATATGAATTTTTAAAGTTTTATAGGTTATGTCAGATTTTGACACATAAAAACAAGGTTTAGGGGGAGCAACGTTTAGTGGAAGGGGGGGAAAGTTACCCCCCAATGGCAAGCTCCCCCTGGGCCCCCTCATCGCCGAGCCTTCAGGCTCTGGGCCCAATCCGTAATCATATGTATCCGTTACTCGCTACCTACTTACAACACCTCATTTCGACATAGTATCTTGGTTGGTTGTTTTTACGTTCCGTTTCATCGATTATATTTTTTTTTTGTGTTCACAAAAAAAAATAACCACGAAATTTAAGGCGATCGCTTCGCTGCGCTTCGCGATCGCCTTAAATTTCTAACCTATCACGTGTTCTACAGGACTTCCGCAGCAAACTCGCTCATACTTGTCACCTCTGAAACCAACGCAGCCGTGTGTTACTTACTGTCGCAAAACGTTCGTGTCATGGGCTGTCAAATTCCCATTAAAACGTTCCGTTTTCGTATTTTTAGTGTCAAAACTGTGAATAACTTGACTTAACCTATAAAACTTTAAAAATTCATAACTCGAAAACGGTGCATTACCTTGTAATGGGAGTGGTACCAGGGTAGAGAGGGCACCCCCTTCTCCCACCCCAGCATCCTCGCTCCCCCCAACTCCTGCCAATGGATACTAAATCCAACCCTGGAAGGGTAGCAGAGTTTTCCCACAGTTTAACTTTGGTTAAAGAGGCCTCCGTGCCAGTGAGAGGTGCCAGGCATGACGCACTTGTAAAAACTATTGCGACTCTTTAGCCTTTGATAAATTTCATAACTTTCTGAGAAACCGAATCTTCTTTACTCCGGTTAAGTTGTGAACTGTATTTTCTTTTGTTTTGGTTAGTTTTAAGAAATACAAAGTTGCCTCTTGGAATTACCTAAAACAACAAAACTCAAATTTAGGTTAATGTAATAAATAATTTTAACATAAAACTACGTAAATAGATTTACTTACGTGTACCGAAGGCATCTTCGAATAATGTATCCATATTTCTGTAAGGAAATATCTGAGAAAAAGTGGAAAAACATCTAAAGAATACTAGAAAACCGAAATGAGTAAAAAAACCTCTGAGTACTGAATCCTATGGAGATGGCATATTGTTCTATATGAACTATCGGTTATACAAATATGAGCTAAATCGACATTGTACTCATAAACCTGTAGCCATCTTGTTCTATCTTACCTCCAATACTTCATGTAAAAAGAGACAGCAATATATTTATTCGACCTATTTTTTGGCAACATTGAAACGTGACGTCATCGTAATGCATGATTGAAGCCGGTCGCCATTTAGGTTTCTCGGTATGTGAGCTGTCAACGCGAGTTGTATTTGCAGTGTTTTGTGATAAAAGTCTTTTAATTTGAGACTTTCATGTGAATAAAAGGTATTAATACGTGAGAGAAAGCAACAAGGAACATGTCTAATTGCAGTGTGGTAGTTTGTGGCATCAAAAAAAGTGAAAATCGTCCAAACATTACATTACACCGGTACGTACTATTTATTTTGCAAAAACACCAAAACAATACAATAAATGCCTTGTGTTTTGGTTTTCCTGTGAATAGTTTACTTAGAATTCATACCAAATGTACTTACTACTTATTTTGGTGAGTTTTGTTGGTGTATTTCAAGAAAATATAAATCTGTTTGTTTTGCGCTAGAGTTGCCCTTATAGCATTTTTCTTATCGAATTATCGATGTTTTCAAATTTCAAGTGTAAATTGAGTGTATTAATTTTAAACTGTTTTTATTGTTTTAGGTTGCCTAAAAATAACAAAAAAAGAAAAATATGGCTGGATACAATGCGAAAGGAAAATTTAAAGACTCGTACGAAAACTATTTTTATGTGCTCTTTTCATTTCGAAGAACAGTTTCAGACGTCAACGACAGTTTAAGTTTTGAAAAAGACGTTAATTAGGCCACTGGCAAAATCGAAATTATAGGGTGACAACGTTTTCTGTTCCGGTTGCCAAAAACTGGATACTTATATATAACGTGTTTTTTTAATGTCATTTTGCTGTAAAGTTGTTGTCCAACTTACATTCATTCTGGCACATTAAAAGTAAGTATATTTTTTAACACTAGATGTCGCTTCGCTGTATTCTAAATATATAAAAAAAAATATGCTTGCTAGTAAAGATCTCGATTCAAACTGTTTATTATTTTATTACTTAATAATGCTTGTTTTTTTTTTGAGACATTTCTTTTTTTCTATGGTAGGTAGGTACCTAGTAGGCATTCTCCTTTGTGATTTATATTGTAATGTGTGTTATGTAAAAAAAAACAATCCTTGTTGTATAAACATAATAGGTTTTTACAATATGGAGCTTTTTGTTTTATTTCATTACCTTTTTTTACTTAAACTGGTTCTCGCGACCTTTGATCTGGAATTCTATGGAGGTCTCGCATGTGTATAGACGCGTGACTCGGAAAACATGAAAAATTTGATCATAAAATTGCAGTTTCTAAGTAAAGGCGAGAAGAGCCGACAAGTGGGGCGCCCTCAATCAAATTTATTGCTCGCTAAGTATTAATGTATCTACAATCGTACAGATTGAAGCTAAGGTCGTGTAGTTTATTTACAAACTATAACCTCAGTAAAATATAGTAGGTTGGTTTTTTATCTACTACTACTACAACATGAACTATATTTTACTAAGTTTAGTTTGTAAATAAACTACAGGACCTTACTTTTAATCTGTATCTGCGTTTGAATTTTTGATACATTATGTACTTAACAAGCAATAAATTTAATAATAACATGCGGATCCTCGCGGTTTTACCCGCATGGTACTCGTTCCCATGGGAATATCACGATAAAATATAGCTTATGTCACTCGGAAATAATGTAGCTTTCTAATGGTCAAAGAAATTTTTAAATTAGTCTAGTAGTTTTGGAACCTAATAAATTCAAACAACAACCAATCAAATCTTTCCTGTTTACGATATTACTATAGATGAGGAAGCACTTGGCGGCTCTTCTCGCCTTGAAGCCCCCAGTACAGGATGGCCGACCATGATGGGCCATCGTGTACATGGCCAGATTGCGTTACTCGCAGACGGCAATCACACGCAAACTGCCCCTGTACACGATGGCCCATCATGGTCGGCCAACATGATCGGCCACCCTGTACTGGGGGCTTTACAGTTGCTGCGTCTCACGCGCGCGGTCGGGCCAATGATTGTGTGCGTACATGCACAAACACATACACATTGTGTCATTGTCATAAAGAACTTATTTATGTGCAAATGTAGGTATAATTTAAGCACATTATTAAGTTTTATTATTCTAAAAAACTAGGTATATAATTATACTCTATAATTCCGTTTTAAATTATCGAGGTGATTACGAAACTGCTTTTATAAAATATAGGGTGATATAGGTACCTAGGTAGTCACAAAAATACTTGTATCTATAACTTCATCAATAAATATATCGATGTACAAATAGGGCAGCACTACGGAAAGGCGCCATTTTGGTTTCTCAGTATGTGTGCTTGTGTGTGTGTGTATGCTTCAATTTTTCGTAGGTATGCCATCTCCATAGGTTTCAGTACTCAGAGAAAAAAACACTAACTAAATAAACGTCATCTTGAAATTCTTGGCCGTGTTCCGTTTTGAGTCAATAGTACTGTTGGCACTGTGAGCGCTAAAAGCTGTTCCGTTTTGATTATCGCGCTGACAGCACTGTTGACGCGATTTCAATTCGGAACGGCTATTTGCACGCATCGCGAGCGAGCGTTGTTTTGATTTGAATTTGTAAGTAAATAATCACCGGTTTAGTATGGATATTCGTCAATTAGTAAACGTTTTATTGGACAGCGATGATGATAGTGATCCGTGCTTAAATTTAGAGTAATGTCTCTACCCGTCGTCTCATCTTTAATAAGCACTATCATTTTTCTGGCTTTCTGCTTCGGGATAAACAAATAAAATACCTAAATAAAAGTTAAAACGCAGAGATTACTCAAACAAAACCACAACAAACAATGACGTTTGACAAGAAAACGTCAAATATGACAGCCCGCTCACAGTGCTAACCATGAAGCTCGACTTAATACTGAGGTAACTGGAGAGTGCAGTACGAACAATTTTTTGAATACCACAAATAACACAGTGGCTGTCTTCCGTCTCACCTACACTTTAAAAAAATACGTATGGTCATATGAGACAGCTGACAGCCACTACATACATAAATGTCAAATTTGCTGGCGACACTTTTTTATTCAGGGTGAGAGCTCCAGTTACCTCAGAGTATTAAGTCAAACTTCATGGTGCTAACGCTTGAGAACGATATCACCGTGATCGCAAAATGGCGGCGGTAGTGACGTCATCCGTGACGTAATTACTGCTTTCGTTGTCGCGCTCACAACAAATCGGAACGATGTGTGAGCGCGATATCAGTAATATTATCGCTGTTGGCGCAAATCGGAACGTAGCCCTTG
Organism: Crambus lathoniellus; assembly: GCA_949710035.1. NCBI lineage: Eukaryota > Metazoa > Arthropoda > Insecta > Lepidoptera > Crambidae > Crambus > Crambus lathoniellus. Next base: position 27,174,920 of record OX453309.1, on the reverse strand, counting down.
AAAAAAGTGACAGCCTTAATTTTAGCCAATGGGGGCACCCCAACAAAATGGCGGTCTTAATTATAGCCAATGAATGGGTATCGGGGCTACCGGCCACTAAGTTTTGACCTATTCTATGGGTGATTCCAACGCCTGGTACGTTTACGAAAACTGACGAAAAGTAGGTAGGCAGAATCAGTACTTTTTGACGTTTTAACTAATTGACATTGACATTGACAAGACATTGACACTTGGCTTTTTTTTAATTTATAACATTGGCCACATTCAGCAGAAAGAACTAATCGCTAAGTCATCAATAACGCATAAGTTGTTTCATAAAAAACATTACTATTTTCGATAGATCTGCTGAACCACAGCCGTCTCTATCGTCTTCTACAAGCCATGCTATGATACGGAACGGCAACATTGCTGTGAACCGGTTTACTCCTCTGAGTACTAAATCCTATGGAGGTGGCATACCTACGAAAAAGTGAGGTGTAACTAAGTCAAAATGTAAGAAAATCTTGGAATTCAATTTTAAACTTCTTCTAATTGTCTTATTTATCGGTCCAGCCGTTTCAGAGATTAGCCGGAACAAACAGACAGACAGACAAAAATTGTAAAACATGTCATTTTGATCTATGTACCGTATATTTAATCATAAGCACGTAGTAAAAAGCGGTTATTTAATGTTACAAACAGACACTCCAATTTTATTTATTTGTATAGATATACAAATACAAATACAAATACAAATAAATTTTATTGAATAAAAGAAAGCAATACAAACTGCATAGTGCATACCCAGTTTTATAAACATATTAACGCAATGGATGGTTAAACGTATTTTATAGTTATTAGTCTAAGTTATTAGTTAAAACGACCAACGCAAAAAACAGAAAGACACGACTAGCCACGCACGGCACTTGTTATTAGTGGAGCGTCGCGAGCAATCATGGAATTAGAAGCGGTAATCAATACGTCGTACGGGTCATATTTGCGTATCGTCCCGCACATGTTGGCAGAGAACGACAAACATGCGTCGGTCGCGCCAACCACTGTAACTGTGAACTTAAATTTAATAACAATTTAAGATTGTTTACTTATTGATTAATACATGCTTACTTAAAACTTAAATATACATTTGTTTTTAATTGATTAGGTAGGTATATATGTATATAATTACTTGGTACGCAATACCCTAGTACCTAAACGAGGCCGAGCCTATCTTATAGGTACTAGTTTCTTCCGAATATTTATTTAATGGCACAGGTGCGTCTAAACTGTAAAGTAAAATTTATTTCTTATGTTAGTTATTTTCTAAAAACATAGATGTATAGAAGATATGCCATCTCCATAGGATTCAGTACTCTTCTTCTTCTTCTTCCTTAATGGCTTGCTTTGTGTTTGTTCGATTCAGTACTCGAGGTTTACTCGCTGTTTACCTGTCAAACGGTGCAAACGATGTCAAATCGGTTCACTTAAAACTACGTTGCCAACTTTATGCGCATGGCTTGTAGAAGACGATAGAGATGGCTGTGGCTGAACACATTTTTTAGCGTTTGTTTTGTTTTGACATGACAAATGACAAAAATCACTACATTTGACAACAACTTGCAACTAATCGGCTAATCGCTGCTTGTCATCGAAAATGAAAAGCGATGGAAAAGATAGCGTCTGATTGTTGTTAATCGCTGTCAGTCATCGCGTTTTTGTATGCATTCAGCAGATAATGAGCGATTTTCTGAGAGGCCATTTAAAAAAAAAGCTTCCAATTGCTTCACTAGATGGCGTTGAATAAGTATGTACATGTCTATGGTATATTTTGGTATGAAACATATTTAAATTAATTACTTTTTAAAAACCCAAAGGAAACTAATAATATATTAAATAAGTACTACTGTGAGGAACGGAAACGAAATAGGTAAATTTAAAGATTTAGGTAAATAAATAACATCTGTCTGACGTTCCGTTTTACGAAAAAAAAGTCGCGTCAAAGTAAAATTTATAACGTTCCGTTCCTTCTAACTGCATAGGTGGGACAGCGCCATCTAGTGGCTGAGCCTTCAGAAAATCGCCCATTTATAATCGATGTGTTCTGCTGAATGCGGCCATTAAGCTAAAACACAATGCCGTGTGTTGCACACAAGCATGTTAGTTTCGGGGGGCTACCGCGTAACTTTATGGATATGAACTTAATACGTTTTTTGGAACGGGGGGCTACCGCGTAACTTTATGAATATGAACTTCATACGTTTTATTGGGAACTTTAAGTCAATTTTATAAAGAAACTAGCGTAGTGGGTGGAGGGGTAATCGTGAATTACCCGTCCACCCACCAGTGGGAATGTCCAGTGGGTGGACGGGTCGGGACTGAACAGCAGTACTTCTATTACGATTATCTTAGCTTCGACGACCAATTTGGCGCACGGGTAGGATACCTGCCCTCTGCGCCAAAGGTCTCGGGTTCGATCCCCGAAAAAGACAAATATTTGTGTGCATGAATATGTCTATTTGTCTTGGTCTGGGTGTGTTCTATGTATATTAAGTATGTGTTTACAAAAAAAGGTATATAAGTATATCTTTATCCGTTATGGTTTCCATAACACAGTTTCTAATAATAACTACATATGAGCTAGATATTAGTTATTTATTTATTTATTTAGCAGTTTTCGTACTAGAGATCTGTTGTTAATGATTTGAAAAAAAAATTAAACTTAGTCGTCCTTACCAAAGTTTAGCTTATTAGCTTACTAGCGGCCGCCCGCGGTTTCACCCGCGTGGTTCCCGTTCCCGTGGGAATATCGGGATAAAAAGTACATATAAACCTTCCTCTTGAATCACTCTATCTATTAAAAAAAAACGCATCAAAATCCGTTGCGTAGTTTCAAAGATTTAAGCATACAAAGGGACATAGGGACAGAGAAAGCGACTTTGTTTTATACTATGTAGTGAATAGCCGCTATCAGTTTCTGGTATTGTGACGTCGGGTATAACGATAACTAGCTAGCAATATTCAACAGAACAAAGCAGCAAAAATCTATCAGAATAAGGAATTCAAATGACAGTTGAAGCCCATACCCATATCCAGATTTCTTAGCCGGTAGCCCCCCTGTAAGTAAATTTTATAAAAAAATAGCCGCAAATTGAAGTTTTAAAATTAAAATTCCACAAAAGAGCGAATATCCTTAATGCTCTAATGAGCATGCATGTGTATCTCAGACTTGGTGGCCTACCACAAGCTCTAATAGCAGTTATTTTTAAGTTGAGAGACAGAGACGCCGCTTTACACGCCGTATAGCGGCCTCTCACTCTCTCAACTTTAAAATAACTGCTATTAGAGCTTGTAGTAGGCCACTTGGTAGAAAGAAGTAAGCTCTTAATAAGTATGCTTCCGAGGTCTGTGCTTTCATGAAAAAATGTGTACATACTCGGAGAGCATGCTATACGGACTTAATGTCAATAATTTGAGTTACGCAGACGACATGGTGCTGCTGAGTGCGTCGATCTGCGGTCTGAGGAAGCTTATACAGATCTGTGAGGAGTATGCTTGTGGACATGGTCTAATATATAACGTAAGAAAAAGTCAGTGCATGGTCTTTAAGGCAGGTTCAAAATGTCCCCAGAATGTACCACCGGTATATTTAAATGGTGTTGCATTAGATTTTGTTAGTAGTTTTAAGTACTTGGGGCATATACTCACAGTCGACCTTAAAGACAACGCAGACATGGAGAGGGAGCGGAGAGCGCTGACTATAAGAGCTAACATGATAGCTCGCAGGTTTGCACGCTGCTCTCAACAAGTTAAATTGACGCTCTTTAGAGCTTACTGTACATCACTTTACACGTGCAACCTGTGGGCCGACTACTCTAAGCGAAGTTACAGTAATCTCCGTATCCTTTATAATAACGCGTTCAGGTGGCCTACCACAAGCTCTTATAGCAGTTATTTTTAAGTTGAGAGAGTGAGACGCCGCTATACGGCGTGTAGAGCGGCGTCTCACTCTCTCAACTTAAAAATAACTGCTATAAGAGCTTGTGGTAGGCCACCAGGGTGATTATGGGGCTGCCCCGATTCTGCAGCGCCTCGGGCATGTTTGCAGAGGCGCATACTGCCTGTTTCCACGCGACTATGCGCCTGCGGTGCGCGTCATTGGTGCGCAGGGTACGGGCCAGCTCCAACGTCATACTGAACATGATCGCTAACCGAATAGACTGTGTGTATCTGCGCCACTGCTGTGATAAACATGTACCTGTAGCGGCGCCGGTGAGGAATTATTATTAATTTATTGAATTATTGGTTTGATTATTTTATTTAATTTTCTTTATAATTGTATTGATTTAATTTGATTTAATTTTATTCATTTTGATAATTTTATTGTAATAGTCAAATTTTATATTAATGCTGTCGCGTATTTTATGGACTAATGTTGTCTGAAATAAATGATATTTTATTTTTATTTATTTTTTATAAATGAGCTTGCTCATGGCCCGCTATTATTTCTCGGCTGCTTGCGCCCCTACAGTGCAACGAGTGAGATAGAAGATGGCTTTGGCTTGCTACATATATAGTGATCTGTGAAACGAGCATACTATCAGAAAACAAGCGTGCTTTTTTAGGCCGTGTTCCGTTTTGAGTCAATAGTACTGTTGGCGCTGTGAGCGCTAAAAGCTGTTCCGTTTTGATTATCGCGCTGACAACATTATTGACGCGATTTCAATTTGGAACGGCTATTTGCACCATCGCGAGCGAGCGTTGTTTTGATTTGAATTTGTAAGTAAATAATCACCGGTTTAGTATGGATATTCGTCAATTAGTAAACGTTTTATTGGACAGCGATGATGATAGTGATCCGTGCTTAAATTTAGAGTCTCTAAATTCGTTGCGCGTTAAGCGTTAAATGTCTCTACCCGTCGTCTTATCTTTAATAAGCACTATCATTTTTCTGGCTTTCTGCTTCGGGATAAACAAATAAAATACCTAATAACCTTACTAAAACCTAAAACGCAGAGATTACTGAAACAAAAACACCACAACAAACAATAACGTTTGACAACAAAACGTCAAATATGACAGCCCGCTCACAGTGCTAGTGTGTGTCAGATAACTTTGCGCGTGACTGGCGCTAGTTATAGTGTATTTTTTGTTTTTGTTATAGAAAAGATTAGTATTCGATTTTTACCGCGCGCAGACTTATCTGACGAGCACACGCATATAGCCCCCAGTACAAGTTGGCCGACCATGGTCGGCGACCATGACCAATACATCGTACATTGACACTTTTGAAAGAACCTTTTTAAACTTGTTCGTTCAAAATTCTATTTATTTTAAAACAATCCATAAGTTGTTTCATAAAAAAAAAACACGAAATTTAAGGCGATCGCTTCGCTGCGCTTCGCGATATCCTTAAATTTCTAACCTATGGGCGTTTGTGCACTCGATGAGGAGGAGGACTATATATTGTTGTAGCAAAGCGTAGTTAATGTGGAAGCTATTTAGAGAAGGAACAAACACTTATTATTTATAAGAACAGACTTTTATTTACAACATGGAAAAACGATAAGCAATAGGTACAGAGATTTCGAAAAGAGTAAACACAGTGACATTTGACACAAGATAATAATCGAGTCAAAGACACCATGTAGGTTGCACTCGCTTGCTTTCGGATCTCCTTCAACACGCCCTCTAAAACAATGCTAGTGCAGACCTGACGTTCACAAAGGTGGGCTTCGGCAGTCCTTTGGTCATGATGTCTGCGACCTGATCTTTAGTCCCAATCCTTTTAACAAATATTGCTCCTGCAGACACAAGTTCTCGGACATAAAAGTGTCGGATGCGAATATGCTTCGTCCGTTTGTGGAACTCCGGGTTGTGTGCCAATCGTACAGCTGCTTCGTTGTCAACATGAAGATTCGGCACACTCTTTATCTTTGTCAAATCTTCAAAGATTCTTGTCAGCCAAACTAATTCTCTGGCCCCTTCACTGGCAGCCACTAATTCCGCTTCAGTAGTGGACAGTGCTACTGAAGTTTGCCTTCTGCTTGTCCATGATACTGGACCTCCGGCATATAGGCATACAATTCCAGTGGTGGATCGTCCGGAAGTAGCATCACCACCATAATCGGCGTCGGTATATCCTACCAGTTCTGGCTGTGTCAGGGTCTTCGGCTTATACTGGATCCCAAGAGACGTAGTTCCCTTTAGGTAACGGAGTATACGTTTAACTCTGTTCCAGTCACTTCTGGTTGGCTTTTCTAAGTTGCGTGATACTACAAAGTATCGGAATACTTGGCGTTGACATCACGAACGAAGTCCAATTTCGGGGTCATTTGGAAAACAAAGCAAAGTTGGCTTCGAAAAAGCTAGGAGTGCTCAATAGGGCGAAGAAATTCTTTACTCCGCGTCACCTGCTTTTATTATATAAAGCTCAGGTTCGACCCCACCTTGAGTACTGCTCGCACTTATGGGCGGGAGCTCCTGAATACCAGCTCCTTCCACTTGACTCCATTCAGCGCCGTGCGGTTCGTATTGTCGACGATCCGAGACTCACGGACGGTTTAGAACCACTAAGTCACCGCAGAGATATAAGCTCCCTGTGTGTGTTCTACCGTCTATACAATGGGGAATGTTCTGAGGAGCTTTTTGAACTGGTGCCACCGTCACACTTCCGCCACCGCACCGCACGCCAAGTGAGTAGAACTCATCCTAAACACCCCCACATTCTTGACACCTGGAAATCAACAACTGTTCGGGCATCACGTTCGTTCCTACCTCGAACTTGTAAGATGTGGAATGAGCTTCCTCCAGAGGTGTTTCCTTTGTGCTATGACATGGAGTTCTTCAAAAAGCGTATAAATAGGACCCTTAAACACAAAGGCTGGCAACGCATATGCAACCCTTCTGGTGTTGTAGATGTCCATGGGCGACAATGACTACTTCCCATCACGTGGCTCGTCTGCTCGTTTGCCCCTTTTTAATATAAAAAAAAAAAAAAAAAAAGTACCACACGCTGACATCTTTTCAGACAATGCCTGCCAATTTAAAAAAAATGTGATTTTGTTTTTATCATATACTTAACAATATATAAATTTCGTTTATTAATATATTTTTCACACTTATGCTCTGAAATGTTAATATTATATTTGAGAAAAGAATGCAGTACGTGGCATTTTTCCGAGGTAAACATTCTAAATTTGAAAATCACTGCAGTAATGAATTTCAGTACTTACTTACTGCACTGATTTTAGTGCAGTAAGTAAGTACTGAAATTCATTACTGCAGTGATTTTCTATGGTACTACCAACTTTTTTTCTTTATTTTTTCTTTAGTTATTCCTGTGTATAAAAACAGAAAAAGCAAAGGGACATTTGCACCATACAGCCACATTATTATTATATCATAATTAGGTTAACTTTTTTTTAAATACGGTGCGCACAGAGTATATTACTTCGTATTGTACCACAAGCGCTTAGTACCCTTAGCACCATGAAGCTCGACTTAATACTGAGTTACCTCAGTATTAAGTCGAGCTTCATTCTTAGCACGAACATTAATCGAAAAAACAAAATGAGATTTATCATAGACAAAATATCCCGTACGAGTAATTTTGTATGCGAAATATATACAGCGCCATCTACCGCCCAGAAGCGGGTATTGAAGTTGCGCATTTTAGTAGCAAGTAGTAAGTATCACTAGGCTGTATGACCGTTCGCCATGGCCTCACAAACCAATATTAAAAAAACGGCGGGAATGATTTTCAGCGGTTGATTAGATATCAATACCACAAATTATATAGTGTAGTACAGATAGGAATCAAGCCTTATAGCGGCTGTTTGTTAGTGAATGACAGCTTCCCACGGTGATTTTGACAGCATAGTGCTGTCAAAACTATCGTAGCCCTATCGATAGTAAAAATTATCGATACCTAGCTGCACTACATCCCTAGTTGTATTGGTTTCTTATTACTACTGCTAAAATAAAATAAGATGAAGAAAAAGGCACTATTAACGAATAATACATTTTATTGAATACACACCATACAATTATAAATCATAAAATAACAAATTACAATTTATTCAAATGAAATACATATGTGTAATCCAACTAAGTTAAACATAGTAAGAAATAAAACTATCATTACCTACACAAAATAAAACAACTTTGCCAATGCTTTCTTTGTTTGTGTTATTTAACTGCCATGAAACACAATTGCAAGTAGAACAAACATTTTAACCAGTACTATGATCATTACGGCTAAAGGAACACTAGTTTTGCCAAATGTGTTTTGATATACCACAGGACCTCACGACTGCGCAGCACTCTACGTTCTGAACCCTGTAGAAGTGAACACTCGGTTATCTGAAAATAAAAATGGTTTTACTGCCTTTGTGATCTAGTGGTTCATACCACCTATTTCAGACCCAGAAGTCCCGGGTTAAATTTGAAGTGGAGGGTACTATTGTATTTGGTTTGGTTGGTTGTAGGGCTTGTTCTTAGTCCACCTAGCTAGCTACCACCATCCTATCTAAGCCTGACGCCATAACAATGTTTTCAGTATTATTGTGTTCCGGCAGCAGTTTTGAACAGAATGCTTAGGTAATTAAATCTATTTAAATTATTTAATAGTGGGTAAAGCACATTGTTTGACATAGGTCATAAGACTAAATTCACAGATAAGTCTGATTTACCTGATAAGAACACATTTTTCTATTGAGATTTCTCATTTGATGATGAGCAACTCTTTCTTCACTTGAACTGTAGACTCTTGCAAATAACCTATAACAATGAAGTCATATTTAATTTTTAAGTACTACGATAACGTAATATTAGTAAACAGATTTATAAACATGTTTTACGTACCGTAAGCTTCCTCAGGTTTCCATTTTGGAAGAGTTATTAGAAACTACAAGTACAAATTAGTCCATCACATTTGAAAAACAAAATCCAATTGTAGGATTACGAATTCACAGTACACGGTAATTTCACACTTTCAATGCTTTGCTTTGGATTATTTGCGCCAGTATTTTTCATATATATTACAATAGTTATTAGACTCAAAACACATTTTAAATAAAAACACTTCTAAAACGAGAAAACCGAAAAATTATAAATGAATTAGGGATGCCAGAACTGAAATCTGAATCGATCTTCTGGAAGATCGATTCAAGGAAATATGGTTTTCTCGATTTTGTATCGATTCAATTAAATGCGATTTCTTAACCCAGTTCGAATCGTATGCAAAAAAGATCGCATGAAGATCGTATGAAAAAATGAATAGGCGAGACGATTGTGTAGATTATTTTTCTTTTTTCATGTAATGGTTTCTTCCATTTTACACAGACATTCCGCCAACGTCCCGTACCTAATGAAAGAAACAAGGTTTTGGCAAAATATGCCCGGCCAAACGAATACGTTTTCAGTTTTCAGCCTTGACACCTTGATCCTTGGGACAAACACAAAACGTTACTTTAAGATTAATTATGACACACAGACAAAAAATAAAACAATACGAAAAAATATATGTACTGTTTATATTTTTTAGTACATATAATATTTTAAAGTCAATCGTATTCATTTGACAGTTTAATAGTGTATTGTGTTAAATATCATTCCATACAAATTGCAGTGCAGCCGATTAAATACGATATGAACTGTCAAATTATTACCTTACGCTATCGCACCCCAGAAACCGAAACGGTTTTTTTTATTTTGCAAACACTAGCATTTGAAGGTACCTAAGTACCTAACAGAATAACAAGCTAACTACATCAAATTCAAAGTCAAAAACTCTTTATTCACGATTTACACATTAAAATACTTTTGAATCGTCCAACATTTTTTTCCAAAGTGAGATTACCTCTCTACCTACCTGTATATAGTCTGTTCGGTTAGATAGTGTCGGTACACCCGCACGGCATTGTGGCAGAGCGACACTATCTAAGCGAATGGACTATACACGATACGATATACAAAAGAAGATGAGATTAGTTTTAAATATCTTATCTTATCTTTATTGTATACATCAAATTGAGCGGTACGTACTTATGAAATATGAAGTTATGAGGTGATAATATTTCGTTTACCTTTTTTCGGGTGTGTTAGTATTCTGTACTCTACTCTGATTTTGATTCATTATTTATAGCTATCCCACCATACGAATTAGTGTTATTATTTTAGAGATTGAGTGTGTTTGACAAATGGCTTAAAATACTTTTCTGACGTAATAAAAAGCTGGCTGCACTCACGAAAAAACAGGGGTTGGGTTTAATGACCACACACAAAGGGAAAATTATCAAAATTATGATAATTTTCATAGAAATCTTAAAAACACACAAATTATTTAGCCCAAAGTAACATCACTAGATGGCACTATGCGCAGCTGACTCGCGCTATGCGTCCGAGTAGAAGAGAGAAAGCGGAATATTTTTAATAATCAAATTAGCTTTAAACATTATTTATAACAAAATACTTGTTTGAATTATCAAATTAACTGTAAAGATTATCGGCAACATAATAAAATTTTGTACCATCTAAATCAAACTATAGAAACAATTTTATGTGTCACTAGTGACACAATGCTTCAGCAAGCTGTAAATTAGATGATTTATTGCCGCACTCAGAGACGTCATTTAACTTTAATTGACAATTAAATCTATATCTGTCTCTTTTTTACGTCCAGTATTGAATAAAGTAGAAATGATAATTTAATGCCAATTAAATTTAAGTAACGTCTCTGAGTGTGGCAGAGAATGCTTGTTCTATAATCAAGTTGACGATAGAGGTCGCTGGTAATGTAACCTTCTACTTTGACATCATTTTTCATCAATGGTTTCTTAGGACGTTATCATGCAAAATTACGTCCGTAAACCGACTTTATTTTAATATGACCCCACCAGTAAAATCAGACGGTTGGGCGTTTTATTGAATGTGAAACGGATGAGAACTGTAAAATATGTAAGTAAAAGGATTGTGAAAACGAGAGAAAATACAACAAATAAAAAAAATACGTCACAAAAACACTTACTAAACCAAAAGCGATTCAAAGCCATATGATTCAGATCGTGAATCGAATGACGGGGTACCAAAAGATCGATTTATGGCAAAAAAAACGGGCATCCCTAACACGACTAAGCCATAGACAGTACAGACCTACGTCAACATGGCGGTCCTTTTTAAATGGTCGATCATCCCGTGGGACAGTATTTATGGTACCTCACTAAGGACGGGTCCTCACTATGGGTGATTCCAACGCCTGATCAATACAGTTTAAATACTAAAGACCTGGCAGTATGGCATGATGTCTTCGCCTGTCCACAAAAAAAAGGACGAATTTTTACTACTACTACTACCACAGAACACTACTACTACTCAATACAGTTTATATTGTGTAATAAATTATCAAAATGAGTTCTGCCAATGAAACATTATACAGCCATTGTATGTACCTACTCCACCAAATTTGAGAGCAGAAGCAAAATTAATAACAGAAAACTTACTGCCAGCAAAATCAACGATCTGATTTGGAAAAGTGAAAAAAAGGCACATACGTTTTCGGAATCTGTGTTGTTGGCGTACCTATTTTAATGATACATCATTAAAATAATATTATTATGGGCGATTTATACAAAGTGTGCCCGGGAAAAAATAGCATTTACATTTAAAAATTGCCCGAACATGTGTCATATAATTTTAATAAATTTTATAAAGTTACAACAGTTTTTTTTTATTTCCTCGCATTTCTTGCGAAAAGCACTATACAAGCCTTGTACGGTAAGCAAATTACCTTGCCTCGAATGATTAAAGCCCTCGCCTGCGGCTCGTGCTTTAAACCATCCTCGACAATGTAATTTCTTACTTACCTGTCCTCGGCTGTAATGTACTATTATTGCATGTCTTATTTCTTAATTATTAGTTTGTTTTACTATTTTATATTTTTAACATTTATTTCACTTTAAATTTTATTGAATGTATTTTTAAATAAATCAATCAATGTTATTTTTTTTAATCATAATTATTGTTATTGTTTTATACATTTTTTTTACATTTTGAATTCAATTTTTTTATTTTTTTATTATTATTTGTTAGTTACTATTCTAAGAAATTTGTACTGTGTTTAGTATAAGGTGACTGTTCTCCAAGACGTCTTGGGTTAAACTGTAAGTCCTGGAGAATTAAATGATTAAATAAATAAATAAAATAAATAAATATACACTGAATTTTACCGATCCGGAAAAAAACGGATGCTTGTATTTTAATAATTAACCATTTATAATAGTAAGAATTTATTTATTTCGTGTAGTTTAGGGTTTGAAACTGGGTACACGAAATAAATAAATTCTTACTATTATAAATGATTAATTATTAAAATACAAGCATCCGGCCACAAATAGAGGTCAGTGGTCAAGTGTCATTGTGTTTTATTAGTTTATTTGGTAATCGTCATGCCAAAAGTGCTGGAAGAGAGATTGTTTAATGCCCCCAGTACAGGTTGGCCGACCATGGTCGGCGACCATGACCAATACATCGTACATTGACACTTTTGAACGAACAAGTTTAAAAAGGTTCTTTCAAAAGTGTCAATGTACGATGTTTTGGTCATGGTCGCCGACCATGATCGGCCATCGTGTACTGGGGGCTTTACAGGTGAAATGTGCCTGCGAAATAGAACGGGACAATAACAGGCTACTTATACCATTTGCTAAAGTGCAGGCGCGGACACAAATTATATTGCTTTTTTGACAGGTCATTTTTAGGGTGACCATAATGTGATATTTTGCTTTCGCTTGGGGTATTTTAGTTACTATTATTCTCTACTCTATAGTTACTAATACTATAGCTACTTAATAAAATATTTAGAAATATATTTATTTTGTTGTTATCTAATTCCTAAATGACTAAGTAACAATTTTAATAAACAATATAAAATTTATCTGCTTATATAAAAGTGTTTGTAATGTCTTACAGTTTTCTATTGCTATTATTGATGGAATATCTAGGTAAAATTTACCGTTTTCTCAAATTATAGCAACCGGACAAAAGCCAGTTAGATTTTTCCTTATCTACTCGTGATGGGAGAATTATTTACAACTACTGGCAACATTAAATACGCCACCAGTCGCGCGCACAGACTTATCTGGCGCGCACTTTGTGCGCGCACTCTAGGTCTAGGGTAGGGTAGGGATAGAGGCACAGAACAGAAAAAAGAGGATAGAGGAGTGATAGGGTAGAGGTAGCGTGGGGGTAGGGCCACGCGACCCACGCTACCCCTGGCGCGCCGCTTTCACTCGATTCTGTCATATAATTTGTGGCGGAAACTCCGGAAAGTGAGCGGGACGGACGGGTATAATTTTTCGTTGCTTATGAGTATGAGCAGGCCTATAGGTCTACCACACTCCAATTCCAATCCAATGCAATGCAATGCTTCTTAGTTTTTGGTATCTAGAATAAAATTTCAACTGATGCACAAATTATAATAATGATTTGCCATGAGCCACGATGCAGTAGAAAACCCTTACATAGCCTACATAGACATACAATATAATCAGAATACAATAGGTGTGGAAGGGGATTTGAAACAATAACATTTTACAATTTTGTGTCCAATAATATAATAGAAGTAATTCCTACACATACTAACAGTACTCAATAATTAATGTAACAAAAGTAAATGTTATTATCATTGAAATTACACATCTGGATAATAAGTGGGTTCAAACTTCTTTCTGCTTTTAGGATATGGTCGAAGAACTTTAGGAATATAAGGAGGTAGATGTTCATTTAGCCTTCTCTTGAATGGGTTGATATCAAGTTCGAATGGCCTTCTCTTGGCCTCGTGGAACCTTGTGTTGTGTTCAATTTTATATATCTGTTCCCAAAGATATGTCTCCGGTAGCAACAAGTGTTTGGGCCTGTTTGATACTAAATGCTTATATCTGCTTTCAAGCCAACACCTTTTGTTGTCATCTTCTATATCTGCAACAACTTGTTCATCCTTGGCTAAATAAGGTTTAAGTTCATGTTCCCTTTCTTCTGGTGAATTTAAGTAAAATTGTACCAACATCTTGAGCACATCTTCATTTAAACCTTTGACTTTTCCATTTTCAATAGATTCATACAATTTCAATGGCTTTGTTCCAAAACAGACATTATGTTTGGGATTCTTATTGATATTATCATCATACATTTTAACCGTGTTGAGTTGATAGGCATAGAAAGACCATAATTGACCATTGGTTATGACAGTTTGAGTAACTAAAGGATAAGTAATGTCGTTAAAAGTTGTAAAGCCTTGATAATTGGCTTGAGCTAACAGCCATCCAAAGCTGGCTTTCATAGCTTGACAGTGTAATGCCTGCAAATTATCTTCTGGTCCATAAGATTCTTTTCTTGCTAGAATATGTCCTCGACCATGGTATGACAATAATCCAAATTCATCATAGTCACCTGGCCAAAACCCTGAAACAGAGTAGAAAAGAGAATTAACAAAAGATATGTTGCCAAGCTACGTCTACGTCTTATAGACAATATCAAGAGTCAAATAAAAACTAAAGACATAATCTACACAGTAAAAGTACTGAAATGGCGGTGGACAGGGTATACAGTGAGAGGCAGAGATAAATGGACCAAAACGATGATGTACTGGTACCCAAGAAAAGCCAAAAGGAAACATGGAAGACCACACAAAAGATGGGTTGACGAGATAAGTTCCATAGCGGGATCAGCTTGGGCCTGAGAGGCCGTAGAAAGGAAATCGTGGCGCCAAATGGAGGAGGCCTTTGCCGATGGGCAAACAGACTAACAAACAACTACTACATAATTACAATAACTTTTAATATGATTCAAAAAGTCTGAAGAAGGGTTTATTAGAAGAAGGGTTTACTAGCGGCCGCCCGCGTGTTCCCGTGGGAATATCGGGATAAAAAGTATCCTAAGTTACTCCTTATTACATCAGCTATCTGCCAGTGAAAGTCCCGTCAACCGTCAAAATCGGTCCAGCCGTTTCAGAGATTAGCCGGAACAAACAGACAGACAGACAGACAAAAATTGAAAAAAAATGTTATTTTGGTATATGTACCGTATATATAATCATATGCGTGTAGTAATCAGAGGGGAGTGGGTGCGCTCCCCTCTGTCCTTATATAAGTTATTATTTATTCTTTCACCCAAGGTTGCCTGGAAGAAATTGCTGTTTAGCAATAAGGCCGCCTTTTGTATACTCTTCTGTTTTGTGATTGTTTCTTTCTGTATTTCTTTTGTGTGCAAATAAAGCATTGATTGATTGATTGATTACAAACAGACACTCCAATTTTATTTATTTGTATAGATATGTTGCCAAGCTAACTACGCTGAACACTAAGAATTCAATACATGTGGTGCAATTCTATAAAGCCAACATGATCAACTTTTAAGATGGCTGGCAAGCATACTAACTATCATTGTGTTTTAGCTTTAGGTTTTAGTGACATTATCTTCATTAAAATCAAAATGATGTTTATGTACCTGGTATATTCGTTCCGTGTCTGAAAGTAGAAAAATACCCAACATGTTGAGGGCCATGTGAAAATTTGGCAACTTTGAACTCTGGGTTTTCAGCTTCAGTGTATGGTATCAGCGGTTTTAGTGGTAGTCGACTTCTTATGGCCACAAATGGGGAACCTGAAAAGCATGTTTCATAGATTACGGCTAAATTACGGTTAAATAGTACATTTAACAAAAGTATTTGAACACAGCTATAATAAACATGGTATTGATATTGAAATAAAAAAAAAGGTTAAAATACCTAAATACTGAACTGGTCGGTCAAGATTTTCATTCATCCTGTTTTTATAATAATGTTGTTTTTTTCTCCATTTATATACACTTGTAGGTATATCAACACCTCCCACAAACCAAAATGCTTCATGATGAGGATCATAATCTATCTGAAATGTTTAATTTGATTTTAACATATGATTTAACAGGACAGGAATGAACAAATATTACTAACTAATTGAAAAATAGTAGAGGTAAAGGTAGTAAAGGAAAAATAAAGGTAGAGAATGCCTAAGGGCATTAAGTCCGCCATTTGCTGTATGTGCTGTATGTGCAATAAAGAATTAATAAATAAATAAAAATGGAAAATGAAGTATTTAGAAAAAATCAACCTGTCTAACAATCACAATCGGAGCTGGTGGTGAGACCGGTTGATTTTTTCTAAATACTTCATTTTCAATTTTTTTATAATAATAATTGCATCATAAATGCAAAAAGTAAAAATTTTAATAAGTAAATATTCTTCGATCAACAATAACACATAGTTCTAGATAATATAGTTGGAGTCACAGATATGGCAGAGCGTATAATTATACTCGTGAGTATAATTATAAGTAGATTATTTTGAGTGTCAATAATACTAAGGTATTTCAAACTTGGAACAGTTCCTGTCATTTATAATGTAAGATCGTAACCCGGATCTATACCCTGGATCACCCGTCCGGTTTCGCTGGCGTCTTTATAATGCCTAGGCTACTAAATATTGTTCTGAATTTAAGTTAAATATCATTGTAAATTGAGGAGCCGGTGGTGCAGTGGTTACCGCGCTCGGTCTATGTTCGTCGAGGTTAAGCAACCATAACCTTTTCATCTTGACCTCCTCCGTGCTTCCGAAGCCACGTTAAGACGTTGTTCCTGGCTACATTTGCAGTTGTTAATGCCCACTTTTCTATACACATTGGGCCCGCTTGGTGGGTCATGGGCCATGGACCATTCTCGTTACCCACTCATAAGGAAGGCCAGTGCCCCAGCAGAGGGGACATTAAATGGCTGATGAAGTTAATTGAATAACATTACAAATTTTTACACAGTCTTAGTCTAATGCCCGAACTTCACCTGCGTCTAATGTTAATTAGCGCGCTATTTGATATAATACGCAGGTGTAGCCAGGTAACAATTAGCGCGCTAAGACGCGCATGCCGGCATTAGGTGGCAAATGAGAAATTAGAGAAATTAGATGCTTACTTCTTAAATTCAAAATAGTAAATTTCAACTGTAATAGAATTGGATACAGGCATCTATCAGTTGTCTCAACTGCCTGCCTGAATTATAGATAATAATAATAATAATAAAATAAATAATTCTACCGGGCTCTCCATGGGCCCGACGTAGATTTATTAGCCTCAGTATCCTGGCTCCGCTTCGGTGATCTTTTTGGTGAAACCGAAGGTTTTGTCTGTGCAATTATGGATGAGGTTGTGATGACGAATAACTACCGAAAGTATATCCTAAGGGATGGCACAGTGGATATTTGCCGAGCGTGTCATCGTCCGGGTGAATCCCTTAGGCATATAATCTCCGGTTGTTCTCGTCTCGCAAACGGCGAGTATTTGCATAGACATAACCAAGTGGCCAGGATAATACACCAACAACTTGCTCTGAAACATAGTCTTGTGGCATCCGAGGTGCCGTACTACAGGTATGCACCAGAACAGGTCCTTGAAAATAGCCATGCCACATTGTATTGGGATCGATCTATCATTACAGACAGGACTATTGTAGCTAATAAGCCTGATATTGTATTGATAGATCGACACGAACGCCGCGCGATAATTGTTGATGTCACTGTTCCCCATGACGACAACCTTGTGAAAGCTGAAAAAGATAAAGAAAACAAATATCTTGATTTAGCTCACGAGATTGTTGACATGTGGGACATCGATTCAGCAATTGTTGTTCCGATAGTCATATCTGCCCATGGTCTGATAGCCAAGAGCCTCGATAAACACCTTAAGAGGCTTGCGTTAGGTGGATGGATCGGGAGTCAGATGCAGAAGGCAGTACTTCTGGACACGGCCCGTATAGTGAGAAGGTTCCTGTCTCTGGATCCTTAACCATCGGTAGCCGGGACCTTGATCTTGCTGCCGTTGGGGAACTGCATTTTTGTATTTTTAAATGTTATATTTTTTAGTGTTATACATTGTAAAAATTTAATGTTTAGAAATATAATTTTGTAAGTATTTAAAATGTAATAAAGGGAAAAATAAATAATAATATAAAATAATAATAATAATATATAATTTTATACATTGTAAAAATTTAATGTTTAGAAATATAATTTTGTAAGTATTTAAAATGTAATAAAGGGAATAATAATAAATATAGCAAAAGTATTAGGTTTATGAAAAGGATTAATAAGATTGTAAATGCATAAATTTAAAATCATAAATAAGTAGGTTTTGGTTGAAAAATGGAAAATTGAAGTATTTAGAAAAAATCTACCCGTCTCACAACCAGCTCCGATGGGATGGGCGCTCCGATTTTTATGGTTTTTCAACCATAAAAATTGCATTGTGAATGCAATAAAGTAAAAATTTCAATAAGTAGGTTTTTGGTATAAATTATTACACCTGTTTACCTGTGCTGATAATATATGTGGGACTTTTTCAGCGATATTGTTTGTGATAATTCTATTTATTTGCTTTACTACACATTTAGCAACTAAATCCTCTTTCTGAATTTTCGAATTCTTTTCATCAGACATCTCAAAGTTACGTCTGAAAATTAAAGGGGATGTTTAACATAAAACGACAATGAAAATTATCTCACTAATATTAAAAATGCGAAAGTTTGGCTGTTAAGGTGTTTGTTACTCAATCATGGTGCAAGTGCTGAATGAATCTGGATGGATTTGGCACATAGACAGATTATGGTTAAGTACCCTTTACCCCCAGGGAAATATCCCATTCCCACAGACAAACATAGTCTAGCTCCCGCAGGCAAAGCCAGTATTATTTTTATAGACAGTTTTATTATAGGTAAATGGCGAAAGTTATTTGCAACAAGTAGATTGGTCTTTTACATTGAAAACTATTATTCACTTACTCCACTCCTTCAGTTTCGATATTAATAGCATCTTCAATGTATGATTTTATTTCTTTACTAATTTCTCCCGCGATTTCTGCAGTATTTGTATAAGCATCCGGAAAATTATCTATTGGTATAAAATGAGTTCTTGTGTAGCACTGAACCAAAGGCATAGCATTGTATGGAATTCTATCTTCATTAAGCATAACGCATTGCCAGCCGTAGTATCTGGGCATATTAAGGGCTATTTGTTTTTCTTCCACGGTGTTTAGTTTCTTAATTTTCTCAAATACTTCTTCCCTGGCTCGGGATTTTCTGGCTTGTAATGAATTATCCAAAATCGGTGGATATTCAGGTGTTTCAGAGTATTCATTTTCTACTGCTGTTGCTGTCTGCGAATGGGGTCTGGATAATTTAGATTTTATCTTAGAAAATGTTCTATGAACTCGTAAACAGTTCATATTTGTATTTTCTTCGAAAAATTAAATTATTGTAGAGGTTACTTTTTTTTTTACTTGTGATTGCGAATTGTGACCACAGACTATAGGATGCTAATTGTGACCATTGTGACACATTTTTTTTTTAAATATATATTCGTTCCTAAAGGAACAGGCTAAGGTCTGAGAGCATACTGCCTCGTCATTAGTAGGTTTTCTTTCTTCAGTCTTGAAAATATGTCTTCAGTAGTACTGTACTTGTTCTTACTTTTTTTTTTGTACTACGTACAACAGGAAGGTGCACTGCTGCTAAAAAACGGTCCTTATGAGATAGTAAGAACGAGGTCAGTTTATCTCACTCTATTCCATTACGGCCTGGTAGTGTAGTCAATAAAGCTAGTTGACCCCCACAGTAATTCCTCAGTCAGAAAAAACTTTACAGGATGATAAAGTATTAATAAATTAAAAGTATTGTATAAATTTCCAAAAAATAATAATAATAGAAGGTTACGTATTTTTTAATGAAAGTCTTATTTCATTGATATCTTTTTTAGGAAAAATGCTCCGTCTAAACTTTCTTCACAGGACATATTCATGTAACGTATAAAAACAATAATATGAAATATCCAAACAAATATCCCAGTAGAAACACCAAATTTTAATAAAATAATTGGGGTGACTTGGACTGAAAAATGTCTCTGACGAACTTTTTAACGAAATTATACCATTTTGCCAAGCGCACTCATGTTTGAAAAAGTTTTGGATTTTTATCAAGTGTCACAAACATTTGGTAAAATAAATTTGGACGGAGAAATTACTCGGATCAATATATAAACAGATTTGTATATTTAGGTATAAATGCATAACTTCCGTGTGAGGTTTTTTTTGGATAATCATTTAAAAGTTTATGGCTCATGCTATTTTATAACCCAGCAAAGTTTCATCGACTGAGGAATTAATGTATGGGTCTCCATACAAAGAATCTGGGGGGCTACCGCGTAACTTTATGGATATGAACTTCATACGTTTTTGGGAACTTTAAGTCAATTTTATAAAGGAAATAGCCGCTATCATTTCCTTGTTTTGTGACGTCGGGTATAACGATAACTAGCTAGCAACGTTCAACAGAACAAAGCAGCAAAAACCTATCAGAATAAGGAATTCAAATGACAGTTGAAGCTCATACCCATATCCAGATTTCTTAGCCGGTAGCCCCCCTGGGGGGCTACCGCGTAACTTTATGGGTATGAACTTCATACGTTTTTGGGAACTTTAGGTCAATTTTATAAAGAAAATAGCCGCTTTCAGTTTCTTGTTTTGTGACGTCGGGTATAACGATAACTAGCTAGCAACGTTCAACAAAACAAAGCAGCAAACATCTATCAAAATAAGGAATTCAAATGACAGTTGAAGCCCATACCCATATCCATTTTGCTTAGCCGGTAGCCCCCCTGTTCATTGCCTACACTATGGCCACGAACATGCGCGACGGGCGGCGGGCGGCGGGCGGCGGGCGGCGACGAGCGAATTGCGGAATCATTGCGCGCTCGCGACAGACGTCTAATCAAATAAGTCAATGAGACGCACCAACTGATGCGCAATTCGCTCGTCGCCACCGCCGTCGCGCATGTTCGTGTCTAAGCCGTTAGGGTGACCATAAGTTTTAAAAGAAAAGACTTGTTCTTTTTACAATTTGTTATAATTGGTTAAAATTATAAATGCGAAAGTGGTTTTCGGTTGTGCTTTCACGCTTCGTGTAGTGAACCGATTTTGATGAAAGATCCATGAATAAATTGTCATAATATTGAATACAGAATATTTTATTTTTAAAATACGATAGCATTCGTAATTACGTAATATGGATGTATTAAACAACACACTAGATTAACAATACTAACAACTTGGATGTTCGTGGCATCACGTAAGGGCCCGTGCAGCGTATACGGTCGCACCGACTCGCAGCGACATGCGGCGTTCCCGCGACTGGTGACCTCTGATAAACAGTCAGTGCCACCGACGCCGACGTCGGTAATAATTATTCTCTACTTATATACCTAATTCTCCGGCCCCATTTGGCCATTCCCACTGGCAGCACCATGAAGCTCGACTTAATACTGAGGTAACTGGAGAGTGCAGTACGAACAATTTTTTGAATACCACAAATAACACAGTGGCTGTCTTCCGTCTCACCTACACTTTAAAAAAATACGTATGGTCATATGAGACAGCTGACAGCCACTACATACATAAATGTCAAATTTGCTGGCGACACTTTTTTATTCAGGGTGAGAGCTCCAGTTACCTCAGAGTATTAAGTCAAACTTCATGGGCAGCACTCATCCACGAGCATGACGAATGATCCAGCCATCGCTTCGCTTAACCATATTTTAGGGAACGTAACGACCCGCCTCACACGGTCACACGCCACCACCGCATTAGAAATAAAAACAAAAAAAAAACACATTTAAGGCAAGCAGAGAAGAGCAGACCCATTCCCACTGGCAGCACTCGTTCACGAGCATGACGCATAAGCCAGCCATCGCTTCGCCACTTTTTGGGCTGAATTCAATTAAAAGTTTAAAAGGAAAATTGCCCTACAGCGCTCTTTTGTTGATTTTTTTAAAAACAGCGAGGTAACTTAATAATTTTTGTACCCTTTTGGAAAGCTTATGAAATTTGGAAAGCTTATGAAACTAGTTAGTCATTTTACTTATTTGTACGCCAACTTCCATACAGTTTTTTTCCAATAATTAAGGGCGAAGTTGGAGAAAAATGCAAAAAATAAAAATTATTGTTACTAAAAATCTTTTATTTCTGAGATTATGTAAGTTTTGGGGAAGCGCTTTTTTTTAAAATGATCACTAATTATTCAGCTTTCAGAAAAGTATTGATTTAATGTTAAGAGTAGAGTAGTTTATTCACAATCAATGATTTTTGGTAACAATTCAGAAAATTTTTAAGAAATCGAACAACCGTCACAGCTCGGTAACCATCTAGTTTTGACCCCTGGTTAACTGAACTTAATTTGTTGCTAATGACCTCCAGTATAACCCCTTTCAAGGAATAGGTCGAGTTTCCCCGTCAGCCTGTATAATAGTACCAAGGTATATGGTTAGAAACACACTTATGCAGTGTGGGGCGACTCTTTCTGTCTCTGTCGTGTCCATACTAAGTGCATGAAACAGACATTCTGGCGTCGCGTCACACCACAGAAGTGTGTTTCCGACTTTAAACTAGTAGGGATGCCAGGAAATAGGTGCCAGTAAATAAAAGAAATAAATCATAATAATAGTTTATTGTTACATAGATGTTTAACAAAACATGATTACCTATACATTACTGAATAAAATTGTAAGATACGAATCAGACAATAATTTTAGGTATAAACGTTTTATAGAATCAAATGAAAAGAAAAAGGAAATTTGTTGTCACCCTAATTGTTCCATAGTAAGAACTCATGTCATTTTCAATAAATTCTATCTCACCTGTGAAAAGAAATATTGCAACCAGGAAATGTTTCATTTCCACAGCCCATAATTATTAACGCAACACCTTTTCACGATATTGCAAAAAACACCACTACAAGGCAAAATATTTAATCTGTCAAAGGAAGGAGGGCCATAGCTAGAAACAGCTTGAGACCTATCAGAGGTTTTAGTTAAAAAATTGTTGATTCCTAAGCAAAACTCCATGTAATTTCTGACCATGAAGTTTGACTTAATACTCTGAGGTAACTGGAGCTCTCACCCTGAATAAAAAAGTGTCGCCAGCAAATTTGACATTTATGTATGTAGTAGCAGGTAGTGGCTGTCAGTTGTCTCATATGACCATACGTATTTTTTTAAAGTGTAGGTGAGACGGAAGAAAGCCACTGTGTTATTTGTGGTATTCAAAAAATTGTTCGTACTGCACTCTCCAGTTACCTCAGTATTAAGTCGAGCTTCATGGCTATGACCAAATGAGTCAGGCCCTCAGTTCATCAATTGTCAAAAATTTGCTGTCACCTGTCAAAGTAATTAAGCATTGATGGTTAATAATTTTTGAATCCGAATATAGTAAAGATTTCGTGAAATCTTTTCAGAAGTTTTCAATTGTCTAGAATATACCGTTACAGATTTATAAAGGTTTAGCTTGGGCTCTCAGTTCATCAATTTGTACAATAATGAATTTTCCAAATTTGCAAGTAAACTAAAGAAATACATAAAAATACTTTGAATTTCTGATTCTTTAACACTTCTGGGAATTTCTAACGTAGAAACAATGGTGCAAACGTTAATAGTTTAGTAATAATTGGATTTTTTTTATTTTGACAATTGATGAACTGAGGGCCTGACGTTTTCGGTTCTACTGACTAGGCTTCGCCACATAGATTAATGAAAGTAAGCTTACGTTTTTTTAGGAAATCTTTACTAGAAGTTGACCTAGCATCCGTTTCTCTAAGTACCATACTTTCAGAGATTGAATTTTTAATTTTTGTAAGAACAAAAGTGACAGATGGTGACCATCATTTTTTACTTTTTTTAAGGACGGTATTATTATAACATCATCAGGTCATGGTCGCCGACCATGGTCGGCCATCCTGTACTGGGGGCTTCAGGGAAAATAAAGCCCGTCCTTTTCTTTCTTTTCGTTTCCCGCGCAAAATTATGTGACACCACAGACAAGACAGCACAGACTAAACACAGTCAGACAGAGTGGATTGGAAGGAACGATTGTTGCACATAGCACAAACATTTGAACAAATATTTGAAGACTTTTCTGACATGGCAAAGTAGGGACTACCCCACTTTGCCATGTCAGAAAAGTCTAAAAATATTACCTATTTTATCAAAGCTTTGAACAAATACTCAAATACCCGTGCTAGAGCCAGGGGGGCTACCGCGTAACTTTATGGGTATGAACTTCATACGTTTTTGGGAACTTTAAGTCAATTTTATAAAGAAAATAGCTGCTATCAGTTCCTTGTTTTGTGACGTCGGGTATAACGATAGCTAGCTAGCAACGTTCAACAGAACAAAGCAGCAAAAATCTATCAGAATAAGGAATTCAAGTGACAGTTGAAGCCCATACCCATATCCAGATTTCTTAGTCGGTAGCCCCCCAGTGCCAGCTGATGTCTCTGCGCACGACTGGGGATTTTTGGCGCTAGTTACAGTAGGTAATGCTCAGAACAATAACTAAAGCTATTATTGTTCTGAGAGGTAATGTGTTTGTTTGTTCTGAGGTTAAGGAAAAGATTAGTATTCGACTTTGACCGCGCGCAGACTTATCTGGCGCGCACTCTATACATGTGGCGTCGCATAACCACGCATAACAGAGAGCTAGAGAGAGACTTTATTTTACCATTATTTTACTCTTTGGCTACACTACAGGCAAGGCAAGTCACATTGTATCTGAGATAATTATCTGTGTGGCTTGTGGAATTGTGTGGCGAAAACGCTTGATGCCTATTGCAACAATAAAATAATTTAAAAAGTTTTCTGTCTGATGCAACGTTTTGACAACTGATTTTTGCTCCTCAATTTTGTTCACGAGTGCTTCATTTTATAACCAAAATCTTACTTGATCAGTTTTAGCTCGCCTGCTTAAACATGGATGAAGATATGGTATTTGACCCTTCTCTAAAGAAGAAAAAGAAGAAGAAGACTGGCTTTGATATGGAAGCAGCACTCGCAGAACAAGAGAGCACGAGTGCGGAGGCACCCGCCGAGACAGGTGACGTAGACGTGCCTGAGGGTGATAACCTTGACTTGGATACATTCGGGAAGAAAAAGAAGAAGAAAAAGAAGCCGTTTTTCAATTTAGAAGAAATGGAGAGTGCGTTACCAGAAACCCCTCCAGCTGAGGAGCCTGAACCTCAAGAAGATGAAGTTGTTGACGATTTAGATTTACAAATAGATTTTTCTAAAAGCAAAAAGAAGAAAAGGAAGCCGAAACTAGATGAATTGCCTCCAGACGATGATGTCAAAGGTGAAGACCAAGAGAATGTTGAAGATGTACACGGAGACTGGATCGGCAGTGACCGTGATTATACATATGACGAGCTACTTGAGCGCGTTTTTGATATTATGCGTGAAAAGAATCCTAGTATGGTTTCTGGAAAGAAACAAAAGTTTATTATGAGACCACCTCAAGTTGTACGAATTGGAACCAAGAAAACTTCATTTGCAAATTTCACAGAGATCTGTAAAACTCTCCATCGGCAACCAAAACATCTGCTGGATTTCTTACTGGCTGAGTTAGGTACTAGTGGTTCTGTAGATGGCAACAGTCAACTTATTATTAAAGGTCGTTTCCAACAGAAACAAATAGAGAATGTGCTTCGTCGATACATCAAAGAATATGTAACTTGTCACACATGCCGTTCACCCGACACTATTTTACAGAAAGATACAAGATTATTCTTCTTGCAGTGTGAAACTTGTGGATCACGTTGTTCTGTGGCCAGCATCAAATCCGGTTTCCAGGCTGTCACTGGCAAACGTGCAGCGATTCGTGCAAAGACCGCATAAAGTATTAGTGCATAGTGATCAACTAATTTTACAGTCAAGGATCTGGGGTACATTCAGTTATCACATGGTAATATTGTTTTATTTTACATTTGAAGCTCCCATCAGTTAATTCTGGTGCTGACATTTGTAAATGTGTTCATTTTTTGTGCAATCTCTGTATACTGTAGGGGAAAGTTATTACCTTGTTGAAACAAATGATACTTATGAGAAAATGTGTTCAGAAAATGAATTGTGACCTTGACTGTATGTATCTCAGTTTTCTGATTTGATATTGATGTTTTCTTTTGTAATGAAACTAGGATAGACCTTATTTGTAATTTTATGTGCTCAAATGACTGTCTGATTGGTATAACTACAAAAGATATGTTATTTTCTGGATGTACCCCATACACCTGATCCCAATATTTATGTATAGCTTCTTCTGTATTATTCTTATCATTGATACACAATGTTTTATAAATTATTGTTTCATTTTTCTCCTTATTTGATACTTGATATAGTTTCAGTAAAGTTTAGGATATTATTGGGCAATGGAAAATGATATTAGATGTAAGTATGTATATGTATAATGATTTATTAAAAAAATATAACAGCATGTACAAAATTGATATGTGATAACAATAACAAAAATATAATCAAATTTTGTATCTATGGAGTTGGATATAATTTTAGTTGTTAGAAATTATCTGCTGTTCATAATTATGTTTGACTGCTTTGCTGAGACTTTCAGCATATAAGTTGAGTCTTTGAGTCATAGTGAATCCCCACTTATCCTTTATTTGACGGCACAAGTTCAAGTCGATTTGAGCTATTAACAAACCATCTTTAACTCGTGACAGTCCTGGGGTTCTAGTGCCATCTGGAGCTGTAATGTAGCTGGAGCCGTAGAAGTGGCCAAACTCTTTATGAGCTGGTTTCCCATCACCAGATGTGAACTCATTGGGGAATGTCTCAGACCCAACTCTATTTATGGCACAACTAAAATAGCTATTGGCTATAGCAGCATTTCTTGCTTCAATTGGCCACAAGTGTTCACTCAACCCAGCCACTGTAGCAGAAGGGTTAAAAACTATCTCGGCCCCATTGACACCGAACATGAGCCAATTCAATGGATGATGACGACCATAGCATATATTTATAGCAATTCTTCCAAACTTTGTGTCAAAGACTGGATGACCAGTGTTACCTTCAAAATAGTATGTAGACTCATTGAAGTCTCCAATACGAGGAATATGATTTTTCCTATGTTTTCCAATTACTTTTCCAGCTTCGTTTATTACTACAGCAGTATTCCAAATGGTGTCTCCATGGACTTCATCTCTCTCCAAGATAGGTGATATGATAACCATGCCAAACTGTGCTGCTAACTCCTTGAGAAATAAAGTGCTAGGCCCATCTGCAGCTGATTCCGCAAATTCACACCATGGATGTTTTTCTCTTGTGCAAAATGCAAAAGGCATGCTCCAAGCTTCTTGCAAGCATATAACATTTACTCCTTCATTTGCTGCCGATTCAATTATACAACGTATTTTATTGTAAATGCCTTGTCTTTGTTCAGTTACAGGTTTATCTGTTGCTGTAGCAATTGAATGTTGAATGATACCCACTTTCACGCTACGGGGACTTCTTGTTTCTTCATTCCTTGCAGAAAAGTTGTATGCAGCAATATCAAAGTTATGCTTTTCACCTACAACTAAACTTCGTTTCGTAATAGGAATCTCCTGGTGATCCGTTCGTCCATAATGTATTCTATTATATTCTTCTAATTCTTTACCAGATAATGTAGATGTAATAAGCTTATCAAGGCTTGGAAGTTCTGATGAAGCAGCCATAATAGTTTTGTGGCTAAGAAACGGCTCTACCTTCAACTATAATGTCGCCGAAACTGATAGAATGTAATGTTCACTTATATAATACCAAGACCAGTTTAGGTAGTAGCAACAGTAATAAATGTTGATTTATTATCTTGATATTTGAATACCTACAGCGATTAAGGAATGTACAAATTAAAATAACACTTGTGATAACATAAATTCTTTCTATTATTCGCGTAATGATGAACAAACAAACGAGTGCGAGGGAGAAGAAGACATTAAAAAGGGATAGACAAGGCCAATGACACTATCTGTCACTGTCAGCTGTTTAGGCCTGCTCATAGCTCTGAGTACTGAATCCTATGGAGATGGCATATTGTTCTATATGAACTATCGGTTATACAAATATGAGCTAAATCGACATTGTACTCATAAACCTGTAGCCATCTTGTTCTATCTTACCTCCAATACTTCATGTAAAAAGAGACAGCAATATATTTATTCGACCTATTTTTTGGCAACATTGAAACGTGACGTCATCGTAATGCATGATTGAAGCCGGTCGCCATTTAGGTTTCTCGGTATGTGAGCTGTCAACGCGAGTTGTATTTGCAGTGTTTTGTGATAAAAGTCTTTTAATTTGAGACTTTCATGTGAATAAAAGGTATTAATAAGTGAGAGAAAGCAACAAGGAACATGTCTAATTGCAGTGTGGTAGTTTGAGGCATCAAAAAAAGTGAAAATCGTCCAAACATTACATTACACCGGTACGTACTATTTATTTTGCAAAAACACCAAAACAATACAATAAATGCCTTGTGTTTTGGTTTTCCTGTGAATAGTTTACTTAGAATTCATACCAAATGTAGCTTACTACTTATTTTGGTGAGTTTTGTTGGTGTATTTCAAGAAAATATAAATCTGTTTGTTTTGCGCTAGAGTTGCCCTTATAGCATTTTTCTTATCGAATTATCGATGTTTTCAAATTTCAAGTGTAAATTGAGTGTATTAATTTTAAACTGTTTTTATTGTTTTAGGTTGCCAAAAAATAACAAAAAAAGAAAAATATGGCTGGATACTTACAATGCGAAAGGAAAATTAAAAGACTCGTACGAAAACTATTTTTATGTGCTCTTTTAATTTTGAAGAACAGTTTCAAACGTCAACAACAACAACAGTTTAAGTTTTGAAAAAGACGTTAATTAGGCTGCCAGTGGTATAAATCGAAATTATAGTGCGACAACGTTTTCTGTTCCGGTTGCCAAAAACTGGATACTTATATATAACGTGTTTTTTTAATGTCATTTTCCTGTAAAGTTAAGTTATTGTATTATAAAGTTGTTGTCCAACTTACATTCATTCTAGCACATTAAAAGTAAGTATATTTTTTTACCACTAGATGTCGATTCGCTATATTCTAAATAAATAAAAAAAAATATGCTTGCTAGTAAAGATCTAGATTCAATTTTTTTTACCACTAGATGTCGATTCGCTATATTCTAAATAAATAAAAAAAAATATGCTTGCTAGTAAAGATCTCGATTCAAACTGTTTATTATTTTATTACTTAACATTGCTTGTTTTTTTTTTGAGACATTTCTTTTTTTCTATGGTAGGTAGGTAGGTAATCACAAAGGAGACCTACTACCTAATGCCTACTACCTAGTAGGCATTCTCCTTTGTGATTTATATTTTAATGTGTGTTATGTAAGAAAAAACAATCCTTGTTGTATAAACATAATAGGTTTTTACAATATAGAGCTTTTTGTTTTATTTCATTACCTTTTTTTACTTAAACTGGTCCTCGCGAACTTTGATCTGGAATTCTATGGAGGTCTCGCATGTGTATAGACGCGTGACTCAGAAAACATAAAAATTTTGATCATAAAATTGCAGTTTCTAAGTAAAGGCGAGCAGAGCCGACAAGTGGGGCGCCCTCAATCAAATTTATTGCTCGCTAAGTATTAATGTATTTACAATCGTACAGATTGAAGCTAAGGTCGTGTAGTTTATTTACAAACTATAACCTCAGTAAAATATAGTAGGTGGGTCTTTTATCTACTACTACTGCAACATGAACTATATTTTACTAAGGTTAGTTTGTAAATAAACTACAGGACCTTATTTTTAATCTGTATCTGCGTTTGAATTTTTGATACATTATGTACTTAACAAGCAATAAATTTAATAATAACATGCGGATCCTCGCGGTTTTACCCGCATGGTACTCGTTACCATCGGAATATCACGATAAAATATAACTTATGTCACTCGGAAAGAATGTAGCTTTCTAATGGTCAAAGAAATTTCTAAATTAGTCCAGCAGTTTTGGAACCTATTAAATTCAAACAACAACCAATCAAATCTTTCCTGTTTGCGATATTACTACAGATGAGGAAGCACTTGGCGGCTCTTCTCGCCTTGAAGCCCCCAGTACAGGATGGCCACTCATGTTCGTCGACCATGATGGGCCATCATGTACAGGGGCGGTTTGCGTTGCTCGCAGGCGGCAATCAGCCGCAAACTCCCACACCGGGGGCTTTAAGCCCCCAGTACAGGATGGCTGATCAAGTTGGCCGACCATGTTGGCCATCGTGTACAGGGCCGGTTTGCGTTGCTCGCAGACGGCAATCACATGCAAACCGCCCCTGTACACGATGGCCCATCATGGTCGGCCAACATGATCGGCCATCCATTACTGGGGGCTTTACAGTTGTTGCGTCTCACGCGCGCGGTCGGGCCAATGATTGTGTGCGTACATGCACAAACACATACACATTGTGTCATTGTCATAAAGAACTTAATTGCAAATGTTGGTATAATTTAAGCACATTATTAAGTTTTATTATTCTAAAAAACTAGGTATATAATTATACACTATAATTCCGTTTTAAATTATCGAGGTGATTACGAAACTGCTTTTATAAAATATAGGGTGATATAGGTAGGTAGTCACAAAAATACTTGTATCTATAACTTCATCAATAAATATATCGATGTACAAATAGGGCAGCACTACGGAAAGGCGCCATTATGGTTTCTCGGTATGTGTGCTTGTGTGTGTGTGTATGCTTCAATTTTTCGTAGGTATGCCATCTCCATAGGATTCAGTACTCAGAGGCTCATAGATGTATTAAATCTATGGGCCTGCTCATGAAGTTTGACTTAATACTCTCAATTAAGTCGAGCTTCATGGGCCTGCTAGTTTGTGCGTGCGTTCCGTCGCTTCGATCGAGTGCACTCGAGCGCACTCCGGGGCGCGCTCTAGCCGTTCCGTAGCTCGGTGAAATTTTACTCTGACTGCTGTCAGAGTGTAGTTTCACTATGGTTTCACCCGTTCTGTGGCTCAGAGTGCAGCAACCAAACAACCGGTTGTTTTTCAACCAAAACGACGGAACGCAGTCTGGGGGGCTACCGCGTAACTTTATAGATATGAACTTCATACGTTTTTGGGAACTTTAGGTCAATTTTATAAAGAAAATAGCCGTTATCATATCAGTTCCCTGTTTTGTGACGTCGGGTATAACGATAACTAGCTAGCAACGTTCAACAGAACAAAGCAGCAAAAATCTATCAAGAAAAGGAATTCAAATGACAGTTGAAGCCCATACCCATATCCAGATTTCTTAGTCGGTAGCCCCCCTGGCGTGCGTTCCGTCGCTTCGATCGAGTGCACTCGAGCGCACTCCGGGGCGCGCTCTAGCCGTTCCGTGGCTCGGTGAAATTTTACTCTGACAGCTGTCAGAGTGTAGTTTCACCCAAAGATGTAGTATTAAACATAGATGGATACTAAAAAGTTGAACAACAAAACGATATATCTTTCCTTTCCTCATAAATGACAGTTCAGCGTGTATTGAAAAGAGATAGCAATATAGGCAACGCTCCGTATTGAAACCTAGCGCGCCACCAGCCGAGTTTCTGTAGGCCAGAGTGGACTACATCAGTGTCAACCAGTGTTCGTGGTTTTTTATTAATTGTGGTTAATTTATGCAAGATTAGTGAAAAAAATCTTTCTGTGGGTATTGCCAAAACACCATGGCTTGTGCTGTAAGGAGCTGCAAAAGTTCCTACAGTAATTTAAAGGACAAACTCGGAATAATATCCTTTCATCGGTGAGTGAGCCTCCGTTTTTTCCAATTATTCAAATAACTAGGCCATTTTTGATAATATTTTCTTTGCAAAAATACTGTAGAAAACTCTTATCTTTTGTTTTCATACACGTAACTATGCCTGATGATAAAACAAATAAATGAAAATCTTTTGTTAGATATCAATCGACATTTTGTTTGACATTTCATTTACTCGCCATTGGTCTTGTAGTGTTGGTACTTTGCAGATAAGATATCGATAATCGAATCAATATTTTTTCGTTCTCAGTATTCAATCATAGTACTTTTATTTTATGTGTGTAAGTACCTACTTGTTCGTTCGTATGGCAAATTTAATTTAAAAACAATATGTTAAATTTTCAGCTTTCCGTCAGACTACGATTTAAAATTGAGGTGGTTGAAAATATAGGAAGAGAAGACTGGCTTCCCTTAAACAATGCAAGAGTATGCAGTTTGCATTTTGAAAAAAAAAACGAGTGCTACAAACAATGTGCACGGATTTATGCTGATACGGATTTTTAAAAATCAACCAGCAAACGTTCAGCAGGTAATTTTTGTATTCTGAATTTATGTTATCTATAAAATTTCATTCTGTACCTAAGCTATTCATTTAAGAAGTGTACCTAAGTATATGATGTAGGTACATAGGTATGTATAGATAATGTATGATTATTTTATAAACAAGGTGTTACAAAAATACGCGTATTTTGTTTAAAGAAATAATAGTTATTATTAGTAAAAAAATTATAAAGTATTTGCTAAAGTACCTACTGAACTGACATAGCCCGGAGGACTCATTAGTTCACACAACTTTGCAACAAATATAAATAAATAAATAAATAACTTCTTACAATCACACCAATTATCTAAGCCCATGTTAATTTCATTAAGAAACTGTATTATGGAAAACTTGATAACGGATAAATATATACTTAAATACTTTTTGTTTGTAAATACATACTTAATATACATAGTAAACACCCAGACCAAGACAAATAGACATGTTCATGCACACAAATATTTGTCTTGTTCGGGAATCGAACCCGAGACCTCTGGCGCAGAAGGTGGGTAGCCTACCCCTGCGCCAAATCGGTCGTCTGTTGAACATGTTTTATACAATACTTATGTCTATCTTTTTTCTGTTAACAGGAAACATAATGACACACGATCACGAGTACCACGATCAATGAGAACTTTGACATCGACCATCTCGGAACCTACCAGATTTTCTTCACATAGTCAAGCAAGCCTCAGAAAGATTCTAATTCGTTTCTTATGAATAAAATTTTGTTAATGTTTGCTCACATACTCATTTTAAACTTATGTATTTTACTATTTATGTAACAAACCTAAAAAACCTAAAATAAAACAAACATCACTTTATTTTTACTTTTATGTTTTAAACAAATTAACATCTCCTCAATCTTACTTAATTATTATTACAATTATATATATGTCGCAGCCAAATGGTTGAATCCGCCATTCAATTAAAAGCCTACTAGGCCGATCATTTTTTCCGTAAGCTATTTTATCGTCCCATAAGTTGATGAAGTCACAAAAAAAAAACCAAGAAATTTAATTTAAGTTTCTAACCTATCACGTGTTCTACAGGACTTCCGAGAGGTACATGCTGCCATACTTAACCATCCGGTGGATTTGACCATCCGCCTGTGACATATACATTATATGAAATTGTCTCTGAATCTGCGACATATATATAATTGTAATAATAATTAAGTAAGATTGAGGAGATGTTAATTTGTTTAAAACATAAAAGTAAAAATAAAGTGATGTTTGTTTTATTATCTTTCCATTACTAGAGTTTCCATTAGTAAAGTATTTATATTATGAAAACAAACGGTACAGTTCAGTACAGTATTTTCAGTATTTTTTTATTTATTTTCTTTTCCTCTACATCTCCTATAATAACCAGATACACAAATTCACTTTTGCATCGTTATTTTTGTCCAAAAAAGGTTTAAGATTGTAGAAAACTAGCTGCCCTTCCGCTTGTAATTCCCGACGAAATTCTTGTCCGGGATAAAAGGCAGTCTAAGGAAGGACTAACTAGCTACGAGGTGTTCATTTTGTTAACTGATCAAATGAAGTTATCGATACTTTTCATTACGAATGGTGCATCACTATAGCTCTATATCTTAATAAATAAGTATGTATAGACAAAACGGCGACACTTCGATACTTAGTAGCAACAAAGCTACTATGTTTGTCTCTTTTTTTCAAATGACTTCCATAGTGAATGTTAAAGAGATGCAACCTGCATTGAACATTTCACTTTCTACTATCCATCTACGTTTATTAGTACATCTTTGTTTTTCACATTAACCAAAGGATGGAGGGCCATAGCTAGAAACAGCTTGAGACCTATCAGAGGATTTAGTTAAAAAATAGTTGATTCCTAAGCAAACCTCCATGTAATTTCTAATAGTCAATTAAAATTGCTATGACCAAATGAGTCAGACCCTCAGTTCATCAATTGTCAAAAATTTGCTGTCACCTGTCAAAGTAATTAAGCATTGATTGTTAATAATTTTTGAATCCGAATATAGTAAAGAATTCGTGAAATCTTTTCAGAAGTTTTCAATTGTCTAGAATATACCGTTAGAGATTTATAAAGGTTTAGCTTGGGCTCTCAGTTCATCAATTTGTACAATAATGAATCTTCCAAATTTGCAAGTAAACTAAAGAAATACATAAAAATACTTTGAATTTCTGATTCTTTAACACTTCTGGGAATTTCTAACGTAGAATTAAATTGAAATTAGCAAATACCCAAATTTCAATAGAGAAGATGGTTGGAAGATACCACCAGCTTGGGACCCTATAATCCATCAAGTAAAGTCACAACCTAAACCACACACTGCAAGAACTAAAGATACGGTTAGTTCTTTTTGCAAATAATTTTAAAAAACGGAGATCGTCCCCCTTCGTGTAGTTTTCTTGCCAGTTCTTTCTCCGAAGGGCTCCAACTTTTGTGAACTGGTGGTCGAGTCAGTAACTTTTTGCTTTGCTATAAATAATTATTATCCAAATTACTTAAGCAAATCAAAATATTAAATTAATAAATCATTTTGTTATAATTAAATATAATTGTTAAAATAATTAATACCTAACCGTATCCTGTTTCCGAACGAAAAACAAAGACAATTAGAGTGGGTATATTCTTTTATTAAAATCAAAAAATAGTGGGTAGTTTTCCGTGACCACGGCCCCTGGAAAGGTGCCGAAACGTCGGATAAACCAAAAAAAAATCTCAAAAAACAACTAAAATTTAACTAAGTTGTTAAATAAATTGCGTGAAAAAATCCGTGAAAGTGTTTTATTTATAACCTTTATAAATCTGTAACGGTATATTCTAGACAATTGAAAACTTCTGAAAAGATTTCACGAATTCTTTACTATATTCGGATTCAAAAATTATTAACAATCAATGCTTAATTACTTTGACAGGTGACAGCAAATTTTTGACAATTGATGAACTGAGGGCCTGACTCATTTGGTCATAGCAGTTTTAATTGACTATTAGAAATTACATGGAGTTTTGCTTAGGAATCAACTATTTTTTAACTAAATCCTCTGATAGGTCTCAAGCTGTTTCTAGCTATGGCCCTCCATCCTTTGGTTAATGTTTTTCACTCTGACAGCTATTTGACGTTTGAACAATGAAAAGTGTCAAAGTTTGAATGACGTCTCGAAATTTTTTTACTTTATCGCCGTAATTACTTCGTCTTTCTCATCTTCCAGGAGGATTATAGTCAAAATGTTGCAGAAATAGCTATAAAACTCGAGCAAAGGTAAATAATTTCCAACACAAGCGTCGTCAAAATTTTTGAGGTTATGAAAACAACTCGATCGTTCCGTCGCTCGCAGGGCCGCTCCGACCCCCCACTGCGCCTGTGTGCGAAACCTATGAAGCGCCTCTTTTTTTCACGAATCTTAATTATCTTAATGTTTTAACTTATTTTTATTTATTTTTGTTAATTTTGACGGAAATAAATGTTCTCTAGTTTTTAGGTTTTTCCTAAAATTTTTCCTTTTTTTTCTAAATTTTTACATTCTTTATTTATGATGTTCTATCTAATCGTATATTTATATATTAATAACAAAATAACTGACTTTTTTCTAATAATACTAATTTAACTATTACGTATTCTATGTTAAAAAAACAACAAGAGTCTAAAATGTGTAAGAATATAAAATATAGTCCGGTCAATTTAGACATCCGAAGATACATTAATTCGCAAGAAGCTGAAAGTTGGTGAGATTGTTCAAAACATAATTATAAATGAAATTTAAAAAGCCTTCATCGATCTGGTACCTGGAAAAAAAATTCGAGGTCAAATGTCAAATTCGCGTTTTTTCAGCAAAACGGTAAGTTTTATCGTAAAATTAGCAAAGACAAAATTGTAAATCATGTAATCTATACTAATATTATAAATGTGAAAGTGTGTTTGTTTGTTTGTTTATTTGTTTGTTTGTTTGTTTGTTTGTCCGTCTTTCACGTCAAAACGGAGCAACGGATCGACGAGATTTTCGGTATGGAGATAATTTGAGAGCTGGAGAGTAACATAGGCTACTTTTTATCCAGGAAAATTATAAAATAAAAATGGTAATTTTGTATAGAAAACCGTTAAACTGTCATACTTCACACAACTGTCATTTCTTAGCCGCTTCCAAAGAGAAGGTATGTCAAAGAGTATATGTATTCACTGACATTTTAGCCGCTTAGGATTTCTTTTTTTTTAATAAGTGACATTGCGTCAGGCAGGTGATACGAAGTTCGTGTCGAATAAAATTTATATGGCAAAACAACGTTTGCCGGGTCAGCTAGTTATCTATAAAAATGGCTCAATACTTTTTTCTAAGAGCCATCGTTTCTGAGATATATCGATTAAAAAAATTTGGAAAGGTGTAATCGTCATCATTATGCAAAGCTTAGATGTTTGGACGTTTGTACTCAATCACGCCAAAACGGCTGAACGGATTTGGGACACAGAAACTTTGTAGCCTGGAGAAGAACATAGGTTATTTTTTATCCCGGAAAAATATCACATTCCCGCGGGATAACGTAAATATGCATGTTTAGATGTTTGGATGTGTCTTACTCAATCACGCCAAAACGGCGGAACGGATTTGGCTGAAACTTGGGACACAGATACTTTGAATGTTGGAGAGGAACATAGGCTACTTTTCATCCCGGAAAATATCACATTCTCGCGGGATAACGTCGTGTAGTCCTCGCGGACGAAGCCGCAGGTGCACAGCTAGTCTGCTATGCAATCGTTTAGAATCACAACATACCCGTGGAATAGGCCTACCGGGGAAAACACTTTAAAAAACGCGCTACCTCATAGGTGCCGTGGAAATGTGCATATGATGCATATGATTGATTACAACAACGTTTCCAACTTTTTGAATCGTTATATTTCAGAAACGGTGGCTCTTACGGAAAAAGTATTTACATACTTTTTGTAGATAATTACATGGTCTACAATTTTTGTCTGAACTTTTTTTATGATAAATCTTATCGTTTTGCTAAAAATCGCAAAATACCCATTTTTTTACCCTTGACTTCGAGTGTTTTTATCCAGGTACCGGATCGATGAGGACTTTTTAAATTTGATTTATAATAATGCTTTTAACAATTTCACCAAATTTCAGCTTTTTGCGAATTAATAATTTTGAATTTTTTGAATTTTTAATAAATAAATAATAATAAATAAATAATAAATAAATATTCTCTTACAATCACACCAATTATCTAAGCCCGTAGTTAATTTCTTAAGAAACTGTGTCTACGTGAACTTGATAACGGATAAATATATACTTTTTGTTTGTAAATACATACTTAATATACATAGAAAACACCCAGACCAAGACAAATAGACATGTTCATGCACACAAATATTTGTCTTGTTCGGGAATCGAACCCGAGACCTCTGGCGCAGAAGGCAAGTAGTTTACCCCTGCGCCAAATCGGTCGTTTAATGTACCTTCACTCTTATTTTTTTTGGTCTTATTTGACTTTTCGCCGTGTGCGTTACCGCCGCAAAAACTTGTGCTTTAGAGAGATGAGACCTTATCAGATAATTAGTGTGTCGTGAGGAGAAATTTGTTTACTAATAGCAAAATTTGTGTGAATTGTAGTTTTTGAGATATTTGACAAAAACAGTTTTTGCCAGGGTCACGTTTTAAACGTTACCCTGGCAAAAAAAGTTGTTTTAGCTCGGAACTAAATACATGAATAGATAGCTTTTGTTGCGTTGTAAATGTTAGCAAACAGCAAAAATTGTGTGTGTTATGGTTCTTGAGTTATTTGAGTTTTTGCTGGGGTAACGTTTTGAGATTTCCCATATCTCAGAAACGGTTCAACGCAGAAGTTTGAAAAAAATACCAGTAAGAGACCTGAATTTGTTTAAATTTGTTTAAACATTAGTTTTTGATTTGGTTGTCGTAAACCAACGTAATTAAATGTTTTCGAAAATCAGAAAAAACTGATTTGTAAGTAAACTATTACATTTACAACCAAACAAACAGCTGCAAAAAATACCCGTGGTAGACACTTATTATGTCTAGAATTTTAGATCTTGTAACTTTACACGATTTAAAGATAAAGATAAATTTGATAAATTTTAGACTGGTCGTACTTTAGAGATCGAATACACAGTTTCCATAACATTATGGCACATGGCATACATTAAACAAATTTAAGTAATTCATGAACATTCGTTCCTGTTAATTTTAGCTTTCAATCACAGCTATCATGAAAGATATATCAAAAACAAGATTGAGACAGCAATTCTTTAATAAGCCGACCAAATTGTAAAGGTCACTTATAAGCGACCGCACCATACGTACGGGCTATCTTCGTAAATTAGCAGCTTAGTATCCGATGTTTTGTACAGTTACGCAGAAAAACGTTATTGGTAAAGTATTGATTCTACTAGTTTTCTATTTTATAAGTAAAAATCATGTTTATTAATAGTAGTTTTAAATAATTTAATGATTTACGATAGTTATTAGTTTGAAGGCAAATAAATAAAGGTTGGTCAGTAGTAATCTATATCTACCTAAGTAGGTAATAATCTCAGTAAGCAATTTATAGTGTGATTTATTTGTCAGTACCAATCATGTACTAATAAATACATTTATAGTAATTTGTTGTTTCTCTTTAGTCAAACCAATTGTTTTATTTTTATACCACAACGCAACGAAAATGCCACGCTAAACTTTTTTTACTTTCGCGATGCAAGTCGGTTCTCGTCTCGTTCGCCTATCGCAAATATTTACCGTTTTAAAGTCCATTGAGCGTTTTCACATTGGATTGGACGATAACGGTAACGAAACGATATCGGCACGATATCGTCGGACTGGCAGTTTGATACAATCACTACTAAATGCTTTCACACTGTGTCGTTCGTTACCGTCAACGATATTGTCTGTCGTGCCGATATCGGTGTAGTATCGTGTCGGTGTCGTTATCGTCCAATGTGAAAACGTCCATTCGCTTAGATAATGTCGCCCTTTTATCGCACCGCATTGGCACGTGCCGCTTTTTGTCAAAGGTTGCCGCCGCATAAACAAAAGAAGCCGCGTGCGGCGTACACCCGCAATTGAATTGGATTTTGGGATTCGGCATTTATTAAATTATATTTTCTTAAATAATCTATGTTTATTATAAATACAGGTGGTAACGACGGTTGTGACTTGTGACAATTCAGGCGATGATGAGTAATCATAATAATCATATAAAAATGATTATTATTATTATGATTTGTAAATCACTTGTTTAACTTCTTTTTATATAAAAACTAGCTTTCTGCCCGCGGCGTCGCCCGCGTGGTATACCCGACGTTATCCCGCGGGAATGTGATATTTTTCCGGGATAAAAAGTAGCCTTAGTTTCTCTCCAGGCCACAACGTATCTGTGTCCCAAATTTTTAGCCAAATCTATTGAGCCGTTTTTGCGTGATTCAGTAACAAACATACAAACATCTAAGCATCTAAACTTTCACATCCTACTAATATTATAAATGTGAAAGTTTAGATGTTTGGATGTTTAGATGTTTGGATCACAGATACTATGTAACCTGGAGAGGAACATAGGCTACTTTTTATCCCGAAAATATATCACATTCCTGCGGGATAACGTCGTGTAGTCCACGCGGGCGGAATGCTAGTTTATAATATTAGTAGGAAGTAGGATAGGTATACAAATTTTCATTAAGATTGACTTTGGTACCCAACTTGAGTGTATTATTTTATATCTGCATTTTAAAGCAAGAGCCACAATGCCGTGCTAACTTTACACAACATGTCAAGCCAAACCATAGTCATATTTTGACACGTGGACTGGAAGGTGACTATTGCTTAACCAACCTTGTCGTGGAAGTGGCACCAAATCACAAATTATATAGACTAGTCACCAATTTGTAACCTATCACGTGTTCTACAGGACTTCCGAAGTAAACTCGCTCTCTGAAATGTCAACGCAGCCGTGCGTAATATTGTCTTGACTACAGTTGCAAAACTTCTGAAAGATTCGGAATAATTACGGAATACTTCTCAGAAAGTTTCTTTCCATCAGAATTTTTCAAAATAGATTTAATTAAAAATATTGACAATTCTTTTTATCTTAGGTCAATCTTGCTAAAAAATATCGTATGCCCGAGTCCCGCCCGTCCGACCCGACCGACCGAGGCGAACGGACGAACGAACGAACAACTCGTGCGCGCCGCGGCCACAAGCCGCGGCGGGCGCCACAGACAGATGAATGAGCCAGAATAAATTCTAGTCTAATGGCGCTCGGCGGCGCGGCGGGCGGGGCGGGGAGTGGCGGACGGGCCCCCCGGAGAAGTTTTCGCCCGCGCCCCGTCCCCGCCGAGAAAGATTCATAATGTTTCGGAATAATTCGCAATATTTCGATTTACGATTAAAATTTATAAAGTAAACGTTGTTTCTTTAAAAACGAAGTACTTATTTGCTCAGTGATGGATTGATGTTGAATTGGTTGTTATTTAGCGTAAGCAAAATTTGAATGTTTATTTTATTCCTTACCTATGTAAGGCGAAATTAACAACAAAAGTAGGTAAGTACTGTTAGCATAGCACTAAAACTAATTTTTATTCTTGTTATTACTTTATTAGGTACTAGCACAGATAATATAATACTATACTGATGATGATGATGATGATGATGATGAGTGTACTAGCGACCCGGCCCGGCTTCGTTTGAACAATTTGTTGGTGTTTCGACAGTTCAGTCATTTTAAATGTGATAACTTCTAAAGTAGGTACCTATTCATTTAAATTATATAGGGTAAAGGACAATTTTGATTTACCTACATTAAATGGCCAAGGTAACTTATTTGGATAAGGATTAATACCGATTATAGCAGAAATTAGCTTTGCAAATAAAGTAATATTTTTAAATTACTTAAAGATAAAAATGGTTACTGTGAGTCAACCTTAGGAGATAGACATATTATGACGCTGTTGTGGACTTTTTTGTTGGCCTTTTAATGATATACAATTCCGTAGTAAATTATTTTGATCATAAGGTTCAGCGTTCGCAATGTAAGCGCTCGAAATATCGATTTTTTACGGCTTCACCAAAAAACATGTTATTTTCTCTATAAAGTACATAAATACGTAAGTAATTAGAATGTTTTGTATGTATTTATAAACCGTTGGAAGTAAATTTTCTAAATGACAGTGAAAGCTGCATCAAAATCCGTTGCGTGGTTTAAAAGAAGAAAGATTAGAAACAGACAGACAGATGCATAGAGCGACTTTATTTTATACTATGTACCTACCTACCTAGTGATAGTGAAGTGATGATAAGCCTCGGCACTTGCTACTCTAATAGAAGACGGCTTCTCGGTGCCGAGGTTTGTACCTACCTAGCAGTGGCGTAGCGAAGGGTACATAGGTACAAGCCGATTATCATCGGTTTACCTTAATATCATAGATTAAAAATATGTTTTCATCCGTTTCAAGCAATTCAAGAATATTAAAAATTTGCTAAAATAATACGTACCTACCGTACGTAGGGAGGTACTTACCTACTTTCTTCAACACTTAAAACATCTACAGAAATTTTATTTAAGAGGTACCTACCTAGATAGTAAGATATCTATCCATCTATACTCACTTTTACTATGATTGACTTTTTTCTAGCTAGGAAGGTGTTTCAAACTAAGTGTCAACTGTTTTCTAGTGCTTTTTACCGATTGCTGCCTTTTTATCGTTACCTACCTCCGGTTTTTTTGCGACGATCGAAATATTCCGAATGTTTCGTAATACTTCGGAATATTTCGTAAGTATTCCACGGGAAAGATTCGGAATTATTCTCGACTGCAACTGTAGTCTTGACGCGAGACGAGATGGGAACGCTCGCTCTTCCGACCCAGCCAACGAATTAGTCTGTGTCGTAAACAATGAGTCACACCAACACATCAAAATATGACTATAAAAATTACTGCGTTTAATGCGCGTACTCGTGCAAGTAATAACAGTTTTGGTTTCATCGAAATCTGTCCAGGATTTCCAAAGTTACAGCGTTGTAAAGTTTCACCAGCTTTTGTAAATTTGCTTTCCTTGCGCGCTATTGCGATGACGTCATGTCGCAGTGACATCTCCGATTGCGGCTGCTGCGGGTGATTTCCGTCCAACTGTACCTACATAGAGTCCGTCCGTGCGCAATTTTCGCGCAACTGGTGCGTTTTTGGCGCTAGTTACAGTACATTTTCTTCGTTCTAAGGTTATGGTAAATGATTAGTATTCGATTTCCACCGCGCGCAGCCGCACTCTAAAACTGTCACCTACTGTCCATTCCACTTATCTGACGAGCACTCTAGGAACAGTTTTTACGGGATAATGTTTTTTAACAATTTTCCACGCAATTTTTCCATATATATTTCTTACCGTTAAATTAAACTTCCCCCTGGAATACGACAGACATTTTAAAACTAAAATCGGCCCAGCCATTCTTTAGTTTTTGCGAGACTAACGTACATTTTATATTTAAAGATAATCTGACCAGCGAACTTTTGTACGCAACTGTACTAACAAGATATCTATAACATCCCGTTCATTTAAGATGGCTACGCTTATGTATGGCGCGGCCGCTTTTACGTGACCTCTACAATTTGGGTGGGTTACTAGAGAACTGTTGTCATGTTCTTGTTTTTGATATATCTTTCATGATAGCTGCAATTGAAAGCTAAAATTAACAGGAACGAATGTTCATGAATTACTTAAATTTGTTTAATGTATGCCATGTGCCTTAATGTTATGGAAACTGTGTATTCGATCTCTAAAGTACGACCAGTCTAAAATTTATCAAATTTATCTTTATCTTTAAATCGTGTAAAGTTACAAGATCTAAAATTCTAGACATAATAAGTGTCTACCACGGGTATTTTTTGCAGCTGTTTGTTTGGTTGTAAATGTAATAGTTTACTTACAAATCAGTTTTTTCTGATTTTCGAAAACATTTAATTACGTTGGTTTACGACAACCAAATCAAAAACTAATGTTTAAACAAATTTAAACAAATTCAGGTCTCTTACTGGTATTTTTTTCAAACTTCTGCGTTGAACCGTTTCTGAGATATGGGAAATCTCAAAACGTTACCCCAGCAAAAACTCAAATAACTCAAGAACCATAACACACACAATTTTTGCTGTTTGCTAACATTTACAACGCAACAAAAGCTATCTAT
The DNA here is from genome assembly GCA_949710035.1 of Crambus lathoniellus. NCBI lineage: Eukaryota > Metazoa > Arthropoda > Insecta > Lepidoptera > Crambidae > Crambus > Crambus lathoniellus. Next base: position 27,131,490 of record OX453309.1, on the reverse strand, counting down.
TCATGTATTTAGTTCCGAGCTAAAACAACTTTTTTTGCCAGGGTAACGTTTAAAACGTGACCCTGGCAAAAACTGTTTTTGTCAAATATCTCAAAAACTACAATTCACACAAATTTTGCTATTAGTAAACAAATTTCTCCTCACGACACACTAATTATCTGATAAGGTCTCATCTCTCTAAAGCACAAGTTTTTGCGGCGGTAACGCACACCTTTTCGCCACATCATTATTAAATTTTTTGAAAAAACATTGACATGACATAATTTCTTCACACAAATCATCGGCGTTAAGGCGCTACTCGGAAAAAGTATGGACTTTTTGATTTAAAACTGTAGGACGGTTACAGTTGTTACAAATCTGGTAATAAATAAATAAATAATAAATAAAAATGTTTTATTAAATAAAAGAAATTACAGTTCAAATAATTACTAATGGTTCCCAAACTAGGCAAAGCCTGTCTTTTGGGGACCCACATTAAAGTAACAAACAGATTTTACTAATTGGCTAACTTAAGTGTAGGTAGGTACATAATTGTGAATATTAGTTAGAGATTAAACGAACTTACCTGAAGTGAAGTTCTATCTTAATTATACGAAGGCTTCGTCCGAAGAGATTAGCTTGATTTAACACTTGTAGTACGCCCTAGTAATCGCCAATTTCACACTATATTGAGAATATACCTACTTATAAATTAAAAAAGTAATAAAAGAAAATTATTATTTTTTAAATTTCAAAAGTGGGTAGTCAACACCGATCTGGCTCAAGCGCCCATCATAGCTGTCATTTAGTTTAGAGTATTATATTTTTCGAATCATATAGGGGAGTAGTTAATAACTTTTGGGAGGGAGGGAAGCTAATCTCTTCGGACTAGGGCATCGAAACTCGGTTCAATTTTGAAAACCCGGGTTTTCGGGTCTAAGAGTAATCAAAACCCGGGTAGACCGGGTTTTTCGAGCTTTTCGATCTTTTTGTTATATTTTATTAAATACAAGAAACTGTGTTATTATATAAATTTTTACAATGAGTACAAGATGTTAAGAATGTGGAAGGATTAAAATAAATGAAAAATAGTACTTTCCAAATTACAAAAACAGTTAAGTAACTATCTAATATAAAAAAAGGCATCATAGATTTGAATTTTTTCAGAATATCTTAAAACTAAGTAAGTATAGATTACTAACTTAGCGCCTTTACAGAGTTGCAGGACTGGCCAGCATTCGTGACGATTTTTTATTTTTTTTATATTTGTACAGGGTAGTCAGGGTATGCAGTATGCATGCATTTGACCACCATCCAGCATAGCAGACAGTATGCAGTCTAGGATGTTGTATGCTTACCCAGGAGGTGCCCATTCACTCTTGCTTTGAAAAGGCCAAGGTTATAATGGCCAGACGCGCATCCGGCTCGACCCCTGTTGGCCCAGAGCCGATCGCGCCTATCCCTACAAGCTGGTTTGCAAATAAGATCCGTGAACGCACTATAGAATTACACCAACTTAACTGGAGCTCGCTGGATTCGTGCAGACAGGCGAAACTCGCACAACCGCGCGTGGACGCGCGTCTATCCAGGGCCCTGATACAACTGTGCAGACCGCAACTTCGCCTGGTAACAGGTGTTATTACTGGTCATGGACAATTTAACAGACATTTTTTTAATTTAGATGTCACCGACAGTCCCCTATGCAGAGGGTGAATGGAGGAGGAAGAAACAGCTGCCCACGTACTTCAAAAATCTAATCAAAATTGTTTATTTACTTGAAAACACGGGTAATGCAATAAGATACATGTGAAACTACTACTAAAACTTTAGCGGAGCCATCTCAAAGGTGACAGCAGTACTCCATGCACGGATGAATTTGTGCTTTGTAAGAACTTTGAGAGGACGCCCAGTTTTTTGGCAGCAGTTTTACCAATTGAGTCGATATACTCACCGAAGTTCAGCTCCGATTATAGAGTAACGCCAAGTTGCAGGTTCTCGGTTACTGGTAAGGATACACCCAGGAAAGTCGGAGCTAGTTGAAAGGGACTCCGTTTATGTGAGAAAAGACACGCCGCCGTGGCGAGGCGATGAAACTGACAAGGTTGGCATTTCCCCAATCGAACGTGCCTGAAGTGCCAGGGACCGTACTCTGAAACGCACATCCGAAACTTCGGTTAGCCCCGTCCCTTTCACTCGATTCTGTCATGATTCGAGCGTGAGAGGGACGGGTATTACGAAGTTTCGGGTTTTGCGTTTCAGAGTAGGCCCTCAGGTTCGTTTGCTCAACTAGTGACTCTCGACAAGACTGAACTTCATCACTAGTAGCCCTTGCATCTGAAAGATATCTGCTAGACACACTGGTGTCATCGTCATAACCAAATGTACCAGGCACCAACAGGTCGTTAATGTGGAGAAGAAATAGTGTTGCAGATAATACCGAACCTAGGGGAACCCCAGCGTTGATGTTCTTCAAGTCAGATGTCTGACCATCCACAACGACTCGAATTGAACGGTTCCTAAAGAAGTCGGTGATCCAGATGCAGAGGCCGTCAGAGATTCCATATTATGAGGGAAGCTTGCCAATTCGGCTATCATGCCAGACCCTATCAAATGCTTTGGAAATATCAAGCGAGATAGCAAGTGCTTCGCCGTGTCTATCGAACGCTTGATTCCAAAGGTGGGTGGCGTACACGAGAAGGTCTCCAGTCGACCGTCCGCGGCAAAAACCATACTGGAAGTCACTAGGGAGCTCGTTTGTTTCAAGTTACGCCAATAGATGTTTATTCAGTACATGCTCCGTAGTCTTGCAGAGTATGTTAAAAAAGTCTTGAATGGGTGGTAGGAAAATATTGACGATTCATAAGTACATATTTATTATGTCTAAGTGAATAAAGAATATTTTTATCTTTTTATCTTATCTTTATGAACGTGACTGAAATCAGCCTGTAGTTAGAGGGGTTGGCATGGCTATATTTTTTAGGTATGTGCTGCACATTGGCACGCTTCCACGACTGAGGAACAAGACAAGTCCTGTCTCAAGTGAGAGGCGGCTCAAAATAGGAGACAACTAGGGTGCACAGTTACGCAGGACTATTGCCGGGACCATTAGGACCACTAACCTTATTTCCTAGACCACGGACAGCTTTGAGAACCTCTTTGCGGCGAATGTGAATATTACCCATGGAAGAGCTAACATGAGGTATCTTCGGTGGAGTTTGGCGTGTAACATCTAGACGTGAATTCTCTGCAAAGAGAGACGCAAACAGACCGAAAATATGCCATATTTTCGGGGTCGTCTTCATGAGTTTGTCATATATTGAGAAACTAGTCGAAAAGATCGGAGAACTAGTTCTAATTCCATGTGGTTCCATGGGGTGAAATGTGGAGCCCACATTTTACCCTCTCCATGTCCTAAGATGGACGCACTGCGCGCGTTCCATTTAACTTGCTTTGCTTGTTTTCTTGGTACGAACGCAACAACAAAGCATCTTTTATTGTAATAATTTATCAATGTGTGTTTTTATTCCATTTATTATTGCATTCGAAGTGGCTTGTACTTAATAAATAACAAAAAGAAAAGTATTAAAAATATTTGATTGAATTAGGCGTCACTTGGCGGAAGTCCCTAACCATTGTGAAAAACGAAATATTATGTAGCTTACTTCCGCAAAAAAACACAATATGCAAGATGCAGCGCCCGCCCGCAAAAAATTGCACATGCACACCACTAAAATACCAGTGCACAATACCTGCATTTAGCAAGACAGCAATACACCTTGCACCTTCACCGATTAGACTACTCTACACGTGTTTCGCCACAACCCGAGGCATCCTCAGGAGATAGTTCGTGCGAAAACCAACACCAAATGATGGTGTTGGTTTGTTGGTTGTTTTTTTGCGGAAGTAAGCTACATATATTTCGTTTTTCACAAAGTATTAAAAATACCCGAAAAACTCGAAAAACCCGGGTTTTTAAAAATCAAACCCGGGTTTTTTGTATTCCTTAAAACCCGGGTAAACCCGGGTTTTTCCGGACCGGGTAAACCCGGGTTCGATGCCCTACTTCGGACGAAGCCTTCGTATAATTAAGATAGAACTTCACTTCAGGTAAGTTCGTTTAATCTCTAATTATACTTCATGCTTCGTCCTCAAGATTAGCTTGATTTAACACTTGTAGACGTTTAGAGACTAAGTGTACGAAAAATATGCAAAAATTGTAATATATAGGCTACTGAATAATATAGATTGAAATTATAACTTAACTTATACTATCTTGCTTCTTTATTTTCTCAACATAGAAACAAAAAGCAATAAAAAAGTATTATTTGTTACATAAAAAATCAACATCGCTTATGAAATAAACGAAAAATATTTTGATTAAGCACTCAAAACAGTGGTGCCAAATTTTTTAATCACAATTGCTGTTTACTGGCCTGTTATAAAATTTGGCAAACGTATGTGATTCTGAAAACCAACCTGCAGTTTTATAATCTGGTCTATGCTAAAACCTAAATTTTGCGCAGCTGACGTAGCAGCATACCGGGTATTATGCGCAGTGAACGTAGAAATATCAATTCCACTTAAATGTAACGTATTTTTTATCCATTTGAATAAGGTTTGTGACGTAACAGGCCTATATGGCTTTCGGTAACTAATAAATAAATTGTCGGAATCAGGACAGAGAAACATTTTCATTTCAAGGTAAGTAATCAAAACTCTTGCAGGACAAACACTTGGCTTTTCGTTATAGAATGGTATAACGAGCAATGTGTTTTTTTTATTTTTTATATATATATATATATATATATTTTCCAGATTCTAACTTTCGTTAGCAAACCACTTTTCAAGACAATTTAAAATCTGTGCTATATTCCAGACTTCATTAAATTTAGGGGATGGAGGTCTGGTACGAAAAACTCCTTTAATAAATCTTTTTATTTCTTGATTTAGTGATAGGTATATCAATTTTAGTTATTAAAGCCAAAGCAGAATGATAACAGTTAATTGTGCCATACTGAGCGCCACTGTTTAAAGCAGATGCAAAAAATTTTGTATATCGGGAATTGATACTTTCGTATAAGTTTAGTTTATTTTGTTGACAATAAATAAACCACTTTTAATAGCAAACTTCGTATTGTTTATACGAGTTATCCAAAAAAGGGGTTAAGCATGACGTCCAGAGAAAATTATTTGACGTCTCTTCGTATCATCACCATCACCAGGGCAATGGAGTTGCGCATTTGTTTGCGGCTGGAATTTGTAGACAAAATTAGGTTTGAATCTGCATTGAAAACGAATTGTTTACTTATTAAAAGACTCTTAAATAGTGGATACCACGTTTATGTGGACCAAAATGGAACAACTATTATATCTGTGGCATTGTCAGAGATAATCTTTCTTAAACATTTAGGCATCATTGTGAAAGGAGGAAAAACATTAAATTTTAATTTCGACCACGACACTGAAAAAAAAACATTTACGGCGTATGCATCCGGATTTTTATGCCATGGATATATATCTTGGACATTTATTATTTTTAACGACTAGCGTATCAATGAAAATATCTATGAAATTTTTCAACAATTTGTTGAAAGGCATAATCAGCTAGCTGCCATTCTTGGTCTGCCTGCATAGAATTATCTGAAGATCGAATATGAGATGCAAAAACGTAAAGATTTTTACGTTTACGCCATTGCCAGAGTTCTTTTGCGATCTCTGTCAGGTGTGGGGAGTGTATATCACCCATACGGTTTACGTAGGAAATTACCGTGGTATTGTCAGTTCGTAGAAGTACTTGACAGTTAGTATCTTAACCAATAAACGCAGCAAGAATTCCTAAATAATTTATTGTCTGCTACTTTCTTTTACACTCCATAAACCACTAGCTCTGTCGTCTCCACATGCAATTCCCCACCCCGTAGTTGAGGCACCTGAAAAACTTCCAGGTCATACTTGTCTATTTTTATTTTGGTGCGGCTCCACCAATAGAAATCCTGTTCCAAGTAACAAGGTATATCCATGTACTAATTATACATATTTCAAATAATTTAGTATACAACCAGCTGCATTTCACGGCGGGACAGGCGGATATTAACAGTCCAATAAAACTAACAAATTCTCTAATTTTACACCTTTTTAAGTTAGAAAAACTTTTGTATTGCAAATTTAATTTTGGCAAAGTGACCTAGAATTTCTTTTAGTTTAAACTATATTCTAAGAACTTACAAGACTGAGAAGGTATAAAATTACTTTTATCGGTATTTATAATGAAACCTAAGCTTGTAAGCAACTTTACGGTATCTTGTAAGTTTTAAGACCCTTATATTAGACAGAGGTCATCCAAATATATTGTTAACAGGTAACCATATAATCATGAGTATTTCATGACCGGTTTCATGATGACTTTAGTGAAAAAAAGGAGCTGTGTTTAAACCAAATAATAAGACATTAAATTCATATGCTTTTTGATCAAATTGGTATCTTAGATATTTCCGGTCTTCCTTGTGAATTTTTAACAAAAAGTATATGTAGTAGTGTCTTTCAGGTCTACTGTGCACGGTTACAATCTCTCGGTATCAATTTTATTACTGTTCTTAAATCCTTGAGTTTAAAATGTCTTGAGTCAATAAATTTATTTAGTGATAAGTTATAAGATGAAGCGCATTTTCCCATTTGGCTTGGGTACTAAAAAATAGTTGATAGATATTGATCAGATTCAGAGATCTCTGAAATTGCAGAGACAGCAAATTTTTTATTTCGTGTATGAAAAGAGCCTTTTCCTTTTCACTACATTTTTGGGTTGACGGTGATACAGGTTGCATCGGCTTTCGATTGAAGGGAATCTTATATCCTTTTTATGAAAAAGAACCAGTGGGTCCTTGGTAATCATTAAAAATTCTTTATAGAATAATGATAAACGACCTGCATGCGTTAACGTATTTAGCGTCGGCTGTTGTTCTGTCTCTGCCACGGATACTGCGACTGCTTCGATAAGTTGATGAGCCGTCTACGCGTCGAAGTCGTTGCAGGCTCCTTCGTCCTGGGAGGGCCCGTCGGCCTGCGACTAGGACCCGGACCCTTCCAGTTTAAATTTCGCGAAGAACTGTATAACTTACTTATTAGGAAACTTTTGTGTCGTTGATTGCTTTGGGTCTGTGCTAGACTTGTTAATAGCTTTAGCTGATTTTTTGTTTTCCCTTAAGTTTTCGCCGAATAATTGTTTATCAATTTTGATTTTTTGAAGAGAATCCCTTAGATCCATCTTCACGGCATTCAGAAAAAAAATTGTAAATTTAATTAGAATGTTGACAATCACACATAATTTTTGCCAAATCCATAAGTGTTTTTAGCAAGGCTGTATTTTTCTCATTTGCAGACAATATAATAGTATAGATTTTACCAGACAAGTGTTTCCAGCAGTCGATTCCTTCTGTTTCAGTTGAATGGCCTTATTGTGTTTAGCAATAATATCTGAAACAGCTGCTTTAATCTTAGGATCAAGCTCAGGTGGGTCAATCAATTTGCAATTTTCTGGGGTCATGTACTTACAAGTTCTTTACGCAATTCTTTGTTAATACCTGTTGTGACCCAGTGCTGGAAAACTCCAGCACTCCTGACTGAAGTAGGGTCAGTACCTAATATTTCTAATACTTCACTATCTAAGTGTATGTTTTCTGTTTCAAGAGCAGACGTTTGATCTGAAGGTAGATCACGCTTCGGAGCCTCAGTCGACGAATGACCATCCTGTATATTTGTAATGTTTTCAGACTGGGATGTACTGGGGATTGGTTCCAAGTACTTGTTCTAATTGTCCTTCAGGTTAACCCTTAGAACATGGTGCGTCGAGGTCAACTATGACCTCTTGGTCGTATGTAAGGGACAGAGTAAGCCTCATGTTCATACAATTTTAGCATGTCAGTATAATATTGTAAGAGACAGTCCCCAGTTATAACAACACGTACTGTCCGCAAACAACACTTAGTAGTACCTTATAACAGTCCCGTTGTACTGTTTGTAGGACCCAGTGACTGCAGTGTATATAATGATGATTATGTTATCCTTATTTGAGATTATGTATTGCTTAACCTTAGGTATGCAATTAAATTTCGTAAGAGACAGTCCCAGTTCGAAAAAAAAGTACTGTCCGCAAACTATTGAAAATCGACACATCATAATAAGCATAATACTTTAGAGTACATAGCTGTTTTTTAGCTTAGTCACTTATGTAAATTATTTTCAGTAAGAAGCAGTCCCAGTTCAAAGAAAGTACTGCCCGCAAACTGTTTAACAGTACCAGTTCAAAAGAAAAGTACTGTCCGCAAACTATTGAAAATCGACACATCATAATAAGCATAATACTTTAGAGTACAAAGCTCTTTTTTAGCTTAGTCACTTATGTGAATTATTTTCAGTAAGAAACAGTCCCAGTTCATAGAAAGTACTGCCCGCAAACTGTTTGAAATCTACTTATACGAGAACTTGTAAAAGTCTGTGACGAACTAATGCATTTATGTTCAATTATAACTTTAAAATTAATTAATAATTTTGTTACACTTTAGTGAAAGTATTTATTTTACAAACTTAGTAATAAGTAGGTAGTAAAATAGTCAAACCGTTTTATCGTTGAACGTAATTATCGTTTAAACCAGGTCACTGAACTTCAATATGCAATATAATATGTCAATGCCAGTGACTTATAAATGTATAAAAATACATAACGTACCTTAAGATAAGGACGACGAGCGATAGAATTGTTCCGATAACTCAGAACAAGATAAATCTCACCGGTGGTGGTGCTTCTTTTTTCGCTCCAACTTTCTCTCCAATCTTATAATTTTTCGTTTAATGTGTTCACAGTTATCTTTTTTGCGTTTGGGCATCCTAAATAATCACTTTTAACAACAACTAACAACTTTTTTAACACAATTTAAAAACTAGATGTGAATCGGCGACGCACTAGAAAGCGAATGACAGCTATGATGGGCGCTTGAGCCAGATCGGTGTTGACTACCCACTTTTGAAATTTAAAAAATAATAATTTTCTTTTATTACTTTTTTAATTTATAAGTAGGTATATTCTCAATATAGTGTGAAATTGGCGATTACTAGGGCGTACTACAAGTGTTAAATCAAGCTAATCTTGAGGACGAAGCATGAAGTATAATACTTATGTTTTAATATTAACAAAAAAACAAATTTGGCTGAAAGTAACTAGCACTGCTAAAGTGATGGTCTAGTGGAATCATTGTTATTTATTGAGTGGTTGTAAGTAACACTTCAATATCAATATATATTTCTTCATACCTTTATCTAGATACGTATTAGTTTCAAAAACACGATTTATTGATTTTGCCTCGACCCTTTCTTTCCGAAAAGACCACTAACAAATACGAAAATTCAAGATTATTCTTAAATGGGGTTACTTATACTTTTGGAAATTGGTTTAATTAGTGGACACGAATAATATTTAGGATCGTATAGAAGGATTTTTTTTTTAAATCGTTGTAGTTATTTAATACGAAGTGATTTTGTGTTGTTTTTGCCTAATCTGCAAAATCCCGCTCCCGCGCGCGTCGTTTTCTCATTGCTATCTCGCTTTAGCATAATTTTTTTGATGAATAATTTCGATAGCGGCGCCCCTATTGCCTTGGCGCCTGTGTGCGCCGCAGACTTCGCACACAGGGGCGGAGCGGCCCTGGTCGCTCGGTTGCAACTCAAACGGGCGAAATTTTAACCAAACAACCACAAACGCACAAAACGACGGAATGCAGTCCAGGTGGCCTACCACAAGCTCTAATAGCAGTTATTTTTAAGTTGAGAGACAGAGACGCCGCTTTACAGGTCGTATAGCGGCGTCTCACTCTCTCAACTTAAAAATAACTGCTATTAGAGCTTGTGGTAAGCCACCAGCAAAGAATACTATAATATTACTAACGTACCACCAGGGTTGAGTGCCTTGGAGCCACAAAAAAGATTGAAATCTACCTTTAATTCATTGATAAAAATTAAACCGCATTATCACGGCCCACAAAAAAATCGTGTTTTGCAAACAAAGTAACATGATAAATGAACAAACAAGCATATAAATATTATTTTATCAAATGCAAAAAAATACTAAATATTTAGGAAGGCTGTATGATAATCTTTGGCAAACTCAGTTAGAAAAGAGAGTATTTTGCTATTTTGTCCTATGTCTACTGGGAGTTTTTGGCGCCATTTTGGCGGGTTAGGTTACGTGGATATTTTAATTACATAATCGCAATTTGTTTCATAGTGGACTTTGTGACTCAAGATAGGTGTGCTTTTGTGCCCTAAGTGTCTACGCAACTGGACGATGTGTGGAATGATTAAAATATGCGCTATCTCGGTAACTTGATGCCGAGTGTTTTATTGTAGTAGTGGTGGCTACCTCAGCAAGAATAAGTGAGAAGACCGACTCAAAATACTTGACACCAAATACTCCAAGAAGCATTGGAATGTAAAACACCTACATTCTAATGAAAACATAAGAAACTATACTAATATACATAATGTGTACATAATACTCAAGAATTGGCAGTATGGCTTAATGTCTTCGTCTGTCCAAAAGGACGAACTTTTTTACTACTATGTCTACTGTCAAATATGTCAAGTTAATCTGTCAATTGGTGTGAATTGGTGGTCAATTGTCATAACGATAGTAGCAAAAAAAATATTGTCCTAAAAAAATTTGGTTTTAATTTTATAGTCATTATAATATATTGATTGAATCATTATTATTCATTACATTACATTATATACATTACAGTATTCTATGATCTACACAGACGCCCCGTTGCATCTTACTATTTTATTGAAAGTTTTATTTCAAAGTAAATCGCTGCCAATATTTTATCAAAATGAACGTGTTACCTGCTCAGCCTATTGGCATACAAAGCACTGCAGGAGCAGTACCAATTCGCAATGAAAAAGGTGGGTTTTATCAGAGGAAAGTTAATACTAATTATCATTAGCTTAACGTGTTAGGTTAGGTTAAAATGCAGAGGATTCATGAGATACGATAGGCGTCTCTAAGTACACGCCATTGAGCTCTCTCTGCTCTCATCAAGCTTATTATTGTCGTTAGTTAATAATCCTTTGGAACTATTACGTTTTAAGTAGGTACTCAGTTTTTCATTGTGTTTAAAACAGATCTGTGTTGGAAACCTTTTCCATTTCTTGTGTACATTATTTTATGACTCAAATATTGAGTTAGCCACAAAATGAGACAGGTCAAACCATTAAATTCAATGGTTCATTCAAATTAATTGTCATACCTGTTGTAAGGCAATTTCCACTAAATAATATGTATGTTATTTTAAATGAATGTTTTGTGTTTGTTATTTTTATTTGTTAGATAAATTGTTACTTTTTAAAGGTGAGATATCTATGCAAAAGGTGAAAGTGCAGAGATATATATCTGGAAAGAAGCCAGACTATGCCCAAGGTGTGTCATCATCTGAAGAGTCAGACACTGAGGATTTCATTGAACAGCAGAGGCCGGAACGCAGACAAGCATTGCCACAGATAATACAGCAAAAGGAACAGGAGCCATCAGATACTGAAGAGGTCAGGGTGTTGAAATTTTTACTTTTGTCTTTGATATCATTTTTACCATAGCATTTTTATTGTCCTGGCACCATTGATAATATATATGGTAAGGATACGCCCATCCCAACTTGAATCCGAACATTCCTATGAATATTTTCATAGAAGCATAAGCAGTGCCATCTGTTACGACCCAATGGAACTACGAGTTCGAGGTACATGCTCGTGCTTCCCTAGAGGTGGGGAAAAGATTTCTTAAATTATTTATTTATTTAATACTAGCTGACCCAGCGCGACTTCGTTCCCGTGGCCCTACCCCCTGCTCCACCCTACCCTACCCCTACCCTACCCCTACCCTACCCTTACCCTACCCCTACCCTACCCCTACCCCTACCCCTATCCCTACACCTACCCCTACCCCTACCCCTACCCCTACCTACCCTACCCTACCCCTACTCTACCCCTACCCTACTCCTACCCCTACCCTACCCCTACCCCTACCCTATCCCTACCCTACCCCTACCCCTACCCCTACCCTATCCCTACCCTACCCTACCTTTACTCTACCCTACTTCTACTCTACCCCTACTTACCCCTCCTTCCCCTATTTTCTCACCCCTAAAACCTTCCTTGGACCTCCACGAACATTTCAAGACCAAAATTAGCCAAATCGGTCCAGCCGTTCATGCGTGATGTCGTGACCAAGGGAAATAGGGATTCATTTTTATATATATAGATTGATTGCAAAAAACGGCATAGCGGAATTAATGCTAATATAAAATAAATAAATAAAATAAATAAAAAAATAAAAACTATTTATTTCGGACAACATAAATCCATAATGTGTTAGTAAATAAAGAGCCTATTAACTATGTTAGTATTTAACTTCAATAAAAGATGTTATTTTTCTTATCATAAAATCAACCAGCGGACAATCTCCACTGTCGACTATCTCCTTCAGAACGCTGTGGCTGCTGCTGCGCATTCTGTGCAACAGTGACGCGGTCTTTTTGCGCATTATAGTTTCAAAATTATCCACGCCCGCTATAGCAAACATCGCAGATGAGCTACAAAACCGCGGCAGCCACAACAACGACCTGAAGGCATTATTGTACTGAACACATAGGGCACTGTAGGCTTTTTTGGTATAGCAACATGCATATATAATATGCATTTTCTTCCAGTGAAACAGAAAGGGGTAAGGGAGAAAATGAACAGCGGCAGTTTAAAAAAGTGTCAATAAAAAGAAAACAGAACCAAGTACCTAACATTTGGTTCGAAATTGGCGTTGATGAACTAGATTAAACTAGATCATTATTTCGGTTAAACTACTACAAAAAGTGTGTAGGACTAATGTGAGCATTTTTCTAATGTGGTATTAAAAAGGTTATACTTAAATATAAAGTCAGCTCATAAAAACATCAATCAGGTTTAATTCAAAATAAAAATTAACATAACAGTAACTTAATCAAAATTTATTATTTTTCTGAATTAATACTTAATTAATTTAAATTTTGAATTAAATTAATAATTTGAATTATTCATGATTCCCACCTCTAGTGCTTTGTAAGCAACTAAGCCCACTAAAAAGATTTTTAGTGAACAATCTTGATATGTCTCTTTATCTAAGAAATGCGTTTAAAAAGAGGAAAAAGGTTTTTTTACATACAATATCCATTTTCATCCACCAGCGCGACCAACAAATGGGAACATATTTCATTGCAACGTTGGGCAGGTCCTTACTTTTTAAGTCAATGCCTGGCACTAATATCCTAGCAAAATGATCTAGACTTAACCTTGGGCGGACCTGGGTTTTTTTATATGGCCCATTTTTTTATGTAAACAAAGCACTTAAGAGCGCGCTATCGCACTCCCGAACATCTTATTATACTTACGAGGTCTTTGGTTACATTTATGAGTAGCTGATTAGCAAAAGCAATAAAGTTAAGCTAATGGACAGTTTTACGACATGTTTTGTTTTTATAATCGTCGTTCAAACTCTACCTTTGTGTAAACAAATGACAATAGTGCGGTACATTCGAAATCAATTTTTTTCACATAGTTATCGATGAAATAACATATAAAAAGTATATATATTTAGAATCTACATAAAAAAACCTATCGAATAAGAATATAATAAAAGGATAAACAATGTTTTTGATTTTTTTCCAAATTTTCAAAAATTTAATTACTTCCGTTTTGAAAAAAACTCAAAATTCAAAAATTTTTATTTATTTATTTTTTTCCGGATCACATATTATAGTTTATTTTTACAGTACGACGAGTTTATCTCTCTTTTGAACATCGAAAACCGCATTCAAAAAATCAAAAAACTGCAATAGTTAGAAAAAAAAGAGTCCCCTACTCTTTTTTTTCTTCAGATCCGCGGCATAAGCCGCCATAGGTCCGCAAGAGGTTAAGATAAAGTCTTTACGTTTTCAACTCATTTAACATAAATTATTAGGTACTTTAGAAACATAAAATATGCTGGATTTATTTGAATGAAATGCACTAGACATACACAGTAATTTTTTTATCATCCCAGATAATTTCAGGGATTATTCTACTCATGAAAACAAACAACTTTTAGGGACCAAAACTGAAATCGCGACTTTTAGGGACCAAAGCCAAAACTGAAACAGCGAAAAAAACAGCTTATACAATATAGTCCATTCGCTTAGATAGACTATCTAACCGAATGGACTATACATACATTTTGATTAAATATTTTTGCACTTTTGTATGGATTTTAGTTGTGGTCCCATGATGAAAGTTGTTTGTTTTCATGAGTAGAATAATCCCTGAAATTATTTGGGTTAATCAAAAATTACCATGTTTAATAGTAACATTAGCTATGGTACCAATTAAATGCTCACTTTTAAGGTTGACGATCCTCGTCTCCGTCGTCTACGTACTGCAGCACTATCGCCGCCACGTCGTGCGGAGCATAGACCAGAGATAATTGATGCTGAGCCTGAACCTGAATCTGAGTCTAGTGCCAATGAAGCTAAGGACAGTTCGGAGAGCGAAGATGAGCTCGATGACGAGGAGATTGAGAGACGTCGACAGGCTCTCAAGGCCAAACTTGCAGCTAGGTAATACAGCTTTTAAACATCTATTATACTCTGTTCAACTTAAAAACATACCATAAATAATATTCAAGGAAATATTTTTGTAAAAAAAAAAACACCAGCCCTGCAAGTAAGTAGTTCTTTTTAATCAAAATTTTTACTTTACATAAAGAAATGCATTGTGAATACATAATTATGATCAAAAATCTTAACATAAATAATAATTGGTAAAAAGTAGGCAAAGGGATGTATCTCTAAAAGAGACCTCTACCAGCCAACCTAGGATGTGTGGAATAGAATAATTATAACTCTATATGAATATTATAGATATTAGTTACCAATCTCGTATATCAATACAAACCATTTCAATATGCTATTTTACAGAGAAGCTGAAAAGGAAGTGCTTGGAAGAGATGATGATGAAGAAATGTTGGATGGCGACAAAGAGGAGAGTGGATCATCAGACACAGAATATACCGATAGTGAAGAAGACACAGGTAAACTATTTTTGAATAAAGCAGCATTTGAAGTATGCTATGTATGGCTCTATCGTAGTGAAAAGCTGAGTGTATAACTCGTACATAAAACCCATTTTACCCTCAACTTGACTATCCACCATCGCCAATTATATTTTTTTTTATATTTGTTTGCTAACATGCGATCGGTCTTTGAACCATAAGCAGTTGTTTTGTTTTTAATGTTTTGTATTAAATGTTTTGTTTTTTATCGCAATATATAATTATGTCTCGGGTAAAATAGTTTGTTTTATGCACTTGTTGTACAATCTACTATTTGCTTTGCACGAATGAGCTATCATAGGTCCCATGCTACATTGACTAAGTATAACATAACAGGCAGCACTTTGACAGCTGTAGTGCCATTTTGACGGAGGTGATATTGCTTACAACAACGAGACTTCCATTCTGGGAGTACAGTATTAACAACTTTCTCCTAGAAACATGGGTCGAAATATGCAATTTTTTTTGACTTTTCATACAATCATACTGATCACGTGGTCGATTTAGTATGGAAATTGAATTTTTTTTTGTTGTATTTCAACCCATGTTTCTAGGAGAAAGTTGTGCACTTACCAATTCTGAGTGGAACTTAAAAATTTGGCCAGTGGTTTAAAAATAACCTTGTATATTATTAAGTTCCACACATTTTGATTAAATATTTTTGCATGGATTTCAGTTGTGGTCCCATGATAAAAGTTGTTTGTTTTCATGAGTAGAATAATCCCTGAAATTATTTGGGTTTATAAAATAATTTCAGGGATTATTCTACTCATGAAAACAAACAACCCTGTATAAAATACCTAACCTAAGAAGCTCCAGGGTCCAAGTGTAATTCTCAATAACTTTGGTGTAGGAGGCTGCCCTAAAGACTGTTCTTTGAAAAAACTCCCATTTGTTTCTTATCCTAGGTCCAAGAGTGAAGCCTGTATTCGTGAGAGCTTCAGAAAGGATGACAGTAGCGGAGCGCGAGCGCAAGCTGAAGCAGCAGAAGAAAGAAGAATCGGAAGCCAGGAAAGAAAAGGAGGAACGGAGACGAGAAGCTTTAAAACTGGTGGAAGAAACTATCCGATCGGAACAGAGGAATGCACAGGTTTAAACTTCGTTTATTTTATTACTATTACTAGCAGATCCTCGCGGTTTTACTCGCGTGGTTTCCGTTCCCGTGGGAATATCGGGATATAATATACCTAGCCTATGTCACTCGGGAAGAATGTAGCTTTCTAATGGTCAAAGAATTCTCGAAATCGGTCCAGTAGTTTCGGAGCCTACTAGATGCAAACAAACAAAAAAACAAACAATCAAATCATTCCTCTTTATAATATTAGTATAGATGCAGCAAAAATATATAAATCAAGGGTATGTAATGTCGTTTTGATTTTATTAATTGAATATCTTCTCTCTGTTGTTTAGCCCACGGAGTTCCCTTTTCCGTGGGAATATAATATTCTATCTCCAGAGTTAAGAGATAGCTTTTGAAATTCAGAATCAAGTCAGGACAGGGGGTCGATTCTGCTAACGGTAAGTCATAATCGTGTCTCAATCGTGTTTCAGTTGTAGTGCTTTTTTACAAGCTTTTTATTAACTTGCCATGTTAGTTAGTTAGTTTGTTAGTTAGTGGGGGACAAATCTTGCAAGCTTAATTTGACCCACTTCCCAGTGTCCGATGGAGCTGAAATTTTGTATACAAGTTTGGTTTAGATGACAATACAATATTTAAGTACAGTCAGCAAAAAAGCTTGTCATGAAAATGAATTTTTTACTAAAAAGTTATTACATACTAGTTACAAGAAATGTGTACTTTTTTCACAATACTGATGGTCACACCACACACTACATTCACATCACATCATACTGTCATAAATTCTCGTAACTAGTATGTAAAAAACACTACAATTGAAACGCGATTGAGCCACGATTGCGACTTAACGTTAGCAGAATCGAGAAGCCCAGGAGTAATGTAACTATCTGCTGATAAAATAAGTTATTCCAGAGATTATCCAGTTAAACTTTAAAGGAAATTCCAGCCACTAACTATTGTCACTTAAAAATTATAGTGGTGGCCACATAATTAAGGACACCAGTTGATTTACATACAAACGAGACAACTTTGAAGCTTTGTTTCTCCGCCAGGGATTGACCGAGCTGTGATGTGATGATTGACTATCCAAGGGGTGAATGGAGGAGATCCAGATCGCTATACACACCCAACTGATCTGAACAGCATTCTAAAAGCTGTTTCGAAATGTTTAAAAAAGTTGCCAAAATAGCATTAAAATGTATGGAAATCCTGAAACTGAGAACTGTTATCCTTGCATCTCTTAGAATGGTGTTCAGATCAGTTGGGTGTGTATAGTGATCTGGATCTGCTCTATTTAACCCCTGGATAGCCATCATCAAATTACAGTTCGGTCCATCCCTGGCGGAGAACCAAGGCTTAAAAGTTATCTCGTTTGTATGAAAATCGACTGTGGCCACCACTATAATTATATCGAAATAAACTTTATTCTTCTTCTTATTATCTTGCCGGTTCTTCTCGCTAGGTCTCCCGCCGTAGGTTTGCGAACCGATGATGGCGTAGCTTCTTTGACGTTCATAAGTGTTGTTACCTCAACTCGAATTGAATAAAAAAGATTGAATTTTGAATTTGTTCTTTTTTTATTTTGAATTTAAATGGTTTCCATAGGGCGAGCAGAAGGAAGGCAACATAAATGACGTGTGCACCGACGATGAAAACGACGAACTGGAGTACGAAGCGTGGAAACTCAGAGAGATGCGCCGGATCAAACGGGACAAGGAGGAGAGGGAAGCGTAAGTTTAACACTTATTATTATTGTTATTTAAAAGTTAAACGTTTAACACTTGCTTTTAGATTTCTTTTAGATTTTTTTTATTAACAACGGAGTAGCACTTAGCCTTCATCACACCTGATGTTAAGTGGTGATAAGGCTGAAGGTGGAAGCGCACTACTCCCGGAATCCTCAATCACTGAGGAACTGGCTATCTTATCTCTAACTGCCGGGACACAATAATGCTGAAAAAATCATTGTTATGGCGTCAGACTTAGATAAGATGGTGGTAGCTAGCCAGGCGGACTAAGAATAAGTCCTACCACCAACCAAACCGAATACAATATGTACCCTCCACTGGGAATCGAACTCGGGATTTCTTGGTCTGAAATCGGTGGTGTGAACCACTAGACCACGAGAGGCGGTTTAAAATTAAGTAAGGTTTGAATAGGGTATTTTACTGATATTTTTTTGTTTATTTAATGTTTTTCGAAATATTAGCTACACAAAACAAATATGTATTTTGAATTCTCTTGAATATTTTCAAAGTTATAGTTTATCAAACTTTCTGATTAGACAAAGAGATAACGACTATCTTTATGACGTCACCGAGTTAGTGGCGTCATAGTCTCGCCATAGAAGATTTCGTTTTAGAAAGAAACAGCTATAGTCAAAATTAAACAACTTATTCGCTTGATTTAATTTTAACTTTTTTGCATTCACAATGCAATTTTTACTATTGAAAAATTGAAAATGAAGTATTTAGAAAAATCGACCCGCCTCACAACCATCTCCGATGGGACTCGAACCCACGACCTAAAATTGAACGACTCCGTAGCTCAGTGGTTAGAGCAGTCGCCCGGATAGCGAAAGGTCGTGGGTTCGAGTCCGATCGGAGCTGGTTGTTAGACGGGTAATTTTTTTCTAAAATACTTCATTTTCAACTTATGCGCTTGTTATAAAACAGATTCAAATATTTTTTTTACATTTGTTATTCTTTTATATTAGGTATATTTTTTTACTTTTTTTTATTAATAATATCTACATTTCATCATACTTGTGCCGTAATCAATGTATCTCACGTCACCTGTTATCTACCACAGCATGGAGAAGGAACTGCTTGCGATCGAGCGCATGCGCAACATGACAGAGGACGAAAGGCGCGTGGAGCAACGACTTAACCCCAAACAGGTCACCAACAAGGCCGTCAAGGGCAAGTACAAGTTCCTGCAGAAGTACTACCACAGGTACGTCCGATACTGTATACTCTATTCAACTTCCTCTGAGACAAAAGGTAAACAAACAAACCAATGTTTCTCAAACTTTTGAAACAATCGAAGCGAACGAAAACGTCAATATAACAACAAAAGACATAACAGTTACAGAAAACAACAAACTTAACAAATGGAATAAACAAATAACAAAAAATTTACGAAAGTATCTGAAAACACGGCAACGAGTTGATCGAGAGTAAAGATGGCCGGTGTTACCAGACTAATTACAAAATTTCACATTTCTACGTAAATTATTCGCTTTATCACTACTACATTCAATGTTTGGGAACAGCTACAGTTTTAGGTGTTTTTAATGTCACTTTTTTTAAATAGATTCTAGATGCATATTAAATTTGACCTATAAAAGAATATTTTTCTGGTTTGTTTACCTTTTGACTCAGAGGAAGTTGAACAGACTATAGCTTGTTCGCAACATGACAGGGGACGAGCAACGTAGAGCAACGACTTAACCCGAAACAGGTCACCAACAAGGCCGTCAAGGGCAAGTACAAGTTCCTGCAGAAGTACTACCACAGGTAGGTTAAATACTGTAGCTTGT
Organism: Crambus lathoniellus; assembly: GCA_949710035.1. NCBI lineage: Eukaryota > Metazoa > Arthropoda > Insecta > Lepidoptera > Crambidae > Crambus > Crambus lathoniellus. The sequence continues at coordinate 27,111,738 of OX453309.1, read as the reverse complement.
TCGCAACATGACAGGGGACGAGCAACATGACTAGGAAATGCAATCCCGCGTCAGGATTGCCCTTTCGGGATCCCTCGGGAATTCTAATCCCGAGGGATCCCTAGGGATTGTACTAGTGTACTAGTACTAGTTTTATTTTTGTATATAGAGCTGAACAGTAGGTAATTAACAACAACGCATTGCGTTTTTATATAAACAATTTTAATAAAATGTTTTTTATAATAAACACTTTTAATTAAAAATTTTGTAGACATTTTTCCAAGCATCAACCAGTCAGTCAATGTAGCAGAGTAATTCAACTAACTCTATTTAGTTAGTAAGTAGTCGTTTTATTACTATGTTAGGTTTATAAAATAAAGTAACTATTATCCAAAATCATTTTTATTCAATATTTGAATGTATTAATGCGAGAACTTAAACTAGAAACATAAAAAAAGTAAATCATCATTCATCATTTTAGTTTAAATCCCGATAATCCCGTCCGATTTTTTGGTTCGGGATTGATCCCGTAAAATGCCTCGGGATCCTGCGGGATCGGGATTGCATAACATTGCCTAACATTCATCAAAAGTAGTTTAGTTTTTTTTTATTTTAGAGAAAGTGAAATGAGTTACGGTCAAAAACTTTAAACCTGCTCTAAAATGCTGTCTCTTTCACAGAGGTGCCTTCTACTTGGATAAGGAAGACGAGGTTTTCAAGCAAGACTTCTCGGGAGCAACTCTCGATGATCACTTTGATAAGACTGTGCTGCCTAAGGTGGGCCTTATTATAATCATCCCCTCACAAGTGTCGTATGCTCTACTTATTCCAACACTCGGAATAGGTGAAAAGGTAAAAATAAATTCAAATCTTCTGGACCGAATTCAAAAATTCTTTCGCTCTTAGAATGCTACATTATCCCTGATTAACATAGGCTATATTTTATCCCGATATTCCCACGGAAACGGGTATCACGCGGGTAAAAATTTATGACATATTTTATTGTATATTTAATATGTAATTATTGTAATATGTTTATTTATGTATATTATTTGTATTATATATGTATGTATATATATTCATATATATAATAAATAATATATAAGTACCTACCAATATATATTTAGATTCAGAGTATTTTGTCTCTTGCACTTTGCACCTTCTGTTTATTTAACTCGATCTCACACATGTCTTGGTTGGCTGGAAGAGATCTCTTTAGAGATAAGTCCACCTTTGCGCACATATTTTATAAAATTATTTTCTGTTACGTATTTTTAAGTGCAATAAAGAGTATAATAAAACCGCGAGGATCCGTTAGTATGTTATAACACTTGTCTGTGCACTACCTTCTGTTTGAGCAACACAATTTTTATTATTGAATAATAGAAAATGAAGTATTTAGAAAAAATACTCATATTAAAAATAATAATAAAATAGGACATCAGATGGGTCGATTTATTTCTAAATACATCAGTTTAAATTTTTCAAAATTGTTTTTGTTTAACAGGTGATGCAAGTGAAGAAGTTCGGCCGCTCCGGCCGCACCAAGTACACCCACTTAGTGGACCAAGACACTACCGAGTTCGAGAGCGCGTGGAGCGGCGACGGCGCGGCCGCCCGACTCAACAACTACCGCGGCGGGATGAAGCAGCAGTTCGACCGCCCCACCGCTAAACGAACGCACAGTACATAGGGACTATAGACTCTATCGCGACGGGTTAAGGCACAGATAACAACCAATAAATACCGAATTCATTAGGGTATCCGACCTTTGCCAATGGACTCTTTAAGGCACAGATAACCACCAAATGTCGTGAAAGTTATTGTCTCTGAATTAGCCAATTACATGTCCGGTGTTACGTCTCTCGCCCCCCCTTTCCTACTGCCAAAAATTGTGACATTAAATAAGAATAAAATAATTTTCATTTGGCATTTATGTAGCTTTTGCTACATACAGGTGATCTGTGTGTTAAGGTCTATGTGTGTGCTAGTGTCTGCCTAACATAATCATATAGAACTGTGACCAAGATACGTAGTTTGTCGGCGACGGCGCGGCCGCCCGACTCAACAACTACCGCGGCGGGATGAAGCAGCAGTTCGACCGCCCCACCGCTAAACGCACGCATAGTACATAGGTCAAGTGTGTCACTGGATAATGAACTTTATGTGTTGGTGTTAAAATTCAAAATAGTGTGAAGAAGTTGGTTGTATTCTGAGCGAACGCTCGCTGTTAAGTTAGTCAAAGTGGTTTGTAATTGAGCATTAACGTTACGTTACGTACTGTTATGCTAGGTCAAATTTGAACCCTTGTATTATAGTTCAAGTTTAATAATTATGAAACAAAAGACTCCTTAAACGTGTGCCCAGCTCAGACGCTCTTTTGCGGATATAACTTCTATGGGTTTTGGATGGAATTAGCCAATCACTTGTCCGGTGTTACGTCTCTCGCCCCCCTTTCCCACAGCCAAAAATTGTGACATTGCGTTCACCTGTAATGTGATGTAACGTTATGGTAGGGATTATGGACTCTATAGCGTCGGGTGAAGGTCCATGTGTGTGCTAGTGTCTGCCTAAGATAATCATATTGAACTGTGACCAAGATACGTAGTTTGTCGGCGACGGCGCGGCCGCCCGACTCAACAACTACCGCGGCGGGATGAAGCAGCAGTTCGACCGCCCCACCGCTAAACGAACGCACAGTACATAGGGACTATGGACTCTATCGCGACGGGTTCTGATTAAGGCACAGATAACAACCAATAAATACCGAATTCATTAGGGTATCCGACCTTTGCCAATGGACTCTTTAAGGCACAGATAACCACCAAATGTCGTGAAAGTTATTGTCTCTGAATTAGCCAATTACATGTCCGGTGTTACGTCTCTCGCCCCCCCTTTCCTACTGCCAAAAATTGTGACATTAAATAAGAATAAAATAATTTTCATTTGGCATTTATGTAGCTTGCTACATACAGGTGATCTGTGTGTTAAGGTCTATGTGTGTGCTAGTGTCTGCCTAACATAATCATATAGAACTGTGACCAAGATACGTAGTTTGTCGGCGACGGCGCGGCCGCCCGACTCAACAACTACCGCGGCGGGATGAAGCAGCAGTTCGACCGCCCCACCGCTAAACGAACGCATAGTACATAGGGACTATTATGGACTCTATCGCGACGGGTTAAGGTCCATGTGTGTTAGTGTTTGCCTTACTAAATCGTGTTGAACTCTGACCAAGATACAGTACAGATACAGACACAGTACATAGGTCAAGTGTGTCACTGGATAATGAACTTTATGTGTTGGTGTTAAAATTCAAAATAGTGTGAAGAAGTTGGTTGTATTCTGAGCGAACGCTCGCTGTTAAGTTAGTCAAAGTGGTTTGTAATTGAGCATTAACGTTACGTTACGTACTGTTATGCTAGGTCAAATTTGAACCCTTGTATTATAGTTCAAGTTTAATAATTATGAAACAAAAGACTCCTTAAACGTGTGCCCAGCTCAGACGCTCTTTTGCGGATATAACTTCTATGGGTTTTGGATGGAATTAGCCAATCACTTGTCCGGTGTTACGTCTCTCGCCCCCCTTTCCTACAGCCAAAAATTGTGACATTGCATTCACCTGTAATGTGATGTAACGTTATGGTAGGGATTATGGACTCTATAGCTTCGGGTGAAGGTCCATGTGTGTGCTAGTGTCTGCCTAACATAATCATATTGAACTGTGACCAAGATACGTAGTTTGTCGGCGACGGCGCGGCCGCCCGACTTAATAACTACCGCGGCGGGATGAAGCAGCAGTTCGACCGCCCAACCGCTAAACGAACGCACAGTACATAGGGACTATAGACTCTATCGCGACGGGTTAAGGCACAGATAACAACCAATAAATACCGAATTCATTAGGGTATCCGACCTTTGCTAATGGACTCTAAGGCACATATAACAACCAGTAAATACCGAATTCATTAGGGTATCCGACCTTTGCCAATGGACTCTTTTAAGGCACAGATAACCACCAATAAATACCGCATTTATGGCATCCGACCTTCGCCAAGCATCTATGATTTATCACTGATAAGTGTCAATTTTCTGTGCTGTTCATTCTGTGCTGATCAATCAAGTATGTCGTGAAAGTTATTGTCTCTGAATTAGCCAATTACGTGTCCGGTGTTACGTCTCTCGCCCCCCCTTTCCTACTGCCAAAAATTGTGACATTGAATAAGAATAAAATAATTTTCATTTGGCATTTATGTAGCTTGCTACATACAGGTGATCTGTGGTAGGAACTATGGACTCTATAGCGTCGGGTGAAGGTCCATGTGTGTGCTAGTGTCTGCCTAACATAATCATATTGAACTGTGACCAAGATACGTAGTTTGTCGGCGACGACGCGGCTGCCCGCCTTAATAACTACCGCGGCGGGATGAAGCAGCAGTTCGACCGCCCCACCGCCAAGCGAACGCACAGTACATAGGGACTATAGACTCTATCGCGACGGGTTAAGGCACATAATAAATAATAGTGCAAGTACAGAAGATGCTCTAAACCATTTTAATAAATAGCAACTCTAACTACAACGCAATAAAGTGGAATTCAGCTTGTACGGCGCTAATTACGAACGGCCAGACTTTGCATCTCTTACTATCGCATATATCCTAGTTCTTTTGCGGATCTAACTTCTATAGTACATCGAGTTAGAAATGCCTGGTTAAGGCACAGATAACCACCAATAGATACCGCATTTAGGGCATCCGACCTTTGCCAAGCATCTATGATTTATCACTGATAAGTGTCAATTTTCTGTGCTGTTCATTCTGTGCTGATCAATCAAGTATGTCGTGAAAATTATTGTCTCTGAATTAGCCAATTACATGTCCGGTGTTACGTCTCTCGCCTCCCCTTTCCTACTGCCAAAAATTGTGACATTGAATAAGAATAAAATATTTTTCATTCGGCATTTATGTAGCTTGCTACATACAGGTGATCTGTGTGTTAAGGTCTATATGTGTGCTAGTGTCTGCCTAAGATAATCATATTGAACTGTGACCAAGATACGTAGTTTGTCGGCGACGGCGCGGCCGCCCGACTCAACAACTACCGCGGCGGGATGAAGCAGCAGTTCGACCGCTCCACCGCTAAACGAACGCATAGTACATAGGGACTATTATGGACTCTATCGCGACGTGTTAAGGCACAGATAACAACCAATAAATACCGAATTCATTAGGGTATCCGACCTTTGCCAATGAACTCTATAAGGCACAGATAACCACCAATAGATACCGAATACATTAGGGTATCCGACCTTTGCCTATGGACTCTTTTAAGGCACAGATAACCACCAATAGATACCGCATTTAGGGCATCCGACCTTCGCCAAGCATCTATGATTTATCACTGATAAGTGTCAATTTTCTGTGCTGTTCATTCTGTGCTGATCAATCAAGTATGTCGTGAATGTCTTTGAATTAGCCAGTTACGTGTCCGGTGTTACGTCTCTCGCCCCCCCTTTCCTACTGCCAAAAATTGTGACATTGAATAAGAATAAAATATTTTTCATTCGGCATTTATGTAGCTTGCTACATACAGGTGATCTGTGGTAGGAAGTATGGACTCTATAGCGTCGGGTGAATGTCCATGTGTGTGCTAGTGTCTGCCTAACTAAATCATATTGAACTGTGACCAAGATCCTTAGTTTGTCGGCGACGGCGCGGCCGCCCGACTCAACAACTACCGCGGCGGGATGAAGCAGCAGTTCGACCGCCCCACCGCTAAACGAACGCATAGTACATAGGGACTATAGACTATCGCGACGGGTTAACGCACAGATAACCACCAATGTCTTATTTTCTGATCATGTAAATATTATTCAAGATGAAATTAGGATAAATTAGAGAAAGTCGGCGACCCGTCTCACAACTAGCTCCGACGGGAATCGAAACCACGACCTTTCACTGTCCGGGCGAATGCTCTAACCAATGAGCTACGGAGTGGTTTTATTAATAAAAATTGCATTGTGTATGCAAAAAAGTAGAAATAACATGTAAATATTAGATAAGGTTTAGTTATAGATTTTGAAATAAAACTGATTTATGCATTACCTACTTTGTTTTATTTTAGTGTCACTGTTGGATTGAAAACCTCCATTTGCCTATCCTATTAATTCCTGTAGTTCGCTATCGCTAACACAACAAATAGGTGGCGCTGGAATTCCAGTCAAAATATTTTTCACTGTCCTTTTTAATTTGATTGGAAATAATGCTGGGAATAAATATATCGAAAGGCTGACTGTGATGTGTATTCACGAAAGTTGAGCATCTTAAAATTCCCTGTGGGAATAAATATATCGAAAGGCTGACTGTGATGTGTATTCACGAAAGTTGAGCATCTTAAAATTCCCTGTAAATCTAAGACTAACTAGTTCGATGTTATGGGCCAATATAGGGGTTCGATTCCCATTGAGAGTAAATCACCAAATAGGACACCATCACATACATTATACAGGGTGTTTTTGAAGTCATTGGCATCCATTCGGCCCATTAATGTACTCATATGAAGCTATGTTTTTACTTGAAAAGGGGTGGTGCCCGGCGTCAGCGCGGGCGTAGGGTCGCGGGCAAAGCGGGCATGAAGCATGGGTGACATTGTTTGTTTCTGTGAATTTCGTGCGCGAACTTTATAGTAGAGCCCGCGTTTTGTCGACAGGCCAATGACGTAGTTTAAGGCCATGTATGTATGTTATTTGAATATTAATTAATCAATGATTTTTTTTATCAAATTGATATTTTTAGTTACTTATTTTAATTTTTTTATTGTATAGTGATCAATTACTGAGTGTTTCACGCGATTTTTCAAGGTTTTAAAAATAATTATTTTACGTCTTGGATTTGCATTATATTTTGGGAAAAGACTCTATATCATGATTATGTTCTTATTTTAAAAGGATGCTAACGACTTCGATTCCACCCTGTATATATTTATTATATACAGGGCGTCCTAAAACTATGCCACATTGAGGGAAAATACCTTAAATACTGAAGATATAAAATTTTACTGAAAGGAGACTTCGTTTTTATTTTTAAAAGAAAACGAACTGCATTCACAGAATTTTGAATGATAACCGGTCTGAACTGGGAATCGAACACGCTTCTCGTAACGACTCCGTAGCTCAGTGGTTAGAGCAGTCGCCCGGATAGCGAAAGGTCGTGGGTTCGACTCCCATCGGAGCTGGTCGTGAGACGGGTCGATTTTTTCTAAATACTTCATTTTCCATTGTTTTATTTGTAAAAAAAAAACTTTAAATTTCAAGAGCAAGGTTTGTATTTACCTAAAACATTATCTAGTTGATGATGATAAATGAAGTCTTAGAGAATCGCACTAGTGGCACAGAATATATAATAGTACTTACTAACTGCTGGGCAAGCAAGTCGCACGCAAGTGTGTTTTATTAACCTCAGACGGCGCGCGCCGCGTACCTACTTAATTTGTACCTCAGATCAAATACTTAAGTACTTAATTAATACTATTATATGATCTGAGCTTTTAACAGATAGAACCAAAATCAAATTGAATAACCGCTCTTACAGTTTCCACCACGACACCTAGATTCATCACGGGCTCTCAACAAATGCCCAAGAAGTAGCGACTTGAACGGATTTAAGAAGAACTTCTATCGTTAGAACTTTTATTCTTTACGACCTCAGGGCTCCGACGACACCGAGGAGATCTTAACTTGATTTATGCTCGGGGAGTTTCTGTTCAGAAATTCTAATGTGCCATTTATTTAATGCATATTGGTTACCGCTTGTGATTATATTGCCGTTAAGCATGTCAACTCTTGCATTTTTCGCGAAAAAACTAAGTTTTGAATTTGATTACGGCGGTCAATGTTATTTAAATACGAATTTCTCAAGTAGCTAAGGTACAGGTTGCTGCCTATAGAATTGAGACAATGTAGGTAAGCATTTAATTTGTGAAACAGTAGGTAACATTAATACAAGAAGCTTGACGTAGAAGGGTATGTATCATAATAACTACGGTCGTTTCGACTATGGTCGAAATAACTACGGTCAAAAGAACTACTGTTCAAAATAACTACTGGACGTTACACCTATGTTTGAAATAACTAATGGACGAAATCACTACTGGTCATCTCACCTACGATCAACTCACCTACGGTTAACTCACCTACGGTTGATTGAACTACTGATCATTTCACCTACGGTTTATTAAAATAGTGACTCACTTACTCCTGATAGGTACGAGGAGCGAAGCGACGAGCATGTTAGATTTACATGAACCAACAGCGCGAGTCGAGCGAGCGAAGCGAGCGTGCCGCGGCAGCGGCCGGCGAAGCGCCAGAAACGACTTTATACATATTCCCATTTCCTATTAAACTGAAGTAGGGGGTAGGGGGGTGTATAAAGTCGATTCTGGCGTTTCGCCGGCCGCTGCCGCGGCACGCTCGCTTCGCTCGCTCGGCTCGCGCGGTGTTTTGGTCACTGTTCTAACCTAACCTAACCTAACCTGAAACGTCCGTTACATTTTGTTGGGTGGCGGGGGGCTACGCCCCCCGTCCCCCTCCTGTTTTTCCTAAAATATATAAAATAATAATTTTGAAATACTTAACAAGAATATTTTTTTTTCTATTTCTATCGGATGCGTCCTAGGTATCTCCGGGGTTCCATAGGGGATCGAAAATTTTGTTAGATTTCAGCTATGACGCACCGTTTTCGAGATATTTTCATTTTTATAAAATTCATTCTTGAAAATTTCAAGTCCCCGCTCCATACTAAAACAGTCAAACATTTTATAAATCCTATCTCGATACAAAATCAGTTGAAATTTTCAGTCGAAGTCCTGCACCCCCTTTGGAACACCCTAACCAAAAAAAAAACAATCCAACGCGCCCAAATCCATTTAATAAACAACTTTCCAATTAATAAGCTTGTTGTAGGCGAGTCGTTCATAGTCGAAACAACCAGTAAGTGAAATGAAAATTAGGACAATCGTCCGTTAGTTGAATCAACTGTAGTTCAATCAACCGTAGGTGAAATGAACAGTAGTTGAGTCGTTCAATAGTCATTATGAAAATATGTGAATCGATCGTAGTTATTTCGACCATAGTCGTAATGACCGTAGTTATTATGATACATACCCACGTAGAACTTAACTCAAAGACGTAGAACGTAGAACGATGGACCAAACGAGAAAAGTACAATACAGATACAGATACTTCATCATTTCAGCCGTACGACGCCCACTGCTGGGCATAGGCCTCCCCCAAGGATCTCCACAACGATCGGTCCTGCGCTGCCCGCATCCAGCGGCTTCCCGCGGCCTTGACCAGATCGTCGGTCCACCTTGTAGGGGACCTGCCCACGGAACGTCGTCCGGTTCGGGGTCGCCATTCGAGAACCTTTCCGCCGCAACGGCCATCGGTTCTCTGCGCTATGTGTCCCGCCCACTGCCACTTCAACTGAGCAATCCTTCGAGCGATGTCGGTCGTTTTAGTTCTCCTGCGGCTCTCATCATTTCTGATACGATCGAGCAGGGAAATACCAAGCATCGCTCTCTCCAGATAAGATACTTACTTAATAAATAGAAATCACTGAAAATAAAATAGATATAAATACTTAAATAATATAAGTAATATTTATTCGGCCAGTGCTTAGCGAAACCTTTTAGAAGTTTTGAAAAATCTCATCCATCTTCATCCCAATAATATTATAAATGTGAAAGTTTAGATGTTTGGATGTTTGTTACTCAATCACGCCAAAACGTCTGAACGGATTTGGCTGAAATTTGGGACACAGATACTTGTAGCCTGGAGAGAAACATAGGCTACTATTTATCCCGGAAAAATATCACATTCCCGCAAAGCCGCGGGCGGAAAGCTAGTACATTTTAACTCAATTCACCATCTTACTCAATTAAGCAACTGCTTTTCGTTTATATGGCTTTTAGCTCTGTTTAAATCCACACGAATCCCCCAGAGGATCTACGTGGACGCAAAATCCACATGAATACTCAAAGGGATCCACGAGGAGAAAATATCCACATGAATCCCCCAGGGGAGTCTAGCGGGGGATTCTAGTGGACGGAGGGGTTATATTTATTCAAGTAACTACTCTCAGAAGAATCTACATAGATGCTTAATTGGTATGGTTTATTTGCCTAGGCTTCAAGCGTCCGTAAGTCGTGGGCCACACTGGAGCGACCGCGGGGCGCGGAGGCGACCTGCGGATCCGCAGGACGCTCGAACACGTACTATTCCCTCCGCCGGTCGCGCCAACCGCCGGACGCGCCAGTGTGGCCCCTCCCGTCCGTCTCAATATATTTGTTTTTCCCGCTCAACGCGGACGCAAGAAGCGCCGCTCCAGTGTGGCCCACGACTAAAAGCGTCGCCGCCCGATGTCGCCGCAGACGAGCCATACGCAACAGCGACAAACGCCCCACCACTTGAAGCGGCTACAAAGTCAGCTGAAGACTGAGACTTGTGGCCGGTCGGTGGCCGCTACTTTTTCCAACTCATTTGCTTGCAGTATTTTGTGTCGGCGTTAGTGGCCGGTGGTGGCGGCCAAAAGAAGTGAGTGGCGACGATTTGTAGCATGTGGCGACCACCGGCGTCACCGTGCCCGTGTGCGGCGAGTATATAAGTATGGATGATACTTCCATACTAGTCCATACTAATATTATAAATGTGAAAGTGTGTTTGTTTGTTTATTTGTTTGTTTGTTTGTCCTTCTTTTACGTCAAAACGGAGCAACAGATCGACGTGATATTTGGTAAGGCGGTAGTTTGGGAGCTGGAGAATAACATAGGCTACTTATTATTCCGGAAAATTTAGTAAAAATTTTAATTTTCTATGAAAAATCGTTTAACTGTCGTACCTTCGATACAAAACTGTCATTTCTTCCATTACCGTTTCCAAAGAGTATGTAATCACTGACGTCTGCGCGGTCAAAATCGAATACTAATCTTTTCCATAAGCTTAGAATAAAAAAATGTACTGTAACTAGCGCCAAAAATGCCCCAGTCGCGCATGCGCGCAGAGTTATCTGACACTCACTCTACTTCACAGAGTAATTTTTTATATGTAGGATATAGAGACCAATCTTGGGCCCCTTTATTGGTAGTGTATAACTAGCGCTATCTGTTGTCTGGTCTAGGCAACTTTTGGTGTAAGTATAAAACTATTATATATATGGCAAAACAACGTTTGCCGGGTCAGCTAGTATAAAATATATGAAAACTACAGGAAAGAGGTTAGTGCCGAAGCGTGGCGTTTTGCGGTTGTGGTCGGTGGCCCATGTGCGGCCAGGGTAATGTGGGGTTTACACGGGTGACTAAAGCCGCACGATTTCCGCCGTGCGGCGAAAATCGACCGTTTAAATGGCAATGAGTCACACCAACACATCAAAATATGACCATAAAAATTACTGCATTTGATGCGCGTACTCTTGCAAGTAATAACAGTTTTTGTTTCATCGAAATCTGTCTAGGATTTCCAAAGTTACAGCGTTGCAAAGTTTCACCAGCTTTTGTAAATTTGCTTTCCTTGCGCGCTATTGCGATGACGTCATGTCGCAGTGACATCTCCGATTGCGGCTGCTGCGGGTGATTTCCGTCCAACTGTACCTACATAGAGTCCGTCCGTGCGCAATATTCGCGCAACTGGTGCGTTTTTGGCGCTAGTTACAGTACATTTTTCACAAACAGTTTCTTAGGTTATGGTAAATGATTAGTATTCGATTTCGACCGCGCGCAGCCGCACTCTAAAACTGTCACCTCTGTCCATTTGACGGCTTCGTGTTAATGTTGATCGAAGTTTGACGGTTGCTATTTATATTGACAGAATACCGCCCGCCATTACAAAAGTTGATTTAATTTATTAATCACGAAAATACAACTTATGTATTTGAAAGTGTTTTTTCACATGGGCTCAATACAAAATTGATCATTGATCGACTATAAGAAAAATAAGAAAAAATATTGCGAAACCGTGAGAGCGCAACTTTAATAGCCAAAGGAGAAATACGGAAGCGCCAACTCTCAATCGCGATGTGACGTCACACGTTAATTCCATTGGCTCACCCGAATTTTTCACGGAGGCCGTACTTTAATGTTCAATATCTCAGTCATTTTTAAAGATAGGAAAAAATAAAAACATATTCTTTTTTCTTGAGTAACATATTTTTTAGATATGCTGATATCATAAATCCTTGGTGTGACTCATTCGGCAAGGCCGCAGGTGACTAAAGTGGCAAGCCCCAAAGTTGGGTGCCATTGCCATCCGCCTTTTGCCACGCGGCGACCGGCCGCATGCGGCTGGTGACTAAAATCGACCGTGTAAATGCTCTGTCGCAGGCGATCGCTTGCTGAAACTGCTGGAAATCGAATTGAAGGAAATGTCCGAGCCGCATGCGATTTTAATCATCTGTCTAAATGGGCTAGCGATGCGGCTTGGTGAAGCGAATTGTAAAGCGACTAGCCGCACGGCGAAAATCGACCCGTGTAAACCCCTCTTTAGGCCTTTTTAACACGCTTTTATTAACATCACCTGTAACTAACTAACTAACAATGTCACATCACAATGTAAGAAAATCTTGGAATTCAATTTGAACCTAATTCTAATTTATTCTCGTATCGATTTGGAACATTGCAAGTTTATAGAAATCCGATGACCATTCAATAGTTTACTACCGTCGAGCTGATCTGATGATGGAGTCAGGAGGTGGGCAATAGAACTCTTCAATAGCTGCTAGGAAACCCCTCGACCAAACTCGAGAGGTTTCCTAGCAGCCATTGAAGTTACGTTAGCACTCATTTGTTACGTTCTGATGGGACCTATTCGCTACACTTGGTGGTGAGGGTCTGATGATGGAGCAGGAAGGAAGCCAGTGGCACTCCTTAATGACCACTAAGAAACCCCTCGAATTTGGGCTCATTTGTTTCTTTCTGATCTGACCTATTCGCTAATATAAAAGTGTGTTTATTTTATTATTTTAAACAAGGTACCCTAAGTATTATTATTTTATTTTATAGTGAGGGGAATGCGTTTACGCATACCCTGTCTACGTTAGTGTGCGGACGGTGGTTATGTTGGGACTCGCCTAGCCTCTTCCTGACTCTCCACCATCCAGTCGCAAGGACTCGATGGGTTCAGCAAGGGGAATACTCACTTATCACCAACAGTCGGTTGCGTTAACCGTTGGTTGGTTAAGGCACGTGATTTGTGTTCGTAAGGGATAGCCGACGGTTTACCAACAGTTAAAACGTAACCGACTGTTGGTGAACTCGGGCCTAAGGTCCTGTTGCTCGTACATTTAACTTTTGTCAAAATTGACAAAAGTTAAAATTTTACTGATGTCAATTTTGACATCGGTAAAAGAAAAATACGTTGGTTATCTTAGGGTTAATAGTGTTGTCTGTACTATTTTATTAACCTTCCCTTAATTACTGATGTCAAAATTTAAACCACCCCCACCCTGTCGGTTATTTTGACCGCCGTTAAATCTGTAATTTGACTGCTCGTTAAAGTAACCGCTGCTTCAACAACGCTTTTTAAATTTGACCGCCGGTTAATTTTACTTTAACCATAATTTAACCCTATAGTTAACGTAACCAAGCTTCGAGCAACCGGACCTAACATAGATAAATTGTAGGCTATTTTAAAACCGGGTGAATGACAAACGAAAGTTAAAATAAAAGTAAGTACAATCCTTTAATAGCAGGTAGGTGATAAAAGTTTGGACCCTGCCTCGTGGCTATTACATGTTTACCGGGAACCCCGTATATGATATGATAGCGCCGCAACGCTATCATATTTAAAGGTTTGAGATAAAATCTGTGAAAGGGATATCAATGAAACGGATTTACCTAGTTTTGAAACAAAACTTAATTATAGAACGGGCACCCTTTATCTTTCATTGGGTGAAAATGATTTTTCATGTCTCATATTCTGAAAGTAACTCCTAACTTGCCTAAAATGCGGGTTGAAAGTGGTATGTGGCGGCCCTAGGGCCGTTATGAAATTTAAAAAAGGAATAGGAGAGCTCATGTCAAAATCTGTAATAGCATCTACACACGTTCCGAACCGACAGCCGATTTGGTCTGCTCCCAGACCAAATCTGCGCTACACACGTTCCGATTTGGTCTGGGAGCAGACCGAATCGGAGGTCGGATAGGAACGTGTGTAGAGTCTCTTTGGAAATTTATTTACCAAAGTTATGCAGCAAAGGCACAGAAGCCTACACAGCCATGTTTTGCTATTATATAAAATAATTAATATCGTAGAATTATTATTTTAATATCTAAAACATTGTTTTTTTTTAAGAATGCGTTTTTAGAAACAGATTAAACCTAATAAGTTATTTGTAACATAAAAAATCAGGCTATTAATTTCATGGAATTGCATAGAGTACGGGTCAAACACCAAACAAGACTGTATGGACTTAGTTTCCCTTGCCTTCCCTAAAACAGAGAAAATGAACAAAAAAGTTATAGTCTTTCGAAAATTCCGCGGTCATGGGAAAAATATTTTTTAGATTAAATCTGTTTATTTTTAATTTTCTCATATTCAAAATAAAAAGTAGAGTGTTTACTTCGGGCGTATGGACCCATAACAGTCTCGAACTATCGGCGCCCTCACTTCGTTCGTGCGCCACAACACTCGACTGTTATGGGTGCCATACATCCCTTGCTAAACAATCTACTATTTCAGACCACAAGCAAATTGTATTGTGCCGTATGGTAGGTACTAAACGCCATTTAAATAGTCTTCAGCTAATTTATCTAGATATTTATGTAGAGAGATAGAAAGAGAACTGTAATGTCTGGCAAAGTGGCTTTCGTACTTATGTCGGTGCGCTAATGGAATGGACGCTGTCTTAAGATAGAACACTTCCAACATAAGACGGCTCAAGGAGGTAAGTAAAACTTATATGAGGATATTATTATTATACAGGGTGTTAGTTTAAACAAGGGTCATAAGTACTTCAGGTGGTAAAACTACCCATCAATAAAAACAACTTTTACTATGGGACCAAGTGCGATATCGCGAAAAAAATCGGCTGTTTCATACAAAAGTGCAATAACGAATGGGCCAAAATGTATGGAACAGCAGATTTTTTTCGCGATATCGCACTTTGTCCCAAAGTAAAAGTTGTTTGTATTGATGGATACTTTCACCCCCTGGAGTATGTCCCTTGTTTAAACTAACACCCTGTATAGTATTGTGGAATAAAGAATTTATTTGGTATTATAATTATATTATTATAATATGAAAAAACTAAATTGTAGGTATCCACCTCACAAATATTAAAAAATAAAAAAAGTCGAAAGAAGATAAACATATAAAAAGTGGTATCAATTTCCACACTTGGCGGTTTTCGGAGGGTCAGAGTCTTAGTAATGTTTCGGGTCGGGATGGGGGCCAGAGCGGCCCTTGATGACGTCGCGAGTGAGTCGCCAGACGCGGCCGTGACTCGGCGCCTGTCCCTTGAAGTAGCTGTCACCTAAACGCCACCCGTACTCCCAGTAACTGCACTCTCTGAAGTAGTAATTTTTTTCTGGTATGGTCCGTGTTCGCTGCTTCAGATAAACCGCCCTCCCCTTTCCAGGCTTATATTATTATATGAAAAAAGTAAAATGTAGGAATCCACCTCACAACTATTATAAAATAAAAAAAGTCGAAAGAAGATAAACATATAAAAAGTGGTATCAATTTCCACACTTGGCGGTTTTCGGAGGGTCAGAGTCTTTGTAATGTTTCGGGTCTGGATGGGGGCCAGAGCGGCCCTTGATGACGTCGCGAGTGAGTCGCCAGACGCGGCCGTGACTCGGCGCCTGTCCCTTGAAGTAGCTGTCCCCTATACGCCACCCGTACTCCCAGTAACTGCACTCTCTGAAATAGTACTTCTTTTCTGGTATGGTCCGTGTTCGCTGCTTCAGATAAACCGCTCTCCCCTTACCAGGCTTATCACCATATACGATCTCCTTCTCTGCCAGGGGCACCGGTCGCATGATAGGATCTATAGAGAGATCGGTATCGGGTCTACCGAGCCTCGGATCTTCTATCGGATCCCCGAGACCTACTTCGGGTATCGAATGTCCTTTTTGCATATCAGCTATCCCAGGAATATATGTACCATCACGGATTGGTGCGCGTCTCCTGTTGGAACTAGCAACTTTATGGTCCCTGGTGGTGGCTGCCAAACCAGCAACCATGGCTTCTTCTAGCACGTCAGTCTCGTAGTAACCTTTTTCAGGACGATTAAGAGTAGCTGCCTGCTTAAGTTTTTCTGAATTCAAGCGATTCCATCTCAACCGGAGACGAGCTGTTTTGTCATAGTTTTCAATATAAAACTGTATTATTGCAGGATTTGTTAGATCTACTAGAGGCATGCTGAATTTTAGAAACGGAAGTTTCTGATTATATCGAAAAATCTACAAAATAAAATATAATAAAACTGATAAAAACGCACATATAAACAAAACGCCAACAAAATGCCAAAAAAGTTCGAAAGAGTGCCTACATAAGTCAAAAACTGTCAAATATTACTTTATGCAAATATATGTTTTTCTTTTCTTTACAGGCACAGAGTAAAAAAATATCAGTAGCATAAAAAAACGCCCCCCCCCCCCTACAAAAGTAGCTCCGCGCCCGCCCCGGGTTGTTTGTTTCCCGGTGGAGCTAAGTAAATAAATAAATAAATAACTTCTTACAATCACACCAAATATCTAAGCCCATAATGTTAATTTCATTAAGAAACTAAGTCATGGAAAACTTGATAACGGATTAATATTTTTTGTTTGTAAATACATACTTAATAAACATAGTAAACGCCCAGACAAAGACAAATATACATGTTCATGCACACAAATATTTGTCTTGTTCGGGAATCGAACCCGAGACCTCTGGCGCAGAAGGTGGGTAGCCTACCTCTGCGCCAAATCGGCCGTCAAACTTGGAGGATTGGCTTTGTTATTGTTGATCGAAGAGGAACTGGAAAATCCCAAAAATCGAGGGAATGCAATTTTGGGTTAGTATATTAGGTAGGATCATTGATGATGATTAGGATTGATTCCTCATTGGATGCGTGGCAATTTAGGTTGGTAAACTGATATAAATACAAACATTTTTACTCAAATAGGCACATTCATCATCATCATCATCATCATTTCAGCCATACGAGTAATAGGCACATTATCAACACTTAAATAAAAATTCAAAATACAAAATTTATATACGTGTATCCGTCCTAAGTGTGATTTTTAAAGAACAATAGCTATTCTGAGTAAACATGAGTCGATTTCAATTTATTAACCTTTAGTCTTTCTTGCTGACAACGAACAATGAAGCACAATTAATGTAAAAAAAGTCCGACTCTTGTAATTTATAATAAAAAAATTTGAGGCTTTTTAAGAACTCACTAATTTAAAATAAGTAAGGTCTTTTCTTTTTTAGTTTTTATAGAGTCACTATTTTTAAAACCTTACATTTTGAGACCCCTCTCGATGGGATTGTAAGAATTATATTTTTGATATTGCTCGTCGAAAAATCCGCCATTTTGTTTTTTTTGTTTTTTTTTCAATGTGTCACTTGCGCTATCTAGAAGAATCTAACGACACCACCTCCTACACTAAAATCCTTTAAATTGTTTAGGCTGTAACAGAGAACATAGAAATCTACATACACACGTAGGTTTGTATGAGAGTAGGTATCTACTCTCGAATAAAAATGGGTCCTTAATTGGGTACTAGTGTTTTATTTGTTGTACGTTAATCGTTTTTATTGTAAAAAAAATTCGGTCGAAATGAAAAAGTCAACATTTATTACAGTCCAAATTATGTACTTAAGTATTTTTATTTACAGCTAATTTCATATTATAACAATTTCATATTAAAAACCTGAACTTATTTGCCAGTGTTTTACCAAATTAATTAATTAAAATACAATACAATGACGACCTTTTAATTAACCTATTTTCTTACATTCGCATTCGTTATCTTGGTCTAATGGATAATGTATAGGTGTTCCGTCGCCCATTCGCTTAGCAATAGAATTGATCATTTCTGGTGTAGCTTCACGGAGGTCGTAAGCCCAGCCGATCTTCTCGAAGAACCTGATGAACCAAGTGCCGAAGTTGAAGAAGTCGAACTGTTCTGCCGCCTTATAGTCGAAAGGGAAAGCGTGGTGATAGTTGTGCCAACCTTCGCCTAAAGTGCAGGTGGCGACGAAACGGTTTTCGGCTGGAACGAGCTCTCTGAAATTGTAGGATCAATGAAATTAAGCTCTGCTTGTGTCATTGTTACACGATAAACGTTGTTTTAAGTGAACATATTGAAAACTAGCTTTCCGCTCGCTTCGCCCGCGTGGACTACTGGGAATGTGATATTTTTCCGGGATAAAAAGTAGCCTATGTTCCTCTCCAGGCTACAAAGTATCTGTTTTCCAAATTTCAGCCAAATCCGTTCAGCCCTTTTGGCGTGATTGAGTAACAAACATACAAACATCCAAACATCCAAACATCTAAACTTTCACAATTATAATATTAAGTAGGAAGTAGGATATAGTAGGATGAAGTATGAGAAAAAGTCGACCCGTCTCACTAGTTCCGATGGGACTCGAATCCACTGTCCGGGCTAATGCTCTTATATATTCTTCATTTTCAATTATAAAGATTGCATTGTGAATGCAATAAAGTATAAATAATCCGTTGTTATAAGTGTTAGACATGACTTTAATCCTAGTATTCTAGAAAAAAGGTCTTTGTGAGCAGTAAGGTCGTTATAGTACATTACAGCCGAGTACGGGAAGCTAGCAATGCAAATAGCTTCCAGAACAAGGCTTGTATAAAACTTTTCTCATGAAATGTGAGGAAATACAAATTTTAGTTAACAGGAATGTTAAAATTTCAGAGCATGAGTGAGAAAAATACATAAGTGGCTGAAGATCACGAGAAAGTTATATTTTGATTGCGAGTGACTTACAGTAATTTCTTCGTAATAGTTTAGGAATCACTCATAATTAACATTTATTCAACTTATTTTATTTTTTATACCCGTATCACAATCCATCGGAGCTGATTGTGAGACGGGTCGATTTTTTCTAAATACTTCATTTTCCATTTTTCAGTCATAAAAATTGCATTGTGAATGCAAAAAACTAAAAATTAAAATTACTTGCAATAGTAATTTCATCTTTAGCGATTGCCAAATACTAAGTATTTCTTTATATTACTAAATAAGTATTTCTTTCGCGTGTGAGGGTAGTAATATCTCCACATTGATGAAATTAACGCTGACTATACAGCGAGTAAGAAGTATTGGATAAATTCGACGCTTCTCGTAACGACTCCGTAGCTCAGTGGTTAGAGCAGTCGCCCGGAAAGCGAAAGGTCGTGTCCCATCGGAGCTGATTGTGAGACGGGTCGATTTTTTCTAAATACTTCATTTTCCATTTTCATTTATTCAACTGTGTTAGTGTTAAAAGCTCGTCACTATAGTTGAGTTCAGCTCATACAGAAAATGTTAAATAATGAGAAGATTCCAAGGATTGGGCAGTTAATGATCATACTTGTAAGGCATACATTTAAACTTACTTGTTATAAGGCCTATATCCAAACGTATGTGCCAAGCTGTTGACCGTGAGCTCGCTGTGGAACATGCTGAGGAACCTGATGAAGCACTGCCAGGCCACGGCCGTCTTCCAGTGCTCTCCCCACAGCCACACCCCCAGCATGGTCGGCAGGAAGTAGCAGAAGACCAGCTTCAATTTGATGAAATGTCTAGAGGGCAAAATGTTCGATAAACAAAACGATGATAGTCGACTGTTAAAATTCTGGGCCGCAACAATATAGTGAGTGTTTGCCATCGAAACGCCAAGAAAAAGAAATTCAAACTAAATAAACAAATTTTGAATTCTAGTTATCGACTGTTCAATTGCTTATTCGTTAACAGCGATTCACAAATATCTAAGAAGAACTAGGTAGGTACTTAAGAGTTTAAACCAAAATTGAAACTCAAACGTTGAATCACAAGTATATTGCGAGAACATTCATTTAATACTCCTTTTCCCCCTCTATTTCACTCACGCCCATCTGTTGCCTACGCAGCATAACATTATCTCCTCATTCTTCTTGTTTGGTGGTGTGCCAGCCGATGTGAGAGGACAATAGTGTTGGTATCGTCTTTGGACCGCTGATAGACATACTGCATGATACCACAGAACACGGATTTTTTTCCATGCTGTCCATATGCTACCTGCATAGCATCGTCGCCTCGTTCTTCTTCATCATGTCCCTGTACTGCCAGTAATCTATCTTCTACAGCTAATATACATATCGCATGATACCCACCTATCATAGAATCGCAACACAGGGTCCGCCTCTATATCGCTCATATCCATCTGTTGCCCGCGTAGCATAACCTCCTTGTTCTTCTTCATCATGTCGCTGTACTGCCAGTAATCTATCTTCTACTACAGCTAATATACATACTGCATGATACCCACCTATCATAGAACCGCAACACCGGGTCCGCCTCTATATCGCTCATGTCCATCTGCTGCCCGCGGCGCGCAGCATGACCTCCTCGTTCTTCTTCATCATGTGGCTGTACTGCCAGTAACATATCTTCTACTACAGCTAATATACATACTGCATGATACCCACCTATCATAGAACCGCAACACCGGGTCCGCCTCTATATCGCTCATGTCCATCTGCTGCCCGCGGAGCATCACCTCCTCGTTCTTCTTCATCATGAGCCACCCGATGTGAGAGAAAAACAGTCCCCGGTTCGCGTTGTGAGGATCCGCGTTGGTGTCGCTGTACTTGTGGTGGACGCGGTGGTCGCGCACCCATTGGTACAGGGAGTTCTGTTGGAGTTAGTACAATAGTAGTCTAAGGTTATTTTTATTGGTAGGACAAGCGGATCCTCGCGTTTTTTCCCGCGTGGTAGCCGATGTCACTTGGGAAGCATTCTTCCCAAGTGACATAGCTTTCTAATGGTCAAAGAATCGATGCAGTAGTTTCGGAGCCTATTCAATTCTAACAAACAATCAATCTTTCCTTTTTATAATATTAGTATTAGACGACTAATGGTGGGAGGATGACTATTTCAGCCAGGAGCTATACAAATATAGATCTGTTGGAAGGGCACAAAGTCAAAGAAAATGAGGTTTCAGTAATCCGTTTAATACTAATGTTCGTAATCTTCATACCAACACTTGTCTCTACTAGGATTTGAACCGAGAATCTCAGAGTAGTCAACGATTAGAAATCCGGTGTTCAAACCACTTCCGTGGAGATCTAACTGAAGTCAAATTTCAACTTGGTAGCTCTGAATGCAAAAAGGTAGAAGGAAAAGTCGCGGCTATAGTACGTTTGTACAAAACCTAACCAATTAAAAACAATACCTGTCCAGCGCTGGCGAAGCACATCAGGAAGACCAGCTTCAGCGGCAGGTTGACCTTGAACGAGCGGTGCGTCCACAGCCGGTGCGCACCACCCGTGATCCCGAACCCGGTCGCCACGTACATTATAGCCGCTGAAATACCATATTCAAAATTCAAAATCATTTATTCATTTTAAGCTGATACAGCACTTGTGAACGTCAATGAAGCTACGCTATCGGTTCGCAAATCCTACGGCGGGAGGCCTTGTAACGAGAAGAACCGGTAAGAAACTCGCCAAGGGCTATTTTTTTCTCCCTGTCATATTTCATACAGAGTCGTCAAATTGCAAAGTGACTTTAACATATAATATGTAAAGTCACTTTCCATCACAAATTAATCTTAAGTTTAAAAACAAAATAAATAAGTTTTATGTAAAAAAATCATTTTTATGACAAGCTTTTTTGCCGGCCTTACTTTAATATTGTATTGTCATCCATACCAAACCTGTATGCAAAATTTCTGCTCATTCGAACACTGGCAAGTGGGTCAAATTTAGGTTGCAAGATTTGACCCGAACGGACATACATACATACATACACTGCAAGTTAAATAAAAGCTTGTAAAAACCCGGTAATCATAGCAGTAAATAATTTTCAATAACTAAGAAATAGACATCCAAAAAGTAGTTTCTTTAAAATACACACCAACCAAAAATGTAGCAATATAATAATTTCGACACTCCTTAATTTCCACGTTTACTAAGAGCCCAGAGAGAGTGAAAGAGTACTGTAGTAAATAAAACGTGTTAATGAATAAGCGCAAAACCTCTTAGGTGGTGATTGTGCTCATGAATATGAACAACTTTTACTATGGGACCTACTCTGCAACTCAAAAAATCTGCTGTTTCATACAAATTGTCAGTACCTACTCGACGAATGTATGAAACAGCTGATTTTTTTTTGTTGAGTTGCAGAGTTGGCCCCATACTAAAAGTTGTTCATATTCATGAGCACAATCACAGAGGTTTTGCGCTTATTCATTAACACGTTGTTTATGAAAAAATTAAAGTTACTATATTGCTGGCCACCGGCACAGATTACTAAATAGTTACTATGTCCACCGGTAGCGGTGGTCGGTCGCCTGTTTGCGCTGAGCATAAAGAACAGGAAGTAAAACTGCAGAACAGAAGGAAAAACTTATGTAAAACGTCGAGCTGGGTCTCCTACGCTGCGGGCAAACTGAGGACACTGAGGCCGCGGAGAGCTTTGTTCCGCTCACCTCTGATTCAGGAGATACCACGTGTTAATGCATCCTCCTATACACAAGATGTTGTTACCAGGATATCGGTCCTCAAAAAATAATACGAGTAGTATCTTTGCAAATTATAAGCTTGTTGTTCAGT
The DNA here is from genome assembly GCA_949710035.1 of Crambus lathoniellus. Taxonomy (NCBI): domain Eukaryota; kingdom Metazoa; phylum Arthropoda; class Insecta; order Lepidoptera; family Crambidae; genus Crambus; species Crambus lathoniellus. Next base: position 27,088,951 of record OX453309.1, on the reverse strand, counting down.
TTCTGCGTGCCAGGACCTTTAAAATGGTACCAGAAGAACCACATTTTATACTCTTACGCACGGCGGCACAGGCTGTTGAGCAAAAATGGAGCTTCCACTAAAATAGCTTTTTTTATCCACAACGGACGGGGTAGCCCACCCCTCAGACTTCATCACACCTGATGTTAAGTGGTGATAAGACTGAAGGTGGAAGCGCACTACGAATCCTCAACCACTGAAGAACTGGCTATCTTATCTTTAACTGCCGGAACACAATAATGCTGAAAACATCATTCTTATGGCGTCAGACTTAGATAAGGATAAGTCCTACCAGCAATCAAAATGAGATGGAATTACTCACCAAACACCAGGGTCTGCCATTTTACAGGAAAAGCGTAGTGATAGCACCAGTAAACACCAATGATGTGATATAAAGTAATTGCTATGAAACTCGGCCACTTAATGTCGTTTTGAAACCCTAAACTTTTTTCGAACGATCTGAAAGTTTCACTCAGGGACAGCCCTGATTTTATATCAGCCTTTTTCATATTTTCTTTCTCCTTCATATTTTCACTCTCCACTAAGTTTCCATTATCTTTCATAGATCCGTTTTCCTCCATATTTAATGATGAAAATATTTATACAGGTATCACATTTATACACACAAATTATAGACCGATCAAGCCGAGAAGCAATGACAATTTGATTTCAATTTTAATGAATGTTAATTAAAATTAGTCGGGTCACTTTGTCTGTTGAAATATTCGATTGTTTTTTGATTGTTCGTAAGTGTATTGTTTCTCAAGAATAACAATTCGTATTGATTAACATACATTTGTGACGAAACCAGTGTTTGTTGTCGTTGAAGGTTGAAGTAGTTGTCAATAGGTATTAGACCCTATTCAGACCGCGTTTTTTTCACGTGCCGCGCGGTCGATGAGCATTTGTTTCGATACAGACGAGTTTGACAAGCAAAAGTCGGAAAGTTTTACTAGCTACATTTTACTCGCAGGCGCTTCTCGTCTGTTTTGACAGTTGATACAAACGCGAGTCGACGAGCGACGCGCGACGGGCGCGTGGAAAAACTCAAGTGTGCATAGGCACTTATATAATTGAGATTTATTTCTGATTTATTCGATTTAAAGTGGAAAAACTTCATGAATCATAACAAATGGTAGTTTGATTTTCATCTGCTAAACTAGTAGAAACTTTTTATAGGTATGTAAAGCTGTGGATTGATAGTAAATGCCTATTTATCAATTAGTTAAGTATTGATATTTTGAAGTGTAAACTGAATTTCATGTTTTAATTATCATATTTTAGCTTTTACCATGTTTTTCAGGATCATATTTTGGATAATCTTTTCATGAAAATGTACCTTGCAGAATTATAAAGGTAAAGTGTTACAAAGAAACCTCTTAAGGTAATGTTTTAATTTTTATCCTGGAATCCTGAAGAGATCAGTTGTCTTGTGAAAGATACCTTTCCTTTGTAGTCTAAACTAATATTATAAAGAGGAAAGATTTGTATTTTTGTATGTAACGAATAAACTCAAAAAGTACTGGACCGATTTCGAAAACTCTTTCACCGTTAGAAAGCTACAGTCTTCCCGAGTGACATAGGCTATATTTTATCCCGATATTCCCACGGGAACGGGTACCACGCGGGTAAAACCGCGAGGATCCGCTAGTATTCGTTAAAGTAGTCTTTGAAACCAAGTTGAAATTGAAATAATATTTTTTTAATTTTTCGTGTATAAATAAAATAAATAAATAAATATTTTCTTACAATCACACCAATTATCTAAGCCCGTAGTTAATTTCTTAAGAAACTGTGTCTACGTGAACTTGATAACGGATAAATATATACTTAAATACTTTTTGTTTGTAAATACATACTTAATATACATAGAAAACACCCAGACCAAGACAAATACACATGTTCATGCACACAAATATTTGTCTTGTTCGGGAATCGAACCCAAGACCTCTGGCGCAGAAGGCGGGTAGTATACCCCTGCGCCAAATCGGTCGTCAAATCGGTGTATGTAGATGGATAACGTTCGATAATAATGATTTTGGTCCACAATCCACAACGGAGTAGCGTTTAGCCTTCATCACACCTGATGTTAATTAAAGATAAGGCTGAGAATCCTCAGTCATTGAGGAGTTGGCTATCTTAACTCTAACTGCTGGAACACAGCAATGCTGAAAAAACCGTTGCTAGGGCGTCAGACTTAGATAAGACTCGCGGCACACGTGGGAATATCGGCACAGAATAAATAATATATCGGGATAGAAACTAGGTATCCTCTGTTTTTGAGGAGCCCGTGGCGCAGTGGATAGCGCGTTTGGCCTGCGATCGTTTTGGTTAAGCAACGTTCGCAATGGTCGGTCACGGGATGGGTGACCAAAAACTTTTCATCTCGGGCTCCTCCGTGCTTCGGAAGGCACGTTAAGCCGTTGGTCCCGGCTGCACTTGCAGTCGTTAATACCCACCAATCCGCACTGAGCCCGCGTGGTGGGTCATGGCTCATTCTCCTTATTCATCCATAAGGAAGGCTAGTGCCCCAGCAGTGGGGACATTAAATGGCTGATGATGATGATCCTCTGTTTTATTCCAGTCTATAATCTATCTCTGTTGCAAATTTCATTTAAATCAATTCAGTAGTTTTTGCGTGAAAGAGTAGGTAATAAACATGCATACATCCATACTCACAAACTTTCGCATTTATAATATTAGTGGGATAGTAGGAAGTAGGATAATAGGATTGTGGATGCTAGCCAGGCGGACTGAGAACAAGAACCCGTACTTAGAATCGAACTTCTTCATTTCATTTCATAATGTCTTTAATTTCACTCAGCAGAGGTTATTATTATTATTATTATTTATAGGGGGGACGCCAGCGAAGCCGGACGGGTGATCAGTCACCTAGGTCGGGACCATTTCACCCAGTTCCCCAAGTCCCCTAAAAGCTGAAAAATCAGGGGGGGAGGCGGGTTATCATTTACCCCACCGGCGTCGGACCCTCGAACCTACCTGTGCGCTTACAGTACCTGTTGAGTTGACTTATCGCTCAGCAGAGGTTTCATGTAGGTGAAGTTAACAGCACACGGCTCGCCCACAGTCGGTGTGCTTAAAACTGATGGCGGAGAGCAAGTAGTGAGGGGTTTAGTTGATAGTGGTGCCTACTCTTTAACCGCCCCATCTGGTCAGCCCACCGTGAGTGGGTAACCTTATGGGGAGATTGAGAAGAGGCTTTCTACTTCTGTCCTGCCTCCACTCGAATTTTCGAGCTCGTCAGGGGGCGGGGCAGGGCTTAGATAGAACCGCTCAGCCCTGACGCGAAGCCTTTTTAGCTTGGCGGGAGGGCTGGGCGCGGCGAGAGACAAGCCTGTGTCAGACTGAGTCCAACATGCCGTTAGCGGTATACGAAAAGACTGTCCTTGCCCTCACTATAAACAAAAAACAGCAGGTCCAATTGACTTTTAAGTTTAAAACGCAATAGGAAAAGAAATTTTATTTTATTTATTCACAACGGGGTAGCACTTAGCCTTCATCACACCTGATGATAAGTGGTGATAAGGCTGAAGGTGGAAGCGCACTACTCCCGGAATCCTCAATAACTGAGGAACTGGCTATCTTATCTCTAACTGCCGGAACACAATAATGCTGAAAACATCATTGTTATGGCGTCAGACTTAGATAAGGTGGTGGTAGCTAGCCAGGCGGACTAAGAACAAGTCCTACCACCAACCAAACCGAATACAATATGTACCCCCACTAGGAATCGAACCCGGGACCTCTGGGTCTGTAATCGGTGGTATGAACCACTAGACCACAGAGGCGGTTGAAATATAAGTTTAGTAAAGCCTGATGTATAATAGTTGACCTGCAAGGCACTAAGTTACATTCCACAAAAGCCGCGAGCCATAACACAATGCCGTGTGGATTCCAAAGGTCCTGAAACTTTTATACTTTTCCGATAATGGTGCTAGGTTTAAATTTGAATTGAAGACGACAAACAAACATTTTCCCCAAAGAATATGCTTAGCATTCAGAACTTTTGCATCAAAACATCTAAATTGCACGTGAACCGCAGATGCAATGCAAACTGGAATTTTGCGGTTTTATGGAATCTATAAATATCTTTGTTCATAAGACGCAATAAGTTCAAGTTGTCTAGTAAGATAAACTTAAAATCTTTTTTCTTTTTTGCATTTACAATGCAATTTTATTTTTCTCTAATACCAAGGTACTTCATTTTCAAGATAGAGAACATTAAAATATAATAAAGAGAACAAAATGTTTGAGCCACGTGCTGATTGCCTTGTATTAGTTTTATTTAGCGTTATATTTTTTTTATTTGCCGACCTTTAGCTTTAGGAAACCAGCAAAAGTTTTATGCCCGTTTGCACTAAACTCGGGTTGAGCTTGTCCTAGACAAGATACATCTTAGCTTAGGAACAGCCTAAAACAGCCGAGCTAAAATTTTTGTTTGCACTGACAGACTACGTCGTAACTTAGTCATCGCCTTGATAAGAGAATGAATTAATAAATTAAAATATTAATTGTTTATGGATTTTATAACCGGCGAGGTAAACTTCTCATTGATTCCTTCGTGAGTTAAAAGGAGACAAAAGCTAAGGCGTTGTCTATTTTATTTGGTAGGGGTAATTCACCGAGAAAAGAAAAAGTCAACTGAGCTCAACTGTCAAGAAAAACATAAATACAGTTTTTTTTAAAATAAATCATGAATGACGTATGTCACATGTGTTGTGTCTCTATTTAACAAACAAGAATACAAAGGCCACAAGCTTTTCTGTTCCGGTAACAGCTGTGACAACATTTTTATGCATTCACAATGCAATTTTGTAAGTATAGGAAAAATGTGATAGTAAAAAAGCATCACACACTATCACATTTTTCCTAAGCTACATATTTTTCTTTTTTCACAATTCACAATGACTTCATTCTTCTACTTCGAGAGTTCAAGATTAGCGATTATTGTAACAAAAAATATGATTAATTTGAATGGTTGGAGTATTAAGATTTACAATGCGTTAGTAAAGGTATAATATAAATTTAACAATTGATTGACCTGATTTCGCCATAGGTTTTAGACAAAAACAATCCGCTACGAAAAAGTCGCATAGCTATGCCGTAGCGTAACGCTTAGTTAATTACGCGTTGGCACGCCGGAGAGTAACGGGCCGTGACGCCGATTACGACCCCCGCTGATAAACTCATAAAGCGGTCATGTGAGGGGTTAATACCAGCGGTTATCGCAAGTAGCTGAGATTTTTTATTTATTCTCTGCTTTTGTGGTGAACGAACGAATCTATGTAAGTAGTTTTAAAATTTCACATTTTGGAAACCTTCGTTCTAGAAACCTTCAAACTACTGAGATGCTGTAGTAGCTAGAGCCTGTAGCTACCTATGGTAGGTTTAGTGTTTCAGAAAAGTAAATCTGTAGCTACGAAAAAATATCAAAGACATTTTTTTATGCATTCACTATACTATTGTGTTAGTAAAGGTTTGATTTGTGTATAATATAAATTTAATTATAGATTAACCTGATTTTCGCCATGGGTTTTAGGTAAAAACAAATCCATAGCTACGAAAAAGTCGCATTTAATTACGCGTTGGCACGCCGGAGAGTAACGGGCCGTGTCGCCGATTACGATCCTCGCTGATAAACTCATAAAGCATCGTATTGCAAGTAGCTGGGATTTTTTCTCTGCTTTTGTGGTGAACGATCTATGTAAGTAGTTTTAAAATTCCATATTCCAGCGATATGAGGTTCTTAAAACCTCTGTATGAAATAAAACAGGGAGAAAAAACAAACCCTTGGAGTTTCTTGCCGGTTCTTCTGCAAGGTCTCCTGCCGCAGGGTTTGCGAACCAATGGCGTAGCTTCTATGACGTCCACAAGTATCTATACTAATATTATAAAGAGGAAAGATTTGTATTTTTCTATGTAACGAATAAACTCAAAAAGTACTGGACTTTAGGTTAGTAAGCTAAAGTCTTCCCGAGTGACATAAGCTATACTTTATCCCGATATTCCTACGGGAACGGGTACCACGCGGGTGAAACCGCGGGCGGCCGCTAGTTGTATATAACAATCTAAATTGAATAAACCTATTTGACTTTGACTTAAAACTATTGAGATGCTGTAGTAGCTACAGGCTGTAGCTATCTATGGTAGGTTTAGTGTTTCAGAAAAGTAAATCTGTAGCTACGAAAAAATGTCAAAGATATTCCGTAGCCGCTTTGGTTTAGTATAAAATGTTACGAAAACGTCGTCGTAGCTATTCCGTAGCCTCTACGGAAGTTTGCGTAGCTATTCCGTAGCGTAAAGCTTAGTTAATTACGCGTTGGCGAGCCGGAGAGTACCGGACCCTGACGCTGATTACGACTCCCGCTGATAAATCATAAAATGGTCATATGACGGGTTAATATCCCGAGTTATCACCAGTAGTCGAGACTATTTTTATTCTTTGCTTTAGTGGCGAACGATCTATATCAGTAGTTTTAAGTTTAGGATTCTTCATTCTAGCGTTCTGAGGTTCCAGTAACTGAAACTGCGAGATTGCTGTAATAAGTAGCCATGAACGGTTTAATATTTTAAAATAAATCCACAACTATGAAAAAGTTGTAGTACACATTCCGTAGCAGTTCAGATTTTGGTGAAAAAAAAAATCTGAAGCTACGAAAAAGTCGTCGTAGCTATTCCGTAGCGCAACGCTTAGTTAACTCGCGAACTCGCGAATTCGCCGGTCTTTATTAAGAACTCTTTAATTAGAACTAAGGCATGAAATCTTTGTTTTAAGGTGTATGCCCTTGATACTCAGAAGTCCGGATAAACTAGCTGGCCAGTCCGGTTTTTCGGTTATAAGACTTGGCAACCCTAATCGTGATAAATATTGATTTACACAATTAGCCCCCTGAACGCAAATACCTCCCTCCCTACAGAATAACAGAACATAATACGTTCACGTAAATAATTACACGTGATGACACGAAAGTCTGACTGGGTACGACGGCGATTTACGGTTTCCCACGGTTGATAACAACGTAGGACAGAGGTTACCAAACTTATTTTGTCTACTGCCCAATTTGAAAATAAATTATTTTTAGCGCCCTCCATTTTTTTTTTACAATTAAAAACCACTATAACTTCAAATGAAATAATTATTGTGAGATATATCATTCTAAACGAGACTTTTATTATAACCCACAAGAGTTACCTTGAGTTTGAGACCTGGGCCCCGATCGCGGTAATTCTATGACGTATTAGTCAAGTGTACGTGCAGTTGAAGTGCAGTTGACGTGCAAAACCGTTTTTGATAACGCGCGACTTTGACAGTGCGACAACGTTTTCTGTTCCGGTGATAATCTTTGGAACTAAAACAGTTTTTATACGACAGTCTATTTTGACAGCTAATTTCGTATTGCAAGTGGTTCCTCTGTCACGGATGTCACCGGATCAGACAGGTTTGTAGGACTATAGGTTTGCGTTTGCGTGACGTGTGCGTCGTTATGTCATTACGGCAATACGAAGTCAAACGTCAAGACCCAAACGCGATGAAGCCGCGCTGAATAGAATTACGGCGATTGGCCCGCTAAGCGCAGTTAGGTTAGTACACAATGGCGATCAGCACGGCTAGCCTCTACTCTACACTACAACACCCCTATTTTTTTTCTGGGTCCCTTACCGCCCCCCTTGTGGCAAGCAGCGTCCACAAGGGGCGTTATCGCCCACTTTGGGAAAGACTGCTGTAGGAACAAAAGACAGCACCTCAACCTATACACGTACACCTTGAGCTCTACCTTATAACGTTAGTAATATGGGCGGTTGTTGTGAAGCTAGTGTTGAGCTGGATGTTCTGGTGGCAGTACACAAGGTTAACAAACGACGCCGCAGATATACGCGATAAATCAACGAACATAACCATTTCGACCTCCCATCATTTACAAATTCATTCTTATTTTACTGGTTTCAATGATGAATGGTGAAAATGGCCATCGGGGTGGGGTGAAAAAGTAGGTACCTATTTTTTACTTTTCGCTAATTATAAGAAAAAATAACCACCAGCCGTGCATGTAGCTTTCAGGCGGGATTCGAACCTCACTCATCAGGGGAATCCGGCCCGATGCTCTGACCAACTGGTACCAATGGTATTTTGTTAAACTAATTACGTTAGTAAACAAATACTGGTCTTAGTTTTTGGTATTAGAAAGGAATAGATCACTAAAAATACTATTAAAAGCATATCTGTTCACACATGAGTCCTCTTGATGAGATATAGTATATCCTTAACTCAATAGTGAACTAGATTGCCACATATATCGACCCGGATATGCGCGGGTGCGACGTAACAAGCATTTATGGGGTTGATGCAGAATGGTGACAGTCACCAACCGTTTGGGACTGGCCAGGACTATAGAGGGTTAATTTAAATCAACCAATCTGCGATTGAAGGTTAAGGAGGTTAATGCCAAAAAAGGCCCAGTCACCGAATCACTCATTCGGGACATGAGGATACAATTTTTTTATGAAAATTTACTATTTTTGTCAATTATCTTCGTCATTGACTAGGAGGTACAGGGTGCCTACCATCAACTCTTATTGCGGTTTTGTTTAGGACCTAAACTAATCTGCTTCGCTTATTCGTACCACGACAGCTTAATTGCGATCGAGATTCTATTGCGTCAATGACAAGCGATTCAGCGATATTTCACTCTTATTTGACTTATCTTATAACTCGGTCGATCTAGCATGACACCTGCAGGTTATACCCGTCCCTCTTACTCTCCGGGCATGACAGAATCGAGTGAAAGAGACGGGTAGAAGAAATAATGACACTAATCGTTCGTTAATTGACTGACATTCAGCAATTCATTTGCGATTCAGTTTTTGGAAGGTCATGGTCCGAAATAAAGCAATTCTATTTAGGAACCTATTCTGGAACGCACCAGTTTTGAATCGCTTTCTTAAAGTTGGTGGTAGGCACCCAGAGCTATAAAAGTTGTATTTTCAACTATGAGCTCATGACTTCGTGGTACTTACACGGTTGTACTTATATTGGTGCGTGGCGTACAGATGAAACTCAACTGCAAGATTGCTCGAAATGCAGGTCCCATGAACTAGCAAAAAGTATACTAATAGCCCAAGAACTATCCGATATTTTTGTAAAAAATTCAATAACAGGCCAAATTTTTGTAAACGGCCATTTAATATAATTTTAAGAGATATTTTGGAAATATATTACTTAAAAAAAAAACATACTTAATATACATGGAAAACACACAGACCAAGACAAATAGACAAGTTCATGCATACAAATATTTGTATTGTTCGGGGATCGAACCCGTGACCTCTGGCGCAGAAGGCAGGTATCCTACCTTTGCGCCAAATCGGTCGTCAATAATGATGTGAAGGCTTTTATATATTTTTCCAAGATTCTCCAACAATATGGTGTCCCTAGCTGCAACCGCGGCGGGAAACAATAACAGGCGAATATTATCAGGGGGCGTTCACAGCTCGTTTGCGTCTTTATCAGGAGGCCCGAGCTCGTAAATCGGTGCCTCCTCGCCATCGGGGGCTCCTGCCATCGGCGCAATTACCAGTTAATTGCTTCACATACCAGCCCGAGGCGGAATTTACGACGTTTGTATTCCCAATCTGACTAATCTGTTAAAAGATACTTTTGTTACAAGGAAGTTAGGCTGAATGGTAGGTGTGTTAGAAATAATGTTAGTAAAACTATGTATTTAGAAGAAAGAAAGAAAAGAAAAGGCGTCGCGTGATGCCAAAAATGCACCCAACTCAGTATAGCAAAGCTTACTGCCACTGGTTTTCAGTTGAGCACATTAGTGACATCAGTGACGGAAACAACAATAAAAGAAGATTAAAATAAAAAAAACTAATTTGCGTTACCCGTTTGCGTCTTTATCAGGAGGCCCGAGCTCGTAAATCGGTGCCTCCTCGCCATCGGGGGCTCCTGCCATCGGCGCACTTACCAGTTAATTGCTTCACATACCAGCCCGAGGCGGGATTTACGACGTTTGTATTCCCAATCTGACTAATCTGTTAAAAGATACTTTTGTTATAAAGAAGTTAGGGCTGAATGGTAGGTGTGTTAGAAATATTGTTAGTACAACTAGGTATTTAGAAGAAAGATAGAAAAGTCGTCGCGTAATGCCAAAAATGCTCCCAACTCAGTATAGCAAAGCTTACTGCACTGGTTTTCAGCTGAGCATATTAGTGACATCAGTGACGGAAACAACAATAAAAGAAGCTTAAAAAAATACTAATTTGCGTTACCCGTTTGCGACTTTATCAGAAGGCCCGAGCTCGTAAATCGGTGCCTCCTCGCCATCGGGGGCTCCTGCCATCGGTGCACTTACCAGTTAATTGCTTCACATACCAGCCCGAGGCGGAATTTACGACGTTTGTATTCCCAATCTGACTAATCTGTTAAAAGATACTTTTGTTACAAGGAAGTTAGGGTTGAATGTTGGGTGTGTTAAAAATATTGTGAGTAAAACTGTTAAGAGAGTCAAGTTTTGAAATTCGACATTGAAGACGTGCCACCACAAAAAGATTTCTTCTCTTCGCGCGGTCTTGTGCACTTTTTGTGATGGGTAAAAAATGTTAAACTCGCGTCAGCCCCCCTAGCATGACCAACCAAAACGCGATATGATATGATAAGTTATCCGGTTTAACTGTCAAGACTATGGGTTTTGACGTTTGAATGTCAATAAATCGCTTTATCATGCGATACATATCGAGTTTTGGGTGGTCAAGCTAGGCTTACAGGACTCAGGACACGTGACCGTCAGATCGAAAAACTGTTCCAATGTCATTCGAATACGAAGGCAAATTTCGCCACCGTTTCCAAAGTTGTAATAGCTCAGATTAGAAAACGGCCAGCATTGAAGCCAGAAGACCTCGGTTCAAATCCATCCGTATGTTTTCTTTTTTGTCAAATCCTTTTTTTTGTGAAAAAGTCTAGGGAGTCCTTTTCAGTTCTGCTGGCACTCCCGGAGTGCAACCCGTTGTTTTTTTATAAACAACATGGTGGCTCCTAGCCTTCATCGCACCTAATGTTAAGTGCAGATAAGGCTGAAGGTGAAAGCACACTCTTAAAATCCTCAACTACCTAATGAAGATTCACTACCATGTTCTTATCAAAGCTACAATTACTTGACTAGTGGGGACTTTAAACTGGTTATTATTAATAAAACAGCGTTCCCGTGGGAATATCGGGATAAAAAATAACCCATGTGTTATTCCAGCCTATAATCAATCTCTGTTGCAAATTTCATTCAAATCCGTTCAGTAGTTTTTGGTTGAAAGAGTAACAAACATCCTCACAAACTTTCGTATTTATAATATTAGTAGGATTGACGTAGGCGTGCATCTGCTCGTCTACAGTGCGACGTTTTCTGTTCCGGTGATAATCTTTGGAACTAAAACAGTTTTCATACGACAGTCTATTTTGACAGCTAATTTCGTATTGCAAGTGGTTCCTTTGTCACGGATGTCACCGTTGCGTGACGTGTGCGTCGTTGTGTCATTACGGCAATACGAAATCAAACGTCAAGACGCAAACGTGATCAAGACGCGCTGCATAGAATTACGGTGATCGGCCCGCTTATTATATTATGTATTATATGATCTATACATGACCAGTCTTCGTTGTAAACTGAAAAGAGTATAAATCATTTTCAATCGTCAGCATGTATCGATAAAATCCGAACACCTATATTAGGCAGATGACGCGGCGGGTTTCCTTATCAAGGGCGCGTTTACGATTCATTTGGCGCGCCGCGTGGGCAAGATTGCGTCCGCGTGGGGTGAAGGATTTTTACAACATACGCTGGTTAAGTTTATCTATATGGGGTCAGTGTTAGTAGTCTTTACTATTAATAATTACTAATATTATAAAAAGGAAAGATTTGATTGTTTGTTTGTTTGCATCGAATAGGCTTTGAAACAACTGGACCGATTTACAAAAATCTTTGACCATTAGAAAACTACATTCTTCCCGAGTGGCATAGGCTATATTTTATGCCAATATTCCCACGAGAACGGATACCACGCGGGTAAAACGGCGAGGATCTGCTAGTATGCAATATCAGTGAATAAGGACTTGGTTCTACCTATTAGGTGAAATGCGTTAATGGTGTTAAGGCGCTACTCGGAAAAATATGGACTTTTTGATTTAAAACTATAGGACGGTTACAGTTGTTACAAATCTGGTAATAAGATATATATTTCTTCATACCTTTATCTAGATTCGTATAGTTTCAAAAACACGATTTTATGATTTTGCCTCGACACTTTTTCTTTTCGAAAAGACCTCTAAAAAATACGAAAAGTCAAGATTATTCTTAAATGAGGTTACTTACACTATTGCAAATTGGTTTAATTAGTGGACACCAATAATATTGAGGATCGTATAGAAGCATTTTTTTTAAATCGCTAAGTATGTATGCCAATTACCACTAAGTATAGTTTTATAATACGAAGTGATTTTGTATTTTTTTTGCCTAATCTGCAAAATCGGTCTCGCTCCCGCGCGCGTCGTTTTCTCATTGCTATCTCGCTTCAGCACATTTTTTCCGAGTATCGCCTTAAAGGCTGCGTGTAATTTTTGAAGTGAAAACTTCTTAAGCGGCGTTATGCACTCTTTGTGATGGGTAAAAAATGTTAAACTCGCGTCAGGACACCGACACGTGACCGTCAGATCAAAAATTCGTAAGACGGACACGTGTCATGTCGAAAAACTGTTACAATGTCATTATAATACGAAGGCAAACGCCACCGTTTCCAAAGTTGTGATAGCTCAAGTTAGAAAACGGGCGGCATTGAAGCCAGACGACCTCCGTTCAAATCCAGTCCGTTTTTTTCTTTTTTTTTGTCAAATTCCTTTTTTTTGTGAAAAGTCTAGGGAGCCCTTTTCACTTCTGCCGGCACTCCCCGAGTGCAACCCGTTGTTTTTTTATCCACGAACGGGGTAGCACTTAGGTCCGGGTGCTCGAAGCTTGGTTACGTTAACTTTAGGGTTAAATTAAGGTTAAAGTAAAATTAACCGGCGGTCAAATTTAAAAAGCGTTGTTGAAGAAGCGGTTACTTTAACGAGCAGTCAAATTACACATTTAAGGCGATACTCGGAAAAAATATGCAAAAGCGAGATAGCAATGAGAAAACGACGCGCGCGGGAGCGAGACCGATTTTGTAGATTAGGCGAAAAAAACACAAAATCACTTCGTATTAAAAATCTATACTTAGCGATTTTTTAAAAATGCTTCTATACGATTTTAAATATCAATGGTGTCCACTAATTAAACCAATTTCCAATAGTACCTATAACCCCATTTAAGAATAATCTTGAAATTTCGTATTTTTTAGAGGTCTTTTCAAAAATAAAAAGTGTCAAGCCTAAATCATAAAATCGTGTTTTTTAAACTATACGATTCTAGATAAAGGTATAAAGAAATACATATCTTATTACCAGATTTGTATCAACTCTAACAATCCTATAGTTTTATATCAAAAAGTCCATACTTTTTCCGAGTAGCGCCTAAAGTAAAATTAACCGGCGGTCAAATTTAAAAAGCGTTGTTGAAGAAGCGGTTACTTTAACGAGCAGTCAAATTACACATTTAACGGCTGTCAAAATAACCGACAGGATGGGGGTGGTTTAAATTTTGACATTAGTAATTAAGGGAAGGTTAATGAAATAGTATAGACAACACTTTTAACCCAACGTATTTTTCTATGACCGAGGTTAAAATTGACAATAGTTAAATTTTAACTCCTTTACTGTAATGTACGAGCAACCGGACCTTAGTCTTCATCTCACCTTATGTTAGGAGAAGGTAAGGCTGGAGATGGAAGCGTACTACTTCCGGAATCCTCAACACTGAGGAACTGGCTATCTTATCTCTAACTGAAAACATCGTCGTTATGGCGACTAGATAAGATGGTGGTAGCTAGCCAGGCGGACTTATAACAAGTCCTACCACCAACCAAACAGAATACAATATTATGTACCCCAATGGGGTTCGAATCCGGGACTTCTTGGTCTGATACTGGTAGTGTGTACCGCTAAACTACAAACACGGTTAAAAAATCTACTTCTATAAAGCGCCTTGTCCAGTCGCACGCGCGTTATCTTTTACCGCATGCGAGAACACCGCAAGGAGTACCTAGTTGAAAAATATAACTTTTATTTCTACACAAATGCTTTGGTTGAGTTAAACCGCCTCTGTGGTCTAGTGGTTTCAGACCCAGAGGTCCCGGATTCGATTCCCAGTGGGGGTACATATTGTATTCAGTTTGGTTGGTGGTAGAACTTGTTCTTAGTCCGCCAAGCTAGCTACCACCATCTCATCTAAGTCTGACGCCATAACAATGATGTTTTCGGCATTATTGTGTTCCAGCACTGAGAGATAAGATAGCCAGTTCCTCAGTGATTGAGGATTCCGGGAGTAGTGCGTCTTCACCTTCAACCTTATTACCATTTAGCATTAGGAGTGAAGAAGTCTAAGTGCTACCCAGTTGTGGAAAAAAAAACTCGTATGCTAACAGTAAATAAAGTCTTTGTAAGCTCCAACTATAGCTTATGCGTGAATTATAACGTTTGAAAACGACTAGTCAAACCATTCCCTGTTTCTTTGAGCTCAAAATCCTTTTGTTCAGCACAAAGAACATGGAATCCAGTGTATTAAAAACAGTATTGGCACGGGTCACGTTGAAAACAACGCGTAAGCTGAAATCGTAAAGGTTTCGTCTCAATCCATACTTAGTTGTTTTTTTTACGTCGTCATATAACACACGTGTTACAAAGTTGCGCCTAATACTGTTTCAGGAAACTCCATGACCTTCAGACTTTGTTGTTTACGGAGTCTAGAAAATCTTGGATAGTTTTATAGGGTTAAAAGTTACAAATAAGTATAAGAAAAATAGTGCGGCGCGGCGTTTAAAAAGTCTCAAGTGGGAAAAAAGAACAATTCACTTGAAATATTGACTTCAATACAATTATTTATATTATTTATTTATATTTATTTATTAAACACATGGGTTACAATGGTTTTAATGTACATATTGACCCACAAAGCCGACTAGTCGGCTTGACTGTGGGAGTTATGAGTCTCTGAACATTTATGAAATCTAAGACAAAAAGAAAGTTAGGTAGTTAAAATAAAAAATATAAATCTTAAGTTAACTAAATACTTAAATATTCTCTAACAAACATTTCTTTAATAACTTTTTAAATTTATTCTTGTTATTTTCGAGTCTTATATCCGCCGGCAAGCCATTAAGTACATAAGGTAGACGTTTCTTTTCATCTCTCAGATTCGGAAAGTGATGTATATTTAAACTGAGCAGCGGGTCCAAAACTATCCGTTTCACCCTAGGGTGGAAATGAATTTTAAGAATAGAACTGAATTTGGTTACAGTCAACCATAGAGTTACCTCATCGGCACTGAAAAAGTTTTCAACTAATTTTGTATGGGGACGGGACTTGCAATTTTTTTTTTTATAAAAACGAGAATATCTCAAAAACGGTGCGTCTCGTAGCGTAGCTAAAATCTAACAAAATTTTCAACCCTATATGGTACCTACTCCGGAGATAGTTAGGAGGCATCCGATAGACATACTTATATAAAAAAAAATTATTTCAAAATTTATTTTTTTTTATATGCCTATTATAGAAAAAACAGAGAAAGCGAAGCCCCCCGCCACCTTTCTTTTATTTTTCTAGATAGTTTTAGTTATCTTTTTTTGCTTTTCTTATAGAGGGGGATGAAAAGCAGAGTGTATTTACTTTCCTTATATTCAAAATGAAAAGTAGAGTGTATTACTCGGCCGCAAAATTATTTTCATCTCGGGCGACGTATATTGAATCCCTCGCTGCGTTCAGGATTCTACTTTAGAATCCCTCGCTGTGCTCGGGATTCTACTCTAGAATCCTGTAAATATGTTATTTTGCTCCCTTGTAATACAATCTACTATTATTGTTCTGTCTCCGTAATAATTACTTACCCTAGGTGCTTCAAACTTGCCAGCGGATACTGACCTCGTCTTATGGTCATGTTTGATTAAGTTAACTGCAAATAAGTATTTGTGTTTAGATTGGCCGGCAGAATTTTGCATATTTTAAATAATTATTATAAGGATTATTCCTGTAAAGTAATAAAAAAATCGAGTGTCTTATTTTCTCAACTTGTCAGTACTTAGTAGAAATAAAACTAAATAAGTCCAGTAAAGTAAGTCACATTTAAATAATGGTTTGGATACTTATTTTTTCCGTAACTGTTTATTATAAATATTAACCATACATACTACAAGCAATATACAAGTATGTACCAATATAATAGCAGAACGTGAAATGGGCGGGATTCTTGTCGTAAAAACTTTATCGCAGCAGCGTCAGAAGCTTATGAAATACATCATCCGTTGCTTCTGATTCATAACAATTTACGAGATGTACGCCATCAGTTATATCAATAATTTTAGCTTTTCTTTTATTCGTAGGTAATATGAGATTAAATAAAAATATGGCTATCAAATCTGAGTCTGCCGTCTTGTACCTGTTTACTATAAAAAAATCAGCCAAGTGCGAGTCGAACTCGCTCATGAAGGGTTCCATACCCACATAACGTACCGATTACGTACACCTAGCAAAAATACCACTATCATTTATCGCCAGAAAAAAATAAATTTGTTTTTCATAGTATTCATATGAATGACAAAGTTATATTTGCGGTTTTCGAAAATGTGTTATATATCAAAAACTTGTAAAGCCTACTTAGCTGAGATAGTTTGACGAAGTTAAAAAGATTTAACTTCGTGATATATATACAACTATCGTGATTTTTTTTCACGTATCCAACAACAACCATTTGGCTGGCAGGGTGTGGGGTCAATTAACTCTAACAAAATTTTGCACTTTAAAGCATAATATGTCTATTTTGGTTGGCATCACAACAGATATCCTGAACGAGCGGAAGAAAAAAATAGGATAATCCAAATAAAAAAAATGAAACACTTTTTAACAGCATCAGCTGTACGATACATCACCCATCGCTCCTGGGCATAGGCCTCCTTGACCGCTAAGCATCTCTAAAATGATCGGTTCTGTGCACAGAACATAGAAAGAAACTGCGTTTCTCAGTGCCGCTTAAAATTCGCACTGCGAAAACAGTTGCTATTAATGAGTGACATATGGTCTCAGGGGTAGTTTTTATTTTACTCGTGTGTTCAGAGTCAAAATGAAGTCATTATATTCTGTTAATTATACAAACTATACAAAACTAGCTGTTAAATGTCACAGGTTAGCGTGCAGTGTGCATTCGCGCCAACTTGCAGCAATTGATAAAGTTTTGATAGACAAACTTCACGGCTAGTTCGGTAGTTGTTCTTGTGAAATGTGCCGATGTTTGTCCTATGCATTAGACATGATATTGTTGCTTATTGCAGAAAAATATGTTTAATGTTTATGTTAAACTAACTTTCTGCCCGCGGCTTCGCCCGCGCGGACTACACGACGATATCCCGCGGAAATGTGATATTTTTCCACTCTCCATAGCCTGTAAACTATCCCCATACCGAAAATTACGTCCGTATGGATTGAGGAGCCACGTCATATTTTTAAGGATTGCTATCACCCTTATTTAGTAGCCATGCAGATAATTTTGTAGGTCAAATTCTGAAATTTGTAGTAAAATACATCAAAAGTTATATCACTGCAAAGGTGGCTCCTCAATCCTGTTGTTTAGATTGAGGAGCCACCTAGAACTCGTAATGTATTGAATGTAGGTTGCTGAAAATTATGTATCAATTTGTAGCCATCACGTAGGATATCTACTAGAATTTTGAGCACATTAGTTCTAAAATTCAAGAAACTACAACACTTTTGCTGTGGCTCCTCAATCCATATACAATAGAGTAAATTTCTATGAATATTTGCAGTCAATTCAGATATTCGACATAATGATAATTTAGAAGGAGGTAAATTCTATTGCCTACAATATGAATGAAATACTAAAACATAGTCATTTCCGTAAACAAACGCATATTATTTGGCTCCTCAATCCTGACGTTTAGCAGACCAATAATTTACTATATTTACCTGAGATCACAACGAAATCAAAAGCCAGAGACTCTAACGTTTAGTAGGCATGCATACTAAATGGCTACATACAATTCATTGCTGTATTCGTTTTAATTACTGAAAAATAAAGCTTTTTGGTATTGCTCAAGGATCCGTTGCGAGGGGTGACCATAATTATGTGAATGAAAGTAGGACAAGTAATTTATTAAAATTTAATAATTAATTTTTACAAAATATAGGTGAGCGAATGGATGAGCACCTATTGGGTCTTCTGTGCTCTTACGAATTCTGGATTCATAGTCATCGTAACACAACATCTCATCCTTTGCTAGGATATGACATTTGTAGTAGTGACCCACGCCAGTGATACTAACTCTGGGAAAGAATTCTATAGCGCCCATTAATGTGTATGAGCTGCCTAGAACCATTATAGATTCTGGTATTTCCTTCAAACAATTTTTTTTGCAATCATTCAAATCGAACGAAACCGTATTTGAAAGTGTTTATCAACAGACTGTTACTGTTGTTTGGTTGTTGCAAGACTTACATGCGTTTTTATCTTCTGCAATACAAATAGCATCTTCTAAACCTTTGATGCCAAATACAGAAAACATATTAGTCTCACGACAGTAAACACACGGCTGCGTTGATATTTCAGAGTTTTTTTTTGTGACACATCCATCATTTTTTTCCCTGTTTTCTTGTGGTCCCATGATTTTGTCCCGTTAATGGGACCACGAGGGATAACTATTTCTCGTGGTCTCATTATTATTTAATAAGACCGCGAGGGAGTACTGTTTTTCGTAGTCCCATTATCATCTAAATTTGTGGATCCCTCCTATATATATTTCCTGCATAGGCAAACTATTTGGAGTGTGTAGTGAAGTCGATGATAAATAAATGAAAAGATTATAATGTATTTCATACAAATACATAGAAACCAATAGTGGCGCGGGAGTCATGTCGCGTGCGGTTGTTGTTTAACGCTGAGTAAGAATTTACATATATGGTAGAAAGGGACCATTAAACTGAACTATGGGACCAACCCTGAAATCACGAAAAAAGAAATCAGCTGTTTCATACATTTTCATATTTATTATCAATCAATTTTTGTATGAAACAGCAGTTTTTTTTTTCGCGATTTCAGAGTTGGTCCTGTAGTAAAAGTTAGTCAGTTTGATGGTCCCATAACTATCATATTCTGGTTTAGCTATCAATTCTGTTACACATTGTAGACAGGAGGGAATTTCCACAACCGTAAATAGTAATGGGACTACGAGAAATAGTAAATCCCTCGTGGTTCCATTAATTGGTCAAAATCCTGGGAGCACAATTTTAATGGGACCATAAGAAATAGTTATCCCTCGTGGTCCCATTAATGGGACAAAATCATGGAACCACGAGAAAACAGGGATTTTTTTCACAAATTAAGTAACCACGAAATTTAAGGCCTTTTTCTACCATATCGTGTGTTCTACAGAACTTCCGAGGCAAACTTGCTCATACTTGTCACCTCAAAATAACCTAAAATACGACATTTTGCAATCTCATATCTCATAAACTAGTTATTTCCGCGCTCTGAGAGTGGTGTCATTGGAAAGGGGAGATCAAAATCTACATTATCTGTACAAAGACTCTACAAAAAGCATGCGGCTGGATACTAATACCAACCATTCCAACACGATGTATTGTCACAGAATGTATCGATACCTTCCGGCTTAAAGGGCGTAACCACCATTTTGACCAAAATGAGTTTTGAATGCCATCTTATTCAGTTTTTTCTGCGCTATCGAACTGTATTTTTAAAGTTCTAAAAAAATAGTAGGTAAAAAATGTTGGACGATTCATAAGCATTAACTTTATTTAATCTATATGAATAAAAATTTATTGACTTTGACAGCTGCGATATTTGACTCGACTTTGATATTTCAGATTTTTTTTGTGAAACAATCCATCAGTTTTTTTTTCACAAAAAGTAACCACGAAATTTAAGGCTTTTTTCTAACCTATAATGTGTTCTACAAGACTTCCGAGGCAAACTCGCTTATATTTAATAAATAAGCTAAAATACGATATTTTGCAATCTCATTTCTTACAAACTAGTAATCTCCGCGCTCTGAAAGTGGTGTCATTGGAAAGCGGAGATCAAAATCTGCATTTTCCACACAAAGAATCTACAAAAAGCCTGCGGTTAGATACTAATATCAACCCTTCCAATACGATGTATTGTTTTTGCAAATTTTCTTGCGAGTATATTGATACCCACCCTCAAAGTAAAATTAGGTAAGTACCTTACCTTTTCTTGTTATAATTCCAGGTCTGTCATATTTTGTGATCAAATTAAAAAAATAAAGTAACTAATAATGAACTTATGAAATTTTGATGTATTATGTATGGCATTTGACAAGACCGCCTCTGTGGTCTAGTGGTTCACATCACACCATTCGGTTCGATTCCCAGTGGGGGTACATATTGTATTCGGTTTGGTTGGTGGTAGAAAGGTGGTAGGACTTGTTCTTAGTCCGCCTGGTTCAATTTATTGTACCAACTTGTATATACCGTCTTTTAAGCAATTAAACAATTTTATTATTAAATTATTATTTATGAGACATGTAAATATCATTTGACATAATTTTATTATGTCAAATATAAATTATGTCAAATGATATTTACAGTTACTTATAAATATAGTATTTGTTATTAAGGCATCTCATTTTATGGTAAATGAGAGTTATTGCTACTAAATAATTATATCATGCTTTATTAGTACAAATAAAAATAGTGTTAACAAATATTATGACCAAGGATCATTATGGCAAATGAAATGATTGAAATTTTGTAAAAACAAATGATTAAATGTTGATAAAAATTACTTATCCTAGTTTCATTCACATAACTATGGTCACCCCTCGCAACGTATCCTTGAGCAACACCAAAAAGCTTTATTTCTCAGCAATTAAAACGAATACAGCAATGAATTGTATGTAGCCATTTAGTATGCATGCCTACTAAACGTTAGAGTCTCTGGCTTTTGATTTCGTTGTGATCTCAGGTAAATATAGTAAATTATTGGTCTGCTAAACGTCAGGATTGAGGAGCCAAATAATATGCGTTTGTTTACGGAAATGACTATGTTTTAGTATTTCATTCATATTGTAGGCAATAGAATTTACCTCCTTCTAAATTATCATTATGTCGAATATCTGAATTGACTGCAAATATTCATAGAAATTTACTCTATTGTATATGGATTGAGGAGCCACAGCAAAAGTGTTGTAGTTTCTTGAATTTTAGAACTAATGTGCTCAAAATTCTAGTAGATATCCTACGTGATGGCTACAAATTGATACATAATTTTCAGCAACCTACATTCAATACATTACGAGTTCTAGGTGGCTCCTCAATCTAAACATCAGGATTGAGGAGCCACCTTTGCAGTGATATAACTTTTGATGTATTTTACTACAAATTTCAGACCTACAAAATTATCTGCATGGCTACTAAATAAGGGTGATAGCTATCCTTAAAAATCTGACGTGGCTCCTCAATCCATACGGACGTCCCGAAATTCACGTCGATCCCCTTGCTTCGTTTTGACGCGAAAGGCGGATAAACAAGCAAATAAACACTTTCAGTATGGATGGCATAAACCAGGTATTTGTAAGTACTTTTTTTGGATTATTCTGGATATTATATGAGCCTTTTTGATATATTATAGATACTCGTGGGTATATCAGGATACTCGTTTATATCAGGAGTGGTAGGGAAAAAGATGAGGACTCAAAAGCGCTTTATATTTATTCAAATTTATTTTCATTTAGAATACTTTTATCTTTATCATGCAGGCTGCTAAAAGATGTCCATAACAGGTGGTAGGTAAAAAAAATTTTGGACGATTCATAAGCATTAATTTTATTTAATCTACTTATATGAATAAACATTTATTGACTTTGACTTTGCATGCACGTGTTAGATTTAGATATTGATCGTTATATATTTATGGTTAAACTACAACTTTAAAGATAATGAATCGGATAGAAGACCTGAGTAGGTATATAGAGAAATGATATTTTAGTTGTCAAGTATTTCTCGTATAGAGCAATACAGTTAAAGTAACTATCATTGAAAAGGTAGGTATGTCAAGAACAAAACAAGAAATATAATTTTATGATTTGTTTATTTATTATTTGTTTATTATTTTGTTTGTGTGTTTTTATCTTACTTTATTCTTTAAGCATATAAAAGCCAAAACTACGTAGGTACACATTACTAACCAGTAATGTTCCCAATGAATTAGTAATACACAAATTGAATCTTAAAAACTGAGCTACAAAGTAATTTCCATGTATTAAAATATATAATGTATTTCTTGTTATATACAATATACATTTACTGAGCATTGTTATACCTATGCTAGGTACTTCCATCAATACATTATATATCCATAGTACACAATACAAACATACTCTATATTTGTACATAACGTCCAGCATATTCTGGACACATATAAACATATATACCCATATTCGTATATATACACATCCACATATATATAAATCAACAATATCCATAAATAACCAAAACACTTAGCTTTGTACTGGGAGCATCGTCACTGTCCACGTCTCGACCAAAAGTGATCGCACGGACGGCCAGCTTGATTTTATAAGGCATCCCCCACTACAAACCGACTCACAAACAACACGTGGTCAGGCCACCTGTGTCGCCATCTGTTTAACCGGACGCCAGGTGCGGTTTGCTAGTCAATACAGACGTTCTATTTATTATTCCTTGCTTCCTTGTTATTTTAAAATTATTCTAACACTTGTTATATTATTTACACTATATATTTCTTATATATTTACTATTCTAACACGGCCATACTGACAAGTACTTCGTTCCCCGAAGTACCTACCTTTTCAAGCCCTCGGTCAGTTTTATTTATTTGTGAATCATTGGCTGCTTCTTATTTATTATTAAACTAAACCATACTACATATTTTCATAGTTTATACGTAATTCATGAATATATTTCAAAATAATAATTCATATCCCATAGTTTACCTGGCGCCACAGTCTCACTATTTAATTGATTCATTTCTCATGATTTACCTGGCACCACAGTCTTACTTTCCATAGTTTATACATAATTATTCATATAATTTTCAATGTAATAATTCATATCTCATTATTTAACTGGCACCACAGTCTCACTTCTGTTATTAAGTAGACCTGTGTGCACTTCACTTAAACACCTACTCCGCACCACAGCCTCACTGTTCACATTAAGTAGGCCTGTGTGCACTTCACTTAAACACCTACTCCGCACCACAGCCTCACTGTTCACATTAAGTAGGCCTGTGTGCACTTCACTTAAACACCTACTCCGCACCACAGCCATACTGTTCACATTAAGTAGGCCTGTGTGCACTTCACTTAAACACCTACTCCGCACCACAGCCTCACTGTTCACATTAAGTAGGCCTGTGTGCACTTCACTTAAACACCTACTCCGCACCACAGCCATACTGTTCACATTAAGTTGGCCTGTGTGCACTTCACTTAAACACCTACTCCGCACCACAGCCTACTGTTCACATTAAGTAGGCCTGTGTGCACTTCACTTAAACACCTACTCCGCACCACAGCATCACTGTTCACATTAAGTAGGCCTGTGTGCACTTCACTTAAACACCTACTCCGCACCACAGCCTCACTGTTCACATTAAGTAGGCCTGTGTGCACTTCACTTAAACACCTACTCCGCACCACAGCCTCACTGTTCACATTAAGTAGGCCTGTGTGCACTTCACTTAAACACCTATTCCGCACCACAGCGTGTGTGCCATCATGTCTCACTTTTCCCATTATTTTTTACTTAATTCATCTCTCTTAATCCAACCTTACTGAATTCAGTTAACTTATCAAATGTATCACTTTTTACATTAAGGATAAATCAATCTCAACATATTTGTAAAGTAACTAAAATACGTATTTAACAGAATTTATAACTTTCATATTACTCTTTGACTTATCAAAACTTCATAATAACATTTCTGCATCTAGAAATATTCGCTATCGTTATTCCCGAGTCCCAACGGCCTGTAATTCAATGTTTTAAATCAAATCTTTCTAAGAATTTTAAGAAATCATTCGTCTTGTTTGTATTAATAGACGACAGATCATATCAGCCAGAACAATGTATTGAAAATAGGATAGTAACCGTAAATCAAAATTTAAATTGTTTTTAATAGAGAAATGTTATTAATCATTATATAATCATCCTAACCTAATTTTATATTTAAGATTTTAAACTTTCGCGTTCCATTATAATTATAAATAAGAGGAACGTATCCGAAACGTCAAGCTGTAAGTACATAATGTACTACATAATAAAATGTCGCGTTGAGTCCCGTTACTCTTGTTTACAATTTTATATTTATTTATTAAATGTGTTTAATGATATTTTTTTTGTTATTACCGAAATAGTTTGGACATTGATTTATATTCAATATTTGTATGAAATTATGTTTTTTTTGTTTATATTTTAATTATGTAACTTAATTATTGTCCTTTATAACATGATATTTATTTTGATTATAAAATATTTTTTGTCTTGGCCTTTTATTTGATAAAGTTTTAATTTGTTTTGAACGTGTTAGGTTTTTGTTTTAATAGTATTGTTTTTCAAACTCAACATAATGAATACCTATTATTAGAGATAAATGGATTGAATAATTGAAAGACTTTTTTCCGGTACCTACATTAGGTTCAATAATTTAAATCTCTCCCATATACCGCTTGGTCAATCTGACAGTTACATAAATCTGTCACTACAGCCACGTATTGCTTTGAAAATTATTTACTTCGAGTCGTTCTTGTGGTACATAATCAATACTTTCAATATTGTTAAATGAAACATGGAAAGACTTCCAACTTTATTTGAAATGAGAAAATGTGAAACTATAGCAAGCGAGAGAGTACTAAAAGAAAATATATACTTAAATGAGTATGTAAGTAAGTAGGTAACTGGAAAAATATTTCACGATACTTTCAATCTTTATGGAGGAAAAAGTATGTCATTTTTTACTATTTTATTGAACATGAACATTGAAATAATTTGACAATGATTTACTTTCTCTTGGTTTTATGTTGGAAGAATAAGAACCAGTTGAAGGTTCAGCGTTAGCAAAGTCGCTTCAAATGATAAGATTTCTTTATTAAGGGGGTAATTTCTTAAACAGTTTTAAAAAAAGATCTCAAATGACAGCCAGGAACAATGACACAACACAATCATTAATTCTACAGACTAGTGCAGTGTGTGTCAAGACCACTATCACAGTGGTAGAATACTCCAGTGCTCTCAACACTCTGTAATATCACTGTACCAAGTAGTTGTTTAAGTAATGAGAAAAAAGAAAGCATACCGAATCGGTAACAAAAATTAAAACCAGCCTAATGACCCTTTGAAGCCTTTGACCCTTTTAACTATTAATCAAATCTAAGTTTTACTGGTTTTACACAAATTAAACTGAACTAAAAATTAAAAAAAAAACCTTTAGAAAATGTATATTTTGAATATCATTTTTTTTTTCAAGTTTATTTAATACGTATTATCACTTCAACTTGGATATTTCTATCATGAGAAGACAATTTTGCATCAATATTATAATGGAGCAAAATTTTTATAATACTTTAGTGTATCTAATCTCACTGCACTAATGATTCTATCAATAGACGGGATGAAACATAAAAGAACCATTGAAACTTATATTGGAAAGATTTTTTCTAACAAAAGGTAAGGGAAGAAAATATCTCTTAGTTACACACAGTGGCACAGTATTTAACATTATTGTTGACATCATTATTAACTGTGTAAAAATCTAAAAGTCATACGTAGTCAGTCAGAGACACTGAATTCCCCGTAATCATCGGTCAATTCGGCATTGAGAAGAGAGATGAGAAACTAATAAAAAATATGGATTAAATTTTTGTGAATCGGAATAACAACACTATTTAGTTTACCCGCATTTTTTGTATTAGAATTGGACCACATCCCATAGCTTGTGGCATTTGTTTGCAATTCAGTTCCTAATTTTGTCTCAACAACGTAGCAAAGGTTTGAGCACCAGGAAATAAATTTTCATTGTTACTAACAGAACTACTTAAGTTTAATGTTAAGATTCGCTACGCGGTTTCAATACCAAGTCGTTCACGAAATCTTGTAGCTTCACAGACTATTTCAGGAAGGATTATGTCACGATTGAATACAGCAAGATAAATAAAAAAATAAAAATTAGCCGCGTTTTATTACCACTTCTATAATGTATTTAAGTGTTAATTTGTTTTTTGACACTTCGACTATTATTAAGTTAGTATTGGCCAGGAAAGTTATTTATTTATATCTGAATTTGTTTAGACTCTTTTTTACAAGCTTTTATTTAACTTGCAGTGTATGTATGTATGCATGTCCGTTCGTCAAATCTTGCGAGCTAAATTTGACCCACTTACCAATGTCCGATTGAGCTGAAATTTGGAATTCACCTTTAGTTCCGATGACAATGCAATTAAATATATAATCAGTATAGTTATCAATTCAGAATTCTTGCAAATTTTCAAGTACTATATTCTTGTTTTGTTGTGATGGTTACTTGACACTTTGTCAATGTAGGTAGGTACCATAAAGTTATAATCAGCGAGCATTCAGCGAGCGCAATCTTCATAGAGTGCGTGTCAGATAACTCTGCGACTGGGGCGTTTATGGCGCTAGTTACAGTACATTATTTTGTTCTAAGCTTATGGAAAATATTAGTATTCGATTTTGACCCCGCGCAGACTTATCTGGCGCACTCTCTAAATTCAACTAGCAATAGAACACACGTCCCAACCCGACAGCCGATTTGAATTGGTTATTTGAGAAAGAACATGAGTTCATGTCACATAATTGCTATGGAGACAAAAAAACAGTCTGTTTGAAAAGTATGCTATAATATACTATTTACATAAATTTGAGATTATCAATAGAATATTTTATAACGAGGGACTAAACGAAGCCATTATATACCAGAGGTGGTTTGGCTCCCGAGCGTGGGAGGGAGTCAATGAAACCGAGGGTATATTAAGTTGGCGTTTAGTCTCGAGGTGCAAACTGTACTTTTCACTTCGAGAGCGAGAAAACTAGTCAATTTAGTACAAAAACATTTAACAAATTCTGACATTTTCGCGGTCAGTAGTAGTAGTAGTAAAAATATTCGCCCTTTTGTAGGACAGGCCAAGACATTTAGCCATACTGCCAATTATTGAGTATTATTTAATTA
The DNA here is from genome assembly GCA_949710035.1 of Crambus lathoniellus. Classification (NCBI taxonomy): domain Eukaryota; kingdom Metazoa; phylum Arthropoda; class Insecta; order Lepidoptera; family Crambidae; genus Crambus; species Crambus lathoniellus. Next base: position 27,061,523 of record OX453309.1, on the reverse strand, counting down.
TTATAGTTTCTTATGTTTTCATAAGAATGTAGGTGTGTTACATTCCAGTGCTCCTTGGAGTTTTTGGCGTCAAGTGTGTCAAGCCAACCTTCTCGATAATTCTTGCTGAGGTTAGTCACCACACCACTATAATAAAACACTCGGCATCACTTTACCGAGATAGCGCCTATTTTAATCATTCTACATATCGTTCAGTTGCGTAGACACTTGGGGCACAAAAACCACACCTATCTTGAGTCACAAAATCCACTATGAAACAAATTGCGATTAATTAAAATATCCACTCAACCTAACCCGCCAAAATGGCGCCAAAAACTCGCAGTAAGTTTTTTCCGCTAAACCAGTCATAAATTGACAATTTAAAACACATGGCGCCACCTTCCTTGCGGAAAAACCATGAAACAAAAAACATCTTAACATTTTCGCAATGAAGATGGTCCACACTTCACAATTAATAGTATATTCACTGGCTGTTTGAGTTTATCTAATGTCACATGAAGGAAATTAAAAAAGTAATTACATTTTACTCCCTAGGGACTAAAGTGGTTATTTAGTCCCGCTTCGTAGGGCTATATTTGCGTACTTTTAGAGCATGAGAAGTGAAAATTATTATTATTTATATTAAAACATTAATTTAAAGTCCCTGGACTTAGGCTTTTTCTCAATTACTTAAAAAAATGACATTTAATTAAAAATGAAGTTTCCCTGTCAGTTACAGGCTACTCAAAATGGTTTTGAAGAATTTTTCGTCATTCTTTTATGACAGGTACCGTTCAATTTTTTTCAAATCCAAGACCTTTTTTTGTTAATAGGTCTTTTTCTTTACGAGCCCGTTGCATTGCATTGGCAAATCCAGGTGATTTCTGTGGGTATTTGATAAGAAAAAGTGATGTGATACAAGGCCTTGTTCAGTGATGTGATACAAAGCCTTGGCCAAGACCAGATTTGGTGTAGCTTTTTGATTTTTTGATTTGATTTAATTTTGATTTGGTACGAACGTGTGTAGCACGGATTATATTTGCTTTACAGCAAAGTTCGTCCGCACCAAATCGGCGGTTAGGTCTGGTCTGGACGTGTGTAGCGGCTATAAGAACGAACGAATTATAAAAAAAGGAAAAAACGCGAAGATGCTATATTCAAACCCTATGTGTCACTTTGCACATAAATAGTTCACTAAAGTCAACGACAGATGGCTCCAAGTTAATACATACAACCATAGTCTACCTACAGAAAAGAAAAAACCTTTTTTTCTTTATGTACTATGTTTATCAACTTCGATAGAAACTTAAATGTGTCTTGTTCTTTAGTATTTATTTTTGAAATACGTACTAAAATTTACAACTGAAAATCAGCGTTTGCTTGCGTTGCAAGACAAGTAATATGACGCTGAGCTGCGACCATTGAGTACTGCTGCGGCGCGGCACACACACATTTTTATTTTGAACTTTTTGTCTTATTGGGTCTAATTTGTGTTTTCTATTCTTGTTCGTAATACAGTGCTTCCTTCTCTTATACCTATGTGAATATGCCTTGTATTTAATGAATATGTGTGTCTGTAGTAAGAATCTACAATCTCTATTTGGTGGTAAAATATATTTGTGTGTTTGCAGACTTGATGCAGTTGAAGAGCTAGACTGTAATAAATTAACTGGCAAACGACCATGCAATAATTATGCATTAAATGAAATGAAGCAACTTAGAAACACGTCCAATAATAACTAAAAATACAAAAATAAATTATATTAAAAAAACCTTTTATTTAAAATCAAGCTTTTATTCAAATGTCCTAAAAAGAATAAAATAAACTTTGTATCAAGTCAAATCCAACAAATTTATTACATTAAACAATTTATTTGTTTTAAAAGCTTGTCGCGAGATTTTATTGTTACTGGGCTTGCACTAAACACAAATGCTTTATCTTATATTTGACATATGAAATTAAATAAAACGACAAGCTTTTAAAACATATAAATTGTTTAATGTAATAAATTTGTTGGATTTGACTTGATACAAAGTTTATTTTATTCTTTTTAGGACATTTGAATAAAAGCTTGATTTTAAATAAAAGGTTTTTTTAATATAATTTTTATTATACAAAGCGAAATCTACCGACTCGACCACCAGTTCACAAATTGGGAGGCCCTTCGAAGAAAGAACTGGCAAGAAAACTCACGAAGGGTGGACCGTGGACCGACCTCCGCGTTTTTATTTCTATTTTTCTACATAAACGACTAACCTCAACTTAAGGTCTTGTAGTTTGTTGTTTAGGTTGAGACTTCTATTAATGATTAAGATGTCCCAAACTGGTGACATTTCTTTGGTAAAATAACTAGTAATCTAAGTATGACGGTTTTTTTTTCTTGACGTCCTACCCTCAATTTGTACCAATGTTGCAGAGTCCCCAAAGGGTTTTACCAGCTTCAACGTCCTTCGAGATGCGGTTCCAATTTTATTGACCAGGTTTTTGTAGTCTTGCACGTCCCGAAATCAGCTCCTCGTCCTCCTCGAACCGCTGCCAGGCTGGATCGAAGAACGGCAGCGCCACTTTGTCACGATGGATGACCGTGACCGTAGCTTGAAGCGGCAGCATTGCAAAATGAAGTAGATCAGCCAAAACTCGTTTCCATTTTCGTACCCATCCTGAAAACATAATATAGTGTTAATCATTGTGAGCCAGAGCACATCCCGCTTCTGATGTTAGATTTAGATATTGATCGTTATATATTTATGGTTAAACTACAACTTTAAAGATAATGAATCGGATAGAAGACCTGAGTAGGTATATAGAGAAATGATATTTTAGTTGTCAAGTATTTCTCGTATAGAGCAATACAGTTAAAGTAACTATCATTGAAAAGGTAGGTATGTCAAGAACAAAACAAGAAATATAATTTTATGATTTGTTTATTTATTATTTGTTTATTATTTTGTTTGTGTGTTTTTATCTTACTTTATTCTTTAAGCATATAAAAGCCAAAACTACGTAGGTACACATTACTAACCAGTAATGTTCCCAATGAATTAGTAATACACAAATTGAATCTTAAAAACTGAGCTACAAAGTAATTTCCATGTATTAAAATATATAATGTATTTCTTGTTATATACAATATACATTTACTGAGCATTGTTATACCTATGCTAGGTACTTCCATCAATACATTATATATCCATAGTACACAATACAAACATACTCTATATTTGTACATAACGTCCAGCATATTCTGGACACATATAAACATATATACCCATATTCGTATATATACACATCCACATATATATAAATCAACAATATCCATAAATAACCAAAACACTTAGCTTTGTACTGGGAGCACCGTCACACGCAAAAGAATCACGTTCCGCGTACAAGCGAGAGCGAGGAACAAGCGATAGAGAGGCACGATCGGCCTAAAAGGGCTAACATTACACTTATCCTAATTAGGATGCTAATTCAGCATAAATTGCTTGTTTTGATTGCATCATTTGCTAAAAATGAGCTCAAAGAATGCAATGTAAGCTGAATTAGGATTCTAATTAGGATAAGTGTAATAATCCTTTAAGCGTTCGGCTTATGACTAGGGTTACCAACTTTTTTTCTATCAAATATAGTATTTTCGAAGCTGTTACCTCTAAACATATAGATGGCAAAAAAAAAATACTGTATGAAATATTTATTTTATACTTAAATGAATCTACGCTTCGATCATCGAAAGCTCTTCGTGCGAATCGGCTTTACACTTATAATAGCTTTCGCGCCCCTTCGCGGTTTTCGCGCGCTATCCAAAGAACAGGCAGAATTTAGTAGTTTCACCTACTATATATTTTTTTAGAAATATAGTATTTGATACCCTAATGTAGTAGGATACTATATTATATAGTAGGGTTGGCAAACCTCCTTATGATGCGAAGAGAGACAGCGCCATTTATTGTTATCACGTAAAATTATCGTCCGTAAGCCGACGTTACAGGCAACCATTTTTTATATTATTGTATTTTATTTATTTTATTTTTATTTTATTTATTTGGACAACCAACAAGATCATACACCTTAAATGCTAGGAGTTACAGCCAGTGGTTTCGAGAGTTAATGCTGTCTTAATTAAAGGTTGCCACGGAAAGCAAACTTATAAATCGAACAGTTGGGAGCAAAAAAAAATGTATGTAAACATACTCGTATTAATTTTACCTATGTCATTATTGAAGCATTATCAAGTCAAATGGCTATTTTAAACATCGCAAGCTGAAAGTAATTGGTTGAATATGAATAGAAAATTAATCTATTAACTATTTCGCATAGTTAGGTTTCGCAATGAGTTCGAGCTAAACAAAGCCTAATACGAAGGTATCGCTTAAACGGCTTATTAATGAAGTAATACGATAATCCGACTACAAAACAGTTAGGCGCTTAGTTTCCAATCCAACCTGTTCTAATTTCTATAGATTCATAATCAGTAGGGTGCCCATGTTTGCGATATGTGCTGGCCTATAATAGGACTACATACCTACTTCGTCTGTGGCTGCAAGGGACTAAAGTAGAGCCTTAAATTAGGTAATGTAATCTCTAAAGGTACATTAAAGATACTGTGTGCTTGTACACGGTGACTTGCACCGTGTAGCTGGAGCTAGTAAAGATGCGGGTTACACGCGTGAGTAATATGTACAAGTGTACTTGTTCAAGTTACTCGCTTGTACTTATTACACAAACGCCGCCACTTGGAGTTAGAAGAAAAAACAAGTGCAGTGTTTTATTTCAATCCTAGACAGTGACCACTGGTCACCATTTGCCGATGGGAACCATTTAATTTGAGGGAGGCTGATAACCACTGTGTTGACCATTTGGAAGAAAAGAATCATCTTTAATTATAACATTTGATTCATTTAAACAGTTTTGTAAGAAATATATAATTGTAACTAAGTTTAAAAGCATTCATTTACCACAAATTAAAGTTTATGACATCACATTGAAGTTACTGTCTGCAAATTTTATTATTCTTCTCGCATTTAAATCGATGTAAGTATATGATGTTGTTAGATATTATTTTGATTTATTGCAACAAATATAAGTACTTGATTAGTCACTAAAGATGGCCACCCTGGTCCCGAGTTACATCTACCTCTAAAGTTGGTCCAAAGTCAAAGCTCTCAATAGTAAGCCTCTGTCATAGCCTAAGCTCGCTATTCATAATCATAATGCTACAACTTGGAAATTCGAAACTAAACGCTCAAATCATTTTATGATTCGCTGCGTTATTATTTATGTATTTTGGTACTGATATAGCGCGCTATAATAATCAACTCTGCACATTTTTAATGGCTAGTATTTACATAACTGATCACCAATTTAACCTAACCTAACCTACAAAAAAATACTACGTTTTGGCGCGCATTTCACTATTTTGGGTGTGCAACTTAGTATTTTTTATGGTGCTACCCTATTTCATCGTTAATTACAAATATTTGAGGTGTTGACTGTGTTCATCAAAACTTTTACTACAGGGCCAACCGCGAAATCGCGAAAAAAGTCAGCTGTTTTATAGAAAAGTACAACATCGGTTTGACAAAAATGTATGGAACAGATGTTTTTTTTCATGATGTTGTAGCTGGCATCATACTATTAAATTTTCGTATTGATGGACACACTCACTCCCTAAAATGTTTGCTTGTACCAATAAAAAAATTATGGTGAATAACTTTAATCCATACTAATATTATAAATGTGGAAGTGTGTTTGTTTGTTCGTCTTCCATGTCAAAACGGAGCAACGAATCGACGTGATTTGGTATGGGGATAGTTTGGGAGCTGCACTGCAAGTAACATAGTAAGTATACTTTTTATCCCGGAAAAATATTATATTCCTGCGGGGTAACGTTCGTGTAGTCCACGCGGGCGAACCCGCGGGCGGCGGAAGACTAGTCTATACTAATATTATAAAGAGGAAAGTTTTGATTATTTGTTTGTTTGCATCAATTATGCTCCGAAACTACTGGACCGATTTAAAAAATTCTTTGACCATTAGAATACTACATTCTTCCCGAGTGACATACGCTATATTTTATCCCGATATTCCAACAGGAACGGGTACCACGCGGGTGAAACCGCGAGGATCCGCTAGTAGTATTATAAAGCTGAAGAATATTATGTTGGTTGAACGCGCCTATCACTGGAATTACAGGATTGCGATAGATATGGGTATGGAGAAAGAGAATACTACTGAAGACATACAATACATCATCATTAGAGATATGACATCACACACATACTTATAATAGGGTTCCTCCATAGTAATCATTCTCAAATTGTCGTAACAAAAATTATTTTTATAAAAAAATAAAACCGCCTTCAAAAAAACCACATCAAAAAAGTAAGAAATATTTCCTCACCAAATAAATAACGTAAGTACTTTGAAGTCGGGCGTGAAACATGTACAATTTTTTGTTGTTTTTGTTAAAACCCGCCCGACTTCAAAGTACTTACGTTATTTATTTGGTGAGGAATTATTTCTTACTTTTTTGATGTGGTTTTTTTGAAGGCGGTTTTATTTTTTTATAAAAAAAATTTTTACCTCACTCTTTTTAGTGCATCGTGCAGGCAATTTACGTGTTTTCTGGTTAATAGGTATGTGATCAAACTGAAAACCTCCTTTTTCAAAGTCGGTTAAAATACCTTGAGGTATCTTCTTTTTAACAAAACAAGAATCATCTAAATCGGTTTAGAAACAAAGGAGTTATGCCTAAAGATACGTATTAAATTCACATAAAGTGGTAACGTAAACGACAGTATTTTCAAGATTTTCTGAAAACTACTGAACCGATTTCAAAATTTCAAAAAGTGGGACCAACTTGGAAACCAACCTGATGTAATAACGTTTGAATCATTTCAATCGGTTCAGCCGTCTTTGAGTAATCGGTGGACATACACAAAAACAAAAAAAAAAAACATACATACAGACGAACAGAGAACCTCCACCTTTTTGATTTAGAAGTCGGTTAAAAAACAACATAAGATGTTACTTTTTGTAAGTAGGTACTGTCTATTTTATTTATTTTATTTTATTGGGGACAACAAACAGTTTACACAATATAGTATTACTTAAGTATACTTTTCATACAATTTTGTTTGGTTCATTGCGAAACCCACACCGTTATCCACGTATTAATAAAATACGTCTAATAATGTGTCAATAAATCTTCTTCTTTCTTTCTCTCTTTCTTTCTAATAAATGTTTTTCTTTCTTTCTATGGCCTTTATTAAGGTCTTATCTATTTATTTGCCCAAATTAAAAGAGTAGATTTAGTGGTTTGCATGTGAAAAGGTTACAGAGAGGTATGAAAATGTAATGGAAACCTTTTCTCCCAAATAAAATAAAAGTGTAAAAAAGAGGGAACGGTACTTCCACCATGGTCTGTAAAAAAGTCTACCCGAATGACGTACCATGCAGCCACTTGTATGCCATAAATCACAGAATCTATGCAGTAAACAGCTGCAGCTGTGCGTTGCATACAGAATTTACGGCGAAAAAACGTCATGGTTGTGAGTTTTGTACCGTGAAAATGCGGTTTTATGCGCCACTGCACTTAGAGGAGCGCAAAGTGGCTCCAGGGCGTCATCTCTAGTCTGAAGTGGGTGCACGTAGCTGTATTTTACTGACTCAACGGCTTTCTTCGTAAGGTCAAAGTAGAATAAACTTAGAGTACCTACTGGCTTCATTAAGTTATTATCTCTCAGAAAGATCTGCGTCAGTAATCTTTTTGAAGTTTTGAAGTGACGGAGATAATTATAAAAAGCAGCATTTCAAATAAGTTGAGAACTTATAAAGAAATCAAGCGTTTTTTTTTACCAAAAATATTCGGTAAACTTCTTAAGGAATCGTGTTATGTAAGTTTCTTTAAGCTTGTGCTTAACCGGGGTCTTAAAAAACTAAAAAAAGGAAATTCGTTGTATCCAAATTACAAATTCAATTACTTAGGTTCTTTGGAATAATTCTTAATTATTAAGTTTATTACATTTCGTTAAGATTAAGACACCGTCTAAAATACTCATGAATCTCACGTTTCCTTAGGCAGGCGGTAGTTTGGATGAGAAAACACATATATTTAGTTAAATATTCATAGACTTGCAGATCATATATCATTTAGACGCTAAATGTCGTGCCGTCACATGAAATATTGTGCTCGATCCAACGCGCCGGTCTAGACTAACACAAGTAAATAAGGGGAAAAGACTTGAGATTATGTATGAAAGGCATATTGCGATATAAAAAATGATAGCGGTTTTCTCGCGGAGCGAACTCGTTTGTTCTTATCACTCCGTGATAAGGCAGTGATCGTAAAAGGAAGACGAGATACATTTAGCTTATCTTATATTGACGGAGTACTTCATCATAATTCAGGGGGCTGTCATGGCGCTCGATAGTCCTTTGTTTATCCGGAGGCGTGTTTGGTCCGCGCTCCCCCGGGATAAGAAAAGAATCAGAATGAAGCCACGAAATATGTTTTTAGCCGGAATAAGGACACACAAATGAGGGACGGTGGGAGGCGGCCGTAAAACTTATTTATCAGCTAGGATTTTTTCGGAGTTAACAGTCCCGTGAAAATCGTGAGATACAACCGGAGATGTGATTATTCGAAAATACGACGCTCGAGATAGTAAGCACTTCTTTGTTCCAGATTGGAGATTGTGAACTTTATGTCCAGTGGAAGTTTTTAAAAGAACTGAGAGCTTAAGAGTGTCTTAATAGATGCCGTAGTAATTTCTTCCTTTTCGCTCTCTCTTTTCTAGCTTTAGTACTTTAATTTAGTTTTTAGAATTTGCTGCCTTATTATTTATGTAACTATTTTGGTACTGTTAAAGCGCGCTATAATTAATGATTTACATTACAATTTTTTTTATAAGTACCTATCTACAAATATTTGAGGTGTTGACTGTGTTCTGTTCATCAAAACTTTTACTACGGGGCTAGCCACGAAATCGCGAAAAAAATCAGCTGTTTAGAAAAGTACAACATCGACTTGAACGAAATGTATGGAATAGCTCTTTTTTTTCATGATTTTGTAGCTGGCATCATACTATTTGTGATTATTCGAAAAAACAGATTGGAGATTGTGAACTTTATGTGCAGTGAAAGTTTTTAAAAGAACTGAGAGCTTAACCGCCGGTTTCTGAAACGCCAATCAAAATTAAAATTACCTAATTCCCAATTAATCTCCCAATTAATTGTAGTTTGGGTTTCTGAAAGAAAAATGTGACAGACTGTCCACAGTCTGTTAACAGTCAGTCAGTGCCCATACAAATCTAAACCTAATTGTGAGATAATTTTCGTTTCAGAAACCCAAGGTGCTTTTAATTGGGAATTAATTGTGACAGTCTGTTGACAGTCTGTTAGCTAATTTTAATTTTGATTGGCGTTTCAGAAACCGGCGGTAAGAGTGTCTTTATCATAGATTTAGAATTTTTTCGCTAATGGTCTTAATAGATGCCGTAATAATTTGTTCCTTTTCGCTCTCTACGTGGCACTTTCTAGCTTTAGCACTTTAATTTAGTTTGTAGAATTGGATTTTGGATAAGAGCAGTATTTTTTTAGTTTAACTAGTTACCTAATATGTAGCCTTTTTATGATAACTTTTGCGCGAAAGTTTTTCCTTTCAAAAGCTTGGTAAATCTCTAAGGAAAATCCTATTATGTAGGTTCTTTACATTTGTGCTTAATCAGGAACTTGTGCAAAATTTGCCGTTCGGTAAACAAACAGCGTTCATTTCTGGTTGGCCTATCATATTTATAGTCCATGGAAATCGTACATTTTGCCTTGCGTTAAATGAGGTAGTTCTGATTTTTTTGTATGTTAGTAGTGATGAGATAGTAATGACAAATCCAAGTTTTCCACCTCGAAAGGCCGCCGGATCATTGTTAAATATTTAAAAATCCAATAAGTTTTCAGTTTTTTTTCAGTTTTTATCAATTTTTACCACCAAGGACCTGTGTTACGGCAAAAGTTACTATGCACGCTTTAAAGTAGACTAAATTTGCAATAAAAAGAGAATAATTTGGTTCTTGTAAGTCAAATAGTTTTTAAGATGGCGCAATTTAAAAGTTTGCAAAAATTCAAAAAAGGAAGTATTACAGTTTTTTAGTTTTCGACATTTTGACCCATAGTAGTGGGTTTATGGCAAAAGTTAAATTATTAGTTATAAAAGTCCATTAAATTTCCAACAAAATGAGACCAATTAGTAATATCAACTTACACTTGATAGTTCCTGAGACAGCTGTTCAAAGTTATTGAGGTAAGTAAACAATTATGTAATAGAAGGGTTTGCAAAATGAAGTACGCCATAAAGGAAGGAGGATCTGGGAGGTGGTGGGATCAATTATGTACATTGTATGTATAATTTTGATGGGCCAGGCACGTCCTCTGAATCCAGAGCACACTTTTTGGGGGCAGCTTGCTGAGGTATAATTTCTTCATCGAACTGCTCAGGAAGGTCAAAATCGTCTTTTGATGGTGGGTTATCAATCATGGTTCATCAATGTCATCACACATCAGGTCTGGTATGTTCTCGCATGATTGGCCAATGCAGTAGCTGCAAACAGCCGAACATTTGAGTTCTGCTTTCCTGCAACCACATCTGCTGGTACAACCTTACATCTTTGGTATGCTTTCAAGGTGATTAAGGTTTGCGTGTCATTAACAGGGTAGAACGGGAACGTCTCCCAGATCCTTCTTCCTTTAGGGCTTAGTACCTTTTGCAAAGCCTTCTATTACATAACTGTTTACTTACCTACCTCTATAACTTTGAACAGCTGTGTCTTAGGAACTATCAGGTGTAAATCGACGAATTTAATCTCAATTTGTTGGAAATTTAATGGACTTTAATAACTAATAAAAAACTTTTGCCATAAACCCACTACTAGGGGGTCAAAGTTGACGAAAAATAAAAAAAACTGTAATACTTCCTTTTTTGTGATTTTGCAAATTTTAAAATAGCTATATCTTAAAAACTATTTGGCTTACAAAAACCCAATTACTCTTTTTTTATTGCAAATTTAGTCTACTTTAAAGAGTGCGTAGTAACATTTGCCGTGGCTCAGATCCTTGGTGGTAAAAAATTACAAAAACTGAAAAAAAAACTGAAAATTTATTGGATTTTTAAATATTTAACAATGATCCGGAGGGCTTTCGAGGTGGAAAACTTGGATTAGTCATTACCATCTCAACACTACTAACATATAAAAAAATCAGAACTACCTCATTTAATGCAAGGCAACACCACTTATTTGGTACGATTTCCATGTACTATTACCGCTGAGAATTCCGACGATCGAACTTTTGGGTACTGTTTGCTTGCAGTATCCCCAAGAGGGGTGTAGGGTTCCTTTATTAATCCTTGCAATATTAGTATTGTTTTATTAAATTGAATCGTCTAATTATAAACGGTTTGTTACTGATTTGATCTGTTAATGAAGAAAACTGGAGAGGGAAATCCTGAGTTTGGGTATATTTAGATTTACTGAGAAAGCAAAATGCGCAACAGGCCATAATAGTCATAGCTAGCCTGCCTTCTTATGGGTCGTTTATGGGTTGTTTATATGTATTAAGTGACGAAGTAATTAACTAAATTTTAAGTTAATTTTAACTAAAATCACGAGTGTAAACAGTCATTTAACAGCTTTTTAGTCACAAGTGCTAAGTAAACGATTTAGTGAATAAGTGAGTAAGTAGAATAGAATCGAGTCTAGTTTTGCTTAAGTAACCCCCCCCCCCCTCCTGCACCGCGCGTATTCCCCGGTAGACGTGGTCTTTACTAAATTTGCTTTTAGTTCGCATGTGAACGCAATAATTTAGTGAAGTAGGAAAGTACCTTCGTCCATTGTGACCAAACTAAATTGAATTTATGTTATAACACGTGTAAACACTTTTGCTTACTTAATACGTGTAAACTAGGCAGACAAGTGGCTTTTTACTATCGACATCGCCAGTAGAATAGAAAGAAAATGTATAGGATTGACATTAGCGGTCACGTGACATTTCGATCGCTGATGTCAATCCCATACATTTTCTTTCTATTCTACTGGCGATGTCGATAATAGAAAGTTGTCTAGGGGGGCAGGCCAGCTTAAGATGCATGTAGTCGTGAAACTATCATTTTTGAGGCCCTAAAACTCATAAATTAGCCTAATGATGAATCCAGAATTAATATATATAAAATATTGATATATAAACTTCAATCTGAGCATTTAAAAAAAACATAGTCTTTAAGATACTATTAAAAAAACCATTTAAATGAAGCTGTTTTCAACTTGAAATACGCTACTGCTTCTAAACTACAAGTGATATTTTCACGTTTCTTTCAGGAAAAGATTGCTAACTTGTTTAACTTAAAACTGAGCATTTTTCGTTTTAAAATAATACATAGTTTTGACGAAACGTGTGTTTAAGCTGTTTTGGTCCGGGTAGCGGGCGGGAAAATTAGGCCACTTTTCTATGCCCAAGGTCGTTGGCGATACCACGGGCCTTAAGCTCGCTTGCTAGCTGGCGATTAATGTGGCTAGGCTAAAAAGTAGCATTTGTCTAATTCTAACGTTTATTCCATCTCAATGTCAAAATTAGTAGCTTTTCATGATTTTTATGGCGATATGGTTGAAATTTATACAAGTTTTAGCAGTCTTTATAACAAAATAACGTACAACAATCTATAAGTACATCTTTTATTTAAGCTACGAGTATGTTAGTTTACTTACTATGTATATTTAAATTAAAATTATGTAGGTAAGTACCTAACTACAATTCACAGGTAAAGAAAATAAAATTGTTAAAAACAGTGAATCGTCTGATATTTTAAAGAATCGATGCTTCAAAGTGTCAATAACAAGCTTTGTATTAGATGAATGAATGAAATTGAGATGAATTTATATAATCAATCAAAAATATTTCAATTTAAGCAAAGTTTACAATGAATTGAGCGAACGAAGATAATTCATTAAATTAAGTGTTTTAACGGGCACTTGTGAAGATAGATCTCAAAATCTCCATTATATTTTAAATTTTTCACAGTATGATTTTTCTAAGATATATTTTAAATAAGTAAGTACTTACTTGAAAATTAACGCCATCATTTTTAAAAAGAGTCAATTACACATTCTAAGCAAGACTTATAAAATTCGTAGTAACGTTTGCATTAAACTTGCTTTATATTTTAGGTGGCTAAAAAAATTATGATGAGAAAATATCATCAGCATCAGTTAAATAATTTAATGACCCTATTGAGACGGCCTCCGCGGCCGAGTGGTGTACGCACTGGTATTCAAGGTGCCACTATCTGTAGAGGTTCCGAGTACGGTCCCTGGTCGGGTAAGTATTAAAAACTAATTTTCAATATAATAAGTCATTTTCAATATTTTCAACAAAATATACTATATAGTATAGGTACTCGTTCAGAGAATTTCAAATTATCTTGAACTAGGTAATGAGAACTGAAATATATCAGCATAAAAAAAATACCAGCAGCCTTTTTGTGTCCTATTAAAGCGAATTTTCGTATGATCAGATTTTAAATGTTATTCTCGCTTATTTAAGACATGTAAAAGTAATAATTTTAGTCAGACTTATAATAAGAAATATAAAATTCAACTGCTAGCACTTCAATCAAGCATATTATTATACAGATTCCTACAAAATCTGATCTCATTAAAAGGTCTGATTAAGATTAACATGTGCTGCTATGCGTACAATGGATGGATACTTACCTATTTAAATTACATGAAATTACTACTAATTTAGTACTTACGTATTTGTTGTTAAAGTTCTCACGGCAATTTATTTATCTCTAATTAAGTCCAATTTAGGAACTTGTGTTATGGATACTAAAAACTAATTATCATCATCATCATCAGCCATACGACGCCCACTGCTGGGCATATGCCTCTCCCAAAGACCTCCACAGTGATCGGTCCCGCGGTCGTCGGTAAACCTTGTAGGGGGGCTTTTTTAGGGTTCCGTAGCCGAATGGCAAAAAACGGAACCCTTATAGATTCGTCATGGCTGTCCGTCCGTCCGTATGTCACAGCCACTTTATTCCAAAACTATAAAAACTACACAGTTGATACTTGGTAGGCAGATGTATTCCGTGAACCGCTTTAGGATTTTAATACAAAAATATAAAATAAAAACAATTTAAGGGGGCTCCCTATACATGGAACTGAACTAAAAAATATTTTTAAATCAGACATATCCGTGTGGGGTGTCTATAAATAGCTCTTTAAAAATGAAATAAAGGTTTCTCAAACCATTTTTTCTCAAAGTAAATATTTCAAAAGATAGAGCCCTCCAAAGTGGTAAAATGTGTGTCCCCCCCCTCTAACTTTTGAAATAAAAGAGTGATAAGTCTAGAAAAAATATATGCTGTAGATCTTAATAAAATCTTTCAACGAAAATTAGTTTGAACGATATATAGTAAGTATTTTTGAGATATAACACATTTTCAAAAACCGCAAATGTATCTTTGTCATTCATACAAACACTATGAAAAACAAAGTTATATTTTGCTGATGAAAAATATAGTAGAATGTTGGCTAGGTTTAAGCAATCAGTACGTTAAGTAAGGTACGGAACAGTTCATGGGCGAGTCCAACTCGCACTTGGCTGATTTTTTTGTTTATAGTGAGGGCAAATACAGTATTTTAGTATACCGCTAGAGGCATGTTGGACTCAGTCAGACAAGGCCTGTATCTCGCCGCGCCCAGCTCTCCCACCAAGCCTAATAGGCTTCGCGTCAGGGCTGGGCGGTTCTAATTTTTTCCATCCAGACAAGACAATAATAGACATGTTCATGCACACAAAAAAAATTTGTCTGGTGCGGGCATCAAACCTGAAACCCCCACGCTGAAGGCAACTAATTATAGGTATGCATTCAACCTTATTCAACTGATCATTGTGAAAATGTTACTGAACATCTACGCTGGAAAATTCTAAAATAATACTTAAAAGTACTTTTGTTGTTCTAAAAGTTGGCTCATTCATCTTTGTAAAGTTAGAAGGTTCACAATTGACCTTAAGTAAACTTTCCTTGATTTAAACAATGATCTTGTTAGAAACACAACTTGAAAACTTCCATTTATATTTTATTGACTTAAATTAAATGTTGGCCTTTTACGGTTTCTATTTTCGCGGTGTTCAAATAAAAAGCTTCCTTCTTTTATTATTTTATAAAATGTAGGTACCTATAACAATTGTACTTTTTCTCAGAACAGATATCAGAATAAATGGGGTTTGTTATTTTTAGAATATGTTTTTTGTATCTTTTGATTTGGATCGTGTTGAGAATTGAAGTCTTCTTCTACTTCTTAGCGTGTTGATCGTGTCGGCTTCGTCACCCATCCCGTGACCGACCATTGCGTAAGTAAGTAAGTAAGTCAGTAAGTAAGTAAGTAATTATTTATTTGCTTGAATATGGTTACATTTCGATCTTAAATAAACATTTTCCAACATATCCTATCGTAAATTCGATGTGCAAATATTTAATTCAGAAATATAATTATGATTTTAATGTAAATAAAATTAATATAAATGCAAACTAAAAATCAGATGTCAATAATAATTAAAATGTCAATAAAAATCAATACAAAAAAATTAAGATAATATAAAATAATAACAATGTCACAATTTATCATTAAGGGCCGGCTGTAAGCCAGCGCGTAGGTATTGACGAAGCTAATCTGTATATGTGTGCCTTCACGCACACAAACATCTCCGCCCTAGCACGAAAAAATGTAATTCAGAAAATTAAAAAAATTAATAACTTTTTTTTTGTCAGAAAGTAACTTTACGTATTTGATGCGTTTGATTTGCCATGTTTGCCATCTGGGGGCTGATGCAGCATCTTACAGACAGTCGAAGGAACTCGTCAGCATTTCAACGTAACCAGTTGGAGTTTGGGCTCATTTGAATAGTCTTGATGAGAACTCTTGTGCCAAGTAGTTTCCTATGTCTGATGCTGGAGTCATCAGGAGGTGGTTGATGGAACTTTTCAACAATTCAACGTACCATTTCGATTTTGGGCTCGTTTGAATCGTCTTGATGATAACTTTTGTGCCAAAATGTTTCGAAGGTCTGATGCTGGAATCAGGAAGTGGTTGATAGAACTCTTCATCAATTCAACGTAACCAGTTTGAGCTTGGGCTCATTTGAATGGTCTTGATAAAAACTTTGGTGCCAAGTAGTTTCCAAGGTCCAGTTCTGGAGCCAGTAAGTGGCTGATAGAACTCTTCATCAATTTAACGTAAATACTTCTAGTTTGGGCTTCTTTGAATAGTCTTGATGAGAACTCTTCTGCTAAGTAGTTTCGAAAGTCTGATGCTGGAGTGAGGAGGTGGTTGATGAAACTCTTCAACGATCCAACGTAAACACTTCGAGTTTGGGCTTATTTGAATCGTCTTGATGAGAAATCTTGTGCCAAGCAGTTTCCAAGGTCAAATTCTGAAGCCAGTAAGTGGCTGATGGAACTCTTCATCAATTCAACGTAAACATTTCGAGTTTGGGCTTGTTTGAATAGTCTTGATGAGAACTCTTGTGCCAAGTAGTTTCGAAGGTCTGATGCTGGAGTCAGGAAGTGGTTGATGGAACTCTTCACCAATTCAACATAAACACTTCGCGTTTAGGCTCGTTTGAATTGTCTTGATAAGAACTCTTGTGCCAAGAAGTTTCCAAGATCTGATGCTCGAGTCAGGAAGTGTTTGATCGAACTCCTGAACAAATCAACGTAACCACTTTGAGTTTGGGCTCGTTTGAATTGTCTTGATGAGAACTCTTTTGCCAAGTAGTTTCCAAGCGCTATTGCTGGAGCCAGGAAGTGGCTGATAGAACTCTTCAACGATTTAACGTAACCAGTTCATTTTTGGGCTCGTTTGAATTGTCTTCATGAGAGCTCTTGACAAGAAAACAGCAACGCAATGTTCAAAATATTAAAAAATCCAAGATGGCGGCCAACTTTTTTGTTTGCGGGCCGACTTTGATGAAACTTGGTTTTTGGTACAATTTTGATAAGAAAACAACAACACAATGTCAAAAATAAAAAAAAACAAGATGGCGGTCAACTTTTTTTTTGTAAGCCGATTTTGATTAAATTTAGTTTCTGGTACTATTTTGACACGAAAACAACAACGCAATGTTAAAAGTATAAAAAATTCCAAGATGGCGGCCAACTTTTTTGTTAGCAGGCCGATTTCGATGAAACTCAGTTTCTGGTACTATTTTGACAAGAAAACAGCAACGCAATGTTAAAAATATTAGAAATCCAAGATGGCGGCCAACTTTTTTGTTTGTGAGCCGATTTTGATGTAACTTGGTTTTTAGTAGAATTTTGACAAGAAAACAACAACGCAATGTCAAAAATAAAAATAAACCAAGATCGCGGCCAACTTTTTTTTTTGTAATCCGATTTTGATGAAACTTAGTTTCTGGTACTATTATGTCAAGAAAACAACAACGCAATGTTAAAAGTATAAAAAATCCAAGATGGCGGCCAACTTTTTTGTTTGCAGGCTGATTTCGATGTAACTCAGTTTCTGGTACTATTTTGACAAGAAAACAGCAACGCAATGTTAAAAATATTAAAAATCCAAGATGGCGGCCAACTTTTTTGTTTGTGAGCCGATTTTGATGAAACTCGGTTTTTAGTACAATTTTGACAAGAAAACAACAACACAATATTAAAAGTATTAAAAAATCCAAGATGGCGGCCAACTTTTTTGTTTGCAGGCCGATTTCAATGAAACTCAGTTTCTGGTTTTATTTTGACAAGAAAACAGCAACGCAATGTTAAAAATATAAAAATTCAAGATGGCGGCCAAATTTTTTGTTTGCTGGCCGATTTCGATTAAATTCAGTTTCTGGTACTATTTTAACAAGAAAACAGCAACGCAATGTTAAAAATATTAAAAATCCAAGATGGCGGCCAACTTTTTTGTTTGTGAGCCGATTTTGATGAAACTTGGTTTCTGGTACTATTTTGACAAGAAAACAACAACGCAATGTTAAAAGTATAAAAAATCTAAGATGGCGGCCAACTTTTTTGTTTGCAGGCCGATTTCAATGAAACTCAGTTTCTGGTTTTATTTTGACAAGTAAACAGCAACGCATTTATATATAAATAAATGTTATAATTACTATAGTATAACCATTTTTTTATATAGTAGGCCAACGCCCTTGAAGTTAGTTGATACCGACGTCTGTATAGGTATTTCCGTAGTTATGGAAGGGTTGTAACAAAATTAAAATGTGGCAGGTACATTTTGGTGTATTGCGAAATAAAATAAAATGGTTAGCATTTTAGAAGTATCAAAATAAAATATATTACATGTTTTATTTAGTTGCAGCTATAATTGTATCTGTCTGTCTGTCTGCCATGAAATTTTGTAAGGTAAATTTGACCTACTCCTGACGTTTGAATGGGTTGAAGTTTTGTCAAAGAAAAATATTTAGATTGGAAATAAGCCGATTCATAATTCTTTACCTTTATAGCGCCTTCGTCTATATATCAAAATCATCCCATGTCACAATCATTATTTTCAAACTCTGTAACTTAATATCAATTATTATTTTATTTACTTTTTTATTTTTTTAAATAGGGTTTACAGCTGTCAAAAACACAGTAAATTACGAAGGATGTTACGTCGTAATGTACTGTGCTTGTGTTAAAGCAAATTAATAATTAATTAAATCTTTTACTTGACATGATGATGATGATGATACTTGACTCTGTCTCAAGCTTTCAAATAAAAACCTGTTACATTTTAATAAGCGAAAAGAGAGAAACAAAAACAAAAAACGGCCACTATCTTGACCATTTGTATTTTTTTACATTGTGTTAAGA
Source organism: Crambus lathoniellus (assembly GCA_949710035.1). Classification (NCBI taxonomy): domain Eukaryota; kingdom Metazoa; phylum Arthropoda; class Insecta; order Lepidoptera; family Crambidae; genus Crambus; species Crambus lathoniellus. The sequence continues at coordinate 27,042,663 of OX453309.1, read as the reverse complement.
ACGGTTTTTTTGTCAAAATAGTACAAAATCGTCACATCTTAATTTACATTGTGGTATGCGCATTGAGTATTAAGTATTGAAAAAACCGAGTTTTATCAAAATCGGCCCACAAACAAAAAAGTCGGCCGCCATCTTGGATTTTTAATATGTTTAACATTTCTTTGCTGTTTTCTTATCAAAATAGTACCGTAAACCGCGTTTCATCAAAATCGGCCCATAAACAAAAAAGTGGGCCGCCATCTTGGATTTTTTAATATTTTTAATATTGAGTTGCTGTTTTCTTATCAATATAGTACCGTAAACCGCGTTTCATCAAAATCGGCCCATAAACAAAAAAGTGGGCCGCCATCTTGGATTTTTTAATATTTTTAATATTGAGTTGCTGTTTTCTTATCAAAATAGTACCGTAAACCGCGTTTCATCAAAATCGGCCCATAAACAAAAAAGTTGGCCGCCATCTTGGATTTTTTAATATTGCGTTGCTGTTTTCTTATCAAAATAATACCGTAATCCGCGTTTCATCAAAATCGGCCCATAAACAAAAAAGTTGGCCGCCATCTTGGTTTTTTTAATATTTTTAATATTGCGTTGCTGTTTTTTTATCAAAATAGTACCGTAAACCGCGTTTCATCAAAATCGGCCCATAAACAAAAAAGTTGGCCGCCATCTTGGATTTTTTAATATTGCGTTGCTGTTTTCTTATCAAAATAGTACCATAAACCGCGTTTCATCAAAATCGGCCCATAAACAAAAAAGTTGGCCGCCATCTTGGATTTTTTGATATTTTTAATATTGCGTTGCTGTTTTCTTGACAAAATAGTACCAAAACCCGAGTTTCATCGAAATCGGCCCACAAACAAAAAAGTTGGCCGCCATCTTGGATTTTTTAATATTTTTAATATTGCGTTGCTGTTTTCTTGACAAAATAGTACCGAAACTAGAGTTTTATCAAAATCGGCCCAAAAACAAAAAAGTTGGCCGCCATCTTGGTTTTTTTAATATTTTTAATATTGCGTTGCTGTTTTTTTATCAAAATAGTACCGTAAACCGCGTTTCATCAAAATCGGCCCATAAACAAAAAAGTTGGCCGCCATCTTGGATTTTTTAATATTGCGTTGCTGTTTTCTTATCAAAATAGTACCATAAACCGCGTTTGATCAAAATCGGCCCATAAACAAAAAAGTTGGCCGCCATCTTGGATTTTTTGATATTTTTAATATTGCGTTGCTGTTTTCTTGACAAAATAGTACCAAAACCCGAGTTTCATCGAAATCGGCCCACAAACAAAAAAGTTGGCCGCCATCTTGGATTTTTTAATATTTTTAATATTGCGTTGCTGTTTTCTTGACAAAATAGTACCGAAACTAGAGTTTTATCAAAATCGGCCCAAAAACAAAAAAGTGGGCCGCCATCTTGGATTTTTTAATATTTTTAATATTGCGTTGCTGTTTTCTTATCAAAATAGTACCGTAAACCGCGTTTCATCAAAATCGGCCAATAAACAAAAAAGTTGGCCGCCATCTTGGATTTTTATTATTTTTAATATTGCGTTGCTGTTTTCTTATCAAAATAGTACCATAAGCCGCGTTTGATCAAAATCGGCCCATAAACAAAAAAGTTGGCCGCCATCTTGGATTTTTTAATATTTTTAATATTGCGTTGCTGTTTTCTTATCAAAATAGTACCGTAAACCGCGTTTCATCAAAATCGGCCAATAAACAAAAAAGTTGGCCGCCATCTTGGATTTTTATTATTTTTAATATTGCGTTGCTGTTTTCTTATCAAAATAGTACCATAAGCCGCGTTTGATCAAAATCGGCCCATAAACAAAAAAGTTGGCCGCCATCTTGGATTTTTCAATATTTTTAATATTGCGTTGCTGTTTTCTTATCAAAATAGTACCGTAAACCGCGTTTCATCAAAATCGACCCATAAACAAAAAAGTTGGCCGCCATCTTGGATTTTTTAATATTTTTAATATTGCGTTGCTGTTTTCTTATCGAAATAGTACCATAAACCGCGTTTGATCAAAATTGGCCCATAAACAAAAAAGTTGGCCGCCATCTTGGATTTTTTAATATTTTTAATATTGCGTTGCTGTTTTCTTATCAAAATAGTACCGTAAACCGCGTTTCATCAAAGTCGGCCCATAAACAAAAAAGTTGGCCGCCATCTTGGATTTTTAATATTTTTAATATTGCGTTGCTGTTTTCTTATCAAAATAGTACCATAAGCCGCGTTTGATCAAAATCGGCCCATAAACAAAAAAGTTGGCCGCCATCTTGGATTTTTTAATATTTTTAATATTGCGTTGCTGTTTTCTTATCAAAATAGTACCGTAAACCGCGTTTCATCAAAATCGACCCATAAACAAAAAAGTTGGCCGCCATCTTGGATTTTTTAATATTTTTAATATTGCGTTGCTGTTTTCTTATCAAAATAGTACCATAAACCGCGTTTGATCAAAATTGGCCCATAAACAAAAAAGTTGGCCGCCATCTTGGATTTTTTAATATTTTTAATATTGCGTTGCTGTTTTCTTATCAAAATAGTACCGTAAACCGCGTTTCATCAAAGTCGGCCCATAAACAAAAAAGTTGGCCGCCATCTTGGATTTTTTAATATTTTTAATATTGCGTTGCTGTTTTCTTATCAAAATAGTACCGTAAACCGCGTTTCATCAAAATCGGCCCATAAACAAAAAAGTTGGCCGCCATCTTGGATTTTTTAATATTGCGTTGCTGTTTTCTTATCAAAATAGTACCATAAACCGCGTTTGATCAAAATCGGCCCATAAACAAAAAAGTTGGCCGCCATCTTGGATTTTTTGATATTTTTAATATTGCGTTGCTGTTTTCTTGACAAAATAGTACCAAAACCCGAGTTTCATCGAAATCGGCCCACAAACAAAAAAGTTGGCCGCCATCTTGGATTTTTTAATATTTTTAATATTGCGTTGCTGTTTTCTTGACAAAATAGTACCGAAACTAGAGTTTTATCAAAATCGGCCCAAAAACAAAAAAGTGGGCCGCCATCTTGGATTTTTTAATATTTTTAATATTGCGTTGCTGTTTTCTTATCAAAATAGTACCGTAAACCGCGTTTCATCAAAATCGGCCAATAAACAAAAAAGTTGGCCGCCATCTTGGATTTTTATTATTTTTAATATTGCGTTGCTGTTTTCTTATCAAAATAGTACCATAAGCCGCGTTTGATCAAAATCGGCCCATAAACAAAAAAGTTGGCCGCCATCTTGGATTTTTCAATATTTTTAATATTGCGTTGCTGTTTTCTTATCAAAATAGTACCGTAAACCGCGTTTCATCAAAATCGACCCATAAACAAAAAAGTTGGCCGCCATCTTGGATTTTTTAATATTTTTAATATTGCGTTGCTGTTTTCTTATCGAAATAGTACCATAAACCGCGTTTGATCAAAATTGGCCCATAAACAAAAAAGTTGGCCGCCATCTTGGATTTTTTAATATTTTTAATATTGCGTTGCTGTTTTCTTATCAAAATAGTACCGTAAACCGCGTTTCATCAAAGTCGGCCCATAAACAAAAAAGTTGGCCGCCATCTTGGATTTTTAATATTTTTAATATTGCGTTGCTGTTTTCTTATCAAAATAGTACCATAAGCCGCGTTTGATCAAAATCGGCCCATAAACAAAAAAGTTGGCCGCCATCTTGGATTTTTTAATATTTTTAATATTGCGTTGCTGTTTTCTTATCAAAATAGTACCGTAAACCGCGTTTCATCAAAATCGACCCATAAACAAAAAAGTTGGCCGCCATCTTGGATTTTTTAATATTTTTAATATTGCGTTGCTGTTTTCTTATCAAAATAGTACCATAAACCGCGTTTGATCAAAATTGGCCCATAAACAAAAAAGTTGGCCGCCATCTTGGATTTTTTAATATTTTTAATATTGCGTTGCTGTTTTCTTATCAAAATAGTACCGTAAACCGCGTTTCATCAAAGTCGGCCCATAAACAAAAAAGTTGGCCGCCATCTTGGATTTTTTAATATTTTTAATATTGCGTTGCTGTTTTCTTATCAAAATAGTACCATAAACCGCGTTTGATCAAAATCGGCCCATAAACAAAAAAGTTGGCCGCCATCTTGGATTTTTTGATATTTTTAATATTGCGTTGCTATTTTCTTGTCAAGAGTTCACATCAAGACAATTCAAACTGGTTACGTTGAATCATTGAAGAGTTCCATCAGCCATTTCCTGGCTCCAGCAATAGACCTTGGAAACAACTTGACTCAAGAGTTCTTATCAAGACAATTCAAACGAGCCCAAACCCAAAGTGGTTACGTTGAATTTATGAAGAGTTCCATCAGCCACTTACTGGCTCCAGAATTTGTCCTTGGAAATTACTTGGCACAAGAGTTTTAATCAAGACGATTCAAAAGAGCCCAAACTCGAAGTGGTTACGTTGAGTCGTTGAAGAGTTCCATCAACCACCTCCTGACTACAGCATGACCTTCGAAACTGTTTGGCACTAGAGTTTCTAACAAGACGATTCAAACAAGCCCAAACTCGAAGTGGTTACATTAAATTGGTGAGTAGTTCCATCAGCCACTTCCTGGCTCCAGCATTTGACCAGATATCTGTTGTGATGACGTACCAAATAAATTGTTGAGTGGAAAACTAATTATCTTCCGATATTGGTAGGTATCGCCGGATTTTTGAAAATTTGACTTTACCTACCTTTTCTTTACCACCGCTCAAAGAGTTTGCGTACAGATAGTCTGATTTCGTAATTTTCGTAGCTCAGGAGCTGGGAAAAAGCGACGTGCTCTCACCTTGAAATCAGCGGGCTTACTGAATTTTACCCCCGGTGTGGCTTGTATTTATACAATATTTTATTTATCTCTGCGTTCCATACGAAAATGTATGAGCAATTCGCGCTTTAATATTGACATAGTTGAAGCCAGATTGTTCCCAATATAAAATAAAAAACGGCAAATATCGTGCGGTGAATCAATTCTATGTTTCATTGCTATTTGATTTAACATTAAATATTATTAAAAATATTTTTATTCTTTAACAATATCTTTAAAACAGAAAAC